>CM046961.1:58421408-63421408 GCA_025698475.1 Gossypium anomalum
TACATATTAATATATACATAGCATATATTGAAGATGAATAAGCAAAATATACTTAACATACAAAGTAATAATTAATTTAAAAAACGATGCATGATATACAATTAGACATATAAATATATATACAAAACAAATGTGATAATATATAAAAATAATAATTATGTAGTAACATATATATATCAAACAAACAAAACTTAATAATATTATGAAACTAGCATTTAATATATACATGATATAAAATGTAACAATATATAAAAGATTTAATAATGTATTAAAATATAAAATAAAGTGAGTAATTATTTAAAAATATACATATATAATTAAAATACAATATTTAATAATGCATGATAATAATATAGATAATATATATGTAATGAAAAACAATTTTATAGGACATGGTATAAAGTATAATTTTTTAAAAAACATGAATAAATAATTAATAGAATATATAATACCAATTTTGTACAAAATCTATCAAAACAATAATATAGATAATAATAAACAAAAATACATAATAAATATGATGTAATAATAATATAAAATAACGTATATTAAAGTGTAAAATAATATAATAATAAAATATAAAATAGTATAATAAATATTATGTAATACAATATAATATAGATATAGGTAAATAATAATATATAAATAAAGTTTTTTTCTTTTAAAAAAATGACTAAAATTGAATTAAAATAAAAATCAGAGGCTAATTTAAAAAAGAAAGGAGTTTGGACCCAATTGCAATGCCTATATAAACCCAGAGACTCATGGGGAAAATTCCCTTACCCCTAAAAAAGCGGCACCGCTTTTAATCCAGGACTTAAAGTGGCTATTACGAGGACTAAATTAAAGCTGAAACAAAACATTAGGGCCAAATTATAATAATAATAGAATGGATTTATAAAATTTAAAATGCGGAGGGACCAATTAAACAATTATCCCAAGACTTAAAAAACGCGGATCTCTTTTCGGCTTTTCGGATCAACACACGGACCTTGGAAGCTTTAGAACGACATCGTTTTGAGCTTATTAGATTAAGCAGAAGCGATGTCGTTTACGTTGAAACTATATAAGGTGATTTCCTTTGTTGAAATTCATTTTAGCTTTGTCTCTCAAAAAGAGAGAATATTCTCTCAAATCTCTCGAGCCCTGCGAAGCTTGGTCAAAGGACCATCACCGCTCATCCTTGAGGCTCCGTTGTGCGCGTGGTCTTTCTGTGCCGACACGCCATCTAAGGACCACCTTTTACGGTGGCTAGGGTTCGAGAAACCCTTCCTTTTTCATTGCGAATCGTCAGTAACCCCTTTCTCTCTTGTTTTCCCTTGATTATATTTTTTAAATTTGTGTATTCATGCTAGAAAACAAATAGGTAAGTGAAAAATAAAAATGATTCGATTACCTTGAAAAAAAGAGAAACTACCTTTTTATTTCTTTTGCTTTGAATGAATACAACTGTTTGTAAATCTCTATCTCTCTGTGTTTTTGTTTTTTTCTCTCTGTATGTATGTAAAAAACTCTATTTTGTATGCACTGTGTGTGTAGTGTGTGTGCTTCTCTACCTTCTTGGGTGTAAATCTCTGCTTTTTCTCTGTGTATTGTAGGTATCATAAGAGTAGGTCCTTATTCTGATTCCTAGAAAGGCTTTATAGCCTTAAATCCGACATATTTTAGGAAAGAAATCACAAGATTTCTTTCCATATCTTGTTCTAATCGCCTACTAATTTTCTTTCCTTTTTCGTAGGAAAATCGCGAAGATCTCGGTGGTAGACTCGTCGGGCGTTGATGGAGGCATGAAATCTGGTGGTGAGAAGCCTGGGTATCTTTGAAGTCCCTATTGGTAGCTAAGGAGTCATGCAAATTGCTGTGTTGAGAAAATGCATTGATGGCCTCGAGCGGTGTATTGATGGTCTCGATTCGGGAGCCGGGCGGGCGCTCCCGAGAGCTTCAGAAGAAGATGTTGCGGCGCTAGGCGAAACCCTATGGTTTCTGCCTCGGTGTAAAGTTTAGGCCAATTGGGCCACTTAAGTTTTATGTCGGGTTAGGGGTTTTAGGGGCTAATAGGTTTATTGGGTTTGGTGTATGTGTTGGGCTTTGGGTGTATTTGGGTTACAGTAGGTATTGGTTATACGATTTGTTTAGGCTTGGGCCCTGATGCTTGGGCTTTGTAACTGGATCATTAAATGGACTTCAAAATAAATATTTATTTATCCATTTATCTCTGTTTGCCCTTTTAAAGCCAGGTCAAATTTGGGCTATTACATTTGCCCCTCTTTCTCATTCTTTGTATAACGAGAATCGAGCAAAAACTCATAGAAAAACCAAATTTGCCCGGCCTTATCGGATCATGGTCCTCAATCTGCTTATTGCAAACTCAAGAAATTTGTCATGCGATATTTTTGATCTACTCTCCAAATCGAACACGGAGATGCCAAATCTACTTCTTCAATTTGTTTTCCGACAATATAGAGATGCCAAATCATCTTAGATCCGCCAGCGTAAACACGTGAAAGTCAAATCTTCTATGTCTTGATTTGCTCCTTGTGAACACAAGGATGCCAAATCATCTTGGATCTGCTTGATAAAATCATCTGGAAGGTTAGATCTGCTATGTATCTACTCTCAAAATCGAAATGGAGATGCGAGATCTGTTATCTTGGATCTGCTTTGGTGTGAGAACATCTGAAAGTCAAATCTGCTATGTATTCGATTTGTTCCTTGTAAACACAAGAATACCGAATCATCTTGGATCTAACTTGATATAAAAATCTGAAGGTTAGACCATGCTATGTATGCACTGCTCTCTCGCCGAAATGGAGATGCGGATCATCTTGGATTTGCTTCAACGTAAACACGTGAAAGCCAAATCAGCTATGTCTTCGATCTGCTCCTGTCGAATCAGATGCCAAATTTGCTATCTTGATCTGTTCTCGACAATCTGAGAGATGCCAAATCTGCTATCTTTGATCTGCTCTCTAACAATCTGAGATGCCAAATCATCTTAGATTTGCTTCAACGTAAACATGTGAAAGCCAAATCGATATGTCTTGATCTGCTCCTTATAAGCGTAAGGACACGGATCATCTTGGATCTACTTTAATATGGAAAGATCAGAAGAGTTAGATCTACTATGTCTTGATCTGCTCTCAGTTGAATCTGAGATGCCAATCTGTCATCTTCGATCGCTTCTGCGATGATCTGAGAGGCGCCAAATTTGCTATCTTTGATGCTACTGCTCTCGACAATACGGAGATGCCAAATCTGCTATCTTTGATCTGCTCTCGACAATCTGAGATGCCAAATCATCTTGGATCTACTTTAGCGTAAACACACAGAGGTCGGATCTGCTATGCTTTAACTTTGTTACCCTACCGCTTAGGGGCTAAGGCTCATCAATCTTCATTGTCCCTTGAAGGACATGGCACTGTATAATGTGTATGAGTTCATGCCTGAGTGGTTAGGATGCTATGATCAAAATGAGTCAAAAGCTCCTAATTAAACATGTTATAATGCAAAATGTTTATGAATATGACCACCATTCGAGGCGTCACTACTCATTCCTTCGTTAAAGCTCATCCTTATTTCTCTCAAAATATCATTCTTACTCATTTGGTGAGTTAGTGCCATTCTTCAAATGCTATGACCCATCAAAAATGTTTGTAAGATGATCTTCTCTTAGGATCGAATCATTTAATTTGTCCAATCATCATTTTGGACCAAAAAGAATTTCCTCGAGTTCTTTCAAACCTCACTTACGTGAATTCCTCAAACAAATGTTCTATTTTAGTTTCTTGTATTATCTAGAAATTTCAGAGTAATGAGCAAGACTTTATTTGTGAAAATTATTTAGTTCATCTATCATTATTTAATGCAACACACTTTAAGAACAATGGAAGATGAATTTAATCCACGAGAATAATTAGATTTGAATGAATTTGTCAAAAATACAAAGGGAATTAATCTAAAAGCCTACCTTTAAGAAGAAATAGAATCTAAAGATAGCAAAGCAGGACAAGGGTTAGATTCTCTAGATATCACGTAGCTTGAGCGTTTATACACCAGCTCCATGAAGTCTTGCTTGAGTTCAACATGTGTTTAAAAAATCAAAGTACTTTGTTGATGCCCTGATATGCAACGCAGCGCTTCACTCTTTGTTGAATAACAAGATTACTGTATACTCTTCAAAATTTGAGTTTGCCTTTTGGGTTTTCAACTCAAAACCCCTTTGGTCTAGGCGCCCTTTACGGGTTTTCACCTTAGCCTCTCTAAATTTTTGAAAACTCAAGGTGCCCTCTGCGAGTTTTCACCTTGGATTCTCTCTCCTTTAGACAAAGTACTTTTTGTTGAGTGCAATTCAACTTCAGGATTGGGCAAACTCTTCCCATCCATTTTCGTCAAAAATCAATGCACCTCGAGAAAAGCCTTCTTCACGATATATGACCCTTCCCAATTTGACATCCATTTTCCTCTAAAGTCCTTCAAATGGGAAGGATCTTTTTTTAATAAAGTCCCTCTCATGGGATTCTTTTGAATGAACCTTCTTGTTGTGCTTCGCATCATTAAGCTTCGATACATCGACCATGGCGAATAGATTTTAGCCTCTTTTCTTCTATCAAGTTCAACTAGTCATATCGTGATTGAATCCATTCTGCTTCATCTAGTTTTATCTCCAATAAGATTCGAAGAGAAGGTATTTCAACTTCAATGGGTAACACTACCTCCATCCCATAAACCAGCGAGAAAAGAGTTGCCCTAGTAGAAGTTCTGATAGATGTTCTATAGGCTAAGAGTGCAAATGGTAACTTCTCATGACAATCTCTGTAGGTTTCAGTCATTTTCCCCACTATCTTCTTGATATTTTTGTTAGCAGCTTCCACTGCCCCATTCATCTTTGGGCGATATGGAGATGAATTATGATGCTAATCTTGAACCGAGTATAAACTTACGCTATTGTTTTGTTGTTCAAGTTCAATGCATTGTCTGATATGATTCTCTCAGGCATCCCATACTGACAAATGATCTCTTTCTTCAAGAACCGACTTACTGCCGCCTTAGTAACATCTGCATAAGAAGCAGCCTCTACCCACTTCGTCAAGTAATCAATGACCACGAAAATAAAGCGATGTCCATTTGAAGCTTTTGGTGATATTATTGAATGACATCCATACCCCACATGGAAAAAAGTCATGGAGAAGTCATAACATGTAAAGGTGAAGGTGGTACATGAATCTTATCTCTGTAAATCTGAGATTTATGGCATTTTTTGGCGTAGTTGATACAATCCCCTTCCATAGTAGACCAATAATATCCAAACCTCATGATTTGTCTAGCCATTGTGAAACCATTAGCGTGTGTCCCACAAACACCCTCGTGAACTTCTTCCAAGATCAACTTAGCTTCTACGGCGTCCACACATCTCAACAGTACTTGGTCTTTTCTTCTTTTGTACAATATGTCCCCATCCAGAACGTAATCACGGGCTAATCTCTTTAAAGATCCTTATCATTTTGATTTGCCTATTCTAGATATTTTCGATCTCTCACATATTACAATATATCCAGATACCAAGGGTTATCATCCTTTTCTTCTTCCTCAATATTACAACAACAAAAGTGGGCCTCAAAGATACTCATCTGAATGGGTCTCATCTCCTCCTCTTTATTCGCTCTAATCATTGAAGCCAAGGTTGCTAGGCGTCGCCATTTTGGTTTTTCGTCTCGTGGGATATAATTGAAAGTGATGTCATCGAACTCCTCAAGTAACCCCCAAAACTACCTTTCGATAATTGATCGGTTTAGGATCTCTTGTCTCTCATTCACTTTTAAGTGGTAAATTACCAGCGCAGAGTCTCCATATACTTCCAAGATTCTTATTTCTCGTTCTATAGCGCTTCGAGTCCCATGATGCATGCTTCATACTCGACCATATTGTTTTGTGCAATCAAAATCCAACTTGCGGTGAATGGATAATAATCACCATTTGGGATATCAGGACTGCCCCAATTCCATTTCCTACTGCATTGGATGCCCCATCAAGTTCAACTTCCAAGGACAATCCTTTGTAGTTGCCACGCATATCAACTCCTCATTTGGGAAGTCAAAATTCAATGGCTCATAGTCTTCTAAAGCTCTACTAGCCAAAAATTCCGCTATCGCACTTCCTTTTATAGCCTTCTGACTCACATAAACTATGTCAAATCTGAAAGCAAAATTTGCCACCTCACCATTCTCCCATTCAATGCCGTTGACTCCATCATATACTTCAAGGATCAAGTTTTGAAATAAGCCAAGTAGTATGATATAGCATGTCTTTGTCTTAACCTTCGAGTCGTCCAGTTAAAGCACAACATAATTTCTCAATGGGTGAATATCTCATCTCACACTCTGTAAATTTCTTACTAAGGTAGTATATCGCCTTCTCCTTTTTCCCGACTCGTCATGTTGACCAAGCACACTTCCATGGAATTACTAAACACCGACAAGTATAGAATTAATGGCTTATCTGGACTAGGTAGAGATAGTATTGGGCGTTTAACAAGTATTATTTAACTTTATCAAAGGCATTACGGCATTCCTCATTCCAAGTACCTTGGTTGTGCTTTCTAAGGAGGCGAAATATAGGATCACATTTCTCGATTAATTGTGAAATAAACCAGAGCAATATAATTCAACCTTCCAAGAAAACCCAGAACTTCATTACGAGTGCGTGGTGGAGGCAAATCTCGTATGGCTTTAACTTTATGCGAGTCAACTTCTATTCCCTTTTTGCTGACCACAAAACCTAGTAATTTCCCCGACCTAGCTCCAAAGGTACACTTTGTCGGATTAAGTTTTAACTGAAACTTCGTTAATCTCAAGAATAGTTTCTTTAAAACTTCAATATGTTCCTCCTCAGTTCGAGATTTGGCAATCATATCATCAACATACACCTCAATTTCTTTGTGCTTCATATCGTGAAATAAGGTCACCATAGCTCTCTGGTATGTTGCCCCTGCGTTCTTCAACCCGAAAGGCATTACCTTGTAACAAAATGTACCCCACAATGTTATGAAGGTAGTTTTGTCCATGTCATTGGGATGCATCTTTATCTGATTGTACCCTGAGAAACCAACCATGAAGGAGAACAATGAATATCCCGCTGTATTGTCTACCAAAGTGTCTATGTATGGTAGAGGAAAATTATCTTTTGGGCTAGCTTTGTTCAGATATCTGTAATCAACACACATTCATACATTTCCATCCTTCTTAGGAACTGGTACAATGTTAGCTACCCATTCGGAGTACTTCACTTCTTGCAAGAATTCTGCATCAAACTGCTTCTTGACTTCATCCTTTATTTTTAATACGATATCTCGGCCTCATTCTTCCGCAACCACGTTGGGTGGCTTTACAATCTTGTCTTATTGGAAGGCGATGCACCACAATATCAGTATTTAACCCTGGCATATCTTGATAGGACTATGTAAAGATATCCTTGAAGTCACGTAGCAACTCAATCAGTCCTTGCTTTGTGTCTTCAGCAATATGCGTGCCAATTTTCACCTCTTTCCCCTCCTCTAAGGCTACATTCTTTATTGTCTCTTTCTCATGGGGCATGATTTGTTTTTCCTCTTGTTTTACCATCCTCAAAAGATCCAAAGACACATCACAGTCCTGGACATCCTCAAAATCTGAGATTCTTCTAAACACATGTCTTGCTCATGAGAAAAATTAGGATTTGATATATCGGTTACTCATGTCATTGATATCTAGGGATCTAGAAGTATAAAGAATATACAAAGAATGAATGAATTTAAGAATGATTATTTATGTACTATGAATGAAAGAATAAGAATTACCAAAATTTAACGGAATATTGATTGATAAAAATGAAATAATACTCGTTTGAATTAATAAAAGTTATGTTTTATTAAAAAATGATAAATGATCATAAGCCTATTTCACAAACGTAATCCTATTACTCCTAGGCCCTAGAGTAACAAGAATGTTTCAAAAATTACTCTGAAAAATTCCTAAAAACCACAGGAAGTTCCTCCATGATCCAATTGTTGAGAGAGCTTCCCGATTCGTGAGGGCAGAATGCCCTCAAGGTTTCTTTGCTTTGATCCTTAATCTTGTATAGCATTAATCGATGACTTCCTTCTATGAGTAACCCTCTTGATATGAAAGTTTGGGATATTGGAGGGAATTTCATCGGCTCCTACTCCACTTCTCTTCTATTTAAGCGCGCCCTTCTTCCCTCTTGGCACTTCTCAACTTCCTTCCTTATTTGCTTATAGTCTGGCTTGAAGCCCAGACCAAAGTGATCTCTCTTCTCTCTTAATTTAGGTATCTGAGCCTCTCCTTGTAGGTATTTTCCTAACCCTTTTCTTGGTAAGGCTCCTTTCATGCATCATTTGTAGAGCCATCCTCGTAGCTCTTTTGCTATCCTTGGCACCAATAGCTCGCTCCCTTTAGAAATGAAAGTCGCATTCACGAATTCTAAAGAGCAAAGGAACACTCAATAGACTCTTCGTTCATCTCGACATAAGGGGCCTTGCTAGTGACTGCGGCTATAATATCCTCCTCCGCATTGATGGTTACTAACAGTCCATCAGTTACTAACTTTAATTTTTGGTGCAACGATGAAGGCACCGCTCTGTGAGTGTATCCACAGCCTACCTAATAAACAATTGTAGGAAGGCTTGATATCCATCACCAAGAAATCCACTTGTATATATTTGGCCCAATTTCCAAAGGGATGTCAATCCTTCCCATCACCTTCCTTTCTGTACCGTCGAAGGTTCTTACCACATTTTGACATGTCTTCATATGAGAATCATCAATGGGTAATCTATTCAATGTAGATAATGGTAAAACATTCAAGGCGATCCATTATCAATAAATGCGCTTGGGAGTGTATACCCTTGCATCGGGTGGTGATGTGCAAGGCCTTAGTTGACCCCTGCCCCACAGGTAGAATTTCATCATTATTAAAGTGGATGAAATTATACTGCGCTTATGTTATTCACCAACCGGTCCAGGTTTGTTAACGAATATGTGTCGTGGGTGACATATGTCTCATTGAGCGCCTTCATCAATGCCTCCTATGTGCCTCAAAATTCAAAAGTAGAGCCAATCTTGATATGCGAGCGGTTTGCCTACATGGCCCCTTTCGACACACTTCTACTCGCTATGCTTAGGAACTTTAGAAATTCCTTCCTCTTCCTCTTTTCTTGGCTCCTTGTGGGCACTTGACTTCTTCTTTTTTCTGCACTAGCATTCTTTATTTTTATGGGCTCCTCTCGCGCCCACCGTATCATCTGGTTCTCACTCCGTGTATAGGAACCCTCAACTTGTACATCCTTAGACGTCTTGGCTATGTCCTCCTTCTTGGCATTGACACTGTGATTTATAACTCCATGGTACCCTCTTGTTATCCTTATAAGGAAAGGTCATAGGTTTATGGATAACGAACTTGAAATACCGTTTGTGGCCCCACTTCATTATTCCTGCGGGGAAATAATAATCCTTGGTAGATTTGGTTCTTTCTTTGTTCATTCTCCAAACACACATCCTTGTTTTTCACTAGACCTACCTTCAAAAATCAGCAGCTCTTTCTTTGTCTATAAAGCCTTGCACCAAGGCCTTGCATTCTTCGCAATCTTCATGGAACTCACCATAGTTCCTTGTTCCTCTTCTTGCATTTTTAGAGGTTATCATACCTCTCTTTATCATCTCTTCTCAGATCAACTTCATAGGTATCATCACCTCAGCAATATCTTCCTTTATTCTCTTCTCACTGGCTTTGCCAATGGCATTCACTCCTTGGTCGCCATGATTTGGCAACGGGTTTTCAGTACTAAGGGTATTATCGAACTTCACTACCCCCACCTTAATAAGCCTCTCTACGACCTTCTTAAAACCGGTACAAATTTTGATCGAATGGCCCAGTATTCCAGCATGGTATTCACATCTAGCGTTTGCGTCATACCATTTGGGATATGGGAGCTGTAGTGGTTTCAAGTGGAAAGGAGAAATAGCATGTGCATCGTATAAGCTCTAATAAAGCTCACGATACGTCACAGGGGTAGGTGTGAATTGCATCATTTCAGTGTTCTGCCTTGTACCCGGCTCTTTCTTTTGAGAACTTTGTTGCTCAACCACAGCTATTTTAGGTTGACCAACTGTGATTGCCTCCGTGTTGTAGGTGCTTGTGTTATTCACTTCACCATCCCTTCTCCTTGGAGCTGATCTTTTGGTTGTTTCCCCCTCAATTTTGCCACCTTTTATGGCATTCTCGATCATATCTCTTGCTATGACTATATCTGCAAAGCTTTTAGTGGTGCTCCCAATCATGTGAGTGATGAATGGAGCCTTCAGAGTGTTAATAAACAACATGGTATTCTCCTTCTCCAACAACGGTGGTTGAACTTGCATTGCCACCTCTCTCAATCTCTGTGTATATTGCCTAAAATTCTTATTAGGCTTTTTCTCCATGTTTTGCAGCGTAATCCTGTCCGGAGTCATGTCAGTCACATGATTGTACTGCTGCATGAAGGCTTGTGCAAGATCCCTCCATGAATTTATTCTGGCACAACTCAGTTGATTGTACCACTTGGCTGCTGCTCCAATTAAACTTTCTTGGAAACAATGGATCAACAGTTGATCATTATTCACATACCCAGTCATTCTCCTACAGAACATCGTGATATGGGTTTCAGGGCAAGTAGTCCCATTGTACTTCTCAAATTGTGGCATCTTGAATTTGTGAGGAAGCACCAAGTCTAGGACTAAGCTTAGATCTTTGGCATCAACTCTATGATACCCATCAGTATTCTCTAAAGCTTTAAATTTTTCCACCAACCATTTGCAGCGTTCTTCCAACTGTCTTGCAGCCTCAGTTCTTAAATCCTCCTTTTCAGCCATGTCTAACTTAGGAATAAGAGGATTTACAGAATTGTCGCCCAAATTGAATCCTAAGCCAGTTGGGAAATTTATGGGGATCCCAGTATCGACTTGAACCTGTTGAGGTCTTATTGTGACAGACGTCCTTGGGGATATGCCTCAGGTTGAGTTTGTACATGAGGTGGAGTGAAACTAGGAGGATGACCCTCGTTCTTCTCTTCAGTGATTGCCATAGGAGCCTTTCCCTTATCAGTGGCCCTCAGTAGTTGAGCCATCTCATCCATCATGTTCCTCTGAGCTTCCAACATTTGCTCTATCATGTCGTTTTGCATTTTTTTCAATTGCTCTTGCAATTGGTCTTGCATGTCCTTCTGTAGCTGTTCAAATCTTTGGTCCATATTCTTTGTCTTAGCGCGTGTACCGTAAGGATGTGTTGCTTCTAGATTTTCTTTCCGCTACTCTCCTTTTCCCTAATAATTTTAACTAATTAGGGTCTTTCTATAAACTTGAATGCATATGAAGTGATGAAATGCAAATGCATGGATGCAAAAGATGTCAATTACGATTGATTTCATTTTAGAAAACGTTATTTAAGGAACAAAAATATTTTCATAAAACAGATTACAAATACACTTTTTCCCGTAGGCTTAGAGTCTTAACCCTATCCAATAATAATGCTAACTCTCGTCCTTTGTCTGATGATGACTCATACATTATACTCAGCGTTCCAGCTTGTATTGCCAACTCCTGCAAGTGTTCAGCAACCTCCCGAATCTGAACTAGGGCTTCTTCCATGATATGATCTCTATCTCTCACTTAATCCTAAAGATGGTGAAGTTCTCCCCTCCACTGTTCTTCTCTCATCTCAAGCTGCTCAATCTATAGCTCACAGTCCTGCAGTACTGCTTCCAACCCTCTAATATTATGCTTCATTTCCTCAATCTTGTTTAGACTTGCTTTTAACTCGCTCTGAGATTCTGACCCGATAATGATGAAGAGATCGTCCAAGTTACATCACCTTAACCTTTAACCCTTGATTTTCCTTTTCTAGGGCTGATTACACATTTGCATCTCTTGGAACTTCTTCTCCCAATACTCACTTTAGCTCTTTCCTCTTGAATCTTATCTTTGCCACTGTTAGAAGATCTCTCTAATCGACCCTTTTCAATGTTACTTGGGCTTTCTTGTAATCGTCTTTAAGTCATCCAGATCTTCCTCGATTTTTCTCTTTCCTTTTTCACCTTCTCGACTTCCATCTTTTGAACATCAACATCGAGACTCAAACACATTTTTTCCTCTTGAGCTTTTCCATTCTCTTTTCAAGCTCAGAATTCTTTCTTTCAAACTCTTGCTTCATAATTTCCACATCCGATAGAATCACTCATAAGCTCTCCTCTAATGATCGAGCCACCCCTAAAATTGGCCTAGGGACATTGTTGTTGACTCTTCTACTAAACCATGACGTCGAGCCTTCAGTCAAGGTCTCCATATAGAAAGGCTTCTTCCAAGTCTCAGAAATCTCTCGCATCCTCTTCTTATAGTGATCTCCCTTATAAATAAAATTACTCTGAGGCTAAACCACAACCTAGCCAGTAGGTATGAAGCTATTGCCTTAGAACGATATTGCCTTAGAAACAAGCCAATCAAAAAGCGCCACATCGGTAAAGGAATTCACTAGGAACCAACCAAGGAGCCTTCCATATAACATTCTCCCCTCGAAGATTCTGAAGAATGTCTATCCACCTCTTCTCTGAAATGTCATCTCTCCTAGGCATGTCTCCTGCTTCTTTTAAAGGAGAATAACCCTCAAAGAATACTCGGTAAGGAACCTTATCAAGCTTCCAGAAGTGGCTATGAAACCAAACCAATAGTAACTGTGCACATCCAATGAACCTTCATTCACCAGCTCTTCGATATGCGTTCAAGGATCTTATCGTCTCAACCGAGATTGCGGGCGCGGTGTGTTCTCGCCTACTAAGTCAATCGAATAAATCATAACCGCCGTCTATGTGCCCCAAGCGCCTTTGGGAAAATTACCATGCAAGTATATATTCAAAGCTAGGACGTCGACCCTTTTCTTCCGCGTGCGGATGCGTCGATATCAAATCCTCAAAATAGCCCATGGAATACACTTACTATCACCCTTTTGCTACACACACGAGCTCTGACGACTCTTTGCCCACTCATCGATAATCATTACCAACTTTTTCGTAAAATTTGGAAGGTTAGCGAGCCTAACATAAGCCTTGTGACCACAGAATCCTCGGGCAACACGGTAAAGTCGTATACCCTCTAAAGTGGGTACAAGATCAACATCACCGAATGTAAAGCAACTATAAGCGAGGTTCGAGCGTACCATAGCTCAAAACAAGTGCCTATCTACCTTGACATCTAGCAAATAGGGAAGGTCTCCGTAATTCTGATAGAAGAGTTGCTTAGCCTCGTCATCCCATTGGGCCCAAATATCTCTCAACTCCTGCAACTCGTTCTGCGTGGAATTAACACAGGTGAAGTCCCATAACTCTGACGTATACCCCTCGGTGACACTATCTCCTTTCTCTAACTAGGTTTTCTCTGACCAGGTACAGACAGAAGCATTGTCCTCCACTTTATTAAGGTATTCTTTCCTTATTACTAAACTTTCTAATCTAGAAATCGAGCCGTGAGTCGACACCTTTAAATGCCAAATATTATGTAATAAAATATAATATAGATATAGGTAAATAATAATATATAAATAAAGTTTTTTTTCTTTTTAAAAAAAAAGACTAAAATTGAATTAAAATAAAAATCAGAGGCTAATTTAAAAAAAGAAAGGGTTTGGACCCAATTGCAATGCCTATGTAAACCCTAGAGACTCATGGGGAAAAATTCCCTTACCCCTAAAATGGCACCATTTTAATCCAGGACTTAAAGTGGCTATTGCAGTGACTAAATTAAAACTGAAACAAAATATTAGGGCCAAGTTATAATAATAATAGAATGGATTTATAAAATTTAAAAATGCAGAGGGATCAATTAAACAATTATCCCAAGACTTAAAAAAACGCGGATCTCTTTTGGGTTTTCGGATCAACACGAGGACCCTGAAAACTTTAGAACAACATCGTTTTGAGCTTATTAAATTAAGCAGAAACGATGTCGTTTTGTTGAAACTATATGAGGCTAATTTCCTTTGTTGAAATTCATTTTAGCTTGTCTCTCAAAAAAAGAGAGAATTTTCTCTCAAATCTCTCAAGCCCTCTGAGCTCCGATCAAGGGACCATCATTGCTCATCCTTGAGCTCACAGTCGTCCATGGTCTTTCGCGCACTGACGCTGCGTCGTCTTAAGAACCACCGCACACGGTGGCTAGGGTTTGAGAAACCCTTCCTTTTTCCTTGCGAATCATCAGGTAACCCTTTCTCTCTTGTTTTCCTTGATTATATTTTTTAAATCTATGTATTCATGCCATAAAACAAAACAGGTAAGTGAAAAATAAAAAAATGATTCGATTACCTTGAAAAAAACGAGAAACTACCTTTTATTTCTTACACTTTGAATGAATACAAAAATTGTTTGTAAATCTCTATCTCTCTGTGTTTTATTTTTTTTCTCTCTGTATGTGTAAAAAAACTCTATTTTGTATGCACATGTGTAAGTGTGTGTTCTTCTCTGCCTTCTTGGGTGTAAATCTACTTGCTTTTTATGCATGTATTGTGGGTATCATAAGCGTAGAGTCCTTATTTACATATTCCTAGAAAGGCTTTATAGCCATAAAGCCCGACATATTTTAGGAAAGAAATCACAAGATTTCTTTCCATATCTTGTTCTAATCACCTACTAATTTTCTTTCCTTTTCCAGTAGAAAAATCGCGAAGATCTCGGTGGTAGACTAAATCGGCGTTGATGGAGGCATGAAATCGGTGGTGAAGCGACCACAGGTATCTTTGAGAAGTCCCGATTAGTAGTGAGAAGTCATCACAAAATTTGTCTTGAGAAAATGCATTGATGGTCTCGATTCGGGGAGCTGGACAGATGCTCCCCGAGGCTTCCAAAAGATGTTGCGGCGCTTAAGTTTGGGCCAATTGGGCCACTTAAGTTTTGTAATCGGGTCAGGGGTTTTAGGGGCTGATAGGTTTATTGGGTTTGTTGTATGTGTTGGGCTTCGGGTGTATTTGGGTTACACGGGTATTGGTTATGCGGTTTGTTTAGGCTTGGGCCCCAATGCTTGGGCTTTGTAACCTGGACTGTTAAATGGACTTTAAAATAAATATTTATTTATCCATTTATCTGTTTTGCCCTTTTAAAGCCCGGTCAAATTTGGGCTATTACAGATGGCATGCTAATAGGAAACCTATACCGTGCATAGTGATAGTTGCACTTCAGTGCAAATTAGTGATAGTGGCATTTCGGTACAACTCAGTGATAGTAGCACTTTGGTGCAATTCAGTGATAGTGGCTCTTCAAAGCAATTCAGTGATAGTGGCTCTTCAAAGCATTTTAGTGTTTTTTTTTCATATCTTTTGTTTGTTCAGTTAAGTCTACTATGGGCAAAATGAAAAGTGTTAAGTGAAATCGATTAAGTGAAATATGGTAAAATTGTAAGTGAAAATAAACATTTAATGATTATTTAGATAAATTCTTTATGTTATATTTAAAGTATTTGCACATTAAATTTAATTAAGGTAATGGGAGTATCCATAAGCTTAACACTTTATTTTCTAGCGTGTAGATGAAAAACTTAATTTGAAGCATTTCAACAAGGATTTAGTTTCAACTCATCTCATCATATCTCAAGGTCTAAAAATGAGTATAAAATATTTATTTTGGAATTAGTTATGGCATGTACATAGGTATGTTAGGTATATTTATGAGTACTAGTGAAAATTGCTTAAAGAATATGATATTGTAGAGAATGAATTGAATTGATTATAGCATGAAAATGAGTGTTTTGGGCATAATTTAGGATTCCTTACAAATAGGTATCGATACTTGTATAACTTGTATCGGTAAGATTTGCTATATTTATGTATGTATCTAGTATAGGACCTTTATATTATTGCTATCATATTATTTAAATACATGTTTTAGCTACCTATTATTGTAATATGCTATCTTACATGTTATAATGTATATATATGGTTCTTCATGCATTAATTAAAAATGAGATTCAAAAGTTTTCAAAAATAAAATGAGGCAGTGTTTTTCGTATTTAGGAATTCGGGAAATAGTGCCCTAACATGTTGGGTTCACGATTTCCCATTTGTCTAAATGCCTAAAGTATCCTTCTAAATAGATTTTGTAAATCACGAGATAATTCAGTTACGAGAGTTTAAGAATATCGTGTCCTATCATGTTGGATGTGATGTTTGTATTCTTTCGAAGCTAAGGAATCTTGATTTTTCAACTTAATAATTCCGGTTTTAAAAAAGGGATCTTATTTTTAAATCCTTTCAAATTTTTGACATTAAGACAGAAATCTATTCAATTTGGTACCAATTTTGGGCGTTGCGAGGTGCTAATCCTTCCTAAATGCATGTGACTCTCAAACTGTTTTTTCTTAATTTTTGTAGGCCAAAACATTTTATAAGGTTATCCAATCACACCTAAAAAGGTTGGTGGCGACTCCTGTTTTCGTTTTTCAAAAGTCGATCCCCGTTTTTCAAACATCCCTTTAAAAATGGTCTCGACAGCTTGGCGACTCCACTGGGGACATCAAGAGAGTCAAGCCAAGAAATTGAGTATTTTTGTCTTAATGTCAGAAGTTTGGAAAATTTAAAATTTGATCCTTTTTACATGTGTTTGCTGCATATGTTTGTTACCTTATTATTGTACATTGCATCTGCATGACCGTTGTGGTCACACCCTTAAGTGGGAGTGAGAAGCTACGCTTTCGTGAGGTTTTCACCTTCGTATGAGCTAGTGGATTGCTTCCAGAATACTGTACCTATGTCTTCGTGAGATTTTCATCTCCGTATGGCCATAGGGAAATGTGTTCCCCTGAACTGAACTTGGTCTATATGAACCTATAATAGGTGAGGACCGAGGAATCTGTTGGTTCAGGTACCCTTGCTTTAGAGCTAAAACTCATATAGTGAACCTTTAAGTGCTTACCCTAGGGAAATAGTGATAACCTTTGAGAAAATTACCCTTGTAAGTATTTGTTTATCATTATAACATTTTAAAGACTTAAAAGATGAATAGAACTTGAATGTATAATTTAGAATTGAAGTGAAGTGATCGACTTGTAAATATAGCATTCCTTACTTGAGTTTAGGTGTTAGTTAGGTGCAGAGCATTACAAAAGACTTGAAACAACATACATTAGAAAAATATAAAACAAACATGAGAGAGACTAGAACTTGGGCCAAAAAGTGAAAAGTACAAAATTTAATCATTAAACCAAAGAAGCTAAATTATTTTTAAAAGTGACATTTATTACTAATTTTGTCCTTAACTTTTTTTAATTTTTCTTTAAAATGACATTTATCACTAATTTTTCCCTTAACTTTGGATGTAATTATAATTTATTATCAAATATTTTAGATTTTTACTAAATTGATTCTAATATCAATTATCAAATTCTTAAAATATAACTTACAAATTATTATATTTTAAAAATATATAAAAATAATTAAATTAATACATACAATTAATTTGTGCATCACACTACTAAAGACACTAGTTATTTATAAATCTGACTTACAAACAGTAAAAATACCATGAAGGCTCCTATATTAGGAATCAAATTACATTTGTCTCATCTGCTAAAAAATGAACAAATTAGTCATTGTATATTATATCAAAGAGCATATTAATAATTTCTATTAAAAATTTCATCCATCTATACTGTTAAAAACTGGCGTACCTGACAAAATAACTAAACAGTTATACGTGGTGTACCACGTATACCTCATATTAGCGTACAAGAATCAAATTTTAGTAGTAGAAAATGATGAAAACTTTAACAGAACTGATTTATTCTTTGATATAACGTGTAGGGACTGATTTATTAATTTTTTAATAAATAGGACAAAATATAATCCGACTCTTAATATAAACACCTTCCTCATACTTTTACTGTTACTTAATCTATCCTATTAAGAATTAATTTATTTACTTTTTTTTAATAAAAAATAAAATACAATTTGATTAGTAATATTGGGAACTCCATATCACTTTTACATGAAGGAACACATTTAATTGCCACGTCTTCAGTTATGAATTGTAGCTGGCACGTAATAATTAGTTGCATCATCTACTATGTCATCATCCACATCATTTGTTAACATAGACGCTAGAGACAAAAATGAAAAAATAATTTTGAAGGTTTAATTTGAATTTTTTAATAATTTTAAAATATTAATTAATTATGAAAATAATTTAAGAGAAAAATTATATACGTAAATGACATGAAATCTACCGTAGTCGTCGGTGCCATCAGATACATCGACGACATCACTCCATTATAATCCAACCATTAGTTTTAAAAAAAAATTGGGTGCCACCACTTATTAGGTGATATTAGTATTTATTTTTCGAAATACCCGTGAAAAATACGAGTATTCAGGTTGGAGAAAAAAAAAGAAAAATATATTTTTTATGGGTGTTGCCAATGTGTCAGCCGTCACCAAGTGGAAGTTAGAAAAAATTATTTTTTAATAGGTATCATCGATATGTCAGGCAGCATCAGTGATATTTAAAAAAAAATCATTGTAAGAAAAAACATATATTTATATTAATAGGTGTCGCTTGGCACCGATATATATATATATATATATATATATATATTACAAAAAGTCGCTTGAAATGAAAAAAAATTATAGGGTGTTAGGGGTGGAAGCCTGTAACACCCCTAACTCATATCCATTGTCGAAACAGGTTTATGAAGCATTATTGGAATATATAGATCAAGTAAACAAATATTTCATTTTATACAGTATTCATGTCAGAAATCAAAGATAAAGTCCATTATATGAACCCTCAAAGTTCAAAACATGCATTAGAAACGAGTCGGGACTAAACCGGGTACTCTAATATCCCGAATAAGGGCCTAATCGGAATAGTGATTTTGTGACCACAAATCTAAGATAGAAATAATTATTTTATGATTATTTTGAGGTCTATGACATGATTGCATGATTGTGTGAAAATTTCGTGAAGAAATTTTATGCATAAAGTGCTTAAATTGAAATTAGGGACTAAATCGAATAATTTGCAAAACTTGCATTCTAGAAGTGTTTAGTATGAAATTGCTTTGGAATATTAATGAGGAGGTCTTAAATAGCAATTTGACCAATTTCTAAGTCTATGGACAAAAATTGGACGTGGATGGAATTTTTGGAAAGTTTAGTAGTAAGGGCATTTTAGTCATTTGTAAATTAAAAGAAATAAAAAGGGAAAATAAAGCCAAAATTGACTCATCTTTTTCATGGAGGCCGAAATCAGCATGGGGGAAGCCATGGCTAGGGTTTTCAAGCTTTCCAGGCTCAATTGTAAGTCCGTTCTAACCCCGTTTTTCAAGTTCTTTAACTTTTTGGAATCCCAGTAACTTGATTAAGCTTATGCTAGCAATAATTCAACCTAGGGTTCGTATTTGGAAAAATACCCATAGGTGAAATTTTTGTATTTTGGTGTTTTATGATAGAATATGAGGTTTTAAATTATGTTAAACAACTTGTGCTACTCGGTTTTAAGTGAAAACGAGTAAAAGGGCTTAATCGGTAAAAATACCTAATAGTCATAAGTACATGTTAGAGTGAGAATTTGATGTTTCCATAGAAGGGAAAAATGATCAGCATGTCATAAAACATAAGAAAATAGGATGAAGTTTAATTTTGAACCTTGGGGCAAAAAAGTGCAAATATGCAAAAGTTTAGGAGTCAAAATGAAAATTTGTAAAGATATGATTTTGGAGCCATTATGAATAATGTGACTAATTATTAGGCTAAATGTGATATTATAGATGAAGGAAATCGAGATTCGGGCTTAAATCGGAAAATACAAGGTTATGGACTAAAATAGTAAATTACCGTTTACGGATCGAGGTAAGTTGGTATGATAATATCTTTGCAATAATGTTGTAATTTATATTTGAAAGTTAAATTTAGTGAATTAATTGAATTATGTTAAATTAAATGTTATGGTGCTAAGTTTAGGAATTGATTTAAAAATATGTCTATGGTACATGAAGTGCATTGAATTATCATACATAAATGTGGTTTCTATGATTATGGATATTATGAGCAATTGTAAGTTCATATGATTTTTAATAATGCAATGTGTAATTTAATGTTATTGCCTTGATATTAAATGAGATGTAAGTAATATATCAATTTTACTTATATTATGATATTTTATAATAATATTGGAAGTATGTTTGTTGATAATTACTTGATTGGTGAAATTGTTGGAAAAGAGAAAATTCCGTTGAACCTTGGAAAGATTGGATGATACTGAGATGGTATGTAGCTAGGTCACATGTATGGCGCTAAGTGCACATCATGTGTACAAGAGAGCTACGAGACATTATGATGTAGCTAGGTCGCATGGGTGATACTATGTGTACACCATGTAGACAAGAGAGCTACGGGATATATGTAGCTAGGTCGCATGCGTGGTTCCAGGTGAAGGACACCATGTAGACCAGGGAGCTACGAGATAAACTGGCTAGGTTACATGGGTGATACTAAGTGTTCACCATGTGTACAAGAGAGCCAAACTTTATGATGGGTGGAGCTATGTTCTGAAATCACCAAGTATCGAGGATTGATCCGAAGTGTTCAATGGGAGACTTACTATGTACTGCTTTGTGAGTTTTGTGATGAATAAGTGCAGGAATTTGCTTATGTGAATGATGAGTTCATTAAGTGACCGGGATGTGGTAAGGTTATAAACAAGTAAGTAATACATGAAGATGGGCCTATACTTGTGATGTATGAAATGTGGTGAAAATGATTTGTGATATATATGTTAAAATGAGGTTAATACAAAGAAAGTGTGAAAGAGTGAATTAGCAATAAAATTGTTTTAGACAACAGCAGTGATGTGACTTTGAAAATTTACTAAAAATTGTGGAAGTTGAATAAAAATGCAAATGATATATTAAAATAAATCTTAATGAGTCTATTTTCACATGAAAGAAACAGGGGAAACAAAAGAATTCTATATTGTGTGATATTTGAATTCTTGTGAAACAGGGTCTGAATGAATTCGAGGTCCCCTGTTCTGACTTTATAAATTCACCATAAATTGTAAAAAAATTATTAAGAGTCATATTTTACATTAATGGATTACTTATTGAGTCTATTTTTAAGGGAAACAAATGGCATGGTCGTTGAAATTCTGTACAGGGAGAAATTTGGTTTGTAGTGCACAGGGGTCAGAGTAGTCATACTCTGAAACAGGGGAGACTTTAACTAATAAACTGTACTAATTGGCTAAACCAAAAATTCTGGAAATTTTATGGGAGAAAGATATATGAATCTAGTTTCAAGAAAAATTACCAAAACTAAATTTGGAGTTTTGTAGCTTCAGATATGAATGATTTAGTAACTGTAACTCGATAACACACCTTAACCTGAATATGTGTAATTGTACAATTATAGTGTTTTATCTTGAAAAGCATGGTAGTAATTGCTTATTATTTTCATATGAACTTACTAAGCATAAAGCTTACCCATCCTCTCCATTTCTTTAGTATTGGTAGGTCGGCTCGGGGTTAGAGATCGTCGGAGGCAAAATCACACTATTAAACTATCATTTTTGGGAGAATTAATTCAAATATTAGAATATCAAGTGATTGGCATGTATAGGAAGTTGGTTTGTGATATGTATTTTTATTATGATTTTGACCATACGTATCAGTCTGCATTGAGTTATCATATATGATTATGAGATGTGGTCCTTATCTATTATGGTTTATAAGTTTAATTAATCGTGCTACGTCCTATGTTTTGATGTAATGATATAGTTAACTTTGTTTGTTATGCATGTGTTTGAAAAGTTTTGAATTAAATAAAATTTTATGGCCCGGTTTTCGTCTATGCGTATTGTTAAGTCTGGTAATGCCTCGTATTCTGTTCTGGCCTTGGATATGGGTAAGGGGTGTTACAGGTACTCAGAGAATTTTTCACAAAATCTCAAATTTTTTCCTAGGCGCAGGGGTCACACGCGGTGTCTCAGGCCGTGTAACTCTCTGATTTGGGTCACACGGTCAAGCCACACACCCATGTGCTAGGCCGTGTGTAAATACCTGAGCATTCTGTTTTGAAATTTTAATGATGCAGGGGACACATGGCCAGGTCACATGCCCATGTGCCAGGCCATGTGTCACACACGGCTGAGACACACGCCCTTGTTTCTGCCCGTGTGGACGAAAATAGGCTATTTTCCAAGCCATATTTCTCAACCCATTTTGTCATCCTCCTACACCAACACTTTAACACATTCACAAGATATTATAGGTCATTTAACCCAACTTAAAATCAAGTCCTATACATGATAAAATACCTCATATAATCAAGTATACACACCTACTTAGATTACCAAGTTCACATATATGCATATCTTATCAAATATGCTAACTTAATTCAATCATGAATATGTCAATATAATTTCTATCAATCAACCAATTTCAAACACATACCAAACATATTCATCACAAGCCATTCCAATGGCTAGTTACAATTAAAGCATTTATATGCTGTGGCCAATTAACCTATACATGTCATTATAACCATAATTGATTTACTATATATATACTGAAATGGGCTGATGGATAGTGTAAGTGATCTCCGCCAAACTTTCAATCCAACGAGCCTCTAAATTACTATAGAACAGGGGAAAATAAAACAGGGTAAGCATGAAATGGTTAGTAAGTTTGTATAACATGGTAATTAACTTACCACTCATTTAAATTCAATATAAACATACAAGGCACATTCAATCAACTTGATCACGACCCCTAACACATATCCTCATCACCCTTATATATTTCTTATAAATATCAAGAAACATGAATGGGCTCAATAATAATTAGATTTCTATGTACATATACTTTCCACATCATGTACTCATACAACATATACAAATCATATCCTTGTCTTTCAAGTACATTTTCATAATAATTTGTCTCGAGTTTAGATTATTTCATGTCGGAACTTTGCCCATTAAATCATTTGAAATGTCAGCGTCACACGAGTAATACACTCAAGGTGTACAAATTTATAATCATGGATGAACATATTCATAAAACAAATTCCATGTTCATATATTATCATCTCGTATTTCCATATATCATGTATCATCACTTTCATGTATTTTAGGCAGATAAGTGTATTAATTCATTTCATGTTCATATTTTATCATGTCAGGACTTTACCCGTTGAATTTATTTGAAATATCGATGGATACACATATAGTACACTCGAAGTGTACAAATCAGAAGTTCGTCAATTCATATTCAAGAGTGCTCTTAAAAGCACATAATCGAGAAATCCTCTCTCAAGCCATATAACAGAAAGCTCACAAAGAGCCATTAATCGGGAAGCTCACAAAGAGCCTATTAGGAAGCTTATCTGAGCTATATAATAAAAAGCTCATAAGAGTCATAATCAGGAAGTTCAAAAAGAACTTTTAATCAGGAGCTCCAGATAGCCATATATCGAGAAGTTCAAGCGAGCCATATGAGGACGCTCAAAAAGAGCTGCATTTGTGTCCGCAATATATGCAGGATCACAACCGATCATATAACAGGACGCTCACAAAGAGCTGCGGTAGTCTGCAATACATGCATGATCACTACCGATCAGGATGCTCACAAGAACCATATAACGGGAAGCTTGAGAAGGCTTATAACGGAATGCTCGTAGGAGTTGTGGTGTATCCGCAACACATGCAAGGCCACAACATATCGGGAAATCCTATATCATCGAATTCCATTATTCAAACGAGATTTAATATTTATCGGGCTTCGTCAGATATATAACCAATTTCATATATTTGGCATTTATACAATTCACATACACAACGTTTAATTCAAGCATATAAATATACACAATTTAGTTACACGAACTTACCTCGACTAATGTTCGTGTACCTAAAATCTACTAATCCGATATTTTCTCTTTTTTTCGTTCTAACTCCGAATTTGGTCTATCCAAATCTAATCAAGCAAAATAAGTTGGCTTGAGCTTAGGTTTCCATGGTTAGGGTTTCCATGCTTTTAATTTGGGAAAGATGATATATATGATGATTTTTTTTTTATCATTTATCATATTTTATTATTTCACTTTCCAATTTCATCATTTTTCTTTATTTTATTTTCCATGGATGAATCATCATCCTTAACCACTAAGCATTTTTAATGGTCTATTTTCCATATAAGGACCTCAAATTTTGAATTTCATAGCTATTTAATCCTTTTAGCTATTAGAACTCAACTTTTGCACTTTATGCAATTTGGTCCTTTATCAAATTAAACATGTAATTGGTAAAATTTCTTTACGAAATTTTTAGATGACATTATTATCATACTATAGACCATAAAATAATATAAAAATAATTTTTCTTCCGAAATTGGATTTGTGGTCCTGAAACTACTATTCCGATTTTACCGAAAATAGGTTGTTACAAAGCCCGTGACTCCATTGGTGATCAAAACAGTGAGGTGACGTGTTTAACCATGAGGAACAACATATCTTTGACTAATGACAATCTAATGGTGCGAAACGGAGATCGAAAAAAGAATAGTTCGAAGCTTTAGTCATTGTTTTAGAATATTTGGAGTTGACTATTGGAAAATCTGAATCGTAAAAGTCAACGAGAAGGAGGAAATCTTTTCTTCGGTGTCGAAATGGGCACAAAAGGCCACCGTAAATGACGGTATTGGTGGCTATTGAATATGGCGCTAGGGTTTTTAATTGAGAAGAAGGGAAAGAAAAGAAATAAAATAAAAAAAACAAAAAGGACAAGATGAAAAGAAGAAAGAAAGAAAAGAATAATAAAAAAGAAAATTATGGGAATTTTAATGAAATTCGAAAAAAAAATAGAAGCATTAACAGTACACAATCCAAGATGTAATTTAAAAAAATATTTAATGAGAATTAAATGAGAATTTTAAAGTTTGATGACAAATTTTTTTAAGAAAATATATATTTAAAGAAAAAATATTTAATAGAAATTTTAATGGAAATTAAATGTTGACAGCTAGCTTTTACTATATTTATTATAAAGTTGGTGGCAACTTTTTTAAAAAAAATATTTAAAGAAAAAATATTTAATGTGAATTTTAATGAAAATTAAATGTTTGACAATTAGATTTTGTTTTGGTGAATAACAAAAATACATTCAATTAATCTAAATTGCTAGGACATCTTTCAAACAACTTTAAGCCTTTTTCTCTGTTAAAAGTCAACTTAGCTATTCAATCAGTTTCTCTATTTTCTTCTCTTGGGTTATATTGTAGTAGACAATGATCTACATTTTTTATATAATGTTGAATCCGTCTGATTAACGTCGAGTTGGAGGGTTTTGAATTAGACTCGTTTATAGCTTCAATGACTTCTAAGCTATCTGTTTGCTACAATACTTCTTCACAATGCCTTCCTTGTAGAAATAACAATCCATCTAAAATACCCCATAGTTTTACCTCAAAAATCGTACATATTCCCAACTTTTGATTGAAACCTATTATCCACTCCCCCCGATTATTTCTCAAGATTCCCCTGCAGCAGCATATCCTAAATCCACCTTAACCAAACCATCAGTTCTTAAATGCACCCAACTACCCACTAGTCATAATTGCCCCCTAACACTTGCCTTATATTAGAGCTTACCTCAGGAAGGCACACATATTGCTTGGCCAACTAAGTGAACCCTTGATAATTTCCTCTACACTCCATGGCAAACCTTAAAAGATATGGATATTCCTATTTTTTCCAAATATGCCAAGCAATAAGACCAAAGAAGATTGACAATTCAACCCCTCCAAAGACCAAGTTTTGACGATTCTTCAAATTATTCATAAACCAGTCCTACAAATTACCAGAAAAGAAGATCTCTTGTTCTTCAATTGGGATAACCTGAGTCCAAACATCCCTTGTTGACCTATAATCTCTAGGAGCATGGATAATATCCTCCGAGGCTAACCCACAAGCCGTGCAGAAATCATTAGTCTTTGGAAATTGTTTCTCAAGAGCCATCCAAAATAAAAAGAGGAACCCTCTAAAGACCTTGGAAATTCTATGATAGCTTCCACAGTTCGTCCCTTAAATTCCACATATCCTCCTTAATCACCCTATAAGCACTTTTGATAGAGAAAGAACTTGACGAAATACCCATCCAAACCACTCTATCTAGACCTACCGAAGGGACTGAGGGTGGTATGCTTGTAATTCGGTCTATAATCTCCTCTGGTAGCCAAAGCTAAAATAGTTCCAAATTCCATGATCCATTATCTATAACCATTTCTCTAAGAAAACAGTCTTCATTTATAATGTCCTGAGCTGGGATAAAGTTGATTAGAGGTCCAATTTTGGGCACCAAATTGTCCTTCCAATATCTAATGTTGTTTCCATCTCCTATTGACCATAAGATGTTCTCATCGAGAAGGGGCCAAATCTTAAAGAGAGGTCGCCATAAGAAAGAGCAATTCCCCTAGATATACTCGTAGAAATGCTTTTGCCAACCATATACTTCAAATGGAGAACTCGTACCCACAAGGAATCATTGTTAGATATGATATTATACCCCAATTTTAACATAAATGAGGTATTTTGATCTGTCAACTATCACAACCCAAGTCCTCCACAAGCCTTAGGTTGACAATCCGATTGC
The DNA here is from genome assembly GCA_025698475.1 of Gossypium anomalum. Classification (NCBI taxonomy): domain Eukaryota; kingdom Viridiplantae; phylum Streptophyta; class Magnoliopsida; order Malvales; family Malvaceae; genus Gossypium; species Gossypium anomalum. Next base: position 58,448,107 of record CM046961.1, read on the forward strand.
CAATTAACCAGAGCCAACTTATTACCCCCTCTAGAATTCCCTCATATGAACTGTCTAGCAATGCGTCCAATCTCTTCACAAATGCATTTTGGAATCATCAATGATTGCATAAAGTATCTAGGAATTGCGAGTAGTACCAATTGAGCTAACGTGATTCTACTAGCTAGAGATAGTTACCTTGCGTCCCATTGCTGAAGCTTATCTTTAACCTTCTTAACCACAAATCTTAAAGAGCTATTAGTGATCCTTTCATGAAAAAATGGAACTCCTAAATAAGAACCAAGGTTCTGAACCTGGCGAAAACAAAGGACACCACAAAGTCTTCCCTCATCAACACCTTCAACTCCTTTAGAAAATAAAACATTTGTTTTACGAGCATTGATTTGATTCCCAAAGAAGCCACAAAAATTATCCAGGATTTCCTTAAAAAGTTTAGTCTAATCCAACTCAGCTCTACTAAAAATAACCAGATTATCCACGAAAAAAAGTGTGAAAGTTTCGGTCCTGATCTCGACAAGCTAATTGGATTCCATTAGCCAGAGTTAGTGGAGGAATGAATTACCTGTCCCAACCAATCCATACACAAAACAAAGAGATAAGGTGATAAAGGACATCCTTGTCTAATTTCTCTAACTGGTCTAAATGTCTAAGTCAGAACCCCGTTCTACAAGATCTACATGGTTGAGTTCATAATAGCTGACATTATAACCTTAATGAGAAAATCTAGAATAGTTGCCACCTAAAAAGATTCCTCAGTAAATTCACAATGCACCCTATTGTATGTCTTCTCTAAATCGATCTTAATAGCCATCTATCTCTTGCTCTTGCTTCTGCTTCTCATGGAATGAATCACTTTTTTACTAGAATGATATTGTCGGTAATATTCCTCCCAGCAATGAATCCTGACTGCTTCAAGCCGATAATCTTTGGAAAAACCACCTTAAAATGATTCGTAATGACCTCCATGACCAATTTATAGAGAACCTAACACAAGTTGATTGGATGAAAATCTGTGAAGCTCTCAGGGTTTGTAACTTTAGGTATAAGCACTAACAAGGTGTTATTAAGCCCCGGATCTATATCTTGTCCTGTAAAAACTTTCTGAATCCAATCACAAACTGCTCCACCAATCTGATCCCATTGGCTTTGAAAAAAGTGGGCATGAAACCCGTCACCGTCTGGCGCTTTCAATGGAGCCATGTCAAAAAGAGTGACTTTAATCTCTTCATGTGAAACCTCTTTACTCAGAAAAAGAACATCATTATGATCAAGAATAGGAAATAAACTCAAAGGTAAGGCCAACATATGTTTCAACTGCTCTCCATACAATTTATAGTAAAAATTAATCCCCTCTGATTGGAGCTCCGTATCATCATAAATCCATTCACCATTTCCATTTTCAAAGTAGAAATCCGATTAAACTTGTTTCTTTGAATTGTACGAGAATGAAAGAATCTAGTGTTCCAATTCCCGAAGTACAACTAATCAGAACGAGCTTTTTGTTTCCAAAGTAGCTCGTCATGATATAAAACACTTTCCAACTCTTCCTTGACTATCACCTCTAACTGCTTTAGATCATTAGAATTCTACCATTCTTGAGCCTTTTGAACTCAATACAACTCTAGCAAAAGACTTCGTTTAAGAGTACCAATATGGCCATAGACATTTTTAGTCCAATCTTTAACATTCGAGGTAAATTGATTCAAAGACTTCGCCATGTTACCATTGAAGAACCATTTATCTTTGACAAATTTAAAAAAATTAGGATGCTCTACCCATCCAGCTAGAAATCTAAAAAGACACTTCCTAGGTAGTAAAATCATTGGTTTGAGGGAGAAAAACAGAGGTCTGTGATCTGATTTAAGCTTATGGAGGTGAGTGACAGAACAACTAGGAAAAGTTCTAATCCAAGCATTGGTCCCAATTGCTCTATCAAGCCTCTCAAAAGTAGCTCCCCAATGCCAAGTAAAATAAGGGCCCTTAAACCCCAAATCATGCAGATTGGCCTTCTCAAGAAATTCACCAAATAAGAAACATCCTATACCAACCTTACTCCCTCCTTTCTTTATCATTAAAGGTAAGTAAGGCATTAAAATCTCCGATAGCTGCCCAAGGGATATCAATAGTAGGAACAACCGAGGTACGCACCTCCCAAAGCTTCCTCATTTTCTGTCTAATGGGCTCCCATAAACAAACACAATTAAAATAAGAGTAGAATAAGTGTCATTACTAACCCGAATTATTTTTCCATTTCAAGATGCCTCATAAATGTAATTGTACGAGCACCACACATTTTTCAATTTTCTAAGTTTTATATTATTATTTTTTAATAAAAATTCATTTAAACTTTTCTTTTTCATTTTTTTATTGAGTTCTTCAAAATTCTTCATATTCAATTTCTATTTTTATTTAGTTTTTCTTTTCTAAATTTTTCAATCCATTTATGGTGGCACTAGCAAGCTAAAAAGACACCACCTATGAAGCAAGCGTCGGTTACTGGCTTCCCCATTTATTTTTTCGATTTTTTTAGTTTCAATTGTTTCTTTTCAGCTTTTTTAGTTTTATTTTTTTTTTAAATTCTCACATTTGTCACTTGACACACCAGGGATACCCATTAAAAAATATTTTTTTTCTAACTTCTACCCGTGCCCCTTGACATACCGGTGGCACCCATTCAAAAAAATATTTTTTTCTCCACTATGAATACCTGTATTTTTCACACGAGTATTTCAAAAAATACATATCGGTGTCAATGAGGAGGTGGTGCCACCGTTATGTCAAGCAGCATCGATTGCTGCAATAAACTTCAAGTTATTTTTGTATATAATTTTTTTCCTTAAATTATTTTTATAATTAATTAATTCTTTTGGGCTATTTAAAAAAAAAACCCTTTAATTCACTTAATTGATTATTTATTTTAGTAAGTATTTTTTACTCTTTTTTAGACCCATTTATCCAAAAAGGCCCATTTCCAAAAAAAATTACGGAAATGGGCCAATTAACAAATTAATTATGGAAAATAGCCAGTTCTGGCAAAACGCGCCTACGTGGCCGCGTTTTAGGGGGGAAATCTAGCAAAGCGTGCCCTTAGGGGCGCGCTTTGCTGGTAGCAATGGTAACTTTTTTTTAAAAAAAATTTGACCGTTGGGGGGTCCAACGGTAAAAAAAACTATAAAAACCCCCTTCTTATATTTCACACTTAATTTCTTTAAAATTTTGCCAAAAATCTCTAAAAATTCTCCCTAAAGCTCTCAAATTTCTCATTAAATTTCTCAAAGCTCTTTATAATTAGTTATTTACTTTATTTTTTAATTAATAATTTTTTTTTATAATTTCAAAAATATTTGATTGTGTTAGCAATGGCCGAGGAATTAATTCATCTTGATCATAAACATATCTCCGTCAAACAAATGAAAATGGTAACGGTTTATTTTAAATGTTGAATATTATTTAATATTTTTTTATTTATGTAATTTTAATTAATTTTAATTTTTTAATATTCTTTAATATTTTTTTCATTTATATAATTTAATTAATTTTTATTTTATAATTTTTTATAACAGTCTGTAGATCGGGTGTTACAATGTTATATTCATAATATGTCTGGTGAAGCAGGTTTTTGGCACGCGGCCACTATAGGCTGGGTGTGCAAGTTGGACCTGAAACTCATTAGCGCGTTAATAGAGAGGTGGGGACCCGGAACGCACATATTCCACCTTCCATGCAGAGAGTGTACTATCACTTTGGAGGACGTCCAGTTACAATTAGGATTGCCAGTGGATGGGTCCGCAGTCACCGGGTCTGTTCAATCTGCTGATTGGGGAGCCATATGTTACGATCTTTTGGCTGCGATTCCGGATAATATTTGCGGAGGTCAAATTGAGATGGGTTGGTTACGAGACACATTCCTAGAGCCGGGGAATGATTCGACTGAAGTTGAAAGAATACGATATGCTCCGGCATACATCCTTGAGATGATTGGATATTATCTGATGCCGGAATTGTCACAAAACCTTGTACATCTGAGGTGACTACTGAAACTCGTTGATTTTAGAGCAGCTGGCGAACTTAGTTGGGGGTCTGCCATGTTGGCAACATTGTAATGGGAGATGTACAAGGCGATGCGACCAAATAAAGCCAAAATCGGAAGTTGTCTATCACTACTACAATCATAGGCTCGGTTTCACTTTTCATTTTTATGTCCTCGAGTGAACCACCTATATACATTCTCACTCATAACGAGGTAAAATTTTTATTTGATTTTACAATTATTCCATAGATTTAAAATAAAATTGTATGCTAAAAATTTATTTAGTAGGTGGAACCATCCGACGAGTTATATTGGAATACCTACTGCTCTTGAAGTTATACGGCTTCTATTAGACAACGGTCGGAAGCGCAAGTAAGTATTAAATAAAATATATATACATAAAATAGTCGTTTCATATTTAGTACTTAGTATTAGTATTTAATATTATGTATATAACTAATATTTTTATCCTGTTCATATAGTTTCAATGGACACTATACGAGGATCCGGCAATACGGGCAGTAATTTTGGAAGAATTGTTTCAAAATCCGAACATTTAGCATGTTAAGGTCTGATTGGTAAACTATTCTATTGTTTAGATGCACCAAACGGATAGAATGTTGTAGCAATTTGGGTTCCAACAACCGATTCCGGAGGAACCTGAAGCACTCGATGAGCAGCACAAAATTAACTTACGGCTAATAAATATGAATTGGCCCATCAATAGCGCCCACACAATCACCGGGCCCATCAACAGTACCCATACAATCACCGGTCCCAATGCCTCAATCAACGACACTCACATCACAGCCCTTTCATATTATGCCAAGTGCGTATCCTAGCCCTTATATGTATCCTAACCCTTATATGTTTTCTTTTCCCAGTCCTATAGTAGGTTAGAATGCATGGCCGAGTTCATCTCCTTTCCCAATGACTCCGACGACTCAACCGATGATATATAGGTCATCGTCGCCGGAGGGATCGCACGAGGCACTATCGACGAGCTCATCTCATTACCATTCCCTACTGCCTTATGGGATTCAAACACCTCCACTGTGGGTAATGCAAACACTTCTACATTCTTTATTCTACCAAGGTGGATCATCCTCCCAACACCCATAACCGGAGCAACCACAACCCTTGCCGAAGCAACTACAAACCCTGGCGGAGCAACCAAGGAGGAATCTAGCGCGTAATCGTCGTCCACCCCTATGTGGCACTGATTCCGACCTTCATATACATTTATTTTTTTAATATATTTGCAGACGTTGTTTCTATATTATTTCATTTAATAAATAAGAAGTTGTTTTTAATATTTTGATTGTAAATTAATTTTATATTTTTAATAAAATATAAGTTCTTTTGAATAATGCGGAATAGAAATAATGCAACATCTTTCATTACAGCAATTATCAACTATTTCGGTTTGGACATGATCGAATTGTATAACCTGGGTTCCTACACTATCCACACAAATTATGTTGGTTCGTTCTTTCTAGGATATCCATATTATTACGTATTCTACTCAAGCAAGGTCGATCTTTCAGTTTGCGAAGCAATTCTCTATCCGGTAACAACTTAAACGGAGCAAGCGATACAGATGGCCACTTACATTCATTTGGGACCGGTGGGAATACGTGTCTCCACACATTGTACATGTTTTCTATTTTGTACATTTAGTCAACATATCTCATGGGATTTAAACGGAGACTCTGACAAGCTGCAACTGCATGAGCGCATGGATAACGAAGTGCGTCAAACGTCCCACAGTCGCAAGTTTTATTTATTAGGTGTACATGATATTGCCCGCTGGTAATACATTGGCTCGGTCTGTTAAACTCCGTTACGCGAAATCATAGGTTGTCGCGATTGTGACACACTGTGTGCATGGTGTTAGTCTGCGCCTTCGCCTTGTTAATTTCTTACAATACCTTCTGAGACCATACATGGCCTCCCTGTATTTGGCCTTTATAACTCGCTGCTCGTTTTAGAAATAGTTCCGCCAAACGAAAATATGTCTCTCGCACAACTGAGGTTATCGGCAAATGACGCGTTCCTTTTAGAACAGAATTTATGCATTCAGCTAGGTTTGTGGTCATATGACCATATCATAGGCCACCGTCGTATGCTTGTGTCCACTATTCGAAAGGCATATTATAGAGGTAGTCTGCGCCTTGATCGTTAACTGAACACAAATTCCCCAACATCTCATGAAAACGATCCTTATTGATCTCGTACCCTGCCAATATAAATTGATAGCGAAAATTACATACCAATATTCCATTCAGAATAAATTGAATATTACAATTGAAAGTATATTAATAGAGATTAAACACCCATGTTGGTCACTTGATTTCATTCAGTCGTAGACCGATATTGCCCGTAGTAGTTAGATGCAACGTGCCTTAGATAATACCGATGGTGTGTGCGATCCCATAAGCTTCCATGTCACTCAATTAGGACTAGTATTCCAGTGCCCCGATTTGATATAACGCAGATATTAGGTTGGGGGCATACATGCCTCCTTAACCTAGAAAAAAAGAAATCCCAGTCATCAGCTGACTTCCCCGATGTTATTACAAACGCAATTGGAAGGATTCTCCCACCACCATCCTATGCCACAGCTAGCAACAGCTGATGGGTATATCTACCACACATAAATGTACCGTCAATTTGTACCAATGGCTTACAGTACACAAATGCATCCCGACATTGCTTAAAGCTCTAGAACAGACGTTTGAACACTTGGCATCCACGGAGCAATCGGTCGTTGTAGTATGTAGGGACCATTTTAAGGTCTGTTATGCAACCTGGAATGTACCTCTCCAGCACCTAACACCATTGTCAAACCTCATTATATGAAGCGTCCTACCCACTATGCATCTTTTCCAGTGTCTTTTACTTGGTTATCCAAGCCTTGTGGTAAGAGGGCGTGTACCTCAATTGGCTACGAAAACTGGCAATTATGCATGACACAGAAGTCCTAGGATAAGCCTTCAAAATCGGTAGTATTAAGGTAGCTATCATGCCTGAATCCATATTAGGATGATCTTGTGAAACACCTGTCAACGAAGCACGTTAAATAATGCAACATTAAGTAATAACATTATTATTCAAAACCCTAAACACCTAGTGATACTATACCGGCAACACAAGTATGTGGACCTTTGTATTTTTTTATCTCCCACAAACCTGTCTTTTTCCTAGGAGAAGCCATGATTTTCTATGAACATGTACCGTCTTGCACTGCACACTTGGCCTCGAACTTCTCAGATTTAGATTTAACCATGTTGTAGTTAACCCCGTGATTGATGCTATATTATTTCAAAGCACCAAGAAAACTATCCTTACTAGAAAACTCCTTACTGACTTCCAAATCACCCGAATCGAATGACGAACTTGTACGGTCACGGGTTCTGTGTGGTAGCTCTGGAAACTCTAACGTATCATCTACCGATATGTCGACATTATGCATGTAGGCTGGAGAAGAGTACGTCCTGAATCGTAGATCTTCTTCTTCTTCATCTGAACCCCCTTCAACTTCTTCTTCATCTGAACCCCTTCAACGTCTTCAGGTTCGAATGGAACAGGCTCTGGTTCAGAAAATAAGCAACTTCAGCACCATCGGGGCAGGGATCTCAAGGTGGATCCACATCGGACTTATCATCCAACCTACCATGATCTGCAACGTATGAGGTTTTCTCGCCAGTGGACGTCGTAGGGAGTACATCGTCCCATCTTATGGATGTTTCGTAATGTCTCTAATCAGATGTGGATTGCCAACAACTAGAAGTTGATGTCATTCCCCAATACGTATTTCCAACATCGAACATCGACCCACCAATGTGCATGTCTCATCCACTAACCAAGTGTCGTGCAGGAGTTGTGTTTTCCATACTGCCATCAAACACGGGTGCTTCCGTGTTCTGCCTCCAACTAACGGAGTGTCGGCTAGGGGTCGTGTATTCCTCTCGAACAACAGTTGATTTTGAAGTCGCAAATGTTTAATTTGGCAATGAAAATTAAACATATATCTCAAGATAGGGTGATCTACTGGCGAGATGAGTCTGCACCATCACCTCAAAGATACGAACACCTTTGATATCAAATGCATCATATTTCACGGGATCAATCGAAGCACAAAATCAATACTTAATAGAAGAAACCCTTCTTAGCGTCGTTCCGAAGGTTTTGCGCCTAATTCTTTTACAATGTAAAATCTATACTCTGGTTAAAAACCATTCACGCTGTGTTCTCCAATAATAAAACAACATCGTTCTCGGTGTCACGGACTTCACCATCATAGTAAATAATAGCCCTAATACATTCACTCATCTTCAATTTCTATTCTACTTAGCCTCTCTAATTTTTCTTGTTGTAACTTATGCAACCTGGGAATGATATTTGTCTCGTTTATAGCCTAAGGCCAAGCATGAACTACTGTAGAAAATGAGCGTCCACGTGGGAGCTTTTTTCAAAAATTTTGCTGACAGTGCATCCTGCTTGAAGCGTTTTTGACACTATTTGTTCAAAAATGTCTTCTCAAAATTATTTTTCAGGAACTACTGTAGAAAAATGGCGTCCACGTGGAAGCTTTTTTCAGAAATTTTGCTGACAGTGCATCCTTCTTGAAGGATTTTTGACACTATTTTTTCAGAAACATCTTCCCAAAATTATTTTTCCAGGAACTACTGTAGAAAAAGAGCGTCCACGTGGGAGCTTTTTTCTGTAATTTTGCTAACAGTGCATCCTTCTTGAAGCGTTTTTTACACTATTTGTTCAGAAACGTCTTCTCAAAATTATTTTTCAAGGTCAAAATAGTCAATTTTGTTAAAAAAATAAACACAATATTATTTAAAAAACCAAACCCTAATTTAATTAATTTTAATCCTAAACCCTAAACCTTAATTTAATTTATTTAAAACCCTAGAACCCTAATTTAATTAATTTATTTAAACACCATATATCCTAGTTTAATTTATTTAAAACCCTAATTTTATTTATTTAAACCATTGAACCCTAATTTACTTAATTCATTTAAAAATATAAACCCTAATTTAAATAATTTTTATAAAATAACACTAAATCCTAATTTACTTTAAAAATCTACTAAAACTTTAAACTCTAACCTGTTTTAAAAAAATAACCACTAAACCCTAACTTATTTAGCAAAACCCTAACTCTAAGAACCTTAAAAAATCCTAAAGACTAAACATGTAAATATCCTTACATATAAAAATACGGAACAAAGCATACCCCTGAGGAAGCGCTTTGTGCCACGTCAGCAAAATGCATCCATATAGACGCGATTTGTTGACGTGGCAGAAAGCGCTCCCCAGGAGCGCACTTTGCTAAAATTTTCCCCCTAAAACGCAGCCATGTAGGGATGTTTTGCCAAATTAGACCTTTTCTGTAAATAATTCTTTAATTGACCTATTTGTGTAATTTTGTTTGGAAATGGACCTTAAATGGTTTTATTTTTTTTTAATTTCTATTTGAGGTTTGGAGTCAGCATCTCTTTCTCTTCAAAGTTTCAACTCATTGTGTTCTTCAGCTGAAGACTTGAAGCACAGCCAACCCAGGTGATTGTTCTTTTTTAATTCCTTTTCATCTCTCATGCAATAAAGTTCTTCTGTGTAATAATTGTTATACACTATTTTTATGTACTAAATGGTAGTATTAGTTATTTATTGCAATGAACTCATCTCCCCATTCTTCTTTCTACTTGCATTTCTTAGTTATTATAGTTCTTAATTTCCTTTATTTTCTGGTTTTTATTGGTGAACTTATGGTTGCGGGGCTAAATTTTGGTTTTTGATGGGTAATGATCGAAACAAAAAGTTGGGTTTTGTTTCTTTTTAATCATAATTCGACTCAGTTGTGATTTCTCTAAACTTTGTTTTTCAGATAATGGGTTTGTGTTAAATTTCTTTTTAATTTTATTAATTTTTACTACCATCGTTAACATGTGACTGATTTTGTATTAGAGTTTTTTTTTTTTTAATAGTGATGAGATTTTGCTTGTCACCAAGATTCTTTCTTCGTTATCTCAATTTCCACGTTTCCTTTTGAACTTTTATCTTTTTTAAGTAAGATTGAATTTGATTGTTCTGTTTACTGTATAAAATTCAATCGGTGCTAACTCTCAGCCAAAAAGCAAATCACCAAGATTGAATTAGAATGCTTTCAGATTAAATCAAAGGAGTTGGTCATGTTTTAATCGCTTTGTTAGGTCCCTATCTTCATAAAACGGTTCATTCTAGTTCAATCTATTCACCATTAGTCACATGTTGCTTTATTCTTAGGTACTCTGAATTTCAAGGAATAGAGAATTGTGGGAACATTTAATTTTGAAATATGTTAGTTTTCCCCATGCTAGTTGTTTTCTTGTAGAATGTTTACGGATTCGAACCCAATAAGGTTTCTGTTTCATTGCTTCATTAACAAACCTATTGGTCCATCATGGATTGAACTCTGAGATTCAAGTTCCTTCATATACTTGGAAAATAGATTGGACGCATCAAATTTGCATGCAAGTACTTGTCGGGTTTGGCAACATGATTGTCAGCTAGTTCAGTCTAATAAGCTCTGATGAGTGAAACTTAGTTCAGTATAAATGATTTGGTTAAGATATCTTAATCAGAGATGTTGGTTGAAAATCCGTGGCAATAGTAGCTTAGTGCTTCCCTCGTTGATTGAGGGTGCCTTAGTTTCGTGGGGCCCTGGTGTAGATGCAACTATTGTGCTTCTATGCCTGCAGTTAATAATTTTTTTCCCCTTTGACTGGTTCTTGTAAGTCTCTCATAATCTAAACTTGTTCTTACTAGTTTTGAAGGGATTTTTTTATTATACTTGCTCTCTAATGGTTAATATCATTTCCTTTTTTCTGCTTATTTAAGTTCGGTGGGGCTAATCGTAACATCTATGAGTGTCAGATATGGGTATCTGTCCCACATATACAATCATATATGTTCAATTTTTCTTTAAGTTCTTTTCGTGTATCTCTGTACCATTGTTTGAAAATGCATATAAAATGGGCCTTGGGGACGACTACTTCAAGAAAACTGAAAAGTCGAATCAACATAACTTAACATGGTATTATTAAACCGGGACTCTACTTTCTCTCTTATGTTGCCATCAAGAATAATGTTTTTCAGACTTCTACTTCCAGTGGAAATGTTAGCTAATGACATTTTATTATGAGCAATATTCCACTTCATTTGCTGTCCGTGGTCCTACTTTTTTTTGGAAAATTAATTGCTAGAAGTTGACTTTTGCTTTGCAGAACTGTAATGACCGATAATAGGGATAGTGACACTCTAATATTGGTTGATAATTCATTTGGAAGGCTTCCTGATCATCTCCTAATTGAAATTTTCATCAGACTGCCAGTTTCAGAGTGGGCTCAAATAGCTTGTGTCAAAAAACAGTGGGCCAGCTTGTTTCTCGGAGAATGCTTGTGGCAAGCTGCTCTAATGAGGACATTTCCTTTAGCTAGCCAAGCTAAAAGGTGGCCTGGACCTATTCCTCAAGGTCTAAGCAAAAGGTTGAATAAATTTGCAGTGTGGTTTTTTGTGCTTATGCTTTTTCTGCCTTTCCCCTTCTTTCTATTCCTCCTGAACTAAGGTTAATCCTTCCTTGCATTACTCGGTATTTTCTGGTTTATAATGTGTTCAATGAAACTTAACTTCTCGGTATTTCTGGTTTTTACTTAACAAAGATAAGTATGTTGTCAAAACTTTTTAACTGAAACATTACAGGCTTACTTCTTCTCAAGTTTATGTTTTGCAAATGATTTGAGGAGGTATAGAAAAGATAAAAGCAGTCTATCACTTGTAGGTAGTGAGATAATGAAGAAAATATGTACTGAGCTGACTACAGTATTGTTGTATTTGACTTCTTTTTAAGTATCTCAAGTATAAATTTTTTGGAGATGCTTTTAAATAATTTGGGTATCAAAAGGCGATGATTCCCTAGTAAAACATTCAAGGTTAATTTACTTGTTCTCCTAGGATCTTCTGAACATCCCATGATTAGGTTTTGAAGTGCAGTCCTATGTTGCTCCGACTCTTCATTTTACTTGAAGTGTCTGTATCTAACACCCATCTCCAGCACATATTAAGGAACCCTTCAAATACATGAAAAACTTAAAAAAACTCAATCATAGACATACATCCTTATCCAACATTCACACCTGATTTCTGAGTAACATATTTCTTATCACATTATAGCGTATTGCTTACGTTATTTCAAAATTGTTTCGTTCTCATCATTGTTGTTAAGTTTAACTTTGATTATTGCCTAATCTTCAGGAGATTTGCAGCTTTATATGTTGGTAAACATATCTTTGCACTAGATGATGAGATAGATGAGATTGTAGGCCACACATATTTATTTTTGAAAGAGCAGCTTGAACTTTCAAATATGCCACCTCCTTCCGGGATACTTCATGGAACCATAATCGGTGCGACTTCCATCCTCTTCCAGTTTTGTGCTTACAACTTTTTTAAGTTTCATTAAATCAATGTTGAATTCTTTATGTCAAGGTGAAAGGCAATATGGATTTCTTTTTTATGATTCATATGCGTCTTTGTTAAATTTCTACTTTCTGATGTAAGAATGTTGCATCGTTCTATAAATGCCTCAATATTTTTGATTCTTTGTTCCATTTTAACTGTTAAGAAACAATTACTTATTACAAATGGTTGTATAATAATAATTTACCTGCTGTATTACTCGATTCTTCTTTATTTCCATGATTAATCCCTTTCATTTTTGTGGTAAGAAATAGGTTGAACCATGTATTCATGATTAGGGGTGTAATTAAATTGAGTCAAGCTAAAGCTGTAAGAAGCTCAAGCTCAATTTGAAATATGGGACTCAAATCTCGATTGAGTTTCATTTTTAAAGTTTGAGCTCAATTCGAGATGAAAACTGAATTGCTTGAGCTACCTCCATTAAGCTCGTTTACCTAGTGAAAAATGGGCTCAATTTCCATGCTCAACTTCAAAATTGATTATTTATGCATAAACTTGAGTCAGGCACTAGGATACTTGAATCCGGCTTGTTCGATAGCTTGAGCTCGACTTGAGAATGACTGAGCTTGCGAGAATAGGTGTCTCATTTACATCCTTGTTCATGAAAATTGCATATTGAGTATCTCTCACTATTTTAGTTGGACTTGGGCACCAGTGTGGGTATGGGATGTGTTTGGCATGAATATATCTCCATATCCATGTTTCAAAATGTATTGGACATCACTGTTAGACATGGTATTTCAAAAAAAAAAAAAAAAGGAGAGAGAGAGAGAGAGAGAGGATCTCTCTGGTGATGCAAGTGTTTTTACCTTAAAATCAGATAAAGCATTTATGTTTCTGGTATCCAATAATCCTACTTTGAAACTGCAATTTGTGTACTTAGACTGCTATGATCTTTTTCATCTTTTCTTGTCATGTTTATGATTATAGTAATACAAATGACAAAAAACTCTAGTCCATTACTAGTTCTCATTTTCCCTCTGTTTTAGCAGATCAATTTATCACTTGTGGTAAATCAAGAGATGTCGCCCATGAGCTTGCTTCGCAGATTTGGCTGGCTGTTCTTGACAATTTGGAGGAAAACCAGCACACATTTCTTTTACTTAAGCGCCTTGCTCTTGAGGGGGACGTAAGCTGCCATTCCGCACCTTTTTGTGTTTATTGTATATAAGATAAGCATGTGCACGCACACGCACGCGTGCACACACACACGTCTGCATGTCACAACAAGAAGTCGCATTTTGAGCAAGAAAGAGCAACCTATTCATGGCATCAAAATTGCATTTTTATAACTTCTGTATCATCCGTATAAGAACAAACCAAGATGGGGAATGAAAAGAGAAATCTGATGATGATATAGGGTCTGCTCTGCAGTTTGGGTTAAAACGATCTTTTGACAGTAACAAACTTGTTTGAAATTTCATCCGCTTTACTTTGAAACTGACATGCCAGTGTGCTATTTTTTTCTGATGCACACTATTCGTCTCACGCAGGTTTTTCTTCCGTTCCCGTACTCTAGATCAATCAAAGTACAATGGAGGGTGTTCGAGAAGCTCTTCACAGATTTCCGTGACTGCTTCGATCAGGCAGATTACTATGATGTTCTGGCAATAGCGAAGAACAAGTTTCAACCGATTCCATCTGCATGGTTAGGATTCTAATTTTTCAAATGTATACCAAAAGTGCATAATCCCTCCTCCTTAATTAGGGAACCAATGCTTTCATGTGAACATAGGTGTTTAGTTTTAGTCTTGGCAATTTGTACATCCGTGTTGTATTCAGTATTTTGTATATCATAATTGTGTTTTAAGTTATTTTATATTTATAATAATTTTTTGATACATTAAAACGTTCTAATATTTGTGTTATTTTCTTGGCTATTTTTCGGGTAACTTGTATAAATATAATGACTAAAAAAAACATCAAAGATAATGTTCTGTCAAATTTAATTACAAAGGTACACTGGTTTCTATAATAAGAAGGTAAATCACCTATTCAACAAACGATTATATAAAAAAATTAGATTACTCAATAGGCGACTTATTGCCATGTCAGACAAGTGGTTGAGTAGTTGTTTTCATGCTTTTAACGGTGAAATTGGGACCCTAAAATCAGCCAGCCAAGGTTTAGTTTAATAGTGTTGGCTCAATTAATGTCAGTGTTTCAGTGGTGGTTTAAGGATGGTCTGTAAAATTAAATTTTAAAACCCTTAGTCCTGTACACCCTTTAAAAGTCTACCCTCTACCTTGCTTCAAAATATATAAATAGTTTTCAACCAAGTAGAAAAAGATAAAAGGAAGATAGTTACTTTTTCGGGCCCACTAACCCACTCGACCTTATTTCGACAACCCTAATTTTATATTAATCATTTATTTAATTTTAAGAATATTAAATATGGTTAACTTTTAATAGAAGTTTTTATATTATATTAAGTATTGTTAATTTATATTAATTTATTACTTTTTTTTTTGTAGGTTTAAGGTTCAAAGATGTTCATCAAATTCTTTGTTGCGATCTATTATAGTGAAGAAATTTGTAACATTAAAGTTGGCATTGTTTTTCAATCGAGGCGTCTACATGTTTCAATACAATTGTTGAACTTGATGAACTAACATCAAAGATCAATTAAAAAATCACAACTCGACACTTCTTAGACTAGTGTGCAGATTTAAAATGTTCTCCTATCCACCATTTGTAGCATACTTGAACTTTTGATGATGATGTCCAGACTAGAATATCAACCCATTTTTCAATCGAAAATGGTGCAGTAGAGTCGTTGAGTGTATGATGCAAGCAAGGTTGCGGAGTAGGTGATATTCTGAGTTCATCCATGCATGTTGTTAATATTTCTGCAGTTATACGTGAACTATATGCGGTGGGGAACTTGTATGCAAAGTTATCATCTATGCCAATAGAAAGATGATTTTTCATTTGCGGGTTGGATCTTGACTCGAACGAAGCTTTAAAGGATCTATAACGGTATGTTGCACCATCAACATTGTTGATTCCTATTAATTTGAATGTGGATGACGAGCAATACAAATTTCCAAATAATAAGAAGACATTAATGGATTTGGTGATCTTTAGACTGAAGGTATTCACAACGTCAACGAGGAAGAAGAAGATGATGATGATTTTGATTTCGACAAGTTACGTTGATGGCAATAATGTTGCAAACTTGCCAGAAGCTGAAGGAGGTCTTATCATTCTTTGTCTCCACGAATCTCCATCACATATTTACAAATTTAACATAAATGAAATTAAGGCCTTGGAATTTTTGGAATACCCTAACATACTGTTCAGCTATATGATGAGTTTAGTTGCAAATTCCAAAGATCTATGTAGGGGCACAATTTCCATTGAAGGATGCAGCTATGGTAGCCATCAAGCACTATATTGCCAAAGCTTGAGTTGATTGCAAAGTTGTGACATCTTTACCAATTTTATATGTTAGCGAGTGTTGGAAGTACATGAATGGGTGTAATTGGAAAGTTAGTGTAACATCCTATACCTGACCCGGTCATTTAGTCCAAGTTATGGAATGACACATTCGTTGCCAGACAAATAATATAACACCCCTAATTTGTCTCTGCCACCAAATTAGGGCTACGGGATATTACGACAACAAACAAGTTCGATTATACATATTCGCAATAAGAAAAACTATTTAATCATCATAGATTAATAATCATTTATCATTCATAGCATATATACAAAAATGAGCCTTAAATCGAGCTTTCAGAACCCTAAAATCAATTTAGAAAAAAGTAGGGACTAATCTGAAACTAAACAGAAAAATATGGAAAAAATCGCAAATAGAGGTCACACGATCGTGTGGTAATACACTACATGCTCGTGTCCTTAAACCGTGTACAATTCAATGTTGTGAAAAAAATAGGGTTACATGACCGTCTCGCCAGGCCGTATAACAATCTATGACAATGTGGAACATCCTGCACCTAAAATCAAACATACCACATGACCGTGTCATACAATCGTGCGGAGCACACAACTATGTGGCAGACCGTATGTGCCTAAATTCACCTTCAAACACAAGCCAATTCACATGCAAAAACTTAGGTTCGAAGCCATGCATTAATCAAGACTAAACCTATTCAAAATCTGCCAAATCATGCCAAGATATACCATTTCACAGTCAACCTATGTGCCTAACCAATATGCCTTTATTGGCACCACAATTCAAATCAACCATTTAAACCTAAACAAATTAGCTTTCCATGCTTATACATTCACCAAATCAACATAAATCACCAAATACCAAAATCATTACTTGAATTTCATTAATTAACTTATCATGTATGCACTAATTCAACAATCCATCAATACATTATATTTCAAACACACTTTTATGCTATCAAATACCAAACCAACCAAAATACCATTAAAGATACATCAAACACATAATATATATTTCGAATGGCACAAAACATAACCAAATGATCATAACATACATATACCAAAGCCCTATTTACATGCCACTTATAATCGGACCAAAGTGAACAATTAGTTACCGATTAAATTGTTGGATAGTGTGATCTCCAAAAGCAATCCAATTGACAGCTCAATCTGACGATATATTAGGAAGAAAAACCGAAACGAGGTAAGCTTGCTTAAAGCTTAGTAAGTTCATATTGAGCATAAACTTTAACTTATCATAAAGGACTTAACTTAAACCTTTCACAATAAAAAATCATAACCAAGGTCACGAATTCATTTAATTGCCAATACACATCACAAGTCTGACAAGGTTAGTAAGTTAACATATATGAAAACGTGTAACTTCTTCCTACCAATAAACATATACAATTAAACACATTTGATATACTATTTATTCCTCATCTATTCATTTAACATTTCACATCTTCATTTGAAATATTCATTTCAAATGTCCCCTTTTACATATCTATATCCAAATAAACATTTCATAAAAACACTTCATATAACTATTTTCATATAATCGATTCATAAAATCATTCTGTATATCTATTTTCATATAACTGATTCATATAACCATTTCATATAACCATTTTGTATATCCATTTCATATAACAATTTCTTATATCTATTTGATTTTATACATTTAACACTTGATTAACTAAATGAAATAATGTCGGATACTTGCTCACACGAGCTGCAACTGTAATTGCTCACACGAGCTATGAAATGGGTCTGCTCACACAAGTTGTGGGTCGAGATGTTAGGCTACATGATGTTTCTCACATGAGCTGTGGAGAATTCGCAACAAATGTAAGACCTTATCCATCGGTAGGGCATCCAAGACCAACACCCGAAACAGTACATAACCCTAATGACATGTCATTTGTATCCTAAGCATTCATAAGGTTCATACGGGCCGTGATTCACATTCATATCATATATGTAATATCCTTAAACTGGGTCTAGTAGTTTCGGATATATTTTTCAAGTTTTGATCGTGAATTTAGGAATTTATCGGGTGAATAGTAATTTTAATTTAATTGTGGAGGTCAATTTCATCTAAAATTGATTAAACAATAATCCAAAAAAAAAATATTTTTGAAAATTTAATTTTAATGTAATTCAATAATTATTAGTGAAAATAATTAAGTTGGGTTGAAAAATAATTTTAAAATAATTTTTATTGGGGGTTAATTTGAGTTAAATTTTGAATATTAATTAAATTGGATCTAATTGTAAAATAAGGGAAGTTTTGGAGTATTTATTTGGAAAATAAACCTTTAAATTCAAAATTTTAGAGGGAAAGGATCAATTGGTAAAGTAACGAAAATGTGAGAGTGACCATTGGGCAAATTTCCCAATTTTTAAATTTTTGGTAGGGTGTTTCAGTTTTAAATATAATACATCTAGCCCAAATTTCACACCATTTACATCAGATTAGAGAGCTATAAAAATTGTTTTCTTTGCATGGTTTTAAAGATCTATCACCAGAGAATAGATTCAACAAATTTTCTTCTCAAAATTCTCTTTTTTCACCCAAAATTATTCACAAAAGTAGCCCAAAATATTCTGAAATTTCTCAAGATTTTTAAATCAAAATTTTCAATCAAAGGATTGAGAACGAATCAAAGGTAATTATTATTTCTAAACTTATTTTTATGATAATTAGAAGCATATTTACATTATTTGAGTAATAATTACATGATTTTTTATCAATGTCATCTTCTTCAAAAGCTTCAGGTGTTTTAATGGTGGATCTTGAATTTTGAGAGGAAATCCACAAATCAATGGATGTTCCAACTCAAAATGGATCTATTAGAAGGTTTTTGATCTTATTTATCAAGATTAAACATGTTTTGTAAGGTAATTTAAAGAAATTTGAATTTCATCATCTTCATGAACCGTTTTTCAGATTTTTGTGAAATTGATGCCTAGTATATGTTTATTTGGTCTAGTATTGATGTTTGGAAGTGATTAGGAGGGCAGAGTGATCAATTTTGTGACGAATCGAGTTTTCGACTTGATTAAAAATCCAGTAAGGTAACTTTGAGTGAGAATTTCGTGTAGCCTAATTTATAAAAATTTGTGTTTATTATATCTTTTGAAAGGTGGTAATATCCATTTTATCTCTGTTGAAGCTCCAAATCTTGAAGAGGGTCGAGCTAATCGAAATTGAAGTTTGGATTTGCTTGGTTGATCACTTGGTTGTGGTTGAGTTAGTTGTGTGGTGAGTGTTATTAAAGGGCGATTTGGTAAATTGACTCACTTATGCTTAATTGGATGATTAATTATTGATTGCAAATATTTAATTGAGTTTCGGTTGGTTAATTTTGCAAGATTATTGATATATGTTTAAGTGATGAAATTTTTGTCTAGTGTTGGTAAGTGAGCATCTAGTGATTTTATGTGCTCGATTTAATTGATTATAATGGTGAACTAAGCAAGTATGCTAGAGTTTTTGGCTCATGGTATGTTGATATTTCAATTGATAAATGAACTGCAACATCCCAAAATAGGGCCTAAACGGAATAGTGGTTGCGAAACCACGAATCTGAGACAGAAAAGTTTATTCTGATTAATTTTTATAATTTACCGAGTGATTAGATGCATGTGTTAGAGTATCGATGGAAAATTTTATAGATAGCATGCTTAATTTGCCTACTAGGGCTGAATTGCAAAAGTTGATAAATATGAGTTTTAGATGCTAAAGGATTAAATTGAAGAGTATAATTGAAGTAGAGGTCCTTAAATGGTAATTATACCATTAGGTTTTCATGGACAAAAATGGAAATACATAGATAAAAATAACTAAAGTTTTAATGAAGGGTATTTTGGTTATTTGGTAATTAAAAGATTAAAAAAGGGAAAAAGATGGCAAAATGTGTCTATCTTCTTCATTAGGCCGAAATTTCAAGGGTTCTTCATAGCTAGGGTTTTGTCAAGCTTCCAAGCTTCATAGTAAGTGATTCCAAGCCCCGTTTTTAATGTTCTTTACGTTTTTAAAGTCCCGGTAACTTGATTTAGCTTATTCTAGCAATAATTTAACCTAGGGTTCATATTTGGAAAAATACCCATAGCTGAAATGTGTTTATTTTGATGTTTTATGGTAGAATATGAAGCTTGAAATTATGCTAAACGACTTGAGCTAAGCGATTTTAAACGAAAACGAGTAAAACGACATAATCAATAAAAATACCTAATGGTCATAAGTACATGTTAGGGTGGGATTTGATGTTTCCGTATGTAAATAAATGATCAGCATGTCATAAAACATAAGAATTAGGGATAAAGTTTCATTTTTGAGCCTTAGGGCAAAAGTATAAATATGTAAAAGTTTAGGAGCAAAATCGTACTTTTGCCAAAGTTAGAGTTAACGACTGTTGTGATAAATGTGAATATTAAATAAGTTAAATTCGCTATTATAGATGAAGAAGAACAAAATTCAGGGTTAGACCGAGGAAAGAAAAAGGTTGAGGACTAAATCAAAATATTTGATCATATTTTGTATCGAGGTAAGTTTGCGGTAAATAAATGCAATGTTTTATTATTTATAATTAATGATGTTGTTTTTCAGCATCTATATATTTATTTTGTAAATTTATTCCTTAATGATTCAAGTAAGAATTGACGGAGAAATGATACTTAAAAGTTCCGGTTGAACCTTAGGAATGTGTACCAAGTAAGACCATGCCAAGGCATGACATTGGTAAGTTTTACAAGGCAAGGAAATCATGTAAGACCATGTCAAGACATGGCATTGATAAACTACTATAAGGCAAAGATCCCATGTAAGACCATGCCAAGGCATGGCAATGGTGAGTTCATAAGGCAAGGATACCACGTAAGACCATGTCAAGACATGGCAATGGTAAGTTTAAAAAGGAAAGGTACCCGTGTATCCTTAGTATTCCAAATGGTTCAATGGAAAATTCAAAGAGTGTACCAAAGGGAAGGTAAGTTAAGTCTATGTTCGAAAGGTTCAGGTTATCTTGATAATTCATTTAGAATGTTGTTATTTATTTACATGTAAACTTACTAAGCTTTATGCTTACTCCCTTTCTTTTCTCTCTTTTTTTTTATAATATCGCAAAGTCAACTCAGAAAATTGTAAAGACGTTGGAGATCGCCTCAGACTATCAACGAGTTATCTCAGTATTTTGTGACTAGAAATACTTTAAGTTATGGCATGTATAGGGACTTGGTTATTTGGTGTGTATGTCCTTATGATATGATTAAAGAATGGCATGTGAATACTTGGTAATGATTAGCTTATGATATAGCTAATTAAGAACATGTTTTGGTATTATGTATGCCTAAATGAGGTTTGATGCAAAGAAACTTTGAAAGAGTAAAAGTTGGCCATGGAACAGTTAGGAAACAACAGCAGTGATGTGGTTTTGAAAAATCACTAAAAATTGTATAAATGGAAGTCTATATTCTGAGATATTTAAATTTCTGTAAGACTGGTTCAGAGTGACTTCGTGATCCCCTGTTCCAAATTTGGAAAATCACTAGAAATTTTACAAAAATAATTATAAGTCAAAGTTTATATTTTTAGATTCCTTAGTGAGTCTATTTTCATTAGAAAAAATCTGAAACGTTATCCGACTGTATAATGAGACAATCAATTTTTAGTGAAGAGAGGTCAGGTCCGTTAAACTACAAAACAGGGAAACATTTAATGAATAAACTGTACTAATTGACCAAACCAAAAATTCTCAAAAAATTATGGTAAGAAGATATATGAGTCTAGTTTTAGGGAAAATTTATGGATTTAAATTTATAGTTTCGTAAATCGAGTTACAATTAATTTAGTGACTGTTATGCAGATGGACAGTTTTATTATGAATAGTAAAATAAATTGTTTTAATTTGTGTAAGTAATCGGAAAATTTTTAATGTTCCCGGTTTGGTCCCGAACCATTCCAATTACACGTTTTAGGGCCTTGAAGGCCCTTTTTATGGATTTATTGGATGAATGTAAGCGAATTAATTTTTTTTAAAAGTAAATTTTTTTATGCCCCGAACAAGTAATATAAGTCTGGTAACGCCTCGTGCTCAACTCCGACGACGGTCTCGGGTAAGGGGTGTTACATTTATTGGTATTAGAGCAAGATTTTAGTCAGTTCTCGAAATAATCAGTATGAGTAAGAGTCTAACTATACATGCCATACTTATATTTTGATAGTGTGACGACTCCTGACGATTTTAAAATGTTTTTCTTTTATAGTTATGGATTCCGAACGAGTTGGTGCAGATGATGTAGAAAGTAACGTGCCAGCTCACGCAGAAGGGACGGTGCCACCAGATAGTAGTGAAAGGCCCGTTATAGTTAGTCAGGGAGGAGGGGCTCGAGAAGCCTTCTACCAAGCTATGAATGAATGGTTTGTCGAGTTCGTTCGTACGAATCCGGCCGTTAGACCTCCACCCCCTCATGATACTTAGACTACCCATGTAGCTTCCCCAGTCACAAATATAGTCAGAAGAGAGAAGCCACCAGTTGATAAAATTAGAAAATAAGGGGCCAAAGAGTTTCGGGCTACTAAAGATGACGATGCAGAGAAAGCTGAGTTTTGGCTCGAGAATACTATCAAGGTCTTTGATGAGTTATCCTACACACTTGAAGAGTGCATGAAGTGTGTTGTATCACTTTTACGAGACTCGACCTACCATTGGTGGAAGACACTTGTGTCAGTAGTACCGAAAGAGAGGGTTATTCAGGATTTCTTTCAGGAGGAGTTTTGTAAGAAATACATTAGTCAGAGGTTCATCGATCAGAAAAGAAAAGAATTCCTTGAACTAAAGCAGGGTAAGATGACAGTGACTGAATATGAACGTGAATTTGTCAGACTCAGTAATTATGCTCGAGAGTGTGTGTCTACTGAAGTTATTATGTGCAAGAGATTTGAATATGGGCTCAATGATGATATTCGACTATCAGTCGGTGTCTTAGAAATAAAAGAGTTCGTCATTTTAGTTGAAAGAGCTTGTAAGGCAGATGAGTTACTGAAAGGAAAGGGTTAAGCTGAAATTGAGATGCAAGACACGAAGAAAAGACAAATGAGCAAGTCATTTTAGTCTACATCCAAGAGTCCTAGAGAGTTCTCTACGAGATCTAATTTTTCAGCAGGGTATTCTAACCGAAACAGAGGTAGAAGATTTATGGGTCAGAAAGCTCAGACCACTTCAATTGCGAGTGTTGGCAGTATTCAGCCTGATAGACCCGAGTGTCCTCAATGTGGTCGACATCATCTAGGTCAATATCGAGCAACTGAGACTGGTTGTTTCCAATGTGGTGCATCAAATCATTTCATTCGGAAGTGTCCTGAGATGGTAAAAAGAGAAGTAATACCAAGTGTAAGATCGGTCAATGGCCTCGTTAGAAGTAGACCTCAGAGAAGTTCGGGAATAGGGGCAGGTAGAGGTGCATCTAGAGATTAAGCAGTGAGACCAGATGTTAGAGCACCTGCAAGGACCTATGCTATCCGTGCTCATGAAGAGGCATCCTCCCCCGATGTAATTACGGGTACATTTTCTCTTCATAATGTTAATGTTATTGCTTTGATTGATCCGGGTTCGACCCATTCCTATATTTGCATGAAATTGATGCCTAGTATGAACATGTCCATAGAGTCTATGGGATTTGTGATTAAAGTATCGAATCCATTGGGTTAGTATGTATTAGTAGACAAAGTATGTAAAAATTGCCCTTTGATGATTAGAGGTTACTGTTTTTTGGCCGATCTCATGCTATTGCCATTTGATGAGTTTAATGTGATTCTTGGTATGGATTGGTTGACTGCGCATGACGTGATAGTGAATTGTGGAAAGAAATTCATTGAGTTGAAATGCGAAAATGGTGGAATTCTTCGGGTTAATTCAGATGAGTCAGATAGTTTAATTGCTATGATTTCTGTTATGTCTGCTCAGAAATGCTTGAGAAAAGGATATGAAGCTTATCTTGCTTTCGTGTTGAATACTAAAGATCCAGAGTTCAAAATTGAATTAGTGCTTGTGGTATGTGAGTTTCCTTATCTGTTTCTGAAAGAACTACCAGGTTCGCCTCCTATCAGAGAAGTTGAGTTTGGTATTGAATTGGTTCCGGGTACAACACCCATTTCTATTACTCCTTATAGAATGACTCCAATGGAATTGAGAGAATTGAAAGTTTAGTTGCAGGAAACTAACAGAGAAAGGCTTTGCAAGACCTAGTTGTTCACCATAGGGTGCACTAGTGCTCTTTGTGAAAAAGAACGATGGCTCGATGAGATTGTGCATAGACTATCGGTAGCTTAACAAGGTGACTATTAAAAACAAGTATCCACTGCCTAGAATTGACGATTTGTTTGATCAATTGAAGGGAGCTACTGTGTTCTCCAAGATAGATTTAAGATTCGAATATTATCAGTTGCGAGTTAAAGAGTCAGATGTTCCGAAGACTGCTTTCCAGACTAGGTATGGCCATTATGAGTTCCTTGTGATGCCATTTGGCTTAACTAATGCTCTTGCCATTTTCATGGACTTAATGAATCAAATTTTCAGACCTTACTTGGATAAATTTGTAGTTGTGTTCATTGATGATATCTTGATTTATTCTCATGATAAGACTGAGCATTCAGAGCATTTGAGAACAGTTTTACAGACTTTAAGAGATAATTAGCTTTATGCCAAGTTTAGCAAAAGTGAGTTCTGGTTACGAAAAGTTGGTTTTCTTGGACATATAGTCTCAGGTAAAGGTATTAGAGTTGATCCGAGCAAGATTTCAACCATTGTTGATTGGAAGCCTCCTAGGAATGTATCAGAGGTCAGAAGTTTTCTTGGTCTCGCTGGCTATTATAGACAATTTGTAGAGGGATTTTCCATGATAGCTACTCCATTGACAAGATTGCTACAGAAAGATGTCAAGTTTGAATGGACTGAAAGGTGTCAGCAGAGTTTTGACAAGTTAAAGACATTGTTGACTGAAGCTCCTGTCTTAGTACAACCAGAACTGGGTAAAGAGTTTGTGATTTACAGTGATGCATCCTTGAATGGACTAGGCTGTGTATTTATGTAGGAAGGAAAGGTAATTGCTTATGCCTCTAGATAGCTAAAGCCACATGAGAAAAATTATCCAATACATGATTTAGAACCAGCTGCCATTGTATTTATGTTGAAAATTTGGAGACATCACTTGTATGGTGAGAAGTGTCGAATATTTACTGATCATAAAAGTTAGAAATACTTGATGACTCAGAAATATTTGAACTTGAGGCAAAGAAGATGGCTAGAGTTGATTAAAGGTTATAAACTAGTGATCGATTATCACTCGGGTAAGACAAATGTAGTTACTGATGCTTTGAGTAGAAAATCTTTATTTGCATTAAGAGCTTTGAACACTAGTTTAACCTTATCAGATGATGGTTCTATCTTAGTCGAATTAAGAGCTAAGCCAATGTTTCTTGAAGAAATTTGTGAAGTTCAGAAAGATGACAGTGAGTTGCAAGCCAAAAGAGCTCAGGGTGAGTCGGGTATAGAGTCAGATTTTTAGATCAGTTCTGACGGTTGTTTAATGTTCAAAAATGGGATATGTGTACCAAAGAATGATAAGCTTATTCGAAAGATTTTAGAGGAAGCACATAGCAGTTCTTTGTCTATTCATCCAGGTAGTACAAAGATGTATAATGATTTGAAGAAAATGTATTGGTGGGTAGGAATGAAGAGAGATATCTCAGAGTTTGTTTCTAGATGCTTGATCTATCAGCAGGTAAAAGCCAAACATCAGGTACCTTCAGGTTTATTGCAGCCTGTGTTAGTTCCTGAGTGGAAATGGGACCGAGTTGCCATGGATTTTGTGACAGGATTGCCGTTGACACCGAGAAAGAAAGATACAGTATGGGTTGTGATTGATAAGCTATCGAAGTTGGCTCATTTTATTCCAGTTCGTATAGATTATTCACTTGACAAGTTGGCCGATTTGTATATTTCAAAGATAATCAGACTACATGGAGTACCGTTATCGATTATTTCAGTTAGAAACCCAAGATTCACTTCACGATTTTGGAAGAAGTTATAGGAAGCTTTAGGCACAAAGTTAAGTTTTAGTATAGCTTTCCATCCTCAAACCGATGGTCAGTCAGAGAGATTTATTCAGATACTTGAGGATATGCTCAGATGTTGTATCTTAGAATTTCAAGGTAGTTGGGAGAAATATTTGCCGTTGGTGGAGTTTGCTTATAATAATAGCTACCAGTCGAGTTTAAAAATGGCACCTTATAAAGCTTTGTATGGATATAAATGTCACACAGCTTTGTATTGGACAGAGCTTAAAGAAAATCAGATTTACGGGGTTGATTTAGTTAAAGAAAATGAAGAGAAAGTGAAAGTTATCAGAGATTGCTTGAAAGCAGCTTCAGATAGACAGAAGTCTTATGCGGACCTGAAAAGAAAAGAGATTGAGCATCAAGTTGGTGACAAAGTGTTCTTGAAAGTATCCCCGTGGAAGAAAGTCTTTAGATTTGGCAAGAAAGGCAAACTAAGTCCACGTTTTATTGGACAGTTTGAGGTGACTGAAAGAGTTGGACCATTAGCATATCGGTTAGCTTTGCCACTAGAGTTAGAGAAGATTCATGATATGTTCCATGTGTCCATGTTACGTCGTTATCATTATGATCCTTCACATGTGATTTCACAGACAGAGGTTGAGATTCAGCAAGATATGACTTATGGTAAAGAACCGGTAAAGATTTTAGCTCGAGAGGTCAAGCAACTAAGGAATAAAAGTATGGCACTTATGAAAGTATTATGGAATAGGCATGGGGCAGACGAGGCTACATGGGAGCCTGATGAGGTTATGCGAAAACAGTATTCAAATCTTTTCACAGGTAAGATTTTCGAGGACGAAAATCCCTAAAGGGGGGAGAAATGTAACATCCCAAAATAGGGCCTAAACGGAATAGTGGTTGCGAAACCATGAATCTGAGATAGAAAAGTTTATTCCGATTAATTTTTATAATTTACTAAGTGATTAGATGCATGTGTTAGAGTATCGATGGAAAATTTTATAGATAGCATGCTTAATTTGCCTACTATGGCTTAATTGCAAAAGTTGATAAATATGAGTTTTAGATGCTGAAGGATTCAATTGAAGAGTATAATTGAAGTAGAGGTCCTTAAATGGTAATTATACCATTAAGTTTTCATGGACAAAATGGACATACATAGATAAAAATAACTAAAATTTTAATGAAGTGTATTTTAGTTATTTGGTAATTAAAAGATTAAAAAAGGGAAAAAGATGGCAAAATGTGTCCATCTTCTTCATTAGGCCGAAATTTTAAGGGTTCTTCATAGCTAGGGTTTTGTCAAGCTTCCAAGTTTCATATTAAGTGATTCCAAGCCCCGTTTTTAATGTTATTTACATTTTTGAAGTCCCGGTAACTTGATTTAGCTTATTCTAGCAATAATTTAACCTAGGGTTCATATTTGGAAAAATACCCATGGGTGAAATGTGTTTATTTTGATGTTTTATGGTAGAATATGAAGCTTGAAATTATGTTAAACGACTTGAGCTAAGCGATTTTAAGCGAAAACGAGTAAAACGACATAATCGGTAAAAATATCTAATGGTCATAAGTACATGTTAGAGTGGGAATTTGATGTTGCTGTAGGTAAATAAATGATCAGCATATCATAAAACATAAGAATTAGGGATAAAGTTTCATTTCTAAGTCTTGGGGCAAAAGTGTAAATATGCAAAAGTTTAGTGGTAAAATCATAATTTTTCTAAAGTTAGAGTTAAGGACTGTTTTGATAAATGTGAATATTAAATAATTTAAATTTGCTATTATAGATGAAGAAGAACGAAATTCAAGGTTAGAATGAGGAAAGAAAAAGGTTAAGGACTAAATCAAAATATTTGATCGTATTTTGTATCGAGGTAAGTTTGCGGTAAATAAATGCAATGTTTTATTATTTATAATTAATGATGTTGTTTTTCAGCATCTATATATTTATTTTGTAAATTTATTCCTTGATGATTCAAGTAAGAATTGACAGAGAAATGATACTTAAAAGTTCCGGTTGAACCTTAGGAATGTGTAGGATACAAATGTCATGACATTAGGGTTTAAGGATACCAAGTAAGACCATGCCAAGGCATGGCATTGATAAGTTTTTACAAGGCAAGGAAATCATGTAAGACCATGTCAAGACATGGCATTGATAAACTACTATAAGGCAAAGATCCCATGTAAGACCATGCCAAGGCATGACAATAGTGAGTTCATAAGGCAAGGATACCACGTAGGACCATGTCAAGACATGGAAATGGTAAGTTTAAAAAGGAAAGGTACCCGTGTATCCTTAATATTCCAAATGGTTCAACGGAAAATTCAAAGAGTGTATCAAAGGGAAGGTAAGATAAGTCCATGTTCGAAAGGTTCAGGTTATCTTGATAATTCATTTAGAATGTTGTTATTTATTTACATGCAAATTTACTAAGCTTTATGCTTACTCCCTTTCTATTCTCTCTTTTTTTATAGTATCACAAAGCCAACTCGGAAAATCGTAAGGACGTCGGAGATCGCCTCACACTATCAACGATTTATCTCGGTATTTTGTGACTAAAATACTTTAAGTTGTGGCATGTATAGGGACTTGGCTATTTTGTGTGTTGTCCTTATGATATGATTAAAGAATGGCATGTGAATACTTGGTAATGATTAGCTTATGGTATAGCTAATTAAGAACATGTTTTGGTATTATGTATGCCTAAATGAGGTTTGATGCAAAGAAACTATGAAAGAGTAAGAGTTGGCCATGGAACAGTTAGGAAACAACAGCAGTGATGTGGTTTTGAAAAATCACTAAAAATTTTATAAATGGAATTAAATGGTGAATGAGATATATAATTAAATATTATTGAGTCTATTTTCATAGAAAAGAAACAGAGCAAGCAAAGGAAGTCTATATTCTGAGATATTTAAATTTCTGTAAGACTGTTTCAGAGTGACTTCGTGATCCCCTATTCTAAATTTGGAAAATCATTATAAATTTTAAAAAAATAATTATAAGTCAAAGTTTATATTTTTAGATTCCTTAGTGAGTCTATTTTCATTAGAAACAAACAGAAACATTATTCGATTTCTGTATAATGAGATAATTGATTTTTAGTGAAGAGAGGTCAGGTCCACTTAAATGCAAAATAGGGGAACCTTTAATGAATAAACTGTACTAATTGGCCAAACCAAAAATTCTCAAAAAATTATGGTAATAAGATATATGAGTCTAGTTTTAGGGAAAATTTACAGATTTAAATTTCTAGTTTCATAACTCGAGTTACAATTAATTTAGTGACTTTTATGCAGATGGACAGTTTTATTATGAATAGTGAAATAAATTGTTTTGATTTGTGTAAGTAATCGGAAAATTTTTAGTGTTCCCGGTTTGGTCCCAAACCGTTCCAATTGCACGTTTTAGGGCCTCGAGGGCCCTTTTTAGGGATTTATTGGATGAATGTGAGCGGATTAATTTTGTTAAAAGTAATTTTTTTATGCCCTGAACAAGTAAGATAAGTCTGGTAACGCCTCGTGCTCGACTCCGGCGACGGTCTTGGATAAGGGGTGTTACATGAACATTGAAAATAGGTAATTGGTATGCTAGATTTAATTTGATGTTAAAATGGCTATGTTACATGATTCGCATATACATTTTGGCACTTTAAATTGAGCACATTATTAACTAAAATTATGTTATTATTGATTGATTATATTGGCATTATAGCATGGTGG
Organism: Gossypium anomalum; assembly: GCA_025698475.1. Lineage (NCBI taxonomy): Eukaryota > Viridiplantae > Streptophyta > Magnoliopsida > Malvales > Malvaceae > Gossypium > Gossypium anomalum. The sequence goes on from CM046961.1 coordinate 58,477,901, forward strand.
ATCCATTGGATATAGTTGGCATGCCATAGGATTTGTGAGTACTCACCACATTGATATGTTTTTTGTGAGCAATGAGGTCTAAGTGGACTGATTTGGAGTAGATAAGGGAGTGTTCAGCTTGTGTCTCCACTCAACGGGACTGATTTGAGGCGATATAAGGGAGCGTATGGCCTCGGCCCGCTCAATCTGAGATTGATTTTGATTCTAATTGGGAGTAAGGAGATCCGTTTATCTAATGTATGATCACCTGATTAAGCCATGATTGTATATGCCAATATAAATGTATGAAATGTTATGTGCTAAATTAATGATTATATGCCATAATTAATTATGATTTTTGATACATGGTTGAGCATATGACATTGAACTATTATGGATTGATATTGTGAATTAAAATTTGTATTTGATTGGTTTCTATTTAAGCATGATTTGGATGTTAATTTACTCGTCATTTTATTAACATTCACTGAGCTTTTTAAGCTCACACATTCACATTCGTGCAGTTAACTGACGGGATTGAGGAGCTGAGGAGCCGAGCAAGAGCGTTCCAAGAGATTAAAGCTCGGTAGAGATTTCGTTACACGTTTTAGAGTTGTTAATTGGGCATTGTGGAACTTCTGGGACTTAGTTTAATTTTGTTGAAATTGGACTTGGACATTGGACATTTTTAATTTTGAATGGTTTTATAATATCATATATGCATGTTTGAGTTTGATTATTGAATAATTTACGGTGTATTGTTACTTGATAACACGGTGTGTGTGAGGCATGATGTTTACACTAACCATTGTTTAAATGAAGCTTCCATAGAGTGGTTTACTAGAGACTAAGGTACACCACTTGTTTGAATTAATCGGCGGGTGATATGCATGAAATTGAATGTTTAATTATATTTAATTAAAGCTTAATTGGTGTTAATAAATTCAATTAAAGGTGTATGAATATGTATGATATTTAATTGTAGCTAAATCGGGTTTAATTGGCTATTAAAATACTCAAATTCGGATTTAAAATTGAATTTTTAGCACAAAAAAACTGCAGTGGACTGTTGGGGGTTTGAATTCTGGCCTTTTAAAATTGGTTCTCTAGTTCGTTTAAACTACAAATTAGTCCTATAACTTGATAAGTCTAATTAAAGCCTTAATTGATAAGGAAACTTGATAAAATTTTAGGATTAAACTTGTAATTTTTAAAATTTGTTAGAAACGCACTCAATTTAGTATTCAGGTATAGTATTGATAGTTTGAAATTGTTACGATTTAGTCTTTAATGACAAAACTTGAATTAGACATAGAAAATAAACTCAGATTAAGCTGAAATTTTTAGGGCTTACATAAATTGACAAAAAGAGGGTTGGTAAATGTATAGATCTAAATTTGGGTTAGTTTAACCGTAGGTGGTAAAATGACAAAAATGCCCTTAAGTTAAATTACTTATAAAAAGTTTAAAATTGGCTCAAAAATTGCTTGCGCATTAACAAATAACTGATAAATGGATAGGATTGAGGTGTTATAAGGTCGGGGTCTATCTTGGGAGGTCTTTAGTCAGAGAGTCACTTAAGTGGCTAATGTAACGCTTCGAGTTTAGGATGATCTATCCCGGTCGGGTTTGGGGCGTCCCAATATAATTGCTTAAGCATTTCTTTGTCACATCAATTCAATAATATAAGTTTTCCATTTTCAATCATGACCCTCAATTATAATTTTATTTCAATTTAAACCATTCAAAGCTTGAAAATCACAACACCATTAATTCAATCACAAGCATACACAATTATATTATACTACACAAACAACAATTAACTCAATTTATACGCTATACAAACTTATCTAAACTGATTCTGCAGCAAACACGACTCCAAAGATTAATCAGTAATTTTTTATTTTTTCTCGTTTGTCTATCGATTGATTCGTTTCTTGATCTATATAAAATAATTTAGTTCAATTAACCAATTCAATACATTAATACACTTGAATTCATAGATTATACCTTTTAACACGTTATATTCAATTTAGTCCCTAAACTCGAAATTCTCACAATTATAAAAAATTAACCCAAAAACCATTGTGCCAAATTCCATATGGTCCCTAAACAACCCACATTTATCACTTTATCACAAGAATTTCATGTTATTTTACAGTTTTAACAACTTAGTCCTTCAACTTTAAAATTAACAAAAATCACTTTACAAAATAGTCTTATTTAACTATCAAGCTTAATAATCTACCATTAAACTTCAAAAGCACCACAAGTTCATCCATGGGAAAATTCTAAACATTTAATAGATTTACAAATTAGTCCTCGGGTTAGCTAGATTAAGTTACAACAATCTCAAAAACATAAAAATTACTAAAAGCGGGCACCTAAGGGACTTACATGCAATGGCCAATTATGAAGGAAATTTTGAAGCTTTCATGGCTTCCTTCAATGGAGAGTTTTGGTGTTTCAAATAAAAAATAATGGAAGATGATGAATTATGATATTTTTATTTTACTTTTAACATATATTTTTAATATTATAATTAAAATGTTTTACTTAAAAATTCTTGCACCAACCACCACTATCTTTTAAAACTGGTAATTTTCCATATTAACACTTGCAATAATAACATTTAATCCATTTAGCACAAATAAACTAATAATGGCTTACTTTTGTAGTCTTTATGATTTAGTCCTTTTTACTTAATTAATTATAAAATCATTAAAATTTCTAAACCAAACTTCGATATACTTATATAATCATTCGAAAAATAATTAATAAAAATATTGACGACCTCAGTTTACAAAAATGAGGTCCCGATACCTCATTTTCTAAAACCACTTGAGTTTAGGGTCAAACTGGTAACACCCTTTACCCGTGTCCAACACCGGGACAGGATACGAGACATTACCAGACTTAAACACCAGCAAACATACACAACCGGCCATAAAACTTCGTTCAATTTAAAACCATTCATACACATGCAAATTGTCCTTTATATGGGCCTACGAGGCCCAAAACATACATCAAGATCAGGTGCTTAGAAAAATTTAGAAAAACTTAGAAAAATTTTCATGAAACAGGGTCATACGGCCGTATGGGTAGACCATGTGGTCACACACACCCGTGTGGCTTGGGACACGCCCGTGTCCTTAGCCCGTGTAAATTTCTATTTATGATGTCATCAACACAAATAGGGTCACACGGCCAAGTCACACACCCGTGGTCAAATTGTGTGGCGAATTAAATTCCAAAATCAGGTGCAGACTTCACACGGCCTGGGCACACACCCAAGTCCTAAGGTCGTGCCCTTCACACGGCAGAGACACACGCTCGTGTCTCTGCCCGTGTCTTTCTGTTTTGCATTAATTAGGGTGCAGGGGGCACATGGTCGAATCACACGCCTATGGGGCAGACCATTTGTCACACACGGCCTAGACACACGCTCGAGTGTCTACCCGTATGGACAACTTTGAGGCTATTTTCCAATCCATTTGTCACCCTTAAATGCTCATTCACTCATACATTTTTTATGGCATGCAACATAGTATATTTAGTCACTCAAATACTCATAAACTTGATTAATTCATGACTTTGTAATGTCAACATATCACCTATCCAAACCATCATGCTTTCATATAGCATTCCACACCAATTTCATAATTATTCATCACGGTAAACCTACTTCCAATTTACCCAATTATATCATAACTTTGGTCATACTTATTAGCCAAGATTCACTCATTTAGCATATATGCCATTCATCACACATTTCATCCACAAGTAACCACATCAAGCATAACACATTGCATGCATGCATAATTAATTAGGGTTACAACCCAAATAATCAATATGAATCATATCATATGGCCATATACAAAATGAATCAAATATTACCATAAACCAATACATTTGGCTAGACCAATATGACATATAACAAAAAGACTAAGTCCCTATACATGCCATACTCAAAATGTTGAAACTAACTATACCCAATTATCCAATTGATAGTGTGATCGAGTCTCCGACATCCTTCGATCCCCGAGTTAGCTTGGCGATACTATAAAAAATAGAAAAGAGAGAGAAGAAAGCATAAAGCTTAGTAAGTTCACATGCAAATAAATAGCAATATAATCATATATAAATACCATTGACATAACATAGTTTACATATATGTCATCATAAATTCATAGGCATAACTTAAATTTGTAGATATAACTTACACACTTTCAATCTTACCAAAAGTTCATCACATATCGAGCTCATTTATATGAGTCTCTCGTACATTCCTGTACCAACTCGTAACGCATTGTCATATTTCCGCATCATTGACTTACTTATCAAATAATTCACAGGTTTACTCGTTGAACACTCGGAATACTATCGGATACACAGAAGACTTGCACATAGTGCTTCAAATGTAGCCACATGCTACCTCATATCACAATCACACATTGCTCGCCCTTGAGCTAATCACGAGCCTGCTCACACAAGCTGACAGTCAAGACGTAACTACTAGGGCTGCTCACACAAGTTGACAGGTACCCACAACACATGCCGGGCTACCTAGCCACTTGTAGAACGTATAATACTAGCACCCGGATTCACATTATCAAATACACCGATAATTTCATGAGCTCATAATCACGTAGTTCCTAGCGACATGTCACATTGTATCCTAAATTCGACTCATTTAATCATCACATTATTCAAATCAGCCTAAAAACTATATTTAGGCAAAGTTATGATTTTACCCCTAAATTTTGACATATTAGCAAATTAGTCTCTAGGATCGTAAAATGAAATGTGTTCATTTTCTTTGTTATCCAAGCCTAGCCGAACTTATAACATACTCATAGAAGCCCACATTTCTCATTAAATCATACATCTTACTACCCATTTTACAAACTTTACAAATAAGTTCTTTTTAGCCATTTTCACTAGAAATCACTTAGTAAAAGATATTTATCACACATCAAACATTCATATTCCTCCATTAAACATCAAAACACATGCATGTCATACATGGGTCAAATTTCAAACATGAACCCTACTTTAAAATAATGGTAGAAATAGGTAAATCAGGTTACAGGACTTCAAAAATGTAAAGAGCATTAAAAATGGGGCTAGGATGTACTTACAATCAAGCTTGAAAGATGACAAAACCCTAGCTATGGAGAGCTTGAGAATTTCGACCAAGGGTTGGAGAAGATGGAAAAATTTGGCTTTATTTTCCCTTTTTATTCTTTTATTAACCAAATGACAAAAATACCCTTAAGGCCTTTCTTTCAAAACTTTCCTATTCATGCCCATTTTTGTCCATAATTATAGAAATTGGGCAAATTGCTATTTAAGGACCTCTAATTAATAATCCATGGAAATTTCATGCTTAAGTCTAGAACTCACATTTTGTAACTTTTGCAATTTAGTCCTAAACGTTAAATTGGACACTTTATCAATGAAATTTCTTCATGAAATTTTCACACAAGCATTCAATCATATCATAGACCTCCTAATAATCATAAAATAATTATTTCTACTTCGGATTTGTTGTAACACCCCTATTCCGTAACCGTCGCCGGAATAGGTAAGGGGCATCACCGAACGGACAGAGCATTTCAGAACAACACAGATTCGCAGATATCAGATAACATTAATATATATGCATTCATCAACAATTCATCCATTAAGATGGTCTACAAGACCTAAAACATACATTTAGGGAAGGTCGGAACTAAACCGAATCCATTCAAAATTTTCAGAACTTAATCAAACTTTTCAAAACTAACAAAGTCACACACCCGTGTAACTAGGCCGTGTGACTCACACGGGTACAAGACACGCCCATGTGATCCAACTGTGCTAAAAAGAGGTCCTATACTGACTTTTTTCACACGGACAATAGACACGGCCATGTGCCACGACCGTGTAAAATTTAGCTAGCTACGGACTTTTTCACATGCCCAGAAGGCACGCCCGTGTTCCCTGACCATGTGACACAATGCAGGCTTGGTTTAAGCTAATTTGCCACCCCTTTTGGGGTCAAATGCTACAAGCAATAATACACAACATTCATACCAAAATTTTAACCAAATTCATGCTTTAAGATAACCAATTCTCATTAGAATATGGCACATCACAAACATACACAAAACTATGCACAAAACTTATCATTTGCTAGCCAATTGACATGGCATAACATATATATACATATCAAATTTACATTCATAAATCTTCTAGCCTATATATGCCATACTTATAAATATGTACATTCCAAAAGTACCAAAATGAGATCGAGGTGTGATGACAATCCTCGACTATCCCGAGCCTTCAGTAGCTACGATAACTGTAAAACAAATAGAAATCACACAGAGCAAGCTACAAAGAGCTTAGTAAGTCAAATACGATTACTCAACTAATATACCATATAAGTAACAGTTGATAACCAGAATTCGCATCCGTCTCATAAAATATTTCCTTACTTCACAGAAACATAGTCTTTTCTATTCAGAATTCTAGTACGATACAAACGTACCTGTATGAATATTACATTCCATATCTCATACTTTAACATCGGACAACTTAGAAACGGAATAGAGATTCACAGACAGGTACAATGTCGACGTCCTAGACATGGTCTTACATGTAATTCGATATCGAAGCCTCTGTCCCAGACAGGGTCTCACACAAAATCTCAAATCGAGGCCTGTGTCCCAGACACGATCTTAGACGATATCTCAGAACAATGTCAACGTTCTTCCAAGAACATGCAAAACATCTCATACACCAGCATATTATCAGAGTTTATTCATAAGGCTCTCAAGGCCGTCCAATGTAGATAGCAGTTTATATACACAGAATTCTATCAACTTAACACGTAAGTGTAGTTTGACTTACCTCGTACGAATTTCGGACGAAACGAATCGACTATTCAACTATTTTGGACTTCCCCCGATCTAAATCCAATTTTCTTTGTTCTTGATCTAATACAATTCAAATTCAACCATTCAATCATTCTTTTCATTCAAAATAATCCATGAACACATATTTAGGGCACTTTACATTTTAGCCCTTATATTTTCACACTTTGACAATTTAGTCCATTTTTCACCAAATAACAAATATGAAAAATTCACCAAAACTATAGCTTGGCCAAATATACATGGCTTCCATACAAGCCCAAATAACACATTTAATTCAAATTTAGTCCTTCAAAACTTCATTTTCACAAAGTAACCCAAATAGCTCATTTCATCAAAAATTCAATAACAAAACATGATAATCTAACATATATCTTTCATAATCCATATAAGAGCACTACAAAGCTCATATAATCATTAATGGCACATTTTATAATCTTCAACAAAAATAGAAATTTAGACATGGGTTTTGAAGAACACAAAGCAACGATCACAGAAACGTAGAAATTATCAAAAACTGAGCAAATTTCATACCTTAAGTTATCAACCAAAGTGTCGAATATACAAAAGCTTCAAACCCTTGTTTCTTTTGCTGATTTTCAGCTAACATGCATGATAATAAGGCCACCTTTGTTTTGTTTTTATTTTAATTAACATTATTTCACCTTTTACCATTTTTGCCCTTAATGATATAACATTAAAACTTACCAACTAATGTCTATAATTGTCCACCATTTTAATAAATGGTAAATTTGACATGCAAGGACCTTAATTTTAAAAGCCAATCCAAATAGGTGCTTTATCATCCAGCACTCAACTTTTACACTTTACTCGATTTAATCCTTTTTCATAATTACTCACAGAAACAGACAAATTAAAGCACAGAAATTTCACAGATGCAAATTCACATATCACGGACACAGAAAATAATATTAAAATATTTTTCAACCTCAGATTTGTGGTCCCAAAACCACTATTTTGACTAGGGTCAAAATCAGACTGTTACATTTGTGGTCTCGAAACGACTGTTCCGACTAGGCCCTAATTCGGGATGTTACAAAACCACTTAGCCATTGCTAATAGTCCAATTAACAAATTTTACCAAATAAAAAATTATTAAAACCCTATAATCAACCTATAATTATTAATAAATGTTATTTAAGAACACACTCGTCGAAATTGCGGTCCCGAAACCACTGTTTTTGACACCACGAAAAAATGGGCTATTACAACTCTCCCCCCTTAGGAAATTTTGTCTTCAAAATTTCTTACCTAGAATAAGTTTGGGTACTGCAATCTCATAGAATCTTCAGTTTTCCAAGTCAAATCTGTCTCAACTAGCTTGTTCTCACCCAATTTTGATCAGTATAACGGGGTTTTACATTTCGATCGTAAAAACTTCAAAAGATACCATTTTAATACTAGATTGATATCTGTTATTATAATCGAACTCAGTCAACAGTAAATATTTTTCTCAGCTACCCTCTAAATCAATGATACAATATTATAACATATCTTCCAGAATCCAAATTACCCGTTCTGACTACCTATTTGACTGTGGTTGAAATGTTGTACTAATGTTAAGTTTAATACCCACAGCCTTATGAAGTTTACTCCAAAATTTTAGAAGTGATCTCAGATCTTCATCATAATTTATATACAATGGGACTCTGTGCAATCTGTCATTCTCTAATACATACAAGTCGACTAGCTTTTTAAACAAGTAATCTATTCTAACCGGAATAGAATGAGCCAATAGTTTAGATAAAAAAATCCATCGTAACTCTCTCTTATTCCTACTCATAAATCATAACATATCGTAATAATTTAGTCAAGACTTGATATTCAAATTTGACCTATTAACATACTACACATCTCGGTACAAACACTAAAATTTCACGCTTTATTCCCGGCCATCAATAACTCTAACTCAAGTTATTATACATTTTGTCGCTGCCTGGTTTAAATCAAATAGACGCTGCTATGAACCTCATGTAAGATGTCTCTTATAATCTCAGAATTGTTCAGCACACAAATTCGATTTTAGAAATATAGATTATTATCACAATCAATACTGAAATTAGATATCTGATCATTCTAAATATGTTCCCGTTTAGCTAAAAAATTCAGGAAAACCTCGATAAATGAATATTTGATAAATTAATAATCTCGGTTAAATAATAAATTTTTTTCGTCCTAACTTGTGCCAAGGGGATAAAATAATAACCTCGTTATATGCATAAGATAATAATTTTTAGAAAAATCCTTAAGGGCCCAATGAAAATATAAAATAATAATTCATTAAATATACTGAAAGTTTTATATACAATATATAAAAATAAAGTGCTTTATAGAAAACTCTTACTTTTTTTCAATTTTATTCTTTGCTAAAATATGCATCTATAGTTAACTACTTCTTCTTTGCATGTGAATCAAATGCAATTACATTTTTAACTTTTAGAATGGCATAAACCAAATCTGGTACATATATTCTTCTCGCGTTGTATTAAATAATTCATCAAGGTATCCATAGCTAGAAAAACCTATTTTAGAGAAACATATGGTAAAACACTACTGTCATCTAGATCTTGCTCGTCATCAGCTGGCACATCCATTACTCCTTGAATAATTTCTTCATCTGTAGGTGACTCCATCAAAGATTCATTTTCACTTGGATAATTCAAAATCTGCTTAACATCCATGGCATTTCTATAGTGTAAATAAGAAATTACTTCTTTTAATTTATGAACGCATTCAACATCACCAATTTCTTGTTCAAAGGCATATCCTCCTCAGATCGAATTTTGCAATGTCGGAAATAATTTGCAATAGTTGTAGGCTTCACATCAATATTTCAAGTAGCATTAATAAAATGGATTGCATCCAATACATTAATCATTTCAGGATTTATTTCTTTTTTCTCGTAACCTTCCAAGATGCTAGAATAAAAGCGACTCTGATAATAACTCTTAATTGCTCTAATAATTCCAGCATCACATGGTTGAATTTTTTCTGTTGAATTTGGAGGCAAAAAGAATAATTCAACGTTTCTCAAGACTTCAATAACCTTAGGATGGGTTGGGCAATTGTCTACTATAAGCAACACCTTTCTACCAGTCATTCTAGCATCAAACCAATGAATAAATCTTGAAAAAGTAATCTAGTCATCTATGCTTTTTTGTTGGCTCGATAATGACAGTTAAGATTGTCAATATTCACATGTTTAAAGCATTTAGGATTAGTAAACTTACCAATAACCTAAAGATGCACTTTATCTGAACCATCCCCATTGCAACAAACCACAACAGTAAGTCTTTTCTTATCCTTTTTTCGTCCTTCTAATTACTTTGTAACCAGTGAATGATCTACTTGCAAACAATAAAATAAGCTTTTTTTATCCATATTATAGATATCCTTCTAATCAAAATTTTCCAATTTAGCTCTTATTTTAGGTAAAGCATCTTCAATATTCTCCATAAGAACTGAACCACTTTCACCAAATCTTCTATAAGACTTAACCCCATGTCTTGCCTTAAACCATTCTAGCCAACCAATTGAGAAGTTAAATTCAGAATTTGCATCTCCATTCATTTTTTGTAGAAACTCTTTTGCTTTAGTTTGAATCATTTCTCCAGTCATGTTTACTTTCTCTTGATATTGGAGAAACAACTCATACAATACCTTTTCTGATTCGGGATATTTGGCTGATTTGTACCTTTTAACATTGTTATTCTTTATCTCTTTTGACAAATATTCAGATGACCTTTTAAGAGTATTTGATATTCTTGACTGGTTAACAAAGAGATCAAATGTTTGTTGAACCCACTATTGCAAATCTTTTTGACTTGAACAGGGATGCTAATTTTTGTACTCACATAATACTTTTCTCATCTCATCTGTCAATGTAGATGTAACACCCTTATACTCGATCCAAACATACGGATCCGGTATAAGACTATTACATTTGGAGCCAGAACGGTTATGGTTGGATACCGTTTAATTTAAACATTTAAACATATTTTTTTCAACTTAGATCAACCACATTTAGCCTACCTATGTACATGCCATTTTAATTCAAAATATGGTACCTACTTTTGAAGCTCTTGAGGATGTGATGAGATGGGAGATCTCCTAACCCGACTTTATTTCGTAGAGTCTAACTGTACCTACGCGTTAAAAATAAACGCGTTAAGCCAGGGAAGGCTTAGTAAGCACCACAAGAATAAATATGAAAATAAATCATAACAAAATATTTTAAAACTTATTCAATTAGTACATATTTGCACACATATAAGTTTCTTCAGTTATGCCTTATTTTTAATAAAAAAAATTTTAACTTATCTTTTTGTAAGTTATCAAACTTACCTTAACACATTGGTATTTCACTTTTGTTCACATTTCATATTCTTAGCCCAAAGTAGACTTTATAGAACACACCGATATACGGAACAAATACAGAGGTGCATTATTATGCACTAATAACAGAAAGCACTAAAGTGCTATACAGAGAGCACAAATGTGCTAATCAGATAGCACTAACGTGCTAATAATCAAAGAGCACGGACGTGCTAATAATTAGAGAGCACTGACGTGCTAATAATCAGAGAGCACTGACGTGCTAATAATCAGAGAGCGCGCTAAGGTTCCTTAATGGCATGTCACTAATATCCTAGTAGTTCTAATCTCGTCTACTTAGGAAAATTATATCATGGACACATATATCTTTTACACTTTTCGTATAATGCTTTTACATACTTTACAATTTAATCCTTGTAACAATAATCCATATACTTATATCTTCACTATTTTTAATAAATGTAATAAAATTTCTAACTCAATATTCACCCATAATTCACTAATAATCCTTATCATGTATTTCACATACCACTTCTATATATTTTGTAATTTAGTCCTTAGCACTAAATTTCATGTAGCAATATATTTTACTTTTAATAACACATATAACATAATTCAATACTTATTAATATTCCAAAATACACTACAACATCAATGTTTCTCATTCTAAATGTTATGCACTTCACTTTTCTATTTCTAATACAAAATTTTCAAAATTTATGATTTAACCCTTAATTTTCCACAACTTAGGAAATAATTATAGTTTGGATTACAAAATTCATATATTCTTTTATTTTCCACCTATAATTTTCTTAAATAAATTTCATAATTCCATAATCTTAGTTTTTAATTCTAAGTAATTCTATACCGCAATATAAGCATTTAAATAAGATACTTGTAGTACTTACAGCAAAAAGGTTGAGATGATGTATTTTATTCTTCCTTCACTCCTTAGCCTTCTCTTTTCCTTTTTCTTAAATTAGGTCATTTCCTTTCTTAACCGAGATCTCCGACTCAATGTTAGCCACGAAAATTGAAACAATTAAAATTTATAAATACACTACAATTTTCATATTAAATATTTCAATTTATACTCAACCTTTGCTCACATTTCAATTTAGTCCATTAATCAAAACTAACTTTATTTTATTTAAAACTAATTTCATGTTTTCATTTAAATCCCACTTTAGACTAATTTCCCCTTTCAAATTTCACCATAATTCCTAATTTTGAAATTATCTCAATTTAGTCCCTATTATTTCAAAACCTATAATTTATTTTACAATTTAATCCCTTTTTAACTTCTAACTTGAAATTATATCAATTTAACCCCTAACACTTCAATTTATTCAACATGAACAACATCTAATAATATACTAACTTTCAAATTTTCAACATAAATCAAGTAGTATTTATCTCTAGGATTCCAAAAACTCAAAAATTACAAGAAAATTACTTAATTAAACTTACCAATTAAACTCAAAGCTTGAAATCTCTAATTTTCCCTTTATCCTTCTTTCCCTTTTCTTTCTTTCCTATTTTCGTTTGCTCTCTATTTCTTTTTGTTTTGTTTCTTTCTTTTTCATTTCCTTGATCTTATTTACCTATTTATAATTATACATTATAATATATTTTTAACAAATATCTATTACTTAAATAAATATTTGTATTACAAATGCATACATATATATTATTACATTTGTATACTATCATCACCATACACTTGTCTTTCTTTAATAATAATAATAATAATAATAATAATACCAATGTCATAATATAAATAATAATATAATATATAAATATCTTTTACTTATTATTTAAGAAAATATATAAATAAATTACAAGTGTATTAATATGTATTTTACACATATACATTATCATCACCATACATTTGGCATAAATTTATTTATCTCATAATATAATATCTTATTTATAATTAATATAAATTAAAATATTATAATATAATAATATACATTATAATTAAATAATATTTAATTAAAAAAATCTAAGATTTTTATAAGTGTTTGCCGCCTCATTTAATGGAATAGACTTAATTGCCTATTTAGTCCCTCTTATTTTCTTTTAATCTATAATTAAACTTTCACACCTTATTCAATTTAGTCTTTTTTCCTAATTTCTCTTAATTAAGCTAAATTTACTTAATCAAAATCTAATTAAACACACCCCTAGACTCATAATTACTTCTAATAAATATTTACGAATTCGCGTTACTAAGTAGGAGGCCCGATAATGTACTTTTTTCGATGCTCGTGAATTGTGGGTCATTACAGTAGACTTTTTTACACCTTTCAAATGGGAAGCCATGGAGGAAAAGAGTATATAAATTACAATATTTTGATATGTACATGTGTTTATTTATAATAAAAATTTTAATCTATCCAATGAATATTTACGTATTGGATTTCGTTTGTTGACATATTTTGTTTGGAATTCAATTTGGGAGAAATCCCAGTTAACTAGTTCTTTCGATACCATAGTAGTTAAAGTCGACCACCAGTGAAAAGCTTCTTCTTTTAACAAGGATGTTGTGCATCTCAAATAATCCTCGGAAGGACACAACATTTCATCCATAACTCTCTGTAATATTTATTTTTTTATTTTTTATTTTTCTATCTAGTACTTGAATCTGGCCAAATCATCACCCACTGTACCTCTAAACTCTTCGACTCCACCTAATCGGACTTTATCAATAGAAAGTCTGTGAATATTCTTGTAATAGATCGTTTTCAGTGGTGTCCGAAATAGTTGTTTTAGGACCACGATTCCAACAAGAGAGCTAGCATTTTATTATTTATTTAATGTTTGCCGAGTAGTACATGGCCATATTAAATTTTCCTTAAGAAATTTTAATGTTTAATTAGTTAATTTAGTAAAAAGGACTAAATCGTAAAGATTGCAAAAGTGGGTTTCTATTAGATAAATGGATTAAATGGCTTTGTAAATGTAAATTAATGCACTTAGTTGGAAATTATACCATAAATAATGATAGTGGACAAATATGGGCATGTTTTTGTTAATTGTTAAGTTAATAACTAAGGGTAAAATAGTAATTAAATAAATAAATGCATAAATAAGTAAGAATTAGCTATCATCTTCTTCATTTTCACTTTGCTATTTCGAAAAACCACCATTGTTAGGTTAAGAAACATTCGGCCAAGCTTTCTTTGGTGCATGTTATGTTTTTTATCCCTAATTTTCAATATTTTTATGTTTTTGAGTTTGTATTAGCTTAGTTTAGCTAGCCCGGGGATCAATTCGTAAAACGGTTAAAAGTCTAGGGATTTTCCATGAATAATTTTGAAGTATTTTTTTTTAAATTGATAGATTATTAAAGTTGGTAGTTAAATATAAGTATTTTTTTAAGTAATTCTTAGTTATTTTAATGTTTAGAGATAGATTATTGAAATAGTAAAAGTCAATGTAAATTGTTTCAAATGAGAAAAAATATGAGCTATTATAAGACTAAGGGGAAATCGGCTAGCGTGAATTTTAATTAAAAGTAGGTAAATTGTAAGTTTCGAATTTAGGGACTAAGTTGCATAAAAATTAAAACATTACAGGTAATTTTGTAAATTCCCATTGATAATGGTTATAAGTTGAATTAATTATTTTAAGTTATTTAAATGGTTTAATTGAGTGAAAATTATTATTTTGATAAAGAAACAAACTAAACGGATCTAAATTGAGGAAAAACTAAAGTGACGGATTAGTCATCAACTTTGTTTTTAAAATTGTTTTTGTCGTGATAAGTTCATATAAGTATTAAACTTATTAATTGATTTTTTGATTGTATGTTAATAAATAGTATGCTATGTAAAATTTAATTTGATAATTGTACAATGTTTTGGATATTCGATCAAATTACGATGCTAATTAAATTGGATTGTTTAATGGTCTCGTTTGAACCTTGTGAATACTTAAGATACAAATAACATGTCCTTAGGGATTATACGATTTAAGGTGCTAGTCCTGGATGTCCCACGAATGGCTGAGGTCTTGCATTTGTTACAGATTCTCTATAGCTCGTGTGAGTAGCATCGTGTAGCTAACATCCCGACTGTAACACGCCAAACCCTGCCTAGACATTATGGCCGAATCTGGTGATGTCACATGATAGGGTGTTTGAAAACTAAGTTTCTACTATAAATCCTTTCCCATTTCATTACTCTTGTCGACTCCAAAATCGCATACTTATTTACTCAATTGTTTTAAAACCCAATTCGTAGTGGAAGCTTTAGAAATCATTTAATTTATGAAAAATTGAGTTAATGAGGTAAATCCGTCCATATAAAAAAAAACCTTTTGTTTTAGTGAAAACCATTTGTTCGTTGAGTTTGTGCAGTTATCAAATCCACAAAAACAGTCTAAAATCCGAAATAAAAGCAAACAGTCCAATGTACATTAGAAATAACCCATAAAATAATTAAGAAATAAATACCAAAACTGTGACAGCCCTAATGTGACCTTAGTCGGAAAGTGGTTTCGGGACCACAAAACCGAGTCATAAAAATAATTAACTGTTATTTTCTATGTTTATTATACATGAACATACATATGTGAAAATTTCATACTTTAATTTTTGTCAATTGTATATGAAATTAGTAAATAGGACTTATGTGAGAAAAATGAAAAGTGATAGGCAAATTTTTAAGATGGTATATAATGAAGGTATTAAAAGGAATGGTTTTGCATGTCAAATTAACCAATTTGTTGTTAGTGGCCGGCCATGTTGTAAGTTAGAATAAAATATATAAATTTTATTTTAGCATTTTCCATTATTAAATGGCTTTAATGTATAGAATAATAATAGTAAAAGTAAGGAAATGGATGGAAGAAAAAAAGTTTTTATTCTTGTTTCTTCTTGGCCGATTCTAAGAGGAAAAAAAAAAGAGCAACCATTCGGTGATTTCAAGCCATAAATAAGGTGAGAAATTCATGTTAACTTATGGATTTTTAGCATAATTTAAGTTAGATATTAAGTTCATTACATAGCCCATGGCAAAATTTTTAGTTTTATGGTGTCTTGAGCATTCGGCCATGGGGGATTATGGTAGGGAATAGATTGATGTTTTAAGGGTTTAGTAGAGTTTAAGCTAGTAAATACTTAAATTTTGGTATTTAGATATGGAAGAGATGAACTTGAAATTTTTGAATTTCATGAATAAATCTTTTGGTTTGTCTTAGTATTAAATTGAAGGGAATGTCGTGGGTGCTTGAATGTACTATCTAGATGTTGTTTTATATATATATATATATATATATATCTCAATAGGTTCGGCTTTCTGAATGAATTTTGGGGATTAAACCTTGAATGATGTTATGTATAGGTTTCGGCTAATGAGCTTAAAATTTCTAGTTGATGTTTTGATGTTATTAGCATGTTAGTTATGTGGGATGTGATAATTGCTTGTTATGTTAGCCTAAAAGTTGAGATTATCAATTTATTCATTAGGAGGTACCGAATGTGGTCTTTGGTTTGGGCATGAGTAATGATGCTATTCATAGAGTTCGGCTTTGATATTATTTATATAAGAATAATCAATTCATTTTGATAATATAGTATGAAGTGATAAGTAAAGTTGAAATGGTAGTTTAAATAGTATCCGGTTATGAATTTTTTTTAACATTTTGTTAAGATAGGGATTCGGATGCTATTTACATTTATATGATTATTTTGAATTCAAGAGGCCTTGTTAGCTAATTGAAGGTTTCGGCCATAGTAGTATATTGAACAATAATTTGAATAAGGGCCTTAAATTATATATAAAAATTGGTGAGAACATTTTGAGAGAGGTATACAAAAATTAAGTTGAGTTGAGAAATAATTTCTCAAATGTTTAATTGATAATCGGTTTAGGCTTAGTTGGATTTTGACATTTTGAATGATATATTTGACTTGTATGATGACTTGGGAAGATATGTGTTATTATATGAAATTAAATGATGTTGTGAACTTCGAAAATGCAAGGTGATCAACTAGTAACACGTTCTGTTGTAATGAGAAGAGCATATTGCATGATGCTTAAATAGTTGATAATAAAGTCATTTGTACTTTAGTTGTGCGACCTGTGTGCATTAAATTAAATTGCTTAATTGATAAATAATTAATAAAACTATTTTTTTAATATTAAGCTCAAGAGCTAAGAGGATCGAAATCAGATAAAGGAAAAGAGAAAGCAGTTGAGTAGCCTAACCGTAACTGTCTGAATATACTCGAGGTAAGTCTTTGAGTAATGAAACTTAGTTATTGATTTGATTAAATCATGGTATATAAGCATAGAAAATAAACGGTGATATAATGATTTTACTTGAATTATGTAGTGAGATAATTAGTTTGTACTTATGACTGGTAGCCGAATATGTATAGAGACCATGTTATATAGCAAATCGAAATCGTGTTCGTTGTATGTGGCTATTGAGCCGAAAGTGGAATGGATGATAAGTGTCTTGCGCTTGTGTTATAGAAATGAAAAGGATATACTGATGTATTGTGATATATTGATATATGTGCATGATAATTCGGGAATATATCCGGGCTAAGTCCCGAAGGCATTTGTGCTAGTTGATATATCCGGGTTAAGTCCCGAAGGCATTCGTGCTAGTTGTTATATCCGGGCTAAGTCCTGAAGGCATTCGTGCTAGTTGATATATCCGGGCTAAGTCCCGAAGGCATTCGCGCTATTTGTTATATCCGGGCTAAGTCCCGAAGGTATTCGTGCTAGTTGCTATACCCGGGCTAAGACCCGAAGGCTTTTGGATTTGAAAATGAACGATCTTGCTGTAATAATTCCAATTAACGCGCTCATAAATCCAAATCGATAAGGTATGTTTCGTATATGCATCGGAAAAGTTGATTCGTTTTAAATTGTGTTCGTTCAATTGAATAGTGAGCTTCCGGCCTTTAGTTTGGTTTGATTTTGAGTGTATGAATATATGATTGAAGCGTGAAGTAAGTATGATTATGGGAAAATGCGTATATGCAATTATTTCTTTAGTCTTATGAACTCTATGCTTTAGTTGTAAATGATTTCACTACTTAAAACTTACTAAGCATCAAAATGCTTATTCTGTTGCTTTGATTCTCTGTTTTATAGATTTG
Source organism: Gossypium anomalum (assembly GCA_025698475.1). Taxonomy (NCBI): domain Eukaryota; kingdom Viridiplantae; phylum Streptophyta; class Magnoliopsida; order Malvales; family Malvaceae; genus Gossypium; species Gossypium anomalum. The sequence continues at coordinate 58,496,276 of CM046961.1, forward strand.
TTCATCAGCTATCGGACTCGGGAGTGTCAAAGTCGAAGTCGTCCACACTATCTAAGCCTTTTGGTACACTTTTTGTTGGAAATTTGATAATGGCATGTATAGGATTGACTTTGGATGTTAATTTAATTTCTTTTGGTGATGTATATAAGTATAGCCATGCGAAAATGGTTGTTAAGTTACTATATGTGTTTCTCATAAGTAATGTGTATGTGTGGATGATAATCGATAAATACTTGAAATGTTTTAATGTGATTGAAACTTAAGAATGAATTAACGTACTTATTAGATTATGATGACTCCCTTGCATATTGTCCATGGCAACCATAAAGAAAAGAACCGAAAAAGAAGGGTACGTGACAAAGACAAGTATGTATGACAAGAAATGAAGTGAGTGAACAACATAGAACAGTGCGTCCTCTATAGTTTCCCTAATTTATAGGGTCCTACAATATATATCCTCTGTGAGACAACCAATGAAACCTTCACAGTGCCATTTCCACTGTGGGTTTTTTTTTTTTTTATATCTTCTCTTTTGACCACTCAATACATTACTTTTTTTTTTATACCTTCACAGTGCCATTGGGAATTACCTGAATATGATTGAAGGGCTAGGAGTGTTACAAAAACTAAAATTAAAACAATTTAAAATATGTGTGGCCACCGTTGAGTCCTCCGCTGTACCGATCTGTCAAGTCTGGTGATTACCTGTGTACATTAAACAGAGAGGGGTGAGTTTACGTAAACTCAGTGTGTCATCCCACAAAAAACAAACAACAGCAAATCACAGTGCATAGTTAAAATAGTCCTGGGCCTATGCCCTTGTTCAGTAACAGTAACAGTTTGAGCCTTAGCCCATTTCAGTACAGTATTAAATATATAGTAGAGCCTTAGCTCATCATAGTATCAGTAACAGTCATAATATTCAGTAGCAAAGTCCTACCCAACCAGCCTCTACACACCATCTCTGTCCAACCCTAAACTCCAATCCATCCCTACACTCCAGATAGTACCGAATGCGGCACATAAACAGTATTTTATAGCTGAGCTGCCAGATATTAGGCTTAAAGCCTTTCAGTACACTTCCTCCAAATATCATCATCCCAACCCAATGCAATGCACACATACAATATGTCATGCTTTTATGCAACCATCAGTCATACATATACAGACATATATCAGTAATCATGCATAATTTATCATGGATCACATACACTCAGATCATACAATTAGGGGTCTAGGTAACGCTAACCGACCCTACAGTAGGTTCACAGTCGACTTGGGCGACCCGTGCAACCCTAGGAATCATTTTAGATAAATAGTCTTACACGCCCATATGGCTTGCTTGTGTCGGCCCACATGTCTGTGTGGCCCACACGACCTAAATCAGTCTAGCCCATGTGTCGCACACGGCCTACCTGGCCATCACACGGTAGTGTCTTTTGTGCATGGCTTGGCCTCGTCGATCACACGCTCGTGTTATGTCACACGACCTACCACACGGGCGACCACACGCCTGTGTGGCATCAACAATGAGGTTTTTGACTTTCGTTGAAACCTTATTTTTTTGTTATAGAGTACACACTTGGTTTGTTTTCAATGCTATCGCAACCACGAGTACTCCCAAACCTAAAAATTAGTATTCCAAGCCCAATTTTAGTGACACTAACAAAACTTGATCGAAAATCCAATGAGATGTTCAACTTCCAACCAATAAAAACCTTACCTTTGACCGAGAACAGTGTTTCTACACCATTTTAATATTGATCGAAAAACTCTAGCCCTTAACCTTCTCCAAAAACAAAACGAAACCCATCAATCAATATCTCAAAATCAAAATAACTACCCTTACTACTCTTACTGAAACTTACCAAACCCGTGTGAGTACAATCAACGTTGTAAATACAAAAGAAAGGAATGGATTCGGAAGAATGAAGCAAAAAGGAAAGGGGAAGAGGCTGCCAAATTTTTTCAAAAAGATAATCGAAGGAACTTCTGATAACCCCCTATCCTAACTCCCCTTATTTTTCTCCAGCAAACTACCCAATACTCAAAATTCCTGTTTGACCGAAACTCTCTCGGTCAAACAAGCAAAAATAGACTACCACGCTCGCGCAATGATTCGAACTCCAGACCTCCAACACACCAACACATATCTTAACCACCAGACCAACAGGACCATTCTGTTATGGTTTTACAAATACTTAAATAAGCTCACTGCTCAAGTATAAAGCTTAATTTAGAAAAATACCAAAATTTGCCAAAGCTATGGCTTGAACTTGGGACCTCTCACACACACCTAGAACACTTAACCACTGAAGCAGATACACAATTGTGTCACATTTTCGTAATAACAACACTTAACCACTGAAGCAGATACACAATTGTGTCACATTTTCGTAATAACAAGAATAAGAATTTTGGGGCGTTACAGCTCTACCCCCTAAAAGAAAATTTTATCCTCGAAATTTACCTGATCAGAACAGATGAGGATACTGCTGACGCATCGTATCCTTAAGCTCCCACGTGGCCTCCTCAGTGCCATGGTTATGCCACAACACCTTCACTAATGGAATAGATTTCCTCCTCAAAACCTTTACACTGGCTCATCTTCAAAGGTCAAGTCTGGCCTAACCTCAATCTCCTCAACAGGGACAATATGAGTAGGATCAAAGCGATAGTGCCTCAGCATATAGACGTGAAACATGTCATGGATTCGATACAACACCGGAGGTAAGTCCAATTGATAAACAACCGGTCCTACTCACTTTAGAATACGGTAAGGTCCAATAAACCTAGGGCTCAGCTTACCCTTACGACCAAACCTCAAGATCTTCTTCCATGGCGAGACCTTAAGAAAAACAAAGTCCCCAATAGAATACTCAATCTTGCATCTTTTTAGATCCGCATAAGATTTCTACCTGTCTAATACCGCTTTCAGTCGATCCCGAATCAATCTGACCTTATCCTTAGTCTCAGAAACCAATTCAAGACCCAGAATATGTCGTTCACCCACCTCAATCCAACATAAGGGAATACGACACTTACAACCATAAAATGCCTCATAAGGTGCCATCTGAATGCTAGACTGGAAACTATTATTATAAGCAAACTCTGCTAGTGGCAGATAATCCTCCAAACTGTCTCAGAAATCAATAACACAACTCCTCAACATGTCCTCCAGTATCTGAATCACCCTCTCTAATTGACCATCTATCTGGGGATGGAACGCAGTACTAAAGTTCAACCTTGAACCTAAAGCCTCATGCAACTTCCCCCAAAATCGAGACGTGAAGCATGGATCCCTATCAAAGACAATCGAAACCGATGCGCCATGCAGTCTCACTATCTCAGAAATATAAAGCTTCGTCAACTTCTGTAGAGAATAATCAGTACGAACTAGTATGAAATGCGCTGACTTGGTTAATCGATCTACGATGACCCAAACATAATCCTTCTTAGTGGTGTCAAGGGTAACCCACTAACGAAGGCCATCGTCACGCGTTCCCACTTCCAAAGGGGAATCTTAATCGGCTGTAGCAAACCCGAAGGTAACTAATGCTCAGCCTTAACCTGCTGGCATGTTAGACAACGAGCAACAAAATCAATAACCTCACTCTTTAACTTCGGCCACCAATACAACTCTCAAAGATCTCAGTACATCTTATTCCCACCAGGGTGCCTCAGATCAGTATTGTTCGGTACACATATCTGGCCTCGGAAACACAATACACCCTCAAAGTTCAACCCAAAGTCTGTAGTACTACCACTTTCAATCTGTCGAAACCGAAGGCCCAAAGACTCATCCTCCAGCTATTTACCCTTAATCTGCTCGATCCAAGTTGGTTTGACTTGCAGCTCATCCAACTCAGTCCCATCATCGAACAAGCTAAGTCGAGTGAACATTGCTCTCAGATCAGTCATAGCCCTACGGCTAAATGCATCAACCACCACATTAGCCTTGGCCGGATGATACTCGATGGTACAGTCGTAATCCTTAAGCAGCTCAATCCATCTACACTACCTAAGATTCAACTTCTTCTAAGTCAGGAGGTACTTAAGGCTTCTGTGATCGGTGTAGATAATGCACTTCTCACCGTACAAGTAGTGCCTCAAAATTTTCAAAGAAAAAACTATGGTGGCCAATTCCAAATCATGCGTCAGATAGTTAGCCTCATGCGTCTTGAGCTGATGAGACGCATATGTCACCACCTTACCATCCTGCATCAGAACACAACCCAGACCCACATATGATGCGTCGTTGTACACTACAAACTCCTTTCCAGATTCAAGTTGTTTCAGAACAGGGGCCTGAGTTAGAACAATCTTGAGCTTCTCAAAGCTCTCTTGCTGCGCATCTGTAACATCCCGAAATAGGGCCTAAAAGGAATAGTGGTTGCAAAACCACAAATTCAAGGTAGAAAAATTTATTTTATTATTATTTTGAGGTTCATGATATGATTACATGATTGTGTGAAAATTTCGTGATGAAATTCTATGCATAAAGTGCTTAAGTTGAGATTAGGGACTAAATCGAATAATTTGCAAAACTTGCATTCTAGAAGTTTTTAGTATGAAATTGCTTTGAAATATTAATTAGGAGGTCTTAAATAGAAATTTGACCAATTTTAAGTTCATGGACAAAATTAGGACATGGAAGGAATTTTTGGAAAGTTTAGTAGTAAGGGCATTTTGGTCATTTAGTTATTAAAATGAATTAAAAACAAAATTAAAAGCCAATTTTTGTCCATCTTCTTCATTAGGACGAAATTTCAAGGGTTCTCCATAGCTAGGGTTTGTTTCAGGCTTTCAAGCTCCATAGTAAGTGATTCCAAGCCCCGTTTTTAATGTTCTTTACGTTTTCGGAGTCCCGGTAGCTCGATAAAGCTTATGCTAGCAATAATTTAAGTTAGGGTTCATATTTGGAAAAATACCCATAGGTGAAATTTGTGTATTTTGATGTTTTATGATAGAATATGAGGTTTTAAATTATGTTAGACAATTTGTACCACTCGGTTTTAAGCAAAAACGAGTAAAACGACTTAATCGGTAAAAATACCTAATAGTCATAAGTGCATGTTAGAGTATGAATTTGATGCTGCCACAGAAGGGAAAAATGACCAGCATGTCATAAAACATAAGAAAATAGGATGAAGTTAAATTTACGAGCTTTGGGGCAAAAGTGTAAATATGAGAAAGTTTAGGGGCAAAACTGTAATTTTGCCAAAATATGATATTGGGTCAATTTGAATAATGTGAGTCCTAATTAGACTATATTTTAAATGATAGAGCAAGGAAAACTGAAATTCGGGCTAAAATGGAGAAAATACCAGTTGTGGACGAAATGGTAAAAGTAGTTATTTTTGCATACGAGGTAAGTTTACAGTAAATAAATGCAATGTTCTTTTATTTTACATTATTATTGTTAATTTCCAGAATTTATATACTTATTTTATGAGGATATTTGAAGTCGAATTAAAGGCGAAGAAGCCCCGTTTGAACCTTAGGAATGTTAGGATATTGGGGTTGACAGGACAGGACAGGACAGAAATGAGCCATGTAAGTCCATATCAGATATATGGATTTGGAGACAGGAATGAGCCATGTAAGCCCATATTAGATATATATATGGCATTGGAGACAGGAAAAATTAATGTAAGTCCATGTCGAAGACATGGCATTGGCAGGATATTGATAGGCAGGAACGACCCTAGTATCCTTAGTATTCCAAGTGGTTCAACAGGTCATTGTACACGTTAAATTACAAAGTGAATTATCAGCAAAAAAGGGAAGGTAGATTATATTTATGAATAGTGAAAGGTCGGGTAAGAAAGAAGTTAAGTGAGTAAAGAAGAAGGTAGAAAATGAGAAGTAAATAAAGTTTATGAGGCTAGGTGACATTATGTATAATTATTCATTATGCTGAATGTTGTAATTTATTTGCTTGTAAGCTTACTAAGCCTAGTGCTTACTCTCTTTATTTTCTTTTTCTTATAGTTTTTATCAAGCCACTCGGGGATCGAAGGAAACGTCGGAGACCCGATCACACTATCGAAGGAATCACATTAGTATAGTTAGACGTTTCGTTTTGTGTATGGAATGTATAGGAACTTGGTTTCTTTTGATATGATATGATCAATGAATGATGTGTAAATACTTGCTAGTGATTAACTAATAGAAGGGCTGATGATATACATGTTTAATAGTATGTATGAATAAGTAGTAACTATCACATGAAAACTAAGAAAAATGTGAAAGTAACTTAAAAACAGATTTAAGTATCAGAAATAGCATGAATTTTAAAAATAACTAAAAATCGTAGAGACATGGCTTGATGGTGAATAATATATGAAATTAAATCTTATTATGTCTATTTTCTTATGGAATAAGCAAAACAGGTAAAGGTATTATATTTTATGAGATATCTGAGTTTTAGCGAAACAGGGTTAGAGAAATTTCTAGATCCCCTGTTTCAAATTTGGAAATTCACCATAAATTGTAAAAAAATAATTAAGTGGTGTAATTTATATGGTTATAATCCTTATTGAATCTAGTTTTAATAAAAACAAACGGTATAGTTATATTAATTTTTTATAGGGAGAAAAGTGGTTCGTAGTAAGTAGAGGTCAGTGCAGTCGAATTCTAAAACAGGGGTAACTTTAACTAATAAACTGTACTAATTGGCTAAGTCAAAAATTCTAGAAAAAAATTAGTGGATAGATATATGAGTCTAGTTTCAGAAAAAAATTACAGATCTAAATTTTGAGTTTTGGAACTCAAGATATGAATTTTTAGGCGACTACAACGCAGAATGACAGCACATTCCGAAAAGTTTAAATAAACAATTTTAAAACTATTTAAGTGATAGATTAAGTTTAGTAATGCCTCGTGCTCGATTTTGGCAACAGTCTCGGGTAAGGGGTGTTACAGCATCAGTCCAGACAAATGAAACACCCTTATGTAGAAGCTTAGTTAAGGGTGCTACAATCAATGAGAAGCTTTCTACAAATCACTGATAATAACCCGCCAGTCTCAGAAAACTACGAATCTTGGACACATTCTTAAGTTGTTTCCAATCCAGAACAGCCTCAACCTTTCGAAGATCAACTCGAATCCCCTCAGCAGAAACCACATGACCCAAAAATGTCACCTCATGCAACTAGAACTCACACTTACTAAACTTAGCATAAAGTTGTTTTTCCCTCAAAGTCTATAGGACGACTCAAAGGTGCTCATCATACTCCTCCTCAGTCCTCGACTAAACCAGTTTGTTGTCAATGAACACTACCACTAACTGATCCAAATAAAGCTGAAATACTCAGTTTATCAAATCCATGAAAGCTTCTGGTGTATTAGTCAGCCCAAATGGCATCACTAGGAACTTATAGTGACCATAACGAGTCCTAAATGTCGTCTTATACACATCAGCTTTTTTAACCCTCAACTGATAATACCCAGATCACAAATCAATCTTAGAGAATACCGAAGCTCCTGGAAACTGGTCAAACAGGTCATCTATCAATCGGTAACGGGTATTTATTCTTAATGGTCAATTTATTCAGTTGACGGTAGTCGATACAAATCTGCATGGATCCATCCTTCTTCTTCACAAATAGTACCAGTGCTCCCCAGAGAGACACACTAGGGTAGATGAACCCACGATCCAACAACTCCTGAATCTGAGCCTTAAGCTTCGTAAGCTTTTTCGGTGCCATTCAATACGGAGCGATGGACACCGAAACTATACCAGAAAGGAGCTCAATCTTAAACTCTACTTCACGATTCGGAGGTAACCCGGTAGCTCTTCAAGAAAGACGTCCAAAAAATCTTTTACCATTCTGATGTCCTTAACAGTAGAATCCCCAGAATCAGAAACACTTAAGTAGGCCAAAAACTCCTCACATCCCTTTCGAACCAATTTTTCTGCCACCAGCATAGAGATCACATTAGATAAATAATTCTGATGCTCGCCAACCATGACTACCTCCTTACCCTCCTCAGTTCTCAAGACGACCCTCTTAGTCGTATAGTCCAGACTCGAACGGTGCTTGACCAGCCAGTTCATACCCAGAATTAGATCGAACTCCCCAAACGAAAGCTCCATTAAGTCAGCCAAGAAGATCGCCCCTTGAACCTCTAACGGTACATCTTTGAATAGCTTATTAACCCTTATAGACTGTCCCAATGGACTTAGTACAGTAACCTCGCTTGTAGTGCTCTCAACTGAAATCCCTAAGTTTTTAGATATGTTGCTTGCTATGTATGAGTGAGTAGACCCTATGTCTATCAATGCAAGATATGGTACATCAAGAATTAGAAACGTACCCGTAATGACGTTTGGAACATCTCTGTCCTCTCGGCGATGTGCAGCATAAACTAAAGTAGGCTGTCTCACCTCAGTCTATCCAGCACCTCTACCCGGTGCTCTCTGTCTATGACCTATACCATTACCACCCCTAACCTGACCACTACCTCTCGGTGGCTGCTGTGCTACCCTCTGTGGATACTCAGTACCAGTACCCTGATCTTGCATCTGATGGCCCTTAACGGGCACTCCCTAATGTGATGATCCAATGATCCACACCTTAGGCACACATCAGTCCTCCTTCAACACTTGCCCTGATGGCGTCTACCACAATCGACACATGGTCTGCAATCAGTAGCAAGAATGTGGGGCCCACTCTCTAATCGCCCATCGATCCGGCCTTTTCTTAGGCCTCTGATGCAACTCGAGGGCTCTGAATCCCTCTTGTTCCTACCTCTCTCTCTCTCACGATCTTTGCCTCCTCAGCGATCTTCGCCTTCTCAACTAGTGAAAAGAAATCACGCTCCCTCTGCGGAGCTATTAGGACTCTCAAATTATCCCTGAGACCATCCTCGAAGCGTACACATTGCTCATACTCAGTCCCCACCATACTTCGAGCATAGCGGCTCAGTCGCAGAAATTCAGCCTCATACTCGGCTACAGATCGATCTCCCTAAGTAAGATCTTGGAACTCCCTCATACGGGCATCCACGTAGCTCGCCCCCAGATATTTCCCCTGGAAGGCAAACTTAGAGACCTCCCAAGTCACACGTTCGGGTTGAGTGCCCTCCTTAACAGTCAGCCGCCATTGATAAGCCTCGTCTTGTAACAGAGAGACCGCACCATTTAATTTCTGCTCAGGGGTGCAATCTAAGTCATCCATGATCCTTTCTGTGGACTCAATCCAGTATCCGGCCACATTAGGGGTAACCCTAGTGGCACCCCTGAAGAGCTTAGCTCTATTAGACCAGAGTCGTTTCGTAACTGACCCTTCCCCTCCAGATCCAGTATTAGGTCCAGCGACCCTCTCCAATATCCCCAGCATGGCTTGGGACAGTGCGTCGTCCCCAGCCGATCAACTCTAAGACCCGGTCTCAGTAGCAAGCGACACTGACGTCTCACTCGTGTCCAAATTAGACATGCTGCCAGATGATAAGGATTCAGCTTGAGCCCTTCTATGGCCTCTTCCACGACCTCTAGTACCCCATTTGTGGATACCTCGTGCGCTCATGTCTAGTCAGATTTATCTGCTTTACAAATTTTATGAATTAGTTAAAATTTTAGTATTTATTAACAGATATTTTATGTAAAGTTTCAGTAATACAGAGTGATTTTTTGTAAATCACAGTCTCTATCAGCTTTGCTACAGTCTCAGGGTACACTAACTAAAGTGTTTTCACAGTGTACTACCTAAAGTAGTTTCAGAATATTCTATCTACAATATTTTCAGTTTAAACTTATCATAGTTTCAGAAAACTTACTAGATCGGTGTCGGAGACTCAGTGTACCACAATCTCAGTTAAATATTTCAAATCATTTGAAAATCAATTCTTAAAATCAAAAGTTTAAAACCCAAATCCCTAGTCGAGTTTTGCAACCTAGCTCTGATACCACTAAATGTAACACGCCAAACCTAGCCTAGACGTTATGGCCGAATCTGGTGATGTCACATGATAGGGTGTTTGAAAACTTAGTTTCTACTACAAATCCTTTTCCGTTTCATTACTCTTGTCGACTCTAAAATCGCATACTTATTTGCTCAATTGTTTTAAAACTCAATTCATTGCGGAAGCTTTAGAAATCATTTAATTTATGAAAACCGAGTAAATGAGGTAAATCCGTCTATCTAAAATAAACCTTTTGTTTTAGTGAAAACCATTTGTTCATTGAGTTTGTGCAGTTATCAAATCCACAAAAACAGTCTAAAATCTGAAATAAAAACAAACAATCCAATTTACATCAGAAATAACCCAGAAAATAATTAAGAAATAAATACCAAAACTGAAATTAAAACAAGTTAAAATACATGTGATCATCGTCGAGTCCTCCACTGCACCGATCCGTTAAGTCTGGGGATTACCTGTGCACATTAAATAGAGAGGGGTGAGTTTAAGTAAACCTAGTGTGTAATCTCACAGAAAACAAACAACAGCAAATCACATTGCACAGTTAAAACAGTCCTGGGCATATGCCCTTTTTCAGTACTAGTAAGAATTTGGGCCTTAGCCCATTTCAGTACAATATTAAATATGAAGTAGAGCCTTAGCCATCATAGTACCAGTAACAGTCATAAATATTCAGTAGCAAAGTCCTAACCAACCAGCCTCTACACACCATCTCCATCCAACCCTACACTCCATGTGGGGATTAAATCAACCCACCCATCCCTACACTCTAGATAGTACTGAATGCGCCACATAAATAGTATTTTGCAGCTGAGTTGCCAGATATTAAGCTTAAAGCCTTTTAGTACACTTCCTCCAAATATTATCATCCCAACCTAATGCAATTCAAACATTATTTGTCATGCTTTTATGCAACCATTAGTCATACGTACACATACATATATCAGTAATCATGCATAATTTATCATGTATCATATACACTCAAATCATACATTTAGGGGTCTAAGTAACGCTTATCGACCCTACAATAGGTTCACAATTGACCTAGGTGACCCGTGTAACCCTAGGAATCAATTTGGATAAATGGGCTTACACGCCCATGTGATCACATGGCCTGGCCCAAAATCCCACACAGCCCAAATCAGTCTAGCCTGTGTGTCGCACATGGCCTACCTGGCCATCACAAGGCTGTGTCTTGTGCACACGGCCTGGCCTCGTTGATCACACACCCGTGTTATGTCACATGGCCTACCACACGGGCGACCACACCCAGTGTGGCTTCGACAGTGAGATTTTTGACTTTCTGGGAAACTTTATTTTCTGTGCAATCGAGTACACACCTTGTTTGTTTTCAATGCTATTGCAACCACGATCACTCCAAAACCTAAAAATCGGTATTCCAAGCCTAACTTTAGTGACACTAATGAAACTTGATCAAAAATCCAACGAGATGATCAACTTTCAACCAACAAAAACCTTACCTTTGATCGAGAACAACATTTCTACACCACTTCAATATTGATCAAAAAACTACAGCCCTTAACCTTCTCCAAAAATAAAATGAAACCCATCAATCAATATCTCAAAATCAAAATAACTACCCTTACTACTCTTACCAAAACTTACCAAACTTGCGTGAGTACAATCAACGTTGCAAATACAAAAGAAAGGAATGGATTCAGAAGAACGAAGTAAAAAAGAGAGGGGAAGATGCTGCCGAATTTTTGCAAAAAGATAATCGAAGGAACTTCTGATAAATCCCTATCCTAACTCCCCTTATTTTTCTCCAGTAAACTACCCACTACTCAGAATTCTTGTTTGACCAAAACTCTCTCAGTCAAACAAGCAAAAATTGACTCCTACGCTTGCGTAAGGATTCAAACTCCAGACCTCTAACACAGCAACACATATCTTAACCACCAGACAAGTAGGCCCTTTCTGTTATGGTTTTACAAATACTTAAATATAAGCCCATTGCTCAAGTATAAGGCTTAATTTAGAAAAATACCAAAATTTGTCAAAGCTAGGGCTTGAACTTGGGACCTCTCACACACACCTAGAACACTTAACCACTGAAATAGATACACAGTTGTGTCACATTTTTATAATAACAAGAATAATAATTTTGGGGCGTTACACTAACCCACAGCTTATGTGAGCATTATAGACACGGTTATAGTTACATGTAAAAGCACACTTTGTGTGAGCATTTCTCAAGTATCCGATGTTATTCTATTTGGTTCAATGGGTAATTAAGGTTTAAAACGAAAAGGTATGTATATGAAATGAGCTATGGAAAATGCAAAATGTGTAAATTGATGTAAAAGGTAACAAATGGAATATGTGATGGATGGTTTATATATTGAAATCCTTTTCATAATATGTGCTATGTTTCATAGGTTGATATATTCTTAAATATATCTACTAACTATGTGAAGTCTTGTGGATAGGAAAGAAAAATATTCATATAATCTAAGGAGCAATGTTGAATGGTTTAATCATTTTATGTTTGGTAAGTTTAAGTTTCCTTTATACGAGTTTACTAAACACTAGTTGCTTATGTCGTTGTTTTTATCTGCCTTGTAGATCATCGGAAAACTCGATTGATTGGAATCACGTTAGAGCACGATCACACTATCCAATCATCATTTTGGTAGTTTTTGGTTACTTTGGTTTAAGTTTAAAAATAGCATGTAATATGGCTTGAATGTTAACTTGGCAATGGCAATTTGGTATGTTTGAGTGGTGTCTAGCTTATGTATGCCGTAATTTTTTTTATCGATGATTTGTAAATAATGGTGTAAATAGGTGTGTTGTTGAACACTTACGCATGCCTATGTGATGATAGGTAAATCATGATTAAATGATAAGTATGTGTGAAATGGTTTTGATATGTTTAATTTGTTCTTAATGAATGAACTTGAGATGTTGGTTGGATTGATTTTGATGTATGAATTGTGGTGCCTTTTGATGGCATACTGGTTAGGCTTATAAGATGGTTAATTTGGTATGTTTTGGAGTGTGTTTGAATGTGTTTTGGTCATATGAATTCTTACGGAAATGATGTGTCTTAGTGGGCAAGAATTGGTTCTTCATTTGGCTTGTTTTAGGGGCAACTTATGAAGCACATAGCCTGGGACATGGGCTGTCACATAACCGTATGCCACACATGATCATCCTACACAACCGTGTGTCATTTTAATTTTTAGGTGTAGGATGAACCACATGGTTTCAGAGAGTTACACGGCCTGGCGACACAGTTGTGTTACCAAACTTCGAAAGTACATATGGTCTGGCACACAGGCTGCGGCACAGTCATATGACCTTATTTCAAATACCCATACAAGAAGATACACGGGCTAGGACACGGCCGTGTGTCTCATACTCCGAATACTTACATGGCCTTAGCTATGTCACATGGTCGTGTAACCCCTGTTTCCCAATTTTTCAATTTTTTCTTAAAATTTTCTATTTTGTTTCAAATTAGTCCCTAGATGTTTCCAACCTACTTTTATGACCTCATAAGCTCAAATAAATGTCCGTAACAATGTTTATGCTATGAATAAATATTAGATTTAATGTTATTATTTGAATTGATTAATTATTTTTAAAGGTCATTATTTGTTACGATTTGATCGGTAATACTCCGTAACCCTAATTCGATAACGGAGATGATTTTGGGGTATTACAATTCTGTTGTACATGGCTTTGAGGACAATAGGGTAAAGGTCGTTAAGCCACAAAATTGACTCCCATATACACGTTAAACATATCACTCACCATATTAAAATAGGTACTATGAGGCTCTTCTCCAGGCTCTTGAAATTCGGATACATTATAAATACCCCTTAGATCGATGGTTGGAGCATAACTCTATACTTCATTGGAATCTGCTCGATTGGATTCAGCTGACATCTTTGATCTATAAGGGAACAAGTTAAAGTGATTGGGAGTCATCATACTATCACAGGTTATAAAGTGGCATATATTTCTAGACTCAATACATGCTACGTTCAGTCCTAGAATTGACAAACCGTAGCACTGATACCACTAAATGTAACACTCCTAACTCGTCTCCTTCACTGAGTTAGGGCTACAGGATATCACAATAGCAAATTGGTTCTATTATACATATTCACAATAAAAAATCTATTTAATCATCATAGATTAATAATCATTTATCATTAATAGCATACATACAAAAATAAGCCTTAAAGCGAGCTTCTGAAACCCTGAAATCAATTAGAAACAAGTAGGGACTAATCTGAAACAAAATAGAAAAATGTGGAAAAAATCGCAAATAGGGTCACATAGCCATGTGGCAAGGTTGTGTGACAAGGCTGAGGGCATGTGGCACTACACTACACGCCTGTGTCCTCAAATCGTATACAATTCGATGTGAAAAAATAGGGTTGCACAATCGTGTCGCCAGGCCGTGTAACAATCTATAACCGTATGGAACATCCTGCACCTAAAATCAAATAGACCACATGGTTGTGTCATACAACCGTGTGGAGCACATGGTCGTGTGGTAGACCATGTGTACCTAAATTCACCTTCAAACACAAGCTAATTTACATACCAAAACTTAGGCTCCAAGCCAGCATTAATCAACACTCAAACCTATTCAAAATGTGCCAAAACATGTCAAGGTATACCAATTCACAATCAACCTATATGCCTAACCAATATGCCTTCATTGGCACCATAATTCAAACATAAACATCAATCGTTTAAAACTAAACAAATTAGCTTTCCATGCCAATACATTCACCAAATCAACATAAATTACGAAATGTCAAAATCATTACTTGAATTACATCAATTAACCTATCATGTATGCACCAATTCAACAATCCATTAATGCATTATAGTTCAAACACACTTTTATGCTATCAAATACCAAACCAACCAAAATACCATTAAAAATACATCAAACACATAATAAATATTTCAAATGGCATAAAGAATAATCAAATGATCATAACATACATATACCAAAGCCCTATTTACATGCCATTTATAATCGGACCAGTGTAAAAAATTAGTTACCGATTACATTGCCAGATAGTGTGATTTCCAAATGCAATCAAATCGACAGCTCGATCCGATAATCTATTAGGAAGAAAAACCAATACGAGGTAAGCTTGCTTAAAGCTTAGTAAGTTCGTATTAAATGAAAACTTTAACTTATCATAAAGGACTTAACTTAAACCTTTCACAATAAAAAATCATAACCAAGGTCACAAATTTATTTAATTGTCTATACACATCACAAGTCTCACAAGTTAGTAAATT
The DNA here is from genome assembly GCA_025698475.1 of Gossypium anomalum. NCBI lineage: Eukaryota > Viridiplantae > Streptophyta > Magnoliopsida > Malvales > Malvaceae > Gossypium > Gossypium anomalum. Next base: position 58,511,501 of record CM046961.1, read on the forward strand.
CATATATATGAAAACATGTAACTTCTTCATGTCAAAAAACATATACAAGTAAACACATTTGATATACTATTCATCCCCCATCTATTCATTTGACATTTCACATATTCATTTAAAATATTCATTTTGAATGTCCCTTTTTACATATCTATATCCAAATAAACATTTCATAAAAACACTTCATATTCCATATAACTGATTCATCAAGTCATTCTGTATATCTATTTCCATATAACCTATTTATATAACCATTTCAGGTAACCATTTCATATAAACATTTCGTTTAACCTTTTCTTATGTCTATTTCATTTTATACATTTAACACCCGATGAACCAAATGAAATAATGTTGGATACGCGGGAACAATGCTCACACTAGTTGTAACTATTATTGCTCACACGAGCTGTAACTGTAATTGCTCACAGGAGTTGTGGGTCGAGATGTTAGGCTACACGATGCTGCTCACATGAGCTGTAGAGAATCCACAACAAATGCAGGACCTCAGCCATATGTAGGACATCCAAGACCAACACCCAAAATGGTAAATAAACCTAATGATTTGTATCATAATTATTCTCGAGGTTCATACGGGCCGTGATTCACATTCATATCATATAATTACTTAATCATTTCTTTGTCACATGAATTCAACAATATAATTTTTCCATTTTCAATCCTGACCCTTAATTATAATTTCATTTCAACTTGAACCATTCAAAGCTTTTAAATCATAACACCATTAATTCAATCACAAATACACAATTATATTATACTACACAAACAACAACTAAATCAATTTATACGCTATACGAACTTACCTAAACTGATTTTGCAACAAACACGACTCCAAGGACTAATCAGCTATTTTTCATTTTTTCTCGTTTGTCTATCGATTGATTCGTTTCTTGATATAAATAAAATAATTTAGTTCAATTAACCAATTCAATACATTAAAACACTTAAATTCTTAGATTATACCCTTTAATGACATTTTACACTATTACCCTAAACTTTCACATTATAATCAATTTAGTCTCTAAACCCAAAATTATCACAATTATCACAAATTAAACCAAAAACCCTTGGGTTGAATTCTAAATGGTCCCTAAACAGCCCACATTTATCACTTTATCACAAGAATTTCATGTTATTTTACAATTTTAATATAATATCCTAAACCAGTTCTAGCAGTTTCAGGTATATTTTTCGGGTTTCGAGTGTGAAACTAGGAATTTATAGGGTTTCTAGTCTTTTTTAATTTAATTTAGGTAGTTAATTTCATCTAAAATCGATTAAACAATAATCCAAAAAATTAAAAATATATATTTTTCAAAATTTAATTTTAAATATTTTAAATAATTATTAGTGAAAATAATCAATATAGGTTGAAAAAGAATTTTAAAATATTTTTTATTAGAGGTAATTTAAAATTTTAATATTAATTAAATAGGATTTAATTGTAAAATAAGGGAAATTTAGAGTATTTATATGGCAAATAAACCTTAAAATTTGAAATTTTTGAGGGAAAGGATTAAATAGTAAAGTAAGGGAAATGTGGGAGTGGCCAGTAGGCAAAATTTCCAATTTTTAAAGTTCTGTTGAGTGGTTTCAGTTTTAAAACTAATGTATCTAGCCCACTTTTCAGACATTTAACATCATATTAGAGAGCTTTAAAATTTATTTTTTTACATGATTTTAAATTTCTATCAACAGAGAATAGATCCAACCAATTTCCTTCTCAAAATACTGTTTCAATTCACCCAAAATTATTCTCAAAAGCAGCCAAAAATATTCTAAAATTTTTCAAGTTTCTTGAATCAAGATTTTCAATCAACGAATTTAGAGTGAATCAAAGGTAATCTTCAATCCTAAACTTTTTTTTGTGATGATTAGAAACATTTTTACATAACTCTAGAGTCAACTAAAGGATTTTTTGTCATTGTCATCTTCTTAAAAAACAATGGTTCTTTAATGGTGGATCTTGAATTTTGAGAGGAATTCCACAAATCAATGGATGTTCCAACTCAAAATGGATCTATTAAAAGGTTTTTCATCTTATTGTCAAGATTAAACATGATTTGTGAGGTAATTTAAAGAAATCTGAATTTCAATCATCTTCATGAACCAATTTTCTAGAATTTTGTGAAATTGATACAAATATGAAATTGATGCTTAGTATAAGTGCAATTGGTCTAGTATTGATGATTGAAAGTGTTTAGGAGGGCTGGAGAGATCGATTATGTGAGGAATCGAGTTTTCGACTTGATGTTACAAATTTGGTAGAGGATTTCGATTAGTATAGTTAATTAAAATCAGTGTTTATTATAGCATTGGAAAAGTGGTAATGTCTACTTTATCACTGTTGAAGCTCTGAATCTTGAAAAGGACCGAAATAACCGCAATTAAAGATTAGACTTGCTTGTTTGATAATTTGTTTGTGGTAGAATAAATTGTATGGTGAGTGTTTCAAAGGGTGATTTGGTAAATTGACCCTCATTTATGTTTAACTAGTAGCTTAACTGATGATTTTAATTAATTGATTAAGGTGGAATGGCTGATTTTTGCAAGATTGATATTATATGTACAAGAGTTGAATTTTTATTGAATAATGGTAAGCATTTAGGTGATTTTGCACAATTTAATTGCCTATCTATATTGATGATTAAAGCATGTTTATTGGAGTTTTGATCATGATATATTGGTGTTACATTTGATAATTGAACATTGGAAAATGGCAAATGAAATGCTTGATTTAATTAGGTGTTAAATGCTATGTTACATGTTACACAAAAGTATTTTGTCACATTAAATTGAGCACAATAATGACTAATTTATATGCTATATTTTATTGAATATATTAGCAACATGCATGGTAGATCCATTGGATATAGTTGGCGTGCCATGGGATCTATGAGTACTCACCTTTATTTGTGACATTGTAAGCATATGGCTCTGGTGGATTGATTTGTTTAGAGTAGATAAGGGAGTGTTGAGCATGAGTCTCCACTTATTGGGTTATTTGAGGTGCTATAAGGGAGTGTGTGCTTCGGTCCACTCAACTCAGTGGACTGTATTTGATAATTTGTAGGAGTTCAGAGATTCGTTTATCCGATGTATGATCACCTGATTAAGCCATGAGAAATGTATGTCAATATATTTATGTGTGATTATTGTTATATCATTCAATGTTTGTAAGCCATTAATAATTGATTCTTGATATTGATAAATAATATGTAAATTAAATTGACATGTTTCATTATTATGGCTGATAATTAGTGATTCATTGGATGTGATATAAGCATGTTTGGGATGTTGATTTACTAGTCGTTTTTATTAACATTCACTTAGCTTTCTAAAGCTCACACCCTCACAATTCATGATAATAATCTTCGAGCTTGAGGACCTAAGGAGCAGAGCAAGAAAGTTCCAAGAGATTTAGGCTTGGTAGAGACTTTATTACACATTTTAGAGACTGTAATCGGGCATTGTGGAACTCCAAGGAATTAGTTTAATTTTAGTTGTAATTGGACATTGGACATTGGGCATTTTATTTTTAAATGTTTGACTTTAATTATTGAATGATTTACAGTGTATTGTTGCTTGATAACACGGCGATTGTTAATACAGTGTGTGAGGCATGAAATTTACACTACTGATTGTTAAAATGAAGCTTCCACGGAGTACTTTACTAGCGACGAAAGTACCCCCGTTGTTTGATTTATTCGGTGTTTGTTATTCATGGAATTGATTACCTAATTCTATTTAATTGAGGCTTAATTGATGTCAATAAATTCAATTGAAGGTGTATGTAGATGTATGTTAATTAATCGTAGTTAAATCGGGTTTTATTGGCCATTAAAATATGCAAAATCGGGTTTTAAAACAAGTTTTTCGCAAAAATAGGTGCAGTAGTTTTCACACAAGCGTGTGCGATCAGTCTAAAATTTTTCACGGTGCGAATGTGGTCGTTTAATGAGACATGGTCTGAGGGACACAGCCATGTGGGTTTTGGGGGCTTGAATTTTTGTCTTTTTAAATTGGTTCTAATTTGTCTAAGTTACAATTTAGTCTTGAAAATTGATTAGTCTAATTAGAGCCTTAGATGATAAGGAAACTTGGTAAAATTTTGGGATTAGTTCGTAATGGGTAATATTCAATAGGAATGAACTTAATTTGTAATTCAGAATAAGTCCTGATAGCTTGCATTTGTTACAATTTAGTCCCTAATAATAAAACTTGAATTAGACATAGTAAACGAACTCAAATTAAGCTGAAAGTTTTTAGGCTTGTATAATTTGACTAAAATAAGGTTGGTAAACACTTAGATCTAAAACCGGATTAGTTTACCATAGGTGGTAAAATGAAAAAAATGATCTTAGGTTAAATTACCTAAGAAAAGTTTAAAATTGGCTCATAATTTTCTTCCGCGTTAATAAATAACTAATAATTAGATAAGATTGAGGTGTTATAAGGTCTGGGTGTGTCTTGGGTGGTCATTAGTCAGAAAGTCACTTAGGTGGCTAGTGTAACGCTTCGAATTCAGGCTGGTCTGTCCTGGCCTAGTTTGGGGTGTCACATTTAACAACTTAGTCCTTCAACTTTAAAATTAACAAAAATAATTTTACAAAATAGTCATATTTAACTATCAAGCTTAATAAGCTATTATTAAACTTCAAAAGCACCACAAATCCATCCATGGAAAAATTCTAAACATTTAATTTTTTTTACGAATTAGTCCCTCGGGTTAGCTAGATTAAGCTACAATGATATCAAAAACATAAAAAAATAAAAATAAAAGCAGGCACCTAAGGGAATTACATGCAATGGTCGATTATGAAGGAAATTTTGAAGCTTTCATGGCTTCCTTTAATGGAAAGTTTCGGTGTTCCAAAGAAAAAATGATAGAATATGATGAATCATGATATTTTTATTTTACTTTTAACATATATTTTTAATATTATAATTAAAATATTTTACTTAAAAATCTTACACCAACGCCACTATCTTTTAAACTAATAATGACTTACTTTTGTAGATTTTATGATTTAGTCCTTTTTACTCAATTAACTATGGAATCAGTCAACAATAAGATACCGATAGCTTCATTGAACATTTGCATTAAAACTTATCATGTCAAACCTTTTAACAATAAGATATCGATACCTTCATTTCATAATATACCAATTTCTCAATTCTTTACCTCATTTCATTCTTGAATCTATCGATCAAGGCTCGTAATAATAGGTTCACATGATCATTTACATGCCTTCTCTATCATGAATTGTATATATGCACATATGGTTCCAATTGATAATATCAATTCAATTCAATTCAATATCATTTACCAACTTTATACTTTACATTCCCCATTAATCAAACTCGGACTCAAGAAAGATACATGGACTAACCAACCAACACACCAATTTGGCACTGAAATGCATTATCGGATAAATCGAAGCAAATATATTGGCACATAAGTGCATCATCAAAAGAACCAGAATAATATACTGGCACATAAGTGCATCACCGGACGAACCAAAGTAATATACTGGCACATAAGTGCATCATTGGAGAAGCCAAAGTATATCCTGTACACAATCTAATCCTATGGCATGCCAACTATATCCGACTCTACTTGAATAATTAATAGGTTATCAATATTCAATTACATGTCATATCTAATTCACTTTATCATAATCTCATTTCATTTCATTATCAATCCTTACGTTATCAAATTCATATAATCACATATGTAACATCATTACTCCATATCATTTCCATTACCAGTCCATATTGTAAATCATATATCAAATTATAGCATTTTTATTTCTATTTTATTCAATCTATACCAATCCTTTGACAATCTATATCATCATCATTTATGAACCGAATAATGAAAATGCTACTTATCTCATTAAAGGGTATCATATCAAACATATGTGTATGTATGCATATGTATATATTTTTTTAAAATTGAACTTGAATCATAAAAGTGCAAACCAAAATTGTCATTTCGTTAACAACTCTCACCTTTTGTTTTCCTCTCGACGGCCTAACATCTTCTTGAGCTATATTTGATAATTCAATAATAATAAAATAGCTTCAATTTACGCTCAATTCAAATCAAATACATAGTCACTCATATTTTACATTTTATTCAATTTAGTCCCTATAATCTGGATATGCATATTTTTTTATACTTAGCATCGGATCAAAATCTGATTTCACATTCTTTCATTAGGGACCCTGTACTTTCTATTTACATTATAATCTCATGATAGTTTTCAATTTATTCAATTTAGTCTTTTATGTTACAAACTTATCTAACAAGCTTAATTTGCTTTATGATTTAGTCCTTATCATGACCTAAGCTTATTAACTATCAAATGCAAGTCTAATTCATCAGCTTAATGGATGTCCATTGTTCTCAACTTCCAACCTAACGATCTTCTCTGCTTTTTCATACCACGAACTGCTTCAAATGTGGGCTTGAACCAATTGAATCGAAACAAAAACCTAGAAAAAGTTTTCTCTCTTTTATTTGGGGTGAAAACAAAAAATTCTCTCTTCTTTAATAAAAAATGGTAGAATTGTTATTCTAGAAAAATATATTTAATATTTGAGGATAAATTATGTCTATTTTTTGGTAGATTAACAATATCTTGAAGTTTTTTTTTATGCCCTACTGATGACATCTATTTATAAGAAGAGAATGTAGAACCTTTGTTGAGTTGTATGGTTTATTTCAAATAGAAAAGCAACTTCCTACTTAGGGTAGAAGTAGGTGGACAGCACACCCTAGTATTCCTACTAAGGTTGTCACCCATTCATGTTATATGAGGGGTTTTGGGCCTCTTTCACATCAGGTCCAATTACGAGTACTTCCTGGGCTTTTTGACCCAATACTTTGTAGTTTTATCCAACCCAATTTGTTTTTTTTTATTTCCTAAAATAAACTTTACTATTCTATATTAAATAATTTTCTCATCCCTATTTTACTCTTAGTAAAATTTTAATGATTTTACCTGTGGTAAAATTTCAAGAAAATATGTTTAATATTTCAAAACTCAACATGTTCGCTGTGATCGAATGGTTTATTTTAATTTTCTAGCTTCAAAATAGCTCAAAAACATAAACTCATTCTTCTGATCATTTTTAAGTAATCCATATAAAATTGCAAATGAATCATATCCATTTCCAATTTGGAAACCTACATTTATTTCCAAAGAATTCCATTTTTCCATTTTGGAAAAATCCATAATCATTCCTGAATGTTTCTCATTCCTCTTTTCCTATTCATTTCATTTGTTTCTATTCAAACATGCAACTTATTCCTGGTTTCAACGAGCTATCGGGGGGACCGATTGAAAATATGTAATTAGAGCTCAAATGATTTATAATTAAGTCCCAGCTTTTCGGCTATTAATTATAAACTCATTTAGTCACGAAGCTATTCAACTGTAATATCATGACTGAGCTCTCCCTAACAACATATCATTACAAAAGTAAATACTCAGTGCTCGTCTAATGACATTTTCATAAGTGTGTTACCCTCATAGGATATCCTTGATCTCTTTGGGATAATATTCATTCTCCCAATATGATCCTATTGTATCTCATGGTAACCATTACATCTTCCTTCATGAAAATTCAATTACTATAGAATAGTAATTAAGTCATTCATCACAAAGATGAAAGGCCTATGGCCATGTTTACTTTCCATCAACCATGTAATTCCAATGAGAGGATATCATTTACCCATGTCTCGGGCCACGAATTCCACTGTTTTGAATTGCGCTACGTACTGTAGAATTCATACACCCAATGCACAAGCTTTCGATTCCTTACCTATTTGAACTCAGGCTTTTACTTACATCAAAGTGTACGAGTCATGCATACATAGTCTGCCATCCACTCAGGATTTAGGTATGCCACACTATTAACATCACAAGAGAATAAATCCATAAATGGATTCAAGACCTTTTCTACTTGGGTCCAGTCCGATGTACTGTCAGTCCAGTCAATCACATCTATGTCTCTATCTTTCTGGGTCATCCAATCTAATGCTCAAGACAAGACATCTCCCAAATTGGACTTGATAGACAACATATTAGCCTTTAAATCGATTTGCTTGTTTTTTATTAGACTAAGGATATCTTTAGGTTTGACTACTAATACAAGCATTTTTTTGTATTATGATCTGAGCACGTAATACCGCTTAATATTAGTTAAACATTAAACAACCAATTAGCAACATTTGCTTCCATTTTGCAAGCAAAAACCATGTGAGAAAAATATACAAAGTATTAATGTAATTTATGAATAATTTTATTAACCAATCTGTTCGAAAAAATTACAAGTGTACTTGGACAAAAATACTACACTTAGAGTATGAGATCCAACAGTTTCCCACTTGCCCTAGTGAAGTAGATGGGTCATGTTTCTTATTCCTATGACCTCCATATGTTTCCCAAAGGGCTCTTTAGCTGTAAGAGTCTTTCTAAACAAATCTCTAAGGTCTTTCCTAATATGCAATTTTTTACTACATCCACTATTTCGTCAAGCACTCGTGTCTCTCTTTTGATCATTGGTTTTATCTTTATGTGGTTTCCTTCAGCTTTAGCTATATTTACACTGTTATTGTGCCATAGCTTTTCCATACCTCATTTTTTACCCTCGATAGTGAAGTTGGCAGTGTAACCCTGCTTGATCCTTATTTACACTATGGACCTGTCATTTAGGACAAAACACAGCCAGGTGTTGACTTCCTTGACTCCCGACACATTTAGAAGTTAGAATTAGAAAATCTTATAGGAGTAAGATCTCTTCTAGAATACACAAGCATATAATCTCTCCTTTTACATAAATACTTGAGTATATACTTAAATGCTTGATAGTGTCTTTGTCCTGGGTTCATCTGATATCGACTTACCAACCCACTACAAAACATATATTTGGGTGTATGCATAACATAGCATTCATGAGACTTCCTACTGGTGTATCATAAAAAACCTTTCTCGTTTTCTCTCTTTCTTCCACTGTCTTAGGACAATCCTCTAAAGAGATATGAAATCTCGATACAGAAGGTTGATTTCCTTTCTTCAAATTGGTCACTGAATAACGCTCTAATAAATTGTCTATGTATGAAGCCTAAGATACTGCTATCACTTTGTTCTTTCAACCTTTAGGAATTGAATGCCTAGAATAAAATTAGTTTCTCCCAAGTCCTTCATACTAAACTATTAGGTTAACCACAGTTTAACCGATGGCAATGTCCCTACATCATTCCTAATGAGTAAAATGTCATCGACATAAAGAATGAGAAAAATCCCCTTTCAATCCCCTAAATGTTTGTAAACACAAGCTTCATCTAAGTTTTGCTCAAAACCAAATGTCATGATCACTGGACCAAATCTTTAATCCCATGAGCCAGATGCATCCATTTGCCAGATCTCATAGTCGAGATCCACCACAATGGCTAGCAATATGCAGATTGACTTGAGCATGGAAACTTGAGAGAATGTTTCATCATAATCAATATATTATTTCTAAGTATAACATTTTTCTAGAAGTCTGATCTTATAGATTTCCACTTTTTCATCCACGTTTCTTTTCTTTTTATAGATCCATATACACCCTATGGGTTTTATCCCAATTGGTAAGTCTACAAGTTCCTACACTAAGTTGGAGTCTGTAGATTCAGCTTTCATAGCTATTTCTCAAAGCTTGGAATCAGTACTCTGCATCGCTTCATCAAATTTGAGTGGGTCATTATCTTCCTGTTTGACAGACTAAGTGTTAAAAATAATTCTGCCAGATTGGAAGAACTCAAACTTACAAGAGACTCTTCCACTGTAACAAAGCATCCTATGTTGCTAATCGATTGCAGGTCTACTATTAGGAATTGGTTCCTGAATCATTTTTGTAGGGTTTTATAGATTTCTTGAAAGTTCCTCGAGTACCTATTTACTCTAAGGTTTAAAGTCATTCATGTAAATTTATTCAAGAAAAATAGTATGAGTTGACATATAATAGTTTTTTCTTTTGGTTTATCAAACAAACTACCATTTATTCCCTTTGGATATCCCACAAGCATGCACAATTTTGTCTGTGAGTCCAAATTCCTCTATCTGTGTCCAATACGTGGGTCGGGCATCGCCAAATCATAAAATGATTAAGATTTGGCTTCTTGCCATACCATAATTCATTGGGATTTTCGATGCTACCTTAGTTGGCACATCATTCAGAATATAGCAAGTCGTTTGTACAACATATCCCCAAAAAGAGATCGGTAGCTTTGAATAACTTAACATCAAACATACTATGTTGAACAACATTCAATTTCTTCTTTCTACCACACCATTCTAATGTAGAGTTCCTAGTGCGGTTAACTAGGATAGAATTCCATTCTCTGTAAGGTACCCTAAGAACTCACCAGATACTATTTCCCACTTTGATCAGACTAAAATGCCTTTATGGTAAACCTAGTTGTTGCTCCACTTCCGCACAAAACTCTTTCAATTACTAAAAAGGTTTCACTCTTGTGGTGCATTAGGTATACATACCCATATCAAGAATAGTCATCAATAAAGTTCACATAATAATCGTAACCATCTCTTGCAATAATAATCATGGGTCCACATACATCAGGGTGTACAAGTTCTAGGGGTTTTCTAGCCCTCGTTCCTTTTACATTAAAAGATCACTTAGTCATCTTAACTTTTAAGAAAGATTCACATTGTAGAAGACCAACTTCTTTAAGTGAACTTAAGATGTCATCTTTCACAAGTCTAGTGATTCTTTCTCGGTTAATATGACCAAGTCTCAAATGCCAAAGGTACGCCTCATTAGAGTGAGAAGTTTTAAGTCTTTTATTCGATATTTCAGTCTCAAGCAATGTGTACATCTTTGGTTTGATAAAATAGAGAGATTATTTGGCATCCACCCATAATAGATAAGATTGCGATTTCTAAATATTGCAATTCCATTATTAAAAGTCACGGTTAAGCCATCTTTATATAAACATGCAACAGAAATTAAGTTTCTTCTTATACTTGGTACATAGAAAATGTCTATTAAAATAATATTGTTAAAATTATTAAAATAAATATGTACATCTCCCACAGCTTCAGTTGCCACACTTGTCCCGTTCCCGGTCCACAGTGATAAGCTCTTATATCTAAGATATTTCGCCTCCTCGAACCCCTATAGAGAAACACGAACATGATTACTCTCGAATCAATGATCCAGTTGTCTATCGAATCCTCTACTAAACAAGCTTCTCTTATAAAGAGTTTCATACATTTGCTTTTTGTAGCTAGGTAATATTTTCATTCTTTGAAATTCATATTGAAGTGCCCTTTCTTACTGCAGAAGAAGCATTTAGACTTAGATAAGTCTTTAGGCTTCCTAGTTCTCATCCTTTCCATTAGATAAGTCTTTAGGCTTCCTAGTTCTCATCCTTTCCACTTGTAATGGCCCAGAGACCTTAGCTTTTCCATTCTTAGTGCACTTTCCCTTCCCTTTAAAGGAAGATGTGACTACTATATTTGCTTCTGCTCTTCGGACTAGCTGACTTTCATTCAACATTAACTCATAAGACTGTAGTCCCTTCATAAGTTGTGTAAACATCAAATTCCTTGAAATTTTCTAAGTAAATCACAATTTAATTGTATAATTAAATAGATGGTTTGAAATTTATGTCACACTACCAAACTTGTCCATCAATTCCTTGAATTTTACTTACGACTTCAGATGTCAGTCTCACCGATCTCAGTCCTTCCACTTATTCCTTCTTTCACCAGATTTTCTCCATTTTTCTCATTCCTTTGTAATCTAGTTTCCTACACCAACACAACTAAAATGATACCTTCGATCGAGGTTGCTAGGGGTTAAATTGAATATTACATAACATTTGGTTAGAAATTGCCTACCTAATAAAATAGGGATTTCTCGATCTTTCACAAAGTCAAGGACTACATAATCGACGAGGATTATGAATCCATGTACCTTGACCAATACATTCTAGAGTACACATTTTGGATGTACCAAGGATCTATCAACTAGTTGTAGCATTATCGAGGTATTTTTAAGACCTCCAGTCCGAGTGTCCGATAGATCGATAAGGGCATTAAATTTATGCTAGCCCCTAAATCACAAAAGGCTTTGCTAAAATATTTATCCCCTATCTCTATTGGGATTGTAAAACTACCCAGATCTTTTAACTTTAAGGGTATCTTATTTGCAATTAGTACGCTACACGAGGTGTCAAGAAAGGGTAGTGGATAAAATAAAACTTGCCCACTAAGTTTTCCTTTCGTGTTCTCCTGTATAAAACCAACATATGCTTCTTGAGCAAGTTTTATGCTTTCTTTGGCAAACCTTAATTTCTCTCCAAATCTTCTCTACATTTTCCCTGAAAAACTTTAACACTAAAACTTGCCTACAGGATTGGGTTCACTGTATTCAGCTAACTTCTCTATCGTTAAGTGCCTAGTAAATATTGATGAAACTCAAGTTATTATCATGGTTGTTTACAAGGCCCTAGGGTTTTGTGCTTTAGGGTCAGTTTAAGTGAGAAAGGAGGAAACTTTTAAATTATGGGTTTTCTCTTAATGTTTTTTGTTAAAACTTGCTTAGCTTTTGGTAAAATGATATGATAAGATAACTTTTGATATTATAACTCAAGAAACTCCCAAAAGCTCCTAAGATAAGGGCAAGGGTCCTGTTGTCTGAACTTTTTTGCAACTATCTGGTGAGTTCCTTCTTCCTCCATGTGTGTGCATGCATGATTTTGTTTATGTCTTGTTTAAGGTAAGTGTACCTATCTTGTAAAAAGAACTGTTTGTACAAGTGAAGCAAAAGTTGTTGTCAAAAGTCTATTTTGGGTATGTCTGTGTGAAAAATGTAAGGGCCTTTCTTTGTGTTAAGCCATTACCCTCCCTCACTTCTGAAATGAACCATATGGTCTGAAAGGAAAAAGATAATGGATTAATAGCGATGCCTTCAATGAAACGTGCATTAAACTGGCAAATTGCGATACATGAAAATGGTTGTATAGCCTTTGGTAGGGCAAGTGTTGTTGCAAACCAAATTGGCAAGGCATGGCAAAGGAAAAGAAATGAATGAATGATATGATTTTGAATATAGACTAGGGTTTTCGCTCACACGAATAAGGTTATCTGTATGATTGCATGGGCGTAATGTATACACAAAATGAATAGTGTCTAGCGTATTGTCTATCTGTGTTGGTATACACCAACTGATGAATTGTGTGACTGTGTTGAGCAGGGGCGAAGCCAGAACAAATTTTTAGGGGGGCCGAATGAAAATTTAATTTTTTATAGTCTATATCTTTATAATTTTTAAAGGATTAAATCGAATTTTTATAATTTTAGGGGGGCCAAAGTAGAATTTTACCTTTACTAATTTAAAATTTTAAACAAATTTCAAGGGCCTAAATATAAATTTTCCATTTTAGGGGGGCCAGGGCCATTGCCAGCCCCCCTTGTATCCGCCTCTAGTGTTGAGATGGAAAGGCTTACTTGAATTGTATAGAATTATTGAATTATTTACCTTTAGAACTTACTAAGTTATTCAAACTTAATTACATTTCCTTCTCAGTCTCGCTGACGAAGCAAAGGAACCTTAAAAGATTACGCCAGAGGGTAAATCACTGCCATCTAATTATTTTATATTATGTATGACATGGGGGTGTTGTCATGACAATATATTTTTGAAGAATGAACTTTTTATATTCAAGATTATGCTTTTGAAACTATAGATCTGAAGAAAATTCAGTAAAGTTATTACATTTCATAATAAACCCAAATTTGTACAACTTTAATTGATCAATTTTTTTCACTTCTTATATAGATATATAGATATAGATATGCTCATCAATAATGGTGTAATTTAATTTATGGTTTGCACCCAACATGGTTTAAATAAATAGTAATTTTAAAGTAGTGATGCGTCATTCTTGGATCCTCCTTAAGGATCGGGTTAGAGCATTACATATCATAGCTATTCTGGATGAGCCACATACAAAAGAAAGGGTTGTTGCTACTCCATCAAGAAAAATAGTAGCTAAGAAGACTCAAAAGAGGCCTCAAGTGGAAGAAAGCACCCAAGAGACTGAGGAAAGTAGACACCCACAATTAACACAGTGTAGACTAATGAAGGGGCTTTCTATAATAGAGACTCATACTTCTCTAGTTCCCACCCTTCTTGTAGTTCCTACACTTCTAGTGGAGTCCACCCACTCTACAGACTCTCTAGTTCACATCATTGATGCCCCTCTGGCTGAGGTTCCAATAGAAATAGTATGCCCAAAACAATCAGTGGTTCCTTCCAATTCTCAACCTCCTAATGCTTCCTCTAACGAAACTGAAGAGTTTTTTTTACCTGGCGTGATTTGTTGAAGTTAAGGCTATCTCCTGTCTTTTGGGGCTCTATATTTCAGTAGTAAATTAATTCAGTGCCTCAGTAGTAAATTAATTCAGTGCCTCAGCAGGTAGAAGAGGCTCTCTCTTCCTATCTTACTTTAAATCTCGACTTATATTCCTTTTCAATTTTGGCAAAGTCTTCATAAGCCTTATCTATGGAGTACAGGCTTTGGAGTTGGGCCTTCCAAGAAATTAGCAAAGTTTATCGTCCCAAGATAGCAAGTATGAAGGAGGTCATAAAAGCTGGCCAACAGATTGTAGCCTAGCTACGTCGAACTAGTCAGATTTATGAGAACAAGGTCGAGCAACTCGACTTTTATGTCATGGCCTACAAGGCTAAGTTCAAAGGTACATAGACTAGATGTACATGAATGGAGGGGGAGATCAACTTACTGAAAGAGAGAGAATCCTCTCTAGAGGAGCAACTTTGCACTCAAGAGCAACCCTACAAGGCTGAGCTGGAAGCTCTATGCCAATCTAGCAAGGAAGCTTTAAGAAAATATTAGAAAGACATAAAGAAGAATTTAACTGAGGTTCTACCCAAACTAAGGTTTAACCTGGTTCTTCACACCCATGTGGTTGTTGGCCCTATAAATTTGAGTCAGGTAGATTTTAACTTCCTTTAAAATATCTCTACCAAGTCCCTAAGCTTTAATGTTTATCACCTCGAAGGCACAGATTGGGGAAATTGCAAAGGAAATGGAAGCAACCAGTTGGCTTCTTCATTCTCACTATGCTTAAAGTAGAAGATGAAGAAGAGAACTTGGAAGGCTCTATTGATTTGGAGAAAGCCCCTAAAGAATTCCCCCAAACAGAGGAAGTCCCTATTGAAACCATTGACCAACCTGTTGAAGGAGGAACTAAAATTTTATTCTATCTTCATTGTATCCAGTTTCCTTTACTCTTGTAGTAAGAACTATTTCTCCTTTTAATGAAGTCGTTACCTTCCCTTATCATCTTTTTAACTTACTTTAACATCAAAATATACCAACTTATCCACTATAAATGTAAGTATTTTACTTACCTAAAAAATTAAGTCAGGTCCAACATATTATGCATATAAGGCTGACTCTTACTTAACTGTTAGAGGATCAACTAAATCGAAAACTCTGATACCAATAACTGTCATAGCTACCACCTAGCCCGGTAATATATTTTTTGCTTTGGATGCACATGGCCCTCACAGTTTTGTTCTTAAAAGCTCCCATACCCCTATAAAAGGCCTATTCCCATTTAAGTGTTGCACCTCTTTATATAGCCCAAGTTCTCCCGTGCCTTGCTGATGTGGGATTTGCCTAGGGTGTTATATTGTCATAAGTGTGTTACCCTTATAGGATATCTTAATCCTTTTGGGATAATATCCATTCTCTAAATATGATCTTATTTTATCTCATGGTAACCATTACATCTTCCTTCATGAAAAGTCAATTACTATTAAATAGTAATCAAGTCATTCATCACAAAGACAAAAGACCCATGGCCACATTTACTTTTATCAGCCATGTAATGCCAATGGTAGGATATCATTTACCCGTTGGCTATGAATTCCACTATTATGAATGACACTACATGTCACACCCTCACTTGGCGAATCGGTATTTTTGAAAGGTTATACTAGCAAAATCACCTAAGTCGCAAGATTTGGACTAGTTGGTATTGGTAAGTTCCTTGGTGAAGCATTTCACTGAGCTTTGCCAAGCTTGCGGGCTTTCATTTTTGCAATTGGAGAGTTCTTTGTTTGGCAAGATCTTTATCTGACGGATCCTCTTGCTAATAAGTCTGTCAGTGGTGTTTTGTATTACTGTAAATGTATTAGTTATGTTAGAAAATATGATGAATGGGACACGTGTAAGTCATGTGGCATCCTAATAGAGGTAACGTGTCAATAACCAAGACACTTGGAGAACGTCATAGGATGTGATTAATTAGTGGAAACGTGTATGCATGGATATTGATTAGAGAACCTACTTAGGGTGGGATATGGATTAGAGTTTTTCTATATATAATACAACTCAGTAGTAAAGAGAAGACTTTTATTTTCATCTTTTCTAGTCACTTTCATTATCATCTAAGAAAACTCAGAAGTGTTCTTCATTATTAACAGAGGAACTAATCGTTAAACTTATAGAAATTACCTTCTTTTTGTTGTCTGTTAGTAAATTCTTTAATCCTTTTTTAAGTTTTTACCAGAAAGGGAGATGTAGTTGTAGGAGTTGTTCATTAGGATTTTCATTTGAAATACTGGATAGAAAGAAAACTTCCTTCTAGAAATTATTTACATGTTTACAGATTCTTACTATTATGCTGAATTTCGATTGTTTTTATATTTAAATGAGTTATTTGATTTTTTTTAGCTAAAAAAAAGGAGAAGGTCCCAGTGTAAAGGGAAAAGAATCCATCGAGTAGATAAACACTATGTGAAGGTTTCTGGTGACTTCACTTATACTCTGTGTCTGTTAATTGTAACAGCATGTTTACAACTATCCTACTGTTTACTCAAGTGAGTTGTCCTAACTTCTGCATGATGGTCCTAGCCTTTGGTTTTGGTGTGTTTGTCAAAGGAATGTGTAAGTGAGATGATGCACGAACTGGTTATGTTGGTAAATCAGAGGTAAGAGTCATGCATGTGCATTGATATGAATACTTCTTCCTTGGTGCATAACTTCTATATCTTGATAAAAAAAAGAGGTATCAGAGTGTTGATATGTATGATGGTGAAAAGAAAAAAGGAGAATTGTTATTATATGTTTCACCTTCGGTATGGCCTTTTGATGCAAATCGTGATTGGTGAATACCCAGCCTTACGAAGGAACACTTGGTGTTCGAATTAACAAGGAGGATTTATAGAGGTTCGGTTGGTATAATTGGTCTACTGGCTCTACGGAGTAACATGGTGGAAATAGAATATTGGTTCTTCGAAACAAAAATCAGAAGCTACAATAAGGAAGAATGTGTATTAGTATAGAGGTGCATAAATGTGATTAGATATTGTGTATATATTTGCATGAAGTGTAAATAAAATTTGAAATGGCTACAAAAGTTAGTTTAAAATGGTGGCATGCTAATAGAGTCAACATAGCATGTGTCCACCAAATATTGGTATCTGGTAGTGGATAATATCCACCAATTGAATGTATCCACTTGCAGATGTCATTCGCCAACAAATACTTCGAGAAGAGAAGTTTGCATCCGCCTGTAATGGCGTACCTTTTAAACGATCTAAGTAATTTGGTCATGTAGTATTGGTTGAACCTTGATACGAGGTTGTACTTTTGTGGAACTCACTAAATTCTTGTAAACTTACTTAGTTTCTTTTTTCTTATTTTCAGGTGCTTTGGATGAAATATTGCATTTAGAAAGGATTCAGCCAAAACCACAGCCTCTTTCATGAGTCATCTCTTGTTTATGCTTGTAACACATATTCGCTGGGGATCGAATAAATGTTAGATTTCGCCAGTTTCTTGTTAAAAAATTTGTATCTGAACAATTGATTTTGTATTATTGGGTTCTTAATCGTATCGTTGGGGCACCTAGCCAAACTATTTTAAATGGTGACATTCGACCAAAAATGAATTTTGAACTTCTGAATGAGAGTTATTATATTTTATATTTTATATATAAATCAAGGATTGAAGGGGTTTCGCCAAATATTGATAGACTTTTTTATTTGTACATAGTGTATTACAGTATAAAGTCCGCTCTTAAAGCTTATATGTCATTCGATTTTTTAGGTTAACGTCACATTTTGTAGAGTAGTGCACCAAAATCAAGGCGTTATATTTTTATTTGGTTCACCAGTTCGTTTGGTTCTAAATTGTGACGCTCCATACCCAGACCTGAAAATCAAATTGGGTGTAGGGTGTTTGCACTACATACTGTAGAAGTTATACACCCAACACACCACATTTCTATTCCTTATTTATTCAAACTCGGGCTTCTACTTACATCAAAGTGTACGAGTCATGTATACATAGCCTATCATCCACTTATGATTTAGGTATGCCACACTATGAACATCACAAGTGAATAAATCCATAAATGGATTCATGATATATTATTCTTAAGTCTTGTCCAATGTACTGTTAGTTTAGTCAATGGCATCTATGTCTCTATCTTCTAGGAGTCATCCGCTCTGATGCTCGAGACAAAACATCTCCATAATTGGACTTGATAAATGGCATATTAGTCTTTCAATCGGTCTGCTCATTTCTGATTAGGCTAAAGACATGTTTAGGTTTGTCTACTAATACAAGTTGTCTGCCCATATTACGATCCAACCGCATAATACCGTTTAGTATTAGTTTAAATGTTAGACAACCAATAAGCAACATTTACTTCTATTTTACTTAGCATGCAAAACCATACAAGGACAATCATACGAAGTATATTAATGTAATTCATGAATTTGTTTTATTATTCAATCTATTCAAGAAAACTACAAGTTTACAAATGAATATACCATGCTCAGGGCACCAGATCCAACAAGGGGTGCATCGAAACTTTGATATGTGTACATAAACATTACACTGATACAGATATAGTAATCGATGATGAAATGAATATTGATCATAAATATTGCATATACTTATTTTGCTTATCTGATCATTAATATATTTATAACTGATTTCTAATTATGTTAACACCACTAAGTACTCAATACTTAGCATATGGTTATGTTTACTTTTTGTACACAGGTCCCGGATAGGGTTTTTGTAACAGTCCGTTTTCAGTGAAATCAAAATAGTGGTTTCAAGACCACAAATCTGAAGTGGAAATAATTATTTTAATATTACTTTGAGGTCTACAGCATGATTTTATGATTGTATAAAAAATTCGTTAGGAAATTTTAACATTTGCATGCTTAATTTGATAAAAAGGACTAAATCGCGTAAAGTGCAAAAGTTGTGTTCTAATAGCTAAAGGTGTCTAATAGCTATAGAACTTTAAATTGAAGGTCCTTATATGGTAATTAGCCCATTTGTGTTGATAGTGGAATGTGATGGCCTGGTATAAGTGAAATTATGAATGCTTTTAAAGGTTATAATAGTAAAATGGTAAATAATTGATTAATTAAATAAAAAAAGCCAAGCTATCATCTTTATTCATCCTTATTCAACCGAAAATTAGGTTTTAGAAAGCCAGTTTTGTGCTTAAGCTTTCGGCAACTTCATCTTGCTATTAGGTAAGTGGTTTTTGTCCCATTTTAAATGATTTCTATGTTTTTGGAGTCGTTGTAGCTTAATCTAGCTAGTCCATGGTCTAATTTGTGAAACTATTGAGTTGTGTGAATTTTTCCATTAATGAATGTGTATGTGTTTTGATATTTGATGATAGAAAATGAATGTTTGTTATTAGATAAACAAGTTTTGTAAAGTGATTTTGGTTGAAAATGTCAAATAAGGATTTATTTGTAAAATGTGAAAATTTTATGGTGAAATGTGTGAAATAATGAAATGTGTGGGCTGCTATGAACAAAGATAAAATTTGGCTAGTATGGATGTGGATTAAATTGCATGAATTTGCATTTTTATGAGCTAGGGACTAAATTGTAAAGAAGATAAATGTTTAGGGGTAAAATAGTAATTTCTCCATAACATGAATTTTTGGATTGAATTGAATAGAATGAGACTTAAAGTAGTTAAATTTGATTATATAGATCAAGAAAAGCCACGTTCGGAATTAGATCAGGGAAAATATAAAGTTTTGGACTGAACAATCGTTTTCCTTCATATGAGTTCGAGGTAAGTTCATAAGCATTAAATAATTGTGTGTTAAATGCTTTAATATTGTGTTTTTGATGAATACATTTCACGGATATACTTGACGAAGATTTGGTGACATATGATATCCCGGTTGAACCTTAGGAATAGATAGGATGCGAATAAGATGTCATTAGGGGTTACCATGTTTTAGGTGCTGGTCCCTTACGTTCTACTGGTGGCTGAGTTTTTCGACATGTGTTAGGGTTACTCGTCAGCTTATGTAAGCAGCACCATATAGCTATGTCTTGACCGTCAACTTGTGTAAGCAAACCCAGTGATAGCTCGAGAGTGAGCATATATATATGGGATATGAGGTAGGGATGGTTTCGACCATGTATTGGCACTTAGTGTGCGAGATACCCAAGTATCTAATATTATTCCAAATGGTTCAACGGGAACAATTATGTTTCGAGAATGTATGAGTTTAATATGAACAAGTACAGGTATGTACGTAAATCATGTGGAAATTGAATCTATGAGATTTGTGATTTCATAATTAACTTTGTTGGTGGTTGTACATTAAGCTAATGAGGCTAAATTGAATTGCATTATGATTTAAATTACTTGCTTAATTGTGGTTGATTGGTAAGTTATATTGCAGTTATATAAACTTACTAAGCTTAATTGCTTACTTTGTTTACTTTTCCGTGTTTTATAGTGATTCAAAAGCTCTCTCGTTTTAGAAGTTGTCAGAGATTGCATCACACTATCGAACTCTTATTTTGGTAATATGGCATGTATAGGTTATTTGGCTAATGGAAGCCTATATGGTTTGTTATGTTTTAGCCCTTGATATGGCTTGGCAATGGTATATGTTTTAATATGTAAATAGGTGCAAATGGCCCTTTGATATGTGGTTTATAATTGCTATGTGAATGCTTCATTGTGAATTGGTATTTAAGGTAGCAA
Organism: Gossypium anomalum; assembly: GCA_025698475.1. Classification (NCBI taxonomy): domain Eukaryota; kingdom Viridiplantae; phylum Streptophyta; class Magnoliopsida; order Malvales; family Malvaceae; genus Gossypium; species Gossypium anomalum. The sequence continues at coordinate 58,532,616 of CM046961.1, forward strand.
ATGGTTGAAATTGAGAATGTATTCTCATTCTAAGTTTTAACCAAGATAGTCCATATATGTAATTGACCATTTAGGTAGTTTTTGGAGAAAATTTTAGCATGTTTTAAAATGATCATTTGAGATGCTAAAGAACTTAGGATTGTTGGTAATGAAATTGCATGGTATAGACTTGGTTGTGATTGGTTTGAATGCCTGTTGATGATATGGTCATATGTTTTTTGGTATGTGTAGGTTGGTAACACATTTGTTGAGAAATAAGGCTTGGAAAATGGCCTATTTTTGTCCAAACGGGTAGAGACACGGGCGTGTGTCCCCTGATATTTCTTTAGAAATCAAGTTAGTAACTTCACACGGCCTAGCACACGGGTATGTGGCTTGGCCATGTGGCACAAGTCAGTAAACCCTCAAGTTATCACACGGTCTAGTACACGGCCTAGCACACGAGTGTGTGAGGCCACTTCGAAGTTTACACAGCCTAGCACACAGATGTGTGGTCTAGCCGTGTGACCCAAATCAGTAAGTTACACGAGGTCAGACACGGGCATGTGATCCTATTTCGAATGTCCACACAGCCTGTGACACTGGCGTGTCTCTCACACGGCCTGGCCACATGGGCGTGTCTCTCGCACGGCCTGGCCACATGGGCGTGTGTCCCCTGCACTTTGAAAATTTTCCATGTTTTTCTAAAAATTTCTTAAGTACTCAATTTAGTCCCGAACCACTTTTAATGCTTATTTTAAACCCCAAGGGCTCATGTTAGGGACTATATGACTGAATTTGAATGACTTTTGTTTAGATATAAGAAATGAATATGAAATGTATGATTATTTAATAGATAAGTTCGATAATGCTCCATAACCTTATTTCGACGACGGATACGGGTTAGGGGTGTTATAGTTTTAGTAGATTCGAAGTTGTATCCAAGTTTTGTAGGTCAACTCAACTCATATCAGAGTTGTATTTCTTTGTATGTATATATATTGTTAATAACATGTACCAATGTAATGCCCTCAACCCGAACCTATTAACCAGATCTAGATCTTGGGTGTTACATTACTATTATAGACTTATACATGCTTAAGACATGCAAATTTTCAAAGAAATACATCTTATTAATAACGCTACCCAACAAAGTTGTGTCTGGGCGAACAATGTGTATAGAACTTAAAAATATAATTACACATCAGATTGGCCTATATTTTCCCCCTTATTCGACCTTTAAATAATACTTATGACTTTATTACTTGACCAGCACGATCTATTTACTCTAAAAGGCTTACAAACAAAATTTAGAGGCTTGTTTGAAATGTTTCAATTAGAATCGAACACGCTCGTGCAACCCGTTCTATATGTATAGGTGCCCACTTCACCATTCCTTTAATGCAACCCTGGCGTCATTCCTCCTGGTGCCCCCTTTACCTAAGACATAAAACACAGAGGGGTAAGTTCAATAGAACTTAGTGAGAAAACCCTCTTTTACCTGAGTCATTATTCAATGATTTCATCATTTATTTCTCATCCATAATTTTGACTCTATCGATCGTACAAACTTTTCCATAACCTTTCATATTGGCTTTCCTTTCAAAGCTAATCCGCACTTGCCAAATTTTCAAAATACCATGTTTGCCATTTTTTGAGAGTCTGTCCATAGGTGTTGTCTTTGAATGGTCACCACGAGAACCGTTCTTGGATTACACCATGAAGGTGTTCCTTTCTAAAGATAGCTACAAAGGCTTTCTTTTCAAAGTTTTGCCATGAAGGCATCTTTTGACAGAGATTACCACAAAGGCTTCCTTTTTTAACAGAGATCGCCATAAAAGCTTCCTTTTTAATAGAGATCACTACAAAGGCTTTCTTTTTAACAGAGATCGAGACAAAAGCTTTCTTTTTGACAGAGATTGCTACAAATGCTTTCTTACGGAAATTGCCACAAAAGTACTTCTTTAGGTTGCGCCACAAAGGCGTTTCCTTACAGATAACCACAAAGGTATTCCTTATCAGAGATTTGCCACAAAGGCATTCCTTTAACAGAAATAGCCACAAAAACTTGCTTATATGGAAGTTGGTATCTTTGACGATAGGGATTCGCTTAAACTCGCAGTCGTAAGGTTTGCCCCTCATCGATGGTACTCACCTAACCGTCCTTTACATATTCTATATAATGCCATAGCCCAGTCATGGTCTTACACTATATGGTCTTCAGAGTGTCATGGACTTTTCTTTTTAGAGATTCGTGTTTTTAGTCCTAACGGACCCCTTTAGACGAATCCAGAGACAAACACAGACACTTCATACAGACTCATACTTGACAGACTTATTCATTTTAGACTTCATCATAATAGACGCATTCATGCTTATAGATGCAATGCACTTCATATCAGACTCGTTCAAACTGTGACTAACTCATGATAAACATGTTCATGCTTTCAAACATTTATGCGTGCATACCATTCCTTTCCTTATCAAAGTCATAGACTCATGCTTTAGTAGTTTTAGTTTCATGATTTAGTCACTTATCATAAAAATATCTAGACTACAACATAAATGTAAGAGTCAGTCTTAGAGACTCACCTGTTAACCTTAATAGGAGCCTGGGGCCCCAACTTCGCACATCCACATATGGACTCTTGAAGGCCACTATTTGTAAGACATAAGAATACTATCAAAACTTTATTCACATAACTCTTATTTACATCCAGAACCTAAACAAACTCTGTCCATGGCATTACTTCTTCATCTTTCTATTTACACTCAAGCAAGCTCACTTTCACAAGAGAAATTCATATGAGTCCAGAACACTTACCCCAGGTGAACAAACAACCCTATACTTGAACTTCAATATTTAGTTTTACCATAGTAGAAAAATCCCCTGATCAACAACTATAAGAATGTACCAATCATGCTCTTTTAAATAGAAGGGAAAGGAAAACTTTCCTTCCTTCAGAAGCTTTCTTGGTAAAAATTCATGTTTTTCACCGTGACGTTTGACACATGTCACTCAACTTTCAAATTTGCCCTCACTGGTGGCTTACAACTATGAAGAAACACGTATAAAAATCCAAAATCTTTTCATATTTTCAATTTGACTTGTTGTTCATTCCAAACTATCTTGCTGGTGTATAACCTATACATTAACTAAACTAACTGGACGTTCCTTAATCTTTGCGACATCCCCAACCACTCATGAACCCTTGACATCTTTTGCCAATCTCTCCTTCTATTCATACACATACTTTACATAGGACATTTCTTGCTTTTAAAATCCCATTATTGCTTATGCACCCTACTAGCGTGTCAAAACATCAATTGGGCAAGTAAGATCGCGCCAACCAAATTTCCTTTGTCCTACACACTCAGACTCAAGACTTCGCTAAGTCTGGGTGTTACAACCTAGGTTGGTCTTATGGCTTAATGTCTATTTTAATGTTTTTGGCATATTTAGGTAGTTTTACCTATAATCTTTGGAGTGATGAATTTTGATGCTTGATTAGTAAAAAAAATGATGCATTATTATAATTGTTTAATTATGCATTCTAATTTTGCTATGTTGTGATGCACTGAATGATATGTTTGATTGATGATCAAATAAGTTAATATGTGTTTTAAGTTTGGTGTAAGTTTTGGGTAAGTTTAGGTGTGTTTTGATTAAGTTTTGGAAGCATTTAAATGTGCATTTTAGGCCATTGAATCATTTAGTCTTGAGATAGTAAAAATGTGTCTTGAGACCTCAATAACAAAATTTACCATTTGGTGCAACACATTGAGTATGGTCTCAAAATTTACTAAGTAAGTTTTGAGACAAATTCAATTAGGTCTCGAGACAAAGTGGTCTTCGTCTTGAGACATGGGCACATCAAAGCCAAAAAAGACTTGCCCTATTTTAGGTCTCAAGACATCTTGTCTCAAGATAGCTAAACATTGAAACTAAATTAGGAAAACAAGGGAAGAACGTCTTGAGACTAGTCTCAAGACAATAAGGCTTTAATCTCGAGACAGTGACCCTAATGTCTCGAGACACTTCAACATTGAATAAAAAATCAATTTTATCATGTCTTAAGACATGAAAACCTTGCCTCGAGACCACTAGTAGAATTCGGGCAAATGAGTTTGGGTTCGAATCCTAACTTTGTTTTTAACCTCTTACAACATCTAAAAATTTTAAACGTGTTCCATTAACATTCATTGATTATATTCATATGTTTCAATTGAGCTTATATGTTATTTTATTTATTTTAATACATGTTATTTAATAGAATGATATTGAGCTAGTTTGAGTTGCTCCGACAATGTAATGTGATGTTATGCATTCGAATCTAGTGGTCGGGTCAGGTATGGGGTGTCACAATATCCATTAGTTTCATTATTTCTATTAAGTTTCTTACTATAAATAAAACAACGACTCAATTTCAAAGAAATTTTTTAAACTTCTGTCGTACCTAACATAACTATTTTAATTGATTTTTCGAACAAATTTTGTATCTCTATTGTTGTATCACTTGAGCTTCATTTGGATATTTTCTCTTAGTGGTTAAATCTCCTCTAAAATTCTAGCTTAAATACTAGTTTTTAAGCTCATAAACACCGAGATGAGGTGAATTTATTATTCAAATGAGAAATTTAAAATTTAAAATTTAAATCTTGACACAATAATTTGTAGTGGTTCAACCTCAATTATGTACCTCCACTATCTTAGCTTTCCTCAACTAAGCCCCAATTCACTAATTAATATATTTTAAAGAAATATTATAATCTTTACAACTCATTATCTTTTACTTAGGGTAAGATAGAACATTTTCCTAGTTTTTGTGGCTTAACTAAAAAAAAAAATCTTCCCCTTTTACAAAGGTTAAAAAGATGTAAAAAGAATAAGAAGCTCTCTAAGGCAGGTGTTTACAAAATTAAGCTCTCTTAAAATACAAATAAACACTTGAAAGAATGAAAAATAAACTCAACAAGGGTATATTACAAAATATGAGCATGGAAAGAATAAAGATAAGAATGATAGAAATTAAACTCTTGAACTATGTATGTTGTTCTCTAGCTTAAGTGTTTTGAGGCCCTATTTAGACCCTCTCTTTGTTTAGTAGTTGTTGAGGGAGTTTTTAGTTGGTGGAACATTAAATTTGCGCATTTAAGACATTCTGCAAGCAGTATTGTCGATACCTCATTTAAAAATAGTTGTTAGAAATGTTTAGGTATCGATAACTTGAGAACAAGTATTGATACCTTGCTCCTGTAGTTTGTGCTTTTGGCTATTGGCTTCATTTTGTATCGATGTCAAAGGTCGAGTATTGATATCTTGGGTCAGGTATTGGTACCTTAAAGTAGGGTACCAATATTTTACCCCTCTAGAAAGTGTTTTTAACTATTGTCTTGTAATTTATCAATTTTTCAAGCTTGGGTATCAATACTTGGGACAAATATTGATACCTCAATGCATGATATCAATATTTAGCCTTAAAAAGATCTTATAACTTTAAAACAATTTTCAAGGGTCTTAGGGCTACTAAAAAACATATGTAATAGTTGGTGGCATTTTGTAAACTTTGTTTTTGAGTTTTAATAATATTTTAAAATATTTTAAAAAGTTTCTTTCAAAATTGATTAAGAGATTAAGAAATCTAATTTAATTCTTAATAATTTTTTGTATCAAAATACTTTAGAAAAATAAAGCTAATAATCTGAAATCAACTCGAATCTGAAAGTGAAACTCAATCAAGTTCAAAACAGATTTCATATCACTAATTTTGAATTGATATTGAGCTGGATTTTCTACCAACTTGAACTTGGTTTGATTCACTTACAAATTAAAAAAATCGACACGAAGATTTATAACATCAATTAAGGTAGTTAAAATCATAATATGGGTATATTATTTTGCTTGTACTATATACTTGTATCGGTGTGTTTTAATATACCATTTCAAATTCATTAGCATTTTTAAATATTTTTATATGGTGTAACCTAATTTCTTGTTTCTTAATGACAAAGTATGTATGCATGAGAATATATTTTAATTACATATATAAAAATATGTTTATATGCAAATATAAATTTTAAATTAGATTTATAACTTAAATTAATTATTTTATTTTAATTTTAAATGTTTTTATGAAAGTAAAAAATCAAAATAAAAAAATAAATCTATTTAAAATATCAAAACGTCATACCAACCAATATGGGGTTCATATGCATCCGTATAAGTAAATATTCACCATTACAAATTGAAACACAATGAAGTGATTAAAACACACTAAAATTTTGAACCAAACAATTTTTTTCGCGGTGAACCAAGAGAACTTTTTTAAATAAAATACTAGGATTAATAAAAACCATCAATATAAAGAATACAAACACATGGCATTTAGTACAAATAATAAATACGACATTACAACTTGATCCACAAATATTATGTGCGCAAAATAATCCCCAAAAAAAGAGAAAGACAAACTGATAGTAAATGCAACACTAAAAGAATTTAAAAACAAACCATAGATGCATCATTTTGATCAAACTATAGAAAATTGTGTCCTAACCCCAGCATCAACAAACCAACTTGACGATGAACTCCATTCAACCATGAAACCACTACCAAGAACCCCAGGAGACTTACCGCATCAATGATGCATAAAAGATCAAATCTTTGATGGCTTATCCTCCTCCTCATCATCTCAGATTCTAATTTTACTAATACCGTCACTATGCTCTATCATGACAATGCTCTCCGAGAAAGGTTTCCAATAGATCTGGCAGCACCCTTAACTTGGCAAATCTTAAAGATACGCTAAAAGACAACTAGAAACTAAAAACTAAAACTAAAACCATTATTGCTTCTAGAAAAAATAGAGTGGACAAAATAAAACCATGATAATGTAAAATGTAATTAAAAATAAAATAAAAATGAAGGAATACTATTAAAGAAGTCACGACCAACAATCAGCCTAAAGACCAAAGTTGCTGCCAACAAAGCTAAGATTTGGCAGAAGTTGAGCAATTAAGATCTTTTCCTAAAGAAAAAAAAGTTGTCAACCAATATATGTCAACCAAATGAAACATAAAATACTTAGATACCAATTTAGATTAAAAATGATACTTTCATTGTCGACAATCATAAAAGTATTTGGTATCATAGAAATTTATCACTTTTCTGAGACTTTAACTAGTGGGAGAGCGATTCCCACATTTGGCATGGTAAAAAGAATCATCTTTTTTGGGAATGTTTCTTTCCCTTAGCCATGAGAATGTGATTCATTGAAATAATGACGGCAAGTAACATTTTCATATAATTGGAAAGTTAATTTATTTTTGAGACAAAACTCCCCCTTCTTAATTATTTTTTCATTATTTTATACAATATTTTTCACCATAAAATTGTAAAAATTATTTAATTTAATATTTATTTTAAATATTTTCAAATTAGATTTTGAATTAAGATTAAATTTTGAATACATATTAATTCTAAAATATATTTTAAATTTAGTCATCTATTAATTTATATTTCAAAATTTATTTGAAATAAGATTTATTTTAAGTTGAAAATTTTAAAATGATAGAGCAGTTACTAACATCAAAAGAATTTTCATGGACTGCAAAATGAGAATAAAAAATACCTTAATTAACCATCCACAACCATGCATAGCATAGACGTAGAGGCAGAAACAAAAGAAAATCATCATCGAAGCGAAATAGCTCCCACTGAAGACATTGAGGTTCACAATTTAAATATTTCCATAAACTTTTTAAAACAATCAATAAATTGCCAAAAAAATCTAAGTTTGGTCACAAACTCAATAGTTAATTAACCCAGAAGATGTACTCTGTTTGATACGTTATATTATTTACTCATATCAATGACAATGGCAAAAGGCAAAGAATGCAAGACAATTATCATTATAAAAGGGAGATACTTTGCGGGGTCTTACAATTTCAAAGCAGCAATTGCTTCAGGTTTAAAATCAACCCTAAGACTCAAAACTCTCCTAACCTCAGCAGGGGTCAGCCTCCAGGTCATTGGTCCTGAGTTCTCACCCCAGAAATCCAAAATTTCGGAAACCTTTTCCAAGTTCAGGATCGTTGCCATTTGCGTAAGACGAGCAAATTTGTCTCTCACTGTCTTCTGTGTCATCCCCGAGAAATGGCTTACCAAAGCTCTGGTATCTCTGTCAAGCTGAAGCCCTCCAAGCTGACTAAACCTTTTCTGCATCATTATCACTTCCAGCCGCTTCACGATGAAGTCAAGCACCAAATGTACAAATGCATCGTAGTTGTTACCAGTCATTAGAGGTTGGAGCCAAGCCACATTAATTTCAACCGCATGAAGAAGCCTCTGTACCCACGGATCATTAACCTCATTATCTGCATATTCAGACTCTGATAGTTCATAGCAGATGGTTGCTACACTGTCTAATACTGGGCGGATTCGAGGTGTCACAGTTGCCACAAGTTGTTCCATACCAGCATTCAAGGCCTGTCTGAAAGTGTTGCTTAAGTCAGCCAGTTCAGACAAACAAGATTTCACCTTTTCCCTTTCAGCCGGTGCAGGAAACACCTGAAGAGAATGCAAAACGGTAAATACAGTGTGGATACTTAGATAACAACAAAAGCTTGAAAAACAGGTTAATGCACAGAAGCACCAGCAACAGAAGCAAAATTGAGCGTGTTCCAAGAAACTATTTATCACAAGCCCTGAAGTCATCAAGAGAAAGTACAAAAGTCATCACACAACTCTTATCATATCTTATAGTAGGGATCACTGTTTGGTACCAACATAATGTATATAAGTTAGCATAGCTAGCAACTGGACCAATCTGCATACATTGATTCCAATATCAAAAATAGAGGCTGCAAGAAACAAGATATCAAAGCTTTTCCAGTTAGTCTGAATTCCTAAACTGCACTTTTGTCTCTTTTTAGGTGCATGAACCATTCAGTCATATGCTCAGCAAGAATTGGCACCAAAGCTGGTTCAAGAAAAAACAACCTGAGAATATTATGAAGTTCTAACTTGCAAAATCTCCAATAGCATGACATACTCTAGTACAAAATCTTCAAGAACTTTCGGATACATTAGCACTAACCAGTTAACTTCTTAAATAATGCACAACTATAAAATGGATTACAATTTAATATATTAGGGAACATAAAAGCCCACTTTTGAAACTTTATCATGTATGCAGCATCCAACTTAAATCGTTTACAATTGGTGAAGTTGTCCAATTTGAATATAAGTCATAAGAAACTCAATACTTAACTAGCATTGATAGCACCACCAAATATTATCCTTAACGTGTAGTCCAACACTAACAACAAAAACAAATGAGCCTAAAATGTGGGCAGAAAAAATAAGTAGCAACAAATAAGACAACAAACTTGGGCCGTTATGTTGTTCCATGTCATGCACCCAACCTAAACACTAATACAATAAGTGGGGAGGTCTAACTTGAGTATAAAGCCACATCAAACACAGACATAACTGATTGAAGATAACATTGCTTAACAACTTATATAAAACGCTTCAAAATATGTCTACAAAAGGATAAGGCCTTGTCTTCAATATAGAACATGGGAGTAGCTTGGCCAGTGATGGAGGGGCGCATTTAAGCATCAGAATTGTACATCTTTTAAGCCAAAAAATTTTATTTGTACCTGAATATCTCTGTGGGATTTGACCTACTCAAATGTCCCATGTTAAGTTTTATGAAGCACATCCGATTTGATTCACTAGAAAATCAATATGTATTTGTACGGAGACTTGGTTTTTATTATGAATTGCTGGCGTACCTATCAATACACAATCAAATCAATGTGTATTGTACAATGAATTTCAATACGCTTGTGGTTAATTTGGTTCAGGCCAAATTAAAATTTGATTAAACTTAATTACCTAAAATACAATTTTAATACTTTTTTTTTACCCAAAAGAACTTATAAACATATTTTCTAAATACTTTAAACTAAAAGTAAAAATTTTAGGCTTTTTCTTAGCAAGATAACATGAAACCTTTTATTTAAAAATATATACTACAAAACAACCATGGTTTCTATTTCATTTACAGAATGACTCAATCCTATTAATATGTAGTATAGATACAATATTTTTGGTTTATCTTACATGTATATATATGTTTCTTTTAGTTAATTCTAAATTTGCACCGCATCTTAAGATATGATACTCGATACTAGAAAATGAGATTTCGATTCATGAACATATCTTGGGTTAACAAATGTAGCTGCATATACAATAGCATTGTTCATGGCCATTGCACTAGTGAATTTTTCCTTTATCTTACACAACTTTCTCTTAAATACTACAATCATAGCTCAAGAAACATTTTTGATGACATTAGAGATATTTATTACATTTTCAGCCTTAAACTCATAATAACATTAAAAAAACTAAATCTGTACCTTTCAGTCTTAAACTCTTATGCTTTTGCATGATGATATTAGTCAGGTGGCTAAACAATGGCTTTGTTATGGTTAACTGTTTTTGATGTTTTATCCCTACATAACAAAAAAAAAAAAGAGAAGTTAAGAAAATTCTCTCAGAGTTTCTACTTTCCCTTCAAACCAATCTTTCCTTGAAAGTTGAATTCTCACACAATTGTTCCCATTCAAAATACTCGCAGTGATACATCTTTCCTACATATCCTCAAAACTCAGCCTAACACCGGACTTACCAAACTCCCTAAGTATTAAGTTTATCAAAAGATTACCCAGTTCATAAAATCATAACAACAAGATCCAACCATTGGCAGTTAAATGATGTAAACTTTAATTCACTAAGCAAGCAGATAATAATAGTGATCCTTTTATGAACTTTATTTTAATCGTTTATTTTCTCTTTTCCTCTCTTTTTCTGTGTCCCACTGTCCCTATGAACCTTGTCTCTAGATCTGAGCTTTGAGCTTTCTTAAACTGTAATATGGAGGACCATCAATGTTTTTATAACTCCTAAAACCAGAAAGAAATAAACTATATACTTGAAATAAGTAAACAAAAATCATGGAAATTCACTAATATGCCGCAGGTGATAAAACTGTAAGCAATTAGACGCATGAACAAATTAGAAGAACAATAAGCAGCTAAACCACTGACCTCGGCACACTGCTCTTCAATTTCATGTTTTAGTTTCAGGACATACTCACTGCTAAGATCTATATTATTCAGTGCTGTAGCTATCTCGATCCCAGTCTTTTGAACACCATCACCACCCAAGAACAGCTTTGCCCCAAGATTTGGTTCTCTTAATTTCAGTTGCAAAGCTTCATAGTATTCATTATTCAGCAAACTACTAGCACCGCTCAGTACCGCAACCACGGAGCTAATATTAGAAGTAGAAATTGCCCTTCGCAAGCAACTTTGCAAAACATAAAACACATCATCCACCATTGAAGTAGTAAGGCTATCAGATACATGTTCATCAATCCCAATTGCTTTCCTCACATTTTCCACCGTAAAGAATCCCTCCAAAATCACATAAAAACCAGTAACATCTTGAACAACTTTGCTAAAACTTCCTGCCCTAAAAGCTTTAGTGGCCCGCGGGACTAAATCTGGATCCACAGCTGGCATCCCCTTGATCTTTGAGATCATATATTCTGTGTAATCTTCACCAAGTTGCATCAAGGACAGTATTTCTTCTAAATACAACTCAATCTCCCTCGGATTGGATCCTTCGGGTGCTCCAACAGTTAACAAATGATTATTCTGAGCATTGATCTCAGAAGACAACTTAGCCAATTTCCTAAATTCCATATATTTTTTCAAAATCAAAGAACCCCTTGAATCACATTCCTCTTGTAACTCAAAAATTGCATACGCCACTCCATCTTCTCCACAAAGACTCCTTAAAATCTCGTCATTTTCCTCGACAGCCAAAACAATATCTTTAAACAAATTAGTCAAACACCCAACAAAATTTACTTGATGGTTCTGATTTTGTCCATGGCTCTTTTCCACTAACTCAATCAAATGCTCATATTCTAATCTAGATCTCATCCCAATCACTTTCTTCAAATACCCAACATAAATTTGCAAGCCTTCTTCATCAAGCCCCAAGGGCGAATAAAGCTTAATAAATCTCGAAATCGTAGGATGATCCCTTTGATCCACGGCAGCCGTGAGTTTCTTCTTTACAATCCCTTCCAGCAGCTTCTTCGACGCTAACAACTGTTCCCTTTGGTCGGATCCAGAATCCTTAAACTTATCATCGATCTCCAAAAACGTCCGTACGTATTCGGTGGCTGACTCGTAATCCTCAGCGTCGAGAGCGCTTTTGACGCCATCGATGCAATTCCCCCTCTCTACAATGGCGTCAATGCGGAGGAGCGTGGAGTTAACGCGGGATTGAGCGAGGTCGAGTTCGCGGACCTTGCGGCTGACTTGGTTGGCGAGGTCACAGGTGGCGGTGATGTTGGAGAGCATGTGATCGGATTCGGCCTTGACGATGTCGAGAACGTCAGCGAATCTTTGGAGGTTGTTGAGAGTCTTATCGAGATCGGAACGCTGGGAGAGGAGGGTGTCGAGGTCTAGATCGAGGGCTCGCTGGTAAGCGACGCATTCGTGGAGGAGACGCGTCATGGCTCCCACGTCGGTAAGGGAGCGGACGTAGTCGAGGGCCTCGGGAGTGCCGAATTTAACTGAGGTGTCAGTGCGGTGCTCCGCTGATTCGGTTGGTTTAGGGAGGGAGCTGCTTCTCATCAACGGCATTTCTTCTTCCCTCAATGCTAACCTTTCTTGGGAGGTTCTGACTCAGATTTAGCTTCGTTTTTCGACTTTACGCAAAACCATGATAACGGTTTGCTTAACTGATAAGGCTAAACTATCCATTAGTCCCTCTAAAATTACCAGTTCCTATTTTATTCACATTAAAATAAAATTTATCAATTTAAGCACTGTTGTTGATAACTTCAGCATTTTGGTCACTCTTTCATTAAACACCAAACAAAATGCTGATTGTCCTGTGAAGTACATGTCATAAATTAAATTCCCTAAAAATTTAAGTCATTTTATCCAAAACATAAGTCATTTTATCCAAAACAATCGTATTTTAATGCCATCTATAACTGTAGTAGCAACTTACTATACTCATCTCTACTGTTACTTCCCAATACTATTCTTCCACACCAGTGCCTTAATTCTCCATTTGGCACTTCGCATGCTCCACTTAATACCAACATCAGATCCTCAAGACGCCGTCAACGGTACTTGAGAGTATGAGGACCTCGTCAAGGTTGGTTACAACATGATCACGACAGGTTTAAGCAATGCTTTGTTTCAGCGTGAGCAGATATGCAACGCCTGTTTCTAGCTATGGTGTGTGGATGACATGCGATAGTGTATACCCGGAACATCTATCATTGTCACCTATATCAACTTTGTATTCTCAATTATGGGTTCAAAACTGAGGGCAATGATTTTTGTAATTCTGTCAACATACACTCTGTGCATCCCATTGAAGCTTTTGAGAATATTACCATTTGGAAACATGAGAAAAGATTGTATGAAACAGTGACACCACGTCATCTATATCCCTTTCCAATAGTTTTATGCCACATCAGTATTCTTATCCTGAATTTCAGTGTTTTAATTTGGATTTAATTTTTTTCAGGATAAAATCTTGAAATTCAGGATAAGAGTACTGATGTGGCATAAAACTATTAGAAAGGGATACAGATGACGTGGTGTCACTGTTTCATATAATCCTTTCTCTTGAAAAACTAGCAATATGTCTGTCCAGCATCAAAAGTTATCTAGTATCGAAGGTATATAAAATCTTCCCATCTTTCATTTAAGCCATTTTCCCTTGAGCTAAAACAACAATTTAGGCAAAATTAAAATATGAGTTTCTTACATTGTAATTTCAAGTTGGATTTGTTGGGGCAAACCAAAACGATTTAAATTTTTTGGGAATTTAATTTAATAACATATAAAATAAAAACACACATGACAGATGCTTGAAGTTATTAATAGTAGTCCTTAATAATATTATTTTGGAATAATAAAAATAGGAATGACATAATTTTAAAGGATAATTTACCCGTGTTTTAATACTCAAAATATCAATTTTTAATTAATTGGTTTAATTGGACAAAATATTGAAAAATAAGAAAAAGAAAATCAGAAATATTATAAGTATATATAAATAACAATCTATATCATATATCATATAATAGGGTACACAACCATTAAAATTATGAATCTATGCTTTTTTCTGTTTAGATAAATATTTAATTAAATAAAAAAATAATTAGATAATTAATTATTAATTATATATTATTATATAAACATTTATTTATTATATATATTATTATGTATGTTAAATTTTGATTTTAACATAATTTAAAAAAATTATCTCATTTTTAAAAGTATTTTTTAAGTTATAATTGATCTATTCATTAGATTTCATTATTATTTTTAAATAACTTTAAAAATAACTATTACATATTTATATTATATTAAATATTTAATTAGATAAATAGAATTTTTAAAGTTTAAATAAATATTTAATTAGATAATTTATCAATTTTATTCAATTGAAATATTTATTTAAATATTATCTATATTAATATATATTATAAAATTTGATATTATCATTAAAAAAATGTTAAAATTCATTATCACATTTTTAAAAGAAGTATTTCTTTTAAATTACATAATTGAGTTGTTCATTAGGTTTTATCATATTTTCGAACAACTTTATGAATAATTATTATATATTTATATTATCTTAATAATATTATGCAAAAAATAAATTTGAATAATCAAATATATAAAATAATATATTTAAATAATTAAATTTTAAAATTTAAAACCACAGTTTTATTATCTAGAATTAAATAATCAAATATATATCATAATTTATTTTAAAAAATAAAAGTTACCTATTTTATTAGATTTTTCAAATAATCAAACATATATTATCTCTTTTTTTTTTTATGTAATATATATATATATATATATATATATATATATTTGTATTCAATTTTTCATTATATATTAGATTACATCTTAACATGTATTATTTTTAAGTTTTAAAAATTCATAAATATATTAAAGTCATCATTTCTTAAATTTATAATTTAATATTTAAATCATAATTATTTTTAAATTTAATTACTCACCGTTGACTCTATAAATTTTATACGTAATAAAAACTCTTTTCAAATTAAAACTTTCATTTTAAAAGATGCGTTTTTCTCCTTCTTCTTGCTTACTTACACGTTTCATTTTTCAAATTTGCTTTTAAAAACTAACTTGAATTTTTCAATGTTTTAATATATTTATTTATTTTTTAAATTTTCACTCAATGTATTTTTTAATAATATTTTTTGTTGTGATATAAAATTATTGAAAATTTTAAAATATGCCTTTGTAATCTAAATTAATATTTAAATAATTTTATAATTATAATTAAAATAAATGAATATTTATCAATACATTTATATATAAATTTGCAAAATATGTAAAGTTGATGGTTAGTTTGTTGAATTTTTAAGATTTAGGATTAAATTGATAGAATTTGTAAACATTGGAAAGCTAAATTTTGTATTATGACATTAAAAAAGGCAACCATTAGCAATTTAACACAAAAAATATTAAATTTTGACAGCATTCGTAACTAAAATAATTTTTTTTTTAAATCTAAGTGACCAAAGTAAAAATACGCTAATAGTTTAGGTAACTATCTTTTCAATTTACCCTAAAAAGTTTCACCTACAACATAATTGTGACATAATCTAACATATTAATAAGTCTGGATTAAACAATCAAAGTCTACTAGGAGTACTATGTAAAGTTCATTTTAGTCCATTTACTAAAAAATTGCTTCAAATTAATTTTTATACATTAAAAATTTATTCAGATAATTACATCATTAAAATTTGCCATTAAATTATAGATAATTTGAACAAAATATATCATATCAAATTTATGTATCTTTAAAATATTCTATAGTTGAAAAAAAAAAAAACCCTTAAATGATTGTGATTGTGTCTTGCAAATCCCCATGGAACACACTCCCAGAAAGCTCATGAATTTTCCATTTGTGACTACCTCTTTTACAAACTTGATTATTTATTGTAATTCAATTCTTCAACATTCATCATTTTTGCCTTGATTATAAAAGATATATGGATTATTTTTTTAGCCAATATGTTGATTTTTTTATGGTTAGATTTTTTTTATGAATTTAATTAGTTAAGTATGATATACTTATCAAAATTAAGAGTAAAATTTACAATATGAAAGATTAATCTATAGTAATTTTTAAGTAGATGATCTAAAATGAATTTCTTGCTATAGGAGAGGGACTTATAGTACACTTTAACCGATTGAAGCCAATCCAACTGGGTACTCTACTTTTATCCAACATCTCTTAATTTAAAAGGAAAAAGAAAAATCTTGGTGCCGGGAGGCGCGAAAGTCTTAAGTTAAACGACGCCGTTTCTTTCATGTCTATAAAACATAAAATGTACCAACGTCTTCTTTAGCGAGTCATTCGCAAATGGAAAAACCCTAAAATCATATATTTCTTCTTTTCCAATATCAATTCTCCATTGTCTTTTGTTTAATATTTTATCAATTAAGAAAAAGTAGTTTGAAAATGGCCAAGAAAGTTGCTTCTAGAAGAGAGTTGTTGGAACGATGGAGAGGCATCGAAGAAGAGGAAGAAGAAACTGACGATACTGATCCTTCTATGCGACGTCGTCTTCACAAGCGCAAGGAAGAATGGTTTTTTTCGTTTTTCTTTTTTTCTCTCTCGTATTTTCTTGTGCAATTGCTTCAAGATATTTATTTTTATTATTCGTTTTACTGATCATTCCCGCTGATATCGAAATGAAAGAAAATTAGTAAAATGCCAAAAATTTGATTTTTACATTGTCACATTTTTCGTTGTTTTTGTTTTACTGAACTGACTGTTTGTTATTGAGAAGAGCTCTGGAAACGGAATTTTGCTTGAAGTTCACATTAGGTTGTGAAACTATTGTGAGAATAATTATGTTAGAGCTGGTGCATTGCTTATTCTTGACCATTGTAGTTCTGCTCTCCATAATTTAAATAAACGGAAGTTAAAAGAAGAGATATCCGTAGATTGGTTTTGCATTTGAAAAGTTTTGATTATAAGTTTCAGAAATGTTGGATATTGGCATTTAGTTTTGTGGCCAATTACGTGACTAATTTATTTTGGAAAATTTTGCTATGGAACTTGAATGTGTTGCTGTTCCTCTTCTTGTT
Organism: Gossypium anomalum; assembly: GCA_025698475.1. Lineage (NCBI taxonomy): Eukaryota > Viridiplantae > Streptophyta > Magnoliopsida > Malvales > Malvaceae > Gossypium > Gossypium anomalum. Next base: position 58,549,854 of record CM046961.1, read on the forward strand.
TTTCAGTTCTAAAAGCAATTATACTTTAGTTGTTTCAGGCAAGAAGATAACTGCCTTCTTGTCCAAAAGGATGACGGATCTTGATTACTTCTTTTCCTATGCAGTTTTATTATTACCTCGTGCAAAGTAAATTCACCCTAAATTATTATGTGCATGCCGATGTGATTTTCCTCTTATGTATGAATTATTGATGCCAATATTATTGAGGTGGTTTTATATTTTGGGAAAACCTTTTATTGAAGCCTTTTTTTCTTTTTTCTTTTTTCCCTTAATCATTGGAGGTTCTCTCCATTTTATGTATATGCGTTTATAATATTGACTATTTATTTGTTTTTCTTTTGAAAATTTCATTGATAGATGAACTTATCTAGTTACCAAATTCCTTGCATGCTATCACTGTGAAGGTTCTCCTTTTGAGCTTCATTAATTCTTTGTTCTCGGTTTCCTATTTTTTGAGGAAATTGTTTGTAGTTTTCCAGTTCTATAGGCTTTGTTGCCTTTAAAAGTTTACAAAGCTGGGATTTCTTTGGCCTTTTTCATATGCCAGGTTTGCTGATGCATTCAGTGTGTTGATAAGTTTACCAAAGGAAAATCACATTTGGTGTGGCTCATGGGATATAATGGGTCCTCTCTTGGAAACTTTCTACAATTATTTTAAAGATGACCGCAATGATTCTCCTCTACGGCTTCTATGGAAGAGGATCTCTGAGGAAATGCGCCATTGCATTCAATGTGTTTCTCAGCACCATCAAGCCCAGGAGATGTACAACATGGAGTATGAGTTGTGTACCATAGGTCCCCTTCTTGATGTGTTGCGGAGCCTTGATGAAGAAAGGGTGACTCAGCATTTGAGAGAGATCAATGAAAGATTGGTGCGGCAGGAGTATGATCCTGTATGTGATAATGCCGAGGTTGTCAATCTCATGTATGAGGTATAATTACACTTCTTTTCCTACTTCATGTATTATCTTTTGTTACTTGCATTTGACAATTTGCCATCATGCTAACTAGAATAAGGTGAAACTGTTATTTAGTCTTGTTTTTTTTTTCTTTTTGGTTTATGGTTTAAAGTCTTCTTAATTGTAAGAACAAGTTGCACGTATATGGTGAATGATAAATGATTATTAGTGCACAGAGAAGGAGCACGCCAGTCAATTTATCTAGTCCCTGGTGGATGATTAATTTTCTTTGGTATTGTTTCTTTGTAGATTCCTATCTTGAATGAAACTTATCTTTTCCATAAATAATTTAAAGAGTTGGTTATGAAACATAATATCTAGTTGTTGTTTTTGTTTCCCCTATTATCATTGTTTTTAAGTTAGTATATAAAGAAAGTGGTACACGTGGGAGTAGGTTGGGTTTGATCAAATTTGCTGAGTCCTTTAGTGATCAAAATTTCTGAGTTAATTATCTCATATTCGGTATGTTGGCTCTAGCTGATTAGATAGCTCACATATATGTATATTAGTTTTTATTTTGTTTTTCCCTGCTGACTTCTCCTTGCTTCTTGTTTACTGTCTAATTGCTCACAGGTTTTGATGTTTCCCGCCCTATTAGATGATCAGGCCTTGTTTATAGATTTTGAAAAATTCATTGAAGCAGTTGATGATATGCATGAATTGGCTTTGGCTGGGCAACAGTTTCCGGTATTTCACTGCAAAGTTTTTTATGCACCTTTTCTGTCTGTGGTTTTTCATTTTGATCTCCACCTCATCAAGTAGACATGTTTGGCAGGGTGTTTATGCATTGCTTTTTTTCAATAGAAGAGTGCGGACTGTTGGTCATCGTTTAGCTAAATGTATGGGAAAAATGAGGTATTGTTGCTTTGTACCAATGCTAGTATGTTGATTTCCCCTTCTGTTATTGTTTTATTATTATGCTCATCTGGAATTGTTGTCCCTTTTGTTTAAAAGAGCATTAAAAAGGTTCAAATATTGTTTTCTTTTATTGTACATGGTGCATTCTGTAATGTTTTGCTTGTCACTGTGAGTTTTTTCTCTTTAATTATCCAATCATTTATGTTCATCCATCATTCCTGGAAACCAAGGTTTATATCATTTTAATTTATCACATTTTATTTCCTTATACTTGTTCTGTTTTTATGTAGGAGAGCAATGGATTTGGAACCTTTGCAACCTTTGCTTAAAAAGTTCATTGGCTTTTTGGAGAATGAAGTATTGCCTTCACCTTTAGAGACTTCAAGGCCAAGAGCGCAGCTGGACCGCTTACCCATATGGCTTGGGATTTCATCCTTGTAAGGAAGTAGGGTTAAATTCTTGATCGTCTGTAACTTTTTATTTTGTCTCCTTTCTCTGTAATGTAATGTTCTTTCTCTTGAGATGAAGGCTTGAGTTCTTGGAACCTCCAGCTTTTGAAGAGGGAATACTGGAGCGCTATCCCATCTTTCTTGATATTGTGCTCAACCATATCAGTGGTGATTCACCTGAATTTTCCCATGCTGTTAGTTGCTTGAGAGAACTTTTCAAAATGCTTGGTATGAGCCCTTTTTTTTTTTCATTTTCCTTTCTCTTTCCTTTTCCCCCAAATATCTAATTATGTTTTTCTACTTTCTTAAGGTTGTAAGCTTTGGCTGAGGGCTACATTATCTCCCAGTGTGATGCGCAACACGTTGTTGGGTCAGTGTTTTCACACTAGAAATGAGAAGATGCATAAAGATATTTTTGATCTTTTCCAGCCATTTCTGCAGGCATGTTCTTTTCTTACTTGTCAGTTGATGTTAACTTTGCAGCATATATAGTTGTTATAAAGTTGCTGATGTGTGATAAATTTATTTTAGTCCCTTGAAGCTTTGCAAGACGGGGAACATGAAAAGCAACGCAGGCATTTCCTTTATTTCCTTCTACACCAAGTTCCTGTGAGCAGTAACTTCAGTGTTTTAACGAGAAAAACAGCCTGCAAGGTCCTTACTATATTCTGGAATATGGTGGATGGAAATGCTTTGTACTTTCTTATTCTCTCTTTCTTTTTGTTGTAATGGTTCTATTATTGTGTAATTTATTACAAGATTTTATTTTCAGATTGCTCTTCTTATCATACATCGAGGCTACAAGATGAATCCACCATGCCCTCCTTTTGAATGTGCACATATGTGGTATGTGTTATTGAATATCATTATCCTGTACATTTTCAAACCTTTTTAAGGAATCAATATTTGGAGATGGATGAAATGCTGTTATTTAATGTGTTTTGGTTTTTCCATTCTGAGTTGTTACTTCTTAGAGAGAGGGTTTGAGGGCCAAGATGGTATTGGATGAACATGGATATTGGTGGAAGAGAATGGCGTTTCTATTAGCTAAAGCATTATTATTGTACAATTTTGACCTTAGTTATTGTTTGCCATGGATATATTTGGAAGTTCAATTTTTCTAGCAGCAATAGATGGGAGTGCTCCCTGTAAGTGTCTGGCTGTTCTGAAACCAAATATCCCCTCTTTTACTGAAGGAAAAAGTTTGTGCTGTAAAGCTTGCTGTCTTGGTACTTATTCTTAGGGCATTTAGTAATCTAGCTAAAGTACATACCGTACTGACATATATTTATGCAGAACTCTTTGTTTCATATTGAGGGAGTTTGCAAATAAACAAATTTATGACTGATATATCAGCAATCATGCTGGACAGGGGTCCTTCTCTTGTGTCTTCTTTGAAGGATTCTTCACTCTACAGTTCCCTGCGCCAGCCTGCCTTTGATCTCATACAAACGATTTTAGTGTCTGATGCTGCTGCCTTGATAACTTCAATGCTGAATTGTTGCATAGCTACAAGTATTGCTAAAAGCTCTTCTATTGAGTTAGATGACGAGGAAGGACATAATAAGCTTCCATTTACTCAGGATGTTGAAGATAGCGATACTGGTTGTTGGAGTGAATTTAGCACTCAGAGTCAAATTACTTCTCCGGAGTATAGAGAATGGATGTGTATTCCTATGTTGTGGATTGACGTTCTTGTCGATATTGATCCTTCAGTTTTCCCAATATCATTTTCCAAGGCTGTATTATGGGCTCGATCTCGTTTCCCTATGATAGAACCTGAGAATAGTGCTGAAATGGCCCTTGATATTAGAGGTTGGCTTTCATCCTCTGCTGCAGAAATCTCAAGTACATTTGGATGGAAGATACCAACTGGTTCTGATGATGGAGGGGGGAAGGAATCTAAAAACTCAATGAGGTTGTCAACAATGTGTCTTCCTTTGATAAAGACTTTCAACAGGTTCTTAGCATGTATCTTCTTTGTCTACATCTTTTACTTTATAGCAAAATCTGTTATATGTTTTCAAATTGTTATCTCTAATGAGAAACCCACATATCAAGTTAAATGCAATTTACAATACTGGATGCTCTTGGACAGGTTAACTGCACATTTTTTGATTCGAATGGGGCAAGGGGAACTTCGAAAGCAGTGGTCTTGGGAACCAAGGATGGGTGAAAGCTTGATCCTCTCACTTGTGGACCCAAATGATGTATGTCTACTTGTTGTCTAGATCTCATAAATTAACTTGTATTGCCTTTATGATATAGATCAAGTGATGAAAAAGTCTGCTGTGGTTGGCCTTTCAGGATTTGTGCATAAACTTTTTTTCTTGTTTTTTCTGATGCAGAATGTGAGGCAGTTTGGCAAGTGTATCTTGGAACAAGTTTCAAATACACGGGGTCTTGGTTGTGGCTTGAAGTTTCTTTGCTCTGACATTCTTTCTCTATCTGCTGTTTATTTGGGCTTGAGGCATGCCTTGAGACTTGTAAGTGTTACTCCTGTTGCAGTAGCTCTTAAAAGAAGCACAGTGAGCATTTAGCTATATTTTCTTCTTTATCTAATGTTGTTGGCACAAATCGATTATGCTCTCAGCTTATAGTACTCTAGATTAAAGGACCATTCCTGAACAAGGGCTTTTTTTTGCAATATCATAGATGTTCTGCTACTGTAGATTTACAGCACATTAGTGATTCAATGATGTTGCTACTTCTGCATAGAGGTCAGGCATATTCTGATGTCTTTTTCTTGCACTCTCCAGGTCCAGTTAGATTCTGTTTTATTAAAATTTCAGACTTTGCACCACTTTTTCTTTGTTCTATGCAAATTACTTAAAGATGAGGACTTGCCTAATTCAGAAGTAGCAGAAGATTCTTCCAATGCCTCAAATATCATGAAGTACTCTTCTCAGGGTGGATTTCTTAAGCAGCCACTGTTTGATGCTTTGCCTGCAAACATGGGCAGAAATTACTCCAGTGTTGACCCAAAATTAAGGGAAAATTTCTGTTACTCATTGTCTGAAATTGTGTGGCCAGCCTTTTGCAAGTGCTTGGTAGAAGGGAAGGCATTTGTTAATTACAGTCTTTGTCAGGTATCATCCTTTGATTTTCATTGCATTTCTGTTTTTCTTTTTGCAAATTCTTGATTATATAATGGAAGTGCATTTTACATTTAATTGCTGTTATGGATGCATCTGAAGAGAGTTAATTAGTCCCTTCTGGACTAACTTTTTGGGTCTTACAAATTCACCTTGTATGACGAGATGCTTTTGAATGTGCACTAATGCCACCCCATCTGTTTGTATATTTGCCTTTGCACATGCATTGTTGGCTAGTCTTTTGCTGCTATCAAATTATAGAAGAGACTGGCATTATTCTTGTGTACAGGTAATAAAAGCATTAAATTTCTGTTTAATAGCTCCATTTAGCAGGCATAGTTGATAGTATTTGCTTCCTTTTCAGATGACTTGTGTTCGTGTGCTTGAGATCCTCCCTGTTCTATTTGGAAGACTCAGTCTGTCACTTGTTAGTTTGTTTGGAGATTCTAAAGTAGCATTAGGGAATTTAGTGGATTTCAAATGGCTTCATGATCTTATGGACTGGGGAAAGTCTCAACTTAAGGTCATTGTTGTCTATTGGAAAAAGGCTGTAATATCCTTGCTGAATGTAATCAAGCTATTAAGGAGTGATAGTTCTCTGTTGATGGTTGGGGCTGTTGAAAATCTTATTTCAAGCGGTAAGTTCGTCTTACTGTGTCTTTTAATTTTTTATGTTTCATTTGGATAAAAAAATTGTTTGCATATTTAATTTGGAGTTTATACAAACTGTAAGGATCTATATAGCTATCTAAGAATTAGTAGAGATTAAATGTACTTTTTTATTTGAACAAGTGTGCAAAGATTTTGTATGATAATTTTTTAAATTCACTACTCATTCAACATCCAACAATTTATGACTTTGAATGTAACCAACCATAAAATTCATTTTTGCCTAGATTGTGACTATACAAATTGTACTACATTTTAATATAAATTCTTCCCTTTTTGTTGTTCACGTGATCAATATTGGTCTATTGCTAGGTATTATTCATGTGTTATATGCTTTTTCAATGTAGATGCTGTTGACATGGATGAATTGATAGAACAAGTATCACGACTTTGTGTTACATTATCTAAAGAAGTTTCTTGTGCTATTGGACATTCAACCTTAAGGTCAAAAAAATTGTTTTCTGGAGCATCTGTTGAGGGAAGGTACCCTGCAGCTGATGTGCAGCTTCCTTCTACTGGAATGGATGTAAAAGTTTTTGATTCCTTAAAATCAGAAAAAAAAATGAATGAAAGTAATCTGATTGTTATTTCCGATGATGAGAGGGAGAAACATATTGCATCTAGTAAGTCAGGTCATCAAATGTTGCATGGCCAGGTGGAATTTCCTTCTACTGATGAGCAAGCTTCAGAAACTTACCGTGCCAAGAAGGTTGTCCATAGCACTGGTACTGATACTTCAGCGGATCTACTTGAGTCTCCCATGAAAAAAGATTCCCTTGTTTCTCAGACACAGAAACCTGAGAAATCAAGAGTCAAGCCACCACATTGTCCCAAACCAAAAGGCCCTGACAGTGAGAGGAAAGAAATAAGCTCCAACTCCAGAAGTAGTGTTATTTCATCTGAGAGTAAAGTTGATCAGGAGAACAAGTTTGATGAATCTGTTAAATTAAACAGTATTAATCAAGGTTGCAAAAAAATAAATTTTGGAACCAAAGATACAATTTTGAGGGAGGTAGTTGCTGCAGATGATCCGTTGGAGGCTGCTTTCAGAACTGTAACCGTACAGCCATCACTTCTTGCTAAGTCTGGTCCTGTTGCTCCTAAAAGGCAAGTCATTCAACTTAGATCACCTTTTGAAAATAGATCTAGCCTACACAGGCCGGAAGCTCAGGTTAAAAGGTTCAAGCCTCCAAGACTGGATGACTGGTACAGGCCAATACTAGAAGTAGATTTCTTTGTAACAGTGAGATTAGCATCTGCAAAAGATGATGAGAGTCGCACCGTTAACAAATTAAAGGAGGTCCCTGTGTCATTCCACTCACCTGAACAGTATGTAAACATTTTTCGGCCATTAGTTTTGGAGGAATTTAAAGCACAACTGTATAGTTCCTTTCTGGAGATGTCTTCATGGGAGGAGATGTACTGTGGCAGTATATCCGTGCTGTCAGTTGAGAGGGTTGATGATTTCCATCTTGTTCGATTTGTCTATGATATTGATGATTCTACAGCATCTAAAAGTTTGTCAGAGAATGACCTTGTTCTACTCACTAAAGATCTTCCAAAAAGTACCTCCCATGATGTTCATATGGTTGGAAAGGTATTTTGTCCTAATATACTATTTACTGGGATCATATCATTCCTGTTCTGATTGCAGTGTTTTCTCTCCCTAGTATATTTTTTTAATTCATTTTTCTGCAAGACCTTTTTGACCCTCTTTTCAGGCAAATTTCTTTTGTTTGTGTGTATATATATAACTCTTTTTAATTTATTACTCTTGACCTTGAACATGCAACTGAACAAAACTGCTGTGTATCATTAACTGTTTGTTTATCCTATTTAGTTATTGACTGGAAGTAACTTTTTCTATTAGCTTTTGCTTAATAATATTTTATGGTACTTTAGATATTTGATTCTAAAAGTGGTTTATTATTTGTTTAATGTTTATGTTTTGTTATTAAATATGATCAGGATGCTCCTATAGGAGTGCAACAGTTAGCGAATAATTTTAAAGTTAGCCAATAATTTTAAGTGTAAAACCTAAACTTACAGTAGTCAGTTAAGTATGCTTGCATGGTGGTGAAGATGACATGTTAGTTGACTTCTTTAGTCAACTATTCTGTTAAATATGGTTTTGAACTGTCGATTTCAGTGGTAAATAAATACTGATTGATGATTTGTAAATTTAATTATTATGAAGTCTTAGAGAGTGCAATGAGTTTGAATAGCTTTGAGGGTTTTAACCCAAAATTATGAAGGTTAATCTATTGTTGCCCAAGTTAATGCCGAAGTTACTAAATTTGTATTACTGCCAAAAGTAAAAATATCTTTTTATTTAGTAATTTTCACTTAGAAAGATCAACTGATTGTTCATTGCTTCTCTCTACCTTCACTAATATTTTAGTCGTTTGGTCTTGAAAACATCTAAAATTTTATCTTCTGTAACCTGGCTTCTATGGCAGCTTGCTAGCATTACCACTTGTTTAATCTAATCTGGTGGAATAGTTGCTTGAGAGTTCATGTTGTCGAAACCTGTTTTGAGGGGTGTTTTTGTGTGGTCCAAGATCCTCAAATGAATCTGCATACTTTTTTATGGTTGATTCTCCTGAATTTATTTGGAGGACTTTTCCTGACTTCTGATCTGTATCATTGTGCTGAATTTTCTTCGCATTTGCTTAAACACCTAGCAACCTTTTTATTTACTTTTCTATAATTGCTGAGATTAAATTGAAAAAGATTTGATTTCCCATAGCTTTAATAAAGTAATGTCACTTTGTCATTGGTTGGTGTAATTTTTTTTTCTTTAAATTGAAAAGATTTAAAAATTTAGTGTCCATATTTCACCAAAGCAACTTCCCTATCCACAGGTGGAAAGACGTGAGAGAGACAATAAAAGGAAGTCAAGTATGCTGCTGATTCGGTTTTATCTTCAGAATGGCTCAATACGTTTGAATCAAGCTAGGAGGCAGCTTCTTGAACGTAGTAAATGGCATGCCAGTCGTATCATGAGCATTACACCCCAGATTCGAGAATTTCAGGCACTGTCATCAATAAAGGATATCCCCTTGCTTCCTGCCATTTTAAACCCTGTCAGTGATCCTGCCATCTCGTATAAACCGACACTAGATTTCAGTAAGCTATCCCAGCCCCTGCAGCAATTTCTGAGGTCATCCTTCAATGATAGCCAACTGCAAGCCTTGAATGTTGCTGTTGGATCACAGAAGATAAAGAAAGATTTTGAATTGTCTCTTATTCAGGGTCCTCCAGGTAGGCTCTAATGTTTTTGCTTCCACTTTAGTTTTTACTTTTAGTATATTGTTATATTAGATAATGTTTCAATCCGTAGCAAACCATAAACATATTCTGTATTTAGAGCTTCTTGCTTGATTCAATAGGGACTGGAAAGACCCGAACTATTGTGGCCATGGTTGGTGTTTTGCTAGCTTCCTTTCAACGGAGAACAAATGAATCAGAGAATTCTCAGAGTGGTTATTTGAGACAATGCTATAATTCTTCCACCAATTCAAATGCACGAGTAAGTCAGGCCACTGCCATCGCAAGAGCTTGGCAGGATGCTGCCCTGGCTAGACAATTAAATGAACATGTTGAAAGGTCAAAAAAGTCAATAGATAGTTCTACAAGAGGAAGGGTGTTAATTTGTGCTCAGTCAAATGCTGCAGTTGATGAGCTGGTGTCAAGAATATCTAGTGAAGGTCTATATGGGAGAGATGGGAAGAGGTACAAACCGTATCTTGTACGGGTTGGGAATGCAAAAACAGTTCATCCAAATTCACTACCTTTCTATATTGATACACTTGTTGATCATCGGTTGGCAGAAGAGAAAATGCATACAAATGATGCTAGAAATGATTTAGGTATGGAGTCATCTTCTACAGTACTGCGTTCTAATCTAGAGAAGGTAGTCGAAAACATCAGATTCTGCGAAACCAAGCGTGCAAACATAAGGGATGGCAATTCAAGCATAAAGAAAACATCAGAAGGATCTAATAAGGAAATGGATGTAAAAGAAATGGCTAGTCCGGAATTAGAGGCTAAGCTACAACGATTGTATGAGCAAAAGAAACAAATTTATAAAGATCTTAGTGCTGCTCAGGCACAAGAGAAGAAGACTAATGAGGAAACCAAAGCATTAAGACATAAACTGCGGAAGTCCATTTTAAAGGAAGCTGAAATAATCGTTACAACATTAAGTGGTTGTGGTGGAGATCTCTATGGTGTATGTGCTGAAACCATATCAAGTTTTAAGTTTGGCAATCCATCTGAACATACTCTTTTTGATGCTGTTGTGATTGATGAAGCTGCTCAAGTAATTGCCCCTTTTTGCAATGCTTCCATTTTGTTACTGTTATTGTTGCTTTCTCTTTGTTTATAACGTTTGAAATTGTCATTGCAGGCTTTGGAACCAGCTACTTTGATTCCTCTTCAGCTTTTAAAGTCAAGAGGGACAAAATGTATCATGGTATGGGCCAAAAGACTAAGAACTAACTACTTAATTGTCTTTAGCATTGTATTTTCTGAACTTGAGAATCAACACTGAAGTAAAGAGACTTTCCTCAAGGTTGGTGATCCAAAGCAGCTTCCTGCAACAGTTCTCTCTAATGTTGCGAGCAAATATATGTATGAATGCAGCATGTTTGAGCGTTTACAAAGAGCTGGTCATCCTGTTGTTATGCTTACTGAACAGGTAACCTTCACTGCAATTGTTTATTCCTTGCTTAGTGTCTAAACATAAAGTCCTTTGTTTTTTGGTAATCTTTTTACTATCTTCCATTTGTACCATTTCTACACGAGTCATGATACTTGCACCACCTTTTTTTAATCTCAAACATTCATACTTCTTGTCTTTGGACAAATTCAATGGTGTAGTCTATTAATTTATGGGTAAACCAACTGATTCATAAATGAGATTACAGTTAAACGAATATATTATTGCCACATTAGGCGGACAAATGTGGTGGCACAAATAATAATTTTTTTTACAGTGGCTGCTTTCTGGATATGAAACAAAAGACCTACCATGAATGTGATCACATGTTAAAGTTTAGTAAAGTTAAAGAGTTTAATGGATACAAAAAGTCGTAGGTCAGCTGTTGCTATATGATTTGTGAAGTTTGGTTTGACGTTTCTTCAAATTCTTTTCTGCTCTGGAATTCTATTCCCAGTTGTATGACGTACCATTTCTACTCAAGGTGAAAAAGATCAGCACTCGGGAGTAGTGTAGTCATGTCTTAAGGGTAATTAAGGTTAAGATTAAATTTATCTAATATTGAAATGAGATTGATCACATTTTAAGGAATATTAAGGTCAAGTTTCCTTAGCATATAAAAGAATATAGATTTGATGTTGCTAAATGATTGGGAACTTTTGTTTACATATTCTTAACATTTTTTTCAAATGTCATATGTGTTGTGCTTTGTGTGTAAGGGTGTTAGTTTGATGGTGGCTCTGGCTTTATTTCTGATACCGCCTTTTATATATATATTTTTTTGTCTGGACTGACTTGACAGGGGTGCTGCTTATTCTCGTTATTTTGATAATCTTTTAGGCCATGCTATTAAGGATAAATATCTCCTTTGATCAGATTGCTAATTGCACATCTGTACTGTTTATTTTAACTTGTCTTTATTCCCTATGCAATAATATGTACCATTTTCGCTTGCATTCTTCAATGTAATTTTTCTTTGCTTATCTGAGCTTTCTTTGACATTTGGTTCTATATTTTCATCTTTGTGGGAACTCTTGGAGTTTTCTAATATTGCTTATACTGGTAGCATAACAACTTAATTACTTTTTGATGACTGGCTTCAAATTAACATAATGTCTAACATCTAACAAGAACCTGCAGAAGTGTTTGAGATCAGCTGTGCCTCTGGAAATGTGATTATGTAGTTGATGTGCTGGAATTGCCCAACTTGTTATCACAATTGGTTCATAGTCTTGTTCTTCATGTCCACCCAGCATCAATGCAGGATGCACTTTAAAGATAAATTGTTTTAATAATTCCAAAGCATATCTTAAGTCGACCTCACTTGTGCCAATCTAGTGAAATCTAGAAAAGAATGAAAAACAATGGGGGAAGAAAGAATGCTGTTAGTAGAACAGATTTACGTTCTTGTTATAATAAAAAAATTGAGGCCTTTAAGTTCCACTTATCATGTTAAGCATCTATGTCTTTTGAGTGGCATGACGAAACAAGCTTCTCGAAAACCTAATAGCTTAATAAAATAATTCCTAGACTGAAAATATGTGAAATCGAAACAGATTAATTATGGAACCGAAACTGATGCTGACCAATTATGTGTTGAGGAAATACTAACAGGATTAACACATCTCTTTGTGGCTTTAAAATGACTAAGCTATTTGATTATTATCTTAGACAGGCTGAGCTATACTAACTATTAAGCTCTCTACCTAAATTGAAAGTAGTAAATCCAACCAAAAAGAATCCTTTTCCTTCCCTCTCTCTTGATTTCTCTCTTGAATAAACTCAATTGTTTAAAACATGGTGACTGCATCTTAATTCTGATGTGGATTGGGGAAGAAAACAGTGGCAATTAAAAAAGAATTAGGGCTGAACAAACGAATAGGAAAGAAGTTGGAACTCTAGAAACTTAGGGTTATAAAAAACTTTAGTTTTCTTTATTAAATTCAAGGAAATAACAATAAAAGTCTGCCGCTGCAACTTCTATTACAAAATATATATATATAGGAAACTTCCTTGTAAACAAAGTTTCTACTCTTGCAAATAAAGTTTAATTAATAATACTAGACTTAACCCCCAAGTAATAATAATCCTAGCTGTCAAAAAAGATATCTAATACTTTTTATAAACTGAAATAATAAAATATATTGATTTTTAGTTTTAAGCTCCTGTGTCATTCTCCTTGGCTTGGAAAACTCAACTCCGGTGAAAAAGCCTTCACAACTTCAGCATAAATCTCTGGATCAACTCTTTGCAGCTTTTCTTCCGCAATCCAAGTAATTTTACTAGCTGGTTTGCCTAACCATTTCACCAGAAACCTTCTATATTTGTTACCCCTTCTAGACCTCACTTTTTTAACATCCAACACATCTTCAATAACCTCCAGCTTAGTCATAGGAAGTTGCTGCACTTGGTCTGAAATTTCAGCAGCATTCCCATCAAAACCCTTAAAAGAGTGTAAGTCAAACATTAAAAACTGGGCTGTTGAGCAAATCGGTTGGCAGCTCAATCACATAAGCATTAGAACTTATTTTCTTCAACACCTTACATGGCCCAAACGTCTTTGGTTTCAGCTTGTGTTAAGTACCCTTTGGAAGCCTTTCTTGCCTCAAATGTACAAGAACTAAGTCTCTCTTTCAAACTAGCTTCATTAGCATAATCCTCATTGCTTGCTTTCAAGGCAGCCATCACCTCTTGGACTTGTCTTATATGATCAGCAAAAGCTTCTCCATCATCACTCACCTTAGTTCCAAATGGCAAAGGAACTAAATCAAGAACATGTTTGAGGTTTGAGTCCATAGGAAGCTCCAAAAGGTGTCCTTTTGATTGTTCTATTCACAGACTTGTTGGATGCTAACTCAGCTTGAGGAGTAATCAAATCCCAACTCTTCTCATGATTCCCGACAAGACACCTAAGGAAATTTCCTAAACATGGATTAACAGCCTCAGTTTGCCCATCTGTTTGTGGATGACAAGTGCTGAAAACCTTCAAATGGGTTCCCGTTTTCTTCCAAAAAGTCCTCCAAAAGTGTCCAACAAACTTGACATCTCTATCGGAAACTATAGGCGTAGGAACACCATGTAGCCTTACCACTTGAAAAATAATTCAGCAATATGAGTTGCATCAGAAGTTTTTGAATAAGGAATGAAATGTGCCATTTTCAAGAAACGGTTCACAACAACAAAGATTGAATCATAACCCTTTGTTGTCTTTAGAAATCCCAAGACAAAATCCATGCTTAAATGAGTCAATGGCACCTAATCTTGCGGAACATACTGTTCAATGTAATAGAGAGATCATGTTCTGGCATAGAGTTCCTCTTAGTTCCAATGCCACCCAATTCCAGATTGCAATTGTCTATCAAAGTCTTTTCTAAAGTAATGGTCTCATAGGCTAGAGTTGTGCCTTCCACCAAAGAACTACCTCCAAGATTGTTTGTGTTTTCTAAAGCTTTGGAACCTTTAGAAACAACAGCTGCCATGAAACACCTCTTAACTATACAAATCAAGTCATACTTGTCAAAGGATACTCTACTCAAACAAGCAGCAAATGTATCAAAAACCAATGTGCCTGCAGCAATATCTTTAAGAGCAACACCTACTATTTCCATTACAAGCTCTAAGATACTGTTTCGAAGAAGGCTTCGCTTCAATTCCAGAATCTATATCAGTCATACCAAGACTTTCTTCTTTGATTTCAGAATCATTAATAAAAGTCTCCACCATACCTGTTTGATCACCACCATAAGTAAGAGTTCCTTGAGAAACATCTTTGTTGTCACCAGCATTTTGAGGGCGAGTACTATCAACCTCCGTTTTTTTCTCTTTGTGATTAAATTGTTATTTGTAATCCGTTTTGAACTTGCAAGATTCTCTAAGCCAATATAGTTTTTGCACTCATGTTTCAAAGAATTAGCTCTTTGAACAAAGGCTGTAACTGCAAGAGACCTGTTGTTTTCCACACTGTTGTCTAATTCCCTTGCACCAGCTTGAGTAGAACATACATTTTTCTTTCTTGTGGAACATCACAAGCTAAAGCAACTTTTTCATGAGCTGGTGTACCGACAGCTGATTTTCCATCTAAATTTTTGTCGTTTACCTCATTCAATGTCTTGTTTGACATATGAGTAATATCCTTGCTCTCACACCCGTCATGTTTGCCATCTTTAGTTTCTCTTGAGCAGGTTCCAGAGAAAATTACAGCATTTAAAGTAGCTGTTACAACAGCTGCATGCTGTTTTGCATTGTCTAGTCGTCTGCCCACCGCACTCATGATCTGTGTAGATGCACTTGATGTTTCTAACAATTTGTACATGCCATATATAGTCTTAAAAGTTGTCTCAGAGAAAAAATCAACTAGACCAAGAGGTTCAAACAAATAGTTGTTGTTTGGGTGCCAAGGAAAACAGTCATGCGAAATTATCAACAAAAAGTCCTCATTCGAACCTATTCCATGAATTTCATTCACTAGCAGCGGACTTCCTCTAGAAGCCATTGGAGCTCGATTTTCAGCAACAACTTTCATGTTTGGTTGCAGGTATTTTTTCTTCAAAGACTGCATCAATTTTGCACTATGACTTGCCTTCAAACTTTCCCACTTTTCCTTGAGTTCACACAATTTTTTCTTGGCAGAATCTGATTGGCATACAGAAACAGGGTTAATTGTTTTTACTCCAAAATCATCATAGGACATGTCTAGGAGATTTCCAATTCGCCTCCAATCCTCCCCTTCTTTTATGGTTGTGGCTGTCATTATATAAACAACCAAAGATTTTCCTTTGGTTGGATACGCTTCATCTTCTTCACTTTCTTCAGGATAGTCATCATAGATCGGTTCTAACATATCATAATCTTTCTCTTCTACATGCATCTTGCAAAGAGAATCAACAACTTCAACATTGATTCCGCCCTCGTTCAATTGAGGAGCATGCATCAACTGCTCCTTCAATCCACCTCGTACTGCAAACTTTATTGGTCCAGCATCATGAAAGACGTTTTCTTCATCACCAAAATCAAATATATCAGCAAGACTACCTTCCAGTATGTCAAACTGGTTGTGAGCACCTTTGGAATCTCCATCAAGGTTCCTTTTTGTTCCTGTTGCAGCCAAGCATAAACTGCACGCGACAATTCTTCAGTCACATGTCATAGTGCAGCCAATTCTGTTTCTTGACACTGATTTGTTCTTTCCTCGACCACTAATGTGTCCAACCATGGCTTAATAGCAAACCCTAATATAAACCCTAGGATCTAATTAGGCTCTAATACCAAATTGATGTAGATTGGGGAAGAAAACAGTAGCAATTAAAAAAGAATTAGGGCTTAACAAACGAATAGGAAAGAAGTTAGAACTCTAGAAACTTAGGGTTATAAAAACCTCTAGTTTTCTTTATTAAATTCAAGGAAATAATAATAAAAGTCTGCTGCTGTAACTTCTTTTACAAAATATATAGAGGAAACTTCCTTGTAAGCAAAGTTTCTACTCTTCCTTGCAAATAAAGTTTAATTAATAATACTAGACTTAACCCCCAAGTAATAATAATCCTAGCTGTCAAAAAAGATATCTAATACTTTAAATAAAATAAACTGAAATAATAAAATATACTTATTTTTAATTTTAAGCTCCTGTGTCAAATTCTATCTTTTACTTTGATTGAAATTTAGTTCTTTGTTTTCATCCACTTAAATAGTTACATGTTGCAACACATTGCCTAGCTTAATATTATGTTCTAAAGAACGAAACCATGAGAGGCAATAGAGACTTTTGATATTCTTGCTCTTATTTGATACAAATCAGTTTACCCGTTCTCCAGTTTGTTTGTCTAACACGGTATATTTAGATATTTACAACAAAGTCTTTCCAAAAAACATATATATTTACATTCTAGTATTTTGTATGGTATTCTTTGGTTATTTATCTAACTTTTATGTATTCTTTGATGATAAACTGTCTGTATGAGGATTCTCATTTTCACGTATGTCGTGAATTTCCTTTCAGCTGTTATTAATCCATCTTTATGAAGGGTTTGTAGTCTATTTATCGAACTGTATAAACTAGAGGGAATCCTCCTTTTTCCTCCTTTTTTATGCTATTCATTCTTGTACGGCCTTCTTTTTCTTGGTCGTACCTTGATGCTTTTTGTACAATGTTTGTATTCATTGCATATATTGCACTTTGTTTAATGAGATCTGTAAATTGAAAATTCATCACTTCAACAGTAATTTAATTAATTGAAGAAGCTGAAGTACTGTGTATGTGTTATACGAAATTTTAATTCTTATCATGTATTTTATGTATGATACTATTTGTTGCATGAGGGCACGGTGTCAGCTCCATGAAATCTTTGCAATACTTGGTATATTAATCTTTTGCTTAAGAGCTTTCTGTTTACAGTATAGGATGCATCCAGAGATATGTCGATTTCCTTCTTTGCACTTTTATGACAAGAAGTTGCTGAATGGTGATACAGTCTTGAGCAAATCAGCGTCATTTCATGGAACTGAAGGCCTTGGCCCATATGTGTTTTATGATGTTGTTGATGGTCTGGAGCTTCGTGAAAAGAATTCTGGTGCATTATCTCTTTATAATGAATGTGAGGCTGATGCAGCAGTCGAGCTGCTTAAATTTTTCAGGAAAAGGTTAATTATTCTTTGTCCTTTCCTTTTTTTTATTTTTTTTAGTTTTTTTGTGATTTTAGAATAGTAGAATGATTCATCTTGCTGAATTTTAATTTATTTTGGGATATAGGTATCCGTCGGAGTTTGTTGTTTGCAAGATTGGTATAATAACTCCATACAAGTGTCAGCTTTCACTTTTGCGATCTCGCTTTTCTAGTGTGTTTGGTTCTTCTGTTATTACTGATATAGAGTTCAACACGGTGGATGGTTTTCAAGGCCGGGAGGTGGATATATTAGTGTTTTCCACTGTTAGAGCAGCAAGTTCTTCTCAAGGCATAAGTTCAAGCAGTAGTATTGGGTTTGTCGCTGATGAGAGACGGATGAATGTTGCTTTGACAAGACCTAAGCTTTCTCTTTGGATTTTGGGCAACACAAGGACTTTGCAGACAGACCGTAATTGGTCTGCTCTTATGAAGGATGCTAAGCAGAGAAATTTGGTACTATCAATTAAAAGGCCTTACAATATCTCTTTTAGAACAAACACTAGGAAGACTCTTGTTCCAGAAGGTTCTGATAATCAACTGAGTCAGGTGAAGCATGTTGAAAAGGTCAGAGGTGGTGGCCAACTTGCCAAACAGAATGAGTGTCGGGAAAAGCTGAAGTTTGAAGGGAAGAGAAAGCATATCGACAGTGTGACTGACTGTAACTGGTCTTCTAGTGGAGGTGACATTGACTCTTTGAAGAGTAAAGATAAACATCGTAGCAAAAGAAAAGCAAAAGATGATTGTGAGCCTCCCCCTGGAAGGACTATTTTGTCTGCATCTGCAAATGATGATAGAAGACGATCGCAGAAAGTGAAGTCCAGGGTTCCTCTTATCTCTAGTGGAAGCCAAGAAAAAGAGGGCAGTGAAGTAAAAGTCAAAATGGGGGAAAACCAGAGAAGCAACAATGACAATGGTGGACAAGAAGTGGGTCATAGTGGCAAAAATAAGATGTCAAAAGAGAGTAAGAAATCTTCTGTGCAGGAGCAAAGTTCAAATGTTTCTACTCCCCAACCTGATGGCAACAATGAAGAGAGAGAATCAAATAAAGGTGGTAGAGATCCTAAGGAGGTTGCCACTTCTCAGAATTTATTTCTGAAACGGAAACAGCAACGGGAAGCTGTTGATGCTATTCTTTTCTCTGGTCTAATTCCTTCAAAAAAGTCCGAACAATCATCCAAAAAGTTGCACCAAGAAAGGTCAATTGTCCCACCTTCAGTTGCAAGCGGCAGCTTCAAACCACCAAAGAAAAGGAAAGGTTAACCACTGCTTCACTGCCCAATGCACTGGTTGTGGTTACATTAGTAAGCAATGTACCTGCCAATTGCCATGGTTGATTGAAATGCTAATTCATTTTTATTTCACTGAAACATTTCTGCTTGAGGTCCAAGCATAATTTATATGGGTGATTTTGATATTCTCTATTTGGTGCTTACAGGTCCACCAAATTCCTAAAACAAGGGCACCACGCCATCGGATTCATCAAGGGCTCAGTTCAGGAGATACTCTTTGAGCTTATAGCCCTAAACATATGGAGGAAAGCATACTACTTTTATGAAGCAACGACTTCAATTGACTGCTGCTGTCTTTCTTAAATAAACAGGTAGAAAAGGAAGAAAGTGGCTACATTCTCTGCTTTTCCTATAATAATTATTTGATCTAAAACTGGGTTCTAGCTTCCGTGAATTTAAATGGAGCTTGTGTTTATCAGCATCTTTCTAAGTTGTAAAGAAGCAAGAAAGTTGCCGAGTTTGCAGCCATTGTGGGAATACGGGGTGAAATTAACAGGCATTCCTCTCGTCTTTTGGGAAGAATACTTGATAAGTGTCTTGGTTTCTGTAGTTGATGGATAGCTCACAAATCATAATTGAAACTCTCCAAAACAGATCTTAAAAAAGGAAAAAAAAAGGGTTTTCGTGTTCACAGTAGCTTTTATAGATTAAAGATTAAATTTTGGCGACCCACCTTTTGCTTGATATTTTTCATCTTGTTTCTGGTTGAAGGTGTTAATATGAATGAGGCTTCGTTGTAAAGAAATTTTTTGTAATATGTAATGTTAGAATTCTTTAGAAGGGCTTTTGACAAATTGATCATATACAAATAGTAAACTTGGTTTCTAACATGGCATGTATATATATCCAAACAAAAAGAAAAGTGGCCTTGAAAATTTGCACGTAATAATATATCTGTATTGTTGTAGTCTACATGTGTGGTTCGGACAACCTGTACGTTTAATTGAAATCAGATCAACCATGTGCTTTGCTCTTACGTACATTATAATTTGTTTTAAGTATTTCTCCTAAGAACTTAAGCTTTCTTTTGGAGTTTGGTTCATTTATTTTTAGTACATAGCAAAGAAGGATAATGTCATGATATTAGAGTCGAGAAACTAATATAGGTCTTTGATGCACAAATAGCCCATCTTCTAGCTTCTTGTCTTAGTTGCGGATTGTCAATGACCTCTTTGTGGATGGTTGTAGAGTTAGGATGATCAAGGATGTCACTATATGTCAGGTAAAGTTTTCATCCCACTAATTTTCCCCTCAATCATTAATGAGAAACTTACAGGAAGAATTGTTGTGAGTTTTGAGAAAACAATAAGATTGATGATAGGAATTGGATTTTAGCTTGTAGTTGGTTGGTTGTTTTGTGGCCTTTGTTGTGATGAACTGCAATCAATCATTTCCTCGAACAATTGCCTCTCCGCCAATGAGATTGTTACTTGGACATTTGTTAATGTGAAGACATTGTCCTTTGTGAGCCGATGCCTCCTACTTCCAGAGATCTTTAGGGGCCATGGTGTGTGGTTGTAGGCGGGTTAGCCTCGAAGGAACTAAGAATGAGGAGATAAAGCTCATTTCTTTTTTGATGGTTCCTAAAGGGTTTGCAACGATATGTTTTGTTGAAGATAAGCTCATTTTTAGATTTCCAAATTATCTATAGGGTGCAGGTGATGAGTGTATAAAAGTCTTGTGTCGTAGGACTCAAGATTATTAGAAAGTAGCCATTGGAAGAACCAAGATGAAACTGAAAGGATCTAGAGGGACTCAGCTCAAAAAGCAAGGGGAGATCCAAACCATACTGTTCTAGCAAAGTTGCATTTCAAGAGAAGATGTTCTGAAGTTTCCGCCCTCTTTTGACATAATAAAAAAAAAATTCAATCAAGATATTTCATGGTAAGAGAATCTTTAGTTGGTAGACCATTATTATAGATCTTCAAAAGGAAAATGATAAGCTTGAATGGTAGTTTGATCCAAGTTTTATTGTTGGAGTTGCTTCGGGGATTGTTCTGAAATTATGATTGGTAGAGAAATGAATAAGCACTTTTCACAGTGAAGATACCATTTCGATCACTTTTCCACACAATTTTGTCCTTGCCTCCTTGGAGTGAAATTAGCTTATAAAAGCACAATCCTTGCCAAGGATTTCCATGGCTTTTCTTACATTCCGACCTTTCTTACTAAAATCAAAGCAAGTTTGAACTTGCATGGTTATTTCATTAGTTTTGATTATATCAAAAAGAGTTTCACTTGAAACTGAGGTAATCCAACAATGTTTTTCACTCCAAATTTGAATGCCTTTTCCTTTATTACACGTCTCTACTCAAGAGAATGCTTCTCAAACCCATAAATAAAATTGTTTGGATTAGATCGTTTGAAAGGCGTTTGCAATACTTATATTTTAGAGCACTAGAGAGGAAACAATTTGGCTCCCTTATTATTTTCCATGCATGTTTAGAAAGAAGGGGTGCATAACTTGTCCTGACTCTAGAGATGAAGCTTTTTTTTCTCGTGTCGTGTCCTCATTTGAAAGGCATGAATGGTTTTTGTTAATCTTGTCACACGTGTTAGTTGAAGCTTTGAATGCAGAGAAAGAATAAAGAGGAAAAGAAGTAAGAGACATTTAGATTTCTACAAGGTGAGCGTATTGTCAATAATGCTATGAAAGAACAGTTATTTTTTGTGCATCTTCCTTATTTCAAACTTGAGATATTTACTAAGATGATTAACCCTATTAGCATTCAAAATACCACTGAGCCATCTTTTTGTTTGTGATTTAGTTGAAGGGTTGAGGTAGAGTTTAGGTTTGTTGAAATCAATAAGAAGGCCAAATAAGTTGCAAAAATTGATAAGAATAGCCTTGATGGTTTTGCAAGATTAGACAAGCATTAAAGAAAATGTACCATTTAGTAATAAACAACTGGTGATTGATAAGGGGTGTCTCTACAAATTTTCATGCCTTTAATGACATATATTAACTTTAGAAAATTAATGAGAGGGTGTTCATGTAGAGGATGAAAAGATATGAATTTGTCTAAGTCTCGTAAAGGATTGGAATGGTTTGGTAAGTGAATTATTTACCTAGACTTGATAAGAGATTTGTAAAGATGCATTGGTGGGTTAGATTTACTTATTTTTTTTATTATTGAAATTCATGCCTTCGACTGTGGCTTTAAGAAAGTTTCAACTAATCTTATTGAAAGCCTGAAAAGCAATCAGAGGTCTTTTTCCCTTTGTCTTCCTCCTAACAGTGTGCAAAATTTTACTTCCAAAAATAATGTTATCTAAAATAAGGTGACTAAGGACAAACATATTTTGGTGGCATGAGATAAGGCTAGGAAGAATTTTCTTAAATTGGTTGGTAAAGACCTTTGATATGATATTGTTGGCCACATCGCAAGGGTTGATGAGCCTAAAACTTTTTTGAGAGGCTTGAGAATCACCTTTAGGGATTAGAGTAATTATATTTTTATTGAGCTCCTATAGCATAAATCCCAAGTGAAGGAAGGATAAGGTAGAGTTAGTGGTAAGATGTTACACTTCGTCTTAGAAATGTTGGTAGAAAAAATCGAATTTAGTATCGACCCGTAGAACTTTTAGAGCACCAATTTGGAACGCCACCTCTTTGACTTTCTCCTTCGTGAAGGCTTGATGTAGGAAGAGTTTTCCACCCTGGAAAAAAGGTAAGGAATAATGAGCTCCCTTTATGTCTTGATTATAAATCCAAAAATGGAGATGTTTAGTTTGCAGTATATACTTTCGAAATGATAAAAAAAGACATTGTTGAGTGTTTCTGTTTGTCCTTTAGATAGGTGTAGTTGTGTATTTATATGATATGGTTACTGTTTATAAATGTGATATCATAGGTAGGTTCTGTAACACCCCATACCCGTAACCCATGCCGGGGCGGAGTACAAGGCATTACCTAACTTAATCTCATGCATACAAACAATCTAGAGTCACCAAGACTCGGTCCAAAATAAAACTTTTTTAATTTCTACCTTAAACTTCTTATTGTGGGCCTACGAGCCCCAAATCGACCATTGGGAACTATTTGGGACCATTTCGGGTCCTTAAACCAACTATGGAAAATTTGTCTTTAAAACAGGGCACACGCCCGTGGGGAAAGGCAACACCCCCGTGTGACCATCTCAACATGGTCGTGCTGATGGCCTGTGTGGTTCACATGGACTACGCACATAGGGCACGCCCGTGTCCCCTACCTGAGTAGAATTAATTTCTAATTCACACCTACAGGGGTTTTCACACGGCCAGACACACGCCCGTGTCAATGGCCCGTGTTCCTCACACGGCCACGACATGCCCGTGTCCTAACCTGTGTGTAAAAACATAGACATTCTGTTTCTGATGTCAGCATACTCAGAATGTCACACGGCCGTGACACACTCTCGTGTACTAGGCCGTGTCCTCCACACGGCTGAGACACACGGTCGTATCTCTGCCCGTGTGTTTATTACCATGCATACTGACTTAAAATTTTTACGTGTAGGGAATACACGGTCGAACTACACGCCCATGGGACAGACCGAGACACACGCCCGTGTGTCTACCCGTGTGGACAATATAAGGCTATTTTCCAAGCTTCATTGCCACCCTTATATACCTAGTTCCATACAAATACCAATCAATACCAAAACAAGCACAATTCATATGACCAAATCAGCCACAATAGACATTCATTTATAAGGTAAATTACTCAACTATGGAAATAACATCTTTGTATATAATCAAAATGAATATTAGCCACCATTCAAGGCTTAATACAAAATGAAGGGTTTCTAACCCAAGCCAACACATTTGGTAAATTCTCAAAGACACAAAATATTAAAGTTTAAACCATATACATGCCATATTCAAAAATATAAATCGAACTATGCCGAAAGCTTCGGTTGATAGTGTGATCGATATCTCTGACTTTCGGTGATCTTTGAGCTAATTAAGAGGCACTGAAAGAGAGTGGAAAGGAAGAGTAAGTAAGCATAAAAGCTTAGTAAGTTGCATATAAATAAATATACAACAACAAATTCATCAATGATCACCATGCTCATAACACAAAGGTAGGCATAAGCATAACTTACTCATTACCATCTATACGAGTCACATATTCTATATTGAGCTCATTTCTCATACGTACCAATTAGGAACCTGTACCACTCAACACAAGGTTATACTTTCTTATTAACTCATAATTATAGCTTTCGCCGTTGAACCATTCGGAACGCTATCAGATATTTCATAAGCCTCAAATATGGGGTAAGGTACCGATGCCATATCCTAGACATGGTCTTACACTAGCTCTCACATATCCGTGCCGATGCCATGTCCTAGACATGGCCTTACACTAACACATCTTGTAGCCGATGCATGTCCCAGACATGTCTTACATTAGCTTATGTCTCGAGGCCGATGCATGTCCCAGACATGTTTTACACTAGCACTCGTCTCAATGTCGATGCCATGTCCTAGACATGGTCTTACACTGGCTCTCATGGTGTGGCCGATGCATGTCCCAGACATGTCTTACACTAGCTCACACAAGTGACGGCATGAATATCCAGTTTATTTCCTAGGGTCCCAACGGGAATTCTACTATCTCATTATCATTATGCATCCTCAATTCACAATCAAGCAATTCATGCTATATTCATTCAATGACAATTTAAACACATATATTATCAATGTAGTTGTATTGTTTACATACAACTTACCTTAGATTACAAAATGTACTCGACTAGTCGGTTTAGTCAATTTACTTAGCTTTCCCCCGGTCTAGGTTCGGATTTGGCAAATCTTGATCTATAATAGCAAAATGAACTTATTTAGTCACTAAAAAAATTAGGAAATATAAAATTCACATCTTAGGTAAAATGACCTTTTTGCCCCTAGACCTTGGCAAAATGACCATTTTGCCCCTATGCTCGAAAATTAATTTTTATCGAATTTCTCCATATCTCAAGGCCAGCCGAACCCTTTTTACTCTTATAGCAACTTCAAATTCTCACTATTTCACATATTTATCAACTTATGCAAAATAGTCCCTTTAGGTGTTTTCCATGAAAACTCTTTCACAAAAGTTGTTTATAACACTACTAAGACTCATATTCTTCCATAAAAAATCAAAAAACATCACAAATCCTTTCATGGCAAAGCCCTAAACTTTTAACCATTTTGTAAAATAGACCCCTCATTAGAAAGCCTATGCTTCAAGGAGTCCAAAAATGTAAAAATCATTAAGAGGAGTTATCAAAATCACTTACTTGAGAGGGCTAAAAGTTGCTGAAATTTTGAAGTTTTCAAACCCCAACAATGGCTGATAATTTCGGCTAAGTAGAAGAGAGAATGAAGAGATAAAACCTTTTTGTTTTAATAAAATAAAACTAGACAAAATTGGTGACCAAATTTCACCTACTTTTGACAATTTTGTCTCCTCTAAAACTCCATGGCCGGCTATGCCTATTCTCAAGGGTGTATTTGGTTTTTAAAGACCTCAAATTTTAGTCCCATGGCAATTTAACATCTTTAGCTATCAATTTAGGACCTTTTCACTTTATGCGATTTAGTCCTTTTTCTCAATTGGGCTCACAACCGTCAAAATTAACTTACCAAATTTTTCATGCACTAATATAATCTTGCTATGAATCCATAATAATAATAAATTTTTTTCTAGCTTCGAATTTGTGGTCCCGAGACCACTATTTCGACTAGGCCCTAAATCGGGCTGTTACAGGTTTGATGCATGTCGACACGTACCTTACTCTATATTTAACACATGTTTATATAATGTGGATTCGCCTATGTGATGAAGTGTGAACCCATATTGTACGGCCTCATAGAATGGTGCGAGTGCCATGCAAAATTGAAGTGCGAACCGTGTAGAACCCGATCTAGATCCAATCGGGTTATAGGTCGGTAATAGTAAGTATCATAACAATTTGTCCTCACCTGGTTCGAGGAAGAGTTATAAAGTGACTCTTCATAGAAACTGGGTTTATGAGACAATAGGTAACATAAGGAGAAGCTTATTGAATAAAATTTTATACCTTAATTTGCAACGTACACTTCGCCACGTGCCAAGAAGGGGTAAAATTGTAAGTAACTCATTGTGCCTTTATTCTTAGATATATGAATTGTTAAAGTGCGAAAAACCCTTTTAAAAGGAGGTTACTTAAACCTTAAAAATTACATTGTTTGAACATAAGATTTTGTAGAAGAAGTTGTTGTTGAGATGGACAATTTCAGAGGTAATTTCTCTAAAATTTCCATCGTTCTTTTAATTTTTTCTAGTTTTATTAGAACACCATGGCTAGGACTAGAGAAAGTGGTCGCATTATTCAGAACATCCCTTCGCGACACCATGAAATGAGTACTCCGGTAGAGGCTAAGGCCTATGTTTGCACTAAGAAGGTGGAAGAAAGGAATCGCATTTTGGCTGTTCGGGGAATTCAGATACCGAACTTCACTTATGACTTCTCAATCCCCGAAGGATTAAATCAGTTGAGCGACTCCAACGATGGTAGTTTTTTACTTCCACTACACGTGATAGAGACATGTTTCCATTTACCTCTCTACCCCTATTTTGTCACCTTCTTGATGAATACATGATATCTCCGGGGCAGTTATCTGGTTTTTAATGGCGGGTCACAATGACATACTTCATTGAGTGCAATCAATGGAAGGAAGTGCCATAAATCACCGATTTTTAAAATTTGTACCAACTAAAGGTCTAAAATTGAGGGAGTTCAGTGGGTTTATTTTATTTCTCTCCTCGTGAAGATGTCGAATCCATTATTACGAACTGGCATTCGAACCTTCGGCTAAACTGCTGCAAGTACATACGTGTTAAGTGCAAGCTTAATAGTGGCTGTGACTCTACATTCTAACAAAATTATTCTCTATATTCTAACAAAATTTTTCCTCTTTTTTCAATGGTAATAGAGGATGCTAACTTTGATAAAATATCGTCTTTGGTGTTCTCCATTCTTAATAGTTGTCTAACCTGTGCTTTATGAAACTGAGTGAGTAGTTAAGTTGCTAGGGTGTGGTATTTCTTCCATCTTGGCTCTTTTACTTCATACTCACCATTCATTTACTTCGTTACAAGCTAAGAATTAGTATATATGAGTAGTTCCCTTACCCCTAGATGTAGAGCCAATTGTAATCCTGACATTAGTTCCTTGTACTGCATAATGTTGTTAGATGCTTGGAAGCAAAAAGATAGTATATATTGCCACTCATTTTCATCAAGATCTTCTAGAAGAACACCTGTCTTCGCTGTGTAGCCATCAACATAAACTGCCCAACACTTTGGCTTCGCAACTAAACTCGTTTGCCCCTGTGATGAGCTAAATACTACATCTTGTGTGATGAATAGAATATTCTTTTTAGAGGCAAATATGCATTTATAATAAAACATCCCAAGAAAAAGTAAGTATTTGTTAAGTAAAATTCTGATAATCTTTTGTGAATGATAATGTTTGAAATTAAAATTTACCTACAGGGTCTGATGATTTATGAAAAAAGCATTCTACCATAAAATCAGCTAGGATCTAAGCGTTGATTGTTGTTCTTGGGGGCATATTCTATTCGAAACTCAACTAATTCAATTCCTCATTTGGTCATTCTACCTGAAGTATCGAATTTAAACAAAATATCTTTGATAGGCTGATTAGTCATAACAATCACAGGATGAGCCTAAAAATAAGAACGCAATTTGCGAGTTGCCACAATTAAAGTGAAAAAGAGATTTTTTGTCTTTGAATACATTTGTTCACCATTCTGTAACACATTGCTAACATAATAAACTAGCAATTGGTAAGCCCTATCTGCTCTGATTAGAACCGCTACTATTGTTTCATCCGAGGTCGCCAGATAAAGATAATGAGTTTCCCCCACACGAGGCGACATCAAGAGCGGTGGGGATGTGAGGTATGACTTGAGTTTCTAAAAAGTAACTTGACACACTTCTGTCCAACTAAAATAAGTTCTTAAGGTTTTGAAGAATGGTAAGCATTTATCTGCCATCCTAGAGACGAACCTATTGAGCGCAACTACCTATCCGTTAAGCGCTAAATATCCTTGGTGGTCATTAGGGGAGGCATATCTAAAATGGCTAAAATCTTCTCTAGGCTCACTTTTATTCCTCTCTCTAAAACCAAGAAGCCTAGAAATTTTCCTGATTTTACAGCAAAAACACATTTCTCTAGATTCAACTTCATGCTATGAGCTCCCGAGATAGAGATAAATCTTGGATATGTCCCCTTAGAGCGGAGCTCTTTACCAACATGTCATCAACATAAAACTCAACATTGCGTCCAATTTTCTCTCTAAAAATCTTATTATCTAGTAGGTCGCACCTGCATTCTTCAACCCAGAGGGCATAACTCGATAGCAAGACAAGCCTTTTGTGATAAAGACTGTTTTATCTTGATCTTCTGGGGCCATGGAAATTTGGTTATAACCCAAGAATGCATCCGTAAAACTCATGACTTTATGACTTGAGGATGCATCCACCAACCTATTGAGGGTAAAAGAAAACTATCCTTGGGGCGAGCTTTGTTAAAGTTGGTGAAATCAATGCACATTCTCCACTTTTTATTTGCCTTCTTCACCATCACAACATTTGAAACCCAATCAAGGTATGCCACCTCTTTGATGAAGCCTATTGAAAGTAGTTTTTGTACCTCATTCCTTATGCCTTTTACGACTTGTGGAGCAAATCTTCTGTTCTTCTGCTTAACTGGCTTGATCTCGAGAGATACATTTAACATATGAATGATCACTTGAGGATCCACACTAGGCATATCTGTAGCTGAACATGCAAAAATGTCAGAGTTCACTCTTAAACATTGAACCAAGTCATCTTTTTCTTCCTCTGCCAATGTTGAAGAAATCTTTACAAACTTATCTGTAACAGCCTGGTTTAGACCCTAGTCAAATTAGTGGCTTCGGGACCACAAATCTGATTTTAAAAAATATATTATTATTATTTTTCATGCTTATTATATGTGAACTAGTATGTGTGAAAATTTCATATGAAAATTTAATCGTTTGTGTGCTCAATTTGATAAAAAGACCTAATTGCGTAAAATGTAAAAGTGGCCTTCTATTTGCTAAAGTGCTTATTTGCTATGTCTTTGTAAATGAGAGGTCCTTATGTTGTTAATATGCCATTTACATGGTGAGTGGACAATTATGACCTTAATGTTAATGTTTTAAATGTTTATAATGCAAGGGTACATTGGTAATTGATGAATTAATATATGATTAATTAAAACAAAGCATGCAAATAAGGCCATTTATATTTAGCCTAGCCGAATTCATCAAATAAAAAGAAAGAAAAGAGCTCTTAGGGTTTTGGCACATTAATTTGGTGATTAAGATCAAGAACCAAAGAAAACGAAATTAGATCGGGGAAAGTCGAAAGTCGTCGAGTAGTCGATTCCGTTCGATCGAATCCGTACAAGGTAAGTCAATATACAAATAAATGTGTTTTGAATTGAATTATTATTGTTTATATGCCCTTGAACAATGATGAATGATTATATGAGTTGAGTATGAGATATCCGAGAAAGTATCGACAAGGTTTCGACGTCTGAAAAGTCCCGTACGAACCATAGTAATAGTTAGGATACATATATCATGACATAGGATCTGATATGTGTTTTTGTGTAAGACCACATTGGGACGTTGGCATCGACTTATGATTTACGTGTAAGACCATGTCTGGGACATCGACATCGTATTTGATTTCGTGTAAGACCCTGTCTGGGACAGTGGCATCGATTTTTGATTACATGTAAGACCATGTCTGGGACGTTGGCATTGTACTAGCTTTTCGAGTTATCTGAGTATCCTTATTGATTCTGAACGGTTCAACGGGCATTCAGAGAAATGAATAACTATGTGGATTTGTATCTGATTTAGGTACGCTTGATATGTTTATCATCATTTGAGAATGAAAGGTAAGTATATGAGCAAGTAACTATAAGTGATATAAGTATAAGAAAATATGCTATATGTGCAAATAAATTGGGAATATGTGAAATGTATATGAACTATGTGGTTTGTGATAGTATTTGACTATGAAATATATGTATTTTATTATGCTTATATGTGTTATAATGTGAGTTTATTTGTATATGGCTTACTAAGCTTTTGAAAGCTTACTTTGTGTGTGTTTGCATTATTTTTTTTAGATATCGTAGCTATCGGGAGCTCGGGGATCCTCGAGGATCATCACCACACTATCAAACTATATTTTGGTACCTTTTTAGAATGTGTATATTGAAGTATGGCATGTATAGGCTAGAAATATGTCAATATGTTTTTGAGTTGTGAATATTAGCCATATGATGTGGCTTGGTTTTGGTTGTGATTATGTATGACTTTTGAGTAATAACTATGTGATGTTTTAATGTTCATATTATATGTTCATGAATGACCTAGTGAGAAATGGTCAAATTGGTAAGTTGGTAATGTGATTTGGTTATGGAAATGTTATGATTTTGGCATGAAAAAGAATGAATTGAAATGAAGTTATGAAACAAATGTTTAGATATGATTTTGTCTTATTATTTAGCATAATTTTGTATGGTTATTAAGCATGAAATTGGTTGATAATGATATGGTATGATTGATGTATGTTTTTAATTGTGAATTGGTTGAAAATTTGGTATAAAATGCTTGGTTTTGTGCTTGTAGGTTTGACCTAAAAAGGGTGGTAAAATTGCCCTTGTAAATGGCCTATTTTTTTCCCACACGGGCAGGGACACAGGCGTGTGCTAGGCCGTGTGGCCAAGTCAGTTCCAAGAACGGGCTAGACACACAGGCGTGTGACTGGCCATGTGACCCAAGTCAATAGCCTTACTAATTTTCACACGGTCTGGCACACGGGCGTGCTTTGTGGCTGTGTGGATAAGTCAATATGTATGCCCCGTTTTGTCACGGCTTAGACACACGGGCTTGTCTAATGCTGTGTGAAGCACACGGCCTGCTCACACGGGCATGTGACCTGTATAACTTTGAAAAAATGTTTAAGTTTCAAAAAATTTTGTATGAGCTCGGTTTAGTCCTGACCCTTTTCTAAAGCATGTTTAAGGTCTCGTAGACCTATATAAGGGACAATTGTGAATGATTATTATATGTTTGATTATGTTATGCTTAAGTTTATGTGAATGTTCTGATATGTTCAGTAATGCCTCGTAACCCTATTCTGACAACGGATACGGGTTAAGGGTGTTACATTATCTGTGTTATTATAGAATAACTGTAAAGTTTTTGTGACCTCTATTAGTTCTGGCTTATGAATTCTTTCTTCACCTCTGAAATCTAAAATATCCAAATCCAAAACTTAACCAACCACTCCTGTCTACTATGAGCTTTATCCTAGCGACACTAGTTCGTGCGTTTGTTTGATTGATAACAGGTGACACTGTTTAGCTGTTCGCAGATTAGACTTCATAAAACCTATCCTTGTTTTTGTAGGAAACTTGATCTTCATAAAAAAAGTTTCAATCATCATCTTTGCCATTCTAATGATAAGATGTCCAAAAATGGCATTATAGGCCATTGGAAGGTCTACGACAAAGAATTGAACATATTCCATTGTAGTGTGCTCAACATCCCCTAAGGTAACAGGTAAAGTAATGCATCCCTTCACATCGATTGTATAGTTCACAAAACCGTCAAAGGGCTTGCCCTCCTCATAGTTTGCTATTTACATCCTTTTTTTTGGTATGCATTCGAAGTCAGCACCTCTAAAATGCTCCACTATCAATAAAATTTTTCTTTACCTCAAACCCTGCTATAGTTGCTGACACGACCATTGGATCATTTCCTTCTTCATCACACACCAAATCCTCATCATTAAATTCCACCTTCCATTTCTCTTACTGATGCAACCTTTTGGTGAACTGACTGGCATTACATTTCTAAGATAAGCTTTCTCTTTGTGTTGGAGGTCGTCCACTCTTCATCTGTACCAATTATCACATGTATTGTACCTCTAACTTTTTGCTTACCCTTATCATCTCCTCACGAAGCCTGACCTGACGGTGTAGCATCCTGAGCCACAAAATATTTAAGCTCTCCATTTCTCACTTCTTCTTCAATAGAATCTTTTAAAGAAGAACAATCTTTAGTCTTATGTTTTCCATCATTGTGAAAATTACACCTATCCCTTGAGTTTGACCTGGACTAATTATGTCGTATGGGTAGAGGACTTGGCAGGATGCCTAAACTTTTAACCTGACTAAGAATATACGCACGTGTAGCATTTAAGGGAGTATAGGTTTCAAATTTTCCATGAGGATCATACCTTCTTGTGTGCTAAACCTGAGATCAATGAAATGGTCTCGGTGATTCATTTTACGAATAAGTCCTCTATTTTCCCCCTCATTGTATGCATATACTTTGAGAAACAGGGCCATGATGATTGTAAACTCCTTGTTAGTTTCTAAACTATCTATCATCCCTTTGGAAGGTATTGCGAGTCGCTTTTTTAATTTCTTCTACTTCAACGAACTTATGAGCCCTCTCATACAAATTTGCCAAACTCTGTGGCCTATTATAAGTGAATGAATATTGTACATGTTCATTCTAAACACCCATGATAACGTCATCAATGACCTACTAATCCTACAAATTTGTGTTTAGCATTGCTGTATGGAAACGTTTAATGTAATCTTGTAAGGATTCTCCATCCCTCTTTTTTTATTGACATCAAACCCATAGGATTACTCATTATTGTTCTATGAGCTTGAAATCTTCCCAAGAACATTTGGCCCAACTGCGAGAAGCTCTAGATGGAGCCCTGTGGTAAAAAGAAATACCAATCTTTCGTACTTCCTTTAAGGGCCATAAAAAAGGCTTTAAACTTTGCAATATCAGAGGTCTCTAGCACATTCATATAATCATTGTACTGCATGAGATGTTCTTGTGGATCCCTTCTTGCTTCGAACATTTCCTTTAGAACCTTAAACTCAGCTGGTAGACTTACAACTACTATCTCAGAAGCCAATAGATTGTTAAAACGAAACAACCAATCCATATATTAGGCATTTGGATGCAATGCTCTCACATATCTAACACAGAGCAACCATTTCACTCTACCACGATTTTGCATGTGCCCCCACATCCTCCTCATGGGTAGACATGAAACTATCTTGAAGATCAAAGTTGTCAAACTGTATTTTCCTCCTCAACTCTTCATTGTCTTAATAGTTCTTACTGAAATACTTGTTGCTGTTTGAACTTAGCACTTTATTGAGCCATCTGCTCCTACAAACCTAACACTTATTGTGGCGATACTCCCTGATCAGAGGAAAATGATAATCCATGACGAGAAGAAGCGTTGAGATCTAAAGAGTTGGAAACGCTTGCATGGCCCGAGTTACCAAAATTCTCTAGTCGGTCGACAAACCAACCAACAAAAATATCTATCTCGTTAGGTTGACTGCCAGTGCCAGAACCTTTTGCTTGTTCTAACGGGAAATTGGTGGGGAAATTCTCATTAGGGTGAGTAATTTTGGTTTTTTAGCAATATAAAGATCAGAAGCCTGTCCACCCTCACCGCACCAAATTATTGAGTGTTTCTCTGTGTCCTTTGGATGGGTTTAGTTGTGTATTTATATGATATGGTTATTATTCATAAATTTTATATTGTAGGTAGGATTCATGCATGTCGACATGTACCCTACTCTAGGTTTAACACGTGTTTATACGATGTGGGTTCACGTATACAATGGTGTGCGAACCTACATTGTGCGATCTCATAGAAGGGTGTAAGTGTCTTACATGCAAACTTATAGTATCACACAAACTTGAAGTGTCACGTGTGAAATGATATGCGAATTGTGCAAGTATACATGTCGAATCAAGTAATAAAGTGATAAGTAAGATCGTCTCCACAGGATTATATTAGGTGGTCAAGTTATTATAAAAAATATGATTAATGTTATGGAAAAATAATGATAAGTATGTGGTGGTAATTTAAAGGAATAAAAATGTGTGCTAAATGTGTACTGACTAATACTGGAAAATGCTAAGGCAAAGTAAGAGTAAAAATTCAATAGCAATTACGAGAATAACTATGTGAATAATATGTAATGAACAAGTAAACAACTAAATATGTTATGGCAAGATGCTATGGCAAAGGATAGAGGATATACAATGTTGATTCGGAAGGTTGGGATTACTAAGAATCTACCATTTTTAACAATAATGCCTTAGCAAAATCATACTCAATCTACTGCTTAGAAGAGTTTTAAAGTGGTCTGCTTCTTTCGAGAGGAAAAACCTCAAGTTACCTTGCCTTAAGTGATATATGTCTATAAACCTTTAGTATGGTATCCTACATTGTTTTGTTTGCTTTTCATATGAACGCTACTCTATATCTAGAGTCTACTACAAGTATTGGTTGAGTACTAGCTTATATCATTCAATTTTAGTTTAACTAATCCAACATTTTCATAATTAGGTCAGTTTATGGGCAAGTTGCACAGTCATCTATGTCTAGGGATTTGCATGCATACAATTTAGAAATAAAAATAATTGAATGAAACAATAAATTAATTCAGATCTATGCTTTAACCATTAAAGAAAATAAAGGTTTCATCATGTAACCGCAACCCTACGAAATTTAGCTCATGGGTTGCCAAGTAAAATTCAAAACCAAAATATCATCCGATATCGTTTCAATCAAATCAATTCACAAAACAAAGTAAGAAATATTAAAGAACTCTGGGAAGACAGCTTTCTCTTGTCCAGTTCACACTCTAGTGACACAGCGTCCTGTGGTAGCTGAGAGGGACTGCCGTCGTCTTCCTCATTTCATCTCTACTCAGTCGCTACCCTCTATTTTTTTGCCTCCAAGTCTCTACGCACTTTAGGTTTCCTCTTTAAGCTTTTCCCCTAGGATAAATCCAACATCCCATGATATCTTCTCTTGTAACACCCTAAAATCTAAGTATTTATTTTTGTATGTTGTGTTGTATCAAAGCATGCTTGCTTCAGTGGTTAAGGGTCTAGAGAAGTGTTGGAGAACTCTTGAGTTCAAGCTTTGGCTTTTACAAAATTTTGTTTTTACTTGATTAAACCCTGTCTCTAGTCAGTAGGCTTCTTAAATAAATGTTGGTAAAACATGTCATAAAAAGCCTGTTGGTCTAGGGGATAGTGGTGTGTTACTGTTACTAAGAGACTGGAGTTCGAGTCTTGCTACGCGCAGGGTGTGTTTTATTTTGCAAGTTGCCGTGTGAGAGGTTGTATGTCAGTGGAACTCTGATGCTTGGTCGGTTGGAGTGTTTGAGGGGTGTAGGGAATGGTGTAGTCAAAATGAAGGAGGAGAAATGGGAGTTTTGGATAGTGATTGGTGTGAGGGTTTTATGGAGAGATTATAGGAGAAAATCAAGGGGATGTGAAGTTGAGGGAGTGTTGGAGCCGAATTGGGATTGTAGGCACCCTTTGAATTCAGTTTTGGGGAGTTTTTGGGATTGGTTTGGGTACTTTGCTCTTCAACACATTTTTTCCACTTCTTTTACTCTTTTTCTGTTCTTTGGAGACCATTTAGTGCAAGGGTTATTGGCCATGTTTTTGGTTCGTTTTGGGTTAGCATTTTGGGGTCTCTTACTTTTCTTTTCATTCTTCTTTTCCTTCCCCTTTTACCGAATGCATTCTGTCTCTTCCTCTCAATTCTCTTGAGATCATTATTTCCCTCTTTTGCTTACTATACTTTGGCCGATTGTTTCCCTTTCTTCCTCTCAATATTTTTCCCCTTTCACCTTGTTACCTAGGCCGAATACCTCATCACTTCTTTCCATTTCTTTTGTTTCAATTTTGGGTAACTGCTTTTGACTTCTCTCTTCTCTCTCAAGTAGCTTTCTCTTGCGAATACTCTTCCCCTTATTTCTTTCTGCCGGCTTTCTTCTCTTTTCACTTTTTGGGGTTAGCCAAATATTCCATTTCAGGTTTAAGTGTACAGTTATTGTTTTCTTTGCTCTCTGTCAAAATAGCTTTCCCCTCCAACATTTTCTTTTCTCTACCGGTTGCTGTCAGGGGTGGTTGCACCATCTTGTGCCTTAGTTTTAGGGTGTACTTTTGTAGGCTGATTATTGTTACCCTCAACTCTTAGTTCTACATTTCGGTAAGTTGTTCACTTAGTTCTAGTTATTTATGTTTAGGGTTTTGGTTAACAAGATTAGGTTGTAATTCAGATTTTTTCCAAGGATCTTGAAGTCAATCTTGGTCAGCGGTTTAAGTGGGTTAAATCGCATTTGTTCAATCAAGGCAAGTAATAATTGCTATTTTGAGGTTAAGTGTTAATAAGAGGGTGTTTAACCCTAGTGATTAAAAGATTGATTGAATGCTTTGAACGAATGTAGGCTTTAGTGCTCGTAGACTTTTGGCACCCTTTGCAAACAGGTGTGTAATCACACTGCTATGATATTAAATCAACAAAAGCTGAAATAGGTGACTGTCGACACTACATGAGCGTGCGCTCGCTCGTGTGGTAGTCCGAATTCCTAAACGTGGGCATAAGATCGTTAAGGCCAGCCATGAGCGATCTCATGGGCTTAGGTCGATTTGGGCCATGTTGGGCCGAGTGGGCCCCCCGGACCAATGGGCTTCACACCGGTAAACCACACGAAACTATGGAGAATATTGGGCTAGGATGTGTAGTTCACATGGCCAGGGTCATTACTAGGCTAAACAGGCCACACGGGTATGTGGGCCCACATAGTCCGCATTATGGGCCTCGAGCCAATTTTTCACTAATTGACTGTTAAGATTGCACGGGTCGCCCGAGACGACTGTGGACCTACTATTGGGTCGGTAAGTATACTCAGACCCCAATTTGATGAAATGACTGCTATACCTTTATGAGGTAAAATGAATGTTACGCCCCTATAATATGTATGACTGTAAATGAGCATCATATTTTTGCATACATGTATGATATTATGACATGACATATTGCATGGGAATAGGTTTATTATATTTGGAGGAAGTGTACTGTTCTGGCAGCTTTGCTGCAAACTCTGTTTAGTGCCGCAACCAGTGCTATTTTTAGTGTATAGGGATGGGTGGGTTGATTTTATCCCCACATGGTGTGTAGGGCTGGACGGAGTGGTGTGTAGAGGCTGGTTGGGTAGGATTTCTGATTGCATATCTTTCTCCACATCCTGTACCTGCCAAACCACCAAACACAACCCTTCCAGATGCAATTAAAAGTACCTAATATTTAAACACAGTCCAAGTTCCTAATGCAATGAGAAAAATACTAATGAAATGTCCTAAAATGCAACTAAATATACCCAAGTTCAAGCAATTAGCTAGGTTTAAAGGAAAGAAATATAACTCTTTTTAAGACTTATCACACCCCCAAACCTGAGTTATTGCTTGTCCTCAAGCAAAATATGCATGAATGCAAAAATTTTACCAGTACATGTAACCATCTTGTATTGCTAGTCTATTTAAAGAATAATATATTCATCAGTTTTTGGCAATCTTCTTTCTCTAAAACATGTTCAAGTTTCAAAGGTTCACTCAACAAAGGTAGTGCATAAAATATCTCCCTAAAAACAAAATTTGCTAAGTACTCATGTGTGCTTTCTGGCCATAGCAAACATCTCCTAATTTACTCAATTCATTTGTTACCTAAACTCAAGTTACTTTGTAACCCTTGCCATAAGCCTACTCAAAATATTTATTTGTATTTTTTTTTGTTAAGTATATTTGGGGATTTAGCATGTCACAAAATTCTTTGACTTGATAATCAAAATGGAGCATACACTGAATTACCTAGTACTCAATCATGTAAAAATTTAAATAAAAATCACTCTTGAAGCTAAGGCTTTTAATTTAGAAGATGGATGGGGCAAACAACTACCTCTTAGCTACTCAGCCCGTTACTATAGTGGAGTGCCCCTAATTTATTTATTTTTTATTACACACTCTTACTTAAACTCACCTTTCTAGTCAACAACACAATGGAGCAAACAAAGTGGTACTGGCTTACTAGACAATTCTAAGCATTGGAGTGCCTACTGTCCTTTATTTTAATAATGTTGTGGCAATATGACTGAGTTTGGCTTCAAAAGTCCCTAAGTTCATTAACAGACACTTGTTATAAAAAAACCGAGTATAGGACATCTCATTTTTAGGAAGTAATTTTCAAGCAACCTTACCTAATCTAATTTCACCTAATCCACAGTTACATGTTCTAGGTATATTGAAGAATTTAAGGTCATTATCGAACATCATAAGTTAATATTGTAATCCTCATAGGAAAAATAATACTTAGTAGTTACATGGCAGTGGCAAAATAATTTTAACTATACGAAAATGATCATACATACTAAATATAAAATGCAACCTAAATGCACAATACATCCCCAAACCTAAGGGATGCATTGTCCTCAAGGTATGTACAAATAGAAAACATGAATGTGAGAAGATATATATGAACAGAAAAATGGCATGGCAAAACAAATGGAATGCATGATGCAAGGAAAGGAAGAAAACTTGCCTAACTTGGAGTGAAGTATGGTTACTTCATTCTTTTTTGCTGGTGGATCTACGTGTACTGATCTTATAACACATTTTCCTTTTCAGTTGGTGTATATCCTCCCCTTCTTTATTAGACTCCATGATCTCATTAATAAGATGATTAATCATAAATGAAAATAACTCTAAGTAATTAAAGATAAAAATAATAAAAATAAAATTAAAGGAAAGTAATTAAAGAAAAGAAAGAAAGAAAAGATTTTTTTACGCTTTTTCCAATTCCGCAACAATTTGGAGTTATCGAGTCTTAGAGAGATTGAGTTGGTTCTGTAATTGACCGAGTGAGTTGAGCACTTGTTGCTCAAATGGATTGTTCCAGATAGAAGATTTTGTTGTGGCAAATATCTTTCAAACTATTCTTACACTGTTGTTTCTATCAAACCAAGGGCATGGCATTCTTTATTATCATCTACACATTTCAAAGAATCAAATACATTGAAAGTAACCTGCTGATCATTTACCCTTGTATTTAGTTCACCTTTTTGCACATCAATTAAATTTTTGCTTGTAGTAAGAAATGATCTTTCGAGAATAATTAACACATCTTTGTCAGTTTCACATTCTAAAATAAGGAAATCTGTTTAAAAAATTAAACTTATCTAATCTTACTAATACGTCTTCAATTTTACCTTCCGGATGTGCGTAGGATAGCTCAACCAATTGCAACGTAATTGTAGTAGGTCTTGCTTTCCCAATTCTCAACTTTATGAAAATAGACATAGGGATTATATTTATACTTTCTCCTAAATCTCTTAATGCCTTACCAACATACTAATTTCCTATTGAACATGGGATAGTAAAACTTCCTGGGTCCTTCAACTTTGGAGGTAACTTATTCATCAACATCGCTGTGCACCATTCAGTGAGAGCAACAGGCTCAAATCCTCCCAATCTGTGCTTCTTTGATAATATATCTTTCAAAAGTTTCACATAATTGGGCATTTGCTTTGAAGCTTCTACTAACAGTCTGTTGATATAGAGTTGCTTCAAGACCTTCAAAAATCAATTGAATTGAACATCCTGTTTAGAATTTTTGAATCGCTAAGAAAAAGGTGGAGGTGGTTGTAACACCCCAAACCTATATCCGTCGCCAGAATGGGGTTATGAGGTATTCCGAACAAACACATATACTAATGAAAAGTACACCTATTTTTGCATGCTTATTATTAAGCTTATGTACATTCACATATCAAATCAAAAGCAACCATATTAAACAATTTATTAATTATCTATATAAGAAACATTACCAAGCATCAACAAATGGTTAATTATAATTGTCATATAAAATTTACCTAATAATTAATATACAATAAAAAAGCCACATATCAACTTATATCAAATCATCTTGTTTTTTAAAAAATAACTTAAATTATCGTTCAATAAGTCATTTACTAAAGCTTTAGCCGAATATATATATATATATAACATACTAAATACATATACCTATTTAATGTCAACTTCCATTTTTTTTATTTTTATAACACTTAACAAGCATGAAACATATCAAAGATTTAAACCAAATAATCAAGCATATTAATTTATCTTTCACATAAACACATCAAATATATATATAATACATAAAAATATTTGTCCAACATTCTAGCATACCAGAACCAATTTTTTTAACATGCTATTATCACTTATTACATATAGTAACAAAAGTCATATTTAAAACTAATTTATTATTATCATATTCGACTATGTACATATATAAACAAATATATAGTCGAATCGAACCACTTTTAATCACAAATACATGTTAGTCCAATTATCTAATGTACATCTAAAGATAATTCACCCTGTTTGCCAAATTTAAACGTAGTCATTTTACAAACTATTCATTATGCTTAACATCTCATTTATAATCAATGATCAAATGAAATAAACTAATAGCTATATCTATTTCATTCCACAACCGAATATCAACATTTCAAAACATAGTTATTTATCTAGTATATCCCATTTATAAATCATGTAATTTACTTAACAAAATATACATCCACAATTTCCCTTCAAATCAAATTTACCATTTACATATACTTTGGCATAACCTTATCACCATTACCACATGTATCAACCATGATTCACATATATATATATATATATATATACAAATACCGAACCATCAATCAAGTATATTCATTACCTCACTACAACATTTAGCCAAATATATTCATCAACCAAATTTAACCATTACTATCTAATACAAGACATATCCAAATCATTTTAACTAAAGATAACATGACAAACCTAATTCATACTCATGTATATCCTAAAGCCGATTTAACCAAACCACATCCAAATTCACCAACCATTATCAATACATATAACACATATAAAACTTGACTAAAGTCTCATATACTCTCATAGCATATTAGCCACTTTCGCATGGCTTAATATATACACAACTTCAAATAAACTAACATAAAGGCTAGCCTATACACGCCATAAGTTCGAGTTCAAATTATAAAAGTACCAAAATAGTCAATAGTATGATAGATTTCTCTGACGAATCCTCGAGTCTGTTACTAGATCCAAAACCTATAAAGCAGAGAGTAAACATACTCACAATAAGGTTTAACAACTTAGTAAGTCATAAGAAAAAATATATCTAAGAATGCATATTAACATTATAATAACAAGGTAGAATCAACCTATTTTCATCCAAGAATACATACTCATGCTCGTAACTCATAAATCATCTCATAAAAATTCACATTTTATAATCATAAGGCCGAATATGTTCAATCATATATACATAGAATTCCATTTGCATCATACATAATTTATATCATATTTCAAATGTCTATCTTACCATATTTTCATATAAGCATTTATCAAACACATAACTGAACTTTTTAGCTCGATTACACATTCGATCATAACTTTTCATTGCTCGTTGAACTATTCAGAATTAATAGGATATTCGGATAATCACATATTTTGTACAATGCCAACGTCCCAGATGTGGTCTTACATGTAATCACATATCGATGCCAATGTCCCAAACGTGGTCTTACACATAATCACATATCGATGCCAACGTTCTAGACGTGGTCTTATACGTAATCACATATCGATGCCAACATCCCAGACGTGGTTTTACACGTAATCACATATCGATGCCACCGTCCTAGACATGGTCTTACCCGTAATCACATATCAATGCCAACGTCCCAGACGTGGTCTTACACGTAATCACATATTGATGCCAACGTCTCAAACGTGGTCTTACACGTAATCACATATCGATGCCAACGTACCAGACGTGTCTTACAGGTAATCACATATCAATGTCTCATATACATTCACATATCAACTTTAACTTGGCCAAAATACACATATGTTCATTAACAAAGTTATCATTCACTTCCAAGGTCACAAAATCATCATATAGTCGAATACACATATATATATATCCATGATTCAAACTTTAATATCACATACATATATCATTTAGCCTAATATATATTTGCAATTAATATACATAAAATCAACATTTTAACATGTATAGCTCATGTCATCACTTCAAATACCAAAACTTATTCATTACTTTATCATCAAACATAAATTATTTTTCATTACTCAATGCCGATTCATAATTTGATTCTAATTATTACAATTATTTATAAATCACATATATTGAAATTTAATAACATCTATTTGCTTAGAAACTTACCTCGGACGACAAAAAATCGGAACGGGATGACTAGTCGACAACTTTAGTTTTTCCCCAATCCAAATCGGATTTCTTTGGTTCTTGATCTAAACATATTCAAATTAAACTCATTCAACATATTTTCACTCAATTTAGACCAAAAACACATAAATGGGAAAATAACCATTTTACCCCTGATATTTCACACTTTTTATAATTTAGTCCAAATCACATAAAACACAAAACATGCAAAATTTGCACATACCATGCTTAGGCCGAATATTACCCATGTTCATAAAAGTCCATATATTTCATTTATTTCACATTTTAGTCCCTCAATTTATTATTTTTGCAATTTAGTCCTAATTACTCAAAATCATCAAAAATTCCAATACAAAACATATCAATCCAAAACATATCTTTTATATTTGATCAACTAACATCACAAAACTCAAATATCCATCAATGACATAACTCAAAATATTCATCAAAATTAGAAATTCAAGCATGGGCTTTGTACATTACACTGCAATGATCTCAAAAACGTAAAAATTAATAAAAACTGAGCTAGTTACATACCTTAATCAAGCTTCAATATTGCCAAATACCTAAGCTTTCTTTCTTTCTTTCCTTTTTAATGTTTCAGTCACCAAGAAATAAAATGAACACTTATGTTTATTTTATGTTTTATGATAACATATATATTATTTATTATTATACATTTTTAACCTTTAAAAGAAAATATAAAACCATTATGTTTAATGGCTATAACTGTCCACTTTAAGCTAACATGGTCATATTGAATTATAAATGCCTCCATTTTTAATGACAACAATAATTCAGCCCTTACAAATTAAACCATCAAATTTTTATTTTACGCGATTAAGCCCTTTTTATTAAATAGGACACTCAAACGACAAAATTAAATCACGAAAATTTTACAAATATTAATTCACACATAATAAACACAGAAAATAATTTTTAAATATTTTTCTGACTCGAATTCATGGTCCCGAAACCATCGTTCCGATTGGGGTCTAAATCGAGCTGTTACAGAGGTCGTCCTTCCAGTTGCTGATATTGTTTTGCTGTAGCATTTTTGTTGACAACATGATCTGATTCTGCCACAACATTTTGCTACTTATACTTTTTAGTTGCAAGATTTTTTTGAGATGAATTTGAATTCTTTCCCTGGTTGAGTCTAGAGTTGTCTTCTAGTACAGTGGTATCTTGAACAATGCCTTCCAGCTGAGTCCCACTTCTAAGAGTAATTGCTTTGCAATGTTCACTATCTTGTGTTTTTGAGTTCTCTGTATCGCTTGGCAATGCTCCTTGTGACCTTGAATTCAAAGCATTCACTATTTTCCCCACTTGATTCTCAAGAGCTCGGAGAGACCCAACCTGACTTTGAATTACAGTAGCCTGACTCTGAATTACAACATCGTTTTTAGCCATATATTCCTTCAACAACGCTTCAATGGATGTTGAGGATGATGATGTTTGACCCTGTTGAATATTTTATCTTGGCAGAGGGTGATATAACCAAATGGTGCATTCTATCTTGCAACATTGTTTGAATTCTTCGCACCTTTATTATTTCAACTAAAATTTGAATATTGATTCCACCTTGAATTGTAGGCGTTAAAATAAGGACTCCTATTCTGGTTAAAATTACCTATGTAGTACACAGATGTTGGGTTTGATGGGCATTCATCAAACACATGATATTCACCACAATAAACACATGATAGCTCGACTACTTTCATTTCCTGAACTATAAGAGGTTTCTTTTCTGTTTTGATCATATTAGCCAAAGAAGATATCGGGGCTGTCAACGAAGTTATTGCATCTAGCTCCATAGTACCAATAGCTTTCTTGCCCGTCCTGGCTCTTTTGATCGAATATTGATAATCATTGTTGGCAATCTTTTCCAAGATCTCATATGCTTCATTATAAGATTTATCCAACAAAGTACTATTGGATGAAGCATCAACTACCATCCTTGTATGTGTATTCAACCCATTGTAGAATATCTCTATCTGAGTCCAGTGTTTAAATCCATGCATCGGATATTTCTGAATTAATTCTTTAAATTGTTCCAAGCTTCATATAGTATTTCATCCTTTGATTGCCAAAAAGATGTGATGTAATTTCTATGCTTGGCATTCATATTTGGTGGATTATATCGTAGCACAAACCTCTAGTAAAGATCATTCCATGATGTCACTGTTCCT
The DNA here is from genome assembly GCA_025698475.1 of Gossypium anomalum. Lineage (NCBI taxonomy): Eukaryota > Viridiplantae > Streptophyta > Magnoliopsida > Malvales > Malvaceae > Gossypium > Gossypium anomalum. Next base: position 58,594,016 of record CM046961.1, read on the forward strand.
GACGGCAAAGCATTCAACCATACTCTCGTACGATCTCCTAAAGAACATGGAAACAGTTTAAGTCTCAGGGCGTCTTCAGGAACACCTTTGTAACACCTCTAACCCTATCTGTCGCCAGAATAGGGTTATGAGGCATTACTGATCAATACACAACATTCACATACATATATGCATTCATTATCAAAATCCATTCATCTCAATCATATTGTCCCTTCTAAGGTCCTACGAGACCTTAAAACATGCTTAAAAGGGTTCCGGGACTAAACCGATAACATTTATAAACTTTAAGAAACTTAAAGAAAATTTTAAACATATAAGGGTCACACGCCTGTGTCACAGGCCGTGTGAAAACAGGGCATACATACTGACTTGCACCACACAGCCGAGGACAAGCCCGTGTGCCAGGCCGTGTGAAATCTAAGGGGGGTTACTAACTTGGGTCACACGGCTGGCCATAAGCCCATGTGCCAGCCTTTGTGTCACACACGGCCAATAGACATGCTCGTGTGTCTAGGCCGTGTCAAAATTGTTGGGTATACTGCCTTAATTCGAAAGGGTACCCCAGGGGACACATGGCTGTGTAACATGACCGTGTGTCACACACGGCTGAGACACACGCCCGTGTCTCTGCCCGTGTGGACAAATTAAGCCATTTGCAAAGCCAATTTGCCACCCTTTCCACAAGCACACCTAGCCATCAAAATGGTATCATTCAGTACATATATGAGCAGCCAAAATATGCCAGATCATATACATATCATGCCATCTAACATCAACCATTACAACTGCTCAATTCCATCATAAAAAAATACCAAATCAGTATACTAAAATCATCATAAACTTACATATCTCTTAAATGATTTTTCTCACCTTTCTATCAACCAAATCATGCTTCTCAACTTGCCAATTCATCATCTATAAATCATACCATTTCTCAAGCATTAATGTATCAACTAATAACTAACCAAAAGAGCATCCATACAACCATTCCAAACAAGCCAACACTTAGGACATTATAAACATCACATATATCATTTATCCAACATATAATTCAAGCCAACTTAAATGGCCATATTCCAACATTTACAAGCCAAATCTCATGGCTAATATCATAACTCATAACACACCAAGATGACACAAGCCTATACATGCCATATACCATATATACAAAGCTTCCAAAAGTACCAACTAGATGATCGATAGTGTGATGATGTTTCCCGACAGTTCCCGAGTCTGAGCTAGCTTCGATAATCTATAAAACAGGGAAAGAACACACAAAGTAAGCTTTAAAATCTTAGTAAGCCATATACAAATAAAGTCATCACATGAACATTTACATAGTAATTCAAATATGCTTAACATGGCTAATCTCAATCAAATTCACAAACCTTTCTCATTGAATATAAATCTAATGTCATAATCGAGTTCATCAAATATTTCCCCTTTTCAATACTCGTATGAATTTTGTACGTACCTGAGTCACTTAGCTCATTCACATATTCTTTCTTGACTTGACTTTGCTCGTTGAACCGCTCAGAATCATTAAGGATACTCGAAAATCACATAAGCTCTTACAATGCCATATCCCAGATATGGTCTTACATGTTATAACATATCGATGCCACTGTCCTAGACAGGGTCTTACACAAAATCGATTAACGATGCCAATGTCCCAGACATGGTATTACACATAATCTCAATACAATGCCAATTTTCCAGACATGGTGTTACATGTAATCACATCTCGATAACCTAATGTCATGACATTCGTATCCTATACTATTCCTAAGGTTCATACGGGACTTTTGAATATTGTAACTTCGTCGATTCATGCTCGTATTAGCTCGTTCGACATTCGTAGCAATTCAATAATAATAAAACATATATAATTCAATTCAAAGACATTTATTTGCATATGAACTTACCTCGTAGTCAGAATTAATGTACTGAATCGACTATTTGTCAACTTTCGATTTTCCCCGATCTAAATCCGTTTTCTTTCGTTCTTGATCTATATACATTCAAAATTAACTTTTTTATTCATCAACACATTCAATTTAATCCACAAACATATATTTGGACATTTTTCACTTTAGCCTCTAAAGTTACACATTTAATTCAATTTAGTCCCTATTTCATAAATACACAAAATTCAATATGACCCATGCTCAGCCGAATTCTTTATAGGTCCCTAGCGATCTATTTTTCACATTTATTTCACAATTTAACCCTTCAATTTACACTTTTCACAATTTAATCCCTATTTGACATTTTTGTTAAAAAATCACTTAACAAAACTTTAATATCTATCATCAGGCTTTCATAATTCATCAACAATCATTCAAAAGCTCAAGTATTCATCAATGAAAGCTCACAAATTCATCAACAATTATAGAATTTAGGGTACGTGCTAGCTAGTATTCAAAGCAACTATCACAAAAACGTAAAAATCATTAAAAACTGAGCCAAAATGGACTTACATGCTTGAATAACAATGGCCGAACCTTCAAAGCTTCCAAAACCCTTATTTTTTTTCTTACAATTGGCTTTTTTTTTATTTTTAATTATCATTAATATGCCATTTTACAATTTTAACCTTAATGAAACCATTAAAAATTCATCTAATATATGCCCTTTTATGACCATTCCCACAATTAATGGTCTAATATCAACATAAGGACATTTCATTTAATGCCTCATAGCAAATAGACACTTTTAACTTATAGAATGCAACTTTTGTATTTTAGGCGATTTAGTCCTTTCGTTAAATTAACCACTTAAATGATAAAATTATCACACGAAACTTTCACACATATATAATCACATATTGTAAACACCAAAAATAATATTAAAATAATTTTACGACCCTAAATTTGTGGTTTCAAAACCACTATTCTAATTTAGCTAAAACCGGGTTGTTACAACCTTGTTGTCTAAACGAGTCACAAATATCTAGAAAGAGCCTTAAATGCAGTCTTGGATCTTCAGTAGGTAATCCATAAAATCTCTTACTCTTTGTAACATTTGAGACATTACGGGTTTCAGCTCGAATTGCTGAGCTTGAATTTATGGTTTGACCATCCTTGGATTCAGATAATCCAAAATTAGCAGAACATGCTCTTGGATTAGTCTGTCTTAGTCATCTATCACCCTACGAATAGGAGGATTAACAACCTGACCATTCAGATTATCATTGAGACCAAGATCATTCCCGTACCTAGCTATTTTCACAGTTCTTTCCGACTTCTTTGTAGAGTTCTTTCGATCTCTAGGTCAAAAGGATATTCTTTCTTAGGAGGAATGTCTCTTCTCATACAGTGACGATAAACCTGTAAAAATTAAATACAACTAAGTTAAATAAAACTAATGTAACTAAGTAAAAGAATAAAACCAAATTTCACCAAATTGCCGATCCCCGACAACGGTGCCAAAAACTTGTCACATGTAAAATGATATGCGAATTGTGCAAGTATACATGTTGAATCAAGTAGTAAAGTGATAAGTAATATTTTCTACATAGGGATTATATTAGGTATAAAAGTGGTCAAGTTATTATAACGAATTATGATTAATGCTATGGCAAAACAAAGATAAGTATGCGGTGGTAATTTAAAGGAATAATAATGTATGCTAAATGTGTACTGACTAATACTGGAAAATTCTAAGGAAAAACAAATGTAAAAATGCAAAAAAAATTATGAGAATAACTACGTGAATAATATGTAATTAACAAGTAAACAACTAAATATGTTATGACAAAGATGCTACGAAAAATGATAGATGATATACGATTTTGATTTGGAAGGTTGGGATTACTAAGAACCTACCCTTTCTATCAATATTGCCTCAACAAAATTATACTCAATCTACTACTTAAAAGAGTTCTAAAGTGGTCTACTTCTTTCGAGAGAAAAAACCTCAAGTTACCTTTCCTTAAGCGATATATGTCTATAGGCCTTTAGCATGGTATCCTGCATTGTTTTGCTTTCTTTCTATATGAATACTGCTTTATTTCTAGAGTCTACTACAAGTATTGGTCTAGTACTTGCTCATACCATTCAACTTCAATCCAACTAATCCAACATTTTCAGAATTAGATTAGTTTATAGGCATGCTGCATAGTCATCTATGTCTAGAGGTTTGCACGCATGCAATTTAGAAATAAAAATAATTGAATGAAATAGTAAATTGGTTCAGATCTATGCTTTAACCAGTAAAGAAAATAAAGTTTCATCATGTAATCCCAACCCTATGAGATTTAGCTCATGGGTTGGCAAGTAAAATTCAAAACCAAAATATCATCTAAAATCGTTTCAATCAAATCAATTCACGGAGGAACAAGGTAAGAAATGTGGAAGAACTTTAGGAAGATAGCTTTCGCTTGTCCAGTTCAAACTCCAGCGGCACAGTGTCCTGTGGTGGCTAAGAGGGACTACCTCGTCTTCCTTTTTGTATCTCTACTCAGCTGCTACCCTTTTTTTCCTCTAGATCTCCACACACTTTAGGGTTTCCTCAATTGGCTTTTTATAAGCTGTTTCCCTAGGGTAAATCCAACAGCCCATGATATCTTCTCCTCTTTTTTAGGCAGATTTTTCTGGTACAAGTAAAGTTAGGCTGATAATGGTATACGTTGAGTGTTAACTCAGTCATCTTCCTGGAATTGCCATGACATACAAGTTGGCAAACTATCCAACCTTTTGCCCTGACAAATCTCCCCTCATTTATTTCTTTCTCCATATCCTGCACCTCCTAAACCACCAAACACAACCCTTCCACATGCAATTAAAAGTACCTAACATTTAAACATAGTCCAAGCTCTTAATGCAATGATAAAAATAGTAATGAAATGTCCTAAAATGCAACTAAATGTACCCAAGTTCAAGCAATTAGCTAGGTCTAAAGGAATGAAATATAACTCTTTTCAAGAGTTATCAAAGTGCGAACCATGTAAAACTCGACCCAGACCCAATTGGGTTATGGTTCAGTAATAGTGTGTATCATAACAGACTTGTTTCATCATATTTGGGTCATCAAACCACAAATTCTTCAAACCCCTTTTTCCTTCATTTCTATTCTTGGATCTTCACTGTTTTGTTATAAAGTGGAATTTTTTTTGTATTTTGATCCCCTATTTATTCCATTCTAACCTTAATTTTTAAAGCTAGTGCAACTATTCTTGTTTTTCAAGGAGTCGAAGTGGATTATAGATTTTTTTTCATGTGGCCGAAAAGCATGGAGAATTGATACAAGATTGGGCCTTCGTGAAAGTTTTCTCCAATTCCAGTTTCTTTCGATTGAGATCACCAAAAACCTTTCTATTCCTTTTTCGAAGGAAAGAACTTGTAGTTTTGAGCTTGCAGACCAATCTATAGATCGGGGACCCCTCAACATTTGTATCTAAGCACTATCGAGTACATTCATGCATTAAAGGTGAAAGGCCCACATAGTCTTGAATCGATAAGGTCATTGTTGGAAAGTTATTTTGTTTATTGGTAGAGACAACCATAGTTTCATGATTAGAGTGAATGATGAGAATATTAAGAATAGACATATCATTACAATTATTTAAACATTGTGTGTTTGCAAAAGCCCGATCATGCCTTTTCTTTATTACATCACTAGACTACCTATTGTTTTTCCACGTGCAAAAAGATCTTTTTGCCAAGATTTTGAAGACAAATGAGCAAGTCTTTAGCCACTTTTAGATAATTTGAGTGAGGAAAATTTATCCTTGTACCAAAGAACTTGATTGAAATCACTCAAGACAAACCAATTTTCATCATCGATTATTGTATTTGAGAGCTCTATAAGTTTGTCCCAAACAAATTTTCTTTCATATAGTCTTGGTCCATCATAAATGCAAGTAAACCAAGTTTTAAAAGAATTGTCCTCCAAATTGCAAAATATTATGTTGCATTTAATATAATCCCGTCATATAACCACGATACCACCATTACAACCATCACAGTTAGTCTTAATCATTAATGAATGGATTAATTCAACTTTTTTGGGGTTATTAATTAATTAAATTATGTATCTAACTTAGGGCTAACCATTTCAACATGGCTTTACTTGATTTTAAAATAAAATTGAATGATAACATTGTATCAAAAAGTTTACTGCTAACATGGTTATAAATTTGCCAAAATTTCATTATTTTTTACAAAACAACAAATATTATTTTGAGAGCATTTCTTTATTTTTTAATTTTTATATAAAATTTAAAAATATACAGACAAATGATAGAATTTGAGCCCAAGAGATCATAATCTTCAAATCTTAACTTTATCATTTTAACTAAAATCACAATTAATTTCAATATCAATTTCTTTATAAATTTATTATATAAATTTTTGTTACCCACGCTCTAGGTGTGCAGTAATTTAAGTATTATTAATTTTCTTGTTTCATGGACTTGAACACCTAGGGAACAAAGAAAGATGAAGATTTTGATTCTATTATTTATCTATATATTTTATACTACATATAGTAGATGTGGTTAAATTTAATGTCAAAAGTAAAAAAAATATTAAAATTTTGATTTTTATATAAATTAAATAATATATAAGGGTAATTATGTTGTTTTTTTTTAGTCAATTATATAATAAAATTTATTTATTACTCGTATACTTATCACACGTGTATGCGTGTGAAAATTACGTACTTAAAACATAGAGGTGTGTTTGAATATAATATATAATAAATAATGAAATTTATGATTTGAAACTAATTAATAAAAATACATGAATTATGTATGATAATAAAGTGAAAAAATAGGTTAATTTGTGAGTAAATAAAAATTAAACACGTAAATAAATCATTAATACTAAATACACTACGATTTTTTATTATGATATTGTCATCAATCATGATTAAATCATTAATGAAGTTTTATTAGTTCATTAATGATTGATCATAATTCAAAATTTGTTTTTATTAGTTTTTAATTAAATAATTGAAGTTCAAGTAGGAAATTAAATTTATTAATTTATAATAGTTTCATAAGAACAAGTTAATTAAATTTATTTCCTCATAGATTCTAGTAAGGTGAAATTGTTGTGATTTTAATGGGATTTGAATTAGGTTGAGAAAATAATTTAATTTCCATGGTATGCATAATAACCTAATCTGCCACTTTCTTGGCGTACTTCTAACGTCGTCCCTCCTGGTGCAATCTTGTACCACACTACCTAAAACACAAACATAACCTTTGTAAGTTTAGAAGAAGTTAGTGAGAGTTAACTTAGAATTACCTTGGTGGATACTTATATAACATCAAGTGAATGTACATAGCTACCATCCTTAACATTTTACTTTTGTTTTGGCGAATAGTTTCACGATTTCAAGCTCACACTTACACTAGCTTCCATGCTTTGCATACCAATTCTCTCTTTACACATGCAAAAGTGCTTTTTAAAGAGTATATCTTTAGAGCCCATTTCATATAGATAATCTCATCACTCTTACTCTTAATCCAAAATGGTTATTCACGGATACTGATAACTGGCAAATGCATACACTTTTTGCAGACACTTATGTAGATATGAATACTATCAGTTTACTAATAAAATCATATTCTTGTTCAATACCATACAATCTTTTAATAATAATGAACTATACATATCATTTTGATAAATTCCACACAACTTTATTTCAGAACCCCATATACTCAGGATAACAATAACTTAAAGAAGAAGATATCGTACAACTTGGATATGGCAGAATTCCAGATAACTTCATATTCAACCCTACATTTTATAGGCAAACTAGAATTATGGATACATATCTCATTCATATCTACGAATACACTCAAATCCCAAACTAACAAATTATGGGTACATACTCTCTCTGAACATACAAATACAAACTTCTTTTCAAGAAATTCCTATTAGACTAATTTGATTACATCACAGAACTTACAAAACCACATTAACTTCAGACGTGTTGTAACCTTATCATAGATTTACTTACCAAATAATTATCAAAACTTACCAAAAGGGCGGATAATCACATCCCATCATACAAACTTAGCAAAGTATGCCACAAGGGCCAAATAGAATACACCATAAGGGCAACTTATGGAATATGCCACAAAGGCATCATACAAAATATGCCACAAAGGCATCATACAGAATCACATGTTTACTGTCCCGGTGGACTCTCACAGAAGGTGCTACGCGTTTCTCCTTCTGGACTGATACAAAATTTCATGTATGTTGATCTGCCAATTCGATTTACACCTTATCGAATCCTATACCATGAACATACATGTAGACATCTCCTGCCATAGGTCTCAGCCATATGGACTTATACATACATTCATGTATTGTGATCTGCCAATCCAGTCTTCTTCTTGTTAGAGGCTACACCATGAGTGTTTCCAAATAATATTAAGATGCCATGAGTCTCAACATGATGGTCTTACGCTTGTTTTCATATCATGATTTGCCAGTCTGGTTAGCAATATAACTTCCCTACCAAAGGCTTCACAAAGGGACATTATTCAACATTTACTTATCCAGATTTTCACCTTTTACTGATTCATACATCTCGTATCTCAGACCTTACCTGCATGCTTACCAAACATTATTCTTTTTAACAGAAGTTTATACATATCATCATGTGACACATCTCATATTTACTATATTCATACTTTTACCGATTACTTTAGATATCATTATCCTTTATATATGTATATATATATTCTACTTAAACATTTCACATTTAAGAGTCAAGGTAAAGACTCACCTGATACTTACCTAAAGTAGTTCAAGGTTCCAAACTCAACCATCCTTCTCAAACTAGCAGCAACAACTACTTACAGAACATAGAACCACCATTAAAACTCATTTACATATAAATTACTATCATCTTAATCATTGATAAACCCCGTGAAAAAACCTTATACTTACAACTAACTGTTCATATATCAAATACAAACCTACTCTTTTAAAACATCTAACATGCAGAGTTATGATACTTACCCAGAGATGGAATAACTACTCATTAACTAAGAACCATAGCTTCCAGCTTAACGTGGAAGAGATACAATTAGACTTCAGAAAAAGAATAAAAAAGAACTCTTGAAGAAAGAAGAAGAAGAACCTCTTTTAGAAGCCTTCTCACTCATATATATATGACCTATCCTACTTAGTGGAACTTAACAAGTGTCACACATTTCAGAACTCGTCTTTCTTCATGGCCTACAAATTCTAAGAGACATATAAATGAGAATTTTCAATGAAAATTATTTAACCAGTCAATCCAGTTGGTTCCTAACTAGATCACTTTACAAACTTAACTGGCACAGTGCTTCAGACAGACAAGGCGTACTATACTTTTAGTGTTAACTCATACTATAATTACCCCGTTTTGCTTAACATGACACAACGAATACTATATGCCTACACATATGATCCAAAAGAAATAAATGGGCAGATTACACTTTGCCAAATAGACTATTTTGCCACGAAACACCAAAATCTTAAATTCGCTAGGCTTGGGGTGTGACAGGACTTCAATTTTCCATAAGGTATACCTGTTCACTAATGGATCATGCCATGACTAACCATGAGCTTTTGACTTCGAAGAGCTAGTATACCTCTTTCGCGGTGTCGCTCTGAAGAGCATGTATACCGTTTACATGGTATCGCTCTGAAGAGCCAGTAAATAGCCATTCCACGATATTGCTAGACTTTTTCGAATCCCGTATCAATCAGTCTGTTGCTCCATTATGCCAATTTTTTCTATCTTCAACTAACCCGCCAAAGTAACTCCCTCCTTACTCCTTATTTTATAAACACACATATCATGCATAATGTTACATACGCTATGAGAACAAGAAGTATACTACATGTCAATACATTGTTACACACTTCTAACATATAGAGCATACTTGTAGACTTTCATGTACTCATTTAGCCTTTTACATGCATGACTTGTTCATTCACCACAATTATATACAACCATAGAACTCAGAGCAACATAATATACAACTAGCATAACTAGTAAACACCCAAATATGGAGTACAGAAACTCACCTGCTATCCTTTGTCCTCGCCAGTTTAGCTTTTCCAAATGCTAGAGCCTCATTCGTCTAGGTAGCAGCTCACCAGATTCTGTACTTTCCAAACTTGCATTTCATGTTCACTACCCCATGCAAAGCTTTCCTCAACTTCCTCTTCTCTAGAGCAACCGCAGAAGATGTAGAAGAGAACAAAATAAAATAGAAATGAAGAGAATTCTGCCTCCAAAATAATCCTCCTCACACATAAATATAACTCTCTTTGTGCACGGTCCAATTCCCCAAATAACCATTCATCGGTAATAATTTTCCATCCTACTAAGGAACCATCCAGTTCCACTTAATTGAACCAAAATTGAAACTCAACTAATTACCAAGAAGCCACAAAAATTCCCAAATTTCTAGTACAGCTTGCCAACTTATTATTTTATTCAATTAACTCCCAACTCTCCTTTAACTTCGGGACTCTAATGAAAATCGAGTGTGACATAATAACTATTTGTTGTGAAGAAATTGTATTTAAAGCCATAAAAGAGGGAAAAAGGTAATTTGACTCTGTAAGGGTATTTTGGCCATTCCTCAAGAATTTTATGATGGAAATATTGTTTAAATGAGATATTTGGTATATAGAATAAATTTGGACTTTTGGGTCATGAATTAGAGAAACGGGGCACAAATTTTAGAAACTTTAGACTTTGGCCTTTGGCCTACGTAGATGGCTTTTATAGGGAAAGAAATAAAGATAGGAAGCCTCCATTGATCCTTGCAACCGACCACTCATCCTTTCCCATGGTGACTTTATCTTCTTTCATTTTTCAAGCTTTTCTTGAAGTCTCTTCAAAAAGTTCAATAACCACCTTGAGCTTTTTGGTAAAATACTTTGAGAACCACTTCATGCTCTCATCTCCTCCATCAAACTCAACTTTTAGCCTAGGGTATTAGTAACAACCCATTTTTCAGTGGTATCAAAAATTGGTAGTTTTGAAACTCTATGTTTTGATGATTACTCTATGTTTTGATGATTAAGTCAATAAATATTATTTAATAATATTTTCAAGTTTATTATAGTTTTTTATTGAATTTTGATATGATAATTTTTGTTAATTGGTTAGTTAGTGTACAAGTGGTTGACCCTGAAGTGAAGTGATTTTAGGAAATGAGGTATCGGGACCCCATTTCCATAAACCAGGCCCATAAAAATTTAATAAAAATATTTATAGAGTTGTAATATAGGTTATATTAAATTTTTGTTTGGTAATTTGGTCGATTGAATGGTTAATTAAGGTATAAGGGCTAAATTGTAAAAACCTTAAAAGTTAATTGGTATTTATTTTTATTAGTTAAAATGCTTAATTAATAAATGTTTGAGGGTTTAAGTGGCAAATTAAGTGCTTTGAAGATAATGGGATGACTAATCATGTGATTTAGCTTGGTTTTTGTTAATTATTATGTCAAAATAAATAAAAAAGGTTAATGTTTAAAAAGGAAACATTAGTGGATGGGAAGAGCAATTTTTTCTCATCTTTCCAAACATTTCAAACAACCATTGAAGAGAGATCATAAGTTTCAAACTTTTCCCAAAAACTGACCCTTGCATGTTACCTTATTCGAGGTACATTTTTCATAGTTTTTATAATTTTGAGATTGTTGTAGCTTAATTTAGCTATTCCTGGTATTAAATCATAAAACTGTCAAATGTTTTAGAAGTTGCCATTGATGAATCTTGATGGTTTTTATATTAAATGGTATAATTTGAAGCGTAGAAAAGAAATACAACTAATTTGTAAAGTGTAATTTGTTAATTTTGAGTTTAGGGACTAAAATGCAAGTATTTCAAAATTAACATAAATTTTTGTAATTATATAATTTAGAGGGCTGTAAACGTATGAAATTGAAATCGGATTGAAAAAAAATCTTGAATTTGAAAGAATAATGTATTTCGGTTTTAGGGACTAAATTGAATAAAATGTAAAATTTTAAGGTACATTTGAAAAATGATTATAATAGCTATTTTGTGATTCTTGAATTTAATAAATTGAATTAAATTATATTATAGATTGAGATTTGAACCAATCAGTAGATGAACACACAAAAAAAATTGTGAAACAGTCCTTATAATCGTGTTTGAGGCTGTGTTGGTTCATATGGAGTTACTTTGTTAAATTTTGATACAATTGTGTTATTTTATTTAAATATTAGTTAGAAATGATATATATATATATATATATATATATATATATATATATATATAATTTTGGCATCAAATGGATTATATCGAAAAGTAATGAAATATATGATAAAATGAATAGATGTGTTATTGGATGATTGTGAAATTCTTATATAATTCCATGATATATGTACGATGTTTAGTTAAATTAACTCATGTTTATGTTTAGTTGTATGTATACTAATTGTGATTAAGTTGTTGCAAAATAATGACTTCAGTATTGAAAGGATTAAATTGTGAAATGAGATAAAGCTGATAAATGTGAATGAATATGAGAATGTATATGGTTGAATTACATGTGTATGAAAATTTTCAAAGGATTGGGATGAAATAAATATGAATATGGAGGACCGTGTGAACTTAGTGAATAATTAAGATACAAATGACATGTCATTAGGGTTTATCAAACACTATGTGCTGGTGATTATATATATCAGGTACTATGTACTAGAGACCAGGTTATCAGGTAATTTGTACCAGTGTTATATTTATCAAGCCCAATGTGCAAGTGTTATAGCTATCAGGTACTATATATCAGTGGTGGATTGTAAAACCCCAAATTTTGGGCTTAGACGAATTGGGCTTTGGGCTTTAGGTCTCATAAAATTTTTAAGTGAGCAAGAAAATGACAAATGATATGTTGGCTTTAAGGGTTCAATGAATTTGGAGTGTCTAGGTGTGTTGGAGAAGTTCTGGGTTCGAGTTTTGTGGTGGAGGAATTTTAATTTAATTATTAAAAGAACCAGGGTTGTGAGTAGTTGGGCTTTTAAAGAAAAATAGGGGAAAATGGCATCAAAAAGCCTTGTGGTGGAATGGCTAAGTGACGCCACTTAGTGTGTGGGGAGGTGGCATTAGTGGCTAGCAAGGAGATCCTAGGTTCGAATCCTAGCTTAGTATTTTTAGGAGTTTAATTTTGGCATTCTAGAAGGTTGGAAGTGGCATGAAAATGGACTCTAAGGGGATGTTCAGGAGAGAAAATTTAGGAAATAGATTGGGGAGTTATCAGGGAGGGAAACGAGGAGATGAGAAAGGGGAAGTGATGGAGTTAAATTAGGAATTGAGGGTCAGGCAATTTGGCTATAGGCTATAAATATGTGCTGAGTTTGGGATCCTAGGCTAATGCCAAATTTTTCATTTTTTTAAGTGCCAATTGGGTTTTCCATCTTTGCTAGTTGATTTTTTTTCCATTCTTTCTCTCCTCAATTCTCTTTTGATTTACCCTTTAGGTTAGCCGATTCCTTCTTCTACTCTTCTTCTTTAATTTGTACCGAATAAACTTTATTCACCATATTAGTTTAAAAATCAAAAGGCCGTATCTCCCTTGGGCTGATTGCTCTTTTGGTGTAAGTACCTTATCTCTATTTCGGCTAGTATTGTTAATACCGATTACTCCTCTCCCTCACTCTTTCTAATCGACTTTGGTAGGGAATTAGTATTGGATATCGGATTTTAGCTCTTTGCCGAATTGCTCCTTAGGTGTTTTGCAGTTTTGATCTAGGGAATACGTGATCAAGGAAAAGCTATTAGGGATTGGTGTTCAAGGTTTGTGACTAAGGGAATCGCAGCACGCTCGATTACCAGATGTGTACACACACTTCGCACACACAGTAGATCGGCAAATTTTGAAATGTCAAAAAGTTAAAAGTTTAGATACGGTAGTCTTGCGACTGCGCGAACACTCGTAAGAGGGTATTCGATACGATACCAGAGACCCCATGAGAGATCTCATGGACTTGGGTCACGTTTGGCCAACTGGGCCAGAATGGGCCAAATGGGCCCGACGGACCCGTGAGCCCAAATAAGAAAAAGTTGATAATTTGGTAATATGTGATGAGATGATTAAGTTTGTTGAATGGTTTAGATTGGATTCGGGCTTGATGGGACATATATGTGTGATTGAGCCTAATGGGTCGTATAAATGTGATTGGGCCTGATGGGCCATATGAATGTATGGAAGCTTGTAGACTTGCTAGGGTTTTGTCACGGACTTGTAGGCCTAATTTCTAATAAATCCTTAAGCAGCATAAAACTTAACTAATTTATCAAATTCGTGCATGGACAAGTCAAAAAAAAATCACGTGGCAAATGGGCATATGCATGTCTAGGATTGGATCTAGGGAGAGCTTGGTACTTAAGCGGTCTTAATGACCCACCTCCTCTTCTCTGGAATCCTACCTGGTGCATAGTATTTGTTCACTTTGGCGAACGAGGACTTGTTGATAGGCCAAAGTTCGTAATTAAGACCCATACTGCTAAGAAATTACCAAAATACCCCTGCAGGGTAGAAATTACTGAAATACCCCTATGTGTTATGAGTATGATCTATGTATGATATATGCTGCATCCATTCATTATTATGTTGCATATGGGCTAGGTTTATGATTGGAGGAAGTGTATAAGGATCGCATGGTTGCTCGACGACTGTGGATCCACCGAAGGCTTTTTAGCCACCGAAAGCGACTTTCTTTGCACCGTTAAATAGTCCGTAACCCGTGATACACCATTTATAAGCGGCTATCTTTGCATCGTTAAATGGGGCGTCATCGTTCCACAATCGGGTTGTAATAAGGATAGGTGGGTCGAGTATCTCCCCACAGTAAGTGTTGGTTGGAAAGGGGGTGTACAGGTTGGATGGGGATATAAGCATTTGCATACATACGTCATGATTGGATTATGAAAAGGGCTTGGCCCAGTTAAATGTAATATGTGGAAATTGACATGGGTTCAAGCCCTACTGAGGCCTAAATGGGCTAAGGCCCAAAGGCCATCGTATTTGAATTGGGCTTAGGCCTAAAATGATTTGTCTGTTGCATGTTTGTTTGATGAAGGTTGTACATACTGAGTTTTTGAAAACTCACCCCCTCTTTTATTTTCTCAGGTGATGCTCATCAGGAGCTTCGATGTTTGGAGGAACACAGGGTGGCCAGCTAGCAGGACAACTTGAATTTGTTTAAAAAGCATTTAAGTTACTAGTTTGTTAATTAGTTTTCTTTTCTTTAGTCTGGATTGTAATAAGGCTTCCTTTTTGTCATTATTTGGTTTGTTATTTTATTGCGATGTAATTATGAAAAGTTGAACATTGTTTCTTAAACTATAGTATGTCTTTCTACATTTCCGCAACTAAATATTAAAATGATTGGTTTTCATAAATCATATGTTTTAATCAAGTGATTGAAAGGAGTTTTTTTTATTAAGGTTTCTTTTATTTTATGAAGGGTTTTCAATGAAAACACGATTTTCGCTAAAACACTTCAATGTGGCATGCCATATTCGGCCATAACTTTCGAGCCGGGTTTAGGGTGTTACATTTAGTGGTATCAGAGTCTAGGTTGCAAAACTTGAGCTATAAAGTGGGCCTTATTATTTGGTTTCTTTTCTTTTCTACAAAATTTTTTTTTGGATCACACCGTTTTAAGGGAAATCTTGCTGAGCAGCACAACGAGTCTCCGGCATCGTACCAAGTAAGTTCTTCTATTTTTAAGCTTGCTGAAATTGTTATATAGTAGATAGTTAGAGGGCTACTTTAGATGATTTTGTTAGAGTGGAACCGAAGCCCGTAAGATCTTGAAACTGCAGAGCATTTTTGAAAATAATCTTCTTTTTATATATTTCCGTAAAACATCGGGTTAATTATTGAAACTAACTAAGACTTCATAAAAATTTCTAATCCAGATAATACACGAATTGACGATGAGTGCTAGAAGAGGTGCGAGAGGCCGTGGCCGAGGCCGCGAAAGTTTTAGTACTGAACCGTCAGCATCGGGCCATGTGCCCAATGTTGGAGTGGAAGAGGCTCCGGCCTCACCTGTGGCTGCGAATAGACCGTATGATCAGGCCGCTGGAGAAGATACATTGTCGCAGGCAATGCTGAGGATTTTGGAAAGGGTCGCTGGGCCCAATAATGGCACTGAAAATTGGGGGTCCATTTCGGAGTGACTTCGATCTAATGGAGCCAAAATCTTTAAGGGTGTGACTGGTATGGCTCTGAACGTAGCTGAGTACTGGATGGAGGCCACTAAAAGGATAATGGATGATTTGGACTGCATGTCAGAGTAAAAGTTAAAAAGGGCAGTATCGCTGCTTAGGGAGGAAGCCTACCAGTGGTGGCTAACGGTGAAAGAGGGCACCCAACCTGAGCGAATCACTTGGGATTTCTTCAAATCTGCGTTCCAGGGGAAATATGTGGGTGCAAGCTATATGGATGCTCGAAGGAAGGAGTTTCTGAACTTGTCGTAAGGAGATAACTCCGTGGCTGAATATGAGGCGGAGTTTTTACGCCTTAGTTGATATGCAAGGGTGATGGTGGCAATGGACTATGAGCGTTACGTAAGGTTCGAGAATGGCCTCAGGGATAGCCTTAGGGTGCTGATAGCCCCATAGAGAGAGCGAGACTCGTAGCTTTAGTGGAGAAGGCGAAGATAGCAGAGGAGGTAAAGTGCACTGAGCGCTTAAACTGGGAAAAAGAAAAGCGTGAGTTTATGAAAACTCAGTGTGTAATCCCTAAGTACAAACAATCAATTATACAGTAGGCAAATACAGTTTCGACCGAAGCCCATATCAGTAACAGTTTAGTTTCAGTTAGGGCCTTAGCCCAATACAGTAATAGTATCAGTCTAGGCCTTAGCCCATTTTAGTCACAGTAATAGTACAGATATGCAATCAGAAATCCTACCCAACCAGCCTCAACACTCCACTACGTCCAGCCCTACACTCCATGTGGGGATAAAATCAATCCACCCATCCTAACACTCTAAAATAGCACTGGTTGCGGCACTAAGCAGTATTTGCAGCAGAGCTGCCAATACAGTACACTTCCTCCAATCATACCCCATGTAACATATCATACGTCATGTCATAATATCATACATGGATGCAATATATATAAAATGGCATGCTTAATTACAGTCATACATAGCACAAAGGCATAACAGTCATTTTACCTCTTAGGGGCATAATCGTCAATTATCAATTTAGGGTCTAGGCACAATTACCGACCCAACGATATGTTCACAGTCGTCTTAGGTGACCCGTGCAACATTAACAGTCAAACAGTGAAAATGGGCCCAAAGCCTATAATGTGGGCCCATGTGGACCCACACGCTCGTCTGGCCCATAAAGCCCAAAAATGGCCTTAGCCGTGTGAATTACACAGCATGACCCAATATTCTCCACATGTCCGTGTGGTTTACCCATGTGGGTCCACAGGCTCGTGGGGCCCATACTGCCCATTTCGGCCCAGTATGGCCTAAAATGGCCTAAGCCCATGAAATCGCTCATGGTGGCCTCTACAATTAAACGCCCACGTTTATGCGTTCGGATAACCATGTGACCAAGCGCACGCCCGTGTAGTGTTAACGGTCACATTTTTCGGCTTTTGCCGATTTACGATTTGGGCAATGTTTACACACCTGATTGCAAAAGTGCGCAACTAGTCCACGAGTACTCTAATCTATTTCAAATAGAAGCTTCAATTAATAGCCTAAAAATCTAGTTGAAACGAACCCTAACCAGAACACTTATTCATAAGATTACCTATCACTTGTCTAGATCTGCCGATTGAGGCTTGCACACTTATTCCACTGCAAGAGACTAATCACTAGGCCTTAAGGGTTACCTGCATTCCAATCGAGCCTTATCAACCATTAATCAAATGAAAATTTTGAACTAGATGAATAAAAATTTACCGAAAATGCAAAGTCTAGATTAGAAGAAACGGACGATCGGCCTACACTCCCACAAGAGTCGAAAGTACACACTATGATAGAGGCAAGACTAGAAAACTGCACCCCTATCTTAAAACAACAGCACAGGAAAAGTTAGGTGCAAGACTGAAAAGATAAAGAGGAAGAAAGAGAGAGAACGAGCATAACCAAAAAGTTGTATTACCACCAAAGTTGACAGAGAGCACAGAAGAATCGGCACAGAGGGGGTGAAAAAATGAGTAATATTCAGACAAGGTAACAATATAAAGAAGAGAGGGGATCTGTTAATTCAGAAAGAATCGAAGGAGGGGGAGGAGAAAAGAAGAGAAGAGAAATCGGTAGTAGAGGAAGAAGTTGTTTAAAACAAAAAGAATTGAGAGATAAAAAGCAAGGTCATTTGGCCATAGAATAAAAACTAAATGGGAGAGGGAGGAGAGAAAGCAATCAGTCAACCAAAAGAACTTTAGGGAAAAGAAAATTCAGGAATAGACCAAGATGAGCAAAACCCGAAGGATCTCTAAGAATCCTAGGTCCCAAAAAGAGAAACACGAAAGTAGGAAAAGTAGTAAAAACCCAAAAGTGGAATTTCAGCACCAATGAGTGAAAGAAAAGAATCCAAAACACAAAAGTCAGAAACCAAAAGTGAGCAGGGAAGAATCATCCTAGCCCCTAGCCGAATTTTGAGTGCCTAAAGTTCAAATTCGGCACAACTCCTCCACAACCTCAACTCCCCCTAATCCTTTCCTCAAATCTCTCCACAATATCCTCCTAAAATTCGGCTACACACTCCCCACTTCCCTCAAACACTCCAACTGCACATTAGCATCAGAATCCTATTAACATACAACCTCTTACACCACACAGTAGCAAAATAAATACTCCTGTGTGCCCCATAGGGCTCGAACCTCAGTCCATAGGCAAACACCACACGCCACCTATCCCTTAGACCAGTAGGCCCATTCTGTCATGTTTTACCCATATTTATTTAAGAAGCCTACTAACTAGAGACAAGTTTAATTCAAATAAGAAACAAAATTTTTGCACAAGTCAAGGTTTGAACCCAAGACTTCTCAAACACTTCATGTATTTGTGTATAAAATATACAAAAATAAATACCTAGATTTTAGGGCGTTACATATACGTATGAATTTCTTGTGAAAGAAAGAGTGAATGAATTAAATTAAAATGAAAAATGAGTATGATTGATTGTGATATGAAAGAGAACTTAATTATATGCGTTTATAAATTGAGGATGAATTGGGTATTACATGCTTTGTTGTATTAAATCATAAACTAAGTATATATGATTTGCATTAGTAGTTATTGTTTTATAAATAAACTAACCTATTGATTGTTTTTGTGAAAATGCATACAGAAGTACAAGGAAGACAAGGATGTTGTATTAGTTACTAAATTGGTTTAATAATTTAATTTAGTTTCAGGTCAATGTATGTTTTGTAAATTTTATATGAGCTTACAAAGCATTCGTAATACTTATCTTGTTTGCTTTTTTGTCACTGAATAGGTTATTTTGCGGAATGCATCAGTCGGATCAACTCGGAGCTCACACTATCCATCCTCTGATTTGGTGGTCTTTTATTTATTCCAGATTCAATTATGTGGCATGTATATTGGGTTGTATTTGCATTTAAGTTATTTTAGATGTTTATGATCTTGGTCTGATGATGTTAGATGATTTGGTGTTATTATGAGATATGAAGTGACAAGTGAATAGCCAACTTGAAATGTGATTTACTTAAGATAACGGATATGTATATGTGAACGAGTTTGAAACTTATATTTTGGTTCATTTTGATGTGGATATAAGGGTAATGTTTAAAAGTGATGATCTTATTTTGGTTGGTTTGCAACATGAGTTACATATATGTTTTGGTCAATATGGTGTATTTTACTTGATCAGTTTTGACACTTAGAAAGGATGAACTTTGTTGATGAAATCTTGTTATTTGAAATGATGAACATATGTGAATGTTAAGTAAGAATACCAATGCATGATTGTTGATGAATGGTAGGATATGAATTGTTGAATTAAGGTGCCAATTGTGGCATATTGGTTAAGCACTTAAGATGAATAATATAAGTATTGTTTTGCCATGCTTTGGACTTCTTTTGATGGGTTGAGAAATGATATATTGCACGGTTGTGGTATATATGGATGTTTAGTGTGGCAACTTTCTTTGTAAGGTTCCAATTAGGCACACACGGTCGTGTAGTCTATATGTTTTGAGTAACAAATTATGGACACGATCATAGTTTCTCACACTATAACATCCAGAGATAGGGCCTAGAAGTTTTGGCCTCGCAAGTGAAAGTTCGCCAATTTATTGGCGAACTGAAGGTTTTGCAAAAGAATATTAGTAAAAAGTATGCTAGAGAGATGGTGAAACAGTGCACGCCAAAAGATGTGGTAAGGGGGTTCGCCAGATTCATTGCAAGTTGGGTTCGCCAGTTGGTTTGGCAAGCTAGGGTTCATCAGTTGAGTTATGAATTGGGGTTCGGCAGTCAAATTCGAGTCAGGCTTGAATTAGGAAATTAAGATATTGTGTATCTAGGTTACTTTTCGTGTACATAACCTTCTTCTAAACCGACTTGGGTTTCCTAATTCAAGTAGGGTATCCTAAGAATACTAAGACACTTAGTGCCTATAAATAAGCCATTTTTCCATAAAATTTCTCTCATCTATAATTCTGTTGTCAAGTCTCAGTCTAGAATCAAGTTCGTAGCAACTAGAGTAAGTCTCTATCCTACTAGGTTTAATTGTTTAGAAAGCTAGGTTTGCTTATGCGTTAGTGTATGTTCTATTTGTTTAGTAATTTGTGTGCGTGTTTATGTAAGTTGTGAACTAGCTGAACCGTCTACCAACAAGGATAAAGGTAAAGAAAAAATCATTTAAAATTCTTAGTTTTTTAGTGAGTGTCCATTACTTGTAAGATGTGTGTTAACTATTATGTTTTTCAGTAAGTGTGTACTAGTATGCTTTTAAAAACTTAAGGTTTTAAACTAAGTTCGAAAGGTAAGTGTAACACCCTTAACCCGTATCCACCACTGAAATAGGGTTACGGAGCATTACCAGAATTTTTCAGTACATTTTTCAGATAATTCGCGTAAATTACTATTCATTAACTAAGATTATTCATAACTGTAACAGCCCGTTTTTAGACAAATCAGAACAGTGGTTTTGGGACCACAAATCTAAATTCAAAATATTTATTTTATTATTATTTTAATGTTTATAACATGGTATGATGACTGTGTGAAAATTTCGTTAAGAAATTTTATCGTTTAAATGGTCAAATTGATAAAAAGGACTAAATCACGGAAAGCGTAAAACTTGAGTTCTAATAGCTAAAGGTGTCTAATAGCTATAGAACCTTAAAGTTCTTAAGTGGTAAATATACCATTAGTATGTTAGTGGATGTTAATGGTTTGGCATAAATGAAATTTTGAATTAATTTTAAGGTTAAAATGGTAAAATGGTTAATAAATGATAAAATAATTAAAACAAAGCCAATTATCATTCTTATTCTTTCATCTTTTAACCGAAATTGAAGAAGAAGAAAAAGAATATTAGGGTTCTTCATTCGGCTAAGGCAAGTTGATGCAACTAGATCAAGAAAGGAGAAATACAGATTTTGATAGGGAAAAAAATAAAGTACTCAATTAATCAACAATTTCATTGTTTTTCACATCCGAGGTAAGTTCGTATGTTATAATTTCATTTCAAATGTATTCTATATGCTTTGACATAGCATAAATTATGATTATGTGACTTTGGACAAGTTTGGGAATGATTCAATGATGATTCGTCAGTTGGAATCCCGGTTGAACCTTAGGAATAGTTTACGATGCTAGTGACATGTTATTAGGGATACTTTGAGTTGGCTTCAGGCCATGATATAACACTTCGGGTGCGGATAAACTGATTTGGCTTTGGGCCATGCATATTGATTGATTTGGCTTCGGGCCATGATATCAGTATTTCGGATAAGTTACCTTGATTTGGCTTCGGGCCATGGTATAGGTACTTATCGTGTGAGACCATTGAGTATCCGACTTCTATTCCGAATGGTTCAATGGGTAAATGAAAGATGAGAATATATATGAGGTAACTATACCATTAAGCCTATTTTGAGGTAACTATGTAATACATATTCAATAAATTTGACCTCAAGTCCTAACACATCCTCACTGCCCTTGTTAGTCATATAGTCCATAATAACATCGAAACATATATGGGCTCAACAACAATCAAGTTTCCATGCACATATGCTTTCCACAACATGTACTCATTTAACATGTATAAATCATCTCTTTATATTACAAGTATAATTTTATAATAGTTTGTCTCGAGTTCAGATTATTTCATGTCAGAACTTTACTCATATCATTCGAAATATCAAGGTCACATGAGTAGTAGTACACTCAAGGTGTACAAGTCTGTAATCAAGGATGAACATATATTCATCAAATAAACTCCATGTACAAATATCATCATCTCATATTTCCATATATCGATTATCATGTATCGCCATTTTCGTGTATTTCAGACAGATACTTGTAATAACTCATTTCTTATTCATATGTTCTCATGTCAAGATTTTACCCGTTGAATTTATCTAAAATATCGATGGATACACAGGTAGTACACTCGAGGTGTACAAATCAGGATCCGTCAATTCATATTCAATTGTACCCATAAGGTCCTATTTCAGAGATTACATTCTCAAGCCACATATATATAGACAACAGGATTACCAGTCCAGGTTAAATCCTATCTACAATATATACTCAATAGAGCTTAGTCAGGATTACCAGTCCAGGCTAAATCCTTTTTATGACATATGCTCTAAAGAGCTTGATCTGGATTACTCGTCCGAGCTAAATCCAATCCATAACATATGCTCGAGAGGACTTATATCAGGATTACCCGTCCGGGCTAAATCCTTTCATAAATGAGATCAATAGGATTACTCGTCTGAGCTAAATCCCGTCAGCGGCAAATACATGACCTCATTCATTTCGGGAAACCACATATCCATTGATTTTCATTTATTCAAACGGGATTTAACATTTTCAAGCATTTCCCGGCATGTTATTATTTCATACATCTATCACATCCATATAATTCAAATGATCACATTGCACATTCATTCCAAGCATAAAAGTAACTTTTTCATCGTTTATCCTTTATCGAGCATTATTTTGGATGGGCTTTATTAGATACATTTTCAATGTCACACACACACACACACACACACACACACACATATATATATATATATATATATATATGATATTTATACAATCCACAATGCACCATTTAATTCAAGCATATAAACATACACAATTTACTTACACAAACTTACCTCGACAAATGTTCATGTACGTAAAATCTACTAATCCGACATCTTCCTCTTTTCCTCGTTCTAGTTTCGAATTTGGTCTATCTGGATCTATACAAGTAAATTTAACATCAATTTATCATATTTCATATTCAAGGGGACTCAATTTTCATCCTAGGCAAAATCACCATTTTGCCCCTAACTTTTCCATAAATTCCAATTTCATCCCTAGGCTCGAAAAATGAAATTTGTGCAATTTTCTCGTTGTTCCAAGCCTAACCAAAATTTCACCATAAAATTTACAACATATATTTTATATAATTTAGAATTTTTCTTCAATTGTCACAAATTTACATTTTAGTCCCTAAATCATGTTTTCACCAAAAATCGCTTTGTAAAAGTTGTTTATCTATCAACAACCTATCATTTTCTATCATAAATTTAAAATTTTCAGCATATTCATCCAAGACCTAATTTCCGTACTTTGATAACTCTTCAAATTGATCCCCGAAATAGATAGATTAAGCTATCCCAGTTTCAAAAATATCAAAATTATTAAAAAAGGGACAAGAAAACTTACGGTATTTGGCCAGGAAAGTTTCTTATCTCCCTCCTAGGGTTTCCTTGGAATATTTTGGGGAAGAAGATGATAAAAATGATTTTTATTTCTATTTAATTAATTTTTCATCTTTAATAATTTTGATTTCAGATTTAGTCCTTAGGCTTTTTTGAATTTTCCATGGATGAATCATACAAAAATATCTACTAACTTTTTATTAACGGCCTAATTACCACATAAGGACCTCAAGTTTTGAATTCCATAGCTATTTAATCCTTCTAGCTGCTAGAGTTCAACTTTTACATTTTATGCGATTTGGTCCTTTTCGTAATTAAACACATAATCGATAAAATTTTCTTATCAAAATTTTCACATGACATTTCTATCATATTACGGACCATAAAATAAAATTAAAAGAAATTTTATTTTCAACTCAAATTTGTGGTCCCGAAACCACTGTTCCGATTTCACTGAAATTTGGCTGTTACAACTCTCCCCCCTTAAGGAATTTTTGTCCTCAAAAATTTTACCAGTAAAGAGATTCAAACATTACTTTCTCATAGTTTCCTCCAGTTCCTAGGTAGCTCCCTCTATATCATGTCATTGTCAAAAAAATTTTACTAAAGCTACTTTTTTATTTCTCAGTTTTTCTCTTCAAGTGCCAGAATTTCAATCAATCTCTCGCTGTAAATCATGTCAGGCTGAATTTAACATTTATCAAAGTAATAACAGATGATGGGTCTGATCGATACTGTCATAACACATATACTCATAAAAACATTGTGAATTCTGTAGAACTCCGTAATAATACCAATCAATATACAACAGGTCCAATTCTTTTCAATAATCTTATATGACCCGATAAACCACAAACTTAATTTGCCTTTACGGCCAAACTGGAGAACTTTCTTCTATGGCAAAACTCTTAAAAATATTTTATCGCCAATCTGAAACTCTAGTTCTTTTCTTTTTAGATTCACATCGAATTTTTGACGATCAAATACTGCTTTTAAACTATCTCAGACCATTTTTATCTTTCTTTGGTTTCAAGGAATCAAACCAACACCATGTATCTTTTCTCACTGAACTCAGTCCAAAACACCGAAGTTTTACACTTGTGACCATATAAAACCTCACACGATAAGATTTTATACTTGATTGTTAATTGTTACTATATACGAATTCAACTAACGGCAATTATTTCTTTTTCAATTGCCTTTGAATTCTAAAATACAGCACCGAAACATATCTTCAAAAATCTGAATCATATGGTCATATTGATCATCTGTCTAAAAATGAAATACGGTGCTAAAATGTAACCGTATACCCAAAGTTTCTTGTAACTTGTTTTAGAATCGGAATATAACCTATAGATCTCTATAAGAAATAACAGAAACTAGCACATCATATAATCTGACAATCTCAAAAATAGATAATTCAAGCAATCTATCAAGTGAGAAATCCATTCATTCTAGAATAAAATGTACAGGCTTCGTCAAACAATCAACAATTACTCAAATAGTATCTTTCTTTTTCATAATCAAGGAGAATCCTGATATAAAATTCACAGTAACTTTGTCCCATTTCCATTTCGGTATTTTCACTAGCTATAACCATCTTGAAAGTATCATCTCTATCTTGTTGTTACATCCAAAATTTAAATATAGATTCAGAAATACCACATTTCATTCCGAGCTACTAATACATCTTTTTCAAAGCATTATACATTTGATCATTTCCTAGATAAACAGACATAGTACCACTGTGATCATTCATGTAAAATTTTCTATAAATGTTCCAAATTCTTCAGTACAAAGGCTCTATCCCGGAATAACAGGCAATCATTAGATTCAAATCTTCTATCCTGATTCAATAATTATTTCATTTAGTACTCGTTTAACTTACAACTCATTATCACTTTTCTGGGCTTCATAGATCTGTTGCAGAAACATCAATTTAGCCTTATACTCAACTAAAATTAAGTTATTATTAGACAATTACAATCAGTATCCATGGCTTGCAAAGGAAACATAAATTTTCTACTCAGAATATTAGCAACTATATTTACTTTTCCTGAATGATAATCAATTACCAAATCAGGGTCTTTCAATAATTCAAACCATCTACTCTGTGTCAGATTCAAATATTTCTATACCATCGGGTGTTTTAAAATTTATGGTTAGTATATATATGATATTTTCACCATACAAATACTATTACCAAACTCTCAGTGCAAACACAATAATTGTCAATCAGGATCATATATCGGGTAATTCTTTTTCCTGTAGCTTTATCTGGCTGGAAGTATAGACCATTACTTTACCTTTCTTCCTCAAAATACAGTCTAATCCATTCAATGATGTATCACTGTGATAATAAACTCCTTACTCGATTCAGACTAAACCAAAACTGATGTTTCGGTCATCAGGGCTTCCAATTGATCAAAACTTTACTAACATTTGTCAGTCCATTCAGATCTTACCTCTTTTTTATAATAACTAGGTCATCATTGTAGCTATTTCAATTATTAACATTGAAGCTTTGAGCTTTTCCAAAGCCACAACCATCAGATAGATTTAAAACCATAGTGCTATAATATGACCGACATTTCAACCGTATAGATAAAGCAACACTTCAATATCAATTGTGTACCTCAAATTAGAAGAGGGAATGGCCCCAATAATAACCAATGCAGTAATACAATTTTTTTTTATAATCTATTATCTCTATCACCAACTTCATGATCGAGTCAATATTTATAATGTAATAAATGTAATTACCTTTGGCCAATGAATATCTTTCATAGACAAACCATGTTTAAATAATAAAGAAATTGATATTATCTCAGAAAAATCCCGAAAAGTAATATTGCACATACATAGTAGAAACAATTGTAATAAAGACAATATAATTTGCATATTCGCAATTCAGGGCTTCACTCATAGAAGTAGAAAATGATATCATATGAACCTTATCATCCAATCTTTTATCAATCATGATGAACTTGAAAACCCAAGTAAGATAAAGCAAAACCGCTCATGAATCAACCAGACTTACAATAATTCCATCTAATATAATTAGCTAGCCTTCCAAAATGATAAATATTGCATTTGAACATGAATAATTTCATATGCCTTTGAGAATAACAAAACTTATAGAGTACCCAGGAGATATTGCTGTAATATCCCCGATTATAATAGTTGCATTGAAATATCTTTGCAATTTCATTACTATTCCACTGACTAATAAAGTCATCAATAATCTTACATTATTCAGTTCACAGGAAAAGTCAATTCGGAAGAATTTTTGCTAATCAGTTCTGTAAATATCATATTTGGATAAGTCGATTACTCAAGAATAACTTCTTCCTTAACAATGACATCACATATTCAGAATAATCTTTAGAAAAATCTGATATCTCTTTTTTTAATACCGTTTTTACTTACTAACCCATTCTCAAATCTAACTACATCATTAATCATTCAGCCTTTGAACTCTTCTTTCACACTTATGAACTTAGTCAATATAAATTTTGTGAATTTTCATCATATAAAACTGTATTGGTAAAGGAGTAGGGATTGTAAGCCTCAAAATTTAACTTTCATAAATACACACAAATCACTTAATGCGTATCATTAACATGTCCATTATAAAATATTTATTTCATACCTTTATGAGTCTCGTTTCATCATAAGTAACATTTTTACTCACGCACGTGAGTATCACTTTTAGCAGTATCAGAATTAGCTCGGTTGGAAAGCATCTCTGTCTATTTGTAAAACAATATTCATCAGAGTCAGAGATATCACACTATCACAGGTTATATAATGACATGTATTTCTAGACTCCACATATGCTATGTTTAGTCTGAGAACTAACTAAACTGTAGCTCTATTACCACTAAATGTAACACCCTTAACCCGTATCCTTGTCGAAAGAGGGTTACAGAGCGTTACTAGAATTTTTCAAAACATTTTTCAGGTAATTCATGTAAATTACTATTCATTAACTGAGATTATTCATAACGTCCCTTAAATGGACCCTCGAGGCCCAATACGAGCATTAGAATCGAGTCAGAACTTAATCAAAAACTCTAAGAATTTTTTGTGAAATTTTAAAAAATTTCCAAGTTACAGGGCACACACGCCTGTGTGGTCCAAGGGACACATCCGTGTGACCCTGGGACATGCCCGTGCTACAATCGTGTCTTACCCTGTGTGTAACAACTTGATTTTAGGCTTAGTCGGAACAATGGTTTCGGGACCACAAATTTGATGAAGAAAATTTTATTTTTTATTACATTTTTATGGTCTACGATTTCACGGAATGATTCGTGAAAATTTGGTTCGAAAATTTTGACGTTTGGGCACTCAAATTAGTAAAAATGACTAAATTGTAAAAAGTGCAAAAGTTAAGTTTTACATGTTAGGGCGTCTAAATGTCATGAAATTTTAAATGGGAGGTCCTTAAATGATAATTAAACCATTGTATAACTTGTTGGACAAAAATGGCATTGGTTGGGTAAAATTTGAAAGAATAGTAAAAAGGGCATTTTGGTCATTTAAGGGTAAAATGAATTAAAAGATAAATTTTAAACCCCAAATGTGTCCCTTTCTTCTTGCTACAGCAGAATGTACCAAGAGCAGCCATGGTTAGGGTTTGGCCAAGCTTCCAAGCATAATAGTAAGTGATTTCAAGCTCCGTTTTTAATGTTCTATGTATTTTTGAAATCCCGGTAACATAATCTGCTCATTTCTACTATTATTTTGAGCTAGGATTTATGTTTAAAAATTTACCCATGAATGATATGCATGTATTTTGATGTTTAATGGTAGAATATGAAGCTTGAAATTGTGTTAAACAACTTTTGCTAAGCGATTTTACGTGAAAACGAATAAAACGACATAATCGGTAAAAATACCTAATGCTCGTAAGTACATGTTAGAGTGAGAATTTGATGTTTCCATAGAAGGGAAAAATGATGAGCATGTCATAAAACATAAGAAAATAGGAAGAAGTTTAATTTCTGAACCTTGGGGCAAATATACAAAAGTTTAGGGGTCAAAATGCAAATTTGGCAAAACATGATCTATGGACCCATTTGAATAATGTGAGTAATAAATGAGCTATATTTGTAATGTTAGATCAAGGAATTCAAGATTCGGGCTAAAATCGAGATTCAGGCTAAAATCGAGAAAATACCAAGTAGTGGACTTAAATGGTAAAAATGGCCATTTTCGTATACGAGGTAAGTTCATATGATTTTTAATAATGCAATGTGTATTTTAATGTTATTGCTTTAATAGTATATGAGATATAAGTTTATATGTAAATAATGTATTATTTTATTATGTTATAATATTTTATTTTATGACATGTGAAATAAGTTTTAGTATTGTTCAATTAATGGACACAAACGGTGATTTGTGGTTGATGAATTGAGATTAAATGAGGAAATATCGGTTGAACCTTCGAATGGAAAAACGTGATGCTAAGTGGATATACCATGGTTATACGTGTAACGTGGTGCTAAGTGGATATACCACGATTACACATATTGATACATGCAACGTGGTGCTAAGTGGATATGCCACGGTTACATATATTGATTCATTAACGTGGTGCTAAGTGGATATACCACGGTTATAAGTGTAACGTGGTGCTAAGTGGATATACCACGATTACACATATTGATACATGTAACGTGGTGCTAAGTGGATATGCCACGGTTACATATATTGATTAATTAATGTGGTGCTAAGTGGATATACCACGGTTAAACATGTAATGTGGTGCTAAGTGAATATGCCACGGTTACATATATTGATTCATTAACGTGGTGCTAAGAGGATATACCACGGTTAAACATATAACGTGGTGCTAAGTGGATATGCCACGGTTATACATATTAATTTGAAAAGTGGCACTAAGTGCGTATGCCACTATTACATGTTAGCCCAATAGTGTGGTGCTATGTGCATATACCACTAAGTTGGGCATTAATTACAAAAGGTGGAGCTATGTGTTAAAACCACCGGATATTTTTACTTTCCGAAGTGTTCACCGGAAGAAACAAGTTGCTAAATGAAATTTAACGTGAAAAAAAATGTGAGATAATACCGAATATGAATATATGAGTTTTGAATTATGAGTTAGATATGTGATTGAATTTTTGATAGGATGAATATGGATAAGTATTATCTTGAAAGTTGATAATAAGAAATTTTAGTGAAGGAATGAAATTTGGGATAAACAGTATGAAACAGCAGCAGGGGAGTGACTTTGAAAAATCACCAAAAATGGTAGAATTTGAACTAGAAGTGGAATGACATATGTAATTAAATATTATTGAATCTATTTTCCTATAAAAGAAATATAGAAAACAAATAAATTCTGTATTTTGAGATATTTATATTTTTGTAAGACTGGTTCAAACTAATTTCGTGATCCCCTGTTTTGAATTTTAAAAATCATTAAAAATTTTAAAAAACTATTTAAGGAACATAATTTATATGGTTGGATTCATTAGTTAATTTATTTTCAGAAGAAAGAAACGAGAACCTTATTTGAATTTGGTAGAAAAAGATAATTAAATTTTAGTAAAGAGTGGTCAGAGCTGCTGAACCGCAAAACAGGGGAGACTTAAATGAATAAACTGTATTAATTGGCCCAACAAAAAATTCTGAAAATTTTATGGTAAGAATATATGTGAGTCTAGTTTCTGGAAAAATTAATGGATCTTAATTTGGAATCTTTTAGCTCGAGTTATAAATAAATTACCGACTATGACTTGAGTAGACAGCTTGACCAAAATATGAATAAAAGTGTAATTATAGTTGTTTTACCTAAGGAAACATATTGGTAAATTGCTTATTAATTTCATATGGACTTACTAAGCATAAAAATTATCCCCCCTCTCCATTTCTTTTAGTATTGGTAGGTCGACTCGGGGTTGGAGATTGTCAGAGGCAGCATCACAAGATCAGAACGTTGATGTGAAGCTTTGATAAATTTCAAGTGTTTTCAAGTGAGTGGCATGTATAGAGACTTAGTCTTTATGATAGTTGTTAGTATGATTTGGCCAAACATATTGGCTTATGATGGTTAAATCGTATATAGCCATGTGATATGGTTTATATTCGGTCATTGGGTTGTAAACCTAATTGATTATGCATGCTTGATCCATTGCTATATGATATGATCCATTGCTATATGATATGTCATGCTTATGTGGTGAATAAATTACGGTCATTATATGTGACCATATTCTAATGTAAAGGTGTAAGGTAAGAATAAGTAATACTGTTGTTAAAAAAATGAAATTTTATAGCTCGTATTTTAGTTGGATGTTTGTATGTTTGTCCGGTAATGCCTAGTACCCTATCCCGGTCTCGGGTACGGGTAAGGGGTGTTACACTGTGTAACTCTCTGACTTGTGCACACGGTCACACCACACGTCTGTGTGCTAGGCCGTGTTACCCATACGGCTGAGACACATGCCCGTGTCTCTGCCCATGCGCTTAATTCTGAGCATTCTATTTCTCAAATTTAAGGTGCATGGGACACACGGCCTAACCACACCCCCATGTACCAGGTCGTGTGTCACACACGGTTTAGACACACGCCTGTGTGTCTACCTGTGTGGACAAAATAAAGCCATTCCTAGCTTCATTTCTCACCCAAAATCATACCAAATTCTGACACCAAACTTACATCTAAATACCAACCAATCCAAGCATTGGATCCAAGCAATTTATAACATCTAATCATGATATATTGTTACTGCATTCATGCTTAAATCCCACCTTTTATAAGCATACTCATTTAACCTTTCTCAGTCAATCAATAATAAACACTTATGTTATCTCCATAAAATAAACTTAAATACATATATATATATATGTGTGTGTGTACCAAAACATAATCATCACTTGCCATTCCAATGGCTAGATTACAATAATCATTTACATTCACAAGCCAATATAACCTATACATGCCATTATAACCACAATTGATTTACCATATTGTACCGACATGGGCCATTGGATAGTGTGAGTGATCTCCGCCAAGCTTCCAATCTAATGAGCTTCCGATTTACTCTAAAATAGGGAAATAAAATTAAGTAAGCATAAAATGCTTAGTAAGTTCGTATAACATGGTATTTAACTTACCATTAAGTCTATTTTGAGGTAACTATGTAAGGCATATTCAATCAATTTGACCTCAAGCCCTACATACATCCTCGTTGCCCTTGTTAGTCATATATTCCATAATAACATTAAAACATATATGGGCTCAACAACAATCAAGTTTCCATGCACATATGCTTTTCACAACATGTACTCATTTAACATGTATAAATCATCTCTTTATATTACAAGTATAATTTCATAATAGTTCATCTCGAGTTCAGATTATTTCATGTCAGAACTTTACTCATATCATTTGAAATATCAAGGTCACACTAGTAGTAGTACACTCAAGGTGTACAAGTCTGTAATCAAGGATGAACATATATTCATCAAATAAATTCCATGTACAAATATCATCATCTCATATTTCCATATATCGATTATCATGTATCACCATTCATGTATTTCAGACAGATACATGTAATAACTCATTTCTTATTCATATATTCTCATGTCAAGATTTTTACCTGTTGAATTTATCTGAAATATCGATGGATACACAGGTAGTACACTCGAGGTGTACAAATCAGGATTCGTTAATTCATATTCAATGGTACCCATAAGGTACTATTTTAGAGAGTACACTCTTGAGCCACATATATATAGACAACATGATTACCAGTCCAGGGTAACTCCTGTCTACAATATATACTCAATAGAGCTAAGTCAGGATTACCAGTTCAGGCTAAATCCTTTTTATGACATATGCTCTAAAGAGTTTGATCTGGATTACCCGTCTGGGCTAAATCCAATCCATAACATATGCTCGAGAAGACTTATATCTGGATTACCCATCTGGGCTAAATCCTTTCATAAATGAGGTCAATAGGATTACTTGTCCGAGCTAAATCCTGTCAGCAACAAATGTAGGACCTCATTTTTTTCAAGAAATCACGTATCCATCGATTTTCATTTATTCAAACGGGATTTAACATTTTCAAGCATTTCCTGACACTTGATCATTTCTTATATTTATCACATCCATATAATTCAAATGATCACATTCCATATTCATGCTAAGCAAAAAAGTAAACTTTTCATCGTTTATCCTTTATTGGGCATTATTGTGGATTGGGCTTTGTCAGATACATTTTCAATGTCACACACACACACACACATATATATATATATATATATATATATATATATATGATATTTATACAATTCACAACGCAACATTTAATTCAATCATATAAACATACACAATTTAGTTACACGAATTTACCTCAACAAATGTTCGTGTACGTAAAATATACTAATCTGATATCTTCCTATTTTCCTCGTTCTATCTCCGAATTTGGTCTATCCGGATCTATATGAGTAAGTTTAACATCAATTTATCATATTTCAAATTCAAGGGGACTCAATTTTCATCCTAGGGAAAATTACTATTTTGCCCTTAACTTTTCTAAAAATTCCAATTTAGTCCCTAGGCTCGGAAAATGAAATTTGTGCAATTTACTCCCTATTCCAAGCTTAACCAAAATTTCACCATAAAATTTACAGCACATATATTCTATAAAATTCAAATTTTTTCTTCAGTTTTCACAAATTTACATTTTAGTCCCTAAATCATGTTTTCACCAAAAATCACTTTGTAAAATTTGTTTATCTATCAACAACCTATCATTTTCTACCATAAATTTCAATTGTTCAGTATATTCATCCGTGATCTAATTTCCATACTTTGATAACTCTTCAAATTGATCCCCCAAATAGATAGATTAAGCTATCTCAATTTTAAAAATATCAAAATTACTAAAAACGAGACAAGAAATTTGGCCAAGAAAGTTTCTTCTCTCTCTCTCCTAGGGTTTCCATGGAATATTTTGGGGAAGAAGATGATAAAAATGATTTTTATTCTATTTAATTAATTTATCATCTTTAATAATTTTGATTTCCAATTTAGTCCTTAGCCTTTTTCTAATTTTCCATGGATGAATCATACAAAAATATCTAATTACTTTTTATTAATGGTCTAATTACCACATAAGGACCTCAATTTTTGAATTCCATAGCTATTTAATCCTTCTAGCTACTAGAATTCAACTTTTGCATTTTATGCGATTTGGTCCTTCCCGTAATTAAACACATAATCGATAAAATTTTCTCATCAAAATTTTCACATGACATTTCTATCATATTACAGATCATAAAATAAAATAAAAATAAATTTTATTTTCGGCTCGAATTTGTGGTCCCAAAACCACTGTTCCGATTTTACCGAAATTAGGCTGTTACAATAAGCTTTTCTATAAACTCTATTTTCAAGGTATGTTTTTCAAGGTATGTTTTATTCATGCTCCAATGTAAGCCTATGTTTTAAAGATATGTTTTTATAGTACGGTTTTATAAATTGCATTTTTACTAGATTTTGTGTGAGCTCTCTGTGAACAAATGTTTTCAAGCAAGCTCCATATGCAAGCTCTATGTGATAAGTATTCTGTGTGGGCTCCTTTGTGAGCTTTATTTTGGATATATTGGTATACCAAAGTATTGTGAGTACTCATCTACAATTTTTGTAATTTGGGCGTTCAGGCCTTTGGACATGTGGAGAGATACAGAAATGTTGGGCTAGGTTCAATTCAATTGGACCTGTTGAGGTATAGGCGAGTGTTTAGCTTATGCTACACTTATGGGACATGTATGGACTCTTTGAGTCATTCTGAGGTGTTATAAGGAGATCCGAATATCCAATAGTAAGTTAAGACAAGTGTTAAGAACGTGTTTCATGTTTTTCTACTATATTGATAAGGAAAGTATAATAGTATGTTTCATGCTATATGAGCAAGAATAAGCCCAGTTTTAGGTACGATTTTCAATAAGAACCTTTGAAATTATTTTACAAACTTATATGTTTTCTGACAATCAAGATATGCGAACTGGGTCTCACGTCTTTATGGCAAACCCAACAAGAAAAATTATTTTCAAACTAAGTTCCTTTCTATTTTAAACTTTGTATTTTAAGCATACTTTTCACTGAGTTCTTAATGAGCTCACCCACTCTACTCTTACTTTGCAGGTAAGTAGGTTGCAGATGGCAGTGGCGAGGTAGATGACTTGAGTGAGGTTAATTCCTGAACAGATACTAGTGAACCTGAGAGAAAGGCGATGGGATTAACTGTGTGGGCTTAGTCTTATTATAGTTGCTAGTATTACTGGAATAATTTTTCTTAAGTTTGATTTATTTTGTTTTGTGAAATCCTTAATTGAACCCATGTTCTTAATTTCTTCTCTTCGATATAAACAAAGTTTGATGTTTCCTTATTTCTCCTTACATCCATGCCATATTGTATTCTTTTAAATTTTCCAAAGTATTCCTTTTACCTTCGCACGAGCCAGTTCTATTGTGACCCTTGTATGTTTGCGACCCCATTATGCATGCGAACCCTTATTTGTGATAATCGTTTTATTTAGTGAACCTTATATAAATATGAGAACCCTGTATGAATTAACTTTTTTGTTGTGAAGCCCGTTTGCATGCGAACCCATAGTGTTTTCGTTATGTGTGAACTTAGGTTGTATACGAACCACTGATATTATGTGAACCCTTAAGTCTTATAGTTCAGGTGGCATGCGAACCTTTTTCTCTATTTCATCGATAAGCTCACATGTTTTACATTTTATATATAATTTTATTCTGTTGTTGTGTTATAACTTAGCACAATATATGTTGTATATACGTGGTGTGTTGGAGGTTAGGTTTAGAGTAAATGGAGAGTCAC
Organism: Gossypium anomalum; assembly: GCA_025698475.1. Classification (NCBI taxonomy): domain Eukaryota; kingdom Viridiplantae; phylum Streptophyta; class Magnoliopsida; order Malvales; family Malvaceae; genus Gossypium; species Gossypium anomalum. The sequence goes on from CM046961.1 coordinate 58,629,808, forward strand.
TTCGGTGGCTAATGTAGCTCATCAATTTAGGTCAAACCTACTTGATTGGGTTTGAGAGATTATGTTTGTTGGTATCAAAGTTAGCCAGGTTGATTCGCCAAGTTGACAGGTGAGGTTGCTGAAGTGGCAAGATAGGCTCGTTAGTTTGGCGTAGCAAGTTTGCCATGATTGATAAGGTAAGTCCACCGAATTTTGAATTTTGAAGTGATCTGTATGTATGCATGTGACTGCTTGATTGGAGTAGGATTGGGAAACATTGCCTTGGTTTGACTTTATCTTTCATAGGTTTATGCCTCGAATCATCCCTCCGCTGTTCGTCATTCCTATAAGTAGTGGTGTTTTGGCAAACTGTATTCGTGTGTATTTTTGTTGTGTACGAACTGTGTTCACAAGTATGTCAGTAAGTATGGATACCCAATTACATGTGTTTAATGTCTTACCTAATTCAGTGTCCCGTGTGCATTTAGAGTAAGCAAGAATGCCTCCCTGTAGAGTGAATGTGAACTGTGTGAATGAAGTTACCAACCCCTGTGTAGGGGACGCGACTTCAGTTACGCATGAGTGACCTCATAGGTAAAATGTTCTAGAAGATGGGATAGAGCCATTTGTGCAAGCTATGGTTGGGGTTTTTCAGTGAGTTAATGCTGCCAACACTACCCCTATGATCCGTGGATTGCCACTAGACTGTCTGCGAGATCTAAGTGGTAATGAATTTAATAGTGTTAGAGGATTTAGTCCTACCAAGGCTGAATATTGGTTTGAGCGTGTGGAGAAAATCCTCGAGCAGATGGCATGTTCTAATCTTGAGAAATTGGGATGCATTGTATCCTTACTTATCGACGAAGCCCATAATTGGTGAAACACTGTGAAGTAAGAAATTGCTACGAATCGGTTAACATAGGAGTTATTCTTTGGAACTTTTAAGAAGAAGAAGATATGGAAGCTCACAAATGTAAATTCATCAATTTGGTACAAGGTAAGCTATTTGTGACTAAGTAAGAGGCCAAATTTGTGCGACTAAGCCAGTATACAACAGAAGTGGTCTCGCAAGAGAAGAATCATTGTCAGAGGTTTTGCTTTGGACTGCATTATAATATCTAACTTTATTTGGTGACTCATGATGTAGTGAACTTCGACGAATTGGTTGACAAATCCAAAGTCATTAAGAAGATTAAGACCCCCAAACTAAAGATGGAATAGGAAAGTAAGTGTCTAGGTGACCATTCAAAAGGGACCATGACTCCAAAATTTTGGTAGGAATGTTAAACTAAGTTTCATATCGGATCATTCATGACAACAGAACAAGACCCAGGATGGAAAAAAGGGTTCACACAATTCTGTGAGTTGGCCAGTTTGCAAGCACTGTGAAGGAAGACATCTTGGTGAATGTCGTAAAGTGATTGTGGGTTGTTTTAAGTATGTTTCGAAGGACCAATTTTTATGAATTACTGTTACATGTAAATAACTAATGCAATCGTGTAAGTGTACACGTTATTCAAGTAATAAGGTGATAAGTATCGTCTCCACAGGGATCAAAAATTGGTAAAAAAATGATTAAGTTATTATAATCCTATTAACTATACTAAATAGCAGAAAATACTTTTAAAATGAGTAAGAAGTTGGTATAATGAATTAATGTAGTTTAATGCTAAAAACAAAAAATTGATATGGCAAATAAAATGTAGTGGCAAATTACAGAGAAAAGCAAGAATAATTTTGTTGTTGAATGAACAGGGATAGAATTATTTAGGTGAAATGTTCATATCAAAATAATTTCATGGAAAAATATTGTCTAATCAACTGCTCAGAAAATTACTACTGAAACCTGCCTCTTTCGATAGCTAGATTTAAGCTAGAAATCTAAGTTACTGTACATCTACAGAACTCTGGATCAATAACTGCAATGAACAATCTTCTCTGGACAACTCGCAACATCTATGTCCAGAGTGCTATGAGTATTCTATCGAATATTTTCTTGCATCACATGATTCTAAATCCAGTATATTTAGCCTTTTAAGAATTAAAAATACATCTATGAACACAACATATAATCAACTATGTCTAGAGCTTGTATGCATGTATTTAAAATAGGAATAAATTGAATGAAATAGTGATATAGGCAATTTCAAATCATGAATATTAAAGATGATAAACATTCACCCAAAAACTCCAACCCAGAAAAGATTTAGTTCATAGGTGGAAAAGTAAACACCGAATTTAAATCATTCATCAACATTTAAAGAAGTTTGAATCAAAAAAATCAGGAAAACTAAAGGCAGAACTGCAGGATTTCTCGCCACACTCCAGCTTCTCTTTTATCATCCGATCATTTGCTAATCTAGGATAGATGTCTCTTCCCCTTCTTCATGCACGTATTCTTTTCTCTATAGCTGCTACCCTTTCTTTCTCTGAAATTCACTAATGGAATTTTTTCTTTGTGCAGAGAGAGGATTGTTGTTACCAGTCTCTTTCTCACACAAATTCTCCTCTCCTCTTTTTTTTCTTCTATCTTCTACTTTTATTGGGTGATCTGTCCCACCTCATCACACATTTTTCATTCGTCTTTTCAGGTTGGTTTTTTTTTGGTACACGTCCAGCTGGCTGAGAGTGACGTGGATAGAGTGCTGAGTTATTTTCCCAGAATTGCCATGGCAATTCTGTTGGCAATCAATCTTGCCACTTGCCATGGCAATGTTTCACTTCCCTTATTTTCCCACTTCATCTTCTTGCTCTTCCTACATTTGTATTCACACATAACCACACCTTTCCTCCCCAAGTGATAAAAGTAACAGATAATGGCCAATGTAGTGCAATCCAAGCTTTGTTATGCAATGTTATAATATTATCCTAAAAATGCAGGTGTATTTACTTAATTTCAAACAACTAATTCCATCTAGAGTGTAGCAAACCATTTTCAGTGAAATCAGAATAGTGGTTTTGGGACCACAAATTCGATGAGAAAATTTATATTTTATTATTATTTTAATGTTTGTGGAGTGTTAATAAGGTCGTATAAAAATTTTGTTAAGAAATTTTGATGCTTGCATGTTTAATTAAGTGAAAATGACTAAATCGTAAAAGGTAAAGTAGTGTTCTATAAGTTAAAGGTATCAATTAGCTATGAAATTTTAAAGTAAAGGGATTTATGTGGTAATTAGATCGTTATTATTATTGGTGGACATTTATGGACATAAAACTAAGTGATTTTAAGGTTAATTAACAAGGTTAATTTAGTAAACTAATAAATATGTTAAATTAAAATAAAGAAACAAAGGATATCATCTTTTTAGTCCATCTTTTCCACCGAAAATAAGAAATAAAAACTCCATTGAAGAGTGCTTGAAGGTTCGGCTAGTTCATCCATTGCATGTAAGTAATTTTTGATATCATTTTTAATGATTTCTATGTTTTGAAGTTGTTGTAACTTAATCTAGCTAGCCCGGGGGTTGATTTGCAAAACTATTAAAGGTCTAGTGTTTTGCCATGAATATGCTTGTATGGTTTTTGATGTTTGATAGAAGATTGAGTCCTTGTTGTTAAATAAACAAGTTTTGTAAAAAGATTTTTGATGAAATTGTCATTTAGGGAATTACTTATAAAAGTAATAAAATTCAATGGAAAATTTGTGAAGTGTTGATTTGTATAGGTTGGTATAGGTCCCTAGTGCATTAGCTAGCATGACATGTGGATGAAATTGCTTAAATTTCAATTTACGAGCTTAAGGACTAAATAGTAAAGAAGATAAAATATTAGGGGAAAAATTAAATAGTATAAGTATTAAATGGATTGAATTTGCCTATTAGATCAAGATAGACCTCATACGGATCTAGATCGAGGAAAAGCTAAAGCCTTGGATTAGTTGATCTCATTTCGACATCTTTGTCATCGAGGTAAGTTCATATGATTAAATAATGTTTTAATGTTCTATTGATCTATATGTTCATGTATTATTTTCCATGAAATTAAATGATGGAAATCCAACAATGTTACAATGATTATCGAGCCTCATTTGAACCTTAGGAAAACGTAGGATACAAATGAAATGTCATTAGGGTTACCATGTTTCGGGTGCTGGTCTTGAATGTCCTACCGACGGTTGAGGTCCTGCATTTGTTGTGGATACTCTACAGGTTGTGTGAGCAGCATCGTGTAGCTTACATTTCAACCTACAACTTGTGTGAGCAGACCCATTTCATAGCTTGTGTGAGCAGCGATGTAAAGGAAAAGGAAAGGAAAAGTTATATGTTTAGCACACTTTTTTGTGAGCTTCCTCGTGTATCCGATGTTATTCTAAATGGTTCAATGGGCATGAAAAGGAAAGGAACAGAAAGTGTTCAAATAACTTATGTCATGAATCTATTAAAAGGATTGAAAAGGAAATGTTGAACGAAAGTATATCTATGTTCATGAAAATGATGATTTCAAATGATGTTGTTCATGTATAATGACTTACCTTATGTTAATTCAAGTGAATTATGAGTTGATACACTAACATGTGTTGTTGATGATGCTTAGGCTTGTGTAAATCATATGGTTGGATTATATCATGTTTAATTTAAGATTATGCATTGAAATGGTAATTTTTGTTTATGTTTTACAAACTTACTAAGCATTATATGCTTACGTAGTTTCTTTCATATGTTTTATAGATATTCGGAAGCTCGATCGGGTTGGATGTTCGTCGGAGATCTATCGCACTATATATTGATTATATTGGTAGTTTTTGATATTTTGGCCAAGGTTATAATGGATGTATAGGTGGACTTGTGTTTGAATGTTAGTTGATAAGGTTGGCATGTATATGTTATTTTTGTTGATGTAATCTTGGTACTTTTAATGCCTTGTTGATGTGTGTTAATATAGCTAAGTTATGGTGCATGTTTGAATGACCAAAGGGTATGTTTGTGTGGAAATTCTAATGATCATAATTATGGTATGTTATGAAAATGGTATTTGACTAAATGTTATGATTGAGAAATGGTCAAATATGCATATGTATGGATATCTTTGTATGCTTGCTTTTGAGGTGCCTTATATGGCATAATGGTTGAATGGTTTTAGTCATTTGAATTGATCAGTTTATGCTAGTTTTAGTATGCCTTGGTCATGGGTGCAATTTTCTTGTAGGTACATGCTTGTAATGGTGATGGAAATGGCTTGATTTTGGCCAATTTCATGTTCACCTGGCCTGAGACACGGGCGTGTGACTTAGCCGTTTATGACACACGGCTTGTGACATGGTCATGTGTCCCTTGCAGGTTCGAAGGTTTACAAGTCAGGCAGTTACGCGGCTTAGCATATGGCTTGGCACACAAGCGTGTGGCTTGGGCGTGTGACCCAACTTCAAAAGTTACACGGGCACGAACACAGGCTGGGACACAGCCATATGTCCCTATTTCGAATGTTACACAGCCTGAGACACGGACATGTGTTTCAGCTGTAACACCCCTTACCCATACCCGAGATCGAGACAAGGAACAAGGCATTACCGTACACGAACATGACATTTTCAAAAATTTTTGGGCTATAAAATTTTGTTCCGAATTAAAACCAATCAAACATAATCACAATGTCCCTATTATGGACCTACGAGGCCCAAAACATACATTGAGAATGGTCCGGGACTAAACCGAGGACTTAAGAAAAATTTTAGGAAAATTCCTAGGTTAAGCCTCACACGCCCATGTGGAGGTAATGCACATGCCCGTGTGATTTGGGAGACGCCCGTGTCCCCTAATCGTGTGGAATTAATTGAATTTATTTTTCATTTCGAGCCTACAGGGGTTTTCACAAGGCCGAGCACACGCCCGTGTCCCTGGCCCGTGTCCGTTACACGGCCTAGACACGCCCGTGTTATCGCCCGTGTCCGAAAACCCCAGCATTCTATTTATGACGTAATCATGCATTTAGGGACACAAGGCCAAGACACACGCCCGTGTGCTAGGCCGTGTCCTCCACACGGTTGAGACACACGATCGTGTCTCTACTCGTGTGTTCACTACCATGCATCCTGACTTAAAAATTTTAGGTGTAGGGGACCCACGGCCTTACCACACGCTCATGGGGCTGGCCGTGTATCACACACGGTCCAGACGCATGCCCGTGTGGACCTTTTTGGAGGCTACAATTCCAAGCCAATGGTCACCCTCGATATTCAATCATATTTGTGAACTTCCATGATGTTTAACATGGCCTAAATATGCTCGAGTACTACCATAAATGGTCTATTGCATGTTAACCTCATCTCAACGGTTATGTACATGCTAATATATCCTCTTTGTGTTAAAGATTACAATATCATACAACACACTTATACTTGGCTTATTTAATAATTCATTGCCAATTAAGACCTAATCATGTCCAAGTGATTTGGCCACATTCTTCAAATCCATTCACGATATACCACATTGAGCCAACCCATGAACATTTAAACTTTAACATGCATAATTAGTAAGTTACAACCTACATCAAAGTGAGCCATGTCTTATGGCCATATACAGAATGAATAGATTTATCATTCAAGCCTTTACATTGGCCAACCAATGACACATATCACAAAATAACCAAAAACCTATACATGCCATTGTAACAAAATAAAAGTAGCTATATACCAAAGCAGGACAAATTGATAGTGTTGACAATACTCCAACCGTCTTCCAATATTCACGAGTCCACGAGCTCTGTAAAATAGGGAAAGACAAGGGGGTAAGCAGAAATATGCTTAGTAAGTTCGGATAATAGGAAGGTAAACTTACCAGTTATTTAGCATGCAACCATTCAAGATATTCATGCCAATACATGCATAATATAAATTCCCTATTACATACACTCAATCATCAAGTTAGTTCCATCTCAAGCAATATAGTAGTTATCTTAGATGAGCTCATCATTTCAAGCATTACCATTTTCACTTCTCATTATCGTCTCGTTAAAATTCTAGGGAATCTCGAGGGGTATCCATTTACCATCAAGTCATACTAGTGATCATTTTAAATCCACACTCCCGTGAACCTCACTCTTACGATGGGATTACCAATCCAGGTTAAATCCCTCATAACATGAATGTAAGGAGTGCTGTCAGGATTACCATTCCAGGCTAAATACCTTACACGACAATCACTCTAATACACTTGGATCTGAAATACCATTCCAGACTAATTTCAATCCTTTAATTGTATTACCCATCCGGGCTAAATACATAATGCACATATGTTCAACGGAAGGTTCAATCATTTAAGGAGCACCCATCCGGGTTAGATCCTTACTATACTGATATCATTGGATTACCCGTCCGGGCTAAATCCCTTACTGCAACACATGCAGGATCTCATGTCATGTAAGCGTGCATTTACCCATTGAATCTCCCTTTTTCATTCAACTGGGACAATTATCATCTGTTCATTTTACACCATCACATTTCATGGATTGTCATGCAATCACATTCTAAATTAACATAAATTTAAGAGTATGCATATTTAGGTATATTTAAAGTTCACTTCGAGTTACACGAACTTACCTGGTAATTACTTCGGTTTCGTGTTTCGGTTATTCCGAAACCTTTCGTTTTCCTCGGTCGACCTCCGAAATTGGTTCCTCGGGGTCTATATCAGTAAAAATAAATTATTAATAGCTAATGCTATTTATTTCGGACCTAAATTTCACCCCCGGGCAAAATGACCATTTTGCCCCTAACTTTTCAAAATTTCACCACTTAGTCCCTAGGCTCGTAAAATGAAATACATGCAATTCCCTGGTTACCCAAGCCTAGCCGAATGTATCCTAAACTCATACCAGCCCACATTTTCCTCTATTTCACATTTCTACCACATATTTTGTACCTTTTGCAAAAAGGTCCTTTTAGGGGTTTTTCATAAAAATCACTTAGGAAAAGATGTTTAACACACATCTGTCATTCATATTCCTCCATAAATCATCAAAGAACAAACATGTCACATGTGGGTCATTTTTCATACATGAACCCTAGCTTGAAATATGGGTAGAAATGGAGAGAACATGTTACAAGGATCTAAAAAATACAAAGAATATTAAAAACGGGCTAGGGAACACTTACTATTAAGCTTGAAAATGTTGAAAACCCTAGCTATGGAGAGCTTGAGAATTTCGGCTGGTACAAGGGAGAAGATGGCTGATTTTTGCCTTCATTTTCCCTTTTTATTGATTTTATTACCAAATGAACAAAATGCCCTTCCTTACTAAACTTCCAAAATTTTCCATGCATGCCCATTTTTGTCCAAAAACTTAGAAATTGGGAAAATTACTCTTTAGGACCTTCTAATAAATAATCTAAAGCAATTTCATGAAAATTGCTTCTAGAATCCAAGTTTTGCAATTAATTCAATTTGGTCCCTAATTTCCAATTGAACACCTTACAGTAAGAATTTCTTCATGAAACTTTAACACATGCCTACTTTCATATTTTAGGCCTCATAATAATCATAAAATAAATATTTTAACATCGAATTTGTGATCATGAAACCACTATTCCGACTAAGCCCTATTTTGGGATGTTACATTTCTCCCCTCTTAGGGACTTCGTCTTCGAAATCTTACCAATAAATAGGTTCGGATATTGACGTCTTATGGATTCTTCAGGTTCCCATGTGGCCTCTTCCACTCCGTGTCTATGCCACAAAACTTTCACTAAGGCTATGTTCTTGTTCCTCATCTGTTTGACTTTTCGAGCCAAAATCTTAACTGGTTCTTCATCTTAGGTCATGTTTGATCTAATCTCAACTTCTGTCAATGAAATCACATGAGTGGGGTTTGATCTGTATCTACGTAACATGGACACTTGAAATACATCATGAATATTTTCCAATTCGGGTGCAATGCTAACTGGTAAGTTATTGGTCCAACTTTCTCGGTAATGGTCCAATAAACCGCGGGCTCAATTTACCTTTCCGGCCAAATCTCAGAACCTTTCTCCATGGAGAAACTTTCAAGAATACTTTATCTTTGACCTGAAATTTGATCTCTTTTCTTTTCAAGTCAGCATACTACTTTTGCCTATCCGATGCCGCTTTCAAACAATCGCGGATCACTTTAACCTTTTCTTCTGTTTCCTTGATCAAATCAACCCCATGAATCTGGTGTTCTTTGAGTTCCGTCTAATAAAATAGAGTTCGGCACTTCCAGCCATACAATGCCTCATAAGGCGCCATTTTCAAACTCATTTGAAAACTGTTGTTGTAGGCAAATTCCACCAAAGGTAAGTATTTTTCCCAACTACCCTGAAATTCAAGGACGCAGCATTGTAACATATCCTTGAGGGTCTGAATCGTCCGCTCAGACTGACCATCAGTCTGTGGGTGGAATGCCGTACTGAAACTCAATTTTGTACCCAAGGCTTCTTGTAATTTTTTCCAAAATCTTAAAGTAAATCTCAGGTCTCTATCTGAAATAATCGACAACAGTACTCCGTGTAGTCTTATAATCTCAGATATGTATCAGTCGACCAATCTATCAAGAAAGTAATCTGTTCGTACAGGAATAAAGTGAGCCGACTTTTTTAGTCTATCTATAATAACCCAAACAACATCTTTCTTTTTCGGGGTTAATGGTAATCCCGTTACGAAATTCATAGTAATCCTGTCCCATTTCCATTCGAGAACCATCACAGGCTGTAATAAACCCGAAGGTGCTTGGTGTTCCGCCTTGACTTGTTGGCATATCAGACATTTCGATATGAATTCAGAGATATCTCTTCTCATACCACTCCACCAGTACATTGCCTTTAAGTCGTTGTACATCTTAGTACTTCCCGGATGAATAGACAAATGGCTATCATGTGCCTCTTGTAAAATTTTTTGAATGAGTTCATTATCTTTAGGTAAACAGACCCTATCTCAAAATATCAAGCATCCGTTGGAATCAATTTGAAAATCTGACTCAATGCCCGTTTCACACTGTGCTCTTTTGGTTTGCAAATCACCATCATTGATTTGAGCTGCGCAAACCTCGTGGAGAAATGTCGATTTGGCTCTCAATTCTGCCAAAACTGAACCATCATCAGATAATGCCAAATGCGTGTTCATAACCCTCAGAGAAAATAAGGACTTTCTACTCAACGTGTCAGCGACTACATTCGCCTTACCAGGATGGTAGCCGATCACAAGCTCATAATCCTTAATCAACTCTAGCCACCTTCGCTGTCTCAGATTCAATTCCTTTTGAGTCATCAAGTACTTCAAGCTCTTGTGATCAGTGAATACACGGTAAGTTTCACCATACAAATCGTGTCTCCAAATCTTCAAGGCAAATACAATGGCAGCTAGCTACAAGTCGTGAGTCGGATAATTATTCTAGTGCGGTTTCAGTTGCCTTGAAGCATAAGCTATCACCTTGCCCTCTTACATAAGCACACAAACTAGTCTATTTAAGGACGCATTGCTGTAAATCACAAATTCTTTTCCCAGATCGGGCTGCACCAACACTGGAGCTTCCGTCAGTAATGTCTTTAATTTATTGACACTTTGCTGACATTTTTCCGACCATTAAAACTTAACATATTTTTGTAGTAACCTCGTCAAGGGAGTTGCAATCATCGAAAATCCTTTAACAAAGTGTCAATAATAACTGGCTAAGCCCAAAAAGCTTCTAACCTCTGTTACGTTCTTTGGCGGCTTCCACTCGACAATAGCAAAAATCTTATTCGGACCAACTCAGGTGCCATCACCCGACATAATATGACAGAGGAATCTGACCTCTTGAAGCCAAAACTCACTCTTGCTAAACTTAGCATAGAGTTTCTTATCCCCTAAAGTCTGTAAAACAGTCCTCAAATGTTCAGCATGGTAGGACTCATCTCAGGAAAAGATCAAAATATCATCTATGAATACTACTACAAATCTATTCAAGCACGGCTGGAATACTCGATTCATTAAATCCATAAACATAGTTGGGGCATTTGTTAGACCAAAAGGCATGACGAGGAACTCGTAGTGACCATACCTCGTCCTGAAGGCAGTCTTAGGCACATTTGCCTCTTTTACTTGTAACTGGTAGTAACTATCTCAAATCTATTTTTGAAAATACGGTGGCTCCCCTCAACTGATCGAACAAGTTGTCAATCCTTGGCAAGGGATTCTTATTCTTAATAGTCACCTTGTTGAGTTATTAGTAGTCTATGCACAACCTCATCGATCCATCTTTCTTTTTCACGAATAATACGGGAGCACCCCAAGGTGAAGAGCTCGGTCTTGTAAAGCCTTTGTCAGTCAATTCTTGCAACTGTGACTTTAATTCCTTCAACTTGGTTGGGGCCATTCTGTACGGAGCAATAGAAATAGGCATCGTTCCCGGTACTAGCTCAATACCAAATTCCACCTCTCTAACAGGAGGTAATCCTGGTGGCTCTTCTGGGAACACGTCTGGATATTCACATACTATTGGCACCGACTCAATCTTCAACTCAGATTCTTTCGTATTTAATATGAATGCAAGATAAGCTTCATATCCTTTCCTCATATACCTTTGATCCATCATTGAAGTAATCACAACCGACGGTGCATTCAACTCATTCGAATCAACCCGGAGAATCACACCATCTGAGCATTTCAATTCTATGTACTTACTACCGCAGTTCACTATCACATCATGGACGGTCAACCAATCCATGCCAAGTATTACATCAAATTCATCAAATGGAAAAAGCATAAGATTTGCTGAAAAACAATAACCTTGAATCGTCAAAGGACAATTCTTACAGACTTTATCTACTAATACCGACTTGCCTAGAGGGTTTGACACCTTAATTACAAATTTCGTAGGTTCCACAGACATATTCATGCTAGACATCAACTTTATGCAAATGTACAAATGGGTTGACCCGGGATCAATCAAGGCAATAACACGAGTATGATAGATAGAGAATGTACTCGTGAAGAAATCGGGAATAGAGGCTTCTTTTCTAGCGCGTATCGCGTAAGTTCTCGTTGGAGCCCGAGTTTCCAATCTTGCAGTAGTATCCTTAGCAACAGTTCGGCTATTGCTGGCACTCCCAGGATGTCGTGGCGGTCTACCTCAAGAACTAGGAGCATTTTGCTTTGGGGTCACTTCACCCTCTTTATCCACTCGCTCCAGGCAATCTTTAAGAAAGTGGTCAAGAGAACCACATCTAAAGCAAGCATCACTTCTCTTTCGATAGTCCCTAGAGTGGAATTTATTGTAGCTTTCGCACCTCGACCTTTGATCGTCCACACTTCCCACACTAGTTACCTTAGGGGAAGAAGACTTCGGGTTGTAACGCTTAGAGCCTCTTGTCCAACTTGAATATCCCACCGATGCAGTGGAACGCTCTTGTTGACTCTTTGATTTCTTTGAGAGAAACGAGTGCGTTCTGCCACTGGATCTCTTATGGGAAATCTGAGCCTCTATCTTTGCTTGCTTCCTCTCATTATTTAACTCTTCGGCCTTCTTGGCCCTATCAGCTAGTGCCGTAAATTCTCGTATTTCCAGGATTCTGATCACCAATTTAATTTCCTCATTTCAGCCTTCCTCGAAGCACTTACACATTTCGACCTCTGATTGGACCCACTCCGTCGCATATTGACTTAGCCTTACGAATTCCCTCTCGTATTTTGACACCGTTTTATTTCTTTGCCTGAGTTCCAGGAACTCTTTTCGCTTCAAGTCTAAAAATCTTTGACTGATGTGTTTCTTTTTGAACTCAGCTTGGAATAACTCTCATGTAATATCTTTCTTCGGTACCATTGAGGATACAGTCTTCCACCAATGATATGCAGTATCTTTTAGAAGAGATACAACACACTTTAGACACTCCTCGGGTGTATAAGACAACTCGTCTAAAACTCGTGTAGTGTTCTTGAGCCAAAACTCAGCTCGTTCAGCATCACCATCAACCTTAGCTCTAAACTCTTCAGCCCCATATTTTCTGAGTTTGTCCACTGGGGCCTTACTGATTCTCATGGGTGCCATGCCTTGTGGCACTTCTCCCTCAGGTCGAGCAGGGGACGGAGGAGATCGTGGTATATTGGGGCGGTTTCCCAAGTAATCCCCAAACCATTCATCCATCATCTCAAAGAAGGCAACTCTTGCCTCTTCTCGGCCTTTAGACATAGGCCTTCTACTACTACTAGCAATAGCTCACTGAACGGAAGCTGGAGCATGGCTCTCGGCTCCCTCGAACTTATCTTGAGTTTGATTGGAAGACATTTACTATATTCAAATAGAATTAAAAATGGTTAGGAGATGTCACACTATCATAACTTGTATAATAGCATGTATAGATATACTCAACATATGCTACGTTAGTCCTAGAACCGACTAAACCGTATCTCTGATACCACTAAATGTAACCCCCTTACCTGTACCCGAGACTGGGACAAGGTACGGTGCATTACCATGCACGAACATGACATTTCTGAAAATTTTTAAGCTATAAAATTTCGGTCCGAATTAAAACCAATCAAACATAATCACAATGTCCCTATTATGGACCTACGAGGCCCAAAACATACATTAGGAATGGTCCAGGGCTAAACCGAGGATTTAAGAAAAATCTTGGGAAAATTCCTAGGTTAAGCCTCACATGCCCATATGGAGGCAATGCACACGCCCGTGTCCCCTACCCATGTGGAATTAATTGAATTTATTTTTCATTTCAAACCTACAAGGGTTTTCACACGGCCGAGCACATGCCCGTGTCCCTGGCTCGTGTCCTTCACACGGCCTAGACACGCCCTTGTTATCGTCCGTGTCCAAAAAATCGAGCATTCTATTTATGATGTCATCATGCATTTAGGGACACACGGCCAAGACACACGCCCGTGTGCCAGGCCATGTCCTCCATATGGTTGAGACACACAGTCGTGTCTCTACCCGTGTGTTTACCACCATGCATTCTGACTTAAAAATTTTAACTGCAGGGGACACACGGCCGTACCACATGCTCATGGGGTTGACTATGTATCATACATGGTCCAGACACACGCCCGTGTGTCTACCCGTGTGGACCTTTTTGGAGGCTACAATTCCAAGTCAGTGGTCACCCTCGATATTCACTCACATTTGTGAACTTCCTGATGTTTAACATGGCCTAAATATGCTCGAGTACTACCATAAATGGTCCATCGCATGTTAACCTCATCTCAACGGTTATGTACATGCTAATATATCCTCATTGTGTTAAGGATTACAATATCATACAACACACTTATACTTGGCTCATTTAATAATTCATTGCCAATTAAGACCTAATCTTTTCCAAGAGATTTGGCCATATTCTTCAAGTCCATTCATGATATACCACATTTAGCCAACCCATGAACATTTAAACTCCAACATGCATAATTAGTAGGTTACAACCTACATCAAAATGAGCCATGTCTTATGGCCATATACAAAATGAATAGATTTATCATTCAAGCCTTTACATTGGCTAACCAATGACACATATCACAAAATAACCAAAAACCTATACATGTCGTAGTAACAAAATAAAAGTAGTTATATACCAAAGCATGACAAATTGATAATGTTGACAATACTCCAACCATCTTTCAATATTCACGAGTCCACGAGCTCTGTAAAATAGGGAAATACAAGGGGGTAAGCATAAACATGCTTAGTAAGTTCGGATAATAGGAAGGTAAACTTACCGGTTATTTAGCATGCAACCATTCAAGATATTCATGCCAATACATGCATAATATAAATTCCTATTACATACACTTAATCATCAAGTTAGTTCCATTTCAAGCAATATAGTAGTTATCTTAGATGAGCTCATCATTTCAAGCATTACCATTTTCACTTCTCATTATCATCCCGTTGAAATTCTAGGGAATCTCGAGGGGTATCCATTTACCATCAAGTCATACTAGTGATCATTTTAAATCCACACTCCTGTGAACCTCACTCTTACGATAGGATTACCAATCCAGGTTAAATCCCTCATAACATGAATTTAAGGAGTGTTGTTGAGATTACCATTCCAGGCTAAATCCCTTACATGACAATCACTCTAACACACTCAGATCTGAAATACCATTCCAGGCTAATTTTAGTCCTTAATTGTATTACCCATCCGGACTAAATGCATAATGCACATATGTTCAACAGGAGGCTCAATCATTTAAGGAACACCTGTCCGGGTTAGATCCTTTCTGTACTAAGATTATTGGATTACCCGTCCGGGATAAATCCCTTACTACAACACATGCAGGATCTCATGTCATGTAAGCGTGTATTTACCCATCGAATCTCCCTTTTTCATTCAACTGGGACAATTATCATCTATTCATTTTACACCATCACATTTCATGGATTGTCATGCACTCACATTCTAAATTAACATACATTTAAGAGTATGCATATTTAGGTATATGTAAAGTTCACTTCGAGTTACACGAACTTACCTGGTAATTACTTCGGTTTTATGTTTGATTATTCTGAAACCTTTTGTTTTCCTCGGTCGACTCTGGAATTGGTTCCTCGGGGTCTATATCAGTAAAAATAAATTATTAATAGCTCATGCTATTTATTTCGGACCTAAATTTCACCCCGGGCAAAATGACCATTTTGCCCCTAACATTTCAAATTTTCACCACTTAGTCCCTAGGCTCGTAAAATGAAATACATGCAATTCCCTGGTTACCTAAGCCTAGCTGAATGTATCCTAAACTCATAAAAGCCCACATTTTCCTCTATTTCACATTTCTACCACATATTTTGTACCTTTTGCTAAAAGGCCCTTTTAGGTGTTTTTCATGAAAATCACTTAGGAAAAGATGTGTAACACACATTTAACATTCATATTCCTCCATAAATCATCAAAGAACAAACATGTCACATGTGGGTCATTTTTCATACATGAACCTTAGCTTGAAACATGGGTAGAAATGGAGAGAACATGTTACAAGTATCTCAAAAATACAAAGAATATTAAAAACGGGCTAGGGAGCACTTACTATTGAGCTTGAAAATGTTGAAAACCCTAGATATGGAGAGCTTGAGAATTTCGGCTGGTATAAGGGAGAAGATGGCTGATTGTTGCCTTCATTTTCCCTTTTTATTGATTTTATTACCAAAAGACCAAAATGCCCTTCCTTACTAAACTTCTAAAATTTTCCATGCATGCCCATTTTTGTCCAAAAACTTAGAAATTGGGAAAATTAATCTTTGACCTTCTAATTAATAATCTAAAGTAATTTTTGCAATTAATTCAATTTGGTCCCTAATTTCCAATTGAACACCTTACACTAAGAATTTCTTCATGAAACTTTAACACATGCCTACTTTCATATTTTAGGCATCATAATAATCATAAAATAAATATTTTAACGTCAGATTTGTGGTCCCAAAACCACTATTCCAACTAAGCCCTATTTTGGGATGTTACATCAGCCATGTGAGTCATACGGCCTAGCCACATAGCCGTGTGACACCTGCAGTTTAAATTTTTTAACCTTTTCCTGAACTTTATGATTGATTCCAAAATAGTCACGAATTGTTTCTAAAGTGTATTTAAGGCCTCCGAGGCTCGTATAAGGGACTATATGCATGTAAATGAATGGATTATGCTATGATGATGTTGATGTACAAAATACATGTTTTTAAGTTGCATTTATTTGGTAATGATCCATAGCCCTATTCCAGCGACAAATATAATTTAGGGGTGTTACATAGAGGCCTTAAATATAAAACTTTTCAAGAGTTATCAATTGCCCAGAACGTTTGGAAGGACCGTAGGCTCAAACTGCAACCCCTACTTAAGTGTGAGCTGGTGCTCGTGGATTTGGATGAGGTAGAGGTGGTGAAACAAGGCATGTTGGCCAACGAACTTTAGCTTGTATGGTTGCAACTCAATATGAGATAGGAGGCATTGTATGAGTCTATGCTATAAGGGAATCGCATGAGTAAGGTGCCACCAATGTTATTATGGGTTCCTTCACTCTACGAACTATTACATTGTTTTCCTTGATTGACTCTAGTTCCACGCACTCGTATTTTGAATGAGCTATCTTGTGAGTTGGGAATCCTTGTAGAAACCATAGATAAAGGTGTGACTATCAATAGTTCGTTTAGGGATAGTATGTTGGTCAATAGAGTGTACCATAGGTGTCCACTAGTGATTAAAGCTCAAATATTCTATGTGAACTTGATGGAGTTGTCATTCTATGGGTTCGACGTGATCTTGGGGATGGATTGGTAGACTAAGCATCAAGATTGACTTTGAGTTGAAAAGGGACACTCTACGAAGCAGTGAAAGTGGGAAAGTTTTGGTGGCTGATGAGTGAGCTCAATTTATGTCTAACATGGTCTCGGTATTGAAGGTAGAAAAGATGCTAGGTAAAGGTTGCAAAGCCTATCTTAATTTTGTGATGGGTTCATTGGATATGGAGAAAGGAGTTCACGAGATACAAACTATGAAAGACTTTCCTAATGTGTTTCCTAACATGTTACTTGGGTTACCTCCAAACCGTGAAGTGGAGTTTTCCATTGAGTTGTACCCTAGTAGTTCACTAGTGTCCATTTCACCATATCGCATGACACCTATAGAGCTTAAGGAGTTGAAGATACAACTTTAAGAGTTTCTTGACAGAGGCTTCATTTGACAAAGTACTTTGTCATGGGGATCGCTAATGTTATTTGTAAAGAAAAAGGATAATAACCTAAGGATGTGCATCGACTACAGGCAATTAAACAAACTGACTATAAGAAATGAGTATCTTTTCCCAACAATTGATGATCTATGTGAAACTAGACTCATTAGGCTTCAATTTCATATTTTATTCAGCTCTAACTCAATTTCCAAAATTTTTGGTGGTTTTTCAAAGTCGGACTATGGCTGTTGTCAAAAACTATTTTAGTGTAAATTAACGATACTAAGTTTATCACATCATATTAATTCATTTTCACCACATTGGTAAGGTTACATATTCATACATCATGAGTATAGGCCTATAATCATAAAGCCATCACAAAATCATTCTCATAAGCATGAATTACCTATTTACATCTTCACTAAATGTGCATCATAAACTAAAATCATTTCTCATGAGCTTGACATACATACCTGTGTTACTCAACATGCTCATATTCATTCCTTACTAATCATATAATATGAATTGAATTCACATCTCATCAATTTCATGTAAGTACCTGTACCACTCACAATGTGGTCATAACATTTCTCATTTAGCTTAAACCATAACTCTCACCATTGAACCATTCGAAAAGCCATCGGATATTCACTAAGCCTCAAACATAGGGTATAATGTCGATGCCATGTCCCAGACATGGTCTTATACTGGCTCATCCATCAAGTTGATCCCATGTCCCAGACATGGTCTTACACTGACTATCGAAATCGAGGCCGACGCCATGTCCCAGACATGGTCTTACACTAGCTCTCACATATCCATACCGATGCCATGTCCCAGACATGGTCTTACACTGACACATCTCGTAGCCGATGCATGTCCCGGACATGTCTAACACTGGCTTACATCTCGAGGCCGATGCATGTCCCAGACATGAATTACACTAGCTCTCGTCTTAATGCCGATGCCATGTCCCAGACATGGTTTTACACTGGCTCTCATAATGTGGCCGATGCATGTCCTAGGCATGTCTTACATTGGCACACAAATAACCCAAATGTCATGGCATGAATATCCGAATTGTTTCTTAAGGTTCAAACGGGAATTCTACTATCTCAATATTCATCAAACATAATCATTTCCATAACCAAGCAATTCATGCTATATCAATTTAAACACATATAATAACAATGTAGTTGTATTATTTACATGCAACTTACTCGTTTTAATGGAATATCATATTCCATCAAATCTCCAAGCATTCAATCAACACATAAATGTTATTTACATTTGACATCACCTTTTCATATACAATATCATCAACCTAAACTTTAATACAATCATGGAAAGATGGATTTTCAAGTATAATAATAATGGCATAAATATCATGCTCAATTAATAACACGGACTTACCTTAAATGCAATTTCAGCTAATTATTTTCTTTTTGTCTTTAACCACGCACTTTCTCGATTTAAGCCCAAGTCTCAATTTTATTGATCTAAAATGCTGAAATTCACTCATTTAATCACAAATAAATTTGGACAACCAAAATTCACATTTTTGGCAAAATGACCATTTTGCCCCTAGACTTTCACAAAATGATCATTTTACCTTTAGGCCCAGAATTCAATTTTTATTGAATTTCCTTATTAGCCAAGCCTAACCGACCAATTATTACTCTTATGACAACCCCAAATTTCCACTATTTCACACAATTACAACCTATTTTATAACTTTTACAAAATGGCCCTTTTAGGTGTTTTCAATGAAAATCTTTTCACAAAAGTTGTTTATTACACAACCAAGACTCATTTTCTTCCATAAAAATTCAGAAAACAACATAAATCCTTTCATGGCAAATCCCTAGACTATCAACCATTTCACAAAATAGTCCCCCCTTAGCTAGTTCATGCTACAAGGGTTCCAAAAGTACAAAAATTATCAAAAATAGGCATCTAAATCACTTACTTGTAAGGGATATAAGTTGCTGAGATTTTTGAGCTTTCAAAACCCCCTCTTTGCTGGTATTTTCGGTGGGGAAGAAGGAAGATGAAAAGATGACAACAATTTTTTTCTTTTTGTTTTATTTTATTACCAAATAAGTCACCTAATGCACACCAACTTTGACTTTTCAACCCTTTTTTGTCTCCTTGATCAGACACTAACATTTTTATGGTCTATTTACTCAATAAAGACCATAATTTAATGTTCTATAGCTATTTGACACCTTTAGCTAGAAAAATAAAACTTTTGCCCTTTACACGATTTAGTCCTTTTTCGCAATTAAGCATGAAATTGCTAAAACTATTTCACCAAAACTTTCATGCACTCATATAATCATGCTATAACACATCAAATATCATTAAAAATAATTTCTCCAGCCCCAGAATAGTGGTTTCGAAACCACTATTCCAACTAGGCCTAAAATCGGGTTGTTACATGCTGCATTCATTGACTTGATGAATCGAGTGTTCTATGAATACTTGGATCCTTGTGTGGTGGTGTTCATAGATGACATTCTGGTGTATTCACAAACTGAGGAAGAGCGCGATACTCATCTGTGAACTGTGTTTCAAGTTCTGCGAGAGAAACAACTGTTCACAAAGTTCAGCAATTATGCGTTCTGGCATAAGGAAGTTGGATTTTTGGAGCACATAGTTTTAGCTGAAGGGGTTTGCGTAAACCTAAAGAAAATTGAAGCCATTGTGGAGTGGAGATCGCCAAGAAGTGTTACTAAAGGGCGAAGCTTCCTAAAGCTCTCAGGGTACAATCGCAAGTTTGTTGAGAGTTCGCCACTATAGCGACACCCTTAACAAAGTTGCTCCAGAAGAAAGAAGAGTTCAAGTGGACAGAAGAAAGATAGTAGAGCTTTGAAAAACTTAAAATGATACTCACCAAAGAACCAGTGCAGGAAATTCTAAGCGATGCCTCACACAGGAGGTTAGGTTGCGTGCTGATGCATGAAGGAAAGGTGGTAGCTTATGCTTCTAGGAAACAAAAGTTTCATGAGAGAAACTACCCAACCCACGATTTATAGTTACCAAAATTGTTGTTCACTGTTAAAATTTGGGGGCGCTACTTGTATGGTGTGAAGTGTACCATCTATACGAACCACAAGAGCCATAAGTACTTGCTGATCTGCCGTAATTCGGTGTAGCAGATTAAACTAGTTATCGTACTTGAGGAGCTTGAATATGAGCAATTCTAAGCGATGCCTCACATAGGAGGTTGGGTTGCGTGCTGATGCATGAAGGAAAGGTGGTAGCTTATGCTTCTAGGAAACAGAAGTTTCATGAGAGAAACTACCCAACCCATGATTTATAGTTACCAAAATTGCTGTTCACTGTTAAAATTTGGGGGCGCTACTTGTATGCTGTGAAGTGTACCATCTATACGAACCACAAGAGTCATAAGTACTTGCTGATCTGTCGTAATTCAGTGTAGCGGATTAAACTAGTTGTCGTACTTGAGGAGCTTGAATATGAGCAATTTTAGTATGTTTTAGTTATGTCTTCTTATTTTAGTTAAATTCAATAAAAAGTGCATTCTAAGTCTTTTATTGACCTTAGGGGTTGAATGAGGCCAAAAGGCAAGCTAACATACATAGTAAGTTTGTAAGAGACCATTCAAAGGCGTAAGAACTCAAAGCTAGTCACTATGTCGCAACATTGGGAGTAGAATGCCAGAATTGCTATACTACCTTGGATGTCGCGACATAGCCAAGAGATGCCATGAGACACTCCTGAAGTTACCTAGAAATTGAGCATTGTGCTCTCAATATTGCGACGTAGGCACTAAGGTGTCGCGGTATTGGCCTTGTATAATAAATACTTATGATTTAGGGGTATTTTTGTCCGCACAATAGAAATTAAACAGGAGAACATCAGCTAACCTAAGTTTGAGGACGTCGACAACCCTAACTCTATAAATAGACTTTTAAAACACTTATTTAGTGACAATTTTTTAAACTTTAAGATTTTCTTTGTAATTCCAGTTTTTAGTTTTAGGCTTTAGGTTTATTTATGTTTCTTTTATTTTTGTGTTCTTCGGAGAATGTGGTTTGTAAACGTGATCAAATACTAGTGGATTTTCTATGCTTCATCTATCAAATACAAACAAGATTATCTAAACTCCACTCTTGATTTGTTATTTATGTTTATCTTTATATTCAAGTTTATTGTTTTCATTAGATCCATAAGGAACTAATCCTCTTATGGGGATTAGCAAGTAGGAGTGCGATAGATTGATTCTTATGTAGGGTTTTCCTAGCGGGTCAGCTATTTGGGAGAGGAAGAACTTAAAACTTAGGCTTGACTACCCTAGGAAGTCATTTAGGTGGGAATTAACCCAAAAATTGTATGGCTTATCCGTTAACACCTTAGTACCAAACTAGTCTAGACTGTAAGGTCGAGAGATAAGTAGTTCTTGCTGACTCATTAGTTTAGTGGAAGGCCGATAGATCCTACTAGGCTAATAACTAGTTGATTGAGTTGAAACCCAAAATAGGAATTAGTTATGACCACCAAAGTGAGCTAATCACCCATGCCTAGAATTGATCAAAGTCTATAAATTAAGTTTTCTGAAGTTCTTTATATTTAGGTTTTTGTTATTTCTATTTCATTATTTATAGAAACCCAAAAATATTTCCTTTTATGTTTTATTGTATTACAATTTATTTAAATTACTAATTACTTCTATTAGAATTTAGGTTGACATTAATTTAGTACTCGCCTTTCTTAGGTACGATCCTTGGAGTACTTACCTACTTCGTTGTAACTATATTACAACTGGGCCCGTATTCTTATGGACTCCAACTAGATTCCATATCTTTTAGTTGCAATATTCGGAGGCAGTCACTTGCTCACTCAAAATGAGTTGAACGTAAGACAAAGAAGATGGATAGAGCTTCTAAAGGATTACGACTATGTGATAGAGTATCACCTTGGCAAGGCTAATATGGTAGCTGATGCACTAAGCAGAAAGTCCATAAGAGAGCTATGAGCTCTGCTCATGCAGCTAAATGTAATAAATGATGGGGAATTTCTCGTAGAGTTGTAAGTGAGACCAACATTGTCACAACAAATTAAAGAAAAGCAAGCCTCAAATGGAGAGTTGGTGAAGAGGGTTCGCCAAGTGGAACAAAGAGTGCTAAGGGACTTCACACTAAATGAAGAAGTGGTACTCTATTTTCATGGAAGACTTTGCATGCCAAATGACAAGGAGTTACAAAAAGTTATTCTTAGTGAAGCCTACAATAGTCCTTATGCAATGCACTTAAGAAGTAACAAGATATACCGTGACCTCCGTGAACTATATTGGTGGCTGAGATTGAAGCGAGCTGTTAGAGACTTTGTGGAAAAGTCCCTAACTTGTCAGAAAGTGAAAGAAAAACATCAGTATCCTTCAGGACTGCTTCAGTCAATCAAAATTATAGAGTGAAAGTGGGAAAAAATCACCATGGATTTTGTGTCAGGTCTGCCCCTGACTCCAACAAAGAAAGATGTTGTTTGGGTGATTGTGGATCGCCTTACCAAGAGTGCACATTTCTCAGATGTTAGCATCATGCAAAGGCTCACAAAAATTTACATTACTGAGATAGTAAGACTTCATGGCGTACCAGTTTCCATTAATTCCAATCGGATCCTAAATTAGCTTTGAGATTCTAGAAGAGTTTGCAAGAATCTTTGGGTTCGAAGCTTAATTTTAGTACTACTTATCACCCTTAAACAGACGACCAGTCTAAGAGAGTGATACAAGTGTTGAAAGATATACTGCGAAGTTATGTATTAGCATTTGCAGGAAGCTAGGAATTTTATTTACCTTTGGTAGAGTTCGTATATAATAATAGTTACCAAGCAAGCATCCAGATAGCACCCTTTGAAGCATTGTATGGAAGGAGGAGTTGAACACCTCTATGTTGGGCTGAATTGGATGAAAAGCGAATTATTGGACCTGAGTTGGTTCGCGAGACTAAAGACAAGGTGAAGATGATATGCAAAAGTTTAATAGTTGCCTTAGATAGAAAAAAGTCCTATGGTAATTTAAAATGGTGAGATATTGAGTACCAAATGGGCGAGCATGTGCTTCTTAAGGTATCACCATAGATGAAAGTCCTAAGGTTTGGGTGTAAAGGAAAGTTAAGTCCAATATTCATTGGTCCTTATGAAGTAGTGGAAAGATTCAGTCCTGTAACATATTGACTCAAGTTGCCCAATGAACTTGATTAAATTCACTATATGTTTCATGTATCCATGTTGAGAAGGTATAGTGTAGACCCATCCCATGTAGTATCAATAGATGGATTTGAGGTACAACCTGATTTAACTTATGAGGAGGAACCAGTGAAGGTTGTGGCTCGCAAGGTGAAAGTTTTTCAAAACAAGAAGATTCCTTTGGTCAAAATGTTATGGCGAAACCACAAGACTAGTAAAGCTACTTGGGAAATAGAAGAAGCAATGAAGTAAAAATATACTTAACTATTATGTTTTCCAGTAAGCGTGTACTATTATGCTTCCAAAATATTATGGTTTTAAACTAAGTTGCAAGAGTAAGCTTTTTTATAAACTCTATTTTCAAGTTATGTTTTATACATACTTCTATATGAGCCTATGTTTTAAGCCTATGTTTTTATACTACGATTGTATAAATTGTGTTTTTACGAGTTTTTATGCGAGCTCTATGTGAACAAGTTTTTCAAGCAAGCTTCCTATGCGAGCTCTATGTGATAAATATTCTGTGCAAGATCCTTTGTGAGCTTTATGTTGGATATATTGGTATACCAAGGGATTGCGAGTACTCACCTACAAGTTCTGTGATTTGGGCATTGAGGCCCTGGGACATGTGGGGAGATAAAAGAAGGTCGAGCTAGGCTCCATTCAATGGGACATGTTGGCATACAAGAAAGTGCTTAGCTTATGCTAAACTTATGGGACATGTAAGGACTCTTTGAGTCATTCAAATGCATTATAAGGAGATTTGCTTATCTAATAGAAAATTAAGACAAGAGTTAATAACGTGTTTCATGTTCTTCAACTATCTTGATAAGACAAGTATAATAGCGTGTTTCATGTTATATGAACAAGAATAAGCCAAGTTTTTAAGTATGATTTTCAGCAAGCACGTTTGAAACTATTTTATGAACATATATGTTTTCTGACAAGCAGGATTTGTGAACTGGGTCTCGCATCTTCACGGTAAACCTAGCACACGAAATGATTTCCAAACAATTTTTGTGAGAAAAATTATCCTGAGTATCCAAAGTTAATTTACTAAAGTTCTTCTGAGAAAAATAGTAAGTAATTGATTCTGAAATGAATAAAAAGATTAAATGTGAAAGTGGTTGTTATACATATGAATTTTTTGTGAAAGAAAGAGTGAATGAATTAAATTGAAATGTTGCAAAACGAGCATGATTGGTTGTGATATGAAAGAGAACTTAATTATATGTGTTTATAAATTAAGGATGAATTGGGTATTACATGCTTTGTTGTATTAAATTGTAAACTACGTGTATGTGATTTGCATTAGCAGTTCTTGTTGTATAAATAAACTACCCTATTGATTGTTTTTGTGGAAATATATACCAAAGTACAGGGAAGACAAGGATGCCATATTAATTACCAAATTGGTTTATTAATTTAACTTAGTTTAGGGTCAAGGTATGTATTGTAAATTTCATATGAGCTTATTAAGCATTCATAACGCTTATCTTGTTTGTTATTCTATCTTTGAATAGGTTATTTTGTGGAACTCGTCCGTTGGATCAACTTGGAGCTCATACTATGCAGCCTCTAATTTGGTAGTCTTTTATTTATTATAGATTCGATTATGTGGCATTTATATAGGGTTGTATTTGCGTTTAAGTTATTTTGGATGTTCGTCATCTTGGTCTAATGATGTTGATAATGTTGGATGATTTGGTATTATTTTGAGATATGAAGTGGCAAGTGAATGGCCAACTTGGAATTTGATTTACTCAAGCCAATGGATATGCATATATGAATGAGATTGAAACTTATGTTTTAGTTCATTTTGATGTGGATATAAGGGTAATGCTTGAAAATGACCTTATTTTGGTTGGTTTTCAACATGCGTTGTAACACCCTGAAAATTTCTATAGTAATATATTACTCTTAATATAGTAAAATAAGGAAATAAAGTGACAAGAAAAGGAAAATTGAGTTATGTCACTGGGAAGTATATTATGACATACTGATTCAAGAAAGGACTAAATTGTAAAAGTGAGAAAAGTTTTGTGGCCCAAGAGTAAATACTCAAAATTTGAGGGATTAAAGTGTAAATATGAAAAATTTGAAGGACTAATATTGCAAATATTTTAAGGGTGGAAGGATCTAGAAGAGAAGGAAAAATTGATGAATTAGGACCAAATTGAATAGGTTAAGAATTATGAGGGACTAAATTATAATTTTACCAAAATTAAGTGATGACTCAAGAATGGAATTTTAAAAGATCATGAAGGGTAAAATGGTCAATTGGAAGAGAGAGAAATCTAGAAAGTAATGATGATGTTGGAGATATTTTAGATTAATTAATTAAATAAATATTAGTTATTAATATTTTAATTTAATTTTTTATATGATATTTTATTATTTTATTATTATTTTATTAGTATATATAAAGAAAGAAAGATGAGGAAATTCTCATCCATTTTCCATGCATTCACGTTAGGAAGAAGAGAAGATAAGAAAGAAACTTTTCATTCTTTACAATTTAGTCCTTCTACCAAAAATTCACCATTTTCACCTAGAAATCAAAAGAATTTCCATAGCTACCAAGAGAGAAAAATGTTAAGGAGACTATGAGGAGTTAGAATATCAAATTGGATTCAAGGAATAGAAGCTGGAGGAGAGAGAAAATCAAATTAAAGATTGGAATCAATAGAACAAGGTAAGTACATCAATATTTCAATATATTTTTAAGTTTGTTATTATTGAGAAAACATGGAAATAATGTTATAGTAGAGTCTTCTTATATAAGGTTGTATGATCTTGATGAGTTAGTGAAGGGAAATAGGAGAAAGTGATGGGAAATATTGTAGAGAAAGGGAATAAGGGTGTTATAAACATGGTAAATAATATCTTGCACTAAAACAGTTTTGGACAGCAGCAGTAGGCTAACTTTGAAAAATCACTAAAAATTGTGGAAGTTGAATTAGAGGTTTAACAAAACATGAAATTAAATATTATTGAGTCTAGTTTCTTATAGAAGAAACGGTAAGCAATGAAATTGTAAATCATGAAATATAATTAATTTTGTGAGACAAGGTTAGAATGATTTCGGGTCCCCCTGTTCTGACTTTGGAAAATCATAAAAAATTGAATAAAAATGATTATGGGATTAAATTCATATTTTTAGAATCCTAAATTAGTATATTTTCAAGATAAATAAAAGGGAACATCATTTGAATTCTGTACGAGGAGACAATTAATTTTTAGTAAAGAAGGGTCAGAACTGTCAGACAGCAAAATAGAAGTGACTTTAAAGAATAAAATGTACTTATTGGTTAAGCCAAAAATTCTGAAAATTTTATGGTAAGAAGATATCTAAGTCTAGTTTCAGGAAAAATTAACGTATCTTAATTTTGAGGTCTGTATCTCAAGATATAAACAATTTAGTGACTATGACGCAAATGGACAATTTTGAATATACATATAAGTGAATAGTGAAAGTATTGATAATGTTACTTGTAGCATGTTATATAAATTAAGGATGAAGAATGGAGAGGAGGAGGAGGAGAATATGTATGAATATTCAGCTAGCATGGCTAATTTGTATGTTTTAGGCTCAGAAGACTAAATTGAATAAAAGTAAAATTTTAGGGGCAATTTTGTAAGGATATCAAAATGACCAATTTGAAGGAAATGAATTGACTTATTGTCTAAATTAATAAATTGAATGGAATTATCAATTTACATCAAGACCGAATGAAAATTGGGGAAAATAAAAAATTACCAAAATGCCTCTAAATCTGGTATTTTTGCAATTTTGTCAGGTAAATTTGTGTAACATAATTGAGCATGAAAATATGTTAAATTGTATGTTATATTGGATTGAATGTGAAATATTAGTACATTCGTATAAATGAAACAATATGAATATGAAATGAATTATTACCATATATGCTTGAAGTATATATAATGATTTGACCATATATGCTTGAAGTATATATAATGATTTGTACATGTTATATGGACACATGGTGTGGAAAGTATGTGCATATAGAATTTGATTTATGTTAAGTTTGATACGAATTATTATCGGAATAAATATACGTGAAATATATGGAAATTATGGTACATGAAATTTTAATATAAAGAAATGAATGATTTTAAACGGTAAGAGAATGATATATTTCATGACATGCACATATATGATTATCTTTGATTTATTGATACAAGGAAATTATGTAGGTGGAGACAATTATTAAACTCAAGTGTGACGTGTTGAGAAAATAAATATATCAATGTTGAATTTATATAAAATATGCGTAAGTATACTAACAATGTTGATTGATGCTAAGACAAGTTCCAAGCTATTGATTGAATGATAATATATTTATTTATATGATGCATTGAATAGGTAAGTATTTCACGAAAATTTTTGCTAAATGATATGTAAATCTGAGTAATACTTTGAAACCCTGTTCCGGTGACGGATACGGGTTAGGGGTGTTACATGAGTTGTATATATGTTTTGGTCAATATGGTGTATTTTACTTGATGAGTTTTGACACCTAGGAAGGATGAACTTTGTTGATGAAGTATTGGCATTTGAAATTATGAACATATGTGAATGTTAAGTATGAATATTGAGGCATGAGTGGTGATGAATGGTAGGATACAAATTGTTGAATTGAGGATTGTGGAATATTGGTTAGGCATTTAAGATGAATGATATAAGTTGGCATGCTTTTGGTTTCTTTTAACAAGTTGAGAAATGGTATATCACATGGTTTTGGTATATTTGGATGTTTGGTGTGGTAACTTGCCTTGTAGGGTCCCATTTAAGCACATAAAATCTGAAACATGACTGTGTGCCATACACGGGCATATGGCATGGCCGTGTGGTTTTTATGTTTTGGGTAACAAAAGATGTACACGACCACAATCCCTCACACAACATAACAACACGACCATGTGAATATTTACAAAGTTTTACAATTAGGTCTAACATGGCCACAGTTAGTTACACGGCCTGTTGACACAATTGTGTGACTCTACATACACAGTCTTAGTTCCCATACATAGTTGGGATACACGGCTGTGTGTTTTAATCCCACATAGCTTCAGCCTGTCACAAGTCTTGGCTATACGGCCGTGTGACCCCTATTTTTTCTTTTTACCTATGTTTTCATTAAAGTTTCAAATTAGTTTGGTCTTGATTTTGAGTTGGTTTAAGAGCTTTGTAAGCTCGATTAAGACTTAGTTTTTGTTGTAAACCATATTATACTAGTATAATTGAATGCTTCATAGTTTGGTTGTGTAACACCCGTAACCCGAATCCGTCGCCGGAGTAGGTTAAGAGGCATTACTTAATCCATAACACACAATTCAGGATAATCGAATATCAAATATCATTTTGTTACAGTAATTTCATACATTCACATTCAATAAGATCGCAAAAGCTAGTATACAATACTTAAAACATGCATTCGGGACCAAATTGACAACATATGAAAGTTTCAGAGATTAAAAGAATTTTCAAATTTTAAAAGGTCTAGACACGCCCGTGTGTCAAAGCCGTGGCAAAATAGGGCATAGCTACTGACTTACCCACACGCCCGTGTGTCCAGCCCGTGAGCTATGCACACGCTCGTGTCCAGGCCGTGTGCTAGGCCTTGCCAAAAATAAGGGGTACTCTGTTTATGATGTCAGCATACCATTAGGGTCACACGGCCAAACCACATGCCCGTGTGTCTTGGCCGTGTTCGAGCCTGACTTACAATTGAAGGGTACCCCAGGGGACACACGACCATGCAACATGGCCGTGTGTCACACATGGCTGAGACACACGCCCGTGTCTCTGCCCGTGTGGACAAAAATAGGCCATTAGAATAGCCAATTTGCCACCCCAATTTGGTCATCCTACAAGCAAAGGAGGCAAACATATTTATACCATCATTTCAGCCAATTTCAGCATCAAAACATAACCCTTTTCATATCATATAATAGTCACCAAAATTTGTACTCATACACCTTGCCAATTCATACCAAACATAAGGTAATATCATACCAAAGCATATCCTTCTATACATCATTTAATCTTAAGTTAATCTTACCAAGACTTACCAACTAAAACGTACCACAATTTCATATTGTCATCACATACCATGAACCATTATCAACCATAAGTTCAAGCACAAATTAGCCAAGTCACATGGCTAAACATATACATCACAAAACTTACTTCTCAAACTACTAGCCTATACATGCCATACTTCAAAAATATGCATTTTCAAAAGCACCAAAATGAGATTCGATAGTATGGTGACGATCCTAGATGATCCTCGAGCTTGCAGTAGCTTCGATATCTATAAAACAATGTAAACACACACAAAGTAAGCTTTCAAAAGCTTAGTAAGCTCATACCAAAGCATCAATAATATAAAATACGAAACCTCAATACATAAGTAATCATAATTTCTTAATTCATCCATCAAATTCATGCTAATAGCAACTAAATGTTTATACAAATTCAATAAACTTTTATGCATTTTACCACCTACCACATAGGTATTATGCTTACCGGAACATTTTCATATTCATTCGTTTTCAATCTCAGCTCTTATTCAAATACTTTATGACTTTTTGATGATCACCAATGCTTTAATTATCTGAACACTTAGTGCTTAAATATTAGCCGAAGCTAAAACAATTCCGCACACTTAGTGCCATCTCAACTAACTGAAGCTAAGTTGGTATCGCACACTTAGTACCTTTAGTAGCCGAAGCTAGTTTAAATCACACACTTAGTGCCAAATACTTTCGATTCATCATCATATTCATCCAATTCAATTATATACAATCCATGTATAATAAAGGCATCAAATCCTACTTAATATCATATTTTAAGTACAAACTTACCTCGTACTCGAAATTTGTCAACTCGGACTGTTTATTCTACAATCTTCGTTTTCCCTCGGTCTAAGTCAGAATTCCTCTTTTCTCGATCTATATGTATTCAAAATTAACCCTTTTATTTAGTAAATCATTCAAAACAATCCATATACACACAATTAGGGTATTTTGCAAAATAGCCCTCACATTTTCACATTTCAACATTTTAGTCCCTAATTCACAAAATTACAAAATACACAAAATTTGCTTGTACACAAGCTTACCCGAATTTTCATGACTCTCATACAAGTCCATACATTTCATTAATTTTACATTTTAGTCCCTCAAAATAACATTTTTACAAATTAGCCCAAATTACTCAATTTCATCAAAAATTCAAAGACAATACATTTAAACCCAACATCAAGCTTCCATAATTTATCAACTAACATCACAAAGCTCATAGTTTCATCAATGGCACATTTCAAAATCATCAAAAAAATCAGAAATTGAGACATGGGCTTGATAATACACTAAGCAACGATCACAAAAACATAGAAATTATCAAAAACCGATAAAAAACACATACCTTAATTCAATCTCAAAGTGCCAAAACCCTAGAACTCTTTTCTTCTTCTCTTTTTTCTTAGTATTTTCGGTGCATGAACACTAAAAAATGAGCTAATTTAAGCTTTTGTTTTATTTAATTAACCTTTATTAAATAATTTCCAATTTTGCCCTTAATGAAAACATAAAAACACTTAATAATGGTTGTCCATAAAAGTCCATTAACCTTATTAATGGTCCATTTCCTTAATAAGGACCTCTCAATTAAAAAGACATAGCAAATAGGCACTTTTAACATCCAGCACACAGCTTTTACATTTTACGTGATTAAGTCCTTTTTACAAATTAAGCACACAAATAGTTAAATTTTCACAAGAGACTTTCACACGTATCAATTCACTTATAATAGGTACAAAAAATAATATTAAAATATTTTTCTGCCTTAGATATGTGGTCTCGAAACCACTATTTCGACTAGGGTCAAAACTAGACTGTTACAATTCTCCCCCCTTAGGGATTTTTGTCCCCGAAAATGTTACCGTTAAACAGATTTGGATATTGCTGTTTCATAGCATCTTTAGGCTCCCACGTGGCCTCTTCAACACCATGTCGATGCTACATCACTTTAACTAATGAAATTTTCTTATTCCGCAACTCTTTAACCTCTCGAGCTAAAATACGAATCAATTTTTCTTCGTAAGTCATATCAGACTGAATTTCAATCTCAAACGGAGGAATTACATGCGGAGGATCAGATCTGTATCATCGAAGCATTGATACGTGAAACACATTGTGAATCTTTTCTAACTCTAGTGGCAACAACAATCTATATGCTACCAGCCCAATACACTTGATAATCTCATACGGCCCGATGAACCTCGGACTCAACTTGCCTTTTCTACCAAACCGAAGCACTTTCTTCCACGGAGACACTTTCAAAAACATTTTATCGCCGATCTCAAGCTCAATTTCTTTTCTTTTCAAATCTGCATATGATTTCTGATGATCAGAAGTTGCTTTCAAAGTATCTCAGATCACTTTTACTTTCTGTTTAGTTTCTTTTATCAAATCAACCCCATGAATCTTATTTTCGTTGAGCTCAGTCCAATACAAAGGTGTACGACATTTGCGACCATATAAAGCTTCATAAGGTGTCATTTTAATGCTCGAGTGAAAACTGTTATTATAAGTGAATTCAATAAAAGGTAGATATCGTTCCCACGTACCTTCAAACTCAAGAATGTAACATCTCAACATATCCTCGAGTATCTGAATAATCCGTTCAGATTGAACATCTTTTTGCAGATGAAAAGCAGTACTAAAGTGCAATTTAGTACCCAGAGCATCTTGCAACTTCTTCCAGAATCACGATGTAAATCTCGAGTCTCTATCTGACACTATCAACAATGGCACACCATGCAATCTCACGATATCAGAAATGGAATAAAATGAGTTGATTTCGTTAAACGATCAACTACAACCCAAATTACGTCTTTCTTTCTCAGAGATAGGGGCAAACCTGAAACAAAATCCATGGTCACTCTATCCTATTTCCACTTCGGAATCATGATCGGTTGTAACAAACCAGATGGCACCTGATGTTCAGCTTTAACTTGCTGACAGATCAAACATTTAGAAACAAATTCAGAGATATCTCTTTCCATTCCGGACCACCAATAATGCTGCTTTAAATCATTATACATTTTTGTACTACTTGGATGCACAGATAAACGACTACTGTGAGCTTCACTCAGAGTCCTCTAAATTAAATCTGGATTTCTCAGAATACAAATTCGATCTCGAAATCTCAAGCAATCATCTTTATCAACTCTAAATTCTGAATCAGACTCTACATCACACTGAGCTCGTTTAGCTAAAATTTCATTATCAATCTTCTGAGCTTCAATAATCTGTTATAAGAACAAAGGTCCTGCTTTTAATTCAGCTAAAAATGAACCATCATCAGACAAGACTAAATGAGCATTCATTGCATGCAGAGCAAACAATAATTTTTGACTCAAAGCATCAGCCACAACATTAGCTTTTCCTGGATGATAATCAATCACAAGTTCGTAGTCCTTTAGTAATTCAAGCCACATTCTCTGTCGTAGATTCAAATCTTTCGGAGTCATCAAATACTTCAAACTCTTACGATCAGAGTACACATGACATTTCTGATCGAACAAGTAATGGCGCCAAATCTTTAGGGAAAACACAATTGCATCTAACTCAAGATCGTGCATCGAATAGTTCTTTTCGTGCGGCTTCAACTGTCTAGAAGCATAAGCAATTACTTTTCCTTCTTTCATTAGAACACATCCTAGACCAATCAAGGAAGCATCACTGTAAATTACAAATTCTTTATCCGATTCAGGTTGTACCAATACTGGAACTTCAGTCAATAAGGTTTTCAACTGATCAAAGTTGTTCTGACATTTTTCAGACCATTCAAATCTCACATCTTTCTATAGCAGTTTTGTCAACGGAGTCGCAATCATCGAAAAACCTTTCATGAATCTTTTATAGTAACTAGCTAGTCCTAGAAAATTACAGATTTCAGAAACATTCCTCGGAGGTTTCCAATCCAAAATAGCTGAAATTTTGCTCAGATCAACTCAGATACCAGATATAATATGACCCTGGAAACCAACTTCTCGCAACCAAACTCACATTTACTGAACTTTCCATACAACTATTTATCTCGCAGAGTCTGTAGCACTATTCTCAGATGCTCGGCATGTTCGGATTTATCACGTGAATAAATCAATATGTCATCAACGAATACTACAACAAATTGATCTAAATACGGTCTGAAAATTCTATTCATCAAATCCATAAAGATAGTAGGTGCGTTAGTCAATCCGAAAGACATAACTAAGAATTCATAGTGACCGTGCCTCGTTTTGAAATCAGTCTTCGGAATATCTAAGTCTTTCACTCGCAGCTGATAATAACCTGATCTCAAATCTATTTTCGAAAACACAACAGCTCCTTTCAACTGATCAAACGAATCATTAATTCGGGGCAGGGGATACGTATTCTTGACAGTCACCTTGTTCAACTTATGATAATCTATACACATTCTCATCGTACCGTCTTTCTTTTTCACAAATAGAACTGGAGCACCCAAAGGTGAAAAACTTAGTCTAGCAAACCCTCGATCGGTCAACTCTTGCAACTGAGACTTTAACTCTTTTAGTTTAGTCAGAGCCACTCGGTACAAAGCTATCGAAATCGGATTAGTACTAGGTACCAATTCAATGCCAAATTCTACTTCTCTAACTGGAGGTAATCCCGGAAGTTCTTCAGGAAACACATCAGGGAGTTTGCATACAACAGGCACTAATTCAACTTTCTTTTCTGACACTCTTGAATCAATCACATATGCAAAATAAGCTTCACAACCTTTTCTCACAATACTCAAAGCTTTCATCGAAGATATTACAGCAGGTAATCCATTCAAATCACTAGATTCAATTCTGACTATTTCATCATTCTTGCATCTCAAATTAATAGTTTTTTGTTTACAATTGACCACAGCATCATGCAAAGTTAACCAATCTATACCCAGAATTATATCAAACTCATCAAAAGGCAATAACATCAGATCAGCCGGAAAACAATTGTCTCAAAACATTAACAGACAATTCTTGCAGACTTTATCAACCATAACACATCTGCTTAGGGGGTTCAAAACTCTAATTACAAATTTAGTAGACTCTACAGGAAAAGTCTTACTATTCACTACATTCATACATATATATAAATGTGTTGATCCAGGATCTATCAAAGCAATCACAGAAGTATCATAGAGAGTAAATGTACCCGTAATCACATCTGGTGATGAAGCTTCCTCGCGAGCTCGGATAACATAGGCTCTGGCAGGTGCACGAGCCTCAAATCTAATAGCTGTGTCTTTTGTTCCTCTCTGACTACCACTTACATTTCCTGAATTTCTGGGAGGTCTACCAAGAGAAACATTACCACTCTGCCTCAGATTCTGAACATTATCTTTTTCAGCTAAATCTGGGCAATCTTTAATAAAATAATTTCTTGAACCACAACAATAATAAGCTCGGTTATTACTTTTTCCCTAGCATTCACCAAAGTGTCGTCTTCCACATTGATCACACTTAAGCTTTCCATTCTTTGCATTATCACTGGCAATAGACGTGGCTAAAGATTTGTAATTTGATTGCGATCTAGCACGATCTCTGTTTGAATATCCCACACTAGCCTTTGAACGACTACTATCATCTCTAAACTTTTTGGATTTAGATTGCCTGCTGATCTTTTTCATACCTCTCTAGCTTTAAAATCAACCTTTATTTTCTCTTTCCCAAGATCTTCAGCTTTACATGCTTGTTCAACAAGCACCACGAATTCTTTGATTTCCAAGATCCCAACTAGCAAACGAATATCTTCGTTCAAATTGTCTTCAAATCTCTTGCACGTTATTACTTTCGAAGATACACATTCTCAGGCATATTGACTCAACCTTACAAATTCTCGCTCATATTATGTGACAGACATACGACCTTGTTTAAGCTCGAGAAACTCTTTGCATTTTTGATCAATGAATCTTTGAATGATATATTTCTTCTGGAATTTAGCTTGGAAGAAATCCCACATAACTCGTTCACTCGGAACCACATATATCAAAGTCTTCCACCAATGATAGTTGTGTCTATCAGAAATGAAACGGCACATTTTATACATTCTTCTAGACTCAAGGACAACTCATTAAACACTCTTATTGTGTTCCCTAACCAGAACTTGACTTTTTTAGTATCATCGTTTGCTGTAGCTCGAAACTTTTCAGCCCCATATTTTTTAATCTTATCAACTGGTGGTCTACTCAACTGTACCAGATTCACTGGTGGCATAACAGGAATTTGAGGAGAATTAACTGGGGGTAGAGGTTGTTGTACAACCGGATTGGTTTTAATGTATTAGGTAAACCAATCATTCATCATTTGATAGAAGGCTTGTTTAGCCTCACCATCACGGCTACTCGTAGCCGATCGAGAATCAGCTTGCACCGTCCCTTGCACGGGAGCAGGCGCATTGCTTTCAACATCGTCTGCTATAACTCTATCGGGATCCATTTGCTATATAAAAGCACATTTCAATGTCAGGATTCATCACACTATCGCAGTTCATAAATATGGCATGTGTAGCTAGACTCATAAACACTATGGTAGTCCTACAACTGACTAAACCTAGATCTGATACCAATAAAATGTAACACCCCTAACCTGAATCCGTCGTCGGAGTAGGTTAAGAGGCATTACTTAATCCATAAAAAAATTTAAGATAATCGAATATCAAATATAATTTTGTTATAGTAATTTCATACATTCACATTCAATAAGATCGCAAAAGCTAGTATACAATACTTAAAACATGCATTCGGGACCAAATTGACAACATATGAAAGTTTCAGAACTTAAAAGAATTTTCAACTTTTAAAAGGTCACACACCTGTGTGAACAGGCCGTGTGCCTTACACGGTCTAGACACGCCCGTGTGTCAAAGCCGTGGCAAAATAGGGTATATCTACTGACTTGCCCACATGGCCAAACCATACGCCCGTGTGTCCAGCCCGTGTGCTATGCACACGCTCGTGTCCAGGCCGTGTGCTAGGCCGTGCCAAAAATAAGGGGTATTCTGTTTGTGACGTCAGCATACCAATTAGGGTCACATGGCCAAACCACACGCTTGTGTGTCTTGGCCGTGTTCGAGCCTGACTTACAATTGAAGGGTACCCCAGGGGAGACACGACCGTGCAACAAGGCCGTGTGTCGCACACAGCTGAGACACACGCCCGTGTCTCTACCCGTGTGGACAAAAATAGGCCATTAGAATAGCCAATTTCTCACCCTAATTTGGTCGTCCTACAAGCAAAGGAAGCAAACATATTTATATCATCATTTCAGCCAATTTCAGCAACAAAACATAACCCTTTTCATATCATATAATAGTCACCAAAATTTGTACTCATAAACCTTACCAATTCATACCAAACATAAGGTAATATCATATCAAAGCATATCCTTCCATACATCATTTAATCTCAAGTTAATCTTACCAAGACTTACCAACTAAAACATACCACAATTTCATATTGTCATCACATACCATGAACCATTATCAACCATAAGTTCAAGCACAAATTAGCCAAGTCACATGGCTAAGCATATACATCACAAAACTTACTTCTCAAACTACTAGCCTATACATGCCATACTTCAAAAATATGCATTTTCAAAAGTACCAAAATGAGATTCGATAGTATGGTGACGATCCTAGACGATCCCCGAGCTTGTAGTAGCTTCGATATCTATAAAACAATGTAAACACACAAAGTAAGCTTTCAAAAGCTTAGTAAGCTCGTACCAAAACATCAATAATATAAAATACGAAACCTCAATACATAAGTAATTATAATTTCTCAATTCATCCATCAAATTCATGCTAAAAACAACTATATGTTTAAACAAATTTAATAAACTTTTATGCATTTTACCACCTACCACATAGGTATTATGCCTACCGGAACATTTTCATATTCATTCGTTTCCAATCTCACCTCTTATTCGAATACTTTAAGACTTTCCGATGATCACCAATGCTTTAATTATCTGCACACTTAGTGCTTAAAGATTAGCCGAAGCTAAAACAATTCTGCACACTTAGTGCCAACCCAACTAATCAAAGCTAAGTCGGTATCGCACACTTAGTGCCTTTAGTAGCCGAAGCTAGTTTAAATCGCACACTTAGTGCCAAATACTTTCGATTCATCATCATATTTATCCAATTCAGTTATATACAATCGATGTATAATAAAGGCATCAAAACCTACTTAATATCATATTTTAAGTACGAACTTACCTCGTACTCGAAATTTGTCGACTCGGACTGTTTATTCTACAATCTTCGTTTTCCCTCGGTCTAAGTCAGAACTCCTCTTGTCTTGATCTATATGTATTCAAAATTAACCCTTTTATTCACTAAATCATTCAAAACAATCCATATACACACAATTAGGGTATTTTGCAAAATATCCCTCACATTTTCACATTTTGACACTTTAGTCCCTAATTCACAAAATTACAAAATACACAAAATTTGCTTGTACACAAGCTTACCCGAATTTTCATGACTCTCATACAAGTCCATACATTTCATTTATTTCATATTTTAGTCCTTCAAAATAACATTTTTACAAATTAGCCCAAATTACTCAATTTCATCAAAAATTCAAAGACAATACATTTAAACCCAACATCAAGCTTCCGTAATTTATCAACTAACATCACAAAGCTCATAGTTTCATCAATGGCACATTTCAAAATCATCAACAAAATCAGAAATTGAGACATGGGCTTGATAATACACTAAGCAATGATCACAAAAACGTAGAAATTATCAAAAACCAGTAAAAAACACATACCTTAATTCAATCTCAAGGTGCCGAAACCCTAGAACTCTTTTCTTCTTCTCTTTTTTCTTAGTATTTTCGGTGCATGAACACTAAAAAAATGAGCTAATTTAGGCTTTTTTTTATTTAATTAACCTTTATTAAATAATTTCCAATTGTGCCCTTAATGAAAACATTAAAACACTCAATAATGGTTGTCCATAAAAGTCCATTAACCTTATTAATGGTCTATTTCCTTAATAAGGACCTCTCAATTAAAAAGACATAGCAAATAGGAACTTTTAACATCTAGCACATAGCTTTTACATTTTACGCGATTAAGTCTTTTTTGCAAATTAAGCACACAAACAGTTAAATTTTCACACGAGACTTTCACACATGTCAATTCACTTATAATAGGCACAGAAAATAATATTAAAATATTATTCTACCTCGAATATGTGGTCTCGAAACCACTATTCTGACTAGGGTCAAAACCAGACTGTTACAGGTTGAATATTCAAGTTGATTTCATATGTGATATTGACCATTAATTGCCGTAGCATCTTATAACTCGGGTTTGGTGACCGTACCAGGTGTAAGGTGTTATAGTATCATGGGTTTTTGTGAGAGAAAATGGAAGCTAAAGAGAGAAAGCTTTATAATTGTTAGTAATGGTGATTTTTACTTCTCCAAGCTTGGTATTTAAGAATTCCTGTTTAAGAAAGATTCAAAAATTTATATATTAAATTTTGGTTATTTTCATGTATATGGAAAAATGTGATAATGATGTAAATGAGACTTCCAAGCTTGGTGATCTGCCGTAATTTGATATGTCAAATTAGGCTCCCTAGTATGCTTAGAGAGCTTGTATCTAAGCAATTTATATGTTTTTATCATGTTTTTCTTAGTTTTAGTTCTTTGCACAAATAAGTGATTAGTATGCATTTTATGTTATTTTAAAACCCAAGATAATCAATTGGCATCCGAGGCATCTAATGAGGTTGGTGGATGATACAAGGATCCCACTGTGGCCCAAATGGAGTGAGAATATCAGTGAGAAGGGAGGTATAGTGATCGAAGCACGAAAGTCATGATACCCCTTACAGTATTGAAATAAGAAAGCTCGAGCCACCAATAGTGGTATCAGATATCGGCCATAGGGTATCGCGATAGCCAAGACTCCCAAGGACTCCCCATTTAAGGATTGATGCTGATATCGTGATACTGGGCTCTAGGTACTGCGATATCACTGTCGAGGGAGACAAAAACTGACTACAAGGGCAGTCCTTGTCCAACATGTCCCTCAACCAAAATTAGACAATTAGGAGCAATTTGCTCAATATTTTTTGCATGTGAACTTTGTTAAAATAGGCCAAATTGGATGAGACAAAGGACACACTTCACATTTTTAGGTTTTTAGGATTTTTCTCTTCATATTTTAATGTTTAATTTCTTGCTCATTTTTTTATGTTTCTTGTAGTTAGTTAAGTTAGTTACTACTGTAGCTAGGATCTATTTGCTTATCTAGTCCTTCAAACTCTTTTGTAGTTACAATTTAATCCATTAATTGAATGTTATTCAACCTTGTCACATTTCCTCTGTTAAAAATCATTTCTTTAGTGTTCTTGTTTACTTTTCTTGCTACCATTGTTGTTCTATCCAAGTTTTTGCAAGAAAGCTTGGGTTTTTATTGATTTAATTAGAGTTTAAGTTAATGTTACTTTCATTTAATTTCTTGTTGTTAATAGGTTTCAATACAAGTGAGTGGCTAAATATCTAGGGTTTGGTTGATGAAAATGCTAGGTAATCGATTTTTGGGTTTAGGGACAAAATTGCTAAACTGGACTAAATCAAATAGGCTTAAAAAGTAGGTTGATGCCCTTAAGGGAAAATCGAGATAAGTGAGACTAAGAAGAGATCTTATCAGGCATGAATTTGATAAGTCTCAGGTTAGTTGGTGAGGTCGAGAGATAAATTAGACTAATTTGTCGAAATTGGTAAAGTTGAGGCTAAGAGGTAAAATAGAACCAATTTAGGAGTAATAACAACTTAGATCCCCAATTCGAAAATCAACCAACCACATGGAAATCAACCAACTACTCCCTATTATCATATTTCCTTATATTTGATAGCTGTTTAGTTTGTTTCCTCTACAATTTTGTCATTTGCTAGTTTTAGGTAATTAATTGGTATAATCAAACTCTTGAATGGCTTGTCGAACTGTAGTCTTTAGCGAGTAGTTAATTAGACTCATTGATTCGTATGTCCTTAGTATAGGAATTTGCTTAACG
Source organism: Gossypium anomalum (assembly GCA_025698475.1). Lineage (NCBI taxonomy): Eukaryota > Viridiplantae > Streptophyta > Magnoliopsida > Malvales > Malvaceae > Gossypium > Gossypium anomalum. The sequence continues at coordinate 58,670,754 of CM046961.1, forward strand.
AATGACTTCTTTGAGTTTGATCCTTGGAATACTTGAGTGTTTCATTTAACATTATAAATATTACAACAGACCTGTCACACTTGTAGATACCGCTATTGTAACAGCCCTCACCTGTCCCCATCACCGGAATCGGGTTATAGGATGCTACAGTAGTTAACAAAATAGGAACATGCAGTTTTAAATAAAATATTCTTTAAAAATAATTTAAACTCATATATCATACAAATAATGCATCGCATACAAGATTGATATTAAATTAAGCATACAAAAGCTTTAAAATTGACCCGGTATCAAACAATGACTGATTTGAAACTTTTAACAAAAGAAGGGAAAAAGTGAAAAATAGGGATCACATGGTCATGTAGCCATTCCATGTGACAGACTAAAATTAAGTAACATTGGAGTCACACGGTCATGTATCTAGGCCATTTAACTTATTGTGGTTGTGTGGGTCAAAGTGTAATAATTCAACAAAAATCGCACAGATGTGTGGCTAGGCCGTGTAACTAACTAAGGCCATATGAAACCTAAAGTTACCAAATCTACGGTACTCAACTCGGTGTGTGGCTAGCCTGTGTAATAGTCGAAAACCTTGTTATTTAAATGCATCTTATTTTTCGGTAGCAAATGTCCATGTCACAAACCCCTGTGTGACACACGGTCGTATAGTTAATCGCATGGCACAAAAATATGTCATTTAGGTGATTGAACCAAACAAAACCTTAAGGTAACTTTAAATTACATATTGAAAACTTGTTCAAAAAACCTCGAAACCAAGCTAAAGCATGTCACATAACACCCTAATAGTGCCTAACAGATATGCCATATTGGTACCATCACAAACAAGTTATGAACATTACATAACAGTCAACTAAATTTAATATCAAATTATCATATTCATAAGTTTCAATCATGCATAATAATCTATAGTACAAATGCTCATATTTCCATAATAGACTTACTAATTCTCACTTTTAAACATGCCAAAACTTACCATAACACAAAACAAACTTAACCAAATAGGCCTCAAACCTAGCAACTAACATCTAACATTCATGCCTTAATATTTCATCCAAGCATCACCTATAATCAAACTCTTACTTGATTCAAGATTATGCACACATAAACTAGACATACATATAACATTCATGTCATCTAAGCATACCATATAAACTTTCATGATCAACATTACACATAAACCATTATAACAACTTTACAACATCATCACTTAAATCTCAAAACACTTGATCTCAACCAAGTCTATATACATACCATATAGCTGAGTTTTAAAATGATTCAATGATCTACCGAGTCTTAAGCTTGATAGTGTGAGCTCTAAATATGATTCGATTGACTATTTTCGTAAAATGGTAACTACAAAAAACATAAAATGGAGATAGAGTAAGCTTTAAGTAGGCTTAGCAAGTTCATAGGTAAACTATATGCAAACTTACCTCAAATCAATGATATGAAACTAAACATTTTACATAATATTAACAACCTGACATAACAGTTAACAAGAAACAAGTGAGTTCATCATAATACCAACTCATAGAGTAATTCGATAATCAACATGTTATTCAGTTTAGCTCAAGCATATATGTTAAAAATATACCATTATATCATTATTAATTTATACTCAAATTAAGATAGCCTGATGAACTATAGCAAATATAAGTCATATACTTGGGTATATACACCACACAAGAGAGCACCAAAGTGCTATACAGGGGCACCTTAGTGCAAATAGGGGTATCGAAGTGCAAATCTTGTACAAGCGCACAACCTTATTGTCACGCCAATAGTATCCTAATCTTTTACTACGTTCAAATTGGCATTTATAAAAAATTTGAAACATTTACATTGCCAAAAAATTTCCACTTTTTGAACACGTATCATAACCATTTCACATTCATTCAACATTCCACATGAACTATTGTCGCGTGTGAATATACTAAGTGAATTGTACAAGTGTACACGTCAAATCAAGTAATAAAGTGATAAGTGAGGTGGTCTCAATAGGGACTCGTTAGGTATAAATTGTTCAAGTTATTATAAAGGAGTGTGTTTAATGCTATGGCAAAAACAATAATAAGAATACAGAGATAATTAAGGAATACTGATGTCTGTAATATGTGAATTTTAACAAATAAATGAAAATAAAGCTATGGCAAGACAAGAGTAAGTATGCAATGGAAATTACGAGAATGATTAAGTGAATAATATGTAAACAAGTAACAACTAAGGATGTGAAAATAAAGATGCTACAGCAAAGGTTAAAGGATATACGATGTTGAATCGTAAGGCTGGGATTACCAAAAATCTACCCTCATTAACCAATAATGCCTCAGCTAGTTCAGTCTTATTCTACTGTTTGGAATAGTTCTACTATGGTCAGCATCTTTCGAGAGCTAGGCCTTGAGTTACCTCACCTAAGGCACTATATGTCTAAAGGCTTTGAGTTTGGTTCCTACTACTGTTCTTCTTATTTTCGTACAGAACACTGCTTTATGTCTAGAGTCTTCTACGAGTATACTTTCGAGAACTCGCTCATATCATTCCATTTCGATTAAACTAACCTAACCTTGTCAGAATTAGATTAATTTTATAAACATGTTGCATATTCACCTATGTCTAGAGATTACACGCACGCTATTCATAAATACTATTAAATGAAATAGTAAATTAAAACTAATCTAAGTCATAGCCAATAATGGAAATAAAAGTTTTATCAAGTAATCCCAACCTTATGAGATTTAGCTCATGGGTTGGTGAATAGAATCCAGATTCAAAATAGTAATCAACATCATTTCCTTAAATCAGGTTATGGAACAGAAAATAAAGAATTAAAGGTAGAACTCAAGGAGATAGTTTTCGTAACACCCTTAACCCGTATCTGTCGCCGGAATAGGGTCATAAAGCATTACAAAATTAAACACGATTTTAAACAATTACATATAATATATATAATTATTCACATAAACAAGTCTCAAAAGTTAATCAAAATTTATCTCATAAATTTATACACCTTTTAAATTTAAACATTCCATATCATATGTATATATAGACATATCGTTCACATGTAACAATATAAAATATAATGCATCAACAATTTCATATATACGGCATTGGCATAGTAATCTATATGAACCTCATATGTTTTACATATTAATACCAATAAAAGCAAGTATTTATCTATAAGCCAACTCACTTCATTTCTTGGTCTAATCGGCTAATAAATATATATCATTATACATATTCACAACTTACACCTAATTAGCAAATTCATATAGCCATATAGATAAGTATTAAGCACCCATAAATATGAAACCTTTATACACATGCAAGGCATATAAAAACATAATTAATATAACAAGACCAAATGTCATATACGCATGTCTTAATTTAGTTCATAAATGAGTACCAAAATTTTTATCATGCATATGTCTTCCTCTTTACCTATTAATTTCATAATTTACATTAATTCAATTACATTCCTAATGAACCTTATGGCCAAATATATATATATATTTATCATCTTCACAAATGTTATGTATTTTAGTTACACCCTCGATATAGATTCAATACAAGACAAAACGCTTATATATAACCTAATCAATATAAATATGTATATATACATGGTGCGTATTTACCCTAAACCAAGGCCACACTTAACATTTGAACATATTCTAAAAGATTGACCAAAACAAATATGAGAAAATTTTTTATTATTTATTTATTTATTTATTATCTTGCTTAGTCGAAACATACTACTTAGAAACACATACTCAACCAAAATTCTCATCATTGAATTTGCATAATTAAACTCATTAAACATCAATACTAAGAACATACTAAATTCAACTGAGCATAATTAGGCAAGTGCACATAAATACTAAATACCATATCTTAGTGTGATGCACATCCAAAACAACCAACATACTTACGACTACTTCCTCCATACCTCATACAAGGTCATTACCCAAATTCAATATTGAAACACATAACACATACTATATTCATTCACGGCACATAGCATATTAATCAAAATGGAACCATTATCATACCAGAACCGAACTCAAGCATAGAAATAAGCCATTTTCGCATGGCCTTTATACAAACCAAAGTTCAACCTTTCCAAAACACATTCTAGCCTATACATGCCATAGGTTCCAAAATGCAGCTTATAAAATACCAAAAGCGGTCGATAGTGTGATAGACTTTGCTGATGATCCCCGAGCTTGTAACTTGAATCCAAAATCTATAAAACAGAAACAAGTATACACACAGTAAGCTATTTTAGCTTAGTAAGCCATAAGCAAATAAACACTTTAGTGATATAACCAACTCATTTTAAACTAAACTGAATTATACTAGCATAGATATGCTTAGTTTCAAACTACCAATTTCATAGATGATATTGTTGATTTTACACAAAATTCCCACCTTGGTCGAATGCTCATATAACCAAAGTAAGTAATTCACATTTCACTTACAAAGCCAATATATCATTAGATAATCAAATGTACTATTACTCATAAACACAAACTCAAGCATCATAATATATCATCATGTACACATTACCTAAATGGTCGAATACACATGGTTACATCTATACACATATCACATATCATTTCGAAGACAATCATAATATATCTATCAAAATCGAACACACTTTTATAATTATACACATTCCATATTTACCTCATAAGTCATTTGTAACAAACATTAAGTATTTACTTACCTTATCACAAGTAATAATAGTAACCTAATCCATACCTGGTCATTTAGCTTACACAACATGTACGTTCACATCTTATCGTAGCCCGATGAACCATTCGGAATTGGATAGGACACTTGGATAAACACACAAGTCGTACAACGCCAACGTCCCAGATGTGGTCTTACATGTGGTCACATATCGATGCCACTGTCCCAGACAGGGTCTTACTCGTAAACACATATCAGAATCACATATCGATGCCATGGTCTTACTCGTACACATATATCGGAATCCTATGTCATGAAATATGTATCCTAACTATTCCTAAGGTTCATACGGGGCTTTAGAACATCGTAACTCGGTTGAAACCACTTTGGAGATATAATAGCCAAGCTTAAACATATTCGGCCATAGCTTATATATGTTCATACATTTCATACCAGCATATACTATTAACATTTAACTACAATTAAACACATTTATTTGCTTATAAACTTACCCCGGATGATGTAAAACGGAACAAGGCAGCTAGTCGACAACTTTTATTTTTCCCCGATCCAAATTTGATTTCTTTGGTTCTTGATCTAAACATATTCAAATTAAGCTCATTCAAACATATTTTCATTCAATGTAGTCCAAAAACACATAAAAGGGCAAATTACCATTTTACCCCTAATATTTACAATTTTTATAATTTAGTCCCTATTGCACAAAACACAAAATATGCAAAATCTCAAAGTACTTATGTTAGGCCGAATGTTACCCATGTCTATACAAGCCCATATAATTCATTTATTTCATATTTTAGTCCCTCAAATTATTATTTTTTGCAATTTAGTCCTAATTACTTAAAATCATTAAAAACTCCAATAGAAAATATGTTAATCTAAAACATATATTTTATATTTCATCATCAAACAACAAAAATCACAAGCTATCAACAATGGCATAACTCAAAATATTCACCAAAATCAAAAATTCAAGCATGGGTTTTGTAGTACTCGAAGCAACGATCTCAAAAACGTAAAAATTGTCAAAAATCGACTAAGAACGAACCTTGGATCAAGATGAGAAAGATGGCCAAACCTAGCTTTTGTTGTTTCTTTTCTTTTGTTTTTGTTTTCGGTGGATGAACAAAAATAATAAACTAAACTTTAACTTATGTATTATTATGATATATAATAACATTTTAATTAATTACCATTATATCCTTTATAATTAAATAACCATAACACATAATATAAGGATATAACCGGCCATTACACATTATTTTGGTTAATTTATAACATAGATACTTCAAGTTAGAAGCCACTAATAATTCAGCCCGTTTTTGAAATAACCACTAAATTTTTATTTTTCGCGATTAAGTCCTTTTATTAAGTCGGACACTCAAACAGTAAAATTAAACCACGAAAATTTCACAGATATAAATTCAGACAAAATAAACACAAAAAATAATTTTAAAATATTTTTCTGACTCAGATTCGTGGTACCGAAACCACCGTTTCGATTAGGGTCTAAATCAGACTGTTACAGTTTTCGCTTGTCCAGCCCAAAAATCTAGCTGCAAAATGTCTTCCGGTGACCAAGAGGACCTACCTTCGTCTTCCCCTTTGTGTCTCTGTCCTTGTTGCAATCGCTACCCTCTATTTTTTTAATGAATTTCTCTTTCATAAAATGACTTTCTAATCGTCTCCCTTATTTTCGGTTTTTATTTTTGGGTTTTATATCTCCCTCTTTTAGGGTAGACCCATCATCTCATGATCTCATGATCTTTCTCCTCTTTTTTAGGCTAATTATTCTGGTACACGTACATCAGGGCTGATAGCGGTTAAGTGTTGACTAGTCGCTTCCTAGCATTGCCATGGTATTTATGTTGACAAATTGTCCAACCTTTTTCCACGACAAAGCATCATTTCTTTACTTCTTTTCCTCATTCTGCACCTATCACTTAGCCAACAAATCCTCCCCGCAAACAATTAGAAGTAACATATAATAACATTTAAGCACAACCCAAACTTTTTAATCCAATTTCCTAAAAACACTAATGGAAAATCCTAAAATGCAACTAAACTTACCTAAGTACAAGCAATTAACCAAGTCTAAAGGCAAAAAATATAACTCTTTTCAAGAGTTATCACACTCTCAAACCTGAGTTATTGCTTGTCCTCAAGCAAGATATGCATGAATGCATATATGCAAGAACTTGCCATCGCACATAACCACCTTGAACTTATAGTCTACTCAAAGAAAAATATATACATCAGTTCACATCAATCTTCTTTCTCCAAAAACTTATTCAAGCTCAACAAAGGTAATGCATAAAAGTTCAACCTAAAAACAAAATTTCCTAAGTGCTCATGTGCTTTCTGGCCATAGCAAGCACCTCTTAATTCACTTAGTTCATTTGTTACCTAAACTCAAGTTGCTATAAGCCTACTCAAAATGTATATATTTTATTTATTTATTTCTAGTTTGTTTTTTCTTTATTTCTTTTTTCAAATTAATGTAGGGGATTTAGCATGTCACAAAATTTTTTGACTCGATAATCAAAATGGAGCAAACATTAAATTACCGAGTACTCAATCATGTCACAATTTAAATAAAAAATCACTCTTGAAGCTAAGGCTTTTAACTTAGAAGATAGATGGAGCAAACAACTACCTCCTTAGCTACTCAGCCTGTTACTACAGTAGAGTGCCCCTAATTTTTTTCCTTTATTACACACTCTTACTTGAAATCACCTTTCTAGTCAGTAGCACGATGGAGCAAATAGAATGGTGCTGACTTACTTGGCAATTCTAAGCATTGAAGTGTTTACTATCCTTTATTTATTTAAGTAATGTTGTGGCAATGTGACTGAGTTTGGCTTCAAAAGTCTTTAAGTTCATTAAAAGATACTTGCTATAATAAAAAAATAATTGAGGCTAAGACATCTGATTTTTAGGGGGTAATCTTTAAGCAACCTAAGCTAAGCTAAATTCACCTAATCCATTGCCACATTTCTCTAGATTCATTGAAGAGTTAATCTCTTCATCAAACATCATAAGTAAATATTATATTTTGTATAGGCAAAATAGAACTTAATAGTTATGTGCCAACGACAAAACAAGTTTAACGAGACTAGAATAAGTATTCATACTAGATATATAATATAGCCTAGATGCACAATACACCTCAAACCTAAGGGATGCGTTATCCTCAATGCATGTACAGATATGTAATAGAAAACCAAAAATAACGATATGTATAGGATATTTCATCGCAAAAGAAAAAAAATGCATAAGGTAGGGAAAAAAACTTCCCTGGCTTGCACTAAAATGTAGTTACTTCATTCGGCCCTATGAGAGGATTTTCGTACATTGTGTTTATAGCGTGTTTTCCTTTCCAATGATTGGAGTGGCACGTCCTCTTGTTTATTACCGAATTTTGTGATTCATCAATAAACCTGTTGATCTCATGATCATGTCTAGTCATGGGTTTAGTAAAAGGAGGTGGAACAGTTATAGTGTTGTCCACTGGTGGTGCAGGTGTAGGATTTGCTTCTTCTCCTTCCTCGTAATCAATTGCAATACTGAATGATTCCATTTTCTTTGTTTCTTCCTCTGGTTCTTTGGTTTCTTTCTCGAAAGTGGCAGGGTCTGACTCAGCTGGCTAGGTGTCACCAACCTCTTCTGCTATAGCTACTTGCAATTTCTTAAGAAAGTCAGGAAATGCAGGCATTGGCTTGGTGAAATTCTTTTGAAGGGACCTTTTCAAAATAGTGTCCCTCCTCTCCACATAGGCCTAGTAAAGAGCCATTTTATCTTGCATCTTTGCCAAATCTACAACAAGCTGAAGTTGCTGAGTCTCGAAAAGATTATTTTATTTTTACAACTTCTCCAATGAACTGAGCACTTGTTGCTCGAATAAACTGTTAGTCGTGGGGTTTGTTGCAGTGGCAAATGTTGGTGTAGAGGATGTTGAGGCTGAGCCAGCAGGTTGTTGCCATGGCAAATCCTCCCTAGAAATCTTTGCAACAATCAATCTTGTAATGGCCCCTTTATTTGGGATGACATCCTCATTGGCTTGGACTAAAACATTAACACGCTGGCAAAGCGAGGTGATTAAAGAAGGAAAGTTTAGACTCTTGATATTCTTTTGTATGCATCAGTGTTCTTCGTTGAATATAAACTTACCCATATTAATTTTCCTACCCTACATGATAGAGTAGATTAGCAACATCCGCTCCTTAGAAACTGTTGAGTTATGGCTAGAAGAGAGTAGGCACATCTTAAGGAAGTGATACCAAACCCTGCACTTGGGCTTCAAAGATGCCCTTTCCACGGTGTAACAATCTTGCCTCGACACCGTCCATTTAGTTCTCGTCACACATAGGTCTTGAAGAACCTGAGTTAACCCATCAGTAGTGATAGTTACAACAAAGTCAGTATGCTCGTCTTGGATATCAGAAAGATCATATTGAGCATTAATTGTGTCCTTATCAAACAAGACTGAGACTCCTCACACATATATAAAAGTAACATTTGGTGAAGTAAGGTGTGCCATAGAGCTCACGAATAATCTTGGTCAACACATCCTTCGAATGTAAGCAAAAAATTTTCTATCCATGTTGCTCGACGATAGAAAAAATGGAAACATCGTATCCCATGAAAGGCTCATCTTTAAAAAGAAAGCCTTTTTCTAAACAAAAAGGGTTTCTTGGAGATGTTGTTTTGCTACCGCTCTTCTGCTGTAGCGTTAAAGAAAGTGTGAGGTGGCATAGCAGATGATTGACGGGTAGATCGTCTAGCCATTATGGAAAGTTAAGGTAAAAGTCTACGTAGAAAAGGAATAAGAAAATTTGCAGTGTCTGAAGAAAGAACAAATAAGTGTAGAGAGAAAGAAAACTTAGGGTAACTATAAAAGAATTGAAATGGTTAGGGCAAAATAAAATGACGATAAAGTAAAGAGTAAATGGGGTATGACGTGAGTGATGGGAGGCCGGTAACTATGGCTTGACTTTGGTATGATGGAAATTTGTAAGGAAAGTGAAAAGGTTACAGGCCTAAATATTTGGGAAACAAATTCCCAATGGGCCAAAGGGTATTATACGACCTAACCTCACAATTACCGTTATGAGATAGTGTTGACAGTTCAGAAAAATTAAATGTGCAAAGTAAGTTTTGCAGCAAGGAGGAGGGAAAAACAAAGGGATTTTTTTTGGGGGGGACTGTGAAGTGACCTAGCCCTAAAACAAGAATTTTGGCTTTTCCACCATCGGCTACCTAGGTACCCAACTATCCAGAAAGTTGTCCCTTGGACTTTTCTATCCGATCAACCCATATTATCTCGTACCTTAACATCCATTTCCCTTTTTTCGCTGTAGCACCCTATACCAAGCCTAGTTGCTAGGCCAAAATACGGGATGCTACACAACCGTCTCGTCTTATTTTTATTAAAATAGGAAGTTAGATTCAAGCAAATCGATCTTCTTTTGTTAAGTCGAACAAGTTTTAATACGTCCCAATAGTTACTTTAACAATTACATGCAAATCATTCATTATTCGATCATACTTGCAGCCAGAATCATGCTTAAGGGCTATTTAGCAAAATTTCATAAAAATGTTTGTAGGTATCGGTACTGATATTCAGGTATTGATAATTTCCTTAAGTGGTATTGATACCACTTGGAAAATGATACCAAATAAGCATACTGTTTCTCGATTAAAAACCCCACTGTCGAAAATTATCGGTACCACTGAACAAAGTATTGATATTTATCCCTCGAGTATCGATACTCGAGCAAAATTATTGATACCAAATCTCATTTTGTTTCCTGTACATTTTGATTCACAGAGGTATCAATTTTTCAAGCCTAATATTGATAGTTGTGCTACTAGAGCTAAAAATGCAATATAAGAAAGCAAATAATTCAACTCAAATAGTTCCTAATCAACATGTATCAAGTACTAAGTTTAATAACCAATCATACAACATAAGCATTAATACAAAATACCAAAAAAGAGTCTGAACAATTATCATCATGCCAACTTTAATGTCTACAATCCTAAGCAATAGTAGTAACATGATATTCTTAAAAACCAAGTCAATTGTTTAGAAATCAATGTAGCTAGAATAAGTCTACCACATTGCTTGTTTCCCCAAAACAAATAAAAAAAACAAAGCACCTACGAAGAATAACCAAACTTCCTTAGATCACTCTCTTGGAAACCACACCGCCCATACCATGACGTCACTAATATGCATATGTTGAAATAAGGGATTGAGCTTTAGCAAGCTTAGTGAATGCAAGAATTTTCACAACGTAAACATATCATCATGCAACACAACCAGACATTTACTCACAAGCACCCCATTCTTAAGTCTAGCATCATATAGTATTAAATCATGCATCGTCTAAAAGGTTATTTTCATAACACATATACATATTCATTCAAGCATAAAACATACTCCACACAATTATATAAAATACGGTAATATGACAGTTGGATTTTGAAACATGTCGTAAGCTCTATCATCACACATCGGATACATGGATCTCCTTACACCACATAGACTCATAGAGTCAAACATGTCCCAAAAGTGAAGCATATAGCTAACATTCTCCTTATTTACCCTCACATGTCTCATTGAATGGAGCTTAGCTTACTATCCCTTATCCCTTCAAATATGTCCCACGGCCTCAATGCCCAAAACATCTATACATATAAGTGAGTACTCACAATCCTATGGCATGCCAAATATATCCAATGGTTCCAAGATCACAAGGCCAAAATATCCAAAAAAAAAGCATCACATATTACTTACCGATTAATCGTGCACTAACACTCCATATTAACATCTTTTGCAAAACACTAGCATAGTTATCTAACATATATATTATACATTTATTGCATGTATATAATTGCACTTTACACAATAAGCACCATATCCACATATCACATATCATTCATATTATTTAACCACATAACCACAAGACAAGTATAGTTCAAGAAACCTTACACTCAGAATTTAGAGTAGGGATTTAGGCTACATCTAAATTCCCAAACAACATATAAATCATGTGTACGAATTCCACACACTCACCATTTTAAGCTTTTGCTAAAAAATAAAAGGTAGAACTAATGCTTCCCTAGCTCATAGCTAGCTCTAAAGAATTTGAAGCTTTACACACAAAATCATACAATAACCATAGTCAAATATCAACTAAGAAGCCACTCAAACCAACTAAAACACAAGCTTAAGCCAAGTTCTCATGTAACTTAAACTATTAACATAACAAACTTTATATACTAATATCTCGATCCATACTCAACCTTTCCACTTAAAATCGATTTCGTTCATCTACTTAATCATCTACGCCTAATTTGCAACCTTCAAACTAGATAAAGCTACTCAATTCATGGTATCGACATTTTTCAGCATCTTTTGGACAATTTTCACAAAATTTATTAAAACATGAGAAATCATTAATGAAACTTCTAAATAAGTTTAGAAACCTCCTAATCATGCTAAAACAAGTTGAAAATACTTTGAAACCAAGTTTTGACTCAAAATCTCGAAATCCACCATTAATGGCTTGATTTTCAACTTTTATTTAAAACATGCGATTTGAGGGCTAATAATTCAGTTTTAGAGTCTAAATAATATTAAAAACCAATGGATACATGAATGATTACCTTTTTTTGAAAGAATGAAGAACTTTTGACGTAAATTTGAAAACCCCATGTTTGAAGAAGATGGTGAAATTTATGGAGTTTTGAGTGTTTTTCTTAGGGCTTTTTGATGGCAGATGACTTAAGAATGATAGGAAATCAATGTATTGTGATTTGGGAATAAAAAATCAATGGAATAGCTAAGGATATGGCAAGGGCAGCACAAGTTTGAAAGGGAAAAGAAATAGACGTGAAAAACATGTTGATGGGGGAAGAAATAGGTTTAATTGTACAAAATGGTAAAACTACAACAAAAATGCCTACTATTTTTCCTTTGTTACAAATCGGTCCTTTTTAAAAATTAAGGGTTTCTAGAACACTTTCAAAAACTGATTTGATAGTTAAGATGCCATAGTTAGAAACACTATTGAGTACCAACCTTACAAAATTTCGAGCTCATATAGGCTAAAATTCCTAAAATACCCTTAAAACTCTTAGGCGTTATTTTAGGGCATTACATTCGTGGCATAACTCTCTTTCGTAATGTTGCAGCAGACTCTTCTTAGAAATCATGAAGAGAACTACTTAAAGATAAAAACAGAAATAGAAGCACCATGAAATAATTAAAGATAACTAATAATAAAAACAAAATTAAAGTAAAGTAAAGCAATTAAGGAAAAGAAAAATAGAAAATATAATTATTATCTCAAACATCTCGGAGGTTAATGGATTGCTTTTCTCGATCCAAATGAGCACCCCAGTAGTGCTTCAAGCATTGTCCATTAACTTTAAATGTGACCCCCCATTTTCGTATCTTTGACATCAACAACTCCGTGAGGATAGAATTGAGCTACTTCAAAGGGACCTGACCAACGAGATTTTAATTTACCAGGGAACAATTTGAGCCTAGACTTGAACAACAACACTTGTTGTCCTGGTTCAAATTGCCTTGGCAGAATCCTCTTATCATGCCACTACTTGGTCTTCTCCTTGTATAGCTTAGCATTGTCATATGCCTGTGCTCGAAATTCTTCCATTTCACTCTGTTCTAACAACATGTTATGGGCAACAACTTTCCAGTCTATATTTAGCTTTTTAATAGCCCAAAATGCTTTATGCTCTAACTCAATAGGTAAGTGACATGGCTTCCCAAAAATAAGCTTAAAAGGTGACATCCCCAATGGTGTTTTGAATATCGTACAATAAGCGCACAAAGCTTTATCCAAATTGGAGGACCAATATTTTCGAGTTGGGTTCAGTTCTTTTTATAGAATTTGTTTAATTTCTCTATTAGAAATCTCCACTTATCCACTTGTTCGGGGATGATATGTCGTGGAAATCTTATGTTTCACCTCATAACTCTGCAAAGCATTAGTAACTAATTTGCAATCAAAATGAGAACCTTCATCACTGATAATTGCCCGAGGTGTACCAAATCTTGTGAAAATGTTCTTGTACAAAAACTTCAGCATTGACTTGCCATCATTCGTAGGGAGGGGTACCACTTCGACCTACTTAGAGACGTAATCCACTGCTATGAGTTTGTAGAGATTGCCAAATGATGATGGAAATGGACCCATAAAGTCGATTCCCCAAACATCAAACAACTCAATCACCAAAATATTTTACAATTGCATTTCACGTCTTTTAGATAAATTACCTGTCTTCTAACAATAATCGCGTGACTTATAAAGTTTCTGGGCATCCTTGAACAAACTCGACCTATAAAAACCATATCGGAGTACCTAGGCAGCAGTTCTAATTCTTCTAAAGTGTCTTCCATAAGGTGTTGAGTGACAACGTTGCAGGATGCTATGTACTTTGTCATCAGGGACACACTCCTTAATTATCTAATCAACACATTGCTTGAACAAGAAGGGTTCATCCCAATAATAATGCTTAGCATCATGAAGGATCTTCTATTTTCTTTGGATGCTGAGATCAGGTGGCAACAACCCACTTACTAAGAAGTTCACTATATCAGCGTACCAAGATAATGTCGAGGCAACCAACAGTTGCTTGTCTAGGAAATCTTCTTTAATAAGTTGAACATTGCCATTTTCATTCCTAGCTTCTAACCTTGATAGGTGATCAGCCATTTATTTTCAGTCCCCTTTCTATCTCAAATTTCTAAATCAAACTTCTGTAGCAAAAGTATCCAATGAATTAATCTAGTCTTGGCATATTTCTTAATCACCAAATATTTAATAGCAGAGTGATTTGTATAGACCGCGAATTTGGTACCAACTAAATAAGATCGAAATTTATCAAATGCGAAAGCCACATCCAAAAACTCTTTTTCAATAGTGGTGTAGTTAAGGTGCATGTCCGTTAAATACCTTGTTTTTCCCTTTTCCCAACACTATTCTCATGGCATAATCGCTAGCGTCACACATGAGTTCAAAAGGTAGTGTCCATTTCGAAACGATTACAATTGGTGTTGTTACCAATCGCCTTTTCAGCTCCTCGAAAGAGATCAAACAAGGTTCATTAAAATTGAAAGGTCTATTATGTTCCCGCAAAGAGCACAAGGGTCTAGATATCTTTAAAAAATCCTTAATGAATCTTCTATAAAATCCTACAAAACCTAGAAAACTCCTTATACCCTTGACACTGGTCGAAGGCAGTAATTTGTCTATCACCTTAATTTCTGCTTTGTCAACTTCAATCCCTTACTGCGATATCTTATGACCTAGCACAATACCTTCACGAACCATGAAGTGGCATATCTTCCAATTTAAAATAAGATTTGTTTCTTCACAACGACCTAGAACCAATTCCAGATTTTTTAAGCAATCTTCAAAATCATTACCAGACACAGAGAAATCGTATATGAAGACCTCAAGAAAAATTTTCGCCATGTCTGAGAATATCGCCATCATGCAACACTGAAATGTTGTCAAGGCATTATGCAACCCAAATGGAATTCGTCTAAACATAAAAGTACCATACAAAAAGGTGAAAGTTGCCTTCTCTTGGTCATTTGGAGCTATGGAAATTTGATTATATCCTGAATAACCATCTAAAAAATAGTAGGAAGCTTTTCCAGCTAATCTAATCTAACATTTGGTCAATAAATGATAAGGGAAAATCGTCCTTCCGAGTTGCCTTCTTGAGCTTGTGGTAATCCATGCATACTCTCCATCCTATGACAATACGAGTTGGAATAAGCTCATTGTTATCATTGCCGATCACTGTGACACCTCTTTTCTTAGGTACACACTATACAGGGCTCTCCCACGAGCTTTCAAAGATTGGGTAGATAATACCAGCATTTAACCACTTGATAGTATCTTTTTTAACAACTTCGTGACTGGATTCAACTTCCTCTATTGTTCAATAAAATTCCTATGACAATCCTCCATTAAAATTTTATGCATACAGATAGCAGGGCTGATTCCCCTGGTGTCGACAATTGTCCATCCTAATGCCTTCTTAGATCGTCGGAGAACTTCTAACAACCTCATCTCTTGATCAGGTGTCACCTCGACAGAAATAACAACTGGCAAAGTGTTATTTTCTCTCAAATAAGCATATTTTAAATGCTACAACAGAGGCTTCAACTCCAGTGTGAGAGGTTCCTCTATGAAAGGTTTAGGAGGCTTGAAAGAACAATATGATAAATGCAAGGATTCAAACTTCTCCCCTAGTCTATCCACAAGTTGCTTGGCTTCCACAAGTTCACCAAGGTCCTAAAAAATTATTGTGTCACTCCATTCAAGTGAGTATTCATCACTATCAAAATTGTTGTGAAAAAATTTTGCAAACTCTTCCTCTACTACTGTTTCTATCAACCTAATGGAGTGGCATTCTTCATTATCATCAGCACATTTCAAGGCATTAAATACATTGAAAGTAATCTGCTGATCATTTACCCTCATGGTTAGTTCAACTTTCTACACATTAATTAAAGTCCTACTTGTAGCAATAAAAGGTCTTCCGAGAATAATTGGCACATCTTTGTCAGCTCCATATTCTAAAATAAGGAAATCTATTTAGTCTTACTAGTATGTCCTTAATTTTACCTTCCGGATGTGCGTAGGATCGATCAACCAGTTGGATTGTAACCGTATTAGGTCTTGCTTTCCCAATTCCCAGCTTTCTGAAAATAGACATAGACATTAGATTTATACTTGCTCCTAAATCACATAATACCTTACCAACATACCGATTTCCTATTGAACATAGGATAGTGAAACTCCTTGGGTCATTCAACTTTGGAGGTAACTTATTCGTCAACATCATTGTGCACCTTTTAGTGAGAGCAATAGTCTCAAATTCTCCCAATCTACGCTTCTTTGACAATGTCTTTGGTAAACTTGACCTAATTAGGCATATACTCTAAAGCTTCTACTAGTTGTATGTTGATATGGAGTTGTTTCAGGATATCTAGAAATCTCTTGAACTGGGCATCTTGTTTACAATTGTGAAATTGCTGAGGAAAAGGTGGAAGTGGTCGTCCTTCAGGTTATTGACGTTATTTTTCTGTAGCATTTCCATTAGTAAGATGATCTGATTATTCTACAACATTCTTTTGTTTAGCCTTTCTAGACATGGTGTGATTTTTAGATTTTTTTTTTAAATCTTTCCATTGTTGCAATCTGCTTGGCCCTCTTCTACCATGGCATCTTTAATGATTTTTTTCAATTGAGTCCCACTTCTGAGAGTAATTACCTTACAATGCTCATTCCCTTTGTAATGCCCCGTACCCGAGACCGTCGCTGGAGTCGAATACGAGGTGTTAACAGACTTAATTCATTACTTAAACAGCTCAAACAATTTAATTTTAAAATTTTCAGACAAGCTGAAAATCTGCGTCACAGTCGCTTAAAAATTCATATCTCGAGTTACGAAACTCGAAATTAATATCCGTAAATTTTATATGAAACTAGACTCATATTTATATCTACTAATTTTTTTCTAGAATTTTTGGTTGAGCCAAATCGTACAGTTTATTAGTTAAAATCTCCCCTGTTTCAGGGTTCGACTACTCTGACCTCTGTGTATTACGAATCAGATATCTCTCTATACAAAATTTCAATGACTATTAGGTTTATTTATATTAAAACTAGACTCAATAAGGAATCTTTACATATAAAGAAAAACTTCTAATTATTTTTGTAAAATTTATTATGAATTTTTAAAGTCAGAACAGGGGATCCAGAAATCACTCTGGCCCTGTTTCACAAAAGTTTAAATATCTCATAAAATATAATTTATATGCCTATTTTGTTCATTCCATATGAAAATAGACTCATCAAGCTTTGATTCCATAACTTATTCATTATTTAATTCCATTTCTAATATTTTTAGTGAATTTTCAAATTCACGTCACTACTGTTGTCTGAATCTATTTTATGGTAAATTTTACCTATTTCACGGTTTCCATAGATTAGCTAGCAATTTGACATACATAACACCAAATATGATCATGATTAGCCATTCCAATGGCTAATCATTACCAAGAATTTTCATACCACTCAATAACCATATCATAAGACCATATATACAAAATGATTATAGTGCTATACATGCCATACTCAAAATATATAAGCCATTATGCCAAGATGGTATACGGATAGTGTGAGCGAGCCTCCGACCGTTCCCGATTTCCGAGCTGACTTGTCAAAACTATAAGGAGTGAAAAGGAGGGAGTAAGCATAAATGCTTAGTAAGTTCACATGCAAATAGCAAGTAACATAACCATATAAGCAAACATAAAATATCATTTGCATAATCATCATCAAGACATTCATGTCATATTTTCATTTATCATCTTACCACATTGTTGATATATCGAGTTTTCAACCCGAGGGTTAAGTACATACCTGCTCAAAGTATCCATCTCTCACAACACTTACCAATATGTCCCTTTCATCTCTAGTATTCCTCCATTTCAGTGAGAACTTTACCCGCTGAACACATCGGAATATAATTCGATATACACGGATAATTTGGACATAAGTGCCACATAAGTGCCACATATGTAATCAAGCAATCATGTAACCCGCCCATAAGTGAACTCGGACTCAACTCAACGAGCTCGGATGCCTAGTTACATCTCTCGAACTCGAACTCAACTCAACGAGTTCGAAAATTCGCATCCATAAGTGAACTCGGACTCAACTCAACGAGTTCGGATGCTCAACCATCCTAGTGATATGTCACTTGTATCCTAATCTATTCCAAAGGTTCAAACGGGCTTTTTCCCTCGATCTGACATTTGCCGTCTTCCACGGAATATCGAACCGATACTCGTAGCAATTCATATTTATCAAGTAGTAAACATAATTTGCATATTACTCAACATTAAACACAAAGCATAATATTTCAAATAAAAATCAGCATATCATATAATTAACATCAATAACTTAAAAATAACAATTATGCTACATTATTTACACATAAACTTACCTCGTATGCGAAAATGGCTACTTTTACCATTTCGTCCACAACTTGGTATTTTCCCCATTTTAGCCCGAATTTCAGTTTTCCTTGCTCTATCATTTAAAATATAGTCTAATTAGGGCTCACATTATTCAAATTAACCCAAAATCATATTTTGGCAAAATTACAATTTTGCCCCTAAACTTTTGCATATTTACACTTTTTCCCCAAAGCTCGTAAATTAAACTTCAGCCTATTTTCTTATGTTTTATGACATTATAATCATTTTTTCCTTCTATAGCAACATCAAATTCTCACTCTAACATGTACTTATGAACATTAGGTATTTTTACCGATTATGTCGTTTTACTGCTTTTACATAAAATCACTTAGCAAAAGTTGTTTAACACAATTTCAAGCTTCATATTCTACCATAAAACATCAAAATAAACACATTTCACCTATGGGTATTTTTCCAAATATGAACCCTAGCTTAAATTATTGCTAGAATAAGCTTAATCGAGCTACCGGGATTCCAAAAACGTAAATAACATTAAAAACGGGGCTTGGAATCACTTACTATTGAGCTTGGAAAGCTTGAAAACCCTAGCCATGGCTTTCCCCCATGCTAATTTCGGCCTCCATGAAGAAGATGAGCAAAATTGGCTTTAAATTTTGTATTTTAATTCATTTTACCCCTAAATGACCAAAATGCCCTTACTACTAAACTTTCAAAATTTCCTTCCATGTCCTAATTTTGTCCATGAACTTAAAATTGCTCAAATTACTATTTAAGACCTCCTAATTAATATTTCAATGCAATTTCATACTAAAAACTTCTAGAATGCAAATTTTACAACTTATTCGATTTAGTCCCTACTTTCAATTTAAACACTTTAGGCATAGAATTTCATCACGAAATTTTCACACAGTCATGCAATCATATCATAATCATCAAAATAATCATAAAATAATTATTTCTATCTCAAATTTTGTGGTCACGAAACTACTATTCCGACTAAGCCCAAAATCAGGATATTACACCCTTGTGATCTCAAATTCTCAATATCACTTGTTAGAGCTCCTTATGGTCTCGAACTCAAAGCATTTGCTATCTGCCCCACTTGATTCTCAAGAGCTCAAAGGGATGCAACTTGACTCTGAATTACGTCATCATTCTTGGCCATATATTCTTTCAACAAGGCTTCAATAGATGATGATGATGATGGTGATGAAGCTGATGCCTGACCTTGCTGGATTTTTTGCCTCGGCATAGGTTGAGTAAAAGTAAGCGGTGCACTAATGGCGTTCTATATTGCCGCATTGTTAAAATTCCCCACACCTTGATTATTCCAACTAAAGTTCGAATATTGCTTCCACCTTGGATTATACGTGTTGGAATAGGGGTTATTTTTCGGTTAAAATTACTTATGTAGCACACAGATGCTAGATTTGATAGGCATTCATCAAACTCATGGTTTTCACCACAATAAACAAACGCTGGCTCGACTGCTTTCATCTCTTACACTAGAGTTGGTCTCTTCATTGTTTTGATCTTAGTTAAAAATGATACCTGGGCAATCAATGAAGTGATTGCATTAAGTTCCAAGGTGCCAGCAGCTCTTCTACCAAACCCAATTCATGTGGTAGGATATTAATAATCATTGTTGGCAATCCGTTCTTAAATATCATACGCTTCATTGTAGTGTTTATCCAACAAGGCACCATTGGCAGAAGCACCAACTACCATTCTCGTATGTGTATTCAACCCATTAGAAAACATCTCCATCTGAGTCCAGTTCTGAAACCCATACATTGGACATTTCTGAAGTAGTTCTTTAAATCTTTCTCAATCTTCATACAGCATTTCATCCTCTGATTACCGAAAAGATGTGATGCCAGTTCTAAGCTTGGCATTAAGGTTTGGTAGATTATATTGTAGCAAAAACCTCTGGCAAAGATCATTCCATGATGCCACTATCCCCGATGATAGAGCATTCAACCACGCACTTGTTTGGTCTCTCAAGGAATATGGAAACAATTTAAGTTTCAGGGCATCTTCAGGAACACCCTATTGTCTAAACAAGTCACAGACTTCTAGAAAATGTCTTAAATGCAATTGTGGATCTTCAATAGGCAATCCGCTGAATTTTCCCACTATTTGCATCATTTGAAACATTACATGTTTCAATTCAAAATATTGAGCTTGACTTTGTGGTCTAACTATCCATGGATTCAGATCATCCAAAATTGGTACAACATGTTCACGAATTGGCCTGTCTTGGTCATCTATCACATGATGAATAGGATGACCAACATCCTGACCATATGGATTTAATGGATCATTCAGACTAGGATCATTCCTGTCCCTAGCCATGTTACACACTTCTCTTTTCCTCTTTCTCAAAGTTCTCTCGATCTCTAAATCAAAATGATACTCTTCATTAACAGGAATGCCACTACTCATGCACTAATAACAAACCTATCAAAAACAACTAAGTTAAATAAAACTAATGGAATTAGAATAGAAAATAACAAAACTAAATTTCACCAAATTGTTGACTCCCGGCAATGGTGCCAAAAACTTATCGCGTGTGAATATTCTAAGTGAATTGTTCAAGTGTACACGTTGGATCAAGTAATAAAGTGATAAGTGAGATCGTCTCCACAGGGATCAGTTAGGTATAAATTGGTCAAATAATTGTAAAGGAGTGTGTTTAATGCTATGGAAAAAGCAATAATAAGAATGCAGAGATAATTAAGGAATACTGATATGTGTAATATGTGAATTCTAACAAATAAATAAAAATGCTATGGAAAGATAAGAGTAAGTATGTGACGGAAATTACGAGAATAATTACGTGAATAATATGTAAACAAGTAACAACTAAGGATGTGAAAATAGAGATGCTATAGAAAAGGATAAAGGATCTATGATGTTGAACCGTAAGGCTAGGATTACCAAAAATCTACCCTCAATAACCAATAATGCCTCGGCAAGTTCAGTCTTATTCTACTGATTGAAATAGTTCTATTGTGGTTTGTTTCTTTCAAAAGCTAGGCATTGAGTTACCTCACCTAGGGCACTATACGTCTATAGGCTTTGAGTTTGGTTCCTACTATTGTTCTTCTATTTTCTATACAAAGCGCTGCTCTCTGCCTAGAGTCTGCTACAAGTATTCTTACGAGAACTCGCTCATATCATTCAATTTTGATCTAACTAACCAAATCTTGTCAAAATTAGGTTAATTTTATAAACATGTTGCATATTCACCTATGTCTAGGGATTACACACACACTATTCATAAATACCATTGAATGAAATAGTAAATTAAAACTATTCTAAGTCGTGGCCAATAATGGAAATAAATGTTTCATCAAGTAATCCCAACCCTATGAGATTTAGCTCATGGGTTGGTGAATAGAACCAAGATTCAAAATAGTAATCAACACCATTTCTTTAAATCAGGTTATGGAGAAAAAAATAAAAAATTAAAGGTAGAACTCATGAAGATAGCTTTCACCTGTCCAGCCCACAACTCTTACGAAATGTCTTTCAGTGACCAGCAGAGACTGCCTTCATCTTCCATTTTGCGTCTCTATCCTTATCACAACCGCTGCCCTCTATTTTCGTCTAATGGATTTCTCTTTCCAAAAATGACTCTCTAACTGTCTCCCCCCTTTTCAATTTTTATTTTTGGGTTTTATATCTCACCTTTTAGGGTAGACCCATCATCCCATGATCCTATGATCTTTTCCCTCTTTTTTAGGCTAATTTTTCTGGTACACATATAGCACGGCTAATAACAATTGAGTGTTGACCGGGCCGCTCCTTGCATTGCCACGACATTTGTGTTGGCAAGCTGTCCAACCTTTTGCCACGAAAACCTTCACTTCTCTACTTCTCTTCCTCATTCTTAACCTGCCACTTAATAAAAATAAATCTTTCTTGAAAACAATTAGAAGTAACAAGTAATAACATTTAAGCATAGTCCAAATCTTTTAATGCAATTTCCTAAAAACACTAATGGAAAATCCTAAAATGCAACTAAACTTACCTAAGTACAGCAAATTAACTAAGTCTAAAGGTAAAAAATATAATTCTTTTCAAGAGTTATCAACTATATTCATAAGTATTCAAAACTTTACTATTAGGTCTTTAATCCATTTTCTCACATTTCATACTTAATTGAAAACATTGTACAGTTACAATCTAACAATATATATTCACAATTCAACCACATCAATACATATGAGTACATAAACTATACCTTATGAACTTACCTAATATGATCAGCTAGTGAGTTGGATCGTAGGGACTATTATGCAATTTTCTCTTTTCCTCGATTATCCTCCACTTGGTTCAATCCTTGATATATATGATATTTAAGTCCAATTTATCAATTTCAAATACCTTATAACACTCAAATACATGCATATGACTTATTAATTTCATTTTACAAAATTTCCCTAGACTTTTACATTTTGTTCAATTTAGTCCTTTAAACCGCAACCACTATAACTTTCACATTTAAGCTTAGTTCTTAAATCTATTTTCAATTTCATCCTTCTAAAACTCTATAGAAACATATTATATAGAAATTTCATATCTAATTTGACACATTTACATTTTAGCCCCAAAACTCAAAACTAACAAAACGCACTTTACAAATTAGTCCTTATTAATTTCTAAACTTACAAATCTACCATTAAACATCCAAAAAGCTTTAAAAACAACAATGTCAACTTTTAAAATCATGGATAGTTTACAAATTAATCCTTGGGCTAGCTAGATTATGCCAGAAGATCTCAAAAACATAAAATTTACGAAAAACAGGTTTGGAATTAGCTTACTTGCAAGGTTGAAAGCTTAACCTATTAATAATGGATTCTTCACTTCTTGTTTGTTTAAACAATGTAAAGACCATGAAAAATATTATGGGTTTTGATTTTTATGCTTTTAACCTTTTTAATTCTTAATTAACATTCGTTTAACATATAATTTCTTGAAAGATATTCATTATCTATAATGATGCAAAGCTAGTTATTCGCAACTTAAATACTCAAATATTTACCTTTTAACCAATTTTTAACAATAAAAATCAATAGCGATAAAGTTTTACGATTTTTATGATTTAGTCCTTGTACCTTAATTACTAGCTGTTCAATAAAATTACCAAACCAAAACTCCGTATAATACTATAGTAGACTCATAAATATTAAAAAATAATATTTAGTAAATCGATCATCATAAAAATGGGGTTTCAAAACCACCATTTTCGATACCACAGAAAGATGGGTTGTTACATCTATATTATTGATTGTTGTAGTGTTGATTCTCAACCCCGAAACAACATCTATCATACATTTAGAGATGAATTCTGATATCTCATGTTTCATTCCTGGCCACCATTAAAGTCATTACAAATCATTATACTCTTTATTTGCTCTAGGATGAATTGAATATATACTATTGTGAGCTTCATTCAACAAGTCCTATTTCAACTCTAAATCATTCGGTATACACAATTGATCACGAAAATACAAGTAGTCATCAATATCGATACTGAAATTAGTTATCTATCCACCAATCACCAATTTCGAATTCATTAAAAAATTTGAGTCATTTTTCCATAATTCCTGAATTCTCACTGAAAACACTAGTTTAACTTTTAACTCGGCCAGAATAGAACCATCATTGTAACATCCTGATTTAGGGTCTAGTCAAAACAGTGGTTTCGAAGCACAAATTCAAAGTAGAAATAATTATTTCATGATTATTTGATGGTCCATGATATGAATGCATGTTTGTGTGAAAATTTCATGAAGAAATTTTATGCCTAAAGTATCCAATTTGAAGTTAGGGACTAAATTGAATAAGTTGCAAAACATGTGTTATAGAAGCTTTGAGCATGAAATTGCATTGGAACATTAATTAGAAGTCCTTAAATAGCCATTTGACCAAGTTCTAAAATTTAGACAAAATGGATATGAATAGGAAAATTTTGAATGAAAGGCCTTAAGGGCATTTTGGTCATTTGGTTAATAAAAGAATAAAAAGGGAAAAAGAAAGCAAAAAATTGTCCATCTTCTTCTTGCTTGGGCAAAAATTTCAAGGGTTACCATACCTACGACTTGTCCATCTTTCAAGCTCAAAATTAAGTCAACCCTAGCCCCGTTTTTAATGCTCTTTACATTTTTGAGATCCTTGAAGCATGATCTATCCATTTCTTGCTATATTTTGAGCTAGGGTTCGTGTATGAAATTTGATCCATGTGTAACATGCATGTGTTTTGATGTTTAATGGAGGAATATGAAAGTTTGATTTGTATTTAACATCTTTTACTAAGTGATTTTTCATGAAAACCCTTAAAAGGACCTTTTTGCAAAAAATGTAAAAATAGGTGTTAAAAATGTGATATGATGAAAAATGTGGGCTGTTATAAGAGGGAATATGAATCGGCTAGGCTTGGGTAACCAAGAAAATAGACACATTTCATTTTACGAGCCTAAGGACCGATTTGTAAATATGTGAAAAGTTAGGGGTAAAATGGTAATTTTACCAAAATATGTGTTATGGGTCAATTTGACCAATGTATCTATTGAAAAAGTTAATTTTGACATTACATATCAAGAAAAACGTGATTCAGGCTTTGATCGAGGGAAAAATAAAGTTTACGAGGATCAAGCTCGTTTCTATCATTTTGTACTAAGGTAAGTTCATTTGCAAATAATGCAACATGTACCATACTTTAAATGCCTTAATATTGCATATATGGTAAGTGTATACATATTTAATATGATTTTGTATCAGGTATTTATTGCCTAAATTTTATCATGAATTATGCTTTGATTATTCCATGAATAAGTGATTGGTTCTATGGGTATTGAAATCGACGTTACGAGCAAGTTCAACAGAAATGTGGTATCAAAGAATCCCGTTTGAACCTTAGGAATAGTTTACGATATATGTGACATGTCACTAGGAACTATGAAATCTAAACTCATTGACTTATGGTCTGAGTTCATGATATATGTGACATCCAAACTCATTGAGTTGTGGTCTGAGTTCGTGATATATATGACACATGTTTTGGCATTCGGGTAATGGTCTCGTATATTCTACTGGTGGCAGAGTAATCCAGAATGTGTTACGGATACCTGACAGCCCATATGAGCAGACCCGTGAATAGCTCGAAAGCGAGCAACATGTGATGTGAGGTAGCATTGGCTACATATGAGGCACTTAGGTACGAGATTCCGATGTATCCGATAGTATTTCGAGTGTTCATCGGGTAGTTCTAAAGGAAGTTCAATGAGTAATCTTGATGATTACGTTGAAGACGAGAAAGTAAGTTATTATGTGCAAGGGGGCACAGGTATGTACATCGAACTCATGAGATATAACATGAGATATGATGAACGTGTGGTATGAATATATATATATGCATATGAAGAATAAGTTTAAGAGATTTGATAAAATGCAAAATTATGTTCATTATATTAAATGTATGACTAATGCTTGTTTAAGTTGCATTTTATTTGCATGTGAACTTACTAAGCTCTAAAGCTTATCCTCTTTTCCTTTCCTTTTTCTTATAGTGTCGCCAAGCTAACTCGGGATCATGGAACGTTGGAGACTCGATCACACTATCAATTGGATTGGGTATAGTTAGACTTATCATTTTGAGTATAGCATGTATAGGGACTTGGTCTTTTTGTTATGTGTCATATTGATTAGCCAAATATGTTCGCTCATGATGGTATTATGATTATTTTGTATATGGCCATGAGAGGTGGCTCATATTGATTATTTGGGTTGTAACCCTAATCATTTATGTATGCATACAAATGTGTTTATGTTTTGATGTGGTTTGGTTGCTTGTGGATGAAATGTGATATGAATGGTATATGTATTTAGTGAATAAATGGGGACTAATAGGCATGACCATAATTATAGTGTAATTGAGTAACTTGAAAGAAAAATTATAAATATGAATAAATATGAAATTGGTGTGGAATGCCCTATAGTAGCATGATGATTGAAGTAGGTGATATGCCCACATTATGAAGTCATGGATTAAACATGATGGTGTGTGCTTGTGTAGCCAAATGTGCCATGTTACATGCTATAAAATAGGATTGAATATGTGAGTGTTTAAGGGTGGAAAATGGCTTGGAAAATATCCTAGAATCAGCCTACAAGGGTAGGCACACGAGCATGTGTCTAGGTCGTATGTGACACACGGGCTGCCCCATGGGATTGTGATCCGGCCGTGCATCCCCTGCACCCTCATTATGCAAGTCAGTATGCCCAGTAGTAAACACACGGGCAGAGACATGGCCGTGTGTCTCAGCCGTGTGAAGGACACGGCCTTAGGACATGGGCATGTGCCCAGGCTGTGTGAAGTCTGCACTTAATTTTTGGCATTTAATTCAACGCATGGCCTAAGCACACGGGCGTGTGACTTGGCCTTGTGACCTTATTTGGTTAATGATGTCATAGTTAAAGAGTTACACAAGCTGAGGACATGAGCGTGTTCCAAGCCACACGGGCGTGTGTGACCACACGGCATACCCACACGGGCGTGTGACTCTTCAAAACATGAAAATTTTCTAAGTTATCCCGAAGTTTTAAGAATTTTCTATTTAGTCTCGAACCGCTTCCGATGTATGTTTTAGGCCTCGTAGGCTCTTATAAGGGACAATTTGCATGTGATTGAAAAGTTTTAAATTGGGTTGGAATTCTATGGCACGATTTTGTATGAATGTGTATGTTTAAGTCTAGTAATGCCTCGTACCCTACTCCGGCATTGAATACAGGTAAGGGTTGTTACATTTAATGGTATCAGAGCTATGGTTTAGTCAATTCTCGGACTAACATAGCATGTGTACGAGTCTAGCTATACATGACATAAGTAAATTGTGATAGTGTGACAACTCCTAACATTTTAAATTGTGTTTTCATATAGTAATGGATCCTGATAGAGCTATGGCAGATGATGTTGAGAGTAATGCGCCCGCTCCCACTGAAGGAGCAGTGCCATCTGATAGTAGACCCATAACTATTAGTAGAGGAGAAGGAGGCAAAGAAGTCTTTCTTCATATGATGGATGCCTGGTATACAGAGTTCGTTCACACGAACCTGAACGCTCAACCTCCTCCACCCCCTCCTAATCCTCAACCCGTACCCCAAGTGCCTAAAGGTATGGATTTTATGAGATTTCATAGAACCCCAGTTGATAAATTTTGAATGCAAGGTGCTGAGGAATTTAGGGCCAATGCTGATGATGACCCCGAGAAAGCGAAACTTTGGCTCGATAATTCTATTCGAGTATTGGATGAACTATCTTACACACCCGAAGAGTGTTTGACGTGTGCTATATCTTTGCTGAGAGACTCGGTGTACCATTGGTGGAAGACGCTAGTATTGGTGGTAACTCAAGAGAGGGTCACGTGGGAATTCTTCCAAGAAGAATTCTAAAAGAAGTACATCAGTGAATGCTTCATCGATCAAAAGCGTAAAAAATTTCTTAACTGGAGACAAGGTCGCATGTTAGTTACTGAGTACGAAAGAGAGTTTGTCCAGCTCAACAAATATGCTCGGGAGTGTGTATCCTCTGAGGCAAAAATGTGTAGAAGGTTTGAAGATGGACTCAATAAGGATATCAGAGTGTTAGTGGGTATCCTCGAATTGAAGGAATTTATGGTACTCATTGATCGGGGTTGTAAAGCCGAGGAACTGATCAAGGAAAAGAGAAAGACAAAGGCTAAGGCTAGAGATATAAGGAAGAGACCGGCGAGCAAGTCATTTCCATCTCAGTCTAAGAAATCCAGAGATATGTATTCTCATTCTCATGTTTTAGCTGGGCATTCGTATAAAGATCGTAAGAAGCAGAATTAAAATTTTAAATCTCAGGCTACATCTGTGGCTAGTGTGGATAATGCTAGACCTTCTAAACCTGAGTTCCAATAATGTGGTAGAGGTCATTTTTGTAAGTGTAGGGTGAGCGATGGATCTTTTTCCAATGTGATTCTCAAGACCACTATATCAAGGACTGTCCTAATGATAATCAATAGCCAGATCATAATCTTTTAATAGCTTGAGCTACCTACGTTGCCATAAATTCTAGTATTTCTAAGTCATTAGGTAATTTAGACTTTTGTAGTCAGTAAAAACATGACATTTTTTATCGTACAAATAGTGTCGCAAATTTTCAGAGCAAAAACAACTACTACAAGCTCCAAATCATACGTAGGATAATTTTTCTCATTTGGTTTTAACTGTCATGAGACATAAGCTATAACTTTTTTGTCTTGCATTAGAACACAGCCCAGATCTTTAAACGGGGCATCATTATAAGCAATAAATTCCTTCCCGGATTTAGGTTGAGTTAGAACTAGAGCTTCATTCAACATGGCTTTCAACTACTCGAAACTCTGCTACATTTTTTAGACCAAACAAAATTAACATCCTTCTCTAATAGCTTTGTCAACGATGACACTATTATTGAGAAATTCTTCACAAAATGCTAATAATACCTGTAACATCCCGATTTTGGGCCTAGTCAGAATAGTGGTTTCGAGACCACAAATTCAAAGTAGAAATAATTATTTTATGAATGTGTTGAGGTCTATGATATGTTTTCATGATTTTATAAAGGTTTCGTTAAGAAATTTTGTTAATAGAGTGTCCAATTTGATTTTTAGGACTAAATTGCAAAAGTTGCAAAACATGTGATTCTAGAAGCTTTAAGCATGAAATAGCTATGGATTAATAATTGGAGGCCCTTAAATAGCAATTTGACCAATTTTTATTTTTATGGACAAAAATGGGCATGAATAAGTAAAATTTTAAAGTTTAGTAAAAAGGGCATTTTGGTCATTTAGTTAATAAAAGAATAAAAAGGGAAAATTAAGTCAAATTGTGCTCATATTCTCTATGCCATAGCCAAAGTTCCTAAAGTCACCATAGCTAGGGTTTCTTCAACTTTCAAACTTGATTATAAGTGCATTCTAGCCCCGTTTTTAAGTTCTTTACATTTTTGAAGTTGTTATCATCCGATCTAGCCATTTCTACCATTTATTTGAGATAGAGTTGATGTCTAGGGTTTGACCCATGTGTTACATGCATGTATTTTGATGTTTCATGGTAGATTATGAAAGTTTGATGTGTGATGAACATCTTTTACTAAGTGGTTTTCAATGAAAACACCTAAAAAGGACTTGTTTGTAAAAGTCGTAAAAATAGGTGGTAGAAATGTGATTTGATGAAAAATGTGGGCTGTTATAAGCATGATATAGGTTCAGCTAGGCTTGGGTAACAAAGAAAATGAGTACATTTCATTTTACGAGCCTAAGGACTAATTTGTAAATATGTGAAAGTTTAGGGGCAAAATTATAATTTTGCCAAAGTATGGTTTTTGGACTGGTTTGAACAATGTGATAGTTAAATGAGCTAAATTTGCTATTATAGATCGAGAAAATTAGAGTCTGAACCTAGATTGGGGAAAGAACAAAGTTGTGGAATAAATCAAATTAGTTAGCAATATTTTGTACTGAGGTAAGTTCGTGTGTAAATAATGTAACTTATATTATGTATTTAATATTTTGTTATTGCATGATTTGTACAATTATCATTATGGATTCGTTCGGCAAAGATTCAATACAACGAAATTCTCGGTTGAACCTTAGGAATAGTTAGGATACAAACGTCATGACATGAGGGCTATGAGTTTACGTGTAAGACTATATCTGGGATATGGCATCGTTATGAGATTTCGTGTAGGACCATGTCTAAGACATGGCATCGATATGAAAATCGTGTAAGACCATAGCTGGGCTATTGGCATCGCTATGAGATCCCATATAAGACCATATCTGGGATATGGCATTGGTATGATTCTATGTGTATGTAATTCCCGAGTATCCTTTAGTATTCCAAGTGGTTCAACGGGTAATTTAAAGATTATGTTAAAGATGTGAAAGGTTATGATTATGTTATGAAGCAATACAGATACGTACACAAAACTCATGAGAAATGATCTCGGTTTAAGATGCACTATTGTTAAGGATGGAAATGAGTAAGATATGTCTATGATCACTTGATGATTTTGTGCTAATTTACATTATGTTATGTGTATGTTATTGTATGTTTAAAGTTGATTTTTATTTACATGCTAACTTACTAAGCTTAAAGCTTACCCTCTTTCATTTTTCATTTCTTATAGTGTCATCAAGCCAGCTCAAGGATCAAAGACGGTCGAAGATCCACTCACACTATCAAATTATCATTTTGGGTACTTGTTATTACATTATTTTGAGTAATGGCATGTATAGGGACTTGGTGCCTTTGTGATATGTGCCATTATTGATTTGGTCAAATATGTTGGCTTATAATGATATTTGATTCATTTTTGTAAATGGTCATTTGGTATTGGCTAATATTGGTTAAGTATTTATACATATGATGATGCCTTTCATAGATGTGGTTATTGCATGGTTTGTGATGATAAGTATGAGATGTTGTATGTGATAGAAAATAGCATGTAATTGATGTGTGGATGTCTTGGTTGAGGCTAAATTGGTTGTGTGTATATGCTTGAATTGGTGTTGTTTGATGTAGTGTAGGTTGGTGCAAGTAAGGGTGGCAAAAAGGCTTGGTAAATAGCCTTATTATTGTCCCCACGGGTAGACACACACGCATGTGTCTAGGCCGTGTGTGACACACGGCTTGCACTATGGGTGTGTGATTCGACCGTGTGTCCCCTGCATTTTTGAATTTTGTCTTCGAATTGGCCACACGGGTAAAGACACAGCCGTGTGTCTTAGCCGTGTAAAGGACACGACCTAGAGACATGGGCATGTGCCCAGGGCGTGTGAAGTCTGCACCTATTTTAGGAAAAAATTATGAAAATTAAATTGCCCACACGGCCTAGCACATGGGCGTGTGCCTTGGCCATGTGACCTATTTTGTTGATGACGTCATAAACAGAGAGTTACACCTGTTAGGGACACGGGCGTATGTGACCACACGGCCTACCCACACGGGCGTGTCCCAAGCCACACGGACGTGTGACCCCTGTTTTTATGAAAATTTTTCTAAGTGTTGGGAAATTTTCTAAAGTTCTCAGTTTAGTCCCGAACCACTCCTAATGCATTTTTGGGCCTCGTAGGCTCGTTTAAGGGACGATATGAATGTTTTGAAAAGTTTTAAATTTGAGTGAAAATTCATGTCTCGGTTTTGAATGTTTGTTTGAGTTTAAGTCTGGTAAAACCTTGTACCCTGTTTCGGTGTTGAATACAGGTAAAGGGTGTTACAATACCCGAATAAACCCAAAAAGTTACGTACCTCAGAAACATTTCTCAAAGCTTTCCAATTCACGATTGTAAATATTTTTCCAGGGTCTACTCGTATACTATCTACGAAAATTACATGTCTCAAAAATCCAACCTCCCATGGCCAAAACTCATATTTACTAAACTTCGCATATAACAATTTCTCGCGTAAAGTTTACAGCACAATTATCAAATGTTGAACATGATTGGACTCATTCTTCAAATATATCAAAATATTGTCAATAAAAACAATGACAAATATGTCTAAATGCAGTTGGAAAATCTGATTCATCAAGTCCATAAACGCAACAATGGTGTTGGTCAGACCAAATGACATCACAAGGAACTCATAATGACTGTAATGAGTTCTAAACATAATTTTTGGCAAATCAGGCTCTTTAACTCGCAATTGATAGAAACCAGATCAGAGATCAATTTTAGAATATATTATAGCTCCTTTCAGCTCATCGAGTAAATCGTCAATTCGAGGTAATGAATATTTATTCTTTATGGTAAATTTGTTCAATTGCCGATAATCTATACACAATCTCATCGACCCATATTTCTTTTTCACAATTAACACTGGTGCACCCCAAGGTGACACACTCGGTCAAATAAAACCATGATCTAACAACTCTTGTAACTGTGCTTTCAACTCTTTCAATTCAATAGGAGCCAATCTATTTAGGGTAATCGAAATCAAAATTGTTCCAAGTGCAACTTCAATCATAAACTCAACTTATCTGTCTGGTTGCAACCCTGGTAGTTCTTCCAGGAATACGTCACCAAATTCTTTAACTATCAATACTTGACCACTTTTAGATTTTGACACTCATTTATCAATGATATAAGTAAGATACGCTTCACAACCTTTTCTGATAAGTTTCTCGGCTGATAATGTCACACTTGGTTTCTATTAAGGTTCAAAATTAAAGAAGATTTGAGAGTTAATTAAAAAAGATAGGAAGTTCAGAGGACTCTATTGAAAAATCTAAAAATTTTAGTGGCTAAATGGTCTATAATTGAGTTTCAATTCTGGTTTAGTTAAATTGAAATCGACTTGTTCCTTGGTTAGAAACCTAACTATTATCGATGGATGGTTTATTTGGGACTTTGTTGACTGTGCGTGAAAGGTTATATAATTGTAAGAGAAGGATTATTTTGGGAGCAGTAATTCTTCTCATTTCTGCATATATTTCTTCTCATCAACATCATCTTCTCTAGTAGCCCCGAAGAAGAGAAAGTTGAGGAAAGCTCTACATGGGGCAGTGGTTATGAGGTTTAAGTTGGAAAAGTAGAGAATCTGATGAGCTGGTAACCTTCTTAATCTTTTTGTATTCATGGATTTGAGAAAAAAAGAGATGTAAAGGTTTATGGAATCTTTGAAAAGCTTCTGCATGTTATTGGACTTTGGATTTTAATAATTGTATACTTTTAGTTCCATTGGTATACTGATTTTCATGCTTAGCTACCAAGTCAGAGGAGGCTCTGGCACTTAGAAAAGCTAAGTTGGTGGGGACAAAGGATGGTAAGTGAGTTTCTGTACTACACTATTTCGATGTTGTTCTAGGTTGTTCTAATTGTTTTATTACTTGCATGTTCTGTACTGAATTTGGTCTAAGTCTATGGTTGTGTATAAATATTGTTGTCTGGGATTGTATGAAGATTATATGCATGCATAGTTCTGTGCAAGTATGAAAGTTTCAAGAATGTTACGGTTAAACGAGTATACTTGTGTGTTGGCTAAAATGTGATGTATTACTTGTTATGGTATGAATAATTTGCATTGCCTGTAGTCAGGGGCGAAGCCAGAATAAATATTTAGGGGGGGTCGGATAAAATTTTAATTTTTTATAGTTTATATCTTTATAATTTGTAAAGGATTAAATTGAATTTTTATAATTTTAGGGGGGCAAAGTGTAATTTTACCTTTACTAATTTAATTTTTTTAAAAAATTTTAAGGGCCAAAAGAGTACATTTACATTTTAGAGGGGCCGGGGCCTATGCCAGCCCCCCTGGCTTCGCCCCTGCCTGTAGTGATGTGCGTATTATGCATGTTTATAAAATGTGGAGTACAGAGGGAAGTATTAATGGGTTAGTTGAAGATAGGGAAATTGGCGTAATGGATGAATGGACGGATTGAAAGGGGATTTGAGCAGGTTTGGTTGGATAAATGGTTTCTTGGCTCTACAAAGCGACATCATGAAAATGGCCTCCTGGCTCTATGGAATGACACCATGAAAATGGTCTACAAGATTTACGAAGCCACACCTTGAAAAAGGTTTATTTACTCTTCAGAGTCAAAAGTCCATGGCGAGTCATGATATGATCTAGAGGAGGACAGGTATGCCTTATGGCAAAATGAAGTCTGCCAAGACAGTGAAAAGGGAAGCCCATCAGGGAAAAATTGTGGAAACCATTATATGACCTATGTGACGAGAAGCCAGTTATAAGAATTATGACATGTAACAACCCGTTTCTCAGTGACCTGTATGACTAGAAGTCAGTTACAAGAATTATAACATGTACCAACCCGTTTCTCAATGTGTTAGAAACAATGGTTCTGGGACCACAATTTCGACAAATAAGTCTATAAATATTATTATTTAATATTTACGAGTTAAATATGATGTTATTATTAATTTTGATTTTATAGATTTTATTAATTGGTCTGTTTAGAGGAGAGTCAAATCCAATTCGATTCGAAAAACTCGATAAAATTTTTAAATTTTGAATTAAATAGTTCGAGTTATTTCAGTTAATCAAGTTATTTGGATCAACTCGAATAAAAATATAAGATTTTCGATTTAACTTGAATGTGAATTACACAATTCGAGTTATCCGAAAATCCGAATAAGAAAAGGTAAAACTACGTCATTTTAATAAATGTTTACATTTTCTAAAGTTAAAAGTCAAAACCATTAAGTTAAAAGGTAAAACTAGGTTATTTTGATAAATGTTTAATAATTAAGTTAAAAGGCAAAATCATTATATTGTTTATGTTGTTAAATAATTTTATACTTTGTTTACTAGTTAAATAATCAGTTCATGTAAGTGCAACATTGAGTACAAATAATAGGATTCGTTAACTCGACTCGACTTGACTCAAAATTTTTTGACTCGATTCGATCCGATTCGAAAAAAATTCAAATTGAGTTCGGTTGCTAAAATAGGATTCGTCAACTCGACTAACTCGAAATTTTTTGGCTCGATCCGACTCGACTCGATCGAATACTCACCCCTAGGTCTGTTAGTTAAGGCACAAGTATTGAAAGTCAGTGGTTTTTGAAAATGAGGTTTTGAGACCTTATTTCTGTAACACCCCTTACCCGTATTCGGCACTGAAACAGGGTATGAGGTATTACCGGACTTAAAAACAATCAAACATATAGAACCGAGCTATAAATTTCCATTCAAATCTAAAACTTTTCAAACATATGCTTAACACCCCTTATATAGGCCTACGAGGCCCAAAACATACATTAGGAATGGTTCGAGACTAAACCGAGCAATTTCAAAACCTTTTGAAAACTTAAAAAATTTTCATGCTTTGGAGAGTCACACGCCCATGTGGGCAGGCTGTGTGGACACACACACCCGTGTGGCTCTAGGACACGTCCGTCTCCTCAGTCCATGTAACTCTCTAACTATGGCGTCATCAACTAAATAAGGTCACACGACTAAGTCACACGGCCGCGTGCTTAAGCCGTGTATGGCAAATTAAATTCCAAAAATTAAGTGTAGACTTCAC
The DNA here is from genome assembly GCA_025698475.1 of Gossypium anomalum. Classification (NCBI taxonomy): domain Eukaryota; kingdom Viridiplantae; phylum Streptophyta; class Magnoliopsida; order Malvales; family Malvaceae; genus Gossypium; species Gossypium anomalum. The sequence goes on from CM046961.1 coordinate 58,706,612, forward strand.
ACATCTAGGGCACACGCCCAAGTCCTGTGGCTGTGTCCTCCACACGACTGAGACACAAGGTCGTGTCTCTGCCCTTGTTTTTACTACTAAGTATTCTGCTTTGCAATAAATAGGGTGCAAAGGACACACGGCTGGATCACACGCCCATGGGGCAGACCGTATGTCAAACACAGCCTAGACACATGCACGTGTGTCTAACTTTGTTTCCAAATTCTAGGCTATTTTCCAAGCCATTTGTCACCCTTAAGCACTCATATACATAATCTCACTTCATGGCATGCAACATGGTACATTTAATTACACAAGCATACACCATCATGGTTAACCCATGACTTTATAATGTGGACATATCACATACTCTAACCATCATACTTCTTTATGGCATTCCACACCAATTTCATATTTATTCATCATTATAATTCTTCTTTCAAGTCACTCAATTACACTACAAATATGGTCATTCCTACTATTTCCCATTCATTACATATGCCTTTCATCTCACATTTCATCCACAAGCAACCCAAACCACATCAAAACATAATCATATTTGCATGCATGCATAAATGATTAGGGTTACAACCCAATAATCGATATGAGCCATCTCTCATGGCCATATACAAAATAATCATAATACCATCATAAGCCAACACATTTGGCTAATCAATATGACATATAAAAAAAAGACCAAGTCCCTATACATGCCATACTCAAAATGATAAGACTAACTATACCCAAATATTCAATTGATAGTGTGATCGAGTCTCCGACGTTCTACGATCCCTGAGTTAGCTTGGTGACACTATAAGAAAAGGAAAAGAAAGGAAGGTAAACTTTAAAGCTTAGTAAGTTCACATGCAAATGATAAGCAACATAAATCATACAACTTACATAAGGCAAAGTTCATAATTATCATCAAGTCCAATAAGCATAACTTTCTCATATACATTCTTACCACATGTTCTTAGCACACCGAGTCCTTTACTCATGATTTTTATGTACGTACGTGTGCCAACTTGCACATAATACTTACTTTCTCTTCTTTGACATATTCATCAAGATTACTCATTGAATTTCTCTTAGAACTACCCATTGAACACTTGGAATACTATCGGATACGTCAAAATTTTGCATCTAAGTGCCCCATATGTAACCAATGCTACCTCATATCTCATATCACATGTTGTTCACTTTCGAGCTACTTACGGGTCTATCCACAGTAGCTTTCAGGTATCTGCAACACATGCTAGACTACCCAGCCATCGGTAAAACATACCAGACCAGAACCTGGAACGCCATAACATGTGTAACATATATCATAAACTCAACAACTCATGAGTTTAGATCACATAGTTCCTAGTGACATGTCACTTGTATCCTAAATTATTCCTAAGGTTCAAACGAGATTTCCTTCGATACCACATTTCTGTTGAACTTTCTCGTAACGTCGATTTCAATACTCATAGCACCTATCATATGCTCATGGAATAATCAAAGCATAATTCATAATAAAAATGTAAGCATTTAAACAAATGATACAACATCACATCAAATATGTATGTACTTACCATACGTGCAATATTAAAGCATTTAAAGTATGGTACATGTTGCATAATTTGCAAATGAGCTTACCTCGGTACAAAATGATAGAAACGAGCCTAATACTCGTAAACTTTGTTTTTTTCCCAATCAAGACCCGAATCACGCTTTTCTTAATCTATAGTGCCAAATTTAACTTGTTCAATACATACATTGGTCAAATCGACCCATAACACATACTTTAGTAAAATTACCACTTTACCCTTAACTTTCACTTATTTACAAATTGGTCCCTAGGCTCGTAAAACGAAATGCTTGCATTTTCTTGGTTACCCAAGCCTAGCCAAAACTATACCATGCTCCTATCAACCCATATTTTTCTTTATTTCACATTTTACTACTCATTTTTACACCTTTTACAAATAAGGCCTTTTTTAGGTGTTTCCACTAAAAACCACTTAGTAAAAGACGTTAAACACACATCAAACTTTCATATTCTTTCATTAATCATCAAAATACAGACATGTCACACATGGGTCAAATTTCATGCATGAATCCTAGCTCAAAATATGGCTAGAAATGGATAGATCATGCTTCAAGGATCTCAAAAATGTAAAGAACATCAAAAACGGGGCTTGAGAGTACTTTCAATCAAGCTTGAAAAGTTGAAAACCCTAGATATGGAACCCTTGAAAAATTCTCCTATGGCTTGAAGAAGATGAGCAAATTTTGCTTGATTTTTCCCTTTTTATTCATTTATTAACCAACTAACAAAAATGCCCTGGCCTTCTTTCAAATTTTTTCTTTTCATGCCCATTTTTGTCCAAAACTTTAGAACTTGGTCAAATTGCTATTTAAGGACCTCTAATTAATAATCCAATGCAATTTCATGCTCAAAGCTTCTAGAACACATGTTTTGCAACTTATTCAATTTAGTCCCTAAAGTCAAATTGGACACTTTAGGCATAAAATTTCTTCATGTAAATTTCACACAAGCATGAAATCATATCATGAATCATTAAACGACCATAAAATAATTATTTCTATTTTGGATTTGTGGTCTCGAGAATAAGACCCTATATCGGGATGTTACAATTTCCATAAAGCAAGCCAGTAAATTATATTATTGAATATTTACAATGCTATTATATTGGTGAATTGAAGTTTGGTCCAAAGATTTTAGTGATTGCTTGGTTAATTAAGGTACAAGGACTAAATTGTAAAAATTGTAAAAGTAAATCACTATTGATTAATATAAGCAACAATTTATGATTAATGATTGTACAAGGACTTAATAGAATTTGACCCTAGAGCTAAAGTGGAAAATCCAATATGTGAAAGTGGATTAATTTTTTGTTATGATAAAGGTTAAATCAGTAATTTAATAAATGTTAAAATAGTATTATTAATGGTAAAAACCTTAAAACGCCAAAGTCATCATCTTCTTTTGGTTTCTTCAGTGAATATTAAAACAAGAAACTCCATTGTTAAAGCTTCAAGTTTAGCTAAATTATTCTCTTTGCGTGTAAGTCCATTTGAAGCCCATTTTTCGTATTTTTTTATGTTTTTGAGATCATTGTAATTTAATCTAGCTAAATTGTACCTTGGTTTTTAAAATAGTTAAATTTTAAAAAATTTACCATTGGTGTTAATTGAAATTTCTTAGTGTTAAAGGCTCATCGTTGCTAGAATACGGTTAAGAGAGGTACTATTTCTGATAGGTTGACTTGGAATTATTTTCTCTAGGTTTTTAAGAGGAAGTTTATGGACGAGCAGTATATGGAGGCTCGTACGCGCGAGTTTTTAAATTTGGCTCAGGGTGATTTGTTAGTGGCTGATTATGAGGCTGAGTTTGTGTGACTTAGTCATTATACTTTTGAGATGATACTTTCTGAGAGGGATTGTTGTAAAAGGTTTCAGTTTAGGCTTAATCGTGAGATTCAGGTTTACTTGGTAGCTCAGAACGTAGAGATATTTGATGAGTTAGTTGAGAAAGTCAAAGTAGTTGAGGGGACTTTGGCTGAGCCGCCTCGTTCTGTGGTAATTGAATCGGGTAAGAGTACTTTTGATGGTACATCTAAACAACTTCTAAGAGATGACATGATATTTAGGGTTTTGATGGGAGTGCACGACAGGAGTTACGACCAAGTTAGTCTGGGCAACAAGATAGTGTTGTAGTTAGTACTGGCGGTTCGTTGGGTGGTTATGGATGATCGGTTTGTGCATATTGTTAGTGTAGGCATTCGGGTGAATGTTGTAAGTTCATAGGTGGTTGCTTTAAGTGTGGTTCGAAGGAACATTTTTTGAGGGATTGTCCAAATAGAGTTGAGATTTTACAACTCATAGTTTGGCACTTGCTTCTGCGCCTGTTAGAGGTCGCGGACATGGTAGAGGTCATGGGAGACCAATTGGGCAGCGAATTGTGCTCATACTGTTGCTACATAGGTTGAGTCTTGAGGCCCAACTCAGGTTTATGCTATTAAGGAATTTCAGGATCAAGATTTGATTATCGAGGTTGCGGGTCTCTTTGTCTTGTGATTAATTCTTTATTCTCATTAGTAGAATTAGGTTCTACGGCCTTGTAAATTTTGAGTGACTTAGCTAATAGGTAGAGAATTTCGATAGAGGCTATTGAATTAAGAACAACAGTTATGAGTTCTTTAGATAAAAGTGACGTAGTGAACAGAGGAAGCTTAGCAAAGTTACGTAGAATAATTTGTGGTAATGAATAGAATCATTAATAAAAGTGGTAATAAGATACGGAGAATAGGAATCAGATTGTGTAGCCAAAGTGTGATGGTCAGTTTAGAAGTAGAAGTACCAAATTCTGTGATCAAGCAAGTAACATGTTAGCAAGGAATTTTGAAGATGAAATTCTTTTTAGACGAGGAGATTTGTAACACCCCAAAATAGAGCCTAGGATTTTTAGGGGTATATTAAGAACTTTAGCCTTAGAGTGTTTGGAATTCTGTGACATGGTACACCGTAGATGTGTCAAATATGGTTTTTAGATAATTAAATCAATTTCTGAATATGAGTTTTAAATACCTTTAATTTTGAAAATAGGACTAATTTTTAAAAGAGCTAAAACTTTGAGTTTTTATAAAGCAATTTAACCAAATTTTAAAAATACCCCTAATATTTCCCCCACCTACAGCTATTTCATGTAAAACCATCCTTTTTGTTTTATGTTTGCCGTCCCAAGTTCTCCCTAAATTTTCCCTTTAATTTTGTTTGTTAAACTTTATTCCTTTTGATTTCCATCATTCCCCAAGCATTAAACATTCATAAATCTTAAAGAAGAACACCCAAAACACCATAGATTTCTCCATTGTTGAACTTTTTGAGATTTTCGAGTTTTTCGGGTTATCAGTCACAAGTTTGGATTTTTTTCAACTATGGTAACAAATCATTTTCTCATTAGTTTTTAATGTTATCTGATCTTTTAAACTAAGTTTTTAACTGTTAAATCATTTTTTTAATAAAAGCCGAAACTTAGGTCGTTAGTGGTGAAATTTTGGATTTTGCATAAAAATGATATTTCAAAGTGCTTTTTCAATTAGTTTTGATGTGATTAGAAGGTTTTGAAACTTATTTTAAACTTTTGTTAAGGATTTCTAAAGATTTCAAGAAATTTCGTGAAAATTGCCATAAACATGTCGAAATTTTCGATACTACAAATTGTATAGTTTTGTGTAGTTTAAAGGTTGGGAATTAGTCGTAGGTGAATTATAAGATGAACGGGATTGGTTTTAGGTAAAAAGATTGAGTCTATTCTGAGATATTTGGAATTTAAGTTGGCTATGTTAAAGGTTTCGGTTACATGAGAACTTAGTTTAGGCTTATGTTTTTGATTGCTTGTGTTGAGTCCTTGGCTAATTTTTTGAATGTATTGTTGTGTGAAATTTTTATGTTGAAGCTTCGGATTTGCTAGGACCATCTACGAGCTAGGAAAGGCTAGTTTAAGCTTTCGACTTTTTGGCGAACACATATTGGTGAGTGTTTGGAATAATTGCTTGTGGATAGGATTTAATGCGTTATTTGGGAATTTAGTTGTAGCCTAAACCCCTACTCTAAATTCCGAGTGTATGCTTTCTCATACTCATGTTTAACTTGTAAAATATGTGTTTGTGTTATTGTGAAAATGTGGATTGAGATGAGATGCTATTAATGTAACAGCCCGTTTTTAGGTCAAATCGAAACAGTGGTTTCAGACCACAAATCCGAAGTCAAAATACTTATTTTAATATTTTATTAAAGTTTATAGCATGATAGAATTATTATGTGAAAGTTTCGTAAAGAAATTTTACTGCTTGAATGCTTAATTCGGTAAAGAGGACTAAATCGCGTAAAGCGTAAAACTTGTGTGCCATTAGTTTAATGTGCCTAATACCTATGGTTTATTAAGTTAGAGGTCCTTATGCTGTAATTTGACCATGATTAACGTTAGTGGACATTTATTTTCATGAATTATATGATATATTAAAGTTTTATTAAAGGATAATTTAGTAATTATATAATAAATAAGGTTAAAAATGATAAAAACAATTAGCCATCATCTTTCTTAAGTTGGTTCTACCGAAAATTAAAAGGAAGAAAGCCATAGTTGAAGACCTAGGTTTAGCCAAAGCAATTTTGTCCATTAAGGAACGGTTTTTGTCCCGTTTTTAATTATTTTTCTGTTTTTGAGCTCGTTGCAACTTAATCTAGCTAGCCCGTACCTTCATTTTTGAAACTGTTATAGATTTTGAATGATGCCATTGTTGAATGCTTGAGTATTTAAATGTTTAATGATAGATTATGAAGGTTTAATGATAATTAAACTAGTTTTCTAAAGTGATTTTTGATATAAATGTCAAATAGGGATTAAATTGAGAAAATGTAAAATTATGTGGTTAAAAGTGTGAAATAATGAAAGATATGGGCTGCTAGTAGTATATAGTAAATTCGGCTACTATGGGTAATGGTCTAATTGTGTAATTTTGCATTTTTATGTGTTAAGGACTAAACTGCAAAGTAGTCAAAAGTCTAGGGGTAAAATTGTAAATTAGCCAAAATGAATGTTTTAGGCTAAATTGAATTGAATGAAAATTTGAATGAGTTAATTTGATATTATATAGATCAAGATAAGTAAATACCGAAACTAGATCGGGGAAAACGAAAAGTCGACGAATAGCCGATAGTTTTATCTGGGGATACGAGGTAAGTTCGTATAATTAGAATCAAACTTCTATATATATTTGAAAATATTTGAAATGAATATTTTAATTGAGAATTGGATATACTTGAATTACAAATGTGTTATTGATATGTATTATAATTGTTACCGAGCCCCGTTTAAACTATTTGAATTCATAAAATACGAGTGACTTGTCACTAGGGTTACCAATTTGGTCGAGCTCTTGCATTTGTTGCGGACTCACCACAGCTCGTATGAGCTTACCGATATATCAGCTCGTATGAGCTTACCGATATATCATCTCGTAAAAGGATACTATTATCAGCTCATTGGAGCTTATCATTTTAGCTCGTATGAGCTTACTGTTTAGCTCGATAGAGCTTACCGTTTCAGCTCAATAGAGCTTACTATTCATCAGCTCGGGAGGAGCTTACCGATCATGGCTTGAAAGAGCATAAGTGATAATGAATTGACGGATTACTGATGTTACCTAAGTATCCTTTGAATTTCTAATAGGTTCAACGGGCACGAATATTGTTTATACGGATGAGCTACGATTTATAGGTGTTACTAATGTTATATATGACATATGAATTTGGAATGATGCAAAGTATTGTATTAATGGATGGTTTCATGTATTTTTAAATGACTAACATGTGATGAATACTTGTGATTAGGTATTTGTTAATTGAATTGGTTGCACTTATGTATTACTTTATTTATGTATAAATGGTAAGTTTAATTCTGAATTATACGGGCTTACTAAGCTGTAAAGCTTACTTTGTTTCTTTTTCTATGTTTTATAGAGGTTCGTTAGCTCACTCGTTTCGGACAAGTCAGAGTTGCACATCACACTATCCAATTTCCAATTGGTACTTTAAGCTTATGGATATTTGTAAATATGGCATGTATAGGCTAGTTTAAGATATGATAGTTATGTTGCTTAATATTATGACTTTGGTATGTTTTTGTGTAGAAGTTAAGCCATGTGATTTGACTTGTTTTGGTACTATGTTTTGGTTGAATTCAATGTTCAATTATGGTATGTTTTGGCAAGGTATTGATGGAATGAAATTATGCAAATGAAGTCTTGATATGTAGTTGTTAAATGAATGGATTATGCATGATGTTAAATAGGTATTTGGGAATGAAATTGTTAGGTTTTGATATGGCAAATGATGTGTATTGAAATGGTTATTTTGGCTACCTATTGAGTTGTAAAAATGTGGTTATTTATGCTTGTGAAAGTTTGTGTTATAGGGTGGCAAAATGGCTTTGCAAATAGCCTATTTTTTTCCACACGGGTGTGTGTCTCAGCTGTGTACGACACACGGTCATGCTGTACGGTCGTGTCTCCCCTGGGCTACCATTTCGAATTAAGTCAGTTTACCCTACAGTTTTGACATGGCCTAATACACGGGCATGTGTGGCCATTTCGAAGGACACACGGGCGTGTGATTGGCCGTGTGACCCAAGTCAATATACTCTCTAGTTTTCACATGGCCTGGCACACGAGCGTGTCATTGGCCGTGTGACACAAGTCAGTATGTATGCCCTGTTTAAATAAGGTTTAAGACACGGGCATGTGACATTTGAAATGTTGAAATTTTTCTAAGTTTCCAAAATTTTAATATGTTATCGATTGAGTCCCGAATGCATGTTTAAAGCTTTGTAAGCTCGATTTAAGTACATATTGAATGTGAATGAATGTTATTGACTGAAATAAGATGTTTTTGGGATAAATGATTGTTCTGAATTGAGTTACAAGTCCGGTAATGCCTCTTAACCTATTCCAGCGACGGTTATGGGTTAGGGGTGTTACAATTACATGTGCTATGTGCTCATGATTACTGTTGTGAAAGTATATATGTAGGCATGTCATACATGCCAAGTAACAGTGATAATTATGTGCTTATGATGTAAACATGCAATGATAGTAAGCAGTAAATCGATATGTAATATATGTGTGTTTTGTAACACCCCTAACCCGTATCTGTCGCCGGAACAGGTTTATAGAGCATTACCGAAATAAACAGATCAAATATAGACATTTCATATTATTTAACATTCATGTCAGATATTATTCATAAAGTCCCTTTATATGAGCCCTCAAGGCCCAAAACATACATTAAAAACAAATCAGGACCAAACTAGGTACTTAGAGAATTTTTCGCGAAATTTTAAAATTTTTCTTAGGTAGTACAAACGCCCGTGTGGTCAGGTAGTGTGAGAGACACGCCCGTGTCTCAGGCCATGTGGGCATTCGAAAAGGGGCACACGGCCGTGTCCCAACCCATGTCTATACCCATATAACTCTCTGACTTAGGTCATATGGCCAAGTTACATGCCCGTGTGCTACGTCATGTGTAGGTGCAGGGGTCCAACGGCTAAGCCTCATGCCTGTATGCCAGGCCGTGTGATTAATTCTGAGCATTATTTTTTCAAATTTTAAAGATACAGTGGATACACGACCAAAACAAACGCCCATATGCTAGGCCATGTGTCACACACAGCTGAGACACACACCAGTGTCTCTGTCTGTGTGGATGAAATAAGGCCATTTCCAAGCCATATTTCTCACCCAAATTTGCCTTCTACCTACATAAACACTTAAACATATTCTCAAGCCAATACAAGAAATTCAAATCCATTCAAAATCAAGTGATATACATGATATATTACCTCTTATAACCAAGTATACAAACTTACCTAACTTACCAAATTCACATATTTGCATATTTTACCAAATATGCTAACTTATTTTAATCATTAATATACCAATATGATTCTATCAATCAACCATTTCAAACACACATATCAAACATGATATAACCTCTTATATTCACATCAAAACATGTCCATCACAAGCCATTTCAATGGCTAGTTCAACACTTATAAGCCCACATTGGCCAAATTATCATATACATGCCATTATAACCAAAAGTAATTTACTATTCATACCGAAATGAGTCTAAGGATAATGTGATGATGCTCCGACCAACCTCCAACCTTTATGAGCTTCTGAGTACTATAAAATAGAGGAAATAAAACAAAGTAAGCATTTAATGCTCAGTAAGTTTGTATAACAGGAAATTAACTTGCCATTTATTTCACTTTTAAGGTAAGCTAACAAAACATGCTCAAACCAATTTGGCCAATTGCCTAAACACATATCCTCATCAAGCATGTTAGTCATGTAATTCATATAAATACCAAGAAACATGAATGAGCTCATCAATATTCAATTTCCACAAACATGTATTTATCACTTCAAGTATTCGTGAACATGTACATACCATATCTTTGTACTTCAAATATTTCTCATAGTAATTCATCTTGAATTCATTTCATCTCACAACGAAACTTAATTCATTAAATCATTTAAAATATCGATGGATACAAGAGTAGTACACTTGAAGTGTATGAATCTGAAACCTGTCAACTCATATTCGGGGGTGCTCATTAGAGCACATAATCAGGAAGCTCTCTCTCGAGCCATATAATGGAAAGCTCATCTAAGCCATGTAATAGAAAACTTATCCGGTCTGTATAATTGGAAGCTCATAAGAGCCATAATTAGGAAGCTCATGCGAGCCAATAATGGGTAGCTCTAAAGAGCCATTAATCAGGAAGCTCTCAAAGAGCCTTTAATTGGAAAGTTCACGAAGAGCCATATATAGGGATGCTCATAAGAGCTGTGGTGTGTCTATAACAAATGCAGAATCACAACCAATTGGGATGATTCGAAGAGCTATTAATAAGAAACTCGCAAGAACTATATAACAGGAAGCTCGAGAGGGTCATATATTGGAATGCACATGAAAGCTAATAACGGGACGCTCTTTTGAGCTATGGTGTGTCCATAACATATGCAGGACCACAACCAATTCGGGAACCCTATGTAACAGTCTAGTTTTGACCCTAGTCGAAACAGTAGTTTCGGGACCACAAATATAATGCCCTAAAAATCTCAAACTTTCTTTTTTTTTATTTTGATAAAAGGTGTGGTTAATATTCCTAGTCGAGTGTTATTTATGTGATAATAGGCCTGATTAAGTTTTGAGTTCAAACTTTGGGGTAAAAGAAATTATAGTTTAATAATTAAAAGAAACTTGATGGCAAGAAGTTTAGGTTTTAAATTAATGAAGGAGGAATTGGATACAAGGAGCCTTGTGTTAGAGTGGCAAGTGGCGTCACATGTGGGGCTTAAAGGTGGCGTCACATGCATGGCAAGGAGGTTTGGGGTTTGAATCCTTCCTTACTCAAAAGAAGGATTTATTTTTACTCAATAAATGGCCAGCGGTGGCGTTGGATGTGAACTTTGAAAGGAGTGATTAGAGGAGAAATTTAAGGAAATGATTAAGGAGTTATCGGGGAGAAAAGTTAGGAGATGAGGGGTGTACAGAAGTGGAGTCGAATAGGGAATTTGAGGATAGGTAAATTCGGCTATAGTATATATAGGTGTTAATTTTGAGGATTCTAGGGTATTGTCGAAATTACTTCTCCTCCTTTAGCTGAATTCCTCATTTTTGTGTAGTCGAAACACTTTTCTCTCTAAGTGCTCAAAAGCCGAATTCCTTGTTCCTTGCTTGTCGATTTTCCATTCTTTCTCTTCTCAAATTCTCTTTTGATTCACCTTTGGTTTTAGCCGATTCCTTCTTCTCTTCTTCTTATTTGTGCCGAATAACCCTTTCACCATACAAATCTCAAAAGCCGAATACCTCTTTGGCTGAAGAGCCTCTGTGCTGCCGCTATTTCTTCTACTTCAGCCGATTCTTATGGGATTAGTATCGAATCTTAGATTTTAGATTTCTACCGAATTGCTCCTAGGTGTTTTGAGGTTTTAGGTAAGTATTCCTCTTTTATTGGTTAAGGTTGGCCGAATGGCCATGGAGGATTTGAGAGTGACTTAAGATGATTGTGAGTCACTTGTTGTTTAGTTGTAATGATTAAGATTGATGCAGATTTAAGAAATACTCGTGATCAGTGATCAAAGAAGGGTTGTTAAGGCTTGTCGTTCAAGGTAAGGCAAAGGTGAGATTTTTGGCTTTTGGTGATCGTTTTTGATAAGTGTGTGATTAATCGTTGAGTGACATCATTTGTAGGTTAGTGGATAAGGAGATCATAGCACGTTTTAGTACCAGGTGTGTACATACACTGCACACACTCAGTAGATCGGCATATCCCGAAATGCCGAAAAGCCAAAAGTTTGGCTACAATAGACTTGCAAGTGCGCGAAAACTCGTAAGAGGAAACCGATAGGTTATCAGAGGCCCTATGTGTGATTTCGTGGACTTGGGCTATATATTGGCCAACCGGGCCAGAATGGGCTAAATGGGCTGATGGGCCCTATAGCCCATAATAGACGAAATTGGCAATAAGTTACTAAATGATGAAAAATCATATGATTGCATGACTATGAATGTGATTGGGCCTGACGGGCCATATGAATGTGATTTGGGCCTAATGGGCCATATGAATGAAATTGGGCCTAGTGGGCCATATGCATGTATGTAGACTTGTTTGGGCTTTGTAAGGGGTTTTGGGCCTAGTATCTGATAACTGCTTAAACAGACATAAAACTTAAATAATTAATTAATTAAGACCGTAGACAAGCCATAAGGTTAAGGTGTGGCAATGGGTATATGCATGTCTAGGATTAGATCTAATGAGAGTTTGGTTCCTAAGCGGTCTTATTGACCCACCTCCTCTTTTCTGGATTCCTACCTGGTGCATAGTATCTGTTCACTTTAGCCAGCGAGGACTTGTTAACGGGCCAAGGTAAGTAATAACCCATAATAAAGAGAAATTACTGAAAAGCCCCTAAGGGCAAAAATAACTAAAATACCCATATGTGTTGAATGTAATATTTATGGATGTTACATGTATACCTGCTGCGTTCATATGATATTCTATTTAGGTTGCATATGGGTTGAGAATTATAGAAAGGAGGAAGTATATGAGCATCACATGGTTGCTTGCTGACCATGGATCTACCAATGGCTTTTTAAACCCAATATATGATTAGCAGCTTTGCTGCAACGTTAGATAGTACCGCAACCAGGCTACCATTGGAGAGTACCGGATGGGTGGGTCGATATTTATATCCCCACATGGTGTGTATCGGGGCATAGAGATGGTGTGAAGCGGTTGGAGGGACTCCGAGGTGGCTAGCTAGCAAGACGGCTTGGACTGGTTTTCTTAAGCCTATAATTTCTAGTATTTTAAGTTATTTCAGTCCGGATTGTAATAAGGCCTTTCCTCTGGTTATTATTTCAAATTAGGATTATTATTATTTTCATGCTTTATACTTATTAGAAGTAAAACATGGTTTTCCTAATCCATAACTGTTTTTAAATACTACATTTCCACAACTCAATTTTTAAATGACAAGTTTTCATAGATCATATGTTTTAAATAAAGCTTTCACAACTGAAAAGAGATTTTTCAAATTAATTATTATCATATAAGAAGGAATAGTTTTCTTTAAATACACCTCGCTTTGAAAGCAACAAATACAAACTAAATGTTACTTAATTTTCTCCTTTGAAGGGTTTCCAATGAAAATAAGGTTTTCGATAAAACACTTCAATGTGACATGCTGGATCTGGCCATAACGTCCATGTCAGGTTTGGGGTGTTACATTTAGTGGTATCAGAGTCAAGTTGCAAAACTCGGGCTATGAAGTGGGCCTTATTATATCACAATATTTTGGAAAAAAATCTTACTGTGCGGCACACCGGGTCTCCGACATTGAACCAAGTAAGTTCTTTTATTATTAAGCTTGTTTAATTTGATATACTGTAGACAGTTAGTGGGCTACTTTAGATGATTATACTGAGGCTTTTAGTTGGAGTGAAACTGAAGCCCATAGGACCTTGAAACAGTAGAGGATTTACGAAAACAACTTTCCTTTTAATACTTTCATAAAACATCGGCTTAATTATTGAAACTAAAACTTCATAAAATTTCTAATCCAGATAATACGTGAATCAACGATGAGTGCTAGAAGAGGTGCAAGAGGCAGTGGTTGAGGCATTGGAAGTGTTAAGGCTGGATCATTGGCATCGGGCCATATACCCAATGTTAGAGTAGAAGAGGCTCTGGCCTCACCCGTGGCTGAGACTGGACCGTATGATCTTGCTGCAGGGGATGATGCATTGCCATAGGCAATGCTGAGGATTTTGTAAATGGTAGCAGGGCCCAATAATGGCTCGGGAAATCGGAGGTAAATTCCGGAGCAACTTCGATCAAATGGGGCTGAGATCTTTAAGGGCATGGCTGGTGTGGCTCCTAACGTGGCTGAATATTAGTTGGAGGCCACTGAAAGGATAATGGAGGACTTGGATTGTTCATCTGAACAAAAGTTGAAAGGGGCAGTGTCACTGCTTAGGGAAGAAGCTTACCAATGGTGGTTGACGGTGAAAGAGGGCACCCAACCTGAGTAAGTCACTTGAGAGTCCTTCAAAACTGTGTTTCAAGGGAAGTATGTGGGTGTGAGTTATGTGAATGCTAGAAGGAAGGAGTTCCTGAACTTGACCCAGGGAAACAAATCTGTGGCGGAGTATGAGGCTAAATTTCTATGCCTTAGTAGGTATGCAAGAGTAATAGTGGCAACAGATTATGAACGTTGTGTTCGGTTTGAAGACGGACTTAGAGACAGTCTTCGATTATTGATTGCTCCTCAGAGGAAGCAAGATTTTACAGCATTGGTGGAGAAAGTAAAAATCACTGAAGAGGCAAAGCGCACTGAGCGCCTAAACCGGGAAAGAGAAAGGGGTAAAAATAAAAGGGATTCTGAGCCCTCCAATTGCGATCAGAGGGCTAAGAGAAGGGCCAGAGTGGATGGGCCAGTCAGAATAGGGCCCCCTTTGCTACTATTGGTACACCACCTTATGCTAGTTGTGGAAAAGGTCATGCAGGAGAGTGCTGGAAGAGAACAAGAGCTTGTCTAGCTTTTGGATCTATGGAGCATAGGATCAAGAGTTGCCCTAGAATGTCAGGTCAGATGCAAGTCATGGACCGAGGTGGTGTACAGCCACCGAGGGGTGGTTAGCAACCGCCGAGAGGCCGTGATCAGGCCAGGGGTGGAAATGGTTTGGGTCGTGAAGCACCGAGCAGAGGTACTGGCCATGCTGAGGCGAGGCAGCCAGCTTTGGTCTATGCAGCACGTCGTCAAGAGGATGGAGATGCTCTAGAGGCGAACACTGGTACGTACTTACCCATAGTGTGCTTTTTGCCTAAGTTGGAATTAGAGTGCGCAACGGGAGTGTGGTGTGGCAGTCTGTGTTGGAAATTTTATGGACGAAATTTCTTTAAGGGGGTAGAGTTGTAACGCCTCAAAAATCCCAAACTTTCTTTTTTTTTTCTTTTGATAAAAGGTGTGCTTAATATTCCTAGTCGAGTGTTATTTATGTTATAATAGGCCTAGTTAAGTTTTGAGTTCGAACTTTAGGGTGAAGGAAATTACAGTTTCATAATTAAAAGAACCTTGATGGTAAGTAGTTTGGGTTTTAAATTAATGAAGGAGGTATTGGACACAAGGAGCCTTGTGTTGGAGTGGCAAGTAGCGTCACATGTGGGGCTTAGAGGTGGCGTCACATGCATGGCAAGGAGGTTTGGGGTTCGAATCCCTCCTTGCTCAAAAGAATGATATATTTTTACTCAATAAATGGCCAGTAGTGGCGTTGGATGTGAACTCTGAAGGTAGTGATCAGAGGAGAAATTTAAGGAATGAATTAAGGAGTTATTAGGAAGAAAAGATAGGAGATGAGGGGTGTAGAGAAGTGGAGCTGAATAGGGAATTTGGGGATAGGTAAATTCGGTTATAGTATAATAGGTGCCGATTTTGGGGATTCTAGGGTATTGCCAAAATTGAGTCTCTTCCTTTAGCCGAATTCCTCATTTTTATGTTGCTGAAACACTTTTCTCTCTAAGTGCTCAAAATCCAAATTCGTTGTTCCTTGCTTGCCTATTTTCCATTCTTTCTCTTCTCAAATTCTCTTTTGATTCACCTTTGGTTTCAGCCGATTCCTTTTTCTCTTCTTCTTATTTGTGCCAAATAACCCTTTCACCATAAAATCTCAAAAGCTGAATACCTCTTTGGCTGAAGACCCTCTGTGCCGCCGCTACTCCCTCTACTTCAGCTGATTCTTGTGGGATTAGTATCGAATCTCAGATTCCAGATCTCTGCCGAATTACTCTTAGGCATTTTGAGGTTTTAGGTAAGTATTCCTCTTTTATTGGTTAAGGTTGGCCGAATGGCCATGGAGGATTTGAGAGTGACATAAGATGATTGTGAGTCACTTGTTTTTAGTTGTAATAATTAAGATTGATGCAGATTTAAGAAATACTCGTGATTAGTGATCAAGGAAGGGCTGTTAACGCTTGTCGTTCAAGGTAAGGCAAAAGCGAGATTTTTGGCTTTTGGTGATCGTATTCGATAAGTGTGATTAATCATTGAGTGACATCATTTGTAGGTTCGTGGCTAAGGAGATCACAGCATATTTTAGTACTAGGTGTGTACATACACTGAAAGTTTGGCTACAATAGACTTGCGAGTGCGCGAACACTCGTAAGGGGAAACTGATAGGTTATCAGAGGCCCCATGCGCGATTCCGTAGACTTCAGCCGTGTATTGGCCAACCGGGCCAGAATGGGCTAAATGGGCCCGATGGGCTGTAGGGCCCATAATAGGCGAAATTGGCAATTTGTTACTACGTGATGAAAAATTATATGATTGCATGACTATGAATGTGATTGGGCCTGATGGGCCATATGAATGTGATTTGGGCCTAATGGATCATACAAATGTGATTTGGGCCTAATGGGTCATATGAATGAGATTAGCCCTAGTGGGCTATATGCATATATGTAGACTTGTTTGGGCTTTGTAAGGGGTTTTGGGCCTAGTATCTGATAACAGCTTAAACAGATATAAAACTTAAATAATTAATTAATTGTGGCCGTGGACAAGCTATAAAGTTATGGTATGGTAATGGGTATATGCATGTCTAGGATTGGATCTAGGTCGAGCTTGGTTCTTAAGAGGTCTTATTGACCCACCTCCTCTTTTCTGGTTCCTACCTGGTGCATAGTATCTGTTCACTTTAGCCAACGAGGACATGTTAACGAGCCAACGTAAGTAATAACCCATCATAAAGAGAAATTACCGAAAAGCCTCTAAGGGTGAAAATGACTAAAATACCCCTATGTGTTGAATGTAAATTTATGGATGTTACATGTATACCTGTTGCATTCATATGATATTCTGTTTAGGTTGCATATGGGTTGGGAATTATGGAACGGAGGAAGTATATGAGGATCGCATGGTTGCTTGACGACCGTGGATCCACCGATGGCTTTGTAAGCCCAATATATGATTAGTAGCTTTGCTGCAATGTTAGGTAGTACCGCAACCGGGCTACCATTAGAGTGTATCGGATAGGTGGTTCGATATTTATATCCCCACATAGTGTGTATCGGGGGATGGAGATGGTGTGTAGCGGTTGGAGGGACCCCGAGGTGGCCAGCTAACAAGACGGGTTGGACTGGTTTTCTTAAGCCTATAATTTCTAGTATTTTAAGTTATTTCAGTCCAGATTGTAATAAGGCCTTTCCTCTGGTTATTATTTTAAATTAGGATTATTATTATTTTCATGCTTTATATTTATTAGAAGTAGAACATGGTTTTCCTAATCCATAACTACTTTTAAATACTACGTTTTCGCAACTCAATTTTTAAATGACAAGTTTTCATAAATCATATGTTTTAAATAAAGCTTCAGCAACTGAAAAGAGATTTTTCAAAGTATTTATTATCATACAAGAGGGAATAGTTTTCTTTAAATACACCTTGCTTTGAAAGCAACAAATACAAACTGAATGTTACTTAATTTTCTCCTTTGAAGGGTTTCCAATGAAAACAAGGTTTTCGATAAAACACTTTAATGTGACATGCTGGATTTGGCCCTAGATGTTAAAAGTACCTATTTGATTTGGCTTTCTAAAGCAAGGGTCCTTATGTTGTTATTTTTCCATTGAAAATGTTAATGGACTAAAACAACCATCCATTAAATGGTTTTATAATTGTTTACAAAAAGGCAAAATGGGAACTTGGTTATTTAAGTCATAATAATTAAAAGAAAAGCTATAAAATTCATTTTATTTCTTTATTCATCAACTGAATAGTAGAAAGAAAAAGAAGAAGAAAATTGGTTCTAGGGTTTCGGCACTTTGATTGGTGATTGAGGTATGTTTTTGTTTCAGTTTTTGATAATTTTTACGTTTTTGTGATCGTTGTTAAGTGTTATAGATAGCCCATGCTTAAATTCATGAAATTGTTGATGATTTGATGAGATGCCATTGATGAATACACGAGTTTTGTGATGTTAAATGATGAAATATGAAAGCTTGATGTTGGGTTTACATGTTTTGTCTTTGAATTTTTGATGAAATTGAGTATTAAGGGCTAAATTGTAAAAAAAGTTATTTTGAGGGACTAAAATGTGAAATAAATGAAATGTATAGACTTGTATGAGAGCTAGGAGAATTCGGTCAATCATGAGTATAAGCAAATTATGTGTATTTTGTGATTTTGTGATTTAGGGACTAAAGTGTCAAAATATGAAAATGTGAGGGCTAGTTTGCAAAATGCCCTAAATATGTGTCTATGGATTGTTTTGAATGATTTGGTGAATAAAAGGGTTAATTTTGAATACATAGAGATCAAGAAAAGAGGAATTCAAATTTAGACCGAGGGAAGTCGAAGATTATAGAGTAGAAGATCGAGTCGACAATTCCGAGTACGAGGTAAGTTCATATGCAAAATATGATGTTATGAGTATGTTTTGGTCTTTTGATTATACATAGATTGTATATATGTTTGGTTTGGATAAATACAATGATAAATCAATGGTATTTGGCACTAAGTGTGCGATTTAAACTAGCTTGGGCTATATGAGGCACTAAGTGTGCGATACCGACTTAGTTTAGGTTAACTGAGATGGCACTAAGTGTGCGGAATCGTTCTAGCTTTGGCTAACCTTTATAGCACTAAGTGTGCGGATGTTTAAAGTATGAATAATTTACGGAAAGTCTTAAAATATTCAAACGAGAGGTGAGAATGAAAGTGAATAAGTACGATAAGATTCAGGTATGTACGATACCTATGTGGTAGATGATATTATGTATGTGAAGTTCATTGAATTGGTATGAACATATGGATTATGTTGGTATAGATTTGATAGATGAATTGACAATTTGTAAATACTTATGTGTTGATGTTTTATGTTTTATATACTGTTAATGATTTTAGTACGAGCTTACTAAGCTTTTAATAGCTTACTTTGTGTGTGTTAGCATTGTTTTATAGATATCGAAGCTACTGCAAGCTCGAGGATCGACAAGGATCATCACCACACTATTGAACCTCATTTTGGTAATTTGAAAATGTTTATATAAAAGTATGGCATGTATAGGCTAGTAGTTGTGGGATTATGTTTTGTGATGTATATACTTAGCCATGTGATTTGGCTAGTTTGTGTTTGAACTCATAATTGATAATGGCTTATGGTATGTGATACTAATGTGCAATTGTGGTATGTTTTAGTTAGACAAAAGAAATGGTAAATGTTGGTAAGTTTTGGTAATTTTAGTATGAGAATGAATGATGTATTGAAGGAAATGTTTTGGTATGATCTTACCTTATGTTTGGCATGAATTGGTAATGTTTATGAGTATGAAAATGGTTGATATTGTTATGATATGAATTATGAATGTTTTGGCATAAAAATTGGTTGAAATGGTAGTGCAAATATGCTTATTTCTTTACTTGTAGGTTGACCCAAATTGGGGTGGCAAGTTGGCTATTCAAATGGCCTATTTTTGTCCACACGGGCAGAGACACGGGCGTGTGTCTTAGCTGTGTGCGACACACGGCTTTGTTGCATGGCTGTGTGTCCCCTAGGGTACCCTACAATTGTAAGTCAGGCTCAAGCACGGCCAAGGCACACGGGCGTGTGGCTAGCCATGTGGCCTAAGTTAGACTCGACCACGACCAAGGCACACAGGCGTGTATGTATGCCCTGTTTTTCCACGGCTTAGACACACGAGCGTGTCTAAGGCCGTGTAAGGCAGACGGCCTGTTCACACGGGCGTGTGACCTTTTAAAAGTTGAAAAAAAAAGTATAAGTTCTAAAACTCTTATATGTTATCAATTTCATCCTAGATGCATAAATTAGACCTTGAATGTTAGGTTAAAGTTCATTTTGAGCATGAATGAATGGTATTTTATTGAATTGAAATGTTAATCAATATTTGATGTTCTGTTCTGAGTTACGAGTCTCGTAATGCCTCTTAACCTATTTCGGTAACGGTTATGGGTTAGGGGTGTTACACCCTATATCCATCGAATTCCATTTATTCAATCGGGACTTAATATTTATCAAACATTATTGGATATGTGACCGATTTTCATACACGTCAATTATACAATACACATACACAACATTACACGAACTTACCTTAACAATCGTTCGTGTACATAAAATCTACTAATCTGATACTTTTTCTTTTCCTCGATCTAACTCCGTATTTGGTCTATCCAGGTCTATATAAATGAATTTAACATAAATTTAATACAATTCCTATTCAATTTAATTCAATTCACATCCTAGGCAAAATTACCATTTTGCCCCTAAACTTTTAATAAATTCTGTTTTCGTCCCTAGGCTTGGAAAATGAAATTCATGCAATTTAGTCCTTATTCCAAGCCTAGCTAACTTTTACATATAACATTAGCAGCCCATGCATTTCATAAAATTTAGAATTTTTCCATAAATTTTACATCTTTTCAATGTAGTCCCTAAGTCACAATTTCATAAAAATTCACTTGACAAAAGTTGTTTATCTGTCAACAACCTTTCATTTTCTACCATAAATTTCATAATTCATGCATATTCATCCATGGAAAAATTTTAATACTTTGATAACCTTACAAATTAATCCCTAAGATAGCTAGATTAAGCTATTATAATCTCAGAAACCTAAAAGTCATTAAAAATAGGACTTGAATACTCACCAAATTGAACCAAATAAGCTTGCTACCTTCAAGCTCTTCTAACTAGGGTTTCCATGTAGAATAATTTTGGAAAGATGATATAAAATGATGATATTTTCTATTTAGTTAAAATATCATCTTTTATTATTTCACATTTCTAATTTAATCATTTTCTTTATTTAATTTTCCATTGATGAATCATCGTACTTATCTACTAACTCATCTTAATGGTCTATTTTCCATATAAGGACTTCAAATTTTGAATTCCATAGCTATTTGATCCCTTTAGCTACTAGAATTCAACTTTTGCATATTATGCAATTTGGACCTTTTATCAATTAAACATGTAATTGATAAAATTTTTCTTAACAAAATTTTTATACGATATTCCTATCATAATGCAGACCATGAAATAATATTAAAATAATTTTCCTTCTGAACTCAGGTTTGTGGTCCCGAAAACATTGTTCTGATTTCACTGAAAACGAGCTGTTACATGTTTAATAATAGATATTTTGGCCTTCTGATTTTTGAAACCATTGGATATAGTTGGCATGCCATAGGATTGTAAGTACTCACTTATATGTTATATGATTTGGGTATTGAGGCCTTAGGACATGTTTGAGGGATAAGGGAATGTGAGCTAAGCTCCATTCAATAGGACACGTGAGGGGAAATAAGGAGAGTATTAACTTTATGCTTCACTTTGGGGACATGTTTGACTCGATGAGGCTATGTGGTGTGTTGGAGATCCGTGTATCCAATGAGTGATGGTAGAGCATACTTTTATGTTCTTAGCTCAAGTGCCAAATTATATTAAACTGCATATATATGTGATGTGATGTATGCCTAAATGAGTATGTGGTTGCTATGCAAATTAGCTATAAATATGATTATATGTATTGAGAAGTATGCATGAACATGTATGTATTGACTTTGTAAAATAAACTACCAAGTATGCATGTGAAGTAAAATATGTTAACTAAGTTAAGGCTGCTATAATTATGCTACTTGTTGGTTTCGCTAATGCTCGATGAACTGTTTGCACGTAGTTGTTCTAGGAATTCATTGAGCTTGTTGAGCTCACTCACTCCCTTATTTAACCATTGCAGATTAGTAGCGTTTTGGTATGAGCGGTGTGGTTCCGAGGGGTGATCCAAGCAAGTCCATTTCGTTATTTCGTAGGTGTTATTGTTTATTCAGTTATGTTTTGGGAATAAGGCAATGTGGTAAACTTTTACTGATATTTGTCATGATGTTTTGGATGCCTCCATAGACTATTTGTTCCTAAGTTTATGAGATTCGTTTCGTAATATGTTGATTATTTCTTAGCCTTACTTTCGATGTTTGAAACTGTTATTACGACCATTTTGACGTTTATTTGATGATGATATGATAGCATGATGGATTAGTACATGTTGGAAATGATTTATATGCTCAAGTATGTTATATTTTTTCTGGTCTGAAGCAGAGGTATCGATATTCGTGTTGTAAAAATGATACCTCTGTGATTTTGAAATGTGTAGGGAGTTAGTAACATAATTTGGTATCGATACCCTAACACGAGTATCGATACTCGAGGTAATTTTATCTATACTTTTACGAAGGTGCCGATAATTTCTGAGACTTTGATTTTTTTCGAGAAATAGAATGCTGATTTGGTACCGATTTTCTATACCGTATCGATACCGTGCAAGGAAAATATCAATACCCATGTTCTAGTATTGATATCTTAGTAATCAGTTTTAAGATTTTGCTAAATAGACCTTATGCATGTTTAATTATTATTATAAGACTATTTGATGTATGTTTAGCATGTAACGGTGATAAATAAAGAGTAAGATTGGCTTAAACCTATACGAATACTAAAATGGAAGACATTTATTTTAGAATGAGCATTTAATTGTTGCGTGTGACATGAGATGGTGGTGTGACATCCTAATATTCAGGCTCAACGATCGGATCGGGTATATGGTGTCACAAAATGTGTTTTTATAAAATGCGATGTTCAAAGGGAGCTACTTTGACGTGGCATATGAAGATAGGGAAATTGGTGTAATGGAAGAATAGGCAGATTGTTATGGGATTCAAGGGAGTTTTGTGGCAACATGTAAAACATTATCTACTGGTCCTTCGGGGCGACACCATGTAAACAGTATATAGGTCCTTTGGGACAACACCGTGTAAATGATATATAGGTCTTTAAGGGTAACACCTCAAATAGGGTTTACTGATTCTTTGGAATCAAAAGTTCATGGGTAGTCATGGCATGATCCAATGGTTAATAGGTACTTAGTATGGCAAAGATGGAGTGTGCTAGGATAGTAAATAGGGAAGTCTGTCAATGTAACGCCCCAAAAATCTTGAACTTTCTTTTTTTCAATTTTGATAAAATGTGTGCTTAATATTCCTAGTCAAGTGTTATTTATGTGATAATAGGCCTTGGTTAAGTTTTGAGCTCGAACTTTGAGGTGAAGGAAATTATAGTTTAATAATTAAAAGAACTTTGATGACAAGTAGTTTGGTTTTTAAATAAATGAAGGAGGAATTAGACACAAGGAGCCTTGTGTTGGAGTGGCAAGTAGCGTCACATGTGGGGCTTAGAGGTGGCGTCACATGCATGGCAAGGAGGTTTGGGGTTCGAATCCCTCCTTACTCAAAAGAAGGATTTATTTTTGCTCAATAAATGGCCAGTAGTAGCATTGGATGTGAACTCTAAATGGAGTGATCAGAGGAGAAATTTAAGGAAGGGATTAATGAGTTATTAGGGAGAAAAGTTAGGAGATAAGAGGTGTAGAGAAGTGAAGCCGAATTGGGAATTTGGGGATAGGTAAATTCGGCTATAGTATATATAGGTGCCGATTTTGGGGATTCTAGGCTAATGCTGAATTCTTCCTTTCTATCTTACCGAAAACACTTTTCTCTCTAAATATCTAAAAGCCTAAATCCCTTATTCTTTCTCTTTTATTTTGTGTCGATTTCTTCCCTTCCTTTCTCATCAGACTCTTTTCTTTCTTGCTCCTAGTTACTTTCTCTAAAGTCGAATATCTTTTGGCCAAAATCCTGTTGTACCGCCACTTTTTTCTTCAACGTTAGCCGATCGATTCTTGTATAAGTGCTTTACTTTCTTTTAGTTGGTCTTCCTACTACCGATTTCTTCTCTCCCTCACTTTTTCTAAATCGGTTGTGGTAGGGGATTAGTATCAAATCTCGGATTTCAGATCTCTGCCGAATTACTCTTTAGGCGTTTTGGGGTTTTGGGTAAGTATTCCTCTTTTATTGGTTCAGGTTGGCCGAATGGTCATGGATGATTTAATAGTGACTTAAGATGATTGCGAGTCACTTGTTGTTTAGTTTTAATGATTAAGATTGATGCAGATTTAAGAAATACTCGTGATTAGTGATCAAGGAAGGGCTGTTAAGGCTTATCGTTCAAGGTAAGGCAAATGTGAGATTTTTGGCTTTTGGTGATCGTATTTGATAAGTGTGTGATTAATCGTTGAGTGACATCATTTGTAGGTTCATGGCTAAGGAGATCGCAGCACGTTTTAATACCAGGTGTGTACATACATTGCACACACACAGTAGACCAGAAAATCCCAAAATGCCGAAAAGCCGAAATGCCAAAAAGCCTGAAGTTTGGCTACAATAGTCTTGCGAGTGCACGAACACTCGTAAGGGGGGACCGATAGGTTATCAGAGGCCCCATCAGCGATTCCATGGACTTGGGTCGTGTATTGGCCAACGGGGCCAGAATGGGCTAAATAGGCCCCATGGGCTGTAGGGCCCATAATAGGCAAAATTGGCAATTTGATACTAAGTGATGAAAAATCATATTATTGTATGACTATGAATGTGATTGGGATGGGCCATATGCATGTGATTGGGCCTGATGGGCCATATGAATGAGATTGGGCTTAAAGGGGCCAAATGAATAAGTGCGGATCTGTTAGTGATTGTAAGGGGTTGTCGACCTAGTTTTTAGTAACTACTCAATCAGATATAAAACTTAAATAATTAATTAATTGTGACCATGGACGAGTCATAAGGTTAAGGTGTGGCAATGTGTATATGCATGTCTGGGATTGGATCTAGGGAGAGCTTGGTACTTAAGCGGTCTTAATGACTCACCTTCTCTTCTTTGGAATCCTACCTGGTGCATAGTATCTGTTCACTTTAGCCAACAGGGACTTGTTAACGGGCCAAGGTAAGTAATAAACCCATAATAAAGAGAAATTATCGAAATGCCCTTAAGGGTAAAAATGACTAAAATACCCTATGTATTGAATGTAAGATTTATGGATGTTACATGTATACCTGCTGCATTCATATGAAATTTTGTTTAGGTTGCGTATGGATAGGGATTTATGGAACGGAGGAAGAATATGAGGATCACATGGTTGTTTGACGACCGTGGATCCACTGGTGGCTTTTTAAGCCCAATATATGAGTAGCAGCTTATTGCAACGTTAGGTAGTACCGCAACCGGGCTACCATTAGAGTGTATCGGATGGGTGGGCCGATATTTATATCCCCACATGGTGTGTATCGGGGATGGAGATGGTGTGTAGCGGTTGGATGGGTAGGATTCGTGCATATTTGATTGATTTACATCTGTTCTGATATTGAATTAGGCTCAGGCCCAAAAAGTTGCATGCTTTACTATTTGCCGAGGGTTTGTACACACTGAGTTTTCGAAAACTCACCCCCTCTTTTATTTTTCTCAGGTGACCTCAGTAGGCGGTTTGACGGTTGGAGGGACTCCGAGGTGGCCAACTAGCAAGACAACTTGGACTTGTTTTCTTAAACATATAATTTTTAGTATTTTAAGTTATTTCAGTCCGGATTGTAATAAGGCCTATCCACTAGATATTCTTTCATTGTCATTACTATGCTTTGAATTTTTGATACGGAACCTATATTTATTTCTTTTAGACATATCCCAAGTTTTTGAAAATAATTATTTTAAAATCAAGCTTCCGCAGATAAAGAGAATTTTTACTAAGTAATAAAGAATTAGTTCATTTTGAATACACCTCATTCTGGAACTAAATACAAACTGAATGTTACTTAATTTTCTCTTTTGAAGGGTTTTCAATGAAAACAAGGTTTTCGATAAAACACTTCAATGTGACACGCTGGATCCTGCCATAACGTTCGGGCCGGGTTTGGGGTGTTACAGTCAGGGCACAAAAAGGGAGGTTATTGTATGACTCGCACAATGAGTAGTTTGACAAGATGATCATGGTGTGTTTAAAAATGCAGGTAAGCGTGCATATATAGTGGATCACCAAAATACAAAGATAGAAGTAGAAGCATTTAAACACGACGCATGTGAAAGGAAGGGGTATTTCCTTCAAGTAAATTGTAATAAGTATCTGTCATTTAAAGTCCGCCATAGTTGATGTAAAACCATCACTGGCGAATGGAAGAGTTGGGAGAACAAAAGGACGGCCAGAACAAGTTATGGAGAAGAACTAACGTGGGTTTTGTGAATATAAATGGGAAAAATAGGGTGAAAATTAAATTTTGGTTTAATCGTCTTTTAAAAACTCATAATTTAGACCCTTTTACAAATCAACCCTTATTTTAAAATTAAAGATCTTTTCAACCTTATTTTCAAAAATTGTTTTAATTTTTTAAAAGCCATAGAGGAAAACAATTTCAATTACCATGCTTATGAAACTCCCGAGCACTCTAAAGCTAAAATCCTTAAAATACCCTTAAAACTCCTATGCCCAATTTTGGGGTGTTACAGGGAAACAAACTTTTGTAGTCTTATGAGTAATGGTTTGCCAGGATGGTAGGTCAACTATTTATTACGTGGGACAAGTGAGGTCCCAAGTTAGTCTTGTGCCCAAGGTGGATTACGAGAAAAGTAATCCAATCACATGTGACCTAGTATAGGGGGAAATCAAAATAGGTCCGCCAGGATGGCGAAGCCCAATATGAGCAAACAAATTTGATGGGATGTTAATGAATCCTCTCGGACTATAGTAGGAAAAGTGGGAAGATCACCAAGGAAGGTAAGTCTTAAGAACCTTTAGACGAAAGATAAGAGAGCACTACCATAGAGGTATAATATGGTAGATGGGTGAACAACCAAGTAAGATAGAGGACAATGAATACCCTGTATGTGGGGTGTACGAAAGGAATGAAAGACGAGAAGTAAGGATATAACTCATTGATATCGCAATGTATCTGGATATGGTTGAGGGGAGAGAGTTAGACCAGGGAAAGGTCTCATGGAGAGCTGAGTAGCTCGAAGGATCGGGTGGAGTTCGCCACCTTGATAAAGAACGCCCACCTTAATCAAGCAGGGAGATAATTTATATTGATTTTATTTTACATTTGTTACCCTTGTGTGATATGGCTAATTTATGGTGCAGCGAAGGAACTCACTAAGTTCGTTTGAACTTACAAGAGTTTGTATGATCTTCGCAGGATTTGCGAGATTGATCGAGGACTTCGAGGAGGGACTAGTTAGAGAGGGATGAGATCAATGATTGCAGACGAATGGAGTTATGCACATAGGAAGGGAGTACTATTGGAGGCTTTTCCCCAAAGTTGTTATGGTATGACTAGATAACGTCCTTAGGATTTGAGTAAAGGATTAGTTAGCTTTTGAAAAGAATTGTAAGAATTTCATTACAATTAAACAGTCGGGGAAAAGACAAGAATTTGAGAGACTAAGTATTTAGTAGCTTAAGGCCTTATGTTGTAAGAATTATTATTGATTTTATTTTAATCTATTTCATAATAATTTAGCCAATAGAAATTAAGGTTAAGAGAACATGGTCCATTATAAAGGTCCATACCTGGATTCGGTGGACGAGTCAGGAGTGGGGTGTTACAGAAAGGACCAATTTTGTTTGTGGACTTAAAATCTCAATCCATGATGACAAGCCTTATGGAAAATGTTAACAAGCTTAGGCGTTACACTTCAAGGACCCCACTCAAGCTCACACACCTGGTCATGTTATGATTAGTCAACTTGCGGTGCATTTTTGGATCAATATATCTTCTTATTGATAGAATGTTTGTCTCTTAGCTTCACAATGCATTTTGAATCACTTGATTTTGAGTTCGGGAATGTAAGTTATGACTATTTTAGTGAGGAATGCGCGAACAAAATTTTTGAACGAGATGATTACGGAAATTACGAGTTTCGGGCTCTTTATTCGAGTTTAAATCATATTGAGTTTGATTTTTATGGTTAATTTTCATTATATGTGAGCCCAATATTGTATTTACTAAGTGTTATTATTTTATTATTTATTTATTTCGAATTTTGGATAATTTTTAAGTATTTTAAGTTATTTAGGAGTTTTATGTCAACAAAAAAGTTTAGTTTAAAATTACTTGTTGCTTAGATTAACTGGAGTTTCAGTATAATTGAGAGTTTTATTTAGATGTACTTAGATAACTTATATCTTTCTTTTCATTGTACGTAATTCAGTCAATCCATTCATTATTAACTTTAAGATAATAAAATTCTCTTTGACTTTTCTTTTAGAAGAGTTTTAATAATTTTTTCAGATTGTGGGGATCATGCTTTTTCTTGCCAAGTTATCTTTCTTAGCAGGAAAATTAGAGTCATTTGAAGGGGGTTGTGGATTCTTTTTGTTTCCAAGGCTCCTTAGGACTTCTACATGTCATGTTCTGTTCTTATTTAATTGTTCTAATCTTTAATTTATTTAATTATTCTTTTTTTATCTTAATTATTTATTTTAATTGTTATTTTTTTAATTATTAGATCTGACTTGGATTTGTTTAAGTTTTAAGTTATGTCAAAATTCAAGTTCCTTTCTAATCATCTAGAGCCCTAAGTCAAATTTGTGACTTGAATAAACTTATGATCCTATCTCGCACCTCATCCCTATCAGTTTATTTTCTTGAAAATTTTTGAGATTTTTGTTGTGTATTTTTCGGTGACATCTCCCATCCATATTGGTGGTCAGGGCAGGTGAGAGATGTTATAGTTATTATTATTAATTAAAAACACTTTGATACTATTTGTTAATGGTACATTAAGGCCATTAAACCACAACGAGGCAACGATGAGAGGAATAACAAAGTAGATGATAGGTTTATGATGGAAAAAAAAAAGGTAAAATATATATTTTAAAATTGTTTATAAATTTTTAATATTTTAAGAATTTTATTTTTATTTTATAAATTTTAATATTTCTACTTTTTTTTTTAGGTTTTTTTAAAGAGTTATTGTTAAGAAATATTGTAAAAGTATCAAAATGATATTTTTATTATAGTTCAGAGGGAAAAAAAATAGTTATTAACCCTTAAAATTAATGTACCACATCATCTCCTCGTCGAAAATTGATGGATCAATTACTAAAATGAAATAACTCTATAACATTAGTGACTATTACGTAACTTTTGATTATTGGATGACTGAAACATAATTTTAAACAAAGTTTAGGGATTGTTGGTGTATTTTTCCATTGAATTTATTTTTTATTTTTACTCTTGAGTTTTTTTTTTTGGTAGAGAATATGACAAAAAATCCCCTTATAATTTAACAAAATTTTTAAAGTGGTACCTATATTTTTAATTTGTCTGATTTGGCACTTCAACTTTTTCTCTATTTAACATTTTGAGATCGCAGCTTGACGACATTAATTTTTGTTAATTCTTGACACATGGACAAACAAATGGATGCCATGTGGCATTGTGGGCTAAAGAAAAAAAAATACTAAACAGTCAAGAAGGACATGCATAAAATTTTATGTTTTCTTTCTTTCTTCTCCACTTTCAACATTTTTTTTTAATTTTCTTTCCTTTTCTCTTCCTCTCTTCTTCTTTGCTTTTTCTTCTCTTCCATGATGGACTTGCTAGCATCCACTAAATACTCTCTCTCATTAAAACCTTTTTTTTTTTTGGATAATAAAACTCTTTTGCATTTTTCTCTCTCTCTTGATTTTAGTAGTATATATTAATTCTCTCTAAGCTTGTTGTCATTGATGATGTTAGAGAGTCAAGAGGAAGTTATTGCTTGTAAAGATCAGTTGTAGATTATAAAAAGGAATGTAGCAAGCGCCCAACACAACTGCCTCCTCTGAGTTTAGTGATGGGTTCAAGCCCGACGACAACAACTTTTTGTGGAGCAAAAAATGAAAGGCAAGAAACAATGATGATTGGAAGGAGTTTGGTGCTTTTGATGATAAATCAGATGATGGATCCATAAATGATAATAGATTTTAGTCTCTTGAACCATTCAGGCTATTATAACATCTAAGAAGTGGGTTTATTTTCTACCTAGAAATTCATATTTACTTTTTTCTCTCTTATAATTATTTGGTTACTTTGAATGTAATCCCCAAAGCTTTAAGCTTTTACCATTGAAAAACAAGGAAAAAGGCACAACATGTCTATGAAAAAGAAAATTGTCGAAATAAAAAAGAAAATAAAAGAAAAAGGTAAAATTATTTGCAAGTCCTTCTTTACGCCCATTTACCAATTTAGACTTGGCCCACCATGGCACGTGGCGTCGTTTCATTAGCTCACATGTAAAAAATCAACAAAAATTAACGTCTCGGGATACCAAAAGGTTAGATGGAGAAAAAATTAAGGTACCAAATCGAACAAATTAAAAAAAACATGTACCACTTTGAAAGTTTTGCTAAGTACAAGAGGATTTTGTCATTATCCCCCAAAAAAAAAAAAAAAAAAAAAACCTTCATTAACTTAAGTAGACTAAAACATTTTCCAAATTAAAAGACTACAAATTGAGCATACAAATTCACTCGGGGGGTCAGTTTCTGACCCTACAAATTTAGCAGAGCATAAAATAAAAAATCGGGTTGGAATCCACATTAGGGGTGTGCACAATTCGGTTAAAACCGAAAAAATTCGGTTAACCGACCCAATTCGGTTAATCGGTCGATTAACCGAATTTTTTCGGTCGGGGGTCGGTTAATAAATTTTTAAGTTTTCGGTTAACGCAGTTAATTCGGTTCGAAAGAGGTCGGTTAACTTAATTTTTTTCTTGTTAACCAAAAAATAATATATAAAATTATAATTTATAATTAGTCTACTATTTAATATTTACCCAAACCCAACCCAACATAAAACCCAATCTAATATATTTAAACCCAACCCAATTACCTAATTTAATTAACCCAACCCAATACAAATAATTTAATAAATAAAAATAAAAATCGAAAAGTAAAAATCTACTAAAACTAAACACCCCTACAAAGACTCAAGACACACTCCCACGACATGTAAAAAAAAAAAAACCCCAACTTTTCAACTTTGAAATCCCTAATAAAAATTTGAAATCTCTCAAAACCTTCAAAATCTCCCAAAAGGCCAAATTCTTCAAAAGTATCATAGCTGCTGGAGGCTGGAGCTAAAGCTTGCTGCAACCCGTTGGTGTGTCTCGTGAAGCTAAGGACAAGGTTCTGGTCGGCTGGTCCAAAGAAAGCAATAGGTAAGAGATGAACTTCTGATGAAGGATAACGAAAATAAAAGAAGAAGAATATTTTAATTTTTAGCCTTACTTTCCTTTGTTTCTTAATATTTATAAACCAACCCGATTTAACTTGTTGTCCATTTCTCATTTCCTCTTTTTGGCTTTTTGCTCTTTGTTGTATAATTGGTTCATTAGTCTTTATTAATTGTAATGTGAAAATTGGTTCATTAATTGAAAAGAAATCATTTATTAAAATTGGTTCATTAATCTTCACATCCAACTTTTCAACTACGTATGAAAATTGGTTCATTAATTGTACCAATATTTTATTTAATTTTTATTATAAATTTTATTTAACAAGTATTCTATTTACTTTTGTTTATCCTCGTATTTTATGAAAATTGTTTAATATTATAAATATGTATTTTAATATTATAAATGTATTTTAATTTATTATATAATTTTTTCTTGTAGAATGTCCATCTAACCAACATCTATTGAGGGTAGTGTTACACCTCCTACTTCAATAGATTCTGAAAATTCAGGAGTTGGAGCTTCAAGCCAAGCAAATGTGACTCTTTGGAAAGAAAAGCCACTCCTCAAAGGTCGAAGTTTGGTCTCACTTCACTAAGATTATTAATAGTGAAGGTGCAAGTAAGGCTAAATGTAATTATTGTCAAAAGGAATTTTGTTGTGATGTGAAAAAAAATGGTACGGGGTCATTGAAATATCATATTGGTTCATATAAGAAAAATCCTAGCAATGTTGTTGACCCTAGTCAAGGACAATTAGTTTTACCTAGAAAGGGAGTTGAAGGGGGGGAAGGGCATCTTTCAACTTGGAGATTTGATCAAGAAGCATGTAGGAAAGGATTAGCACAAATGATTGTGATTGATGAATTACCTTTCAAGTTTGTTGAAAGTGAAGGCTTTAAGAAATTTATGTTTGTGGCATGTCCTAGGTTTCATATTCCTTCACGAACTACCATGACTAGGGATGTTTATCAATTGTATTTAGATGAAAGGGTCAAGATAAAACAACTTTTGAAAAGTTCTTGTTCTAGAGTTTGCTTAACTACTGACACATGGACTTCTTTGCAAAGAGTTAATTATTTGTGTATCACTGCTCATTTTATTGATAACGATTGGAAATTGAATAAAAAGATTTTAAACTTTTGTCCAATTTCTAGTCATAAGGGTGAGTCCATTGGGATGGTGATTGAGAAATGCTTGTTGAATTGGGGAATTGATAAGTTGTTTACTGTGACTATTGATAATGCAAGTTCAAATGATGTTGCTATTGGTTACTTGAGAAAAAAATTTAACCCTCGAGGGGGTTTAGTTCAAAATGGTAAATATCTTCATATGAGATGCATGGCACACATTGTGAATTTGATTGTTGTTGAAGGCTTAAAGGAAATGAATAAATCATTGAACGTGTTAGAAATTTTATTAGATATGTGAGACAATCTCCAGCTAGATTACAAAAGTTTAAGGAGTGTGTTGTGGTGGAAAAGATAGAGTGCAAGAAGATGTTGTGTCTTGATGTTTGTACTAGGTGGAACTCGACCTACTTAATGTTAGACACTGCTCAGAACTTTGAGAGAGCTTTTGAGAGATTTGAGGAGCAAGATACAAACTTTAGGGCTGAACTTGAAAGGGGAGAGGGTTGGCCTAGTGTGGATGATTGGACTAATGTTAGAGACTTGAGGGATTTCTTGGAACACTTTTATGAAGTCACTTTGCGTATATCTGCACTTCATATGTCACATCCAATAATTTTTTTGACGAGCTTTCTGAAATTGATATTCTTTTACGAGATGCTCAGTTAAATAGTAATTTTGATTTCAATGTCATGGCCATCAAGATGAAAGAGAAGTATGATGAGTATTGGGGTGATATTGATAAGATGAATTTGCTAATGTTTGTTGCTTGTGTTTTAGATCCTAGACAAAAACTAAAGTATCTTGAATTTGCACTTAGTGAGATGTCTAGTTCTCAAAAGCTTCAAAATGATGCAAAAATTGAAGGAATCTTTGTATGAATTGTTTGATGAGTATAAGCCTTCACTTCATAGTACTTGTAGCCAATTGAGTGTGTCAACACACGTTTCTCTTGGTGAACCACAACAAAAAAGGCGAATGCAAGCTTTGTATAAAAAGCGTGAGTTGGAAATTTGTGGTGAGGATAAAACATCTGAGTTGGATAAATATCTAGCTGAGGCTAATGAGGAATTTGTTGAAGATATTGATATTTTATTGTGGTGGAAAGTGAATAGCCCTAGATTTCCCACTCTTTCAAAAATGGCCAGAGATGTGTTAGCTATACCGGTTTCTACGGTTGCTTTAGAGTCTGCATTTAGCACCGGGGGACGTGTGCTTGATCAATATAGGAGTTCTTTAACTCCTAAAATTGTACAAGCTCTTGTGTGTACTCAAGATTGGATTCGAAAATCATCATCACAAGAAGACATCAAAAAGATTGAAGAACAAATCCAAGAGCTTGACAAGATTGAAAATGGTATATTTATTATTTTATTTTAATAGTTTCAATTTTTTTACCATATCACTCCTACTTATTTATTTGATTCAATGTTTAGACTTTTCTTGGAATGCATCAGAGCCTACCCTAAATTCATGAGCTTTCGTGAGTTGAAGGGTATGCTTACTATCTTATTTTTGTTAACTTATAATCTATTCGTTTGTTTATATTATTTGATTTTTTTTTAAATGCATATATTTCTATTATATGCTAAATTGTTGTACATGTTTTTTTTGTTGTAGATTTAATGCAAAAGGAGATCTTTTGGAGAGAAGACATGGATACAAATGGAAAATATTAAAGCCTTACATTTCAATTATGTGTTAATTTCAAGACTTATGTAATGTTTTTAATTATGTAGTGATTCAAAGACTTGTAATGTTTTTAATTATGTAATGATTCATAGACTTATGTAATATTTTTAATTATGTAGTGATTCAAAGACTTATGTAATGTTTTTAATTATGTAGTGATTCAATTCGGTTAATTCGGTTAATTCGGTTAATTCAGTTAACTCGTTTAATTCGGTTAATTTTTAACCACAAATAAAAAAATATAATTTTCGGTTAATTCGGTTAACCGACCAAATTAACCGAAAAATTTCGGTTCGGTTAATTTTTTTTAAAAAAATTTCGGTTCGATTAACGGTTAAAAATTTTAAAAGGTCGGTTAATTCGGTTAATGATATTTCGGGTCGGTTAACCGGTCGGTTAACCGAATGAACACCCCTAAATTCTACATACGGATCCAACCAAACGGGTCATTGTCGGGTAGCCTTATCCTTCTCTCCCGTTACTGAATCAACCGAAAAACAAAAAAAAGCAGTACGCTCTTCCATTTCTTAAGATCAATGAAAAAAACAATTCTTTGGATGATAAATTGGAGTTTAATTTCATGTTAATTTATTTATTCGGAGATAAAAACTTTCGTTACTTAAGAGATTAAGAACTCCTCCACTATTACAATGTGGATTGCAGCAACATCAACGTCGAGTTCAACCTTGTCTTTCTTTCAAATACAATGCTCTGATTCTAACCGTAAACGGGGTTTCAGTCCCAGAAAATCCAATCAAAAGGTAAACTTGCACACTCTTTTCCTTTTGTTTTAACTTCACTCTTCTTTAACTTGGACTGCCCTCTGAAAACTCAGGCTACATCAAAGGACGAGAAGGGTTTTAACTTACAACAAAGGTATCTCAGAATTTGCTAGCTGATGGTCTGTGCTGTAAGATATGCTAAAGTTGTTGGTTTCTTTTTATTCTACTTTTGAAAATGCACAAAATGAACATCCTCATCTGTTTCCAATTTTTAGTATTGCAACTACACGTAAGCCGAAGGGGGTGCTAAGTGGTGCTTTCCATTTGATTAAGTTAGTGTTTTCTGTAGTCTTTATTATCAAAGTTCGTCTTCCTCTCCATCCATAACTGGTTTATGTTGGCCTGTTTTCATCACATGGACTTGCTTCTGTGGACGTCATCCCTTTACAATTTTTATGTAGCTTTATTATAACCACAAACTTCTAACTCGTAATAGACAGCTCATTTTTGTTTTACATATTTTGGTTACATAAATGTGGTTTTTGTATGAACAAATTTGGTTTGGTTAAGACCCCTAATGTAATGTGCGTGAAGGCTTCCTTGTATTCATTCTTTCCCTTGACTATGTATCTATTCATATAGTGCGTTTTATGATCAAGGTTGATAGATCTCCCTCTAATTCTTGTTTTTCTCTTTTTTTCTCATCTTCGTTAAGATATGTGGTCATGAATAAACTGTATGAGACACTTGATTAAAAAAAAAAAAAAAACTGTATGAGATTGTTTTTTAGTTGTAAAAGTTTTGAAATATGCTGATCATTAATATTATCAATTTTCAGTTTATAGTGATAAATAATAAAATAACATTGCCTTGTGCAGGAAATCAGCTAGTAAGCAGTCCGGTCCTTCACCTGCTCGTAAGTAAGATATGTTTCTTTTCCAGCAAAAAAAGTTCATTTGACTTATTACTGATGTGGCAATACTTGATTACCAAGACTTCTAACAGCCCCCCTTTTGTAATCTGCTTTCTATTTCCATTTGGTTCTGAGTTGTTAGGTTTACTGGTGGGTATCCTTTGTTTCTTTTTTTGTTGTCTAATTATCCCATGAATGGGGAAAATTTTAAATGAAAAAGGAATAATTTCTTCTTGTCTTCTTTTAAAGGGGTGTGTGAGGGATGGGGAGTTGGCAAATGGATTGGGGGATATATCCCCTGGAAGTGGGAGCTGTTGTAACTTTCTTCTCTAAGTTGAGGCATCTCAGGCTGTTAAGATATGCTTGATTTTAGGCTGAACATTAGGGATTGTAATTGTGTATGATTGGATGTTAATTAGGATTTTAGCGATTATTTTCTTTATTTTGTATACTCTTAAAGTGTATAAATACCCTCTAAATTAGAGGGATAATGAAGCAGATTTTTCAGATTAGTCTCTCTTTTTTTTCTCTCATTCTTTCTCCCTTTTCTCTTCCACGGCAGCAGCCTTTCTCTCTCTTTCTTTCTAATCTTCTCAAATTTACATACTTATTTTTTTGTCTTGTTGTTTAAACCTTTGCAACTACTTTTTTCTACAAAATATGCTTTATGATCTTAAAAGTTGAACACAGTATATCATAAGAGGAAACTGTCAGCCCTAGAAGCGATTCCTAAGTTTTTATGCCCCGTTTACATAGGTTGCCTTCAACCTAAATTGGCTTATTATTTCTTTTTCTATTTTATTTTTGTTCTACTTTTGTAATTCTTTCAGGTTATTCACCTAACTATTATTTTTCCTTGCAGCGGCACCTGGTTTAAGTGTTCAATTTGATGGAAAATCTAATAGCCGTTCCTTGGACATCGACTTTGAGGAAAGGCTGGAAGCAATTAGAAGGTACACGTGTTATATTTTTCTCATGGTTCACAATTGCTAGAAATATCTTCGCATTAAAATGTAATAAATTGTTACTGATCTTTATCAAATTACACACAGTAATTACTAATGCACCGCTTTCTGTTCATGTGCTTACTGTTATGTTCATGTCCTTCTTTTAAGACTCAATAATTTATATCATGTGCCAATTGTACATCATAACAAATATATAAGCTATACTACTCTAAGTTTTATATCAATTTATCATCTTTGATACTTGGATTCTCAATGCTGGTTGGTCTATCTGGTCACCTAAAGTTTGTGGATGCTGGTTAGATCTTTGATACTTGAGAGATGATTGTATTCATCTTTGATCTTCCATATCTGTTATATAACTGTCTTGTAAAGTGATAAGTTTCTTTGGGAATTGTGATTGCAATATAGTTCAATCAATTATCCTTAATTTGTATCTATCAATATAAATACATGGTATGGTGCTAGTTGTTTGGATAAGTTTTTCTTATGTATGCATCATACTTGAGTTTCTTTGACAATAATCATTGTTTGTGCATGCTACGCAGGGCTGCACTCGAACAAAAAATGGTAGAGGAACAAAAAGAATATGGACCAATTGACTATGATGCACCTGTTGAATCAGAGAAGAAAACAATTGGTCTTGGCACTAAGGTAGGAACATCATGATAATTTTTATTTTAAACCTTTTCCCATCTTGACCTACTTCTTTCTTTTCCTAACAGATTGGAGTAGGAATAGCTGTTGCGGTCTTTGGTCTAGTTTTTACCCTTGGAGACTTCCTACCAGGAAGGTGCGTTTAGAGCATTAAATGTTTCTCTCTTCATCTCAAATTATGAGATCAGTTGACCTGTCATATCATTTCTCAGTTTTGCTTTGCTTTTCCTTTCTTCTACTATTGAGTGCTTAATTCCACATGAACTCTTCTATGCAATACTAGTATGATTAAAGGAAAATTGAAAAAAGGATCTTGTTTTTCATGGCTGAGCATAATTTTGTCATTTAGACCTATCTTGTTTTGTGGCAGATAGTAAAGGCTAAAGAAAACTTCTCTTTCTCTCTATTATAAGTTCTTTCTTGTCATTGAGTTTTAGGATGTGACGCTCTATGCGGACAGTTCCTTTCTTCAATAGAGTTTGAACCTAAACTGATACTAACATGTCATGTAGCTTTTACTAGAGTTATTTTCTTATTTTATTTTTTACTAGTAGTTAAAAAGAATAAAATCCCTAAAAAATTCTACAAATCATCTTTCTCTTTATTGTAAATTTATGACTTAACCTGGAGCATGAATATATCTCTTAAGGCTCTTTTGAATTTATAACTTACAAATCAATTCGAGCTCCGTTTAAGGCTCTTGTGAATATATCTCTTAGTTGATATCCAGTTTTGACATAGACTACAGAGATGAATTTTTGTTAAATCTTTTCATGAACAAAAATATAGTGTATTTTTAGCGTGTTCATAGCTTTTATATAATAGACTTTGTCTTGGAGTTATCTTTAAATAACAAAGAATTTTATTCTAGTATTGCCTAATGTTTGACTCTTGGAGAAGACATGAATTGAGTCAATTGACTCACAACACTAACGAAGTACTCAATATCAAGATGAGTTACTGCAAGATTGTTTTGTTTCTCAACTAACCTCCTATACTTTCAGGATGTTTAAATAACTATCTTTCATAAGCTATAAATTGGGAACCATTAGTATGCTACACGCCCTCGACTTTCAAGTTTCAACTAACAAGTCTAGAGTATATTTCATTTGGACAAGAGTTTGTAGCCATAACACTATCTAGAAGGGCAAAATATCAATACTTGTTCTCAATACCCCTTCCATTGAAAAGCCTAGTCCCCGTTGACCCTTCGATCAAAAAAGTTTCACTTGGAACAGTGCATGTGGGCCACATGTGCCATGCAAAATTTGTCTCACTCGCCTTTGCGTGAGTTGTTTGTAATTCTTCCCGTCGTTTGTCTTACTACAATGGTGCTATCCTTGTATTGATTTGATCGTGATCTCTATTTTTAATTATTTTTGTTCTCCCTTGATATGGATTCTTCAAATTCTACCAGACCTTTTTTCTTGTGCTTTTTATTCTCCTATTATTTTCATTGTCCAACTCTAGGACAATATTAATTAAGTTTCTTGGGCTGCTTTTGTCGGATTGTGGTTTATGGGGGAAAGGTTATAAAAACATTTTGGAAAAAGAAGTTACTGTTGTTGATGAAATTGGTAAAGTTCTTTGGTTAAACTTGATACCCAATTATGTAGCTTGTTGTGACATTCCCTTGAACTTTGAACTTGTTACAAAGTTTAGGCTAAGGCAAAAAACCTATATATACTAATGACATTTTGTGTATCTATAAAGTTGTTTCAGATTTTGTCCATTTTATAACAAAATCAGCAAGACATGACTAGTTATTTGGGTCAAGTTGAATCATTGTTGGATGAGCTTAATGTTCTTATGTCTCTTACCTGAGAATGTTGTGGGTCAAAAGAAGTAGAGGGATAAATTCTTTATGGTTCTTTCTCTAATTGGATTGTGAACAGATTTAGCTTCGGTGAGATATGAGAATCTTACGAGCCCAACCATTCTTACTCTTGATGAGGTGACTACTTGACTACTTCACATTTCTGATCATATCTTTGATAACAAAAATCTTTTTTCTACCCTTACCTCTTCTTTTGCTTCTTCTACTACGGTTACCTTAACTAATGGATCTCAAACATTGGTTGAAAGTGTTGAAAAAAATATATTTCACCTCCCTTTACCTTTAATGTCAGTTTTAGATACTCTAGAATGCTCTTATAACTTGATTTTCATTAGTGAACTTTCTAAGCAACTTAACTGGCAAGTCAGTTTTGATTCTCACTCTTTTGTCATTTTTAAAAATATATTTCACCTCCCCTTACCTTTAATGTTAGTTTTACCTCTTTTATGGGTATTGATACCACAACATGCAGTGAGTTTTTAATGCTTGCAATTATTGCTTCAATCGGCTACTAATTCTCTCCAACAACCTCAAACAGCTAGAAATCAATTGGAGGTATAAAATATTGTCTTATAAGAAACAAGTTCAAAAGTTCAGTGATAATCAAAGATTTCATTATTTTATTCATCTTTTATTGATCCTATTTCTAAACATATAAACTATTACCTTTGAGAGATTTTCCTTGTTTGCTTATCATTTTCTCTAAAATTTATAGACTTGTAATAGATTATATGTTTACAAGTATTAGTGGTGGTATCTTACCACTAATACTTGTAATAGTTTATATGTTTATATATTTACAAATAGGATTAAGTAAAATGTTAAGACTTGTAAAATGTTATACCTTGTTCTTGAAAGTTATCAATTCTAAGTTAATGAATTGAGAAAATCCTTAGTTAAGAAAATGTTAAGTTACTGGAAGTAGGAAATTGTGGTTAAACTATTAAAATAATTTTGTTGATTTTTAAGCTTTTATTTTGTTAATTTAATCACCAATTCACCCCCTCTTTTGCTTATCGAGCTAATGTATTAGATGCTTAAACATTAGCCGATTGCGCTCTCTAAAGTCCAAACCTATTCTAAAATCCATAAAATATGTTGTGATTTATCTTGTTTGTTTGGACGGTAGAATGGTCAACATACCTTGTACATACAAGAAATATTCCTTTTCCTTGAATATAGAAAATCCAAATAATCCAACAGTGCCCTAAGAAGTTTACATTGATTCATCAAAGCTATTACCTCATTTTCAATAGAATTTTGAATATTCACATTTATTTCTAAGCCGAGCTTGTCCAATCTCATTAGTAGATGGATTATTGTTTAAGTCCCATCTCGCCACATGGGAGGGACCTTGGGGCGTAAAATGGGATCCTATCAACTTGTTTTGACCTAGGATAATAAGCTCATGGGTTTGGTCTTACTTCATCATTGATAACGAAAGACGACTTTCATCTCCAAGTTTAATTTAGACGTAACTTGCTTCTTTTGGGGTGTGAAGTAGTGTCAAACCAAAATACCCAACAAGCATTACCTCTCCTTGAAAAGGAGGTGATCCAGCTGCACCTTCCAGTATGGCTACCTTGTTACGACTTCACTCCATTCACTAGCCTTGCCTTCAGCATCCTCCTCCTTGCGGTTAAGGTAACGACTTTGGTCATGGCCAGCTCTCATCTTGGCAAATAAATTGGACCGTCGCACTCCAATCTATAAAATTGAAACCATTCAAATTGTGCTGAATAATCTAGGATATCATTGGAATCATTTCTCTAATGGAAATTTTTAGATATATTCATCATATCTATTTCTTAATAATGCAAAGAAGAAAAAGGAATGAAAGTAAATAACAACAATCAATTATCGCCCAATTTGATTGCCAAAACTTGTAACCAAACAGCATCCAAATAATAGCAAAAATAGTAAGAAGATGTAACCAAACAACACTGGATAGTAGCAAAAACGCTAAGGAACCCTCGACAACAATTCCAATTGAACTCCCAACCCCTAGAGATTGGTTGGAGTAGCAAGTCACACTAGAGGAAAGTTTTGGTAAGTTTGGCACCTTTAACAAGCCCCCATGATATGCCATATAATGAGGAAGGCAAAGTCTATAGGTGGCAAGTGAGCCCCTTGTACTGATGATTTGGATGTCTTTGGGGATTTACTAGTTGTTGGTTGTTGCGCTTCCCTGTGTCGATGCAAACATTAAAAGTCACTCTAAAGATCACACAAAAATACTCAAATGTTTTGGGTCTAACATGATGATGAAACGGTAACCCAAACTCGAAAATGAGCTAAAAAGCTCTGAAATAATGTGAGAAAAGTAGGAAATTGAGAAAATAAATTGTAATAGGAAACTTTGTATTTTCATGTTAGCTTGTATTATACTAATTACAAGTATTAAACAAAGAAAAGTAACTAAAGAGAATAAAATCCCTAAAAAATCTAAACAAATCATATTTCTAAGATTTAGCATATAAGCCTGCTAGAAATTTTGGAGGATTTTGACCAAAATATTAGGTTCAAAAAATGGGTTTGGGAAAAAAATTATACCCGTTTAAAATATGGGCTGGGCTTGAGCCAAAATAGTCAAGGTGAAAGCTTAGCTTGACCTATTTTCCAAGTTTTTAGTATATTATATTATATTATGTTATGTTTATATATTATATAATTTATAACACAAAAATTAGATAATTACTAATATATAATACTTTAATATAAACATTAAAAAATGTTTTTGTTCATATATAAAATTTCAATAAATGAAAAAAATTATTAACTATTAAACTGTAAATAATATAAATAATATTCAAAATTTTAAAAATATTGACAGGTTAAAAATGGGCTTGAGTTAGCTATTTACAAATATGGGTGGACTTAGATAAAATTTTAGCCCCTATTTTGGGTTGGTCTAGTTTTGGCAAGCATAAATTTCTTTAATATCATGTTTAAACTCAACCCGAACTCGAACCCGAACCAGCTTAGTCTAGTTCTTAAACACATCTAATATTAGCATAAGTTATAGTCAACTTACAACTTCACAAAAATATGATAAAGCCATTTGAAACACATGAATTATTTTTTAGTCTTTAACCATTTATTGTTTGAAATTTCCCCTTACTAATTTGTTTTTTGTTTCAGATACAGTCCTTATTTACAGCATTCTAGATATTGTACGCATAAATTTATCCTTAATAAGCACTATACATCCACCCATATGTTTATTAGGTGCTATACTATTGGGTTGAATCTAGCATGGTTATTAAGCCATTTTGCTTAAGCCTTTTTTTTGCACAAAATGTGGCTGTCAACTGTCATCAAGGAAAAAGGTACCTTTCAGAGGGAAGTTGATTTACCTGTGTGTAATGAAATTGTTTGAAGTTTTTTGTATGTCTATGTGTACATGTTATATAAGCTTCAAATTCAAAATATTTAGTTATTTGTTTATTTTAATTTTTTTCTCTTTCATTTTTGCTTAGTTATTACTATCAGTTTGTGTTGATGATTATCGTATCTTGACATGACTCTCCAGTGTCAATCCACCTGAGGAAGCTGCAGTGATTGACAAGAAACTGTCACGAGAACAGAAAGCTGTTCTTGAGGTACTGGTAGTGGACCATCGTTGTTAAGTTTAGGAATTTCTTGCCTTTGATTTGAGACATAGCTTGTTATGACCTATCTTCTAGATAGTGCAATGTTTAAGATAGTTTAAAAGACCATTATAGATGCAAGCTTTCTAGTGTTTTAACCCACTGCTTGTTGCTTTCTGCCTTTAAGCAATAGGAAGAAAAGCTAGCTTATTTAAGTGCCTTTAGAAGGGTATATACATTTATGATATTTACAGGGTTTCTTTGCTTCTATCTTTATTTGGGCTCAAAATTACTTAAGGCAGATGCTATTTTTATTTTGGGTACGTTTATTTGCGGAACACCATATCCATGGATGAATGCCCATTTTAGTTTTCTGTTTTTATTGTTTTTTTGTAAGTATTGGCTTAATGGTTCTTATTAATTTTTCTTTTGTTAAATTTATTTTATTGATCCTCTAGTATGGGTGATCAGTTTCTTTTTGTTGCCTCTTGGATTTTGTATCATGGAAATATTTAACACCTTGCTATTCTGTACAACAGACTAGGCTGGCACAGTTTGAGGCAACACTAAGTACCTCTCCAAAAGATGAAACTGCACTTGAAGTAAGTTTTGGAATATTTTTGTGATTAATTTGTTTAATATTATATGCTGCTATTCTTTGAATATTAAATTTCTTCTCAAGATGATTCACTTATTTTCAATTTCAATTTTATGTTTTTGGCTTCCTTATCTTATTTAACTTTGGAAAGTTGAAGTTTAAGTGCTATAATTTAAACCAAATAGGAAGTTGATGTAGAACAAGTAGGGAAAGAAAATTAACTCTAGTGGGAGAAACAAAAATATATAGAAGCAATTAGGAAATCAAGGGAGAAAGAGATAAACTAGTGGAGAAAATCCAAAATGAATCAGAGAGAATTAAATACTCAACATCTTAAAATCTGAAATATCCACAATCCAATAACCTAATCAAAACTAAATAACATAGTATTTGTAAATGAATTCATGAATTTGAAAAATTGAAGAAGATTTGGTTTGGGTGAAAAATTATAAATTTCATTCAATCTTAAAGTACATTTTCTTTTAAAAGCTCTGCACCTTTATATAAAAGGAAACAAAAAAAATCCACATAAATCATCTATATATTTATAGCTATACAATATATTCTCTTAATACTTTTGCTCAAGTTGGAGTATAGATATTAATCATGCTTAACTTGTTACAATATGATTAACTTGAGCTCCATTTACAGCTTTGGTAAAGATATCTCCTAATTGTCCTTCAGTTTTAACATAATTTGAAATTGAACTCTTGTTATTTCGTTCATGAAATATAGTATTAGAATCTATGTAAAGAGCAACTTGGTTATCGCATTATAACTCGGCTTGTAACAATGTCTTGAAGCCTAATTCACTTAATAGTTGATATAGCCATACAACTTCAGATACAGATTTGTGCCATAGCTTTGTATTTTGACTCTGCACTTGATTAGAATACTACATTTTGTTTCCTACTTCTCTAAGAAATTAGATTTCGTCCCACAAGAATAAAATATTTAGTAGTAAATCTCTTATGCATCTTAGATCCAAATCAATTTGCATTTAAAAAACATTCAATATTAATGTATTCATAAATTCTTATATGCAAGTCTTATGTCCAGGAGCCCCTTTTAGATAGCTAAGAATGTGTGCTAAAGTTGCCTAAATGTTTCACCATTGGTGAGGACATGAATTGACTTAT
Organism: Gossypium anomalum; assembly: GCA_025698475.1. NCBI lineage: Eukaryota > Viridiplantae > Streptophyta > Magnoliopsida > Malvales > Malvaceae > Gossypium > Gossypium anomalum. The sequence continues at coordinate 58,751,096 of CM046961.1, forward strand.
AACAAAAATAAAATATGCAATACCAGGGTGAGTCATTGTAATGTTATTCAACTTTCCAATTTTCTATACCTCTCAGATCTTCAAATAAATCATTATCTTTCTTCATAAGTTTTAGATTAGACTCTATATGTCACAGGCCATAGTTTAAAGCCTGTGACCATTGCACAAAGAGTGTCCCACGAAAGTTAATCTATTATATGGTGCTTATTTGACCAGTGTGAATTGACTCGATTCGAAAAATAAGTGATAAAGCCCATTTACTTGAAGTCTTGGTCATCTAATGAAACACTGATAAAAAATTAGGGTTAACTTGGTAAATATGAAAAGTAATCTTAAAAGATTGTAAAAGATTATAATTTGATAAGATTTGGTTGTCTAATCTTTTGGTATATCCACTTTTTTCACTTTTAGTTGATAATACCTCAATTTTAAGTCAATTTTAAAGAAAGAAGGAACTCTCCTAAACCGATTAAACAAATCATCAATATGCGGCAACAAATACTTGTTCTTAATGATCACCTTATTTAACTGTCGATAGTCAATATACAATTGCAACATAATGTCTTTTTTCTTAACAAACAACACCAATTCTCTTCGAGAAGAGATACTTGATCGAATGAATCCTCGATCTAAAAACTTTTGCAGCTGGATCTTTAATTTCTTAAGCTCGGTTGGATTCATACAATATGGTGCAATGGACAGAGGAGTTGTGTCTAGAAAAACATCAATGTCTAATTCTACTTCTTGGTCCAGAGGTAAGTTAGGTGACTTATTTTCGATTAGACTAAGGATATGTTTAGATTATCTATTAATATAAGCCGTCTTTTCGTATTACAATCTGAACATGTAATATCGCTTAATATTAGTTAAACATTAAATAATTATTAAGTAAAATATTTATTTTGATTTTCCTTTGCGTGTAGAAATCATTAATATATAACAGATATTAATGTAACTGATAGATATTTTATTAAATCAATTTATTCGAAAAATACAATTATATATAGATGAAAATACAACACTAAAGACATTAGATTTCAACACAAATCAGCATGGAAAGTAGCTTCTTGATCTCAATTAGGTAACATTGACGCACCTCGCTAACAATGACATGCTGTCCCAATGGACTCAAAACAAGTACCTCTGTCCCAAACCTCTCTATTAGAACACTCCCTGAAATCATTAACCTACGAGTATATAAATGTGAAGAAACAAAATCAATTAATGTATTATAGGAAAACCAAATTAAAAAAAAGCATACTTGAGACCATGTTAGTAGCAGCACGATCCTCATGACCCCGAACAACATAAGCCCGAGCAAGGGTCCTCACCTCAGAACCCAAAACAACCTCAACAGCTCTACTCTACCAAGAGTTAGTATTAGCTCCACCTTTGGTTGAATCTTCTCTAGCAACACCCTGGCCACATCTATAAGGAATTGACCACTACGACTGTGTTTGAGCAACTCTCGAATTAAGCGGATAGTCACGGAATAAATGCTTTGTCGAGCCACAACCAGTTCAAGCGCTGACTCACCTCCAACACTTCCCTCCATGTTTCTCATCCACAGTGGTCACAAACTAGCATTGTAATGCGGCGAATAGAGCCAACAAATTGGCTATAGAAATTGATTGTTAGGGACCACCGTCAGACCTTTGAAATTGAGTAGGAGTTGATCTCCTAGAACTTGAGGTATCATGAGCATTCTTAACTTGTTTTGTTGCCGGATGACAACTAGCAGATCTTGATCCTCTCTTAGCTAAGTTATAGACAGTAATGGAAACCTTTCTCTAAGATCCCACTACCCACTGGACCATCTTAACCTTTTCGGCTAGGTTAGCAATCTCCCTAAGTCGATGTGCCATTTATTGTATTTGGATCTCCTCCCTCAGACCTCGTAGAAATACCTCTTCACCCTATGGGAATCATTTTAGAGAAACTCATGGTTGTAGTCAGCCACGAACCACTCCCCCTGAGCTAGCATAAAAAATTCCTTCCAGATAGAGCTCACCCATGTATTTCCTCTTAAACTCGGTTTTAAAGAAAACCCAAGTCAATCTATCTGTCAAGACCTTTTTCTCCATAGTGGTCCACCACTGGTAAGCGTCCTCCTTCAAGAGAGAAATAACACTTGTAACTTCTCACTTGATGTGCACTCTAGTTGATCCAAAACTCTCTCGGATTCCAACCAATACTCAACAACAAAGTTATCTACACCACGCAATCCCCAAAACAAAGCATTAAACTTTGTCAGAGACTGCAGGTTGAATTGGTAGGGCCACACCAATGATTGCGCAGAACATCAACAATGGTCTGTCACATGGCCTCATCACAAGGAGCATCCGAACCTCTAGCCACATCCATACCAACTATGGGTGCGTTTGGGTGATTCTCATCACATGCCTTCTCTTGAGGAGCTTGCGGTTTAGGAAGAGTTTGAGGTGCACGGTTCTCCATCTCTTCATTCACCACATGCCTCAAATCATCCGAAGCAACCTTGAACAAAACAAAACCAAACAACCAAACATACAAACACACGTTGCATTTAATTTTTATTTAAAAAAGGTATTATGAATCTAATATAATTGTAGATCAGATGCACAACAAAAATGAGCTAAAAACAACATTCGAGACTCAAAATATTGAAAATGGAGGTTAAGTGTCGATACCTAGCCTTTGGTATCAATACCAATACTAGAATTTGAAATAGATAGTTACAAGGTCACATGTTTAGATACATAGACACGTATATACCAATACATCATAGCAATGGTATCTAATATAATTGTAGATCAAATGCACAACAAAAACGAGCTAAAAACAACATTTGAGACTCAAAATATTGAAAATAGAGGTTAAGTGTCGATACCTAGCCTTTGGTATCAATACCAATACTAGAATTTCAAATAGATAGTTACAAGGTCACATGTTTCGATACATAGACACGTATATACCAATACATCATAGCAATGGTATCTAATATAATTGTAGATCAAATGCACAACAAAAAACGAGCTAAAAACAGCATTCGAGATTCAAAATATTGAAAATAGAGGTTAAGTGTCGATACCTTGCCTTTGGTATCAATACCAGTACTAGAATTTCAAATAGATAGTTACAAGGTCACATGTTTTGATACATAGACATGTATATACCAATACATCATAGCAATGGTATCTATACCTCTTATCTAGGTTTCAATACCTCATTCCAAGAAATTTTGTAGAAAAGTCATTCTAAACCATTAACCAATACCAAACATATGTACCAAGGCATATCTAACACATTTTACATACTAAATCAAGTCTAAAACTACCAAATGGATCAAAATGTGACCCCTAAGTAAAATTTACCATTTAACAACTACCACTCGACATGCAAATTAGATTCAAAATTCAACTACCAATCAAAACACATGTCCAATATGCCAAATATGTCAAAATACCAATACAAAAACTAACAATACATCAACGTTAAACCAAATAACACCATAAAGTCCTATTACATGCCCATGACAACTACTAAAGAAAGACCTTATTACAACAATAGATTTTAAGCAAACAAGCAACTCTAGAAATGTAGCTTGACTCCCTAGCAACCTTTTGAAACTTCTCGTATGATTTACACATGGTAACAAACCACATGCTGAGCCACAAAGCTTAGTGATGAATAACATTTCCGAATATGTGGTATGTTAAACAACAATAATTGTGTAATCATTTGTTCAATTAATAACCAACAACATAAACTAAGTCGAAATACAAGTAACATTTAACAACATGCAACACTACACACAAATACCATCTTTCACAATAATGCCAAATCTATCGAAATATCTGAAATTTCATATACAAAATCCGAATCACAAAGTATAACCTTATTTGCATCAATTTCATTTTATAACATAATGTTAAAGCCCATTAACCAAAATTAGACTCATAATTGGATACACGGATATCCAACCATTCTTTGACGAAGTAGTGCTTTTTAGGTACACCAAATATTGAATCTCCGTTGTGTGTATAATATGACTTCCAACCAATTTCCCAGATAAAGTTGCACAAAGTGTCACAAAATCAAATCTCTCAGGTGCACAAAGCTATCTCAAAATCGTTTAATGGACTTATTAACATATTTTGTACTCCAAGTTAACATAATTCAATATGGAAGCAGCATAGTAACACAAAGTCGACAACATTATCAAAAAAAATTCAACAATAAGTAACCTATTTCACTCATAATCACTAATGCATAAACTCATGCCACCAATTAACATTCATAATTGCACTTACAGCAGTAGAATTTAGCATAAAACAAAATAAAAATGCAAGCACAAATTGAATTTAGCATAAAACAAAATAAAAATGCAAGCACAAATTGACAACTTCCATTACCCTCGATCACCTTCTCTCATGCCCTTTGATTTAACGTTGGAGTATATTCATTCCGATCTATGGGGACCATCCAGAGTGCCTTCGAGAGGTGGAGCTAATTATATGCTAACCTTTATTGATGATTTTTCCGTAAAAGTTTGGGCGTTCTTCCGAAGCGGAAAAAGCGATGTGTTTTCCGCATTTAAGTCTTGGAAAATTATGATTGAAAAACAGACGGAAAACAGATAAAATACCTCATGCACAATGGCTTAGAGTTCTGTTACGATGAGTTTAATAGATTGTGCAAGTCGAAGGATCGTGAGACACTTGACAGCGATTACGTCATACTCCACAAAGAAACGGCGTTGCAGTAACGAATGAACGAACGATCATGGAGAAGGTTCGATGTATGTTGTCAAATGCCAACTTACCGAAGTCGTTTTGGGCGTATAAACCATCATGCATGTTTTTTGATCAACCGATCTCCATCCGCTGCCATTGAGAAAAGACTCCACAAGAGGTATGGTCCGTAATCCTGCTACTTTCACCAACTTCTCTCGCCTAATCAATATCCACAATATAATTAAGGTGAGTACAACAACATAATAAAATCAAAACACCTAAATTAAAATTCGATCACTCAATTCATTCATGTAGACATTTTCTTGCTTTTGATGCCCACTTTCGAGAAACTATCCAAAACCTATAGATTCATTTAGGGACTCAAATCTATTCCGAAACCATTAAGAAACTTGTTGATCACTCATCCAAACCACACTTTCTCTTAAGCACTCATCAATGGCACTCAATAACAAACTCTAACCATTCTCAGCATTCATTCATCTTCCTAGTCTCATTCTTAACCTCAAAATAACATGGAAACATCAAAGAACTTAAGAAAACACTCATTTCTATCTGAACTGAAAATATAATAAAAATTGAAAAATAAAGTAAATTACCATGTAAAATTATAAGGTTAAAAAAAATCATAGACTAGAGTTAGAAAATTATAGATTAAATAAAAAACTAATCAAAATCTCAAATATCTCTTAATAGCCAAATCTTGCAAAAAATAGAAAAGAAAAAAAATAAGAAACATGATTGTGAACTTAAAAGCTCTTCTAATTTTTGTTGGAAATGATGTTACCTTTCAAGAAAGTTTCCGCAATGAAAACCTCAAAGAAAATGAAAACTTTTTTTATAGAATTTAGAAAAGAAAACTAATTGAAATGAAAATAGATGAAAAGGCTTTTTTCATGTTTTCTTGTAACCGTGCATCCCTCCAAAAAACCATTAAACGTCCATTTGCTAATGGGTCCCTTGGGTAGTTTACAAATTAAAACCCCCATCTTTAAAAAGAAATCAACATTTAGAAAATTATGATTTTGCTTAGTACTTTTGAGAACTTTACGATTTAATCCTAATTGCTCAATTACCTAATTAAACCTCTTGAAAACTCGACCACTAATTTTTATTATTCTATTCAACCCGATTAATTCTAAAAAATCTCTCAAATTGAACTCCCAGATCAACTCGAGACACTAATCTGGCCCTAAACCTACTAAATTAAACCATCCAAAAAATCAGGTCATTACATTAGCAATAGAATTTATAGAATTTGGTTTGCAAGTTGGCATGTCATATTTATGCAACAAATTGAGGGAGAGTGTTGATAACTTATGCAAATTAATTGCTGACAACTTATGCTCGACCAAACGACATGATCTTAGGAGTTACTAATTATTAGGGATTGAATTGATTATTATTAGGGATTTTTGGATTATGTACAATTTATTAATTTCCTCAAATAAACCTATATTGCTTGTATAAGTACTTATGTATTATTTCATCTCATTACATAATTAAGAATAATGTCATCTTTCAATTTCTTCTCAATATCAAAATGCTCGTTGAAATACTCTGATTTTATAGTACTTTATTGATGTTCAGATCTAAACATATATAGGTGCATATATATACTTATTATTAAGTAGACAAATAAATGCATCTCTACTTCAGCATCTATGAACCTGTGACAATTTAAAATTTAAGATGGCCTGCAGGGAGCAGCAGTTACATTAACAGAATTAGGGGACTATGCACGTGCAACTTCTCTGCTTCAAGAGTTGGCGAAGGTTTATTAATATTGGATGAATGGAACTTATGAGTTTTTAGTTTTGTTACAATAAATCAACTAATGCTCTATTCTAAGTAATATTTATGTTCTATAGGTGAAAACAAGCGACCCTGAGGTTTTTCGTTTGCTTGGAGAAGTTAAATATGAACTTAAGGATTATGATGGCAGTGCTGCTGCATTTAAACTTTCTGCTGCGGTAACTTTCTGTTGTTAAGGTTTTCCATTTGATTGTGACCCAATGCTATGCATGAAAACTTTTAGGCACCAGTAGTTGTATGCAACTTTCTTTTGTAATATTGGTCTAAGGGTGGTTGAGATATCTTGTATTCACCTAAAAGTAAATGTTAAATTTTTCATACTATTGTGCACAATATATTGCATAACACTTTTCCCACCCTTGTTTGGACATAAATAATCTTCTATTAGATTATTTCAAATATAATGTTAGGCGACGAGGTGTGATTTCATGTACAAAATGGAAAACTTTTGTTAGGAGAGAGGGAAACTTTGCTAAAGCAGAACTACTTACCACCAAGTTGGCTTCCTGTATTTACCTAAAAGTAAATCTAAAATTTGTCATAATATCTTGTGTACACAATATATTGAATAACACTCCCCCCCTCCCATGTTTGCTGCACATATAAAGCATCTATGGTTAGCGTGTTTCAAATATAATCACTCTTGAATTGGTTTATACATTTGCCAACTAATTATTAATTCTAGTTATCTTGTGCAATTCTTAGTCTTCAAGAGTTTCTCGTTAACTTTATTACATTCAAATTCAATGTAATTTGTTCATTCATGAAACATTGAATTGGATGCTACATGTATAATTGTGTTGTTATCATTTACGAGAATTATAGTGCGTGAATGTTCAAACGAAGCTCCTCCATCTTTGTCTCTATTTTTTCAAATTTATATTTGAAAGCATTTTAAGGATAAAGATTGATGATCTTCAAGCGTTTGTAGTTCCTAATCCTACCTTATCATGTTTTTGGATCCAATTCTAGTAATGATTTATTCTAGAGATGGTTAAGAGTATTTTTTTCTTAAACCTAAGTTGTATAATACAAAATTTAGTTGACTTGTATAAATCTTTGAATGACATTTACAACAATATTTTCTTTTACACTAGATGGTTGTCTCTTAATTTGTTAGTTAATGTATGTATAGCTATAAAAATATTATTTATACAAAGAATTTAGCTGGATATAACGTATATGCAAACTAAAATCCTAACAGTTTTCTTCTTTGAACTCTGACACTGATTGTCAAATCGATTTGGATATAGTATATGTTCTTTTACTCATTGATGGATAATGATACTTCATACCGATTGTTGAATTGTTGCTTGGAGCTTGATAGCTGGATTAAAAAGAAAACCTTAACAGTCCAATGACTTGAATAAAAACTTTGAATAGTTCAAAGGCTTAGATGAAAACTTTCAAATAACTCAATTATCACAACTTACTAATAGTTTAGTGACATTAGGTGTAGTTTATTTTTTATTTTATTCTCTTCCTTTTTTTGTTAGGTTATAACATGTATACATATGTATCTCAGGGCAGAGAGGAATATACAGTTTTTCACTCAAATAATTCTGTTGTTCTTCATCCTTTACTAAATTTCGTTTACATAGTTAAATAAAATTTGTTTGTACTCTCCATAAATACTCTGTTCTTGCATTATAGGTATCCAAAGATGTCGGTTTTGAGGTTTTACGTGGCTACACAAATGCATTGCTTGCTGCTAAAAGGCCAGCTGAGGTTAGTATCTGTCTAAGATTCTGAAATTTGTTGATCTTCTGGTTATCATCCTCATTTTAGCATCCCAAGTAAAATAATATTCAGGTTATAAAATGATAGCTGATCACGGCCTAATTTTTTTTTATTTGGTTTCAGTACTGTAAACTGATTCAAAAGTTGAATTATAAGGTTACTTTCCTATTTTTGTTTATTACCTGCAAGAATCTGTCATAACAGATCCCATTAAATTACACGGCATATAGTCTGATCTTGTTGAATAAGAGACCACATAGTTTCTTTTGTACTAGCTATCAATGTCTTTCTCTCATCATAGCTTTTCCTTCTGTGGGTTTATCATTTTTTCCCCTAGTTTTAAACATTTAGGTATTCTTGTTTATGGATTATTTTGGGTTACCAATATTTATGCTTATCAAGGATAAAGTAACATATAGCTCCTAAATAACTTCTTAACTTGGTTCTTGAATTTTTTTTTTATTTATATTAGTCATAGAACTTGACAACTTTTTACATTTTAGTTCTTGTGATAATGTGACACTTTGATATTGTGCTACACATCAACTAAAATATTATATTTTTAATATAAAATTTTAGGCAATGACGTGACACAATGTCAGAGTGCCACGTCATTATAGGGACCAACATTGAAAAATTTTGCTAAGTCCTAAGACTAATGTGAACAAAAAAGAAATTCAGAGATTAAGGAAAATTTACCTTGTTTAATGACTAAATGTTATTTTATCCATTGTTATTATTAACATACTTCGGGATGTATGTGCATAATTTCTCTTTGTTTTCCTATTGTCTCTCTTTTCTCTTCTGCTGTCCTTTTTTTTTTTTTTTTTTCTCTATCATTCATTTCCTTTTTTCTCTCCCTAGTCTGCTTTTCTTCTTATGATACATCTTATGCTCTTTGAAACATGTTTTTTTTAGTTTGGCATTTAATGTTGGAGCCATCTTTGACAGTGCAATGCATCTAATGAGCAATATCGTGCTGTGGAGGAATTTTAGTTAAAGTATACTAAGGGTCGTATATTAGTGGAATTTCATTTTAATCCCTTAAATAAAAAATGCTACAAACCAATTTGTGTTAAGAAATGGTGCAAATGAGAAAATTTTAATGAATTGCAAATTTATCGTATTATTCTTATAACATGGAATGTTGATGTTGACTTTTTAATAGCACGGATCATATCTATGTTAACAAATATTTAAAAATTGAAATATATAAAAAATTCAAATTTAGAACAAATAATTATAAAAAACTTCAAACCCCCAAAATCAATAAAAAAATAATAAAAAGGGAGAAAAATAGTAAAGCACTCTAAAAAATTTCTAAAAAATCTAAAAATATATATTATATAAAGTTTGATATATATAATTGGGAGGAATATATAAATCTGAAAAGTACAAGGAATTCAAAAAATTGATAAAATTTTCCAAGAATATGAAAAATAAATAAAACTCTAAAACATCAAAAAAATCATCTCCCCTCCCCAAAACAAAAGAAATGGGTTGGAAATGAAATCAAAATATTAAAAATATAATTTTATTCCCTAGTTGTTTTGATCCATCTGGCCTAAACATTCAATGAAAAATGAAACCCAAAGATCAGATATTTTCTAAAAATATTTTACTGGCCTACTTTGGTAAAGCACGCGAATTTGCATGGCCGTATTTTTGAAGGTAAGAGACTAAAAGAAGCTCATCTTCATCTGTAAAAAAAAAGAATAAAAGAACCTGTATTAATATATATCCATATATTCAAAGCTTTGAATTTTTGAATTTTTTAAAATTTTATATAATTTTTTAAAAATCTTTTGGGGGCCAATTGTTATCTATATTTTGAGTTTTTGTTTTGAATTTTTAAGAATTGTAATTTTTTTTTTATTTTTTGCAAATTTATAGAATTTGTACATATTATATATATATATATTAAGTTTTTTAATAAATATATGTGTATATATATTAAGTTTTAAATATATGCAAACATGACATATAAGACAAATAGTTTATGACATAAAAAAGTCATAACATTTACACATCACCCATTTAACAACAAAATCTATAAGGGCATTACAAAATTTCTTCTTTTGCGTCATTTTCTTTAACTTATAAAGACTGGTTTGCAGTGGTTTTTAGTAGAGGAATTAAAATAAGTTTTTGCTATAATATTTAGAAGTATACTTTTACCAGGAATCTTGTTACTACTTAGGTTCCCTAGGTAGATTAATGTTTAGAGTACTACAAACTGCTCTGCTCTTCCTCATGTGATGTGTCTCATGTGCTACACAACAAAGTGTTTGACTTCATGATGTTTATGTTAATTTTTTTTTAACTGTCTCTTTTGCAATGCATCGAATAAGCCATTTTGTGCTGTAGAGAAACTTGATACTTTTTAAATTCTATAATGGATGGTTTCTCAGTATAGAGGACTAAGTTTGTGTACACTGCAATTTTTGTTTTGCTTTCTTTTTGGTCTGGATGGAATTTAAAAGTCAAGAAACTAGTACTCTGGAAAGTAATTTGTATATCAAATTATTATGCTGCAATATTGAAATACAGTTTCCTACAAAACTTCTAAATGCAGGCAGTTCAGTTCCTTCTGTCCTCTCGTGAACGCCTGAATATGGAAAGATCAACTAGGCCTGATCCCATGGCTGAAAGCAGTAAAATGGAAACAGAACCACAGAATCTGGATCCTATTCAGGTCAGTTGGCCTCTTCATTATCAATTGCATATCAAGCAAAGCAAAATGAGTGTTTTTTCTTGAAGTATTTACAACCAAAATGAAGATAAATAAATATACTATTTAATTTATTAGTTAGTGGTTAACTCTTATGTGGACTAAAGGAGAAATGGTCAAGTATAGCCATTTGACTAAATCATGTTCTTTTACCTAGGTTTTCTAGATTTAAGGAAATACCTTTTCAACTCATTCCACTTTTGGGCTTATGTACCCAGCTAAAGGAATTGTTTGGAAATGGGCTTCACAATTGCTTGGCTGTTGGAGATGCTGCCAATTTTTTAATGGAATACTGCTTTCCACATAACAATCTTGCTCGCTAAAGATTTTCCATCTTACACATGATGCTTTAACAAAATGGCAAACAACTTGTGTTACAACAAGATACATGGCATTTTTCATAAAATGTCCTTGTTGTGGATGTCAATAGTTGTTAAATAGGACTCTTTGAAGAAGTTGTTAGGTAGGCCTCTTAGAATAAAGGAAGTTGTTTTAGGACTCTTACAATTAAATAGTCTGGTAGGACTTTATTTAGTTTGATATACTTTAATTTTTGTAATCTCTGTTTAAAGGGATGATGAATAAAACAAAGGCAAGTGGAATTTTACCAAAACCCTAAAAGATTTGGGTCTCTCTCAAATGAGTCCTAAGGGTTTAGTCTCCTTTTGACGAACTAAGCTATCAATTACAATAGGTCATTTTAGGAACTGAGGTAAAGGGAAGACAATTGATTTCGATCTCCTTGTATTACTCAATGACATTATCCTATTCATGTATTGGTAACAATTTGGCATTATATCCAATGGTCTTTTGCAATGTCAGAACAGTGGTCAATAGAGTGGCAAGCAAAAATACGCAAGGAGCTTGAGCATATGTGAATAAAGATAGAATAGATGCTTGATTGTATGTTGTAGCATTGTCATGAAATTATTGTAGAAAACAAAACCCAAGTGTTCGATCAAATGCATGAAGTAATGGATAAAATATTGTTAGTATACAGGTTGGTAACGTTATGATAGATATGAAGGTAGACCCTTTAATTGAAGAAAACAAAACCATTGCAACCTCTGTTGATCGACCTTCCCTATCCTATATATCAAACCCTCCTAAGCCCATATCGACAAAAACCATGGCAATCATAACCAACTTCACTTCTTTGTCTTATTCATTAACTCTTTTTAAACTCATATCCCACAACCCGTCCTTTTCATTAAACTCTACCCAAAAGACCTCCAACTTTATATATGAAAAGTATACCCTGTTGTTGGTCACTTTATTGCTACAAATGTGAGTTTTTTCATTAATAAAGAGTCAATTTGATTGTTGTTTTGTTAAGCTTGTGAGTATGCTTAGCATACTAGAAACTCTTATCCTTTGAGAAATAATAGAAGTAGCTTTCCATTCATGACTATTCGTTTGGATGTATGGGGACCTACTAGACATTTATTCACCAAAGGATTGAGCAACAAGACTTATCATTATTTGGTTTGTAAGTTGAACATTTGTGATATTTGTACATCAAACTAAGGGGGATTGTTGATAGCTTATGATAGTAATAGTTTAGCATGATCTCCAAAACTGATTTTATGGGATTAGATTATTAATAGTGACTAATTTTTAGGATTTTACAATTTCGTTTTTTCCTTAGACTTGTGAACATTGTATAAATACTTGTAAATTTCTAATTTTTTATACAAGTGAAAAGTTCAATTCTTTTCTAATTCTCTTTTTCGTTGACCTCTGATTTTAACAAAAGCTTAGTTTGGTCATTTTCTAAGGGCTAGTTTACCATTGCTTTTGAGAAATACTTTTAAAAAGTGCAACGGAAAAGTGATTTTGGGAAGTATTTTTAAAAAGTTTGGTTTAAAATTTAAGTGTTTAATATTACTGTCAAAAAATACTTTTGAGAAATAAAATATCCATTTTAGGCATGATATTATAAAGTAACAAATATGCATTTAAATAATGTTCAAATTAGTTAATATTATGATATTCTAGTAAGAATATAAAAAATAATTTATTATAATTTGTTGTTAATATTTTAATATATGAAATATAAATTTTAAATATTTTTAAGTGATTAATATTAATTATTTATAAATTTTAATTCGAATATATAAACTATATTTTAAATATTAAAATATAACCAATAAAAATTTAAATATATAATATTATATATTTAAAATAAATTTCAATAGGAAAGTAATTACATATGCAATATAAATATTATATAAAATACTTTATAAGGGTTAAATTTGTCTTTTATTCCAAAAAATTTTTGCCAAAAGTAGAAGCTAAAAAAAAATTGCTTTTGCTTTTGGGTTCAAAAGCACTTTAGATTCCAAAAGATGTCTATTTAGTATTGTTTATGGTTTCAAAAGTGCTTTTGAACCTAAAAGTAATTTTGAGAAGCAATGCTGAACAAAGCCTAAAATTGTTACTGCTAGTGAGAAGTATGATCACTACAGGTTTCGATTCTTGGTAATAAGAATGAATAATGGTGTGATAGTGGTCACTTTATCTAATAAAATGGCCTTTGGTTCAACTACAATGATGATTGATGGATATGCTAGCATCATACAAATGCTAATCACTCTCGAGGAAGTTATCTTTTGTGGAAAATACTTTTCTATTTATTGAATATATTTTGTAAATATCTTCTTGAAATTTAGGGATTAGATCATTGATTTTTAGGTAGATTTTATTTCCTTCCATTTATCTCTTTGCACTCTTTAGTCTATAAAATAGATGTGTAAGTATAGGAATATATAAGACAACTTGTTTGTGCCCTTAATTGCCATGCTTTTTTCTTTTTCCATCAGTGTTTCTCTTGCGCCAATAACAACATTTGTTGTGGCCTTCATTGTTGCAACTTTTTTTTTTGGCAATCATCTTTCATTCACAACCATTTTTTTTCTTGACAGCAAACCAATCCTTCCCAAATAGTTTTTTGAAGACCTTCATTGTCTACCATTATGTTGGGAAATTCTTTTGCCACCTCTGCACCAACCCAACTTGTAGACAAACAAATTTCTCGCCTTACTAGTGATCTCTAGAATATACAAACAGCCTACCGATTCAATGTTTGAAATTATCTAAAGTTGTTTCAACTAGTTCGAACCTTTTGAAGGGTAAAGACAGGTTGAGTCATTTGATGGGTTTTGGTCCTTAACAGGATGAAATTGGTTTCGTAGCTTAGGATGAGGAAGATTCCATGATTATTTTTTTGAAATGTGGAATTCAATGACACCTGAAATGAGTGACACATGTATGTTTTTCCCAATTGCAAATGGCATATGGGATGATCTAAATCTGATGTACTCTAAGGCTCAGGATGCGGCTTTAATCTATGAAATCAAGACAAGAACCTCAACCATGAAGTAGGGTAGTAAAATGGTGACTAAATATGCTATTACCCTTCAACATCAATGGCAAGATCTAGATTATTATCGGGTAATTGACTTGAAATGTAGTGATTGTGCCATAACAATCAAGCAGTCATTGAAAGGGATTGAGTTTATGATCTTGTAGGTGGTCCCAATTTTGAGCTTGACCAAGTTCAAATTCAAATCCTTGGTTGGGTTGAATTATCGTCCCTTAATGAATTTGGTTCAAGGTTGAAGAGAGTTGACGAGGAGTTATGTGTCCCACATAGTTGTTGGATCTGCACTTGTTGTGTCACAAACCAAGCCATCCAAAATAGACCATCGTACGTTCGAATCAAGAGGCACCAATCTTGATGATCTTTGCTGTACATTTTGCAACAAGCCAAGGCATACAAAAGATCAATGTTGGAAATTGCATGGTAAAACTCTTACTCTTGAGTGGGGGCTGAAAGGGGACAACAAAAAAAGACAAGGGCAGGTTCCTATGATAGTTTTGTCTAATCAAGATCAGTCATAGACTCTTGAAAGGTTCAACAGTGTTGAGATTGAAAAACTACGAACCTTCCTAGGTAATCTTCAGTAGTTCTCTCCAAGTACACGTCTATTGGCTCTTTCATGCACACCATTGTTTGGTTTCCATGTTTCTGTTAATTCATACAACTTTAGGCAATTTCTTTGTTTTAAATTTGCTTAAGTCGGTCTAGCTCTCGTAAAGTGAAAATTTTTACTAAAAATTCTCTAAGGCACTGAAAATAAAGCGGAAGCAACTTGAAGGGAAAAGATCAACGAAAAAAGGAAAAAGACATAAGAAAGCAACACTTACAAGGTGTTTGAATAAATGCTCTTAAAGTATTCTATTACTCAAGTATGAAGTGCTTACAAATGAGGGGGAAAACTTCTATTTATAGTTCAACTCTCTCAAATCCAATAGTACAGTTTAATTTACATCGGCTGTTGAGATTGAAGCCAATCTATAATTAAGATTCTTAAAGGATACAAAATTAAATATTATAAGATTATAAATCTTCTAAGATTAGTTTTCATATTTACCAAGGTAGCCTTAATTTACCTTAAGTGCTTCACTAGGCCACTAATGTTTAAAGTAAATGGATTTCTCCACATGTTCCACGAATTGAGTTAGTTCAAGTGGGACGAAAAAATCACATTTAATTAATTAACCTTCATAGGACGGTTTATGCACATTCTCATGGGTTTTGATCCACGAATTGTGACATTCTCCTCCACCCATTCTTGCGACGCTCTCATTGCATCCTTGAAATAACATTAGTTTGACTCGTCTCGAAACTTTCTCAATGCTTTGGTCGATTCTTGAGTAGTTTACCCCTTAGAACATGTCTCGGCTTTCGGCGTCGCTTAACTCAAATTGTTCCTCTCCTTGGTAAATCTCGTTTGCAAGAGCTCACTGCTCTTACTTGCTCACATTGTGACTTACCTCGATTGGGATTCCCTTTATTTTTACAAATAGGCTTAGGCATGGTTACATTGAAATCTAGGTTAACTTTTGAGTTTTTTCGCCAACTTCGATTTGTCTTGACTTAGTCGCTTTAGAATTCTGAAAGGGCTCCTATGTCTTTTTTAAGACAATGGTAAGTCAAAATGAAAAACATTTGGAAAATGTTTGAGATGCATTTCGCTTGTTACATTTACTTGCTTTGACTTTCTAATTTGCATTACCACTTTTTCCCTAAAATTCGATGCACAACACTTTCTCATTTACCAAGAGGGTTTTCGTAGCACTCCGATAAATCAAGTCAATATTTCTACCACAGACTATTCTTAGCTAGTTGGATTGCCAAAAATACATTTGTTCCACCTCTCATGTCTCGAATCACCGGCACAATGCATTGTTTTTGTCCAATATCCAACATACATATACAATCAACAAAATGAACCAAAAGAGCATTAATTTGGTTAAGGATGTTCAAGCCAAGAATAAAGTTGTAATTATTTAAGTGAATTACCTCAAAGTTTTCCTTATTTTCCCCCTCATCGATTTGTAGCTTCACTCTTTGTGATACTCTTACAATTGGAACCTTTTAGGAATTAACTGTTTTGATCCTCTTAGTTGATTTGCTAATTGAGAGACCAAGTTTACCATGACTTTCTTTGATATAAACAAGTTAGATGCTCCTGTATCAACAACAGCACTCCACCTTTAACCTGTGATGTTGATGTTTACAAACATCAACTATTTCTGCTTGCAATCCCTTTTCGCTTCAGCAGGATTGAGTACCATCAATCTAAGCTTCAATAGCCCATCCTTATCGAGCTCTGCATTCTTTTCTTTGTTGATCGCGACAAACTCGGATCGCCATTAGTAGTCTCGCACCCTATGCAAATCTCAACATAAGAAGCATTGTATCTCACATTTCATGGTTTCGCATTGCCACAATCATCGTTGCTATACTCAACATGTTCATCTCTCTCACCATTGCTTTTCTCCTTGAGCTTGAGTGACTTGAACTTGTCTTGCTTCGGAACAAGCTTGATTAAGGGCTCTATCACAATCATGACTTCCAACAGTTCTTAGACCCTCGACGTTCCAATTTACATTTAACCCATGACTTCAACTCATCCATAAAATGGAAGAATGTTTCTTTCTCATTCAAATCCATGATTTGGAGTATTAATTCGTTGAAATCCTTCACATACTCTCGAATTGTGTCTTGTTGCGAGAATCGACGCAATTTAGCCCAAGCCTCCTTGGCATATTGTGGGTAAAACTGTTCTTTGAAACTTTTTTTGGAACTCTTTCCAAGCCTCAATTGTGGCCTAGCCATGTCTTTTATCTGTGGACCTACGTTAATACTATGATAGAGCGAAATCAGTGAAATATCTAGCAGTAGTATTTATCCTTAATGCCCACGACACAGAAGTATTGCTTTGTCTCACACGAATGGTCCACATCCCTCGTGGACCTTGCCCTTTAAACTTCTCCGGTTTGGAGACATCCAACTTGTGGTTTAGTGTTGCACCCAACACCCTTTTACCCATGGCGGCTTGGCACACAACGAGCTCTCCTTTGCTTCTCAATTCTTTTCTTAAAGCACTTGTCATAGTTTTAGTTACCTCATTCAAAGTTATCATCATGACCTCGAGAGTATTGTCCCTTACTGTCAGCTTATCTACAATGGAATTGAGCACTCCTCGCATCGCTTCCACTTTGGAATTGAGAGACTACAACACAAATTCCCTGAGTTGCTCTTCCATCAAATCCAACTCTGCGGTGCGTCCCTCGTCTACCTCAAGCGTCTCTTTCACATCTCTCATGGATTCTTTAAGATTGGCCACTCGATTTTTTATAGCTAACAGCATGTCCCAATCGGTTAGCTTTCTTGGCCCTTTCGCGGGTCTCTATCGGATTAATCTGATCTTTTAATCTATTTTTCATCTCGATCGACGCTTTTGAACCTTAGCTCGAATACAAACTGTCACGAGGCTAAAATTTTAGTCTCGCAATCATGCGGCCTTTGACTATTTCTTGGTTTAAAATCCGCCTAACTCTAGTAAAGTGAGAATTCTCGATAGAAATTCTTTAAGGCATCAAAAATAAAACGAAAAACCAGAAGAAGCCACAAGAAAGAAAAAGCATGCCAAGGGTTTGAGTAAATGGCCTCAATAGTATTCAATTAATATGGAGTACTAAGGAGTACAATGAGATGTAATAAGATTCAATGGGATTAAATCAATCTAAAATTAATATTTATAAGAAGTTGACACAATTCTCTAAGATTATAGAATAAAATGTTTTAAGATTACACATCTGTTAAGATAAGTTTCCATATTAATGACAATCTTAATTTACCTCAAGTGTTTCATTGGGCCACTAAAACTTTGTATATGGGTTTCTCCACATGTTCAATGAATTGGGTTTGTTCAAGTAGGTCGAATGAGCCTTATTTCATCAATTAACCTTCATGGGATGCTCTTTGCATATTCATCATGGGTTTTAATATGCGGTATGTGACATTAGCATGTTGAGTCAAATAACTTTGGTTTGGATCATTCACTTTGTCAATTTTGGTGGATCAGAGTTGTTGATAGATATGTTTCTTCTTGAGCTTAACAAATAACATTTGATTCTTTGACTTTGTTTATGAGATTTCTCTCAGGTTGATTTACTTCTTGGGAAAGCTTATTCAGATTGGGGCCATGTTAGCGATGCAGTAGCTATTTATGACCAACTAATTTCTAGCAATCCGAATGACTTCCGAGGTTACTTAGCCAAGGTTCTATTTATTCCTCTCTCCTTTCCCTCTTGTTCATTTAGTGGTGAAACATTTATATATATATATATATATATATATATGTTGTATATTTGTTACATATTTTCTTTAGATGTCTTCTCCATGATTTTTCATCCATTTTCATTTCTTTGCTTACTTTTTGTTGGCCGATAATTATGTTTTTATAGGGAATTATTTTGAAAGAAAATGGCAATGTTGGTGATGCAGAGAGGATGTTTATACAAGTAAGTATATCATGTCTGGTAGCTTACTTAAATTTTTACTTTCTTGACTTAAAGGATGTGATTGGCTTGCTTGCTATTGTTTAAAGGAGAAAACAATAACAATCAATAGAGTAGGTTGAACAAATGAGTAAGAAAAAAGTTGGAACTCAAGAAAATGTAGGGTTGTAAAAAACATCTAAATACTTTATATTAATTAAAAGATATAATAAGAATAATAGTGTTGGCAAATAAGCTTGCAACTTATTTTTATAAACGTTCTTATTACTAGGTTTTCTTGTAAACAAAGTTTTATTCATAGCCATAAATTTAAACCCTAAAGATATCTAATCATCCTAGATGTCCTAAATATATCTTATACATAAAATAAATATTGTAAAATAAAATTGAAGTAATGAAATATTATAAAATAAACAAAGCTCTCTCGTCATTCTCCTTGGCTTGGAAAATTTGACTTTGGAGAGAAAACTTTTACCACTTCAACATAATATCTAGATCATGAATAGACCTATTCATGGGTCGAGCAATCTGTCTGGACTCAAAGGCTTGCCCGGAATTTAGTAGTGTTTGGGCAAAAATATTAGGCCCATTTAAAATATGAGTCAGGCTCAGGCTTGAACATTTAAGGCTCCGACTCGGTTTTCAAGTTTGTAATGTTTTATATTATACTATTTTTATAAAATTATAACACATAAAAATGTAATCTATAGTAATATATAATAATATAATGTAAACAATAAAAGAAAATTTAAGATGACTATATATAAACTATAATAAATAAAAATATATAAAATTATTAAATATTAATTAAAAATAAATATAAAATATATTTTTAAAAAATAATATGGGTGGGCCTAAAATGGGTTTAGGTTAGTTATTTCAGGTCAAGCCAAACTTGGGCAAACATAAAGTGTGATAATATCATACTTAGTCCCTGCCTGAACTCGACCCAACCCATGAAGATCTCTAATCATGAATCCCATTGGGTGATTCAGCTTTACAATCTTTCAAAGAACACAATCCTATCCCAAGGGTCTCTACTTCCATATCGTGAATCTTTGTAACATTACCTTCCCCATCTTTAACCACACTGTTCTTACATGACCCAACATCTTGGGGAACAAGCTTTATATTAGTAGATTTGGTTGTAATAGAGAGGACATATTGCAATATAGAGTCCCATTTAACTTCCTGCTACCAAATTCCAAATTACAATAGTCAATCAAAGTTTATCTAAAAGTATCAGTCTCATTAACTGGAGTTGTGTCTTTCATTGAACCCAAATCACTTTGTGAACCTGATGAAGCTTCAAGTGAATGTCTTTTAGATGCATTGTAATTTTTATATTAGTTCTGATGTCCAAATGTTATTTATTTCTTGAGTGATATAAAAACATGTAAGATAAATTTTAGTTATTTATTTCTTAAGTCACATTTTGAAATACTTGTAAAGTACTTAAAAACATGTTTAATATATGTTTCAACCTGTCCAAATGTTTTTTAGTTAATACCAAAGTGTTCTAAGATGTTTAAAATGTTTTTAAGGTATTTTGGTAGCCAAGTCTCGAGACTTAGCAGGAGATAAGGACTATAAGTCTTGGAGACTAGCGAAGTTAGTAGCCAAAGTTTGCTTCAGGGAGCATAGTCTTGAGATCTATTCATCAAGTGTTGAGACATGTTCATGAAGTCTCGATACTTCCCTATTAGGTCTTAAGATTTTTAGTTTTCCAACGGTTATTTTTCATATAAGTCTCAAGACAAGTATTCTCTTTGTTTGTGGATCATACCACTTCTATCCCTTTTGTGTTGGTGCATATCCTACAAAAGCAAATTTTCAAGCCCTAGGATCTAACTTTGTACAATTTTTATCATGGATATGAACAAAGGCACTATTCCCAAATCCCCTCGAAGGTAAATCACTTTTTATCCTAAGCATAGGGTATGGAACTCTTAGAACACTTAGAGGTGTCTTAAAATTCAAAGTTTTTGTAGGAATTTGATTTATTAGGTAGGTTTCTGTTAAAAAAGCCTCTACCTAAGGGTGCTTAGGTACATTAGACATAAAAAGTAAAGCCCTCGTAATCTCTAAAATATGCGTATTTTTCTCAACTGTCCCATTTTGTTGGGAGTGTCAGGACATGTGGTTTGGTGGATGATGATACCATTTTCATTGAAAAATCTCCTAATATTTCATTAAAATACTCTCTACCATTATCATTTCGAAAAATCTGAATTCTTGAAATTGTCTCAATCATTCTTTAAAAGATTCTAAATACTAAACCTCAGATCTTTCCCTTAATAGATAAACCCAACTAACCTATGTGTGATCATCAATAAAACTCACAAACCATTTTTTTCCAAACAAAGTTGGTGTCCTAGATCGTCCCCAAACATTGCTATGAATCATCAAGAGAGGTTTTTATGCTTGGTAAGGCCTAGATGGAAAAGAAGAGCGATGATGCTTAGCTAATTTGCGAAACTCACATTGGAAAGAAGGTAAATCTTTATTAAAAAATAAACTTGGAATCAAATGTTTTACATAATAAAAATATGGATGTCCAAACCCATAGTGCCATATCATAACATTATTGAAAATCAAACTAGAGTTCAAACAAACACTTGAAACTTGTTCAAATTTGGTTTCATTTTCTAAGAAATAAAGACCGCCACTTTCTCTAACACTGCCAATTACCTTCCCCGAGATTATTTCTTGAAACTTGCAATAAGATGAGTTAAATATAACATGATAGTTTAGAGCGCTAATGATTTTGCTGATGGACACAAGATTACAAGAAAGTTTGGGAACATGAAAAACATCATATAAGAGGAAGGAGAGAGTTTAATAGTTTCTATTCCGGCATTGCCGAGAATGAACCAGCTGCAATTCAAAATTTTTTATTTCCTGCATAATGTGCGTAAGTTGAAGGAATTGGGAACAACTTGTCATATGATCAGATGCACCAGAACTGATTATCTAATAGCAGTCAGGCTTATACTCACTGCGGAAAACTGAAGCAACGTTACTTGCTTGAGCAAAAGAGCTAAAGGGAGTTGGTTGGTTTGGAGGATTCACAACTCGAAATTGTGGAGTTTGGAAAAGTCTATACGGGTGTTCTAACTAATCCTTCGTAAAGGGAGGCATCTCCTGAGTAGATTGTTGCTCCTATTCTGCCCCTGCCTCTTGGAGGGCTTGGATGTCAGTGCTTGGAGCAGATCTGTTTTCAGCATTTTCCTTCCTTAAATTTGGTGGTTTTCCATGAATATTTCATCAAGTTTCATGTGTATGCCACGGTTTTTTATAATGGTCACACCTTGGCATTTTTTCCCTATCATATTTAGAGTCATTTCTCACTATAGCTAGTGCAGAATTTTGATCAAGATCAGGTTTTAACGCGACTTTTCTCCTAGGTTCTTGTCTTCTAATTTCAGAGAAGGCTTCTCTAATAGAAGGTAACAGTTTTTTTTCCAAGGATCCTGGCTCTCACTTCATTAAATTCTTGATTTAACCTTGCTAAGAACTTATAGACTATCATTTTCTTCTTTATTCATGAATCTTACACTATCAGATGATTAGTCCCATTTATCATTATAATAATGATCCAGTTCGTGCAATAGTTACACTACGTCATTGAAATGTTTTATTCCTTCGCTATATCCTTGTCTAGCCTTCAATAGCTTGGTTTTAAATTCAAATATTTGAGATAAAATTTGAACATCTAAAAAGGTTTCTCACAGCCTCCCTGAAGGTTTACCTCCTCCCTGAAGGTTTACCTATTGAAGGTTCCATGGAGTTAATTAGTCAAGCAATGATCATAGAACTCTTAAACTGCCATACACCTTGCCGTTTGTCATCTTCCAGTTTCTTCATATCTCCGGTCAGATAGCTTCCCTCTTCCTTCAATGGCCAACTTCATGGATCGTGCCCATTCTAGGTCGCTTGTTCCATCAAGCTTATGAAGGGTCAGCTGCGATAATTAATGAAATGAATCTCCCTTCAGACCCATGGTGCTTTCTTTTGTTGCCGCTAGTCTACTACTTTTAGAAATAATCGATTCAACCATAAACAGCGGGAAATGTTCTTCCTGCTTTGATTGCATGAAGAATCGAGTGGAAAAGAAATTTGTTATTCATAAAACAGCAATATATTACATCATAGTATTTATTCAAAATATAATTAAACACTGATGGTTAGTCTCATGCAGCATTGATTAATGATAACATGACACCTTATCATTAAATAAAACAAAAAAAAGTTGAGAACTTATAAATAAATATTATTAACTTTATAATAATTAATTATAAATAAATTTTAAAACCCTATATTCTAAACCAAAGACCCTAGACACTAAACTCAAGATTCTAAATCTATTCTATTTATAATAGTTACAATTAACGTATAGTTATGTTTAAATAAAATTATTAGTATTTATTTATAAGTCTTCTATATATTTTTATTTAATTTAATTATTTGATGTCATGTTATTAATTTAATGATGATGCATGAAATATACAGCCATGATGCATCAAATATTATAATAAAACCAAAATTAGCAAACAGTTCGGATCTATAAAAGCAAAAAATTTCTTTTTTCCTATTTCTACCTATATCTCTCTACTCTTTGCTTTGCTTTACAAATTTAGAACTAAATCAAAAAAAATTTATTTTCAAGGAGGGGCATAAATAATAATTTTAACATGTAATATAAATTTTAAAAGATGTAAAATATAGTTACTAAGATGTTTGATAAATTAAAAAAAAGTTAATGTGCTAAATTTTACAAGTATTGAATTGATATTAGAAAGTTTAGTGTATTAAGAAAATTAAGTATTGAATGTAATTATGTTGTTTGATAAATTAAATCTAATTTAAAAAAAAATATTTCTCTTAAATTTAATCTTATTAATATGATATATAATTTTTATTTTGGATAATTTTGGATAAAAGTTAAAATATAATAACTTAGATATCTAACTTTTTAACAAAAAAAGGGGAGATAATTTATTTTAAATAAAAATAACTGAAACAATTTCAATTCTTAGTGATAAAAATTAGTAGGTTTATCAAACATATTAAAAAATTAATTTTGAAAATGTTCATTCTCAGTGGCTAGTTATTTTGGTTAAAGGTGACAAGTTGGAATCCAAAATTGTTGAATTGATTTGGTATCCTTGAAAACTATGTTCAAATGGTTATATCTGAATTTAAAATTATCCCAACTTGGAGTAGTCTAAACCCATGTTATTGGTTGAAAAAAATAAAAAGAGTTGCATATTTGAACATTATTTATCTGTTTGAGAAGTCGTCGTCTTTGTTTCCATATCATTTGGAAGAGGTTATGAATCAAACATCTTTTTAGGCAAAACGTTGGTGTTGTGCAGGCTCGATTTTTTGCCCCGGAGAAAGCTAAAGCACTTGTAGATCGCTATTCAAGACGGTGAAAGTTCATGTGAGAGCCTTACTTATGATATGATGATGGAGTTTTTGGTTTAAAGATTTTTCTTTTTTTCCACTTTCAATCGTAGGACCGACATGTTTCATTCTCTTATATCCACATCAACATTTCATAGGCAAACAATGTAGGATAGGTGACAGCCACATTCATAGCAAATAGTTTGTACACATAGCTTTCTTCTATAGCTAATTTAGAATGACTTAGCACTCCTAAAAGAAGTTATGTGTTGCCCAGCGCTTTCAAGTAGCTGTTGTATGTTGGAAAAGCCGGAAATCATAAGCAGTGAAATTTTCACAAAACCGAACCAAATCACATACCAATTCATCTCTGTGAAGAGAAGGGACGTTAAAAGTCGGTGGACGTATAGATTTTATTATAATCTATATTATAATAGTTTGTATTAATATTTTAAGTTATATATTATACTATTCTTTTATGTATTAGTAATATATTAATTTAATATATCGGTATAAGGTTAGGTTAGGTAATCGGTTTTGATTTTGGTAATAGTTATATAATATAATATTATATTACCATAAAAGTTTAATTTTATAGATTTTAATAATTATTGATTTTATATATTTATTATACATATATAAATAATACTAAAAATATTTTATATTAAATTAATGTTTTAAAAAGTTTATTTCACTTTATAATTTAACATAAAAAAGTATTAATTATTTTTTCCTATTAATAAAATTTCAATATAAATATGTAATGCTTACAAATACATTTTCAAGAAAAATAAAGAATTATCATTTTTTTATATTAATTTTGTCTATTATGGTTGTTTAGTTATAAAGCCAGGTTTTTTTGGACTTTGAGTTGGATTTATTTTGGGCTTGGGTTTTCTTGAGCTCAGGTTTCTCGAGCTTAGGTTTTTTCGAACTCGAATTTTCTTGAACTTGAATTTGTTATTGGCTCAAGTTTTCTTGAACTCGAATTGTTATGAACTTGATTCGACATTGATGGACTTTTAGGCTTGGGCTTCTTTTTCCAGCTTTAAGAACAATTTCACCAAAATACTAAACTCACATGCCACCTAGGGTTAAGGGTGTAAATGAATAGAACCTTTGATAAATTGTTCGTGAACCGTTCGTATAACGTTCGTTTATTAAGCTAAATAAACAAGTATAAATAAAAATTTTATGTTCGTTTAATAAACGAACGAACACGAACAGATGTGTGTTTGGTTCATTTATGTTCATGAACAAGCTCGTTTAAAAGTTCATTTATTGGCTCGTTTATTGATTTGTTTATGACTCGTTTATTTATTAATGATATTTTCTTATAAAAATTTCATTAGTATATATTAATAAAATATCTTGGTTTGTATTTTTTTCATTTATAATATGATTATTAATATTTATATTTGACTATTTTATATCTAAACAATATATGTGTGTATGTATGTATGTATTTATTGTTTGTTTGTTTATTATTTATTGACATGTTCGTTTAATGTTCATGAACATATTTGATTAAGCTCAATAGACAAAGAGTAAAGAACAAAGAAAATATGAGAAGCAATAGAGAGCGTATTTTATTGATTAATCGAAATATTGATAAAGCTTCTCCAAAATCTTAATTTATAGACATAAGAAGTATAAATGAAGTAGAGATCTACTTCTAATGACTATTAGAATTCAAAGTGGATCAAAACTTATGTTGATCTTGATAGACATTCACTTAATAAGATATTCATAACACTCCTCCTTGGATGCCTAGATAATGTGTCTCGTTAAAATCTTACTAAGATAAAAACTCTATGAGAAAAAATCCTAATTAAGGAAAAAGAGTACAAATATCTATAATACACATAATATGTTGCCTCATTCAAAACTTTACTAGAAAAATTCAATGGGACAAACTTCAGTTAACGGAAAAAGAGTACAGTATGTATTTACTCTCTCATGAAAACATTACATACTTTCTCATATTCTCCTGAATACTAGTTTTTCAAATGACTATTTAAATGTATTTGCTAAGTATTTATATCACCATTCTTTTGAAAATCATGAGTGAGGGAAAATGTGGGGGAAATATATTTTGATTTATTCAGGAGTTTCAACAATAATCATAGCAAACTTTAAGCATGAGTCTTCTATAGAAAAACAAATAGGTATTTGGATTATTTTGTAATATTCATTCAACTACTGTTTACTACATATGTTCAAATTATTTCAATTAATATAAATAAATAATTTCTCGAGAATTTCAATATGCTTCTAGCATACTAAATCCTCCAAGGATTTTAATATGCACTTTACAATATAGTGGTTCATAAAAGGTTGTAACAACAACCATTAGACTCAAGTTAAATATTTTATGAATTGTCAAAATAATATATCTAAAGTTTATTAAACCCACCACAAAATAATATTATATCTTTTCATAATTAATGTCAAGAATTAGCAAAAAAATTCATATTTTTATTCCGCTTTTGCAAAACTACTTCATTTACACTCTCATTGTCTTTATACCTTTAGATATTTGGACTATTGGTCCAAAAACTCTACGAATTTAATTGTACTTGAGTTACATCTTTCTGTTTTGATCAATTTATGTCATATATATATTTCTCAATAGATTTATTCAAGATCCTCTTTTATTTTATTATTTTAATAATAATATTGCATGCAAAATCATTGTCGACCACTTTTATTATTCGGTTTCACATTTTCTCGAATTGACATAACTTATCGAGATATCTTATTTTCATTATTTTAAAATTCAGCTTCAGGTATCTGAATCTCTTTTGGAATTTTACTTATTAGTTACGTCCTGGGTCTATTCTTGAGCACTCGCCTCCACTATATGGCTATCTAGAAGAATTTTCATCTTTGAAACCGATTAATCTTTTATTTACTCTAATTGATTGTCCTACTGGGACTTTGATTCAAATTTAAAATATTAACTTAGTTATTCTCATTAAGTTTGTAAATACATCTAATAATTAACTTGTAATGAGTTATCCTTATTGAACTTCTGGTTCAAATTGCTCTCCCCTTAATTCATTACAAGTTATTATTTCTCTCCCTCTAATGTCGAGAAAACTATCGAATCAAAATTGTAATCACAAATCATGTTATAATTGAATCTCCAATACATTCAAAACATCTAATAATACAAAGAGACTTTAATTAATATATATTCCCAATTTTATTTGAGGATTCACTCATCTTTATGCATTGTGGTGGAGCAATTGGAACATATATGCATAAACAAAAATTTGAAGATGAGAAATATTTAACTCTTGATCAAAAATCAATTGTAATGGGGAGTATTTATAACTTATTGGCTTGATACGTACAACATGTAAATCAACATAATCTTATGTTGAAATAGGAAGTTAGTTCTCATAAGTAATGATTTAGACATTAATTAGAGACGTTTAATCAATAATTTCTCTAAACCATTACGTGCATAAATAATAAACCTTTACAAAAGTTAAAAGTTTTTCAAACTCAATCAATAAAAAAATGAGATATAAACTCATCAGTATTAGCAAGATGAATTGTCTTAATTGTATGATCTGAAATTAATTATTTAAACAAGCAATCTTGCAAACGACAGGTTGCAAGTTGATAACACATACATGATTATTTTGTAGATGTATCTATCAAAATCATATAATATAAAAACCATCCACATGGTAGATGAATGAGCCCATATTTATTTCAAATATGTAAGACATTAAATCTCAACTTTAGCTAGTGGGTTTCTAACAATCAATTTTCATCGAGAACAAGTAACAAATGAGATTTTTTTAAATTAAAGAATCTTCTGGTTTTTTAATGAATGTCCATATGAACTCTCAATTAATTTTCCAATGTCCATATGATCCATGACGTTTTAACTGGTCACATTAAGTAGTAAACGCATTTGTATTAGTAAACTTTCGGTTTACTTTAACATGTATTTCAATTGTACTAAATTGTACTAAATTGATAATTTTACTATCAGTCCTTTTATTTTGTATCCACATATAAGTACTATTTTAATATTTACTATTGAAAATGTCTAAATCAATGCGAAGCCTATAATGCTATTAAGTCAAAATATATAATTTCTAAATAATTATATGCAATATTCGCTTCAGGGAATATACCAAAATCTTCAAATACAGGGCATTTGGTCTAATGCTATGGTTCTTGCTTCAGATGCGAGAAGTTCCGAATTCAATTCAAAATACTTTTAATCTTTTAACAAGAGTTTTGCATAATTAGTTAACTACCAAGAATAACTGCCTAGGTCATGTATAGAAACAAGCCTATACTAAATATATCAATAAAAGTCACATCTCAAATATAAAAATATGACATAATGACAAAGCGAGTAATTTTTTTTCTTAATCATTATTATAAACATGCATGAAATTTAATTCAAAATCCAACCATTGAAGCTCATAGAACTTTTCATTTACAATTGCTCATGTCATTTCTCTAAATAATTAACAAATGGGATAATATAAAACGTATGAACTATTACCTTTAACAATTCTTTGAACTAAATAAAATCCGAATAACCATAAAATTCATTGGTTTGTTAACATAAATTTGTATGCTAGATATGTTTTAATCAAATATATTATGTAATTATAAAACCTACTATAGTGACATAAATAATTCAGTTAATATTCATTTTCATGAACAAATGAGATGCTTAAAATAATATGTAACACATGTAATCAAAAATTAAAAAGAAGACCATCTTAAAATATTTAGATCATATATAAAGTTGATTTAATATTTAAAGATGAACTTTTTTTTTCTTACTTTTTTTTTTTCTGTTCTACATTGAATCTTGACGATAAGAAGTAAGCAAATTAAATTTCAGTAGTAGACTTCGAATCCAATCAAAATCTATTTATAACAAACTTTAAGACTAGATCTTATTTTTCAAGTGTGTAATATGTACATAACCAATGACACTTCATAAATAAATTGTCTCTCTTCTTAAAAAGTTCTTGGAAGTTCTTGTTCTTTTCTTGCTTTCTTCATTTTTTCACTTTTGGTGGTGAGAAAATTTATTACGACAATTCCCCATGACTATTATTATAGTCTAATTTACTGCATCCACGTTAAAGATTATTCCTTTCGAATTTATTACATATTGTTACATTCTCTCCAGGGAATGGTTCGGTTTCGCGGTTAAAAATTTTTGTTCAATCATAAGTTATTTTTTTCATGATATTGCTATCATAGAAGCACATTTGAATCATGAAAAGTTGAATAAGTTCTCTCTTGCAAGGTTCTCATTAGTAATATTTTTCTACGTAATTTTAGTTGAGAACTTATTCTGAATACTGTAAAGTTATACTCATAGTTTTAAAAAGTTTGCAACTTCAGGTGCATCCAACCATAACGAAATTTAGATAGAATTACCATATTCTATTGTTCAAAGTAGATCTTTTATAGTCAAATATTTTGCTTTCAACCCTTTAATGGGGATGATGACAAAAGAAGATTACAAATATAGTCACGATCAATTCAATTTATAACAAGAGTAATAAATATAAATTAATAACGAAATCCTCTTTTGATTCATATGAAATATAATTTTTTCTCCATTTACAATCCAATATGATATTCATTATAGTGAATATATTATAAAACTAATGCATTAACCATAATAAATTTTGTACTTTTTGGATATTGATATGTTAACTCTTCTAGAGCTTTCAACTAATTTTGTACTATCAAATATTGAAATAATATTTGTTTGTTTTAGTACCAAATAAGATAAATATTTTTTATCTGTAATGATAGAATTCATTACTACATTATCATATCCTTCCTTAAAGAATATTAAAAAAATAAAATATTTGGGCATACGTCACATATGCGGTCAATAATCTTTCATATCACATTGATAACATATGTTATCTTTACCCTTTGAAGAGTTATATTGAGAACTCTCATTGTTCTCTTATTTATTACTATGTTCCCACTTTTAGTTGTCCATAATTATATCTTTTATTTTCTTTATGTTTGCATTTACTTCAGGGAATGCAACAAATCTAGTAGGATAAGACTTCTAAATGCCTCAATTGATCCTTTATTTCATAATCACCATCGCAAAATATGCATGGATTTCAAATCAAAATCTATCTATTCATGTTGTCATGATTAGTCTCCAATTATAATAAAAATTATATAATAAATAAATCATAGTAAAATATACCTGAGATTCTTTAACATTATTGTTATCACCCTGGCGATTATCACTAGCATTATTACAAGTAGTAAAACAACTTTATTTTCGTAATAACATCTAATAGTAAAAAAAATCATTTAATAAATAAAATTAAAATTTTCGTGTACGATGTTTGAAAGTTATCCGATACACACTGTACCAAATTTATATGTTATAAAATCTTATGACGCCCTAATCAAATATTTATAAATTTAATTTAAAAGATATAATACAATAATTTCAAGCATATTTAATAAAAATAATTTAATCATAAAAATTTTAATCATTCAAATATCATACTTGCTATAATTTAATAAAAGAATCTTAATTTAAAAAAAACCTTAAAGTAATAATATTTTTCATAAAATAATTTTACCAAAAATCATTCAACAAAGGATAAAAACATACCACGTAAGGATTATATAAATTTCTTTTCATAATAATTACCCATAATGCGTAGACCTTAATTGAAGACTGAAATAATAGTAGCTGTAGAAGGCAATTGACAACAACTTGAGTAGCAAATTTGAGTGACAAACTATTGCATTGGTTGTTGCTTGAAAGGGGTAAAGCTTGGTGAAAGGGAAAATTTTTTGTGACTTATTGAGAAAAACAATTAAAAGAGAATCATGCTGATAACGTATTATAAAATAAATAGATAAAAAGTAAAGAACAAAGAAAATATGGGAAGCAATAGAGAGCGTATTTTATTGATCAACCGGAATATTTACAAAGCTTCTCCAAAGTCTCTATTTATAGACATAAGAAGCATAAATGAAATAAAGATCTACTTCTAATGACTATTAGAATTTGAAGTACATCAAAACTTATCTTGATCTTGATGGACATCCACTTAATAAGATATTATTAACAAAAATTCTTTTATTGTTCCATTAGTATATATTAATAAAACTATCTTGGTTTGTATTTTTTTCATTTATAATATAATTATTAAATTTATATTTGACTATTTTATTTATAATATTAATAAAACTTGTTTATTGTTCCATTAGTATTTTTTTTATTTTTTTCCATTAGTATATATTAATATTTATAATATAAAATAATATATATATGTATGTATGTATGTATTTATTGTTTGTTTGTTTATTACTTATTAACATTGTTTGTGAATCTGTTCAATTATATGTTCATGAACATGTTCGTTTAATGTTCGTGAACATGTTCAATTAAGTTCAATGAACATGTTCTTAAACATTAAACAAACGAACATAAACATACATAAATTTAAATAAAGGAACATAAACAAAAAATTGAAATTTTTAACGAACACAAACTGAACATGAACAAGCTTAAAAATAAACAAACAAACATAATTTTAAATAAACGAACATGAAAAAAAAAATTGAAATTCTTAATGAACACAAACTGAACATGAACAAGCTTAAAAATAAGCAAATGAACATGAACAAATGTTTGTTCGTTTAAGCACGATTCATTTACAACCCTACCTAGGATAGAAACACTTAAGCCAACTTAATGTAGTCTAACTAGTGTTATTGAATTAAAATTTAATTTTAATATGTTAAATTAAATAATTTACGCAACTCCAATTTTAAATAAAATAAAATCATCATAAGTTTAGTGAAATAAAACTCAATATATAATTTTATTATTCAATTTGTGCTTCTCAAATTCAAAAATGGTTTAAGTAAAATGATCACTTAATTTAAAATCACTTAGAATTAACTGATAAGTGTTGAGTGTAGTGTAAAGTAAATTGTATTCCCAATTAGAGAACATAAATACGAACCTTAAAAATGATATTATTCGGAGGGACAATTATAAATCTCAAACATGGATCGTAAAATACATAAGGAAGAAACTAATAAATGACTTTGGATTAATTATTTAATTTAAAATAAATATTTACTAATTTAAATAAATTTTTGAAATAATTAAATTAGCATAGTTCATGTTCAATCATTAATTCACGAAATCATCCTCTACTCTAATAAAGAGTGTCAAATATTCCACTTCTTTAACCATGATACCTTCTCTAATTCAACTACTTGTTCGTATCGGATGCAATGCATTGAAGAGTTATGTATTGAGATAATTGGGAATCAATTGGACATAATTTTGGCTACAATAATTTATGTGATTAAGCTGCGAGCAAGTGTATTATATTAATTACATAGTTAATAATGTTGGAGTCATACTACTAAAACCAAACTGAACTCCCAATTTTTACTCTTAAAGTTTTATTTGTTTATCTAATTTCATCGTTTTATTTTAAAGATTTATTATACTTCCATGAAAATCATCATCCATCTGGTAAGTGGTCAAATTATTTGTGGCAATGTTTTATTTTCATTAATCCTATAATTCTTTTATTGGATTACGTAAAAGAATTAACGGAATACAAGATTACTTAACACATAATTAGGTATATTATATTACTTTATTTGGTCAATTCGGATGGAATGAAATATTTTATTGTTTGGTTGACGTAATATAAAATTACTTAAAAGTACATTTTACTAAATTGTCCTTATAGAATCGTTTTACCACACAAATTTGCTGCTTAGTATTTCATTTTATATATTTCTCTAGTAAATTAATTTCTTATCTCCTTTCTCAAATAAACAAATAGGCACTAGAGAGGAGAGATACACAACTAGGGGTCTCTTTTAATCAATTTACAAGTGAAAGAAATATTTTTTTTATTAAAACATGTTATTTTATGGTTTTAAGGACAAAATTGACCAAAATGATTAAAAAAAAGAATGATAACTTTATTATAGAAGTAATATTTTAGGCAAAATGTAATAAAAAATGTAATATAAATCTCAATGATAATTTTTCCCAACTTATAATAATGAATAAATATAGTTGAATTGTTACTTGAAAAATATATGAAAGAACAAGAGAATTTGATTCATTATTTTTATGATTATTTTGTTTTGGTTTAGGAAAATGAAATAAAGTCATTAAAGGAAGGGTAAAATTGTCAAAAAAGTCACATTACCTAGGGAATGTAAGACCACTTAAGGTCCTACATTTTAGAATATTGAACTTGTTTTGGGTGAAAAAGTTTCATTGTTCACAATTGTGAGTGTTCATAGACAAACGTGTTGATGGTGAGGGTTCACATGTACCTTCGAAGTGTCCTCCACTGAGTTATGTGACAATGGTATAAAATCTTATGTACCTCGTTTTTTGCCACGCATCTCCTGGTCATTTGATTTGTGCACTTTTTGAACAAATAAGGCTTTTTCGAGAAATAGTACTTCACATCGTGAAGAAACTTTTTTCTTTTGTTGATATGTAATATTAATCGACATCAAACCACAAGCTAAATAGTTAGCAAAATCAGCAAACCAATGGGTATTATGGACATGATTTACTTTAAGTATGTGCTCATGCTCATCATTGTGAAAAAAAAAATAAAATAAAAATAAAGAACGAAATGTCTCTCATCTAATCAATATAAAATAGATGGAGTTTAATAAGGTTTAAAAAACCTTATTCTAAAATAAAATAAAAGAAGTCTAATATTTTTTACTTTTATTTTATTTTCTGACGAAATGTCTCCTGAATGGGTATAAGTGGAGAATTTTCTTCCCAAATCTTTCATCTCAAATTCTTCACTTAGTTGGGCTTTGACCTTTCTTATCTCTCCTTTGTCTTTTCTTTGCTATCAACATGCCATCAACGTAAAGAAGTAGATACACAAAAGAACCATCATTGTTTTTCTTAAAGTAAACACAATCATCAAAACTACTTCTTTTGAAATGCTAGAAGTCATAAAGGAATCAAACCTCTTGTACCACTTTGCCTAAGCCAGTAAAGGGACTTTTTGACAAGCAAACATAATCCTCTTTTTACTCAAATCAGTAAAAACCCTCAGCATGTAAATATCTTCCTCAAGTTCTCCATGCAAAAATGCATTATGCTTCACAAAAGAACTTTGAAGTCCACTCCTGTTCCCCTTTGCAACAAGCCTTGCTTTATATTTAGGTTCTTCAACTCCTGGAGTCCCTTCTTTCTTTTTAAACACCCATTTACAACGAATGCTACCTTTAGGAAGTTTCACAAGATCCCATGTTTTGTTTTTGTGGAGTGATTCCATCTCCTCTTGTCATCCATTTTTCTCGAGTCTTCATAATCGCCTCAGAATAATTTGATGGCTCTTGATTCGCATCTATATCTTCTACCACATTTAAAGCATAAGCAACTAGATCGAAATTTCTCTTTTAGTTCTGTTTTTGGCGATAGAGTATTGAAGCGAAGAAGCAACTCTATTCTCAATTTTTGTATCGACTTGAAGTCGACTTTGATGCTGATTTTCTTTACGGACCATACCTCTTGTGACGGCTCCAATTTGGATAAATGATCTCTACTTGATTTTCTGTCCCTTTTCGATCTTGAATTTTTAGATCGAACTCTTGGAGTAGCAAAGTACCCATCAAATCAATCTCGGCTTGGCCTCTTTCTTGACAAGTAAATATTTAATTATCGAATGATCCGTTAGACAATCACTTTTGTACCAACAAGATAGGATCAAAATTTATCAAAAGCAAATACAGTAGCAAGTAATTATTTCTCTATTATCGTATAATTCAATTGAGCTCCCGTCAGATTCCAACTTGCGTAGTAGATGGGATGAAAAACTTTGTTCCTTCGCTGGCCCATCACAGCTCCTATCGCAAAGTCATTTGCATCACACATCAACTCAAATGGAAAACCCCAATTTTGTGTGACAATAATGTGTAACACCCCTATCCCGTATCCGATCGCCGGATTAGGGTTAAGAGATATTACCGAGCTAAACATTAATTATTACATTCACAGAGTCTTTAAAGAACAATCCACAATCCAATTGTAGTCTGATCAAACATTCTAGAATAAAAGTTATATTTATATAGCTACATATTTACATATACAAAATATCGTTCCCAACGGTCTAACCTATACATGCCATATCAAGTCCAAAATATAACTATACCAAAAAGGTTGATAGTATGGTGATCTGTTGACGATCCCCGAGTCGGTGGCCAATATCAACAATCTATAAAACAGAGAAATAAGAAACAGAGTAAGCTCTCGAGGCTTAGTAAGTTTTAAGCATTTCAAATAGTTAAAACATGTCATAAAAAAAAAACACGAACATTTAAATGTCACAAAACTCATATTCAAAATACAATCTCTCGGCCAAATATACACAAGTATACCACTAATTTAATTCACATATTTTCATACAATGATAGACATTAACCGAGTAGGTCATTCCCTTATTCGTAGATATAATAATCATCCACACAATTATATTGTTATTTGATACTAATATCTCACCTTGAAATCGATTCACATATAGGTACTTAATACGTACCTGGGTATTATCATGTATCATATGTAATCCAAAATAGTTTGCTTCAACATTCAAATTGAAATCTCACTCGAATCATCGGCGTTAAGCTGCTAGGTTTCAAAACCCAATCCAATCACTAGCATAAAGCTCATGCGGGACTTTAAACTCGGATATAATACCAAAGATTAAGCTCATGGATTTAACCCGATATAATACCAAAGATTAAGCTGCGGGATTTAACCCGGATATAATACATCATATGTTGTGCCTATTTAATCATATATTAACACATCCCACTCAACTTACTACATTAGTAGTCATTTACTACATTCAGATACAAGCTCCATATGAATATGACCATTTTCATTGCGGTTCAAAAATCCCACATAGATATTATATATCCATTTCACCATTTAATCTTAACCCATAGTGACCACTCATCTATATGGCATACACATAAATCATTTATCAAATAACTTACTTCAAGTAGGACCAAAGATTACGATTCAACTAATGTATTCATACCAAGACATCATCATTTATATATTTTAAATGTGACTACTTAAAACTTACCTCGGATACTTTGAGCGATTGCGGATAATCTATTCGACTGCTTTCTCCTTTCCCCTCTCTGATTTAGACCCCTTTTGCTCTTGAGCTTAATTAAAACAAATAGATTTATTTAAATTATTTACTCGACTTTACTTTTTAGTTTAGTAGTCACAATAGACAATCATATAACTTCGAAACATAATATGTTTTATAAAATATGCTATGATTATTATTATTATTTTATGCCTATTACACCAACATCTATTTCGCATGCACAAACAAAAATTCACATAACTTACCATGCTTCATATACACGAATTTAACTATATATATATCCAAATGCCTCTACGTCTCAAGGTACATACACAAGGCATTCGTATATCTATACCTATGTGTGACTATCACAATTTAATCGATTACTAGTTTTATGCACAACCACGGATTTACACATATATATATATATTTAACATGTCATTAACTTATAAACCCTATTCGACCCTAATCAAACAAACTTAACCTCTATATAAAAATTATCATTCCATGATCAATGTAGCAATTTCATATTGGTTTTACCTATGCCATACAATGACCGAATCACTCCATTACCTATATAGCCAATTCTATCTTGCTCCTATAAGATCACAACTCACTTACCATAATTCCTAATCTTTTTTTTTTCCACTCTCTTATACATTATTATAAGAAATGCCGAATGCTTTAACATAACTAAACTAAAATTTCCCCAACAACATCTTAATTAGCCATTTACTATCCTTCAAAAAGCATCTAATACAAGGCAATTTACAACTATACAATATACCAAATTTGCTAGCACACATAATACTTAACCGAATGTTATAACCTCAAATACACATTTTATTCATTAAAACATTCGGCACCTCCCTCTAAACATACACTAATCTCAACCTTCAAGTTAAAAACAATTTATCACTCATCATATCCTATAATACCATCCATTTTAATGACATAAAAAAAAATCTACCAAGAGTTTCAAACTACTTGGCCGAATATCAAACCTCCAGACAACCAAAAATTTAATCCATGGAATGAATAGAATTTGAACAAATCACCTAAATTATACATAAATTTTTAAGAATTTCAAAGTACTTACCTTTTTCTAAACATCATCCAAGCCGAATATCAAACAAGGATTTTTTTCTTCTTCCTCACCTCAAGTTACGGCAATGGTGGAGCAAGGATGAACCAACTTTGGTTTCTCCTGCCACTCACCCAATATTTTATTACTCTTTATTCAATAATACAATTTGTAAACTAAAAATGTTAATAGAAAAATACATATTATCATTATTAATCAATATCATGGCCACCACTATCCCAAAAAGGGTATTTTGGCATGCAAGTCCACATTTTTTGAATATATACATTAATAGATCACTTTAATTTTACCTAACACATTTCACAATTGTCTCACATAAGTCCCATTACGAAAATTTCACATACATTTGACAAAATTTAAAGCATGAAACTTTCATACATGCATGTGCACACACAATAAGCATATAATATAACGTTTAATTATTTTTATGACTCAGTTTTGTGGTCCCGAAACTACTTCCCGACTAGGGTCAAAATAGGGCTATCACAACTCTCCCCCACATAAGGAATTTTCGTCCCCGAAAATCTTACCAGTGAATAAGTTAGGATATCGATCTTTCATAGAATCTTCAAGTTCCCAAGTAGCTTCTTCGACCCCATGTTTAAGCCACAGTACCTTCACTAATGAAATTCTCTTATTTCGCAGTTCTTTTACTTCACGAGTCATAATTCGAACCGGTTCTTCTTCATAACTCAAATCAGATTGAATCTCAACTTCTGATGGATTAATAATGTGCGATGGATCGGATCTATAACGTCGAAGAATTGAGACATGAAAAACGTTGTGAATCTTTTCAAGCTCAGGGGGTAAAATCAATCTGTTAGCGACTGGCCCAACTCGTTCAGATATTTCATACGGCCCGATGAACCACAGGCTCAATTTGCCCTTACGGCCAAATCTGAGCACTTTTTTCCAAGGTGAAACTTTAAGAAACACTTTGTCTCCAACCTGATATTCAATGTCTTTTCGTTTTAAATCCGCATACGACTTCTGACGATCCGAAGTCGCTTTTAGACTTTCACGGATCACTTTTACTTTCTGTTCTGCATCTTTAATCAAATCAACCCCGAAGATTTTATTTTCACTAAGCTCGGTCCAAAACAACGGTGTACGGCATTTACGACCATACAAAGCCTCGTAAGTGGCCATCTTAATGCTTGATTGAAAACTATTGTTGTAAGTGAATTCAATCAAAGGAAAATATCGTTCCCATGAACCATTAAACTCAAGGATACAACATCTCAACATATCCTCGAGTATCTGAATTATCCGCTCGGATTGACCATCAATCTGGGGATGAAAAGCGGTGATAAAATGCAACTTGGTACCCAATGCTTCTTGTAATTTCTTCCAAAATCGCGATGTGAATGTCGGATCTCTATCCGACACAATAGAAATAGGTACTCCGTGTATCCTTACAATTTGAGAAACATACAATTCAGCTAGCTTGTCAAGGGAATAATCCGTACGCACAGGAATGAAATGAGCCGACTTTGTCAGTCTATCAACAACAACCCAGATCGCATCTTTCTTGTTTGACGACAATGGCAACCCAGATACAAAATCCATCGTGACTCGATCCCACTTCCATTCGGGGATCATGATCGGATGAAGTAACCCTGAAGGCACTTGATGTTCCGCTTTCACTTGTTGACATATCAAACACTTCGAAACAAAGTCAGAAATGTTTCGTTTCATACCATGCCACCAAAATTGACGTTTCAAATCGTTGTACATTTTCGTACTTCCCGGGTGGATTGACATTCGACTACAATGAGCCTCGTTCAGAATCATCGAAATAAGTTCTGAATTTCTTGGAACACACAATCGACTTCTGAACCTCAAACAATTATCGTCATCAATTTGGAACTCTGATTCCACATTCGAAACACATTCAGCTCGTTTAGCAACTAATTCATCATCGACTTTTTGGGACTCACGTATTTGATGAATCATTAACGGTTTGGCCATTAATTTTGCTACCAACGTATTATCAGATGAAATGGACAGGCATACATTCATTGCTCGTAAAGCAAACAGTGATTTTCGACTTAAAGCATCGGCAACCACGTTAGCCTTTCCTGGGTGATAGTCAATGACAAGCTCATAATCTTTCAACAACCCAAGCCAACGTCTTTGTCGCAGATTCAAATCTCTTTGAGTCATCAAATACTTGAGACTTTTATGATCCGAATATACATGACACCTCTCCCCAAACAAGTAGTGTCGCCAAATTTTCAAAGCAAATACGATGGCAGCTAATTAGAGATCATGGGTCGGATAGTTTTTCTCATGCGGCTTCAATTGTCTCGACGCGTAAGCTACAACTCGACCTTCTTGCATCAACACACAACCCAGCCTAAGTAAGGATGCATCACTGTAAATGACAAACTCTTTACCGGATTCGGGCTGCACTAGAACTGGAGCTTTAGTCAAATAAGTTTTCAATTGATCGAAACTTTTCTGACATTTCTCTGACCATTCAAACTTAACGTCTTTATAAAGTAGTTTCGTCATTAGGGTGGCTATCATCGAGAAACCCTTTACAAATCGTCTGTAATAACCAGCGAGTCCCAAAAAGCTTCGAACTTCAGTAACATTTCTTGGAGGCTTCCACTTAAGTACGGCTAAAATTTTGCTCGGATCAACTCGAATACCCGATGCGGATACCACATGACCCAAAAAGCTAACTTCTCTCAACCAGAACTCACATTTACTGAACTTACCGTATAAATGCTTATCCCGTAACATCTGCAACACTAATCTTATGTGCTTGGCATGTTCGGTTTCATCTCGTGAATAAACCAAAGTGTCATCGATAAATACAACTACAAACCGATCCAAATACAGTTTGAAGATTTGATTCATCAAGTCCATAAATACTGCAGGGGCATTAGTGAGCCCAAACGGCATCACTAAGAACTAGTAGTGACTGTATCTCGTTCTAAAAGTAGTTTTAGGTATTTCTGAATCTCGAACTCGCAACTGATAGTAACCCGATCTCAAATCTATCTTTGAAAACACTAAGGCTCCCTTCAATTGATCAAACAAATCATCAATATGCGGTAACGGATATTTATTCTTTATTGTCACTTTATTCAACTGACGATAGTCGATGCACAATCTCATAGTTCCGTCCTTCTTTTTCACAAACAAAACTGGTGCACCCCAAGGTGAGAAACTCGGTCGAGCGAAACCTCTATCCGTCAACTCTTGCAACTGAGCTTTCAATTCCTTTAATTCGGTTGGTGCCATACGGTACGGAGCTATCGAAATCGGTGTAGTCCCAGGTACAAGTTCAATGCCAAACTCTACCTCCCGAACAGGTGGTAACCCCGGTAATTCTTCGGGAAAAACATCCGGATATTCACAAACCACTAGCACTGATTCAAGTTTCTTTTCTGATTCTTTATTATCAAGTACGTATGCAAGATACGCTTCACACCCCTTTCTCACATATTTTTGAGTCAACAATGAGGATATTAATATTTCTGGCAATCCGTTCAAATCAGTAGACTCAACTCGGATTATCTCATTATTTGCGCATCTCAAATCAATGGTCTTACTTTTGCAATTCACCACTGCATCATGTACGGTCAACCAATCCATACCGAGAATAAAATCAAATTCATCAAACGGTAAAAGTATCAAGTCGGTCGAAAAACAGAAACCTCAGATTATTAAGGGGCATTTCTTACACACCTTGTCGACAAGCACAAATCGACCCAAGGGATTCGACACTCTAATAACAAACTCAGTAGACTCAATAGTTAAAGTCTTATTGGATGCTAAAGTTTCACATACATAAGAATGAGTAGAACCAGGGTCAATCAAAGCAATCACATCAATATCAAAGAGAGTAAAAGTACCGGTAATAACATCAGGCGAAGAAGCATCCTCACGTGCACGTATAGCATAAGCTCTGGCAAGAGCACGAGCCTCGGATCTGGTGGTAGCATCTTTAGACCCTCTCTGACCGCCGCTAACATTCCCTGTATTCCTAGGTGGTCTACCTCGTACTGTAGTATTACTCGGTTTCCCACTCTGATTCACATTTTGTTCGGATAATCTCGGGCAATCTTTGATAAAGGGGTCGGCGGACCCGCATTTATAACATGAGCGGTCATGAAATCTACATCTCCCCGAATGCCATTTACCACAATACTTGCACTCTGTTCTGTCGCGACGATCGTTTCCAAAACTGGCAACCGAAGTGGCTCGCGTACTCACTAGGGGTCGATTATGGTCTTGTCTGGAAAAGCCCAAAGTGTCTTTAGATCGACCTGAATCCTCTCTAAATTTCTTCGGTGACTGCTGAAAGGGCTTTCCCGAAGATCTCTTACGGAACTCTCTTGCTCCCTCTTCAGCTTTTATTTTCTCTTTACTAAGCTCTTCGACCTTGCAAGCTCGCTCTACAAGTAATACAAATTCTCTGATTTCGAGAATGCCAACATACAATTTTATATCTTCGTTCAATCCATCTTTGAAACGTTTACACATTATAGCTTCTGAAGAGACACATTCTCGGGCATACCTGCTAAGCCTCAAAAATTTCCGGTCATAATCAGTAACCAACATGGAACCTTGTTTAAGTTCAAGAAATTCTTTCCGTTTCTGATCAATGAATCTCTGGCTGATATACTTTTTCCGAAACTCGGTTTGGAACAACCTCCCAAGTCACTCATTCTCTGGGCACAACAGAAATCAACGTATTCCACCAATAATAGGCAGAATCGCGTAGCAAAGATATAGCACATTTTAAGCATTCATCGGGTGTGCAGGACAGTTCATCAAACACTCGGATAGTGTTGTCCAACCAAAATTTAGCTTGCTCAGCATCATCGCTATCTGTAGCCTTAAATTCAGTAGCCCCGTGCTTTCGGATTCTGTCAACTTGGGGCTTATTTAACCTTGTCTGATCAGTTATCGGAGGTATCGTAGGTGCAGGGGGTGTATTATTCGGGAGTGGGGGTTGTGGAACAGCCGCATTAGTTCGAATGTATTGGTTGAACCAATCATTCATTATACTATAGAAAGCCTGTCTAGCCTCATCATTCTGATTACTTGCAATAGGTTGAGAGTCCACCGACGTTGTCCCATGCGCAGGAGCAGGCGCTACACTCTCAACACCATCAGCTACCGCTCGATTGGGATCGGGATCCATTACTATACGAAAACACATTTTTCATTGTCAGAATTCTCCATACTATCATATTAATACTATATGGCATGTATAGCTAGACTCAAACACTCTACGGTAGTCCTAGAATCGACTAAACCTGGCTCTGATACCAATAAAATTGTAACACCCCTATCTTGTATCCGATCACCGGATTAGGGTTAAGAGATATTACAGAGCTAAACATTAATTATTACATTCACAGAGTCATTACAGACAATCCACAATCCAATTGTAGTCTGATCAAACATTCTAGAATAAAAGTTATATTTATATAGCTACATATTTACATATACAAAATATCGTTCCCAACGGTCTAACCTATACATGCCATATCAAGTCTAAAATATAACTATACCAAAAAGGTTGATAGTATGGTGACCGTTGACGATCCCCGAGTCGGTGGCCAATATCAACAATCTATAAAACAGAGAAATAAGAAACAGAGTAAGCTCTCGAGGCTTAGTAAGTTTTAAGCATTTCAAATAGTTAAAACATGTCATAAAAAAAAACGAACATTTAAATGTCACAAAACTCATATTCAAAATACAATCTCTCGGCCAAATATACACAAGTATACCACTAATTTAATTCACATATTTTCATACAATGATAGACATTGACCGAGTAGGTCATTCCCTTATTCGTAGATATAATAATCATCCACACAATTATATTGTTATTTGATACTAATATCTCACCTTGAAATCGATTCACATATAGGTACTTAATACGTACCTGGGTATTATCATGTATCATATGTAATCCAAAATAGTTTGCTTCGAACATTCAAATTGAAATCTCACTCGAATCATCGGCGTTAAGCCTGCTAGGTTTCAAAACCCGAATCCAGTCACTAGCATAAAGCCTGCGGGACTTTAAACCTGGATATAATACCGAGATTAAGCTCATGGGATTTAACCCTGATATAATACCAAAGATTAAGCTCACGGATTTTAACCCGGATATAATACATCATATGTTGTGCCTATTTAATCATATATTAACACATCCCACTCAACTTACTACATTAGTAGTCATTTACTACATTCAGATACAAGCTCCATATGAATATGACCATTTTCATTGCGGTTCAAAAATCCCACATAGATATTATATATCCATTTCACCATTTAATCTTAACCCATAGTGACCACTCATCTATATGGCATACACATAAATCATTTATCAAATAACTTACTTCAAGTAGGACCAAAGATTACGATTCAACTAATGTATTCATACCAAGACATCATCATTTATATATTTTAAATGTGACTACTTAAAACTTACCTCGGATACTTTGAGCAGTTGCGGATAATCTATTCGACTGCTTTCTCCTTTCCCCTCTCTGATTTAGACCCCTTTTGCTCTTGAGCTTAATTAAAACAAATAGATTTATTTAAATTATTTACTCGACTTTACTTCTTAGTTTAGTAGTCACAATAGAC
Organism: Gossypium anomalum; assembly: GCA_025698475.1. NCBI lineage: Eukaryota > Viridiplantae > Streptophyta > Magnoliopsida > Malvales > Malvaceae > Gossypium > Gossypium anomalum. Next base: position 58,795,298 of record CM046961.1, read on the forward strand.
AATCATATAACTTCGAAACATAATATGTTTTATAAAATATGCTATGATTATTATTATTATTTTATGCCTATTACACCAACATCTATTTCGCATGCACAAACAAAAATTCACATAACTTACCATGCTTCATATACACGAATTTAACTATATATATATCCAAATGCCTCTACGTCTCAAGGTACATACACAAGGCATTCGTATATCTATACCTATGTGTGACTATCACAATTTAATCGATTACTAGTTTTATGCACAACCACGGATTCACATATATATATATATTTAACATGTCATTAACTTATAAACCCCATTCGGCCCTAATCAAACAAACTTAACCTCTATATAAAAATTTTCATTCCATGATCAATGTAGCAATTTCATATTGGTTTTACCTATGCCACACAATGACCGAATCACTCCATTACCTATATAGCCGATTCTATCTTGCTCCTATAAGATCACAACTCACTTACCATAATTCCTAATATTTTTTTCCACTCTCTTATACATTATTATAAGAAATGCCGAATGCTTTAACATAACTAAACTAAAATTTCCCCAACAACATCTTAATTAGCCATTTACTATCCTTCAAAAAGCATCTAATGCAAGGCAATTTACAACTATACAATATACCAAATTTGCTAGCACACATAATACTTAACCGAATGTTATAACCTCAAATGCACATTTTATTCATTAAAACATTCGGCACCTCCCTCTAAACATACACTAATCTCAACCTTCAAGTTAAAAACAATTTATCACTCATCATATCCTATAATACCATCCATTTTAATGACATAAAAAAAATATCTACCAAGAGTTTCAAACTACTTGGCCGAATATCAAACCTCCAAACAACCAAAAATTTAATGCATGGAATGAATAGAATTTGAAGAAATCACCTAAATTATACATAAATTTTCAAGAATTTCAAAGTACTTACCTCTTTCTAAACATCATCCAAGCCGAATATCAAACAAGGATTTTTTTCTTCTTCCTCACCTCAAGTTACGGCAATGGTGGAGCAAGGATGAACCAACTTTGGTTTCTCCTCCCACTCACCCAATATTTTATTACTCTTTATTCAAGAATAGAATTTGTAAACTAAAAATGTTAATAGAAAAATACATATTATCATTATTAATCAATATCATGGCTGGCCACTATCCCAAAAAGGGTATTTTGGCATGCAAGTCCACATTTTTTGAATATATACATTAATAGATCACTTTAATTTTACCTAACACATTTCACAATTGTCTCACATAAGTTCCATTACGAAAATTTCACATACATTTGTCAAAATTTAAAGCATGAAACTTTTACACATGCATGTGCACACACAATAAGCATAGAATATAACGTTTAATTATTTTTATGACTCGGTTTTGTGGTCCCGAAACCACTTCCCGACTGGGGTCAAAATAGGGCTGTCACATAATGGGTGCCAAAACTAACCGATTCTTCATATCATTAAATGCTTTCAAACATTCTTCCTCAAAGCTGAATGTCGTGTCTTTCTCCAATAATTTGCATAAGGGTTTAACAATTTTTGGAGAAGTCCTTGATAAATCTTCGATAGAATTTGGCATGTCCCAACAAGAATTTGGCATGTTCCAAAAAGCTCCTAACATCTTTTACAGATGTTGGAGGTGGGAGTTTCTCATTAACATCTATCTTTGTTTTATCTACCTCGATTCCATGTCTCTTTATTTGGTGCCCCAGAATAATACTTTCTCGTACCATGAAATGACACTTTTCCCAGTTGAGTACGAGGTTTGTTTCTTCGCACTGCCTTAGTACATTGGCTAGATTGGCTAAGAAACATCATAAGTGTCTCCAAACATTGAAAAATCATCCATAAAAACTTCTAAATATTTCTCAATCATGTAAGTAAAAATAGCCATAATACATCTTTGAAATGTAGCTGGTGCATTACATAAACCAAATGGCATGTATTTAAATACAAATGTATCTACGGGTATGTGAATGTTGTTTTCTGTTGATCTTTCAGTGCTACTGTGATCTGATTGTATCCCGAGTATCCATCAAAAACATACTAATAGTATCACCTCGCGAGCCTATCCAGCATCTGGTCCAAGAACGACAAAGGAAGGTGATCTTTCCTAGTTGCCTTGTTCAACTTTCGGTAATCTATGCAAATTATCCATCTCGTAATTGTTCTGGTCGAAATTAACTCGTTATTCTCGTTCTCAACGACCGTAATACCTCATTTCTTTGGCACGCACTAGACTAGACTTACCCATGAACTATCTGAAATAGGGTAAATTATACTAGCATCTAACCATTTTATAATATTTTTCTTTACCACGTCCTTTATAATGGGGGTTCAGTCTTTATTGTCCATCAATCATATGCAAAGTCTTGAACACATATAGTAAGCTCGCCCTTCTGTACATCAATAAAGGTCCTTCCAGTTGCTAGGAAAGGCCACCCTAGGATGATTGACTCCTCTTTATCTATTTCAAAGTCTAAAATAACAAAGTCAGTAGGAAAAATAAATTTGTCTACATGTACCACTACATCCTCAATTTTTCCTTTTGGATGTGCTAAGGATCGATCTGCTAATTGAAGTGTAGCCGTAGTAGGTCTAACTTCACCTATCCCTAACTTCCTAAATATAGACATGGGCATCAAGTTAATTTCTGCACCAAAATCACATAATGCCTTACTACAATAAGTTGCTCAAATGTTGCAACGTATGGTAAAACATCCAGGGTCCTTTATCTTTGGGTGTAGTTTACTTTGAAGTTATGCACTGCATTCCTTTGTCAAGGCTACCATCTCAAATTCTCCAAGTCTTCATTTCTTAGACAGGATATCCTTAATGAATTTGACATAGTTTGACATCTACTCGAGTGCTTCTACCAACGTAATGTTTATATGAAATTACTTCAGTACATCTAAAAAATTCTTGAATTGGACTTCTTGTTTCTGCTTTTGAAGCCTTTGAGGGTAAGATGGTAGAGGATTTTTAACTTGAACTGGCTGATTCATCTTTTGTGGCAATTCTGCATCTAACGAAGTTGTTAGTTTATTAGAATTGACTGGGTTAGAAGTTACCTTATCAGATGTTGCAGATTCTGGTTTTGGTGAAGCTGGAATTTCAACATTTGGTTTAACTTCCACTGAATCTTGAGCATCAGCTGGCTCCTCTTCAACTTCAACAGTATTGGGCTCTAATGTCTTTCCACTCCTCAATGTCAGTGCTTTACAATGCTCTTTCCTTGGATTTCTCGGGTTCTCTGTATCACTAGGCAACGCATCTTGTGGTTGGTTCCTAAGTTCAGTCGCAAGTTGACCCATTTGGTTTTCCAGGTTTTTCAATATGACTATTTAGCTTTGGATTAAGACATCATTTTCGCTATGTATGCCTTCAACAAATTTTCTAAGCCATTGGAAGATTTAGCTTGATGTTGTTTTTGAACTTGTTGGGTAAATACAGGTGGTTGGGTCAGTCTAGATTATGCATAAGTGTTACTAAATAGCCCTTTTGTTACTCCAAGAGAAATTAGGGTGGTTTCACCAAGATGGGTTATAAAAATTAGATTGCAGTCATTTCCTAAGTTGTTAACTACTGCAAATACATGCTTACTAAATTAACCAATCTCTTGAACATTTTTCAATGCTAATTCAAACAATTAATCAATATTCATAAGCACATATAAGAGTAAGTGAGGTAACAATATATTTCTATATTGAAACAATTTAATTACAATAATCTTGCAAGTTATGCAAGGCTAATGTACCGTTTAATACCGTTGCTAATTTAACCTTTAACTACCTCAGAAGATTAAACATGCACCAATTAAATATCATGTTAATTAATTATAATTTCACTATGTTTAATAATTAATTCATTCGTTACCTTACATTTTATAATGCACGTATAAAATAAGCATGGTTTTATTTAATTGAACAACTCACCAAGGCCTATAACAACACAAACATGATTTTAATAATTCAAGTGGATAGAATGTAATTAATCTAACATGAATTAATTTAATTCATTTTAATTAGAACAAGAACAACAACAAAACAATTTTTCATATTCATGCTACAACAACAAAATAATTATTCATATTCATGCTCACAACATAAACAAGAAAATTAAAGAAAAGGGAACTAGGAAGCAAATCTAGTATTTCTCTAAAGCCAGACTAGTGCGCTCCTCTTCTTATCTGCTCGTTGTGTTGAATCGAGGCCTCTACAAAAAATTGAATGATACCATTCCAAGGTGGATTAAGGCTCTTTTTCAAGAGGGAAATCGGCAAGGGAAATGGGAAAACAAAGAAGGGAATGGAAGAGAGAAAATGAGTGAAAGAGAAAGAGATGTAGTGAAATGAATGGTGTTTTGAATAAGGTAACAAATGTGGGTATTTTTAGGTGTGAATGATTGCTAAAAATAGCAAATAATTAGCAGTCACACACTCTTCCTTGGCCAGCCATACAACAAGCAAGTTTGAATGTTTCAAACATTGCTAAATTTAGCTTGTGGCAAATCGTCAAAGGCACAAAAATGAAGGGGTTTGAATGATTTTAAGGAATGAAAGAATAAAAATCAGCAAAAATCAGCTAATTACGTCAGCTTATTCGATAGTTTTGGGCTCCCAATTTGCCTTGTGGATTAGTCTTCTCTTCTTGGCATACTGGGACACTTTCCTTCAGGCTTTATATTAATTTTTAACCCAATTAAATTTAGACAAAAATTAAATATAAAATATATAACATAATCATAATTTGGACCATCCTTGATTAGAAAAATATTTAGTCTTTCTCTTGGTTCACTTGATGCAAAAATTTCTCCAACGGTTCAAGCCCTACGAGGTGTTTGTTAAGCCAATTTTCACCTTTTGTGCAAAATTGTCAAAATAAACCAAATTTGTGAAATTTTATTGTAAAAATAATTAAAATTCAATATGTTAATAATTTAAGTGCAAATTAATTATTTTAGAATTACAGTGTGATTTTCGACAAAATTTACTATGAAACTAAATGAATTAGAGCTCAAAAGGTGCTGAAAAAGTCTATATATATTTTTTTCCACCGCCCTATGCAAGCAAGCGAGAGTTCCCATGGGCATGTCAAAACTATTTCTACAACCATCAAAGAATTCTATATGAGAGTTCAGAGCAAGACAGTTTCCCAATTTTCTAACATGAAAAAAGGGATTTTGACGCCTAATAAAGTTCATAAGAAAGTAACCTTCCTGACTCGGAATAGATAATTCAATGGATGCAAGGGGTAGGGCCTATTTATGAGGATTTTGCATGCAAACATAGCTTGTGAATGCCACAATTCCTATCTTTCAAGTAGAAGTCACGACTAGACAACAAAAAAATTGTTGAGGACCTAAAAGAGGAAGAAGAGGGCGCGACGTCCAAACAAAACTTTTACTGAATCTAAACTACTTTTCTTTTTCTTTTCTTTTTTTTCACATTTGTAAAAATTTTGAACTTGGACTTTTTTTTTTTTTGCTTAGTTAGATTTTATTTTTGATTCTCTTAACAAAAAAGAAGAAGCATTTTGTCTTTTGTGTAGGAACTTTACTCTTTGGATGGCACAAAATTTTGAAGCTAAACTGAACAGGAGGAGATAACCCAACAACTCTAGTGGCACTATCACAATTGATTTTCTCTTATGTCCTGAAAGTACAGGAAAGTTAGGAGTTATTTGAACAGAATGATTGATGGCGGGCTCTATTGGGAAATTTAGAAATTTTAGTGGTTGAATTATGAATAGTTGAATTTCAATTATGCTTTAGTTAAATTGGAACCAACTGACTCCTTAGTAGGAGACAAAATAATTACCAATAGATGGCTACAATAGACTAAGGAGACCGTGCAAATTCAAATATATATATGGGTGAAGAGAAAAGAATTCTCCTGAATTAACTGGTAATCTCCTTCTCGTCTGCAAAGTCTTCTTCAGTTGCTCCAAAGAAGAAGAGTATGTTCAAGAAAGCTTTGCATGAGGTGGTAATGTGAGATTCGAGTATGGGATGTTGAGAATTTGACAATTTGGTAAGCCCCTAAGCCTCCTTGTACTCATGGATTAGAGGAAAGAGAAGAGTTCTCGAAAAGTTTCCGTATAATTATGGATCCTGGGTTTGTAAGGTTTGGATACCTTCAATTTGACCAATAAAAGGGTTGTCATGCTTAGCTGTCAGGATTAAGGAGGCTCTGGTGTTTGAACAAGCTAAGCTAACGAGGATAAATGAAGCAAAGTGAGTTTATTTACTCTCTTATTTTCCCTTGGATGAGGTTTATTATGCTATTGACATGTTATGTTTAGATGATTTTTTTAGGTGTAATATGAATTCCATGGTTTCACATGGTTTCGGTGATTGAGCAAATCAAGAATGTATAAGTCTGTGGAAATAAATGAATGATTGCCTGTATGATCTATGTATGTACAATGTGTTGGTGTATGGTTGTGTTAGAATATGGTTTACCTGACCTGTCGTCAAAAGTAGTAGTTAATTTGGGTTATTTTCGCACTTGAGGAGTTAGTTTTATAGCCAATTTAGTATTTTATATTATGTTTCTGGTATTTATTACTTAGGATTAAATATTAGTAAAACAAGTGTTTTTGAACACATTTTATGGGTGTTGTGACCCATAGGGGCGATACAAGCCTTAGGTAGTGCTAATATGTTTAATTGAGTGTGTAGGATGATGATTTATAGGCCCAATTGACATGTGAGCAAGGGACAAGTGATGCACAAGCTTTTCGAGATGCCAAAGCATGAAATCAACCATACAAGGTGAACTTTACATGTCGTGTCGCGCCATAGACCTTGTATGGTACGACATAGGTCAACTTGTTGCCTAAGTATGTCGGGGTTATTTTCGTTTGCACAATAAACTGCATACGAAGACCTAGGACACGTCGAAGACCTAATTTGGGCTACCAACACTCCTATAAATAAGACATTAGGGGTTTTGTGACGCCCTAAACTCGACCTAGACGTTATGGCTTAATATGGCGATGCCACATGATAGCGTGTTGCAACTAGGTTGTTACGATAAAACCATTTTTATCTGTTTATTATTGTTCATTCCAAAATCACTTACTTATTTAATCAATTGTTTAAAACACAATTCGTTGCAGAAGCTTTAGAAATCATTTAATTTATAAAAATCCAAATTATTAGGTAAATCCGTCCATCTTAGGAAAACTAGGAAAACCTATTTGTTTTAAAGAAAACCACTTATTTGTTGAGTTTGTGCAGTTATTAAATCCAAGAAAACAGTCTAAAATCCAAAATAAAAGCAAACAGTCTAAAAAGTCCAATTTACGTAAAAAATTATCCCAGAAAATAATTAAGAAATAAATACCAAAACTGAAATGAAATCGGTTTAATAATACGTGTGGCCACCGTCGAGTCCTCCGTTGCACCGATCGTCAAGCCTGGGGATTACTTGTGCATGTTAAACAGAGAGGGGTGAGTTTACGTAAACTCAATGTGTAATCCCACAGAAAACAAATAACGGTAAACACAGTGCACAGACAAATACAGTTTTGGGCCTAAGCCCCTTTTGGTGCTAGTAACCGTTTGGGCCTTAGCTTATCTCAGTACAGTATCAAATATGCAGTAGGGCATTAGCCCATCACAATATCAGTAGCAGTTATGCATTATTTAGTAAGGAAGGCTACCCAACCAGCCTCTACATATCATCTCCATCCAACCCTACACTCCATATGGGGATTAAATCGACCCAACCATCCCTATACTCCAGGTAGTATCGAATGCGGCACAAAACAATAATTTGTAGTTGAACTGCCAATATATTAGGCTTAAAAGCCTTTCAGTACACTTCCTCCAAATAATATCAACCCAACCCCATGCAATGCAATATACAAATCATGTCATGCTATCTCACGATATCAGTTCATATAACCAGCTCAGCATACATGCATACTATCATCATGCTAAATATATATATAAATCAAATAGTTAGTTCACACAATTAGGGGTTTAAGTGATGCTTACCGACCTTACAGTAGGTTCATAGTCGACTAGGGCAACCCATGCAACCTTAACAGCCATTTCAGTAAAAATAGGCTCACACGCCCATGTGGCCTGCCCGTGTGGGCCCACACACTCATGTGGCCCACACGGCCCAAATTTGCCTTGGCTATGTGGATCACACGGCCTAGACCAAAATCTCACACGCCCGTGCGATTTACTCGTGTGGGCCCACACGCCCGTGTGGCCCACACTGCCCAAATTATTCCAGCCCATGTGTAGCACACGAACTGCTTGGCCATCACACGGTCATGTCATGCGCACACGGCCTGGCCTCATCGAACACACGCCCATGTTAGGGCACACGACCTACCACATGGGCAACTAAACGCCTGTGTGGCGTCGATAGTGGGGTTTTTGGCTTTCACTAAAACCCCTTTTTTTGCGTAATCGGGTACACACCTGGTATTGATTTGAAGCTAAAGCAACCCCCGATCACTCCAGAACCTATCAATCGATATTCCAATTCCTAGAATCAGTGTTAAAACAAAACTTAAACGAAACTTTATTGAGATGCTAAACCCAACGCCTTCAAAAACCTTACCTTCAATCGAGTAACAGCGTTTCTACACCACTTCAACGCTGATCAAAAGTTCCAGCCCTTTAACCTTTTCCAAAATCAAAACGAGACCCATCAATCAATACCATAAATCAAAATAGCTTTAATTACTACACTTACCGAAACTCACCAACTCGTAGAGGAAGAAAAATAGAAGACTAGAAAACCAGAATTGGAAGGTAAAATGGTAGTAGGATTTCAATGCAGAAGAACAAAAGAAAAATGATAAAAAAAAGATAAGAGGGGAAAGGGAAAATTCGGCGTCAGAAATTTGGAAGAGGAAGAGGAGGCAGAATTTTAGAAAAAATGTCAGAATGATCTAACCCTAACTGATCACTCCAAAATCCCCTTTTTTTCTCCCTTAACTCCCACTACACATCAAACTCAACACTACAGTATTTTACTTCCCTTCAAACTCTTACACCACACCCATAGCAAAAATAATGCTCTTGCATAGACTCGAACACAAGAACTCCTTCACACCAACACTTCACTTATCCACCAGACCAGCAGGCCCATTTTGATATAAAATTACCAACTATTACCCCAGCCTACTAGCCAAAGATAGGGCTTTATTCATAAAAATTACCAAATTTTGCCTAAGTCATAGCTTGAACTTGGGACCTCCCACACACACCCAGAACACTTAACCACTGAAGCAGATACACAGTTGTGCCACACATTCACAAAAACAAAAATTTAAATTTTGGGGCGTTACAGGTTTGATGTAACTAAGTCATCTAAGGCACAATAAAAAAACCCTAGTAGTTTAGGACAAGGATTAGATTAGTTTTTTTTGGCTTTTATAAAATCATTTTTTTTCTCTTGGAATCGGTTTTGATCCAAGAGTTCTTATATATTATTAAAGTATTTAGTTTATTTATTCTTTGCAAGCGGCATATTTCATGATTCTGATCGAGAGGTTTACTATTGCGTTCTCCATTTGATTATTCTAATATCTTTTCTCTTTCAATTCAATCATGTTCTTTACATGTTTTGTTCAGTTGAGATTAATATTATAAATAACATGAGTGGTTAAATCCTTTAGGGGATATTAACGAGTGAATGGGGATGTGATTAATAGAGGATTTAGGGTTTTCCAAGAGGATTAGTTGGTATATATTGCATGTTCTTAAACCCTAGGCTTGGCAACCCTAGGAAGTAATAATATGGGAGATGAGATTGGGAGATAAGTCGAACCGAGTAAATTGTAGTTTGTCCTGGTTGAGAAAGTGAGATTGAAAGATAAGCAAGTATTAACCAATCGATTAATTAATTTAAGGTTGGAATGTAATAATTGGTTAATCGATAGCTAATTCACCCTAAAACTCTAATTCGAAGTTAATTATAAATCCTGAAATGAGTTAACCTTCCTAATTGGTTTTATTTATTTAAGTTGTTTATTATTTTCTATTTTATTTAATTTCTCTTGTTAATCTATTTTATGATTTGTCATAATATAGGACTTAAATATTGCTATTTAGACTTATTATAGTAAAAATGTTTTTATAGATTTATTCAATCCTCCTTTGGATTTGATCTTCGGAATACTTCTAAGTGTATCATTGTAAACTATAATTTATTACAATTTGAGCCATGCACTTGCAGACTCTGCCATTCTAATTATATATATATTTGGTGTGTTATTTTTACTATAAACAATAACTCGTTTATAGACGGTTAAGTTGTTGGCGTTGTTGTCGGGAAGGCTTAGGTGTTAAATCTAGAAAATAATTATTTTTCTTACAATTAATCAGATAAGTAGGAATAAGAAAGCCTATAGATATGATACTTTTTATTTTTCTTATTTATTTTATTTTATTTTTAGTAAACTTAGTGGAGGGACATTATGGAAACTATGATGGGTAAAACTAAATTTGACACAAATGGGCTAAAGCTTAGTATTGCCGACCAATAATGAGTACAATTCCATTTGAGATTAATCCCTCCTACTTAACATGGTTATTAACTAATATGCAGTTTAATGACGACTCAACCATGGACCCTATGACTTTTTTGAGAAGGTTTGAACAAATATGTACCACGATGAGCTATACTGGAGTTTCAGAAGAAGCAATCAAGTTACTGCTAATCCCTTTTGCCCTCAGAGGCCAGATTCAAGAATGGTTAGAAGCGTTACCTCTGGTAACTATTACAACATGGGAAAATTTTGTACAATGGTTCTTACAAAGGACCATACCCATGTCTATATGGTTAAAGACAAATGAGGAGCTATTGCAATTGAAACAGAGTCCCATCCAAACACTCGGTTAAGCATGGGATGGATTCAAAATAATTGTATGAAAGGCTTTGGGGGTGGAATCAATACAGTCTTTCAATTACACTTTTATGTAGATTTAGATCAAGAGAGCAAGGAACCATTTGATGTAATGGTTGGAAGAAGTGTTTGGTTGAAAACTCTTTAAGAAATTGTTATGCTCCTTGAAATAGTAAGCAACAATGATTATACTTGGAGAAAAATTAGAGAATTAGAACTGAAAAAAGAAGTAATAGGAATTGATGAGGTGAATGAGGACAATGAGGAAGACATAGAAGAATAATTGAGTGAAGATGAAGACTGCGCTTCAGATATTGAAGAAATTCTAGAAGACGGGTTTATTGATAAACTGCTCAAAAGCATTTGGAACACAATTATCAACTAGACTGGAAAAGAAAACATAAAGAGCCTCTACGTCAATTAGATAATCTTCTAGCCAAGATGATTCCATCATTTTTCAAACCACCGGTATTGGAGTTAAATCCCCTTCCCGCACATTTGAAATATGGGTATTTGGGTGAGAATGATGCTTTACTAGTGTTATTGTATCAGGCTTATCTACGGAGCAAGATAAAACACTCTTGGATGTACTTAAAGCTTATAAAAAGAGCTATAGGGTGGGACCACTGCTGAAATCGAATTTTATGTCAACATAAAATAAGATCCGATGAAGGAAAGAAGCTAGTGGTCGACGCCCAGTGGCATTTTAATCTAGCAATGAAGGAGGTGATCATGAAGGAGCTAGTAAAATGGTTAGATGCAGGAATTGTATATCCCATCTTTGACAATGAATGGGTGAGCCCAACACATTACGCTCCAAAAAAAGAAGGAATAACAGTGGTGACAAACTAGAAGAATAAGTTAATTCCCAATCGGACAGTTACAGGATGGTGGTCTGTATCGACTATAGGAAATTAAATGACACAACTAAAAAGGATCAATTTTCGGTACCATTTGTAGACCAAATGCTTGACCGGTTGGCAAGTTTCCTTCATGGATTTTTGAGATATCATTAAATTCCTATGCATCCAGGTGGTAAGGAAAAGACTATGTTTACATGTCTTTTTGAAATGTATGCTTTTTGAAGGATGCCGCTTGGATTATGCAAAGCTCCAACTACATTCATGTACTGTATGATTGCGCTCTTTGTCGAGATGTTAGAAGAAGGATTAAACATATTTATGGATGATTTTTTTGCCTATGGAGATTCATTCATGGAATGTCTACACAACATTGACTGAGTCTTAAAAAGATGTGAAAAAACTAACCTGGTGCTTAATTAGGAAAAATATCATTTTATGGTAAAAGAAGGAATTGTTATTAGGCATCAAATTTCCAAAAAAAGGTTTGGAAGTTGATAGAGACAAGATTGGAGTAATAGAGAAGCTAACATATCTAACAAATGTCCAAGGAGTGAGAAATTTCTCAGGACATACCGATTTTTATAAAAGATTCATAAAAGACTTTGCACAAACCTCAAAACCATTAAGCAAACTTCTATAGAAATATGTCGCTTTTGAGTTCAACGAAAAATGCATTGAGGCTTTCAATATTTTAAAGAAGAAATTAGTCTGAGCAACCATTTTAGTTAGCCTTGATTGGACAAAGCCTTTTGTTATTATGTGCGATGCAGGTGATCATGTAGTTGGAGCAGTATTAGGACAAGATAAAGGTAAGGTTTTTCACCCCATTCATTATGCAAGTAAGACACTTAATCCATCTCAATGCAATTACACTATCACATAAAAAGAAATGTTAGCAGATGTATTTGCATGAGATAAATTTAGACTATATTTGATAGCGAACCGATTTTATGTCTATACGAACCACTCAGCACTAAAGTATGGAATGAAGAGAAAAGAAATAAAAGCGAGACTAATCAAATGCGTGTTGCTTCTTCAAGAATTTGATTTATGGATCCTTGATAGAAAATGGACAAAAGTTCAAGTTGCTAATCATTTGTGGTGATTTGAATTAGAAGTTGAAGGAAAAGGGGAAATTAAAATAAATGAAAAATCCGTAGATGAGCAATTATTTCAACTCTAAATGACTTCCAGAACACCTTGGTATGCAGACATTGTCAATTATCTACCCCAAGGAATTTTCCAAGTCAACGTAATATGATGCCAGAAAATATATATGGTAGGAACCATAAGTTTTTCGACAATATGCTGATCAATTAATCTGACATTGTGTGGCTGAAGAAGAGGTAGAAGATATTCTAATGGGATGACATACATCTTCGTGCGGAGGCTACTTTGTGAAGAGATGAGATGCCACAAAATGGGATTTTTGAAGTGGATATTTTTGACATATGGGGCATAGATTTCATGCGACCATTTTCGAGTTCCTTTCAAAACCAATATATTCTTCTAACAGTGGATTACATCTCAAAGGGGTAGAGCAACTTCTCTACCAACAAACGATACGAAAGTTATAGTGAAATCCCTGTTAAAGAACATATTCACATGATTTGAAACCCCTAGGGCCTTAGTTAGTAATGAAGTTTCTCACTTCTTTAGTCGACAGTTGGATGGCATACTAGCCAAATATAGTGTGAAGCATCGAATTACCACAACATATCACCCTTAGGCCAATGGGCAAGCAAAAGTATCCAATCAAGAAGTCAAGCATATCTTGGAAAAAATGGTAAATCAAAATCGTAAAGATTGGAGCACGAGGTTGTATGATGCTCTATGGGCTTACCGAAAAACATACAAAACACCATTGGGTATGTTACCATACAAACTCGTTTATGGGAAGAACTTCTATTTTCCAATAGAGTTAGAAAAGAAGGCATATTGGGCAATCAAAATACTGAATTTGGATCCAACCTTAGCCAAGGAAGCAAGATTATTCCAACTAAATGAGTTGAAGAGTTAAGATATTTGGCATATGAAAATGCCAAACTTTACAAAGAAAAGGATAAAAAGAGACATGATGCCATGATTAAATTTAAATCCTTTTCACATTGATAACAAGTTTTACTCTTAAACTCTAAATTAAAACTATTTGTAGGCAAGTTGCGGTCAAGTTGGTCAGGACCATTTACTGTAGACAGAATCTTTCCCCAGGGCGTGGTGGAACTTAGGACCAATGATGGCAAAAACTTCCTAGTGAAGGGATAGAGATTGAAATGATATTTGAAGGCACTTTTGAGTCTGAAATAGAGAAGCAAGCCCTAGAATGTAAAGCCTTATTAGAGATGAAAGGCAAACCCGGGGAAATTGAGGAGCATTAGAATCAAACACTAGACGAGTCCGATAATATCACTTAGATTAACCCAACTTAAAGTAAATTCAACTGCACATATTGTAAATTATTATTCTTTATTTAGATTTTAGAATTCCATTATTAAAATATATGTTAGAATTAGGAGAAAATAGGTTTTTGAGAGCAACGTGAGAGATCAAAGGCAATTGAGCACAAGAATGGACGATTAGAGGACATTGGCACAACTCAAAAGGAGTGGAAAAAATTGTGTGTCGTAACACACCAAAGCAATGGTGCAACACGACTGTTTCAAAGGCAAAACCCAAGAAATTAATCGTTGCGGCATGACATAGGACCTCTATAATGTGACATGACCATCTCGTAGCCTATTTGTGGAATTATTTGTTGTCGTGTCACAGCATAGCATGTGCATGGAGCGACATGACAATAATTTTCAGCAAGGTTCAACCCATTGTTTGGCTGAAATCCCATCAAAATCTATTTATACCTATCGCCCCTAACCTTAAAAGGACACCATTCAAACACCCTAAAATAGAAAAAAAATGTCCTTTCATTCCCTGCACCATCACCTTAAATATTAGTTTCGTTCTTTCGTATCTCTGATCCTCAAATACTATAAGTGATTTCTCCTTCCTTCTCCTCTTTCTCAAATTGTCATCTACTTGTCTACTGGTGGAGGATCAATCTTCGTTAGCAACAACTAGAGGTTTTGTACTCTAACTCTGTTTTTAATTAATTTTAACCATTTGGATTGTTGTAATTTTTTTTCAATGGCATCAAAGAAACAACAACGCACTATCGATGCGCCGATCAACTTTGATACCAATCCATTCACTAATTAAGAAGTAGAGAGGTTCTATCTCTAGATGAGTGGTCAATCGTTCATTCAAGAACGCAAATTCAACCCTACCATGTTTGCCTATGGCGAGTTTTGGGATTTTGTGAGATATCATTATTGGAATAACTTTTGTGATACCCAACCGAACCAACGGTCGATGCAATATATTATGAATTCTATGTCGCCGTAAAAGATCAGGAAAATCATAGACAGTAGGGTGAGACAATCACCCATGTCACTTTTCAACGAAAAGGAGTGTTGATTGCACTGCGAGAAATATGCATATTTTATGATGCTCCATATTATTCCCACCATTATCTTGAAAATATAAATTTATTCACAATTGAGAACCTAGATACGGAAGGAATAATCAATTATTTGATGAAGGATCATGGCAAGTGGACTTGCAATGCAAACGCCGAGGTGCCCTTAAAATTCAACACAACCATTATAACACCCTCAACCCAACCTGATTCATCAGATCCGGATCTCGAGTTTTATATCACACAATACATAACAATTTAATAAAAAATTTACAAACTCCCATTTCTTTAATTATTTTAATTAAAAATTGTACTAAAAATATCTATCTTCTGAGAACAAAAGAAGAGTTATACATTAACTTATTACGTTAAACTTGATATATATCTTTACAACATAATATATTATTAATGACAGACTTAAAAGGCATAATCCTCGACTATGCCACTTTTCCACTATATCCATAACAGCCCATGCCGCCACCACTTTGATGTACTCATGGCATTGTCCCTCTAGGCGCAAACTCATTCTCGAACCTAGTAAGTACAAGAATACTTAGTGAGCTTTGTTATAGAGACACCCTGATTTATAACACCCTAACTCGTATCCGTCACTGAAATAGGGTTACGGAGCATTACCAGACTTATATCACAATCAAACATATATTTATCATACAATTATCAATTTCAAATACATGTCATTCACAATCATTTATCAAGTCCCTAATACGAGCCTACGAGGTCCAAATCATGCATTAGAAGTGGTTTGAGACTAAACCGATAACTCAAAAAACTTTTCGAAAACTGGAACGATGGAAATGTGCAAGGGTACACAATCGCAACAAGTAATAAAGTGACAAGTAAATGTCGAGTTATCGTACCCACAGGGACTGTGAAAAGAATTATTTATGAATGCTATTTAAAACATTTTGGTGAAGAAAAATATTTTGTTTGAAAAGGGTGATTAAAAACTAAGATTTTAAACTAAGTAAACTAAATAAATAAATCTCAAATGCACAATTTCAAATAGATTTTAATCAAGATGACATAATTGTGCTAAATTAATTACATTTCTTAACTTAGGATTATTAAACTCATGTTTACATTGTTACGAATAAATTCACGAAAACTCGGTAATTTGCTAACTTATGAACATACTCACCTACCAAAATCCATTCATCTCTTGGACATATCCCTATGTCAATTCAATCGATTAAACAAATCTTAAAAGGCAAATATGTTATAGCACATACATACTTATTAAATTGAAATAGTCTCTTAAATATATCCCTATGTCAATTCAAACAATTAACTCTATCTAATAAACACATAAAAGACTATGTGAGGTAACAAATTATCCTTGCCATGAAATAGTTTAATCGCAATAATCTTGCAAGTTATGCAAGGCAATTGTAACGTCAGATACCGTTGCTAATTTAACCCCCAGCTACCTTAGATGATTAAACATGCACTGATTATGTACTGTGTCTATTAATTACAATTTCAATCCATTTAAATAATTAATTCATTAGTTACCTAACAACTGTAATGCAAGAATAACTTAGTCATGATTTTACTTAATCAAGCATCTTACCGAGGCCTATAACTACATAAACACAATTTTAACAATTTAAGCAAAAGAAATGCAATAACACGAATTAAATTCAAGCTAAATTGATTAAATTAACCATTCCAACAACATAAATATTCATATATATTTTCATCATAACAACAACAAAAATTAAAAAGATAGGGAACAAGAATCAAATCTGGTGTTTCTCCGTGGCTTGACTAGTTTGCTCCATTCTTCATTCTCTATTTGTCCTTGTCAACCAAAGCTGCTATGAACACTTCAGTGTTGCTCCAAAATGGCTGATGAACACCCTTTTTCCAAGGGAAGAAATCGGCAAGAGAGCAAGAGAATTTGGAATGGCAAATAAGAGAGAAAGTGGAGAGAAGAGAGAAAATGTGTGAATGAATGAGATGTGTTTCAAATGATCAGCTTAAGCGGGTTTGTATAGCTGATGAGGGGATGCTAAAAATAGCTAAAATAAGCAGCCAAAGAGCCCTCCCTTGGCCGGCCACACATGTGGCAAGTTTGATGATTTCAAACTTGTTAAATTAAGCTTGAGGCAAATCTAGAAAGCCACCATTTGTGGAGGGGTTTTAATTCTATTTGAACAAGTCTTCAAGGGCCTCTTTGCAAGCTAAATAATCAGCCAATAAGCTGATTTGGGTCAGCACATGGGGCGGTTTTGGGCTGTCCATTACTTGGTCGGTTCGGTTCACTCGATTCAGCTCAACTGGACCACTTTTCATAATTTATTAATAATAATTTATTAACCCAAATTAAATTGGATATAAATTAAAATTAATTATATTATGAATTAATGCACATAATTTTTTACTGTCTTAGGCTGAAAATTAATTCGCCTTGATACTTCAAATTGCTTCTCAGTTTTGTGCTTCTAGCAGTGTCTGCCGAGCCATTTTTCGCCCTTTGTGCAAATCTATCAAAAATAACCAAAATTAATCAAAATTAATTATAAAATTAATTAAAATTCAAAATGTTCATATTTTAAGTACACTTTAATTATTTTATAAAAATTAATTATTTTTGATAGGAATTTTTTTGAAACTGCATGAATTTAAGTTAAAAAAGGGCATGAAAAAGTGTGTAAATTTTTGTGTTCCCACACCCCAAACTTAATTCATTGCTCGTCCCGAGTAATGCACAAATTTGAAAAGATTTTTTTCGAAAACACCTTTGAAAAACTCCTTCAGAACAACATTCTTCCCAACAATCATGAATTTGGAATACGTATGTTCAAGAACAAGAAATTCGATATTTATGCTATCTAAGTATACATATCATTCAAATTAATCTCAATTATTCCTATGATAGCCAAAAATTAGACTAAATGTTTCCTAATAAAGCCATGTTAACCCTTACCAATTTAATTTTATTCCCTTATTCAAGATTAAGCTACAATCATTAAGTTTAACTTATGCCTTCATATGTTGCACGTAGCAATTTCTCTCCACTAATGTAGGTAGCATTGAAACTTGAATCAATAGGTCTTTAAAAGGGTTGTAATGTGGCTGGGGTTAGGGGTAGGTAAAAGATGTATAAATTTAGGCTAAAAACCCTAGACTCAACTTGCATCGGACCTTTGAAATAATTACCTTCAATACGTCAACTTTCTTTGCTTTCACATGCTCTTTTGTACATCTTATTTAAGAACTAGTGCTCTTCTTTTCTTTTCTTTTTTTTAAATTCGAGAATTTTACTGTATGTACTATAATTTTTTAGAGCATTTGATACTTCTTTTCAACTCCCCCAAACTTATTTTCAAAGAATACTTTGAATAGTACTGAGTCTAGTGTTTGGGACAATTTTAAGATAGTTAAGAGAGAAGTGATGGCTAAATTTGCAAGGGTTCAAATAAAATTAGGCCATATAGTCTCAAAGTTAGGTTTCAAAGGACAAAATTTCATCATGGTTGACTTGAAAGGCTCAAACAGTCAAAACAATAGTTGCCTAAATCATTTTCAACGCTCCATGCTTCCTAGGATTTCGCCTCAAGAAACTACTAAGTCAATTCTAAAGACTTAAACTTTCATGCATGCCTAACTTTCCTAAGGAACTAAAATTTTATGGTATGATTTGCATGCTTTATTAAAAATACATTTATGTCATTATTGAGCTAACATAACAATTATTGAAATACTTGAACTTTATTTATACTGAAGTTTAACATACTTAACAACATTTCAAATTATTGAACAGAATATAACCTAATCATAACTAAAAGAAAAATTTATTCTAAGTGGAAATAATTTCAATTTTTTGGTCCCCCTACTTAAGATGAACAATGTCCTCATTGTTAAAAGTGAATAGATACTATACACCAGGTAGGAGTCTAGAAAAGAGGAGGTGAGTCAATTTGACTGCTTAAGTACCAAGCTCTCTCAAAATCCATTCCTAGACATGTATATATCTATTGCCACACTTTTTACTTTGCAACTTGTTCATTTTTATTTATGATTTCCACATATTTTTTTATTATGCGTAAAATAAAAATCATAATAGAACCTAATCCTAGAACATTAAATAACCTAAGAAAGAAAGTGAAATAAAGTAAAGATCCCCCCTTTTTATTTATTTACAGATCCTTCAGAATCTGACTCATCTTTTTCCTTCCTCGACATTGGAGTCCATGAATCAAGTATAAAGTCTGGAAATTCATGCACAAAAATAAACGGGTTATGAAATATCTATTTTAAATGCATCTCTAATTGAGTCATCCCATATTATTGAGTATCTCCAGTAATCTTGTTACTGCATCTATATGTGTAGCAGTATAGCCATTATACCAAACTGTTCACTTTGTGGAATGGTGCTAAATAAAGGGACACTCAGCGTCAAACTTAGGAAATTTGTTAATGGTGGTTTCAGTTTTGGGCAGGTGGGTGAGTAGTTGAGGGTAAGGTTTAAAGTTGAAAAGGGTGGCAGTTTTAAAGATAGTTTAGGTGTGGTAATTGCTGACTTTGAATGAAGGTGTTTGAGGTGGTGATTCAGGGAGTTAAGGGTTGTAACATTAAGGGGTTAGGTGAGATGCACTATTGGGCTATTTAGGAGTGGTGGAGGAGAAAGGTAAGGGCTATAGGTTTGTGCGAAAAAGGGTTGAATATTTCCCTTCTTAGTAGTGTCTTGAGCCCAATGGCAGCTCCTTTTTGGATCCTAAGCTCCTATACTAAAAATAAAAATAAAAACTCAAAGAAATTAGTGCTTGGGTTAAAAGTTGACCCTTTATTTAACAAAACAAATACTTAAATTCTTTGGGCTACTTAGAAAAATATTTTTTTGAAAAATTACATTAAATTAAACTCCTAGGAAAGACTAGAGGGGTCACGGATGGTTCCGCTTAAGTTCCAATCTCCTAGACAGAGTTTTAATTAATGTAATGAACTAAAGAAAATTTTATCTAAGTCTACCATTTTATTCAAATGAGGAAAAAAAAACTAAAAATATAAAATAATGATAGAGGAAGTGAAGAGAACTCCCTCCATTTTATTTAGGATTGTCATTGACCATGGTGGTGTCAAATGGCCATTTTTCATACCAACCATAATCATCTAAGAAGTAATCATATTCTTTCCCATCAAATCTGTCCAACATCTTATTAGGGAAAGAACACCCGTATTGACCTTTCCTGGTGGCCTTGTTTAACTTCCTGTAATTCCTACAAATCCTCTAACCCGTGTCTCGAGTATGTGAAATAATCCATCCAGTACCCTTCTTGTGCCTTTCCAAAATCACAAGTGCCTCTTCTTCTTGATCTTTGGTGAACTCAACTGAAATAATGACAGGCAAAGTCGAAGACAGACCCAAATAGTCATATTTCAAATGAGGAAACAAAATCTTCAGTTCCAATTTAGCTGGCTCTTCAATCAACGAATTTGGTTGCGTATAGTCCTGAGATGATAACTCTAATGATTCGAGTGGAACTTCTTGAGTGAATTCCTTCGAATTAGCTTCTAACCAAGCCAAACATTCCTTGACTTCATCATCACTTGGTGAATCCTCCAATAGAATATGTTCTAATAGATCATTTAAAGAATTGAGCTCTAAATCTGTAGAAGCCAACAATTCCATTTTCGAAATAGCAGAGCAGTATTCAACTATATCTTGGGATTTAATAGCATCAAAGTCATTAAAAGTCACCTCGTCATAAAAAATTTCTTTCAACTGAGTATCTCGTTGTTGCTTCTGGAATCATTGAGGATACGGCAATGGTGGAATCTTAGCTTTAACCGGACAACTCTTCTATGAAAATTTTTCTACATCTGACAAGGGTGTTAGATAATTAGAACTAACTGGTTTAGAGTTTACCTCATCAAGGATCACTGAATCTAAGTTCTGTGATACAGGAGTTTCAACACTTCGTTGAACTTCTTTTTTGTCTTAAGCTAGAATAGGCTCATCTTGAACCTTAACCACATTGGGCTCCAATGTCTTTCCACTTGGCAAAGAGACTGTTTTGTAATGTTCTTTGCCCAAAATGTTTGGATTTTCTGTGTCCCTTGGCCAAATACCTTGGGGTTTATTTCGATGTTCATTGGTTAGCTGACCCATTTGATTCCCCAGAATTCTTAAAGTGGTATCATTCTTCACTATGTATGCCTTCAGCAGATTCTCAAGATCACTTGAAGATTCAGTTGGTGGGGGTTGTTGCACTTGTTGAGAATATTCTGACGGATAATTTGGTCGAAATGGCATAATAGAGTCGCTATGGTCCGCCCATTGATTACTCCATGCAAAAATTGGATGATTTTGCCATAAAGAGTTGTAAAAATTTGATTGCAGACCATTCCAGTTCTGATTTCCCATGTAATGATTTGACTCTTAATTTGATGGGCAATTTTCAAAGAAATGGCCATCTCCACAGTATTCACAAGAAATATTCTCGAACTGATTCAGCTGTTGACCTTACAGATTACCATTGAAACCATTAACAATTATGTTCTTAAGCATAGAAGACATAGAGGATACCTGCGCTGCCAAAGAAGCAAGTGTGCCTGCTTTATGTACTCCTGCTGCTCGTCTTTCTGAGGCTGCTCGGTTGGTTGGTCACTGATAGTTATTGCTGGAAATTCTTTCAATAATCTCGTAAGCATCATTATAAGACTTAGAAAGAAGGGCTCCATTTGCTGAAGCATCCACCATCATTCTAGTATGAATATTGAGACTAATATAGAAAGTCTCCATTTGAACGCAGCAAAGAATGCCGTGATGAGGGCACTTTCGTAGTAATTCATTAAACCGCTCCTATGCCTCATATAAAGATTCTTCATCAAGTTGCTGAAATGAAGTGATTTCATTTCGGACCTTGGCGGTTAAAGATGGAGGGGAATATTTCATTAAGAAATGTTCAACCAACTCTTGCCATGTAGTTATAGAACCGAACGGTAGGGAGTTCAACCACGCTCGTGCTCTATCTCTTAAGGAGTACGAAAATAATCTCAGTCTCAAGGCGTCCTCAGTCACCCCGACTAGTTTAAATGAGTCACTCACTTCCATGAATAGCCGAAGATGAAGACGTGGATTTTCAGTAGGAATCCCACTAAATTGACCCATATTTTGCAACTTTTGGAACATGACCGGCTTCAGCTCGAATTGTTGTGCCTCGATTTTGGGTCTCTTAATACTCTAATTGAGCTCGTTGAATAGAGGAATGGAATATTGTTGAATGGCACAGTTTCTATCATCAGCAACAATGATCGAATTATGACTACTATAAGCGAATGTTCCTCCTAGATTTTGGTCTGGATTTCTGAAATTCATATCTTCGGTCCTTCCTTGGTTTGCTTGTCTTCTCCTTTGTCAGAAAGTCCTTTCAATTTTAGGTTTTACGAGGAGTAAGTCAATGATTTGATAAATACTCATAAACACCTGAAACAAAAATAAAAATAAAAAATGAAATTAAAATTTAACAAAAAAAAAGACCAAAATGCAAAATTAACAATTTCACAAGTAATGTCTTTTAAAATAGTCCCCGACAACGGCGTCAAAAACTTGGAACGACGAAAATGTGCAAGTGTACACAATCGCAATAAGTAATAAAGTGACAAGTAAATGTCGAGTTATCGTACCCACAGGGACTGTGAAAAGAATTATTTATGAATGCTATTTAAAACACTTTGGTGAAGAAAAATATTTTGTTTGAAGAGGGTGATAAAAAACTAAGATTTTAAACTAAGTAAATTAAATAAATAAATATCAAATGCACGATTTCAAATACGATTTTAATCAAGATGACATAATTGTGCTAGATTAATTAAATTTCTTAACTTAGGATTATTAAACTCATGTTTACGTTGTTACAAATAAATTCACGGCAACTCGGTAATTTGCTAACTTATGAACATACTCACCTACCAAAATCCATTCATCTCTTGGACATATCCCTATGTCAATTCAATCGATTAAACAAATCTTAATAGGCAAATATGTTATAGCACATGCATACTTATTAAATTGAAATAATCTCTTAAACATATCCTTATGTCAATTCAAACAATTAACTTGATTTAATAAGCACATAAAAGACTATGTGAGGTAACAAAGTATCATTACCTTGAAACAGTTAATCACAATAATCTTGCAAGTCATGCAAGGCAATTGTATCGCCAGATACCGTTGCTAATTTAATCCTCAGCTACCTTAGATGATTTAACATGCACTAATTAAGTACTGTGTCCATTAATTACAATTTCAATCCGTTTAAATAATTAATTCATTAGTTACCTAACAATTGTAATGCAAGAATAACTTAGTCATGATTTTACTTAATCAAGCATCTTACCGAGGCCTATAACAACATAAACACAATTCTAACAATTTAAGCAAACGAAATGCAATCAACCAAACACGAATTAAATTCAAGCTAAATTGATTAAATTAACCATTCCAAAAACATAAATATTCATAGATATTTTCATCATAACAACAACAAAAATTAAAAAGATAGGGAACAAGAATCAAATTTGGTGTTTCTCCATGGCTTGACTAGTTTGCTCCGTTCTTCATTCTCTATTTGTCCTTGTCGACCAAAGCTGCTATGAACACTTCAGTGTTGCTCCAAAATGGCTGATGAACACCCCTTTTCCAAGGGAAGAAATCGGCAAGAGAGCAAGAGAATTTGGAATGGCAAAGAAGAGAGAAAGTGGAGAGAAGAGAGAAAATATGTGAATGAATGAGATGTGTTTCAAATGATCAGCTTAAGCGGGTTTGTATAGCTGAAGAGGGCTACTAAAAATAGCTAAAATTAGCAGCCAAAGAGCCCTCCCTTGGCTGGCCACATATGTGGCAAGTTTGATGATTTCAAACTTGCTAAATTAAGCTTGGGGCAAATCTAGAAAGCCACCATTTGTGGAGGGGTTTTAATTCTATTTAAACAAGTCTTCAAGAGCCTCTTTGCAAGCTAAATAATCAGCCAATAAGCTGATTTGGGTTAGCACATGGGGCGGTTTTGGGCTGTCCATTACTTGGTTGGTTCGGTTCACTCGATTCCGCTCAACTGGACCACTTTTCAGAATTTATTAATAATAATTTATTAACCCAAATTAAATTGGATATAAATTAAAATTAATTATAGTATGAATTAATGCACATAATTTTTTACTGTCTTAGGCTGAAAAGTAATTCACCTTGATACTTCAAATTGCTCTTTAGTTTTGTGCTTCTAGCAGTGTCTGCTGAGCCATTTTTTGCTATTTGTGCAAATCTATAAAAAATAACCAAAATTAATCAAAATTAATTATAAAATTAATTAAAATTCAAAATTTTCATATTTTAAGTACACTTTAATTATTTTATAAAAATGAATTATTTTTCGATAGGAATTTTATTGAAACTGAATGAATTTAAGTTAAAAAGGGCATGAAAAGTGTGTATATTTTCGTGTTTCCAAAAACATAGGAAATTTTTAAAAAATACAGGGGACACAGCCCATGTGGTCCGACTGTGTGTCTCACATGGCCAAAGACATGCCTATGTCACAGGCCGTGTGGACATTCGAAATGGGATCACATGGTTATGTCCCAGCCCGTGTCTGATCTCGTGTAACTCACTGACTTGGGTTACATGGCCAACCACATGCCTGTGTGACTAGCCCGTGTTTCCTTCGAAATGGTCACACACGCCCGTGTGCCAGGCCGTGTGCTAGGCCATGCCAAACCTGTAGGGTATACTAGCTTATGCCACATGGCCAAGTCACACGCCCATGTGTTGGGCCGTGTGGAACATACTAACTTGATTTCTAATTAAACACCAGGGGATACACGACCGTGTCACCAGACTGTGTGTTACACACGGCTGAGACACATGCCCGTGTCTCTGCCTGTGTGGACAAAAATAGGTTATTTACCAAGCCATCTTTCTCACCCCAATTGCTTTCACCTACACCAAACCAAAAGGCATATGACCACAACTTCAAATGGCATTTAAACTTATCTAAACTAAGTTCAATTCATGCTATATCAATACCATCACTCACAATGCACACAATTATCACAAAAAGCCATTCAAGTCATACTAATTTCACATTTTCAAATCACCTAAATGGTCACTTTCAAATAAGCACTATTTTGCCTAAAACCACAAGCATGCCTATCTCAAATTTTTAACCATTTGGTATCTATAATGCCAATTCACAACAAGCATATAAATGACAATTTATACACAACATATCAAAAGGCCTTTTTCACATATATACATACATCACCAAACTTACCAAAATAAGCCAAATCACATGGCTATACACATAATAAACTATTCATCCTTTACAAGCCAACTCAAATGGCTAAATTTATTACCAACATATATACCAAAATGACCATACTCCTATACATGCTATATACCAAATACATGAGTTCCAAAAGTACCACAATGATAGCTTGATAGTGTGATGAGATCTCAACAACTCTCAAACTCGAGCAATCTTCGGTAACACTGTAAAACACAAAAAAGTAAACAAAGTAAGTTATAAAGCTTAGTAAGCTCCTATAGTTAATAAATAAAGCTCCCCACTCATTCACAAATCAAGTAGTATGAACATAATATACTACAAAATCATTAACTTATAAGGTTAACATATATTCAATCACATAAGTGATCATGAACTCACAACTTTCATAGGTTCAATGCACATATAGTTTCCGTACATACCTGTACTGATATGTATCTATTTCTTATCATTTCATATCATCGATATACCCATTGAACCATTTGGAATAATATCGAATACTCGAGAATCTCGCACCCTAAGTGCCAAATACATAGTCGAAGCTATCTCAATCTCATATCTTATATAATGCTCACTCTCGAGCTATCAATAGGTCTGCTCACACAAGTTGACGGTCATGATGTAACTACATGGTGCTACTCACACAAGCTGATGAGAATCAACAACACATGCCTGATAACTCAGCCACTGGTAGAATGTACGGACCAGCACCCAAATCACATAACCCCTAATGACATGTCATTTGTATCCAAATCTATTCCTAAGGTTCAACTGAGAGTTCACATTGTCGAATCTTTGTCGAACATATCCGTAAGGTCGTATTCACAATTAAATTCAATAATAAAGTATTTAAAACACAATTATAATAATGCTTATTAACATACAAACTTAACTCGATCGCAAAAACCATGAAATGGATCGACTAGTCTCAAACTTTATTCTTTCCCCGATCTAGATCTGAACTTCGCTTTTCTTGATCTATATGCAATCAAAATTAACTTATTCAATTATCATTCTATTCAATTTAGCCCAAAATGTATATTAAGGTAACTTTACACTTTTGCCCCTAATATTTCAATATCTTTACAATTTAGTCCTTCGCTCATAAATATACAAATTCATGCAATTCGGTCCCTAGCCATGCTAGCCTATATTTCTCATTTATTTTACATTTCTACCACAAAATTTACACATTCCTCAATTTAATCCATAATTGACAATTTTACCAAAAAATCACTTTATAAATGTTATTTATCTAAAAATAACCATACATTTTCTATCATCAAACATCAAAAAACACACATATTCATCAATGGAAAAACCTTAAACCTTTAACAGTAGTTCCCAGGCTAGCCAGATTAAGTTACAACGGTCTCAAAAACATAGAAATCATTAAAAATGGGATAAAAAATTACTCACATGCATGAAAAATAGCTTGGCCGAATATTAAGCTTCTCCAATGGCTATTCTAGGTTGAAATTTTGGTTGTGAATGCACTTAGGAAGATGACCATTGTTTTCTTTATTTTTTTACTAACCTTAATTATTAATTTACCTAAATATCCTATAATTGAACCATTAAAAATCACTTAAACCATGTACATAAATGTCCACTCATATTTCAAATGGTATAATTATCACTTAAGGACTTCCACTTTAAGGTTCTATAGCTATTAGACACCTTTAGCTAATAGAACACAAGTTTTACACTTTACGCGATTTAGTCCATTTTATCGAATTGAGCATTCAAATGATAAAATTTCTTAACGAAATTTTCATACAATCATACTATCATACTGTAGATATTAAAATAATAATAAAATAATTATTTTGACCTCAAATTTGTGATCCCGAAACCACTGTTTCAATTTGACTAAAAATGGGTTGTTACATGATTGGTACTTTGCATTCTTGTATGAATTACTGCATGCCGCCATTCTTATGAACTAGTTATTTCAGGCAGATATCATTATGGTTCCAACATACGCTTAGATGCCAACTATCATGCTCTTATCATACTCATGTCTTCCGTATTTAATTAATTGTCAATCCTTCCAAATGTTTCCTAAGCCTCTTTAACACGCATATATTTCTCAACTAAACATATCATCGGAGTTCACTTTTAACAACCCATGCCTTAACACATAAACTTATCTCAAAACAATTGTTCAAAAACATTTTTCACAGGCGGATACATATATATTTGGCAAATTCTTACGCAGAACTAGAAATTCACACTCAATGTACCCTAATTTGATACTACATATTTACATACTAATAATGTACGATAAACCATTTATGTGAATTCCATAACACTTTATTTCAGAATCCTATAAGCTCAAGATAACACTGGCCCATATTTAGGATAATTCCAAAAGAAGATACAAAACCACTCGCCACGATAAATACCCTTGCTTTCATATAGGTACACATCTTTTATCACGAAAACTTTTAAGACTTATTTAATTATATCACAGATCGCATTCAACTCTTAAACCTAATTATATCAATACCTTATTTTAGCCATACTTATTACAGAAATAACATAATTTATTCTTATCTTACCTTAAAGATAGATATTCAAATCTTACAAGAAATTCTTGATAAATCACGCCACATAAGCCAAATAGAACACACCATAAACGCTTCATACACAATCTCGTGTTTACTGTCCCGTCAGACTTCACAAAGTGTGCCATGGTTTTATTCCTCAAGGATCTATACAGAGATTTATGTATCGTGATCTGCTAATTCGATTAATACATTATCAAAGACTACACCATGAACATTCTTATCATATCATATCATATTATACCGTACCATACCAAATTGTGCCATGAGCTATAGCCACATAGACTTACACGCATTCATGTATCGTGATTTGCCAGTACAAAATTTATTTTACTAGAGGCTACACCATGAGCATTCATATAGTCATATCATATCATCCCATAGGTGTTATCCAAATGGTCTTACACTTATTCATGTATTATGTTCTGCCATTCTAGTTTTCATCTTGTTGGAGGCTACACCATGAATGGTTCCAACTCATATTAAACTAATATGGTCTCTACCTCTTGGTCTTGCACTCATTTTCGTATCGTGATATGCCAATCTACTTAGCAATATATCTTCCCTACCAAAGGCTTTACATTGAAGTGTTTAATTAACAATTACTTACCCAAAGAGCCACATTCTTACTAACTTATACACTATGTATTAAACCTTACATGTATTGCTTATTGACCATCATTCTTTAGCA
Source organism: Gossypium anomalum (assembly GCA_025698475.1). Classification (NCBI taxonomy): domain Eukaryota; kingdom Viridiplantae; phylum Streptophyta; class Magnoliopsida; order Malvales; family Malvaceae; genus Gossypium; species Gossypium anomalum. The sequence goes on from CM046961.1 coordinate 58,824,097, forward strand.
AAACTTAAATACATTTTATTTCAGATTATCAATCATCTTTACTATGCTCATACCCTTACCATTTTTTGTAGATATCATCATCCTATTTATATATGTACATATATTTATCTTATTGGGAACAGTTCATATAAAAAAGTCAGAATGGAGACTCACCTGATTCTCACCTATACCAGCTCTAAATTACAAACCTAGTTATCCCCCTCGAACCAGCAACAACTACTACTTAGAAACATAATTTCACTGTTATAACTCTTATACATATAATTTAATCATCATCTCAATTGGTGACAACCTCATGCAAAACGTTGCACTTACAACTTACTATTCAAATACCACTTACAGACTTACTCATTCAGAACATAGCATGCAGAGCTGAATTACTTATCTTGAGTTGGAATAACTACTCATCGTTAAAGAACCATTACTTCCATATTATTGAGGAAGAGATACATTTAGATTTACGGAAAGAATCAATAAATACTACATAAGAAAGAAGAAGAAAAGAAGAACCCCTCTTTAATACTCATCTTACGAATATAAATATAACTCAGCTTACTTAATGGAATTTAACAAGTGTCATATGTTTCATGATTTTCGCTCTTAATGGCCTACAGTTTTCGAGAGAAATGTAATTAAGTACCTTGCATCCACAATTATCAAACTAGACTATCTAGTTGATTTCTAATTATGTTACGTAAAATATAACTAGTACAGTATTCCATATAGAGTAGGCGTATTATACCCTTGGCGGTAATTCACTCTACGCTTACTCTTTATCACATAACTCAGACATCTCCTTCACATAGCAAAATATCTTAGTATAAAATCTTTACTCAATGATGTGGTGTTTACAATATGCCCACATATATACGCCATAATAAGTCATTGGTTGGATTACACTTCGCCATACAAACTATTACTATACACCAAATCCTTAGATCTGCCAAACCTGGGGTGTTACAACTCTCGTCCCCCTAATAAAATTTCGTCCTTGAAATTTCTAACTTTAGTGAATTTCAGTATATCACAGAAAACTAATTCTTTGCACCAAGCGCATACCACTAATTAGCCAATCATAACCTTTTAGAGTTGCACACTTTGTAAATCCCCAATCAAAACGAATACCATCAGTCTATTCCCTTAGGCGAATTCAGAATTTGGTGGTTATTCAGTAAAATTTAAACATCACACTTACTCTTGAATAGGTGTGACATTGTATTGGAGGACTTGAACAGTTTCCACGAAATAAACATCTTGCACAAGTTGTTTCTATAAAATAGATACACCAACACTTTTTCAAACACTTTCGTGAAATCGAAACCTTAGCCTTTCCCTGCTTAATCTTTTTGAATTCTTCATCTTCAGTCTCAGATTTTCCAAACGTAACACTTTTCCTTCCTTGTTTTTTATTGCCTTACCTTCGCACGAAATGGTTCGAACCACTACTAGAGGAAAGGGTCGAGGCCAGGCCAGACCAAACAAAACATCATATTTCAAACTCCCATTCCATTCAGACCGCAAGAACTCAAAAATACTCCACCGCGGCTAGAGATAGAGATGCTCAATTGTATTACTACCCAAAATGAGATGAACCATTGTTTAAGAGTTCAGGGTATTAAAGACCCGATCTTTACTTATTATTTTCAACGACCCCATCATTTCCATTTAAGCGACAACACCATAGGTTTCATCTTGCCAATAATTCTTCTAAAAGTCAGTTTCAATTTTCCACTCAACTCTTTCTTTTGTGTGGTGCTAATTGAATATGGCATTGCACTAGGGTAGTTATTAGCCATATCTTGGTGGACACTAATGGCTTTCTACATCAATTTTTGTATGCACAATGAGCCCCTATTGTTGGGCGTTTTCTAGAAATTTTATCAATTAAAGGTGTAAAGGCAAGGGACATCTGCTGGTGGTGCTTACTTCAATGTATGCACAGGCTATGAACCTATCATTCAAAATAATATCTCCAATCTTCATTGTAGAAAATACAAATTTATAAGGTTTATTTGTAAACTCGAATCGGATGTGGTTTTCCCACAAGATGGTCTCTCCCCAAAGTGAAAATTTGTACACAATATTAGCTAGTAGATTCTCAGCTTGTGAAAATACAATATAAAAGGTTAAGAAGGGGGCGCATACTTGATTTGGTGGAACTCATTTTGGTTAGAAATGTATTCCAATATTGCCTACAAGACATAAGCCCAAATGGTTATCTATCAAATGAGTCTACCCAGTGGTTTGATGATTTCATCGTGCCTTCTATTGTTGAAGTTTGTCCTTAAAATTCTGATAGTGACCTAGCACACATCTTATTAGGGCAGAAAAGAGAACCTCATTTATATTTTAATAGCATTTGTGATCTTTACCAATGAAATTTGAACTTTATCATTAATCCTATTACAGATTCTCCCTTTACTTCAAACCAAATTAATTCTCATGTTGCTGGTGCAGGTTTTTCCTCTCATTCACACACTTCTCTTGATTCTACTCAGAGCATGGATATTACTTTTATTTTTAAAGAGGCTTGAACCAAGAGTAAGACTACTACTTTTCCATCAAAGAACACATTAACAAAGTATTCTAATAAAATACCCAAATTGGAGGATAGTAATTGAAAAGTCTAAATTATATAAACTTATTTGGCATCTTTTTACTTAATATTTGAGTAAATTTTGAGTATATTGTTAGCAAAATATATGAATTTAATTAATAATAAGACATTAAGCATGATTTTAGCAAGTTTGTAATTTTTTTAATTTTTAGAGTTAATTTTGCATAAAATTAAGTTATATTGCTACATGTTTGGTAAAGTGCTTAATATATTGCAATGGGACCATGGAATTGACTAACATGGGAGTAAATTAAATGTCACACATGAACAATTCATATGGACGGGTAGAGCATGATTGGGTTCAGAAATTTTATCTTGACCTAATTGAAGTTGGTTTCTAAAAAGAAATCTAATTGTGTCTTAAATTGGGTCACAAAATTGTCCATCAAGGGAAAGAGAAACCCAAATTCGGCAAGCATCAAGAGCAACCAAAAAAAAAAAAATCATGTTTTGGGATAATTAAATTGAGGTCCTTATACTTGCAAAAAGATCACAAATTATCCCTCAACTTCCACCATCAAAATTGTCCAACCCATTCCATGAATCAAGGGAGAGTCGGTCAACAAATCAACAATTTCCTAATCATGCATCCCACAATTCATGGCCAGCCATGGGAATGAGAAGATCAATGGATTTTCATGCAATCTTCAACAACCTCTCAAGCCCCCTATCCATTATAAATACCACCTTCATCCCTCATTTCTCATGCCTCATTCATCTCTCATTTCTCTCTTCACTTTCTTCTCCATTTCATGCATAAATCCATCCATTCTCCCCATTTCTCTTACCTAGCAATTCCTTGAGAAAATCCTCTCTTAGCCAACCACCTTGAGAAGCAAATTGTAACAAAGCATTGAAGGAAGCCACATGATCGGGTTTTTTGGAGAAAATTCCCAAAATCGTCAAGAGTTCTTCTTTCATTTTTTATTATTCCTTCTCATTCAGCATGTTTGCAATTTGTTTTGATGATTTTTCATTAACAATGATAGCTTAATTTTGTTTAGCTAGAATAATTACAATAATTTGACGAAGTTCATTTGATTTGTGTTATGATGTTCTGTGCTTCAATTGTTCATACTTTCAATTAAACTCATGCATGTATGTCATTCATTAAAATGTGATTGAATGCATTAGAATTAGTTGATCAAACCTAGCTAGATGATGATTAATGGATGCAATAATTGAAAGGTGCATACTTAATTCAGATCCTAGCCCCGATTAAATTAAAGGTTTGTAATAACTCGAGAGAGCTCTATTACCTTGCATAACTTTTATATTTGTGTGATTAAAGTGTTTCAAATATAATCTGTCCCTGTTACTTCACATAACTGTAAGAAACTCTGAGTTAAATATGATCATGGTAGTATGCATGTTTTTCTAAGTATAAGATTTTGGAAGGACTTATAACTGGTTTCAAGTTAATGAAAGATCAAGTCACCATGGAATACTTTTCAGACATTGTTAAACACTATGAAAGGTGAATTGAGTCAAATGTTGTAATCATTCTAACTCATTCATGTTATTATTGCTAAGCTTGTGATTTTGATGCTAAACCATCTCATTTCATTCATTGCATTTAGATTAATTCATTTGCATTTAATTAATTTAATTTAACATCTACCAATCAAATTATTATGTTTTTTTACCAACTTGTAATCTTTAATTTTGCAATTATTTGATTAATACATATAGTTCCTATGGAGACGATAACTCTTTTACTTACTTACTTACTTATTTCCATAACACCCTCCAAGACCCTAAATTTCTACTGCCATTTTTATTTCTTTCCATACCTTGCCCCCAAGTCACTACTTAGCTAAATTTTAGTTAACTTTTTGCCGTAATATACCACTATAAAAACCCCTTAACACCTTTATAATTTTCACAACACCTAAACAATTAGCCTTCACCCTAAACCTACATATTTTTTTCTCCTAGCCGTCGACCTCAAGTCCTAAGAGCTTCTCCCTAATTTTTCTTTCTTGTCGCATACCCCTACCAGCGTCCCAACAAGCCTTTGCCATAGCACCCTTTCTGTCACAGCAACTATCATGACCTATCCCATCTCCGCCATAATTTTTTTGCACCGTACCATTCTTGCTATTGCAAACCCTAGTCGTCATAATCACATTGTCTATTTCTTCTTTTCCTCAACTCTTTGCCAAAATTTTCTTTTCTTTCGAGAAAAACTATCATGTCTCGAAAGAAAACTAGATCTTCAAAGACTTCTGTCGAAAATCCCATTGTGATTCAAGATGAGGAAGTGAGGAAAGATTTGTTTCCATCTTAAAAAATCAACTTATGATGTGAAAAAAAAGGTTTCAATTTAGAGAGCAATGACAAGATGGTTATGCCTTTTTTAATTCAAAAAAAATTGATGCCTTAAATTGGAATCAATTCTGTGATGCACGATCAATGCCTGTTGAAGAATTAGTGTGAGAGTTCTACGCCAAATTAACTACACCAGATGCTTCTGGAGTTCTTGTTCTAAAAAAGAAGGTACCCCTTCTAAATCTATTAACAATTTGTTCAATCTATCTAATGTTGAAGAACATGAGTACTCTACCATGATGAAAAATATCAATTGGGATTTTATTCAACAAGTACTTAATGTTGTTACAAATTCAGGATCCCAATGGATTATAAGGAAGTACAACAATCATTCTTGCTGAAGGGAGTATTTAAACCCAATGGCTAAGGTATGGTTCTACTTTTTTCGATATAGATCCATGCCTATCTCACATAGTTCCACTATCTTGATGGAAAAATGATTTTGTTATATGCTATTATGACAGAAAGGCCTATCAATGTTGGGAAAATTATTCTCAAGAAAATTCAAGATTGATTACTTCGTTTTGCTTGAGAGTCCAAGTTAAATCAAAAGCAAACATGAAGGGTCATTATGTTTAAGGTTGCATAACAAGACATGATCTTGAGAGGTTAATGGAGAATTTTGAACTATTGAACCAAATCGAGCCAAATGAGCCAAACAAAGCAGAATCTGATGAGTCATCAACCAACTTTGAACTGGAAGTTGACTTAGGAAATGAAATAGAGGGAGTAGAATCTAAAGAGAAACCAAACAACCCTGGACCAATGGTGGAACCATATGTTGCTGAACCAGTGGAGCTAAGTGTTCAACCTGAGTTAACTGTTCCAATGGCCACTTCTTCGAACAGTATGAAGAAATCAAAATTTTCAATTATGAGGGATATGTAGAAATTCATGCATATTAAACAACAAGCTTATTAGATATATGTAAAAATTAGAGATGATTCCATACAAAATACTTTTAAAAATATATCTAATTATTTTATTCTTGATTTTCCAGATCATATCTTTGAGACATGGCAAGAAGAGCTTGTGGGATCAAGTGAGACCAAGAAGGTAAAGAAAAAAGACATGGAAGATGACATGAATTAAAAAGGGGGAAATTTTTTTTTTCTTAGTATTTATTTTTAGGCATTTATATTTTTTTTCCTTACCTAGCATTTTGCTTTCACACAATAAGTAGGAAATTGCAAACATGGATAAATTTAGCTCAATGCTTCTTCTCTAATAAAAATCAAAGTAGTGTGGTTGTAACAACCCATTTTCAATGAAATCGGAATAGTAGTTTCGAGACCACAAATTCGAGTCAGAAAGAAAATTTATTTTAACATTATTGCATGAATTGCATTATGATAGAAATGACGTATGAAAATTTCATTAAGAAAATTTTACCGATTTCATGTTTAATTGTGGAAAGGACCAAATTGCATAAAATGCAAAAAGTTGAGTTCTAGTAGCTATAAGTATCAAATAGCTATGGAATTCAAAACTTGAGGTCCTTATATGGTGACCATTAAGAAAAGTTAGTAGATATTTATGATGAATCATCCATGGAAAATTAGAAAAAGAACAGGACTAAATTGGAAAGTAGGAAAAATAAAGGATGATATGATAATTAAATAGAAATAACATATTATAATTATCATCTTCTTCACCAAAATACATGGAAACCCTAGGAAAGAGAAAGGAAATCAAACAAGCTTAATTGGGTAAGTAATCTTGTCCAATTTTTAGTAATTTTTATATTTTCGAGATCAAAATAACTTAATCTATCAATTTTGGGGATTAATTTGTAAAGATATCAAAGTATAGAAATTTTTTCATGGATGTAAATGCTGAAATTTTGAAATTTATGGTAGAAAATGAAAGCTTGTTGATAGATAAACAACTTTTACAAAGAGAATTTTGATGAAATTGTGATTTAGGGACTAAATTGTAAAGATGTAAAACCCATTGAAAAATTTTGATTTTTGTGAAATTCATGGGCTGTTATTGTAACATGTAAAATTTGGTTAGGCTTGAAATAAGGATTAAATTGCATGAATTTCATTTTTCGAGCTTAGGGATAAAATTGTCATTTACGAAAAGAATAGAGACAAAATGGTAATTTTGCCTAAGATGTGAATTGAATTCAATTGAGTATAAAGTGAATTAAATAGATGTTAAATTCATTTATATAGATCCAGAAAGATCAAATAAAGAGTTAGATCGAGGAAAAGAAACTGTATTGGATTAGTATATTTTCATACACGAACAAGTGTCGAGGTAAGTTCGTGTAACTAAATTATGTATATTAATATGTTTGAATTGTATGTTGTATTTGTGTGAATTGCATAAATGTTTAATGTATGAAATTAATCACATACCCGATATTGTTCGATAAATGATAAGTCCCGTTTGAATAATGAAATGCGATGGATACAGTATTTTCCCGTATTGATTATAGTCCTGCATATGTTGCAGACATTATAGATCGAACAAGCATCCTGTTAAAAGCCCTCTCGAGCATTCCTGTTATATGGTTCATGTGAGCATCCTGATCGGTAGTGATCCTGCATGTGTTACGGACTACCGCAGTTCTTTGTGAGCATCCTGTTATATGATCGGTTGTGATCCTGCATATATTGCGACACAAACGCAGTTCTTTATGAGTGTCCTATTATAGCTTGCTTGAACTTCCTGTTAAATGGCTATCAAGAGCTCCCTGATAATAACTCTTCAAAGTTACCTGTTAAGCTCAATGAGCTTCCTGATTAAAACTCTTGTGAGTTTTCTGTTTAGCCTAGATAAGCTTCCTGATACATGGCTCACATGAGCATCCTGTCACATGGTTTGAGAGAGTGCTTCCTGATTATGTGCCCTTATTGGGTACCCCTGAATACGAATTGATAGATTTATAGTTTTGTACACTTTGAGTGTACTACTGATGTATCCATCAATATTTCAAATAAATTCAATGGGTAAATTTTTAACATGTCTACACTGAACTTGAGATAACTTGTTATGGAAAAACAACACGGTCTAGCACCGAGTGTGTCCCTGCACTTAATTTTTGAAAATTAAATTATCCACACGGTCTAGCACACAGGCGTGTGGCTGGCCATGCGACCCAGGTTAGAAAGTTACACGGGTAAAGACACGGGCTAGGACACGGCCATATGCCTCACATCAAATGGCCACACGGCCTACCCACACGGGCGTGTGTTCCCTGCACCTAAGAAAATTTTTGAAATTTCGTGAAAAATTTTCTGTGATCCTGGTTTAGTCCTAACTCAATTCTAATATGTATTTTGGACCTCGAGGACCCATATGAGGGACATTATGATTGGCTGTGATTGATTTTTGGAAATGAATAGTAAATGACATAAATTAACTGTCATTGAACTGTAGACTTCGGTAATGCTCCATAACCTTGTTTTGGTGACAGATACGAGTTAGGGGTGTTACATTATTGGTATCAGAGCTACAGTTTCATTGATTCTCGAACTAACGTAGCAAGTACGAGTTTAGCTATACTTGTCATTATATAATTTGTGATAATGTGATATCTCCTGACCATTTTAATTGTGTTTTTCATATAGTAATGTCATCTAACCAAGCTAGAGCTAAATCCGAGGAAGCTGAGAGCACTGCTCAAGCTTTTGTACAAAGAGCTACATCTAGTAGTAGGAGAAGGCCCGTATTTAAGGGCCAAGGTAAGGAGGCAAAAGAAGCCTTCTTTCAAATGATGAATGAGTGGTTCATAGAATTTTTAGGAACAAATCCTGCTGTACAACAACCTCCCCCTCCTACTCCTCAACCAGTTCCTGACATGCCACAAGGTGTTGAACCTGATAGAACTGGTAAGCCTCCAATAGATAAAATCAGTAAGTATGGGGTAGAAGAATTTAGGGCTACTATTGAAGATGATCCGGAGAGGGCTGACTTTTGGCTGAAAAATACTATCAGGGTTTTTGATGAATTATCATGCACACCAGCTGAGTGCTTAATGTAACACCCATTACCTGTGTCCAAGGCCGGGACAAGATACGAGGCATTACCAGACTTAAACATACTCAATCACATAAAATCGAGCCATAAAATTTCATTCAAATAAAAAACATTCATAAATATGTATAACGTCCCTTAAATGGGCTTACGAGGCCCTAAACACGCATCGGAGATGATTTGGGACTAAATCAAAAACTTTGAAAACTTTTGGGAAAACTTAGAAAATTTTATCATGAACAGGGTCACACGCCTGTGTGGGTAGGCAGTGTGGTCACACATGCCCGTGTGGGTTAGGTCGTGTGCTCACACACGCCTGTATGCCTCAGCTCGTATAACTTTCTGTTTATGACGTCAGCCACAAAATAGAGTCACACGCCCAGGTGTTAGGCCATGCCCTCCACACGGCTGAGACACACGGTCGTGTCTCTGCTCGTGTGGCCAAGAAAGTGGCTATTTACCAAGCCATTTGGCACCCTCATTTGCACATACTTAAACATGATTTTAATGGCACTTTTCATGGCATAATTGAGCATTTAAACATCATCAAACAAGTCATGATCATGGCAATTTCATATCAATTTATTCATGAATAAGGTACCATAATTTGCCTAGTTTAAACTTATCAAACTTTCATGTCATGACTATCATTAACGCATTCTCTTATTTCATACTTATGCCAATTATGTCATCAACCAATTATCAAGCACCTAAACCATATCCACACACCCATCCATATTAAACAACATTATCACACCAAATGACCTTTGGCACATGCAAGTACATATAATTAGGCATTACAACCCAAATAGTCGATATAAGCCACATCTCATGATTCATATCATCATAAGCCAATACATTTGGCCAAATCAAATGACACATAAACAATTGACTAAGCCCCTATACATGCCATAAACTTAAGTGCTTGAATACTTATACCCCAAATGGTAGCTTGATAGTGTGATTGAATCTCCGGCGATCTCCAATCTGAGCTAGCTAAATAAACCTATAAGAGATGGGAAAGGAAGGGGAGTAAGCTATATAGCTCAGTAAGTTCATATGAAAATAATAAGCAACTTATTAACATAATTTTGCCAAATTCTAACAACATGTTTTCAAGGTAGCACAATCATAATTGCACATAATTCAGTCAAGCTGTCTACTCAAGTAAGGTCACTAAATTATTTATAATTTGAGCTACAGATATCTAAATTATGATCTGTTAATTTTCCTTGAAACTAGACTCATATGTATTTCTACCATAAAATTTTCAGAATTTATGGATTAGCCAATAATTAGATTTTTATTCTTCAAATTTACCCCTATTCTGCTATTTGATAGCTTCGACCTTTCTTTACTAAAAATTAATTATCTCCTTGTATGGGATTGGGATGATGTTTCCATTTGTTTCTTTTGAAAATAGACTCATTAAGTATTTTAATAATATAAATTATAATCTGCAATTATTTTTGAACAATTTTTAATGATTTTCCCAAATCAGAATAGGGGATTCTGAAATCATTATGACTTTGTCTCACAAAAATTCAAATATCTCATAATATAAAATTCTTTTTCTTACACTGTTTCCTTTATAAGAAAATAGATTCAATAAGATTTAATTTAATATCGTATTCAACCACTAATTCGATTTTGATCATTTTTGGTGAATTTTCAAATTTGGACTGCTGCTGTTGTCCAAAACTATTTTAGTGTAAAATAATGATAACTAAGTTAATAACACCTTTGCAAATCATTTCAACCATCATGGTATAAATACATATTTATACAACATAAGCATGGACCCATAATCACAAGGTCATCAGAAAATCATTCTCGTAGGCATGACTTACTTATTTACTTCGTTACAAAGATGCATCATAAACTGAAATCATCTCTCATGAGTTTTGCATGCATACCTGTACCGATCCTTACCATTTCATACATACATGTAATGTCGTTGCATCTTTGATGTCTCGTACACTAAGTGCCATACTTAATATCTTGCACACCAAGTGTCATTCTCAATATTTCGCACACTAAGTGCCACATATATATATAGCCGAAGTTATCTCAAATCGCACACTAAGTGCCACATTTAGCTGAAGCTATTTCAAACCGCACACTAAGTGTCATTCTTAGCCGATATGTCGTTAAACATAAAAAGAGTCATGTATATACAATTTATACGATTTCAAAGCATTAAAAGCATAAATTTAACAATGATTATTACATACGAACTTACCTCGATCGTTAAAACAACGGAACGGATCGATTAGTCCAATACTTTATTTTCCCCCGTTCTAGATCCAATTCTCGATTACCTCAACCTAAATAATATCAAAATTTACTTATTTAATCAACATTTCATTCAATTTAACACATTTTGGAAAAATTATATTTTTGCCCCTATTATTACACATTTTTGCAATTAGTCCCTAGACTCGTAAAACAAAATTGATTCAAATTTATCACAACCCAAGCATAGCCGAATATTTATCATGCTTATAGCAACCCTCAATTTTCATTTATTTTACCATTTAACCACTAAGTTTACACATTTCATAATTTAGCCCCTAACTTTCATTTTCATTAAAAATCACTTAACAAAACTTGTACATCTATCAACAAGTATTCACAATCTATCAAGAAACTTCAAAATACATGCTTATTAATCAATGGCATCTTTCAAAATCTTTAACAGATGTGAAAAAGAGATACGAGCTAGCTAGATTAAGCTGTAACGATCTCAAAAACGTAGAAATTATTAAAAACCGAGTCAAAATTGAACTTACAATTAAACCTTGAGATGGCCAAACCTTTGAAGCTATAACCATGGTGTTTTCTTTCTCATTTTTCAGTGAAAAAATAATGGGTAGAAGATGACACCTTTGTTTATTTTTTTTTTACTTTACTTAATTACCAAATTACAAATTTTACCTTAATATTAAAATATTAAAACACATAATGGTTGTCCATCATTGTCCACACAAGTTACTAATGGCCTACTTACCATTCAAGGCCACTATATTACAAAGACAAGGCTATTTAACTCCTTTAACTAATAGAATGCAACTTTTGCATTTTACGCGATCAAGCCCTTTTTATCAAATTAACCATCCAATCGATAAAATTAATGCACGAAACTTTCACACATATATAATCACATTTTATAAAAAACCAAAAATAATATTAAAATAATTCTTCGACCTCAGATTTGTGGTTCTAAAACCACTATTCCAACTTAGCTAAAACTAGGCTATTACACCTAAAATGTGTTGTATCACTGTTGAAAGACACAGCTTATCTGTAACACCCTGATTTTGGGCCTAGTCAGAATAGTGATGTCGGGACCACAAATTTGAGATAGAAATAATTATTTTATGATAATTTTGAGGTCTATGATATGATTGCATGATTGTGTGAAAATTTCGTGAAGAAATTCAATGCATAAAGTGCTTAATTTAAAGTTAGGGACTAAATTGAATAAGTTGCAAAACTTGCATTCTAGAAGTTTTTAGTATGAAATTGCATTGAAATATTAATTAGGAGGTCTTAAATAGCAATTTGACCAATTTTAAGTTCATGGAAAAAATTAGGACATGGAAGGAATTTTTGAAAGTTTAGTAGTAAGGGCATTTTGGTCATTTAGAGGTAAAATGAATTAAAATACAAAATTAAAAGCCAATTTTGCTCATCTTCTTCATGGAGGCCGAAATTAGCATGGGGGAGGCCATGGCTAGGGTTTTCAAGCTTTCCAAGCTCAATAGTAAGTGATTCCAAGCCCCGCTTTAATGTTCTTTACGTTTTTGGAATCCATGTAGCTCGATTAAGCTTATTCTAGCAATAATTTAAGCTAGGGTTCATATTTGGAAAAATACCCATAGGTGAAATTTGTGTATTTTGATGTTTTATGATAGAATATGAGGTTTTAAATTATGTTAAACAACTTGTGCTACTCGGTTTTAAGTGAAAACGAGTAAAATGGCATAATCGGTAAAAATACTTATTGTTCATAACTATATGTTAGAGTGAGAATTTGATGTTGTTGTAGAAGAGAAAATGTTCAGCATGTCATAAAACATAGGAATAAGGGCTGAAATTAAATTTTTCGAGTCTTGGGGAAAAGTGCAAATATGCAAAGTTTAGGGGTCAAAATGCAAATTTGTAAAAATATGATTTTGGACCCGTATGAATAATGTGACTAATTATTAGGCTAAATGTGATATTATAGATGAAGGAAATCGAGATTCGGGCTTAAATCGGGAAAATACAAGGTTATGGATTAAAATAGTAAATTGCCGCTTTCAATCGAGGTAAGTTAGTGTGTTAATAATAATGCAATACCATGCATGAATTGTAATTCTCTATTGATATGGCATAAATTGTATGATTTAATATGTTTAAGAGAAGTTGATGGATGGTATGTATGATATAAAAAAATGTAATGCTAGTTGTGTCATGTGAAATTGAATGGAATTATTGTTACAAGAATTGAGTGTTAAATTACTATTAACTGGGTTGTATGAATTGTTGCACGGTTGTACCTGATGAGATTTTGATAAGTTTGTACGTAAATAATTTATCGATTTATTTTATTTTATTTTATTTTATTTTGTTATCATATGAAATGTGGCTACCTATAGATTGACTATTTGCTGTAAATTGAAAATTGAAAAAGGACTATGAATAAATTTGTAACATATTGGAAATATGTTTGTTGGTAATTACTTGATTGGTGAAATTGTTAGAAAAGAGAGAGAAATCCCGGTTGAACCTTCGGAAAGATTGGATGATACAGATGGTATGTAGCTAGGTCACATGTATGGTGCTGAGTGCACATCATGTGTACAAGAGAGCTACGAGATATTATGATGTAGCTAGGTCACATGGGTGATACTATGTGTACACCATGTAGACAAGAGAGCTACGGGATATATGTAGCTAGGTCGCATGCGTGGTTCCAGGTGAAGGACACCATGTAGACAAGAGAGCTACGAGATAAACTGGCTAGGTCACATGGGTGATACTAAGTGTTCACCATGTGTACAAGAGAGCCGAACTTTATGATGGGTGGAGCTATTTGCGGAAACCACCAAGTATCGAGGATTGATCCAAAGTGTTCAACGGAGACTTACTATGTACTTGCTTTGTGAGTTTTGTGATGAAATAGTGTAGGTATATGTTTATGAAAATTATGAGCAATGTGCTCGATAGTTTGGTGAACTTTGATAAGACAAAACGGATTAAGTGGAATTATGTAAGAATGAATTTTAGTAGTAAAATAGTGTTGGACAGCAGCAGTTTCATGACTTTGAAATTTCACTAAAAATTGTGGAAGTTGAATAAAAATACAAATGATATATGAAAATAAATCTTAATGAGTCTATTTTCACATGAAAGAAACATGGGAAGCAAAAGAATTCTATATTGTGTGATATTTGAATTATTGTGAAATAGGGTCTGAATGAATTCGAGATCCCCTGTTCTGACTTTAGAAATTCATCATAAATTGTACAAAACTTATTAAGAGTCATACCTTACATTCATGGATTCCTTATTGAGTCTATTTTTAAGGGAAACAAACGGCATGGTCGTTGGAATTCTGTACAGAGAGAAATTTGGTTCGTAGTACAAAGAGGTCAGAGTAGTCATACTCTAAAACAGGGGAGAATTTAACTAATAAACTGTACTAATTGGCCAAACCAAAAATTTTGGAAATTTTATGGGAGAAAGATATATGAATATAGTTTCAAATAAAATGAACGAAACTAAAGTTGGAGTTTTGTAGCTTCAGATATGAATGATTTAGTAACTGTAACTCAATAACATAGCTTAACCTGAATATATGTAATTGTACAATTATATTGTTTTATCTTGAAAAGCATGGTAGTAATTGCTTATTATTTTCATATGAACTTACTAAGCGTAAAGCTTACCCACCCTCTCCATTTCTTTAGTATTGATAGGTCGGCTCGGGGTTGGAGATCATCGGAGGCAAAATCACACTATCAAACTATCATTTTTGGGAGAATTAATTCAAATATTAGAAATATCAAGTGAGTGGCATGTATAGGAAGTTGGTTTGTAATATGTATTTTTTATTATGATTTTGATCGTACGTATCAGTCTGCATTGAGTTATTGTATATGATTATGAGATGTGGTCCTTATCCATTATGGTTTATAAGTTTAATTAATCATGCTACGTCATATGTTTTGATGTAATGATATAGTTAGCTTTGTTTGTTATGCATGTGTTCGAAAAGTTTTAAATTAAATGAAATTTTATGGCCCAGTTTTTGTCTATGTGTGTTGTTAAGTCTGGTAATGCCTCGTACTCTGTTCCGGCCTTAGATACGGGTAAGGGGTGTTACATTTAGTGGTATCAGAGCTATGGTTTAGTCGGTTCTCGGACTAACCTAGCATGTGAAAAAGTCTAGCTATATATATGCCACGGATCTATGATAGTGTGATGTCTTCCGACGCGTATGAGGACTGTCTTGTTTAGACAGAGGTACTCTCCAACCGAGCTGCACTGACCATGTTTAACGTGATGCAAGGGTAATTGAGTAAATTACGATTATAATAAGTTTAGATTCAGAAAGGTATGAATAAAGGTTTATAATATTTTAATACGAATAAAAATGTGATTGTCCTGGTTGGACGTTGAATGTTGATGAATGACAATGATATTTTTTTTATGAGATAAAGGATTATAATGAAATGAACTTATCTATGTTAAATTGTTTGGACTGAATTATATGATTGTAATGATATGTACATGATGATGCATGAAATGAAAGTTGTAATTGTGGTACAAGTATCTATGGTTGTTTGGCCTTATATGATGTCATGAGCATGACTTAATTTAATTAAATGAATCGATAAGTAAAGCTATCTAGAAAACATAGAATGTATGCATAAGTATATTGTCTAAATGGGACAATAGGAAAAATTTGTGTAAGCCAACATGAATGTTGCATTGCCTGAATGAATGACATGATTTTGATGATGTTGCTATGATGATGGAAATTGTGTCATATGTGTATGTATAAGAAAGAGACGAGTTAGAGGCCCTATAACCCCTCCCTCTTATAGAAGTGGTGCTTATGATTGAATTTCATGAGATCCATACTGAATAAGTTTCCGCTTGAAAATATAAAGAGAGTTCAAAGGATAGAATAATTATAAGTATAATTAGAGATTAAGAATGAATTGATAAGTAAAGACATAAGTGATAACGGATCGAGTCTCAATCGATATGGTGGATTACTTCTCTCAAATAAGTTAATTATAATTAATGACTTCAATTGAGATATTTTGGTTACTTGAACTAATGCAATTGAGATGGTTTTAGTTAGCGTAATAAATGAACAATAAAAGATTACTGGAAATGTCATTCATCGATGATTAAGATCGACTCGAGTGTTCAATCGATGTGAATTATTTATTTGAAATATTTCATGTGACAATTATGTCGAGATTATTTTTCTCAAGTCCGATAATAGAATTTCATTTCAATGCGGATAAAGGCAAATATTCTGAACGAGAAGTGTATATCTCTTAAAAAAATTATATGAGTAAAAACCACTACGAATGATGAGGTTTTCATTTCGTGAAAGCTGAAAAGTTTATTACATGTTGGTAAAGTTTGAACAGATGAGAATATTGTTAACTGGAATATCTGAGCTGGACTAGTCTGCATTGAGTAAAGACTTCCTGATTTTTTTTTAGTAATGTACTGTTGTATGAATTGTGATGTATTTCAAGACAATAAGGTAATGTGATAGTATAGAGCATTCGATGACACAGAGAATCTAAATTGTTAATGGGGTTAAAGCCGAGCATAAGAATCTACCAGAATTATCTTTGCCACGATTGATATTAGGATGGAAATGAGAAATTAAAGAGATGTATTGGAAGCACTGCCTGAGTTAAGGTACTTTATTATTGAGTATGAGATTAAGGAATCTAAGTGAAGACCACTTTTTCGGTAAGATTTTCGGGGACGAAAATCCCTAAAGGGGGGAGAGTTGTAACACCCTAATTTTGGGCCTAGTCAGAATAGTGATGTCGGGACCACAAATTTGAGATAGAAATAATTATTTTATGATTATTTTGAGGTCTATGATATGATTGCATGATTGTGTGAAAATTTCGTGAAGAAATTCAATGCATAAAGTGCTTAATTTAAAGTTAGGGACTAAATTGAATAAGTTGCAAAACTTGCATTCTAGAAGTTTTTAGTATGAAATTGCATTGAAATATTAATTATGAGGTCTTAAATAGCAATTTGACCAATTTTAAGTTCATGGATAAAATTAGGACATGGAAGGAATTTTTGAAAGTTTAGTAGTAAGGGCATTTTGGTCATTTAGGGGTAAAATGAATTAAAATACAAAATTAAAAGCCAATTTTGCTCATCTTCTTCATGGAGGCCGAAATTAGCATGGGGGAGGCCATGGCTAGGGTTTTCAAGCTTTCCAAGCTCAATAGTAAGTGATTCCAAGCCCCGCTTTTAATGTTCTTTACGTTTTGGAATCCGGTAGCTCGATTAAAGCTTATTCTAGCAATAATTTAAGCTAGGGTTCATATTTGGAAAAATACCCATAGGTTAAATTTGTGTATTTTGATGTTTTATGATAGAATATGAGGTTTTAAATTATGTTAAACAACTTGTGCTACTCGGTTTTAAGTGAAAACGAGTAAAAACAAGATAATCGGTAAAAATACTTATTGTTCATAACTATATGTTAGAGTGAGAATTTGATGTTGTTGTAGAAGAGAAAAATGTTCAACATGTCATAAAACATCGGAATAAGGGCTGAAATTAAATTTTCGAGTCTTAGGGCAAAAGTGCAAATATGCAAAAGTTTAGGGGTCAAAATGCAAATTTGTAAAAATATGATTTTTGGACCCGTATGAATAATGTGACTAATTATTAGGCTAAATGTGATATTATAGATGAAGGAAATCGAGATTCGGGCTTAAATCGGGAAAATACAAGGTTATGGATTAAAATAGTAAATTGCCGTTTCTGAATCGAGGTAAGTTCGTGTGTTAATAATAATGCAATACCATGCATGAATTGTAATTCTCTATTGATATGGCATAAATTGTATGATTTAATATGTTTAAGAGAAGTTGATGGATGGTATGTATGATATAAAAAAATGTAATGCTAGTTGTGTCATGTGAAATTGAATGGAATTATTGTTACAAGAATTGAGTGTTAAATTACTATTAAGCTGGGTTGTATGAATTGTTGCACGTTGTACTGATGAGATTTTGATAAGTTTGTACGTAAATAATTTATCGATTTATTTTATTTTATTTTATTATATTTTGTTATCATATGAAATGTGGCTACCTATAGATTGACTATTTGCTGTGTAAATTGAAAATTGAAAAAGGACTATGAATAAATTTGTAACATATTGGAAATATGTTTGTTGGTAATTACTTGATTGGTGAAATTGTTAGAAAAGAGAGAGAAATCCCGGTTGAACCTTCGGAAAGATTGGATGATACAGATGGTTTGTAGCTAGGTCACATGTATGGTGCTGAGTGCACATCATGTGTACAAGAGAGCTACGAGATATTATGATGTAGCTAGGTCACATGGGTGATACTATGTGTATACCATGTAGACAAGAGAGCTACGGGATATATGTAGCTAGGTCGCATGCGTGGTTCCAGGTGAAGGACACTATGTAGACAAGAGAGCTACGAGATAAACTGGCTAGGTCACATGGGTGATACTAAGTGTTCACCATGTGTACAAGAGAGCCGAACTTTATGATGGGTGGAGCTATTTGCGGAAACCACCAAGTATCGAGGATTGATCCGAAGTGTTCAACGGGAGACTTACTATGTACTGCTTTGTGAGTTTTGTGATGAAATAGTGTAGGTATATGTTTATGAAAATTATGAGCAATGTGATCGATAGTTTGGTGAACTTTGATAAGACAAAACGGATTAAGTGGAATTATGTAAGAATGAATTTTAGTAGTAAAATAGTGTTGGACAGTAGCAGTTGCATGACTTTGAAAATTCACTAAAAATTGTGGAAGTTGAATAATAATACAAATGATATATGAAAATAAAGCTTAATGAGGCTATTTTCACATGAAAGAAACATGGGAAGCAAAAGAATTCTATATTGTGTGATATTTGAATTATTGTGAAATAGGGTCTGAATGAATTCGAGATCCCCTGTTCTGACTTTAGAAATTCATCATAAATTGTACAAAACTTATTTAGAGTCATACCTTACATGCATGGATTCCTTATTGAGTCTATTTTTAAGGGAAACAAACGGCATGGTCGTTGGAATTCTGTACAGAGAGAAATTTGGTTTGTAGTACACAGAGGTCAGAGTAGTCATACTCTGAAATAGGGGAGAATTTAACTAATAAACTGTACTAATTGGCCAAACCAAAAATTTTGGAAATTTTATGGGAGAAATATATATGAATCTATTTTCAAATAAAATTAACAAAACTAAATTTGGAGTTTTGTAGCTTCAGATATGAATGATTTAGTAACTGTAACTCAATAACATAGCTTAACCTGAATATATGTAATTGTACAATTATAGTGTTTTATCTTGAAAAGCATGGTAGTAATTGCTTATTATTTTCATATGAACTTACTAAGCGTAAAGCTTACCCACCCTCTCCATTTCTTTAGTATTGATAGGTCGGCTCGGGGTTGGAGATCATCGGAGGCAAAATCACACTATCAAACTATCATTTTTGGGAGAATTAATTCAAATATTAGAAATATCAAGTGAGTGGCATGTATAGGAAGTTGGTTTGTAATATGTATTTTTATTATGATTTTGATCGCATGCGTATCGATCGCATTGAGTTATTGTATATGATTATGAGATGTGGTCCTTATCCATTATGGTTTATAAGTTTAATTAATCATGCTACGTCATATGTTTTGATGTAATGATATAGTTAGCTTTGTTTGTTATGCATGTGTTCGAAAAGTTTTAAATTAAATGAAATTTTATGGCCCAGTTTTTGTCTATGTGTGTTGTTAAGTCTGGTAATGCCTCGTACTGCTTCCGGCCTTGGATACGGGTAAGGGGTGTTACATTATCAGTAGTGGAATACCTTGATTTCTGTTGTGCCAAGGGAAAATGTTACATGGGAGTTTTTCCAAATAGAATTCAGAAAGAAGTATATTAGTCAGAGATTTTTGGATTAGAAAAAGAAGGAATTTTTAAAACTTAAATAGGGAAATATGACAGTATCTGAGTATGAACGAGAATTTGTTAGATTGAGCAAGTATGCCAGGGAATGTGTACCGACAGAGGTTGCTATGTGTAAATGTTTTGAAGAAGGATTAAATGAGGACATCAAGCTATTGATTGGAATTCTTAAATTAAGGGAATTTGTAATACTGGCTGATCGAGCACACAAAGCCGAGGAATTAAGTAAAGAAAAGAAACAAGCAGAGAGAGAAGCCCGAATTTCTGGTAAAAGATTTATGAACAAATCACAATCATCTGCTTCAAAGAAACCAAAGAAATACTATGATCATTTTACGACTTCTATGGGATATTCTAAAAAAGAACGACGTTCTCAATGCTCTAACCCGAGATCTTCTTCTCCATCTATAATAAGTGTTGGAAGTGTTGGTAACCCCAAACTGAGGTGTAAACATTGTAAAAAATTTCATTTTGGGGAATGTCGTATGAGAAGTGGAGCTTGCTATAGATGTTGTTCTCTTGACCATTATCTTAAATATTGTCCAGAAAGAATTGAAAAAGATACTGGTCAGACTTCGAAGTCGAGTAACCCCGCCTCAAGAGGTAGACCACCCCGACACCCTGGGAATGTTAGTGGTAGCCGAAGTGCTACGAAAGATTCAATAGTAAAATCTAAAGCAAGAGCGCCGACAAAGACATATGCTATACGTGCAAGAAAAGATGCCTCTACACCAGATGTCATTACTGGTACATTTTCTCTTCTTGATACTGATATTACTGCTTTGATTGATTCTGGTTCAACACATTCATACATATGCACAAATTTAGTGTCTGTTAAAAATTTACCTATTGAGTTCACTGAATTTATGGTTAAAGTTTCAAACCCCCTAGGCCAGTATGTTATGGTGGATAAAGTTTGTAAAAGACTATCTATTGATGGTAAAGGGTTATTATTTCTCGGTTGATTTGATGCTACTGCCTTTTGATGAATTTGATGTAATTTTGGGAATGAACTGGCTAACTCAACATGATTGAGTGGTGAATTGTAAACATTGTGTTGAAATGTCAGAATGGTGAATTGCTTCATGTTGAATCTAATAAACTTGATGGGTTATCTACTGTAATCTCAGTTATATCAGCACAAAAATATGTCAAAAAAGGGTACGATGCTTATCTTGCATATGTGTTGGACACTAAAGTATCTGAATCGAAGATTAAGTCTGTGGCAGTTGTTTGTGAGTTTCTTGATGTGTTTCTGGAAGAATTACCCGGATTACTTCTAGTCAGAGAGGTGGAATTTTCCATAAATCTTATTCTAGGAACAACTCCTATATCTATAGCACCTTATTGAATGGCCTCAATAGAGTTAAAAGAGTTGAAAGCACAGTTGCAAGAATTGACAGATAGGGGCTTTGCTCGACCTAGTTTTTCACTTGGGGTGCACTAGTTCTGTTTGTAACAAAGAAAGATGGATCGTTGAGGCTGTGTATTGGTTACAGGCAGCTCAATAAAGTTACAATCAAGAACAAGCATCCATTGCCTCGAATTGATGACCTATTTGATCAACTAAAAGGTGCCACTATGTTGTCTAAAATAGATCTCCATTCTGGATACTATCAGTTGCAAGTGAAAGGCTCAGATGTATCGAAGACATCTTTCAGAACCAGGTATGGGCACTATGAATTTCTTGTGATGCCGTTCGGGTTGACGAATGCACCTGTAGTATTTATAGATTTGATGAATAGAATTTTCAGACCGTATCTAGACAGGTTTGTGGTGGTATTTATTGATGATATCCTGGTATACTCCCGAGATGAAAATGAACATGCTGATCATCTGAGAATTGTGTTGCAAACTCTGCGTAAGAAACAATTGTATGCCAAATTTAGTAAATGTGAATTTTAGCTTCGGAAAGTTGGTTTTCTTGGACATATAGTATCTGCTGAAGACATCAGAGTGGATCCGAATAAAATTTTAGCAATTGTTAATTGGAAACCACATTAAAATGTGTCTAAAGTTAGAAGTTTTCTGGGACTAGCTGGTTATTATCAGAGGTTTGTAAAAGGATACTCAATGATAGCTTCTCCAATGACTCGTTTTTTGTAAAAAGATGTGAAATTCAAGTATTCTGATAAATGTCAGGAAAGTTTTGATAGACTGAAAACTTTGTTAACTAAAGCACCTGTGTTAGTTCAACCTAAATCGGGTAAAGAACTTGTAATTTACAGTGATGCATCATTGAATGGTTTAGGATGTGTTTTGATGAAAGAAGGTAAAGTAATAGCTTATGCTTCTAGACAGCTAAAACCACATGAAAGAAATTACCCGATACATGATCAGCAGCTATTGTATTTGCATTAAAAATCTGGCAGTATTACTTGTTTGGTTAAAAATGTCACATATTTACGGATCACAAAAGCTTGAAGTATCTGATGATGCAGAAAGACTTAAATTTTAGACAGTGCAAGTGTCTTGAGTTATTAAAAGATTATGATTTGGTTATTGATTATCATCCAGGAAAGGCCAATGTGGTTACTGATGCTCTGAGTAGGAAATCTCTATTTGCTTTGCGAGCAATGAATACCCAATTATCTTTTTCTGATGATGGTTCAGTCATAGTTGAGTTAAAAGCTAAACCAATATTCCTGCAACAGATTTGTAAAGCTCAGAAGAGTGATGATGAATTACAAGCTAAACGGGTACAATGTGAGTCAAATTCTGATTCAGAATTTCAGATTGGGTCTAATGACTACTTATTGTTCAGAGGCAGAATATGTGTATCGAAGAATTCAAAACTTGTACAGAGGATTTTGTATGAAGCTCACACTGGTATAATGCCTATTCATCCTGGTAGTAAAAAAATGTACAATGATTTGAAAAAGATATACTGGTGGCTGGGAATGAAATGAGATATTTCTGAATTCGTATCTAAATATTTGATATGTTAGCAAGTAAAAGCTGAACATCAAGTACTTTCGGGATTATTACAGCCAGTTACTATACCGGAGTGGCAATGGGAAAGAGTTACTATGGATTTTGTATTGCTATTACCATTATCCCAGAAAAAGAAAGATGTCATTTGGGTAATAGTCGACCCTTTAACGAAGTCCGCACATTTTATTCCGTACACATGAATTTCTTCCCGGATAGATTGGCTGAATTATATGTTTCTGAGATTGTCAGACTATATAGAGTGCCAGTTTCCATTATTTCAGACAGAGATCCCCAGTTTACATCTCAATTTTGGAGCAAATTGCAAGAAGCTTTGGGTACGCAGTTACATTTCAGTACTACTTTTTATCCTTAGACTGATGGTCAACCTACATTTGGTTGAATTTGCATATAATAATAGTTATCAGTCGAGTATTAAAATGGCACCGTACGAGGCTCTATATGGTTGTAAATGTAGAACTCCATTGTACTAGATAGAACTTTTTGAGAAAAAGATACACGAGGTTGATTTAGTCCGTGAGACTGAAGAAAAGGTGAAAGTAATTCGGGATAGTTTGAAAGCAGCCTCTGATCGTCAAAAGTCTTATGCTAATCTTAAACGAAAAGAGATAGAATTCCAGGTCAGTGATAAGGTATTCTTGAAAATATCACCTTGGACGAAAGTTCTCCTTTTTAGCCATAAAGGAAAATTGAGTCCACGATTCATTGGACCTTATGAAATTATAGAAAGAATCGGATCTGTTGCATATCGACTGGCATTACCACTAGAGCTTGACATAATTCATAATGGTTTTTACGTGACCATGTTATGACAGCATCGGTCAGATCCTTCACATGTTATATTTCTGAAAGAATTAAAATTCAGCCTGACATGACTTACAATGAGGAATCGATCAAAATCTTGGCACATGAAACAAAAGAGTTAAGAAATAAAAAGGTAGCTTTAGTAAAAGTTCTTTGGCAACGACATGGTATAGGAGAAGCTACCTGGGAACTAGAGGATACCATGAAGAAGCAGTACCCAAACCTCTTTACTGGTAAGATTTTCGAGGACTAAAATTCTTTAAGGAGGAGAGTTGTAACAGCTTATTTTTAGTGAAACCGAAACAGTGGTTTCGGGACCACAAATCTGAGTCAGAAAGAAAATTTATTTTAATACTATTACATGAATTGCATTATGATAGAAATGACGAGTGAAAATTTCATTAAGAAAATTTTACCGATTTCATGTTTAATTGTGGAAAGGACCAAATTGCATAAAATGCAAAAAGTTGAGTTCTAGTAGCTATAAGTATCAAATAGCTATGGAATTCAAAACTTGAGGTCCTTATATGGTAATTAGACCATTAAGAAAAGTTAGTAGATATTTATGATGAATCATCCATGGAAAATTAGAAAAAAAGAAGGACTAAATTGGAAAGTAGGAAAAATAAAGGATGATATAATAATTAAACAAAAATAACATATTATAATTATCATCTTTTTTCCCCAAAAAACATGGAAACTCTAGGAAAGAGATAGGAAATCAAACAAGCTTAATTGGGTAAGTAATCTTGTCCCGTTTTTAGTAATTTTTATATTTCCAAGATCGGAATAACTTAATCTATCTATTTTGGAGATTAATTTGTAAAGATATCAAAGTATAAAAATTTTTCCATGGATGTAAATGCAGAAATTTTGAAATTTATGGTAGAAAATGAAAAGTTGTTGATAGGTAAACAACTTTTACAAAGAGAATTTTGATGAAATTGTGATTTAGGGACTAAATTGTAAAGATGTAAAACCCATGGAAAATTTTTGATTTTTGTGAAATTCATGGGCTGCTATTGAAACATGTAAAATTCGGTTAGGCTTGAAATAAGGATTAAATTGCATGAATTTCATTTTTTGAGCTTAGGGACAAAATTGTCATTTGTGAAAAGAATAGGGGCAAAATGGTAATTTTGCCTAAGATGTGAATTGAATTCAATTGAGTATAAAGTGAATTAAATTGATGCTAAATAGATCTAGAAAGATCAAATAAAGAGTTAGATCGAGGAAAAGAAAAGGTGTTGGATTAGTAGATTTTCATACACGAACAAGTGTCGAGGTAAGTTCATGTAACTAAATTATGTATATTAATATGTTTGAATCGCATGTTGTATTCGTGTGAATTGCATAAATGTTTAATGTATGAAATTAATCACATACCCAATATTGTTCGATAAATGATAAGTCCCATTTGAATAATGAAATGCGATGGATACAGTATTTTCCCATATTGATTATAGTCCTGCAAATGTTGTAGACATTATAGCTCTGACGAGCATCCTGTTAAAAGCCTTCTCAAGCATTCCTGTTATATGGTTCCTGCGAGCATCTTGATCGATAGTGATCCTGCATGTGTTGCGGACTACCGCAGCTCTTTGTGAGCATCCTGTTATATGATCAGTTGTGATCCTGCATATATTACAGACACAAATGCAGCTCTTTATAAGTGTCCTGTTATAGCTCGCTTGAACTTCCTGTTAAATGGCTATCTGGAGCTCCCTGATAATAACTCTTCAGAGTTACCTATTAACCTCAATGAGCTTCTTGATTAAAACACTTATGAGTTTCTTCTTTAGCCCGGATAAGCTTTTTGATACATGGCTCACATAAGCATCCTGTTACATGGCTCGAGAGAGTGCTTCTTGATTATGTGCCCTAATTGGGTACCCCTAAATACGAATTAACGAATTTACAGTTTTGTACACTTGAGTGTAATACTAATGTATCCATCAATATTTCAAATAAATTCAACGAGTAAAGTTTTCACATGTCTATACTGAACTTTAGATAACTTGTTATGGAAATGTATGAGTTATGTGAAAATATGATATGAAAGGATTATGTATATGAAAGTTATTACCTGATGAGCTCATCATCGTTATTATTTGAAAAATATTTAGAAAATTTATGACTAACTTGTTTGATTGAGTGTATGTGATTAGGCAAATGACTAATTTTGTTAGGATGCATGTTATTGATATACTTATTTTAAATGAACATGATTGGTAAGTGAAATTCCTATTATACGAACTTACTAAGCATCAAACGCTTACTAGGTTTTCTTTCCTCTGTTTTATAGTACTTGGAAGCTCGTAAAGGTTGGAGACCGGTTGGAGCATCATAACACTATCCTTCAGTTCGTTTTGGTATAAATAGGAATCTTACCTTGGTGTAATGGCATGTATAGGCTAATGATAATAAATGAGGGCATGTAAATGTTTTGGATGTAACTAGCCATTGGAATGGCTAGTGATAGTAAATTTAATGCACACTTATGCATGTGGTTTATTTTATTTAGTATATGAATGTGTTTGGTTTAATATATTAGATGCAGTTAAGTTTGGGTAAGTATATAATTTTAATGTAAAGATGATACTTGAAAGCATGAGTAAATGTGTCATGCATAAAACTTGATCATTAGATTGATTTATATGCATTGAATTGGTTGGTGAATATATTGAAGTTTTGATGTAGGTGCAAGGTAAAAAGGGTGAGAAATAAGGCTTGGAAAATAGCCTTATTCTGTCCACATGGGCAGACACACAGGCGTGTGGTTTGGCCGTATGTCCCCTGCATCTTAAAATTAGAGAAACGGAATGCTCATGATTGATAACACAGGTAGAGACACGGGCATGTTTCTTAGCCGTGTGAGACACACGGCCCAGCACATGGGCACGTGCCCTGGCCGTGTAACCCCTGCACCTAATTTTCGAAAATTAAATTGTCCACATGGTCTTGCCCATGGGCGTGTGGCTGGCCATGTAACCCAAGTCAGAAAGTTCCACGGGTAAGGACACGGGCTGGGACACGACCGTGTGCCTCACATCAAATGCCTACACGGCCTAAGATACGGGCGTGTCACTTGACCGTGTGAGCCACATGGCCTACCCACATGGGCGTGTGTTCCCTACACCTAAGAAAAATTTTAAAATTTTGTGAAAAATTTTCTATGATCCCGGTTTAGTCCTAACTCAATTCTAATATATATTTTGGATCTCGAAGACCCATATGATGGACAATATGATTGATTGTGATTGATTTTTGAAAATGAATAGTAAATGACATAACTTAACTGTAATTGAACTGTAAACTCTAGTAATGCTCTATAACCCTATTCTGGCAACGGATACGGGTTAAGGGTGTTACAGTGGTAATGTGATGAACGTGTCTAGGATTGGATTGTTAAGAAAGAATTGCTACTTAAGCAATCTTCATGACTCACCTCTCTTTTCGTGCAATTCTACCTGGTGTTCAGTTCTCATTCATTACTTTTTTTATGCAATGAGAACATTGCTTCTTTTTAAGGAGTGGTAGGGCAATATTTGCATAAATTTTAATTTTTGTTTATTATGTTTCAATGTTTACACATAAGTATACTGAAATAAAATGATGTTCAGAGAAATTTTTTTGTTCATAAGTTAGCTCAAATGCAAGTATGATTTCTAATTTTATCTGAGTTTTTTTATGTTACCGTAAGTTATTGAATGCTTGTATGTGCTTTAATTTTATGTAGTCTTTTCCATGAAAATTTTAGTCTTTTCCTTGGAAATAGACATGCATGAAGTTTTAAGTCTTTAGAATTGACTTAGTAACTTTGTTGAGGCAAAATCCTAGGAGGCATAAGAATCTAAACATGATATAGAGATATTTTCTTTGGATCGTTTGAGCCTTTCAAGCCTACCTTATTAATTTAACCATTGAAACTTTAAGTTGAGCTAAATGGCTTACTTTATTGTGAATTTACCTACATCATAAGCCATATTACCATCATTTTAATTTTATCCTATTTTTTGCACCAATCTTAACTATACTTATCTTGGTTATCAAAGTTTGAGGAAAAATTTAGAAAGATATACATGTTCTCCATTTGATTCATGAAACAGAAAGAGAGAGAGAGAGAGAGAGAAGAAGAAGAAGCAAAAAGAAAATTTTGCTCAAATTCTAAAAAAAAAAAAATGTTGAGCATGAGTTCAAAATAAGTTTGGGGGTGTTCAAAAGATTCATTCGTAGGAAGGTTGTGCCACAAAAGGATCTAAGACAAAGTTAGGGTTAAGATTATTGAACCTAAAAATTCACTTATCTTTATCCCTACCTTTAGCCTAGCCCCATTACAACCTTATAAAAGACCTATTGATTTGGATAATTATGTTGACTATATTAGTGGAGAGAAATTGCTAAGTTCAACATATGAAGACCACTAATTAAACCTTGTGGTTGTTTTGTCTAAATTGATAGGGAAACTTTGTTGAATGTTGAATATTACATATGAATTTCAAATGCATGCATTCTATGATTTATGTTAGCATTTTATCGCACTTCGTACAAAATTTTGAAATAATATTTACTTACGAGCGACTTATCAACAGAAAGAGTTTGTGAGCATAACTTTGTTGATGTATGATTATGTGCAAAAGTTGGTTCTACTTAAACATATTGCAAGATTGCCTTATCAAAATTTCTCCTTTGCATGAGAACATTACTCGGGTCAAACAATGGATTAAGTTTGGGGGTGTGATAATTCTAGATTATATAGACTTATTTAACATCTCTTTACTTAATATTTGAGAAAATTTGATTATCTTGTTAGCAAAATATATGAACTGAATTCATATTACAGTAGGACTATGAAATTGACTAACACGGGAGCACATTAAATGTCACACATGAACAAGTCATATAGACGGCAAGAGCATGATTGGGTTCAGAAATTTGATCTTGACCCAATTGAAGTTGGTTGCTAAAAAGAAATCTAATTGTGTATTAAATTTGGTCACAAAACCGTCTATCAATGGGAAGAGAAGCCCAAATTTGGCAAGCATCAAGAGCAGCCCAAAAATCATGTTTTGGGATAATTAAATTAAGGTCCTTATACTTGCAAAAAGATCACAAATTATCCCCCAACTTCCACCATCAAAATCATCCAACCCATTCCATGAATTAGGGGAGAGTCAGTCAACAACTTCCTAACCATGCATCCCACAATTCATGGCTAGCCATGGGAATGAGTAGACCTAATCATGGGTCGGGCCACCCAAAATGTGAGAGGGTTTGGGTAAAAATATAGGCTCGAAAAATAGGCTTGGACAAAAAAATAAGGCCTATTTAAAAAACGGGCCAGGCCTCGGGTAAGGCATTTTTTGCCCCAAGCCCGGCCCGAATTTACTAAATGACAAAAAAAATTATGTTTTGTTTTTGTTTTTTATTGATTTTTTCTTGTTGTTTTCTCCCAAATTTTCTACCATTTTACTATTATGTTGCTATTGTTTTGTTGTTATTATTTAGATATTGTATAAAACTTATTTTATTGTTAATTTTGTTATTATTTTAAAGGCATTTGTTAATTTTGTTATTATTTTAGAGGCATTTGCTTGTTAAGTTGCATTTATCTTAGTATTATTTAAGTCTACATATTTTTTAAAATTTATTTTCAATTTTTTGGGAAATATTTATTTTGATGTTTTTAGTATTTTTTATGTATTATATATATTTAAAAATTATATAAAAATAATATAAAAATTAATATGAGCGGGCTGGGTCAGGCCCTGGTTTTATCATTTTTATCCAGGCCAGGTCCGAGCCTAGTAAATGGGCCTGAATTTTTAGTTGAGCCTAGCCCGAACCCTGCCCGGCCTGGCCTAGCCCATGATCACCTCTAGAAATAAGAAAATCAAGGGATTTTAATGCAATCTTCAACAACCTCTCAAGCCCTCCATCCATTATAAATACCACCCTTCATCCCTCATCTATCGTGCGTCATTCATCTCCCATTTCTCTCTTCACTTTCCTCTCTATTTCATGCATAAAGCCATTCATTCTTCCCATTTCTCTTAGCTAGCAATTCCTTGAGAAAATCCTCTCTTGGCCAGCCACCTTGAGAAGCAAATTGCAACAAAGCATTGAAGGAAGCCACACGATCGGGTTTTTGGGAGAAAATTCCCAAAATCACCAAGGGTTCTTCTTTCCTAGTTTTTATTATTCTTTATCATTCAACATGTTTTCAATTTGTTTTGATGATTTTTCATTAACAATGATAGCTTAATTTTGTTTAGCTAGAATGATTACATTAATTTGACAATGTTCGTTTGATTCCTGTTATAATGTTTTGTGCCTCAATCATTCATACTTTCAATTAAACTCGTGCATGTATTTCGTTCATTAAAATGTGATTTACGTTAGAGGTATTCTTGAGTCGTCGATGATGCGATATTGCTCCAAGCCGTATGCATTTCAATATCATGTTGAGATGGAATCATTGACTTCGAAGCCTATCCTAAGAAGTTGGTCATGGTGTGATTTTACTTTCTGTGGTCAAAAGTGGAAGTCGACATGGAGGTCTCAATCGGCGGCTATTATTCGGTAATGGTTTGGGGTATAACGAGGGAGCCAATTGACAATCGTTACGCGGCCACGAGCTCAATGTTTTCGAATACTTGAAAATGATGCCCTATAAATACCATACAGAAGTTTGATGGCATATTCATTCAGAAAAACTCTAAGGCTTCCCACTATAATCAATGTAATTTTTTTCTCCCTTTCCAAGTAACCGGTACTTTTAACCTTTCTTTTTATCCGAAGGCTAGCACCGTCGTAGACACAAAAGGACTCTCAAACGAGGAGTGGTTGTTGCGGTGCAATAAAGGTATGCTACTTTCAAGGCAATGTCGATTGTCATTATTACACAACCCATTAATAACTACAACCACCACCATGCTGACCTGAGTTTGACCTCTCCTGTGCCAAAACATCCGCTCTCCACCTAAAAGTCCTCTTATGTCCACCTCGGTGTCAACCTTCAGATAAGAATAAAACGTTAAAGATACTGACTGCTTCGAAAGAGAAAAAATTACGTTAATTACACCAGAAGTCCCTAGAGTTTTTTTGTATGATTATGGATTCAATCTTATGTATGGTATATATAGGACATTATTTGCGGGTATCCCAAAAGCATGAACTCCTGACCGCATAACAACTGCCACTTAGCCCCCTGGTTATACTCGAAGTCGTGACCGTATCACAGCCACCGTTAGGATCTCCACCTAGACTTCAACCCCTAATCGTATCAAGCATTATTACCCTAAAATGTGATTTTCCCACGATGGTTTTTTAAGGTGATTGTCCTATCCCGCCATGACATATGAAATGTATGTGTACTGAGGCACATTATCACATCCTCGACCCTTCAAAACTATCTAAGAACTTCCATCGTTTTAGTCGAAAACCCTGAACACTTTCAAAATATCCTAAATCTTAAAAACCCTAACCTTAAAAAAATAAAAGCCCTAACCCTAATGAGAGAAAGTGAAAGCGCGTTCAGTTGGACGAGCTTTCCTGCCATTTGTGCAGAAAGCGCACCCAGCTAGACGCATTTTCACTTTCTCTCTTTAGGGTTAGGACTTATTTCTCTAATTAAATTAAAAAACGGCCTAAAGGCCAAAATAAAAAAAAAAGTAAAGGCCAAATTAAAAAAAAAAGTTTATTCAGCTAATTTAACCTCATTTATATTCTTAAATAAAACAAGGGCTCGAAAGAAATACATATTTAAAAAAAAACATAGAAAGAATAGCCCTTTCATTTCACTCACAAGGGGCTTTCTATTTCCAAATAGATTTTTGCATATACATTTGAATTACAATGAAAGTTTCATGTATATAATTGCATAAACTAAATTTTATGTATTAAATTGCACATTTGATGAAAATTCAAATATAATTTTGAGATATCTCAAAATTATTTGGACTATTAAATTTTAATTGGATTTTACGTGACAGTCAACATGACAATTCAAATGTACTTTATTGATATAACCATAATTTTTAAAATTAAAAACTTTTTTGACCTTTAATTATGTTTTTTTAAAATTTTTATGAAATACACTTTAATTATCATGTCAATTACCATATCACTATCATTACTTTTTTAATAGTTCAATTAGGTTTTCTTAGAAAAGAAAAGTAAAAATTAAAAATTGATAACTAAAGTTATAAAAAATAGAATTATGATAAAAATAATTAAAGAATTCAAAATTAATGATTAAATTTATCATTATACATATAAATAATGGCTATTAAAATTTGTAATAACAAAATTAATTGCATTAAAGTAATTAGCAGTGAGTTTGACTTTTTGCTGTACAGAATACAGCTTGTTTTTTTAAAGGAATTCCAAGTCCCAACCATTATTAATTATTCAAGTTATGTACCACAGAAAGCAATTGATTAATGCTGTGGTTATATTAATTAATCCGTGAAACGCCATAAACACAGAGTTTGCATGTGCTTTAGCCTTTATCCTAAAATAATTGTTAAAAAAAGTAAATAAAGAATTCCCAACTTTCATTCCCATCCCCATAGACGTTTTTTATTATTTATATTGGAAAAGTAACTTATTTATTTTTTCAAAATAAAAAGAGGAAAGTACTTGGGCAAGTGTGTACCACGTTCAAACTATTAATTTGCCATATTTTAGCTGTAAGCAACAAACAGTGCATGGAACTAAGTAGCCTAACACTAAGTAATTAAAATTAATAATTTAACAATATAAATTATTATGAATTTTATAATGAGTGTACTTATAAGAGTACTATTTATCTTATAACTGTCTTTAGTGAAAGGCAAAGATTTTATTTATACCAAAGGGATCAAGTTTTACATCTTTTCTTTTCAATTTTATGTTTTACTATAATAAACTATACCTTATACATCGTATTTCAAGATAATTATTAAAATTATTTAACTACTTATTTTATAATAATATTTCAGTCAGATTTAATGTGCATAGCACATACAAATACGTTGTTAAATACTAATATTAAATAATATTGGTATACCCTCAACCTCTCATATATCACTTATCAGGAATCAGGGTCGATACCTCAAGAAGATCTTTCAGGCATTGCCCCTCGAGATTTTGGACATATAAACTCCTTGTGGAATCTCCTCATGAAAATTCTTTCCATTAGACCTCTTCGGACCTAATTTACATAAGGATCTCAACTAACCACCATTTAATCAATTGTCAAATTCTATTTAAACGTGTCACTTTAGTGGTCCTATTTAAACATGTCAGACCGATTGACTTAATAACCTTTTGTTGCCTATATAACCATATAACACATGGCATCTTGGACTTCTAGCCTAGAATATATAAGTAAACACTTAACTACCTCAAGAAGGGGAATCTTTTTCTCTTTTCTCTCTCTCCCTTCTTTTCTCGAACTTAACTCTAAAATATCTTTTAACCCTAGATTGATCAACAGTGGCTCTCCACCTTGCTCTAAACTTGGTGAACGACCAATCACCACATAGCTCTGCCCTTATTTGATCCTTACATCAACAAGTATATATAACAAATATTTTTAACTTTAAGACATTATTTGATAAATTAAAAAATTAAGTGCAGAAAAATTAAATCTTAAATCTTAAATGTTGATTTTAAAAGTACTGAACTTCAACTATAAAATTTGTTTGTTTTGTTCAATAGAAATATTTTTTATTGCAATTGTTAAATTTTGATTTTTTTTATTTTAAAAATTTACCATTACTCTTAATTTGAATATAAAAATAAATATCTAGTAAAAGATAAAAGTGATAAATATGAAAATAGCATAAAACTAAAAGAGATAAATACTTTTACCAATATCCAAATTAAAAATAAAAGTAACTAGTTTAAATTATTGGTTTGCAACTTAAAGGGTAAAGAATGTTAAAAAAAAAAAAGCATATAAATTAACTAAATATATTTTTCAATAAGTTAATCCTTATTTACTTATAATTTCTAATGTTTCATTTATGATATTATATGAAATGATTTTTTTTTTAATATTTGTTGATAAATACATATAAAATTTTGAATGGCTCAAAAAACAAGTAAGCTCTTAGCGCTTTTTTGGCAAAGGCTACTCGCTCGCGTCTCGGTAGAGCTGTCTTTGCTAGCTTTATTTCTGGCTTTAAACCTACCTCCTTGACTACATTCTGATAACCGCTTGGCAGCCCGCTCTGAAATGCCTCGACGCGCCGCAGCCACTACTTTGACTCCTTTTATGCAATTTTATTATAAAAAATTGGTGTGGATATGTCCCTAGTATGCATTTAAAAGCAAACCACTAAAAAAAATAGTATATAGAAACTACTTCTGACATCACCACAGTCCATTTTAAAGAAAAATATCAAAGTTACGGATAGCATTGAGAATCTGTTGGTAAGGCCTGGTATCCCTCGTTCCTAATCGGGCAATTTCATTTAAATAAGCTCGGTATGTACGCAGGGAGAGTGCCCGACCATGATCATAGAATACAAACCCCCGAATTAGGTTATCAAATAAGCTTTAAGAATTTAAGTTGTAACATTTTGGTCGAGTGTTCATCTGTTTCAGTAACAGTTTAAGTTTGAATCATTATTGTATTTAAAAAATCAATATGAGGGTGCTTTTGTCTTTTTAAAATTTTTAATAAAAAATATTATAATAGGATTTATATTTAAGGAACGTTTAGTTGTAAACTTTTAGCTTTAACCATTAAAGTCAAAACCTCAATTGATTTTAATATAAAAATTTTATAAATATATTTTTACATAATTTTTCTTGAAAATAATTCACTTCCACCTATATAAAACTACTTTACACACTTTTGTATCTCTTTATATGATTCATATTTTAACAATCCAATTGTTAAATTTTTTATTTCATTCATATAAATCATGTTTGTCAAATTTGATGCAAATAAAAAATTTATAACTATTTGTTTTGGATAAAAACTTTCAACTGTTCACTAAATATTAATATATATAGTATTTTAGATCAATATGATAGAGACATCAAGTTAATTTAAAATTTTACATATATGATAAATACAATTATATCGATAAGTTCAAAGGTTGGATCATTAAAATATTAATAATACAAAAAAATAGTAGAAAATTACTTTAATTTTACACTGATATAAGTAAATTATTTCCAAACAATTCTTAACCCCAGTTTTCCTCTCTTTCAACTATAAAATTCAAAGGAAAATTGTTTACATGTCCTATTACTTATGTAATGAAGTAAATGAAAGATTCAAAATTTTGAGTTTAGATGTATTGATAATTTAACTTTTGCATTTTAACATTTTTAGCTCGTTTTCATATTCTTAATCTACCATGTCAAAAACAAGTAATTGAAAATTGTTAGAATTAAGTGACCCGAATTCTTATTTAAATAAAATACGATGGAAAATAAAATAAAAGAAAAATCCATATAGAACTAGACTTCTTTTATTTTATCTTAGAATAAGGTTTTTTAAACCTTATTAAACTCCATCTATTTTATATTTATTAGGATAAGGTGTTTCAATCCTACTAGAATATGGCTTTACAAGCCTATAAATAGACATAGTCTATTCCTCTTGTATTGATTCAAAATTTTCGACATAGTGAATTTTTTTCTTCTCCTCTGCCCGTGGTTTTTCCCAAAGGGTTTCACGTAAAATTTGTGTGTTCTTTATTTTATTTTTCATAAATTGGTATCGAGCTTAGAGCTTCGGTTGTTCATCTCGATCACGGTAATGGCGTCTTTGAAATATGAAATTTTGTGTTGGATCGTAACACCGATTTGCGTTATGGCGATTAAGATGCAAGCGGTTCTTGCAGATGGATCTCGGAGGATACCTGCTAGGGATAGATAAGATGCCTTCGACATTAACGAGATGAAGGGAAGAAGCGTAAGGATCGAAAGGCATTAACACAATTACATCTGCATTTGTCCAATGAAATTTTGCAGGATGTGATGAAAGAGAAGACTGCCGCTGCATTATGGAAGAGGCTAGAACAAATATGTATGTCGAAAACTCTAACAAGCAAGTTGCATATGAAGCAGCGTCTTTATGCTCATTGTTTGGAGGAAGGTGCGTCTGTACACGAACACTTAACAGTGTTTAAAGAAATTCTCTCAAACTTGGAGGCCATGGAGGTTCAGTATGATAAGGAAGATTTAGGGTTGATTCTACTTTGTTCGTTGCCTCCATCTTATTCAACCTTTAGAGACACGATTTTATATAGCCGCGAGTCTCTCACAGTTGATGAGGTTTATGATTCTTTAACCTCGTATGATAAGATGAAACATCTTGTGGTTAAACCCGACTCTCAGGGAGAGGGTCTCATTGTTCGTGGGAGACAAGATCGGAATGCTGATGATGATCGTGGTAGGACACAGGAAAGAAATCATCGTGGTAAATCTAAGGGTAGATCGAAGTCTTCAAATAGAGGTAAAACTTGTAACTTCTGTAAGAAGAAAGGGCACATTAAATCTGAGTGCTATAAGCTACAAAATAAGATTAAAAGGGAGGCTGCGAATCAAAAGGGAAAACAACCAGAAAATTCTGGTGAAGCTGATGTTGTAGAAGACTACAAATGATGGTGAACTTCTAGTCGCTTCACAATGATTCTAAAGTAAGTGAGGAGTGGATACTTGATTCAGGCTGCACCTTCCATATGAGTCCCAATCGGGATTGGTTTACAACTTACGAAATAGTGTCTGAAGGTGTTGTTTTGATAGGAAATAATGCTTCGTGTAAGATCGCAGGTGTTGGAACAATTAAAGTTAAGATGTTTGATGGAGTTGTCAGAACACTTAGTGATGTACGGCATGTTCCAGAATTGAAAAGAAATTTAATTTCGTTGAGTACTCTTAATTCAAAAGGGTACAGATACACAGCTGAAAGTGGGGTTTTAAAGATTTCCAAAAGGTCCCTTGTTGTGATGAAAGGGTAGAGAAAAATTGCCAAGTTATATGTTTTGCAAGGTTCTGCTGTTACCGGTGATGCAGCTGTCGCTTCCTCTTCCTTGTCAGATGATGATATTACTAAACTTTGGCATATGCGCCTAGGGCATATGAGTGAGAATGGCATGACAGAATTGAGCAAAAGAGGACTTCTTGATGGGCAAGGAATTTGCAAACTGAATTTCTGTGAGCACTGTGTTTTTGGGAAGCAAAAGAGAGTTCGATTCACTAGAGGAATCCATAACACGAAGGGAACGTTGGAGTATATTCATTCTGATCTGTGGGGGCCATCCAGAGTGCCTTCGAGAGGTGGAGCTAATTATATGCTAACCTTTATTGATGATTTTTCCAGAAAAGTTTGGGCGTTCTTCCTGAAGCAGAAAAGCGATGTGTTTTCCGCATTTAAGTCTTGGAAAATTATGATTGAAAAACAGACGGGAAAACAGATAAAATACCTCCGTACAAACAATGGCTTAGAGTTCTGTTCTGATGAGTTTAATAGATTGTGCAAGTCAGAAGGGATCATGAGACACTTGACGATTCATCATACTCCGCAGAAAAAGCGGCGTTGCGAATGAATGAACGAGCGATCATGGAGAAGGTTCGATGTATGTTGTCAAATGCCAACTTACCAAGTCATTTTAGGCGAAGCGGCCTCATC
Source organism: Gossypium anomalum (assembly GCA_025698475.1). Lineage (NCBI taxonomy): Eukaryota > Viridiplantae > Streptophyta > Magnoliopsida > Malvales > Malvaceae > Gossypium > Gossypium anomalum. The sequence goes on from CM046961.1 coordinate 58,861,650, forward strand.
GCATGTTTTTGATCAACCGATCTCCATCCGCTGCCATTGAGAAAAAGACTCACAAGAGGTATGGTCAGTAATTCGCTAATTATTCGATTTAAAGATTTTTGGGTGTCCTGCGTATGCTCATGTTGATAATGGAAAATTGGAACCGAGATCCATTAAATGCGTTTTTCTTGGTTATAAAGCTGGTGTAAAATGCTATAAGTTATGGTGTCCTGAAAATAGAAAAGTTGTGATTAGCAGAGATGTTGTTTTTGATGAAACTGCTATACATAACTTATCTCTTAAAGACTCTTCCAATAAAGAAAACCAAAAGTAGGTGGAGCATCAGATTAATATAGAGTCAACTCCTCAAGCCATAACAAAAATTGAGAATAGAGTTGCTTCTTCACCACAATACTCTATCGCCAAAAATAGAATTAGAAGAGAAATTAAACCTCCAAAGAAGTATCTTTGAAGTTTGATTTAGTTGCTTATGCTTTAAATGTGGCTGAAGATATAGATGCGAATCAAGAGCCATCTAATTATTCTAAGGCAGTTAGCTGTGAAGACTTAGAAAAGTGGATGTTTGCTATGCAAGAAGAGATGGAATCACTCCACAAAAACAGAACATGGGACCTTGTGAAACTTCCTAAAGGTAAAAAGGCATTCGTTGTAAATGGGTGTTTAAAAGAAAGAAGAGACTCCAGGAGTTGAAGAACCCAGATATAAAGCAAGGCTTGTTGCAAAGGGTTATAGTCAAATTCCAGGAGGGGACTTCACAGATGTGTTCTCTCCAGTTGTTAAGCATAGTTCGATTCGAGCTTTGCTTGGTATTGTAGCCATGCATGATTTGGAGCTTGAGCAGTTAGATGTAAAAACTGCATTTCTGCATGGAGAACTTGAGAAGAATATTTACATGCAACAACCAGAGGGTTTTATAGTCTCAGAAAAAGAGGACTATGTTTGCTTGCTGAGAAAGTCACTTTACGGTTTGAAACAGTCACCAAGACAGTGGTACAAGAGGTTTGATTCCTTTATGGCTTCTCATGATTTCAAAAGAAGTAGTTTAGACAGTTGTGTTTACTTTAAGAAAAACGATAATTGGTTCTTTTGTGTATCTACTTCTTTATGTTGATGACATGTTGATAGCAGCAAAAGATAAAGGAGAGATAAGAAAGGTCAAAGCCCAACTAAGTGAAGAATTTGAGATGAAAGATTTAGGACTAGCAAAGAAGATACTTGGTATAGAGATTCTCATAGATAGAAAAGCAAGTAAATTGTACCTAAGTCAGAAGGGGTACATTGAGAAAGTTCTTTGTAGGTTCAATATGCAGAGTGCTAAGCCTGTTAGTACTCCTTTAGCAGCCCATTTCAGACTTTCATCAGCTTTGTCTCCACAAATCAGATGATGAGATTGAGTACATGTCACATGTTCCATACTCTAGTGTAGTGGGATCTCTCATGTATGCTATGGTTTGCTCACATCCAGATTTATCATATGCAGTCAGTGCAGTTAGCAGATACATGGCATATCCCGGTAAAGAACATTGGAAAGCAGTTCAGTGGATTTTAAGATACTTACGAGGCACTACTGATGTTTGCTTACAGTTTGGAAGATTTAAAGATGGAGTCATAGGGTATGTTGATGCTGATTTTGCTGGAGACCTTGATAGAAGAAGATCTCTCACAGGTTACGTCTTTACAATCGGAGGTTGTACAATTAGTTGGAAAGCCACTTTGCAAACTACAGTCGCTTTGTCTACCACCAAGCTGAATGAGTACATGGCGATTACTCGAGGCTTGTAAAGAAGCTATTTGGTTGAAGGGACTATTTAGTGAACTCAATGAAGACCTTCAAATCAGTACAGTATTTTGTGACAGTCAGAGTGTCATCTTCCTTACAAAATATCAAATGTTTCATGAGAGAACAAAACATATTGATGTTCGGTATCATTTTGTTCGTGATATTATTGCTCGTGGTGATATTGTTGTGAGCAAAATTAGTACTCATGAAAATCCTGCAGATATGATGACTAAGTCACTTCCTATAACCAAGTTTGAGCATTGCTTAGACTTGGTTGGTGTTCATTGTTGAAGTTAAACCCTTAAGGGTTTTATGGAAGAGGTGGAGAACTTGTTCGCGATGAAGAACTTGTTCATTGAGAATTTGTGTCAAGGTGGAGATTGTTAGAATTAAGTGACCCGAATTCTTATTTAAATAAAATACGATGGAAAATAAAATAAAAGTAAAATCCATATAGAACTAGACTTCTTTTATTTTATTTTAGAATAAGGTTTTTTAAACCTTATTAAACTCCATCTATTTTATATTTATTAGGATAAGGTGTTTCAATCCTACTAGAATATGGCTTTACAAGCCTATAAATAGACATAGTCTATTCCTCTTGTATTGATTCAAAATTTTCGACATAGTGAATTTTTTTCTTCTCCTCTGCCCGTGGTTTTTTCCCGAAAGGGTTTCCACGTAAAATTTGTGTGTTCTTTATTTTCTTTTATTTTATTTTATTTTTCACAAAAACAAACAAAAAGGGAAAAATGTTGAGAATCTCAAATTAAAAAGAATAGGTGTAATGAAATAACATAAAGAAATACTAATATTTTGATTTAGTTCCGATGATAAGTGTAGTAATAAGAAAAAAAAAAGTTGTTCTAATTGGGTAATAAAGTGACACAAAGATTGGTAATTCCGAGTATAATTTGGTTGATACATGTAGTGATAACAAGTGACATTCAACCAAATATAAACATATGTAATCAATTTTATATTTCTAATGCAAATCGGAAGAGAGAGAAAAAAGAAGAGTTGATCATTTACACATTTGAGGCTGATGAGATGGTGTTAAGTCAGAATTATCAAGAAGGAAGAAGAGTATATCATCATCATCTTTTTTGTGTTGAAGCAAGTTTAAGATGTTGTCAAACATGGAAACATCACAAGGGATCGTCAAAACTCCTTCCTGTTGGAACCCAAACTCCTCTTCAGCTTTTCTTAGGAGAATCCCAAAGGCTTCATGCTCCAAATACTCCATAGGAATGATATATCGCTTCAGCTCTTTGCCTACGCAAACAGCCAGGAACCCTTTGGGAACGATCTCACCACCATACCCTGTTGTCGCTGCTGAAACATCATTAAAAGATAGTGTTCTTTTAAAGAATTTCATACTCTTTCCGCCGCCGCTGCCGGTGTTGGTCGTTTTCTTTGATGGATTGGCCAACTTTTTCCACTTCTTGACAATCTGTTGAAGCCTGACGATCTCACTGATCTTATTAGACTTTTTGGAATCTATTTACTTGCTAATCTGCTGCAAATTAACGTTAATTCTAGGTCTACGCCTAGCTAGCGGTACCCTCTACTATTTTCTTTCCCTTTTATTCCTTGATGAATGATAGATGGACTACAGTTTAATATATTAATATATAAAGAACATCTCTTTTTATTTTTTATAAATAAATTATATTTTAATTCATAAGTATATAATTGTACCACCAGTTGATTAAGCATTCCTTGCAACCATTTATCAACAATTAGTTAATTAACCTAAAAAACTCAATTATTTTATTAATTTATTGTTTATACTAGTGTTCAACAAGGAGGAGATAGTGGTGGTAACAAGGAGGCTGATTCATTTATGATAGGTGAAGAGTAGAAATAGTTAAGGAATGAGGGGGTGAAAGAATGAGAAAGGAGAGGAGGCTATAGAATACTCAATAAATAGGTAAAAGGTTTTAGAGGGCCCGAAAGGAGAAGATCCTTCATACATCGTGTCTTAGGGGTATTTATAAGTTAATGTCCCTTGTCCAGTAGTACCACGTCATTAACAATACGAATGGTGACTCGCTCATGTGGTCAGTCAAGGGGTTGGTCCACTGCATGTCAATTATAGTCTAGCATAGTACTGTGTGGTCCTTCCCTAGCATTCCCTTGGCTGAGGTAGTACGAGGTTGTTATGCCGTAGTGGTTCCTCAATGGTTCCACTTGGGGAATAAAAGTGAGTCGCCAAAGGCAAGTGGCTAAATGGAGAGCCCAAAGGATAGCCAAAATTGGGAGGCCCCTCTATGGGTGTTGTGAAGTACATGGGCCAGTGGTATTTTGTGGTCCTCAATGCTGTTACACACAAAGCAAAATGGAAGTGAATATTGGCTCAGTGGTTATCTAATGTTAAACTAATACTAAGTGGTATTATGTGGTCGGATTGTAATACAGAAAGACAACTTGTATTAGTAGATAAACCTAAAAATGTTCTTAGTCTAATAAAAAAGAGCAAACCATTTGAAAGACTAATATGTTATCTATGAAGTACAATTGGGAAGATGTTTTGTCTTGAGCATCGGAGCTGGTGACTTCGGGAAAATAAAGACAAAGATGTGACTGACTAGACTGATAGTACATCAAACAAGACACGAATAGAATAGATCCTAGATCCATTTATGAATTTATTCACTTGTGATATTCATAGTGTGGCATATCTTATTCCTAAGTGGATGATGGACTATGTATGCGTGACTCGTATACTTTGATGTAAGTAAAAGCCTAAGTTAAAATAGATAAGGAACTAAAAGTTGGTGCATTGGGTATACGACTTCTGTAGTATGCAATATCATTCACAACAGTGGAATTCATAACCCAAGTAATGGGTAAATGATACTCTCTCATCGACATTGCATGATAGATGAAAAGCAAACGTAACCACGAGTCGTTTATCTTTGTGATAAATGACTTAATTATTATTTGATAGTAATTGATTTTTCATAAAGGAAGATGTAATAGTTACCAAGAGATAAAATAAGATCACATTGGGAGAAAAAAATTATTTTCTTCTATTACCCTTTTCTCTTTTACCCTAGCCACCTCCCCCTCTTCTCTAATCTTTTATTTTATTTTATTTTATTTATTTTCTCCTTAAGCGTCACCGCTCCCTCCATCTCTATTGGGTTGTCATTCTCCTTTCTTTTCCCTTCTCCTCTTCCTTCCTCTCTTTATTTCTCTTAGCCACCATACTTGCACCTTGAATCGCCAAACCCCTTTTGATTTTCCCTTGACGTCACCTTAATCTGTAGTAGCTCGTTTCTAGTCAAATCAGAACAGTGATTTTGGGACCACAAATTCGAAGTCAAAATAATTATTTTATTATTATTTTAATGTTTATAGTATGATAGTATATTTGTATGAAATTTTTGTTAAGAAATTTTACCGTTTGAGTGTTTAATTCGATAAAAAGGACTACATCCCGTAAAGTGTAAAACTTAATTTCTATTAGCTAAAGGTGTCTAATAGCTATAGAACTTTAAACTGGAGGTCCTTATGTGGTAATTAACCCATTTTTATTATGAGTGGACAAGTATGGACATAAATAAGATGATTTATAATGTTTTTATCAAAGGTTAAAAAGGTAAATTAGTGAATTAATAAGTAAATTAATAATATAACTAAAGATATCATCTTGTCTTCTTCATTTTTAACCAAATGTAGCAAGAAGGAAACCATTAAAATAGCTTCAAAGTTCGGCTAGCTATCATCCATGCATGTAAGTTCAATTTTGTCTCATTTTTAATGATTTCTATGTTTTTGAGATCGTTGTAGCTTAATCCAGCTAGCCCAGGGACTAATTTGCAAAAATGTTAAAGTTTTAGGGTTTTTCCATTGATTAATGTTTATGCATTTTGATGTTTAATGGTAGAAAATGCATGCTTGTTGTTAGATAAACAACATTTGTAAAATAATTTTTGACAAAATTATCAATTAGGGGTTAAATTGTGAAATGTATAAATTTGGTGGTTAAATTGTGAAATAAATGGAAAATCTGGACTTTTAGGGACCTAATTGAAATCGGTTAGCATGGGTTTTGGTTGAATTGCATGAATTTTTAATTTTATGAAATAAGGATTAAATTGTAAAAATGTGAAATGTTAGGGGTAAAAATGTAAATGTGCTTTAATTTGTGTTTTTGGACTAAATTGAATAGAGAGAGTATTAAATAAGTTAATTTTGATTACATTTAGATCAAGAAAGGTGAAATATAGATTTAGATTTTCAGATTAATTGACTTAATTTGCCGTTTTTGTATCCGAGGTAAGTTCGTATGTAATAAGCTTTGTTTTAATTGTATTTTAAATGCTTTAATATTGTATAAATTGTGATACGACATTGTAGATATATTCGATGAAGATTCGGCATTGAGAGATCCTGGTTGAACCTTAGGAATAGATTAGGATACGAATGACATGTCATTAGGGGTTTATTATTGTTTTGGGTGTTGGTTCGTATGTCTTACCGATAGCTGAGTTATCTAGCATGTGTTGCAGATTCTCGTCAGCTTGTGTGAGCAGGACCGTGTAGTTACATCATGACTGTCAGCTTGTGTGAGCAGACCTGTTGATAGCTCGAGAGTGAGCATTATTGAGATATGATATTGAGATAGTTTCGACTATGTATTGGCACTTCGGTGCAAGATTTACTGAGATAGCTTCGGTTATATATATATATGGCATCAGAACACCCTTACCCGATTACAAATCGCTAAGCAGGTACAAGGTATTACTAGAACATAGCACATACCATTAAACAAAAAACACTGAAATAGAAATATGTCATCCAATTTGATAGTGTATCGTTATAACATATGTCTTGAACAATATTAGCCAACTTTAATGGCTTATACAAAGTAGTTGATCGAATCATCAGAACTAATATTTTAAACCTAGGCAATTATGACACGTAACAAAATAATTAAGTCTACTATACATGCCATAATTCAAAATGTTTAGTTCAATACCCTAAAGTATTGATAGTGCGGACAGATCTTCGCGATCCTTAACTCCCGAGCAAGTCAAGGACACTATAAAACAAAAGAGAAAACAAAAAGTAAGCTTATAGCTTAGTAAGTAAGTAAGTAAATATTAATGAAAGAATCTAATATGTTAATACAACAACTCAAGTATATCTACTTTAATTTCACTATTCACTCCAATTTGATTAAGTCGTCTCTCACTGCATCATGTTCGCTAAATAAATCATAACTCGAGTTACAAAACTCAAAATTCAAATCCGTAAAATTTCCCTGAATCTAGACTCATAAATATTTTTACTAATTTTTTTTCTAGAATTTTTGGTTCAGTCAGTTAGTACAGTTTATTGGTTAAAGTTTTCCCTGTTACACAGCTCAACTGATCTGACCTCTGTTCACTACGAATTGAATTTCTCCCAGTACACAATTCAAATAACAATAAAATCTGTTTCATTTAAAACTAGACTCAATGAGAAATTTATGCATATAAACTATATTTATTAATTTGTTTTGTACAATTTTTTTTAATGATTTTTCAAAGTTGGAACAGGGGACCACGTAGTCATTTTGAGCAAGTCACACACAATTGCTACTTTCACTCTTTCACCCATTCTTTGCACTAACCTCATTTTAACTTACATATATATATACTACAAATCATTTTCATCACATTTCATACGTTACAAGTGTAGGTCCGTGACTACAATCTCACTACTAAGCCATCCCGTTGAACAATTCGGATCAACCTCGATATTTAATGGCTTCAAACCACACTCCACCATCATACTTCATTTAGTTCGGCTCTCTTGTACACATAGTGAACACTTAGTACCACTCATGTGACCTAGCCGATTTGTCTCAGAGCTCTCTTGTCTACATGGTGTCCTTCACTTGGAATCACGCATGTGACCTAGCTACATATATCCCGTAGCTCTCTTGTCTACATGGTGTACACATAGTATCACCCATGCGACCTAGCTACATTCATCTCTTACGTAGCTCTCTTGTCTACATGGGATACATCCCGTATCACACATGTGACCTAGCTACTACATTGTATCTCGTAGCTTTCTTGTACACATGATGTGCACTCAGCATCATACATGTGACCTAGCTACGCTTCCTCTATTTTATTCGATCTCTCCGAATGTTCAACCGGGATCTCTCTCTATTGTTTATTTCCATTCTTCCAATGGTCTATTTATATTTCTAACATCCGCTAATATATTTACATGATAGGCTGAATTATAATAATGTACATAAAATTAATGTAATATTTACATACAAACTTACCTCAGTGCAAAATGTGGAATTTTTGCAATTTAGTCCAAAGCTTTTTCTTTCCCCCGTTCAAGGTCAATTCCACGCCTTTCTTGATCTATAACAATACATTTAGCTCATTTAACACTCATACTATTTATTTCAATCCAAAAATCACATTATGGAAAAATTACATTTTTGCCCCCTAACTTTTACAAAATTACAATTTTGCCCCAAGGCTTGGAAATTTAATTTCAGCCCTTATTCCTATGTTTTATGACATGCTGAACATTTTTCTCTTCTACAACAACATCAAATTCTCACTCTAACATATAGTTATGAACAATAAGTATTTTTACCAATTATGTTGTTTTACTCGTTTTCACTTAAAACCGAGTAGCACAAGTTGTTTAACATAATTTAAAACCTCATATTCTACCATCAAACATCAAAATACATGCCTATCATTCATGGGTAAATTTTTAAACATAAACCCTAACTCAAAATAATAGTAGAAATAGGTAAACCGAGCTACGAGGATTTCAAAAATGTAAAGAACATTAAAAACGGGGCTTGGAATTACTTACTATGGAGCTTGAAAGTTGAAGGAACCCTAGCTATGGAAGACAGGAAAATTCGGTAGCAACTAGTGAAGAAGATGACCAATTTTGTGTTATTTTTCCCATTTTATTTCATTTAATATACAAATGACCAAAATGCCGATCTTACTAAACTTTCAAAAATTCCTTCCATGTCCCAAATTTTGTCCATGAACTTAAAATTGGTCAAATTTCCATTTAAGACCTCCTAATTAATATTCCAAAGCAATTTCATACTAAAAACTTCTAGGATGCAAATTTTGCAACTTATTCAATTTAGTCCCTACTTTCAATTTAAGCATTTTAAGCATAGAATTTTATCACGAAATTTTCACACAATCACGTAATCATATCATAAAACCCAAAATAATTATAAAATAATTATTTCTATCTCAGATTTGTGGTCACAATACCACTATTCCGATTAGGCCCTAATTCGGGTTGTCACAATTCTCCCCTTTAGAGATTTTCGTCCCAAAAATCTTACCGAAAAAAGGTTTGGGTCTGCTTTCTTCATAGCTTCCTTAGGTTCCCACGTAGCCTCTTCTATCCCATGTCTGTGCCACAATACTTTCACTAAGGCTATACTTTTATTTCTTAACTGTTTAACTTCTCGAGCCAAAATCATTATTGGTTCCTCCTCATAGGTCATATCCGATCGAATCTCAATTTCGTTGGGGAAACCACATGTGAAGGATCGAATGATAACGTCTCAACATTGATACATGAAACACGTTATGAATTCTTTCTAACTCTGCCAGTAAAGCCAACCGATATGCCACTGGTCCAATTCTCTCAATAATCTCACACGCCCAATAAAACGCGCGACTCAACTTGCCTTTTCGGCTAAATCTCGAAATCTTTTCCATGGTGACACCTTCAAGAACACTTTATCACCCACTTGAAATTCAATCTCTTTTCTTTTCAAATCTGATATGACTTTTGTCGATCCAAGCGACTTTCAAACAATCCCAATTATTTTTACTTTCTCTTCGGTTTCTTTAACTAAATCAACTCAGTGAATCTTTTTCTCACTAAGCTCGGTCCAATATAAAGGAGTCCGACACTTACGACCATACAAGGCTTCATGACGGTGCCATTTGTATACTTGATTGATAATCATTATTGTAGGCAAACTCAATCAAAGATAGATATTTCTCCCAACTACCTCCAAATTCTAAAACACAACATCTAAGCATATCTTCGAGTACTGGATTACTCTTTCCGATTGACCATCCTGCTTGTGGATGAAACGCAGTACTAAAGTTCAATTTTGTACCCAAAGCTTCTTGTAACTTTTTCCAAAATCTCGAGGTAAATCTCGGATCTCTATCTCGATATTATAGACATAGGTACTCAGTGCAACCTCACAATTTCAAAGCAATATATAATTCGGCTAACTTATCAAGTGAGTAATCGTGCGCATCTTGGTATAAAGTGGGCTGACTTTGTTAATCTATCAACCACTACCCAAACAAAGATCTTTCTTTTAGGAGTCAAAGGCAAACCGGTCACAAAATCCATGGTAATCTTGTCCCATTTCCACTCGTGCACCATTACCGGTTGAAGTAGCCCTGAAGGCACTTGATGTTCAAATTTTACTTGTTGACATATCAAACACTTGGTTACAAATTCGAAATGTCCCTTTTCATACCGCCACCAATACAACTTCTTTAAATCATTATACATTTTTGTGCTACTTGGGTGAACTGATAAATGTGCCATTGTGCGCCTCATGTAATATTTTCTCAATCAATTTATCATTTTTCTACACACATATCCTCGTCTCGAACATCAAACGATCGTCTGGTCCAACTCGAAAATCTGAGTCGTAACTCGACTCACATTGAGTTCTCTTGGCCCGCAACTCACTATCATTCTTTTGAGCATCACAAATCAATCAAGAAATAACGGTTTAGCTCTCATCTCTCGCTAAGATTGACCCATCATCGACAACGCTAGCCCCGTATTCATGGCTCTCAAAGTAAAAAGAAATTTTTCTCGCTCAAGGCGTCAAGAACTACATTTGCTTTTCCCGGATGATAATCAATCACGGATCATAATCCTTTAATAATTCAAGCCATCTTCATTGTCGCAGATTCAAATCCTTTTGATTCATCAAATACTTCAAACTTTTGTGATCGATAAAAATTCGGCATTTTTCACCGTACAAATAATGTCGCCAAATCTTCAAGGCAAAAACAATAGCGGCCAATTCCAAATCATGTGTAGGATAGTTCTTCTCATGCGATTTTAACTGTCTCAAAGCATAAGCTACCATTTTACCCTCTTGCATCAACACACATCCAAGGCCTGTCAACGATGCATCACTATAAATTACGAACTCTTTTCCTGGTTCGAGCTGTACCAAAATTGGTGCTTCAGTCAATCGTGCTTTCAACTTTTCAAAACTCTGCTGATATTTATCAGTCCATTCAAACTTAACATTCTTTTGCAGCAACTTATTCATAGGAGAGGCAATCATCAAAAATCCTTCAACAAAACGTCTATAATATCCGGGTAAGCCTAAAAAGCTTCTAACCTCGGATACATTCTTTGGCAGTGTCCAATCAACGATAGCAGAAATCTTACTTGGATCCACCTAAATACCATCACCTGAAACTATATGTCCCAAAAATCCGACTTCACGAAGCCAGAACTCACTTTTACTAAACTTGGCAAACAGTTTCTTTTCTCTCAAGATCTGCAATATGGTTCTCAAGTGTTCGGCATGTTCAGACTCATCCCGAGAATAAATTAAAATGTCATCTATAAACACTACCACAAACTTATCCAGATATGGCCGAAAGATCCGATTCATTAAGTCCATAAATATAGCTGGAGCATTTGTTAAGCCGAAAGGCATCACAAGAAACTCATAATGTCCATACCTTGTCCTAAAGGCAGTTTTCGGCACATCCGACTCTTTAACTCTCAACTGGTAGTAACCAGACCTTAAATCAATCTTTGAAAACACTATGGCCCCTTTTAACTGATCGAATAAATCATCAATCCTCGGCAATGGGTATTTGTTCTTTATAGTCACCTTATTAAGCTAACGGTAATCAATGCAAAGTCTCATTGAACCATCCTTCTTCTTTACGAATAATACTGGAGCACCCTAGGGAGAGAAACTCGGTCTCACAAATCCCTTATCTGTTAATTCCTGCAATCGAGCCTTCAATTCTTTTAATTCGATCGATCCATTCTATACGGAGCAATCGAGATCGGTGCAGATGCCTGCAACAAATCAATGGCAAACTCTATCTCTCTGTTCGAGGCAACCTGGGCAATTAAATGCGAAATACATCCGAAACTCACAAACTATCGATGCGATTCAAGCTTCAATTGAGGCAACTCGATTATTCATTACATAAGCGGATAAGCTTCACACCCTTTTCTCATGTATTTACAATGCGGACATGTGCGAAATCACCATAGGCAATTTATTTGATTCATCTGTTTCAACCCACGCAATTTCTCCATTTTCACATTTCAACTCTAGTATCTTTTGTTTGCAATCTACCTTAGCATCATACAATGTCAACCACTCCATTCCCAAGATAACGTCAAACTCACCAAATGGTAACAGCATCAAATTGGCCGGAAAACAGTGACCTTGAATCATTAATGGACAATTCTTGCAAACCTTATCAACTAGTACATATTGGCCTAAAGGGTTCGACACTTTAATCGTAAACTCAGTAAGCTCAACCGGTAACTTTTTATTAGATACTAAATTCATGCAAATATAGGAATGAGTGGATCCGGGATCAATCAATGCAATAACAATAGTATCATAGAGAGAAAATGTACCAGTAATGACATCGGGAGATAATGCATCTTCTCGGGCACATATAGCATAAGTTCTAGCAGGTGCTCTAGCTTCTAATCTTGCCACTGAATCTTTCGTCGCAGTTTTACTGCTAGTCCCACCTCCAGTATTTCTCGGTGGTCTACCCCTACTAGCAGTGGTATTCTGTCTAGCACTCAGAAATCTTTCTTCTTTAACTTTCTCCGGACAATCTCTAATAAAATGTTCGCGAGAACCGCACCTGAAACAAGCTCGCTCGGTTCCCCATCACTCACCATAATGTTGCCTGCCACATTGCTAACATTCGGGCTTTCTAGGTCGCATATTACCCACACTTGCCACCGAAGTAGCTTGAGCTTTAGACCTCGAATACGCTCTACCACGATCTCTGTGTGAATCCCCAATTGAAACTGTCATTCGAGGGTTTGCCTCTTTGGACCTCTTTGATTGAGATTGAAATGGCTTGCTTATCGGCCTTTTTCTGGCATCTCGAGCCTCAATAGTAGCTTTTCTTCTTTCTTTGTTCAATTCTTCAGCTTTAAGAGCTCGATCAACCAACACTACAAATTCTGTCAACTCCAAAATTCCTACCAGCACTTTAATGTCCTCATTCAGCCCATCTTCAAACCTTACGCATAATAATGGCCTCTTGTGGACACACATTCCCGAGCATACTTGCTAAGTCTCACAAATTCGCGTTCATATTCTGCCACAGACATCTTGCTTTGCTTTAATTCAAGGAACTCCTTCCGTTTTTTATCAAGAAATCGCTGACTTATGTATTTCTTTCTAAATTCCTCCTAGAAGAAATCCCAAGTAACTCTTTCTTTTGGCACCACTGCTACTCTAGTCTTCCACCAATGGTTGGCCGAATCTCTCAAAAGTGATACAGCACACTTTAAGCATTCCTCGGGTGTACATGAGAGCTCATTAAATACACGGTAGAATTTTCAAGCCGAAATTCCGCTTTCTCGGGATCATCATCAATCTTTGCTCTAAACTCTTCCCCTTGTTTTCGAATCTTGTCAACTGGAGGCTTGTTCATCCTTACCAAATCTATGCCTTGAGCAGCTACAGGAATCGTCTGAGGTATAGGAGGGGGTGGAGGAGGTTGAGCATTTGGATTTGCTTGAATAAATTCAGCATACCAATTGTTCATCCTTTGGAGAAAGGCATCCCGAGCCTCATCTCCTTGTCTCAATGTCTCAGATCTATTTTCCACAGGCGCGATCCCTTGTGCAGGAGCCAGCGCATTACTAGCAAAGATCATCGTACGCAGCCTCCTTCAGGATCCATTACTATATTAAAACAAAACACGCTTTAGAACAATCGAGTCACCACACTATCACAATATTTTTATGGCATGTATAGCTAGACTTTTACACACACTTTATTAGTCCGAGAACCGACTAAACCATAGCTCGATACCACTAAATGTAACACCCTTTACCCTACTGTCGTCATTGAATAGTGTACAAGGTATTACTAGAACATAGCACATACCATTAAACAAAAACCGAAATAGAAATATGTCATTCAATTTGATAGTGTATCGTTATAACATATGTCTTGAACAATATTAGCCAGCCAACTTTAATGGCTTATACAAAGTAGTTGATCGAATATCAGAACTAATATTTTAAACCTAGGCAATTATGACACGTAACAAAATAATTAAGTCTACTATACATGCCATAATTCAAAATGTTTAGTTCAATACCCTAAAGTATTGATAGTGCGGACAGATCTTCGCGATCCTTAACTCCCCGAGCAAGTCAAGGACACTATAAAACAAAAGAGAGAAAACAAAGTAAGCTTATAGCTTAGTAAGTAAGTAAGTAAATATTAATGAAAGAATCTAATATGTTTATACAACAACTCAAGTATATCTACTTTAATTTCACTATTCACTCCAATTTGATTAAGCTGTCTCTGCTGCATCATGTTCGCTAAATAAATCATAACTCGAGTTACAAAAATCAAAATTCAAATCCGTAAAATTTCCCTGAATCTAGACTCATAAATATTTTTACTAATTTTTTTTCTAGAATTTTTGGTTCAGTCAATTAGTACAGTTTATTGGTTAAAGTTTCCCCTGTTACACAGCTCAACTGATCTGACCTCTGTTCACTACGAATTGAATTTCTCCCAGTACACAATTCAAATAACCATAAAATCCATTTCATTTAAAACTAGACTCAATGAGAAATTTATGCATATAAACTATATTTCTTAATTTGTTTTGTACAATTTTTAATGATTTTTCAAAGTTGGAACAGGGGACCACGTAGTCATTTTGAGCAAGTCACACACAATTGCAAATATCTCAAAACATAGAATTCTTTTGCTTGCTCTGTTTCTTTTATATGAAAATAGACTCATTAAGATTTAATTCCACATCTCATTAAACCTCTAGTTAAATCCATTCTATTTTTGGTGATTTTTCAAAATCACGTCATTGTTACTGTCCAAAACAGATTTAATGCTACTTTCACTATTTCACCCATTCTTTGCACTAACCTCATTTTAACTTACATATATATATACTACAAATCATTTTTATCACATTTCATACGTTACAAGTGTAGGTCCATGACTACAATCTCACTACTAAGCCATCCCGTTGAATAATTCGGATCAACCCTCGATATTTAATGGCTTCAAATTTCAGCTCCACCATCATACTTCATTTAGTTCGGCTCTCTTGTACACATAGTGAACACTTAGTACCACTCATGTGACCTAGCCGATTTGTCTCGTAGCTCTCTTGTCTACATGGTTCCTTCACTTGCAATCATGCATGCGACCTAACTACATATATCCCATAGCTCTCTTGTCTACATGGTGTACACATAGTATCACCCATGCGACCTAGCTACATTCATCTCTTACGTAGCTCTCTTGTCTACATGGGATACATCCCGTATCACACATGTGACCTAGCTACTACATTGTATCTCGTAGCTTTCTTGTACACATGATGTGCACTCAGCATCATACATGTGACCTAGCTACGCTTCCTCTATTTTATTCGATCTCTTCGAATGTTCAACCGGGATCTCTCTCTATTGTTTATTTCCATTCTTCCAATGGTCTATTTATATTTTTAACATACGCTAATATATTTACATAATAGGCTGAATTATAAGAATGTACATAAAATTAATGTAATATTTACATACAAACTTACCTCGGTGCAAAATGTGGAATTTTTGCAATTTAGTCCAAAGCTTTTTCTTTCCCTGCTCAAGGTCAATTCCACGCCTTTCTTGATCTATAACAATACATTTAGCTCATTTAACACTCATACTATTTATTTCAATCCAAAAATCACATTATGGAAA
Organism: Gossypium anomalum; assembly: GCA_025698475.1. NCBI lineage: Eukaryota > Viridiplantae > Streptophyta > Magnoliopsida > Malvales > Malvaceae > Gossypium > Gossypium anomalum. The sequence goes on from CM046961.1 coordinate 58,877,449, forward strand.
AATTACATTTTTGCCCCTAACTTTTACAAAATTACAATTTTACCCCAAGGCTCTAAATTTAATTTCAGCCCTTATTCCTATTTTTATGACATGCTGAACATTTTTCTCTTCTACAACAACATCAAATTCTCACTCTAACATATAGTTATGAACAATAAGTATTTTTACCAATTATGCTTAGTTTTACTGCTTTCACTTAAAACCGAGTAGCACAAGTTTTTAACATAATTTAAAACCTCATATTCTACCATCAAACATCAAAATACATGCCTATCATTCATGGGTAAATTTTTAAACATAAACCCTAACTCAAAATAATAGTAGAAATAGGTAAACCGAAACTACGAGGATTTCAAAATGTAAAGAACATTAAAAACGGGGCTTGGAATTACTTACTATGGAGCTTGAAAGTTGAAGAAACCCTAGCTATGGAAGAGAGGAAAATTCGGCAGCAACTAGTAAAGAAGATGACCAATTTTGTGTTATTTTTCCCATTTTATTTCATTTAATATACAAATGACCAAAATGCCCCTCTTTACTAAACTTTCAAAAATTCCTTCCATGTCCCAAATTTTGTCCATGAACTTAAAATTGGTCAAATTTCCATTTAAGACCTCCTAATTAATATTCCAAAGCAATTTCATACTAAAAACTTCTAGGATGCAAATTTTGCAACTTATTCAATTTAGTCCCTACTTTCAATTTAAGCATTTTAAGCATAGAATTTTATCACGAAATTTTCACACAATCACGTAATCATATCATAAAACCCAAAATAATTATAAAACAATTATTTCTATCTCAGATTTGTGGTCACAATACCACTATTCCGATTAGGCCCTAATTCGGGTTGTCACAGGCACTTAGGGTGCAAGATTCTCGAGTATCCTGTATTATTCCAAATGGTTCAACAGGTATATCGAAGATATGAAATGGTGAGAAATAGATACGTATCAATACAAGTATGTACGGAAACTATATATGCATCGAACATATGGAAGAAATGAGTTCATGGTTAAATAGGTGATTTCAATACATGTTAATATTATGATTAAATACATTATAGTATGTTATATGCATATTTTGAATGATAATTAAATGGTGAGATTTGCTTATTATTTTCATACGGACTTACTAAGCTTTATAGCTTACATTGTTTAATTTTTTATGTTTTATAGTGAATTCAAAGCTAGCTCAGATTCGGGGACCGTCGGAGACTTTTGAACTTAAGTATTTTAATGAAATTAGCCATTTGAATTGGCTTGTAAATGTCCAAAGTTTGGTTTTGTATACAACCATGGGAGTTGACTTATTTTGAAATAGATGATCATGTATATATATGTGCATGGCTTGTGTGATGTGTTGGATGTTGGTTATGTGATGCTTGTTGATAATAGGTGATATGGATAGTAAATGGTTGAGTTAAATATTTGTATGCTAGTGAATCTAGACAAATAATGAATATTTGGATTTGGTTATTTTGATGTATTGTAAAAGTGAGTTTTGGTATGAAATTGGTTGGTGTATTGTAGTAAATGTGTGACTTGTAATGGTTGGTATTGAAATGGCATGAATTGAGTTTGATTGGAGTTGATTTATGTGCCTAGTTATGCCATGTTTTGTGCCATTTGGGTTGATGTAAGTATAGGCAAATTTGGGTGGTGAATTGGCTTGGTAAATAGCCTATTTTTTCCACACAGGCAAAGACACATGTGTGTTTCTCAGCCGTGTGTGACACACGGTCAGGTTGCACGGCTGTGTGTCCCCTGGTGCTGAATTAAGAATCAAGTCAGTATGCTCCACACGGCCTAGCACACGGGCGTGTGACTTGGTCGTGTGGCATAAGTCAGTATACCTTATAGGTAGGGGTGAGCAAAACTCAATTTGACTCAAAAAATAAAAAAATTTGAATTTTGAGTTAAACAAATCGAGTTATTCGAGTCAACTCAATTTTTTTTTCGAATTTCGAGTTCAAATCGAGTTGAGTTTTCGAATTCAAATAACTCGAATAATTCGAATAATTCGAATATCAAACTATAATATTTTACATTTTTACCCTAAACTCTCAAACATTTTTACTTTTCCCTTAAAACTTTTACTTCTTCCCACTTTTCCCCTAAAACTTTTACTCCCCTCCCATCCCAACCCCCCAATCTACCAAAAATCCATTTTCCACCAAAATTTTACTCTCTTATTTACTTTTTCTCAAAATTTTACTCCTAAAAACCCTTAAAACTTTTTATTTTCCCCCAAAATTTTTACTCCCTCCCACTTTCCCCCTAAAACTTTTACTCTCTTCCCATCCCACCTCCCATCTACCCTAAACCCATCCCCCCTCCCCAATTTTTTTAATATTTTCCCTCCAAAAGTTTACTCCCCCCTATTTACTTTCCTTCAAACTTTTATTCCCCAAAACTTTTTATTTTCCTCCTAAACTTTTACTTCTCACCCTTTACTCTCAAATAAAAAATCAAAATTATCCAGAAAAACCACTAAACCTAAATAGTAATAATTTTATTTATATCTACTATTTATATTATTAAATTAAATTTCACATTTTATATTATTTATATTATTGAATTGTTTAGTCATATTGGATATTTATATTAAAATTGAATTATTAATTATGCCATGAAATATTTGTGTTAAAATTTTATATTGGTATCAATTTCACATTTTATCTTTAAAATAACTTTTATTAAAAAAAAATCATATTTTTACATTTAAAATATATTTTAATTCCAAAATACATAGTGATAAAAATCTGAAGATAATTGAAACAACTAAGCAAGTAAAGAAGCTAACATGTATATAAAAGATTAATAAATAAATTATGAGGTGATTAAAGTTAATAAAAATTTTGATTAATGTGGACAAATTTTATTACGATGGGTGACAGTGGTTACAATGACCCAAAATTATTTTTTAAAATTTAACTCGAACAAATATTTTCGATTCGATTCGATTCCAATTCCATCTAACTCGACTCGATTCAAAAAAATTTCAAGTCAAATTAGGATGATAAAATATGATTCGTCAACTCGATTAACTCGAATTTTTTTCATTCGATTTGATCAAATGCTCACCCCTACCTACAGGTTTGGCACGACCTAGCACACGGCCTGGCACACGGGCGTATGTGGCCATTTCTAGGGCACGCGGGCTAGTTACACAGACGTGTGTATTGGCCGTGTGACCCAAGTCAGAGAGTTACATGGGGTCGGGCACGAGCAGGGACATGAGCGTGTCTTTTGCCGTGTGAGACACACGACCAGGACACATGGGCGTGTGTCCATTATATTTTGTAAAATTTTCTAAGTTTTCCTGAAATTTCATAAGTTACGGGTTTAGTCCTGAACCACTCCGAATGCATGTTTTGGGTTTCGTAGGCTCGTAATAGGGACAATATGATTGATGTTGAATGATGATTACATGATATTGGAATATTTATGTGAAATGTACATTTGTTTGTGTTATAAGTTCGGTAATACTCCGTAGCCCTATTCCAGCGTTGAATACGGGTGAGGGGTGTTACACCATCACTTTTTGGATTGTCATTTTCCCTCTTTTCCCCTTCTCACAGCCACACTTTGTACTCAATTCAAGCCACCGAACTTTTCATCCCTTGTGCCACTGGTTTTTCTTCCCTTGTCAAATTACTTTGTCCACTTGAATTCTATTAGCGCTTAGATCTATCCACAATTAATTCCAATTTTAACAGCAATAGATTGGTAAGTATGATCTTAGCACTCTTTAGTTTCAGTTGATGGTACATTGGGGAGTGCAATTTCTAGCCCTCTCTTTTTTGTTATGTTATATGGTTCTGTGGTTCCCCAAATTGGACTAACTCTATTTTCTAACATAAGCCACATTTTGTATGTATTTTCCGTTTAAAGGGCCAGATCAAGGAGAGGCAAATCAGATCTGAACTTGAGGTGTGTTGATCATTCTTGTGGTAAAGATGTGTGTCCTGACTAATGTTATCGCATATGTGTGTGTGTGTGACAACATTTGGCCAAATATATATATGTGCCTCCCTTGTGATTTTTGGTTCAATTTCATATCTTGATGATGATTAAACATTTCTAATGGTTTCGGTTTTGCTAAGTAACCCAGATATTGTAACCACTCAAGCCTGAACCAAAAGTTATGGTCAAATTCTGAAGGCCACATTAGCCACTGAAATGACCCAATAAAAACAATCGAATTCAAAACGTATATTTAAAACCATTTTCTTGTCTTTTTGGAAATAATATATTCACTTAGTAAAACAATCGAATGTCGAAATTCAATTTTGTAAACATAGTTATATATTTACTTGAATTTCTTTATAAACCCATTTTCATATTTGCAGCAAAAAACAATAAAAGTTGGGTTTTTATCTTAAAAATATTTTTAATGAGATTAATTATATTGATGGATAAAATATTAAGCAGTTTAAAAATAGTATATCATGCATGCCAAATAAATCCCAAACAAAATCAAATTTACCCATGCCATAATTCAATATAAAAATTTAATACAGTCCCAAAATAACAAAATACCAAAATATAATTTAATACTTTAATTTAAAATTAATTTTGAGAAACTCCTCCAAATGTCACCATTGAATCCTAACGTTGCGAAAAATCTAAAAGCACAAAACTAAACACGATGAGCTATAAATCCTAGTGTGAGACTTAACTCAATTATTAAATAAGAATTATAGCATACTAATCAAAATATCACAGAGAATTTATACAGTCTAATTTCATAGAATCCCTTATGCATGATTATGCCAATGCAATGTTCTTCAGAAAAATAATGCAAGATTTTTCAGAACAGTTTCTACCCAACTTCGCTACACACCATAAAAGAGTTCCCTAGGACTCATCCATCTAATAACATACCAAAATTATGGACAAGTCACCAAAAATTGTAGACAAGCTACCAGATACAAATATATGTAGACATGCCACCAGAATCGCAGATATATTGCCTAAATGTTTGGATAAACCACCAAAAAGTGCATATCATTAAACTGCCAGAAACTTCCTCCTTTAAATATCGTCTCAACCCTATGCAATGTGACATGGCATATAAAAATAGAATTAGAATGGTAGGCATGATTAACATGCAATAAAATATAGTAATATAAAAAAATTCATCTCATAATATGAGATTAGATTAATAGAAACAAAATCATGCCATAATGCCACAAAACATGAGCGTCAGAACATAACATATTTTATCATCATACAACAAATCAATCATCATTGAAATCAAGTACTTACCATAGGCTCAAAATTAGTAATCATTTTAGCACTTCCCAACCATCATTTAATCACATTATTGACAATAATATATACATCAAAATAACATCATAGGCAATATCTTCTCACCAACTACTTAAGGTAAGATGCACAACTTTAATAATTGTCCAACTCGTAACAAATCTAAAACACAACCCTTACTTTCAGATCTAACTAAACAAGTTCAAATCAGTACCTAAAATATAAAAATCAAAGTTATATATATTAGCTTTCAATACTATAAATATACTACAAAAATTGAAAGAATCCAAAACATTTCATAACTTGATTATGAGATCACTACTTACTATTCTTCAACTTCAAGCAAAGAAAACTTTGATCTTATTCCACTGAAGATTTAAATACCCAAATATGATCCTTCAATCCAATCTAAACACTTGATTAACATATGTATATTTGGAAAACATTAATACTATATATCTCATAACAAGATGGAAACTTAATACTTAATAACACTTACACTACCTATTCATGATGAGCTGAAAATAGTGAGAAAGACCCATGATGAAAGGTGATTGAATTTAGATGTAGAAAATAAGAAAAAAAATAAAAAATGGTGATGAACCCTTAAGAAAGAATAGAAAGAAATAATGAGAAAATAATGAGATATAAAGAGAAAAGAAAGGAGAAAAATGGTAGAGAATAGTGGTGATTTAGGGTGGTGATAAGGGTGGTTCAAATGTGGAGGAATAGCCAAGAGTGGCAGCACAAATATGGTTCTTATGGTGGAAAGTGGCAGCTCAAATCACAACAAAAAAATATTAAGAGGAGGAGGTGAGAAAGGTGGTTATACGGACAACACAGGGTGGTGGTTTTGGAGAAAAAAGATGACAAGAAAAATAATGAAAGTTGATGGCTTTCTTTTGGTAAAAGAGGAGTCATAACGAGTCAAAGGAGAAGAGAAGGAATGTGAGGGAAATAAGGGGAAGAAAAGGAAAGAGGGGGAACGCATGGAGTGAAAAAGGGATAAAACAAAGAAAGAAGAGAAAGATAAGAGAGGAAAGAATTTCCTTTGTATGGCAACAATTTTTGGGTGGCAAGGAGGGGTTTGACCAAGCTTTTAATGCCAAAAATTCAACAAAAATAAAGCTAAAAGGATTCAAACTTCGTTCACTTAGTAGCTTCATCACTACTTAACCTCTAAGCCAAATCACTTGCTTGTTATAACTCCTACAACATTTATTTAAAAACATGGTGTGACACTTACTAAGGTTTGAAGCAAACTTTCACAAAATAGAAAATAATGTGAGAGAAGGGATTCAAACTCAGTTCTTCAAGGACAACTCCACCAATACTTAACCACTAGACTAAATACTTATTTGTTATCAACTGTGCAAATATCTTAAAAATCGGGGTATGATCACTCTCAGTTCACTAACCTAATTTCTACTAACCCGATTGTGACAAATCTGATCTAAAAATAAACCTTGAATCAGTACCAAAAAATTGTCGGTTCAATTCAACGGGTAACAAAATGTGTATGGTAGATCTAACTTTTTCATGCTACCATTTTTCTAAATTATCATGTTGATCATGTATGTGATGTAAACCCTGTGCTAAATCTACCATTGCTACTGATGCATGTTTACTAGTACTGTTAAAATTACAAGCCATTACGGATTGCATGATAGTTGTATATTAATACTGGTACCATTATTGTTTTTTGATTTATAAAAGCATGTCATATTGTTGCATTGGGAAAGGGATATTGAAGGTGGAAGTACAGGCTTTAAATGTCGGATCTGTTCACTGATAAAATATACCGTTATACAAGCGGTTCACCCGCAAAATATTATTTTGGTGTGAAGGGATGGATGAGTTTTGAGGAACTCTTACTATGAAGTGTAGCGGATGGATGGGTAGGAAATTGTATCGTTAATCATGCATATTGAATATGTACTGAAATTTTAATGTGAGATTAATAATCTGATATGAACTGTTTTCTATAAGTTTGTATGCTAATGTTATTATTTATGTAGTTATTTCTCTTTGTGTTAAGACCATACTGAGCTTCATAGCCCATTCTTTAGTTTCCCATATTATAACTCGTCAGGTTAGGGCTCAAACTCGGCACTCAGAGCACTGTGACTAGATTTTATACAAAAGTATTTTAAACTCCATTTTATTAAATTTGTTGATTTTTGTCTTGTTTACAAACGGACTGCGACTTGGACTTTCTATTTTTCTTATGGGTGTTAAACTTTGGGATTTCAATTTTATATAATTTTGACAACAAATATGAATACGGTTAATGTAACAACCCGTTTTTTAGTGGTATTAGAAATAGTGGTTCCGGGGCCACAAATTCGACGAGTAAGTTCATAAATGTTATTTTTTAATATTTACGAGTCAAATATGGTATTAAAATAAATTTTTAATTAGCTATTTATGCTATTTAAATGAATAATTAGGTTCAAGTAGTATGACCCTAAAGTTAAGTAGTTTAGAAAATGAGATATTGGGACCTCGTTTCTATAAACCGAGCCATAAATATTTTATTAAATATTTATGGAATGTTATTAAGGTTGTATTAAAATTTTGTTAAGAAATTTTAATGTTTGGATAGTTAATTAAGGAAAAAGGACTAAATTGTAAATAATGCAAAAGTTAATTGCTATAGATTTAAAATGCAAAAGGACCAAAATGGTAATTAAATCATGGTAAAAAAATCCAAGCGGTGGTGACATGATTAAATCCACTAGCTCTTGGGCTATTTGCTCTTTTAGTCCTAATTGGTTTAGGATTAAATCGTAAATAAGTTTATTTAGTTGGAATTTAATTTAATTGGACCAATTGTGTAATTAAACCTTCCTTTAATGGTAATTATACCATGTTTATATATAATGGACATTTTTGGACATGTTTTAATGATTTATAAGTTAAAAATTAAAGGTTAAGTTTGTAAAAATTAAAGAATAAGTTAAATTAAAAGGCTTAAAAGATGATATTATCAAATTTTCTTTCTTCTTCTTGTTGGACAAGCCGAATATCCGTGGAAGACATGGGGAACGCTTTGAGTAAAATTGTGTTCTTCGATTGGGTGAGAAAATCTTGCCCATTTTTAGTGATTTTTATGTTTTTGAGCTTGTATTAGTTTAATCTAGCTAAAATGGGGACTAATTTGTAAAAATGTCAAATGTTGTTGAATGTGCCACTAATGAATTTGACATGTACTTAAAATTTTATGGTAGAATCTTAAGCTTGGTTGCTAGATAAGACTATTTTGTAAAGTAATTTTTGGTAATTTTACTGTTTAAGGACTAAAATGTGAAATTAGTAAAAGTACAAGGACTTAATATGAAATAATAGCAAATATGGGCTGTAATAGGGTTCCAAACAATTCTGCTAAACTTGAAATTGAATAAAAATGGTTGATTTGCATGTTTTGGGCTCAGGGACTAAATTGAATAAAAGTAAAATGTTAGGGGTAATTTTGTAAAATGTCAAAAAGAACTTGTAACACCCTTAACCCATATTCGTCGTCGGAACAAGGTTACAGAGCATTACCGGAGTTTATAGATCAAATACAGTTATTTCATATCATTTACTATTCATATCATAAATCAATCATAATATCCCTTATATGGGCCCTTGAGGCCCAAAATATGCATTAGAAACAAGTCGAGATTAATTCGGGAACTTAGAGAATTTTTTGCAAAATTTCAAAATTTTTCCTAGGTGCAGGGGACACACACCCGTATGATTCTTACCTTGCTTATGTGTTGGACACTAAAGTATCCAAGTCAAAGATTAAGTCAATGTCGGTTGTTTGTGAGTATCTTGATGTGTTTCCGGAGGAATTACCCGGATTACCGCCGATCAGAGAGATTGAATTTTCTATAGATCTTGTTCCGGGGATAACACCGATATCTATAGCACCATATAGAATGGCCCCTACAGAATTAAAAGATTTGAAAGCACAGTTGCAAGGATTGATTGACAGAGGTTTTGCTCGACCTAGTTCATCACCTTGGGGTGCACCGATTTTATTTGTTAAGAAGAAAGATGGATCATTAATACTGTGTATTGATTACAGCCAGTTCAACAAAGTCACAATAAAGAATAAGTATCCATTGCCTTATATTGATGACTTGTTCGATCAGTTGAAAGGTGCCACTGTATTCTCGAAGATAGATCTCCGTTCTGGTTAATATCAATTACGAGTGAAAGAGTTAGATGGGCCAAAAATAGCCGTCAGAACTAGGTACGGGTATTATGAATTTCTTGTGATGTCATTCAGGTTGACCAATGCACCTGCGACATTTATGGGTTTAATGAATAGAATTTTCAGATCGTATCTGGATAGATTTGTGGTGGCATCCATTGATGATATTTTGGTGTACTTTCGAGATTAAAATGAACATGCTGGTCATTTGAGAATTATTTTGCAAACTTTGCGTGAAAAATAGTTGTATGCTAAATTTAGCAAATGTGAATTTTGGCTTCGAGAAGTTGGTTTTCTTGGACATATAGTATCTGCTGAAGGCATTAAAGTGAATCCAAATAAAATTTCAGCAATTGTTAACTAGAAACCACCAAAAAATGTGACTAAAGCCAAAAGTTTTCTGGGACTAGCTGGATATTATCGGAGCTTTGTAAAAGGGTTCTCGATAATAGCTTCTCCGATGACACGCTTGTTGCAGAAAGATGTAAAATTTGAATGGACCGATAAATGTCAGCAGAGTTTTGACAGATTGAAAACCTTGTTGACTGAAGCACCCATGCTAGTTCAGCTTGAATCGGGTAAAGAATTTGTAATTTACAGTGATGCGTCATTGAATGGTTTAGGCTGTGTCTTGATGCAAGAAGGTAAAGTAATAACCTATGCTTTTAGACAACTAAAACGACATGAAAAGAATTACGCGATACGTGATTTAGAACTGGCAACCATTGTTTTTGCACTGAAAATTTGGTGACATTACTTGTTCGATGAAAAGTGTCATATATTCACCGATCATAAAAGCTTAAAGTATCTGATGTCACAAAAGGATTTGAATCTGAGGCAACGCAAGTGACTTTAATTGTTGAAAGATTATGATTTGGTTATTGATTATCATCCGAGAAAAGCCAATATGGTTACAGATGCTCTAAGCAGAAAGTCTATGTTTGCTTTGCGTGCAATGAATACTCGATTGTCTTTTCCTAATAATGGCTCAATCCTAGCTAATTTAAAAGTCAAACTGACGTTTCTGCACCAAATCTGCGAGGCTCAAAAAAGTGATAATGAGATGCAAGCTAAATGAGTATAGTGTGAAACAATTTCTGATTTAGAATTTTAGATTGGACCTAATGATTGTCTATTGTTCAGAGGCAGAATATGTGTACTGAAGAATTCGAAGCTTGTACAGAAGATTTTGCACGAAGCTCATAATGGTACGATTTCTGTTCATCCGGGAACTAATAAAATGTACAATGATTTGAAAAAGATGTACTGGTTGCCAGGAATGAAACGTGATATTTCTAAATTTGTATCTAGATGTTTAGTATGTCAGCAAGTTAAAGCTGAACATCAGGTACCTTCAGGGTTATTACAGCCAGTGACGATATCGGAATGGAAATGGAAAATAATTACCATGGACTTTGTGTTAGGGTTACCCCTTATCTTTGAAAAAGAAAGATGCCATTTGGGTGATTGTCGACGGTTTGAAGAAGTCTGCACACTTTATTTCGATACATATAGATTTCTCCCTGGACAGATTGGTTGAATTATATGTTTCTGAGATTGTCAGGCTAAATAGAGTGTTAGTCTCCATTATTTCAAACAGAGATCCATGGTTCACATCCCGATTCTAGAACAATTTGCAAGAAGCTCTAGGTACGCAATTACATTCTAGTACCGCATTCCATCTTCAGACTGATGGACAATCTGAACATGTGATATAGATTCTAGAAGATATGCTTTGGTGTTGTATTTTGGGATTCGAAGGCAATTGGGAAAAGTATCTTCCTTTAGTTGAATTCACATTTAATTATAGCTATCAGTCAAACATTAAAATGGCACCGTATGAGGCTCTGTTGGTTGCAAATGTAGAACTCTGTTGTATTGGACCTCGCTCAGTGAGAAAAAGATAGATGGAGTTGATTTAATCCGTGAAATCAAAAACAAAGGTGAAAGTGATTCGGGATAGCTTAAAAGCAGCCTCTGGTCGTCAAAAATCTTATGCAGATCTTAAATGAAAAGAGATAGAATTCCAAGTTGGCGATAAGGTATTCTTGAAAGTATCGCCTTCGAAGAAAATTCTTCAGTTTGGTCCTAAAAGAAAACTAAGTCCACGATTTATCGGGCCATATGAAATCACTGAGAGAATCAGACCTATCGCGTACCAATTAGCATTACTGCCAGAGCCTGACAGAATTCATAATTTTTTCCACGTATCTATGTTGTAATGGTATCGGTCAGATCCTTCACATGTTATCTCCTCGACAGAGGTTGAGATTCAGCCTGACATGACCTATAGTGAAGAACCAATCAAAAATTTAGCACGTGAGACGAAAGCATTAAGAAATAAAAAGGTAGCTTTAGTAAAATTTCTCTGCAAACAACATGGAGTAGAAGAGGATACCTGGGAACCAAATGAAACAATAAGGAAACCTCTTTACTAGTAAGATTTTCGAGGACGAAAATTCTTTAAGGGGGGAGAGTTGTAACAGCCCGTTTTCAGTGAAATCAAAATAGTGGTTCGGGACCACAAATCCGAGGTTAGAATAAAATTTATTTCAATATTATTTTAGAGTCTATGGTATGATAAGAATATCGTATGAAAGTTTCTGTAACAACCCAAAGTTTACGAGTATCGAAAAAATTGAATTTTCGGGTCATTATTTTCGCAAAATGAATTCGTAAATATTTATTAGAAATATTTATGAAGTTAGTAGTGTGGTTAATTAGATTTTGGTTAAGTGAATTAGTTTGAATTAAGGCTAATTTAGTGAAAGGTCTAGATTAAAGGGTAAAAGTTAAATTGTAGAATAAAGAAAAGTCAAAGGATTATATTAGCAATTAAACCATAGGTGACAAATGTGTGGTAAAAATTAGTTACATGTGTTTAAAGTATAATACATACATATGTATTATAAGTAAATGTTTACTCATTATTTAAGTAAATAATAATAATTACTAAAATATAATATAATAATAATTTATTATAATAGTTAAAAAAATAAAAGAAATAAAGAAAAAAGAACAGATAAGTGGAACGAAATAGGAAAGAAAAAGAAAGGAGAAAAGAAAAAGGGAAAATTAGGGTTTTGAAGCTTAAAGCTTAATTTGGTAAGTCAATTTGGTCCATTTTCTTGTAGTTTTGATGTTTTTGGAATCCTAGAACAAAGTTTAACTAAAATTATGTTGAAATTTAGGAAGTTAGTGAATTTTTAGATGTTGATTAAGTTGAACAATTGAGTAAATTATGAGATAAAGTGATAAAAATTTAAGTTATAAGTGGGAGAAGGATTGAATTGTAAAAAGAGAAATAAGTTTAGACATAATAGGGATTAAATTGAAAGAAATTTAGAACTGATGTTTTATATTGAATATTAAGAGCTGAAACTTGTTTAAAGTAGGTATTAAATAAAAATATGAGATTTATTTGAAGAGAAAGAATGGTTATGGTGGAAGGACTAAATTGGAATTTATGTAAAAGTTACATGGAAAATAGAAGAGTGTGTTATTAAATGATATGTATTGATGGTTTTAAATGTTAATTTTTCCACAGCTAACGTAGTACCGGAGACATCGACAAAGAAATGAAAAGAGAAGGTTGACGAAGAGTAATTCGAGAAAACTACGGTTTGTATTTCTATAAACTGAGCTTTTAAGTTAAATGTTGTATGTATTGTTTTATTATGTATGGTAAGTAAATTAAAGATAAGTATTGTTAAATTTGAAATGTATTAACTATTATATGAAAATTTGAAAGTGAAAACCCTGTTAACAGTGTCGGGCTAGTCGCATATAGTTGGCATGCCATAGGATTGGAAGTGTTCAGGGATATTCTGACTTTGTGTCGATGAGGCACTATAAGTGCCGATTACTGTTACTGTTCTGGATTTATTTCGATGAGGTACTCTGTGTACCGCTACTGCTACTATTACTGTTACTATTATAGTGCATTTCAGCTTCGGCCAATGAAACACTGTATACTATCTCAGTGTACGGGTTGGACCGGTGTATCCGTCTAGGTCCGAGTTATGTTAATAGGGGTAAATGAAAGTACTGAAGACTGACTGTAAATGATTTTTACTGAATATTGACTGCTATTAAGTGTAAATGATATACTGATTGATAGCTAGGCTATTGAAAAATAATGAATGATACTGAATGTGCATTGGAACTGATTAACAAAATTTAAATACTATGAAATGAAGATAAGTGATTGAATCATTAAGATTAAGAAAGTGAAAGCTTGAAGTTCAATTGTATATATATGAGCTATTATTGTTTAAGCATTAGTTTATAGAAATACCACTGAGTGTATACTCAGCGTACGGTTTGTTTCCATGTGCAGGTTAACAAACGTAACTAACGTCTCAGCATCCAAGCCAACTCCCAAACTCAAATATTTGGTGATGTTTCCTATCTTAAGAATGGCATGTACCTAGGTTGTTTTGATGTTATTTTATATATAAGAGATGTTAGTGAAGAATGTTAATAGTTGGCTCATAAATGTAAAGTGTATGATATTATAGTTCTTTTTGAACTAATTTGAATGGTTCTTAAGTATAAAATTTTGAAGTTGTTTCGTTTAATGGTTGCTAATATACATATGACAGATTGTTATACTAGTAGAATAAATGTGTAATAGATGTGTTTAATTATATTTAGACTGATTAAGAGAATGGATTTTTAAATTGTTTGTTATTCAAGGTTTGCAAGGTTGGTAAATTTGAACTATAAGGTTCATTTTGAATCCACACGCAATGTCACACGAGTGTGTGATCAGACCGTGTGTGACACACGGCTTGCACACGGGCATGTTGATAGGCCGTGTCCCCTGCATCCTTAAATGTGAAGTCAGGATAGTACACGGGCAAAAGACATGGCCGTGTGTCTTGGTCGTGTGAAGGACACGGGTTTCAAGCATGGTTGTGGGTCAAAATCATGTGAAAATGGCTTTAAAATGGTGAAAAATCAGTTTACCACACGGCCTAGCCACATGGGCGTGTGCCCAGGCCGTGTGCCCCTTTGATGCTTAAGAAATTGCACGTCAGAATTGCCCACGGGTTGGCCACACGGCCATGGGAGCCACACGGTGGCGACACGGGCATATGCCCCTAACTTCAAGGAAATTTTTCGAAGTTTTCCAAAGTTACCAGTTTAGTTCCAAATCACTTCTAAAGCATGTATTGGGCCCTGTAGGCCCATATTAGGGACTTTATGGTGAAATTTGAAAAGTTTTGATTTGGAATACAAATTTGTGACTCAGTTTTGTACAAATGCTAGAGTATAAGTCCGGTAATGCCTCGTAACCCTATTCCAGTGACGGATACAGGTTAGGGGTGTTATAGTTTCGCTAAGAAATTTTACCGATTAAACGTCTAATTTGTTAAAAAGGACTAGATTGAAAAAGGTGCAAAACTTGCTAATAATAGTGGTTAAGTGATTAAATAGCTTAACCAGTAAATAAGGAGGGACTTAAGGCATAAATATGCCAAAAGCTGAGGCGGCATAGGTATTAAAAAGATGATAAAATGGTGTGAACTAAAGGCAAAATTGGAAATTTTTCCAAATCTAATGAAACTAATGAAAGATTAAAGAATTCTAGACATTTCATCATCATTTTCAGTTCTAAAAACAGACATTGAAGAGGGTTTAAGCTGGTTTTTCAATTATTTCTTCATGTAAGTCAAATCCATACCCGTTTCTTGCAATTTTTATGTTTTTGTGATTGTTACAATTAGGTCCAATTAACCTTTACCTTGGTTTTTGATTTTATTGAAAATCTTGGAAGTTACCATTGATGAGTTCATATGATTTTAGTTATTAGATGATGAATTTGACGTGTTGATGCATATTTAAAAGTGTTTTATTAAAGAATTTTGATGAAATCATGATTTAAAGATTAAATTGAAAAAAAATTGAATTCATGGAAAATTCTAAATTTTATGGAATTCATGGGTTGCTATTATTATGTACAAAAATTGCTAGGCTTGGAATGAAGATTAAATTTCATGAATTTCATTTTCCGAGCCTAGAGACAAAATCAAAATTAATTAAAAGTATAGGGGCAAAATGGTACTTTTGCCTAAGATGTGAATTGGATTGAATTGAATATGAAATGTTTTAAATTGATGTTAAATTCATTTATATAGATCCAAGAAGATCAAAAAAGGAGTTATATCGAGGAAAAGAAAAAGTGACAGATTAGTAGATTTTTGAACACGAACAAGTGTCGAGGTAAGTTCATGTAACTAAATTGTGTATATTTATATGTTTGAATTTAATATTGTATATGTGAATTGTATAAATTCCATATGTATGAAATGCCTGATAAATAATAAGTCACATTTGGATAAATGAGATTTGATGGATATTAGGTTTCCAATTGGTTGTGGTCCTGCATATGTTGCGAACACACCATAACTTGAAAGAGCATCCCGTTATTAGCCCTCTCGATCTTCCCATTAATATCTCTTTGGAGCATCCCAATTGGTTGTGATTTTGCATATGTTGTAGACACACCATATGGCTCTTCGTGAGCTTCCCGATTAAAGGTTCTTTGTGAGCTTCCTGATTAATGGCTCTCCAGAGCTTCCCGATAGGGCTCACTTGAAATTTTTGATATATGGCTATCCGGAGCTTCCTAATTAATGGCTCTTCAGAGCTACCCGTTATTGGCTCGCATGAGCTTCCCGGTTATGGCTCTTATGAGCTTCCTGTTATACAACCCAAATAAGCTTCTCGTTACATGGCTCACATGAGCTTCCCGTTTATGTGCTTGTATGAGCATTCCCAAATATGAATTGACAAAGTATAGATTTGTACACTTTATGTGTACTACCCTAGTATCCATCGATATTTTAAATGATTCAACGGTAAAACCCTGATACGAGAAAATAAATGAATTCAAAGTGAATTGTTACTTGTATATACATGAAATACATGGAAATTTGGTATTGATGAGCTCATACACGATTCTTGAAATTCATGTGAAGTAAATGACTAACATGTTTAATGAAGTTGTGTGTTTTAGGCTATCAGCCAAATTGCTTGGATGCATTTTATTTGTTTATTTTAATGAAAATGAATAGTAAGTTAATTTCTCGTTATACGAACTTACTAAGCATTAAATGCTTACTTTGTTTTATTTCCTTTGTTTTATAGTATTCGGAAGCTCGTAAAGGTTAGAAGTGGGCTGAAGCAACATCACACTATCCTTTAGCTTGTTTTGGTATAAATAGTAAAATTTCTTTTGGGTATAATGGCATGTATAGGTTAAATTGGTCAAACTATGGCATATAAATATTTGGTTGAAACTAGCCATTGTTATGGATTGTGTTTGGCATATTTTGATATGTAAATATATGGCCTAAACATGTTTGATATGTGTGTTTAAAATGGTTAAATGGTGGAAAATATATAGACATATTGATGATTAGTTTGAGATAGCATAGCTGTTAAAATATGTCTATATGCACATATGTGTATTTGGTAAGTTTGAACACTTGAACATATGTGATAATATGTCATGCATAGGACTTAGTTGTGGCTTGGTTTTAATGTCTTGAATTGGTTGGTGAATGTATTAAAGTATTGATGTAGGTGGAAGACAAATTACATGAGAAATGTGGCCTTAAAAATGACCTATTTTCATCCACACGGGCAGATGTGTAACACACGGCCTAGCACATGGGCGTGTGATATGGCCATGTGTCCCCTACATCCTTAAAATTGAGAAACAAAACGCCCAAGTGAATTGGCCATGTGACCCAAGTCAGTAAGCATCCTAAATAGGACATGGGCTGGGACATGGCCGTGTGCCCCACTTCGAATGCCCACACGGTCTAGCCACACGGGTGTATGTCCCCTACACCTTGGAAAATTTTTAAAATTTTACAAAAAATTCTCTAAGTTCTCGGATTAATCCCGACTTGTTTCTAATGCATATTTTGGGCCTCGATGGCCCATATAAGGGATATTATGATTGATTTCTGATATGAATAGTAAATGATTTAAAATAACTATATTTGATCTATAAACTCCGGTAATGCTCCATAACCTTACTCTGGCGACGGATATGGGTTAGGGGTGTTACAGGACTTAATTGCATAAAATAAATTGATTTTTCTTTTAGAATTAGTGAATTGTATGGAATTATTATTTTAGATCAAGAATGAGTGGAAAATCGAGGAGAAGAAAAAATTACCAAATAGCCCCTGTAATTAGTCATTGCTACTATTTAGTCAAGTAAGTTTGTATGAACTGTAATCATTTAAATGTTACTTAAATTGAATATTTATTATGTTTTTTGATGTAAATGAATCAAAATATACACGTATCAGTGCTATGACGAATTAAAGGATATTGAACCTCGGTTGAACATTAGAAATTATTAAGATACAAATGACATGCCATTAGGGATTTCATGTCTCGGGTACTAGTCTTAAATGTCCTACCGATGGCTGAGGTGCTGTTTTTGTTGTGGATTTTCCATAGCTCATGTGAGCAACATCGTGTAGCTTACATTTTGACCCATAGCTCCTGTGAGTATGGATGTAAAGGAAAGGTTACGATTATATGTAAAGCCACACTTCATGTGAGCTTTCCGATGTAATTCTAGACGGTTCAACGGGTAAGAAAAGGAAAGGAACAGTAAGTGACTCAATGGAAAGGTTTATGACTATATGAAAAGGTTGATGCTTATGTAATGTATCTTATGAAATTTATTTATGTTATAAATAAGATTATAAGGTTGTCAATGAATCCACTAACATGTGAATTTGATGATGCTTGAATAGGCTTATGTTAAACTCATGGTATTGGAAACGGTAAGTAAGCAAATGGAATAAATCATGGTTGTATGGTAACGACGATAAATTAAATGTTATGTTTATACATGGTTGATTTCTTATGTTTAATGAACAAGTATACTAACTTGTGAGTTTGATGGTGTTATATAGGTTTTTATTAGGCTTATGGTATTGGTAAAAAGTTTATACTTATTCTATAAAGTTCATTATTTAAATGATATGTTATGTTTAAATTTTATACGAGCTTACTAAGCATTCATTACTTATGTAATTATTTTCTTTTGTTTTACAGATTATTGAAAGCTCGATCGGTTGGAAGTTCTTTAGAGATCTATCACACTATCTAGTGCAAATTCAATAGTTTTTGAGTAATTTGGCTAAGGTTTATAATGACATGTATAGGGTGAATTCTAATGGTATTATGGTGCATGTGTTAATGGTGTTTTTGGTATGTGTAAGCTTTGGAAAGCTATGTTGGTTTAGTACACCTTGATACCTTACCAAGTTATGTGATTTCAGTTACTTTAAAGTGCTTGTTGATATGGTTCTCTTGGCATGTTGATGATAATTTGAAAGTGTTTACTCGTGACATGTTTTAGTTCATATTTGAACTAGGTTATTATGTTTGGAAATGGTAATATTAACATGTATAACATGGTTTATAATGGCACTTTGATGAATATGTAAATGGTAATTTGGCATGTTTGTGCCTTGATGTTTAAGTATGGTTGATGGACTTATAATGCTTAATTAGGTAAGTCCTTTTGGTCACTTTTTCTTATTGGTGCGTATGAAGTTTTGCTACAAGATGTTGACATGGAAACAGTCAATAATGTTGTGTTTTAGGCACTAATAGAATGAGGTCTTTATGTATGGAATTAGGAAATATTCACATATTTTGGTAAATGTTGTGTTGCTATAATTGTGGTGCCTTTGAATGACATATTGGTTAGTTGATCTAAGATCTTGAAATGACATTTTGACGTACGTTTGGATGTTGTTTACGTCCCTTTTTAAGTGTGCACAAATGAGTTGAATGTTCATGCATGGTTAGGTTATGAAATAGCTTGATTTAGGTGAAATTTGGGTTCACACGGCTTGAGACACGGGCGTGTGATTCGACCATGTGAAGCATACGGCCTAGCGACACGGCCGTGTATCATATGAGAATTTCTTAAGGTTCCAAGTCAGTGAGTTATACAGCCTGCCACACAGGCGTGTGGGGCAACTTCGAGAGTTACACGGCCTGCCACATGGGCAAGTGACACAGCCGTGTGACCCTACTCAAAGAGTTACACAGGTGAGGACACTGGCTGGGACATAGCCATGTGTCCCTAGTTCAAAGGTTACACGGCCTGAGACACGGGCATGTGTCACATCCATGTGAGGTACACGACCGTGTGACCCCTATTTTGCAAGTTCTACATCTTTTTCCTAAACGTTTCAATTTGTTTCAAATTGGTCCCAATTTGCTTCTAAGCTATTTTTAGGGCCTCGAGGGCTCAATTTAGGGACAGTGTGCATGTGAATGAATGGTTTATGATGTGATTAAATATTGAATGTTTAAATGTTTAAATGCTTTTGATTGTACGATAATGCTCTAAAACCCTAATTTGGCGATGAAGACGGGTTAGGGGTGTTAGAGTTAAGATATTCAATATGTTACTTTAAATTATTTTTAATTGGTACAAATATGAATTTCCTATTGGATTTGTAATTAAAATTAAATAAATGAAATAATTAAAATAAACTAATAAATGAAATAATTAAAATAAACTAAGGTTTTCTTAAAACGGATTAGATTTTAATTTCGACTTTTAAACAAAAACAAAATTGTTTTCTAAAAGTGATACGCACCAGTTCTACAAAGAGATTTAATATATATACCAAAATCCTACAAATACATTTTGCTTAAAATTTTCAAAGTTTAATAAAATACCCAAAACATTTCTGTACTTTAATAAGTTTCGGTACCCTTTTTAAAATAGTGATGACTTCTTATAAGAATTATTGAGACTTTTACTATTTAAATCTTTTTATGAAACCTAAATGATTTACTGAGCCATCTTGGTGGGTAATATAACTTTAATGGTTTGGCCAAAATATTTGGGCCGAGTTAGGGAGGTTATATTTGGTAGTATCAAAGCTCAATTTTTAAACTTGGACTGTGGGATTAATGAAGTTAGCATACAAATTTTAAAAGAGGTTTTGTTAAGTACCATGCCATAAATATTTTATGGTGCTTTCAAAATAATTTCGAGACTCTGATGTCGTCCCTAACTAACTACTGTACTTTTTAAAACTATAGATATATACTAGACTCTATACTTTTGGGAATTTATTATCAGCACCCGAGGTAGGCAACAAAAAGGTAGGCCGCGTTGAGCTACTCAAGTTAAGTCGCCTATAGCTCAGAATGTTACTCCAAATCTTGAGGCTGATTATGGAGAGAATTCATCTGTCACTAGAGGCGGAGGTTATGATGGGGATGATGATGCACTGTCCCATGCCATGTTAAGAGTACTTCAGAAGGTTGCTGGCACTCAGACTGGATAAGGTGGTCATAGGTCTGTGATTGAGAGGCTTCAGGCTAATAGGGCTGAGATATTTAAGGGTGTGGCTGGGACAACCCCGTTTGTAGTTGAGTATTGGATAGAGGCTATAGAAAGAATTTTTGAGGATATGATTGTACCCCATAACAAAAGTTGAAAGGTACAATGTCTCTATTGAGAGATGAGGCTTATTGATGGTTGCAATCTTTAGTAAGAGGTACTCAGGTAGAGCATCTAACTTGGGAATATTTTCAAGAGGCTTTCCAGAAAAATTATATGGGTACGAGGTGTGTTGAGGCCCACAGACTGGAGTTTATTAAGTTGACATAAGGTGATAGGATTGTGGCCGAGGATGAGGTTGAATTTCTAAGGTTGAGTCATTATGCTCTGAGTATGGTGGCTACTGAGCAGGATAAGAGCCTATGATTCAAGAATGAGCTGAGGTATAGTCATAAGATTCAGGTGGCACCGCACCAAGAGACGGTGTTTGAGACCTTAGTGGAAAAGACTATGATTGTAGAGGAAGTTAAGCATGTAGTAAAAGAAAAATGCGATAATGATAGGGCCCAGAGTAAGAGTGTCACATCCCACATTTCAATTAATTATACAAGAGTGATATTGTCTTCTCCTAAGTTTTAAATTAATTGCGTAATAATGAAAACAAGAAAGTGTTGTGGCTTAGTGGTAGGAAGCTCCTTAACTATCCTAGAGGTCCCTAGTTCGAATCCCCTTGCTCTCTTATTTTATTTTTATATTTTTGGCACAATTCCCAAGTGCTCATAGTTTAGATAACCCGCGAAAATTTTCGACATATTTGATTGCGATCTTGATATAGACAGGGCGCTCCTTCATCTCAAAATCTGAATAGAACAATCTTTATTATTTGAAGCGATTCTTTCAGGCAGTTATCAAAAGAGGGCAATTGCTTCGAATTTGATCAATTAAGATATCTGGAAACAATATCAATATAACAATAATATATATATTTCATTCGAATTCAAGGTGGATTCTTATTTTCTATATTCTGTATTCTTTTTAAATTCAATTAGATTCAAGGGCTAAGCACTGAATCAAAAAAAAACAGAGAATAGATTCATGGGCCCCTACTTTATAATATAATACCAACCGTCCACCCCCACGTTGCCTTATGTGGAGGATTCCTTTCCTCCTTTAGCAAGTCAAACTTGCCATAAGTTGTGAGACACATCCCGTCTTTTTCCTTCTTTCTTCCCTCTCCTTCCTTACACTATTTTCTTGCCAAAATAAAGGTGTTGACCACCCTAAAAGCCTCCCAAATCATCCACCACCCTTATTTCCTCCAATTTTCTCTTTTCTTCTCTTTTCCTCCACTATTTTCGCTCATTTTGGCAACTACCACCGTTTCTCTTCATCTTTTCTTCCATTCCTCCACCGTGAGCCTTAGTTGCACCACTACCTCACCACCATCCACACCCCTCTTCTCTCCATCTTCTCCTTCGGTCGCCATCCTTCGTCACCGCCATGAACCACCCTCGGACTATAACCATTGCTACTGTCGTTGACGTCGATTGTCATCGAGATTTGGGTTTTTCTCCTCTTTTCCTCTCCTTTCCGATTTCTTTCACATTTTTCTTCCAATTGACTCATTCTTTATTTTTTTTACTCCACTAGTGTACGAATCTCACCAATCCCTCGTAGACTATTAAACCTCCGAACTTTTCTCTAGGATTCATCTCCGATTTCATTGTGCTATTTAGTAGTGTAAGTTATGCAAAGTGATGGAATCATCATCTTTTCTTGTTTTTCCCCCTTCTCAAATAATGGCTCCACTATAATTGCTTTCTTGAGATTAACTTTCAATCTCCATATATTATGTAGGACAGAACAACAACCCTCCGAGAAACCAATAGTGTGGCATCATGAGAGTAATGGATCCAAGCGTTTGAATTAAGGGAAAGTATTGGTGAGATTCCCTTTATTAGATTTTATATTAAAGGACTTGTTTTTCGTTAGATTATGACTAAAAAGAGATATTCTTGTGGTTATATTTGTGATTGGGATTAGATCCAAGCGATATGTAACACCCCAAACCCGATCTAGACGTTATGGCTAGATCTAACGATGTCACATGATAGGGTGTTTGAAAATCGTGCCGTCGCGATAAAACCATTTCCATTGAATTACTTATCTTAATATATTATTAGTTCCAAAATCATGTTACTCATTTAGTCAATAGTTTCAAAAAGATATTCGTTGCGAAAGTTTTTAAAATAGTTTAAACAATCGGGCGTTTCTGAAAATCATTTGTTTCTTTTGAAAACTGAGGTTTCCTACTACTACCAGTTGTAATCCATAAGGTAAAGATAATTAAGACCCAAAACCAAACCAAAGTCTGAAAGTCCAATTACAAAATTTAACCAGTAAAAATAGACCAAAAATAAAACCAATAATCATAAATTAAAACCATGACAGTCCAGAACTGTGGTCACCATTGAGTCCTTCGCCGCACAAATCCATCTAGGTCTGGGGATTACCTGTGCACATTAATCAGAGAGGGGTGAGTTTTCGTAAACTCAGTGCGTAATCCCGTAAAAAATAACTAACAATCAGTAATCACACTACACAATCAAACAGTCTTGGGCCTAGGCCCCTTTCAGTATCAGTAACGGTTTGGGCTATAAACCATCTCAGTATCAGTATCAGTCATGCGGTTTTCAGTAACAAAGTCCTACCCAGCCAGCCTCTACACACCATCTCTATCCAACCCTACACTCCATGTGGGGATTAAATCAACCCACCCATCCCTACACTCTAGATAGTAAGAATACGTCACAAAACAGTAATTTGCAGCTGAACTGCCAGCATATTAGGCTTAAAAGCCTTTCAATACACTTCCTCCAAATAATATCAACCCAACCCAATGCAATGCAATATACAAAGAAATGTCATGCTATTACAGGTTTGTTAGATACACATTCAGTTCAGTATACATGCTTGTATATAACATGCTCAGTACATGATTCACACAATGAATATCACACAGTTAAGGGTCTAAGTAGTGTTTACTGACCCTACAGAAGGTTCACATTCGACTTGGGCGACTCGTGAACCTTAACAGTCATTTCAGTAAAAATGGGCTCACAAGCCCATGTGGCCTGTCCATGTGGGCCCACACGCCCGTGTGGCCCACACGACCCAAATTGGCTTGGCCGTCACGGCCTGGCCTCGTCGATCACACGGCCGTGTTAGGGCACACGGCCTGCCACAAGGGCAACCATACGCTCGGTTGGCGTCGACAGTGAGATTTTTTAACTTTTGCTGAAACCTTATTTTCTGCGCAATCGACTACACACCTGTATCGTTTTTGATGCCTAATCACTTACGAGCACTCCAGTACCTAAAATCAACAAATCAAAGCCCCAATTTTAGTAACATAACCGAGACTTAAACGGTATTGTAACTAGACGTTCATCTATAAATATCGAAACCCTTACCTTCGATCGAAATGAGGAATTTACATACTCAACTCATCGATTGGGAACGATTTTCAGTCCCTTGATTAACTCCTAAACACCAAAAAGGAACCCCTCTTAGAAAGTAACCAGAAACGTTAAGACTAGCAATAACTGAAACTTACTGATATCATGCAAAAGCTGAATTAACGAGCCACAGAAAATTTAGAAGTAGAAGGGGAATCAAATAAGGAAATCGGCAGCAAAGAATGAAAGGAGTGACGGCAAAAAAAAGAGTGGAAGAGAGAATGTGTACTTTCAATCGTTGATCAAAATGGAGACTAAAGGAAAAATCAAATAGAGAAGGAGGACAAAGAATCAAAAATTTGGCAGAGAACAGAGAAGAAGAGAAAGAAGAAAAAAAAAAAGGAGAAAGTAAAGGAGAAGATGATCATTTTTTTTTTTTTACAGAGAGAATTCTTGGGAAACTGTTTTACTCAAATCCCACTACCTACCCTATCTCAATCCCTTAATTTTCTCCCTCAACTCCCACTAAACATCCACCACTCAGAATCCCAATTCAGCATAACTCTGGCTGAACTTTAAGCAAAAATACTACTCATTGCCATCGCAAAGAATCGAACACAAGACCTCCAACACACCAACACTCCACTTAACCACTAGACCAGCTATCCCATTCTGATATGGTTTTACAAACAATTAAATAAAAGCCTACTGAACAAGAGTGAGGCTTAACTTAGAAAAAATTTCAGAATTTGCCAAAGGCATGGCTTGAACTTGGGACCTCTCACACACACAGAGAACACTTAACCATTGAAGCATATACAAATTTGTGTCAAAATTTACAAGAACAAAAATAAGAAATTTGGGGCGTTACAACTCTACCCCCCTAAACGAAAATTTTATTCTCAAAATTTACCTGATCAAAATAGATGAGGATACTGTTGACGCATCAAATCCTCAGGTTCCCTCGTGGCCTCCTCAGTGCTATGATTACGCCATAGAACCTTCACTAAAGGGATAGCCTTCCTCCTCAAAACCTTTACGTCACGATCCAGAATCTAGACAGGTCCTTCTCAAAGGTCAAGTCTGGTCTAACCTTAATCTCCTCAATAGGGTCAATATGAGTAGGATCAAAGTGGTAGCACCTCAACATAGAGATGTGGAACACATCATGAATATGATCCAACTCTGAAGCTAGATCCAGCTCCGAAGCTAGCTCCAACTGATAAGCAACTGGTCCCACTCGCTTCAGAATATAGTAAGGTTTAATAAATCTAGGGCTCAATTTGCCCTTACGACCAAACCTCAGTACTTTCTTCCATGGTGAGACCTTGAAAAATACTAATTCCCCCACAAAATACTCGGTCTCACGCCTCTTCAAATCTGCATAAGATTTCTGCCTATCAGAAGCCGCTTTCAAATGATCCTGAATCAATCTAACCTTATCCTCTGTCTTAGAAACCAACTCAGGACCCAGAACCCGTCGCTTGCCCAACTCAATCTAACATAAAGGAGTGCGACACTTACGACCATATAGTGCCTCATAAAGTGCCATCTGGATGCTAGACTGGAAGCTATTATTATAGGCAAACTCCGCTAATGGCAGATACTTCTCCTAACTTCCTCGAAAATTAATAACATAGCTCCTCAACATATCCTCCAGTATCTAAATCACCCTCTTAGACTGACCATCGGTGTGAGGATGGAATGCAGTACTGAAGTCCAACCTTGAACCTAGAGCCTCATGCAACTTTCTCTAAAATCGAGACGTGAAACGAGGATCCCTATCAAAGATGATTTAAACTGGTACCCCATGTAGTCTCACTATCTCAGAAATATAAAGCTTCGCTAGCTTCTGCAGAGAATAATCCACCCTACCCGGTATGAAGCGCACAGACTTGGTCAACCGATCCACGACGACCCATACAAAATCCTTCTTAGTGGGTGTTAAGGGCAACCCTCGTTCCCACTTCCATAGAGGAATCTTAATCGGCTGCAGCAAACCCGAAGGTAATTGATGCTCAGCCTTAACTTGTTGGCACGTTAGACATCTCGCCACAAAATCAGTAGCCTCACATTTCAACCCTGGCCACCACTATAACTCATGGAGGTCTCGGTACATCTTATTTCTGCGAGGATGCATAGCATAAGGGCTACTATGCGCTTCCCTCAATATAGACTGTCTCAGATCAGTATAATTTGGAACACATATTCTCCCACGGAAACAGAGTACCCCATCACTATTCAGTCCAAAATTCGTTGTGCTACCACTTTCAATCTGTTGGAACCAAAAACCTAAAGACTCGTCCTCCAACTACTTACCCTTAATCTGCTCAATCCATGTCGGCTTAACCTGAAGCTCGGCTAATAAGCTACCATCATCAAATAAGATTAGGCAAGCAAACATTGCCCTCAAATCAGTCATAGCTCTACGGCTCAGTGCATCAGCCACCACATTGACCTTGCCAGGATGGTACTCAATGGTGTAGTCGTAGTCCTTAAGTAGCTTAATCTATCTATGCTGCCTAAGATTTAGCTCCTTCTGAGTAAGGAGGTACTTGAGGCTCTTGTGATCAGTGTAGATGATACACTTCTCACCATAAAGTAATGCCTCTAGATTTTCAGTGCAAATACCACAGCGGCCAATTCTAAGTCATGCGTCGGATAATTCGTCTCATGTGTCTTGAGCTGATGAGACACATATGCCTTACCATCTTGCATCAACACACATCTCAAACCAACATGTAACACATCACTATAAACCGTGAACTCTTTTCTAGGTTCTAGCTGTATCAAAACAGGGGCCTCAGTCAGTACAGTCTTGAGCTTCTTGAAACTCTCTTGCTGCGCATCAATCCAATCAAACGATACACCCTTATGTAACAGCTTAGTTAAGGGTGCTACAATCAATAAGAAACCGTCCACAAATCACCGATAATAACTTGCCAGCCCTAAAAAACTGCGGATCTCCGATACATTCCTAGGTTGTTTCCACTCCAACACAGCCTCAATCTTTCGAGGATCAACTTGAATCCCCTCAGCAGAAACCACATGACCCAGAAATGTCACCTCATGTAACCAGAACTCGTACTTACTGAACTTAGCATAGAGTTGTTTTTCCTCAAAGTCTGTAAGACGACTCAAAAGTGCTCATCATGCTCCTCCTTAGTCCTCGAGTAAACCTGTATGTCGTCAATGAACACTACCACAAATCGATCCAAATAAGGCTGAAATACTCGGTTAATCAAATCCATGAAAGCTGCTGGTGCATTAGTTAGTTCAAATGGCATCACTAGGAACTCGTAATGACCATAACGAGTCCTAAACGTCGTCTTATGTATGTCAGCCTCTTTGACCCTCAACTGATGATACCCAGATCAGAGGTTAATCTTGGAGAATATTGAAGCTCCTCGGAACTGGTCAAACAAGTTTTGCCAGGCAACCATACGCTCGGTTGGCGTCGACAATAAGGTTTTTTTACTTTTGCTGAAACCTTATTTTTTGCGCAATCAAGTACACACCTGTATTATTTTTTATGCCTAATCACTCAAGAGCACTCCAGTACCTAAAATCAACAAATCAAAGCCCCAATTTTAGTAACATAACCGAGACTTAAATGGTATTGTAACTAGACATTCATCCATAACTATCGAAACCCTTACCTTCGATCGAAACAAGGAATCCACGCACTCAACTCATCGATTGGGAACGATTTTTAGTCCCTTGATTAACTCCTAAACACAAAAAAGGAACCCCTCTTAGAAAGCAACCAAAAACGTTAAGACTAGCAAGAACCGAAACTTACCGATATCGTGCAAAAGCTGAATTAACGAACCACGAAAAATTTAGAAGTAGAAGGGGAATCAAACAGGGAAATCGACAGCAAAGAATAAAAGGGGCGACAGTAAAAAGAAGAATAGAAGAAAGAATGTGTACTTTCAATCGTTGATCAAAATGGAGACTAAAGGAAAAATCGAATAGAGAAGGAGGACAAAGAATCAAAAATTTGGCAGAGAACAGAGAAGAAGAGAAAGAAGAAAAAAAAAACAAAAAAGAGAAAGTAAAGGAGAAGATGATCATTTTTTTTTTTTCAGAGAGAATTCTTGGGAAACTGTTTTACTCAAATCCCACTACCTACCCTATCTCAATCCCTTAATTTTCTCCCTCAACTCCCACTAAACATCCACCACTCAGAATCCCAGTTCAGCATAACTCTGGCTGAACTTTAAGCAAAAATACTACTCATTGCCATCGCAAAGAATCGAACACAAGACCTCCAACACACCAACACTCCACTTAACCACTAGACCAGCTATCCCATTCTGATATGGTTTTACAAACAATTAAACAAAAGCCTACTAAACAAGAGTGAGGCTTAACTTAGAAAAAATTTCAAATTTTGCCAAAGGCATGGCTTGAACTTGGGACCTTTCAAACACACCCAGAACACTTAACCACTGAAGTAGATACAGATTTGTGTCAAAATTTACAAGAACAAAAATAAGAAATTTGAGGCGTTACACGAGACCTCTACAAAAGGAGCGTAAGGTCTAGATCTACAATAAGGTGTGGGGTCTTTAACTTATGTCACATGATGAGTGTTTATTTTATTATATCAACATGTTAATAACTGTTTATGCGAGGTACACTAAATACTCATAAAGAGGGTTGAAAACCCCATTGATGATAAACCCAAGTAAGTGACCCTATCCATTGTTCTTGAAAAGTATATTATGTGATGTGATGATATTATGAGATTGTGATGTTTGTGCAAATTGCATCTATATGTAGATCTCATTCTCATAACATATGACGTATGGTTTCTTTATTATCGTTATGATTCCATTATGCAAATATGAAAATATGAATATGACTATGTGATATGTGATCCTATGTGTAAAGCATGTTTACAACATGTTAACGTGAATTGATTAAAATGAGAAAATGGTCGTACTATATGCATGGGATGAAATGCAAGCTGTGACTCAAAGTTAGGGAGGATCCCGATTTGTAAGCTCTATGATAAACGTCATCTGGGTGAGTGTTGGAAGAAGATGGGTGCATGTCTGAGATGTGGATCTATAGAGCACAGAGTGAAGGATTGCCCACGTCCGGTTGGTCAGATGCAAGCTGTGACTTAGAGTTAGGGTTTTGGGCAATTACCTCCTAAAGGTCGTGAGCAAGGTGGGAATGGTAGTTCTGGAGTCGCAATAGGTGCAACAGGTACTGTGGGTCGTGGTCAAAAAGCACTGAGTCAGAATCTAACCAAGACTAAAGCTAGACAGTTGGCATTAGTTTATGCGACTAGACGTCGAGAGGATTGTGACGCATCTGATGTCATAACAGGTACTTTTACGATCCATTCTATGCCATAACACAATCTTGGCATGCTATGTGGTGAAAGCACCTAGAAAAAATAGATGTCTTTACTTTGTGAAGGCATATTGTTATTTTTAATGATCAAAGAACTTAATTAATTGCAATTTTAATCTTTAATAACTCAATTGACTGCAAAAAAAAAAAAAAAAGTATAAAAACTTAATTGATTTTTTTAAAAAAATTCAAGGACTTCTAAGACCATTTAGCTAAAGAAAAACAACAATTTAGATTCTATTTGATAAAAGAGGAATTTATTTTCATGTTTTATAGCTCATATTCGATTTTCTATTTTCCTATTTTTTTCATCAACCAAATTATCTTAATATATCAAAACATTATTTAACATTGCTTTTTAAATCAATTTTTTAAGCGAAAAATTCTAAGTTTTAACTTTTTAAAAGCTCGTTTAGGTGCAATGTTATAAACTATAAAATCTTATATACAATTAACAGATTAAAATTAAATGTTGCAAATAATTTATATTAATTCCTTAAAATATTTAAGTGTTATATTTCCTATGTTATAATATTAATAATATATTATTATAAATTATGTTTATATTTCTATTATAATTTAAGATGAAGTTTTAATATCTAAATACTTTATATTATTAATTATAAGTACTTCATCAATTATAAAACTTTTATTAATTATAAGTGTTATTTTCATATCCAATCTAAAATATACATTTTAAATTTAGAAACAAATTAATTATTTACTTAACGAGTTATTTAAAATTTTTATTTCGCATATCATAGTATAATACTATTTAAAATAACTTATTTTATTTTATATATTTAAAATAAACATTTTAAAGTTCTCCAATATTTTGATAACTCTCAAATCACTTTTTCAGTTACTTTTCGAAACACATTTTCAAATTTTAATATTAAATTAACCTCGACGTCACATAAATACTGCTGATGTGACTTAATTGAACGATCCTAAACCATGTCAATTTTCATACCGATTATTATAATTCAATTTTTTTTTTAAAAAAGGGAAATTCTGACGTGACAATTTAGTGAGGGTAAATGCCACATCATTACTGTTAAGCATTGGACTAGCTAAATCGACCTTATACAAAATTTAGGTACTCAATTATGAATTTATGTTTAAGCCATAAATACAAAACCGTTTTCAACAGTTTTTGAAGGTAAAAGTTAGGAAACGCATTAAAAACTTGAAAATGGAAAAACGCATTAAAAACTTGAAAATGGAATCTCAAAGTACAAACGTTTAACTGAAAATACCATATGTGCACTGCACTGCACCCTATAAACATCCCTTATTGTTTCAGATAGAAAACGATTTAGTGAGGCTATCAATTGAGACAGGCAGCCACGGCCATTATAGACATCAAATACCTATCTACCTATCTATCGATCAATCTGTTGTGTATGTGCAAAATAGTAATACCCTAAACAATAACTCGGTGATGGGTGCTTGTATGTTGGTATGCTGCCTGCTACTCAACTCCCCATCAAATATATATATATATATAAACAAACGAAAGTCTCAGAGAAACACTGGCGCCATTACAAGTGTTATGGTAGCAAGCATTTTTATGAGCACATGAAGTGATGGTCCAGCTGTGTCTTTGAATGGATCTCCCACTCTGCAATCCCATAAATTCCAATTATCATTTTCTTCTTATTATTATTTGAAAGATACTTGGAGATCATATCACTATACCATATTATTGGGCATGAGTATCAGACAACTTCAAGAAACATGAAGAGTTGGAGCAACACAACCCTACAGTTATTAAGGAACAGGAATATAAGAAAAGGAAAAAACAAACTTACGTATCTCCAGTAACTGCTGCTTTATGAGATTCGCTGCCTTTGCCACCAAGGGCTCCGGTCTCAATAAACTTCTTTGCATTATCCCAGGCACCACCAGCTGTGTTTAGAAAAAGAGCCATTAAAATACCAGAAACTGTTGCAAACATCAACAAAGCAGCTACTACTTTTGCTCCGAGGAGAGGATGCCCAGTATAGTGTCCCAAAACTCGAAATAGAAAACCTGCAAATTATTACAATATTGTATGTGCTTAGATTCTAAAAATATACCAAACTCAATAGAAAATCAGAGAAACCGCTTTAGACATCTAATCTCCTAAATTCTCTTGGTAAAATATAATTTACATTCTTGAAAATTAACACTAGGAAAGAAAAAAAAAACTTAAAAGAAAAAATCAGAAAGAAATGAAGGATTAATAAGATAAATGAACAAACTACCCCAGAATATCAAAAAGTAAATAATAGCAAAATTAATAATTATAATCAGCAAAGAGCAATTGACGTACCAACTACAATTGGTGATACTATAGCCAAAGCACCAGGTTTTATCATCTCCCTCAGAGACGCAGAAGCCACAATAGCAACACAGCGACCATAATCTGGTTTCTCCTTGTAGTCCTGCAGTAAGTATATCAGAAAAAATAAAGCATAAATATTCACACAAGATAGAGAACTTATAGAAAAGAAACAACATGATTTAAAGCAACACTTAATTACTCTAAATTTGTTTCTGTCAGATTAATGATAAGAACAATGAATAGAAAGTTTTAAATCTCTTTTCACATCTTTATACTTTTGGAAAGAAACTTTAAAAGTGGATTATGGAATAAAGACTGCAACTGTATCTTTTTTCTCTTCTTGTCACTTCTCTCATAATTCTTCTATCCAGATAAGAAATATTTTTAAATTTCTCTACTGCTTTTTGTTCAAATACAAATAGAAAAGCGAACGGTTAAAGTACACACTATAAAAGGCAATTGAAACCTTAGACCCACCATGATACCCGGCCTCTCAATAAATTGTCTTCTCACTTCCTTAACAACCTCCTGAGCAGTTCGGCCAACAGCAGCGCAGGCCCATGCACTAAATAGGAATATAAGCATGGAACCCAACAACCCACCAATAAAAACCTCAGGAATGGCAATATCAACCTGAAAGATCATTCAAACTACAAATGTTAGACAAATATTGAAAGACATTGCGGAGTAACAACTTCAGGCTCCATTTGTTGTCGCTTTTTTACATGTTCTCATCATTTTTTACCATTTCCCAGAAGCACCAATTCAAACACAATTACTGTGGTTACAAGTAAAACCACACATTTTTCTTTAGTAAATTACTCAATCATTGCTTCTTCTTTTTTAACTCGTAAGTAAAACATTAGTAGGAAGTGAGTGGTAAACCATACAGTCTTTCATTAAAGCATAGTATAGTAACACAGACCTGTTTAAAAGGTTCACGTGCAAAAGATGAAACCTCATCCATATATGCACTAAACAGAAGAAAAGAAGCAAGTGCTGCAGATCCAATGGCAAAACCCTTGGTGGTAGCTTTTGTGGTGTTCCCGACAGCATCAAGAACATCAGTAATCTCTCGCACACTCTCTGGCTGTACAAGGCATCAACAGCCAACTTAAATAATCCAAAAAGAAGAAACTGTAATATACAGTAAAATCTAGAGAATCAGCCATATAGCACCTGCTGACTCATCTCTACAATTCCACCAGCATTATCAGCTATCGGACCAAACATATCCATGGTTAGAATATAGGCAGCAGTGTTGAGCATTCCCATTGTAGCTACTGCTGTGCCAAACAGCCCACCAGTTGGACTTCCAGTTTCGTCCACAAGCCCTGAGGTGTGACCCAGCCAAAAAGCAGAAATAATAGATACACTTATAACAAGAACAGGAAGTGCTGTCGATTCCAGGCCCAAGCTGACTCCAGCAATAATGTTAGTCCCGTGTCCTGTAGAGCTAGAAAGCGCTAATGTGCGTACAGGCTCATGCTTGTAGTCTGTGTAATATTTGGTTATCCAGACAAAAACATACGCTGTAATAATACCAACTAACCCACATAAGGTAAAGTTCAACCATGCAGAAGGTGCTTGTTCAGTATAAAGCAACCACCGAGAAGACTGCAATCATTTCAAAAAAGTACAAGACATGAATAAGCTTTCAATCAAAACAAAGGAATGTAAATGGCAAGATTTCAATACTTCATGAGAGAAAACAGAAAAAAATATTGCATTATGCTCCAGTTATAGATTATATATTACCCCAAAAAATGTCAGAACAGCCAAAATTATTGTAACAGAATATCCTTTCTGAAGGATTGTCATTGGATCCTCTAATGGAACTTTCACATTGGAGCCACGTGTACCCCTAATTGAAAGTATTCCAATTGATGATACCACCAGGTCAAATGAGTGCACAACAAGAGGAAACAGGATGAAGCCAGACGGGTCTGCATAAATATCAAAGATGAGGCCACACCAAAAGAACACACTCAATACAAAGAATATGCCAAAACCAGAGAAAAATAAACTGAAACAAAAACCAAGCTAACAACTCAACATGAAATGTTTTTCGTACCGTCACTTAGTTACATTTTTGCAGGTCTGAACCCTTAATATTAACTACAACCAATGGACATACTCTTAGAACTAACAAACTTAGTTCTAACACCATAGGGGTATAAACTTCTTTCATACCTATTTGTTGACAAGGTTGGTTTGAAAACTACAGCAGTCATAAAACATTAGTAACCAAGACTAGAGATGCCTGATCGCTTCCAGTTAAGAGGCATTTCAAGTTTGTCTTCAACATTAGGTAAGAGCCAAATAACACTAGTCATGCACTTTTACAACCCTCTTTCAAACCTCATTTAACTACAATAACAAAACGAAACATCAGGACACAAGAATGCCTCTTTATCTCATCAAACTGCAAATTTTGGCTTCCTTGTACTGGTAAATTTGTGGTAAATTTATTAAAACAAGATAAAATTATATTTTTGCAGTTGTAAATTGTTGTAGTTAACAGGACATTCACAAGATGCAACAGTATAAATATGTTACAATTCCATTAAAAATGAGAGGGGACTTGAACTCGCCTTCAATTTTACAACGCTGAGCCATTGTTCCACCAAGTATCATGGCACTAATTATCTCTGCTGCAATGCTTTCAAAAAGATCTGCACCTCGAGCAGCACAATCACCAACATTGTCTCCAACCTTCAGTACAAAAGGAAAGATACAAGTAACAAACGTTACCACCAAGATAAAATGTGTGAAAACTTAAACATAAAATATAAAGATAAAGAAGAATCATCATGGCTGTAAATTTGATCACGCTTTCCAATACTGATTTGCAGTATATATTTTCAGCCACGTCCCTTATTGAACTTTCAACCAATAATTTTTTTATTAACAAAATCTTCAAATGGATTACTTC
Source organism: Gossypium anomalum (assembly GCA_025698475.1). Lineage (NCBI taxonomy): Eukaryota > Viridiplantae > Streptophyta > Magnoliopsida > Malvales > Malvaceae > Gossypium > Gossypium anomalum. The sequence continues at coordinate 58,912,371 of CM046961.1, forward strand.
AGTTTCCACGAAATCTAGAAGGTTAAATTTTTTTATGGTAAAGAAATATAAACTTCTAAAAATAAAAATTAAAATATAAGTTTTCTGCTTTCTCTCTCAAATGCACGTGTATTTGAATCTGAGAAAGGCTTTAATAATTATGTGCAAGGTCAAGTAGAAACATATCCCCCAGAGTTCTACTATCACAATAAAATGTTTAACAAAATTGCAATTGCTTTTAAAATACAACTTCAAAAATTTTCTTCCAACGAAAGCCCCTATAACTCCTACAACCATAAACCTTCAGTCCAGTTCATAAATGAACAAATTCATTGTCTAAAATAGGAAATTACACAAAATATCACGTACTCATTTTCAACTCAAAATTAAATAAATAAGATGAAGAGAATAAAACCGTGTTACTTCGGACTCCAAATGATTAATTATATCTTAAGCATCAATTCAAATAAAGAACTCCATGAAGTTCAAATTCAATACCAAATCTGCAATTACAGCCGGGTTTCTAGGATCATCTTCAGGTATTCCTTGTTCCACTTTTCCCACAAGATCTGCCCCAACGTCAGCTGCTTTTGTATATATTCCACCACCCAACTGAGCAAACAGGGCAACAAATGAAGCCCCAAAACCATATCCCACAAGAAGAAGAGGCACTGAAAGAAATAAACAATATTGATCAAGGAAGTCACTAGTACTATTGATTCTAAAACCCATGTAATGCTAGTTTAAGGTGAACAAAGAATCAACAGCCACAGTCCAAATATAGTCATGTTTGCATACAAGCATATATGTAGTGTGATTTGATAGCTCAGCTCATCATAGGGAGACTGAAACTTTAGGACTCGTTAGAGAGAGACCCAAATCTCTTTAGGGTTTTTCAATATAAATTCTGCTTAGGGTTCATTATTCCATTTGTCCCTTTAACCGAGGGCCAGCCTTGTTTCATAAATAGGAAACCAACGGGAAAAAAATTAAATAAAATCAAAACTAAAAAACCTAAGGAATGAAATAAACCTACAACGTAATCCTTAGTTAGAAAATGGAAATTAATGGTCTTTCCTGACATAGGTTTGGCACAAAACATTACTCCCCTCCTAGAGAAGAGTTTGTTCTCACACTCACAAAGTCAGATACACTAGGCCAATGCTGCCTTTCTCAAGGGTGAACGATATTTATATAGTGCTCACACATCCTGAAAATCATCATTGTAGTTGAATCAAAGGCAATTGTATTAGCTAAACCGACCACTACCACACCATTATTCCTTCGCATTACAAACAATAGAAATCAATAGTCATGGACCTCCACCAACTTATTCACATTTATGAGCACCATTGAATGGATCTCTTCAAACTTCTAACCAACATTCACAATTTTTGAAAGTAACCCAATTAAGCTTTCTCGACTGGCAACTCCCATAAACTCAAGCATGTTTTTAGTAATAAAAAAAAAAATCCATTTCACTAGGTAACCCGGCAAGTTTAGACCCATTAAACTTTTTTGATATACACTTGGAGGTTTTTCAAATCAAGTTTAAAGAAATAGGCAGTTTACTGGATATGAGTTTAGAAGGGGTTAATGAATAACACAAAGGATCAAAGTTGGTTGTGACTGCCATGGTTTTTGTCAACATGGATTTAGGAGGGCTTGATACATAGGATACGGAAGAGAGATTGATAGAGGCTTCCATGATTTGGTTTTCTTCAATTAGAGGGTCTACAATAAGTTACCAACCTTTTTACCACCAATCATTTTATCTATTTCTTCATGCATTTGATTAAACACTTGGGTTTTGGTTTCAGCAATAATTTCATCAACATGCTGCAACTTACAATCAAGCATTTGTTCTATCTTTGCCTTCATATGCTCAAGCTCCTTGCATATTTTTACTCGCCACTCTGTCAACCATTGTTCTACCATTACTAAGGATCATTGGCTCTTAATACCAAATTGTTACGACCGTGTATTTAGGATTGATAGTTCAGCTCATCAAAGGGAGACTGAAACCTTTCAGCTCATAAAAAGAGACTAAAACCTTAGGACTCATAAGAGAGAGACCCAAATCTCTCAAGGGTTTTTTGATAGAAATTTTGCTTTAGGTTTATTATTCCATAAGTCCCTTAAAAAGGACCAATCTTGTTACATAAATAGGCAACCTATTCTAAAACAAAATTAAATTAACTGAAGTAAAATCACAAACAAGAAACCTAAGGAAAAGAAATAAAATTGCAACGTAAGCCTTAATTGGAGAATCAAAATTAAAGGCCTTTCCTAGCATAGGTCCAGCCCATAACAACAGATCACTTCAGCATTGCAAGCAACATAGCACCTGAACTTTCTAAGTGAAAACAATAGCTCACCATGTGAGATAAAGTTAACCAATATGAACTGTCATAGGAAACAAATACAGTACTTGCAGAAAGCAAAGACTACAAATTAACAACAATACCTCAAAAATCAAGAATACCATGTTACAAACACCCAACAATATCATACATAAGATGTTATGCATACAGCAATAAGCTTCAAAGAAAACATGTGAGACAGATTCCAAAAGACATATTTGGTATAATTAAATCAAGAACCTTCAATCACAAAACTTTCAGTCACTCTAATTCAAATAGAAAGGGCAACTCAAATCATTAACTTTGACAAGAATATAATAACAATTATTCTGAGGAATGTTGTGCCACTTTCTCCATTGTATTTTGTTAGTAATTCATAGAATGTTCATATGTGCCATTCTCTTCATTAGTAAGAAAATTTTAGGTAGCCAAAAACCTAATAGCTAGAAGCCATACCATACGTCATTGACAGATATAACTAAAAGTCTAAAACCCAAGTAATAGCTGCTTTAAACTAATGATCACACTTGATGAATTTGCAAGGCAATTACCAATCTTAGATAGCCAAGAGAACTAACTACTACCCACCTTCATTTATATGGGGGAAACAGAAAATCATGCTTATACACTCAATCAACATTTAAACAAGAGAACATGAACATTCAAGAATATTTCTCAATATGTCAACATATGTAGGAAATGGTAAGAACCATGTAATATGAATATCCATCTGCACAAAGTGAATTAATATAAATAATGGAATAAGGAACATACAATCTGTAACCTTCATTGAACCAGGTGAATCCACTCCTAGCCAAACATAAAATGTTGCATAGAGGATGGCTATACCAATCACAGCCATACCAACCACCACCAAGGCAGAAAAACCACCAGCACGGACAGCTATCTGCATGTTATGTCTGCACTTAGTACTCAAATCCACAAGCATCCAAGAAAAAAAAATTGAAATTTAAAAGGATACAACCTGCAGTGCTTCCCTTGCTGACCGTCTTGCAGCACTAGAGACTCGAACATTTGCACGAACTGATACCCACATCCCAACATACCCAGCGACACCTGAACATAGAGCCCCCAATAGAAATGCAGCAACAGTGATACATGCAGATGTTGCCCTGCACAAAATCATATTTGTCACAAGGGTAAAGAAAAAGAAGTCGAATGCTATTTTACATATTGTTCATATATATCTCAACCTTCCTAAGCCTGAGGATTCTTGTTGAGGAGTTGTATTTCGAAACAAATATATGCTAAGGATCACTAGTGCTAGCAACAATGCCATCTTGGAGATAGTACCATACTGTGTCTTGAAGAATCCTTCTGCTCCATCACGTATAGCCTCAGATATCTAGAAACAAAAAAGATAAGCTTGATACAGGTGACTGACGAGATTGCTAGCAAATAGAAAGTTATTAGTTGCATTTTAAGGGTTAACAAGAAAATGACAAACAAAAGAAAGGGGGGGGGGGGGGGAGGCTCCTCTTTTATCAAGATATGTATGTGGCCAAGTAGTGAGAAAGCATGGAGTTCTTAGCCTTAAGAATTTCTTCTTGGTCCAAATGCCGACAATGAATAAACTAGAAATCATACTTTTTTCCTAGATCTATGCATGCTATTCAATTGCAAAAATCTTTTCTGAAAACTTTCTGTACAGATTAGATTAAGAGGCTAGAGTTTAATTGATGTAAAAAAAAAAAAAAAAAAAGTGTCCTCTATCATCAATATTTCTTATCAAGCCTTACATGAAACTCTAACGGTCATTAGATATGACTGATGTACATTAAAGCAGTAAAATTCTAACAAAATTAACAGGCATTGAGAATAAAACATTCATTTAGTAATTAAAAAGTTTCTGGAGAAGCATTTAATACAATTTTTCCAAGAGCATAAAGAAAGCTTGAAATTTGACTTTATGAAAGTTGAATTTACCCTAAAAAAAAATTACCTGAGCCATCTCTGGAGGCCCTTCATCCTTGGAAAGGACCCACTTTGTAAGATAAATTGACAAAAGGAAGCTGACAATGCAAACTGAGAAGACAAAAACAATGATTGGAGAAGTACTTGCTCCAATGTAAAAGACATATCCGAAGCCCAAAAAGAGAAGTATAACAAGAACACGAACATTAATTCCCCTGAGAATTCGAAAAATCTGCAGAAAGGAATTAGTCCTTTTTTTTTCTTTTTTGAGAATAGGAATTAATCAATGAACACACAATAAGAGGAAAAAGAGTGTCTCATGAGCCAAGAGGAAAGAGAGAGAGAGATAAAAAATATGCTTAGCTAGGCAAGACAATAGAAATGAAAAAGAAAAGAATTCTCCATAGGATCCACATCACTCCTTATTTCCTTGACTAAAATATTCAGCTGTGGGTCTCTATTAACTTTGCCAGTACAAGTCAAACTACCATTCACATCAATTCAGCGGTCTCTGTGAAGATCACGCTAAGCTTTTTTCCTTTTTTTAATGCTAACCATATTTTTCCATTTTAAGTTCAATAGAACCACAACTATTATAAACACCATAACACCAAAACCAACAGATAGACACACATAAGCCAAGATAATAGACAAGAATCTTAACTGCAATTAAGAAGGAAAAATATGGCCAAATGAAAAACAATAAGTCAGGATGTATTTTGTGGACTTCATAACAAGTACTTGATATACCAATTGATCTAGAAAAGAAATATTAGAATGAGCAGTCTCACCAAGGTAGCCTTCAAACAATTCCTGAAACATATAGAGTTCTAAATCAAGCATCTCCGCTCACTAATTGTGTATATAGCTAAAATACACTTAATCTATAGCAATATTAAATTATCCCGAAGCAACTACAAATTGACAATGAGAAAAATGATCTGTTCCCCTTTTCCAAAAGTAGTTTAACCAGGTACTTGTAACAACAAATGCAGGATCGGAACAAATTCCTAAAACAACAAAAAGGAAAAATGAGAACAAAAAGAGACATCAAGGCCAAAATATCCAAATGCGCACTCATCTACAACTAACAAACTGCACACAAAACTGAGACAAACATAATGTCCTTACCAAGGGGGTATATGGTTTACTACGCATGTTCGGAAAAGTCCTTGGCCTATCTAGGTAAGGCCCCAAATTACCATTCTCAACGTCATCTCCCATCATCATGGCACTGGCAGAGTTCACCCTCCGGGCAACAGGAAAAGAGTACTCCCCAGTTTGGGGCAAATCACCCCCTGAACTTGGTCGCTGAATTTTGAATGCTTTAATTTATCCAGTGAAAGACTATAATTTCACCTAAGACATACAAGACTATCAACTTTTTTAATAACAACAGCCTTAATTTAGGTTCAATAGCTTCTATTCTTGCCTTCCCTCCAGTTCAGGGATTTTTAGACACAAGTTAATTTTCCTGCATAAAGATCAAAACATTTACTGGTTAAAACTTAAGTAAACAAACAAAAATTACAAACACTTAAGGTTTAGGTCAAATCAAACCAAGCCACAACTTTGGTGATGTAAAAACAATACCTCATCAGTGAATAAGACACTTTTAGGCAGATAATTGGAGAAGGATTCTTAATACACAGCATTTCCAATCATAGAAACCCAATATCTCGAGTCTCTAAGCCTAGAACTGTGATCATGGAAGTACTCTACACTGATCAGAACAAAATCTAACATCGTAATTATGCTCAAATTGCTTAATATTAAGCAGCCAAAGCCCCTACTTATGACTGTATCTGAGTAGATAAAAAATGAGAACCTGGAAGAAGGTGCAAAAGTAATCGCATAGACTAAAAGATCTGGAAATAACAATCTCACTGGTTTTACTGAAACTGAACATTTAACCAGAATATCTTTAAAAATCTCAGCTTACTGTGTCAAGAAATTGCATAAAATACAATTCAAGTTTTGCTAAGCGGAAGGATGGGATGGAAAAGAAGGGAGAGGTAAAAATTTTGAATGCAATGGTTAGGCTTAGGCTATGAAGGTAGTAACAAACCTAAGTACTTAACCATTAGATTAGAAAATTGTTCCTCAGTTACCCTTAACATCAAGCAAAGGCTCAACCTAAAATATTCAAACATCTTACAAGATTATAACCACCAAATATCATTTCGACCTCGAATTAACCGCTTCACTTCCCCTATTGCACTGCCAAGAGATATTCCATAAAAAGTGCAAGATGTTGCAAAAGGCCATTAGAAGCTAATAAATTAGCCAAAAGATGAAGTAGAATTTATATTTTTCAACCCACACATTTGCAAGAACCAAACATTATTTTGTTCCATTTTGACCTATCATAAGACTAAAAAACAAGACTAATTCAACTCAAAATACAATAATTTCAGTTCAGCATTCATGAATCATGATATTTTTCTCCTTTCTTTTTTCTGTTTTGTTCCCATTTTTCGGACCTCATGGACTGTAGTTACGATAGCAAAATGGAAATAAATAAAGCGAAAAAGAAAAGTTATTCCGAGTAAAGCATCCACTAAGTTTTCAATTTTCGAAGGTTCCAAACAGTTCTCATTCCCGACATTTCATCAATAAAACGACCAAATGAAGGGACCTCCCTAAGAAACATAACAACTTAGGATCCAAAGCCAAAACCCCAGATTCAAAGTATTGCATAATTTGATCTAAAAAATAATCAATTAGATCTACAAGAAAAGAAAAAGATTCACATACCGTTTTCAGTGGCCGCAGCGAAACCAAGTAACCGCCATTAACGGGGAAAAAACGTTAATGCTCTCCCTCCCTTCCCCCCCCCCCCCTTCTCTCTCTCTCTCCCTCTCTCTGCGGAAACCGAAATTTTGAAGACCTATTAGTCTTAAGATAATAAACTTTTAACAAGTCGAGAAGGATGAGTTATTTTTGTTTGTTTGATTTTTCTTTTCTACCTTTTTTTTGTTTCCTTCGGTTTCATTTTATTCTTTGGGTTTAAGCTTTTCTCTGCTTCTGTTTATAAAATCTCTTTTGCCATGTCAGCGCTGCCAATAGTTTTCTTACTTGTAAGCTGTTTCCACGACCAGACAATTAAAGCTTTTATCCATCTATTAGCTTAATTCTCAACACAATTATTAAAAAAATTCCTTCTGCTATAAATAAAAACTTAGGTACCCAATTGTTTTTATTATTTAAGAAAATGACCTATTTTGAAAATCATATAAGTAAATAACATCTTTTGAACAATAAACATAGGTGCACTTTCACCTAATAGTTGATTACAAGGAATAAAAATATTTTTTTAGGTCGCGTCAATGCTTTTGACATCACCAATATCATGTATTCTGATGGGAGAATACGAAAAAAAATGACGTCACGAAAAAGTTACATATACTCATGCTCTTGATAAAATTTCAATGTAAGGTGAAGATTAGGATTTTGGGGAGGGAGAAAAAAATTTTATTAGTTGTAAGGGAGAGAAGAGAGAAATGTTTAGTATTGAGAAAACATAGAGATCAGGATTTTTTTTTTTTCTATTTATTTAGAAAATTTTATAATTTGAATGTATGTTTTATTTAATAGTGATCCAGTGGAGCTCGGACACCGACAAATTTAATGGTCCTTTTTGTTAGTACAAATCTCCGATGAGAAAAATCTCGATCATACGAACGAAACTCGAACAGAAAAATAAGAAATAGGACAAGGCTTCAAGGCGTGTATCAAGTCATTATTTTTAAGGTTATATTCGCTCCCACTTATCTTTGGTGTGCAAAAGAGTTTCAAGCAGATTAACCTCGAGGATACAATGAAGCCAATGACTATTTGCGTTTTGCACTGAAAAGAATAGTCCACTAAGCACTAAGCAATGTATAACAAGAAATTCAATTTCTAAAAGGATTTTTGCAGTAATACTTTATAGAACAATCTAATAATATTAGAAAATAGAGGAATGAAAGAAAGAATTTTAGAATATCTATTTTTTGTGATTTCCAAATGAAATCTCATTTTATAGGAATTTTCATGTCTCTTCATAAAGACATCTTTCAATAGTTGTCTTTCTGAATAAATGAAGTATAATTATTCATCTAATTTTATAACTATTCAAGTAATATTGTTTGAATAGTTATAATTTTTTTTCAAAAATCAAATGATATAACTTTTGGCCAATGACCAAAAGATTTATCTTTTGATTAATTACACTCATTCATTTATAGTTATTGGAACAGTATAAACATTTGAAAATGTTCCAACACTTTTCGGAAGTGTAGATTTGATTCCTTAATTTCATATGCGTGACGATTTCAAATAACAATAAGAGTCTCGGTTGCTAGTGATTTATGTGGTAATAGGTTCAATTTAGTTATGTAGGTCTTTTCATTGGATGTGGTAAGGTGATAACAGGTTCAAACTGGTTACGCAGCCAACGAGTGGTATTATTTGGGATTCTTTGGGTTAGGGGGATGTTTAAAGGTTCTAATAGAATCCTAGTTGAATACTACATGTGAGATTATCTCAAATATTAGTACTAAGAAACTTGCTCGAGAAACTTGCTCGTGTTTCCATTAAACATGGTATTTTTCAATTTGTAAGACACAATGGTATCAATCTGGAACAAAATCAAATTCATCATTTATTTTTGTTTTATTAGTATTTAGAAACTTGCTCGTGTTGCCATTAAACATGGTCTTTTTCAGTTTGTAAGACACGATGTTTTCAGTCTTGAACAAAATGCAATTCATCATTTATGTTCCGTTGTAATTTTTATGTTTCAATTTTCAATCTTCATTTTTTAAAATGTAGGAAAATATAAATCACGTACTAAAGTAAGTTATTTGAAATTATTTTGTAAAGTTGCCAATGTCAAATATTATTTTGTAAAATATTGGCTTTGAATTATATAAATTGCTAGTTATTTTAAAATTTTCCAATGTAAAATAATTTCTATTTAAATTATTTCCTCAATGTAAATTAATCGCTTGACAAGGAGCGTAACTTAAAATATAGAAAGATAAGAGGAAAAATTGTAATTAGAGGAAAAAAGTTTAGGAAAACTAATAGATATTTGATATATTTCATATGTAAAATAATTTTCATTTAAATTATTACCGCGATGGTAAATAGTTTCATTGGATATAATAAATTTAAGATCATAAATGAAATGAACGATATAATTAAAAAAAATGGAGAAAAAAAGGAATTGGGGGCGAAACAGTGAAAACATAAACATTAGGGGAGAATTTTAAAAAGAAGAAAAAAGGAAGGATAAGAAAAAAAAAGAAAGTGGTAAAAAAATAAAAGAGGAAGAAAAAAAAAGAAAGTGGGAGAGTGAGATTGGTGGAAGAAAGAAAGAAAGAGGGGTCATTTACGTAAAAAGTACAAAATATTAGGCCATTTTTTAAAAAAATAAAAAAGAAGGATCAAAAAATAAATATGAGAAACCGTGACTAACCAATCATACCACATCAGTCACGTCAGCAACACCAACGACGTGACAAGTCAATGATTTTTTTAGCCTATTACCGTTTTAAAAAAAAAAATCAATTTTTGACTCCCCTTCCACAATTCATTAGTATAAAAGGGGGGACTTTGGTCCCCAACATGCTTAAAATAGATTAGATAGAAGCTTCTTCTTTCGTTTTTCTTTTTTTGTTAATCTTAATTATTTAGTTTGTGGTGTTAGATTTAGTTGGTATTATCTAAAATTTGAAGTTAATACAATTAATATATGTAAATTATATATTTTGATGTGTGTATTATATTAAAGTAATTATTATAATGTAATGTTTAACTATATTTAATTTATTAAGTGATGTTTAATTTGTTTTTAAAATTATGCAGATATCAAAATGTCTTCTCTACTCCAAGCTGTCGATTACATTGTATTGAGGATAAACGAAACGATAAAATACCAATATATGTATTATTCAAGATTATATGTATATTTATAGAGTTGCAGTATGATTTATTTTTAGTCAGGTGATTTTAAAAAATAGGTTTATGATATGGATAGGATGAGTATCGGGTGTTGAGGTCGCGAGTCTATTTTCTGAGGTACCGTTCAAACGAACAGATCATGTTGTACTTGAAGGCCGCAAGATTTGGATCTGCGGCATTAGTTCGGATGTTCAACCTGATGGCAACCATAATATCCGCCTTGGTTAAGCGGTGACGCCCCAAGACCCATATTTTCCATCTGCTACTGTGCTAGGAGTGCACAATCACCTTGGAAGACGTTGCGATGCAACTTGGGCTACCAATTGACGGTGACGTGGTCACAGGTCCAAGCAAACTGGCGCAACCTTTGGCCCTATGTTACTAGTTGCTTGGACAGTCCCCTGGTGATGGGAAAAACAACTTCACCTCTTTGAAATTCTCATGGTTGAATGAGAATTTCAAACACTTATCAAGCATCGCCACTGAGTACGAGCTAATGTGTGCTACTCGAGCGTATATATTGCAACTAATAGGGGGTACTTATGTTGGACCAATGTATAATAAGGTCCACATAATATACTTGCCTTTATTGACTGATTTGTATCGTGCTCATACTTATAGTTGGGGATCAACAGTTTTGCCAACATTATATCGAGAGCTTTGTTGAGCGACAAAGAACGGGGCACAAGATATAATCGATTGTTTGATACTGCTGCGGTCTTGGGCGTTATATAGGATGCCATTTTTGGCATTAGTAGGTCACCAACCACATATATGGCCACTTGTAAATAGGTAAAACAATTTATACTTAACATTGAACGAAAAATATTTGTTATTTACTTTTTTGATTCTGTGCTAACAAGTTTGCTTTGTTTTTAGATGGGTAACATCTCCGAGTATTAGCGCTTGTAATACACTAATAGTATACAACTAGAAGATAGAGGCATCCGCCGGCAACCAAGTAATATTTATAATTTTAATTAAGTTATATTGATTTAATTTATTTAATTGCACCATGTTATTTGTCTCATGTAACTAACATCATGTTAAATATTGTGCAGTTCATGTGGATGCCATATTCCGCACTAGACATTGTGCCCCTCATTCTACAGTGGGTTCACGCCAATGTAAATGTGTGATGCATCAACACGTCAGTGCTGAACTTCTTAAAAGTTGAGTGGTACAACGTTGATCGGGTTATGCGACAGTTTGGATGTATACAATATGTTTTGGACGTTCCACAGAGATTTGATGTTGTCTACTGTATGAACAAAAGAGGAAAAGAATGAAGCAATTGGATCGTGGAACGTCAACAATATATAGCATTGTGGAACGCTCGGTTTGAGAGGCGACCTCGGATGCAGTCTTATTTGTTTGACTTCAAGCCCTTGGTCTAGTACAAATGTTAGTACATGGAGAATGAACGGGTATAGATAAAGAACTCAACCTGTGGCTAAATGACGCCATCCTCGAAGTCAACCATCTCCTGCTTCCCAACCTATAGCGGAGCCTGACCTGGAGCCCCAACCTTCAAGCTCATACATTTCACCGGTGGCTACTTCTTTCCACCCGGAGTTGCAGGTTGACACGTTTGGGAAAGGGTCCCAAAGCTACGATATCACCTGGATATGGTCAGTTGTAGTTCAAATTACCAGCAACTATTGGCACCCTTATATTCTATGTACTCCACCCCGCCCAAGCAAAGCTTCGACCCGACGTACGATTTTTCTGATATTTTGAATATACCTCAAGGGTTGTATCGTACATGAATAATGACCAACACGAGTTGGGGAAAGAGGAAATGGACCGTAACCAACAACCACATTGTCGACGGAGGCCACCACAATGATACCACTACTGGCTCCCGCCAGTTTTGATAATTGTAAATCTCATATGTAATATCATGTTTGTACCACTACAATTTTTTATTTGTTAAATAAATTTATACTTCCACATTCATTCATCTTATTATTATAAAAATTAATTTTGATCATTAAAAAAACAACATGCGAAAATATGTGGAAAATTTTATCACTTTTGGGGGGTGAATGTGCAATTTTTTTCTTTTATTATAAATAGAAAATTTAAAATTTGATGTTTCTAGACGTTGGAAAATAATTTTTTAAGATAAAAATTTGTTAAATTATTGGTGTTCGATATTGATACTTTCAATAATTAAACAATATGAGTTTGAGCACATTTGAAAATGTATGTTATTTTATAATACTAACTTAAAGACTTTAGAAAAACTTAAACCTAATATGTTGAATTAAATTTAACAAAAAATAATTCCTATGTCGTAATTTGTAACCATGAAATAACACATTATTATATCCATATATTTACAAATTTAAGTTTTAAAAACTAAATTAATCGAACATAATTACAAATTTCAATTTCATAAAATAAAAGAAAATCAAGTACATCATTCAATTTCCTCCCGACTTTGAAGATTGACCAGCATGGTAGTTTCGATGAGGGCACTTATTCCGACTATAGCCGACTTTTTTGTACAGCCCACAATGCTTTGGTTCGACCGTCTCTCTGACGTTCATATTACTAGGAATCATTGTCGCCTGCGGTTAACATTTGAGTTTTCTACGTACGGATTGGTCTGGCAACATCTCGAATGCAGGCGAAGCACTTCCCATGTCGAGACATCCCGTAGTACGGGGAACTCGTTACCCCAAATATGCAATGTGCATTGCAACGTGTACACATCATTGATATATTGTTCGACATTCAAATTGGCCATTGCACATGTTGCAACGACATGCATACATGGGTACCAAAGTGTCTAGAACTTTCCACACTCCACTGCCTATTTCAGAGATAAACTCTGTAGGACCTTGGTGGGACCCCCGCATGATGACCGATGCAGTTTGTCACATGGAAAGTTTCCAAGTTTTGGAATATAGTTCTGCATTCATCGACCTTGCCCTCTAAGCATTGTCTTTCATGGTATTCCTAACCTCTTTTACGTACACATGCTTGGCTTTTATCTGTTTTTCTTGTCTCAACCCCATTTGTGGCATCAATGTTGCCAACTTGTAAAACATACCTAAGAAAACTAATGAAATTGGCAAGTGACATGTACAATTCAAGACGAAGTTAACCGCCTAAACGAGGTTGGTCATCATATGACCATATCAATGCCTATCATCGAAACTTTGAGCCCATTGCCACGTCTCCAAGCTACCCAATCACTGTCTTAGAGAAGTCGAGACCCCACCATATCAGTCTCCAACCTCGCCAGCCTATGCTTGAATCAGTGTGGTTCTAGCTCATACTTTGCATATGTATTTTGATATAACATGTTACCTGTAATATCCTAGTTTTGGGCCTAGTCGGAATAGTGGTTTCGAGACCACAAATCTGAGATAGAAATAATTTTTCTTTTTATAATTATTTTGAGGTCTATGATATGATTGCATGATTGTGTGAAAATTTCGTGAAGAAATTCTATGCATAAAGTGTTTAATTTGAAATTAGGGACTAAATTGAATAAATTGCAAAACTTGTGTTCTGGAAGCATTTTACATAAAATTGAATTAGATTATTAATTAGAGGTCCTTAAAGAGTAATTTTACCAATTTCTAAAAAAAATGGGACAAAAATGGGCTTGGAAGGGTAAAAATTTAAAGAATAATATAAAGGGCATTTTGGTCATTTAGGGGTAAAATGAATTAAAAGACAAATTTTAAAACCCAAATGTGTCCATCTTCAACCCCATGGCCGAATATAGCAAGGAGAAACCATGAATATGGATTTTCAAGATTCCAAGCTCGATTGTAAGTCCATTCTAGCCCCGTTTTTCAAGTTCTTTACGTTTTTGGAATCCCGGTAGCTCGATTTAGCTTATGCTAGCAATAATTTAACCTAGGGTTTATATTTGGAAAAATACCCATAGGTGAAATTTGTGTATTTTGGTGTTTTATGATAGAATATGAGGTTTTAAATTATGTTAGACAACTTGTGCTACTCGGTTTTAAGTGAAAACGAGTAAAAGGGCTTAATCGGTAAAAATACCTAATAGTCATAAGTACATGTTAGAGTGAGAATTTGATGTTTCCATAGAAGGGAAAAATGATCAGCATGTCATAAAACATAAGAAAATAGGCTGAATTTTAATTTACGAGCTTTGGGGCAAAAGTGTAAATATGTGAAAGTTTAGGGCCAAAACTGTAATTTTGCCAAAATATGATTTTGGGTCAATTTGAATAATGTGAGTCCTAATTAAACTATTTTTTAAATGATAGAGCAAGGAAAACTGAAATTCGGGCTAAAATGGGGAAAATACCAAGTTATGGATGAAATGGTAAAGGTAGCTATTTTCGCATACGAGGTAAGTTCATATGTAAATGTTGGTAACATAGTTATTATTTTAAATGTTTTTATGTTATTTAAATGATATGATAATTATTATGAAATATTATACTCGTGATAATTGTTTGATAATATGTCAAATTATGTGATATACTTGGAAAATGTGAAATACTACCGAGTATTGGTATCGGCAATCCGTAGGAGATGGTTGAGACACATGATTGGGAAAATGGTCCCGTTGAACCTTACGAATGGATTAGGATACAAGTGACATGTCACTAGGATATTTGGGCATCCGAACTCGTTGAGTTGAGTCCGAGTTCGAGAGATGTAACTAGGCATCCGAGCTCGTTGAGTTGAATCTGAGTTCACTTATGGATGCGAACGCCCGAGCTCGTTGAGTTAAGTCCGAGTTCACTTATGGGCGGGTTACATGGTAGCGTGGCTCCATATGTGGCACTTATGTGCAAACTTTCCATGTATCCGAATTATATTCCGATGTGTTCAACGGGTAAAATTCTACTCAAATGGAGGAATACTCGAGATGAAAGGGACGTATTGGTAAGTGTTGTGAAATGGATACTTTGAACAGCTATGTACTTAACCCTCGGGTTGAAAACTCGATATAACAACAATATGGTAAGATGATAAATGAAAATGTGATATGAATGTCTCGGTGATAATTATGCAAATGATGTTTTATGTTTGCTTATATAGTTGTGTTACTTGCTATTTGCATGTGAACTTACTAAGCTTTTATGCTTACTCCTCCTTTTCATTCCTTGTAGTTTTGACAAGCCACACTCGGAAATCGGGAACGGTTGGAGGCTCGCTCACACTATCCGTATCATCTTGGCATAATGGCTTGTATATTTCGAGCATGGCATGTATAGCATTATAATCATTTTGTGTATATGGTCTTATGATATGGTTATTGAGTGGTATGGAAATGCTTGGTAATGATTAGCCATTGGAATGGCTAATCATGATCATTGGTGGTGTTATGTATGCTAAATTGCTAGCTAATCCATGGAAACCATGAAATAGGTAAAATTTACCATAAAATAAATTCGACATGCAGCATGATGTGAGTTTGAAAAATCATTAAAAATAGTAGAGACATAATTAGATGATGAATAAAATATGGAATTGAATAATTATGAGTCTATTTTCATATGGATGGAACAAAATAGGTATATGAGTTATATTTTATGAGATTTTTAAATTTTTGTGAAACAGGGCTAGAGTGATTTCTGGATCCCCTATTCTAACTTTGGAAATTCACCATAAATTTTACAAAGATAATTAGAAGTCATGCTTTATATGTACAGATTCCTTATTGAGTCTAGTTTTATTAAAAACAAACAATATAGTCATTAGAACTCTGTATAGGGAGATATCTGATTCGAAATTCATAGAGGTCAGAGCAGTCAAACCCCGAAACAGGGGATACTTTAACTAATACACTGTACTAATTGGTTCGACAAAAAAATTCTGGAAAAAAATTAGTAGATAGATATATGAGTCTAGTTTCAGGGAAAATTTATGGATCTTGATTTCGAGTTTTGAAACTCAAGTTATGAATTTTTAAGCGACTGTGACACAGTTAGCCAGCTTGTCTGGAAATTTTAAAATAAGTTGTTTGAGCTGTTTAAGTAATGAATTAAGTTTAGTAACACCTCAAGCTCGACTCTGGCGACAGTCTCGGGCGTGAGGGCGTTACATTACCATTCCTTTAAGTAACATGACTCTAAATATTTACAAATTCAATTTGAAATGGGACTTTTTTTTACCTATGTTAAGAAGTTGTTTGCGCCAGTCTTAATTCTTGTATTCATTGTGGAAGTTGACAACGATGTGGCGGATGCAGTAGATGGACCTCCACGGAGCCCCGAAATGCCTAATTGTAGCAAGTAGTCCCTTCGATCTGTTAGAGATTATACAAATGTTGTCTTTCCTAGCAACATACCTTCGCAAGTTCCTAAGGAAAAATTCCCACAATTCAAAGTTCTTCGACTCCACAATGGAGAAGGCGATCAATAGTATGTTTCATTTACCATCTTGTGCAACTACAATCAGAATTATCTATGCGTATTTCCATAAAGCCAAGTACCATCAACCTGCACCAGTGACTTACAGCGAGAGAACACCATAATACATGGATCAAACATCCAGAACAATCAGTGAAAAATCATTTTCCCAAGTTATGGTTCGCCATCCGAGCCTTTGTAAGGGAACATCTACAAGTCTAAGACAGTACCTGGAATGTGCTCCTGCATCGCTGAAATCCACCTTTTAAGTTTATTGTATGATGTATCTCAGTCGTCGTACAACTACTCCATAGCCATCTGCTTCGCCTACCATGCTTTCCTGTAGGACACCTTGTACTAGAACTGAGCTTGCATGTCCGTAATCGAGACCAATAAAGGAATGGTGGGCATATCTTTCACCATCGGCTTTGTAACATCCCTAACTCGATTCTATCATTGGAACAGAGTTACAGAGTATTACCAAAATTTACAGAATAATTACAGATAATTCATGTTAGATATTGTTCATTTTCGAAACTAGTTATATTGTCCCTTGAATAGACTCTCGTGACCTATTATAAACGTTGGAATCAAGTCAGGACTAAATCGGGAACTCAGGAATTTTTCGCAAAATTTCACAATTTCTCTCATATCCAAGGGTCACACGCCTGTGTGGATAGGCCATGTGGCTCACACGGTCAAGCGACACACCCATGTCCTAGGCCGTGTGGTATAAGAAATAGGTCGCACGACCGTGTCCCCAGCCCGTGTAACTCTCTGACTTGCAAAAATTAAGGTGCAGGTTTCACATGGCCAAGACACATGCCTGTGTTCTAGGCTGTGTAGCACATACGGTTGAGACACACGCCCGTGTCTCTGCCTGCGTGCCAAATTCTGAGCATTCTGTTTCAAAATTTTAGGATGCAGGGGACACACGGCTAAACCACACACCCATGTGCCAGGCCATGCGTCACACATGGTCAAGACACACACCCGTGTGTCTACCCGTGTGGACAAAATAAAGCTATTTCCTAGCTTTATTTCTCACCCAAACTTTGCCAATGACTTACACCAAAACTTTCATTCATATATCAACCAATTCAAGCATCATAACCAAGTTAATTCTAACATATAATATGGTACATCATTACATGCATTCATGTTTATAATTTACCCTTTTGTGAACATACATGTTAACATAATTTAATCAACCACAGTAAACACATGGATATTCATCATGGTATAACCTTATAATTTTACCAAAACAAATCTTTACTAGTCATTTCAATGGCTAGATTACAATTAACCATTAAAGTGCCAATATGGCCAAGTAACCTATACATGCTATTATAACCATAATTGATTTACCAAATGTCCCGAAATGGGCCGATGGATAGTGTGAGTGATCTCTGTCAAGCTTCCAATCCAATGAGCTTCTGGTTTACTATAA
Source organism: Gossypium anomalum (assembly GCA_025698475.1). NCBI lineage: Eukaryota > Viridiplantae > Streptophyta > Magnoliopsida > Malvales > Malvaceae > Gossypium > Gossypium anomalum. The sequence goes on from CM046961.1 coordinate 58,930,403, forward strand.
AATAGGGAAATAAAACTAAGTAAGCATATAATGCTTAGTAATTCGTATAACATGGTACTTAACTTACCATTCATTCTATTTCAAGATAAACATGTAAGGCATATTCAATCAATATGATCTCAAGCCTTACACATATCCTCATTGCCCTTGTTAGTCATACATTCCACAACATCATCAAGAAACATATATGGGATCCACAACAATCAGATTTCTAGACACATATGCTTTCTACATCACATATTCATTTAATATGTATAAATCATATCTTTATATTACAAATATATTTTCATAATAATTCATCTCGAGTTTAGATGATTTCATGTTAGAACTTTACTCATATTTTCGAAATATTAATGCCATACGAGTAGTACATTCAAGGTGTACAAATCTATAATTAAAGATGAACATATTCATCAAATAAATTCCATGTACAAATATCATCATCTCATGTTTCCATATATCAATTATCATGTATCATCATTTTCATGTATTTCAGGCAGATACGTGTAATAACTCATTTCTTATTCATATCTTCTCATGTCAAGATTTTCACCCGTTGAATTTATTCGAAATATCGATAGATACACAAGTAGTACACTCAAGGTGTACAAATCAAGATCCGTTAATTCATATTCAGGGGTACCCATTAGAACACTTAATCAGAAAGCACACTCTTGAGCCACATATCATATAACAGGATTACTTATCCAAGCTAAATCCTATTTTCAACATATGCTCACAAGAGCTTAATTAGGATTACCCGTCCGGGATAAATTCTATCTATACATATGCTCAAGAGGGCTTATATCAGGATTACCAATCCATGCTAAATCCGTTCTGTAATGAGGTCAATAGGATTACTCGTCCGAGCTAAATCACAAATGCAGAACCTCATTCAATAAAGGAAATCACTTTTATCCATAGATTTTCATTTTTTCAAACGGGATTTAACATTTTTCAAGCATAATCAGACATGTGATTATTTCATACATCTATAACATTCATATAATTCAAATAAACACATTCCACATTCATTTCAAGCATAAAAGTAACATTTTTATCATTTATCATTTATCGGGCATTATCATTGATCGGGCTTTTTCAGATATGTTTTGAATGTCATATATATATGTGATATTTATATAAATTACATACACAAAATCTAATTCAAGCATATAAATATACAGTTTAGTTACACGAACTTACCTCAACAAATGTTCGTGTATGTAAAATCTACTAATTCGACATTTTCCTCTTTTCCTCGTTCTAACTCCGAGTTTGGTCTATCCGAATCTATACGAGTAAATTTAACATCAATTTAATACAATTTAAACTCAATTCAATCCAATTTACATCTTAGGCAAAATTACCATTTTTCCCCTAAACTTTTAATTAATGATAATTTCGTCCTTAGTCTTGGAAAATGAAATTCATGCAATTTACTCCTTATTCCAAGCCTAACCAAATTTTCAATATAAAATTTACACCACATGTATTCCATAAAATTTAGAATTTTTCTTCAATTTTTGCAACTTTACATATTAGTCCCTAAATCATGTTTTTATCAAAAATCACTTTGTAAAAGTTGTTTATCTATCAACAACCTTCTATATTCTACCATAAATTTAAAATTTTCAGCATATTCATCCTTGGAATAACTTTTATACTTTGATAAATTTTTAAATTAATCCCCCAAATAGATAGATTAAACTATCCCGATTTTAAAAATATAAAAATTACTAAAAACAAGACTTGAATACTTACCTAATTTGGCCAAGAAATCTTGCTTTCTCTTTCCTACAGTTTCCATAGAATATTTGGGGAATAAGATGATATAAAATGATTTTTATTTCTATAATTATTTATCATCTTTTAATTTTATCATTTTCCAATTTAGTCCTTAACCTTTTTCTAATTTTCCATGGATGAATCATCCAAAAATATCTATTAACTTTTCATTAATGGTCTAATTACCATATAAGGTCCTCCAATTTAAAGTTCTATAGCTATTTAATCCCTTTAGCTATTAGAACTCAACTTTTGCACTTTGTGCAATTTGATCCTTTATCAAATTAAACATGTAATCGATAAAATTTCTTTACGAAATTTTCACACAATATTATTATCATACTGTAGATCATAAAATAGTATTAAAATAATTTTTATTTTCGGACTCGGATCTGTGGTTCCAAAACCACTATTCCGATTTTATCAAAAATGGGTTGTTACAGGCTTGATGCAATTGTAAATACTTTTGGCATTTAGTTTTCGGTGGTCTTGCGTCATATGTGTGAAAGTGCATGTATGGGCCCTTCTTTAGATTTGCTAGTATTGAGTCGTTTCTATAAAAGTAGCTCGAACCTGCCAGTTGTACCCTTCGTCAATCCTCCAACATTCCCCAACATATAATGTTAGTGTAGACTTTGCGACCTTGTATTCAATCGACACCTTCATGTTGTACTGTTTGATGGAAAACACGCAGTCCACCTTGTTCTCAAATTGTTGCCCTATGAACAACTATTCCAACTGCGAATTTTCTACCAAGCTATGAGTAGGTACTATATCGGTGTACTCGAGGAACTCAGGTGCATGTGCTGCATCTAGATCTACCCTCACCATGTGGGCCCCAAGTGTTATAGTGTGCCCAAAGACCAATCATGAGATGTTTTTAATTACATACTTATTTTACATTGTTTACTAATATAATGCATTGCCATTATTATTTCAGTTTCTTTTTTTGTTTATATAAATAAACTGAATTGTAATAAAGTCCTAAGCAAATATGATTATTCTTAAAAGGTCTTTAGTTAAGTATTATTGTGGGTTTAGACAATAATAATGCATTAAGACTAATGTGTAGTTGATTGATGACAAACTGTTGTCATTGACATAGGGATGTCAAAATCAATACATTAGTATGTGTTAAAGAGTAACATATTGGATTGACTCGCTATGAGTATGTTTCTTGAATTATTATGTAATAGTCACAACATTACTCAAAGTGCTAACTATGTATATGATCCTTAGACTTGAGATTATCATTGTCCTTGTAACACCCCAAAATCAGCCTGGACGTTATGGCCGGATCTGGCGCAGCACATTGAAGTGTTTTAGCAAAAACCGTGTTTTCATTGAAAACCCTTCTTAAAATAAAAGAAACCTTAACTATCCTTAAAAAAAACTCCTTTCAATCACTTGTTTAAAATATATGATTTTATGAAAACATGTCATTTTAAAATGTAGTTGTGGAAACGTAAAAAAGTCATACTATAGTTTAAGAAACCATGTTCAACTTCTTATAATTACATCACATAAAAATAGTAATCCAAATAATAATAAAGTGGAAGCCCTATTACAATCTGGTCTGAACATACTTAAAAAGAAATAAAAACTTGAATGCTTAAAAAAACCAAGTCCGAATTATCTTACTAGCTGGCCACCTAGAGTCCCTCCAAACATCGAACCTTCTACTGAGCATCACCTAAAAATAAAATAAAAGAGGGGGTGAGTTTTTGCAAACTCAGTGTGTACAAACCTCGATGAAAACAAGCATTCAAAAGTCATCATACATCAAACATGCAATGCAATGCAGTGCAACCCACCTCAATAATCCAAACGGTACCCTTCTGCTCCGTCCCCCTTTTCACAACCTATGGGGATATAAATATCGACCCACCCAACCGATACACATCAATGGTAGCCCGATTGTAGAGCTACCTAAGTTGCAGCAAGCTGCCAATCACGTATTGGGCTTAAAAGCCGTCGGTGGATCCACGATTGTCAAGCAACCATGCGACCCTCATAGACTCCCTCCGTTCCATAATTCCCAACCCATATGCAACTTAAACAGGATATCATATGAATACGTATAGATGCATGTAGCAAACATAAATCTTACACTCAACACATAGGGGTATTTTAGTCATTTCTGCCTTTAGGGGCATTTTAGTAATTTTTTTATTACGGGTTTTTACTTACGTTGGCCTGTTAACAAATCCCGTAAGCTAAGATGAACAAATACTATGCACCAGGTAGGATTCCAGAGAAGAGGAGGTGGGTCATTAAAACCGCTTAAGTACCAAGCTCTCCCTAGATCCAATCCTAGACATGCATATACCCATTGCCACACCTTAACTCTATGACTTGTCCATGGTCGCAATATATTAATTAAGTTTTATGTGGTTATCATATACTAGGCCCAAAACCCCTACATACATGCATATAGCCCTTTGGCCCAATCTCATACATATGGCCCATCAGGCCCAATTCACATTCATATGGCCCATTAGGCCCAATTCACGTTCATATGGCCCATTCGGCCCAATCTCATTTATATGGCCCATCTGGCCCAAACCACATTATATTCATGCTCACATACAAATTTCCTATCACATAGCATCGCTTATCAAATTTTGTCTATTATGGGCCCAACAGTCTATCAGGCCTATTTAGCCCATTCCGGCCCACTTGGCCTATTCACAACCCAAGTCCATGGAATCGCCCATGGGCCTCAAGCAACCTATCTATCTCCCCTTTACGAGTATTTACGCACTCGCAAGACTACCGTAGCCATACTTTCGTCTTTTCGGCATTTCGGCATTTCGGCTTTTGCTGATTCATAGTATGTGTGCAGTGTATGTACACACCTGGTAAGCAAGCGTGATGCGATCTCCTTAACCCCAACCTTACGAGATAAGTATAACAACCCCTTCTTAAATCCCTAACCACGATAAACTCCCAGATCTGCACCAATTTTAACTATTAAAATAGAATAATAGATGACTCGTATCCAACACAAGTCCCCTTACCTTAACTATGAACAATCGGCCACTTTAGCCAATGGGAGAGGAATACTTACCAAGATTGCAAACACCTAAAGAGCAATTTCGGCAGAGAGCTACGATCCGAGATCTGATACTAATTCCCTACCACAGTCGATTAGAAAGAGTAAGGAACAATATTTGATACTTAGCAAAGAAAACCGATTGGAAGAGTAACACTTACACTAGATTCGGTCAAAGAGTATTCGGCTCTAGAGATCTGAATGGCACAATTGCTTATTCGGCACTAAGGAAGAGAGGAAGAAGAATCGGCTAAACTTAAAAGTGAAACAAAAAAATCGACACAAGAAAAATAAAAGGAGAACAAAGGTTTTCGACTTTTGGAGAAATCGACAGAAAGAAAAGGAAGAAAACAAAAGGGTTTTTGATAACAGGGTGAAAGAGATTCGGCACTAGCCTGGAAACCCTGTATTCGACACTTGTTTATAACCCTATAGCTGAATTGCCTGGCCCTCAGTTCCCCATTCGGCTCCATCACTTCCCCCTCTCATCTCCTCGTTTTTCTCCCTGATAACCCCTTGATCCTTTCCTTAATTTTCTCTCCTAAACACTCCCCTTAGAGTCCATCTTCACGCCACTTCTAACCTTCTAGAAGGCCAAAATTAAACTCCTAAAAATACTAAGCTAGGATTTGAACCTAGGATCTCCTTGCTAGCCACTAACGTCACCTCCCTACACTCTAAGTGGTGTCACTTAGCCACTCCACCATAAGGCTTTTTGATGCCATTTCCCCTATCTTTATTTAAAACCCCAACTACTTGCCAACCCTGATTCTTTTAATAATTAAATTATAATTTTTTCTACCTCCTAATTCAAACTTAAACCTTGTCTAAGACCTACCTTTGAGTAATTAACACTTAACCGGGATTGTTAAGCACAAAAAAAATTCACGATTTTGGGATTTTTGGGTTTCGGGATTTTTGGGGCGTTACAGTCCCATTATCGTGAGTCTTATATTTTGATTCAGTCAAACATCTACCATAACAGGTTGTACTATAAAGACTGATGTTGGATATACCAAAATCCATGTAATGGGATATGGTTGATAAAGATAGGAATTATCCCTCCTACATAATGGGAGCAATATCTTAGACCTCTTGATGAAGTGAGACTAGAAATGCATGGCCATGCTCAAATAAGTTGATATGAGATATCACACTTATTTGTTTATTGTAGTCTACTCAGAAAATCAAGAAATATGATATTAGACTATACTAGTGTGACTATTCTATGACTTGTGTCAAATTTAGATATTAAGGATAAAATGATATAATACATGAAAAGAATAACAATGATGCATCGCTAGATGCCAGTCATTGTAACACCCTTAACTCGTAACTGTCACTGGAGTAGGGTTACGAGGTATTACCAATCAATTCACAACATATAGTATACACTTATCAAACATAAAGCATTCATTCTTATAAATCATTCAACACAATCACATTGTCCCTTATAAGGGCCTACGGGGCTTTAAACATGCTTTAGAAGTGGTTCGGGACTAAACTGATAACATATGAAAATTTTGGAAACTTAGAAAAATTTCAACCATACAGGGGTCACACGCACATGTGAATACGCTGTGTGCCTCACACGGCTCCAGACACGCCCGTGTCTCTGGCCGTGTGAAAATAGGGCATACATACTGACTTAGGTCACACAGCCAACCACACACCCGTGTGTCTAGCCCGTGTGCCCTTCGAAGTGGCCACACATGCCCGTGTACTAGGCCGTGTAGTAGGCCGTGCCGAACCTGTAGGGTATATTAACTTATGCAACACGGCCAAGTCACACACCCGTGTGCTAGGCCGTGTGCCAATTAGGGGGTATACTGACTTGTACCACACGGCCAATCACACGCCCGTGTGTGAGACCGTGTGGAGCATACTAACTTCATTTTAATTTCAACACCAAGGGACACATGGCCATGCAACATGGCCGTATGTCACACACGACTGAGACACACGCCCTTGTCTCTGCCCATGTGGACAAAAATAGGTCATTTCAGGGCCAATTTGCCACCCTTTTTCATGCTCACCTAAACAACCAAAATGGTACCATTTCATCATACAATTAGGCAGCCAAAATCATAAACCAAATGCACAATTCATGCCATTATAATTTCATCTATTCCAAATCTCAAATCACTACCATTTACTTAGCCAAATACATGCCAAAAAAATATCAATCTATATAGTTCATTTACCATAATTCGCACTCACATAACTTCTTTATAAATAACCACAGAACATCTAAAATCATACCTCATCAAGGCATTCTCAAGCATTTTATACTCCACAAATCAATTAACCATTTGAGCAACTATAAAACCATAACCACATTCATAACAAACATACCAAAATAAGCCATCACTCATGGCTATATATACAGACCAAAACATATACAATTTACAAGCCAAATCTCATGGCTATAATCACAACCAAAATACCACATCTAGCCTATACATGCCATATGCCAAAAATGTATAATCCAAAAGTACCAACTTAGATGTTTGATAGTGTGATGATGTGCCCGATGAGTCCCAGATCTGAGCTAACCTTGATTCACTATAAATCATAGAAAAATAACACAAAGTAAGCTTTATAGCTTAGTAAACTCGTATGATATAAACTTAACTAATCACAAATACAACATTCACATCTAAACATATTATCATTTACTTTATGATTACTAGCAAACCTTTCACCTGCTTAATCATAAGCTTATATACAAGCTTTATAACTTCTTCGATTTTAAGCTCATAATATACATGTACATACATGTACCAATCCATAACAAGTTCATACATACACGGAATGCCGTTGAATACTCAATGCCTTGCACACTAAGTGCCATACTCGATATCTTGCATACTAAGTGCCACACTCAATATCTTTCACACTAAGTGTCACACTCGATATCTCACACACTATGTGCCATATATAGCCGAAGCTATGTCGAATCGCACACTAAGTGCCATATATATATCCGAATCATCTTCAAACATGACTATAAGTTCATAAACATAATTTATGCAATATCAAAACATTTAAATCATAATTGTAACAATGCTTATCACATACGAACTTACCTCGGATGTGTAAACGATGATATAAGTCGTTTAGTCGATAACTTTCGTTTTTCCCCTATCTTGATCCAAATTCCTCTTTTCTTGATCTAATTGAAGAATTTAAGATTGCTGAATGAAGAACCCTATTTTTCTTTTTTTTTTTCTTTAATTTCAGTTAGATAATGATAATGGAAGCCTTTAATTTGTTTTTATGTTATTTAACTAATCTTTATTTAACAATTACCTTAATAACCTTTAATAAAACATTATTATTTCACATAAACTATGGACATAAATGTCCACTAACCTTTTAAATGGTTTAATTACCATTTAAGGCCATCATATTTAAAACCCAAAGCTATTTGACACCTTTAACTGATAGAACATGCATTTTACATTTTACGCGATTGAGTCCTTCTTCTTAAATTAAGCATTCAAACAATAAAATTTCTTTATGAAAATTTCATGTAATTAATCTATCATGCTATAAACCTTATTAAAATAATAAAATAAATATTTTTATCTTAGATTTGTAGCCCCAAAACCACTGTTCTGATTTCACTAAAAATTGGCTGTTACACTCCTTGCTTGTATTATTAGAAATGTTCTAGTGTTACTACTAATGTTACAAGAACCTACAAGGTCACACCCTATGGTTAAAATGAACAAAATCAAAGCACATTTTGTATTGTGTTTAGCTGTCACATGAATTAAATTAATTCAATTTGACAGTTAAATATTAAACAAATTTACTGTACAAGCTTATTGTACACAAATAGGGAACATAGTTAAAATTAATATATGAATTTGATTCATATAAAATTTTAATAGAATATATTTTATCAAAATTATTATAATAAAATGTTATTATTATGATTTTTGTCAAACATTGAAACATGGTAGTTATAATTCTTTTTAGAAAGAATATAACGTGTTTAATGCTTTCCATATGTTCTCTATAAGATTTGATTCCGTTTTCAATATATGATACCAAAATCCTAAGTTAGGGTATGTTTTTTTAAAAAAGAAAAATTGACAAAAAGGGTCTAACAGCCGTTTTGGGAGATTTTTCTCTAGAATAGTTCCAAGAGAGTTTTACTGTTCATTTTAATACAGGGTGGACTACATAGAGGCCAGAATGTTTTCATTATGGCTTGGAATTAATACCGAATCAGTAGCATCCTCTCATCATTTTTGGTTAAGAAGGTATATCTTCAACCTTATCTTAAACTGTTTCATCCCTCATATATGGATCCATGGCTGTGGATCACTAAAATATTTTTCTTGCTGTGCCACGGGGCATACCAACAGTCCCAACACTAGGGTCATTCCATATAACAATGCCACAATTTGGGTTCTCGAAAGAAAGGGGTGTACATATTCACTCTATTTCGGGCCTTCATAGTCGATATCATCTAGAACCTCATCGAGCTCGGGGTCACTATAATCTTCAACAACATGATAGAATCTTCATCATTATTGGGCCCTTATTCACCGTAACATCTTAGAATAGGGCCTCAGGGTTTGAGGTTTAGCGAGCTGGTGTTTGCTAGTAGGCTTGGCGAGTTAGGGTTTGCCAGTAGGCCTGAGTAGCTGGGGTTCTCTAGTAGGCTTGGCGAACTGGGGTTGTTAGTGGGCTTGGTGAATTGCAATTGTTGGTTTAGACCTAGCGAACTAATATCGTCAGTGGGCCTAGTGAGCTATAATCACTATTTTTTGTCGAGAGTCAAAAGTAGGAGTAGAAAAAAAGGTAATTATACCAAAGTTAGGAAGTCAACTTATTTTCCTCTTCCTCTTTACAACACTATTCATGCACGTAACTCTTTCCTACTTCTACTACGAATAGGCTATCCTAAGACCATCAAAACACTTAGTGCCTATAAATTAAGCTCTTTTCATTAAAAATTTCATATTCTGTTAAACAACAAAACTCTCTCAAATCTCTTCGTTGATTACATCTTTCTCTTGTTAAGTTTCTATGAAAGATAGCAAGCCAGAACTTAGCTCTTAGGATTTAAGGTAAGACTCTGTTTATCTATTGTGTTGATGTTTAGAATTAATTAAGAAAGGTTCACAATAAAGGAAACTAGGTTTGCCAAAAGACTAGCATGTGCGAACATAGGTTCGCTTGTATTTATATATGAGTTTTAATGTGCTATTAGTGACTTATGTATGTATTTGAAATTGCGAACCTAACAGAACCATCTACAAGGAAAGATAAGGGAAATGTGAATCTTGTTTAAAAATTTCAAGAAATTGGTGAGTGTTCAGAGGTCGCTACTTGTATGTATGAACCATATAGTTAATTAGGAGCCTAGAGTTTTATCCTAAGTTCCGAGAGTAAGGTAACAGCCCAATTTTGGGCCTAGTTTGAACAGCGGCTTTGCGACCACAAATCTGACGTAAGAAAATTTATTTGATTATATTTTTATGGTTTAAAATTTCACAATATGATTTCGTGAAAATCTCATTTGAAAATTTCGATGTTTGAGCACTCAATTTAGTCAAAAGGACTAAATCGCGTAAAGTGCTAAAGTTGTGTTCTATTAGCTAAATGTGTTAATTAGCTATAGAACTTAAAAGTTGAGGTCTTTATTGAGTAATTAAACCATTTAGGAAGATGATGGAGTGTAATAAATGAAAAGTCAAAGTTGGTGAAAGTTGGTATTTTGTTGAGAAAAGCTTAATAAATAATAGAAAAAGAAAAAGAAAAAGAAAAGCCAAAAAGCTATCATCTTCTTCCTCTTTCATGCCATAGCCGATTCTTATACTTGGAGAAGAGAAAAAAAATTGTTCAAGCCATTTCCCTTGTATGTAAGTCATTTTGGTATTAGTTTTGATATATATATATTTTTATGTTTTTAAGATCCTTAAAGCATGATTTAGCTATTTCTACCATTATTTTGAGCTAGGGTTCATGTTCAAAAATTTACCCAAGCATGATATGCATGTGTTTTGATGTTTAGTGGAGGAATATGAAAGATTGATATGTAATAAACATCTTTTACTAAGTGATTTTTCATGAAAACACCTAAAAGGACCTTTTTGCAAAAGGTGTAAAAATGAGTAGTAAAAATCTGATTTGAAGGAAAATGTGGGCTTTCATGAGCATGTGTTAGGTTCGGCTAGGCTTGGGTAACAAAGGAAATGAGTACATTTCATTTTACGAGCCTAGGGACTAATTTGTAAATAAGTGAAAGTTTAGGGGTAAAATTATAATTTTTCCAAAATATGATTTATGGGCTGTTTTGAATAATGTGATAATTAAATAAGCTAAATTTGCTATTATAGATCAAGGAAAAACGAGGTTCGAACCTAGAACGGGGAAAAATGAGAAGTCCCGATTGAATCTTTAGGAATAGATGGGTTACAAATGTCATGACATAAAGGTTACTGAGATTCTGTATAAGACCATATCTAGGATATGGACTCAGTATGTGATTTCGTATAAGACCATGTTAGGGACATGGCCTCGATATGATATTTCATGTAAGACCATATCGGGGATATGGCATTGATACGGTACTCTATGTATAAGATTTTCGAGTATCCTTTAATATTCCAAGTGTTCAACGAGAAAGTATGTGTCTATATTACGAGTGGTATAGGTATGTACACAGAACTCATGTGAAGTGAATTTAATATATGATGAATCCTCGGTAAGAATGTGTAATAATAAGTTATGCTTGTGAGATATTAACAACCATGCGATTATTGATTTATATGTATGATGAATAGATGCATGATAAGATTTGAAATGATCACGTGTTAGGCTTATGAGCCTAATTGAGTTGTGATGTAGTATGATGTATATACTTAAACCGTGATTCATTGGATATGAGAAAAAGGAAAGACAAGAGTAATTGTAGATTAAAGTCATCTTGAAAACATTGAGAGATAGGAGCTATGAATAAGTGAAAGGTTCTCAAGCTATTTGTGAAAATTATGATTATTCGTAAATGATGTGTATGTGGTTAAGAAAGTTGAAGAAACTTGTTATGTAATGGGATATGCTATTATGGAGAGATTATGGTTGCTAGTCTAATGCCAGGACATGCAATTAGTGTTTGTAAAATAAAAGAGTAAACATTATGAATAAGTAAGTGGTAACCATGAGACTTAATGCAAGTTGTATTAATAATGTTCTTATAGATGAGTAAAACAAATAAATGTTAACAGTTGGTTATTATTTGCTTATGAACTTACTAAGCTTTATTGCTTACTCCCATTCTTTTCCTATCTCTTATAGGTTAATTTAATTAGCTCGGCTTGGAGACCGCCGGAAATGCTATCACACTATCAAATTATCATTCTGGTATAAGTGAATGCAAGCATTTTAAGTTTATGGCATGTATAGGGACTATGTCTTTTGATTAATTATGTCATTATTGATGTAGCCAAATGCGTTAGCCTAGAATAGTTTATGGTCCAATTTGTATATAGCCATAAATGATGGCTTATATTGACCATATGATTATGCATGTACCTATGTCTTTGATATGTGGTTTGTGATTATGTGTATGTGATGGGTTATGTTATTAGTGATGAATGCTTGATGATTTAATTGAAATGTGTTGGTGTGATGATGACTAGGGCCTAAATGTGTAAAATGGAAGTAAACCTATGATTCTTAATACATGAGGATTGGTAATTGTGGGCTTGACAAAGTATGATGTCTTGTTTATGTACAAGATGACACGTTATTGACTTATTTGTAGTCATTTGCTTGCCTAATTATGTTATGTGTGAGGCCTAGTGATATTGTGTAAATGAGTGCAAGTGATGGTGACAAAATGGCTTGGAAATAGCCTTGTATTTGTCCCCACGAGTAGGCATACGGGTGTGTGTCTAGGCCATGTGTGACACACGGTCTGCCCCCATGGGTGTGTGTGTAACTCCTCGAATTTGGGCCTAGAAGTATTGCGCCTTGAGTATGGGTCCGTAAGGAGGTTGTATATAAGTATTTAATTGTGCAAGGAAATGACACAATTAAATGTCTACCTTGGTGGTTAATGGCCCTAAGAAGTGTTGGAGAATTCTTGGGTTCAAACCTGGGCTTTAGCAAAAAATTTGATATTAAGTGAATAAAACCCTGGATGCTTGGATAATGGCCTTTTAAATTATTGTGCTAAATAAATGACACAAGGAAGCATGTGGTCTAGTGGTTGTGGCATCCTTAAGGTTGCAAGGGAGCCTAGGTTCAAGTCTTGGCTCTTACAATTCATTTTGGTTTTTCTCTTAAATGAATCTGGACGCTGGCACATATGTCTTAAAGTTAATTATGGACGTTTTTATCACACAAAAAGCCTTGTGGTGGAGTGGCAAGGTGGCGTGTTGTGTAATTGTGAGGTATGAGGTTCAAGTCTTGGGATGCGCAGTGGAGTATTTATTTTGCTATTTGAGCTACGAAGGAGGTGGAGTTGGACTGAAACTCTGTGGTTGAAGTGGTCATAAGAATGAGGAATTTTCCTAATGGTTGAAAGTAATCCCACACCGGGAAGCTAACATGAGAATTGGTGAGAAGCTGGCTTTAAATAGAAAATAGAGCGAACCGGATGAGTTGGGAGGAAGACTCAAAGCAGGATGTGCCAAGGTTGGTGATCGTGGACTTTGGCGCGTTCTCATAAACATGTGTGTATTTCGCACTACTCTAGTTGTAGAACAGCAAATGCCGGAATGCTGAAATGCCGGACACACGGCGATGGCAGCCACACGAGTGTGCAAGCGCACGTGTGGGAGCTTTGACATGATGGTTGAGGCTATCATGAGTGCTCTCGTGGGCTTAGGTTGCTTTGGGCCACGATGGGACGGGATGGGCCATGTAGGCCTAATGGGCTCATAGGCCCAAGTGGGTAAATTGTATGATTGTGTAGTAAATATTGGATTAGATTATGTGAATCTCATATCTGCAAGTTAGTATTACAGAAATACCCCTGTAGGTTAGTATTACAGAAATACCCTTGTAGGGTAGAATTACTGAAATGCCCCTGTAGCGTAGAATTACCGAAATACCCTCAACTTGTAAAATTATCGAAATACCCTCGATTTGTAAAATTACCAAAATACCTCTGATTTGGAAAATTATCGAAATACCCTTGATTTGGAAAATTACAGAAATACCCCTTTTTACAAAATTATAGAAATACCCTTGATTTGTAAAATTACTGAAATACCCTTAGTTTGAGATTTACCAAAACACCCTTGTAGGGTGAAATGACTAAAATACCCCTAATAGGTAAAAAGACCGTTCTGCCCCTCTAGGGTATATAACTCACTGATAATACAATTTGATTGATTTGACTATGTTCTGACTGAGAATGTGTGACTGTGATTGGACTATTCTAACTGTGATTGGTATGATTTTGTATGCCGTGTGTATATTTACTGCATTCATATAATATTATGCTGCACATGGGTGGGAATTATGGAACGGAGGAAGTATATGAGGATCACATGGTTGCTTGACGACCGTGGATCCACTGATTGAGGATCACATGGTTGCTTAATGACCGTGGATCCACCGATTGAGGATCGCATGGTTGCTTGACAACCATGGATCCACCGATTAAGGATTGCATAGTTTCTTGACGACCGTGGGTCCAACGATTGAGGATCGTATGGTTGTTTGACGATCGTGGATCCACCGGTGGCTTTTAAGCCCAATATATGATTACTGACGACTCTGTGTCGATCATATTTACCCGAGGCTATGTGCCGACTATGTTACTGTCGCTGATGGCTATGTGCCTAACATGATACAACTACCGATGGCTTAAAGCCAATTATTCTGATTATGGCTTTGCGCCAACCTATATATGGCCATGTGCCAACCTGATTATGGTTGTGTGCCAAACGTATTTCCCTAAGGCTATGTGCCAATATATGATTATTGACGACTCGGTGTTCATCACATTTAACTAGGGCTGTGTGTTGGTTATGTTACTCTAGTTGATGGCTATGTGCTGAACTTATTACAGTTATCGATGGCTTTGTGCCAAATATAATACCGCTACTGAAGGCTTCAAGCCGTATATATGCTAGCAGCTTGCTGCAATGAAGGTAGTACCGCAACTGGGCTACCATTGATGTGTATCGGATGGGTGGGTCGATAGTTATATCCCTACATGATGTGTACCGGGGGACGGAGTTGGTGTGTATCAGTTGGATGGGATGGGTTAGCATACATTTTTGCATTATGCATATGGTTTGATTCTGACAAGGGCTGAGACCCAAGTGATTTGTAATGGGTCAGGCCCATATATGCTCTAAATCGGACTGCATCATTTAGCATTAAAGGGCTCGCCCGATCAAGCCGCTTTTTGTTTCGTATCTTGATCATTACTCTAGTAAGGCGATTACACACTGAGTTTTCGTAAACTCACCTCGTTTATTAACTGTGCAGGTAATCCCCAGCGTTAGGTGGATCGGTGTCTTAGAGGGACTCAGAGACGACCACACATCTGCACATGTTTTTATATTTCGTTTATTTAGTTAAGCCCTTTTGTTTTTGATTTGGGTTGTAATAGGGCCTGTTTATTTTCTTTCTTAACTTTTCATTTGGTAAAATTTATTTACTATGTTTGATATTTGTTAGAAGTAGATCGCGGTTTTCAAAACACTACGTTTTCGTAACTTAACTTTTAAACATCACGTTTTCGTAAATCGGTTACTTTTAGAATTAGCTTCCACAAAGTAAAAAGGAATTTTGGAAATAAAATTAAGAAGTTTTCAATGCACTATGTTTTAAATAAGAAGGGTTTCTAATGAAAACATGGTTTTCGAAAAACACTTCAATGTGACATGCCAGATTTGGGTCTAACTTTTGGGCCGGGTTTGCGGTGTTACAGTGTGATACGGGCTGTGTGTCCCCTGCACATTAATTAATGCAAAACAAAATGCCTAGTAGTAAACACACAGGCACGAGACTCGGCCGTGTGTCTTGGCCATGTGAGAGACATGGCTATAGGACATAGGCATGTGCCCAGGCCGTGTGAAGTCTGCACCTGATTTTTGAGAATATCATTCGCCACACAGCCTAGCACACGGGCGTGTGACTTGGCCGTATGACCCTAATTTGATGATAACGTCATAAATAGAGAGTTACACAGATGTGTACCAACCCACACGGGCGTGTAACCCTCCAAAACTTAAAACTTTTATAAGTGTTGGGAAAATTCTAAAAGTTCTTTGTAGCACCCCTTACCTGAGACCGTTGCCGAAGTCGGGCACGAGGCGTTACCAGACTTATCTTACTTGTTCGAGGCATAAAAAAATTTACTTTAAAAAAAATTAATTCACTCACATTCATCCAATAAATCCCTAAAAAGGGCCCTCGAGGCCCTAAAACGTGCAACTGGAACGGTTTGGGACCAAACCGGGAACATTAAAAATTTCTGATTACTTACACAAATCAAAACAATTTATTTCACTATTCATAATAAAACTATCCATCTACGTAACAGTCACTAAATTAATTATAACTCGAGTTACGAAACTTGAAATTTAAATACGTAAACTTTTCCTGGAACTAGACTCATATATATTCTTACCATAATTTTTCCAGAATTTTTGGTTTGGCCAATTTGTACAGTTTATTCATTAAAGGTTCCCCTGTTTCGTAGTTTAGCGGACCTGACCTCTTTTCACTAAAAATCGATTATCTTATTATACAGAAATTGGATAACCTTTCCATTTATTTCTAATGAAAATAAACTCACTAAAGAATCTAAAAATATAAAATTTTACTTATAATTATTTGTGTAAAATATCTAGTGATTTTCCAAAGTTGGAATAGGGGATCACAAAGTCACTCTGAACTAGTCTTACAGAAATTTAAATATCTCAGAATATAGACTTCCTTTGCTTGCTCTGTTTATTTCCTATAAAAATAAACTCAATAAGATTTAATTCTATATCTCATTCACCATTTAATTTCATTTATACAATTTTTAGTGAATTTTCAAATCCACGTCACTGTTGCTATTTTCTAACTGTTCCATGGCGAACTCTTACTCTTTCATAGTTTCTTTGCATCAAACCTCATTTAGGCATACATAATACCAAAACATGTTCTTAATTAGCTATATAATAAGCTTACCATTACCAAGTATTCACATGCCATTCTTTAATCATATCATAAGGACATACACACAAAATAGCCAAGTCCCTATACATGCCATAACTTAAAGTATTTCTAGTCACAAAATACCGAGATAACTCGTTGATAGTGTGAGACGATCTCTGACGTCCTTACGATTTTCTTAGTTGGCTTTGCGATACTATAAAAAAGAGAGAAAAGAATTAGAGTAAGCATAAAGCTTAGTAAGTTTGCATGTAAATAAATAACAACATTCTAAATGAATTATCAAGATAACCTAAACCTTTCGAACATGGACTTATCTTACCTTCCCTTTGGTACACTCTTTAAATTTTTCATTGAACCATTTGGAATACTAAGGATACATGGGTACCTTTCCTTTTTAAACTTACCATTGCCATGTCTTGACATGGTCTTACGTGGTATCCTTGCCTTATGAACTCACCATTGCCATGCCTTGGCATGGTCTTACATGGGATCTTTGCCTTATAGTAGTTTATCAATGCCATGTTTTGACATGGTCTTACATGATTTCCTTGTAAAACTTACCAATGCCATGCCTTGGCATGGTCTTACTTGGTATCCTTAAACCCTAATGTCATGACATTTGTATCCTACACATTCCTAAGGTTCAACCGGAACTTTTAAGTATCATTTCTCCATCAATTCTTACTTGAACCATCAAGGAATAAATTTACAAAATAAATATATAGATGCTGAAAAATAACATCATTAATTATAAATAATAAAACATTGCATTTATTTACCGCAAACTTACCTCGATACAAAATACGATCAAATATTTTGATTTAGTCCTCAACCTTTTTCTTTCCTCAGTCTAACCCCGAATTTTGTTCTTCTTGATCTATAATAGCAAATTTAACTTATTTAATATTCACATTTATCAAAACAGTCCTTAACTCTAACTTTCGCAAAATTATGATTTTGCCCCTAAACTTTTGCATATTTACACTTTTTCCCCAAGGCTCGGAAATGATACTTTATCCCTAATTCTTATGTTTTATGACATGCTGATCATTTATTTACCTACGGCAACATCAAATTCCCTCTCTAACATGTACTTATGACTATTAGGTATTTTTACCGATTATGTCGTTTTACTCGTTTTTGCTTAAAATCGCTTAGCTCAAGTCGTTTAACATAATTTCAAGCTTCATATTCTACCATAAAACATGAAAATAAACACATTTCACCTATGGGTATTTTTCCAAATATGAACCCTAGGTTAAATTATTGCTAGAATAAGCTAAATCAAGTTACCGAGACTTCAAAAACGGAAAGAACATTAAAAACGCGGCTTGGAATCACTTACTATGAAGCTTGGAAGCTTGACATAACCCTAGCTATGAACCCTTGAAATTTTGGCCTAATGAAGAAGATGGGCACATTTTGCCATCTTTTTCCCTTTTTTTAATCTTTTAATTACCAAATGACTAAAATTCCCTTCATTAAAACTTTAGTTATTTTTATCTATGTATGTCCATTTTTGTCCATGAAAACTAATGGTCTAATTACCATTTAAGGACCTCTACTTCAATTATACTCTTCAATTTAATCTTTTAGCATCTAAAACTCATATTTATCAACTTTTGCAATTGAGCCCTAGTAGGTAAATTAAGCATGCTATCTATAAAATTTTCCATCGATACTCTAACACATGTATCTAATCACTCGGTAAATTATAAAAATTAATCAGAATAAACTTTTCTATCTTAGATTCACGGTTTCGCAACCACTATTCCGTTTAGGCCCTATTTTGGGATGTTACATTCTTGGTTTAGTCTTGAACCACTCTCAATGTATGTTTTGGGCCTTGTAGGCCCATAATAGGGACAATATCAGTGTAAATGAAAAGTTTTAAATTTGAGTGGAAATTTGTGTCTAGGTTTTGTATGAATGTTTGTGTTTAAGTCCGGTAATGCCTTGTACCCTGTTCCGGCGTCGAATACGAGTAAGGGGTGTTACAGTAAGTCTTCTCTAAACTCTATTTTATGATTGTGTTAAATATATGTTTCTTTGAATAGTGATATGCGGGCTTTATATTGCGAGCTAGATATGAACAGTGATTTGCGAGCTCTATGTTTAAGTAAATGTTTTGACACTATAATCTTCTAAAACCGTTGGATATAATGGCATGCCATAGGATTGTGAGTACTCACTTTATGTTTTGTGATTTGGATGAGAGGCTCTAGGACAGGTTTGGAGAGATAAGGAATGTTAAGCTAAGCTCCATTCAATGGGATATTTTGGTGTGTTTAGAAAGTGTTTAGCCTTATGTTGTAGTTGTGGGACATGTTAAGACTCTATGAATCAAAGTGAGGAGTTATAAGGAGATCCGCTTATCTAATAGAAAAGAACACGTGAATAAGTTTGTGTTTTCAAGATATTATGTTTTACTATTTTAAGCTATCTAAAAGTACGTAACTGCGAACCAAGTTTCACGTAAATATGGCGAACCCAGTTCACAGAATGGTAACTTTGTTAAAACTGTTGTTTAACTTATGTTTTTGTGCATGCTATTTGGTTTTCGCATATATTCACTATGTTCATAAGAGCTCTCACACACACACTTTTCTAAACACTAAAGATAGTTAGATCACACAGTAGGTAATGGCGAGGTGAGTAATCTAGATGAAGCATAAACATTAGAAAGATGGTACAAGCAAACTTTGGACGTAAAGGCGACGTGGGATTCTTCTTGGGCTTAGAGATATTTTTTTATATAAATGACTTTGCCAATTGTTTTAGGGCTTAGTTTTTATGATTTTCTTTATGTTTATGTTCTTCCTTATGTTTTTTTTACCTATTGTGAACCAGTAAAAAACTATAAATACATACCTGAATCTTAAGTATTTGAATATAAACAAAGCTAGATTTGTTGTTTCCTTAATTTACAAGTTCATGCTTAAGTGTTTAATTCCTAACAGTGTGTTCACCATAAGCAAAAGCATGTAATAAATTAAACCGGCTAACTTATATAGAGCTTGCCAAAGTTGTTGCGAAGTGACAAGGTTGTCGAACTGTGCTAAGTGCTAACCTTAACGATTGGCGAACTGGTACCAGTGAACCCTTAATAAATTTTGATACAGAGAATAGAAGAATGTTGGATTTGATGTCCTAATTGTAGTATTTTTGTCAATATAAATTTATAATTTTTCAAACATATTGGTTAATACAACAAATTCATTGATTATGATTAATATACTTTGTATTATTGTCCTCAAATGGTTTTTGCATGCAAAGTAAAATGGAAGCAAATGTTGCTCATTGGTTGTCTAAATGTTTAACAAATACTAAGCGATAGTACATGGTCGAATCGTAGTACAGAAAGATAGCTTGTATTAATAGAAAAACCTAAACATGTCTTTAGTCTAATCAAAAATGAGGAAACCAATTGAAAGACTAATATGTCATTTATCAAGTGATACATACACGAGAACGATTGAAGTGCATTCGAGTTCATTAAGTGGACCAAACTCCAAGTTGCCCTTTTCAAGAGAGGATTCAATTAAAATTCTCATCGGGCTTATAACACGTGCTAGATCAAAGAAGTTTAAGGAGCCAATGATGGGCCTGATTCAGCAAGTTTGGGCTGAACATGAGATATCCAACCCTTATTGGTCCCAAAATAACGTCCCAAGTCCATACAATGTTTTGCATGTAGCTGCTAGTTTAGTTTAATTAATTCTATAGCTTTTAATTAATTCTTGTTTATTATATGTATCTTTAATTAATGTCTTGCATTATTGACCTACATCTTTTAATTGTGACATGCACTATGTGTTCTGCATTTATTAAAGTCATGCATTATGTAACTCTCATGTTAGTTAAGTTTGTATCATAAATTATGACATGCATTATGTAACTCTTATGTTAGTTAAAGTTTGCATCATTAAATTAAGTCATGTATTAAGTAACTCATTTGTTCATTTAGTTTGCATCTTAAACCATGCATTTAAGCATCTTAGTTGTTAAATATGTTTGAGTTTGTTTATATAAGTATGTAATTTAATTTGGATGTTACTTTTTAATGCATAAATTAAAGTGTGTTTATTTTTATTTTAAACAAGGTGATTTAAGTTGCATGTTCAATTAATTCGTGTGCATGGATGTTATTAAATATATTATTTTTATGAGTGTTTTAAGTTATTGTTTAATGCTTAATTATCTATTTTTGCAGGTGACATTTCATATGATTAAAGACTCTTCAAGTTGGACAGTTTCAAAACTTTTTAATGAACACTATGGAGTTGTTTAATGGACCAAAGGAGACTCTTCAAGTCTGAACATTTTTGGACCTTAATCATGATGCCATTTAAGAGGATGTTACACAAGCTTTTATAATTTGGTTTCAAGGGAGCTGAAGGGACATCAATTAAACACATTAAGGATACATTAAGTCTTCATTAAGGAGAATTAGCATGCCTTTTCAACTACATCAGATTCTAATGAAGAGACATGACTCATTGGCTTCCCTACAAGAGTTAAAAATGAGATTAGTGCTTGTAATAATACTAGTTAATAGCCGAATATGAAAATTCTCACATAGGCATTTGAATAGTCACAAAATTGCCTATAAATATTTTGTAAATAGAACTTTGGCGAGACTATGATGAATGAATATTTTTGAGTTATTGCGAGAATTCTAACTCATTATTCTTTAAAGAACTTACTTGGACTTATCAAGGTTCTCCTTGTGGCGTCAAAACTTTTTTTTTCTTTTGAACTTATCACTTCCTTTCTTTCTTTATTCTGAAGTGTGACGTTCTAATATACTGCTGGTTCCTATTTTGCTAAATAGCGGGTCACAGTTTACTTTTTCTTCTTCAAAGACTTGTTTGTTATTTCACTTTATAGAAATCAGGTCATGATCTCTCATATCGTTGGTTTATTTCTAATTGTTTGATTCGTACAAGTTATCCATCCAACTACTTTTAGTCATTTTCATCTACCAAGTTTCCATTATTCACAATTTCATCTTGAATGACAAATCGAGACGATACAAAATTAGACGATCGGGAAAACTAGCGTATTGTAATCGAACTCACGATTACGAGCACATATTATTTGGTATCAGAGCTATAGAAATATAATCTAGCTACCGTATTAGAAGTTTCGAAATAGAGAAAAAAATTCAAAAAAATGAAGCGAAATTTCGTGAAAAAAATTTTGAAGTTGAAAAAAAAATCAATTCATATCCTAGGGTATATCTTATATTTTCCAACAAGTTGTCACATTACCGAAATCTTTTGATTAAAAAAATTGTCACCTTTTCTTTTCCTTTTTGAACCTATCTTACTACATATCAACCATTTATTTCTAACCGACTATTGCAAGTGATCCTTGTTTAAGTCCTAACTAGTTTGATCCACAACTTTGAGAAGAACTTGAGAGAAAAAGACACGAGTGGTGAGATTAAAAGAGCGAGAAAAAACTAAAATTGAGTGAAACACAAGCGGAGTAAAATTTTTTTCTTACAAGAGGATTTGTGAAAATTTTGAATTTGGCGAGGTTCATATTCTATTTAATTCTTCTTTTGTTTTATAATCCTTTGCTAAAATCATGTCCTAAGAACTTTCTAAGATGGAATTGCAAATGTTGTTGGAAGAAATGAGAAGGATTATGCAATCTGAAGCCGAGCAAATACAAAAAAGAATTAGATCGTATAAAAGCAAGATTGTCAAAGAGCCAATCTTCCTATGATCTTTAGAGAACAGATCCATGTAGTGATTTCTATTCATCAAGGAACTCGAGTCAGAGTAAAGTAAACCACGAGTTTGAAGCCTTTCGAGGTAACAAACGAGAAGGCACAAGTATTTTTTTGAGTGCGCCAAAGTACTCATCTACGGAGGTTCAATCACGAAGAGTTGATTGTGCCTCATATGTAAATCCTTCCACTCTTATCCAAAAAAAATCTTCTCATTCTAATTCTTTCATGTCAACCCTATCTTGTAACAAAAGAATGAGAGAAAAGGAAATTGAAAGAAAAAAAAGACAAGAATTGATAATGAGACAAAATGAGCGAAAAATAAAAGAAATTAAGAGAAGAAAAAAAGAAATAAGAGAAAAAGAAATTGAAAGAAAAAGAGAGCTTGAAAGAAAAGAGAAAGAGAAAGAGAAAGAATGAGAGCAGGAAAAGAACCTTGAAAAAGAGGAAAAGAAGAGCGAAAGAAAAGAAAATGTGAAAGATGAATATTTCATTGAGATTGAAGAAATAAAAGAAAATGTAAATGAAAGGAGTGGCATTGAAAAAGAAAGAGAAATGAAGATTGAGAGTGAGAGTGAGTTTTCAAAAATAAAAGAGAGTATGGAAAAAGAAAGAGAGTTTGAAAATGAGATTGAAAAAGAAACGAGTGAAAAAAAAAGAGTATTCAAACAAAGGTGAGGACTTTTTTGCTAACCCACATTCGGCTTTGCCTTTTGATTTCTCTTCATTTCAGGTTTATAAAACTCCATCCATGGACGAGTTCCAACTTCATTACCTTTTCGACAAGAGACGATTCCAATTGATTGAAAAAGGTAAATTGGAGAGTGAAAATATTCTTTAAATCTCCAAAGGTAAGCAAGGTAAGGAACCTCTTGAGATTTAATCAAATTGGTATTCTTTGAATTTTATTGACAAGTTTGCCAATGTTTTTTATGTACAAAAAATTCTTTACAATAACCTATTTTGTTGTTATTCGTTGAATGAAGTTGCTGATTTTGACCCAAATAGTGTTAAAAATGTTTCTCTTATGATTTGTTTGATGTTGATTCAAATAAAATTAAATTGCAAGATGATTTGGACATTGGTGTCTTTGTTATAACTATATGTCAACAAAATTTGATTGTTATATATGATAAAGAATTTTTATGTAAAAAGCTTAATCTGTTTGATTTAGATCATTATGTGAATTCTTTAAATCAATGTGAGAAAATTTTGTGGATATCTCTGCCTGTTCGAAGGAATTTTAGAGTTTTGATTGTTTGAACATACCTATGCCTAAATCTTGTTTGTTTAACATGTGTGAATTGTTGTTGAAAGAAAGGTTTTTAGTGTATTCGAAAATAAGTGATCAAAACCATGTGTTTAAACCTAGAGCATGTTTTCCTAAGTTATTGCTGAGAGAAGATGAGCATCATAATTTTATTTTGTATAAATGTGTTGGCCACTTTCATATGCTCCATGTTTTATCATTATCTTCGAAAATAGAATATGTGAATTCTGATGACTTACAAAGTCAAAATCAAACCTTTGTTCTCGGATATTATTGTTCTATATTATGGTTGAAAGGATTCAAACATGTTTTTCATGATTATAGCTTTCAATTGCTTCATGTTTCTTCTTTGTTGCTAGCCATGAAACTTTCGAGTTAGATTGAAATGGTAAGGCAAAACTTTGTTTTTTATCCAGGAGTTAACTTGAGTTTACAACATTTGGAAGGAACGCTTGATATTCATTATGTTTATACAAATTGCTACATCTTTGAATTGTTCCAAGATCATGTAAGTGATGGACTGGAAGAAATTCTTCATTTTGATTTTGTTTGTGAAAATGTTTTTGATTTTTAGGTTCCGAAAAGAGTTGTGCTCAACTCAATGGAAGAAATATATAATTCAAGGAACTATGATCAACAAAGATCTTTTTCTAGCAAATGGCTTGATTTGAGGACAAATCATTTTGAAGAGGGAGGGGATGATACATGCATCAGAACGATTGAAGTGCATTCAAGTTTATTAAGTGGACCAAACTCCAAGTTGCCCGTTTCAAGAGAGGATCCAATTAAAATTCTCATCGGACTTATAACACATGCTAGATCAAAAAAGTTTAAAGAGGCGATGATGGGCTTGATTCAACAAGCTTGAGCTGAACATGAGATGTCCAACCCTTATTGGTCCCAAAATAACATCCCAAGTATATGCAATGTTTTGGATGTGGGTGTTTGTTTAGCTTTATTAATTCTACAACTTTTAATTATTTCTTGTTTATTATATGCATATTTAATTAGTGTCTTGCATTATTGATCTACATCTTTTAATTGTGACATGCACTATGTGTTCGACATTTAATAAAGTCATGCACTATGTAACTCTTATGTTAGCTAAGTTTGCATAATAGATTATAACATGCATTGTGTAACTCCCATGAGTCATGCATTAAGTAACTCATTTGTTCATTTAGTTTGCATATTAAGCTATGCATTTAAGTATATTAGTTATTAAATATGTTTGAGTTTGTTTATATAAGTATGTTATTTAATTTGGCTGTTACTTTTTAATGCATAAATTAAAGTGTGTTTATTTTCATTTTAAATAAGGTGATTTGAGTTGCATGTTCAATTAATTCGTGTGGATGAGTGTTATTAAATATGTTGTTTTTATGAGTGTTTTAGGTTATTGTTTAATGCTTAATTATCTATTTTTTCAGGTGACTTTTCATATGAATAAAGACTCTTCAAGTTGGACGGTTTCAAAACTTTTTAATGAACATTATGGAGGTTGTTTAATGGACCAAAGGAGACTCTTCATGTAACAACCCTAACTCGTATCCGTCGCCGGATTAGGCTTGAGAGGTGTTACCGATCAAACACAACATTTAACTAACATTGCGCAACTTAATAAACATTCATTATCAAATAACATTCATTCACATACACAATGTCCCTTAAATAGGTCTACGAGACCTTAAACATGCTTCAGAGAAGGTTTGGGACTAAACCGATAACATTTAAAAACTTCAGGAAACTTATAAAATTTTCATGTATACAGGGTTCACACGCCTGTGTGAATAGGCCGTGTGCCTCACACTGCCACCAGACACGCCCATGTCCCAGGCCGTGTGAAATCTAGAGGGGTTATTGACTTGGGTCACACGGCCAGCCACACGCCCATGTGCCAGCCCGTTTGTCTCACACACGACCAGTAGACATGCCCGTGTGTCTAGACCGTGTCAAACCTGTAGGGTATACTGTCTTAATTTGAAGGGCTACCCCAAGGGACACACGACCGTGTAGCATGACCTTGTGTTGTGCACGGCTGAGACACACGCCCGTGTCTCTACCCGTGTGGACAAAAATAGGCTATTTGCAAAGCCAATTTGCCACCCTTTTCTCATACACACCTAGCAACCAAAATGGTACCATTTTAATACATTTATAGACAGCCAAAACATGCTAATTCATATACAATTCATACCATTTCAAAATCAAGCATTCATATACTCAAATCAATACCATTTTTACATTCAAACACATACCAAATTAGCATGATTTATTCCTCATTACTCACCTATTCAATCATATACTAAAGTACATATCATACTCGTCAATATAATCTATTTCAATATGTATTTTTACTACAATAAATCACATACAAAGCATGACTCATAAATCATCTATTAGCCATTCATTTATCAAGTCTAAAACCATGCTTTTCATAAGTAAATAATCATCATATACCAAATAACCAAATGATCATCTTGAACCATCACCAACTATACCAAATTATGCCATTACACAAGGCAAATTACACATCAAACATAAGTTATTAATAAGCCATATAAAATGGCTAAATATATCACCAAAACCTTTAACAAAAAGACTCAAGCCTATACATGCCATATAACCAAGTCACAAGTATATAAATATCGAAATAAAATGTAATGCCCCAATTTTTTAGTTTTCTGTGTTTCTGTGATTTTTAAAATTTGTGTGTGTTCTGGTTGGTTAAAATATATATTTTAGTAGGTTAGTGGGCCTTTGGAAAGCCCAAACTTAAGTTAAATCTGTGGTAGTCTTCGAAATTTTAATTTTATGAACAAGTGATGCAATTGGCGTTTAGGCTTTTAAGAGTAAAGGGATAAAAGATGACACAAAAAGGAGTGTGGTGTAGTGGCAAGGTGGCGCCACTTAGGGGACAAGGAAGTGACGCCGTAGAAGAAGGAAGGGGTCCAAGGTTCAAGTCTTGGCTCTTGCAATATATTTTGGTTTTTCTTTTTAATAAATCTGGAAGCAAGTAAGTGCGCTTTAAAGTTTCATGTGTTGGATTTATGACACAAATGAGTTGATGGCCTAGTGGTGGTGGCGTGAGTTGGCATGTGAGAGGACCTTAGTTCAAATCCCTTGGCACGCAAAGGTTGATTATTTTGCTATGTTGGGACGGTAAGATTTGGTGTTGGTTTTAAACTCTGGTGATGGAGGGATCCCATATCGGGAAGCTAACATAAGAGTAGATGGAGAGCTAGCTTTAAATAGAGCAAACCATGAGGAGAGTAGGCATACCCTTCTTGGCTGATCCCTTTCACTTTGTGACGTGCTCGTTTGGGTTGGACGTCAGCTAAGAGTGTTTGGAGCGCGGATTAACTGCAGTCTCCTAGCAGGTGTGTATTTCTCGCTACTCTAGCAGTAGGACGGCTATTTCGGGCTACGATGGGCTAAAATGGGCCATGTGGTCCGAATGGGTCCGTAGGCCCAAGTGGTTAAGTTGTAGAATTACTAAAATATCCTGTAGGTAGTACTACTCTGATTTACCCACGGAGGGTAAAATGACCATTTTGCCCTCGTGTGTAAATGACTAACTTGTGTGATGATTGGGTTAGTTGATGAGGGTTTATGTTAGTTATCGTTAATTCGTAAGTCTGACGTGTTAGTGATCGATTGTAGGATTATCGTGTGGGAGATATCGTCATCAATCGTTATCAACCAAGTGTGTAATCGACACCCTCCCTTAGACTGAATTGGTATAAACTGAAATACCAAAACATTGGTATTTTGTGAACTTACGAGCGTGCTAGCGCTCGTGAGATAGTTGTTAATGAATAAGGTACATTTGGATGATTAGAGTGCAGAGTGTGCATTTTCGTGCACAACGGTATTTTTAGGTTTAATAGGCCGAAAATGGGCTAATGGGCCAACGGGCCCACTTTGGTAAAAAGACGAGGTAAGTACTTCTGATTACTTAGTAAACGTTAGAATGAGCATGAAACCTTAGCAATAGGTAAAAATTACTGAAATACTCTTATGCATGTACAATTACGATTTTACCCCTAGGGTTATTTTCTGAAAAGCATGATGTTCTGTTTCTGTATACGTATGTCATGACATATTATCTCTGTTGCATGGGACATGGGTTTATAATGATGGAGGAAGCGTTCTGGCAGCCTCGTTGCAATCTGGTGGCCTCGCCACATATATCTGTTCTGGTGACTTCGTCACAATATCCGCACCTCTGCATAATCGGTGGCTTCGCCACATATATATATATATATATATATATATATATATATGTTCTGGTGGCCTAGCCACAATATCTGTATTTGGTGACTTCGTCACAATATCTGGCAGCCTCGCTGCAATTTTTGTGGTGTGTAGTAGTTAGGTGGGTCGAGTAGTCTCCCCACGTGGTGTAAGGCTGGTACAGGGGTGTTATGGGTGGCTCTGGGTTGGGATGTATGCATTCATGATATATTTGTTCTGTATTTGCTATGGGCCTATGGGTTTCATTTTGATTTTTGTACTGGGCTAAGGCTCAAATAAGTCTGACTCTGAAATTTGATCTGTTTTGGGCTATGGTTGGGTTATGTTACGCATTGAGCTTACCGAACTCACCCCTCTATTTTCATCTCTGCAGGAAATCCCCAACCATAGTGGGCTTGGAGCTGTGAAGGATTCGGAGTGGCCACATCATCTGCAAAGTTAGTTTTTCTAAGTTAGTTTATTTTTATTATTTTTATATTCTGATTTAATTTTGGGTTTTAAGTTGTAATAAGGCCGTTATTTAAATTTCTTTTCTGCTATGGTTTTATTTTTTGATTATATTTATACTATGACGAAACTGCTAGTGTTAGGCTGTGCAGGTTTTCAAAATTAATGAACGTTTTCAAGACTCAACAAGCACAACAAATGAATAGCTTAAAGATTAATAAACCAGCTTTTCGTTCAACCGCTGTTTTTACAAAGACCACCCCAATCAGTTAAACCAACGAGTGCATACTAAGTCGTAAGTCCATGTGACACATCAGATCTGGCCATAACATCTGAGCCAGTTTTGGGGTGTTACATTTAGTGGTAACAGAGCCAGGTTTCAACAACTTGGCTGTGGAATGGATCTAAAAACGGGAGTTTGTAAAGAAACACTGAATAACGATTTTTAAAAATCGTCTTTTTTTAGAACTTGATATAAATTGTTTTCGAGAATGTTTTCAATATTTTCTCTTTACAAATAGATTATTTCAAAGATTAAAATCAGTTTTCTAAAATTAAGTTTTTTAGAAGGTGGCACACCGAATCTCCAAATTTCAAGTCTGTAAGTTTTACGAGCCTTTCGATTGTTTACAAACATCATCTTATATGCTTGTACAAAACCTTATCATGGTTCTTTAGTTAGGGTAACACTGGAACTATAGAAACTCTGATAAGTAGACTGAGATTGTAGCTAGGCTACCGCAAAAGAAAACAAACTCAAACTCTGAATTACTGTTATTCATAAGACATCTGTAATAAATACTGAAATATTAAACTGATTTATAAAATTCTTAACCAGATAATATGAAATGAGTACACGAGCAGCTCGTGGAAGAGGCCGTGGACATGGCCGAGGTAATGCTCAGGCTGAATCTTTGTCTTCAGAACATATGCCGACAGCAGATGCACCGATACCACCGGCAACAGAGGTAGAGTCTCATGATCGAGGTGCTGGGGACGATGCTTTGTCCCAGGCAATGCTCTGAGTTTTGGAAAGGGTTGCTGGGGCAAGTACGAGAAATGAAATTTGAGGGTCTATTTCTAAGCGGCTCCGGGCCAACGGAGTGGAGATAATTAGGGGCGTATCTGGTGTAGCTCCGAATGTGGCTGAGTATTGGTTAGAAGCCACAGAGCGGATTATGGATGATCTGGATTGCTCTGTGGGGCAGAAGCTGAAGGAAGCCATATCGTTACTCAGGGATGAGGCTTATCAGTGGTGGCTCACGGTGAGAGATGGAACTCCTGCTGACAGTGTGACTTGGGAGCTGTTTAAGATAGCCTTCAAAGGAAACTATGTTGGGGCTAGTTACGTGGATGCTCGCCGGAAGGAATTTCTGAACCTGGTCTAAGGGAGTAAGTCAATGGCTGAGTATGAGTCTGAGTTTCTGAGATTGAGCAGGTATGCTTCTGGGATTGTCGCTACAGAGTATGAGCGTAGCGTACACTTTCAGGATGGTCTGAGAGATGACCTTAGGGTGCTGATTGCTCCGCAGAGGGAGCGTAACTTCGCTGCTTTAGTGGAGAAAGCTAAGATAGCTGAGGAAGTGAAGCATACAGAGAGACAGAATCGTGAGAAAGATCGAAACCGTTTTAGGAGAGATTTAGGACTTTCAGGTGGTATGAACAGGAATGTTAAGAGAGCAAGGGTAATGGAGTCAGTTCGAGCAGTACCGATGAATGCTGTTAGACCGCAGGGTTGTAGGAATTGTAGGAAGATGCATATGGGCGAGTGTCGAAAATATTCTAGTGCTTGTTTCTGATGCAGATCTATGGAGCATAGGGTTAAGGATTATCCTCAGGAACCAGATTAGGTTCAAGTTATGGAGCAGAGGGTCGCTCAACCAGTGAGGGGTGAACCATAGTTTTGAGAGGACATGGGCAAGACAGAGGTGGTAATGGAAATGGTTGAGGAAGAGAAGCGCTCGGCAGGGGTGCTGGATTTGCTGAGGCTCGTCAGCTGGCATTGGTGTATGCAGCTCGTCGCCGAGAGGAGGGTGATGCACCTGATGTCATAATTGGTACGTTTCTGATTTCTAGTATGCCATACACTGCATTGATAGATGTTGGATCTACCCATTCATATGTTGCATATGCTAAATCTGGGTCGCTGGGTGTGCGCTCTGAGGAGACCGTGAGTGGGTTATCTGTACTAAGTCCTTTGGGTCACTCGATTAGGGTAGATAAACTGTATAGAGATGTGCCTATAGAAACTCAAGGAAAAGTTTTCTCTAGAGATCTGATAGAGCTACCTTTCGGAGAATTCGATCTTATTTTGGGAATGGATTGGCTTGTTAAGCAAAGGGCAACTCTGGATTGTGCTGCTA
The DNA here is from genome assembly GCA_025698475.1 of Gossypium anomalum. NCBI lineage: Eukaryota > Viridiplantae > Streptophyta > Magnoliopsida > Malvales > Malvaceae > Gossypium > Gossypium anomalum. The sequence continues at coordinate 58,961,476 of CM046961.1, forward strand.
AGCGAATAGTGTTAAAGACCCCAAAGGATGAGGAGGTTTTGGTGATAGGCGAGCACAGGGATTATCTGTCTAACGTGGTGTCGGCATTGAAAGTCGAGAAGTGGATCCGAAAGGGATGTGAGGCTTATTTGGCATTTGTAAGCCAATCAAAAAATGAGGATCTGACAGTGGGTAAAGTTAGAACTGTCAAGGATTTTCAAGATGTTTTCCCAGAGGAGCTTCTGGGTTTGCCCCCGAACCGAGAGGTTGAGTTTGGAATCGACTTGTTGCCTGGAATGGCACCGGTGTCCATTGCACCTTATAGGATGGCACCGAAGGAGTTGATGGAGCTGAAAGCCTAAATTCAAGAGTTATTGGATTGAAGCTTCATTAGACCAAGTGTGTCTCTATGGGGAGCACCAGTGTTGTTCGTAAAGAAGAAGGATGCGTCAATGCGGATGTACATCGATTATCGGCAGTTGAACAAAATGACGACTAAGAATAAGTACCTACTGCCGAGAATCGATGATTTATTCGACCAACCTAGAGGAGCTTCAGTATTTTCCAAGATTGACCTTTGATCTGGGTATCATTAGTTGAGGTTTAAAGAGGTGGATATTCACAAGACGGCATTCAGAACTCGGTATGGTCACTATGAGTTCTTGGTTATGCCATTTGGGTTGACGAACGCACCTGCGGCATTTATGGATCTGATGAATCGAGTGTTCCAGCCATACTTGGATCGATTCGTGGTCGTCTTTATCGACGATATTCTGGTTTATTCTAAAACTGAGCAGAAGCATGATGAACATCTTCGTATTGTGTTGCAAGTGCTAAGGGAGAAGGAGCTTTATGTGAAATTCAGTAAGTGTAAGTTCTGGTTGAGAGAGGTAACTTTCTTAGGGCATGTTGTCTCTGCTTAAGGGATCAATGTGGACCCTCAAAAGATTGAAGAGATTCTGAAATGAAAGCCACCGAGGTCAGTGTCAGAAATTTGAAGTTTTCTGGGTTTAGCTGGGTACTATAGAAGGTTTGTGGAAGGATTTTCTGTGATGGCAGCGCCTTTGACAAAGCTTATAAGGAAGGGAGTACCGTTTGTTTGGACTGAGAAACAACAGGAATCTTTTGAGAAGCTGAAGAAAGTTCTAACCGAGGCACCTGTACTGATTTAGCCAGAGTCTGAAAGAGATTTTACCGTATATAGTGATGCATCACATGTAGGGTTGGGCTGTGTGCTGATGCAATAGTGTAAAGTGGTTGCTTATGCATCGCGACAGCTTAAACCACATGAAGTTAACTATCTTACTCATGATCTGGAGTTGGCAGCAGTAATCTTTGCGCTTAAGATTTGGAGACATTACCTGTACGGAGAAAGGTGTATTATATACACAGATCATAAGAGTCTTAAGTACTTGCTGGCTTAGAAGGAGCTGAACCTTAGGCAGCGGAAATGGATAGAGTTGCTTAAGGATTATGACTGCGCGATTGAGTATCACCCAGGCAAAGCTAATATGGTGGCTGATGCCCTAAGTCATAGAACTATATCTGATCTGAGAGCCATGTTTGCTCCTTTGAGTCTGTACGATGACGGTAGTCTGTTGGCAGAACTGCAAGTTAGGCCGACCTGGGTGAGTGAGATTAAGGAAAAATAGTCGAGGGATGAGTCCCTGGTTTCTCGATTTCGGCAGGTTAAGAATGGGGATACTTCGAGTTCAGACTGAACAGTGAGGGAGTTCTGTGTTACCGAGGGAGAGTTTGTATTCTGAAGAACTCTAACTTGAGGCAAGCAATTCTGAAAGAAGATCATGGAGGTCTGTGTGCTATGCATCCTAGAGGGAGTAAAATGTATCGCGACTTAAAGGAGTTGTATTGGTGGCTTGGATTGAAGCAAGAGGTAACAGAAGTTGTGGGAAAATGTCTGACTTGTCAGCAAGTGAAAGCTGAACATCAATTACCTTTCGGACTTTTGCAGCCAGTGAAAGTACCACTTTGGAAGTGGAAAAGGGTAACCATGGATTTTGTGAGTGGGTTGCCCTTGACACCGTCGAAGAAGGACTCGATTTGGGTGATTATGGATAGGTTGACCAAATCTGCTCATTTCATACCTATCCGCACTGATTTTTCACTTCAGAAGTTAGCCAAATTGTATGTGGTGGAAATAGTGCGACTTCACGGAGTGCCAGTGTCGATTATTTCTGATCGAGATCCTAGATTCACATCTCGGTTTTGGCAAAAGTTGCATGAGGCGTTGGGTACGCGGTTGAACTTTAGTATAGCCTTTCATCCTCAGACTGATGGTCAGTCGGAAAGGGTTATTCAGATTCTGGATGACATGTTGAGGGGATGCGTTATCGACTTTCGAGGCAGTTGGGAAGATTACTTACCGTTGGCAGAGTTTGCATACAACAACAATTACCAGACAAGTATTCGAATGGCTCCTTATGAGGCACTGTATGGGCGAAGATGTTGTACACGTAGTTGTTGGACCGAGTTGGGTGAACGACAAGTTCTTGGACCTGAGTTGGTGACAGATATTGAGGATAAGGTCAGGTTGATTAAAAACCGGTTGAAGGAAGCATCTGATAGATAGAAGTCATATGCAGACTTGAAGCGCAAGGAAATTGAGTACTTTGTGGGTGATATGGTCTTCTTGAAGGTTTCACATTGGAAGAAAATATTAAGGTTTGGGAGGAAAGACAAGTTAAGTCCGCAGTTCATTGGGCCTTATTGGATTCTTAAGTGAGTGGGTCCAGTGGCTTATCAGTTGGAGCTACCTCCAGAGTTGGATAGGATTCATGATGTCTTTCACGTATCCATGTTAAGGCGGTATCGTTTTGACCCTACTCATGTTGTGCCGGTTGCAGAGATCGAGGTCCAAATAGACTTGACTTTTGAGGAAGAGCCTGTGCAGATTCTGGATCGAGATGTTAAGATTTTAAGGAGGAAATCAGTTCCGCTAGTAAAGGTGTTGTGGCGTAATCATGGCAGAGAGGAAGCTACTTGGGAGCCAGAAGTGGCGATGCGTCAACAATATCCTCATCTGTTTGATTCAGGTAAAATTTCGAGGATGAAATTTCTTTAAGGAGGGTAAAGTTGTAACGCCCCAATTTTTGGGTTTTCTGTGTTTTTGTGATTTTTAAAATTTGTGTGTGTTCTAGTTGGTTAAAATATATAATTTAGTAGGTTAGTGGGCCTTTGGAAGGCCCAAACTTAAGTTAAATCCGTGGTAGTCTTCGGAATTTTAATTTTATGAACAAGTGATGCAATTGGCATTTGGGCTTTTAAGAGTAAAGGGATAAAAGATAACACAAAAAGGAGTGTGGTGTAGTGGCAAGATGGCGCCACTTAGGGGACAATGAAGTGACGCCATAGAGGAAGCAAGAGGTCCAAGGTTCAAGTCTTGGCTCTTGCAATATATTTTGGTTTTTCTTTTCAATAAATCTGGAAGCAAGTAGGTGCGCTTTAAAGTTTAATGTGTTGGATTTATGACACAAATGAGTTGATGGCCTAGTGGTGGTGGCATAAGTTGGCATGTGAGAGGACCTTGGTTCGAATCCCTTGGCACGCAAAGGTTGATTATTTTGCTATGTTGGGACGGCAAGAGTTGGTGTTGGTTTTAAACTCTGGTGATGGAGGGATCCCACATCGGGAAGCTAACATAAGAGTAGATGGAGAGCTGGCTTTAAATAGAATAAACCATGAGGAGAGTAGGCATACCCTTCTTGGCTGATCCCTTTCGCTTTGTGACGTGCTCGTTTGGGTTGGACATCAGCTAAGAGTGTTTGGAGCGCGGATTAACTGCAGTCTCCTAGCAGGTGTGTATTTCTCACTACTCTAGCAGTAGGACGACTGTTTCAGGCAGTGATGGGTTGAAATGGGCCATGTGGTCCCAATGGGTCCATAGGCCTAAGCGTTTAAGTTGTAGAATTACTAAAATACCCCTGTAGGGTAGGACTACCGATTTACCCCTGGAGGGTAAAATGACCATTTTGCCCTCGTGCGTAAATGACTAACTTGTGTGATGATTGGGTTAGTTGACGAGGGTTTATGTTAGTTATCGTTAATTCGTAAGTCTGACGTGTTAGTGATCGATTGTAGGATTATCGCGTGGGAGATATCGTCATCAATCGTTATCAACTAGGTGTGTAAACGACACCCTCCCTTAAACTGAATTGGTATAAACCGAAATACCGAAATGTTGGTATTTTGTGAACTCGCGAGCGTGCGAGCGCTCGTGAGACAGTTATTAATGAATATGGTGCATTTGGATGATTAGAGTGCAGAGTGTGCATTTTCGTGCACAACGGTATTTTTGGGTTTAATGGGCCGAAAATGGGCTAATGGGCTAACGGGCCCACTTTGGTAAAAAGACGAGGTAAGTACTTCTGATTACTTGGTAAACGTTAGAATGAGCATGAAACCTTAGCAATAGGTAAAAATTACTGAAATACTCTTATGTATGTACAATTACGATTTTACCCCTAGGGTTATTTTCTAAAAAGCATGATGTTCTGTTTCTGTATACGTATGCCATGACATATTATCTCTGTTGCATGGGACATGGGTTTATAATGATGGAGGAAGCGTTCTGGCAGCCTCGCTGCAATCTGGTGGCCTCGCCACATATATCTGTTCTGATGACTTCGTCACAATATCCGCGACCTCATTTGCGCAATCCGTGGTAACCGCTACATATATATATATCTGTTCTGGTGGCTTAGCCACAATATCTGTATCTGGTGACTTCGTCACAATATCTGGCAGCCTCGCTGCAATTTCTGTGGTGTGTAGCGGTTGGGTGGGTCGAGTAGTCTCCCCACGTGGTGTAAGGCTGGTACGGGGGTGTTATGGATGGCTCTGGGTTGGGATTTATGCATTCATGATATATTTGTTCTGCATCTGCTATGGGCCTATGGGTTCCATTCTGATTTCTGTACTGGGCCAAGGCTCAGATAACTCTGACTCTGAAATTTGATTTGTTTTGGGCTATGGTTGGGTTATGTTACGCACTGAGTTTACTGAACTCACCCCTCTATTTTCATCTCTGCAGGAAATCCCCAACCATAGTGGGCTTGGAGCTGTGAAGGATTCGAAGTGGCCACATCATCTGCAAAGTTGGTTTTTCTAAGTTAGTTTATTTTTATTATTTTTATATTCTGATTTAATTTTGGGTTTTAAGTTGTAATAAGGCCGTTATTTAAATTTATTTTCCGCTATGGTTTTATTTTCTGATTATATTTATACTCTGACGAAACTGCTAGTGTTAGGCTGCGCAGGTTTTCAAAATTAATGAACGTTTTCAAGACTCAACAAGCACAACAAATGAATAGCTTAAAGATTGATAAACCAGCTTTTCGTTCAACCGCTGTTTTTACAAAGACCACCCCAATCACTTAAACCAACGAGTGCATACTAAGTTGTAAGTCCATGTGACACATTAGATCTGGCCATAATGTCTGGGCTGGGTTTGGGGTGTTACATAAAAAATCGGATAGTGTGATGCGATCTCCGCCGACTTCTAGCCCGAGCAAACATCCGAATCACTATAAAATATAGAAAAAAATAACACAAAGTAAGCTATAAAGCTTAGTAAGCTCGTATGTTAATAAACTCATATTATTAAATGACCGCATTTTAAACAATTACTCAAAACATGATATAATTCATATGATTTCACCATTCAATCTCGAACTCATGCACATAGATGATCAAGATTTTCATGAGTTTATTCATTCAAAACACTTATGGTTTGAATACTTCTTATCAATTCATTCACATTTTTATATGCACAAGCAATTATATATAAACTTTATTCAATTCAATATTCATCACCTTTTTTGGCCAAGTGAATTATGTGAAATATCATCAAATAACGGTGTTTTGCACACTGTGTGCCATATGTATATTTAGTTAAAACAACTATAACCCATATCTCACATATCATTCAATTCATACCTCATTATAGCCAAATAAACACATTTTGGCATGAAACATACTTATACATAAATCTTTCTCATTTCATATACTTGATACACTAAGAACTTACCAAATTACCTTCATTTGATTCTCATATAAGTTCCATGTGAACCTGTATCACTTAATTCAATTGTACTTTCCTTTTCATCTTGACTATGCTCGTTGAACCATTCAGAATCGTTAAGGATACTCGGAAATCACATAAAGTTCATACAATGCCATATCACAGATATGGTCTTACATGTTATCACATATCGATCCCACTGTCCTAGACAGGGTCTTACATGAAATCGAATAAAGATGCCAATGTCCCAGACATGGTCTTACACGTAATCACAATACAAAGCCAATGTCCTAGACATGGTCTTACATGTAATCACATCTCGGTAATCCTAATTTCATGAAATTCGTATCCTATACGGTTCCTAAGGTTAGTACGAGATTTTTGGATATCGTAACATCGTCGATTCTTTCTCGTATTTGCTCGTTCAACATTCGTAGCAATTCAATGATAATAAAACATATATAATTAAATTCAATTCAATAATAAATAAGCATTTATAACACAATTTAAATATGTTTATTAGCATGCGAACTTACCTCGTTTGCTATAACGATAAATTAGGTCGACTAATTTGATACTTTGTTTTCCCCCGTTCTAGATCCGTGATCATGATTTTTCGTGATAAGTTTTATAAATTTATAATTAATCGTTCTTGAAAATAACTATTATCACGATGAAGGCAAGTGTACCTATCAAACGATAGTATAGCTTCAGCAAGACCGGATTGTCGAACCCAAAGGAACTAAAAGTACTAGTATTAACTGTCTTTTTATTATTTAGCCTAAAAATAAAAGGGGTTTGTTTATCTAAACTAATTTACTAAACTAAGAAATCATAGAAAGGAAATTGGGGAAAATATTTTTTAGAAAATTCGATTGATTAAGACAATACCCAAGGAAAAATCCACCTAGACTTCACTTGTTATTTGACTCTGAATTGGACAATTTATTCATTCAACTTGTTCCGTAGAAATCCCTGAGTTATGTTATTATCCCTATTCAAGACTGATAACGTCTAACCGTAGATTGAATAATTGAAATCTCTTTCTAATTAACACCCTAGGGTTGCATTAACTCAACCTATGGATCCCCTTATTAGGTTTCACCCTAATCCGGCAAAATCTTGTCGCCCTATCTCTAGGCGTGCAATCAACTCCGCTTAATTATGACAAAGTTACTCTCAAACAGGGACTATTCATCCTCCGAATGAGAGCATTAACTTGAATCAATATCCTAAAATACCGAAATAAGAATTAAGAACACATAATTAAGAACAAGTTAAATATTTATCATACAATTCAGATAATAATAACAAGATCCGTCTTAGGTTTCATTCCCCTTAGGTATTTAGGGGATTTAGTTCATAACTAAAAAGGAAAACATCTCAGAAGAATAATGAATACAAAACATAAAGAAAACCCAAAATTCTTGAAGGGAAATTGGGGAGAGATCTTCAGTATTGATGATGAATTCAACTTCTGAGATGGATTAATCGGCTTTCTTCGAGTAATTCCTTACTCCCTACTCTGTGTCTCTCCTTTAGTCGTCCTCTCAGGTGTTTAAATAGACTTTAGAATGCCTAAAAGCCCTCAAAAGTGGCCTTTTCTGAATAGGATTATACTTGGGCTCGGCAGGGACACGCCCGTGTGACACGCTCATGTGCGATTGCTTCAAGCCGTGGTCAAGGCTGAGAGATCAACACGCCCGTGTTGAGGTTGTTTTAGGTCGTGTTCGAGCCTGTTAGAATGGCACGGGTGTGTGTGATACCCGTGTGAGGAAGCCCAGGCCGTGTTGTTTTCCCACGTCAGCCCATTTTCTCCGTTTTTGGCCCGTTTCTTGTTATTTTTGCTCTCCTATGCTCACCTAAGTATAAAACATGAAATTAAAGGATTAGGAGCATCAAATTCACCAAATCTAAGGAGAAATCATTCAAAAATGTGTTAAGCATGGGATAATAATATGTATAAATTACGGTTTATCAATCCGAATCTCATTATTCTCAATCTATATAACAAAAAAATTTACTTATTTAATCATTAATTCATTCAATTTAACACAATTTACACATTTTGGCAAAATTACACTTTTGCCCCTATTATTTCACATTTTTGCAATTTAGTCCTTATTACATAAAAATACAAATTCATACAATTCAATAATAGCCGATGCTAGCTAAATTTTCCTTATATTCATATCACCCCATTTTTCTCATTAATTCACACATTTACCCATGGATTTTACAAATTCCTCAATTAAATCCGTAATTGACATTTTTGTCAAAAATCACTTTATAAAACTTGTTAATCTAGCTTCAAAATTTAATAATCTATCATAAAACATCTAAACAACCAAGCATTCAAAAATGACATCATTCAAAATCTATAATAGTTTCAAAAACGGAGATACGGGCTAGCTAGATTAAGTTGCAACTAACTCAAAAATGTAGAAATTGTTAAAAACGGAACAAAAATGAACCTTCAATTGAGCATCAATATGACTGAAACCTAGAAAGCTTTCTTCCATGGTTTTTCATTTCCATATTCGGTGGTGATGAATGAAATAAGATGATAATTTGGCTTTGTTTTAATTATTATAACATTTATTAACCATTTTACCATTTTGACCTTTAATAACATTTAAAATTTCCATTATACCAAGCCATCACATTTCAGTAACTCAATAATGGATTAATTTCTATATAAGGACCTCCTTCTTTAAATTCTATAGCAGTTAAACACTTTTAGCTAATAAAACTCCATTTTTACACTTTACGCGATTTAGTCCTTTTTACCGAATTAACCATTCAAACGGTAAAATTTCTTTACGAAATTTTCACAGAAACATTCTATCATACTGTAAACCTTATTGAAATAATAAAATAAATATTTTCACTTTGGATTGTGGTCCCAAAATCACTGTTCTGATTAACCCTAAAAACGGGTTGTTACACTTCAAGTTTGAACATTTTTGGAGTCTTAAACCTTCATCATGATGCCATTTAATAGGATGTTATAGAAGCTTTTATAATTTGGTTTCACGGACATCAATTAAACACATTAAGGATACATTAAGTCTTCATTTAGGAGAACTGGCATGCCTTTTCAACTACATTAGATTCCAATGAAGAGACATGACTCGGTGGCTTCCCTACAAGAGTTAAAAATGAGATTAGTACTTGTAATAATACTAGTTAATGGCCGAATATGAAAAGTCTCACATAGACATTTGAATAGTCACAAAAGTGCCTATAAACATCTTGTAAATAGAACTTTGGTGAGACTATGATGAATGAATATTTTTGAGTTATTGCGAGAATTCTATCTCATTGTTCTTGAAAGAACTTACTTGGACTTTTCAAGGTTCTCCTTGTAGTGTCAAACTTTTTTTTTCTTTTGAACTTATCACTTCCGCTCTTTCTTTGTCCTGAAGTGTGCGTTTTAATATACTGTTGGTTTTTATTTTGCTAAATAGCGGGTCACAGTTTACTTCTTCTTCTTTAAAGACTTGTTTGTTATTTCGCTTTATAGAAATTGGGTCATGATCTCTCATATTGTTGGTTCATTTCTAAGTGTTTGACTCATACAAGTTATCCATACAACCTACTTTCATTTTCATCTACCAAGTTTCCGTTATTCACAATTTCATCTTGAATGCTAAATCGAGACGATGCAGAATTAGACGGTCAGGAAAACTAGGTATTGTAATTGAACTCACGATTACATACGCGCATCATCAAGTCCAATTGGGGAGATGCCTTGTCTTGGGTATCGGAGTGGATGACTCTCAGAAGATAGAGACATAGATGTGATTGATTGGACTGATTAGACATGATCCAAGCAGAATAAATCTTGAATCCATTTATGGATTTATTCACTTGTGACGTTCATAGTGTGACATACCAAAATCCTAAGTGGATGGTAGATTATGTATGCGTGACTCGTACATTTTGATGAAAGTAAAAGCTTGAGTTCAAATAGATAAGGAATTGAAAGCTGGGGTATTGGGTATACGACTTCTATAGTTTGTTGCATCATTCACAATAATGGAATTTGTAGCTTAAAATATGGGTAAATGATATTGTCTCATTGGCATTACATGGTTGATGAAAAGTAAACGTGGCCACGGGTCGTCCGTCTTTAAGATGGATGACTTGATCACTATTTGATAGTGATTAGTTTTTCATGAAAGAAGATGTAATAGTTACCATAAGATAAAATAGGATCGTATTGGGACAACAAATATTATCCCAAAGAGATCATGGATATCATATGAGGGTAACACATTTATGACAAGGTTACTGGACGAGTACTGAGTAGTTGCTTTCCTAATGGTATGTTGTTGAGGAAACCTCAGTCATAATACTATAATGGAATGACTTCGTGACTAAATGAGTTTATAATTAATAGGCAAAAAGCCAAAAGTTAAATATAAATCATTTGAGCCTTAACTATTTATGTCCAATTGGTCCCTCTGTTAGCTCATTGAAACTAGAAATAAATGGTGTGTTTGAATAAAAATGAATGAAATGAATAGAAAAAGAGAAATTGAATCATTTGGAAATTAATGTAGGTTTCCAAAAATGGAAAGGAAATGGAAATGAAAATACAAATTTGCAATCCTATATAAGATTACTTAAAAAATGATAGAAGAATGAGTTTATGTTTTTAGGCTGCTTTGAAGCCCAAAAAAGAAAATAAACCATTCGGTCATAGTGAACATGTTGAGTTGTGACATATTGAATGAATTTTCTCAAAATTTTATCGGGGTAAAAATGTTAAAATTTTATTTGGGGGTAAAATTATTAAAATTTTATTGGAGTAAATTAAGGTTTATTGCTATAAATATTAGAAACTGGGTTGGTTTTTAAAATTTTAATTTTTCGCTGTATAACAAAACCATTTTCAAATCGAGTTTTTTCCCAACAAAATGACCCTGCGAAATGTGTTCGCAAAATCTAAAAACATAGGGGTCGTTCGCGAGAATTACCCTATTTTAGGAGACTTACTTCGAGAAGACTTAGAGTGTCAACCCCTATGTTAACTAGTTGAATTTATATGTTCCTCGAGGAGTACTATTTTGCAAAACTTAGGGTTCACATGTTCTTAATTACTTTGATCAAATATTTATGTCTTTAGGGAAGGAGTAGTTAAGTTCTTGCAAGCGATGTAGGTTTGCATGTCGTTACTGATGCGTACCATGAAACAAGCAATGTGAGTTTGCAAGCTTGTGTTTCCTAATATCTAAACATGTTATTATGATCTAAATTATGGTGCAATGAAGGTTCAGTTGGGGTTAAACAAAAAGTCGCCTAGGTGGCTAATGTGGCGTTCCATAACTCAGGTTCGATAATCAGATAGGGTATGGGGTGTTACATTTAGTGGTATTAGTGCTCGCCAGTTTGGTTAATTTATTAGGTTCACCAGGCTTGTAAATTATTTGAAGTAATAAGTATGATTGTTTGTTGCTAGGGTAGGATTAGGAATAATGCAGGATTACACTTGGTTAATTCATTGCCTTTGTTCAACTATTTCTTTTGCAGGATTACGCTTCGGATCACTTTTCGCTACTCACCTTTCTAGTGGTCGTATTCGCAGATGTTGACCGCCTCCGGACGTACTCCACGTCTAAAACAATCAAAGATATATAAACGAGATGGTATTCCCGAGTAGACGGGTCAAGTCGTAATATAGTTACATGGAGTAGGTGAGTACCCTGAGGATCATACCCAAGGGAGGCTAATGCTAGATCAATTTTCAACCTAAACATCAAAAGATCTAATTAGTACTCTAAATAAGTTATAGTATGAAAATATAAATAAAAAGGGATTTTAGGATTTTTATAATAATAAAAATATAATAAAGAAATAAATATCAAGAGGTTCAAAAGTAGAATTAATCAAATTTGGCTCTGGGTGATTAGCTTGCTTTGGTAATCTTCATTAACTGTCGCTTTGGGTTCCTCATCAATCAACTAGTCGATATCCTCACAGGATCTTCTGATACGTCCACTATAATAATGAGTCAGCAAGGACTACTTATCTTTCGACCTCATAGTCAAGATCAGCTTGGGGTGAAGGTGTTCATGGATGGGCCGTACCAATTTTAGGTTAATTCCCCCTTGATGACTTCCTAGAGATGTGTCGCATGTAAATGTTTAATGCAAATATGCAAGTATACATGTCAAATCAAGTGATAAAGTGATGAGTGAGTATCGTCTCCATATGGATCAGAATTGATTAACAAACAGTTATGCTATTACTATGAATTTGACTAGTTAAACTGTGCAAAAGAAACATATGACAAATTGATGAAGAGAATTAATGAATGGATTAATAAAATCAATTATGAATGAAAAAAATGCTAAGGCTGTAACACCCCTAACCCGTATCCGTCATTGGAATAGGATTTTGGAGTATTACCGAAACATTTAGAACATTTTACAAATAATTTAAGTAAATTATTGTTCCTGTACTGAGATCATTCAAAACGTCCCTTAATTGGACCCTCGAGGTCTAATACGAGCATTAGAATCAAGTCGGGACTTAATTGGAAACTCATAAAATTTTTCACGACATTTCAAAAATTTTCCAGGGTGTAGGGCTCACACGCCCGTGTCCCTAACCCATGTAACTCTTTGACTTTTAAGGCATGAAGAAATTGAAGTCACACAGCCAAGTCACATGCCCATGTGCTAGGCCGTGTGGCAAATTTTATTTTCAAAATTTAGGTGCAGTTTTCACGCAGCCATGTAACACACTTGTGTTTAAGGCCATGTCAACCACACGGCTGAGACACACGCCCGTGTCTCTGCCCATGTGCCCAATTTTGAGCATTTTGTTTCTCATTTTTAAGATTCAGGGGACACACGGCCGGACCACATGCCCATGGGACAAGCCGTGTGTCACACACGGCCAAGACACACGCCCGTGTGTCTACCCGTGTGGACAAAATAAAGCCATTTCCTAGCCTCATTTGTCACCCAAAACTTGCCATTTTCCTGCACCAAGACTCACAAGCATATATCCACCAATCCAACATCATATTCACATAAATTTAGCCATCAATCATGTGGTATTATCTCATGCATCAAAGGATATAAACTTACTCTTATCATAAAATTATGTGATTACCAAAATATTACCTCAAAAATAGCCAAACTTAGACCTCCACTAGCCACTCCAATGGCTAGATTACAAAACAAAAATTACAAGCCATCATTAGCCAAATAAGCTTATACATGCCATTATACCGAAATGAGATAGTGGACAATGTGTGACTAATCTGACCGACTTCCAACTTTCGCGAGCTTTGAGCACTATAAAATAGGGAAAATTAAACGGTGTAAGTATTTTATGCTTAGTAAGTTTGTATAACGGAAAATAAACTTACTGGTCATATTTATTAATACAAGCATACATAAATTTACATTCCATCGATTTTGGGTAAGTTAGCTAAACACATACACTTATTCAACAAGTTAGTGACATAATCTCATATGAATATCAAGTAAACATAGATGAGCTCATCACATTACAAGCTTCCATTAATTTCACCTTTCCACACTTCAAGAGTCTTTTCCTTCGAACTATTGAAATCTCGATGGATGTTTGGGTAATATACACATGTGCAAAAGTACCCATTAGGGTACATAATAAAAAGACGCACTCTTGAGCCGTACATTTTACAGTAGGATTACTAGTCTAGGCTAAATCCTATTCGTAGCATATGTTCTAGAGAGCTTAATTTGGATTACTCGTCTGGGCAAAATCCAATTTATAACCTAAGCTCAACAGGGCTTACATTAGAATTACCCGTCCGGGCTAAATTCTATCTGCAACATATGCACTATTGTTCTTAACCCATCGAAATTCAACATTCAACTGGAACATGATAATTTGTCTATATTACACAAATTAAGACTATTTCATTATGTATATATCATCTCACACATATCAACACAATTATGCAATTCAATTCAAGCATATTAACATACATTTTTAAGTTACACGAACTTACCTTGAAAATGGTTCGTATTTGAATTTCAACTAATCTGAAACCTTTTGCTTTCCTTGATTTAGTTTCTTGGTTGGTCTTTCCGGATCTATATGGGCAAATTTAACTATTAATCTATCACATTTCATATACATTTTCATCCTATTACATCCTAGGCAAAAATACCATTTTGCCCCTACCTTTTTCAAAAATTTTGATTTCGTCCCTAGGCTCGGAAAATGAAATTCATGAAATTTAACCTTCTTTCCAAGCCTAGCCAAAATTTATATACTACATTTACAGCAGATACATTTCACAAATTTAAGAATTTTCCATAGATTTTACCACTTTTTCATTTTAGTCCTTAAATCAAGTTTTCATAAAAAATTGCTTTGTAAAAGTTGTTTATCTATGAATAACTTTTCATTTTCTACCATAAATTTCTAATTTTCAACATATTCATCCATGAACCAAATTTCATACCTTGATAACTTTTCAAATAAATCCCCTAAATAGAAAGATTAGGCTATCCCGATTCCAAAAATATAGAAATTACTATAAATGAGACTTGATTTCATACTTTATTAAGCTTGAAAAGTTTTCTTCCTCTCTCCTAGGGTTTCCATAGAAAAATTGGGGAAGATGATATGGAAATAGATGATTTTTTTTTCTTTTTAATTAATTATCATCTATTAATTTTATTAATTTCCAATTTAGTCCCTACCCTTTTCTAATTTTTCCATGGATGAGTCATTAAAATATCTACTAACCATTCAAATTCCCCCCTCTTCTCCTAACTTTTGACTATACACTTCCCTACACCTCTCAAACTTCTCAACTGCCCCAAGCTACAGAGTTCCACTGGCACACAAATAAGCAAAATAAAACACCTTTTTACGTGAAATAGGACTCGAACCCGAGTCCCTTGGCCATAGAAACACTCCATTAACCCTTGGACCAACAGGCTATTCATGACATGCTTAACCCACATTAATTTAAGATTCTCACTAACAGGAGACAGATTTTATTTAAGCCAAAATCAAAATTTTGTACAAGCCAAGGCTTGAACTCAGGACCTCTCCAACACTCCTCCGGACACTCAACCATTGAAGCAAGCATACATTTATGCAACACAACATACAAAAATAAATACCTAAATTTTTAGGGCATTACACTAAGCATTTGGAAGCAGTAAGTAAGTAAATAGAATGAAACATGATCGTATGGTAATGATGATAAATTAAAATTTTATGTTTATATATATGGTTATGTTAATTTGCGAGCTTGATGGTGTTTTATAGGTTTTCTAAATCTTATAGCATTGGTATAGGTTTATAATTATCCTATAAATTCATTATTGAAATGGAATATTATATTTAAAGTTTATATGAGCTTACTAAGCATTCATTGCTTACATAATTATTTTCCTTTACTTTTTAGATTATTAGAAGCTTAATCAATTGAAAGTTCATCAGAGATCTATCACACTATCTATTAGAAAATTCGGTTGTGGTTGAGTATTTTGGCTAAGGTTTATAATGGCATGTTTAGGACAATTGTAATGGTATTATAGTGCATGTGTTAATGACGTTTTGGTATGTGTAAGGTTTGGAAAGCTATATTGGTTTGGTACATCTTGACATATTACCAAATTATGTGATGTTCATTACTTTAAAGTGCTTGTTGATATGATTCACTTGGCATGTTGATGATAGTTTGAAAATGATTACTTGTGACATGTTTTAGTTCATAATTGAACTAAGTTATTATGTTTGAAAGTGGTTTGAAGGTGATTTGGTAAGTATACGATATGTAAGTTAACTATGTTGGTACATTTGATGCCTTGTTAGCTTGTGTCATTGTGACTATATCATGTTGCATGTTTTGAATGGCATGTTTTGTAATGGAATAGTAATGGTCATATTTGTGGAATGATTTGTTAGAAATTGTGTAACACCCCTAACCGGAGTTCGTCGCTGGAATAGGGTTACAAAGCATTATTAGAGATTACAAATCAGATAACAAATATTTCATATTTATACAGTATTCATATCATAAATCAATCTTTAAGTCCCTTATAAGAGCCCTTGAGGCCCAAAATATGCGTTACAAGTAAGTTGGGACTAAATCGAAAACTTTAATTTTTTTTTGCGAAATTATAAAATTTTCTCAGGTGCAGGGGACACACAGCCGTGTGGCTCACACAGTCAAATGACATGCCCGTGTCCCAGGCCGTGTGGGCATTCAATGTGTGACACACGGCCGTGCCCCAGCCCGTGTCCTTACCTGTGTAACTCTCTGACTTGGGTCACATGGCCAGCCACATGCCTGTGTGCTAGGCCGTGTGGACAATTTAATTTTCAATAATTTTGTGTAGGGGTCACACAGCCAAGACACATGCCTGTGTTCTGGGTCACACGGCTGAGACACATGCCTGTGTTCTGGGCAGTGTGACACACACAGCTGAGACACACGCCCGTGTGATAATATGTGTAACACACAGCTAAGACACATGCCCGTGTGTCTGCCCGTATGGATAAAATAAGGCCATTTTCCAAGACTTATTTCTCACCCAAATATGTCTTCCACTTACATTGACATTTTAACACATTCCCAAGTCAATACAAAAACGTTCAAATCAAGCCAAAACTGAGTCTTATGCATGACTTATCATTACCTATGTTCAAGTGTTTAAACTTATCAAATACAAATGTATACACATATAAGTATATTTTCTTATTTATGCTTGCTTAAAGCCATTTATCATTAGATTTATATGCTTTTCATCACACAACCATTTCAAACACATCAAATATAATAAGGCCTTATACAATTTTCATCAAAATATACTTAATACTAGCCATTCTAATGGCTGGTTACAACCAAAGCATTATCTTGCCATTGGCCAAATTAACCTATACATGCCATCACAACCAAAATTAATTTTACCATTTGCACCGAATGGACCGATGGATAGTGTGAAATATCTCCATCAAGCTTCCAACCCAATGAGCTTTAGAATTCCTTGAAAATAGGGAAATTAAAAAAAATAGAATAAACTTTTAAGCTTAGTAAGTTCGTATAACCAGGAATTTATCTTACCACTATTTATAAACATAAGGTAAACATACATTTCATTCCCGAGTTGTGTTGGCCAAGTGCCTAAACACATATCTTCATCAACCATATTAGTCACTATAATCCGTATAATAGCTTAAATTCACGAATGTACGTAGTCATCAAGCAAGATTCATACACATATTTCTTCCATTACATTTTCAATATATTATGAATGAACAAAATCATCAAGCATATTCGACAATCGTGTATCAAATACATCATGTTTTATTATATCATGTGATATCATTTCCATGTACTTCAGGCTTGTACCAATAATAATTTGTTTTGAACTTAGGTTAATCATATATTTGTCATGAATATCAAGAAACATGTATGAGTTCAACATTAATCAAATTTCCATATTCATATACTTTCCTCATCATGTGTTCAAATATCATGTACAAGTCATGTCACACACCTTACCCGTATTCGACGCCGGAACAGGGTATGAGGCGTTACCGAACATAAATATAAGCATTCACCTAAAATCGAGACATGAGTTTCCACTTATATTTAAAGCTTTTCATTTACACTCATATCGTCCCTATTATGGGCCTACAAGGCCCAAAACTTACATTGGGGGTGGTTCAGGACTAAACCGAGAACTTCTAAAATTTTTACAACACTTAGAAAATTTTCATGCTTTGGAGAGTCACACACCTGTGTGGGTAGGCCGTGTGGTCACACACGCCTGTATGGCTTGGGACAATCCCGTGTCCTTAGCCCGTGTAACTCTTTGTTTATGACGTCATCAACACAATTAAGGTCACACGGCCAAGACACACGCTCCTGTGCTTAGGCCGTGTCCTCCACACGGCTGAGATACATGACCGTGTCTCTACCCGTGTGTTTACTATTGGGCATTCTGTTTTGCATTAATTAGGGTACAGAGGACACACGGCCAGATCACACGCCCATGGGGGCAGACCGTTTGTCATACATGGCCTAGACACACACCCGTGTGGACAAATACAAGGTTATTTTCCAAGCCATTTAGTCACCTTCACTTGCACACATTTGCACAACATCACATAGCATCACATATAACATACTTAGACAAGCAAATGAACACAAATAAGTAAATAGCATGTCATTCTCATATCATCATTTATCTTACTTAATCATCATATTTAGCTCATTATGAACATACTAGCTTCACACACATAAAAGGCATAATCACATACATAAGCATCTAATCATCTTAAGCCATCATTCATGGCTATATACAATTTGAACCATAAACCATTATAGGCAGACACATTCGGCCACAATAAAGATGACAAAATTAATAAATGACAAGTCCCTATACATGACATAAACTTAAAATATATGCATTCGCTTATACCCAATGATAGCTTGATAATGTGATAGCATCTCCGGCGAACTCCAACCCGAGCTAGCTAAATTAACCTATAAGAGATAGAAAAGGAAGGGGAGTAAGCATTTAAGCTTAGTAAGTTCATATGCAAATAATAAACAACTATTAACATTCATATATTTTACATGTAACACCCCAAACCCGACCTAGATGTTATGGCCGAATTTGGCGATGTCACATTGAAGTGTTTTTCGTAAAGCGTGATCTCGTTTGAAAAGCCCAATTTTTATTTAGCCTCTTTATGTGATCTAAAAAATGATTTTAAAACTTGTGTCATCATCAAAAAGTATTTACTTTAAAACGTTATTAATTTCAAAATCTCGTTTATAGCGGAAGCTTTTTAAAACAGTTGCGTACTTGCGTTTTACTTTGTAAAAACATTGTTTCTTTTAATACTCGAGTTCCTAATACTAGCAGTTATAACCAAAGCAAACTAAAACCCCAAATTAATAATAAAATCCAAAGAGGCCTTACTACATCAAAAATACCCAAAATAAAATTACTTATAATTTAAAAATTAATTAAGAAAGTACGTGTTGTTGTGCGGCCACCTTCGAGTCCTTCGCAGCATCGACCCGCCTAAGCCTGGGGATTACCTGTGCAGATAAACAGATGGTTGAGTTTACGAAAACTCAATGTGTAATCCCATATAAGTAAACAATCAATCAAACAGTGCAAATATAGTCTGGGCCTAAGCCCTTAATATAAACAGTGACAATATCAGTTTGGGCTTTAGCCCATCTCAATACAGAAACAGTCGTGTGTTCGGGCCTTGGCCCATTGCAGTAACAGTAAATAGTGCAGTAATAGTAAACAATATGCAGGTCCTACCCATCCAGCCTCTACACTCCATCTCCGTCCAACCCTACACTCCATGTGGAGATATAATCAACCCACCCATCCCTACACTCCAAGTAGTACCGGTTGCGGTACTAACTAGTATTTGCAACGGATCTGCCAGTAAAATAGGCTTAGAGCCTTCAGTGATTTGCAGCAGAGTTGCCAGTACAGTACACTTCCTCCAATCATATATAAATCCATCCCCATGCAATGCATCATGCAACGTGTCATGTCATATCATAATATTATACATGTACTCAGTACAGTTACAAATAGCATGCTAAAATATAAACTTACATCACATAGGGGCAAAACAGACATCTTACCATATAAGGGCAAAATAGTTATTTTACCCCATAAGGTCATTCTACCACATAAGGGCAAAGCAATCATTTTACCACATAAGGGTAAAACAATCATTCTACCACATAAAGGCAAAACAATCATTTTACCATAAAGGGCAAAATAGTCATTTTACCAAATAAGGGCAAAATAGTCATTTTACCACATACAGGCAAAATAGTCATTTTATCACATAGGGGCAATATAGTTATTTTACCACAAAAGGGGTCTAGGTACACTTACCGACCCAACAGTAGGTTCACAGTCGTCTCGGGTGACCCGTGCAACCTTAACAGTCATACAGTGAAAATGGGCCCACGGCCCATATTGCAGGCCCATGTGGGCCCACACGCTTGTGTGGCCCACAAAGCCTAGAGATGGCCTTAGCTGTGTGGATTACACAGCCTGGCCCAATATCTCTACACGTCCGTGTGGTTAACCCGTATGGGGCCCATGAGCCCGTGGAGCCCACATGACCCATTTCGGCCTAACGTGGCCCAAAACGGCCTAAGCCCATGAAATCGCTCATGGTGGCCTC
This sequence comes from Gossypium anomalum, assembly GCA_025698475.1. Classification (NCBI taxonomy): domain Eukaryota; kingdom Viridiplantae; phylum Streptophyta; class Magnoliopsida; order Malvales; family Malvaceae; genus Gossypium; species Gossypium anomalum. The sequence goes on from CM046961.1 coordinate 58,981,703, forward strand.
TACGATCAAACTCCCACGTTTTTGAGTGGATTACCACACGAGCGTGCGCACGCCTATGTGGCATCAATAGTAACATTTTTTGGCTTTTGCCGTTTTACAATTTGGGCAGTGTTAACACACTTTGCTCACGAAAACGTGTGAATAGTCGACGAGTACTCCTACATTCAATCACAAGTTTCGGTTAATCGCATCCTAATCAAATTATCAAAAACCCCACCAAAATACTTGATCAAAGGATTACCTAACACTTGCTTAGATCAGTCAATTGTGGCTTGCCCACTTAAACCGTTTGCAAGAGATTAATCACTAGGCTTTAGGGGGTTATCTGCACTTCAACCAAACCTTATCAACCATCAAACAAAAGAATAGTTTGAACTAGACGAAAAGTCACTTACCGAAAACGCAGAGTCCAGATTAGAAGAACATTCAGCCCACACCCACACAAAAGCCGAAAGTACACAGAATGGTAGAGGCAAAGTGGAATAATCACACCCCTAGCAGTAATCGGCAGAGGAAAGAAGATGTAAGAAGAAAGATCACAACGGTAGAGAGAAACAAGAGGGAATCATGTGCACTTACTAATTTGTCAGAGAACCCTTACTAAACCGAAATCAAAAATAAAAGAGAAGAAAACAATAACTGTGTACTCGAACTTGAGATGGAATGTTCAGCTAACACAAAACGTAAAGAATCGACCGAACAAAATGAAGGGAAGAGTATTCGGTTTTAGCAATACAAGGAGGGACACTCGAAAAGAGTCAAAAGAACTGTGAGAGAGAGAGAGGAAGGAGAGAATTTGGCTAAGAAGAAGGAGGGAAAGAAGAGCAAAAATGACGAAATGAGGAACCTCAAGAGAAGTGAAAAATTGATGCCAACAAAAACGAATGATACTGCCAAAACCTCCCTAGTATTATTCGGCCTCAACAGAACAAAGAGAGAGCCAATATGTTCATAGCACCCAAAAATAAAGTGGCTAAACTCACCAAAATTGAAAGTCTTGAGTGCCACAAATCCCATTTGGCACCAACTCTTCTCCTACCACAAATCCCCATGATTTTCTCCTATAATCTCTCCTAAAATCCCTTCAACCGAACACTATCCACATCCCAACATTCCCTCCTACAATCCCTCCATGACCAATTCAAATTCCATACCACTCAGCAATGTTTCGGTCAAACTCTACTACCTATACGGCTTAGGCAGCAAAATAGAACCCCCATTGAGCGAACCAGGACTCGAACTTCAGACCTCAGACATTAGTAACACGCCACTTATCCCCTGGGCCAGCAGGCTCTTTCCTGCCATGTTTTTCCCTTATTTACTTAAAAGCTTACTGTCTAGAGACAGTGCTTATTCCTTTAAAAGCAAAACTTTTTGCACTTGCTCAGCTTGAATCCAAGACTTCTCAGACTCTTCCTAGGACACTTAACTATTGAAGCAAACATACAATTGTGTCACCCTCTTGCACAACTAAATATTTATGTGCAACCTCCTAACTGTACCCCTGCTCAAAACCTAATACTTATATGCCCAAAACTCGAGGCGTTACATTAGCCATTCATAAGAATATTATTAATACAATTTGCATTAAATCTCATGATTTCCACTTACTCTTTCATAATTGCTTACTCTTATAACTTACAAGCATTAATTGCATGTCTTGGCATTAGACTAGCTACCATAATCTCCTCATTATAGCATATCGCATTATTTAACAAGATACTTTAACTCTCTTTACAACATGCACATCATTTACGAATAATCTTAATTTTACATATAGCTTAACAAACTTTCACTTATCTATAACTCATATCTCTCAAAGTTTTAATATAATGCTCACTCTCGAGCTATCAACGGGTTTGCTCACACAAGCTGATGGTTAAGACATAGCTACATTGTGCTGCTCACACAAGCTAATGACAATTCACAACACATACTGGAAAACTCAACCATCAGTAGGACATACGGACCAATACCCAAACACAATAACCCCAAATGACATGTCATTTGTATCCTATATATTCCTAAGGTTCAACCCGGATTTAACATTGCCGAATCTTTGTTGAACATTTATGTAGGATCGTATTCACAATTAATTCAATAATAAAGCATTTAAAACATAATTATATTAATGCTTATTAACATACAAACTTACCTCGATAAAAAAAATGACGTAATAGGATCAACTAATCCAAAACTTTATCTTTCCCTCGATCAAGTTTCGTAAGAGGCTTTTCTTGATCTATATAATCAAATTCAATAAATTTATTATTCATTCTATTCAATTTAGCCCAAAATACATATTTTTACAAATTTACACTTTTACCCCTAATATTTTAACTTATTTACAATTTAGTCCCTAGGCTCGTAAAATGAAATTTATTCAATTTTATCCCTACCCAAGCCTAGCTGAATATTAAATATACTTACAGCAGCCCATAAATTTCATATATTTACACATTTACCACATAATTTATCACATTTCTCAATTTAATCCCTAATTGACAATTTTATCAAAAATCACTTAACAGATGTTGTTTATCTAACAACAATCATTCATTTTCTATCATCAAACAAAAAAACACATACATATTCATTAATGGTAAAACCCTATGCTTTTAACAGATTCACAAATTAGCCTTGGGCTAGCAAGATTAAGCGTATCAGTCCTCCTCTAAGAGGTCAAAGGAATTTTCTACTCGATCGAATACTTTGGTGGGGTATTCGAAGAGAAATAAGAATCAGCAGAACATGGCATCTAGAGCCCAAACTACTTCAGTTGTAAGTGTTGGTAACGCTCAGCCAAATAGACCGGAGTGTTCACAATGTAGAAGACGTCACTTGGGCGAATACCGAGTGAATGAGAGGGGCTGTTTCAAGTATGGGTCACTTGACCACTTTACCCGCGAGTGTCCTGAAATGGACGAGAGAGAGAGAAAACAAGATACGAAAGCAAGCAGTGCTCCCTTGAGAGGTAGGCCTCAAAGGAACCCCAGGAGTGGGACTGGTGGTAGAGGTGCACCGAGAGATACTGCGATGAGGTCTGAAGGTAAGGCGCCAGTGAGCACCTATGCTATACGAGCTCAAGAAGACGCAGAGTCTCCAGACGTGATCATGGGTACCTTTTGATATAAATGTTGTTGCTTTAATTGATCCAAGATCTACCCACTCTTACATATGTATGGATTTGATACCTCGTATAGACATGCCTATAGAGTCCACTGAGTTTGTTATGAAAGTGTCCAACCCGTTAGGCAAGCATGTATTAGTGGATCAAGTATGTAGAAATTGTTCTTTAACGATTAGAGGCAATTATTTTTCAGCCAACTTGATGTTGCTGCCGTTTAATGAATTCGATGTAATTCTTGGGATGGATTGGCTGACCTCTCATAGCGTTGTAATAGATTGTGGAAGAAAAGTAATTTAGCTAAGATATGAGAATAGTAGTGTTATACGAGTTGGGCCAGATAAGTCAGATAATCTGCCTGTAGTAATATCATCTTTGACCGTCAAAAAATGCTTAAGAAAAGGTTATGAAGCTTATCTAGCTTTTGTGTTGAATACCCAAGTGTCCAAGTCAAAGATTGAGTCAGTACCGATGGTTTGTGAGTTCATAGATGTCTTTCCAGAGGAGTTACCAGGGTTACCCACAGAGAGAGAGGTTGAGTTTAGTATCGAGTTGGCTCCAAGTACAATGCCAATCTTGATTGCACCATATAGGATGGCCCCTACTGAGTTAAAGAAGTTGAAAGTACAGTTGCAAGAGTTAACAGATAAAGGTTTTGCTAGACTAAGTTTTTCACCATGGGTTGCTCCAGTACTTTTTGTGAAAAAGAAGGACGGGTCGATAAGGTTATATATCGACTACAGACAACTTAACAAGGTGACAGTGAAGAACAAGTACCCCTTACCGAGGATCGATGATCTCTTCGATCAACTGAGGGGAGCCACAGTATTTCCTAAAATAGATTTGAGATCGGGTTACTACCAGTTAAGGGTCAAGGATCAAGACATGCCGAAGACTGCTTTTCAGACGAGATATGGGCATTATGAGTTCCTTATTATGCCTTTTGGACTAACAAATACCCTGGCAGTGTTTATGGATTTGATGAACCGCATCTTCAGGCCGTACTTGGATAGGTTCGTCGTTGTTTTCTGTAACAACCCTAAATTGACCCTAGTCGGAAAGTGGTTTCGGGACCACAAAACCGAGTCATAAAAATAATTAGCCATCATATTTTATGTTTATTATATGTGAATATGAATGTGTGAAAGTTTCATACTTTAAATTGGTCGGTATATGTGAAATCTATTAGTAGGGACTTATGTGAGACAAATATGAAATATGTTAGACTAAAGTAAAAGTGACCTAATAGTGCATGATGTCAAAAATTTGTACTTGCATGTCAAACTTTCCATTTTATTTCTTTAGTGGCCGGCCATGTAGTTAATTCATATACATTATATGCATATTTTATTAGCATTAATTTAAACAAAATGAATTAAAGAATAAAATAAATAATAATTGAATAATGACTTAGTGGGGAGGAGAAACCAAAGTAGCTCATCCTTTGAATTCTTTTAATGAAAATCTCAAGAAGAGAAAGGGGGGGGGGAAACAACTTTTGGCTACTCCTTCCTAGCCTTGATTAAGGTATGTTTGAAGTGTTTTGATAGAAATTTCTTGTGTGTCTTAGGATAATTTCTTAATCCCTCCATAACCCATGTGCAAATTTTCACTTTGGTAGCTATAGGAGCAATCGGTCAAGAGGGAATTTTCATTTAGAAATGTTATGTTGATGTGTTGTTGTGAATCAATAAAAGTACTCTATTTGGTTGAGATTATGTAAGTATGTTAAGTTGTTGAATTTGTAATTGTATAGATAAGTGTTGAGCTAGCCGAATATACATTGAAAAGTTTAATGGAGAAACTCTTATGCTATAAGCTTGAAAAATTTAAGTTATAAATGGTGTTTTGTAGTTTAAATGGTTAAAAAAAAAAAACTATTCGGTTATGGCCTTAATCTTTCATGAGGAAATCAAGTTAAATGTATTTATGTCTATGCTATGACCGAATATACTATGGCTGATTTTGGACTATGATAAAAGTTAGTAAAGTATGTGCTTTAAATTGTTATGAACTATTCTAGGTTAAGTTAGGTTGAAGCTTGGTGAAATTGAACTTGAAAAATGATTTGAGCACAATGTGGTATTGATATTATGTATAAGTGAATTTATAGATATATATATGATTAAGTTGATTGGTGAGATACATGCTTAAATAATATGTATGCAAAGAATGCTTGGATGTGTGAAAGAGTAAATTGTGATAATCTACTTTGGACAGCAGCAGTAAGGTGATTTTAGAAAAATCACCATAAATTGTAGGAGTTGAATTAGGTGCTAAATAAATTATGTAATGAAAGCTTGATGAGTCTAGTTTTCTATAGTAGAAACCGTAAAAGTAAAAGAATCACCGATCATGAGATATTTGAAGTAATGGGGGACAGAGTCAAAATGGCTTCTAAATCCCCTGTTCTGTTTTTATAAAATTACTATAAAATGTATAAAAATTGTCTTAGAATAAATTTTATATGCTTAGACTCCTTAGTGAGTCTAGTTTCAAATGAAATAAACGAAAACATATTTTGATTTCTGTACCATGAGAAATTTATTTCGTAGTGAAGAATGGTCAGATTTATCAAACAGTGAAACAAGGGAAAAATTAGGAAAAATCTGGTAGGGATTGGCTAGACTAAAAATTATGAAAATTTTATGGATAAAATATAAATTAGTCTATTTTCAAGGAAAATTTACGGTCGTTGATTTGGAGTTTCGTAGCTCCAGTTATAAGTAATTTATTGACTGTTGCTCAGAAATTCAGCTTATAGTGAAGTTGTGATTATATAGAAAACATCGATAAAAAAAAATGTTGCTAATGAATTGCTTATTGATTTTTATAAGCTTACTATAATTGTATGTGTGAAATTCAAATATATATTGCTATATTCTGAAAGTAATACTTGAGTAATTGATTAATGGTTAGTTTAAAATTTATTGATTAAGCTCAAGAGCATAGAGGGGCAACCTCGGATAAGGGAAAAGCTAAAGTCATGAATAGCCAACCCGAAATTGTTCGAAAGATACAAGGTAAGTCTTTGAGTAATGGAATTTAGCTTATGTTTAGATAAAGAAATTATATAATTATGAGTTCGATAAATAATTTATGACTTAGTGGTTCTGCTTGCGTTACATGACCAAATAAATAAGTAGAGTATTCGTTTGTAGCAGTATGATAATAGAAAGCTTCCAAAATAATGAAACAGGATCATGTTATTTGTTTATGATTAGTGAATTGATCGCAATATAGTTAGTAAGAATGCTGAAATTGTACTTGAGTATCAAAGTGATATTTAAATGTGCATATATGTGTGAATGATGATCAAGGTTTAAATCCGAGCTTGGTCTCGAAGGGCTTTGAGCCAGTGTTATAACCGGACTTAGTTCCAAAGGGCTTTAAGCCAGTGTCATAACCGGACTTAGTTCCGAAGGGCTTTACGCCAGTGTTATAACCGAACTTAGTTTCGAAGGGCTTTCAAGCCAGTGGCGTAAACCGAGCTTAGTCTCGAAGGGCCTCTGAGCTAGTGCTAAGAATCGGGTTAGTTCAGAAGGGCGTCTATGCTGGCCTAATAATTGAATTGATAAACTGTAAGTATGTGTAAGAGAAATTATATATTACATGTCAAATTAAGTTCAAACACATTTGCGACTTACCGTGAAATGATCAAGTAGGTAACTTACTCTCGTTGAAAATATGATTATTTGTCTGATGTAGCATTTCGAAAGTCGGCAAGTATGCTTAGACCATCGTTTTAAATCCTTCGAACGTTTATGATCTAATTAGGAGGTAAGAGTACCGAACTAGACAAATCCAACATCACAAGTATGATATATATATATATTCATTAGATATGCATGAAAAATTGAGATGAATGAATTCGATTATAAAATGAAAATAGTTGGATGTATTGATTTCATTCTTTGTGATATGATCGATAAAGAAGTACTTTAGATATGTTTAGATTCGGTCAAGAGTTGGTTTATATAGGCTTGAAATTATTATGCAAATCTTTTAAATGATTTCATTACTTAAAGCTTACTAAGCATAGAAATGCTTATTCTTTTGCTTTGATTCTGTGTTTTATAGATTTTTGCTCGTCATCCATCGGATTCGGGAGTTTCAAAGTCGAAGTCGCCCACACTATCTAAGCTTTTTGGTACACTTTTGATGAAATTTTGATAATGGCATGTGTAGGATTGACTTTGTAAATTGACCTAGTATCTTTTGGTGATGTATATATGTATAGCCATGCGCAAATGGCTTATTAAGTTAACATGTGTTTTTCATAAGTAATGTAGGTGTTTATGGTTATGATCGATAATGCTTGAATGTTTTATTTATATGGATGATATTTAGAAAAGAAATTAAGGCTTATTTAGCAACATTCCTTACACCTCCGGCGACGGATGCGAGCGAGGGGTGTTACATTTTCATAGATGACATACTGATTTATTCGTGTGATGAGAGTGAGCACGTGGAGCATTTGAGGACTGTGTTACAGACCCTAAGAGATAAACAGCTTTATGGTAAGTTTAGTAAGAGTGAGTTTTGGCTTAATGAAGTTGGATTCTTCGGACACATTGTGTCGGGCAATGGGATCAGAGTTGACCCAAATAAGATTTCAGCTATTTTGGAGTGGAAATTGTCGAGAAATGTAACAGAGGTTCATAATTTTCTAGGGCTAGTTGGGTATTACAGACGCTTTGTAAATGGAGTTTCTATGATAGCTACTCCGATAACGAGACTATTGTAGAAAGACGTCCAGTTTGAATGGACAAAAGAATGTCAGCGAAGTTTTGAAAAATTAAAGGCTTTGATGACCGAAGCCCTAATTTTAATGCAACCGGAGTCGGGTAAAGAATTTGTAATTTATAGTGATGCCTCCTTAAATGGTTTAGGGTGTGTACTCATGCAAGAAGGTAAGGTTGTAGCCTATGCCTCGAGACAGCTAAAACCACATAAGAAGAATTATCTGACCCATGATTTAGAGCTAGCAGCTGTAGTGTTCGCCTTGAAGATTTGGCGACACCATTTGTACAGAGAGAGATGTAGAGTATTTACCGACCACAAGAGTTTAAAGTACTTGATACCTCAAAAGGAATTGAATTTGAGGCAACGTCGATGGTTAGAACTATTAAAGGATTATGAGTTGATCATCGACTACCATCCGGGAAAGGTGAATGTAGTCGCTGATGCCTTGAGTAGAAATTTATTGTTTACCTTGAGAGCTTTGAATACGCAGTTGACTGTATTTGAGGATGGTTCGATCTTAGCAGAATTGAAAGTTAGACCGACTTTTCTTCATGAAATTCAAGAAGCTCAGAAAAATGATAAGAAGTTTCAAGCCAGGAAAAATCAGTGTGAGTCAGGTGTTGAATCAGATTTTCAGGTTCGTATCGATGGATGTTTAATGTTCAAAAATAGAATTTGTGTGCGTAAGGATAGTGAGCTCATTCAGAGGATTTTATGAGAAGCTCATAGTAGTAATTTATCCGTTCACCCGGGCAGCGTAAAGATGTATAACGACCTGAAGAAAATGTATTGGTGGTCGGGAATGAAGAGGGATATTTCAGAGTTTTTTTTCCAAGTGCTTAGTATGTCAGCAAGTAAAGGCTGAGCACCAAGTACCTTCAGGGCTACTTCAACCTATTATGGTTCCAGAGTGGAAATGGGATCATATCAGCATGGATATTGTGACCAGTTTACCATTAACCTGAAGAAAGGAAGATGCTGGATGGGTTATTGTCGACTAAGTCAGCCCACTTCGTACCAGGTCGTACTGACTACTCTCTCGAGAAATTAGCTAGCTTGTATGTTTCTGAGATTGTGAGGCTTCATGGTGTACCATTGTCAATTGTCTCAGATCGAGACCCGAGATTCACCTCGAGGTTTTGGAAAAAGTTACAAGAAGCTCTAAGAACCAAGTTAAGTTTCAGTACGGCTTTTTATCCATAGACGGATGGACAATCGAAAAGAGCAATACAGATCTTGGAGGACATGCTGAGGTGCTGCGTCCTTGAATTTCAAGGAAGTTGGGAAAAATACTTACCATTGGTTGAATTCGCCTACAACAACAGCTACCAGTCAAGTCTGAAAATGGCACCTTATGAGGCTTTGTACAGGCGAAAATGCCGGACGCCCTTATATTGGACTAAATTGAAAGAGAGTTAGATTCACGGGGTTGATTTAGTCAGAGAAGCTGAGGAAAAAGTTAAGGTGATTCAGGAATGCCTAAGAGCCACTTCAGATAGGCAGAAATCCTACACGGATTTGAAATGAAAGGAGATCGATTTTGAGGTTGGTGATAGAGTATTCTTGAAAGTTTCCCCTTGGAGGAAAGTCCTCAGATTTGGTAGAAAAGGCAAGTTGAGTCCTCGTTTCATAGGACCTTATGAAATTACTGAGAGAATAGGGCCTGTTGCCTACAGATTGAATTTACCACCAGAGTTAGAAAAGATTCACGACGTGTTTCACGTGTCTATGTTACACTGATATAGATCTGACCCTTCGCACGTAATTGCGCCTACTGAAGTTGTGATTCTTCTAGATATGACTTATGGTAAAAAACCAGTCAAGATCTTAGCTCGAGAGGTTAAACAATTAAGAAATAAGAATATACCACTTGTGAAAGTTTTGTGGCATAGACATGGGGTCAAGGAAGCTACATGGGAACCCGAAGAGTCTCTGAGGGAGCAGTATCCAAACTTATTTATCGGTAAGATTTTCGAAGACGAAAATCCCTAAGGGTGGAGAAATGTAACAGCCCGATTTAGGGCCTAGTCAGAACAGTGGTCTCGGGACCATAAATTCGAAGTTAGAAAAATTATTTTATTATTTTGATGAGGTTATAGTATGATTTTTTTTAGTACATGAAAAATTTGGTAAGCTAATTTTAATGTCTTCAAGCCCGATTGCGAAAAAGGACTAGATCGCATAAAAGGAAAAAGTTGCATTTTAGTACCCAAATGTGTTAAATAGTTAGAGAAATTAAATTGAGGGTCTTTAAAGGGCAATTAGACCCTTGTGAATAGCCTAGCTGGCCATGGTGTGAGGGGAGACAAAATTGTCAAAGTTTGGCGATACTTATGTCACCAATTTTGACTAGTTTCATTTTAAATAAAAGAAAAAGGAAAAAGAAGGAAAAAGCTATCATCTTTCTCCCTTCTTAGTCGAAAATATCAAAAAATATTTGGGGTTTAAGATCTTGAAATTTTCAGCAACTTAAAGCCCTCACAAGTAAGTGATTCTCACACCTTTTGTTGATGATTTTTGCATTTTTGAAACCCTTGAAGCATTAGCTTTCAAATGAGGGTGATATCTTGCAAAATGGTTAAGAGTTTAAGATTTTTCCATAGATGTTTTTGAGATGTTTATTGAGTCTTTATGGAAGAATATGAGTCCTAGTTGGGTTATAAACAACTTTTGTGAAATGTGTTGCCGTGAAATCACCTAAAAGGACTATTTTGCATAAGTTGCAAAATAGATGTTAAGTGTGTGAAATATTGAGAATTTGGGATTGCTATAGTAGTAAAAAGAGTTTAGCTAGGCTTGAAATACAAAAAAATTTGATAAAAATTGATTTTCGAGCATAGGGGCAAAATGGTCATTTTGTCAAAGTCTAAGGGAAAAATGGTCATTTTACCAAAGGTGTGAATTTATGATTGCTTGATCCTAATTAGTGACTAAATGAGTGCATATTGTCATTATAGATCAAGATTTACCAAATCCGAACCTAGACCGGGGAAAGGCCAAGCAAATCGACTAAACCAAGTAGTCAAGTACTTTTTGTAAACCGAGGTAAGTTGTATGTAAATAATACAACTACACTGTTAATACTTGCATTCATATTGCCTTTAAATTGATATTGTATGAGTTGCTAAGTTATAAGTTGAGAATGCCTAGTAATATTTGAGATAATAGAGATATTCCGTTGAAACTTTAGGATACAAACTGGATATTCGTGCCAAGGCATTGGGTGAATTGTGCGCCAGTGTAAGACATGTTTGGGACATGCTTCGGCCACATTCTGAGAGCCAATGTAAGACCATGTCTGGGACATGGCATCGGTATCCAGGCAAGGGCTAGTGTAAGACATGTATGGGACATGCATCAGCACACATATATGAGTTCCAGTGTAAGACATGTCTGAGACATGCAACGGCCTCGATAGAGATAGCTAGGGTAAGACGTGTCTGGGACACGCATCGATAATATATCCCATGTTAAAGGTTTAGAGAATATCTACTAGTATTCCAAACGTTTCAATGGTGAGAGTTATAGATCAATCTTGATAAAGAAAGAATAATCATGTTGTGAGTGTTACAGGTACCTATATGATAAGCATGAGTAACGAGCTTAATTTAGAAAATGTGACTCGAGTAGATGACAAAGAGTAAGTTCAGTTATGTTTACATTTGAGCATGGCATCTAGTGGTGAGATTGTTGTTGTATATTTATTTATATGCAACTTACTAAGCTATATGCTTACCCTCTTTCCTTTCCCTCTTCTTTCAGTGTTATTTAGCTAGCTCGAGGATCTCTTAAAGTCAGAGATATCGATCACACTACCGTCCGCAGCATTCGATATAGTTTGATTTATATTTTTTTAGGTGGCATGTATAGGGCTAGACTAGGATGTTACATCATGAGATCTGTTTATATATTTTGGCTTAAGTCAAAAGCCCTTATTTTGTATCAAGCCTAGAATAATGGCTATTATTCATATTGAGAAATGTATATGATGCCCTTTCTATTGTTGAATTAATGTCCATTGTGATGAGATGGGTATATTGAAATGATCTTGTGTAAGTTGTACAAGATGGGTGATAAAAAGGGCTTGGGAAATAGCCTAGTTTGTCCACATGGGTAGGACAAACGGGCGTGTGTCTAGGCTGTGTGTGACACACGATTCACGCCCACGGGTGTGTGTTATGGTCGTGTGTCCCCTGCACTTAAAACTTTAAAGTCATTTTAGCACACGGGCAAGCCACACAGGCGTGTGTCCATGCCGTGCCATAAAGTCAGTATGTATGCTAGTAGCACACAGGCAAGAGACACGACCATGTGTCTCAGCCGTGTGAAGGACACGGTTGCAGGGCACGGGTGTGTGCTTGGGCCGTGTTGTTTTGGCACATTGTCCAGGTTTTCAGACACGGGCTTGGGACATGGGTGTGTCCCAAGCACACGGTCGTGTGCTCTATACCCACATGGGCGTGTAGAACCTTGTTGCATGAAATTTTTCTAAGTTTTAAATGGGTTCTTGATTGGGCTTTGAACCACCTCGGATGTATGTTTTAGGTCTTGTAAGCCCATAATTGGGAAAAATTTCTTGAGAAATGAAAAGTTTTAAATTTATTTGAGATTTCATGGCTCGGTTTTATATAGTTGATTAAGTTTTAACCAGGTAATACCTAGAACCCCATCCCAACGTCGGATACGGGCGAGGGGTGTTACAACAACTCCAAAAACATAGAAAGCATTAAAAACAGATGAAAAATACGTAACAATCTAGCAAGAATTAGTTGCCGAATGCTCAAGCTCAACAATGGCTTCTCAAGACCTAACTTTCGGTTGTCAAATGAAGAAATAAAGATGATACTTGCTTTTGTTTTATTTAATTATCACTTATTTACTAATTTACTTAATTAACCTTTTAAATTACTTCAATTTACAAAATTGCCAAGCCATTATCATCCACTAACATACTAATGATCTAATTACCACATAAGGACCTCCAATTTAAGGTTCCATAGCTATTAGACACCTTTAGCTAATAGAACTCAAGTTTTACACTTTACGCGATTTAGTCCTTTTTATCAAATTGAGCATTCAAACGTTAAAATTTCTTAACGAAATTTTCATACAATCATATTATCATGTTGTAGACCTCAAAATAATAATAAAATAAATATTTTTACTTCGGCTTTGTGATCTTGAAACCAATTTTCTGATTTGACTAAAAATGGGCTGGTAAAACTCTCCCCTGTTAGGAATTTCCGTATAAAAATCTTACCAGGAAATAGGTTGGGGTACTATTTTCTCATAGCTTCCTCGGGTTCCCACGTAGCCTCTTCAACACCGTGGCATTGCTAAAGAACCTTCACTGATGCTATGCTTTTGTTTCTCAACTCTTTAATCTCTCGAGCCAAAATTCTGATCGGTTCTTCACTATACGACATATCAGGTTGAATTTCAATCTTTGCTAGAGAAATTACAAGCGACAAATCTGATCTATATCGGTGTAACACTGACACATGAAATACATTGTGAATCTTTTCTAACTCGACAGCAAAGTTAGTCGATATGCCATTGGTCCTATTCTTTCGATAATTTTGTACGGTCTGATAAATCGCGGACTCAATTTTCCTTTGTGACCAAATCGCATAATCATTTTCAACGGTGATACTTTCAAAAACAATCTGTCGTCGATTTGAAATTCAATGTTTTTATGTTTCAAATCCGCATACGATTTCTGTCGATCTGAAGCGGCTTTCAAACTGTCCCGAATTACTTTCACCTTATCTTCGGTCTCTCTAACCAAATCAACCCTGTGTATCTTTTTCTCACAAAGCTTAGTCTAGTATAATAGAGTTCAGCATTTACGACCATACAATGCCTCATACGGTGCAATCTTTATACTGGATTGAAAACTGTTGTTATACGCAAATTCAACCAACAGTAAATATTTTTCCCAGTTGCCTTCAAACTCTAAAACATAGCAACGAAGCATATCTTCGAGAACCTAAATCATTCTCTCAGATTGACTATCGGTTTGCGGATGAAATACAGTACTAAAGTGAAATCGCGTACCCAAAGCTTCTTGCAATTTCTTCTAAAATTGCGATGTAAACCTCGGATCGCTATCCGAAATAATAGAAACTGGCACCCCATGCAATCTGACAATCTCAGAGACATACAATTTAGCTAATCTATCAAGCGAAAAGTTTGTGTGTACTGGAATGAAATGTGCCGATTTCATTAAACAATCAACAACAACCCAAATAGCATCTTTCTTTTTCAGAGATAGGGGTAATCTCGATATGAAATCCATCGTAACTCTATCCCATTTCCACTCTGGTATCATCATTGGTTGTAGTGTCCCAAAGGTACTTGATTTTTGGCTTTGACTTGTTGACAAACCAAGCATCTCGACACAAATTTTGAAATGTCTCGTTTCATGCCTGACCACCAGTACAATTGTTTCAAATCATTATACATCTTATTATTCCCTGGATGGACAGATAAACAACCACTGTGTGCTTAGTGTAGAATTTTCTAAATAAGCTCGGAGTTTCTTGGTACACAAATTCTACCTTGGAATAGTACACAATCATCGGATCTGATTTGATACTCTAAATCAATAGTCGACTCGCATTGTAATCTTTTAGCTTGTAACTCATTATCACATTTTTCAGCTTCACAAATTTGCTATAGAAATAACGGTTTAGTTTTTAACTCAGCTAAAATTGAACCATCATCAGACAAAGTTAATTGTAGGTTCATTTCCTGCAAAACAAATAAAGATTTTCTACTCAGAGCATCCGCGAATACATTCACTTTCCCTGAATGATAATCAATCACTAACTCATAGTCTTTTGGCAACTCAAGCCATCTCCATTGTCGCAAATTCAAATCTTTTTGGGACATTAAATACTTCAAGCTTTTGTGGTCGGTAAAAATATGGCACTTGTCACTGAATAAATGATGTTGCCAAATTTTCAATGCGAAAACAATAGCAACCAACTCTGAGTCGTGTGTCGGATAATTCTTTTCATGCAGCTTCAATTGTCTGGAAGCATAAGCTATCACTTTGCCTTATTACATCAAAACACATCCCAAACAGTTTAATGACACATCAATGAAAATCATAAACACTTTACCCGACTCAGGTTGAATTAGAACTGGTGCTTCAGTTAACAGTGCTTTCAGCTGTTCAAAACTCTGTTGGCATTTCTCGGACCATTTGAACTTGACATATTTCTATAATAATCGAGTCATCGGTGTAGCAATCATCGAGAACCCTTTTACAAAATCCCGATAGTTGCCAGCTAATCCCAAAAAGCTTCTGACTTCGGACACATTTCTTGGTGGTTTCTAGTCAACAACTGTTGAAATTTTACTCAGATCAATTCAGATACCTTCTGCTGAAACAATGTGTCCCAAAAATCCAACCTCTCGAAGCCAAAACTCGCATTTACTGAATATAGCAAACAATTACTTATCTCTCAATGTTTGTAATACAATTCTCAAATGCTCGACATGTTCATATTCGTCTCGAGAATAGATTAGAATGTCATCAATGAACACAACAACAAATCTATCCAAATACGGTCTAAAGATTTGATTCACCAAATCCATAAATACTGTAGGAGCATTTGTTAATCCGAATGGCATAATAATAAATTCATAATGCCGTACCTGGTTTTGAATGCAGTTTTCGGCACATCCAAATCTTTAACTCTCAACTGAAATCAACCAGATTGCAGATCACTCTTTGAGAATATTGTTGCTCCTTTCAACTGATCAAACAAATCATCAGTTCTTGGTAAAGGATACTTATTCTTAATTGTAACTTTGTTAAGTTGACGATAGTCAATACACAGTCTCATCGATCCATCTTTCTTCTTTACGAACAAAACTGGTGCACCCGAGGCCGAAAAGCTAGGTTGCGCAAAACCTCTATCTGTTAACTCTTTCAATTCTGTAGGAGCCATTCTATACGAAGCTATCGATATCGGTAATGTTCTAGGTACTAATTCAATAACAAACTTGACTTCTCTGATCAGTGGCAACCCAGGTAACTCTTCTGGAAACACATCCGGATATTCACAAACCACTGGCACTAATTCAATCTTCGATTTAGACATTTTTGTATCCAGTACATATGCAAGGTAAGCATCACAACCTTTTCTCACATATTTCTAAGCTAGCACCGTCGATATCACAACAGGCAACCCATTTAAATCATCGGATTCAATTCGAAGAATTTCACTGTTCTGACATTTCAATTCAATAGTCTTTCGTCTACAATTTACAACAACATCATGCAGAGTTAACCAATCCATACCCAAATCACATCGAATTCATCAAACGGTAAAAAGTATCAAATTAGCCAGAAAACAGTAACCTCGAGTCATCAAAGGACAATTCTTGCAAACTTTATCAACTAGGACATACTTGCCTAAGGGGTTCGATACTTTAATCATGAAGTCAGTAGACTTAACATGTAAACTCTTACTAGACATTAAATTCATACAAACATATGAATGAGTCGATCTAGGATCAATCAAGGCAATTACATTAGTGTCATAGAGAGAATGTATCGGTGATAACATCTGGTGATGACGCATCTTTGCGAGCGTGAATAGCATAAGCTCTAGCTGGTGCTGGAGCCTCGAATCTCACTGTAGAATCCTTTGTTACACCTTTTTTACAAGTCACATTTCCCGCATTTCTAGATAGTCTCGCTCTGGCAGCTGTATTGCTCGATCTTGTATTCAAATTTTTGTCTTTCTTTGGTAACTCAGGACAATCCCAAATAAAATGATCTTGCGAGCCACATCTGAAACAAGCTTTGTTATTAATCCAGCAATCTCCAAAATGCTGTCTTCCACACTATTGACACTCAGGTTTGTTGATTCTGACACTACCAACACTCGATACTGAGGTGGCTTGAGCTTTTGGACTCATGTATTACTTCTCATAATCTCTATTAGAATACCCCACTGAAGCATTCGAATGATTATACGAATTCCGTGATTTCTTTGAAAAAGAGTGATAGGGTTTACTCATTGGCCTCTTTCTCAAATCTCTAGCATCGAAATTAACTTTTCTCTTTTCTTTGCCAAGTTTTCAAGCTTTGCAAGCTCTGTCAACTAACACAACTAATTCTTTCAATTCAATAATCCCGACTAGAAGCTTAATATCTTTATTCAACCCGTCTTCAAATCGGTTACACATAATCTTTTCAGTAGAAACACATTCTTGAGCATATTTACTTAGTCTCACAAATTCTCTTTCGTACTCGGTCACAATCATACGGCCCTGTTTCAGTTCCAGAAATTCTTTGCGCTTTTGATCGATAAACCGCTACTTATGTATTTCTTTCTAAACTCGGCCTGAAAGAATTTCCACATGACTCGTTCTCTCAGCACCATAGATATCAAAGTGTTCCACCACTGATATGCAGTATCTCTCAGGAGTGATACAGAGCATTTGACACATTCTGATGGCGTACAAGACAATTCATCAAATACCTGAATTGTATTCTTAAGCCAAAACTTGGCTCTTTCAGGATCATCAAAAACTATAGCTCTAAACTCTTCAGCCCCTTATTTTTAAATTTTATCAATAGGTGGCTTACTTAAATGTAAAGGTTCCAAACCTTGAGGAGCTACGGGAATTGGTTGAAGAATAGGTGGGGGTGGAGGTTGCTGAGCAGTCAGATTTGTTAAGACAAACTCAGTGAACCAGTCGTTCATCATTTGGAAAAAGGCTTCCTTGGCCTCTCCTCCTCGACTCCCAGGTATAGGTCTCAACTCAAACTGCGCTACTCCGTGAATGGAGGCTGGCGCATTACTTTCAACATAATCAGCCACTGCTCGATTGGGATCCATAGCTCTATGAAAACATGATTTAAAAATATCAGGAGATATCACACTATCACATGTTATCTATGGCATGTATAGCTAGACTCACACACGCTACGTTAGTCCTAGAATCGACTAAACCGTAGAACTGATAATGTATGATGTAACACCCCTAACCTGTATTCATCATCGAAATAAGGTTATAGAGCAGTACCGTACTAATTACTTAAACGAATATACATTTCACATACATTTTTCATTTCCAAATAAAAATCATTCACAATCAATCATACAGTCCCTAATACGAGCCTACGAGGCCCAAATCATGCATTAGAAGTGGTTTAACTAAATCGAGAACTTAGGTAACTTTTTGGAAAACATAGAAAATTTTTCAAAATACAGGGGATACATTTCTGTATGGCTCGACCGTGTGTCTCAAACGGTAAAAGACACACCTATGTCACAGGCCATGTGGACATTCAAAATGGGATCACATGGCCGTGTCCCAGCCCATGTCTGACCTCGTATAACTCTCTGACTTGAGTCACAAGACCAACCATATGCCCGTGTGACTAACCCATGTTCCCTTTGAAATAGCCTCACACACCCGTGTGCCAGGCCGTGTGCTAGGCCGTGTGCTAGGCGCTGCCAAAACTGTAGGGTATACTGACTTATGCCACATGGCCAAGTCACATGCCCGTATACTGGGCTGTGTGGAGCATACTGACTTGGTTTCTAAATAAACATCAGGGGACACACAACCGTGTCACCTGACCGTGTGTCACACACAGCTAAAACACTCGCCCATGTCTCTACCCGTGTGGACAAAAAAAGGCTATTTACCAAGCCATCTTTCTCACCCAAACTTGCATCAACCTAAGCATGTAAAATGGAAAATAACATAGCATTAATAGGTATTCAAACCAATCTCATTCAAACCTCAAATCATGCTATACAAATATCAAAAACTATAATGCTCATAAGATCATGTTTTGCCAATTCAAATCATACCAATTTCACATTTACAAATCACCTAAATGGTCACTTTCAAACATGCATTATTTTTCCTAAAACCACAAGCATACCATATCTTACAATTCAACCATTTGGTTCTCAAAATACCAATCCACAATAAGCATTCACTTAGCAATTACCAACCACATAACAAAAGGCCATTTGCACACATATATATACATAACCGAATATACCAAAATAAGCCAAATCACAAGGCTATACATACAACCAACACATAAGTCATGTAGAAGACAAATCAATTGGATAAATCCATTACCAACATATAGATCATATTAACCACAACTTCTATACATGCCATATAACCAAATACATAAGTTCAAAAGTACCAAAACGATAGCTGGATAATGTAATGAGATCTCTGATGACTTCCAATCCGAGCAGGCTTTGAAATCACTATAAAACACAGAAAAGTAAATAGAGTAAGCTATAAAGCTTAGTAAGCTCGTATGTTTAATAAGTAAAACTTACCATTCAACTACAATTCAAGTACTTAAACATCACATAGTGCAATTTAATTTAAATCCAAAACTTAACACATATACAATCCAAAGGTTAAACATGAATTCCATCTATTTCCTCGATTCAATGTTTTTATAGTTCACGTACATATGTAACAATCCAATTTTGGGCCTAGTCAGAATAGTGGTTTCAGGACCACAAATTCGACATAGTAAAACTTGTTTTTATTACATTTATATGGTCTACAATTTTACGGAATAATTTAGTGAAAATTTTGTTCAATAATTTTGATGTTTGAGTACTCAATTTAGCACAAAAGACTAAATTGTAAAAAGTGCAAAAGTTGAGTTCTACATGCTAGAGGAGTCAAATTGCTATGAAATTTTAAATTTAAGGTCGTTAGGTGGTATTTAGACCATTTTACTTTAAGTTGGACAAAAATATACATGAGGTAAGAGAATTTTAGTGTTTTAGGAAAATGGCATTTTGGTCATTTAGTAATTAAATGAATTAAAAAGCAAAAAATAAAGCCAAAATCTTGTCCATCTTTCTCACCATAGTCGAATTTTTCAAGGGGAAGCCATAGCTAGGGTTTGGCCACTTCCAAGCTCAATTGTAAGTTTGTTCTAGCCCCGTTTTTAACGATTTTCATGTTTTTGAGATCCTTGTAACTTGATCTATTTATTTCTACCACTAATTTAAGAAATAATCAAGGTCTAAAATTTTACCCATGATGTATATGTGTGTATTTTGATGTCTAATGGTAGAAAATGTATGTTTGGAATATCATAAACAAATTTTGCTAGGTGATTTTTGATGAAAATGTCAAAAGGACCTATTTGTAAAAAGGTTTTGAAATGTGTGTAAAAGTGTGATTAAATGAAAAATGTGGATTGTTATAAGCATGAAAGAGGTTCGGCTACGCTTGGGAATCGAAGAAATTGAATTCATTTCAATTTACGAGCCTAGGGACCAAAGTGTAAAAATGTCAAACTTTAGGGGCAAAAATGTAATTTTTGTGAATGATGTGAATGATGTGAATGATGTGTGGATGTCTTGATTGAGGCTGAATTGGTTGAATGTAATTGCTTGGATTGGTGCTATGTTTTGTTGTGTAGGTTTGTGCATAAAAGGTTGACAAAATGGCTTGGTAAATAGTCTTGTTTTTGTCCACACGGGTAGACACACGAGCGTATGTCTAGGCCGTGTGTGACACATGGCTTGCCCTACGGCCGTGTGTCCCAGTCGTGTGTCTCCTGCACCTTAATTATTGCAAAACAGAATGCTCAGTGTCGAGTACACGGGCAGAGACACGGGCGTGTGTCTCAACCATGTTTATGACAAGGCCCCAAGCACAGGCGTGTGAAGCCAGCATCTATTTTATGAAAAATCAAAATTATTAAATCGACCACACGGCCTAGCACATGAGCGTGTGACTTGGCCGTGTGTCTCTAATTTGTTCTTGGGTGACAAACAGAGAGTTACACGGGTTAGGGACACGAGCGTCTGTGACCACACAGCCTGCCCACACGGGCGTCTCCTAAGCCACATAGGCGTGTGACCTCTATTTAGTGAAAAAATTTCTAAGTGTTGTTAAATTTTCTAAAGTTCATGGTTTAGTCCCAAACCGCTTCCAATGCATGTTTTGGGCCTTGTAGGTTCATTTTAGGGATGGTATGTATGAATGTGAAAAGTTTTAAATTTGGATGGAAATTTACGTCATCGATTTTGTATGATTGCTTGTGTATAAGTTCGGTAATACCTCATACCCTGTTTTAGGGTCGGATACGGGTAAGGGGTGTTACAACATACTTGTGCCAACTTGTATCAATTTCATTCTCTTCCAATTCATCGATATACCCATTGAACCATTTGGAATAATATTGGATACTCGGGAATCTCGCACCCTAAGTGCCAATACCAGGCCGAAGCCATCTCAATCTCATATCTAATATAATGCTCACTTTTGAGCTATCAACGGGTCTGCTCACACAAGCTGAGAGTCAAGACGTAGCTACTCAGTGCTGCTCACACAAGCTGATGAGAATCTGTAATACATGCCAGAAGACTCAGCCACCGGTAGGATGTGAGGACCAATACCCAAACACAATAACCCCTAATGACATGTCATTTGTATCCTATATATTCCTAAGGCTCAATCGGGATTTAACATTGTCTAATCTTTCGTCGAACATTTCCGTAAGATCGTATTCACAATTAATTCAATAATTATGAATTTAAAACACAATTATATTAATGCTTAGTAACATACGAACTTACATCGATCACAAAAACGATATAATAGGATCGACTAATCCAGAACTTTATCTTTCCCTCGATCAAGTTTCGTACGAGGCTTTTCTTGATCTATATCATCAAATTCAATCCATTTATTATTCATTTAATTCAATTTAGCCTAAAATACATATTTTTACAAATTTACACTTTTCAACTTCTTTACAATTTAGTCCCTAGGCTCGTAAAATGAAATTCATTCAATTTTATCCCTACCCAAGCCTAGCCAAATAAATATACTTAGAAAAACCCATAAATTTCACATATTTACACATTTACCACACAATTTATCACATTTTTCAATTTAATCCCTAATTGACAATTTTATCAAAAATCACTTAACAAATGTTGTTTATCTAACAACAACCATTCATTTTCTATCATCAAACATCAAAACACATACATATTCATCAATGGTAAAACCCTAAACTTTTAACAGTTTAAAAAATTAGTCCTTGGGCTAGCTAGATTAAGCTACAACGACTCCAAAAACATAGAAATAATTAAAAACGAATCAAAAATACGTACCAATCTAGCAAGAATTAGTTACCAAATGATCAAGCTCAATAATGGCTTGTCAAGCCCTAACTTTCAGTTCTCAAATGAAGAAATAAATATGATACTTGCTTTTGTTTTATTTAATTATCATTTATTTACTAATTTACTTAATTAACCTTTTAAATTACTTTATTTACAAAACTGCCAAGCCATTATCATCCACTAACATAATAATGGTCTAATTACCACATAAGGACCACTTTAAGGTTCCATAGCTATTAGACACCTTTAGCTAATAGAACTCAAGTTTTACACTTTATGCGATTTAGTCCTTTTTATCAAATTGAGCATTCAAACGTTAAAATTTCTTAACAAAATTTTCATACAATCATACTATCATGTTGTAGACCTTAAAATAATAATAAAATAAATATTTTGACTTCATTTTTTTGGTCTTGAAACCATTGTTCTGATTTGATTAAAACGGGTTGTTACATATTAAATGTATGTTTAATTGTTCTGTTTGTACAGTAATGCTCTGTAACCCTATTCCAACAGCGGATATAGGTTAAGGGTGTTACATCAAACATCTAAGTTCAATGCATTACAAAGTATACAAACATTAAGGGCCTCATCTATAGGAATCCATCAACAAATCATACAAGTAATTTGATTATCCTAGCAGAATACTAATAGTAGTTTATGTGATTGTTTAATATAATGTCCATTTATACATAAGGATATTTAGGTCACATAGGAATTTTCGGTTTGTAACGTTCTGAGGCTTAGGACATGCATGGACTTCAAAAATAGTAAGCATTAAAAGGGCTACAAATAGGAAAATAGTTTGGCACGTCGTATCAATCCCTATTCTTCCCTCTTAGCGAGCCTTACTCGCTCACCGCCTTATTTCTCCTTCTCTTACTTACCTTGTTTCTCCATATAGGAAATCATAGCATAACATAGTAACTACGGCTATGTAACACCCCTTACCCGTATTCGACGCCATAACAAAGTACGAGGCATTATCGAACTTAAACACAAGCAAACATTCAAAACCGAGACATGAATTTCCACTCAAATTTAAAACTTTTCATAAACATTCATCTCGTCCCTAAAATGAGCCTACAAGGCTCAAAACATACATCAGGGGTGGTTTGGGACTAAACCGAGAACTTTAAAAACTTCTGGGGAACTTAAAAAATTTTTCATGCAAAAGGGGTCACACGCCCGTGTGGGCTTGGGACACGCCCGTGTGACCCTATGAGACGCCCGTGCTTTAGGCCGTGTTTCAAAATAGAGGGCATTCTATTTATGACGTCGTCATCAAAATTTAGGTCACACGGCCAAGTCGCATGCCCGTATGCTAGGCCGTGCAGCACACACGCCCATGTCTCTGTCCGTGTGCTCAATTCTGGACATTCTATTTTGCCTAAATTAAGGTGGAGGGGACACACGACTGGATCACATGCAAATGGTGCAGACCATGTGTCACAAACGTCCTAGACACATGACCGTGTGTCTACCCATGAAGACAAAAACAAGGCTATTTACCAAGCCATTTGCCACCCTTATTCACATGTGCACTCATATCAATTCAAAGGCACAATACATATCATACTTAGCCCATTAAAAACATATTAACATCACATTCACAAGAGGGCATTAACACATGAATAAACTTGTAATCAACATAAGCCATCATTCATGGCTATATACAATTGGAACAATAATCTATTATAGGCCAAAACATTTGGCTACATTAATAATGACACATATAACAAATGACCAAGTTCCTATACATGCCATAAACTTAAAGTACTTGAATTCATTTATACCCAAAATGATAACTTGATAGTGTGATAGTATCTCCAGCGATCTCTAACCCGAGCTAGCTTAATAACCGTATAAGACATAGGAAAGGAAGGGGGGTAAGCTATATATATAGCTTAGTAAGTTCATATGTAAACAATAAGCAACCTCAACCATACATATATCATACAATTAACATAATGTAAAACCATATGAATGTCATTTAAGTCCCATAAATATAACTTACTCAATCATATATTACCAGGTGTTTATCATATTCAACAATGTGAACACAAATTATGATAATCTACCATAATCTCATGGTTATAATTTTATTCAGTCTCAATGCATAGCCCTTTCCACTTATAAGCATAATTTAACATATTTTGGCTTTAGCCTAACAGCCATGATCTCTCCTTTGTAACATATTACAACAATTATCAGATCTTTTCAAACCTCATAATAAACATGCACATTAAATTATGAGTATTCACTATTCAAGCATATATTTTTACACCTTTCAATTGTTAAAGCTCATTTCTTCCCATACTTTCATAGTCATTTTTAATAGGCAATTATGCCAATCATTCCTTTTTCTCATATCCGATAAATCACAATTCATGTGAATAGAACATGCTATATCATAGCTCAATTTGGCCCTAAAGCCAATCACTTGATACTCAACCAAATTTATCATGAATTTCATATATCACAAGTATAGGCCAAAATCACAAGCTTTTACAAAACATTCTCATGGAAATCATGAACTCAGGATATCAAGAAATCCATGCTTATAAACTTATGTACATACCTGTACAAATTCGTCACATATCATGCTCTTACTCATCTTTAACATACCCGTCAAGCACTTGGAATACTAATCGGATACACAGAAAGCCTTGCACATAAGTGCCACATACGTAGCCAATGCTACCTCATATCTCATAACACATAGGGGCTCACTCTTGAGCTAATCACGGGCCTATTCACACAAGCTGTCAATCAAGACGTAACTACGCATCGCTGCTCACACAAGCTGATAGGTATTCGCAACACATGCCAGACTACCCAACCACTGGTAGACGTACGAGACCAACACCCGGATCACATAAATCACATATATCACATGGGTTCCTAGTGACATGTCACTCGTATCCTAATTTATTCCTACGGTTCAAATGGGATTTTCTCTCTCTTCTCGAAACTTATTGAATGTTTTCACCGAATCAATTATACAAATCATACAATATTAATGCATTAAAATATGATCACAATGATGCATTATTTACACATGAACTTACCTCGAATGCGACAATGACGAAAATGACCTATTTGTCCAATATTTGTTTTTCCCACGATATAGACTCGAACTTCGTTTTTCTTAATCTATAATACCACATGTAGCTTATTTATTAGTCACATTATTCAATGTGACCCAAAAATCATATTATGGTAAAATTATATTTTTCCCCTAAAGTTTGACATATTTACAATTTTGCCCCTAAGCTCGAAAAATGAAATTTATTCAATTTCACTAACATACAAACCTAGCCAAATCATTTTCATAGCTATAGCAGCCCACAACTTCCATTAAAACACACTTTTACTACATATTTTATAACTTTTACAAATTAGTCCTTTTAAGCATTTTCACCGAAAATCACTTAGCAAAAGTCTTTTAACAAACCATAAACATGCATTTTCTACCATCAAACATCAAATATTCATCATGGGTCAAAACCCTAGACTTTAACCATATCTCAAATTAATGTTAGAAATAGATAGATCTTGTTACGAGGATCTTAAAAACGTAAAAATTATTAAAAACGGGGCTAGAACGGACTTACAATCGAGCCTGAAAGCTTGAAAAAGCCTAAACATGGCTTCGTCTTGCAAATTTCAGCGAAGAAGGAAGATGGAAAAATTTTTGGGCTTTTATTTTTGTTTTTAATTCATTTTAGTAATTAAATGACCAAAATGCCCTTAATGAAAAACTTTGGAAACATGCCTAAACGTGTCCATTTTTGTCCACCAACTTAACCAATGGTCTGATTACCATATAAGGACCTCTAATTTAAAATTTTATAACAATTGGACACCTCTAGCATATAGAACTCAACTTTTTCACTTTTTACGATTTAGTCCTTTTGACTAAATTGAATGCCCAAACGTCAAAATTTTTGAATGATATTTCCACAAAATCATTCCGTGAAATTGTAGACCATAAAAGTATAATAAAAAATAAATTTCCTTACGTCATATTTTTGGTCTCGAAATGTAACACCCCAGACTCGGCCTAGACATTATGATCGAGTCTGGCGCATCACATTGAAGTGTTTTAGCGAAAACCATGTTTTCATTGAAAACCCTTCTTAAAATAAAAGAAACCTTAACTATATATATATATATAAAATTTCTTCAAACATAAGATTGGATGAAAATAAAGCACTTAGAAATTTAGTTGCGGAAACGTAGAAAACATACTATAATTTAAGAAATCCATGTTCAACTTCTCGTGGTTATAGTGAAAATAATAATAATTCAAGTAATCATAGCGTAATGAAAACCTTATTACAATCTGGTCTGAGCATACTTAAAAAGAAATAAAAGCTTAAATGCTTAAAAAAAAACCAAATCCGAATTATCCTGCTAGCCGGCCACCTAGAGTCCTTCCTAACATCGAACCTTCTACTGAGCATCACCTGAAAAATAAAATAAAAGAGAGGGTGAGTTTTCGCAAACTCAGTGTATACAACCCTCGATGAAAAACAAGCATTCAAAGAAAAATCATCAAACATGCAATGCAATCCCATCCAACTTATCCGTCTGCTACACACCAACTTCGTCCCCTGTCACACCATGTGGGGATATAAATATCGACCCACCCAACCCACACACCAATGTTAGCCCGGTTGCATAACTACCTTCATTTACATATTGGGCTTTAAAAGTCATTGGTGGATCCACGATTGTCAAGCAACCATGCGATCCTCATATACTTCCTCCGTTCCATAGTTCCCACCCTATATACAACCTAAGCAGAACATCATATGTATGCATGGCACATCCATAAAACTTACATTCAACACTTAGGGGTATTTTGGTCATATTCGCCCTTAGGGGCATTTCAATAATTTTTCCTTATTTATGGTTTCCACTTACCTTGGCCCGTTAATAAGTCCCGCGAGCTAAGATGAACGGTACTATGCACCAGGTAGGATTCCAGAGAAGAGGAGCTGAGTCATTAAGACCGGTTAAGTACCAAGCTCTCCCTAGATCCAATCCTAGACATGCATATACCCGTTGCCACACCTTAACCTTATGACTTGCCCACGGACTCAATTAATTAAGTCTTATGCAGTTATAGTATGCTAGGCCCAAAACCCCTTACAAAGCCTAAACAAAGTCATATACCTATATCCGGCCCATTAAGCCCAACCATATTCATATGGCCCATTAGGCCCAAATCACTTATATATGGCCCATTAGACCCAAATCACATTTATATGGCTCGCTTGGCCCAGTCACATTCATATTCATGCATGCATACAGATTCCCATCACATAACATCAATAATTGGTTTTTGCCTATTATAGGCCTAATAGCCCATCGGCCTCATTTAGCCCATTCCGGCCAGTATGGCCAAATCACAACCCAAGTCTACGGAATAGCCCGTGGGTCTCAGGCAACCTATCTGTCTCCCCCTTACAAGTATTTGCGCACTCGCAAGACTGCCGTAGCCAAACTTTTGGCATTTCGGTATTTTAGCATTTCGGCTTTTACCGATCTACCTGTGTGTGCAGTGTAAGTACACACCTGGTAAGCAAGCGTGATGCGATCTCCTTAGCCCAAACCTTGACCCTAATCCTTAATCTCTTTTCCTTGATCACGTATCCCTAGATCTACACCAATCTTAACTATTAAAACCCGAATAGTAGATGACTTGTATCTAACACAAGTCCCTTACCTTTCCTATGGCTATTCGGCCAACCTTAGTCAATGGAAGAGGAATACTTACCAAAATCGCAACACCTAAGGAACAATTTGGCAATGAGCTCAGATCCGAGATCCGATACTAATTCCCTGCCACAGTTGATTAGAAAGAGTGAGGGACAATATACGATACTTAGCAAAGAAACCGATTGGAAGAACAACACTTACACTCGATTTGACCAAAGTAGAAGGAGTAGTGATTGCACCAAGTGTATTCGACCAAAGAGGTTTGGCCCTTTATGATTTTTTATGGCAGAAGAGGGTTGTTCAGCTCCAAGGAGAAGGAAGAAAAGTCAGCAATGAGGTAGAGAAGAAATAGAATTTGGCACAAGGAAGGAGAAAAAGAAAAGAAGGCAGAGAGTTTTTGGCTTTTATAGAAAAGAGTTTCTGGTAACAGGGTGGAGGAAATTCGACATTAGCTTCATACCCTACATTCGGCACCTATTTATAAGCCTTACAGCCGAATTTTCCCATGCCCAATTCCCCATTTGGCTCTATCACTTCTCCCTTCTCATCTCCTCATTTTTCTCCCTGATAACCCCTTAATCCCTTCCTTAATTTTCTCTCCTGAACACTTCCCTTGGAGTCCTCTTTCACACCACTACCATCCTTCTAGAAGGCCAAAATTAAACTTCTAAAAACACTCAGCTAGGATTCGAACCGTGGACCTTTTGCTAGCTATTAATGCCACCTCCCTACACCCTAAGTGGCGTCACTTAGCCACTCTACCACTAGGCTTTTTGATGCTATTTTCCCCTGACTTTATTTAAAAGCCCCACTACTTACCAACCCTGATTCTTTTAATAATTAAAATATAATTTCTTCTACCCCTTAATTCAAACTCAACCCTTAACTAAGACCTACTAAAATTATCGCTTGGATAAGAATATTATACACAATTTTTATCAAAACCGAAAATAAAGAAAGTTCAAGATTTTGAGATTTTTGGGGCTTTACAACTCTACCCCCTAAAAGAAATTTCGTCCTCGAAATTCACCTGATTCGAATAGTTTAGGATGTCGACGTTGCATCACTTCCTCAGGTTCTGAAGTAGCCTCCTCAGCCTTGTGATTACGCCAAAGCACTTTGACTAATGGAATAGACTTCCTTCTCCGTACCTTAACATCACGACCAATTATTTGTATGAGATTTTCCTCGAAAGTTAGGTCTTGTCTGACCTTGATTTTTTCAATCGCCACGACATGGAAAGGATCCGAGCGGTACCATCTCGGCATAGAAACATGGAACACGTTGTGGATCTGGCTCAGTTCAGGAGGTAATTCTAGCTGATAAGCAACTGACCCAATTCGCCTTACAACCCGATATGGCCCAATAAACCTTGGGCTTAGCTTTCCCTTTCGTCCAAACCTTAACACCTTCTTCCACGAAAAAACCTTAAGAAAGACTAAGTCTCCCATAGCATACTCTATCTCTCGATGCTTAAGGTCAGCATATGATTTTTTCCTATCTGAGGCCTCCTTCAAATGATCTCGAATCAATTTCACCTTATCCTCAGTATCGGCTACTAACTCAGGGCCCAAAATTCTTCGTTTGCCCAACTCCGTCCAACATGTTGGAGTTCGACACCTTTTCCCATACAGTGCCTCGTATGGAGCCATCCCAATGATTGCTTGATAACTATAATTGTACGCGAATTCAGCTAGCGGTAAATAGTCCTCCCAACTACCTTGCAACTCAATCACGCATCCCCTCAACATATCTTCCAATACTTGGATCACCCTTTCCGACTGTCCATCAGTTTGAGGGTGGAAAGTTGTACTGAAATTCAACCTAGTACCCAATGCCTCATGCAACTTCTTCCAAAATCACGAAGTGAAACGTGGGTCCCTATCAGATATTATAGAGACTAGCACTCCATGCAATCTTACAATCTCTGCCACATATAGCCTAGCCAGCTTTTACAATGATTAATCGGTATGAACCGGTACAAAATGGGCAGACTTGGTTAACCGATCCACTATAACCTATATCGAGTCTTTCTTAGCAGGTGCCAAGGGTAGCCCACTAACAAAGTCCATAGTGATCCTTTCCCACTTCCAAAGTGGAATCTTCACTGGCTGAAGTAATCCCGAAGGTAACTGATGTTCCGCTTTCACCTTTTGACAAACCAAGCATTTACCTACGAACTTCATAACCTCGCGCTTAAGTCCAGGCCACCAATAAAGCTCACGTAAATTCTGATACATCTTGTTTCTGCCAGGATGCATTGCATAGAGATTTCTATGTGCTTCCCGCAAAATAGACTGCCTTAGATCATCGTCCTTTGGTATACACATTCTCCCACGGAAACACAATACTCCTTCACCATTTATCCCATCCACTTGTCTAAAACGAACACTTAAAGCCTCATCCACTAATTGCTTACTCCTTATCTGCTCAACCCACACTGGCTTTACTTGAAGCTCCGCCAACAAGCTTCTATCATCCAACAAGCTTAAACGGGCGAGCATAGCTCTCAAGTATGACTTAGTCCTACGACTCAACGCGTCGGCTACCATATTTGCTTTGCCAGGGTGGTATTCAATCGTACAATCATAATCCTTCAATAATTCCACCCACCTACGCTGCCTAAGGTTTAGCTCCTTCTAGGTAAGGAGGTACTTCAAACTCTTGTGATCTGAATAAATTACGTACTTCTTCCCATTAAGTAATGCCTCCATATCTTAAGTGCGAACACCACTGCAGCTAGCTCCAAATCATGGGTTGGGTAATTCACCTCTTGAGTTTTGAGTTGCCGAGACGCATACGCAACCACCTTTCCTTCTTACATCAATACACATCCTAAGCCCACATGTGACGCGTCACTATAGACCGTAAACTCTTTCCCAAGCACTGCCTGAACCAACACAGGGGCCTCTGTTAAAATTTTCTTGAGTTTTTCAAAACTCTCTTGCTGCTTGTTAGTCCAAACAAACGATACCCCCTTTCTCAACAACTTAGTTAAGGGTGCAGTAATTAATGAAAAGCCCTCAACAAACCGCCTATAGTATCCTGCCAAGCCCAAAAAACTTCAAATTTTTGATACTGACTTGGGTGTTTTCTACTCTAACACCGCTTCAACTTTCCGAGGATCCACCTTAATCCCCTCGGCTAACACCACATGTCCAAGAAAAGTAACCTCCCTTAGCCAGAATTCACACTTACTAAATTTGGCATACGACTGCTTTTCCTTCAAAGTTTGCAACACAATCCTTTAGTGTGCATCATGGTCATCCTCATCTCTTGAGTACACCAAAATGTCATCTATGAAAACTACCACGAATCGATCTAGATAGGGTTGGAAAACCAGATTCATGAGATCCATGAAAGTGGCAGGTGCGTTCATTAGCCCAAATGGCAGCACCAAAAACTCGTGGTGCCCATAACGAGTTATGAAGGCCGTCTTATGGATATCCACCTTCTTCACCCTCAATTGGTGATAACTCGAATGTAAGTTAATCTTCGAGAAAACAGAAGCTCCCCTAAACTGATCGAAAAGGTCATCGATTCTCGGTAAAGGGTACTTATTTTTAATAATTAACTTGTTTAACTGTCGATAGTCGATGCACATTCGCAAGGTTCCATCCTTCTTCTTCACGAATAACACCGGTACTCCCCATGGAGACACACTTGGTCGGATGAATCCTCGATCCAACAATTTCTGAATCCATGCCTTAAGTTCCATCAACTCCTTTGGTGTCATCTGGTAAGGAGCGGTAAACACCAGAGCCGTCTCAGGTAACAATTCAATTCCAAATTCTACCTCCCTGCTGGGTGGCAACCCAGGTAGCTCATCGGGAAAGACATCCAAAAATTCCTTAACTATTCTTAACTCCTTAACAGTAGGGCTTTTAGCCTCCGTGTTACTAATACAAGCCAAAAAGGCTTCGCATCCCTTTCGTACTAACTTCTCAGCCCTTAATGCCGAATTCACGTTCGACAGATAATTTTGGCATTCACCAATGACCACTACTTTCTTATCATTCGTTGTTCTTAACACCATTCACTTTGCAGCGCAATTCAAGGTGGCTCGATGCTTCACCAGCCAATCCATACCTAAGATTAAGTCAAACTCGCTAAACGGCAGCTCCATCAAATCCGCTAAAAAGGTAACCTCTTGAACTACTAAGGGTAGATTCCTAAATAACTTATTCACTCCTACTGACTGCCCTAACGGACTTATCGCAGTCATCTCATTCGCAGTAATTTCAAACATATCACCCAAGGATTTAGTCATATTGCATGCAACATATGAATGCGTCGATCCAATATCAATCAATGCCATGTAAGGTAACTCATAGATAAAGAACATACCTATTATCACATCTGGGGCATCCCCGTCTTCTCGGTGACGAGCAGCATAAACCAAAGCTGGTTGTCTCGCCTCAGCATGGCCTGCATTTTTGCCTGGTACTCCATGTTCACGTCCATTACTGTTGTCGCCCCTGGCCTATCCACGATCCCTTGGCGGCAGCTGTCCACCCCTTGGTGGCTGCGCTCCACCTTGACCCATAGTTAGCTCTCGACCTAGCGTTCGAGGGCAATCCTTAATCCTATGCTCCATAAACCCACAAGCAAAACAAGCTCCCGTCCTCTTCCAACACTTGCCTCTATGGCTTTTCCCATAATCAGCACAAGGTGGCATCCCTGGATTAGCAGCAGGGGGCCCTGCTCTAACTGGCTCGTTATTCCTGGCCCTAGCCCTAGCCCTAGGCCTCTGTCCAACACCCGGGGTCTCAGCCTCCCTCTTATTCTTACCCATTTCTTTTTCCCGATTTAAGTGCTCAGTACGCTTAACCTCCTCCGCTATCTTTGCTTTCTCCACCAATTTTGAGAAAACATGTTCCCTTTGTGGAGCTATCAACACCCTGAGGCTATCTCTAATCCATCCTCAAACCTGACGCAACGCTCATACTCCGTTGCCACTATTACTCTCGCATACCTACCAAGGTGTCGAAACTCCGCCTCATACTCAGCCACCGATTTGTTTCCTTGGGTCAAGTTCAGGAACTCCTTCCTTCTAGCATCCATATAGCTTTCACCCACATACTTCCCTTGGAATGCAGCTTTGAAAAACTCCCAAGTGACCCGCTCCGGTTGGGTACCCTCTTTCACCGTCAGCTACCACTGGTAGGCTTCTTCCCTAAGTAGTGACACGGTTCCTTTAAATTTTATTCCGGTGAACAGTCCAGGTCCTCCATTATCCTTTCAGTGGCCTCCAACTAATATTCTGCCACGTTAAGAGCAACGCCAGCCACTCCCTTAAAGATCTTAGCCCAGTTCGAACGAAGTCGCTCCGGAATGGACCCCCTATTTTTGCTGCCATTATTGGGCCCACCGACCCTTTCCAAAATTCTCAGCATTGCCTACGACAATGCATCTTCTCCCACGACCCAATCATATGGTCCATTCCCAACGATTCAGCCCTAACACTTTCGCGGCCTTGGCCATGGCCTCTTGCACCTCTTCTAGCACTCATCGTTGCTTCGTGTATTGTCTGGATTAAAAATTTTATGAAGTTTTAGTTAGTTTAATAATTAACCCGATGTTTTATGGAAATTATTAAAGAGAAGATTTCTTTCAAAAATCCTCTACAGGTTCAAGTTCCTACGGGCTTTGGTTCCATTCTAATAAGATCACCTAAAGTAGCCCTCTAGCTAACTACTGTATAACAATTTAAACAAATTTAAGAATAAAAGTACTCACTTGGTTCGACGTCGGAGACTCGGTGTGCCGCTCAGCAAGACTTCCCTTTTTCCAAAACATTGTGATTCCAAATTTTTAAAAAAAAAACATAAAAAGAAACCAAGTAACAAAGCCCAATTCACAACCCAAGTTTTGCAACCTGGATCTGATACCACTAAGCGTTTTAGCGAAAATCGTGTTTTCATTGAAAACCCTTCTTAAAATAAAAGAAACCTTAACTATATATAAGAAAAAAAAAATTGTTCAAACATAAGATTGGATGAAAATAAAGCACTTAGAAATTTAGTTGCGAAAACGTAGAAAACATACTATAATTTAAGAAATCCATGTTCAACTTCTCGTGGTTACAGTGAAAATAATAATAATTCAAGTAATCATAGTGTAATGAAAACCTTATTACAATCTGGTCTGAGCATACTTAAAAAGAAATAAAAACTTAAATGCTTAAAAAAAACCAAATCCGAATTATCCTGCTAGCCAGCCACCTAGAGTCCCTCCTGACATCGAACCTTCTACTGAGCATCACCTGAAAAATAAAATAAAAGAGAGGGTGAGTTTTCGCAAACTCGGTGTATACAACCCTCGATGAAAAACAAGCATTCAAAGAAAAATCATCAAACATGCAATGCAATCCCATCCAACTTATCCGTCTGCTACACACCAACTTCGTCCCCTGTCACACCATGTGGGGATATAAATATCGACCCACCCAACCCACACACCAATGGTAGCCCAGTTGCATAACTACCTTCATTTACATTTTGGGCTTTAAAAGTCGTTGGTGGATCCACGATTGTCAGGCAACCATGCGATCCTCATATACTTCCTCCGTTCCATAGTTCCCACCCTATATGCAACCTAAGCAGAACATCATATGTATGCATGGCACATCCATAAAACATACATTCAACACCTAGAGGTATTTTGGTCATATTCACCCTTAAGTGCATTTCAGTAATTTTTCCTTAATTATGGTTTCCACTTACCTTGGCCCGTTAACAACTTCTGCGAGCTAAGATGAACGAGTACTGTGCACCAGGTAGGATTCCAGAGAAGAGGAGGTGGGTCATTAAGACCGCTTAAGTACCAAGCTCTCCCTAGATCCAATCCTAGACATGCATATACCCGTTGCTATACCTTAACCCTATAACTTGCCCACGGACTCAATTAACTAAGTCTCTTATGTAATTATCGTATGCTAGGCCCAAAACCCCTTACAAAGCCCAAACAAAGTCACATACCTGTATCCGACCCATTAAGCCCAATCATATTCATATGGCCCATTAGGCCCAAATCGCTTGTATATGGCCCATTAGGCCCAAATCACATTTATATGG
The DNA here is from genome assembly GCA_025698475.1 of Gossypium anomalum. NCBI lineage: Eukaryota > Viridiplantae > Streptophyta > Magnoliopsida > Malvales > Malvaceae > Gossypium > Gossypium anomalum. Next base: position 59,016,547 of record CM046961.1, read on the forward strand.
CCCGCTTGGCCCAGTCACATTCATATTCATGCACGCATACAAATTCCCATCACATATCATTAATATTCGGTTTTTGCTTATTATGGGCCCAATAGCCTATCGGGCCCATTTAGCCCATTCCGGCCCGTATGGCCAAATCACAACCCAAGTCCACGGAATCGTCCGTGGGTCTCAGGCAACCTATCGGTCTCCCCCTTACGAGTATTTGTAACAACCATAATTTGACTCTAGTCGGAGAGTGGTTTCGGGACCACAAAATCGAGTCTTATAAATAATTAAAAATTTTATTTCATGGTTATGATGTGAGTAAATGCATGTGTGGTCATTTTTATGTGAAATTATTAATATGGACTTATATGAAACAATTTAGAATGTGATAGGATAATTTAACAAGGATCAATTAGTGCATGAATAGAAAAATGTGGTTTTGCATGTCAATTTTTCCTTTTTACAATTAGTGGCCGGCCATGAAATGATGATATCCACTAAGTTGAATTTAATACAATTTTAAATTATAATTGATAAAATAATAATATTAGTAAAATAAAGAAAAAAAAAAAGAAAGATGTTCATCTTTGTTCTTCCTTAGCCGAAAACAAAGAAAAAAAGAAAGGAAAGGAAAGTTTAAGAGATTCGGCCATGCTTGTAGCTAGGAGGAGGTATGTTTGATTTCATCCTTTGAAATTCATGTATGTTTTAAGTTGCTAGTTTGAATTCTACCTAGCCCATGGTTTAAATTTTTGCTAATTGATAGAAATGAAATTCGGCCATGGATGTTGTATTCCTTGATTAGTGTTTTGATGTTGTGATGATGAAGCATGAAAATGGTTGATTGTGAATGTGTTATAAATAGGGATTGGATGTGAGTTTGTGTGAGTTAGCAAATGATGAATCTTGGTATCTTGATGAAGTGTTTGGCCATGAGATGGATATGAAGAAATGCTTTAAATTTTCTTTGTTGAATGTGGTAGGAAATGAGAGTTTGTGTTTGATTATTGAGAGTTAAATTTAGGTGATAAATGATTTTGTGTTTATGGTATGAACAAATGTGTAGTTTTGCTAGTTTAGGACTATTCGGCCAAGTGATTAAGTGGTAGAAACTAGGTGTTAAATGAAATGAAATTGACATTATATAAGAGTATGTATATTCGGCCACATGAATTAATATATAGATGAGGTTAAATTTGATTATGTGTAAATGGCCATAAAGGGTACATGTGTGATATTAACTTAAACTCTTTATAATTGATTAAGTGAGTGATGTTGGTTTAATTGATTAAATTTGAATTATGAGTATGAATCTTGAAATGAAATAAATCTTAGACTATGTTACTTTGGAAGTAAGAATGCATTCGGCCTTGAGATCATTTGTAAGAATTAATTAAAGTTCTAATGTTTTGAACGAGAATGGTTGATTTCATATATAGATATGCATATTCGGCCATCAAAGTAAGAGCATAGGTGATGTTGAGTCTAAGTTTTGCACATTCGGCTATATATATATATATATCTATATAAATGTATGCCCATTCATGATATCACTTTTGGATTATATATATATAAAAACGACTAGAAATGAGTAGTTAGCAAAAGTGGTTGCCGAATGTCAAATTAAATGTATACATGCATGTATGATCGGATTATTGATAGTAGGGTGATAGCATATAGTTATTAGCCGAATAGCTCAAAAACATGGTAGGAAGATAAGAATTAGTCATGTATCTCTTATGAGATGAAATCATTAATATTTTGATATAAATATTCAGCAAGATGGTTAAACTAGTTAACTTATTGATTTAGCTCAAGAAGTTAAAGGAGGAGCTCAAGAAGTTAAAGGAGGAGAATCAAGCAAAGGCAAAGGAAAGAACATCGAGTAGCCGAGTTGGAACCGTTTTACCCAACACAAGGTAAGTTATTAAGCACAAATTTTGTATTGATTTATATAATCATAATACCTATGTATGTATGCTGAATGGAATTATATATAAATGCATGTAGTGACAAAATTATCGAGTATAAAAAGAAGTGAGATGTATTGAGTTGTTGATTTCAGCACTAAGTGTGCGGGTATAAACATTTACGATAATGAGGTAGGCACTAAGTGTGCGAGTTTGATTATTAAGCACTAAGTGTGCGAGTTTGATTATTAAGCACTAAGTGTGCGAGTTTGATTATTAAGCACTAAGTGTGCGAGTCTGATTATTAAGCACTAAGTGTGCGGACTTACTATATATTTTCGAATAATTATTAACGTTAAGTGTGTGACTTTATCGAGTAGATCATGGACAGTGAAATGAGTAGATACTTTGAGTTCATAAGGAATAGACGTTATGTTTATATTTGGAACTGAGTTTGGTAAGTCCCGAACCTAGGTGGTGATTATATTTGAAGTTAAGAACATAAGATCATTGTGGTATAGATGGAATGCTATTATTAGTATAAACTAAACGAAACCAAAATGATGTGTGGAAATGCATCGAGGATTATATAAAATATCATATGAGATGTCGATGAGGGCTTGGTTATTTGAGAGCATGTAATGATAAAAGTGTGTGAAATTATAGCGTAGTTGGTATGGATAGAGTACCTAATCTTGCAATATTTGTTTTCTTTCATGATACTTTATAAATGGACTAGCAGTAATGCTTATGACTTCTTGAGTTATATACTCATTTGTTGTGTTTATTTGTCACTTATTTAGGTTCCTTCGATCCATTTTTGTGTGCCCGGGACCATCGTCGAAGTCATCACACCAACCTGCAACGTTTTGGTATTTTTTTTTAGTTGAACCCAAGTGAACATTACGACATGTATAGGTTAATATGTATTTTGTTTAAACCTGCATGTGTAAATTTCGGCCATGCGAATATGGTTTAACTACCAAGTTTAATTTCGTCATGTTTAGTTATGGTTTAATTCATTTTGGTTAAAAGGTTATCTTCTACTAATGAATGTTGCATATAATTTGTCATGGACAATCAATATACTTAGTTGTTTTAATTAATTTGTGAGTTAACGTACTTATATTTTATTGGTATGCTATACAAACCTATTTCACTAAAAGACTTAGTATTATGGGTGTTACAGTATTCGTACACTCATAAGACTGCCGTAGCCAAACTTTCGACATTTCAGCATTTCGGCATTTCGGCTTTTGTCGATCTAGCTATGTGTGCAATGTAAGTACACACCTGGTAAGCAAGCGTGATGCGATCTCCTTAGCCCAAACCTTGAGCCTAATCCTTAATCACTTTTCCTTGATCACGTATCCCTAAATCTGTACCAATCTTAACTATTAAAACCCGAATAGTATATGACTTGTATCTAACACAAGTCCCTTACCTTGCCTATGGCTATTCGACCAACCTTAGTCAATGGAAGAAGAATACTTACCAAAATCGCAACACCTAAGGAACAATTCAGTAATGAGCTCAAATTCGAGATCCGATACTAATTCCTCACCACAGTTGATTAGAAAGAGTGAGGGACAATATATTATACTTAGTAAAGAAACTGATTGGAAGAACAACACTTACACTTGATTTGACCGAAGTAGAAGGAGTAGTGATTGCACCAATGGTATTCGGCCAAAGAGGTTCGGCCCTTTACTATTTTGTATGGAAGAAGAAGGTTATTCGGCTCCAAGAAAAAGAAAGAAAAGTTAGCAATGAGGTATAGAAGAAGAAAGAAAAGTTAGCAATGAGGTATAGAAGAAATAGAATTTGGCACAAGGAAGGAGAAAAAAAAATAAGGCAGAGAGTTTTCGGCTTTTAGAGAAAAGAGTTTCTAGTAACAGGGTGGAGGAAATTCGACATTAGCTTCATACCCTAGCATTCGGCACTAATTTATAAGCCTTATAGCCAAATTTTCCCATGCCCAATTCCCATTTGGCTCCATCACTTCTCCCTTCTTATCTCCTCTTTTTTCTCCCTGATAACCTCTTAATCCCTTCCTTAATTTTCTCTCCTGAACACTTCCCTTGGAGTCCTCTTTCACGCCACTACCATCCTTCTAGAAGGCCAAAATTGAACTTCTAAAAACACTCAGCTAGGATTTGAACCTTGGGCCTCCTTGCTAGCTATTAACGCCACCTCCCTACACCCTAAGTGGCATCACTTAGCCACTCCACCACTAGGCTTTTTGATGCTATTTTCCCTTAACTTTATTTAAAAGCCCCACTACTTGCCAACCCTGATTCTTTTAATAATTAAATTATAATTTCTTCTACCCCTTAATTTAAACTCAACACTTAACCAAAAATAAATAAAGTTTGAGATTTTAGGATTTTTGAGGCATTACACGAAACTACTGTTCCGACTAGGCCCTAAATCGGGATGTTACAGGCTAGCCTATGAGTTTTTGTGCACTAATGAACGAGTATTTCTTATTTTTGTGACTTTGTGACTTTTTTTTTCAATTTATCTCACTCACAAATGCTTTTTGCTTTTCAAGAACTTTTTCTACTCGTATTGATTTTCTTTTTGAATTTTTCTTTTATTCTATACTTTAGGCTACCCTATAGTTCCTATATCACATCAATCTTCCTTATTTCACTCTATTTTTAGAAAATCTACCATAATGTATCTACTTAACCCTCAATACGTATAGCCAGATGTCTATAGTCATGTAGTTCAGGACAAAATAAAAGGGCAAATGCCAATTAATGTTTTAGGCTCGGGTTTTGTAATAAAGTTCATCAAAAAGTGTTTACAGGCTTAGAAATTGTTACTAAAGGTAAACAAATATAGGTCAACTTTTTGGCTCCGAATATGTTCCAAACAATACCTTAGGTTTTCCCTTCAATATCTTAATATGCACAAATTTAATCAACCAAACAAACTCAAATTCAACCATTTATCATTCATACTAGTATGCTTATTTCCTTGTATTTTCTATTTCATTTGGTATAGTTGATTGCTTAATGCTTATTTATAGTGTAACATATAAAAATTAGTAGTCTAATAAAAAAAATTTAAATCACCTATCATCATGCCAAATTTATTTGTAAACACAAACAACCTATGTACATGCTCATAAACAATCACTTGTATTTCTACAAGCGCAAGCACACAATTGACAAGAAAAATCGAAAGAAACACATGAAAATTTAGACAAATTTTGTTAACCCCACACTTTAGATAACAGATTGTCCTCAATGTGTACCCTTAAGAAAAATTAAGGAAGACAATTACCCAATTGGTTGTGATTGTTCCATAGGTTGTTGGTGAGTGCATCATCCTTGTTTATTCCTGGGATATTCTTTATATGCAAGGGTATATATATAAATAACTATAGAATTATAATTCAATAATTAAAAATAAAAATCCCTAATAAAAACTAGCTTAATATTCCTAAATCCATTTATTCCTAAAAAAATAAAATCCTACTAAATTAACTTGAACGATTATTCATCATCTCCTTGAAAGCCTCTTTTCTTTCTTTCCTCATTTTATTTTTTTCTGCAAAAGAATAAACTAATTGATTATGTCATCCCCAAGCAATTTCCTTGGAGGATTCATGGTCTTATCCAACCACTCGATAGGTACTTCTGCTATCTTACACAAATCTGTAATTAAATGGGGAAAAAATATTCCCTTTCCCAAATTCCTTGCGCATTCAACCATATTCTTGTATATCCATGTACCAATACAAATTAGTTTCTTCTGGAAAATGAAAGGTTGTTGATAGATAAACAACTTTTACAAAGAGAATTTTGATGAAATTATGATTTATGGACTAAATTAAAAAATGGTAAAACCCATGGAAAAATTCTGATTTTTGTGAAATTCATGGGCTATTATTAAGACATGTAAAAATTGGTTAGGCTTGGAATAATGATTAAATTGCATGAATTTTATTTTCTGAGCTTAGGGACAAAATTATCATTTATGAAAAGTATAGGGGCAAAATAGTAATTTTGCCTAGGAAGTGAATTGAGTTCAATTGAGTATGAAATGTATTAAATTGAGTTAAATTTACTCGTATAGGTCCAATTAGACCTCGTACAGAGTTAGATCGAGGAAAAAGGAAAATATCAGATTAGTAGTATTTGTGAACACGAACATTGTCGAGGTAAGTTCATGTAACTAAAACGTATGTTTAAATGTTTAAATTGAATGTTATGATTGTGAAATGTATGATTGTCATGAATAAACATAAATCACATATCTGTAAATGTCTGACAAGTGTTAAGTCCCATTTAAATAAAAGAAATTCAATGGATACAGGAATTTCCCGTATTGAATATAGTCCTGCATATGCTGCGGACATTATATCTTGGACGAGCATCCTGTTAAAAGCCTTCTTGTAATATCCCGAATAAGGGCCTAATCGGAATAGTGGTTTTGTGACCACAAATCTAAGATAGAAATAATTATTTTATGATTATTTTGAGGTCTATGACATGATTACATGATTGTGTGAAAATTTCGTGAAGAAATTTTATGCATAAAGTGCTTAAATTGAAATTAGGGACTAAATCGAATAATTTGCAAAACTTGTATACTAGAAGTTTTTAGTATGAAATTGCTTTGGAATATTAATGAGGAGGTCTTAAATAGGAATTTGACCAATTTCTAAGTCTATGGACAAAAATTGGACATGGATGGAATTTTTGAAAAGTTTAGTAGTAAGGGCATTTTAGTCATTTGGTAATTAAAAGAAATAAAAGGGAAAATAAAGCCAAAATTGACTCATCTTTTCATGGAGGCCAAAATTAGCATGGGGGAAGCCATGGCTAGGGTTTTCAAGCTTTCCAAGCTCAATAGTAAGTCCGTTCTAACCCCGTTTTTCAAGTTCTTTACGTTTTTGGAATCCAGAATTTGATTAAGCTTATGCTAGCAACAATTCAACCTAGGGTTCGTATTTGGAAAAATAACCATAGGTGAAATTTGTGTATTTTGGTGTTTTATGATAGAATATGAGGTTTTAAATTATGTTAAACAACTTGTGCTACTCGGTTTTAAGTGAAAACGAGTAAAAGGGCTTAATCGGTAAAAATACCTAATAGTCATAAGTACATGTTAGAGTGAGAATTTGATGTTTCCATAGAAGGGAAAAATGACCAGCATGTCATAAAACATAAGAAAATAGGATGAAGTTTAATTTCCGAACCTTGGGGCAAAAGTGCAAATATGCAAAAATTTTAGGGGTCAAAATGAAAATTTGTAAAAATATGATTTCTAGAGCCGTATGAATAATGTGACTAATTATTGGGCTAAATGTGATATTATAGATGAAGGAAATCGAGATTCAGGCTTAAATCGGGAAAATACAAGGTTATAGACTAAAATAGTAAATTGCCGTTTCTGGATCGAGGTAAGTTGGTATGATAATAATACTGCAATAATGTTGTAATTTATATTTGAAAGTTAAATTTAGTGAATTAATTGAATTATGTTAAATTAAATGTTATGGTGCTAAGTTTATGAATTGATTTAAAAATATGTCTATGGTACATGAAGTGCATTGAATGATATTATGAGCAATTGTAATGCGATTTTATGGATATTATGAGCAATTGTAAGTTCATATGATTTTTAATAATGCAATGCGTAATTTAATGTTATTGCCTTGATATTAAATGAGATGTAAGTAATATATCAATTTTACTTGTATTATGATATTTTATAATAATATTGGAAATATGTTTGTTGATAATTACTTGATTGGTGAAATTGTTGGAAAAGAGAGAGAAATCCCAGTTCAACCTTCGGAAAGATTGGATGATACAGATGGTATGTAGCTAGGTCACATGTATGGTGCTGAGTGCACATCATGTGTACAAGAGAGCTACGAGACATTATGATGTAGCTAGGTTGCATAGGTGATACTATGTGTACACCATGTAGACAAGAGAGCTACGGGATATATGTAGCTAGGTCGCATGCGTGGTTCCAGGTGAAGGACACCATGTAGACAAGAGAGCTACGAGATAAACTGGCTAGGTCACATGTGTGATACTAAGTGTTCACCATGTGTACAAGAGAGCCGAACTTTATGATGGGTGGAGCTATGTTTTGAAACTACCAAGTATCGAGGATTGATTCGAAGTGTTCAATGGGAGACTTACTATGTACTGCTTTGTGAGTTTTGTGATGAATAAGTGCAGGAAATTTGCTTATGTGAATGATGTGTTCATTAAGTGACCGGGATGTGGTAAGGTTATAAACAAGTAAGTTATACATGAGGATGGTTTTATGGTGACCTTGTAATCATGGGCCTATACTTGTGATGTATGAAATGTGGTGAAAATGATTTGTGATATGTATGTTAAAATGAGGTTAATACAAAGAAAGTGTGAAAGAGTGAATTAGCAATAAAATTGTTTTGGACAGCAGCAGTTACGTGACTTTGAAAATTCACTAAAAATTGTGGAAGTTGAATAAAAATGAAAATGATATATGAAAATAAAGCTTAATGAGTATATTTTCACATAAAAGAAACAGGGGAAGCAAAAGAATTCTATATTGTGTGATATTTGAATTCATGTGAAATAGGGTCTGAATGAATTCGAGATCCCCTGTTCTTACTTTAGAAATTCACCATAAATTGTAAACAAATTATTAAGAGTCATATTTTACATGAGTAGATTCCTTATTGAGTCTATTTTTAAGGGAAACAAACAGAATGGTCGCTGGAATTCTGTACAGGGAGAAATGTGGTTCGTAGTGGACAAAGGTTAGAGTAGTCGTAATCTGAAATAGGGGAGAATTTAACTAATAAACTGTACTGATTGGCTAAACCAAAAATTTTGAAAATTTTATGGAAGAAAGATATATGAATCTAGTTTCAAGGAAAATTAACGAAACTAAATTTAGAGTTTTGTAGCTTCAGATATGAATGATCTAGTAACTGTAACTCGATAACACAGCTTAACCTGAATCTGTGTAATTGTACAATTATAGTGTTTTATCTTGAAAAGCATGGTAGCAATTGCTTATTATTTTCATATGAACTTACTAAGCGTAAAGCTTACCCATCCTCTCCATTTCTTTAGTATTGGCAGGTCGGCTTGGGGTTAGAGATCGTCGGAGGCAAAATCACACTATCAAACTATCATTTTTGGGAGAATTAACTCAAATATTAGAAATATCAAGTAAGTGGCATGTATAGGAAGTTGGTTTGTGATATGTATTTTTATTATGATTTTGACCATACGTATCAGTCTACATTGAGTTATCGTCTATGATTATGAGATGTGGTCCTTATTCATTATGGTTTATAAGTTTAATTAATCGTGCTATGTCCTATGTTTTGATGTAATGATATAGTTAACTTTGTTTGTTATGCATATGTTCGAAAAGTTTTGAATTAAATGAAATTTTATGGCCCGGTTTTCATCTATGTGTATTGTTAAGTTTGGTAATGCTTCGTACTCTGTTCCGGCCTTAGATACGGGTAAGGGGTGTTACACTTCTCGAGCATTCCTGTTATATAGTTCCTGTGAGCATTCTGATCAGTAGTGATCATGCATGTGTTGCGCACTACCGCAGCACTTTGTGAGCATCCTGTTACATGACTCGATCGGTTGTGATCCAGCATTTATTGCAGACACAAATGCAGCTCTTTGTGAGCGTCCTGATATAGGCTCTTATGAGCTTCCTGACATGGCTCGCTTCAACTCCCTGTTATGCTATCCGGAGCTCCCTGATAATAACTGTTCGGAGTTAATTATTAAGCTCAATGAGCTTCCTATTCTAAACTCTTAGGAGTTTCCTGTTTAGCCCGGATAAGCATCTTGTTACATGGCTCATCTAAACACCTTATTATATGGCTCAAGAGAGTGTTTCCTGATTATGTGCCTTTATAGGTACCCCTGAATATGAGTTGACGGATTACAATTTTGTACACTTCGAGTGTACTACATGTGTATCCATTGATATTTCAAATAAATTCAACGAGTAAAAATCCTGATATGAGACAATGTGAATTTGAGATGAATTATTACAAGCACATACTTGAATTACATGGACATGAATTATATATGATATATGAATACTTAATGTGGAAAGAATGTGCAAATGGAAAAGGACTATTACTATTAAGTTCATATAAGCTTATTGATATTCTTAAGAAATATATATATGATTAACATGTTTTGTACATGCTATATGGATACATGATGAGAGATGTATTTGAATATATAAATAATGTACTTGATACTTGAATGTGGAACATACTTGATGACTTTGTTTATCCATGATATATTGAAATATGTGATGAAAATATATGTGAATAAATCTTGTCTGATGAGAGTATAAATTCAAAGATATGAACTATTATATAGAATACGATGACTACCATGGTTTATGAGGATATGTGTTTAGGCACTTGGTCAACACGACTTGGGAATGAATTATAAGTTTACCGTATGTATATAAAATAGTGGTAAGTTAAATTCCCAGTTATATGAACTTACTAAGCTTAAAAGCTTACTCTGTTTTAATTTCCCTCTTTTAGAGGAATTTGGAAGCTCGTTGGGTTGGAAGCTTGGCGGAGATATTACACACTATCCATCGGCCTAGTCAGTACAAATGGTAAATTAATCTCGGTTATAATGGCATGTATAGGTTTATTAACCAATGTTGGCATGTAAATGTTGGTTTATGATTAGCCATTGGAATGGCTAATACTTTATGTATTTTGGTATGTATAAACATGGCATTGTGTTGGTTGATATGTATTAACATGGTAAATTGATGGTAAGATTATAGATGGATAAGTTAAGGTAGTATGTTTGGTATAAGTTGCAAACAAGTGAACTTGATTAATATAGTAAGTTTGGATACTAAGTTATATGTAGTAAAATGACATGCTTAAAACTTGGTTTTGGTTTGTTTTGAGTGCCTTGATATAGCATGTTAATGTCTAAAATGTTAGACAAATTTGATGGTAAATTTGGGTTAGAAAAGTGGCCTATTTTTCATCCACATGGGTAAGACACAGGCGTGTGTCTCAGCCGTGTGTGACACAAGGCCATCCGCACGGGCATGTGGTTTGGTCGTGTGTCCCCTGCACCTAATTTTAGAAAATTAAATTGTCCGCATAGCCTAGGACACGGCATGTGGCTGGTTGTGTGACCCAAGTCAGAGAGTTACATGGGTAAGGACACAGGTAGGGAAACGACCATGTGCCTCACCTCAAATGCCCACACGGCCTGGGACACAGGCGTGTCACTTGGTTGTGTGAGCCACACGGCCTGGCCACACAGATGTGTCACTTGGCCGTATGAGCCACACGGCCTGGCCACCGGGTGTGTGTCCCTAGTACCTAGAGAAAAATTTTGAAATTTCACGAAAAATTCTCTAAGTTCCCAATTTTTTGTCTCGACTTGATTCTAATGTTTATTTTGGGCCTCGATGGCTCTTATAAGGGACTATATGATTGATTTATGATGTGAATGAGATATGATGTGAAATTTCTAATAATTGATTTATATATTCCAGTAATACTTTGTAAGCCTGTTCTGGCGACAGATTCGGGTTAGGGGTGTCACTTGGCCATGTCAGCCACATGGCCTAGCCACACAAGCATGTGTCCCCTGTACTTAGAGAAAAAATTTGAAATTTCACGAAAAATTCTCTAAGTTCCCGATTTTTTTGTCTCGACTTAATTCTAATGTTTATTTTGGGACTCGATGGCTCTTATAAGAGACTATATGATTGATTTATGATGTGAATGAGATATGATGTCAAATTTTTGATAATTGATTTATATATTCCAGTAATACTCCGTAACCCTGTTCTAGTGACAAATCCGGGTTAAGGGTGTTACAAGAATAGAATAAAATATGCAAGAGTTATATTTATTTTCTACTTAGTAAGAGGTGCAAGAACTAGAAACCTAGTATAATTAAACTAAAATACACCAGTAGTTAGTGTTAGTGCAGAAAACCATGGTACACAGGTTCGTCGCGACATGAAAGCCAGTTTTTGTTATATTCTGATTGTGTATCATAGTCAACATTTTGGTCATTTTGTTCATTGTCACTCTTTTTGTTTATCAATATTCCTTTGTTTCCTCTTGAATCCCATAGCATGTTGCATTGCAAAAATTGTTTGTCAACTACTGTGTTTGTCTCCCCCAAAATAGTGTTTGATTCTTTGGCCATTAACAAGAAAAAGTTTTCCCCTTTTCTAGTCAGCTCTATTGCCCCATGGGGTGTTACTTGGTGTATGGTGTACGGGCCTACCCATCTTGCTTTAAGCTTTCTAGGAAATAATTTTAATCTTGAGTTGAATATTAGAACCTTCTGTCTAGGCATAAATTTGCATTTTTGGATTTTTGTGTCATGTCTAAGTCTACTCTTTTTTTTATTATACATTTTGGTGTTATTGTAACAGCCCATTTTTGGTCAAATCGAAATAGTGGTTTTGGGACCACAAACCCAATGTCAAAATAATTATTTTATTATTATTTTAATATCTACAGCATGATAATATGATGGTGTGAAAATTACGTTAAGAAATTTTATTGTTTGAGTGTTTAATTCGATAAAAAAGACTAAATCGCGTAAAGTGAAAAACTTGAGTTCTATTGGTTAAAGGTATTAAATGGCTATGAAATTAAATAGTGGAGGTCTTTATGTTGTAATTATACCATTTGTAACACCCCTAACCCATATCCATCGTCAGATTAGGGTTAAAGGCATTACTGGACAAATCAAAACAAAATGCAAACAATTTAATATCATCATCCACAAACATATTCAAACATTAATATTAAAGTCCCTTATATAGGTCATCGAGACCTTAAACATGCATTAGAAAAGGGTCGGGACTAAATCAAGCTTATACAAAATTTTTCAAAATTTAAACATTTTTCAAAGTTGTACAGATCACACGCCCGTGTGAATAGGCTGTGTGCCTCACACAGCTTTAGACACGCCTATGTGTCTAGGCCGTTTCAAAATAGGGAATACATACTGACTTTATCAGATAGCCACAAAAAACGCCCATGTGCCTTGGCCGTGGTCGAAACTGACTTCGGTCACACAGCTAGCCACACGCCCGTGTGTCTTGACCGTGCTCAAGCCAGATTTAAAATCGTAGGGTACCCTAGAGGACACACGGTCGTGCAACATGACGTGTGTCACACACAGCTGAGACTCACACCCGTGTCTCTACCCATGAGAACAAAAATAGGCCATTTGAAAAGCCAATTTGCCATCCAATTTGGGTTAAACCTATAAGAACCAAAACAAGTACAATTGCATAATGATTTCAGCCAAATTTGAATACCAAAAATTACATCCTTCATGCCATATTATTGACAATAATTTCATGCTTGTTACACATATCAAAACATATCATCCTATAAGTCCAAAAATCATACCAAACATATGGTTTCATAATCTCCAAACATATAATCAAACCTCAGGCCAAAACCTTACCAATTTCCATAATAGACACATTCCAAAAACTTACCAAATTGACCAATTCTCTTGACCATTCAAAGCACTTCATATAAGCACAGTTTGCATCGTATATCACCAAATTCAAACCATAAGTTCAACCACAAACTAGCCATATCACATGGCATGATATAGACATTACAAAACATATCCAAATACTCCTAGCCTATACATGCCATATTCTAAAATATACATTTTCAAAAGGTACCAAAATATAGTTCGATAGTGTGGTGACGATCTTTGACGATCCCCGAGCTCCTAGTAGCTTTGATATCTATAAAATATTTAAAAAAAACACACAGAGTAAGCTTTCAAAAGCTTAGTAAGCCATATACAAATAAACTTATCATTCAAAATATATATACATCATCAAATTACATATACTTTGTAGCCAATAACCAAAAAAAACCTCTTGTTCATAAACATATCACATATTCTCAAATCATTTACACATATAACATATATTCACATACTTAGATTATATATGTAACAGTCCGGTTTAGACCTAGTCAGAAAGTGGTTTTGGGACCACAAATCCTAGTTAGAAAAATATATTAAATTATTTTCTATGCCTATTATATGTGAATTGGTATGTGTGAAAATTTCACATGAAAATTTTATCATTTGTGAGTTCAATTTGATAAAAGGACCTAATCGCTTAAAATGTAAAAGATGTGTTCTATTTGTTAAAATGCCTATTTGTTATGTCTTTATAATTGATAGGTCTTTAAATTGTTATTTGACCATTGAACCTATGAATGGACATTAATGACTGTCCAATATATGTTTATTTTATGATTAATAATAAGGTTAAAAAGGTAAATGGCTTAATAATGTAATTAAAATAAAACAAAGGCATGAAATAAGCCATTTTATGTTCATCCATTGCCGGAAATCAAAGAAATAAGAAAGAAAAAGATTGAGTTACGGTTTGGCAAGGAAATTTGAGAATTAAGGTATGTGTTTTGGTCTGTTTTTGATAATTTCTACGTTTTTGTAATTGTTGCTTAGTAATCTATCAAGCCCATGCTTTAATTTCTAATTTTGTTAATGATTTTGAGTTGAGCTATTGATGAAACTATGAGCTTTATGAAGTTTAATGTTAGTAGATGAAAGATATGTTTTGGGTTAGCATATTTTATTTTTGAATTTTTGATGAATTTGAGTAAGTTAGACTAAATTGAAAAATTTGTAAATTGAGGGACTAAAATATGAAATAAATGAAATATGTGGGCTTGTATGAGTTATATGAAAATTTGGCTAAGCATGGGTATATGCAAATTTTGTGTATTTTGTGATTAGGGACTAAATTGTCAAAATATGAAAATGTGAGGGCTAATTTGTAAAATGCCCTAAATGTGTGTTTGTGGATTGATTTGAATGATTTGGTGAATAAAAGAGTTAAATTTGAATTTATATAGATCAATAATGAAAGGAAACGAAATTAGATCGGGGAAAGTCGAAAGTCGTCTAGTAGTCGATTCTGTCTATTCGAATCCGTACGAGGTAAGTCTATATACAAATAAATCTGTTTTTAATTGAATTACTATTGATTATATGCTATTGAACAATAATGAAAGATTATATGAGTTGAGAATGAGATATCCGAGAAAGTATCAACAAAGTTCTGATGTACGAAAATCCCCATACGAACCTTAGGAATAGTTAGGATACATATGTGATGACATAGGATCCGATATATGTTATCGTGTAATACCGCGTCTGTGACGTTGGCATTGACTTATGACTTACGTGTAAGACCATGTCTGGGACATCGGCATCATATTTGATTTCACGTAAGACCCTGTCTAGGATAGTGGCATCGATTTTTGATTACATGTAAGACCACATCTAGGACGTTGGCATTGTACGAGCTTTTTGAGCTATTCGCGTATCCTAATGATTTCAAACAGGTCAACGGGTTCTGAGAAAATGAATGATTATATGACATGTGTATTTGATTCAGGTACGTTTGAAATGTATACTGTGTTTGAGAACAAAGGTAAGTATATGTACAAGTGATTATATTTGTTATAAGTATGAGAAAGTATGTTATTTTTGCAAATGAATTGAGTATATATGAAATGTACATGAATTATGTGGTTTGTGATAGTATTTGACTATGGAGTATATGCATTAAGATGATGTTTATATGCTTTAATTGATAAGTTTATTTGTATATGGCTTACTAAGCTTTTGAAAGCTTACTCTATGTGTTTTTCAACTATTTTATAGATATCGAAGCTACTGGGAGTTTGGGGATCGTCGAGGATCATCACCATGCTATCGAAATATATTTTGGTACCTTTTGAAAATGTATATATTGAAGTATGGCATGTATAGGCTAGGAGTATTTGGATATGTTTTTTAGTGTCTATATCATGCCATGTGATATGGCTAGTTTGTGGTTGAACTTATGGTTTGATTTTGGTGTATGATATGTGATGCAAATTATGCTTATATGAAGTGCTTTGAATGGCCAAGAGAATTGGTCAATTTGGTAAGTTTTTGGAATGTGTCTATTATGAAAATTGGTAAGGTTTTGGCATGAGATTTGATTAAACGTTTGGAGATTTTGAAACCATATGTTTTAGTATGATTTTGGACTTATAGGATGACATGTTTTGCTATGTGTTATAAGCATAAAATTGTTGTCAAAAATATGGCATGAATGATGTAAGTTTTGGTATTAAAAATTGGCTGAATTTGTTATGCAATTGTGCTTGTTTTGGTGTTTGTAGGTTTGAACCAAAATTGGGTGGCAAATTGGCTTTTCAAATGGCCTATTTTTGTCCACACGGGTGTCTGTCTTGACCGTGTGCGACACACAATCATGTTGCATGGTCGTGTGTCCCTTGGGGTACCCTACGATTGTAAGTCAGGCTTGAGCACAGCCAAGGCACACGAGCGTGTGGCTAGCCGTGTGGCCTAAGTCAGTTTCGACCACGGCCAAGGCACACGGGCGTGTCTTGTGGCCATGTAGGTAAGTCAGTATGTATGCCCTATTTTGACACGGCCTAGACACACGGGCGTGTCTAATGCCGTGTAAGGCACACGACTTGTTCACACGGGCGTGTGACTTGTACAACTTTGAAACATGTTTAAATTTTGAAAAATTTTGTATGAGCTCGGTTTAGTCTTGACCCCTTATTAAAGCATGTTTAAGGTTTCGATGACCTATGTAAGGGACTTAATATTGATGTTTGAATATGTTTGTGGATGATGATATTGAACTGTTTGCTTATTGTTCTGATTTGTTCGGTAATGGCTTTAATCCTAATTCGACGACGGATACAGGTTAGGGGCGTTACATTTTTTGGTATTAGAGCTATGGCTTAGTTGGTTCTAGGACTACCATAGCGTATGTGAGTTTAGTTATACATGCCATATTTATGAACTGCGATAGTGTGATGAATCCTGACAGTGAAAATGTGTTTTTATATATAGTAATGGATCCCAAATGAGCCGTAGCTTATGATGTCAAGAGCAATGCACCTGCACCCGCGTAAGGGACAACGCCATTCGACTCTAGACCGGCTACGAGTAGCCATGATGGAGAGGCTAGACAAGCCTTCTATCAAATGATGAATGATTGGTTCAGTTAGTACATTAGAACTAATCTGGCTGTTCAACAACCCCCAACCTCAGCTAATTCCCCTCAAGTTCCTATTATGTCACAAGCTAATCTGAATCAGCTAATTAAGCCTCCGGTTGATAAGATTAGAAAATATGGAGCTGAAGAATTTCGTGCTACTACGAATGATGATGCTGAAAGAGCCAAGTTCTGGTTAGACAATACGATATGAGTGTTCGATAAATTGTCTTTGAATCTGGATGAATGCATAAAATATGTCATTTCACTTTTGAGAGATACAGCGTATCATTGGTGGAAGACATTGATATCTGTGGTTCCAAGAGAGCGAGTCACCTGGGATTTCTTTCAAGCTAAATTCTGAAAGAAATATATCAGTCAGAGATTTATTGATCAGAAACATAAAAAGTTTCTTGAGCTTAAACAAGGCCGTATGTCTATTACAGAATACGAGCGAGAATTTGTAAGATTGAGTCAGTATGCTCGAGAATGTGTATCTACTGAGGCAATTATGTGTAAGAGATTTGAAAATGGCTTGAATGATGACATCAAATTGTTAGTTGGGATATTAGAGATAAAAGAGTTTGTTGTGCTTGTTGAGCGAGCGTGTAAAGCAGAAGAGCTTGGGAAAGAGAAAAGAAAAGCCGATTCAAAAGCTAGAGAAGTGTGAAAAAGATCATCGAGTAAGTCATTTCATTCGGTAACAAAGAAATTTTGAGATGATAATAGTCGTTCAAGGGCTAATATGGGACATTCGAGTAGAGATCGTGCTAGATCGCATTCGAGCTTTAGAACTCCAGCTACTTCTGTTGCTAGTGTTGGAAATGCTAAATCTGATCGACCCGAGTGTAAAAATTATGGTAAAAGACATCCTGGTAACTGTAGACTGTATGATTGGGCCTATTTCAAATGTGGACCTTTAGATCATTTCATCCGTGATTGCCCCGAATCTGTCGAGCAAGAGATTATGCAAAATTTGAGACCTAGTAACACTTCAGCTGGAGTTAGACCTCCCAAAAATACGGGTAATGTGAGTGGTAGTTAAAGAGGAATTAAAGACACTATTGTTTGATCCAAGGCTAGAGCACTTGCTAGAGCCTATACTATCCGAGCTCGTGAGGAAGCTTCATCTCTAGATGTGATTACGGGTACATTTACTCTTTATGATACTTCTATGATTGCTTTGATAGATCCTGGATCAACGCATTCGTATATATGCATGAATTTAGTGAACAGTAAGTCTACTGAATTTGTGATTAGAGTATCGAACCCCCTAGGCAGATGTGTTTTGGTTGCTAAAGTCTGCAAGAACTGTCTGTTAATGTTTCGAGATATTTGTTTTCTAGTTAATCTGATGTTATTACCTTTTGATGAGTTTGATATAATTCTGGGTATGGATTGGATAACTTTGCATGATGCTATTGTGAATTGCAAACAAAAACTATTGATTTGAGATGCAAGAATGATGAAATAGTCTGAATTGAATCTACTGATTTGAATGGGTTACCGGCTGTGATTTCGTCATTGAAAGCTCTGAGTATTGTGAGAAAAGGTTGTGAAGCTTACTTTGCTTATGTAATCGATTCGAAAGTAACAGAAAAGAAAGTGGAATCAGTGCCTATTGTTTGTGAATTCCTTAATTTGTTCCTGAAGAACTTCTGAGATTACCTCCGATCCGAGAAATTGAATTTGGCATTGAGTTAGTACTGGGAACTACTCCAATTTTGATATCTCCGTAAAGAATTGCTCTGACCGAGTTAAAAGAATTAAAGTCTCAGTTGCAATAATTGACCGATAGAGGATTTGCTAGACCGAGTTTTTCACCGTGGGGTACTCCTGTTCTATTTGTGAAAAAGAAAGATAGTACAATGAGAATGTGCATAGATTATCGTCAGTTAAATAAAGTGACTATCAAGAATAAGTATTCTTTGCTCGAATTGATGATTTGTTTGATCAATTGAAAGGAGCTACTATGTTTACGAAGATAGATTTGAGATTCGGTTATTATCAGTTGCGAGTAAAAGATTCAGACATTTCGAAAACTGCATTTAGAACGAGGAACGGTCATTATGAATTCTTAGTTATGCCTTTTGGATTAACGAATGCACCTGCTATCTTTATGGATTTGATGAACATAATTTTCAGACCATATTTAGATCAATTTGTTTTCGTATTTGTTGATGACATATTGATTTATTCGCGTGATGAATCCGAGCATGCCGAACATCTGAGAATAGTGCTACAAACTTTCCGAGATAAACAATTGTATGCGAAGTTTAGCAAATGTGAATTTTGGTTACGAGAAGTCAATTTTCTGGGCCATATTGTATCATCATCAAGTATCCAAGTTGATCCGAACAAAATTTCAGCTATTTTGGATTGGAAGCTTCCGAGAAATGTCTCTGAAGTCTGCAGTTTTTTGGGGCTTGCTGGTTATTATAGACGGTTTGTAAAAGGCTTTTCGATGACTGCGACTCTATTGACAAAACTGCTTCAGAAAGATGTAAAGTTTGAATGGTCTGAAAAGTGTCAAAATGCTTTGATCAGTTGAAAGCCTTACTAACTGAAGCTCCAGTATTAGTGCAACCCGAATCGGGTAAAGAATTTGTGATCTATAGTGATGCTTCATTGAATGGTCTGGGATGTGTTTTGATGCAAGAAGGCAAATTCATTGCTTATGCTTCGACACAGTTAAAGCCGCACGAAAAGAACTATCCAATGCACGATCTTGAGTTAGTTGTGATTGTGTTTGCTTTAAAGATTTGGTGCCACTATCTATTTATTTAAAAATGTCATGTATATTCTGATCATAAAAGTTTGAAATATCTGATGACTCAGAAAGATTTGAATTTGAGATAGTGAAGGCGGTTAGAACTATTAAAATACTACAAGTTTGTTATTGATTATCATCCGAGAAAAAGCAAATGTTGTTGCTGATGCTTTAAGTCGAAAATAATTGTTTGCATTACGTACCATGAATGCTCATTTAGCTTTGTCTGATGATGGTTTAGTTTTAACAGAATTAAAAGCGAGACCTGTGTTCTTACAGTAGATTATTGATGCTTAGAAGGTTGATAATGAGATTTTAGCAAAACATGCTCAGTATGATTTGAATTCTGATTCTGAATTTTGAGTTGATAATGATGATTGTTTGAGATATCGAGGTCGGGTTTGTGTTTCGAGAAATTCAGAGTTAATTCAGATGATTTTGAACAAAGCTCATAATAGTCTGTTATCTATTCATCCAAGTAGTACAAAAATGTATAACGATCTGAAACAATATTACTGGTGGTCTGGAATGAAAAGAGATATCTCCGACTTTATTTTGAAATGTTTGATCTGTCAACAAGTTAAAGCTGAACATTAGGTGCCATTTGGTTTGTTACAGCCAATTATGATTCCAAAATGGAATTGGGATAATGGACTTTGTTTCGGGTTTGCCCCTATCTCCGAGAAAAAAAGATGTTATCTGGGTTGTAGTTGATCGGTTGACGAAATCAGCCCATTTTATTTCGATACGATCCAATTACTCACTTGATAAGTTAGCTGAATTATACATTTCTGAAATTGTGAGACTGCACGGGGTTCGATTGTCTATTGTGTCAGATAAAGATCCAAGATTCACTTCACGGTTTTGGAAGAAATTGCAATAGGCTTTAGGTACAAAATTACACTTCAGTATTGGTTTTCACCCATAGACGGATGGTCAATCCGAGCGGATCATTCAGGTACTCGAGGATATGTTGAGATGTTGCATACTTGAGTTTGAAGGTACGGGGGAACAGTATTTGCCTTTGATTGAATTCGCTTCCATTAATAGTTTTCAATTGAGCAGTAAAATGGCACCATATGAAGCCTTATATGGTCACAAATGCCGTACACCTTTGTATTGGACTGAGCTTAGTGAGAATAAGATTCACGTGGTCGATTTGATAAAAGAGACCGAACAAAAAGTAAAAGTGATCCGAGATAGTTTGAAAGCAGCTTCCGATCGTTAGAAGTCATATGCGGATTTGAAACGAAAAGATATTGAATTTGAGATTGGTGATAAAGTGTTTCTGAAAGTATCCCCGTGGAGGAAAGTACTCCGATTCGGTAGAAAAGTCAATTGAGTCCGAGATTCATTGGGCCATATGAGATTACCGAATGTATGGGGCCAGTTGTTTATAGACTGTTGTTGCCACCAGAACTAGAAAGGATTCATAATGTGTTTCACGTATCGATGCTTCGACGATACATATCTGATCTTTCGCATGTAATTCCTCTGTCTGAGATTGAGATTCAGTTTGATATGACTTACGAAGAAGAACCAATCCGTATATTACCTCGTGAGGTTAAGGAACTGCAAAATAAGAAAATTTCGTTAGTAAAAGTGATGTGGCGTTGACACGGTATTGAAGAGGCTATGTAGGAGCCCGAAGATGCTATGAAACAACAATATCCGAACCTATTCGACGGTAAGATTTTTGGGGACGAAAATTCCTAAAGGGGAAGAATTATAGCGGTTCGGTTTAGACCCTAGTCATAATAGTGGTTTCGGGACCACAAATCTGAGTCAAAAAAATATTTTAATATTATTTTCTGTGCCTATTATATGTGAATTGGTATGTGTGAAAATTTCGTATGAAAATTTTATCATTTGTGTGCTCAATTTGATAAAAGGACCTAATCGCGTAAAATGTAAAAGATGTGTTCTATTTGTTAAAATGCCTATTTGTTATGACTTTATAATTGATATGTCCTTAAGTTGTTATTTGACCATTGAACCTATGAATGGACATTAATGACCATCCAATATATGTTTATTTTATGATTAATAATAAGGTTAAAAAGGTAAATGGCTTAATAATGTAATTAAAATAAAACAAAAGCATGAAATAAGCCATTTTATGTTCATCCATTGCCAAAAATCAAAGAAATAAGAAAGAAAAAGATTGAGTTACGGTTCGGCTAGGAAATTTGAGAATTAAGGTATCTATTTTTGATAATTTCTACGATTTTGTAATTGTTGGTTAGTAATCTATCAAGCCCATGCTTTAATTTCTGATTTTGTTGATGATTTTGAGTTGAGCTATTGATGAAACTATGAGCTTTATGAAGTTTAATGTTATTTGATGAAAGATATGTTTTGGGTTAGCATATTTTATCTTTGAATTTTTGATGAATTTGAGTAATTTGGACTAAATTCAAAAATTTGTAAATTGAGGGACTAAAATATGAAATAAATGAAATATGTGGGCTTGTATGAGCTATATGAAAATTTGGCTAAGCATGGGTATATGCAAATTTTGTGTATTTTGTGATTTTTGTGATTAGAGACTAAATCTTCAAAATGTGAAAATGTGAGGGCCAATTTGTAAAATGCCCTAAATATGTGTTTGTGGATTGATTTGAATGATTTGGTGAATAAAAGAGTTAAATTTGAATTTATATAGATCAAGAATTAAAGAAAACAAAATTAGATCGGGGAAAGTCGAAAGTCATTGAGTAGCTGATTCCGTCTATCCGAATCCGTACGAGGTAAGTCTATATACAAATAAATGTATTTTGAATTGAATTACTATTGATTATATGCTGTTGAACAATAATGAATGATTGTATGAGTTGAGAATGAGATATCCAAGAAAGTATCGGCAAAGTTCCGACGTCCGAAAAGCCCCATACGAACCTTAGGAATAGTTAGGATACATATGTCATGACATAGGATCCGATATGTGTTATCATGTAAGACCACGTCTGGAACGTTGGCATCGACTTATGACTTACGTGAAAGACCATGTCTGGGACATCAGCATCATATTTGATTTCGTGTAAGACCTTGTCTGGGATAGTGGCAACGATATTTGATTTCATGTAAGACCACGTCTAGGACGTTGGCATTGTACGAGCTTTCTGAGCTATCCGCGTATCCTTATGATTCTAAACGGTTCAACGGGCATTGCGAGAAAATGAATGATTATATGATATGTGTATCCGATTCAGGTAAGTTTGAAATGTATACTACGTTTCAGAATAAAGGTAAGTATATGTACAAGTGATGATATTTGTTATAAGTATGAGAAAGTATGTTATTTGTGCAAATGAATTAAGTATATGAGAAATGTACATGAATTATGTGGTTTGTGATAGTATTTGACTAAAGAGTATATGCATTTAGATGATGTTTATATGCTTTAATTGATAAGTTTATTTGTATATGTCTTACTAAGCTTTTGAAAGCTTACTCTGTGTGTTTTTCAACTATTTTATAGATATCAAAGCTACTGAGAGTTCAGGGATCGTCGAGGATCGTCACCACACTATCTAACTATATTTTGGTACCATTTGAAAATGTATATATTGTACTATGGCATGTATAGGCTAGGAGTATTTGGATATGTTTTGTAATGTCTATATCACACCATGTGATATGGCTAGTTTGTGGTTGAACTTATGGTTTGATTTTGGTATATGATATGTGATGCAAATTATGCTTATATGAAGTGCTTTGAATGGCCAAGAGAATTGGTGAATTTGGTAAGTTTCTGGAATGTGTCTATTATGAAAATTGGTAAGGTTTTGGCATGAGATTTGATTGTACGTTTGGAGATTATGAAACCATATGTTTTGGTATGATGTTTGACTTATAAGATGACATGTTTTGATATGTGTTATAAGCATGAAATTGTTGTCAATAATATGGCGTGAATGATGTAAGTTTTGGTATTGAAAATTGGCTGAATTTGTTATGCAATTGTGCTTGTTTTGGTGTTTGTAGGTTTGACCCAAATTGGGTGGCAAATTGGCTTTTCAAATGGCCTATTTTTGTCCACATGGGCAGAGACACGGGCGTGTGCCTCAGCCGTGTGCGACACACGATCATGTTGCATGGCCATGTGTCCCCTGGGGTATCTTACGATTGTAAGTCAGGCTTGAGCAGGGCCAAGGCATACGAGCGTGTGGCTAGCCGTATGGCCCAAGTCATTTCGACCACGGCCAAGGCACACGGGCGTGTCTTGTGGCCGTGTGAGTAAGTCAGTATGTAGACCCTGTTTTGACAAGGCCTAGACACATGGGCGTGTCTAATGTCGTGTAAAGTGCACGTCTTGTTCACACGGGCTTGTGACCTATACAACTTTGAAATATGTTTAAATTTTGAAAAATTTTGTATGATCTCGGTTTAGTCCCAAGCCCTTATTAAAGCATGTTTAAGGTTTTGATGCCCTATGTAAGGAACTTAATATTGATGTTTGAATATG
This sequence comes from Gossypium anomalum, assembly GCA_025698475.1. NCBI lineage: Eukaryota > Viridiplantae > Streptophyta > Magnoliopsida > Malvales > Malvaceae > Gossypium > Gossypium anomalum. Next base: position 59,040,791 of record CM046961.1, read on the forward strand.
TTTGTGGATGAGGGTATTGAATTGTTTGCTTATTGTTTCGATTTATCTGGTAATGCCTTTAACCCTAATTCGGTAACGGATACGGGTTAGGGGTGTTACAATATATCATCATTTGCATATATACTTACCTTTCATTCTCAAACATAGTATACAATTCAAACGTACTTGAATTGGATACACATCTCATATAATCATTCATTTTCTTGGAATGCCCGTTGAACCATTCGGAATCATAAGGATACGCGGATAGCTCGGAAAGCTTGTACAATGCCAACTTCCCAGACGTGGTCTTACATGTAATCTAATATCGATGCCACTGTCCAGACAGGGTCTTACACGGAATCAAATACGATGCCAACGTCCCAGACGTGGTCTTACACATAAATTATAAGTCGATGCCAACGTCCTAGACGTGGTCTTACACGAAAACACATATCGGATCCTTTGTCATGACATATGTATCCTAACTATTCCTAAGGTTCGTACAGGGCTTTTCAGACATCGAAACTTTGTCGATACTTTCTTGAATATCTCATATTCAACTCTTGTATTATCATTCATCATTGTAACATATTAGCATAAATAAACCATTTCAAATACATTTATTTGTATATAGACTTACCTCGTACGGAAATGAACGACAACGAGCAACTATTCAACGACTTTCGTTTTCCACCGATCTAATTCCGTTTTCTTTGGTTCTTGATCTAAAAATATTCAAATTTGACCATTTTATTCACCAAATCATTCAATTCAATCCAAAAACACATATTTAGGGCATTTTACAAATTAGCCCTCATATTTTCACATTTTAATAATTTAGTCCCTAGTTCACAAAAATCACAAAACACACCAAATTTCTTTAGACATATGCTTGGCCAAATTCTCCTAATACTCATAAAAGTCCACATATTTCATTTATTTCACATTTCAGTCCTTCAATTTACAATTTTCACAATTTAGCCCAAATTACTCAAATTCATCAAAAATTCAAAAACAAAATATGTTAACCCAAAACATATATTTCATTTACCAACAACTAACTTCACAAAGCTTATAATTTCATCAATGGATTAACTCAAAATCATCAACAAAATCATAAATAGAGACATGGGATTGATATTATACAAAGCAACGATTACAAAAACGTTGAAATTATCGAAAACGGATCAAAAACCATACCTTAATCACCAAAATAAGTAGTCAAACCCTAGAGTTCTTTTTCTTTTCTTTTTTTGTGCAACAAATTTTGGCAATAAGAACAAATAATGGACAATTTTTTATGTTTGGTTTAATTTAATTAACATAATATGCTAAATACCAATTTTTCCCTTTTATTAAACCATTAATAAATCATGATATAATGCCCATATAAGTCATTTAATGCATGCCATGGTCAAATAACCACATAAGGACCTATCATTTACAAAGACATAATAAATAGGCATACTTAACATATAGCAAGCAACTTTACATTTTACGTGATTAGGTCCTTTTATCTAATTGAACACACAAACGATTAAATTTTCATATGAAACTTTCACACATGTCAATTCACATATTATAAGCACAAAAAATATTATTAAATTATTTTTCTGACTCAGATTTGTGGTCCCGAAACCACTATTTTGACTAGGGTGTAAACCAGACTGTTACAATTCTCCCCCTTAGGGATTTTTGTCCTCGAAAATCTTATCATCGAATGGGTACGGATATTGTTGTTTCATAGTATCTTCAGGCTCCCAGGTAGCCTCTTCAACACCATGTCGATGCCACAATACTTTTTCTAACAAAATTTTTTTATTCTGCAGTTCTTAACCTCGCGAGCTAATATACGGATCGGTTCTTCTTCGTAAGTCATATCAAACTGAATCTCAATCTCAGATGGAGGAATCACATGTATCTGTCCAATTTAGACCCTAGTCGGAATAGTGGTTTCGGGACCACAAATCGGAGGTCAAAAATTTATTTTAATGCTATTTTGTATTGTTTATAATATGTGAATTTACATGTGTGAAAGTTTCGTATGAAAATTTAATCGTTTGTGTGCTTAATTTGATAAAAGGATATAATCGCATAAAATGTAAAAGTTACATGTTGTTTGTTAAAGAGGTTAATTGATTGGACTTATTAAAGGAGAGGTCCTAAATGTAACACCCTAAACTTGGCCTGGATGTTATGGCCGAATATGGCGCATCACATTGAAGTGTTTTAGCGAAAACCATGTTTTCATTGAAAACCCTTCTTAAAATAAAAGAAACCTTAACTATCCTTTAAAAAAACTCCTTTCAATCACTTGTTTAAAATATATGATTTTACGAAAACATGTCATTTTAAAATGTAGTAGCGGAAATGCAGAAAAGTCATACTATAGTTTAAGAAACCATGTTCAACTTTTTATAATTACATCACATATAAATAATAATCCAAATAATAACAAAGTGGAAGCCCTATTGCAATCTGATTTGAAAAGTACTTAATAACATAGAAACTGATAAGCTTTAAAAAGAAAAACAAGTCCAAATTATCTTGCTAGCTGGCCATCCAGAGTCCCTCCAAACATCGAACCTTCACTGAGCATCACCTGAAAATAAAATAAAAGAGGGGGTGAGTTTTCACAAACTCAGTGTGTACAACCCTCGACGAAAACAAGCATTCAAAAGTCATCATACATCAAACATGCAATGCATTGCAGTGCAACCCAACCCAATAATCCAACCGGTACACTTCTGGTCCGTCCCCCTTTTCACAACCTATGGGGATATAAATATCGGCCCACCTAATCGATACACATAAATGGTAGCCCGGTTGCGGAACTAACCAAGTTGCAACAACCTGCCAATCACGTATTGGGCTTAAAACCTGTCGGTGGATCCACGGTTGTCAAACAACCATGCAACCCCCATATACTCCCTCCGTTCCATAATTCCCAACCCATATGCAACCTAAACAGGATATCACATGAATACATATGAATGCATGTAGTAATCATAAATCTTACACACAACACTTGGGGGTATTTTAGTCATTTTTTCCCTTAGGGGCATTTCGATAATTTTCCTTTATTACGGGTTTCTACTTACCTTGGCCTGTTAATAAATCCCATGAGCTAAGATGAACGAACACTATGCACCAGGTAGGATTCCAGAGAAGAGGAGGTGAGTCATTAAGACTGCTTAAGTACCAAACTCTCCCTAGATCCAATTCTAGACATGTATATACCCGTTGCCACACCTTAACTCTATGACTTGTCCACGGTCGCAATATATTAATTAATTTTTATGTGGTTATCATATAGTAGGCCCAAAACCCCTTATGAAGCCCAAAAAAATTCACATACCTTTATCTGGCCCATTAAGCACAATCATATTCATATGGTCCATTAAGCCTGAATCATCGTATATGGCCCATTAGGCCCAAATCACATTTATATGGCCCGTTTGACCTAGTCACATTCATATTCATGCACGCATACAAATTCCCATCACATAGCATCAATATTCAATTTTTGCCTATTATGGGCCCAATAGCCCATCGGGCCCATTTAGCCCATTCCGGCCCATATGGCCAAATCACAACCCAAGCCCACTGGATCGCCTGTGGGTCTCAGGCAACCTATCGATCTCCTTCTTACTAGTGTTCGCGCATTCGCAAGACTACCGTAGCTACACTTTCAGCTTTTCGACATTTTGGCATTTCGGTATTTCGGCATCTCAGCTTTTACCGATTCATAGTGTGTGTGCAATGTATGTACACACCTGGTAAGCAAGCGTGATGCGATCTCCTTAGCCCCAAACCTACAATTGATATCACCCTTCGATTAATCAAATGTTTAATACATAACTTTTCCAAAAACCGAAGCCTCACCTTAACTTTACCTTGAACACCAATCCCTAATAGTTTTTCCCTGATCACGTGCTCCTTAGATCTATATTAAACTTATTTATTAAAACCAGAATAGTAGGTGACTCGTATCCAACGCAAATCCCCTTACCCTAACTATGAACATTCGACCACCTTAGCCAATGGGAGAGGAATACTTACCAAAATCGCAACCACCTAAAGAACAATTTCAGCAGAGAGCTAAGATTTGAGAACTGATACTAATTCCCTACCACAGTTGATTAGAAAGAGTAAGGAAAGAACAGCATAATAGATTCTTAGCAAAACCGATTGAAAGTACAAACACTTACACTAGATTCGGTCGAAGAGTATTTGGACCTTAGAAGATTTGGCTTTTCAACTTAGTATGGTGAATAAAGTTTATTGGTACAGATTTAAGAAGAAAAACAGAAGAAGAAATAGAAAATCGGCACAAGGAAAAGAGAGTAAAACAAAAGGGTTTTCGACTTTTAGGGAAAAGGGTTTTCGGTAACAAGGTGAAAGAAATTCGGCACTAGCCTGGCAACCCTGCATTCGAAACTTATTTATAGCCCTTATAGCCGAATGCCTAGCCCTCAAGTCCCTATTCGGCTCCATCACTTCCTCTTTCTCATCTCCTCGTTTTTCTCCCTGATGACCCCTTGATCCTTTCCTTAATTTTCTCTCCTGAACACTCCCCTTAGAGTCCATCTTCACGTCACTTCCAACCTTCTAGAAGGCCAAAATTAAACTCCTAAAAATACTAAGCTAGGATTCGAACCTAGGATCTCCTTGCTAGCCACTAACGCCACCTCCCTACACTCTAAGTAGCGTCACTTAGCCACTCCACCACAAGGCTTTTTGATGCCATTTTCCTCTATCTTTATTTAAAAGCCCAAATACTTGCCAACAAGCCCTTTTAATTATTAAACTATAATTTCTTCTACCCCTAGATTCAAACTCAAACCTTGGCCAAGACTTACCAACGCGTAATTAACACTTAACCGGGATAGCTAAGCATAAAAAGAAAAATTTAAAATTTTAGGATTTTTAGGGCGTTACACTTATGATGCAATTAGACCATTGAGGGCATGAGTGGACAATTATGGCCTTAATATAATGGTTTATTAAATGGTTTAATAAAAGGGAAAAATTGGTATTTAGTATATTATGATAATTAAATAAAAACAAAGCATGAAATTAGCCATTTTCATTCATGCTATTGCCAAAATTATCAAAAGAAAAGAAGAAAACTCAAGTTTAGGGTTCGGCTAGGAGATTTGGTGATTAAGGTACGTTTTGAGCTCGGTTTTTGATGGTTTTGAGCTCGGTTTTTGATGATTTTTATGTTTTTGAGATCGTTGCTTAGTAATCTATCAAGCCCATGCCCTAATTTTTGAATTTCTTGATGATTTTTAAAGATGCCATTAATGAATTCATGTGTTTTATGATGTTTAATAATGAATTATGCAAGCTTAGTGCTTGATATACATGTTTTGTAAGGTAATTTTGAGTAAAAATGCATATTAGGGATGAAATTTAGAAAAGTGTAAATTAAAAGGTTGAATTGTGAAATAAATGAAAGTTTTGGGCTCCTAGAGGTCCCTATGATATTTGACTATGCATGGGTTTATTGAAATTAGGTGTATTTTGTGTTTTTGTGAAATAGGGACTAAAGTATCAAAATGTGAAAATGTGAGGGCTAAATTGTAAAATTTCCTAAATGTATAACTGTGAATTGATTTGAATAATTCGATGAATAAAAGTGTTAATTTTGAATACATATAGATCAAAAAAAGAGGACTTCGAACTTAGACCGAGGGAAGTCGAAGGTTATAGAGTAGACAATCCAAGTCGACAATTCCGAGTATGAGGTAAGTTCGTATGTTGTAAATGATGTTACAAGTATGTTTTAATGCTTGGATAATTCATAAATTGTATATATATTTGGCTGTGGTTTGAGTAAGATGATAAATCTACTATGTTCGGCACTAAGTGTGCAATTTGAAATATTTTTGGTTATAAGTAGCACTAAGTGTGCAAAATGGAATAGCTTCGGCTATATGAGGCACCAAGTGTGTGATACCGAGATAGCTTCGGTTATTTGAGATGGCACTAAGTGTGCGAGATCGTTCTAGCTTCGGCTAATCATTAAAGCACTAAGTGTACGGGTTCTTAAAGCATGGATAGACTTCAGAAAGAATTAATGTATTTGAACAGGAGGTGAGAATGAAAATGAATAAATACGAGAAAATTCAGGTATGTATGAAACCTATGTGGTAGATGATATTGTGTGTACAAAGCTTGATGAATTGGTATGAACATATTGATTGTGATGAAATAGAAGTGATGGATGATTTGAGGACTACTAAGTGTTTATTAGATGATGTTTTGTATTATATAAATTGTTGATTATATTTAGTATGAACTTACTAAGCTTTAAAAGCTTACTGTGTGAAATGTTCTCTATTTTACAGTGTTATAAAGCTAGCTCGGATTCAAGGATCATCAGTGACTCATTCACATTATCGGACATATATTTTGGTATCATTTTTAGAGTTGTATATATGGTATATGGCATGTATAGGCTAGTGTCATTGTGGTATGTTTTGTGTTGTGAATATTAGCCATGAGTTTTGGCTTGTAGTTGTCGATATATTTGGTTTCTTAAATTGGCCTAAATGTTATGTTTATTAAACAAGTTATATGATGTATGTATAACTTATGTGATGGTTTGGTTATGAAATGTTGAAATCGTAAATTGGTGATATGAAATAGGTGAATAGATGATAAAATTATACTTTTGAAACTTATATGAGTTATATTCAAATTGGTATATTTAGTGTAACATCCCAAAATAGGGCTTAAACGGAACAGTGATTGCGAAACTACGAATTCGAGATAGAAAAGTTGTAACACCCCTAACCCAAATCCGTTGCCTGAGTAGCTTAAGAGGCATTACTTAATCCATAACACAATTCAAGATAATCGAATATCAAATATCATTTCGTTACAGTAATTTCATACATTCACATTCAATAAGATCACAAAAGCTAGTATACAATACTTAAAACATGCATTCGGGACCAAATTGATAACAGATGAAAGTTTCAAAACTTAAAAGAATTTTCAACTTTTAAAAGGTCACACGCTCGTGTGAATAGGCTGTGTGCCTCACACGGTCTAGACACGTCCATGTGTCAAAGCCGTGGCAAAACAGGGCATAGCTACTGACTTGCCCACACGGCCAGACCACACGCTCGTGTGCTAGGCAGTGCCAAAAATAGGAGGTATTCTGTTTGTGACATCAGCATACCAATTAGGGTCACACGACCAAACCACACGCCCGTGTGTCTTGGCTTTGTTCAAGCCTGACTTATATTTGAAGGGTACCCTAGGGGACACACGACTGTGCAACATGGCCATGTGCCGTACACGGCTGAGACACACGCTCGTGTCTCTTCTCCTGTGGAAAAAAATAGGCCATTAGAATAGCCAATTTGCCACCCCAATTTGGTCATCCTATAAGCTAAGGAAGCAAACATATTTATATCATCATTTCAGCCAATTTCAGCATCAAAACATAACCCTTTTCATATCATATAATAGTCACCAAAATTTGTAGTCATAAACCTTGCCAATTCATACCAAACATAAGGTAATATCATATCAAAGCATATCCTTCAATACATCATATCAAATCTTTCTGAGTCATCAAATACTTCAAACTCTTATGATCAGAGTACACATGACATTTCTCACTAAACAAGTAATGGCACCAAATCTTTAGGGCAAACACAATCGCAGCTAACTCAAGATCGTGCGGCAGATAGTTCATTCTTTTCGTACGGCTTCAATTGTCTCGAAGCATAAGCAATAACTTTTCCTTCCTGCATTAGAACACATCCTAGACCAATCAACGAAGCATCGTTGTAAATTACAAATTATTTACCCGATTTATGTTGTACCAATACCGGAACTTCAGTCAACAAGGTTTTCAACTTATCAAAGCTGTTCTGACATTTTTTAGACCATTCAAATTTCATATCTTTCAGTAGCAGTTTTGTCAACGGAGTCGGAATCATCGAAAAACCTTTCATGAATCTTCTATAGTAACCAGCTAGTCCCAGAAAACTACAGACTTCAAAAACATTCCTCGGAGGTTTCCAATCCAAAATAGCTAAAATTTTGCTTGGATCAACTCGGATACCAGATGCTGATGCAATATGACCCAGGAAACCAACTTCTTGCAACCAGAACTCACATTTACTAAACTTTGCATACAACTGTTTATCTCGCAGAGTCTGTAGCACTATTCTCAATGAATACCACAACAAATTGATCTAAATACGGTCTGAAAATTCTATTCACAAATCCATAAAGATAGCAGGTGCGTTAGTCAATCTGAAAGGCATAACTAAGAATTCATAGTAACCGTACCTCATTTTGAAAGCAATCTTCAAAATATCTGAGTCTTTCACTCGTAGCTGATAATAACCTGATCTCAAATATATTTTCGAAAACACAACAGCTCCTTTCAACTGATCAAACAAATCATCAATTCGGGGCAGGGGATACTTATTCTTGACAGTCACCTTGTTCAACTAACGATAATCTATACACATTCTCATCGTACCGTCTTTCTTTTTCACAAATAAAACCAGAGCACCCAAAGGAGAAAAACTCAGTCTAGCAAACCTTCGATCAATCAATTCTTGTAACTGAGACTTTAACTCTTTTAGTTCAGTCAGAGCTATTCGGTACGAAGCTATCAAAATCGGAGTAGTATCAGGTACCAATTCAATGCCAAATTCTACTTCTCTAATTGGAGGTAATCCTGGAAGTTCTTCAGGAAACACATCAGGGAATTCGCATACAACAGGCACTACTTCAACTTTCTTTTCTGACACTCTTGAATCAATCACATATGCAAAATAAGCTTCACAACCCTCTCTCACAATACTTAAAGCTTTCATCGAAGATATTACAGTAGGCAATCCATTCAAATCACTAGATTCAATTCTGACTATTTCATCATTCTTGCATCTCAAATCAATAGTTTTTCATTTACAATTCACAACAGCATCATGCAAAGTTAACCAATCCATACCCAAAATTATATCAAACTTATCAAAAGGCAATAACATCAGATCAGCCGGAAAACAATTGTCTCGAAACATTAACAGACAATTCTTGTAGACTTTATCAACTAGAACACATCTGCCTAGGGGGTTCGAAACTCTAATTACAAATTCAGTAGACTCTACAGGCAATGTCTTACTATTCACTATGTTCATACATATATACGAATGTGTTGATCTAGGATCTATCAAAGCAATCACAGAAGTATCATAAAGAGTAAATGTACCCGTAATCACATCTGGTGATAAAGCTTCCTCGCGAGCTCAGATAGCATAGGCTCTGGCAGGTGCATGAGCCTCAGATCTAACAGCTGTGTCTTTCGTTTCTTTCTGACTACCACTTACATTTCCTGAATTTTTGGGAGGTCTACCACGAGAAACATTACCACTCTGCCTCAAATTCTGAATATTATCTTTTTTAGCTAAATCTAGGCAATGTTTAATAAAATGATTTCTTGAACCACAACTATAACAAGCTCGGTTATTACTTTTTCCCCAGCATTCACCAAAATGTCATCTTCCATATTGATCACACTCAGGCTTTTCTTTCTTTGCGTTATCAACACTGGTAATAGACGTGGCTGAAGATTTGTAATTCGATTGCGATCTAGCACGATCTCTATTCGAATGTCCCACACTAGCCTTTGAACGACTACTATCATCTCTAAAATTCTTGGATCTAGATTAAAATGATTTGCCCGCTGATCTCTTTCGTACCTCTCTAGCTTTAAAATCAGCCTTTCATTTCTCTTTCCCAAAATCTTCAGCTTTACATGCTCGTTCAACAAGCACCACGAATTCTTTGATTTCCAAGATCCCAACTTCCAAACGAATACCTTCGTTCAAACTGTCTTCAAATATCTTGCACATTATTGCTTCCGAAGATACACATTCTCGGGCATATTGACTCAACCTTACAAATTCCCACTCGTATTCTGTGATAAACTTATGACTTTGTTTAAGCTCGAGAAACTTTTTGCATTTCTGATCAATGGATCTTTAACTGATATATTTCTTCCGGAATTCAGCTTGGAAGAAATCCCACGTAACTCGTTAACTCGGAGCAACAGATATCAAATTCTTCCACCAATGATACGCTGTGTCTCTCAGAAGTGAAATGACACATTTTATACATTCTTCTGGACTCAAAGACAACTCATCAAACACTCTTATTGTGTTCTCTAACCAGAGCTTGGCTTTTTCAGCATCATCATTTGTTGTAGCTCAAAACTCTTCAGCCCCATATTTTCTAACCTTATCAACTAGTGGTCTACTCAACTGTACCGGATTCACTGGTGGCATAATAGGAATTTGAAGAGAATTAACCGGGGGTAGAGGTTGTTGTACAACTATATTGGTTTTAATGTATTGGGTGAACCAATCATTCATCATTTGGTAGAAGGCTTGTTTAGCCTCACCATCACGGCTACTCGTAGCCGGTCGAGAATCAACTCGCACCGTCCCTTGCGCGGGAGTAGGGACATTACTTTCAACATCATCTGCTACAACTCTATCGAGATCCATTTGCTATATAAAAGCACATTTCAACGTCAGGATTCATCACACTATCACAGTTCATAAATATGGCATGTATAGCTAGACTCATAAACACTATGGTAGTCCTAGAACCGACTAAACCTAGCTCTAATACCAATAAAATGTAACACCCCTAACCCAAATTCGTCGCCAGAGTAGGTTAAGAGGCATTACTTAATCCATAACACAATTCAGGATAATCGAATAGCAAATATCATTTCGTTACAGTAATTTCATACATTCACATTCAATAAGATCGCAAAAGCTAGTATACAATACTTAAAACATGCATTCGGGACCAAATTGAAAACATATGAACGTTTCAAAACTTAAAAGAATTTTCAACTTTTAAAAGGTCACACACCTGTATGAATAGGCCGTGTGCGTCACACGGTTTAGACACGCCCATGTGTCAAAGCTGTGGCAAAATAGGGCATAGCTATTGACTTGCCCACACGGCCAGACCACACGCCCATGTGCTATGCACACGCCCGTGTCCAGGCCGTGTGTTAGGCCGTGCCAAAAAGAGGGGGTATTCTATTTTTGATGTTAGCATACCAATTAGGGTCATGACCAAACCACACACCAGTGTGTCTTGGCTGTGTTCGAGCCTGGCTTACAATTGAAGGGTACCCTAGGGACACACGACCGTGCAACATGGCCGTGTGTCAGACACGGCTAAGACACACGCCCATGTCTCTGCTCGTGTGGACAAAAATAGGCAGTTAGAATAGCTAATTTGCCACCCCTATTTGGTCATCCTACAAGCAAAGGAAGCAAACATATTTATATCATCATTTCAGCCAATTTCAGCATCAAAACATAACCCTTTTCATATTATACAATAGTCACCAAAATTTTTACTCATAAACCTTGCCAATTCATACCAAACAGAGCAAGTAAACAAAGTCTATATTTTGAGATATTTAAATTTCTGTAAGACTAGTTTAGAGTGACTTTGTGATCCCCTGTTCCAACTTTGGAAAATCACTAGAAATTGTAAAAAAATAATTATAAGTCAAAGTTTATATTTTTAGATTCTTTAGTGAGTCTGTTTTCATTTGACAGAAACAGAAATGTTATCCAATTTCTGTATAATGAGATAATCGATTTGTAGTGAAGAGAGGTCAGGTCCGCTAAACTGCAAAACAGGGGAACTTTTAATGAATAAACTGTACTAATGTGGCCAAACCAAAAATTCTGGAAAAATTATGGTAAGAAGATATATGAGTCTTGTTTTAGGGAAAATTTATAGATTTAAATATTGAGTTTCGTGACTCGAGTTATAATTAATTTAGTGACTGTTACGCAGGTGGACAGGTTTATTATGAATAGTGAAATAAATTGTTTTGATTTGTGTAAGTAATCGGAAAATTTTTACTGTTTCTGGTTTGGTCCTGAACCGTTCCAATTGCACGTTTTAGGGCCTTGAGGGCCCTTTTTAGGGATTTATTGGATGAATGTGAGCGAATTAATTTTTTTAAGTAAATTTTTTTGAGCCCCCGAACAAGTAAGATAAGTTCGGTAAAGATAAGTTCGGTAACACCTTGTGCTCAACTTCAGTGACGGTCTCGGGTAAGGGTGTTACATTTTTTGATATCAGAGTAAGAGTTTAGTCAGTTCTTGAAATAGTCTGTATGAGTAAGAGTCTAGCTATACATACCAAACTTATATTTTGATAGTGTGACGACTCCTGATGATTTTAAAATGTTTTCCTTTTATAGTTATGGATTCCAAACGAGTTGGTGCAGATGATGTAAAAAGTAACGTGCCCGCTCCCGTAGAAGGGACGGTGCCACCAGATAGTAGTGAAAGGCCCGTTACAGTTAGTCAAGGAGGAGGGGCTTGAGAAGCCTTCTTCCAAGCTATGAATGAATGGTTTGCTGAGTTCGTTCGTATGAATCATGCCGTTAGACCTCCACCCCCTCATGATCCTCAGACTACCCATGTAGCTTCCCCAGTTACAGATACAGTTAGAAGAGAGAAGCCACCAATTGATAAAATTAGAAAACAAGGGGCCGAAGAGTTTCGGGCTACTAAAGATGACGATGCAGAGAAAGCTGAGTTTTGGCTCAAAAATACTATCAGGGTCTTTGATGAGTTATCCTATACACCTGAAGAGTGCACGAAGTTTGTTGTATCACTTTTACGAGACTCAGCCTACCATTGGTGGAAGACACTTGTGTCAGTAGTACTAAAAGAGAGGGTTACTTGGGATTTATTTCAGGAGGAGTTCCGTAAGAAATACATTAGTCAGAGGTTCATCGATCAGAAAAGAAAAGAATTCCTTGAACTAAAGCAGGGTAAGATGACAGTGACTGAATATGAACGTGAATTTGTCAAACTCAGTAATTATGCTCAAAAGTGTGTGTCTACTGAAGCTATTATGTGCAAGAGATTTGAATATGGGCTCAATGATGATATTCGACTGTCAGTCGGTGTTTTAGAAATAAAAGAGTTCGTCATTTTAGTTGAAAGAGCTTGTAAGGCAGAGGAGTTGCTGAAAGGAAAGGGTAAAGCTGAAATTGAGATGCAAGACATGAAGAAAAGACAGATGAGCAAGTCATTTCAGTCTACATCCAAAAGGCCTAGAGAGTTCTCTACGAGATCTAAATTTTTAGCAGGGTATTCTAGCCGAAACAGAGGTAGAATATTTATGGGTCAGAAAGCTCAGACCACTTCAATTGCGAGTGTTGGCGATATTCAGCCTGATAGACCCGAGTGTCCTCAATATGGTCGACATCATCCAAGTTAATGTCGAGCAACTGAGACTGGTTGTTTTTGATGTGGTGCATTGGATCATTTCATTCGGAAGTGACCTGAGATGGTTAAAAGAGAAGTAATACTGAGTGGAAGATTAGGCAATGCCCCCGTTAGAGGCAGACCTCAGAGAAGTTCGGGAATAGGGGCAGGTAGAGGTGCATCTAGAGATTCAGCAGCGAGACCAGATGTTAGAGCACCTGCAAAGACCTATGCTATCCGTGCTCGTGAAGAGGCATCCTACCCCGATGTAATTATGGGTACATTTTCTCTTCATGATATTAATGTTATTGCTTTGATTGATCCGGGTTCGACCCATTCTTATGTTTGCATGAAATTGATGCCTAGTATGAACATGTCCATAGAGTCTATGGGATTTGTGATTAAAGTACCGAATCTATTGGGTTAGTATGTATTAGTAGACAAAGTATGTGAAAATTACCTTTTGATGATTAGAGGTTATTGTTTCCAGACTGATCTTATGCTATTCCATTTGATGAGTTTGATGTGATTCTTAGTATAGATTGGTTGACTGCGCATGACGTGATAGTGAATTGTGGAAAGAAATTCATTGAGTTGAAATACGAAAATGGTGGAATTCTTCAGGTTAATTCAGATGAGTCAGACAGTTCAATTGCTATGATTTCTGTTATGTCTGTTCAGAAATGCTTGAGAAAAGGATATAAAGCTTATCTTGCTTTTGTGTTGAATACTAAAGATCCAAAGTTGAAAATTGAATCGATGCACATGGTATGTGAGTTTTCGATGTGTTTCCTAAGAACTACTGTGTTTGCCTCCTATCAGAGAAGTTGAGTTTAGTATTGAATTGGTTCGGGTACAACACCCATTTCTATTGCTCCTTATAGAATGGCTCTAATGGAATTGAGAGAATTGAAAGTTCAGTTGCAGGAACTAAAAGAGAAAGGCTTTGCAAGACCTAGCGCACCAGTGCTCTTTGTGAAAAAGAAAGATGGTTCGATGAGATTGTGCATAGATTATTGGCAGCTTAACAAGGTGAATATTAAGAACAAGTATCCATTGCCTAGAATTGACAATTTGTTTGATCAATTGAAGGGAGCTACTGTGTTCTCCAAGATAGATTTGAGATCCGGATATTATCAGTTGCGAGTTAAAGAGTCAGATGTTCTGAAAACTGCTTTCTGGACTAGGTATGGCCATTATGAGCTCCTTGTGATGCCATTTGGCTTGACTAATACTTCTGCCATTTTCATGGACTTAATGAATCAAATTTTCAAACCTTACTTGGATAAATTTGTAGTTGTGTTCATTGATGATATCTTGATTTATTTTCATGATAAGACTGAGCATTCATAGCATTTGAGAACAGTTTTACAGACTTTGAGAGATAATCAGCTTTATACCAAGTTTAGCAAAAGTGAGTTATGGTTACGGGAAGTTGGTTTTCTTGGACATATAGTCTCAGGTGAAGGTATTAGAGTTTATCCGAGCAAGATTTCAGCCATTATTGATTGGAAGCCTCCTAGGAATGTATCAGAGGTCAGAAGTTTTCTCGGTCTCGTTGGTTATTATAGATGATTTGTAGAGGGATTTTCCATGATAGCTACTCCATTGACAAGATTGCTACAGAAAAATGTCAAGTTTAAATGGACTGAAAGGTGTCAGCAGAGTTTTGACAAGTTAAAGTCATTATTGACTGAAGCTCTTGTCTTAGTGCAACAAGAACTAGGTAAAGAGTTTGTGATTTACAGTGATGCGTCCTTGAATGGACTAGGCTGTGTACTTATGGAAGAAGGAAAGGTAATTGCTTATGCCTCTAGACAACTAAAGCCACATGAGAAAAATTATCTGATACATGATTTAGAACTAGCTGCCATTGTATTTGTACTGAAAATCTAGAGACATCAATTGTATAGTGAGAAGTGTCGAATATTTACTGATCATAAAAGTTTGAAATAGTTGATGACCTAGAAAGATTTGAACTTGAGGCAAAGAAGATGGCTAGAGTTGATTAAAGATTATGAACTAGTGATCGATTATCACCAGGGTAAGGCAAATGTAGTTGCTGATGCTTTGAGTAGAAAATCTTTATTTGCATTAAGAGCTTTGAACACTAGTTTAACCTTATCGGATGATGGTTCTATCTTAGCCGAATTAAGAGCTAAGCCAATGGTTCTTGAAGAAATTTGTGAAGTTTAGAAAGATAAAAGTGAATTGCAAGCCAAAAGAGCTCAGTGTGAGTCAGATATAGAGTCAGATTTTTAGATCAGTTTGACAGTTGTTTAATGTTCAAAAATCGGATATGTGTACCAAAGAATGATGAGCTTATTCAAAAGATTTTAGAGGAAGCACATAGCAGTTCTTTGTCTATTTATCCAGGTAGTACAAAGATGTATAACGATTTAAAGAAAATGTATTGGTGGGTAGGAATGAAGAGAGATATCTCAGAGTTTGTTTCTAGATGCTTGATCTGTCAGCAGGTAAAAGCTGAACATCATGTACCTTCAGGTTTATTGCAGCCTGTGTTAGTTCCTGAATGGAAATGGGACCGAGTTGCCATGGATTTTGTGACAGGATTGTCGTTGACACAGAGAAAGAAAGATGCAGTATGGGTTGTGATTCATAAGCTAACGAAGTCAACTCATTTTATTCCAGTTCGTATGGATTATTCACTTGACAAGTTGGTCGAGTTGTATATTTCAGAGATAATTAGACTACATGGAGTACCGTTATCGATTATTTCAAATAGAGACCCGAGATTCACTTTGCGGTTTCAGAAGCAGTTATAGGAAGCTTTGGGCACAAAGTTGAGTTTTAGTACAGCTTTCCATCCTCAGACAGATGGTCAGTCAGAGAGAGTTATTCAAATACTTGAGGATATGCTCAAATGTTGTGTTTTAGACTTTTAAGGTAGTTGGCAGAAATATTTGTCGTTGGTAGAGTTTGCTTATAATAATAGTTACCAGTCGAGTTTGAAAAGGGCACCTTATGAAGCTTTGTATGGACGAAAATGTCGCACACCTTTGCATTGGACAGAGCCTAAAGAAAATCAGATTTACGGGGTTAATTCAGTTAAAAAAAACTGAAGAGAAAGTGAAAATTATCAGAGATTGCTTGAAAGCAGCTTCAGATAGACAGAAGTCTTATGCGGACTTGAAAAGAAAAGAGATTGAGTGTAAATTTGGTGACAAAGTGTTCTTGAAAGTATCTCCGTGGAAGAAAGTCTTTAGATTTGGCAAGAAAGGCAAACTAAGTCCACGTTTTATTGGACCGTTTGAGGTGACTGAAAGAGTTGGACCATTAGCATATCGATTAGCTTTACCGCCAGAGTTAGAGAAGATTCATGATGTGTTCCATGTGTCCATGTTACGTCGTTACTTTCTGATCCTTCACATGTGATTTCAGAGACAGAGGTTGAGATTTAGCAAGATATGACTTATGGTGAAGAACTGGTAAAGATTTTAGCTCGAGAGGTCAAACAACTAAAGAACAAAATTATTGCACTTGTGAAAGTATTATGGAATAGGCATGGAGTAGACGAGGCTACATGGGAGCCTAAAGAGGTTATGCAAAAACAGTATCCAAATCTTTTCACAGGTAAGATTTTCAAGGACGAAAATCCCTAAAGGGGGGAGAAATGTAACATCCGAAAATAGGGCTTAAACAGAACAGTGGTTGCAAAACCATAAATCTGAGATGAAAAAGTTTATTTCGATTAATTTTTATAATTTACCGAGTGATTAGATGCATGTGTTGAGTATCGATGGAAAATTTTATAAATAGCATGATTAATTTGCCTACTAGGGCTTAATAGCAAAAGTTGATAAATATGAGTTTTAGATGCTAAAGGATTAAATTGAATAGTATAATTGAAGTAGAGGTCCTTAAATGGTAATTAGACCATTAGGTTTTCATGGAAAAAAAATGGACATACATAGATAAAAATAACTAAAGTTTTAATGAAAGGTATTTTAGTCATTTGGTAATTAAAAGATTAAAAAAGGGAAAAAGATGGCAAAATGTGCCCATCTTCTTCATTAGGCCAAAATTTCAAGGGTTCTTCATAGCTAGGGTTTTTTCAAGCTTTCAAGCTTCATAGTAAGTGATTCCAAGCCCCGTTTTTAATGTTCTTTATGTTTTTAAAGTCCCGGTAACTTGATTTAGCTTATTCTAGCAATAATTTAACCTAGGATTCATATTTGGAAAAAATACCCATAAGTGAAATGGGTTTATTTTGATGTTTTATGGTAGAATATGAAGCTTGAAATTATGTTAAACGACTTGAGCTAAGCGATTTTAAGCAAAAACGAGTAAAACGACATAATCGGTAAAAAGACCTAATGGCCAGAAGTACATGTTAGAGTGGGAATTTGATGTTGCCGTAGGTAAATAAATGATCAGCATGTCATAAAACATAAGAATTAGGGATAAAGTTTCATTTCCGAGCCTTGGGGCAAAAGTGTAAATATGTAAAAGTTTAAGGCCAAAATCATAATTTTGCCAAAGTTAGAGTTAAGGACTGTTTTGATAAATGTGAATATTAAATAAGTTAAATTTGCTATTATAGATCAAGAAGAACAAAATTCAGGGTTAGACCGAGGAAAGAAAAAGGATGAGGACTAAATTAAAATATTTGATCATATTTTATATCGAGGTAAGTTTGCAGTAAATAAATGGAATGTTTTATTATTTATAATTAATGATGTTATTTTTCAGCATCTGTATATTTATTTTATAAATTTATTCCTTGATGATTCAAGTAAAAATTGACGGAGAAATGATACTTAAAAGTTCCGATTGAACCTTAGGAATGTGTAGGATACAAATGTCATGACATTAGGGTTTAAGAATACCAAGTAAGCCCATGCCAAGGCATGACATTGGTAAGTTTTACAAGGCAAGGAAATCATGTAAGACCATGTCAAGACATGGCATTGATAAACTACTATAAGGCAAAGATCCCATGTAAGACCATACCAAGGCATGACAATGGTGAGTTCATAAGGCAAGGATACCACGTAAGACCATGTCAAGACATGGAAATGGTAAGTTTAAAAAGGAAAGGTACCCGTGTATCCTTAGTATTCCAAATGGTTCAACGGAAAATTCAAAGAGTGTCGAAAGGGAAGGTAAGATAAGTCCATGTTCGAAAGGTTCAAGTTATCTTGACAATTCATTTAGAATGTTGTTATTTATTTACATGCAAACTTACTAAGCTTTATGCTTACTCCCATTCTTTTCTCTCTTTTTTATAGTAGAAATCCAACTCAAAAAATCGTAAGGACGTCGGAGATCACCTCACACTATCAACGAGTTATCTCGGTATTTTGTGACTAGAAATACTTTAAGTTATGGCATGTATAGGGACTTGGCTATTTTTTGTGTATGTCCTTATGATATGATTAAAGAATGGCATGTGGATACTTAGTAATGATTAGGTTATGATATAGCTAATTAAGAACATGTTTTGGTATTATGTATGCCTAAATGAGGTTTGATGCAAAGAAACTATGAAAGAGTAAGAGTTGGCCATGGAATAGTTAGGAAACAGCAGCAGTGATGTGATTTTGAAAAATCACTAAAAATCTTATTGAGTCTATTTTTATAGGATAGAAAAAAAGCAAGCAAAGGAAGTCTATATTCTGAGATATTTAAATTTCTTTAAGACTAGTTCAGAGTGACTTCGTGATCCCCTGTTCCAACTTTGGAAAATCACTAGAAATTGTACAAAAATAATTATAAGTCAAAGTTTATATTTTTATATTCCTTAGTGAGTCTATTTTCATTAGAAACAAATGGACAAGTTAATCAATTTCTGTATAATGGGATAATCGATTTTTAGTGAAGAGAGGTCAGGTCCTCTGAACTGCAAAAATAGGGGAACGTTTAATGAATAAATTATACCAATTTGCCAAACCAAAAATTCTGGAAAATTTATGGTAAGAAGATATCTGAGTCTAGTTTCAGGAAAAATTTACGGATTTAAATTTTGAGTTTCTTAACTCGATTTATAATTAATTTAGTGACTGTTATGTAGATGGACAATTTTATTATGAATAGTGAAATAAATTGTTTTGATTTGTGTAAGTAATCGAAAAATTTTTAATGTTTTCGGTTTGGTCTCGAACCGTTCCAATTGCACGTTTTAGGGCCTCGAGGGCCCTTTTAGGGATTTATTGGGTGAATGTGAGCGAATTAATTTTTTTAAGTAAATTTTTTTATGCCCCGAACAAGTAAGATAAGTCTGGTAACGCCTCGTGCTCGACTCTGGCGATGGTCTCGGGTAAGGAGTATTACATTTAGGTTGTGGAATTCAGTAGTGAATTGGATGTTAATTGAATGGTATGAATATATACAAATTGGTTGATTTGGTTTCCTTATAATATATGCAAAAGATGCTAAAATGTTGTGGTTTTAGAGTGCTTGAATTAGGGGGAAATTGTGGCTTAAACCAAGCCTAATTTCACCCCACACGGTTGAGCACACAGGCGTGTGTCTTGACCTTGTGACTGTTGTAATTTGGCCATTCAAGTCAGTGTTGAGCACGGCCTCTACACACGGGCGTGTCTAATGGCCGTGTGAGGTACACAGCCTTGGTACATAAGCATGTGTGGCCATTTCGAAGGGTACACGGGGTAGACACATGGGCATGTGGTCGGCCATGTGACCCAAGTCAGTTTCGACCACGACCAAGGCACACAGGCGTGTCATGTGGCCATGTGGTTAAGTTAGTATGTATGCCCTATTTTGCCACGGTTTAGACACACGGGTGTGTCTAAAGTAGTGTGAGGCGCACAGCCTATTCACACGGGCATGTGATCTTTGAAACTTTGAAAATTTTGTTAAGTTTTTGAGAAAATTTGTATGTGCTCGGTTTAGTCCTGACCCCTTTCTAATACATGTTTAAGGTCTCGTTGTCATATGTAAGGGACTTTTTAATGATGTGTGACAATGATGCCATGATAATTGAGAAATGAATGCGAAATGTTTAGATTTTTCCGGTAACGCCTTTAACCCTAGTTCGGCGACGGATATGGGTTAGGGGTGTTACATTTTATTGGTATCAGAGTCATGGTTTAAATGGTTCTAGGACTACCATAGCGTATGTGAGACTAGCTATACATGCTATATATATAAATTTCGATAGTGTGATGATTCCTGACAGTTAAAATGTGTTTTTCATATAGCAAATGGATCCTAAACGAGCAATAGCGAATGATGTTGAGAGCAATGCGTCCTCTCTCGCTCAAGGGACAGCGCCGGCCAAATCTAGGCTGATATCTAATAGTCAGGGAGGAGAGGCTAAGCAAGCCTTCTTCCAAATGATGATTCAGTGGTTCACAAAATTCGTACGAACAAATCTGGCTGCTCAACAACCTGTACCCCCGCCTGTTTCTCAACAAGTCTCGATTCTGCCACTAGTAGTAGATCCAATTTGACTGAGTAAGCCACCCATTGATAAGATTCATAAACACAAGGCTGAAGAGTTTCATGCTACGGTTGATGATGATGCCAAGAGGGCTGAGTTCTGGCTTGAAAACACTATCTGAGTATTCGATAAGTTGTCTTATACTCTAGATGAATGTATCAAATGTGTAGTATCCTTGCTTAGAGACAATGCATATCACTGGTGGAAAACATTAACATCAGTGGTTCCTAGGGAATGGGTTACATAGGAATTCTTTCAGACTGAGTTCTAGAAAAAGTACATAAGCCAGAGATTTCTCGATCAAAAAAATAAAAAGTTTCTGAAATTGAAACAAGGTCGGATGACTGTTACTGAGTATGAAAGAGAATTTGTACGTTTGAGCAAATATGCCCGGGAATGTGTCTACTGAAGAGATCATGTGTAAAAGATTTGTTGATAGACTGAACGAAGACATAAAACTATTAGTCGGGATACTTGAATTGAAAGAATTTGTAGTACTGGTTGAGAGGGCCTATAAAGCCGAGGATCTCAGTAAAGAAAAGAGAAAAGCTGATTCGGAGGCTAGAGATTTGAGAAAGAGATCAATGAATAAATCTTATCATTCTTCGTCAAAGAAATCTAGAAATTTTAATGATCAATCGATAGGTTCAACGGGATATCAGAATAGAGATCATGGAAAGCAATATACCAACCCTAAAGCTCAAACTACCTTAGTATCAAGTGTTGGTAATGCAAAGGATGAAAAGCTTGAGTGTAATCAATGTGAAAGACGACATT
Organism: Gossypium anomalum; assembly: GCA_025698475.1. Lineage (NCBI taxonomy): Eukaryota > Viridiplantae > Streptophyta > Magnoliopsida > Malvales > Malvaceae > Gossypium > Gossypium anomalum. The sequence continues at coordinate 59,062,274 of CM046961.1, forward strand.
TTGGAGATTGCTGGGGAAAAAGTAATAACCGAGCTTGTTACAATTGTGGTTCACGAGATCACTTTATAAAAGATTGCCCAGAGTTAGTTGAGAAAAATAATGTTCATAACATGAGGCCGAGTAACACTGCAGCTAGATGTAGACCACCGAGAAACACGAGAAATGCGAGTGGTGGTAGAGGTGTGATGCGAGACATTGCAGTGAGATTTGATGCTAGAGCACCTGCATGAGCCTATGCTATTCGAGCACCAGAAGAAGTGTCATCTCCAGATGTTATTACCGATACTTTTACTCTTTATGATACTAAAGTTATTACATTGATAGATCCTGGGTCTACTCATTCGTACATATGTGTGAATTTAGTATCCAGTAAGACTTTGCCTATAAAGTCTACTAAATTTGTAATTAGAGTATCAAACCCCTTAGGCAAGTGTGTATTGGTTGATAAATTATGTAAGAATTGTCCGTTGATAATTCGTGATAATTACTTTTCGACCAATTTGATGTTGTTACCCTTTGACGAGTTTGACATAATCCTGGGTATGGATTGGCTAACGATGCATGATGCTGTTGTGAATTGCAAATGAAGATGATTGATTTGAGATCTCAGACTAATGAGATTATCCGTATTGAATAAGATGATTTGAATGGATTGCTAGTAATGATGTTAGTGATGTTAGCTCATAAATATGTGAGAAAGGGTTGCGAAGCTTATTTAGCTTATGTGCTTAACACTAAAATAACTGAAAAGAAGATTGAATCAGTGCCAGTTGTTTGTGAATATCCAGATGTGTTTCCTGATGAGTTACCGGGTTTACCTTCAATTCCAGAAGTTGAATTTGGCATTGAGTTAGTATCGGGAACTACTCTAATTTTGATAACTCTATATAAAATGGGTCCGACTGAGTTAAAAGAATTAAAATCTCAGTTGCACGAGTTGATAGATAGAGGATTCGCAAGATCGAGTTTTTCACCCTGGGGTGCTCCTGTTCTGTTTGTGAAAAAGAAAGACGGCACGATGAGAATGTGTATTGATTATTGTCAGTTGAACAAAGTGACTATCAAGAACAAATATCCTCTGCCTTGAATTGATGATTTGTTTGATCAGTTGAAAGGAGCTACTGTATTTTCACAGATAGATCTGAGATTGGGTTATTGTCAGTTGCGAGTAAAAGATTCAGACATTCCAAAAATTATTTTCCGAATGAGGTACAGACATTATGAGTTTTTTGTTATGCCTTTCTGATTAACAAATGCACCTGATGTGTTTATGGATTTGATGAATAGATTTTTTAGACTGTATTTAGATCAATTTGTTTTCGTATTTATTGATGACATTTTGATTTATTCACGTGATGAAACCGAACATGCCAAGTATTTGAGAATAGTGCTACAGACTTCGCGTGAAAAGCAGTTACTTGCGAAGTTCAGTAAATGTGAGTTCTGGTTACGGGAAGTTGGTTTTCTGGGCCATATTGTATCAGCATTTGGTATACGAGTTGATCCGAACAAGATTTCAGCTATTTTGGATTGGAAGCCTCCTAGAAATGTTTCTGAAGTCCACAGTTTTCTGGGACTTGCTGGTTATTATCGACGATTCATAAAAGGCTTTTCTATGATTGCGACCCTGGTGATAAGACTACTTTAGAAGAATGCTAAGTTCGAATGGTTAGAAAAGTGCCAAAAAAGCTTTAATCAGTTAAAAGCTTTATTGACAGAAGCTCCAGTGTTAGTGCAACCAGAATCAGGTAAAGTCGTTGCTTATGCTTCGAGATAGTTAAAGCCACATGAAAAGAACTATCTGACGCACAATCTGGAATTAGTTGCAATTGTATTTTCTTTGAAAATTTGGTGCCATTACCTGTTCGGTGAGAAATGTCATGTTTATTTTGATCATAAGAGTTTGAAATATCTAATGACTCAGAAAGATCTAAATCTGTGACAAAGAAGGTGGTTAGAATTGCTAAAAGACTATGAGCTTGTAATCGATTATCATCCGGGAAAAGCAAATGTTGTTGCTGATGCTCTAAGTCGAAAATCACAGTTTGCTCTATGTGCGATGAATGTTCATTTGGTAATATCCGACGATGGTTTAGTTTTAGCCTAATTAAAAGCAAGACCATTATTTATTCAACAAATTTACGAAGCTCAAAAAGGTTGATAATGAATTGTTAGCAAAACGGGCTCAGTGTGATTTGAATACTGATTTAGAATTTCGAGTTGATGCTAAAGGTTTTTTGAGATTCAGAGATCGAATATGTGTTCCAAGAAATTCAGAGTTGATTCAGATGATTTTAAATGAAGCTTATAGCAGTCATTTATCTATGTATCCGGGTGGTACGAATATGTATAATGATTTAAAACAACATTACTGGTGGTTTGGAATGAAACGAGATATCGCAAAATTTGTTTTGAAATGTTTATTCTGTCAATGAGTTAACTAAACATCAGGTGCCATCTGGTTTGTTACAACTGATTATGATTCTGGAATGGAAATGGGATAGAGTGACAATGGACTTTGTTTCGGGTTTGCCCCTATCCCCGAGAAAGAAAGATGTAATCTGGGTAGTGGTTGACAGATTGACGAAATCAGCTCATTTTATTCCGGTACAATCTGATTACTTGATAAGTTAGCCGAGTTATACATTTTTTATATTGTGATATTGCATGGTGTGCCATTATTTTCTGTGTTAAAGATTCGAGATTCACTTCACGATTTTAGAAGAAATTGCAGGATACTTTGGGTACGAAACTGCATTTTAGTACTGCTTTTCACCCACAAATGGATGGTCAATCCGAGTAGATTATTCAAGTTCTCGAGAATATGTTGAGATGTTGCATTCCTGAGTTTGAAGGTATGTGGGAACAGTATTTACCTTTGATTGAATTCGCGTATAATAATAGTTTTCAATCGAGCAATAAAATGGCACCGTATGAAGCCTTACATGATAGAAAATGTCGAACACCATTGTATTGGACTGAGCTTAGTGAGAATAAGATACACGGGGTTGATTTAATCAGACAAACAGAAGAAAAAGTGAAAGTAATTCGAGATAATCTGAAAACAGCTGCGGATCATCAGAAATCGTGTGCAGATTTAAAAAGAAAAGATATTGAATTTGAGATTGGTGACAAAGTGTTTCTGAAAGTATCTCCGTGGAAGAAAATACTTCGATTCGATCGTAAAGGCAAATTGAGTCCGAGGTTCATCGGACCGTATGAAATCATAGAGCATGTCGAGCCGGTCACTTATAGATTGTTGTTGCCACCAGAGCTAGAAAAGATTGACAATGTGTTTCACATATCAATGTTACGGTGATATAGATTAGATTCATCGCATGTGATTACTTTGTCTGAGATTGAAATTTAGTCTAATATGACATATGAAGAAGAACAGATTCGTATTTTGGCTCGCGAGGTTAAAGAGCTGCGAAACAAGAAAATTCCATTAGTAAAAGTTTTATGGCATCAACACGGAATTGAAGAGGCTATATGGGAGCCCGAGAATGCTATGAGAGAGCAATACCCGAACCTATTCGCTGGTATGATTTTCGGAGACAAAAATCCCTAAGAGGGGAGAGTTGTAACAGCTCGATTTAGACCCTAGTCAGAATAGTGGTTTCGGGACCACAAATCCGAGGTCAAAAAATTATTTTAATGTTATTTCTAGTGTTTATAATATGTGAATTTACATGTGTGAAAGTTTCGTATGAAAATTTAATCATTTGTGTGCTTAATTTGATAAATGGATCTATCTAATCACATAAAATGTAAAAGTTGCCTGCTATTTGTTAAAAAGCTTAATTGATGTGACTTATTAAAGGAGAGGTCCTTATGATGCAATTAGACCATTGAGGGCATGAGTGGACAATTATGGCCTTAATATAATGGTTTATTAAATGGTTTAATAAAAGGGCAAAATTGGTATTTAGTATATTATGATAATTAATTAAAAACAAAGCATGAAATTAGCCATTTTCATTCATGCCATTGCCGAAATTATCAAAAGAAAAAGAAGAAAACTCAAGTTTAAGGTTCGGTTAGGAGATTTGGTGATTAAGGTATGTTTTGAGCTCGATTTTTTATTATTTTTACGTTTTTGAGATCGTTGCTTAGTAATCTATCAAGCCCATGCCCTAATTTTTGAATTGGTTGATGATTTTTAAAGATGCCATTGATGAACTCATGTGTTTTATGATGTTTAATAATGAATTATGTAAGCTTAGTGCTTGATATACATGTTTTGTAAGGTGATTTGAGTAAAAATGCATATTAGGGATGAAATTTAGAAAAGTGTAAATTAAAGGGTTGAATTGTGAATTAAATGAAAGTTTTGGGCTCCTAGAGGTCCCTATGATATTTGGTTATGCATGGGTTTATTGAAATTAGGTGTATTTCGTGTTTTTGTGAAATATGGACTAAAGTGTCAAAATGTGAAAATGTGAGGGCTAAATTGTAAAATGCCCTAAATGTATAATTATGAATTGATTTGAATGATTCGGTGAATAAAAGGGTTAATTTTGAATACATATAGATTAAGAAAAGAGGACTTCAGACTTAAACCAAGGGAAGTCGAAGGTTATAGAGTAGACAATCCAAGTCGACAATTCTGAGTATGAGGTAAGTTCGTACGTGGTAAATGATGTTACAAGTATGTCTTAATGCTTTGATAATGCATAAATTGTATATATATTTGACTATGGTTTGACTAAGATGATAAATCAACTATGTTCGGCACTAAGTGTGCGATTTGAAATAGTTTCGGTTATAAATAGCACTAAGTGTGCGAAATGGAATAGCTTTGGCTATATGAGGCACTAAGTGTACAATACCGAGTTAGCTTCGGTTATTTGAGATAGCACTAAGTGTTTCTAGCTTTGGCTAATCATTAAAGCACTAAGTGTGTGAGTTCTTAAAGCATGGATAGACTTCAAAAAGAATTAATGTATTTGAACAGGAGGTGAAAATGAAAATGAATATATACGGGAAAATTGAGGTATGTACTAAACCTATGTGGTAGATGATACTGTGTGTACAAAGCTTGATGAATTGGTATGAACATATTGATTGTGATGAAATAGAAGTGATGGATGATTTGAGGACTACTAAGTGTTTATTAGATGATGTTTTGTATTATATAAATTGTTGATTATATTTAGTATGAACTTACTAAGCTTTAAAAGCTTATTGTGTGAAATGTTCTCTATTTTACAATGTTCTAAATTGGTATATTTATACTTTTGAAACTTATGTGAGTTATATTCAAATTGGTATATTTAGGTTGTGGAATTGAGTAGTGAATTGGATGTTAATTGAATGGTATGAATATATACAAATTGGTTGATTTGGTTACCTATGAACGTATGCAAAAGATGCTAAAATGTTGTGGTTTTGGAGTGCTTGAATTAGGTGTGAAATTGTGGCTTAAACCAAGCCTAATTTCACCCCACACGGTTGAGCACACGGGTGTGTGTCTTGACCATGTGACTGTTGTAATTTGTCCATTCAAGTTAGTCTCGAGCACGACCTAGACACACGAGCGTGTCTAGTGGCCGTACGAGGTACACAGCCTTGGTACATCGGCGTGTGTGGCCATTTCGAAGGTACACAGGCTAGACACATGTGCGTGTGGTCGACTGTGTGACCCAAGTCAGTTTTGACCACGGCCAAGGCACACAGGCGTGTCATGTGGCCGTGTGGTTAAGTCAGTATGTATGCCCTGTTTTGCCATGGTTTAAGCACACGAGCGTGTCTAAAGCCTTGTGGGGCACACGGCCTATTTACACGGAGGTGTGATCTGTGAAACTTTGAAAATTTTGTTAAGTTTCTGAGAAAATTTTTATGTGCTCGGTTTAGTCCCGACCCCTTTCTAATACATGTTTAAGGTTTCGTTGACCTATGTAAGGGACTTTGTAATGATGTGTGACGATGATGCCATGATAATTGAGAAATGAATATGAAATGTTTAGATTTTTTCAGTAACGCCCTTAACCCTAGTCCGGCGACGGATACGGGTTAGGGGTGTTACATCACATGCGAAGGATCAGATTTGTATCGTCGAAGCATCGATATGTGAAACACATTATGAATCTTTTTTAGTTATGGTAGCAACAACAGTCTATAAGTAACTGGCCCGATACGCTCAATAATCTCGAACGACCCAATGAACCTTGGACTCAATTTGCCTTTTCTGCCAAATCGGAGTACTTTCTTCCACGGAGATACTTTCAGAATCACTTTGTCGCCAATTTCAAATTCAATGTCTTTTCATTTCAAATCTGCGTATGATTTCTGACGATCGAAAGCTGCTTCCAGACTATCTCGAATCACTTTTACTTTCTGTTCAGTTTCTTTTATCAAATCAACCCCGTGTATCTTATTTTCACTGAGCTCAGTCCAATACAAAGGTGTATGGCATTTGCGAGCTATAAGGCTTCGTATGGTGCCATTTTAATGCTCGATTGAAAGCTATTATTGTAAGCAAATTCAATCAAAGGAAAATATTGTTCCCACGAACCTTCAAACTCAAGAATGCAACATCTCAGCATATCTTCGAATATCTGAATAATCCGCTCGGATTGACCATCCGTTTGTGGGTGAAAAGCTATATTGAAGTGTAATTTTGTACCCAGAGCATCTTGCAATTTCTTCCAAAATCGTGATGTGAATCTCGGATCTCTATCTGAGACAATAGTTAATGGCACGCCATGCAGTCTTTCTATATCGAAAATGTATAATTTAGCTAACTTATCAAGTGAGTAATCGGATCGTATTGGAATAAAATGGGCTAATTTCATCAATCGATCAACCACAACTCAGATAACATCTTTCTTTCTCGGAGATAGGGGCAAACCCGAAACAAAGTCCATTGTCACTCTATCCTATTTCCATTCTGGAATCATATTCGGCTGTAACAAACCAGATGGCACCTGATGTTTAGCTTTAACTTGCTGACAGATCAAACATTTTGAAACAAAGTCAGAGATATCTCTTTTGATTCCAGACCACCAGTAATGCTGTTTCAGATCATTATACATTTTCGTACTACCCGGATGAACAGATAAACGACTGTTGTGAGCTTCATTCAAAATCATCTGAATCAATTATGAATTTCTCAAAACAAAAATTCGATCTCTGAATCTTAGACAATCATCTTTATCAACTCTGAATCTGAATCAAAATCTAAATTACACTTAGCTTGTTTTGCTAAAATTTCATTATCAATCTTTTGAGCTTCAATAATTTGTTGTAAGAACAACGGTCTCGCTTTCAATTCAGCTAATACTGAACCATCATCAGACAAAGCTAAATGAGTATTCATAGCATGCAATACAAACAGTGATTTTCCACTCAAAGCATCAGCAACAACATTTGCTTTCCCCACATGATAATCAATAACAAGCTCATAGTCTTTTAACAGTTCTAACCACCTTCTCTGTCTCAGATTCAAATCTTTCTGAAACATCAAATATTTTAAACTCTTATGATCGGAATATACATGACATTTCTCACCAAACAGATAGTGGCGCCAAATCATCAAAGCAAACACAATCGCAGCTAACTCAAGGTCGTGCATCGGATTGTTCTTTTCATGCGGCTTTAACTGTCTCGAAGCATAAGCAATGACTTTACCTTCCTGCATTAAAACATATCCCAGAACGTTCAATGAAGCATCACTATAAATCAAAAATTCTTTACCTGATTCGGGTTGTATTAATACTGGAGCTTCAGTCAATAGGGCTTTTAATTGATCGAAGCTTTTCTAACACTTTTCAGACCCTTCAAATTTCACATCTTTCCGAAGCAATTTCATTAATGGAGTTCCAATCATCGAAAAATCTTTTATAAAACATCTATAATAACCAGCAAATCCCAGATAACTACGGACTTCAAAAACATTTCTCAGAGGCTTCCAATCTAAAATAGCTAAAATCTTGCTCGGATCAACTCGGATACCTGATGCTAACACTATATGGCTAAAAAAACCAACCTCTCGTAACTAGAATTCACATTTGCTAAACTTCGCATACAATTGCTTATCTCGCAAAGTCTGTAGCACTATTCTCAGATGCTCAGCATGTTTGGATTCACCACGCGAATAAATTAATATTTCATCAATGAATACAACAACAAATCGAACTAAATACGGTCTGAAAATTCTGTTCATCAAATCCATAAAGACAACAGGTGCATTCGTTAATCCAAAAGGCATAACTAAGAATTCATAGTGGCCATTCCTCGTTTGAAAAGTAGTTTTCAAAATGTTTGAATCTTTTACTCTCAACTGATAATAACCCAATCTGAGATCTATCTTTGAAAATACGGTTGCTCTTTTCAACTGATCAAATAAAACGTCAATTCGTGGTAAATGATACTTATTCTTGATAGTCAATTTGTTCAACTAACAATAATCAAAGCACATTCTCATTGTACCATCTTTTTTCTTCACAAACAGAACAGGAGCACCCAAGGTAAGAAACTCGGTCTAGCAAACCCTCTATCGATCAACTTTTGCAACTGAGACTTTAATTCTTTTAGTTCGGTCGAAGCTATTCTATACGGAGCTATTAAAATCGAAGTAGTTCCCGGTACTTACTCAATGCCACATTCAACTTCTCGTATCGGAGGTAATCCAGGAAGTTCTTCAGGAAACACATCAGAGAATTCACAAACAACAGACACTGGTTCAACTCTCTTTTCTGACACTTTCGAATCAATCACATAGGCAAAGTAAGCTTTACCACATTTTCTCACAATACTCAGAGCTTTCATTAAAGATATCACAGCAGGCAATCCATTCAAATCACTAGATTCAATTCGAACTATTTCATCATTTTTGCATCTCAAATCAACAGTTTTCCATTTCCAATTCACAATAGCATCATGCAAAATTAGCCAATCCATACCCAAAATTATATCAAATTCATTGAAAGGTAATATCATCAGATTAGCAGGAAAATAAAAGTCTCGAAACATTAACGGACAATTCTTGTAGACTTTATCAACCAAAACAAATATGCCTAGTGGGTTCGATACTTTAATTACGAATTCAGTAGACTCTACATGCAAAGTCTTACTATTCACTAAATTCATGCATATATAAGAATGCGTTGATCCAGGATCTATCAAAGCAATCATAGAAGTATCATAAAGTGTGAAAGTACCCGTAATCACATCTGCAGACGAAGCTTCCTCACGAGCTTAAATGGCATAGGCTCTAGCAGGTGCACGAGCCTCGGATCTAACAGCAGTGTCTTTTATTCCCCTCTGACTGCCACTCACATTATGGGAGGTCTACCACAAGATGCATTGCCACTTGGCCTCGAATTTTGCACAATCTCTTGGTCAACAGACTCAGGGCAATCACAGATAAAATGATCTAAATATCCATATTTGAAACAGGCCTGGTCATACAGTATACAATTACTAGGATGTCTTTTACCATAATGTTTACACTCGGGTCGATCGGATCTAGCATTTCCAACACTAGCAACAGAAGTAGCTGGAGCTTTAAGTTCGAATGCGATCTAGCACGATCTCTACTCGAATGTCCCACATTAGCTTTTGAATAGCTATTATCATCTTGAAATTTCTTTGTTGCCGAATGAAATGACTTGCTCGATGATCTTTTTCGTACTTTTCTAGCTTCTGAATTAGCTTTTCTTTTCTCTTTCCCGAGCTTTCAGCTTTACATGCTCGTTCAACAAGCACAACAAATTCTTTGATCTCAAGAATCCCAACTAACAAATGGATAACCTCGTTTAAGCCATCCTCAAATCTTTTGCACATTATAGCCTCAGTAGATACACATTCTTAAGCATACTGGCTCAATCTTACAAATTCTCGCTCGTATTTTGTAACAGACATACGACCTTGTTTAAGCTCAAAAAACACTTTACGTTTCTGATCAATAAATCTCTGACTGATATATTTCTTTTAGAATTCAGCTTGAAAGAAATCCCAAGTGACTCGCTCTTTCGGAACCACATATATCAATGTCTTCAACCAATGATATGCCGTATCTCTCAAAAGTGAAACGTCACATTTTATGCATTCATTCAGATTCAAAGACAATTCATAAAACACTCGTATCGTATTCTCTAACCAGAACTCGGCTCTTTCATCATCATTATTTATAGTAGCATGAAATTCTTCAGCTCCATATTTTCTAATCTTATCAACCAGAGGCGTAATCAACTAATGCAGATTAGCTTGTGACATCGCAGGAACTTAAGGGGGATTAGCCGGGGTTGGGGGTTGTTGAACAACCGGATTAGTTCTAATGTATTGGGTGAACCAATCATTCATCATCTGATAGAAGACTTGTTTAGCCTCTCCATCATGGCTACTCGTAGCTGGTCTAGAGTTGGATGACGCTGTCCCTTGCGTGGGAACAGGCGCATTACTTTCTACATCGTAAGCTATGGCTCATTCAGGATCCATTTACTATATAAAATCACATTTTCATTGTCAGGATTCATCACACATCGTAGTTCATAAATATGGCATGTATAGCTAGACTCACAAACACTATGGTAGTCCTAGAACTGACTAAATCATAGCTCTGATACTAATAAAATGTAACACCCTTAACCCGTATCCGTCACCAGATTAGGGTTAAAGGAATTACCAGACAAATCAAAACAAAATGCTAACAATTCAATATCATCATCCACAAACATATTCAAACATCAATATTAAATTCCCTTAAATAAGTCATTGAGACCTTATACATGCATTAGAAAGGGGTCGGGACTAAATCGAGCTCATACAAAATTTTTTAAAATTTAAACACTTTTCAAAGTTGTACAGATCACACGCTTGTATGAACAGGCCGTGTGCCTCACACGGCTTTAGACACACCCGTGTGCCTAGGCCGTGTTAAAATAAGGCATACATACTGACTTGCTCACACGGCCACAAGACACGCCCGTGTGCCTTGGCCGTGGTCGAAACTGACTTGGGTCACACGGCTAGCCACACGCCCGTGTGTCTTGACTGTGCTCAAGCCTGACTTAAAATCGTAGGGACCGCAGGGGACACACAGCCGTACAATATGACCATGTGTTGCACACGGCTGAGACATACGCCTGCAACACCCCAAACCCGACCTGGTTGTTACGGCAGAATCTGGCATGTCACATAAGAATCCAGACTTAAATTAAAGCCCTTCCAATTTTGTTACTTGAGAAAATTTGGCAAATTAAGTTGTTACCAATTGAAATCATTGCCATATTTATCTCCGTTGATTCTTTAAACTGAATAAAATCGCGGAAGCTTTTAAAAACTTTAAAGTTTAAAATGCATGTTTTTCTTGGAAATAGTTATTATTTTGAAAACTCATCTTTTTCTAGTCAAGCAATTTAAGGTAAGAAAACAAAACCCAAATAGAAATTAAAACCACAAATGGCCTTATTACATAACCAAAAACTCAATATGAAATTTAAATAGATAAATTCAAAAGTAGAATATCAGCAATCGTGTGGCCACCTCCGAGTCCCTCGCAGCACCAAATTGTCTAAGGCTAGGGATTACCTGTACAGTTGAACAGAGAGGGTGAGTTTTTGAAAACTCAGTGTGTAATCCCCTATCAGTCAACAATAAACCATGCATGCAGTAACAGTCTAGGCCTGAGCCCTATTCAGTATCATTATAGCCTGGGCCTTAGCCCTATACAATAACAGTGTGGGCCTAAGCCCAATTCAATATCAGTACAGTGTAGTCATGTAACCCACCCTAATCCAACCAACACACCACCTATACCAACCAACACATCATGTGGGGATTAAATCGACCCACCCAAAATTAACACACCAATATTGCAAAGAAAGCTACTAATGATGAATGCAAAGAAGGTTTGCTAATAACAGTAAACATGGCAAAGCCACCAGAGCAGTAATTACGTGGCAAAGCCACTAATACAGTACTTCTTCCAAATCAAGAACCCAACCCCATGTAGTATGCCATGTCATAAATATTACATGTATGCAGTATGCCATACACAAAACCAGTCACATAAATGTCATACACACATCATTCACCTACCTCTAGGGGTATAATGGTCATCTCATCGGTTAGGGGTAAAATAGTAATTTTCCCTCTCAAGGGTATTTTGGTCATTTAACCAAATTTGAGGTCTTGATACAGATAACGACCCTCTAAGAGGTCTACAGTCATCTTGAACGACTCAAATAACCCATAAGGCCAAAATAGTATAAATGGGCCCAAGGCCCATTTCTCAACCCAAGTGAGCCCATACGCTCGTGTGGCCCATTTAGCCCAAAATCCTATTACAGCTATGTTGTCTACATAGCCCAGTCCAATATTTGTCACTTACCATGGATTTAATTTGTGTGGGGCCCACGAGCCTATTGGGCCCACACGATCCATTTTGGCCTAGTGTGGCCCATGACGACCCAAGTCCACGAGAACGCTCGTGGTGACCTCAACAGCCTATCACCCATGATTGGTGGGCTTGGATGACCACACGAGCGATCACACGCTCGTGAGGCCTCAAATGCTGAAGTTTTAGCTTTTCGGCTTTTACCGATTCACAATAAAAAGAGGTGTGAATACACACCTGCTTAGCGAGACGCATAAAGAACCCCACGTATACCGAACCTACACTCAGCAAGACCTTCAATTAATTAATTGGTGATTCGAGTTTACCACATCATAGCATTTAGCCTAAAAATACACCATCTTACCTTGATTGAATGAGGGTGGCTTAATCCTCTAAGATCGCTAACCCAAAATTGATCACACGCTTTATCTAGAATCTGAGTTACAAACAGATCTTGTTAGATAGTATCAACTACTATCTCATTAACATAAAGAAAACATTCGGCTCAACCCTAAACAATGAGGTAGCATATTACCTTAATTTATATTATGTTGCATTGCACGGGGTGGGATATATGATATTGGAGGAAGTGTACTGAAAGGCTATAAGCCTATTACTGGTAGCTCTACTGCAAACACTGTTAGTGCCAAAACTGGTACTTTATTCTGGAGTGTAGGGATGGGTGGGTCGATTTACTCCCCACATGGAGTGTAGGGCTGGACGGAGTGGAGGGTAGAGGATGGTTGGGTAGGATCTCTGTATGCAAACTGTTGCTGTTACCGTATTGGGCTAAGGCCCACACTAATATGGCTACTGAGATGGGCTTAGGCCCAGACTATTCAACACTGTATGTTTAATTGTTTGATAAATAGGGATTACATACTGAGTTTCATAAACTCACATTTTCTGCTTAACTATACAGGTAATCCTTAGGCGAGACGGTACTACGAGGAACTCGGAGATGGCCACACCATTGTTTAAGTTTTCGAGTTTCTGATTTTTAGTTAAAGTAGTTTTATTTAGGTAAATTATGTAATACGGCCGTTTAAGTTTTATTTTAATTCTATTTGGGACTTTATCTAAATAACTTTATTTGATAGCGATAGGTCTCTGGTTTTCAAAAAGGCAAATAATTTTCAACTATCGTGCAATGTTTTTAAAAGCTTCCACAACGATAATGTTTTAAAGTGTATTAACGATATAGTGTGGGACATGTTTTACTAAACAAACCTATAATTTAGTAATTGAATGTAACAAGCTAGCTTTTCAAAAAGTTTACAAACAAGGTTTTTAACACAAATAGACTTTCCTAATAGATCTACATTTTTCAAAACTCACTCCAATGTGACATCACAGATGCGGCCATAACATCTAGGCCGGGTTTGAGGTGTTACATTTAGTGGTATCAGAGTCAAGTTGCAAAACTTGGCTGTGGATTTGGGTTTTTCCTAAAAATGTAAATTTCAAAAGAATTATTACAAATGGTGGAAAACATTTTAAGGTGTTGTTTCTGAATGTGTGGTCTACCGAGTCTTCGGCTCTTATCCTGTAAGTTCTCTAAAACTACTGTATGTTTTAACTAAAATATTGAGATTATCGTAGATAATAGACTATACTGAAACCTTTATTAGGGTAACTTGAAACTATAGTAAGACTACATACTGCAAAAACAAACAAATCTGAATTATTGATGCTATATTTTTTCATAAAACATCCATTAATAAACACTGGAACTATAAAACTGATGCATAAAACTGTTAATACAAATAATATGCAAATCAATTATGAGCACCAGAGGTACTCGTGGAAGGGCACTAGAGGCCGCGGCGGAGGCCGTCGAGGTGCTCGGGTTGGGTCTTTGACATCGGGCTATATGCCCAATGTTGAGGCAAGAGAGGCACCGGCTTCACCTATGACTGAGATTAGGTCACATGATCGTGCAGCTGGGGATGACGCACTGTCCCAAGCTATGATACGAATGTTGGAAAGAGTCGATGGTCCCAATAATGGTACTGTAGGCCGTGGGTCAGTGATGGAATGGCTCAGGTCTAATGGGGCTGACATCTTTAGGGGAATCGCTAGAGTTGCCCCTAATATGGTTGAATATTAGATAGAGGCCATGGAGAGGATAATGGATGATCTCGACTGTACCCTAAAGAAGAAACTAAAAGGTACAGTGTCATTGTTGAGAGATGAAGCCTATCAGTGGTGGCTTACAGTGAAAGAGGGCAATCAGCCTGACCAGTTGACTTGGGAGTTTTTCAAGAATGCGTTCCAAGGGAAATACATGGACGCTAGTTATATAGATGCCAAGAGGAAAGAGTTTCTGAATCTGACTCAGGGGGATAAGAAAGAGTTTCTGAATCTGACTCAGGGGGATAAGTCGGTAACTGAATATGAGTTTGAGTTTCTGTGACTTAGCTGCTATGTGCATAGTGGCAACTGAATATAAGCACTGTGTTTGTTTCGAGGACAGCCTTAGAGATAATATGCGGGTTTTGATAACTCTACAAACGGAACGAGATTTTGCTGTGTTAGTAGAGAAAGTGAAGATCGCTGAGGATGTGAAGCGCACTGAGCACCAGAATCGTGAGAAGGATAAGGGAAGGAGCAAGAGGGTTTGGGAGCCTTCAGATTCAGTTATGAGACCTAAGAAGAAGGCCAGTTTTGATGGGCCAGCTAGATTTGGGGCCCCTATTGCTACTTTTGGGTCGCAACCTTGTACTATTTGTGGGAAACGCCATCAGGGCGAGTGCTGGGTACAGATGGGGGCATGTTTGAGGTGCGAATCTATGGACCATCATATTAGGGATTCTCCATGGAGGTCCGATTAGATGCAAGCTACTGGTATGGGTACTATTCAGCCACAGAGAGGTTTTCAGTAGCCACCGAGAGGCCGTGGTCAGGCCAGAGGTGAAAATGGTACGGGCCGTGGTCGTAAAGTACCAAGCAGAGGTGCTGGACATACTGAGGTGAGGCAGCCAGCACTGGTTTATACTGCACGTCCCTGAGAGGACGGAGATGCTCCAAATGTTATTACGGGTATGTTCTTTATGCATAACGTACCTTATATTGCATTGATTGATGTTGGGTCTACGCACTCTTATCTAGCATGCACTGTGTCTAAGACGTTGGGTGTGATGTGTGAAAACACTGCAAGGGAGGTTACTGTGTTAAGTCCATTAAGGCAATCAGTGAGAGTGAATAAACTGTTTAAAGGGGTACCTTTGGAAGTTCAGGGAAAGATCTTTTTGGAAAGTTTAATGGAACTCCCTTTTGGGGAATTCGACATAATTTTGGGCATGGACTGGCTGGTTAAGCATTAGGTAAATTTAGACTATGCTGCAAAGTGGATGATACTGAGAACTAAAAAGGGTGACAAGGTAATTATGGTTGGAGAGCGTCAGAATTATCTGTGAAATGTGATTTCTGCACCGAGGGCTGAGAATTTGGTGCGTAAGGGTTGTGAGATGTATTTAGCTTAAGTCAGTGCCTTGAGTTCTAAGATTGCATCTGTGAAAGATATCAGAACAGTTAAGGATTTTTCAGATGTTTTTCCCGATGAGTTATCAAGGTTACCTCCTAACCGTGAAGTTGAGTTTGGGATAGAACTCTTGCCTGGTACAGCTCCGGTGTCTATTGCCCATTACAGAATGGCACCGAAGGAGCTTGGGGAGCTTAAGGCTTAGATTCAGGAGTTACTGGATCGAGGGTTCATCCGCCCTAGTATGTCTCCGTGGGGAGCACCGGTTTTGTTTGTGAAGAAGAAGGATGGAACCATGTGCATGCACCGACTATCGGAAACTGAACGATTTGGCTATCAAGAATAAGTACCCCCTGCCGAGGATTGACGATCTATTTGACCAATTTCGAGGAGCCTCAGTCTTTTCTAAGATTGATCTCCGATCGGGGTAACATCAACTGAGGGTTAAGGAGACTGATGTCTACAAGACAGCATTTAGGACTCGTTACGGTCATTACGAGTTCCTAATGATGCCGTTTGGATTCACGAATGCACCAGCAACTTTTATGGATTTGATGAACTGAGTGTTCCAACCCTATTTGGATCGGTCCGTAGTGGTGTTTATAGATGATATTCTGGTGTATTCGAGGACTGAGGAAGAACACGATGCACATCTTCAGGTTGTTCTACAGATTTTGAGCGAGAAGCAGTTGTATGCTCTATTCAACAAATGTGAATTTTGGCTATGTAAGGTAACTTTTTTGGGCCACGTAGTATCTGTTGAGGGATCGGGGTTTATCCTCAGAAAATTAAAGCGGTTTTGGATTGGAAGCAACCTAAGTCAGTATCTGAGATTCGAAGTTTTTTGGGATTGGCAGGGTATTATAGACGATTTGTTGAGGGGTTTTCGTTGATTGCTGCACCTCGGACTAAGTTGTTGTGTAAAGGGGTACCGTTTAACTGGACTGATAAGCAGTAGGAAAGTTTTGAGAAACTTAAGAAAGTTCTTACTGAGGCCCCTGTCTTAATACAACCAGAATATGGGAAGGAATTTACTGTTTATAGCGATGCATCACATGTTGGCTTGGGGTGTATACTGATACAAGAGGGTAACGTAGTGGTGTATACGTCACGTCAGCTTGAGACGCATGAGGCGAACTATCCGACACATGACTTGGAGTTGGCAGCGGTGGTATTCGCACTAAAGATTTGGAGGCATTACTTGTATAGTGAGAAATGTATCATTTACACGGATCACAAGAACCTCAAGTATCTCCTCACTCAGAAGGAGTTAAACCTTAGGCAACGTAAATGGATAGAATTGCTTAAGGATTATGACTGTTCGATTGAATACCATCCTGGTAAGGCTAATTTGGTAGTCGATGCACTAAGCCAAAGGGCTATTACTGATTTGAGGGCAATGTTTGCTCATCTCAGTTTATTTGACGATGGTAGTTTACTAGCTGAAC
Source organism: Gossypium anomalum (assembly GCA_025698475.1). Lineage (NCBI taxonomy): Eukaryota > Viridiplantae > Streptophyta > Magnoliopsida > Malvales > Malvaceae > Gossypium > Gossypium anomalum. The sequence continues at coordinate 59,079,549 of CM046961.1, forward strand.
TTCAAGTTAAATCGAGGTGGATTGAACATATTAAAGGAAGTAGTTGGAGGATGAGTCATGGGGTCCTCTATTTTAGCAGACAGAGAGGGGGAAAACTTTAAATTTTTTGCTGAATAGCGAAGAGGTACTTTGTTTCTGCTAGAGAATCTGTCTATCAAAGTATTCTGATTTGAGGCAATCTATACTGCAAGAGGTGCATAGTAGTCCTTACGCCATGCATCCTGGTAGGAATAAGATGTACCGAGACCTACGGGAGTTATATTGGTGGCCAGGACTTAAGCGTGAAGTTACTGATTTTGTGAGAAAGTGCCTGACTTGTCAGCAGGTTACGACGGAGCATCAGTTGCCTTTAGGGTTGCTTCAGCCCATTAAGATTTTGCTTTGGAAACGGGAGAGAGTAGCTATGGAATTTGTTAGTGGGCTACCCCTAACGCTTTCTAAAAAGGATTTAGTGTGGGTCATCGTGGATCAGTTGACCAAGTCTGCTCATTTTATACCTGTTCGTACTAATTACTCATTGTAGAAATTGTCTAAGTTGTATGTGTCTAAAATTGTGAGACTGCACAGGGTACTAGTTTCCATCATATTTGATAGAGATCCTCGTTTCACGTCTCGATTTTGGAAGAAGTTACATGAAGCATTGGGTACAAGGTTGGACTTTAGTACTGCGTTCCATCCTCAGATAGACGGGCAGTCAGAGAGGGTGATTCAGATACTGGAGGATATGTTAAGGAGTTGTGTGATTGACTTCTGAGGTAGTTAGGAGGATTATTTACCGTTGGCCGAGTTTTCATACAAAAATAGCTACCAGTCTAGCATATAGATGGCACCTTACGAGGTATTATATGGTCGTAGGTGTCCTACTCCCTCGTTTTGGACTGAGCTGGGTGAGCGGCGTGTTCTGGGTCCTGAGCTAGTATCTGATACAGAAGATAAAGTTAGATTGATACGGGATTGTCTGAAGGCGACATCTGACAGGCAGAAGTCTTATGTGGATCTAAACAATAAGGAGATTGAGTTTTCAGTGGGGGACTTGGTGTTTCTTAAGGTCTCATTATGGAAAAAAGTATTAAGGTTTGGTCGGAAGGGCAAGTTAAGCCCTAAGTTCATTGGGCCATATCGTATTTTGAAACTTGTGGGACCAGTTGCCTATCAACATGAGTTACCTTCAGAGTTGGACCGAATTCATGATGTGTTCCACGTCTCCATGTTGAGGCGATATCACTCTGATCCTTCACACATTGTTTCGACTGAGGAGATTGAGGTTAGACCAGATCTGACCTTTGAGGAAGAGCCGGTTCAGATTTTAGACAGCGATGTGAAAGTTTTGAGGAAGCCACATGGGAACTCGAGGGGGCGATGCGACAACAATACCCTCATCTATTTTGATCAGGTAAATTTCGAGGCCAAAATTTTCTTTTAGGGTGGTAGAATTGTAATACCCTAAATCTTTAGTAATTTAATTACGTGTTATGTTGCTTGTTGGCTTACTTGCTGTGTTGATTAAGGGTCCTGAGTAGTGTGAGAAACCCTGGGTTCAAACCTAGGCTTTAGCAAATTTTTTGTCTTTTTGCTGAATAAACCTTTGCTGCTAGATGGTGGGTTCTTAAAATATTGTGGGGTATCATGTCACAAAAAGTCTAGTGATGTAGGGGATAGTGGCGTGTTACTGATTGCTAGAAGACTGGGGTTCGAGTCTTGCAGCGTGCTAATGTGTTTTATTTTACAAACGATTGAGTGGATGGGTGTATGACTGTGGGACTCTACTGCTTGGACGGTTGGGGTGTTTGAGTGGAGTAGGGGATCATGTAGCCGAAATATTAGGAGGGAAAAGGGGGATTTGGATAGTGTTCGATTTGAGGGTGTTGCGGAGAGGTTTTAGGAGGAAATTAATGAGAGGTGTTGTGGGAGAGTGTTGGTGCCATATGGGGATGCTAGGCACTCAGGGAATTTGATTTTGGTAAGTTTGGCATTTAGTTTTGTTGCTTTATTTCTGTGGAAACCAATTGGGGGCTTAAAGAGTTTTGTAGTTTCGTTCACTTGTGCTTTCGGGATTTGTATTTTATGATACGATCCAAGTTGCATCATGTTTCAATACATCTCGACGACATCGAGATTGGCCTAAACTCGAGGGGCCCAAGTGCAAAATAAGACGTTTAATTTTAGTTTGTTAATAAATTGAGTTGTTGGACTTTATTTTTCATTAAGTTGCTTGAATAAATTACTCATCTTAGTTAATTGAGTTCATTTTATTTAATTGAGTTCATCTTAGTTAATAACTCATCTTAGATTAATAAATGAGTTGCTGGTCATTAACTCAACTCATCTTAGTTAATAATTGAGTTATTATTGAACTTCAATTAATAGATGCTTCTTTAATTAATCTAGTTACTAGGATAATTTATTGATGCATGAGTTTAAGTTTAATTACTTATGCTTCATTTAATTAAACTAGTTGCTGGAATAATTGATGATTAAGTTTTAGTTCATTTATTGAAGTTAAGATTTTAATGTGTTTGAGTTTAATTAGTGTTTAATTGTGTTTAATAAGTTCATTTTAATGTGTTTATTGTAGGTGTCTCTTCAGCTCACAACCGTTACAAATTCAATAAAGAGGCTTTTCAAGTGTTTTTAGTTACATGCTGTTACACATTCAATGAAGTGGTTTTTCAAGTCATTTTTGGTTTTAAGCAAGGGGCTGTTACAAAGAAGATTTAACACATCATTTAAAAGAGTCTAAAGAGTGGATTATTGCTTCTTTAAATTTGGCAACAAGCTTTTCAACTTCCAACCATTTTGCTACTTCAAAAGAATTAATTCAAGCATTGAAAACACCGTTAAGGTGCTGGTGACTATTCGGCTAACCAAAGGACATTTAAAGAATCACTTTTCAAGCATTCAAGGTCAATTATGTAGCTGAATTGAAGTGAATTAAACGGTGGAGTTATTTGGCTCAAGAATTCCAAGAGACTTGAGCTTTATTTCAGCTTTTAAGATGAATACTTGTGACCATTCAGCTAGCCTTTTCCTAGCCTTATAAATATGTGTGTAATCAGCCTTTTGAAGGGACTTTTTGCTGAATATTTGAAATATATTTGAATTGTGAGTTATCCAATTCTCTTTGTCCTTTTGGAATAGATTTGACTTGTCAAGCTTAGCTTGTGGCGTCTAACTTTTTCTTGTTACTGAACTTATCACTTCTAAAGTGTGACGTTTATATACCTTCGGTTCTTATCATCCATTGATAAAGGGTCAAGGTCCATTTATACCAAGGTTCCTATCAACCATTGATAGTGGGTCAAGGTTAGTTATCGAATTATCTTATCTTTCAACCATTTTAAAACCTAAGTGCTTGTCTAAATTTCGGGTCAACACGTCCAATTGTGTTGGGTCACTTTTAAGCCTTAGCCGAATCCCATTCTTTACTTCCATAACCATTTCAAGCTATTCCATTTGAGCCTATCTTTCATCATTTTAAGTCTATTTTTGTCAAGCCATTTAGATTTACTCAAATTCACGATTGGGCAACATTACGACTCAAATCATTCCGAGATGAGTTCGTATCAGATTGGTATCAGAGCTAGCAAATTTAGTGTGAGAATCAATGTTTTCGGCATCCTGATATAGTAATTTTCTTTTCAAAAAAAAGAAAAAATAATTCATTGCATTCAAGGAGTGAATATGAAGATTTCAAGTGAAAAAAAATTCGGAAAAAATTCGTAAAAAAAATTTTGAGTTTTCTGAAATTTTGTTCGCCGCCCAAAAACACTCATTTAATATTTACTATTCAGCCACATTGAATTTTTTGTTTCAAGACTACCCATTGTTCCACAATAATATCCTACCAAACCCAAACATCAAGTTTGTAAGTCGACCCACAACAACATCTTTGAACTTCAAATAATTGCTTAAGAACTTAGAGAGATGGAGTGAGTGGAAAAAGGCATGAGTGTTGTAAGAGCATTAGAATGTTGAAAAAACCGATCTCGAGTGCAAACACGAGTGGAGTTCCGTCTACTTTTTCTTTGTGAGTGAAATGTGAGGTTTGTAGTGGTGAGGAATTCATTTTCTGTTTTAATCACTTTTCTTTTCATCAATAAAATCATGTTTCAAGAAGAGCTTTTAGAATCAGATTTTCAATATGTGATGAAAGAAATGGATCGATTGTTCAATATGAAACTAAAACTTCTACAAGAACGACTGGTTCGTGTCGAAGAGCAGGGAGCAAATTTTCCAAGTGAAAGGATGAAAACGAGATTGCCAAAGAGATGATCATCCAACGAATGTGTGAAAAGAGATCTTTATCGAGATTCCTATTCCTCAAGGAATTTGGGTCGAAGTAAAGCAAACTTCAAGTTTGAGTCCTCCCGAGATGACAAATGAGAAGGTAGATTTATCTCTACAAGTGCATCAAGTCATTCATCCAAGGAGGATCGCTTACGAAGAGGCAAACGTGTTTCGAAAACATCAAAGTACCCGTCCATGGAGGGACATTCACGAAGAAGTGATCTTGACTCCTATGTAGATTCCTTCCTTTCTTTCTATCAAAAAACTTGTCATTCTGAATCTTTCATGTTACCTTCATCCTGTAATGAAATTGAAAGAAGAAAAAGAGATATGAAAGAAAAAGAAAATGAAAAAGAGAAAGATTGTGAAGAAAAAATTGAAAAAGAGAGTGAGATTGAAGAAATAAATGAAAGTGTGAGTGGAGTGATTGATATTATTGAAAAAGAAAGTGAAATAAGGAGTGAGGGTGAGATTTCAAAAGAAAGTGACTTTGGAAAAAGAAACGAGAGATAAAGATGCAAGAGAGCAAGAACAAGTGAGGAATGTTTCTACTAACCAAATCTTGAGTTCTCCTCTTATTTCATCTTTTCGGGTTTCTAAAGTTCCATACGACAAGTTCCAACTACATTACCTTTCCAAGGAGAGATGGTTTAAATTGATCAAGGAAGGTAAGAATGAAAGTGACATTATACCACAAGTGCCTAAAGGTAAGTTAGGTAAGGATATTTTCGTCTCTAAGTCTCCATCAACTTATTTGAATACTTGTGATTATATTGATGATATAGTTGATTGTCATTCTTCGGTTAATAAAGACGTGTTTGTTTTAAATGTTGGCAAGGCGAGTATTTTAATGAAAATCGTGGTATTGATGAGCATGTTGATGAAGTAAAATCCAAATAGCCATTGTAAAACTTGGTTGTGTGTGATAGTGGATGTCCAAGTACGCAATTTGATTACTATGATTATGGTGTTCACGTGCATTCTTTGATCTGTTATGGAAAAATCGCATACTTAAACAAGGTTGTACACATAAGACTTGTGAAGTATGAATGATTGAATATATGCATGCCTAAATTCCTTTTGATTCAGCATATACAATTTTTTGATGTGTGTGTTAAAGATTATCTACATACAAATCTTAACTTGTTTAATTGTGATTGTTATGTGAGATCTTTGAGCTTTTATGTGAACTCGTTTTGTATAAGCTTACCTTTTCGGATGAACTGTGAAAGCTATAATGGTTTGAATGATTATATGCTTAAGTCTTGTGTGATTAAAGTGAGTGAGTTGTTGACAAAAGAAAAGTCTTTGCTGTTTTTGAAAACGTGTGATCAAAATCATGTGTTCAAACCCGGAGAATGTTTTCCTAAGTTGTTAAGAAAAGGTCAAAATAAAATTTTTGATTTTGGTTTGTTGCTATCAATGAATTCCCTGTTTCGTAATGATAAGGTAAGATCCACTTCTACTTTTGATCCTGGCATCGATTCAGCATGTCCTTTTAAGTTCATCAATTATGGTATCACTAATCCTTTTTATTTTCGTAAAGGTGACACTTTGAGAAGTGCGAGTTGTTTTTCTCCTACAATTCAAGTTAGTTCTAGTAAAGAGCTTCAACTTTACTATCTCTCTGAAGAGAGGAGGTTTATGTTGACCGAAAAAGGTACTGTTCAAATCGATTCCCATCTAATCATTCATATGGGTAAACAAGGTGAGTTTTCTGAATCTTTTAAGACTCAACCATTCATTTCGATCATTGATGGAAACATTGTTGATGTCTTGTTTTCTGAAACGCATTCGTACTTTGATGAGGCTTATTGTCCTTCTTTGATTAGTAATGGATTGTTTGTTTTGAAAGAAGATAATAAGAATATTACTCAAAAAGGTCATGTTGTTGATATGGATTCCTTGATTTATTCCATGAATTCAAATTGTTTAAATGATGATTTGCAGGTGCAATTTGAGATGATCGAATGTTTCAAAACATGTGTGTTTTTTATTCAATTATGTGATAAGGCATTAACTTGTAAAAAGTTCTGTTCAATTGATTGTGACGATGGTGTATGGAAGTTGCCTTTTGATATGAATCATGCATGTTCTGAACAAAAGATGCTTGGATTACATGTTTGCTTGGAAGCATTCTTAATGTATTTTGATTATCATTTGAGATTGACTCATAAACCTTTCTTGTTATCGAATATGAATAAAGTCTTGGAAAATTTCTCTTGGTTTAACCTTCATTGTGTCACTAATTCGTTTTATTCTTCTGTAGGTGATGATGTGAGCTGGTACCTCCTAAAGAGGGAGAGCCTGCAAATAATCTGATTTGTGATCTTGAAAATATTTTTCATGGAAGTGGCCTTATTTGAGGACAAATCGTCTTCAAGAGGGAGGGTGTGATGCGATCCCGGTCGCATCATGTTTCGATACATCTGGACGAGATCAAGATTGGCCTAAACTTGAGGGGCGCAAGTGCAAAATGAGACGTTTAATTTTAGTTTGTTAATAAATTAAGTTGTTGGACTTTATTTTTAATTAAGTTGCTTGAATAAATTACTCATCTTAGTTAATTGAGTTTATCTTAGTTAATAACTCATCTTAGATTAATAAATGAGTTGCTGGTAATTAATTCATCTCATCTTAGTTAATAATTGAGTTATTATTGAACTTCATTTAATAGATACTTCTTTAATTAATCTAGTTACTAGGATAATTTGTTGATGCATGAGTTTAAGTTTAATTAATTGTACTTCATTTAAATAAACTAGTTGCTGGAATAATTGATGAATAAGTTTTAGTTCATTTATTGAAGTTAAGATTTTAATGTGTTTGAGTTTAATTAGTGTTTAATTGTGTTTAATAAGTTCATTTTAATGTGTTTATTGCAGGTGTCTCTTCAGCTCACAACCGTTACAAATTCAATAAAGAGGCTTTTCAAGTGTTTTCAGTTACATGCTGTTACATATTCAATGAAGTGGTTTTTCAAGTCATTTTTAGTTTTAACCAAGGGGCTGTTACAAAGAAGATTTAACACATCATTTAAAAGAGTCTAAAGAGTGGATTATTGCTTCTTTAAATTTGGCAAGAAGCTTTTCAACTTCCAACCGTTTTGCTACTTCAAAAGAATTAATTCAAGCATTCAAAACACCATTAAGGTGCTGGTGACTATTCGGCTAACCAAATTACACTTCAAAAGTCACTTTTCAAGCATTCAAGGTCAATTATGTAGCTGAATTGAAGTGAATTAAATGGTGGAGTTATTTGGTTCAAGAATTCCAAGAGACTTGAGCTTTATTTCAGCTTTTAAGATGAATACTTGTGACCATTGAGCTAGCCTTTTCCTAGCCTTATAAATATGTCTGCAATCAGCCTTTTGAAGGGACTTTTTGCTGAATATTTGAAATATATTTGAATTGTGAGTTATCCAACTCTCTTTGTCCTTTTGGAATTGATTTGACTTGTCAAACTTAGCTTGTGGCATCTATCTTTTTCTTGTTACCGAACTTATCACTTCTAAAGCGTGGCGTTCATATACCTTCGGTTATTATCATTCATTGATAAAGGCTCAAGGTCCATTTATACCAAGGTTCCTATCAACCATTGATAGTGGGTCAAGGTTAGTTATCAAATTATCTTATCTTTCAACCATTTTAAAACCTAAGTGCTTGTCTAAATTTTGAGTCAACACGTCCAATTGTGTTAGTTTACTTTTAAGCCTTAGCTGAATCCCATTCTTCGCTTCCATAACCATTTCAAACTATTCTATTTGAGCCTATCTTTCATCGTTTTAAGCCTATTTTTGTCAAGCCATTCAGATTTACTCAAATTCACGATCGGGCAACATTATGACTCGAATCATTTCGAGACGAGTTCGTATCATTCTGGGTTTTTTGTTCCTTTCTCTCTTTGGCCGATTTCTTCCTTCTCCCCTCTTAGGATTGTTCAGCTTTTGCTTTTAGGATCAACCGATTCTCTCTTTCTGCCCCAAAGCCTTGGCCAAATATTATAGGGGTTAGTGTGGGTTCTTCAAACGTTGCTCTTCTCCCTTTCCCCTTCTTCGTCTATTGTTTGTCATGTACTGTTTTACTTGGCACATAAGCCGAATACTTTATCCCTTACTATCTTCATCTTTCTTTGGTTTGTTTTTGTTTTCTGTCAATCGGTGAGGTCACTATTCCTCTTGTTTTCTCTTCTCTTTCAACGTTTATCAAGCTTCCCCTCTTATCATTTTATTGGAGCTAAACATTCTCCTCTGATTGCTAAATCTCACCTCTTCTCTCTTGTGGTGGCTCTTTTGGTTCCTAGTGTTCCTCGAGGAGTGAAGGAGTGTGCAAGGGATAGCTGAAACGTTCGAAACCTTGCCCTCATCTTTAGGTTGAAGGTAATTTTGTTTGTAGTTACTGTGCTTTGTTTGGGGGTATGTTGGATTGCATTCCTGTGTGGTGGCCGAACGCTCTTTTTCCCCTACCATTGGGTTTTGTGTTTTCTTTAAGGTAGTATTTGATGTCTCAAGCCGTGTGTTTAAGCAATCATACTAATGAATTTAACTGATAACACAAGTTTTCGCAGGGAGCGTGTGATTAATCTTAGTTAAGCGGTTTAAGAGGTCTAAGCCGTACTCATTCAATCAAGGCAAGCATTATGTTAGTTGGGTTTGTATTAAGGGAGGTCGTTTACCCTATTGTCAAATGACTAATTGAATACCTTGGTTGAATATAGGTTTTGGGTGCTTGTGGGATATTCACACATTTCGAAATCAGGTGTGTAATCACACTACTTCTATTGTGAAATGGCAAAAGCCGAAAAACTGGTATCATCAATGTCACACGGGCGTGCGCTCGGCCGTGTGGTCATCTAAACGCATTAGCAAGAGCACGTGATTGTAGAGACCACCATGAATGATCTTGTGGGCTTAGGTCGTGTTAAGCCATGTTGGGCCGAAACGGCCGTATGGACCTTACAGGTTCGTGGGCCCCGCACGGCAAATCGCACGGACGTGTGGAGATGGTTGGGTCGACTGCGTTGTTTACACGGTCAGGGCCATTATTTGGGCTTATTGGGTCACACGAGTTTGTGGGCCCACATGGGCCGTATTATGGGCTTGGACCCATTTTCACTGTTTAATTGTAAAGGTTGTAGGGGTCGCACGAGACGACTATGGACCTACTGTTGGGTCAGTAAGAATACCTAAACCGTGATTTATGTTATGACTATTATACCCCTAGGAGATAAATGATGGATATAGCCCTATATGTTGTATGATTGTTGTGCATGCCATCTTTATTGTATGACCATTTATATTATGTTGCATTGTATGGGGTGGGATGTATGATATTGGAGGAAGTGTACTGAAAGGTTATAAGCCTAGTACTGGCAGCTCTACTACAAACACTGTTAGTGCCGAAATCGGTATTTTATTCTAGAGTGTAGGGATGGGTGGGTCGATTTATTCCCCACATAAAGTGTAGGGCTGGACGGAGTGGAGTGTAGAGGATGGTTGGGTAGGATCTCTGTATGCACACTATTACTGCTACTATATTGGGCTAAGACCCACACTGATATTGCTACTGAGATAAGCTTAGGCCCAGATAGTTCAACACTGTATGTTTGACTGTTTAATAAATATGGATTACACACTGAGTTTCATAAACTCACCTTTTCTGCTTAACTGTGTATGTAATCCTTAGGTGGGACGATGCTGCAAGGGACTCGGAGATGGCCGCACCACTGTTTAAGTTTTTGAGTTTCTGATTTTTAGTTAAAGTAGTTTTATTTGGGTAAATTTTATGTAATAAGGTCGTTTAAGTTTTATTTTCATTTTTATTTGGGACTTTATCTAAATAACTTATATCTGATAGCGATAGGTCTCGGGTTTTCAAAAAGGCAAATGATTTCAACTATCATGCAACATTTTTAAAAGCTTCCACAATGACAATATTTTAAAGTGTATTAACGATATAGTGTAGGATATGTTTTACTAAACGAACCTATAATTTAGCAAATGAATGTAACAAGCTAGCTTTTCAAAAAGTTCACAAACAAGGTTTTTAGCACAAACAGACTTTCCTAATAGATCTACGTTTTTCAAAACTCACTCCAATGTGACATCATAGATGCGGCCATAACATCTAGGCCAGGTTTGGGGTGTTACAATAATGGACTCCATGGTTCAAATATAAAATCTGGAAATTCAGGCACGAAAATAAATGGGTCATTCTAAATTTTCTTAAGAGCACTTCTCATCGAGTCATCCCTTATTTTTGAGTATATCTAGTAAGCTTTTTGTTGCCATTGCATATGCTGCATTATGTCCATCAACTTTGACAACTCATCTCGAAGATCCGGGCTAGGCGATTGAGCTCTGAATATTGAAGTTTCATCATCTGGTTCAACTTCTGGTTCCATTGGTTCCACCTTATCAAGGACTTCAGCCGATTGCATTGGCTCGATCTCTGTGGGATCTTCTTCCTCTTCTTCAGTAGAGGTCCCAATCTATGATTGTGCCTTGGCTATAGCCTATCTTCTTTACTTTTGCAAGAATTTTAGCTTTCAAGCATAGAATTATTATCGTAAAGGTAAAGTAGGTTGGGCCAGAACGTCTAACGGCACAATTCCGCATTTCTCTCAGGATGATTTTTCCCACATCAATGGTATTCCTAGTTAAAATCGAGTATAATAAGACCATTCGCTCTAATGAAATTGTAGTTCCATATGAACTAGGCATAAGGCTGAATCAGATGAAATAGAACCATACCTTTGCGAGTGGTGTCAGATATTCTCTTCGACAAGTGTTGATTCCTTACTTTGACACAATCCACTTAGAACCCAGAACTGTAAGTTCCTCGAGAATTTCTTGCAAATTTTTAGGCTTTATATTGCTCATCAAGGAAGAATAATCATCGTTTTCGAAATAAGGCAATTCAAAGAACTCATTAATAGCGTTTGAAGTTATTGGTACCTTGATTCTGCGAACTGAACTTCTGTCAACTCGCTTGAGGTTAAATTCACATAAAATTCAAGCACTAACTCCTCATCCACACTAGGTCTCTTCTCACAAAACAATTCCCAATTGAGGGCTTCAACAACTTGACGAATACGTGACATAAAGTCTTTGTAGTTGCTTTCTTTCAATGTAAATCCTTTCTCGGGATGCATCTGTTGATGTTTGAAGATACCCCCGTATCTTGCTTTGTCTTCTTCGCAATGGAACTTGTTTTGTGTTTCATCTATTTGGGCACAGGCACGAGTTCTCTTGCGAGGCATGATTAACCTGAACAAAAGATGGTCTCCTGCACACTCACTAAGTACATTAGCTCACCTATAGGCCTCATTCGACCTAAAAGATCAATAAAAGACTCAAATTGCACTTTTTATTGAATTCAAACTAAACTAGGAAAACATAAGTAGAACATAATGAAAATGTTTGTATTCCAACTCCCAAAGTGTGAAAACTAGTTTCATCTGCAACATTGAATTATGACAGGTCAAACTCTCGCACACTTACTTCATTTCTTATCCTCAAGTAAAGAAAAATAAACATGGAAAGTAAATGACAAACCATAAGCAAGTATAGTACAAATATTGGGTTCGGAGTACATAACAAGATGTTTTCATGTTCACACATATGATGCCATAGTCCCAAACTAGGTCTTACACTATATGGTCTTCTTGTCCCCATATGATGCCATAGTCCTAGACTAGGTTTTACATTATATGGTCTTCTTACCATGGCCATGGACTTCCATTTCAGAATTCGTGCTTACTATCCTGGCAGACCCGCGCACACAAGCAGGCTCAACATGTAGACATATGAAACTCATGCAGCTTATGCACAGACTCCTCATGCAGAGACTCCATTATGCTTTTAGGCGTGATTTTGAGTGTACATACTTACTTATAGTGAACAGAAACATACTTTCAGGTGCATTCTTTACGTTTATACTTTCTTCTATGGAGAAGGAACATTTCTTTAAGCTTACGCCTTCTTTACACATTCATCGTGCACAAATTTATTTTTCTTAGCAAAGGCGCATAACATGGCGTAAGCACCACATGCAAGTTAATTAATCATTCATTTTTATAGAATCAACATATTAAATTTGCATGCCTTTCTTTCTTATTTCACAAAATAGTCATTAACATAGAAAGATCAACATATAAATATACAAATATACATGTATACACAAAGAGATTTATTAGAGATTCGTGAGGTGCTCACAGGTCCCTCACGATATCCTCACATAATCCTTGTAACACCGCTTACCCGTGCCCGACGCCGGGACAGGATATGAGGCATTACTGGACTTAATCACAAGCAAACATACAAAACTAGGCTATAAAATTTTGTTCAAATAAAATTCATTCATACATATGCAAATTGTCCCTTATATTGGCCTACAAAGCCCAAAACATACATTGGGAGTAGTTTAGGACTAAACCGAGAATTTTAGAAAACTTTGGGAAAACTTAAAAAATTTTCATGAAACATGGTCACACGCTCGTGTGGTCACACACGCCCATATGGCTTAGGACAAGCCCGTGTCCTTAGCCTGTGTAACTCTCTGTTTATGATGTCATCACACAATTAGGGTTACACGGACAAGTCACACGCCCGTATGCTTAGGTCGTATGGCGAATTAAATTCCAAAAATTAAGTGCAGACTTCACACGGCATGGTCACACGCCTATGTCCTGAGGCCATATCCTTCACACGGTTGAGACACACAACCGTGTCTCTGCCCATGTGTTTACTACAGAGCATTCTGTTTTACCTAATTAGGGTGCAGGGGACACATGGTCGGAACACGCCCGTGGGGCAAACCGTGTGTCACACACAGCCTAGACACATGCCCATGTGTCTATCCATGTGGGCAACTTTGAGGCTATTTTCGCAATTGCCACCTTTATTTACACGAACACATACATGACTTCAAAGGCAATTAACATGGCATAATTGAGCACTTAAACTTACATAAACAAGACATGATCATGATCATTTCATCTTTACTAAAACATGCATAAGACTTCACACTTGGTCAATCCAATTTTTATAGAATTTGTATGCACTAATAGATGTAGATTACTTTCATTTAACATACTCATGCCTTAGTTGTCATCATGTCATTCACTCACAATTCCATCAAGAAATAATCATAGCCACAACACATCTCATCCCATTCTCAAAACAACCAACCACATCACAATTGCATAGGCATATGCATGCATATATGAATACGTTTACAACCCAATAATCAATATGAGCCACATCTCATGGCCTTATACAAAATGAATCAATATCATCATAAGCCAACACGTTTGGCTAAACCAATATGACATATAACTAAAAGACCAAGTCCTTATACATGCCATACTTAAAATACTTAAATTCACTATACCCAAAAGATTAGTTTGATAGTGTGAATCGAACTCTGATGTCCTTCGATCCCTAAGCTAGCTTGGCGACACTATAAGGAAATAGAAAAGGAAAAGGAGTAAGCATAAAGCTTAGTAAGTTTGCATGTAAATAATTAACAACATTAGACATACATTATTATACACATAACATGATAATATTTATCAAAATTACACTTTAAGTCATGTCATTTGCATAATGTACAATAAGACTTATAATCATAATTTATTCATTCACATCTTACCGAGGTCTCATCGATTCATAATCTCAATATTTATGAGCTTTGTGTATGTACTTGTACCCTTTCAACATGATCATACCTTGTCATCTCTTTGACATAGTCTTTGGACTACCCGTTGAACCACTTGGAATTACTAAAGGATACTCGAGAACTCTCATACACATGGTAGGATGCCAATGCCATATCCTGAATATAGTTTTACATGGGATCACCTATCGATGCCAATGCCATGTCCTAGACATGGTCTTATGTGGGATCGTAGATCGATGCTAATGCCATGTCCCAAACATGGCCTTACATGGGATCACATGTCGATGCCGATAGCCCAGCTATGGTCTTACACGAAATTACATATCGATGCCAAAGCCATGTCCCAGACATGGTCTTACATGGGATCGTACATAACCCTAATGTCATGACATTTGTATCCTATCTATTCCTAAGTTTCAACCGGGGTTTCGAGATATCAAACTTCGTCGAATTGTCATTGAGTCATCATTAATTAAATCCACAAAGACAAGTACACAATTCATGCAATATTAAAGCATTAAAAACATAATAATGTAATGTTGCATTATTTACACACGAACTTACGCCGGTACCCAAAATATGGCTACTATTCGATTTAGTCCACAACCTTGTTCTTTCCTCGGTTTAGATCCGGACTCTGTTTTTCTTGATCTATAATAGCAAATTTTTCTTATTTAATTATCACATTGTTCAAAACAGTCCATAAATCATACTTCAGTAAAATTAAAATTTTGTCCCTAAACTTTCACATAATTACAAATTAGCCCCTAGGCTCGTAAAATGAAATGTGTTCATTTTCTTTGATACCCAAGCCTAGCCAAATTTATATCATACTTATATCAACCCATATTTTCTTTCAAATAAGATCTTTAACCACCTATTTTACAACTTTTACAAAAAGGTCCTTTTTAGGTGTTTTCATGAAAAACCACTTAGTAAAAGATGTTTATCATGCACCAAACTTTCATATTCCTCCATTAAACACCAAAATACATGCATGTCACACATGGGTAAGTTTTTGAACATGAACCCGAGCTCAAAATAATGGTAGAAATAGCTAGATCATGCTTCAAAATCTTAAAAACATAAAGAACATTAAAAATGAGGCTAGGACATGCTTACAACCGGGCTTGAAAGTTGAAGAAAAACCCTAGCTATGGCTTCTCAAAATTTTGGCACTTGATGGAGAAGATGGACAAGATTTTTACTTCATTTTCCCTTTTAATTCTTTTATTAACCAAATGACAAAAATGCCCTTAACGCATTTCTTTCAAATTTTTCCTATTCATGCCCATTTTTTTCCATAAAAATAAAAATTGGGAAAATTTTTATTTAAGTACCTCTAATTAAAAATCCATGGCAATTTCATGCTTAAAGCTTCTAGAACTCACATTTTGCAACTTTTTAATTTAGTCCTAAATGTCAAATTGGACACTTTTTCCATAAAATTTCTTCATGAAATTTTCACATAAGCATGCATTTATATCATAGACCTCATAATAATCATAAATTAATTAGTTCTACTTTAGATTTATGGTCTCAAAACCACTGTTCTGATTAGATCCTAATTCGAGATGTTACAATCCTCACGAACACTTAAAAAGAGATTACGAAGTTCTCACCTTTAGCAACTTTAAACATCGGATCCGTGCTTCCTTCGAGTAGATCAACAACCCCTAAACATTAAACCAGAGAAAACTCATCGAGATCTACTCATCTAATTTAGTTTTCCTTTTACCTAAAACACTAAAATCACAAAGAAAAGCTTTACCAAGCTTGCTTTACCAAGTTAAACATAATTGCTCTTCGAAAACTCAGCATGCAAAGGGTATCTTAGAGCTAATCCTCCCATTCCTCGCTCATCCTAAAGGATGAGAGGTTTTTCCCCTAACCTCACCCTTATATAGCCAGAGAATACTTCATGGGGAAGGAAGGGAACAGTCCTCTTCACTCACCTAGTCAACTAGATATTTTTCTTTGTTCCAGAGGATGTTTGACACGTGTGTTAATCCATGTGATCACCAATTAGATGCACAAAAGTTGTAAAGCAATACGTACGGGCATACATAGCTTAAGCCTGGGTCTTAGTCCATATTTTGTTAGGGCATAACTAATATCTCGACTGATCACGCGTTGGCGCATCACGCCTTCTTAGCGGTGACTCTATTACTTGAGTCCACTGTGTGCTTTATTAGGCATCCTTTCCTAATGAATTCTCGCATCAGATTTCGTTATAGATTACATGCACAAATATATGTCAAAAGTCTTTGTGGGGCGAATAACTTTTTACTTTCTTATTGACTATTGGGCTTGCCATACGTCAGGCCTTATACTTAACCTAGAGGAGCTTTCCTATCTTCCTTTGGTTCTACTCTCCCCAAGGGAGAGATAAGATATCTTTCTTGTCTTATATACTTTAATCGTCCCTAGACTTTATTGGGATTCATAAATGTCACATCAATCATTTTGTGGTATTATCCAAATCTTATAAAATCAAAGAAAATAATCAAGTATTTCCCTTTGGTTCTTACCTATTTAGTTCATATTCAGTTGAGCTTTGACTATTGTTTCCTTATAACTTAACTGGCTCAAGGTCATCATTACAAAATACCCTCATTGCTGACATAAACTTCTCAAAACAAGATTTATTTCTTCATTGCCTATAAAAGATTTTTCCACCTCATTCACACCAACCAAAGGCTTTTTGGATGAATATTTCCTCATCAGACATAACTCTTAATCGCTATGTGCTACTTTAGTATCCGCCAACATTAAGGCGTCATAGGCGCACTCAAAATGTAACACCCTAAATTTTGGGCCTAGAAGTAATGGGCCTTGAGTTTGGGATCGGTTAGAAGGCTAATTAAATGTGTTTAAATATTTTATAATTGCATTTTTAGTTTAATTTTTAAGTGATTTAGGAAGGGTTGGTAGTGTGGAAAAAGTCTTGGGTTCGATCCAGGGTTTTAGCAAAATTTTGCATTTTTTTCTAAAGAACCCTGAGCATTAGGTGGAAGGCTTATTAATAAGGCCTGGTAAAATCTCAGACAAGGAAACACTTGGCCTAGTGGTAAAAGGCGTTGGTAGCCAGCAGGAAGTCCAGGGTTCAAGTCCTAGCCTTGGCGAAAATTTTTGTTGCGCATATGATTAGTAGGGAAGCTAGCATTTAGGCCTTATAAATATGTTTGGTGGAAATTCGACACAAAGGATGCACTTGGCCCAGTGGTATGATGGCATTAGGAGTAAGGAGAGGTGCTGGGTTCAAGTCGCGGCATGAGCAAAAAAGAATTCAATTTTGCTGCTTAACGCAAAGAAGGATTACCATTCGGTAGAAGCAATTTGAATACAACTCAAATTGGAATTGTTGTTTAAAATCAAGGTTACAGTGGAGATAAGGATGAGGATTAAGTGTGGATATGATGGTGATAAAATTAGAGAAATTGAAGGGAATTTAAGTTGACGAGTTTAAGTCGATTGGGGAGTGTTTAAGTTGCAGCATAAGCAAAAGGAATTCAATTTTGCTGCTCAACTCAAGGAAGGATTGCCATACTGTGGAAGTAATTTGAATGCAATTCAAATTGGAATTGTTGACTAAAATCAAGGTTACTGTGGAGATAAGGATGAGTATTAAGTGTGGATATGATGGTGATAAAATTGGAGAAATTTAAGGGAATTTAACTTGACGAGTTTAAGTCGATTGGGGAGTGTAGGTTTGTATTTTATTTATTTATTTATTTTTTTTTAGTATATATGTGTGTCGTATGGGCAAGTAAGGGCATTTTTTGTTTTTGTGTGCTTCAGTTGCATATTCTTAGGGGAAATTTCTTCCAACCTCTTGACTCTTTTGTTTTGTTTTTTTGCAAATACCTAAGTACCTTCATCTCCTCTTTTCTTTAAGGCAAACTCTTGATCTTTTCTTCCCTATTTTAATCGAATTAACCTCTTCCTTCTTTAACTTAGTCGATTGCTTCTTTTTCATTTAAAAGCTGATTTTTCTTTATCCTTTCCAATACCATTACTTTCATTAACCTATGGTTTCTCTATTTATTTCTCTTTCTCCCTCTCATTCAAGAGTGTGATCGTTGGCTAAGTATTAGTTGATGGAGAAAGGGGGTTCTAGCAGAGAGGTTGGGATAGAGGCTCCCAAGTTTAAGCGACGTAAGGTGTCAGCCGTTTGGGACTTTTCGCCTGGATGCGGAAGGGGGACTACGTCAGATTTCGAGTTATATAGGTAGATCGTAGCCAATAAATCTAGTCAAAGTTCTGGCGATTATGAATACTTAGTACTCCAGGTGATAAGGTGTGTACTTCTACCTTATGATAGCTTGATATAAAGTCAAAGGTGTGTACATACACTGCACACACATTAGATCGGCAAATCTCGAAATGCCGAAAAGCCAAAATACCAAAAAGCTGAAAGTCTGGCTACGATAGTCTTGCGAGTGCACGAACACTCGTAACGGTTAAATCGATATGTTATTAAAAACCCCATAAGCGATCACATGGATCTGGTCGTACTTAGGCCAACTGGGCCAGAATGGGTTAAAAGGGCCTGATGGGCTGTGGGCCCAAAATAAGTAAATTTGTTGATTTGGTAATAAATGATGAACTAATCATGTTGGTTACATGGCTTGGAATTGATCCGGGCCAGATGGGCCATATGAAAGTGATTTGGGCCTAATGGGCCATATGAATGAGATTGGGCCTAGTAGGCCATATGCATGTATGTAGACTTGTTTGAGCTTTGTAAGAGGTTTTGGGCCTAGTATTTGATAACTACTTAAACAGACATAAAACTTAAATAATTAATTAATTGCGACCGTGTACAAGTCATAAGGTTAAGGTGTGGCAATGGGTATATGCATGTCTATGATTGGATCTAGGGAGAGCTTAGTACTTAAGCGGTCTTAATGACTCATCTCCTCTTCTCTGGAATCCTACCTGGCGCATAATATTTATTCACTTTAGCCAACGGGGACTTTTTAACGGGCCAAGGTAAGTAAGTAGACCCATAATGATGAGAAATGACCAAAATTCCCTAAGTGCGATAATGACTAAAATACCCCTATGTGTTGAATGTAAGATTTATGGATGTTACATGTATACCTGCTGCATTCATATGATATTCTATTTAGGTTGTATATGGGTTGGGAATTATGTTACGAAGGAAGAATATGAGAATCGCATGGTTGCTTGATGACCGTGGATCCACTGATAGCTATTAAGCCCAATATTTGTTTAGCAGCTTGCTGTAATAAAGATAGTACTGCAATCAGGCTACCATTGATGTGTATCGAATGGATGGGCCGATATTTATATCCCCACATGATGTGTACCAGGGGACGGAGTTGGTGTGTAGCGGTTGGATTATTGGGGTGGGTTGCACAGTATTGCATGTATGATATTATTGTGATATGGTGTAACGCCCCAAACCCGGCCCGAACATTACGGCCAAATCTGGCGCATCACATTGAAGTGTTTTAGCGAAAATCATGTTTTCATTAAAAACCCTTCTTAAAATAAAAGAAACCTTAACTACCTTTTAACCACTTGTTTAAAATATATGATTTTATGAAAACATGTCATTTTAAAATGTAGTTGCAAAAACGTAGAAGAGACATACTATAGATTAAGAAACCATGTTCAACTTCTTATAATTACGTCACATAAAAATAATAATCCAAATAGTAACAAAATGGAAGGCCTTATTACAATCCAGTCTGAAATCATTAATAATCAGAAAACTTGTATGCTTTAAAATGAAAAAAACAAATCTAAATTGTCTTGCTAGCTGGCAACCCAGAGTCCCTCCAAACATCGAACCTTCTACTGAGCATCACTTGAAAATAAAATAAAAGAGGGGGTGAGTTTTCGAAAACTCAGTGTGTACAACCCTCATCAAACAAACATGCAACAGACAAATTATTTTGGGCCTAAGCCCAATTCAAATACAGTAGCCTTTGGGCCTTAGCCCATTTTGGCCTCAGTAGGGCCTGAACCCATGTCAATTTCCATATATCATATTTAACTGGGCCAAGCCCTTTTCATAATCCAATCATGATGTATGTATGCAAATGCTTATATCCCCATCTAACCTGTACACCCCCTTTTCAACCAACACTTACTGTGGGGAGATACTCGACCCACCCATCCTTATTACAACCCGGTGTAGAACTAGTGCGGCCCCACATAACGGTGTAGCATAGCTGCTTATAAATGGTGTAACATTGATTAAGGCACTACTTAACGGTGTAACAAAGCTGCTCGGTGGCTAAAAAGCTGTTGGTGGATCCACAGTCGTCGAGCAACCATGCGATCCTTATACACTTCCTCCAATCATAAGCCCAGCCCATATGCAAATAATAATGTATAGATGCAGCATATATCATACATAGATCATACTCATAACATATCGGGGTATTTCAGTAATTTCTACCCTACAGGGGTATTTTGGTAATTTCTTAGTAGTATGGGTCTTAATTACGAACTTTAGCCCATCAACAAGTCCTCATTGGGCAAAGTGAATAGACACTATGCACCAGGTAGGATTTCAGAGAAGAGGAGGTGGGTCATTAAGACCACTTAAGTACCAAGGTCTTTCTAGATCCAATCCTAGACATGCATATGCCCATTGCCACACTTTACCCTTATGACTTGTCCACAGATGAATTTAATAAATTAGTTAAGTTTTATGCTGCTTAAGGGTTTATTAGAAACTAGGCATACAAGTCCATGACAAAACCCTAACAAGTCTACAAGCTTCCACACATTCATATGGCCCATCAGGCCCAATCACATTTATATGGCCCATTAGGCTAAATCACACTTATATGGCCCATCAGACCTGAATCCAATCCAAACCATTCAACAAACTTAATTAGCTCATCACATATTACCAAATTATCAACTTTTTCTTATTTGGGCTCACGGGCCCGTCGGGCCCATTTGGCCCATTCTGGCCTAGTTGGCCAAAACATGACCCAAGTCCATGAGATCTCTCATGGGGTCTCTGGTATCGTATCGAATACCCTCTTATGAGCGTTCGTGCACTCGTAAGACTACCGTATCCAAACTTTTAGTTTTTCGGCATTTCGACATTTCGGCATTTAGGCTTTTCGGCATTTCAAAATTTGCCGATCTACTGTGTGTGCGAAGTGTGTGTACACACCTGGTAAGCAAGTGTGATGTGATCTTTTTAGCTTCAAACCTACAATCAATATCACTCTTTGATTAATCGCACGTTTAATACATAACTTTTCCAAAAACCGAAGCCTCACCTTAACCTTACCTTGAACACCAATCCCTCATAGATTTTCCTTGACCACGTATTCCCTAGACTAAACCACAAAAATCCTAAAGAGCAATTCAGTAGAGAGATAAAATCCGAGATCCAATACTAATTCCCTACCAAAGTCGATTAGAAAGAGTGAGGGAGAAGAGTAATAGGTATTAACAATACTAGCCGAAAAAGAGATAAGGTACTTACACCAAAAGAGTAATCGGCCCAAGGGTGATTTAGCTTTTCGGCTTTTAAACTAATATGGTGAATAAGGTTTGTCGATGCCACTTTGAAAATGGGAGGGGGTATTTTGAAAATAGAAGTCGCCACCAACCTTTTAAAGTGTGATTGGATCACTTTAAAAAACGTTTTGGTCTACGAAATTACGAGAAAATAGGTTCGGGAGTCAATTACGTACAAGGAAGGATTAGCACCCTCGTAACGCCCAAAATTGGTACCAAATTGAATAATTTTGTCCTAATGTTAGAAGTTTGAAAGAATTTAGAAATGAGATTTCCTTTAAAACTGAAATGATTTGAGTTAAAAAGAATCAAGATTCCTTCGTTCCAAAAAAGTATAAACATCACACCCAACATGATTGGACACGATATCTTTAAACTTTCATAACTGAAATTATCTTGTGGTTTGTGAAACTCTTTTAAAAGGATATTTTTAGATATTTAGAGAAACGGGAAATCGCAACCCAGTATGTTAGGGTACTACTTCCCGAATTCCTAAATATCAAAACATTGCCTCACTTTTTAAAATCTTTTGGATCGAATGAAATATATAAAAAAAATTCTTTAAAATGATGATGCGTTTAACACATTACAAAGAACCAATATTTAAATAAATTAATCTACATAATATCTTCTTTAACATTCTACGCAAATATGATATAAAAGCAATGAATAATGGCATAAATTACACAATATACATTATCATTTTATACACATATTATCGTAAATAACATAAATGTTCATGCATCATTCTTATATGCAAAATACAACGTAGTGCATAGTGAATACGACAAATATAAATTGCAATATACATAATGTTTTATGCAAATGTAACTTAAATCAACATAAATAATTAATTTCATGCTAATATGAAAAAACAAAAACAAATAATATATAAGATTTAACCTACTAAACAATATCAAAATAAAAGAAAACCAAAAAATAAATAAGCAAATTATAATATATAAAATATAAATCAAACAAAAATAAAAATAAAGATATTTAGAAATATTTAGAATAATATAAAAATAATAAAGGAGAACCCCTTTTTTACAAAAATGGTACATGTACAAATCATATTATAAGGTTTAATAATTTAATATACTAAGAAATAACGTGCTAAATAAAGATATTACACATATTTATATAATAAAAATTTAAAAAATATATGTAATTAATAAGTAATAAAATAATAAAATAGAAGTAATGTAAGCAATAATTTATAGTAAAATATATGATATATAAAAAATTTAAAACCAAAATACATATATAATGATAAAAACTATATGATAAATAAAATATAAAATAACAAGAATGATATACTAAGTAAATTTACATATAAAAATATAGTAAAATAATTAATATATATAGTAAAATATATATAATAAAATATAAATGTTATAAATAACATATGATAAAAATATATAGTAAAATTTATAAAAATGTATATAATATTATAATATAAATAAAATAATATATTATTATATATATATAACTAATGTTTATAAAAAATATATATAGTATTTAAAATAAATTGAATTTATATAAAAAAATTAAATTGAATTTAATTTTAGAACTTTAGGGTTAATTATAAATAAATTTAAAAAATGTGGGCCAATTTGAAAAAAGTGTTAAACCAGAAGGATTCATTAGGCAATTTGCCTTTATCCCCGAAAACGACATCGTTCCTCAGAATAGGTCTTATAATGACCAGAGGGACTAAATTGAATTAATTGTAAAACAGTGGAGTCAACTTTAAATAAAAATAAAATGTAATTGTAAATTTTAAAAAAATGGAAGGACCAATTGAATGATTTACCCTTTTTAAAAAAAACACGCGGATTTCATCTGGGTTTTGGGTCAACACGCGGATCCTGGCTTAAACGGTGTCGTTTTGGTACTTATCTGATTAAGCAAAATGACGTCGTTTTCAAAAGGCTATATAAACCCAAATTTTGGTTTTAAAATCATTTGAACCCGGGGTTTTAAAAAAAAAACTAAGAAAATCCTCTGAAAGAGGATTGGGGATGTGGCTCTCGGAGCTCCGTTGAGCTTCCGTCCCCGATCTCTCACGCGCTCACGTGCCAACGTGCCGCCACTGACTTAGCCATGTACGGCGGTCGGAAACCGAATAGTCTCGATTTTACAACGCGATCTCAACGGTAAACTCTTTTGATTTATTTTGATAATACTTGCATGTTATTTAGAGAAGAAAAAATAAAAGGTAAAGATATATCACCTCTGTCTCTTTGATAAGATGCTGATATTTTATTGTGTATGTATATGTATCCAAAACGTATCCTCCTTATTACAAATATGAAGAAAGGCTTTATAGCCTTTTATCTGCTGTTATTTCTTGCCATTCTTGTCCGTTTGTTTTCCTTTTTCTGTCTTGTAGGTACCAAAAATCTGGCGAAGATCGTGTTGTGAATGCAAATCTTGCCTAGTGACCACAGGACGGCCTCTGCTGCAAAGACCTCGGCACCGATAGAGGCGCAAAGGTCAGTGGTGGGGCCTGAGATCACGGCGCACTGATGCGAGGCAAACGGCGGTGACGTTCGGAGTGCCCAAAGCCTCTGGTCAATGCTTTGATGGGACCTCATGCAAGGTGACCATCGATCTGACCAGCATTGATGAGGGCCAACTGGGGTGACGTGAGGGGACAGGGCCATTGATGGCCCTTGCTTCGGGAGTTGGAATGGCTCTGACATGGCGAAGCTTCTAGAACTGCTCCTGCGGCGCTGAGATTCCAAGGAAACCCTAGGGTTTCCTGCTGGTGTTTCAAGTCTTTGGGCCTTTTAGGCCCGAGTGGCTCGAGTCTGTAGAAGATTGGTTTGGGTAGAGGGTTTAGATATTTGGGCTTGGGTGTAACCGGGCTAATGGGTAGTTTTAAGTATTCAGTTGGGCTAAAATGTAATCGGGTCTTTGGGCTTTGTACATGGACTGTATAAAAACTATTATTTTTAATTTATGTTTTTTTATTCATTTATGGGCCCGGGCGAATTTGTGTTATTACAGCTGCCCCTTTTTGCTTATTACTGTGTAACAGGAATAAAGCAAAGATTATATAAGGACCAAATTTGCCCGTCCTGGCCAAGCCTCAAAGTCTTGATCCTCATCTTCCTCAAAGGTATTCTGATAGCTTCCAGAATGTCAAATTGGCTATCTTAAATCTACTTCTTGCAAACTCAGGAACGACAAATCCGTTATCTTCGATCTGTTCTCTGACAATATGGAGATGCCAAATCTACAATTTTTGACCTGCTCTCTGACAATATGGAGACGCCAAACTACTATATTCGACCTGCTCTCTGACAATACAGAGACGCCAAATCTGCTATCTTCTATCTGCTCTCTAACAATACAAAGACGCCAAATCTACTGTCTTCAATCTGTTCTCTGACAATACAGAGCCGCCAAATCTATTTTCTTTGATCTGCTCTCTGACAATACAGAGACACCAAATCTGCTATCTTCGATTTGCTCTCTGACAATACAGAGATGCCAAATCTTCTATCGTCGATTTGCTCTCTGACAATACAGTGATGCCAAATCTTTTATCTTCGATCTACTCTCTGATAATATAGAGACGCCAAATCTGCTATCTTCGACCTGCTCTCTTACAATACAGAGATGCCAAATCTACTATATCCGATCTGCTCTCTGACAATACAGAGACGCCAAATCTGCTATCTTCGATCTGCTCTCTAGCAATACATAAACGCCAAATCTACTATATTCGATCTGCTCTCTGACAATACAGAGATGCCAAATCTGCTATCTTCGATCTACTCTCTAACAATACAAAGACACCAAGTCTACTGTCTTCAATCTGTTCTCTGACAATACAGAGCCACCAAATCTATTTTCTTTGATCTGCTCTCTGACAATACAGAGACGCCGAATCTTCTATCTTCGATCTGCTCTCTGACAATACAGAGACGCCAAATCTACTATATTTGACCTGCTCTCTGACAATACAGAGACACCAAATTTGCTATCTTTGATCTGCTCTCTGACAATGCAGAGACGCCAAATCATCTTAGATTTGCTTCAGCGTAAACACGTGAAAGCCAAATCAGCTATGTCTTCGATCTGCTCCTTGTAAACGCAAGGATGCTAAATCATCTTGGATCTACTTTGATGTGAAAACATCCAAAGGTTAGATCTGCTATGTCTTCGACCTGCTCTCTGTCGAATATGAAGATGCCAAATCTGTTTCTTCGATTTGTTCTCTGACAATATAGAGACACTAAATTTTCTATCTTCGATCTACTCTGTGATAATACAGACACGCCAAATCTGCAGTCTTCGATCTACTCTCTGACAATACAGAGACGCCAAATCATCTTAGATTTGCTTCAGCGTACGTGAAAGCCAAATCAGCTATGTCTTCGATCTGCTCCATGTAAACGCAAGGATGCCAAATCATCTTGGATCTATTTTGATGTGAAAACATCCAAAGGTTAGATCTGCTATGTCTTCGACCTGCTCTCCGTCAAATATGGAGATGCCAAATCTATTTCTTCGATTTGTTCTCTGACAATACAGAGACACCAAATTTGCTATCTTTGATATACTCTCTGACAATACTGAGATGCCAAATCTGCTATCTTCGGTCTGCTCTTTGACAATACAGAGACGCCAAATCATCTTAGATTTGCTTCAGCGTAAACACGTGAAAGCCAAATCAGTTATGTCTTCGATCTGCTCCTTATAAACGTACGGATGCCAAATCATCTTGGATCTACTTTGATGTGAAAACATCCAAAGGTTAGATCTGCTATGTCTTCGACCTACTCTCCATCGAATATGGAGATGCCAAATCTGTTTCTTCGATTTGTTCTCTGACAATACATAGACACCAAATTTGCTATCTTCGATCTACTCTCTGACAATATAGAGACGGCAAATCTGCTATCTTTGATCTACTCTCTGACAATACAGAGACGTCAAATCATCTTGGATCTGCTTCAATGTAAACACGTGAAAGCCAATTCTGCTATGCCTTAGCCTGTTACCCCACTGCTTAGGGGGTTAAGGTGCATCGATCTTCATTGTCCCTTGAAGGACTTAACCTGTATAATGCGTATAAGTTCATGCCTAATGATTAGGATGCTATGATCGAAGTGAGTCAAATGCTCCTAATTAAACCTGCTATAATGCAAAATGTTTATGAATATGACCCCTATTCTAGACGTCACCACTCATTACTTCGTCAAAGTTTGTTTCGAAGTATCATTCCTACTCAGCCTATGGATTTGTATCATTCTTCAAATGCTATGACCCACCAAAAATGTCTATAAGATGATCCTCTCTTAGGATCGAATTGTTTGATTTGTCCAATCATCATTTTGGACTAAATAAAGATTTTTCTCGAGTTCTTTCAAACCTCACTTACATGAATTCCTCGAACAATTGTTCTGTTTTAGTTTCTTGTATTATCTAGAAATTTCCAGAGTAATGAGCAAAACTTCATTTGTGAAAATTATTTAGTTCATCTATCATTATTTTAATGCAACATACTTTAAGAATAATGGAAGATGAATTTAATTAGATTTGAATGAATTTGTCAAAAATACAAAGGAAATTAATCTGAGAGCCTATCTTTGAGAAGAAATAGAATCTAAAGATAGCAAATAGGACAAAAGTTAGATGCCTTAGATATCGCTGCTTGAGCATCTATACCCCATATCCATGAAGACTTTCTTGAGTTCAACATGTGTTTAAAAGATTCAAAGTACTTTGTTGATGCACCGATATACAACGCGCTTCGCTCTTTGTTGAATCAGATATAGTAAGATTACTGTGTATTCTTCAAAATTTGAACTGCCCTTTCAGGATTTCAACTCAAAACCCCTTTGGTCACAAGGCGCCCTTTGCGGGTTTTCACCTTGGCCTCTCCGTTTTTTTTTCGAGAACTCAAGGCGCCCTTTGCGGGTTTTCACTTTGGATTCTCCTTTCCTTTAGACAAAGTACTTTTTGACTGAGTCTGAATTCATTGGATTGGGTAAACTCTTCCCATCCATTTTCGTTAAGATCAATGCCCCCCTAGAGAAGGCTTTCTTCACGACATACGGCCCTTCCCAATTTAGCATCCATTTTTCTCTAAAGTCCTTCTAAATGGGAAGAATCTTTTTCAATACAAGGTCCCCTTCGTGGAATTCTCTTGGATGAACCTTCTTATCATAAGCTCGCATCATTCGCTTCTGATACATCTGACCATGGCGAATGGTTTTTAGCCTCTTTTCTTCGATCAAGTTCAATTGGTCATACCGGGATTGAATCCATTCTGCTTCATCTAGTTTTATCTCCGAAAAAATTCGAAGAGAAGGTATTTCTACTTCAATAGGTAACACTGCCTCCATTCCATATACCAACGAAAAAGGGGTTGCCCCAGTAGAAGTTCTGATGGATGTTCGATAAGCTAAAAGTGCAAATGGTAGTTTCTCATGCCAATCTCTATAGGTTTCAGTCATTTTCCCCACTATCTTCTTAATGTTTTTGTTAGTAGCTTCCACTGCCCCATTCATCTTTGGGTGATATGGAGATGAATTATGATACTTAATCTTGAACTGACTACAAACTTCTGCTATCGTTCTATTGTTTAAGTTCAATGTATTGTCTGATATGATCCTTTCAGGCATCCCATACCGACAAATAATTTCCTTTTTCAAGAAACGCCCTACTGCTGACTTAGTAACATTTGCATAAGAAGCAGCCTCCGCCCACTTTGTGAAGTAATCGATGACCACAAAAATAAAGTGATGCCCATTTGAAGCTTTTGGTGATATTGGCCCAATGACATCCATGCCCCACATGGAAAAAGGCCATGGAGAAGTCATAACATGTAGAGGTGAAGGTGGTACATGAATCTTGTCTCCGTAAATCTGACATTTATGGCATTTCTTGGCGTGCTTGATACAATCCCCTTCCATAGTAGACCAATAATATCCGAACCTCATGATTTGTCTAGCCATCGTAAGACCATTAGCGTGTGTCCCACAAACACCCTCGTGAACTTCTTCCAAGATTAACTTAGCTTCCACGGCGTCAACACATCTCAACAGTACTTGGTCCTTTCTTCTTTTGTACAAGATGTCCCCATCCAAAACGTAATCGCAGGCTAATCTCCTTAAAGTTCACTTATCATTTTCAGTTGCCTATTCTGGGTATTTACGATCTCTCACATATCGCAATATATCCTGATACCAAGGATTATCATCTTTTTCTTCTTCCTCAATGTTACAAAAGCAAGCTGGAGCCTCAAAGATACTTATCTGAATGGGTCTCATCTCCTTCTCTTTATGCGCTCTGATCATTGAAGCCAAGGTTGCTAAAGCATCTGCCATCTGGTTTTCGTCTCGTGGGATATAATTGAAAGTGATGTCATCGAACTCCTCAAGTAACCCCAAAACTACCTTTTGATAATTGATCAATTTAGGATCCCTTGTCTCCCATTCACCTTTAAGCTGGTAAATTACCAACGCAGAGTCTCCATATACTTCTAAAGTTCTTATTCCTCGCTCTATAGCCGCTCGGAGTCCCATGATGCATGCTTCATACTCAGCCATATTGTTTGTGCAATCAAAATCCAACTTGCACGTGAATGGATAACAATCGCCATTTGGGGATACCAGGACTGCCCCAATTCCATTTCCCACCGCATTGGATGCCCCATCAAAGCTCAACTTCTAATGATAATCCTCTGTATTTGTTACGCACATCAACTCCTCATTTGGGAAATCAAAATTCAACGGCTCATAGTCTTCTAGAGCTCTACTAGCCAAAAATTCGGCTATCACACTTCCTTTTATAGCCTTCTAGCTCACATAGACTATGTCAAACTCTGAAAGCAGAATTTGCAACCTCGCCATTCTCCCATTCAACGCTACTGACTCCATTATATACTTTAAAGGATCAAGTTTTGAAATAAGCTAAGTAGTATGATAGAGCATGTACTGTCTTAACCTTCGAGTCGTCCAGATTAAAGCACAACACAATTTCTCAATTGGCGAATATCTCATCTCACACTCTGTAAATTTCTTACTGAGGTAGTATATCACCTTCTCCTTTCTTCCTGACTCGTCATGTTGACCAAGCACACATCTCATGGAATTACTAAACACCGAAAAGTACAGAATTAGTGGTTTATCTGGACTGGGTGGAGATACTACTGAAGCGTTTAACAAGTATTACTTGACTTTATCAAAGGCATTCTGGCATTCCTTATCCCAAGCACCTTGGTTGTGTTTTCTAAGGAGGCGAAATATAGGGTCACATTTCTGAGTTAATTGTGAAATAAACCGAGCAATAAAATTCAACCTTCCAAGAAAACCCCGAACTTCTTTCTGAGTGCGTGGTGAAGGCAAATGTCGTATGGCTTTAACTTTGTCTGAGTCAACTTCTATTCCTTTTTTGCTGACCACAAAGCCTAATAATTTCCCCGACCTAGCTCTGAAAGTACACTTTACCAGATTAAGTTTTAACTGAAACTTCCTTAATCTCAAGAATAGTTTTCTCAAAACTTCAATCCTTCTCCGTTCGAGATTTGGCAATCATATCATCGACATACACTTCAATTTCCTTGAGCATCATATCGTGAAATAAGGTCACCATAGCCCTTTGGTATGTTGCCCCTACATTCTTCAACCCAAAGGGCATTACTTTGTAACAGAAGGTACCCACAATGTTATGAAGGTGGTTTTATCCATGTCTTCAGGAAGCATCTTTATCTGATTGTACCCCGAGAAACCATCCATAGAAGAGAATAACGAATATCCTGCTGTGTTGTCTACCAAAGTATCTATGTGTGGCAGAGGAAAATTATCTTTTGGGCTAGCTTTGTTCAGATCTCTGTAATCAACGTACATTCGTAACTTCCCATCTTTCTTAGGGACTGGTACAATGTTAGCTACCCATTCAGAGTACTTCACCTCTTGTAAGAATCCTGCATCGAACTACTTTTTAACTTCGTCCTTTATCTTCAATATGATATCTGGCCTCATTCTTCGCAACTTCTATTGGACTGGATTACAATCCTGTCTTATTGGAAGGCGATGCACCACAATATCAGTATTTAACCCTGGCATATCTTGATAGGACCATGCGAAGATATCCTTGAACTTGCATAGCAACTCAATCAGTCCTTGCCTTGTGTCCTCGGTAATATGCGTGCCAATTTTCACCTCTTTCCCTTCCTCTAGAGCTACATTTTCTATTGCCTCTTTCTCATGAGGCATGATTTGTTTCTCTTCCTGTTTTACCATCCTCAACAGATCCAGAGACACATCACAATCCTGGACATCTTCAAAATCCTGAGATTCCTCTAAACACATGTCTTGCTCGCGAGAGAAATCAGGATTTGTAATATCAGTGCTCATGTCATTGATATCTAGGGATCTGTGAGGTATAAAGAATATACAAAGGATGAATGAATTTAAGAATGATTATTTATGTGCTATGAATGAAAGAATAAGAATTGCCAAAATTTAACGGAATATTGGTTGATAAAAATGAAACAATACTCGTTCAAATTGATAAAAGTTATGTTTTATTAAAAAAATAATAGATGATCGTAAGCCTATTTCACAAATGTAATCCTATTACTCCAAAGCCCTAGAGTAACAAGAATGTTTCAAAAATTACTCTGAAAAATTCCTAAAGACTACAGGAAGTTCCTTCGCAGTCTAATTGTTCAAAGAGCTTCCCGGTTCGTAAGGGCGAATGCCCTCAAGGTTGCCTTACTCCTATCCTTCGTCGTGTATAACATTAATCTGATGACTTTTTTCTATAAGTAACCCTCCCGATATGTAGGTTTGGGATATTAGAGGAAATTTCATCAGCTCCCACTCCACTTCTCTTCCATTAAGGCGCGCCCTTCTTCCCTCTTGGCGTTTCTCAACTTCCTTCCTTCTTTGCTTGTAGTCTGGCTTAAAGCCCAAACCAAAACGATCTCTCTTCTCTTTCAGTTCTGAGATTCGAGTCCCTCCTTGCAGGTATTTTCCTAACCCTCTTCCTGGTAAGGTTTCCTTTCCCACCATCATTTGTAGAACCATCCTTGTAGCTCTTTCTATTTTTGTCGCCGGTAGCTCACTCTCTTCTAAAATGAAGGTTGTATTCACAAATTCTAAAGAGTGAAAGGAACACTCAATAGACTCTTTGTTCGTCACGACATAAGGGGCTTTGCTAGTGACTGCGACTATAATGTCCTCCTCTGTATTGATGGTTACTAACCGTCCATCCGTCACTAACTTCAATTTCTGGTGCAACGACGAGGGCACCGCTCTCGCTGAGTGTATCCATGGCCTGCCTAATAAGCAATTTTAGGAAGGCTTGATATCCATCACCAAGAAGTCTACTTCGTATATATTTGGCTCAATTTCTAAGGGGATGCCAATCCTTTCCATCACCTTCCTTTCTGTACCGTCAAAGGCTCTTACCACATTTTGACATGTCTTTATGTAAGAATCGTCAATGGGTAATCTGTTCAATGTAGACAATGGTAGAACATTCAAAGCCGATCCATTATCGACGAGCACGCTTGGGAGTGTGTACCCCTTGCATCGAGTGGTGATGTACAAGGCCTTAGTTGACCCCCTGCCCCCCGGTGGGATTTCATCATCATTAAAATAGATGAAATTATCCACACTTATGTTATTCATCAACCGGTCCAGCTTGTTAACGAATATGTCATGGGTGACATATGTTTCGTTGAGCACATTCATCAATGCATCCCGATGCACCTCAAAACTCAGAAGTAGAGCCAATACTGATATGCGAGTCGGCTGCTTACGCAACTGCTCGACCACACTATACTCGCTATACTTAAGGACCTTTAGAAATTCCTTATCCTCCTCCTCCTTTACTGGCTCCTTGATAGGCACTTCAGCCTCTTTTTCCTTTTCCGCACTAACATTCTTTATTTTTGTGGGCTCCTCTCTGATGCCCACCGCATCATACCACTTCCCACTCCGTGTATGGGAACCTTCAACTTGTATATCCTTAGACGTACTGGCTATACTCCCCTCCTCCGGCACTGTCACACTGCAGTCATAACTCTATGGTACCCTCTTGCTATCCTTATAAGGGAAAGGTGCAAGCTTATGAATAATGACCTTAGGCACCATTTTTGCTCCCACTTCATTATTCCCCAGTAGGGGAATAATAATCCTTGGCCGGCTAGTTCCTTTATGTTCATCCTCCAGCACACATACTTGTTTTTCACAAGAACTACCTTCAAAAATTTGTAGTTCTTTGTTGTCTATAAAGCCTTGCACCAAGGCCTTGAACTCTTCACAATCTTGAACTTCATGTCCTTCTTTCTCATGGAACTTACCATAGTTCCCTACTTATCCTCTATCATTTTTAGAGGTTAACATACTTCTCTTCATTATCTCCTCCCAAATCACCTTCATAGGCATCCTCACCTCAGCAACATCTTCCTTCATTTTCCTTTCACTGACTTCGCCAATGGTATTTACTCCTTGATCGCTATGATTTGGGAACGGGTTTCAGTATTAGGGGTATTGTCAAACTTTACTACCCCCATCTTAATAAGCCTCTCTACGGCCTTCTTAAAATCGGTACAGTTTTCGATCGAATGCCCCGGTATTCCAGCATGGTATTCGCATCTGGCATTTGCGCCATACCATTTTGGATATGGGCTTGTAGTGGTTTCAAGTGAAAAAAAAGAAATAGCATGTGCATCGTATAAGCTTTGATAAAGCTCACGATACGTCACGGGAATAGGTGTGAATTGCATCCTTTCAAAATTCTGCCTTGTACCTGACTCCTGCCTTTGAGAACTCTGTTGCTCAACCGCAGCCATTTTAGGTTGACCAACTGTGATTGCCCTCATGTTAAAGGTGCTTGCGTTTTCTAGTGCCCTAAATTTCTCCTCTAGCCACCTACAACGTTCCTCTAATTGCCTTGATGATTCGAGTCTCATTTCTTCCCTCTCAGCTACATCTAGATCAGGGATAACCAGATTGGTAGGATTGTCTCCAGGATTGAATCCCGAACCAGTTTGAAAGTTCATAGGGATTCCAGCATCAACTTGACTCTGTTGAGGTCTTATTGTGACAGACGGCCCTCGTGGATATGCCTCAGGTTGGTTTTGTACGTGAGGTGGAGTGAAACCAGGAGGATGACCCTCATTACCCTCTTCAGTGATAGTCATAGGGGCTTTTCCTTTATCTGTAGCCCTCAGTAGTTGAGCCATCTCAGCCATCATGTTCCTTTGAGCCTCCAACATTTGCTCCCTCATGTCGTTTTGCCATTTTGCCAATTGCTCTTGCAATTGGTCCTGTATGTCCTTTTGTAGCTGCTCAAATCTTTGATCCATATTCTTTGATTTAGCGCGTGTACCGTAAGGATGTGTTGCTTCTAGATTTTCTTTCTCTTACTCTCTTTCTCCCTAATAATTTTAACTAATTAGGGTCTTTCTATAAACTTGAATGCATATGATGTGATGAGCTGCAAATGCATGAATGCAAAAAAAATGTCGATTCTAATTAAGTTTTATTTTAGAAAACATTATTTAAGGAACAAAAATCTTTTCATAAAACGAATTACAAATACACTTTCGCCCGTAGGCCTAGAGTCTTAACCCTATCCAATAATAATGCTAACTCTCGTCCTCTGTCTGACGATGACTCATACATTATACTCAGTGTTCTAGCTTGTATTGCCAAATCCTGCAAGTGTTCAGCAACCTCTCGAATCCGAACTAAGGCCTCTTCCATGACATGATCTCTATCTCCCACTTGATTCCGAAGATGGTGAAGTTCTTCCTTCCACTATTTTTCTCTTGCCTTGAGTTGCTCAATCCGTAGCTCACAGTCCTGTAGTGCTGCTTACAACCCTCCAATGTTGTGCTTCATTTTCTCAATCTTATCCAAGCTTGCCTTTAACTCGATCACAGGGTTACGACTTTGGTGATGATGAAGAGATAGTCCAAGCTCAGCCACCTTAAATTTTAGTTCTTGATTTTCCTTCTCTAGGGTCTAATTATGCTACTGCCTCTCTTAGAACTTCTTTTCCCAATACTCGGCCTTGGCTCTTTCCTTTTGAATCTCTTGTTGCCACTGCTCTGAAGATCTTCCTAATCCGACCCTTTTCAAGGTTACTTGGGCTTTTTTGTAGTGCGTCTTTAAATTATCTCGATTTTCCTCAATCTTTCTCTTTTCCTTTTTCACCTTCTCGACTTCCATCTTTTGAACATCGACGTCGAGACTTAAGCACATTTTTTCCTCTTCGAGCTTTTCAATCCTCTTTTCAAGCTCTGAATTCTTTCTCTCGAACTCTTGCTTCATAACCTCCAACTCTGATGGAATCACTCGTAAGCTCTCCTCTAATGATCGAGCCACCCCCAAAATTGGCTTAGGGACATTATCGTTGACTCTTCTACTAAACCACCTTTTATACTCAAGGGTTGACGTCGAGCCTTCGGTCAAGATCTTCATACAGAAAGGCTTCTTCCAAGCCTCAAAAATCTCTCGCACCCTCTTCTTATAGTGATCTCCTTTATAAGAGAAATCATCTGAGCTAAACCCTGTGTAGCCAGTATGAACTGCCTCGCTCAATATTGCCTTAGAACAAGCAATGGTACATATCCAATAACTCCCCAAATTCCTGGCAAAGGGACCCAATCAAAACTGCCACTGCGGTAAAGGACTTCACTAGGAACCAACCAAGGAGGCTTCCACATAACATCCTCCTCTCGAAGATTCTAAAGAATGTCTATCCACCTCTCCTCTGAAATGTCATCTCTCCTAGGCATGTCTACTGCTTCCTTTAGTGGAGAGTAGTCTTTGAAGAACACTCGGCAAGGAACCTTATCAACCTTCCAAAAATGACTGTGAAACCAAACCAACAGCAACTGTGCACATCCAATGAACCTTCCTTCACCAGCTCTTTCACATGCACTTAAGGATCTAAACGTCCCAGCTAGGATTACAGGCACGGGTGTGTTTTGTTTACTAAGTCGATCGAATAAATCCGCAACTGCCTCATCTATGTGTCCCAAAGCCTTTGGGAAGATCACTAAACTATAAATACTTAAAGCTAGGACGTCGACCCTTTTCTTCACGTCTGGATGTGTTGATATGAAATCCCTCAAAACGGCCCATGGAACGCACTTACTATCACCCTTTTGCTGCACACGAGCTACAGCCCACTACTCACTCATCCTAGTAATCATTACCAACTTCTTCATAAAAGTTGGAAGGCTAGCAGGCCTAACATAAGCCTTGTAACCTTGAATCCTCGAGCAACGCAGTAAAGTTGTATACTCCTCCAAAGTAGGTACAAGATTAACATCACCAAATGTAAAGCAACTATAAGCATTGTTCCAGAACTGTACCATAGCTTGAAACAAATGCCTATCTACTTTGACGACTAGCAAATAGGGAAGGTCTCCGTAATTCTGATAGAAAAGCTGCTTAGCCTCGTCATCCCATTGGGCCCAAATGTCTCTCAACTCCTGAAACTCATTTTATGTCGAATTAATACGAGTGAAGTCCCATAACTCTGATGTATACCCCTCGATGACACTATCTCCCTTCTCTAGCTGGGTTTTCTCTGACCAGGTACATACAGAGGCGTTGTCCTCTATTTTATTAAGATATTCATTCCTCATTACAAAACTTTCTAATCTAGAAATCAAACCTTGAATCGACACCTTTAAATGTTGAGTGACATGCAATAACAACAAAATAAAAAATAGGTCAGTGTCATATATAAAAAAAATGATAAACAAGTACTTACAATGGTAGCTTACTAAAGGCTATCTCTATTTCCCTAGGGTAAACACTTAAAGTTCACTATATGTGTTTTAGCTCTAAAGCAAGGGTACCTGAACCAGCAGATTCCTCGATCTTCACCCATTATAGGCTCATATAGACCAAGTTCAGTTCAGGGGGACACATTTCCCTATGGCGATACGGAGATGAAAATCTCACGAAGACATAGGTACAGTATCCCGGAAGCAATCCACTAGCTCATACGAAGGTGAAAACCTCACGAAAGCGTAGCTTCTCACTCCCACTTAAGGGTTTAACCACAATGGTCATGCAAATGCAACGTACGGCAATAAGATAACAAACATATGTAGCAAACACATGTAAAAAGGATCAAATTTTAAATTTTCCAAACTTCCGACATTAAGACATAAAATAATCAATTTCTTGGCTCGACTCTCTTAAGTCACTAGCGGAGTCGCCAAGTTGTCGATGCCACTTTGAAAATGAGAGGGGGTATTTTGAAAACGGGAGTCGCCACTAACCTTTTAAAGTGTGATTGGATCACTTTATAAAACGTTTTGGTCTATGAAATTACAAGAAAACAGGTTCGGGAGTCGGTTACGTACAAGGAAGGATTAGCACCCTTGTAACTCCCAAAATTGGTACCCAATTGAATAATTTTGTCCTATTGTCTGAAGTTTGAAAGAATTTAGAAATGAGATTTCCTTTAAAACCGTAATGATTTGAGTTAAAAAGAATCAAGATTCCTTCATTCCAAAAGAGTATAAACATCACACCCAGTATGATTGGACACGATATCTTTAAACTTTCGTAATTGAAATTATCTTGTGATTTGTAAAACTCATTTAAAAGGATATTTTTAGATATTTAGACAAACAGGAAATCACAACCCAGTATGTTAGGGCACTACTTCCCGAATTCCTAAATATCAAAACATTGCCTCACTTTTTAAAATCTTTTGGATCGAATGAAATATAAAAAAAAATTCTTTAAAATGATGATGCGTTTAACACATTACAAAGAACCAATATTTAAAAAAATTAATCTACATAATATCTTCTTTAACATTCTACGCAAATATGATATAAAAGCAATGAATAATGGCATAAATTACACAATATACATTATCATTTTATACATATATTATCATAAATAACATAAATGTTCATGCATCATTATTATATGCAAAATACAACGTAGTGCATAGTGAATATGACAAATATAAATTGCAATATACATAATGTTTTATGCAAATGTAACTTAAATCAACATAAATAATTAATTTCATGCTAATATACAAAAACAAAAACAAATAATATATAAGATTTAACTTACTAAACAATATCAAAATAAAAGAAAACCAAAAAATAAATAAGCAAATTATAATATATAAAATATAAATCAAATAAAAATAAAAATAAAGATATTTAGAAATATTTAGAATAATATAAAAATAATAAAGGAGAACCCCTTTTTTAAAAAAATGGTTCATGTACAAATCATATTATAAGGTTTAATAACTTAATATACTAAGAAATAATGTGCTAAATAATGATATTACACATATTTATATAATAAAAATTTAAAAAACATATGTAATTAATAAGTAATAAAATAATAAAATAGAAGTAATGTAAGGAATAATTTATAGTAAAATATATGATATATAAAAAATTTAAAAACAAAATACATATATAATGATATAAACTATATGATAAATAAAATATAAAATAACAAGAATGATATATTAAGTAAATTTACATATAAAATATAGTAAAATAATTAATATATATAGTAAAAATATATAATAAAATATAAATGGAATAAATAACATATGATAAAAATATATAGTAAAATTTATAAAAATGTATATAATATTATAATATAAATAAAATAATATATTATTATATATATAACTAATGTTTATAAAAAATATATATAGTATTTAAAATAAATTGAATTTATATGAAAAAATTAAATTTAATTTAATTTTAGAACTGTAGGGTTAATTATAAATAAATTTAAAAAATGTGGGCCAAATTGAAAAACGCGTTAAACCAGAAGGACTCATTAGGCAATTTGCCTTTATCCCCGAAAACGACGTCGTTCCTCATAATAGGTCTTATAATGACCAGAGGGACTAAATTGAATTAATTGTAAAACAGTGGAGTCAATTTTAAATAAAAATAAAATGTTATTGTAAATTTAAAAAAAATGGAAGGACCGATTGAAAGATTTAACCTTTTAATAAAAACACGCGGATTTCATCCGAGTTTCAGGTCAACACACGGATCCTGGCTTAAACGGTGCCGTTTTGGTACTTATCTGATCAAGCAAAACGACGTCGTTTTCAAAAGGCTATATAAACCCAAATTTTGGTTTTAAAATCATTTGAACCCGGGGTTTTAAAAAAAAACTAAGAAAATCCTCTCAAAGAGGATTGGGGATGTGGCTCTCGGAGCTCTGTTGAGCTTCCGTCCTCAATCTCTCACGCGCTCACGCGCCCACGTGCCGCCACTGACTCAACCACGTACTGCGTTCGGAAACCGAAAAGTCTTGATTTTACAACGCGATCTCAACGGTAAACTCTTTTGATTTATTTTGATAATACTTGCATGTTATTTAGAGAAGAAAAAATAAAAGGTAAAGATATATCACCTCAGTCTCTTTGATAAGATGCTGATATTTTATTGTGTATGTATATGTATCCAAAACGTATCTTCCTTATTACAAATCTGAAGAAAGGCTTTATAGCCTTTAGACTATGCATGTTTGGGAAAGAAATCTTTGATTTCTTTCCTTGTTTGTTTCAGTTTATCTGCTGCTATTTCTTGCCATTCTTTCTGTTTGTTTTCTTTTTTCTATCTTGCAGGTACCAAAAATCTAGCGAAGATCATGTTGTGGATGCGAATCTTGCCTGGTGACCAGAGGATGGCCTCTGCTGCGAAGATCTCGACACTGATGGAGGCGCAAAGGTCAGCGGTGGGGCCTGAGATCACGGCGCACTGATGTGAGGCAAACGGCGGTGACATTCGGAGTGCCCAAAGCCTCTGGTCAATGCTTTGATGGGACCTCGTGCAAGGTGACCATCGATCTGACAAGCATTGATGAGAGCCAGCTGGGGTGACGTGAGGGGACAGGGCCATTGATGGCCCTTGCTTCGGGAATTGGAATGGCTCTGACGTGTCGAAGCTTATGGAACTACTCCTGCGGCGTTGAGGTTCTAAAGAAACCCTAGGGTTTCCTGCTGGTGTTTTAAGTCTTTGGGCCTTTTGGGCCCGAGTGGCTTGAGTCTGTAGTAGATTGGTTTGGGCAGTGGGTTTAGATATTTGGGCTTGGGTGTAACCGGGCTAGTGGGTAGTTTTAAGTATTCAGTTGGGCTAAAATGTAATCGGGTCTTTGGGCTTTGTAGATGGACTGTATAAAAACTATTATTTTTAATTTATGTTTTTGTTTTTTTATTCATTTATGGGCCCGGGCGAATTTGTGTTATTACAAGGTTTATTCTGCACAAATTAAAGAAGAAGAGTAGAAGAAGGAATCGGCTAAGTGAAACAAAGAAAATTGTGTAGAGAAAGAATAGAAATCGGTACAAAGAAATGAGCGTGAAACAAAAGGGGTTTTTGGCTTTTAGGGAAAAGGGTTACTAGTAACAGGGTGAAGGAAATATGGCATTAGCCTAGGATCCTAACTCAGCACATATTTATAGCCTATAGCCAAATTGCCTGACCCTCAATTCCCAATTCAACTCCATCACTTCCCCCTTCTCATCTCCCCCTTTTTCTCTCTGATAACTTCCCAATGTATTTCCTAAATTTTCTCTCCTAAACACTCCCTTTAGAGTCCATCTTCACGCCACTTCCAACCTTCTAGAAGGCCAAAACTAAACTCCTAAAAATACTAAGCTAGGATTCGAACCTAGGATCTCCTTCCTAGCCACTAATGCCACCTCCCCACACCCTAAGTGGCGTCACTTAGCCACTCCACCTTAAGGCTTTTTGATGCCATTTTCCCCTATTTTTATTTAAAAGCCCAACTACTCACAACCCTGGTTCTTTTAATAATTAAATTAAAAATTCATCCACCACAAAACTCAAACCCAGAACTTCTCCAACACATCTAGACACTCCAAATTCATTAAACCCTTAAAGCCAACATATCATTTGTCATTTTCTTGCTCACTTAAAAATTTTATGAGACCTAAAGCCCAAAGCCCAATTCCTCTAGGCCCAAAATTCGGGGCGTTACATATGGGCTTTGGCCCAACTGAGGCTAATATGGGCTAAGGCCCAAAGGCCACCATTATTGAGTTGGGCTCAGGCCCCAAAATGACTGATGATTGCTTTATACTCGTTGAGGGTTGTACACACTGAGTTTTCGAAACTCATCCCCCCTCCTTTTAAATTTTTCAGGTGATCCTCAGTAGGCAGTTCGACGGATGGAGGGACTCGGAGGTGGCCAACTAGCAAAAAGTTTAGAGTTAGTCTTTTATTTAATTTTTAATATTTTAATTTTTTTGATTTGGGTTGTAATAAGGCCTTTCCTTTGGTTATTATTTCAAATTAGGTTTATTATTATTTTTATGCTTTATATTTATTAGAAGTAGAACATGGTTTTCCTAAACCATAACTATTTTCAAATACTACGTTTTCGCAACTCAATCTTTAAATAACAAGTTTTCATAGATCATCTATTTTAAATAAAGCTTCCACAACTGAAAAGAGATTTTACAAAGTAATTATTATCATACAAGAAGGAATAGTTTTTTTTAAATACACCTCGCTTTGAAAGCAACAAATACAAGCTGGAATTTTACTCAAGGTTTTTATTTTAAAGAGGGCTTTTCAATGAAAACAAGGTTTTCGAAAAACACTTCAATGTGACACCCCAGATTCGGCCATAACATCTGGGCCGGGTTAAAATGATTCTAATCTTTATAGTAGCTTAAACACCATTTACTTCTGACTTAACTTATCTGACCCATTCTCTGAATAGTATTCGAATACTAAGATTCCTTTGGGCAAGATGTTACCAGACTACCCAAAACGAATAGAGGGATCGCAGACTTTATGCACTACACGAGTGCAACTAGGTGCTCGCGATCGAGGTCAAGGTAGAAGTGGTGACATAAGACTAGCTAGGCAGCAAACCTTAACACACATTGTTGGCACTCAAGCTGAGACATGAGGGCTAGCAAGAGTGTATATTGTTAATGAACCACAAGAGTAGTGAACAACCAACGTCACCATAGGTACCTTCACTTTATGGAATACTTCGTTGTCTTCTTTGATTGATTCTAGTTCAACACACTCGTATTTTTGATCGAAGTAGCCTATGGGTTGGTATTCCAGTAGGAAACATTGATAAGGGTATACCTACCACTAGTTCGGTTAGTGAGAGTGTTCTGGTCAATAGAGTGTACCGTAGGTGTCCTTTAATGGTCCAAGGACATGTCTTCTTCCTCGATTTGATGGAATTACCTTTTTATATGTTCGATGTAATCTTAGGAATGGATTGGCTAATTAAGCATAAAGCCAAGATAGATTATGAACTAAAAAGAATGACCTTACGAAGTGGCGAAGGGGTGGAAATTATTATTGTTGGAGAGCATGCCCAATTTTTGTTCAACATGGTCTCAAAAATTAGACCAGAGAAGATGATGGGGAAAGGCTGCGAAACCTACCTCGCATATGTAATGGGTTCGCAAGTCAAAAAAATAAGGTTTCACAATATACACATTGTGAAAGATTTTCCTAACATATTTCAAAACAAGCTACCTGGTTTACCCCCTGATCGTGAGCTGGAGTTGGAATTGAATTATACATTGGTAGTTCACCAGTGTCTGTTACATCCTATCACATGGTACCAAAAGAGCTTAAAGAAATGAAGATACAACTACAAGAGTTGCTTGCAGAGGTTTCATTCGACCAAGGGTATCACCTTGGGGATCACTGACCACCTCCGGACGTACTAACATCTAGAGTGTGAATACTACAATAAAAATATAGAAAGACAAGGCGATATCCGCAAGTATATGGGTCGAGTTGTAATATAGTTTTACGATAAAGTAGGTGAGTACTCTGAGGATCGTACCCAAGGGAGGCAAGTGCTAGATCAATTTTAACCTAAACACAAAAAGATCTAATTAGTACTTTCAATTTAGTTATAGTACAAAGAATATAAAATAAAGGATTTTTGGGGTTATTATAATAATAGTAATAAAGACAAAATTACATAAAAAGATAAAATTCAAGTGATTAAAAAGGATGAATAAATCAAATCTGATTATGGGTGATTAGCTTGCTTTGGCAATCTCCATCAACTGTCATTTCCAGTTTCCTCCTTAATCAACTAGTCACTATCCTAGCATGATCTTCCGATCATCCACTAACATAAAAAGTCAATAAGAACTACTTATATTCTGACCTCATAGTCTAGATTGGTTTGGGGTTAAGGTGTTCACGGATGGGCAATACCAATTTTAGATGAATTCCTACCTTGATGACTTCTTAGGGTTGCTAGGCCTAGGGTTTGTTTCACACATTCTCCCTTTTTCAAATAGCT
The DNA here is from genome assembly GCA_025698475.1 of Gossypium anomalum. Taxonomy (NCBI): domain Eukaryota; kingdom Viridiplantae; phylum Streptophyta; class Magnoliopsida; order Malvales; family Malvaceae; genus Gossypium; species Gossypium anomalum. Next base: position 59,122,363 of record CM046961.1, read on the forward strand.
AATCCGTTGAGTAACCCTACAAAACAGTTAATAGATCTTACCTCCACTGACTAATCCGCCATAGAAGGATTAGTTCCTCATGGCATTCACGAACATTATATAATCGATGTAAAGAGAAAGCATGATAATTAAATTGACAAGATGGAGTAGGTGAAAGAGCATGATTGTATTGAAATTAAGTGCCAATGCACAGAGTCGAATGATTCCACCATTCAGATCTCTTGAAATTGAAAAGAACAACTTAATAAAACTAAAACCTAAGAATGAAAAAAAATAGTAAACTAAATTTTACACAGAGAACCTAAGCTAACTGAATGATGTCCCTAACATGTGACAAATGAGCCTATTGATAGCCTTCAGGTGTCATCGTCTTTAACCCCAGGTTAGCTGACGTCCCCAAGCTTTAAAGTTTGATTGTACATACCAAAACACCCCTGCCTCGTGTCTATTTTTCATCAAAGAGTTGATGTCACAATACACCTGTAAGAGTATGCCCAAAGATCAATCACAAGATGGTTGTAATAACATACTTGGTTTATCATGTTTATTAATATAAGGCGTTGCCATTATTATTTCAGTTTCTTTTCTATGTGCATAAATAAACTGTTTTATAATAATGTCCTGAGAATAATATGATTATTCTTAAAAGATCCTTAGTCAAGTATTATTGTTGGCTAGGACAATAATAATGCATTAAGACTAACATGTAGTTGATTGATGATAAAGAGTTGTCATTGATATGGAGTGTCAAAATCAATGCATGAATACGTGTGTTAGAGAACAACATATTGGACTGACCCGCTATGAGTATGTTTCTTAGATTATTATGTAATTGTCACAACATTACTCATAGTGATTAATATGTATATGATCCTCATACTTGAGATCATCTTTATCTCAACATTGTGAGTTGTATATTTTGATACAGTCAAACAAACACCATAACTGGTTGTTCTATAAAGACTGATGTTGGATATACCACAATCTATGTTGAGGGATATAGTTGATCAATATAGGATAAGTCCCTCCTACATAATGGGAGTAATATCTCAGGCCATTTGATTGAGTGAGGCTAGAAATGCATGGCCATGCTCAAATAAGTTGATATGAGATGTCATACTTATTTGTGTATCATAGTCTACTCAAGGTATCAAGAAACATGGGATGGGCTATACAAGTGTGACTATTCCATGACTTGTGTCCATTTAAAAGATATAGGACTTAAGGATTAATGCATGAAAGGTTAATCACAAAAGGTTATGTCGAATCATGACTTCTTGTAACTTAGGTAGCATTGATGCATTGCTAGATGCCACTCATTGTTTGTAACATTAGAATCATTCTAATATTACTGCTAACGTTACAAGAACCTATAGGGTCCCACCCTATGGTTGAAATGAACGAGGTAAAACATAGTTGGTATATTGCTTGGTTGTCACATGAATTAAATTAATTATAGAATTAATTTAATTGGGCAATCAAATTGTTGAACATACTATATGTACAAGGATGTTGTGCACATAATCAGAACATAATTTTATTGATATATGAATTTAGTTCGTATATAAGTTTAAATAAATATAGTTTATCGAAATCTTTATTATAATTAATGTAATTATAATTTTTCAGTTAAATATTATTATATTTATTTGAATGATAATTATTATGTTCGGATTAATTTTAATGAATTAAAATTCGTTATAAATATATACCAATTAAGAGGGAGTTATATATAGCAAGGGTAAAAATCCTAAAAAGTATATATAAAAACTAGCCCGAAAATATGCAAGGTGGTCTAGCAGCCGTTTAGCAAAATACTCTCTGAAAATAGTTTTCTGGGATTTCTACCGTTCATTGCCAGTTGGGTGGACTACGTAGAGGCCGACATCGGAAAAGGTTGCGGCTTGGTTCGATAGTGGTTCAGCATTCCTGTTGCCTAGGCGTCGCTGTCTACTCAGATTGAAGTTTCGGTATTTTTGAAACCTTTTTATCACCCCGATTCATTCCTTACACATGGATCCTTGGTTTGGATCGCCAGTTTTTTTTTTAATTTTTTCTGCGCCTTGGAGGCACCGGTGTTCCAACAACACCAGGACTTGTGTCACGACATATTAACCAATATGCTCCTCTACAGCCATCTTTAGGGGTATGTCGCGACACCCTCAATCTGTGTCACGACATTGAAGGAAGACTTGAGTTTTCTTCATTCTGTTCCTTATGTTGCGACATCGAGTCATTCATGTTGTGACATAGCGACCAATATTTGTTTAGTGCAACTTCTACTGGTCTCTTGCACACCCACAAAATGCGTTAGCTTACCCTTCGGCCTCATTCGGTCCCTAAGGTCAATAAAAGACTTAATTTTCACATTTTATTAAATATAAATAAAACTATGAAAAATTAAGTAGAACATAATGAAAATGCTTGTATTCAAGCTCCTTAAATGGGAAAACTAGTTTAATCTGTTACACCGAATTCTGGCATATCAAACTCTACCACACTTAAGTCATTGCTTGTCCTCAATCAACATAAACAAAAATGACAAATATTTGTGATGACCCTTGAGCAGGTATGACACAAGTATTGATTTTGGAGCATATGATGTAGGCATTTCATGCTCGCTAACAACTTCAACGTGATGAATAGTTGACTTACCACCTTTGACTTCAAACATTTAAGTTTGGTATGTTACAAAATATACAAGTATTAAGGGTCCAGCAGAATACAAATAGTCGTGCATGCATATGTTCAATATGATGTCCATTTTGAGGCTTAGGACATGTATGAGATTCAAAAACAGTAAGCATAAAAAAAGGCTTCAAACATGAAAATAGTTTGAGACATCGTATTGGTCCCTATTCCTCCCCCTCAATGACCCTTACCCGTTCATTGCCTTATTTCTCCTTCTCTCACCTTCCTTGTCTCTCCATTTATAGGAAGTCATAATATGACATAGTAACTATGGCTAGCCTTATGAGTTTTTGTGCACCAATGAACGAGTTTTTCTTTCTTTTTTGACTTTGACACTTTTCTCTTTTTCAATACATCTCACTCATGAATGCTTTTTCACTTGTTTCAGACTCTTTCTACTCGTACTAATTCCTTTTTTGGATTTTTCTTTCCTATTTTACTCTATTTTTACAAACTCCATCATGGTGTATCTACTTAAACCTCAATATGTATGGCTAGACATTTATAATCGTGCAGTGTAGGACCAAAGAAAAAGGGAAAATACAAATTAATGTTTTCAGGCTCACGGCTTATAATGTAGTTCATCAAGAAGTGTTAACAAGCTCAAAAATTGGCACTAAAGGTGAGATATAAATAGGACAACTTTTTAGCTCTGGATGTGTTCCAAATAATGCCTTAGGTCATCTCTAAATATCTCAGCAAGCACAAATTTAGTCAACCAAACAAACACAAATTCAACCATTTATCATTTTTACTAGCATGCTCGTTTCCTTGTATTTTGTATATCACTTGGTACAATTGATTGCTTAATACCTATTTATGGTGTAACATATAGAACTTAATAGTCTAATAACAAAAAGTTTAAAATCACCTATCATCATGCCAAATTTATTCATAAACACAAGCAACCTATGTACATGCTCCAAACCATTCACTTGTATTTCTACATGCTCAAGATAACCAAAAGAGAAGAAAAATAAAAGAAAGCTTTTAAAAACAAATTTCCTATGTTATCCCCCCATACTTTAGTTAACATATTGTCCTCAATGTGTAGCCCATACAAAGTAAGGAAAGAAGTTACCCGATTGATTGTGGTTGATCCAATTGGTAATGGTGGGTGCTTATTTCCTTTGATCGTGTGAAGTTCGAATTTTTTGTGTCTCATTCGTGTTGTGTTCCTACATAGAAAACTTAAATAAAACATACTAAAAGTCTATTCATTAATCCTACTCATACGAAGTTTAAATTAAAATCATCTGATAGCACTAGAAAGAACATAGGTTTTCCCCTTTACTTATTGGTTAAATTGTTCCCATTTAGTTATCCTTAGCATATATTTTAGCATCTTTAGTTTAGTAAATTGCATTTTATAACTTAGTGAATCCTAGCCTATCTTATCCTTAATTTTGCTATCTTTTTGCATTAATGTCGTTGCATGAGTTAATTCCAAATTGCGTCCAGAATTGTCACTGCACCTAATAGTTGTCTGGATAAGAACTAAAATTACGTAAGCTGTCCAGTCTAGTATAACCAACCTGTACGTACAAGGACAGAATAATTTTGAGGAAAAGACACCTGTACTGATGAGGAGGACATAAAAGGTGGACGTGAGAAGAAAAAAGAGAGTTTTTTTGCTTGTTCATCATCTTTATCATCTTACCTTGAAGCTTCCGGCCATGGTAGCTTAAGCCTCTCAAGGGTGAGCCAATGTGAAAACCAGAAGCAGAGTAGCTTCTGACAAGGAGACCTAAGTACGAGACAAGAGGGAATAGAGAGATTCAGTCGAGTTGTCTAGGGATAGTATTCTCCACTCGATTCTTTCTTATTTCTTTCTAAATGCTGGTAATTATTCTCTATTTTCTGTTTGTATGAAAGTACACATGAATTCTTGATTAAATCTTATCTTAGTCAATCTTGATTTTATTATTTAATCTTGGCGTTTGAATGTTTTTTTAACACGGAAGTGTTATTGCAATCACTAACACTGGAAAGTGCAGTGACAGTTTGAGCCAACAAGCACTACAACAGAAGTTGAAAGAGGATTAAAGGAATTTAGTTCACTTGTTCTTAATAGTGCCATATTGCAATCATTGGAAAGTGAGGTTAGTATGCATGTTTAAGTCTTAGATTAAATAGATGAGTGACACTGGGTAAGATATAATTGAATTTTATTGCCTCAATAATCACATATCTTTTTAATTCCTTGTGAGCACTTAGTATTCTAATGAAGATTCATGTTGGGGATCCCAATTTATCATTATCATATTTTATTTTATTATTTTCAAGTTATTGCATTGACAACAATCCTCACGATTTATCTCGTTTATATCTAGTTATTGCACCGACATTAATAGACAAAAGACTACCATCCATGTAGGATTGGTATTCAACAGACTCACATCTATATATTATACTTGCATCGACAGTGTACCTTGCAATTATTACTGTGACGTTAAACAACTGATCAAGTTTTTGGCGTCATTGTCGCGATGGCGTTTGTTTAATGTTTATGTTTGTTTTTGTGTGTTTTTGCACTTTATTTTCCTTATATAATATTTAGTATACACTAGCTGGTTTTTCTTTGTTGCTAATTCTTTAACTTAAATTTAGTTGTTTTATGACCCAAAGAAATCCAAATTTTCTTGTCGATTTTGATCCAAAAATTGAAAAGACTGTTCAAAATAGACTTCGAGAACAAGAAATATGGCTTTACCAGGGAACAATGTAGCCATACCCCTTATACAACAGTAAAATGTTAATAACCCATTATTGCCATAAGATGCTCACATACAAAATAAGACTATACGAGATTTTATGGTACCTGTCTTGGATGATTTACAACCAGGAGTTTGTTAGGCCAACAATCCAAGCTGGGAATTTTGAACTCAAGCTAGTAATGTTTCAAATGTTGAAATCTAATGGACAATATGCTAGACTGCCACATAAAGATACAAGAGAACATCTTAAATTCTTTTTATTTATATGTGCTTCCTTTAGTCAATGAGGTGTTCCTAATGATGCCTTGAAGATGAAATTATTTCCTTATTCCTTACAGGGAAGAGCTCGTACTTGGTTTTTTGGACTATCTACCAAATCAATTACTTCTTGCGATGTACTAGCAACACAATTTTGCGCGATTTAACCCGCTAACAATGAATGCTCGTCTACGAAATAATATTACTGCATACCATCAACTAGATGATGAAAATCTTCACACCACATGGGAACGTTATAAATCTTTACTTCGACATTGTCCTATGCATGGCATTCAACCAGAAACACAAATTGAGATTTTTTTATAATAGGCTGAATTCACATATAAGGAATCTTGTTGACGCATCAGCCAATGGACTTCTATTGGATTGTACTTATAATGATGTTGTGAGAATTCTTGAGAGAATTGCTTAGAATGATTATCAATACCTTATATCCAGAGCTGCACAAGCAAAAACTACTCCAAGAGTTATTGAATTGGATGCAATAATTGCACTAAGGGACTAGTGGCGTTGCACCTATACGAGTCGCTCAACAAGTTGATCTTCCTACTTTTTATTGTGAGATTTTTAGTGACAACCATAGCTATGAAGATTGTCCATAACATGCAGAGAATGCATGTTATACTAGTAACATTCGCAACAATCCTTATGGAAACTCTTACAATAAACTTGCACGCAACCAACAATTTTGGGGAACTTAGAATGCTAGACAAAATAATGTGACATTCAGATATGGGAATACATCTACTCAGGGAAATTATAATCCCAGACAGGGGAATTACAATCAACAGTAGTAAAACTACAATCAACACACTCAGATGCATTTGCAACAAGCCCAGACACATCCACACCAAAATCTGATGTAGCCACAACACTCTTCAATACCAAATAAACATGTTCAAGGACATCGACAACAACTGTATACTTAAGCTTCTATTTCTGACCCATTAGCAACTCTTGAGGCGTTAATGCAGAAGAATATTACTTGCACGGAAGCTATTGTACAAGGGAATTCATCTTCCATTCAAGCATTGGAAGGAAAATTACGACAACTTGCTTCAAATCTGAATACTCGACCACCAGGCTTATTTCCTAGTGACAAAAAAATCCTAGTCCAAGGGGGAAAGAACATTGTAAGGCTATCACACTTAGGAGTGGTAAACAAACTAGCAAACTGTAACACCTTGAACCCGGCCCGGACGTTATGGCCGGATCCAGCGTGTCACATTGAAGTGTTTTATCGAAAACCTTGTTTTCATTGTAAACCCTTCAAAAGATAAAATTAAGTAACATTTAGTTTGTATTTAGTTCTAGAATGAGATGTATTCAAAATGAACTATTTCTTTATTACTTAGTAAAAATTCTCTTTATCTGCGGAAGATTGATTTTAAAATAATTATTTTCAAAAAAACTTGGGATATGTCTGAAAGAAATAAACTCAGGTTCTGTATAAAAAATTCAAAGCATAGTAATGACAATGAAATAATATCTAGCGGGTAGGCCTTATTACAATTCGAACTAAAATAACTTAAAATACTAGAAATTATATGTTTAAGAAAACAAGTCCAAGTCGTCTTGCTAGCTGGCCACCTCGGAGTCCCTCCAACAGTCGAACCGCCTATTGAGGATCACCTGAGAAAAATAAAAAAGGGGGTGAGTTTTTGAAAACTCAGTGTGTACAAACCTCAGCAAAAAAAGTAAAGCTGTAACACCCCTCACCCGTATCGAACACTGGGACAGGGCTAGAGGCATTACCAGACTTAAACGTTCATAAACATACAAAACCGGATCACTAAATTTCGCCCAAAATTAAAAATTTTAGAGCATAAACTATCGTTCTTTATACAGGCCATCGAGGCCTATAATCTACATTAAGGTGGTTCGGGACAAAACTGAGAACATTCGGTAAACTTTATGCAACTTAATAAATTTCTAGCTTTGGAGTGCCACACGCCCGTGTGGCTTGGGACACGCCCATGCCCCCAAGCCGTGGGGCTATACTGACTTATGGACACGGCCATGGCACACGCTCGTGGGTTCACCCCGTGTCCATAACTTGAGCATCCTGTTAAATTAACATGGCCAAGACACATGCCCGTGTCTCTAGCCCGTGCTTGATGCTAACTTAAAAATTAGGTGCAGGGGACGCACGGCCATACCACACGCCCATGTGAGTGGCCCGTGTGTCACACACAACCTAGGCAAACACCCGTGTGTTCAACCATGTGGACCTTAATAGACTATTTAAGTCACCCCTTTCTACTCCTTATACCATTATACTATGCTTACTAACTTATAAATTAAACATCCATGTTCAGGGCACTAACAATTTATTACATATCATGGGTGAATAGGCTTACAAGCCAAAATCATTTTAAGCCACATCTCATGGCTACATACAACACATTATTATAAGCCAATACATTTGGCTAATCACAACGACATCGATCATAGAAAAACTAAGTCCCTATACATGCCACTCACTTGAACACATTTAACATATACATGTCAATACTCCAAGGCTAAAGACTCGATAGTGTGACGCTGCCTTCGACGATCTCCAACCCTAAGCTGACCTGACAAAACTAAAAGAAATGGAAAGGAAGGAGTAAGCTTTACGCTTAGTAAGCTCGCATGGAAATAATAAGCATTATAAAAACATGTTTCCTTAAGTAAAACAACTATAATTATGCTTTTGTTCATATTCTGGTCAAGCTGTCTACTCAATTCATAGCCGATAAATTATTTATAATTCAAGCTACGAAACTCCAAATTAATATCCATAAACTTTTCCAGAGACTAGACTCATATCTCTTCTTACCATAAAATTTTCAGAAGTTTTGGTCTAGCCAATAAGTACATTTTATTATTCAAAGGGTCCCCTATTTTGCTATTTGACAGCTTTGACCTTTCTTCACTAAAATTTATTTATCTCCTAGTACGAGACTAGAATAATGTTCATGTCTCTTTCTTCTAAAATTAGACTCATTAACGATGTCATTCATATGAATTTTAACTCATAATTATTGTTTCAAAATTTATAGTGATTTTCCAAAGTTGAGACAGGGGAGTTTGGAATCACTCCGACTCTATCTCACAAGAATTCAAATATCTCATGATACATAATTTTTTTGCTTTCACCATTTCCTTTATGTGAAACTAGACTTATTAAGCTTTACTTCAATATTTTATTAAGCTTCTAACTAAATTTCCACTATTTTTAGTGGATTTTCAAATTCAAACCAATGCCGCTGTCCAAATCTATTTTGGTACAATATAATGATCACTATCATAAGATCATTTCCAACTATCATAAACTTACCATTTCATGGATCCCTTACTCATTTTTCACAATGGAGCTCAATATAAAAGTCATTATTTCTCATGGGCGCACTTAGTCATACATTCTAAGTATAGGATAAATCTCTATCCCATGCATTCAATCATCAAATTAGTCTCATGACAATGCACCATGTAAATTTGTCTTAGAAAAGCTCATCATTCATCATTTCATTGATATACATCATATTAATCTTGTTGAGTTTCTAGGAAATTCCGATGGATTATCCATTTACCGTTAATTCATAAGAATGATCATTTCATGTATGCATTCCCGCGAACCTCACATCTTACGGCGGGATTACTAGTCGAGGCTAAATCCCCTGTATTGTAAACTCATAAGGTGATGTCGGGATTACCAATCCAGGCTAAATCCCGACAAACACCCTTAATGAGCTCGGATCTAAATTAACAATCCAGGCTAAATTCAGACCCTAATCGGATTACCCGTCCGGGCTAAATCCTCAATGCACATATATTCTTCGAGAAGCTCGATCATTCAAGGAACACCCGTCCGGGCTAGATCCTTTTCATAATTGAGATCAACGGATTACCCGTCCGGGCTAAATCCTTACTGCAACACGTGCAGGATGTCATCATTCATGTAAATCATGGTTCATCCATCAAATTTTCCATTCAACCTCAACCGAGACATTTATCAACATATCATTGTCAAGATTGCATATTATATATTTCATGCCATCAACAAAATGCAATTATTATGCATTCATAAATCATACAATTTATGCCATATAAATAGAGAATTACAATTCATGCATGTTATTGCATTATTATTAACACATGAACTTACCTCGGATGCGAGTATGACTATTTATTTCGAGTTTGCGCTTAACCTTGTTCAACCTCGTTCTAAGTCTGAATCTTGTTTTCCTTGATCTATAATATCATATTTAGCCTACTAATTAGTCACATTATTCATGGGGGTCCAAAAATTATACTTTTACAAATTTGCATTTTGACCCCTAAACTTTTGCATATTTGCACTTTTGCCCTAATGCTCGGAAATTAAACTTCATCTTATTTTCTTATGTTTTATGACATGCTGATCATTTTTCATAGCTATGACAGCCCCAATTTCCACTAAATCACCCGTTTATGACCAATTTTACAACTTTTACAAAACGGTCCTTTCGGAAGTTTTCATCGAAAACCGCTTAGTAAAAGTCGTTTATTAAACACCCAACACTCATTTTCTACCATTAGACATCCAAATACAAGCATTTCATTTATGGGTCAATTTTTAAACACAAACCTTGGCTCAAAATAAGGGTAGAAATAGCTAGAGGATGTTACCGGGATTTTAAAAATGTAAAGAACATTAAAAACGGGGCTCGGAATCACTTACTATTGAGCTTGGAAGCTTGGCCAAAACCTAACCATGGTTGCTCTAGGTAAATTCGGCTGAATCAAGAAGAAAGGGATACATTTGGGTTTTAAAATTTGTCTTTTAATGAATTTTACCCCTAAATGACCAAAATGCCCTTTTTGCCTTTCTTTGAAATTTTATCCATCCAAAGCCATTTTGTCCAACAAGTTATATAATGGTCTAATTACCATTTACAGACCTCTCATTTAAAATTTCATAACAATTTGACACCTCTAACATGTAGAACTCAACTTTTACACTTTTTACAATTTAATCCTTTTGACCAAATTGAGTGCCCAAACGTTGAAATTTTTAAACGAAATTTCACGAAATCATTTCGTGAAATTGTAGACCATAAAAATATGATAAAATAAATTTTATTACATTGGATTTGTGGTCCCGAAACCACTGTTTTGACTAGGCCCTAATTCGGGATGTTACAAAAGCATGCAATAGTAAGTCTTTTTGGGCCTGAGCCCAATTCCATATCAGAACAGATGTATATCAATCAAATATGCACGAATCCTACCCATCCAACTGCTACACACCATCTCCATCCCTTGATACACACCATGTGGGGATATAAATATCGACCCACCCATCCGATACATTCTAGTGGTAGCCCGGTTGTAATACTACCCAATGTTGCAACAAGCTGCTACTCATATATTGGAGTTAAAAAACCACCTATGGATCCACGGTCGTCAAGCAACCATGCGATCCTTAGATTTTTCCTCCATTCCATAAATCCCAACCCATATGCAACCTAAACAGAATGTCATATGAATGCAGCAGATATACATGTAACATCCATAAATCTTACATTCAACACATAGGGGTATTTTAGTCAATTTTGCCCTTAGGGGCATTTCGGTAATTTCTCTTTATTATGGGTTTATTACCTACCTTGGCCCGTTAACAAGTCCTCGTTGGCTAAAGTGAACAGATACTATGCACCTGGTAGGATTCCAGAGAAGAGGAGGTGAGTCATTAAGACCGCTTAAGTACCAAGCTCTCCCTAGATCCAATCCTGGGCATGCATATACTCATTGCCACACCTTAACCTTATGACTCGTCCACAGTCGCAATTAATTAATTATTTAAGTTTTATGTCTAATTGAGTAGTTACCAAAAACTAGGCCCACAACCCCTTACTAATCAGTAATAGATCCACACTTATTCATTCGGCCCCTTTAGGCCCAATCTCATTCATATGGCCCATCAGGCCCAATCACAGTCATATGGCCCATTAGGCCCAATCACGTTCATAGTCATGCAATCATATGATTTTTCATTACTTAGTATCAAATTGCCAATTTTGCCTATTATGGGGCCTACAGCCCATCGAGCTCATTTAGCCTATACTCGCCCGACTAGCCAATATACGACCCAAGTTCATGAAATTTCTCATGGGGCCTCTGATAACCTATCGGTCCCCCCTTACAAGTGTTCGTGCACTCGCGAGACTATTGTAGCCAAACATCTGGCTTTTCCGCATTTCGACTTTTCGACATTTTGAGATCTGCCAGTCTACTGTGTGTGCAGTGTATGTACACACCTAGTACTAAAACGTGTTGCGATCTCCTTAGCCACGAACCTACAAATGATGTCACTCAACGATTAATGACACACTTATCAAATACGATCACCAAAAGCTGAAAATCTCACCTTTGCCTTACCTTGAACGACAAACCTTAACAGCCCTTCCTTGATCACTAATCACGAGTATTTCTTAAATTGGCATCAATTTTAATCATTAAAAACTAAACAACAAGTGACTCGCAATCATCTTAAGTCACTCTTAAATCATCCATGACCATTCGGCCAACTTTAACCAATAAAAGAGGAATACTTACCCAAAACCCCAAAACACCTAAGGAGCAATTCGGCAGAGATCTAAAATTCGAGATTCGATACTAATCCCCTACCAAAACCGATTTAGAAAGAGTGAGGGATAGAAGAAACCGGTACTAGGAAAACCAACTAAAAGAAAGTAAAGCACTTACATAAGAATCGATCTGCCAACGTTGAAGAAAAAGTGGCGGCACAACAGGATTTTGGCCAAAAGATATTTGGCTTTAGAGAAAGTAACTAGGAGTAAGAAAGAAAAGAGTCTAATGAGAAAGGAAGGGAAGAAATCGATATAATATAAAAGAGAAAGAATATGGGATTTAGGCTCTTAGATATTTGGAGAGAAAAGTGTTTTCGGTAAGATAGAAAGGAAGAATTTGACATTAGCCTAGAATCCCCAAAATCGGCACCTATATATACTATAGTCAAATTTACCTATCCCCAAATTCCCAATTCGGCTCCACTTCTCTACACCTCTTATCTCCTAACTTTTCTCCCTGATAACTCCTTAATCACTTCCTTAAATTTCTCCTCTGATCACTCCCTTCAGAGTTCACATTCAACACTACTACTAGCCATTTATTGAGCAAAAATAAATCCTTCTTTTGAGAAATGAGGGATTCGAACCCCAAACCTCCTTGCTATGCATGTGACACCACCTCTAAGACCTACATGTGACGGTACTTGCCAATCCCACACAAGGCTCCTTGTGTCCAATTCCTCCTTCATTTATTTAAAAACCAAACTACTTGCCATCAAGTTTCTTTTAATTACTAAACTATGATTTCCTTCACCTAAAAGTTCAAACTCAAAATGTAACCAAGGCCTATTATCACATAAATAAAACTTGACTGGGAATATTAAGCACATTTTTTATCAAAATCGAAAAAAAAAAGTTCGAGATTTTTGGGGCGTTACAACTCTACCCCTTAAAAGAAATTTCGTCCTCGAAATTTTACCTGATCCAAATAGTTGAGGATATTGATGTCGCATCGCTTCCTCAGGTTCCCAAGTAGCCTCCTCAGCCTTATGATTACGCCAAAGCACTTTGACTAATGGGACGGACTTCTTTCTCAGTACCTTAACATCATGACTTATTATTTGTATGGGCTCTTCCTCGAAAATTAGGTCTGGCCTAACCTCGATCCCCTCAATTGACACGACATGTGAAGGATCTGAATGATACCATCTTAGCATGGAAACATGAAACACGTCATGAATTTGGCTTAGTTCAGAAGGTAATTCCAGCTGATAAGCTACTGGACCAACCCTCCTCACAACCCGATATGGCCCAATGAACATTGGGCTTAGCTTCCCCTTCCGTCTAAACCTTAATAACTTCTTCCACGGAGAGACCTTAAGAAAAACTAATATACTCAATCTCTCGATGCTTAAGGTCAGCATACGACTTTTGCCTATCCGAGGCCTCCTTCAACCGATCCCAAATCAATTTTACCTTACCCTCAGTATCTGCTACTAACTCAAGGCCAAAACTCTTCGTTTTCCCAGTTTCGTCCAACATGTTGGAGTTTGACACCTTTGCTCATACAGTGCTTCATACGGAGCCATCCCAATACTTGCTTGATAACTATTATTGTATACAAATTCGGCTAATGGTAAATAGTCTTCCCAGCTACCTCGGAACCCAATTACACATCCCCTCAACATATCTTCCAAAACTTGGATCATCCTTTCTGACTGTTCATAAGTTTGAGGGTGGAATGCCGTACTGAAGTTTAACCTAGTACCTAACGCCTCGTGCAACTTCTTCTAAAATTGCAAAGTGAAATGTGGGTCCCTATTAGATATTATGGAAACTGGCACTCCATGCAATCTTACAATCTCTACCACATACAACCTAGCCAGCTTTTGTAACTAGTAATCGGTGTGGACCGGTACAAAATGGGCAGACTTGGTTAACCGATCCACTATAACCCATATCGAGTCTTTTTTAGTAGGCGTCAAGGGTAGCCCACTAGCAAAGTCTATAGTAACCCTTTTCCCACTTCCAAAGTGGAATCTTTACTGGCTGAAGCAATCCTGAAGGCAACTGATGTTCCGCCTTCACCTTTTGGCAAGTCAAGCATTTACTTACGAACTCCATAACCTCGCGCTTAAGTTCAGGCCACGAATAAAGCTCACGCAAATTCTGATACATCTTGTTTCCGCCAGGATGCATAGCATAGGGACTCTTATACGCTTCCCGTAGAATAGACTGCCTTAGATCATCGTCCTTTGGTATACACATTCTCCCACGGAAACACAACACTTCTTCACTATTTATCCCAAAGTCTGACGTCTCCCTATTTTCTACTTGTCTAAAACGAGCACCCAAAGTCTCATCCAGTAACTGCTTACAGTTTATCAGCTCGACCCATACCGGCTTTACTTGAAGCTCAGCTAACAAGCTACCATCATCAAACAAGCTTAAATGGGCAAGCATAGCCCTCAAGTCTAACATAACCCTACGACTCAACGCGTCAGGTACCATATTTACATTGCCAGGGTGGTATTCAATTGTACAATCACAATCCTTCAATAATTCCACCCACCTACGCTGCCTAAGGTTTAGCTCCTTTTGGGTAAGGAGGTACTTCAAACTCTTATGGTCCAAATAAATTATGCACTTCTCCCCGTATAAATAATGCCTCTATATTTTTAGCACAAAAATTACCGCAGCTAGTTCCAAGTCATAGGTTGGGTAATACACCTCACGAGTCTTAAGTTGACGTGACGCATACGCAACCACCTTTCCTTCCTGCACCAATACACAACCCAAGCCCACATGCGACGCGTCACTATAAACCGTAAACTCCTTCCCAGGCTCCGGCTGAATCAACACTGGGGCCTTAGTTAAAACCTTCTTAAGCTTTCTAAAACTCTATTGTTGCTTGTCCGTCCAATCAAACGACATCCCCTTCCTCAATAACTTAGTTAAAGGTGCAGTAATTAATGAAAACCCCTCAATGAACTGCCTATAGTACCCTGCCAAGCCCAAAAAACTTCGAATTTCTGACGCTAACTTAGGTGTTTTCCAGTCTAACACTGCTTCAATTTTTCAGGGATCCACCTTAATCCCCTCAGCTGACACCACATGTCCTAGAAAAGTAACCTCCCTTAGCCAAAATTCTCACTTACTGAATTTGGCATACAGCTGCTTCTCCCTCAAAATCTGAAACATAATCCTTAAGTGTGCACAATGCTCATCCTCATTTCTTGAGTACACTAAGATGTCATCTATAAAAACCACCACAAACCGATCCAGGTAGGGTTGGAAGACCCGATTCATGAGATCCATGAAAGCGGCAGATGCGTTCATCAGCCCGAATGGCATCATCAAGAACTCGTAGTGCCTATAATGACTTCTGAAAGTTGTCTTATAAACATCTGCCTCCTTAACCTTTAATTGGTGATACCCCGAATGCAAATCAATCTTCGAGAAAATGGAAGCTCCTCTAAACTGATCAAAAAGATCATCAATTCTCAGCAGAGGGTACTTGTTTTTAATAGTTAACTTGTTCAACTACTGGTAGTCGATGCACATTCACAACGTCTGATCTTTCTTCTTTACGAATAACACCGGTGCTCCCCATGGAGACACACTTGGTCGGATGAATCCTTCGGTGCTATTCGATAAGGGGCGATGGACAACGGAGCCGTGCCAGGTAACTACTCGATTCCAAATTCTACTTCTCTGTTAGGCGGCAACCCTGGTAGCTTCTTAAGAAAAACATCAGGAAATTCCCTAACTATTCTCAACTCCTGAACAGTAGGGCTCTTAGCCTCCGTATCACTAATATAAGCCAGATGGGCTTCGCATCCCTTTCGTACCAACTTCTCAGCCAATAATGCCGAAATCACATTCGACAGATAATTCCGGCATTCACCAATCACTACTACCTCTTATCTGCTGCCGTTCTTAACACCATTCGCTTTGCAGCACAATCCAAGGTTGCTCGGTGTTTCACCAGCCAATCCATACCCAAGATTAAATCAAACTTGCTAAACGGCAGTTCCATCAAATCCGCTTAAAAGGTAACCCCTAGGGTACCTCCCTAAACAACTTATTCACTCCTACTAACTGGCCTAATGGACTTATCATAGTAATTTCATTTGCAATAATTTCAAACATATCACCCAAAGGTTCAGTTATATTGCATGCAACATATGAATGCTTCAATCCAATATCAATCAATGCAGTGTAAGGTAACTCATGTATAAAGAACATACCTGTTATCACATCTGGGGCATCCCCGTCTTCTCAGCATGGCCTGCATTTCTGCCTGGTGCTCCACGTCTACATCCATTACCGTTACCGCCCCTGTCCTGCCCACGGCCCCTTGGCGGTAGCTGACCACCCTTTTGTGGCTGAACATTACCCCGACCCATGACTGGCACCTGATCTGGCATTCTAGGGCAACTCTTGATCCTATGCTACATAGATCCACAAGTTAGACAAGCTCCCGTCCTCTTCCAACACTCGCCTACATGACCTTTCCCACAATCAGCACAAGGTGGCACCCCTGGATTAACAGCAGAGGGCCCTGCTCTAACTGGCCCATTAAATCTGGCCCTAGCCCTAGCCCTCTGTCCAACACCAAAAGTCTCAGCCTCCCTTTTATTCTTACCCCTTTCTTTTTCCCGGTTTAGGCGCTCAGTGCGCTTCACCTCTTCTGCTATCTTTGTTTTCTCTACCAACTTCGAGAAAACTTGCTCCCTCTATGGAGCTATCAATACTCTGAGGCTATCCTTAAGACTATCCTCAAACCTAACACAACGCTCATAATCCGTTGCGACCATAACTCTTGCATACCTACTAAGGCATAGAAATTCTGCCCCATACTCCGCCACAGATTTGTTTCCCTGGGTCAAGTTCAGGAACTTCTTCTTTCTAGCATCCACATAACTCACACCCACATGCTTCCTTTGAAATACAATTTTGAAGAACTCCCAAGTGACCTGCTCAGGTTGGGTGCCCTCTTTCACTATCAGCCACCACAGGTAAGCTTCTTCCCTAAGCAGTGACACTGCCCCTTTCAAATTTTGTTCAATTGAATAGTCCAAGTCCTCCATTATCCTTTCAGTGGCTTCCAACCAGTATTCAGCCATGTTAGGAGCCACACCAGCCACGCTCTTAAAGATCTCAGCCCTATTTAATTAAAGTCGCTCCAGAATTGACCCCCGATTTCTCATGCCATTATTGGGCCTTGCAACCCTTTCCAAAATCCTCAGCATTACCTGTGATAATGTATCATCCCCGTGGCTCGATCATACGGTCCAGTCTCAGCCACGGGTGAGGCCAGAGCCTCTCCTACTCTAACATTTGGGCATATGGCTAGATGCCGACGATCTAGCCCTAATATTTCTGCGACCTCGGCCACGGCCTCTTGCACCTATTCTAGCAGTCATCGTTGATTCACGTATTATCTGGATTAGAAATTTTATGAAGTTTTAGTTAGTTTCAATAATTAAGCCGATGTTTTATGAAAGTATCAAAAAGAAAGTTGTTTTCGTAAATCCTCTATAGTTTCAAGGTCCTACGGGCTTCAGTTTCACTCTATCTAAAAGCCTCAGTGTTATCATCTAAAGTAGCCCACTAACTATCTACAGTATATCAAATTAAACAAGCTTAATAATAAAAGAACTTACTTGGTTCGACATCAGAGACTCGGTATGCTGCACAGCAAGAATTTTTCCAAAACATTTTGATCCAATCAAAAATCATTTCTTTTTTTAAAAAAAAACCCAAATAATAAGGCCCACTTCACAGCTCGAGTTTCGTAACCCGGCTCTGATACCACTAAATGTAACACTCCGAACCCGGACCGAATGTTATGGTTGGATCCAGCGTGTCACATTGACGTGTTTTATCGAAAACCTTGTTTTCATTGAAAACCTTTCAAAAGAGAAAATTAATTAACATTAAGTTTGTATTTAGTTCCAGAATGAGATGTATTCAAAATGAACTATTTCTTTATTACTTAGTAAAAATTCTCTTTATTTGCAGAAACTTGATTTTAAAATAATTATTTTCAAAAAAACTTGGGATACGTCTGAAAGAAATAAACCCAGGTTCCATATCAAAAATTCAAAGCGTACTAATGAAAATGAAATAATATCTAGCGGGTAGGCCTTATTACAATCCAGACTAAAATAACGTAAAATACTAGAAATTATATGTTTAAGAAAACAAGTCCAAGTCGTCTTGCTAGCTGGCCACCTCGGAGTCTCTCCAACCGTCAAACTGCCTACTGAGGATCACCTGAGAAAAATAAAAGAGGGGGTGAGTTTTTGAAAACTCAATGTGTACAACCCTCGGCAAAAAGTAAAGCATGCAATAGCAAGTTCTTTTGGTCCTGAGCCCAATTCAATATCAGAACAGATGTAAAGCAATCAAATATGCATGAATCCTACCCATCCAACCGCTACACACCATCTCCATCCCCCGATACAGACCATGTGGGGATATAAATATCGACCCACCCATCTGATACACTCTAATGGTAGCTCGGTTGCGGTACTACCCAACGTTGCAGCAAGCTACTACTCATATATTGGGGTTAAAAAGCCACCGGTGGATCCACGGTCGTCAAGCAACCATGCGATCCTCATATTCTTCCTCCATTCCATAAATCCCAACCCATATGCAACCTAAACAGAATGCCATATGAATGCAGCAGATATACATGTAACATCCATAAATCTTACATTCAACACAAATGGTTATTTTAGTCATTTTTGCCCTTAGGGGAATTTCTGTAATTTTTCTTTATTATGGGTTTATTACCTACCTTGGCCCGTTAACAAGTCCTCGTTGGCTAAAGTGAACAGATACTATGCACCAGGTAGGATTCCAGAGAAGAGAAGGTGAGTCATTAAGACCGCTTAAGTACCAAGCTCTCCCTAGATCTAATCCTAGACATGCATATACCCATTGCCACACCGTAACCTTATGACTCGTCCACGGTCGTAATTAATTAATTATTTAAGTTTTATGTCTAATTGAATAGTTACCAAAAATTAGGTCCACAACCCCTTACTAATCACTAACAGATCCACACTTATTCATTTGACTCATTTAGGCCCAATCTCATTCATATGACCCATTAGGCCCAATCACTTTCATATGGCCCATCAGGCCCAATCACATTCATAGTCATGCAATCATATGATTTTCAATCACTTAGTATCAAATTGCTAATTTTGCCTATTATGGGCCCTACAGCCTATAGGGCCCATTTAGCCCATAGGGCCTGGTTGGCCAATACACGGCCCAAGTCCATGGAATCGCTCATGGGGCCTCTGATAACCTATCGGTCCCCCCTTTTACGAGTTTTCACGCACTCGTAAGACTATTGTAGCCAAACCTCCGGCTTTTCGGCATTTCAACTTTTCGACATTTTAGAATTTGCCGGTCTACTATGTGTGCAGTGTATGTACACACCGGTACTAAAACGTGCTGCGATCTCCTCAGCCACGAACCTACAAACGATGTCACTCAACGATTAATCACACACTTATCAAATACAATCACCAAAAGTCGAAAATCTCACATTTGCCTTACCTTGAATGACAAGCCTTAACAGCCTTTCCTTGATCACTAATCACAAGTATTTCTTAAATCTGCATCAATCTTAATCATTAATAACTAAACGACATGTGACTCGTAATCATCTTAAGTCACTCTTAAATCATCCATGACCATTCGGCCAACCTTAACCAATGAAAGAGGAATACTTACCCAAAACCCCAAAACACCTAAGGAGCAATTCGACAGAGATCTGAAATTCGAGATTCGATACTAATCCCCTACCAAAAATGATTTAGAAAGAGTGAGGGAGAGAAGAAATCGATACTAGGAAAACCAACTAAAAGAAAGTAAAGCACTTACATAAGAATCGATCGGCCAACGTTGAAGAAAAAGTGGCTGCACAATAGGATTTTGGCCAAAAGATATTCGGCATTAGAGAAAGTAACTAGGAGCAATAAAGAAAAGAGTCTAATGAGAAAGGAAGCGAAGAACTCAACACAAAGTAAAAGAGAAAGAATAAGGGATTTCGGCTCTTAGATATTTGAAGAGAAAAGTATTTTCGATAAGATAGAAAGGAAGGATTTGGCATTAGCCTAGAATCCCCAAAATCGGCATCTATATATACTATAGCTGAATTTACTTATCCCCAAATTTCCAATTCAGTTCTACTTCTCTACACCTCTTATTTGCTAACTTTTCTCCCTGATAACTCTTTAATCCCTTCCTTAAATTTCTCCTCTGATCACTACCTTCAGAGTTCACATCCAACGCCACTACTGGCCATTTATTGAGCAAAAATAAATCCTTCTTTTGAGCAAGGAGGGATTTGAACCCCAAACCTCCTTGCCAAGCATGTGACGCCACATCTAAGCCCCACATGTGACGCTACTTGCCACTCAAATACAAGGCTCCTTGTGTCCAATTCCTCCTTCATTTATTTAAAAACCAAACTACTTGCCATCAAGGTTCTTTTAATTACTAAACTATGATTTCCTTCACCTCAAAGTTCAAACTCAAAACTTAACCAAGGCCTATTATCACATAAATAAAACTTGACTAGGAATATTAAGTACATATTTTATCAAAACTGAAAAAAAAAGTTCGAGATTTTTAGGGCGTTACACGAACCATGTCTAGACTCTACTGTAGCACCTCACGATACGGATAAAGTGATCACTAGTGAGAAGGTTGAATCTAAAGAATTTTCCAATACATTAGACAAAGAAGTTCCATAAACTGTCACTCATTTTCCTAATGTCTAACCTTCAAAACTGTCGATGCAATCAAAGATGTTGGCACAAGCGAAAATATCTCTACATTTAACCTTTCCACAAAGATTTAGGAAGACTGAGCATGACAAGCAGTATCAGCAATTCCTGGACACACTGAAGCAACTGCAGATCAATATTCCTTTAGTAGATACTTTGTACAAATTCTGAGTTACCTTGCCTTTACGGCCAAATCTCAGAATGTACTTTCTTGGAGGTACTTTCAAAAATACTTTATCACCGATCTGAAATTCAATCTCTTTTCTTTTCAAATCTGTGTATGACTTCTGTCGATCTGAAGCTGCTTTCAGACAGTCATGAATTACTTTCACTTTTTCTTCGGTTTCTCTAACCAAGTCAACCCCGTGAATCTATTTCTCACTAAGTTCAATCTAATACAAAGGCGTTCAACACTTGTGACCATACAATGCCTCATAAATTACCATATTTATACTCGACTAAAAACTGTTGTTATAGGCAAATTTGACCAATGGCATATATTTTTCCCAGCTACCTTCGAATTCTAGAACACAACATCAGAGCATATCTTCGAGTACTTAAATTGTTCTTTTATATTGACCGTCAGTTTGAGGATGAAATGAGGTACTAAAGTTCAACTTTGTACCTAAAGCCTCTTGTAATTTCTTTCAAAATCTCAAAGTGAACCTCAGATTTGTATCCAAAATAATAGACATAGGCACTTCGTGCAACCTCACAATCTCTGAAATGTACAATTCGACAAACTTATCAAGTGAATAGTCAATACGTACCGGAATAAAATGAGCAGATTTCGTCAATCTTTCAACAAGAACCCAAACGAAATCTTTCTTTTTCAGAGTTAAAGCAACCCAGTTACAAAGTCCATTGTAATCCTATCCCAATTCCACTTGGGCACCATCACTGGTTGAAGTATATCCAAAAAGCTTCTAACTTTAGATACATTCCTCGACGGCTTCCAATCAACAATAGCCAAAATCTTACTTGGATCAACCCGAATACCATCACCTGAAATGATATGTCCCAAAAATTTGACTTCTCGAAGCCAAAACTCACTTCTATTAAATTTAGCAAACAATTGCTTATCTCTCAAAGTCTGCAATATAGTTCTTAAGTGCTCAGCATGTTCAGACTCGTCTCGAGAATAAATTAGAATATCATCGATGAACACAACCACAAACTTATCTAAATATGGTTGGAAGATTCTATTCATCATGTCCATAAAAATAGTAGGTCCATTAGTTAGTTCGAAAGGCATAACAAGAAATTCATACTGCCCATACCTTGTCCTGAAAGCGGTTTTCAGCACATCCGACTCTTTGACTTTCATAATTGATTAAATCAATCTTCGAGAATATCGTTGCTCTCTCAACCAATTAAACAAGTCATCAATCCTCGGTAAATGATACTTATTCTTTATAGTCACCTTGTTGAGCTGACGATTGTCGATATAAAGCCTCATGGATCTGTCTTTCTTTTTTACAAATAATACGGGAGCACCTCAGGGAGAAAAACTCGGTCTCGCAAAACCCTTATTTGTCAACTCTTGCAACTGAGCTTTTAATTCTTTCAATTCAGTCGAGGCCATCCTATACAGAGCAATAGATATCGGCGAGGCCCCTGGTACTAAATCAATACCAAACTCGACTTTTCTAACTGGTGGTAGCCCGGGCAACCCTTCCGAGAACACATTCGGATATTCACAAACTATTAAAACTGATTTAATTTTCAATTCAGACATCTTTGTATTCAACACATAAGTAAGATAAGCTTCACAACCTTTCCTTACATACCTTTGGGCATACATCGAAGAAATCACAACAGGTAACTCATTCGAATCATCTGCATCAATCCGAAGAGTTTCACCATTTTCACATTTTAGTTCAATAATATTTCTTTTACAGTTCACTACGGCATCATACAGTGTCAACCAATCCATACCCAAAATAACATTGAATTCATCAAATGGTAACATCATTAAATCAGCCAGAAAATAGTGACATCGAATCAAAGGGCAATTCATGCAAACTCTAGCAACTAATACATGTTTGCCTAAAGGGTTTGACACTCTAATCACAAATTTAATAAACTCAACAGGCAAGCTCTTACTAGTTACCAAATTCACATACACATAAGAATGAGTTGATCCAGGGTCAATCAATGCAACTACATTAGTATTATAGAGAGAAAAAGTACCAGTGATAACATCTGGAGATGTCACTTTTTCGCGAGCACGAATGGCTTAGGCTCTAGCAGGTGCTCGAGCTTCAAATCTCATAGCTGTATCTTTTGCCACACCTTTAATACTAGCTCCATTTCCGGTATTCCTCGGTGGCCTACCCCTATTAGTAGTATTACTCGACCTTGCACTCTAAAAATTTTCTTTCTCAGCCATTTCAGGGCAATCTCGGATAAAATGATCTTAAGAGCCACACTTGAAACAAGCTCGATCATTCATCCTACACTCGCTGAGATGTCTTCTTCCACAATACTGACATTCAGGTCTGTTAGGCCTTACATTACCCACACTTGCCATTGAAGTGGCTTGAGATTTAACACTCGATTATTGTTTCCCGTGGTCTCTATGGGAATACCCAGCTGATACATTCAAACGAGTACATTTCTTTATATTTCTTTGACTGAGATGGAAATGACTTACGCATAGGTCTTTTCCTCAAATCTTTAGTTTCAAGATCAATTTTCCTTTTTTCTTTATTCAACTCTTCGGCTTTACAGACTCGCTCGACCAATACGACAAATTATTTCAGCTTTAAGACCCCAACTAACACATGAATATCCTTATTCAATCCATCCTCAAATCTCTTGCACATGATAGCCTCGGTGGAAACACACTCTCGAGCATATTTACTAAGTCTGACAAATTCTTGCTCATATTCTATCACTGACATCTGACCCTGTTTCAGCTCAAGAAATTCCTTACGTTTTTTATCGATGAATCGCTGACAAATCCTCTCGAGCGTGTCTCCGACCGTGTGATATAAGTCATTATGTATGCCCTGTTTCCACAAAACCTGTGACACGGGTGTGTCCTTGGCCGTGTGCCTGTTCATATGGGCGTGTGATCCCTATATGCATGAAAATTTTCTAAGTTTTTCCAAAGTTTACAAATGTTATTAGTTTAGTCCCAAACCTTCCAAGCATGTTTTAATGTCTCGTAAAGCCTTATAAGAGACAAGGTAATTATGTTTGATCGATGTTTATGTGATAATGGATTTATGAATGAGAAATGTATGTTATGTGTTGTAAGTTGTTCGATAATGCCTCATAACCTTATTCTAGTAATGGATATGGGTTAGGAGTGTTAAATTTTTTTGGTATTAGAGCTACAGTTTAGTCAATTCTAGGACTAACATAACGTGTGTGAGAGTCTAGATATACATGCCATATATACTGTGCAATAGTGTGATGATTCCTGACAGCTTAAGTTGTGTTTTCATATAGCAATGGATCCCAAAAGAGATATAGCTGATGATGTAGAGAGTAACGCGTTCGCTCCTGCTCAAGGGGCAACACCATTCGACTCTAGACCTATAGCCATGAAGGAGAGGCTAAACAAGCTTTTTCCCAGATGATGAGTGAGTGGTTCACGGAGTTTGTTCGAACGAATCTAGCTGCTTAATAACCTCCACCCACACCTATTCCTCAACAAATCCATGTTATTCCTCAAGTTGTAGATCCGATATGGTTAAACAAGCCAGCAGTAGATAAGATTCAAAAACATGGGACTGAAGAGTTCCAGGCTACTGTTGATGATAATGCGAAGAGAGTTGAGTTCTGGCTCGAAAACACGATTCGAGTATTTGATGAATTGTCTTGTACACTTGATGAATGTATCAAATGTGTTGTATCTTTGTTAAGAGATAATACGTACCATTGCTGGAAAACGTTGATATCTGTGGTTCTTAAAAAATGAGTTACTTGGGAGTTTTTCCAATCGAAATTTCAAAAGAAGTACATTAGTCAAAGATTTCTCGATCAGAAGCATAAAGAGTTTCTAGAGTTGAAACAAGGCCGAATGACTGTCACTGAGTATGAAAGAGAATTCGTACGGTTAAGCATGTATGCTCGAGGGTATGTGTCAACTAAGGAAATTATGTGTAAATGGTTCGTTGATGGATTGAATGAAGATATAAAACTACTAGTCGAAATTCTTGAGTTGAAAGAATTTGTCATTCTGGTTGAAAGGGCTTGTAAAGCTAAAGATCTTAGCAAAGAGAAGAGAAAAGCAGAATTGGAAGCTAGAGACTCGAGAAAAAGACCAATGAGTAAGCCGTATCACTCTTCATCAAAGAAATCTCGAGATTTGTTTAGCCGATCAAATATACCAGTGAAATGCTCTAATAGAGATCGTGGGAAGCAAATTACGAGTTCAAAAACTCTAGCTGTGTCAATAGCAAGTGTGGGTAATATTAGATCAAATAAACTTGAATATGGACGATGTGGAAAATGACATTTTGGAGATTGTAGATTGAATGATAAAGCCTGTTTTAGATGTGGCTCGGATGAACATTTCATTCGGTATTGTCCTGAGCTTGATGAAAAAGATAAGTCTCAGAATGTAAGATCGAGCAACCCTACTGTGAGAGGAAGATCTTTCCGTAATACTGTAAATGTGAGTGATGGTAGAGGTGCAACTCGAGATACTGCTGTGAGATCCGATGCTAGAGCACCTACCAGAGCCTACGCTATTCGCGCTCGCGAAGAAGCGTCATCTCCAGATGTTATCACCGGTAGATTCACTCTTTATGGTACTAATGTGATTGCATTGATAGATCCAAGATCAACTCTGTAACACCCCTAACCCGTATCTGTCCCCAGATTAGGGTTACGAGGCATTACCAATCAAAATACAGTTCCGAACAGTCATTTATTAAAATTTATGCACAAAGTAATATCATTTCCTTTATAAAATTTTCAAACTCAAATAAAAACCATTCTCTTATCTCCTATAAGATAGATTCACATATTTAAGGTACATAACCAACCTGAAACAATCATACTTTACTAACCGCATCTTATGTACGAACTATTCTTCAAAACTCAACTATTTCAATTTCATTTATCTGTTCAAATTTCGAACCAAACTAACATACATCAATACCATATTTCTTATGCTTCATAAATTCAATGTTCAAAGCATATGTCCATAAATTTCCTGGCATTCGAATACCTAAATTATAATCAAACATATCTCATTTCATATACCGAGCATATATCAAGGCATCCATTTGTATACATCTATTTTATTAACTAATTACCAGCGTACCATATACCAAAATCTCATACTTATCAAAATGAGCCAAATACCATAACTGAATATACGATCACATAAATAACACATTTTGTAATCAAGCATTAAACCAACAACTTGACCTTTAAATATCGAACCACAAACAAACATGTCATAGGCATATGTATTTGTTTTGGCTATCATTAGCCTAATGTAAATATATATATCATATATCATAATTTATCTCAAAAAATGACCAAAGTAATTTTCATCATTCACAAACCAATTCACAAGGCAATATATACATCAAAACATAGGTCATTAATAAGCCACACTAAATAGCCAAATTCACATGGCATAGCATAGTCATTACATAGCAAATATGAACACATACCAACATTAACATCTAATTGAATAATTAACCACATTACCATCACTCAAACCAAATTGTAACTATCTACAAATGCAAAATATATCATCAAACGAACTTCCCAAAATGAGCTAATTAACAAGGCCGATTATTCACAAACATTAACATTATTATCAAGCTATTTTTGCATGGCTATTTATACACAATTCAAAACTAGCTGTATCAAAACTAGCCTATACATGCCACATGTCATAAGTACAAACTTTCAAAGTAACGAAATAGCAATTGATAGTGTGACGATGATCCTTGACGATCCCCGAGCTTGAGCTAATAAAGCTTAATAAGCGATAAGCAAATAAATCATCACAAGAACATTAATAATTCAATTTGAATAGGCCACATTTAACTAACTCATACACATATACAATCACTTTTCTCATATAATCCATACTACCATGTTAAGTAACTTCACTTACCTTATTTTTCAATAAAAATATATACTTCATATGTACATGAATCATTTAGCTCAAATTCACATTCGGTCTTGTTTTAACATTGTCCGTTGAACCATTTGAAATCGTTAAGGATACTCAGAAATAGATATATCACATATATGATCTTACATGTTATCACATATCGATGCCTCTGTCCCAGACAGGGTCTTACACGTATTCTCATATCGATGCCAATGTCCCAGTCATGGTCTTACACGAAATCACACCTCGGAAGTCTAATGTCATGACATCAGTATCCTATACTATTCTTAAGGTTTATACTGGGCTATCAACCTCGTTACTCAATCAATTCATGCTCGAAACAAGTCCTCCAATGCTCAATTTAATTCGGTAACATATATAAATATACAATTCAATTCGGCAATTTATTCATTTAAATTTAAAAACATTTATTTGCATATGAACTTACCTTGTACGAAAACGAACGGATCAGAACAACTATTCAACAACTTTCGACTTCCCCCGATCCAAATCTGATTTCTTTCTTTCTTGATCTAAATAAATTCAAATTTAACTTATTTAATCACATAGTCATTCAATTTCACCCAAAAACACATAAATGAGCATTTTGCACTTTAGCCCCTAACATTTCACATTTTTACAATTTAGTACCTATTTCAAAATAACATAAAATACACAAAATTTCATCAAACCCAAGCATGGTCGAATCTTCTCTAGGTCCCTAGCAGCCCATTAATTCCATTTATTTCACATTTTAAGCCCTCAATTTACAAATTTCACAATTTAATCCTTAATAAGCATTTGTATCAAAAATCACTTAATAAACTATGAAAATCTGACAAAAACTATTTATTTTTCATCATAAAACAACACAAAGCTTGAATATTCATTGATGGCATTTCACAAATTCATCATCAAATCTAAAAATTAAAGCATGGGCTAGCTAATATATGAAGCAATGGTCTCAAAAACGTAAAAATCATCAAAAACTGAACAAAAATCACATACCAATTGAAGCTTCAAATGACCGAACCCTAAATAGCCATGGTTGTCTTCTTTCTTCTTCAAATTTCGGTAAACAAAGATGAACAGTTCACTAACCTTTTATTTTAATTTATTAACATTAATACATAATTTACCATTTTACCCATAGCTATTTAACTTATAAATTAATTAATGGTTGTCCATAAATGTCCACTTACTCTAATATCGGTCAAATAACATTATAAGGACATCCAATTAAATAAATCATGGCAAATAAGCACTTAAACAATTAGTATGCCACTTTTGCATTTTACGTGATTTAGTCCTTTTATTAAATTAACTAACTAATCAGTAAAATTAAATCACAAAATTTTCACACATATCAAATAACATGCTGTAAACACCAAAAAGTAATATTAAAATAATTTTACGACCTTAGATTTATGGTTTCAAAACTACTATTCTGACTTAGCTAAAACTGGGCTATTACAAATTCATTCTTATATATGTATGAATTTAGTATCTAGTAAGGCTTTGCCTGTAAAGTCTACTGAATTTGTGATTAGAGTATCGAACCCCTTAGGCAAATGTGTTTTGGTTGACAAAATCTACAAGAATTGTCCATTAATGCATCAGGATTTCTATTTTCTGGCTAATCTGTTGTTGTTACCATTCGATGAATTTGATATGATTTTGGGTATGAATTGGCTAACAATGCATAATGCTATAGTGGATTGTAGACGAAAGACAATTGAACTGAAATGTCAGAACAATGTGATTATTAGAATTGAATCTGATGATCTGAATAGTTTTCCAGTTGTGATCTCGTCTATGTTAGCTTAGAGATTTGTGAGAAAGGGGTGTAAAGCTTATCTTGCTTATGTATTTGATACGAAAGTGATAGAAACAAAGATTGAATCAGTATCATTTGTGTGTGAGTATCCAGACGTATTTCTCGAAGAGTTATTGGGTTTACCACCTATCAGAGAAGTTGAGTTTGGTATTGAATTAGTACCAGGTACAATGCTGATATCGATAGCTCCGTATAGAATGGCTCAGACAGAGTTAAAAGAGTTAAAAGCTCAGTTGCAAGATTTGACAGATAGAGGTTTTGCTAGACCGAGGTTTTCTTCTTGGGGTGCACCGGTGTTACTTGTGAAAAAGAAAGACGGTACGATGTGAAGTGTATAGACTATCGACAGCTCAACAAAGTGACAATCAAGAATAAATACCTTTTCCACGAATAGATATTTTGTTTGATTAGTTAAAAGGAGCAACAGTGTTTTCAAATATTGATTTGAGATTGGGTTATTATCAGTTGCAAGTTAAAGACTCAGATGTGCCAAAAACTACATTTAGAACGAGGTATGGACACTACGTATTTCTTGTAATGCATTTTAGACTAACAAATGCACCTGTTGTTTCTATGGACTTGATGAACTAGATTTTTAGGCCGTATTTAGACTGATTTTCAGTTGTGTTTATTGATGATATTTTGATTTACTCTCGAGATAAATCGGAGCATGCTGAACATTTGAGAATTGTGTTACAAACTTTGAGAGATAAACAGTTTGCAAAGTTCAGCAAATGTGAGTTTTGGCTATGAATAGTTGGTTTTCTGGGACATATAGTTTCAGCCGCAGGTATCCGAGTTGACCCGAGCAAAATATCAACGATTATAGATTGGAAGCCTCCAAGAAATGTATCTGAAGTCCATAGTTTTCTAGGACTAGCTGGCTATTATAGACGATTTATAAAAGGCTTCTCGATGATTGTGACTCCGATGACACGACTACTTCACAAAGATGTTAAATTTGAGTGGTCAAAAAAGTGTTAGCAGAGCTTCAAATAGTTGAAAGCATTACTGACAAAGGCACCAGTGTTAGTTCAGCCTGAGTCGGGTAAAGAATTTGTAGTTTTTAGTGATGTGTCGTTCAATAGCCTGGGTTGTGTTTTGATGCAAGAAGGAAAAGTTATAGCTTATGCCTTGAGACAGTTGAAGTCGCATGAAAAAAATTATCCAACGCACGATCTCGAATTAGCTGCTATAGTATTCGTATTGAAAATTTGGTGTCATTACTTGTTTGGTGAGAAATGCCATATTTATACCGATCACAAAAGCTTGAAATATTTGAAGACTCAGAAAGACTTGAATTTGCGACAGCGGAGATAGTTAGAATTACTAAAAGACTATGAGTTAGTAATTGACTATCTAGGGAAAGCAAACATAGTTTCTGATGCTTTGATTCGAAAGTCCTTATTCGCTTTACAAGTTTTGAACACACAATTAGCTTTGTCTGACAATGGTTTGATAGTAGCTAAGATGAAAGTAAGGCCATTATTTCTATAGTAGATTTGTAAGGCTAAAAAATTTGATAATGAATTGCAAGCAAAACGAGCTCAGTGTGAGTCAACTTCTGATTCCGAGTTTTGAATAGGGCCTGATGAATGTTTGATGTCTCATGATAGAATATGTGTACCAAGAAATTCTGAGCTCATTCGAAAGATTCTAAACGAAACACACAGTAGTTATTTATCAGTAAATCTAGGAATCACGAAAATGTATAACGATTTGAAATAATTTTATTGGTGGCATGGTATGAAACAAGATATCTCAGAATTTGTTTCGAAATATTTGATTTGTCAGCAAGTTAAGGCTAAGCATTAAGTGTCGTCAGGTTTATTACAGTCTATTATGATTCTTATGTGGAATTGGGATAGAGTAAGAATGGATTTTGTATCGGGTTTGCCCTTATCTCTGAAAAATAAAGATACGATTTGGGTTGTTGTTGACAGATTGACAAAATTGACTCATTTCATTCCTATACATACAGATTATTCACTTGATAAATTTGCTGAGTTGTATATTTCAGAGATTGTTTGATTGCATGGAGTGCCATTATCTATTATTTCAGATAGAGATCTGAGGTTCACAGTGCGATTTTGGAAGAAATTGCAAGAAACTTTAGGTACAAACCTGCATTTTAGCACTACATTTCACTCTCAAACAGATGGTCAGTCTGAGTGAGTTATTCAAATACTTGAGGATATGTTGCGTTTTTGCATTCTTGAGTTTTAAGGTAGCTGGGAGAAATATTTACCATTGGTTGAATTTTTTTACAATAATAGCTTTCAATCGAGTATAAAGATGACACTGTACGAAGCTCTATACAGTCATAAATGTCGAATACCTTTGTATTGGAGTGAGCTCAGCGAAAATAAGATTCACGGGATTGATCTGATCAGAGAGACTAAAGAAAAAGTGAAAGTAATTCACGATAGTTTGAAAATGGCATCAGATCAACATAAATCTTACGCAAACTTGAAACGGAAAGATATTGAGTTTCAGATCAGAGACAGAGTATTTGTAAAGTATCACCGTGGAAGAAAATACTCAGATTTGGCAGAAAAAGAAAGTTGAGCCCAAGTTTCATCGAACCCTATGAGATTATTAAGCGAGTTGGACCAGTAGCATATCGGTTAGCATTACCACGTGAGTTAGAAAAGATACATAATGTATTTCATGTATCGATCCTTTGATGATATCGGTCAAACCCTTCGCATGTCATTTCTCCGAATGAGGTTAAAATTCAGTCTAATATGTCTTATGTTGAGGAACCAATTCGAATTTTGGTTCGTGAGATCAAAGAGTTAAGAAATAAAAGAATAGCATTAGTGAAAGTATTATGGCATCGACACGGGGTTGAAGAAGCTACATGGGAACCCGAGGATGCTATGAGAAAATAATATCCAAACCTATTCACTGGTAAGATTCTCGGGGACGAAAATCCCTAAGGGGGCAGAGTTGCAACAGCCCGATTTTAGCTAAATTGGAATAGTGGTTTTAAAACCACAAATTTGAGGTCAAAAAATTATTTTAATATTATTTTTGGTGTTTACAGCATGATATTTAATATGTTGGAAAATTTCGTGAATTAATTTTATCGTTTAATTAGTCAATTTGAGAAAAAAGGACTAAATCGCGCAAAATGCAAAAGTTGCATGCTATTAGTTAAAGGTGTCAATTGGCCTTGGATTTTAAATATGATGGCCTTAAATGGTAATTAGACCATTTTAAATGCTAATGGACATTAATGGGCATCCATTATATGATTTTATATGTTTATTACTAAGGTTAAAAAGGTAAATTAGTAAATTATGTTATAATAAATAAAACTAAACATTTTATCATCTTATTTTCATCTTTTATTATCGAAAATACATGATAAAAAAAGCCATGGAGGTTTGAGTATTCGACCAAGTTAATTTGTTCAATCACGGTACGATTTTTACTCGTTTTTTAATGATTTCTACGTTTTTGAAATCGTTGCTTCGTATTCTAGCTAGCCCGTACCTTAGATTTTGAAACTGTTAAAGATTTTAAGAGTTTTCATTGATGATTTTATGTGTTCTTTCGTGTTTAAAGATGAAATATGAAAGCTTGATGATAGATTTTAATGTTTTGTAAAGTGACTTTTGACAAAAATGTCAAATAGGGATTATATTGTGAAATGTGTAAATTGAGGGATTAAAATGTGAAATAAATGAAAAGAATGGGCTGTTAAGGATCTATAGAGAATTCGGCTAGGTTTGGGTTTAATGAAATTTCATGAATTTTGGCTATTTGTGAATTAGGGGCTAAATTGTAAAAATGTAAAACTTTAGGGGCTAAAGTGTAAAAATGCCTAAATATGTGTTTGTGGACTGAAATAAATAAATTGATGAATAAATGAGTTAATTTTGAATGTATATAGATCAAGAAAGGAAGAAATCGGATTTAGATCGGGGAAAATCAAAGGTTATCGAATAGTCAATCTGGTCCATCTATCCCGAATACGAGGTAAGTTCATATGCAAATAAATGTCTTTAAATTGAATTATATATGTTTATTTTTCATTGAACTACATTGAATATCGAATGATCAAATACGAGCAAGAATCGACAGGGTTACAATATCTAAAAGTCCCGTACGAACCTCAGGAATAGTATAGGATACAAATGTCATGACATTAGGATTATCGTTATGTGATTACATGTAATGTAATATCCCGAATTAGGGCCTAATCGGAATAGTGGTTTCGTGACCACAAATCTGAGATAGAAATAATTATTTTATAATTATTTTGAGGTTTATGATATGATTACATAATTGTGTGAAAATTTCGTGAAGAAATTCTATGCATAAAATACTTAATTTGAAAGTAGGGACTAAATCGAATAAGTTGCAAAACTTGCATTCTAGAAGTTTTTAGTATGAAATTGCATTGAAATATTAATTAAGAGGTCTTAAATAGCAATTTGACCAATTTTAAGTTCATGGACAAAATTAGGACATGGAAGGAATTTTGGAAAGTTTAGTAGTAAGGGCATTTTGGTCATTTAGTTATTAAAATGAATTAAAAACAAAATTAAAAGCCAATTTTTGTCCATCTTCTTCATTAGGACGAAATTTCAAGGGTTCTCCATAGCTAGGGTTTGTTTCAAGCTTTCAAGCTCCATAGTAAGTGATTCCAAGCCCAGTTTTTAATGTTCTTTCGTTTTGAGTCCCTAGCTCGATAAAAGCTTATGTTAGCAATAATTTAAGTTAGGGTTCATATTTGGAAAAATACCCATAGGTGAAATTTGTGTATTTTGGTGTTTTATGATAGAATATGAGGTTTTAAATTATGTTAGACAACTTGTACTACTCGATTTTAAGCAAAAGCGAGTAAAAGGGCTTAATCTGGTAAAAATACCTAATAGTCATAAGTACATGTTAGAGTGTGAATTTCATGTTACCATAGAAGGAAAAATGATCAGCATGTCATAAAACATAAGAATAAGGAATAAAGTTTAATCCAGAGCCTAGGGGCAAAAATGTAAATATGCAAAAGTTTAGGGGTAAAATTGTAATTTTGCCAAAATTTGAGTTAAGGATTAATTTGATAATGTGAGTATTAAATAAGCTAAATGTGTTATTTTAGATCAAGAAAGACGTGGAATCGACCTCAATCGAGGAAAAGAAAAGATTGTGGACTAAATTGCAAAATCTTTGTATTTTGGTACCAAGGTAAGTTCATGTGTAAATAATGTAGCATAATTGTTATTTTTAAGTTAGTGATGTTAAATATATGTGATGCTGAATTTTATTATGAAATGTATGCTTTGTGGTTAATTTCAAATAATATGTAAATTATGTGAGCTACTTGTTAAATATAATTGTTACAGAGTATTGAATTCGGCATTCTACGGAAGACGGCAAGGATATGTGTTCGAGGAAAATACCGTTTGAACCTTAGGAATAGATTAGGATACAAGTGACATGTCACTAGGATGGTTGAGCATCCGAACTCGTTGAGTTGAGTCCGGGTTCACTTATGGATGCGAATGTTCGAACTCGTTGAGTTGAGTCAGAGTTCGAGAGATGTAACTAGGAATCCGAGCTCGTTGAGTTGAGTCCGAGTTCACTTATGGATCTGAACGCCCGAGCTCGTTGAGTTGAGTCCGAGTTAAACTTATGGGCGGGTTACATAATTGCTTGTTTGCATATATGGCACTTATGTGCAAGTTATCCATGTATCCGAATTATATTCCGATGTGTTCAACGGGTAAAGTTCTACTCAATTGGAGGAATATTCGAGATGTAAAGAGACGTATTGGTAAGTGATGTGAAATGGATATTTTGGACAGGTATGTATTTAACCCTCGGGTTGAGTATTGATACAATCACGATAAGGTAATAAGATGATGAAAAATGATTAGAAATGTGATATGTGTTTTAGTGATGCATGCTAATGTTGATTGGTATGATTGTTTGTTATGTTACTTATTATTTGCATATGAACTTACTAAGCATTTATGCTTACTCCTCCTTCTTACTCATTGTAGTTTTGGACAAGCCAGCTCGAGAGTCGGGATAGGTCGAAGGCTCATCACACTATCCTAAGACTTTTGGTCAATGGTTTGTAAATTTAAGTATGGCATGTATAGCAATATACCTATTTTGTGTAACTGATCTGATGATATGGTGATGGAATGGTTGAGAAAATGTTTGACAATGATAAATTATGAAAATGGTTAGTTTAGATTATGTTTGATGTTAAGGAAAATTATTAAGATACTTAGTGCATAAAAACTCATAAAAGGGATGAAATTTGCCATAAACAGAATACTGCAGCAACACTGACCCGAGTTTGAAAATTTACTAAAAATCATAGAAATTGAATCTGGTGATGGAATATATATCAAATTGAAGCTTATTATGTCTAGTTTCACATGAAATAAATGAAATAGGTAAAGGAATTATATGTTAAAATATATTTTAATTTTAGTGAAACAGGGTCGTAGCAGTTTCTGAATCCCCTGTTCCAATTTTATAAATTCACCATAAATTGTAAAGATATAATTAGGTGGTGTATCTTATATCCTCAGAATCCTTATTGAGTCTAGTTTTAGTAGAAACAAACGTCATAGTCATATGAATTTTTTTCAGAGAGAATGTGGTTCGTAGTAAACAGAGGTCAAACCAGTCAAGTCTTGAAACAGGGGTAACTTTAACTAATAAACTGTACTAATTGGCTCAACCAAAAATTCTAGAAAAAAATTATTAGATAGGTATATGAGTCTAGATTCAAGGAAAATTTACGGATCTTAATTTCGAGTTTTGTAACTCGAGATATGATTTTTATTGTGACTATGACGCAAGTAGCTTAAAAACTGTGAATGTAGAAACAAATAATCCAAAGTTCTAAAAATGTTAAATTAAGCTTAGTAACACCTCATACTCGACTCGTACACGACGGTATCGGGCGTGGGGCGTTACATTTAGTGGTATCGAGCAGTTTTAGTCGGTTCTCGGACTACGTGTTGTATGTACGGATTTTGCTATACATGCCATATGTATAAATTGTGATAGTGTGACGACTTCTGACCTTTTTAAATGATTTTTTTTATAGTAAATGGATCCCGATCCAGTGTGGCGGATGAAGTAGAGAGTAATGCGCCACTCCGGCTGAAGGAGCAACACGATCAAAATCCACCTCCTACTCGTTGGTCGGGAGGAGGAGAAAGGGGGAGTCGGGAAGCCTTTCTCCAAATGATGAGTGCATGGTACACCGAGTTCGTTAAATGCGAACCCAAATGTACAACCTCCCCACCTCCCCAATTCCTCAACCTGTACTTCCCGCTCAAGGTATGGATCGATGAAATTTCACAGAACTCCAGTTGATAGAATTCGCAAGCAAGGGGCCGAAGAATTTAAAGCAAATATTGATGATGATGCCGAGAAAGCAGAGTTCTGGCTTGAAAATTTTATCCGGGTATTTGACGAATTATCTTGTACACCTGAAGAATGTTTGAAATGCGCTATATCTTTGTTGAGGGATTCAGCTTATAATTGGTGGAAGACTTTGATTTCGGTGGCACCGAAAGAGAAAATAACTTGGGAATTCTTTCAAGAAGAGTTTCGGAAGAAATATATTAGTGAAAGATTTATTGATCAGAAG
Source organism: Gossypium anomalum (assembly GCA_025698475.1). NCBI lineage: Eukaryota > Viridiplantae > Streptophyta > Magnoliopsida > Malvales > Malvaceae > Gossypium > Gossypium anomalum. The sequence goes on from CM046961.1 coordinate 59,158,987, forward strand.
CGTAAAGAATTTCTTGAGCTGAAGCAAGGTAATATGACGATTCTGAGAATATGAAAGAGAGTTTGTTCGATTAAGTAAGTATGCCGGAGAGTATGTTCCTCTGACAGAGGCCAAGATGTGCCGACGATTTGAAGACGGGCTCAACGAAGACATCAAGGTATTTGTTGGAATTCTTGAATTAAAAGAAATGGTAGTATTGGTTGATCGGGCTTGTAAGGCGAAGAATTACTTAAAGAAAAGAAAAGGTAGAGGCGATACTAGAAATTGGAGGAAAAGACCGATGAGCGGTTCATTTTCACAACAACTTTGGAAAGTCAAGGAATATGAATCTCGTTCCCAAGCTTCACTGGGCAATCATATGGGAATTATAAGAAGCAAAATGTGGGTCCTAAATCCCGGACTACTTGGCGACCATGTGTAGGGAACTCGAGATTTGTTAAACTTTGAGTGCCGGTGATGTGGTAGAAATCATTTTGGTCCGTGTAGAGCAAATGAATGTTTTGATGTGGTTCTCCTGGATCATTTTATTAGAGATCGCCTGAGAGAGTGAAAAGAAAAATTTGAAATACAAAAACAAGTGGGGCGGATTCGAGAGGAAGATATCCAAGAAAAGCTGGGAGCGAAGCAAGTAGTAAGAATGTAGCCGAGATGCACCAGTTAGACTGAAGGAAGGGCAAGGCTAGAACTTATGCTATTAAAGCGCGTGAAGATGCTTCCTCACCGATGTGATTACCGTATATTTTCTCTCTATAATGTTAATGTTATTGCTTTGATTGATCCCGTTCTACTCATTCATATGTGTGCATGAAATTGGTGTCTAGTATGAATATACCATTGAGAACACAGAATTTATGATTAGAGTGTCGAATCCGTTAGGCAAATGTGTATTTCATGATAAAGTATGTAAGAAATGCCCTTTAATGATTCGGGATCATTACTTTCCGTGACTTGATGTTGCTTGCCGTTTGATGAATTTGATGTTATTTTGGGTATGGATTGGTTGACATTGCATGATGCTATAGTAAATTGCAAAGAAAAGGTTATAGAATTAAAGTGTGAAAACGGTGAAACTCTGCGGGTTGAATCGGATAAATCGAGGTATTGTCTAGTGTGATTTCTTTGATGTCGGCTCGTAGATATTTGAGAAAGGGTTATGAAGCTTATTTGGCGTATGTAATTAATACAAAAGAAGTTGAAAAGAAAGTTGAATCGAGTCTTGGTTGTGTGCGAATTTGCGGACGTATTTCGGAAAGAATTGCCGGGTTTGCCTCGATCGAGGAAGTAGAATTTGGTATTGATTTGATCACGGAACAGCTCGATTTCGATTGCTCAGTATAGAATGGCACCAGCAGAGTTGAAGGAATTAAAGTCGCAATTGCAAGAGTTGGTGATAAAGGTTTTATGAGACTGAGTTTTTCACCTTGGGGTGCTCCGTGTTATTTGTGAAAAAGAAGGATGGTTCTATGAGGTTGTGTGTTGATTATCGCCGATTAAACAAGGTGACAATCAAAAACAAATATCCGTTGCCAAGAATTGATGATTTATTTGATCAGCTAAAAGGAGCGACATGGTTTTCAAAGATTGACTTGAGATCCGGTATTACCAAGCATGGGTAAAAGAGTCGGATGTGGCTAAAAGCGCTTTTAGAACAAGGTATGGTCATTATGAATTTTTAGTTATGCCATTCGGGTTGACAAATGCTCCTACTTGTGTTTATGGATTTAATGAATCGCATATTCCACCATACTTGGACAAATTTGTTGTGGTGTTTATAGATGATATTTTAATTTATTCAAAAGATGATACAGAGCATGCTTGAGCATTTGAGGATAGTTTTGCAAACTTTGAGAGATAAGCGATTGTATGCTAAGTTTAGTAAAAGTGAATTTTGGCTACTGGGAAGTTGGATTCTTGGGTCATATTGTTTCAGTGATGGTATACGGGTTGATCCTAGTAAAATTTCAGCCATTGTTGATTGGAAGCCACCAAAAATGTAATCAAGTTAGAAGTTTCACAAAGGCTAAGGCTAGTGGGTATTATCGGCGGTTTGTAAATGGATTTTCTATAATTGCTGCTCCTATAACTAAATTACTCAGAAAGGATGTTAAATTTGAATGGACGGAAGAATGTCAACAGAGTTTTGAAGAATTGAAAAAGTTATTAACAGAGGCACCGGTGTTAGTACAAATAGAATCAGTAAAGAATTTGTGGTGTATAGTGATGCTTCTCTAAATGGTTTGGGGTGTGTGCTCATGCAAGAAGGAAAAGTGGTGGCATATGCTTGAGGCGATTAAAACCTCATGAGAGGAATTATCCTACTCACGATTTGGAATTGGTCTGCGATGGTGTTTGCTTTGAAAATTTGACGACATTATTTGTATGGTGAAAAGTGCCGGGTATATATACCGATCATAAAAGTCTTAAGTACTTGATGTCACAAAAAGACTTGAATTTAAGACAGCGAAGATGGTTGGAATTATTGAAAGATTACGAGCTTGTTATTGATTATCATCCGGAAAAAGCGAATGTAGTTCTTGATGCTTTGAGCAGAAAGTTGTTGTTTGCTTTGAGAGTTATGAACACTCGGTTGAAAGTGTCGATGATGGTTCGATTCTAGCAGAGCTAAGAGTAAAACCAAGTTTTACAAGAGATTTCTAAAGCTCAAAAGATGATCAAGATTTGCAAGCCAAGAGAAAACAGTGTGAAGTTGATACAGAGTCGATTTGAAATTGGTTACGATGGGTGCTTAATGTTTAAAGATCGGATTTGTGTACCACGAGAATGAGGAATTGATTCAAAAGATCCTACAGAAGCACATAGTGGTTATTTCTCGATTCACCCGTGTAATACGAAAATGTATAATGACTTGAAGAAAATGTATTGGTGGAATGGAATGAAAAGAGATATATCGAGTTTGTGTCCAAATGCTTAATTTGTCAACAGTGAAAGTTTGAACACCAAGTACCTTCGGGATTACTTCACCTATTATGGTTCTGAATGGAAATGGGATCGGATTACTATGGATTTTGTTTCGGGATTGCCATTGACTCGGAAAGAAAGATGCCATCCGGGTAATAGTTGATAGATTAACTAAGTCGGCTCATTTTATTTCTATGCGTATGGATTATTCTCTTAACAAGTTGGCTGAATCAGTATATTAGAGAAATTGTTAGATTACATGGAATACCATTGTCGATTATTTGGATAGAGATCCAAGGTTTACCTCACGGTTTGGCAAAAATTGCAAGACGCGTTAGGTACAAAGTTAAATTTCGATCTTGCTTTTCATCCACAAACCGATGGACAATCGGAGAGAATAATTCGATTCTTGAAGACATGCTCGGATGTTGTGTATTGGAATTTCAAGGAAGTTGGGAAAGATATTTGCCATTGGTAGAATTTGCTTACAACAATAGTTATCGACGAGCTTGAAAATGGCACCTTATGAAGCATTGTATGGTCGTAAGTGTCGAGCGCTTTTGTATTGGACTGAACTCAAGGAAAATTAGATTTATGGAGTTGATCTAATAAAAGAAATCAAGAAAAGTGAAAGTAATTCGAGATTGTTTGAAAGTCGCTCAGATTGATGTAAATCTTATGCGGATCTAAAACGAAAAGACATTGAATTTCAAGTTGGTGATAAAGTATTTTTAAAGGTGTCTCCGTGGAAGAAAGTCCTTAGATTTGGGCGGAAGGGCAAATTAAGTCCGCGTTTATTGGGGCGTATGAAGTAATTGAAAAAGTTGGACCGGTAGCATATCGGCTAGCATTACCCCCGAATTAGAGAAGATTCATGATGTGTTCCACGTATCTATGTTACGTCGGTATCGTTCGGATCCTTCACATGTAGTTTCACCGATGAGAATTGAACTACAACCGGATATGACCTACGAAGAAGAACCGATTAAGATTTTAGCTCGAGAGGTCAAACAACTAAGGAATAAAAATGTTGCACTTGTGAAGGTGTTGTGGCAAAGGCATGGAATAGAAGAAGCTACATGGGAATCAGAAGAAACTATGAGAAATCAATACCCACATCATTTACTTTTAAGATTTTCGAGGACGAAAATCCTTAAAGGGGGAGAGTTGTAATATCCCGAATTAGGGCCTAATCGAATAGTGGTTTCGTGACCACAAATCTGAGATAGAAATAATTATTTTATAATTATTTTGAGGTTTATGATATGATTACATAATTGTGTGAAAATTTCGTGAAGAAATTCTATGCATAAAATACTTAATTTGAAAGTAGGGACTAAATCGAATAAGTTGCAAAACTTGCATTCTAGAAGTTTTTAGTATGAAATTGCATTGAAATATTAATTAAGAGGTCTTAAATAGCAATTTGACCAATTTTAAGTTCATGGACAAAATTAGGACATGGAAGGAATTTTGGAAAGTTTAGTAGTAAGGGCATTTTGGTCATTTAGTTATTAAAATGAATTAAAAACAAAATTAAAAGCCAATTTTTGTCCATCTTCTTCATTAGGACGAAATTTCAAGGGTTCTCCATAGCTAGGGTTTGTTTCAAGCTTTCAAGCTCCATAGTAAGTGATTCCAAGCCCTGCTTTTAATGTTCTTTACGTTTTTGAGTCCCTTAGCTCGATAAAGCTTATTTTAGCAATAATTTAAGTTAGGGTTCATATTTGGAAAAATACCCATAGGTGAAATTTGTGTATTTTGGTGTTTTATGATAGAATATGAGGTTTTAAATTATGTTAGACAACTTGTACTACTCGATTTTAAGCAAAAAGCGAGTAAAGGGCTTAATCGGTAAAAATACCTAATAGTCATAAGTACATGTTAGAGTGTGAATTTCATGTTACCATAGAAGGGAAAAATGATCAGCATGTCATAAAACATAAGAATAAGGAATAAAGTTTAATCCCGAGCCTAGGGGCAAAAATGTAAATATGCAAAAGTTTAGGGGTAAAATTGTAATTTTGCCAAAATTTGAGTTAAGGATTAATTTGATAATGTGAGTATTAAATAAGCTAAATGTGTTATTTTAGATCAAGAAAGACGTGGAATCGACCTCAATCGAGGAAAAGAAAAGATTGTGGACTAAATTGCAAAATCTTTGTATTTTGGTACCAAGGTAAGTTCATGTGTAAATAATGTAGCATAATTGTTATTTTTAAGTTAGTGATGTTAAATATATGTGATGCTGAATTTTATTATGAAATGTATGCTTTGTGGTTAATTTCAAATAATATGTAAATTATGTGAGCTACTTGTTAAATATAATTGTTACCGAGTATTGAATTCGGCATTCTACGGAAGACGGCAAGGATATGTGTTCGAGGAAAATCCCGTTTGAACCTTAGGAATAGATTAGGATACAAGTGACATGTCACTAGGATGGTTGAGCATCCGAACTCGTTGAGTTGAGTCCGAGTTCACTTATGGATGCGAATGTTCGAACTCGTTGAGTTGAGTCCGAGTTCGAGAGATGTAACTAGGCATCCGAGCTCGTTGAGTTGAGTCCGAGTTCACTTATGGATGCGAACGCCCGAGCTCTCGTTGAGTTGAGTCCGAGTTCGCTTATGGGCGGGTTACATAATTGCTTGTTTGCATATATGGCACTTATGTGCAAGTTATCCATGTATCCGAATTATATTCCGATGTGTTCAACAGGTAAAGTTCTACTCAATTGGAGGAATATTCGAGATGTAAAGAGACGTATTGGTAAGTGATGTGAAATGGATATTTTGGACAGGTATGTATTTAACCCTCGGGTTGAGTATTGATACAATCACGATAAGGTAATAAGATGATGAAAAATGATTAGAAATGTGATATGTGTTTTAGTGATGCATGCTAATGTTGATTGGTATGATTGTTTGTTATGTTACTTATTATTTGCATATGAACTTACTAAGCATTTATGCTTACTCCTCCTTCTTACTCATTGTAGTTTTGGACAAGCCAGCTCGAGTCGGGATAGGTCGAAGGCTCGACCACACTATTCTAAGACTTTTGGTAAATGGTTTGTAAATTTAAGTATGGCATGTATAGCAATATACCTATTTTGTGTAACTGATCTGATGATATGGTGATGGAATGGTTGAGAAAATGTTTGACAATGATAAATTATGAAAATGGTTAGTTTAGATTATGTTTGATGTTAAGGAAAATTATTAAGATACTTAGTGCATAAAAACTCATAAAAGGGATGAAATTTGCCATAAACAGAATACTGCAGCAACACTGACCCGAGTTTGAAAATTTACTAAAAATCATAGAAATTGAATCTGGTGATGGAATATATATCAAATTGAAGCTTATTATGTCTAGTTTCACATGAATAAATGAAATAGGTAAAGGAATTATATGTTAAAATATATTTTAATTTTAGTGAAACAGGGTCGTAGCAGTTTCTGAATCCCCTGTTCCAACTTTATAAATTCACCATAAATTGTAAAGATATAATTAGGTGGTGTATTTTATATCCTCAGAATCCTTATTGAGTCTAGTTTTAGTAGAAACAAACCTCATAGTCATATGAATTTTTTTCAGAGAGAAATGTGGTTCGTAGTAAACAGAGGTCAAACCAGTCAAGTCTTGAAACAGGGGTAAATTTAACTAATAAACTGTACTAATTGGCTCAACAAAAAATTCTAGAAAAAAATTAGTAGATAGGTATATGAGTCTAGATTCAAGGAAAATTTACGGATCTTAATTTCGAGTTTTGTAACTCGAGATATGATTTTTCTTGTGACTGTGACGCAAGTAGCTTAAAAACTGTGAATGTAGAAACAAATAATCCAAAGTTCTAAAAATGTTAAATTAAGCTTAGTAACACCTCATACTCGACTCCGGCGACGGTCTCGGGCGTGGGGGCGTTACATGTAAGACCATGTCGGGGACATTGGCATCATTATTTGATTTTGTGTAAGACCATAGCTTGGCATCGATGTGTGATAACGTGTAAGACCATATTCGGGATATGGCATTTTATGAGCTATATGTGATTTTTCGAGTATTCTTAACGATTGCAGAAGGTCCAACGCGCAATGTCAATACGAGAAAAAATGTGTGATTGAATTAAGTAATACAGGTACGTACGAGATTCATACGAGTATTGAAAAGAGAAGTATTTGTTAAATTTACATGTGTTCATTGAATAGATATACAATGAGAAAGGTTTGTGAATTTATATGTGCTTATTCATAATTTGTTTAAGTGATGGGAATAATATTGTTTCACAAGATAATTTATTTGTTTATGGCTTACTAAGCTTTTTAAGCTTACTTTGTGTGTTTTTTCCCTGTTTTATAGATACTCAAAGCTAGCTCAGACTCAGGGATCATCAGGAAAAGTCATCAAACTATCGATCAACTTGTTGGTACTTTTGATGCTTTGTAAATTTGGTATATGGCATGTTTAGGCTAGTGTTATGATGATATGTTTTGAGTTATGAAATTAGCCATGAGAGTTGGCTTGTACATGATGTAAATATTGGTGTGTATTTGGCCAATTATGTTGGCTTAATTTATGAATTTGATAAGTAATATGTGATGTATAAATTGCCTTGTGTTTTAGCATGTTTGGTATGGCATGTTGTGGCTTGGTTTAAAGATGATGAATTGGTAAGTTTTTGGTTATGAATTGGTTGTTGAATGAATGGATTTTAAATGGCATGAAATGTATATGAAATAGCATGTTTTGGCTGCCTATAAATGTATTGAAATGGTACAAAATGATGTGGTTTAGGTGTGCTTGAGAAAGGGTGAGAAATATGGCTTAAACCAAGCCTAATTTTGCCCCACCCGGTTGAGTACACGGGCGTGTGACTCGACCGTGTTCTTGCTGTAACTTAGTTAAAATAAGTTAGTGAGTTACACAGCTTAAACATACAGGCGTGTCTACTGACCATATGTGGCACACGAGCTGGCACATGGGCGTGTGGCTAGCTGTGTGACCTAAGTAAGTATACCCTCCTGATTTCACACGACCATGGCACACGGGCGTGTCTCTGGCCGTGTTATATAAGTCAGTATGTATGCCCTGTTTCCACATGACCTACGACACGAGCATATCCATCGCCGTGTGAGGCACACGGCCTGTTCACACGAGCGTGTGATCCCTGTATGCATGAAAATTTTCTAAGTTTTTCCAAAGTTTACAAATGTTATTCAGTTTAGTCCCAAACCTCTTCCAAGCATGTTTTAAGGTCTCGTAAAGCCATATAAGAGACAAGGTAATTATGTTTGATTGATGTTTATGTGATAATGGATTTATGAATGAGAAATGTATGTTATGTACTGTAATTTATTCAGTAATGCCTCATAACCTTATTCCAGTAATGGATAAGGGTTAAGGGTGTTACACTAAAGGATACTCGGGAGTTCCGTACACAATGTACCATACCAATGCCATATCCTAGATATGGTCTTACATGTGATCTTGTATCGATGCCAATAGCCCAGCTATGGCCTCACATGAAGTCTCATATCGATGCGATATCCCAGATATGGTCTTACACGAAGTCTCATATAGATGTCATATCCCAGATACGGTCTTACACATTGTCTTAGTAACCCTAATGTCATGACATTTGTATCCTATCTATTCCTAAGGTTCAACCGGGATTTCATTCTTGTCGTAACTTTGTCAAACATGCTCAATGGTCAATCATAATTCATACAATAGTAATGTATTTAAAACATAATTAAAACAATGCATTATTTACATAAGAACTTACCTCGGTACAAAAATAGTAAAAATAGGACCTACTTGTTTTTCCCCTGGTCTAGGTCCGAACCTCATTTCTCTTGATCTATAATAGTAAATTTAACTCATTTATTATTCACATTACTCAAATCAGTTCAAAAATCACATTATGGTAAAATTACATTTTTACCCCTAAACTTTGACATTTTTACACTTTAGTCCCTAGGCACATAAATTGAAATAGATTCAATTTCTTTGATTCCCAAGCCTAGCCGAACCTCTTTTATGCTTATAAAAGCCCACATTTTTCATTTAATCACACATTTACACACATTTTATAACCTTTTTACAAATTCGTCCTTTTGACATTTTCATAAAAAATCATCTAATAAAAGTTGTTTATCATACACCAAACACACATTTTCTACCATTAGACATCAAAATACACATATATATAACATGGGTCAAACCCTAAACCTTAATTATTTCTCAAATTAATAATAGAAATAGATAGATCGAGTGATAACGACTTTAAAAATGTAAAGAGCATTAAAAATGAGGCAAGAACAGACTTACAATCGATCTTGAAAGTGGCCAAATCCTAGCTATGGCTTCCCTTCTAAATTTCAGCACAAGCAAGGAGAAGATGGACAAGATTTTGGCTTGACTTTTGCTTTTTAATTCATTTAATTACTAAATGACCAAAATGCTCTTTTCTTAAAACACTAAAATTCTTTTAACTCATGTCTATTTTTGTCCAAATTAAAGTGAAATGGTCTAATTACCATCTAAGGACCTTCAATTTAAAGTTTCATAACAATTAGACACCTCTAGCATGTAGAACTTAACTTTTGCACTTTTTATAATTTAGTCCTTTTTGCTAAATTAAGTGCTCAAACATCAAAATTTTCAAACGAAATTTTCACGAAATCATTCCATAAAACTATAGACCATAAAAATGTAATAAAAATAAGTTTCACTACGTTGGATTCATGGTCCAGAAACCACTATTCTGACTAGGCCCAAAATCAAGCTATTACAACTTTCACCCTTTAGGGATTTTCGTCCCCGAAAATCTTACTAGAAAATAGGTTTAGGTACTGTTTTCTCATAGCCATCTCAGGTTCCCATGTAGCCTCTTTAACCCCATGTCGTTGCCATAAAACTTTCACAAGGGCTATACTCTTATTTCTCAACTGTTTAACTTCTGGAGCTAAAATCTTGAATGGTTCTTCGCCATAAGTCATATCCGGACGAATCTCAATCTCTGATGAAAATATCACATGCAAAGGATCAGAACGATATCGTCGCAACATCAACACATGAAACACATTATGAATCCATTCTAACTATGTCAGTAAAGCTAACTGATATGCCGCTGGCCCTATTCTTTCGATAACCTCATACGGTCCAATGAAACATGGACTCTACTTACCTTTATGGCCGAATCTCAAAATCTTCTTCCATGGAGATACTTTCAGAAATACTTTATCACCGATCTAAAATTCAATCTCTTTTCTTTTCAAATCTGCGTATGACTTTTGTCGATCTGAAGTTGATTTCAAACAGTCGCAAATTACTTTCACTTTTTCTTCATTTTCTCTAACCAAGTCAACCCCGTGAATCTGTTTCTCACTAAGTTCGGTCCAATACAAAGGCGTTCGACACTTGCGACCATAAAATGCCTCATAAGGTTCCACTTTTATACTAGACTGAAAACTGTTGTTATAGGCAAATTCGACCAATGGCATATATTTTTCCCAACTACCTTCGAATTCTAGAACACAACATTGGAGCATATCTTTGAGTACCTGAATCGTTCTTTCAGACTGATTGTCGGTTTGTGGATGAAATGCAGTACTAAAGTTCAACTTTGTACCTAAAGCCTCTTATAATTTGTTCCAAAATCTCGAATTGGACCTCGAATCTCTATCTGAAATAATTGGCATAGGCACTCCGTGCAACCTCACATCTCCGAAATGTACAATTCGACTAACTTATCAAGTGAATAATCAGTACATATCGGAATAAAATAAGCCGATTTTGTCAATCTATCTACAATAACCCAAATGACATCTTTCTTTTTTAGAGTCAAAGGCAACCCAGTTACGAAGTCCATTGTAATCTTATCCCATTTCCACTTGGGCACCACCACTGGCTGAATTAAACCCGAAGGCAGTTGCTGTTCAGCTTTTACTTGTTGACAAATCAAACACTTCAGTACAAACTCTAAAACATCTCGTTTCATACTTGACCACTGATACAATTTCTTCAAATCATTATACATTTTTGTACTACCCAAATGCACAGATAAACAACCGTTATATGCTTCATGAAGAGTTTTCTGAATAAGTTCATCATTTTTTGGTACATAAATTCTGCCTCAGAACATCAATCAATCATTGGATGTGATATGAAAATTTGAATCACTACCCGATTCACAAAGAACACTTTTGGCTTGCAAATCACTGTCACATTTCTTGGATCAACCCGAATACCATCACCTGAAACGATAGGTCCCAAAAATCTGACTTCTCGGAGCCAAAACTCACTTTTACTAAATTTGGCAAACAACTGCTTATCTCTCAAAGTCTGCAATACAGTTCTTAAATGCTCTGCATGCTCGGACTCGTCTCAAGAATAAATTAGAATATCATCGACGAACACAACCACAAACTTATTTAAATATGGTCAGAAGATTCTATTCATCAAATCCATAAAAATAGCAGGTGCATTAGTTAGTCTGAAAGGCATAACAAGAAATTCATAGTGCCCATACCTTGTCTTGAAAGCGCTTTTCGGCACAGTTGGCTCTTTGACTCTCAACTGATAGTAGCCAGATCTTAAATCAATCTACGAGAATGCCGTTGCTCCTCTCAATTGATCAAAGAAGTCATCAATCCTTGGTAAAGGATACTTGTTCTTTATAGTCACCTTGTTGAGCTGACGGCAGTCGATACAAAGCCTCATGGATCCGTCTTTCTTCTTTACAAATAATACGGGAGCACTCTAGGGAGAAAAACTCGGTCTCACAAAACCCTTATCTATCAACTCTTGCAACTGAGCTTTTAATTCTTTCAATTCAGTTGGGGCCATCTATACAGAGCAATAGATATTGGCGAGGTCCCTGATACTAAATCAATACCAAACTCGACTTCTCTAACTGGTGGTAACCCGAGCAACCCTTCCAGGAACACATTCGAATATTCACAAACTATTGGCACTGATTCAATTTTCAATTTAGACATCTTTTTATTCAACACATAAGGAAGATAAGCTTCACAACCTTTCCTTACATACCTTTGGGCATACATCGAAGAAATCACAACAGGTAACTCAAGTAACTCATCTGAATCAATCCGAAGAGTTTCACCATTTTCACATTTTAGTTCAATAATCTTTCTTTTACAGTTCACTACAGCATCATGCAGTGTCAACCAATCCATACCCAAAATAACATCTAATTCATCAAATGGCAACAACATTAAATCAGCTGAAAAACATTGACCTCGAATTATCAAGGGGAAATTCTTGCAAACTCTATCAACTAATACATGTTTGCCTAAAGGGTTTCACACTCTGATCACAAATTCAGTAAACCCAACAGGCAAGCTCTTACTAGCTACCAATTTCACACAAACATAAGAATGAGTCGATCTAGGGTCAATCATTGTAACTACATTAGTATTATAGAGAGAAAAAGTACCAGTGATAACATCGGGAGATGCCGCTTCTTCGCGAGCACGGATGGCTTAGGCTCTAGTAGGTGCTCAAGCTTCGGATCTCACAGTTGTATCTTTCATCACACCTTTACTACCAGCTCCATTTCTGGTATTCCTCGGTGGCCTACCCTTATTAGTAGTATTATTCGGCCTTGCACTCTGAAATTTTTCTTTCTCAGCCATTTCAGGGCAATCATGGATAAAATGCTCTTGAGAGCCACACTTGAAACAAGCTCGATCATTCATCCTATACTCGCCGAGATGTCTTCTTCCACAATGTTGCCATTCGGGCCTGTTAGGCCTTACGTTATCTACACTTGCCATTGAAGTGGCTTGAGATTTAACACTCGAGTATTGCTTCTCGCGGGCTCTGTAGGAATACCCAGCTGATACATTCGAACGGGAATAGATTTCTTTATATTTCTTTGACTGAGATGGAAATGACTTACTCATAGGTCTTTTCCTCAAATCTTTAGTTTCAAGATCAGCTTTTCTTTTTTCTTTATTCAACTTTTCGGCCTTATAGGCTCGCTCGACCAATACCACAAATTCTTTCAGCTCTAAGATCCCAACTAACACACGAATATCCTCATTCAATCCATCCTCAAATCTCTTACACATGATAGCCTTGGTGGAAACACACTCTCGAGCATATTTACTAAGTCTGACAAATTCTCGCTCATATTCTGTCACTGACATCCGACCCTATTTTAGCTCAAGAAATTCCTTATGTTTTTTATCGATGAATCCCTGACTAATATATTTCTTTTGAAACTCCTCTTGAAAGAATTCTCATGTAACCCTCTCTCTTGGTACCACCGATACCAGTGTATCCCACCAGTAATATGCAGAATCTCTTAGTATTGAGACAGCACACTTTAAACACTCATCCGGTGTGCAAGACAACTCATCAAATCCCTGATGGAGTTTTTGAGCCAAAACTCAGCTCTTTCGGGATCATCATCCACATTAGCTCTAAAATCTTCAGCCCCATGCTTTCGAATCTTATCAACTGGGGGCTTATTCATTCTTACAAATTCCATACCTAGTGAAGCTACGGGAATCGGTCGAGGAATAGGTAGGGGTGGAGGAGGTTGGGTATTCGGGTTTGTTCGAACAAAATCCGTATACCACTCGTTCATCATATGGAGAAAGGTTTCCCTGGCCCCTTCTCCTTGACCAACTGTTTGAGGTCTACTATCAGACGGTGCTGTCCCTTGAGCGGGAGCCGGCACATTACTTTCAATGTCATCAGCCTCAGCTCGATTGGGATCCATTTACTATACAAAAATACAATTTAAAATTGTCAAGAGTCATTACATTATCACAGTTCATTTATGGCATGTATAGCTAGACTCTTACACATGCTACATTAGTTCAAGAATCGACTAAATCGTAGCTCTGATACCACTAAAATGTAACACTCCTTACCCTATCCAACATCGAAATAGGGTACGAGGCATTACCGAATTTATCCACAAGCAAACATACAAAATCGAGATGTAAATTTCCAACCAAATTTAAAACTTTTCATATACATTCATATCGTCCCTAAAATGAGCCTACGAGGCCCAAAACGTACATTGGAAGTGGTTCGGGACTAAACTGAGAACCTTAGAAAATTTCACAACACTTAGAAAATTTTTCATGTTTTAAGAGCCATACACCCATGTGGCTTGGGACACGTTTGTGTGGGCAGGCCATGTGGTCACACACGCCTATGTCCATATCTCGTGTAACTCTCTGTTTGTCACCCAAGAACAAATTGAAGACACACGGCCAAGTCACACGTCTATGTGCTAGGTCGTGTGGTCGATTTAAAAATTATGATTTTTCATAAAATAGGTGTAGACTTCACACGCCTAGGGCACACACCCGTGGCTGAGACACACGCCCATGTGCTTAATTCTGAGCATTTTGTTTTGAAAAAATTAAGGTGCAGGCAACACACGATTGGGACACACGCCTATGGGGCAAGTCGTGTGTCACACACGACCTAGACACATGCCCGTGTGTCTACCCATGTGAACAAAAACAAGGCTATTTACCAAGCCATTTTGTCACCCTTTTATGCACACACCTACACAACAAAACATAACACCAATCTAAGCAATTATATTCAACCAATTCAGCCACAATCAAGGCATCCACACATCATTCACATGCTACCATTTACCACATACAAACATCACATACTCATTAATATAAACCATGCAAATTTCCACATCCATGAAAACATCATCATATGCATATATACTTAAACCAATATTAGCCAATTTCAATGGCCATTTACAAAATGAATTATCAACCAATATAGGCCAACACATTAGGCCAATTTAATTATGACACATACAAAATAACCAAGTCCCTATACATGCCATAACTCGAAAATGTCAAATTCATTGGTACCCAAAATAATTAGTTGATAGTGTGAGTGGATCTCTGACAGTCTCTAATCCCCGAGCTAGCTTGGTGACACTATAAGACTAGGGAAAGAAAAGGGGAGTAATCTATATAGCTTAGTAAGTCCCCATGCAAATAATAGGCATCATAAACCAACATTTAACATACAATTAACATGATGATAATTGGCATAAATATTATTAAGATCTTATAATCATAACTTACTCAATCATAACCTTACCGAGGGTTCATCACATAACGAGCTCATCACGTATAAGTTTTTCGTACATACCTGAGTCATCTCGAATTGGATTTACACACAATTCATCTTTGAAATACTCATTAAATTACCCGTTTGAACCACTTGGAATACTAAAGGATACTCAGGAGTTCCGTACACACGGTACCATACCAATGCTATATCAAAGATATGGTCTTATGTGGGATCCCGTATCGATGTTAATAACCCAACTATGGTCTTACACGAAGTCTCATATCAATGCCATATCCCAGATATGGTCTTGCACGAAGTCTCATACAGATGCCATATCCTAGATATGGTCTTACATATAGTCTTAGTAACCCTATGTCATGACATTTGTATCCTATCTATTCCTAAGGTTCAACTGGGATTTCATTCTTGTCGTAACTTTTTCGAACATGCTCAATGGTCAATCATAATTCATGCAATAGTAAAGTATTTAAAACATATTTAAAACAATGCATTATTACATAAGAACTTACCTCGGTACAAAAATAGTAGAAATAAGACCTACTCGTTAAACACCTTGTTTTTCCCTCGATCTAGGTCTGAACCTTTTTCTCTTGATCTATAATAGTAAATTTAACTCATTTATTATTCACATTACTCAAATCAGTTCAAAAATCACATTATGGAAATATTACATTTTTGCCCCTAAACTTTAACATTTTTACACTTTGGTCCTTAGGCTCGTAAATTAAATAAGATTCAATTTCTTTGATTCCCAAGCCTAGCCGAACCTCTTTTATGCTTATAAAAGCCCAAATTTTTAATTTAATCACACATTTACACACATTTTATAACCTTTTTACAAATTGGTCCTTTTGACATTTTCATAAAAAATCACTGAGCAAAAGTTGTTTATCATACACCAAACACACATTTTCTACCATTAGACATCAAAACATACACATATCTAACATGGGTCAAACTCTAGACCTTAATCATTTCTCAAATTAATGGTAGAAATAGATAGATTGAGTAATAATGACTTCAAAAATGTAAAGAGCATTAAAAACGGGGCAAGAACGGACTTACAATCGAGCTTGAAAGTGGCCAAACCCTAACTATGGCTCCCCTTCTAAATTTCGACACAAGCAAGGAGAAGATGGACAAGATTTTGGCTTGATTTTTGCTTTTTAATTATTTAATTACTAAATGACCAAAATGCCCTTTTTTAAAACACTAAAATTCTCTTACATCATGTCTATTTTCATCCAACTTAAAGTAAAATGGTCTAATTACCATCCAAGGACCTTCAATTTAAAGTTTCATAACAATTAGACACCTCTAGCATGTAGAACTTAACTTTTGCACTTTTTACAATTTAGTCTTTTTTACTAAATTAAGTGTTCAAACGTCAAAAGTTTTGAACGAAATTTTCACGAAATCATTCCATAAAACTGCAGACCATAAAAATGTAATAAAAACAAGTTTCATTGCGTCAGATTTGTGGTCCCGAAACCATTGTTCCGACTAGGTCCAAAATCGGGCTGTTACATGATCCTTCTAGGCGGGCACAATTTCTATTGGAAACAACTCTTACCGCCAGCCTTATATCTCTCTACAGAACAACACGCTTCCCCATATTCCTCTATCACCCACTACAATTCCTACCCCACTATACTGACTGTAACACATTCAAGCAACCATTTTTATTTCTTTTCTCTTCTCACGATCATATCTTTTTAACTTTAAACATTCTCCCTCAAAAAAATATGGACAAAATAAGAGACTCGGTCAAGAAATCCACCAAATCTATTGGAGAACATGCGTCCTCTACTACCAGGATCTGTGAATCAGAATCCCCTAGGTTAGTGTAAAAAAAGGAGCCAATAATCTTTTTGAATAAAGCGACAAAGGAATGATTTCACGACAATATATTGAAACAAAATTTCCATCCCGAACAGGGCATTTCCCTTTCTCCACGACAAGACTTGCGTAAGCAAGTCTCCAAAACCACATCGAAGTTAAAGTGGAAAACTTTTTGCACCCATCTTGGTAGTTACTCTCCTTCACTGGTAAATGAGTTTTATGCTAATCTTTATGATCATGAGTTAGAGTTCATTTTTTTTCGAGAAGGTTTAATTCTATGGGATGCTGAAAAAATCAACGAGCTGTACAATACCAAAGTCAATGTCGACGAACACTTCGAGTTCATTGATGACATCACAGATGAAAAATGAGACTTGTTGGTGAGAGACTTGTGTGTCGAGGGAGCAGTGTGGACGAGTTCCCATTAAAAGGACTATACAATGCACCGCCGTTTCCTGACGCTGCAAGGAAAAATTTGGTTTTATTTTGTAAACTACAGGTTAAAGCCCTCTACTCATAGCACTGCAGTCATCCTTGATAGAATGTGTCTGATACATTCTATTATCAAGGGCAGAAAAATCTTGAATGAATCTGCTTTTTACAGCTACTTATATATGTATATATAGTTATAAATTAGAGACACTCCAAAGTGGGTGTAGTGTGGAATGTTAAAAAGGGAACGCTCCAATACTAGCATTAGAAAAATTAATCTGGCCAAAGGCTGCCACTGTATTAGTGTGTGTCAGCGCAATTACGTACTCCCTAAAGGTTTGTTACACCCCATCATTACTTCTCAAGAACAAAGGTATAATAATGCAACGATATCCCTTATTCTCAAAATATATGTATATATATAATGTATATAAATACTTAGTATTGTACAATAAATGCTGTAATGGTAGACAGAACTTAGGGTTTGAAGAATGATGCTAGCATTGATGAAGTTGCATCCTTATTCATTCATGCTTATGAATTGTCGGTGCAATATTCTTTCATCTGAATGAGATTCATCAATTGGGAATTTAGAGGGTTCAAGTTGCTAGAATTATCATTTGCCTTAGTAAAATATTTGTAGCCTTGCTAGTTTCTGTTTTACTTGAGGACAAGTAAAAACTCAAGTTTGGGGGTGTGATAGCACCAAAAAGAACATAGGTTTTCCCCCCTTACTTATTGGTTAAATTGTTCCCATTTAGTTATCCTTAGCATATATTTTAGTATTTTCAGTTTAGTAAATTGCATTTTATAACTTAGTGAATCTTCGCCTACCTTATCCTTAATTTTGCTATCTTTTTGCATTAATGTCATTGCATGAGTTAATTCCAGATTGCGTCCAGAATTGTCACCGCACCTGATAGCTGTCCGGATAAGAACTAAAATTGTGTGAGCCATCCAATCTGGTATAATCAACCTGTACGTACAAGGATAGAATAATTCTGAGGAAAAGACACCTGTACTGACGAGGAGGACATAAAAGGTGGACGTGAGAAGAAAAAAAGAGTTTTTTGTCGGATCATCTTCTTCATCATCCTACCTTGAGGCTTGCAGCCATGGCAGCTTAAGCTTCTCACGGGTGAGCCAACGTGAAAACCAGATGCAGACTAGCTGTAGTTTGTTTATATCTATATTAATCCAACACCCATCATGCCATTCTATTCGTCTATGGTTGTCTATTTCCCTGAATTTACCTTTCCATCCTGCTTTAATGACCAACAATTATTTTCGTAGGTCATAAGTATTGGTGATTGGTGAGTACATATACCCACACAGTTGTTTTACTTGATATTCAACATTTATTTTTTGAAAGAATTTTGAAGATTGTGTCTCACAATTGTTGCCTATGAGGTTTCTGTCCTTTTTATTGATCAGATATGGCTTTTTAGGAGAACTTTGTAATGCGCTTGGCAGAGAAATTGAGAAAAAATATTGTATTGTGCTACTAAGGTTCTGTCTCTACGGGCTTTTAAGTTCATTCATTGGCCTGTAGATAATTCCCTTAGCTGGTTCTTGGAAGAATCAAACATTCAGTAACCGTCGTAACTCGATGCTTGTACACATTGATTGTTCGATTTGACTGAAACTTGCTAGATAATCGTAAGTTCTGTCAATAAATATTCTTTCTACTCTTTTCAATATCTAGGAAATTCCCGGATCTATAGACTTCTAGGGTGCTTAGTTTAGGACTAGGGATACGAAAAGAATGGTCAATTTAAGCTCATCCTTCGGGGTTGTTGGTTTCTCGTTTTTGTTGTTCTGTGAACTTTTGAATCAATAGACATTCTTCTATTAACTCAGTCCTAACTACCATTGTCTCTGTTGGTCGGTCTATATTTTACTGTTCTTATGGTTCATCTTTGTCAATATTACCTCGAATTTCTGGGACAGTGAGTTCTTGATCTATTTGATTCTTCGATTCACTGTCCATCTCCTCTACTAACTCCATATCTTCTCTCTCCAAAGTTTAGTTTAATTCATCTAAATATTTTTCTGTCAGTTGAAGTGGATAATAGTCTAAAGTTTCTCCTTCTTCACAAGCACCTATGATGACATTCTTCTCTCTGTGCAATTTGGGACTTGGCACCTCTTGGTACCTTTCTGGTGGCATATCATTATGATTGTTATCATCTTGGGGACGAGCTAGGGTTTCTTCTTAGAGTTGACTTAATTTGATCATTAGTAATTGTTGATTCTCCTGTATCTCCCAATCTTCATAGACTCATTCTTCATAAATATCTTCGTTATAATTGAAGTCTTCATTAGACCACATATAATAGAAGTTATCCATGACTTTGCATTGACTGATTGTTTTGTGTATAGGGTTCCTAAAATTAAACAAATTTCAGAAGTATTAATTAACAAAATAAATTGAAAAGCATAACTATAGCCTACAAGTTTCCTAATTATTCTTTAACATGCAAAAATTAAAATCAATCTAGTGACGTTGCCTCCCCAACAACGGCACCAACTACTTGACCACCTCCGGACGTATTAACGTCCATAATATGAATACTGCAGCAAAATATAGAAAGAAAAGGTGGTATTCGTAAGTATATGGGTCGTGTTGTAATATAGTTTTACAACGAAGTAGATGAGTACTTTGAGGATCATACCCAAGGGAGGCAAGTGCCAGATCAATTTTAACCTAAACACTTAAAAATCTAATTAGTACTTTCAATTTAGTTATAGTACGAAGAATATAATGTAACACCCCTCACCCACTTTCAACGCCGGAATAGGGTTACAGAGCATTACCAGACTTATAACACAAACAAACATACATTTCACATACAAATTTCAATTTCCTGTAATTATCATTCAACATCAACCATACTGTCCCTAATACGAGCCTACAAGGCCCAAAACATGCTTTAAGAGTGGTTCAAGACTAAACCAATAACTCATAAAATTTTTATAAAACTTAAAAAATTTTCCAAACTACAGGGGACACATGCCCGTGTGGCACGGCTGTGTGTCTCACATGGCCAAAGACACGCCCGTGTCATAGGCCATGTGGACATTCGAAATGGGATCACATGGCTGTGTCCCAGCCCATGTCTGACCATGTGTAACTCTCTGACTTGGGTCACATGGCCAACACACATGACTAGCTTGTGTGCCCTAAACATGGCCACACATGCCCGTGTGCCAGGCCGTGTGCTAGGCTGTGCCAAACCTGTAGGGTATACTGACTTATGCCCTGTGGAGTATACTGACTTGATTTTTAATTTAACACCAGGGCACACACGGCCATGAAACCTGATTGTGTGTCACACACGGCTGAGAGACACGTCCGTGTCTCTACCTGTATGGACAAAAATGGGCTATTTAGCAAGCCATTTTGCCACCCAAATTTGTATACACCTACACCAAGCCAGATGGCACCAAAACAAGACATAAATAGGCATTCAATCAACCTCAACCAAACATCATTTATACCATTTCAATACCAACAAATACAAGGCACACAATATCACAATATGCCATTCAATTTATACCAAATTATCACATTCTTAAATCATCAATTTGGTTACATTTCAAACATGTATTCTTTTACCTATAATTCAAACACACAAAATCTCATATCTCAACCATTTAGTATCCCTAATTACTAATTATCATCAAGAATCACATATCCATCAATAAACACATAACCAAAGCCATATGCACAAATGAATACACAACCAAATCAATCAAATTAAGCCAACCCTCATGGCTATATACAAAACCAAAACATTAACATTAACAAGCCATTTCAAATGAATAAATTCATTACCAAACTATATATATCAAAATGACCATAATCCTATACATGCCATATACCCAAAATACTTAAGTTCAAACGTACCAAGTGATAGTTAGATAGTGTAATGAAGTCTCCGACGATTTCTGAATCCAAGCTAGCTTTGATTTCATTATAAAACACGGAAAATAAACAAAGTAAGCTATAAAGCTTAGTAAGTTCGTACAATAATAAATTTAATTAACCACAAATATACAATTCAACCAATTGAATATTTCAACATATAACTCATATTAGCTAACAAACCTTTCACATATTCACTAATAAGATTTGATGTAATATTCACAGTTTTCTTTAATTCAAAACTCATACGGTTCGTGTACATACCTGTACAATCTCGTATCAAACTCATATTCAACCACACCTCTGACATATACACCCATTGAACCATTTGGAATACTATCGGATAGTCGGGAATCTCGCACCCTAAGTGCCACATATATAGCCAAAGCTATCTCAATCTCGTATCACATATAATGCTCACACTAGAGCTATCAATGGGTCTGCTCACACAAGCTAACGGTCGTGACGAAGCTACATGGTGATGCTCACACAAGCTGACGAGTATCTACAACACATGTCAGATAACTCAGCCACCGGCAGTGATGCGATCCCAGCCGTATCATGTCTCGATACAATTCAACGACATCGGGAATGGCCTAGACACGAGAGGCCTAAGTGCAAAATGAAGCTGTTAATTTGTTTGCAAGCTTTAATTGATCGAGTGTGGGGAGAAAACGTTGCTGGGCTAATCGAACGACCGTGGAAAAGTCACCCAAGCAACCCTCACAACCTGATTCGAGCTCATCTAGCTCGTACCTAGCTCATTGAGCTCATTTCAAAATGTTTTAATTTATGCATAGCTTGCTGGAAATAAACATTTAATTTGGTTGTAGTTAAAATTAGTTTATTTAGCTAAAATAATTAATGTTGAGATTAAATATGTCAAAATCTGGACATTTTAATTAAGGTTTAATGTGTCTTAGTTTAATACATGTTTAATAGTTGTTTTAATGTGCCTAAGTTTAAGACAAATTAATTTCATGTTTCAATTAATTTGTCCAGCCAGATTTAATATGTCTTGGCCAAATTAACTAGTTGAATTTATTTGTTTCAGGTACATGCATGGACGACTTAAATGTGGTGTGCTAGTAATTTCTCTTCTCTAAACGACCTTTCGTGAACATCAAGGGCCATAGGTGAGCTGTTGTTCTCTCTTCTCCAAGCTGCCACTTCGTGGACACCAACAGCCCAAGAGCTTTCATATTGCTAGAAATTCCTTTCACATTAGTTGTCCATTCAGTTTGGGGCATGCACACACAAAGGCTACTCAATTCTATTTTTTCACACTCAAAAACCGTTGAAGACCCCAAGTTGACTTTAATAAGCTCAAAACCATTCAGTTGATCAAAGAAGCACATTAAAGTAAGTGCACAACTCTTGGCTGAACCTAAGCAAGTCCATTCAGCTCAACATTTATTTCAACTAGCTTGAAAGCTTCAAAGGATGTTCTAGGAAGCTTCATGAAAGTTTCAGCTCCATTAAGCTGATACTTGCTATCCATTCAGCTCTCCAAAGTGCCTATTCGGCTAACCTTGTACTTGAGCTATAAATATGAAGCTCTTAAGATGTATTTCAGACTTTTGATACTTTATGAACTTTTTATATCTTTGTGAGTTTAATTCAACTCTCATTGTTCTTCTAAGACTTAGCGTGACTTATCTAGCTTGCTAGTCGTCAATATTATTTCTTTGTGAACTTCTCACTCAACTGAGTGTGGCGTTCAACCCTTTATACCTCTGGTTCCTATCTCTTCATAGATGTGGGTCAAGGTCAACCTTTCATCACCTTAAGTGTCTTATAAGTCTTGGGTCAATACTCCTTCATAATATTGGTACATTCTTGACCTTAAGCTTACTTATCCATTCTAACTATCATCTTTGCCTTGCTTTGTTTCATTTTCCTAGCTGAGCCCCTATCCATCTTATTCCTAAGCCTTTTTGAATCCATTATTTACACCTATACTTAGTTGAATTCCCTTAAACTCAAACTAAGAACAATATTTCTCCATTTAACGATCGGGTACAACTACGACTCGAATACTTTCGCAAACACGAGATCGTATTAAGTAGGACGTCAGACCAGCACCCAAATCACATAACCCCTAATTACATGTCATTCGTATCCTAATCTATTCCTAAGGTTCAACCGGGATTTCATACTTGCCGAATTATCGTCGAACATGTCCTGTAACACCCAAATACCCGTGTCCATTGCTGGAGTAGGGTCACATAACATAACCATTAACCTGCTCAACTCCTCTATAGATTCATTTGGTGATTTTTCTCCTCTTGACCGAATACACATACATAATATATATCTCAAATGCTTAACATGTTAGTTTGAGCATAACATAATAACAATCATATCACAAATATGAACTTATATGTCAAGTTGATTAACACTTCAAGATTTATATCTAAACCATTATCAAATCCATACATAGGACTTTAGCCATATTCGCATGGCTTTATATACAATGCTATCAAAATAGCAAACCTCCCAAAATATTATCCGATACATGCCATAATGTCTACTAGAGTTTTAAACAAAGGTACCAAAAAGGTTATCAAAAGATGTGATGACTTCGTAACGGTTCCAAGCTTTCCTCGACAAGATGATCTATACAAAACCAATAAACACACCAAGTGAGTTATTAACTCAATAAGTCCTAAGAAATTTCAAGAATGTAATAACCTGATTATCTTAGCAAAATAAAATTTCAATCTAATACTAGTCGAATTCAACCATGATATCACAAGGAAATCTTATGTCACATACTTACATTATGAATTTGGTACATACTTACCCGAATTCACTATGTACTCCTACACCATTTAATCACAAATTGAAAACACCATGGTAAATGTCATACACAAATCATTGGCATATATGTAAATGACATACAATGTCCAATTATTTAAATAAAGCACAAACCAAGCCGCTCCATCTATCAATCCAATCTCCAATCCATTTAGATTCATTTATCAGTACTTTATATCTTTGTTCAATTATATATACTAATTGAGCCGATTACCTTTCTCTTCTTTCTCTCTTCCCAAGCATTATATATTAATACACAAATTAGATTCAAATCCTATGTCTAGTATCCATGCACATTTCATTACTCTCAATTTAATGTTTTAATGAATTTTCATTTGCACAAGTAGTGCTCCACGATCGATACCGCACACTTATTCGCACACATAGTGCCACGTTTTCTCGCACACATAGTGCCACATAGTTTTTGCACACATAGTACCGTATAGCCTTGCACACATAGTGCTGTATTTTCTTATCTATAGCTACCACAATATCATAGATAGTTCAATATTTTAACATTTGATTTTCAAAAACTCTTACATACCATGGTTTCTTATCCAACTTATTTTGTGTCATTTATATGCAATGTTAACCGTAACTTAAATTACTTAAGGACTTACTTTTTAGTCAGATGAACAACTCCGATCGACTACTCAACCGCTTTCGCTTTCCCTTTGGCCGAACTTGGCTCCCTTTGATCTTGAACTCCAACTCCAACTAAGCAAATAAAATAACTCAATCATCGTAGCCCCAATTTATTTTCATTCCTCATAGACACACACACAGATTCGGTATTCCATCTAATATTAACCAGGCCATAACAATATAACATTTAAATATTCAAGATTTATCACCTAATAACTAAAACCTATCATCAAATTTATTGAACCATTTTTCTTTCTTTTCTTTTTATTCCTTCAAGACCCCAGTCGGCATTTGCCCACACATAATTTAAAATTTAACCTTTAAACTTAATACATATCCAAACATACTTCTCATCTATTCCATTAATTCGATACATATACAAGATCAATTTCGGCAACTCACATTTCCAAATTTTTATCCATAACATTTAAACTAAAATATGCACATTAAACTTACTTAATCTTTATTATGCTTTTCACTCCTAAAACATAAAAATATCAATCTTATTCCTTCATCCATGTCTCGGTCAATTACTCAAATTACCCCATAAACATGAATTTTGCACTTTAATTTATCTACCATGACTCATTCGGCCTTAACACTTATTTGAACCATTTCTCATACAAGAAAGTAAAAATAAAATGAACATTCCATTTAAACCCCATATGGCCGAATGCACAAAGTATTACCCAACTAATAATTCAACAAGTTTAACCTCATTCTAACATCTACTTATTCAATACAACATGAAAACAACCTCTAATTCCAACATCTTGATACACGGCCTAGTGCCCAAACCACTATAGAAATTTGATTTTCTTGACATGGCCAAGAAATGCATTTAACAATTAATTTAAACATACAAAAAGATTTCAAAATCACTTCAAAACTTACCTCCAACTAGCAAAAGAAGGTGCTGAATTGCCTTAGTGTAATTTCTCTTTTTCTTTCCTTTTGTTTCGGTTTTGCAAGAAGAAGAAGATGAACACTTATGTTTCAATTTCTTCTTTTATTCATCTTTTTATTATTAATTCATATTATTATGATGTTTTAATCACTTATCAATATAATATTATAATTAATTTAAACTTAGTGGAGGGACATCATTACTTTGCCGGTCACTTAATGCATATTGGGCATTTTGACATGCAAACCCAACTTTCATACTTTGAAATTATTTGGTCCTCACACATTTACCTAACATTATTTTCTAAGTTTCTCAACTAAGTCCTTTCAAGTGAAATTCACATTCATATGACTAAATATCAAAATTTTCACACATGCACTACCACACATAGATGATATGAAAATTAATTTTTAATAAATTTTATGACTCGATTTTGTGGTCCCGAAACCACATTCCGACTAGGGTCAAATTAGAGCTGTCACATGTCCATAGAGTTGTACTCACAATTTATACAATATCAAAGCATTTAAAATACAATTATAACAAAGCTTATTACATACGAACTTACCTCGAATGCAAAAACGACGTAATAAGTCGATTAATCCAAAACCTTGTTCTTTCCCCGATCTAAATCCATATTTCACCTTTCTTGATCTAAATAATATCAAATTTAGCTTATTTAATTATCACTCTATTCAATTTAGTCCAAAATACACATTAAGGCAAATTTACACTTTTGCCCCTAACATTTCAACATTTTTACAATTTGGTCCTTATTTCATAAAATCACAAATTTATGCAATTCAACCAAAACCCATGCTAGAAAAATTTCAATTAGGTCCATAGTAGTCCATATTTTCATTTATTTCACAATTTAACCACAAAATTTACACATTTCACAAATTAATCCCTAAATGATAATTTTATCAAAAATCACTTTACAAATGTTGTTTACCTGAAAACAAGCGTGCATTTTATATCTTCAAACATCAAAATACACCAACATTCTTCAATAGAAAACCCTAAACCTTTAATAGTTTTGCAAAATAGCCCCTGGGCTAGCTAGACTAAGCTGCAACGATCTCAAAAACATAGAAATCATAAAAAAGGGGACAAAAACAAACTTACAATTAAACTTGCAACTGACCATATGCTTCAAGCTATTTTAATGGCTTTCTTCACTCTAGTTTTCGATGGAAAATGATAGAGAATAAAGATGATTTTATGTTTGTATTATTTTTACTAAGTTATTTTATAAATTACTATTTTAACCTTTAATATAATTCATTAAAATCATTTAATATAAGTCCATAAATGTCCACTAACATTAATAATGGTATAATTGCCACATAAGGACCTCTATTTTTTAATTTCATAGTCATTTAATGTAACACCCCAAACCCGGCTTAGACGTTATGGCCAAATCTGGTGTGTCACATCAAAGCGTCGTTCAAAAAGTAAGTTATCGTTAAAAGTTCATTTCTATGATTAAAAACTTTTGCTCGAGGTTAGCAAATCATCTCGTTAAAAACATTTACTTAATGTCTGGCATTGATACTTTAAGTTATTTCAAATCGCGGAAGTTACTAAAGTTTGAAATATAAAAACATCTATTTTTAAGTGTTTTTGAAAATAGTTATTAATTTTGAATATTTGTGTTTAGCAGTTGTAAATAAGGAAATCAAAAGCCCAATTAAAAATTTAATCCCTCAAAGGCCTTATTATAGAATTAAAACCCCAAAATATAAAATTCAAATAAAAAGCCTACAGCAGAGCATCAGTGGTCGTGTGGCCACCTCTAAATCTCTCGCGACTCCAAATCGCCTAAGGCTTGGGATTACCTGTACAGTTAGACAGAAGGGTGAGTTTGCGAAAACTCAGTGTGTGATCCCTTATAATACAAACAGTCAGATATAAGGTATGCAGAAACAGACTAGGCCTGAGCCCATCACAGATACATTATCAGGTGGGCTTTAGCCCATTAATAGAATCAGGTGGGCCTAAGCCCATTACAGAATCAGTATCAGATGCAGTTATGCAGACAAATATCTAGCCCAGTCCAACCAAAACACCACCCGTACCAACCAACACACTATGTGGGGATAAAATCGACCCACCCAGCTAACACACCAAGCTTAGCACCGGTTGCGACACTAAGTCAACAGAACCGCTCAATGCCATAGACAGAACAGCTAAAGGCCATACATATCGCAGCAACGCTGCCAGATAACAAAACGGCTATAAGCCATAAGTATCGCAGAAAGGCTGAAAACCTTGTACAGAATGGCTATGGGCCGTACACTTCCTCCGTTAATAATAACCCAACCCCATGCAGGATGCTATGTCACAGTAACATACGTGAATGCAGGATGTCATGCTCGGTATCAATCATATAACTATCATACATACATCAGTCAACCTACACTAGGGGTGTAACGAATATCTCGTCAGTTAGGGGTAAAACGGTGATTTTACCCCCAGGGGTATTTTAATCATTTAACCAACTTTAGGGTCTCGATACTTATTACGACCTCTTAGAAGGTCTATCATCTCTTCGAGCGACTCAGATAACCTACATGGACAGAACAGTGTATATGGGCCCAAAACCCGCTATTGGGCCCAAGTGGGCCCATACGCTCGTGTGGCCCATTAGTCCAAATTCACATATGGCATCACGAGCCTCATAAGCCAACCTATCAATGATCACTTATCTAGGATTTTACCCATGTGGGCCCACAAGCCCATTGGGCCTACGCAGCCCATTTTGGCCTATTGAGGTCCAAAATGGCCCAGTCCACGAAAACGCACGTGGTGGCCTCTGCAGTTTGCTACCTACGATTTGGGGTTGGTTCACCCCATGTGAATTCTCATGCTCGTGAGGCTTCGAATGTCGAGCTTTCAGCATTTTGGCTTTTCAGCTTTTGCCGATTCATAGTTAAACAGGGGTGTGAATACACACTTCTTCTGATTTTTTGACAGTAACGATTTATGGTGTACAATTACACACCTTTTTCAAAATAGCGCAGAAACCCCCGAATGCCAAACCCGAGCCTTGCTTAATCGGATGCCCCTAGCCTTCTTAGACTACTAACAGAATCGATCACCTGATTAATCGTATATCTGCCTGACCACAGATTCTATTAAAAGATTGAAAACATCAAAAGATTTAGGAACCCAACACCAGAATAATTGGCTAACATCCTACAATATTAGCCCAAATGATTACCTTAGATTGCGAGATAAGAAAAGGATTGACTACCACTACGATCCTTAACAAACGCTTTCACCCCTTGCAATGGTCTAAAAATCGAAAGTGCCACCACCATCATCGGGAAGGAAAAAGGGATTCGACCATGCGTGAACAACCAAAGGAAATATTTATTAAAGAAAGAGAAAATGCTTAGCATCCAACAATACAAAAAAGAACAAGAGCTTACCGAAAGTCTAGGTGACCTCCAAACCGCAACCGACCACAGTAAAAGAAGAATGAGATTGCTATCTAGTTCAAGGCTATGAGCCGAAGGGAAATAGAAAGAGAAATAGATATTTGGCTTAGTATCAAAAGAATATGGTATTGCGAGAGAGAAGTTCGGTTGTGAAGAAAAACTAGAAGAAATAGTAAGAAGAAGAATAACTATTCGACCCTAGAGAAATCGAGAAGAAAAACAACAACATAAGATTGGAGAGAGGTTGATTTGGGTTGAGAGAGAATAGAAATAGAGAGATGTTAAGTTCAACCAAAGAAGAATGAGAGAAAAAGACTTCAAAAAGAAATAATTAGAATTAGGCACTTGATGTCTTGCATTTCCGGCAGAGTGACCGAAAACCAAACGAGCAATAATGTTGAAAGAAAAGAGGACCCGAATGGTTAAAAATGTGCCAAAATAAGAAAAAAAAGCCCAAAAATACCAGAAGAAGTCGGCACCTACTCACTCTCACATTGCCAAAGTGCACCAAATGGGTTCCCCTAGCCGAATTTGCACATAGAAGTTGCACAATTCGGCAGCAACACTCCTCTCCTCTAAATCCCTTAAAAATCTCCTCAAATCTCTCCCTTTATCCCTCCTTGATATCCTCCATAACAACCTCCAAGACCCATTCAAAATCTCACCTAACAGAGTTTAAAACCACCTCAAACTCCTGTCGCCTCATGCTAGCAAAATAAATATCCATTTTGCTTGTAATGGGATTCGAACCCAAGCCCCCATTAATAGCTCAACACGCCACTTGCCTCCTTGCAACAAGCTCTTTTGTGTCACATTTTATCCTCAATTAATTATAAGGTCTATAGGCCAAAGTCTAGGTTCCTTTAAAAGAAAAACCAAAATAAATTGCAAGAGCCAACACTTGAACCCAAGCTCTCTTGTAACCTTAATGACGCCACAACCACTAGACCACATGCTTCCTTGTGTCATTTATTTAAGACAATAATTTAAAAGCCCTACCTCCAAGCATCCAGGGTTTTATTCACTTAAAATCAATTTTTTTGCTAAAGCTCAGGTTTGAACCCAAGACTTTTCCAACTCCTCTCAGGACCCTTAACCACTTGAGTAGACATTTAATTGTGTCACTTCCTAGCTCGCATAAACTTTTATGCACAGTTTCCTAGCCATTCCCTTGCCCAAGGCCAAATACTTCTAGGCCCAAATTCAGGGGCGTTACATTTAACACCTTTAACTATTAGAACATCACTTTTGCACTTAACGCGATTTAGTCCTTTTTATCAAATTAAACACTCAAACAATAAAATTTCATAACGAAACTTTCACACAATCATACTATCATCCTGTAAATATTAAAATAATAATAAAATAATTATTTTGACCTTGAATTTGTAGTCCTAAAACTACTATTCTAATTTGACTAAAAATTGGCTGTTACATATAAAATAAAGGATTTTTGGGGTTTTTATAATAATAGTAATAAAGACAAAATAACATAAAAAGATAAATTTCATTAGATCAAAAAGGAAGAATAAATCAAGTCTAGTTATGGGTTATTAGCTTGCTTCAATAAGCTCCATCAACTGTCATTTTGGGTTTCCTTGTCAATCAACTAGTCACTACCCTAGCAAGATCTTCCAATCTTCCACTAACATAATAAGTAAGCAAGAACTATTTGTCTTCAAACCTCACAGGCTAGACTGGTTTGGGGTTAAGGTTTTCATGGATGGTTAATACCAATTTTTAGGTTAATTCCCACCTTGATGACTTCCTGGGGTTGTCTAGCCTAGGGTTTGTTTCACGTTCTCCCTTTCCCAAGTATTTTATTCGTTGAGTAACTGTAACACCCTGAAAATTTCTACAGTAAGATATTATCCTTAATATAGTAAAATTAGGAAATAAAGTGACAAGAAGAGGAAAAATTGAGTTATGTCACTGGGAAGTATATTATGACATATTGATTCAAGAAATGACTAAATTGTAAAAGTGAGAAAAGTTTTGTAGCCCAAGAGTAAATACTCAAAATTTGAGAGATTAAAGTGTAAATATGAAAAGTTGAAGGACTAATAGTGCAAATATTTTAAGAGTGGAATGATCTAGAAACCAAGGAAAATTGATGAATTAGGACCAAATTGAATAGGTGAAGAATTATGAGGGACTAAATTGTAATTTTACCAAATTAAGTGATGACTCAAGAATGGAATTTTAAAAGATCACTAAGGGCAAAATGGTCAATTGGAAGAGAGAAATCTAGAGAAAATGATGATGTTGGAGATATTTTAGATAAATTAAATAAATAAATATTAGTTTATTAATACTTTAAATTAATTTTTAAATGATATTTTATTATTTTATTATTATTTTATTTAGTATATATGAGGAAAGAAAGATGAAGAATCATCATCTTTCCTTTCCCCTGCAAGCCAACGTGAGAGAAGAAGAAGATAAGGAGTTTCTTTCTTTACAATTTAGTCATTTCACCAAAAATTCATTATTTTCACCTAAAAATTGAAAGAATTTCCATAGCCATCAAGAGAGAAAGATGGCAAGGAGATGATGGGGAGCAAGAATATCAAGTTGGATTCAAGAAATAGATGCTGGAGGAGAGAAAAATCAAGTTAAAGATTGAAGTCAATAAGAAAAGATAAGAACATCAAGATTTTAATATATTTTTAAGTTTAATATTATTGAAAAAGCATGGAATTGATGTTAATTTAGATTTTTCTTATATATAGTCTTATGTTCTTGTCATGTTAGTGAAGAGAAAATAAGAGAAAGTGATGAGAAATAGTGTAGAAAAAGAAAATAAAGGTGTTATAAACATGATAATTAATATCTTGCACTAAAACAGTTCTGGACAGTAGCAGTAGTCTAACTTTGAAAAATCACCAAAAATTGTAGAAATAAAATTATAGGATGAATAAAATATGAAATTAAAGCTTATTGAGTCTAGTTTCTTATAGAAGAAATTATGTAAGCAATGAAATTGTAAATCAAGAGATATAATAAATTTTGTGAGACAAGTGCAGAATGATTTTGGGTTCCCCTGTTCTGACTTTGGAAAATCATCAATAATTGTATAAAAATAATTATGTAACACCCTGAATTTGGGCTTAAAAGTTTTAGGCCTTGAGCATGGGAGCGATTGAAGGCAGCTTGTAATATTTTGTTATACATGTAAATTTAGTTAATGAAGGTTTGTTTTAGTGGTTAAGTGTGCTGAAAAGTGTTGGAGAAGTCCTGGGTTCAAACCTGGACTCTAGCAAAAATTTTGGTTTAAGGTGAATCAAAACCTGGGTGTAGTAGGTAGGCCTTAAGAATATTGTTGGAGAAATTGTGCCAAAAAAAGCCTTGTGGTCTAGTGGCAAAGTAACGCCATATAAGAGGCAAGAAGTTGGCATCATAGAGTTGGCAAAGAGGTCCAGGGTTCAAAACTCATGGCAATCAAAGAGCATTTATTTTGCTAACAGGGTGGCGGCAAGAGTTGGTGTTGAATTTAAACTCTGATGATAGAGGGATCCCATATCGGGAAGCTAACATAAGAGTGGATGCGAAGCTGGCTTTAAATAGAGAGAACCATGAGGAGAGTAAAGGTACCTTTCTTGGTTGATCCCTTTCGCTTTATGGTGTGCTCGTTTGGGTTGGGTGTCGGCTAAAAGTGCTCGGAGCACGGATTAACTCCAGTCTCCTATCAGGTGTGTATTTCTCACTACTCTGGCTGTAGGATGGCTACTTCGGGCCGCGATAGGCCAAAAGGGGCCATGTGGGCCCAATGGGCCTACGGGCCCAATTGGATAAGTTGTTTGATTGTGTAGTAAATATTGGACTAGGCTAGGTGAATCTCATATCTGTGGCTAGATTTGGGCTAAAAGGGCCACACGAGCATGTAGGCCCTCTTGGGCCGAGAAAGGATTTAGACCCATTCGTATTGTTATCCTTGTTTAGAATACTTCAGTTTACCAAATTACTAAAATACCTTCGACTTGTAAAATTACCAAAGTACCCCCAATTTATAGAATTACTGTTTTACCCCCGATTTACAAAACCATTGAAATACCCCTGTAGGGTAGAATTACTGAAATACCCCTATAGGGTAGAATTACCGAAATACCCTTGTAGGGTAGAAATACCGAAATACCCTTGTAGTGTAGAATTACCAAGATACCCTTGTGGGGTAAAATTACCATTTTGCCCCTAGGGTGTTAAATGACTGTTTTGCCCTTGTGGGCAAGTGACTGACTTGGACTGTGTGGTTGACAAATTTGAATGTAGATATATGTTGGTGATATGAATGACTTGACTGTGATTGTTTGATTCAAATATGGGTATGATATTCTGATTCTGTATGTTGTATGCCATGACATGTATATCTGTTGCATGGGATATGGGTTATATTGATGGAGGAAGCGTTCTGGTGGCTATGCCACAAATATCTATTCTGGTGGCTATACCACAAATATCTGTTTCTGGTGGCTCTGCCACAATATCTGTATCTGGTGACTCTGTCACAATATCTGTTCTAGCAGGCATGCTGCAAATTTTGTGGTGTGTAGCGGATGGGTGGGTCGAGTTGTCTCCCCACATGGTGTAAGGTTGGTACGGGGGTGTATACGGATGGATATGGGTTAGGTTTCTGCATACATGAAATATCTGTTCTGTATCTATTATGGGCCTATGGGCTTCATTCTGAATTCTGTATAGGGCTAAGGCCTATCTGGTACTATCTGTTATAATGGGCTAAGGCCCAATTGATACTGAAACTGTAAGTAAGGATGGGGCCAGACTTTTAATTCTTTTATATGACTGACTGTTCTTTTTTTATAAAATAGGGGATTACACACTGAGCTTTCGTAAACTCACCTCGTTTATTAACCTTTTAGGTAATTTTCAGCCTTAGACGGATCGGAGCTGCGAAGGGCTCGAAGGGAGCCACACACACTGTTTATGTTACAGTTTGGATTATTACTTTTAAATTATTTTATATGGGTTGTAGTAAAGCCATTGTAATTTTCTGGATTTCTAATTTGGAATTTTATTTATTTTTCTTATAATTGCTAGTACTAGAACACGGTTTTCCAAAGCAACTACTGTTTTCAAAACATCACGTATCCGTAATTGTTTTTAAATTAAACTTCTGCAACTGCCAAGATTTTTACAAAGTTGTTAAGAATGTTATTCAGTTGAGGTTTTCTAACAAGGTTTAAAAAGGGTATAAGTTTTTAATTATTAAGAAGGGTTTTTAATGGAAACATGGTTTTCAAAAAACACTTCAATGTGACACGCCAGATTCGAGCCAAACTTCCAGGCCGGGTTTGGGGTGTTACAAATTAGAGGCTTAAATTTATATTCTAGAATTTTGAATGAGTCTACTTTCAATATAAATAAATAGGAACATCATTTGAATCCTGTACAATGAGATAATTAATTTTTAGTAAAGAAGGGTCGGAATTGTCAGACAGCAGAATAAGGGTGATTTTAAAGAATAAACTGTACTTATTGGCTAAACCAAAAATTCTGAAAATTTTATGGTAAGAAGATACATAAGTATAGTTTCATGCAAAATTAGCAGATCTTAATTTTGAGTTCTATAGCTCAAGATATAAATAATTTAGTGACTATGATGCAAATGGACAATTTTGAATATACATATAAGTAAATAGTGAAATTATTGATATTGTTACTTGTAGCATGTTATATAAATTAAGGATGTGGAACGGAGAGGAGGAAGAGGAAAATATGTATGAATATTCATCTAGCATGGCTAATTTGCATGTTTTAGGCCCAGGGACTAAATTGAATAAAAGTAAAACTTTATGGGTAATTTTGTAAAAATGTTAGAAATGACCAATTTGCATGAAATGGATTATTTTATTATTTAAAATTACAAAATTGAATGAAATTATTAATTTAGCTCATGATCGGGGAAAAACATGTTTTAAGGATTAAATTGAAAAGTGTTGAAATTATGGAAAATTCTGATATTTTATAGAATTCATGGGTTGTTATCAATTTGTTTGAGAATAACGGCTGGAAATAAGGATTAAATTGCAAGAATTTTATTTTTTTAGCCTAAGGATGAAATCGTCATTAATTAAAAGTTTAGGGGTAAAATGGTAATTTTGTTTAGAGCATTAATTGAATGTATTAGAACATGAAATAAATGAAAACGACAATCAAATTTCTTTATAAAGATTCAGATGACTCGAATACGAGACTTGAACGTGGAAAAGAAAAGATATCGGATTAATGAAATTATAAACTTGAACAAGCAACGAGATAAGTTAGTGTAACTTTAATTGTATTTTTAAATGCATGAAATATCGATATAATGAATTACATGATTTATGTTTATGAAGAAATGGAAAGAGAATGATATTTATCATGAAATGTAAATAGGTGATTATCTTTGATATGTTGATACAAGGAAATTAATTAAATTGAGACGAGTAATAAATTCAAGTAAAACATATTGAGAAAAGTAAGTACGTTAAGGGACAATATGTTTGATTTTAATTGGTTCCAAATATGAGTGTTAGATGAAATGAAATATCTGATAAATAAATTGGTAACTCTGGTAATGCTCCGTAACTCTATTTCGGTGATTGATTTGGGTTAGGGGCTTTACAGTAACCCTACAAAATAGTTAACATATCTTACCTCCAGTTGCTAATCCCCATAGAAGGATTAGTTCCTTATGGCATTCATAAACAATATATAATTGATGTAAAATGAAAGCATGCTAATTAAATTGACAAGATATAGTGAATGAAAGAGCCCGATTTTATTGAGATTAAGTGCCAACCCACAGAGTTGAATATTCCACAATTCAAATCTCTTAAAATCGACAAGAACAACTAAATAAAACTAAAACCTAAAAATGAAAGAAAATACTAAACTAAATTTTACATAGAGAATCTAAGCTAAAGGAATGATGTCCATAACAGGTGATAAATAAGCATATTTATAGCCTTCAGGTGGTCATTGTCCTTAACCCTAGGTTAGCTGACGTTCCAAAGCTTTAAATTTTGATTGTGCAGACCAAAATGCCTCAGCTTCGTGTTTAGTTTTCATCACAGAGTTGATGTCGTGACACACCAAGACCTATGTTGCGACATAGCAACCAGTATGCTCCTTTGTAGCCATCTTCAGGGGTATGTCGTAACACCCTCAGTCTATGTCACAACATTGAAGCAAAACTTGAGTTTTCTACATTTCATTCCCTATGTTGCAGTCGAGTCATCGGTGTTGTGACATAGCGACCAATATTCATTTAGTGCACCTTCGAATGGTCTCCTTCACATTGACAAAGTACGATAGCTCACCCTTAGGCCTCAGTCGGCCCCTAAGGTCAATAAAAGGCTCAATTTGCACATTTTATTAATTTTAAATAAAACTATGAAAACTTAACTAGAACATAACGAAAATACTTGTATTCAAGCTCCTTAAATGTGAAAACTAGTTTAATCTGCTACACCGAATTCTGACATATCAATCGCCAGTTCTATTTTTGAAAAAGAAGGATGGTAGCTTGAAGATGTGAATCAACAATAATGTAACACCCCTGACTCGTCTCTGTCATTGGATTAGGGTTATAGAAAATAGAATATTTAACACCGAAACTAAATCAACACGCAATTTATTTATTAACATTTGATAACATAATTAAATTATAGCATAATTAATTTTTCGGCCTAAAATTGAACCTAAGAAGCCTTAAAAAAATAGTTTGAAAACAATTAGGGACTTATTCAAAACAAATCAGAAATCTCAGGCCAAACTTGAGAATTTTAAAAATAGTGGTCACAATGCCGTATGGCCAGGCCGTGTGACATAGCCCAGGCTGTGTGGGCATTCGAAGTATGGGACACACGACCGTGTCCTAGCTCGTGTTTCAAACTGTGTAACTCACTGACTTGGCTTACACGGCCGTGTTGTAGGCCATGTGTCAGACTGTGTGAAACCTGCACCTAAATTAATATGACACATGGCTGTGTGACGTAGCCATGTGTGGCACGCGGTCGTGTGATAGCCAGTATCCCAGGCTATGTACAGTAAAAAGTTCCCTTTAAACAAGCCATTTCAAATTCAATTACTTGCATACCAATGCACACCATATCTAACCTATTTCACATGGTTAGAAGTACATTCAAAGCATCAAAAGCATGTCAAATTCTCATCCAACCTATGACTAACCAATATGTCATCAATAGACTCTTCAATTCACACTCCAAAACCATTCATGAACTAAATTACAATATCATATCTCAATCATATATCTTGAATACCAAAAGACCATTTCTTTTCAAATTATACCATCAAAACTTACCACTTTAGATAGGTAAAATTAAAATGACCATATCCATAAAAGTTTAAACCTATACAAGCCAAATCAAACTATATACATACTACTAGACACGGGAAGAGCCAAAATAAACCATGTAATCAAACTAGATAAGCACTTATTACATGCCAAAGCACATATACCATTTAATCATTTCAATAAACCAAACACATATCAATCAACCATCTCTTTCCTAATTTCAAAATACCATGCAAAATTAGTAACAAAAGATATTAAAACATGTCAAAGCTTGACACAACCCAAAGCATACCAACTTAACATAAAACCCTATACATGCCATTTATAACCATAGGTTAAAACATTCAAAAACCACCAAAACAGATCGATGGATAGTGTGATCGTGCTCTGATGATGTTCCTAACTGACCGAGCTTTCCGATGACCTACAAAGAAATGAAATAACTAACATAAGCATTAAGCTTAGTAAGCTTGTATAAGATGAACTTAGTCTTATTGAACATAATATATTTAGACCATTCAAACATGAATTCATTTATATGCCAATTGCACATCTTTCAGTTCTATACCATTTCTATGCACACACATTTCAAAGGTTAGCAAATGAATCAATAAGACATATAAATATAACCAATCTTGAACGTGCGTAATAAGCTTTGCCTTCGAAATTCCATTCAACAATTAATTCACCATCATCAAAGCCTATATCAATTCTTCACAACATTAATTTTCAATTTACAAATTATAACCATGTAACCTTCCATACATATATTCATATTCATTCCATTAATCCTTGATTACCCAATGTACCTAATGAAATAACACCGAATACTTAGAAAATACTCATATACACATTTTACTCTCTAAACCCACCACAAACATAACTAATTAACATATTTAAAGACTCATGAAACATATAATTACAACAATACATTTATATTCATCACCAAACTATACTAGTCAAACATTCATATCATACTCCTAATTGTGATACATATCTCACCCGATACATCTTACTTGAATAGTGAACGATTGAAGGATGAGATACTAACATTTTTGTTTATATCCTTTTTGACCTTTTCGTTTATATCATTTTCAACCTTTTTCAATGGATCATTTATACAACATCAACATGGATCAGTCTGTTATTGGCACCCGGTGCCCGACGGATAAGCCATAACAAAGTTTTGGCCCAGCGTTAGTTGGATAAACCAATGATAGTTGTGCTTTGCACTAGTCAGATAAACCGACAATGTTTTGTGCCCAGTGCTAGTCAGATAAACCAATGATATCAAATGTGTGCCTGCCACTAGTCGATTAAATTGACAATGTTTTGCACCCAGTGCTAGTCAAATAAACTGACAATATCAAATGTGTGCCCACCACTAGTCGGATAAATCGACAATGAGTTTGCCCAACACTAGTTGGATAAATCAACAATATCAAATGTGTGCCCTGCACTAGTCGGATAAACTGACAATGAGTTGCGCCTAGTGCTAGTCGGATAAACTGACAAATAAATACGTAATTACATCCTTCCACAATTCTTCAATTCATAATTTAAATCCTTTACATTAATCTTCTAATTAAATTTCTATAATCCACTCCATAACCATTTTCATATATATATTTCCATAACATTAAATTTAAAATACTAATCATTTGAATACATATAATTGACTATCAAATTAACTAGTAATCAAACTAAATAAATATATAATGATCGAGTTTAAGGAGTACGAACTTACCTGAGCTCAAAAATGACTTTTAACATGAACCGACTATTATTTTGCTACTTTGGCTTTTCCCTGATTTGTGTTTGTTTGAGTTGTTTCTTGATCTAAATAAATATTTTTATTCAATCAATCTCATTCCAGCATTTAAAATAATTAATTCAAGCCTATAACCCTTATCTCTATGAATTTACTAAATTACCCCCAATGTTTTAGCCTTTTGCAATTTAGTCCTAAATCCCGAAATTCATGAATTATCCACATTTAATCAAAATACCAGCTAGCCCAATTTCATGTGATTTATAATCAGCCCATATCCATTATCAATTCCCAATATTTACATAAAATTTTACTATTTTAACAAATTAATCCCTAAACATTAAAATCATTAAAATTCACTTAACAAAATAAGCATATCTAACAATCAAGCTTCTAAAAAACCCAATTAGCATCAAATACATTCAAAATCATCAATGGTAAATCTATAAATGTTTGACGATTTCACAAATTAATCCTCAATTTAGCTAGATATCAAAACAATCATCACAAATACACAAAATTCATGAGAAACAAATCAAGAAATACTTACATGCAAAGAAAAATAGAAAAATCAAAGTTCTCTCCTTCCTATAATGGTGTTTGAGTAAAGAAATAAAAGAAAGAAAGTGATGGATGTTTTTGGTTGTTTTTTTATTACTTTAACTTTTATTTAATTAATAAACAGATATTAAATTATAAGTTATTTTTTTCTTTTCAATTCCTACATCCACTACCCGATCACAATTCATTATTATGGTCTAATTGCGACATAAACTCTTGTAACTTTAATAATTTACCAATTAAGACCTTTTTAACTAATAAAACTCACTTTTACAACCTTTATGATTCAGTCTTTTTTAATTAATTAACTATTTAAATGATAAAATTTCTTAACCAAACTATAATATGACCTTAATAACACTCGTAAATATTTTTTTTTGATCTGAACACTCGTAAATATTTAATAATAAATTTACGGGCTTCTTTTAAAGAAACGAGGTCCCCATACCTCGTTTTCTAAAACCACTTGACTTTATGATTTACCACTTGAACCTAATTTTTTGTTGAAATAATATAAATTATCAAATAAAAATTTATTATAATACTATATTTGGTTTGTAATTATTAAATAATAATATTTACAAACCCACTCATCAGATTTGTGGCCCCAGAGCTACTATTTTTGACACCACTAAAAAATAGGCTGTTACATATAGACACCTGGAGAAATTAACCATAAAAAACAAGTACCCACTACCATAGATTGATGACATGTTTGACCAACTATGAGGTGGCACAATGTTCTTGAAAATAGACTCAAGGTATTATCAACTTAAGATGAATGAGTCAGATGTTTTGAAGACAATCTTTAGAACAAGGTATGGGCATTATGAATTTTTCGTCATGCCCTTTGGTTTAACTAATCCACCTATTGC
Organism: Gossypium anomalum; assembly: GCA_025698475.1. Classification (NCBI taxonomy): domain Eukaryota; kingdom Viridiplantae; phylum Streptophyta; class Magnoliopsida; order Malvales; family Malvaceae; genus Gossypium; species Gossypium anomalum. The sequence continues at coordinate 59,199,567 of CM046961.1, forward strand.
ATTCATGGATTTGATGAATTGAGTGTTCTTATCTCCCATAATTCAATGTAGTAGATTAAACTAGTTTTTGCACTTTAGGAGCTTGAACATAAGCGTTTTAGTTAAGTTTTAATTATGTTTTCATAAGTTTAGTTCAATTCAATAAAGTGTGTAAGTTGAGTCTTTTATTGACCTTAGAGGCTAAATGAGGCCTAAATTTAAGCTAGTATTCTTTACAAGCATGCATGAGACCACTAGAAGATGTGCTAACTCAATATTGGTTGCTGTTTGCAACATGGAGCATTAGATGTCGCAACATACAGAGCAAAATAAAAGAATTCCAAGACTGACTTTAGTGTCACGACATACCCCTAATGATACCCTAAAGATAAGTATACTACCCTCGATGTCACGACATGGGACTTGGCGTGTCGTGACATCACCTCTGTACAAGAAATAAATACAAGCTAGGGAATTTTGGTCTGCATATCAAATGTTAAGCACGAGGACAGCAACTGACCTAGGGTTAAGGATGACGGCTACTCTAAAGTCTATAAATAAGCTCATTTAGCACATGTTATGGACAAATTTTATATTGTTTAATGTTCTTCCTACATTTAGTCTTTAGTTTTTTTCTTTTCTTATGCTTAGGTTTTATTTCAGTTCTTGTTATTTTCTTTTATAAGAGAAATCAGATTTGTGAAACATAATCAAACTCTGTGAGGATTTTGTGATAAATTCTAATACAAATCAAGCTTTTACTAAACTTTATGCTCTTGAATTATTATTCATGTTTGCTCTTTCTATCAAGTTTATATTGTTTATTAGATACACGAGGAACTAATCCTTTTGTGGGGGATTAGTGAGTGGAGGTTTAATTAATTAACTATTTTGCAGGGTTCTCTTAACAGATCAGTTGTTCAGGAAAGGAAGATCCTAAAACCCTAGGCCTAACAGCCCTAGGAAGTCATCAAGGTGAGAATTAACCCAAATATGGTATGGTCTATCTGTGAACACTTTATCCCTGAACTAGTCTAGACTGTGAGGTTGAGAGATAAATAGTTCTTATCCACTCAGTATTTTAGTGGAAGATCGGAATATCCTGTTGGGGCATTGACTAGTTGATTGAACAAGAAAGCTAGAAACAACAAGTGGTTATGATTACTGAAGTGAGAAATCACCCATGCCCAGGTTTGATATATATTTTACTATTTGATTTCACATGATTTATTTATTTCTATTATTTCCTTCACTGTTATTGTTAGTTTAGATTACTAAAACCTTTCTTTTTATTCATCGTAATATGATCAATTTAAAGTACTAATTAGATCTTTTTATGTTTTGTTAGAATTAATTTAGTGCTTGCCTCCCTTGGGTACGATCCTCAAAGTACTCACCTATTCCATTGTAACTATATTACAACTTGACCTGTATACTTGTGAATACCATCTTTCATATATTTTGTATAGGATTTCTACTCTAGATGTTGGTACATCCGGAGGCAATCAAGTTGTTGGCACCATTGCTAGGGAGGTAACGTCACTATATTAATTTTAATTTTTGTATATTAATAGAATAATTAGGAAAATTTTAGGTTATAAATATCATTTTATTTTATTGTTTTCTACTAATCTCTTCTCTTTGGGTTTAGTGTATGACTAGTAGTAGGGGAACACCTATCGAGCCAGTCACAGATCCAGAAAGAATAATCCAAAGGAATCATTAAGAACAACAGCAACAACAATAACAACCAATGCAGAATTTGTTACTTGGTAGAGGTAATTTACCCTTACATGAGAATCCGTTATTCGACAAGGCCAACAATAACAATTTAGAAGATCCACCACCACCACAACTACCCGCAAATAATCTCATGGCGCGTAACGAAAGGACTCTAAGGGAATATGCGCTACCAAATCTTGATATTGTTTAAGGGAGTATAACGAGGCCAGCCATCAAAGCCAATAATTTTGAGATCAAGCCAACTATGATCTAGACTATCTAGAATAATTTACAGTTTTGAGGAACAATGACAGAAGATCCAAGTCAATGATAGAAGATCCAAGTTAACATCTAAAACGGTTCCTCCAGCTTTGTGACACCTTCAAGTAAAATGGGGTCACTGATGATGCTATTCGTCTTCAGTTGTTCCCCTTTTCCATTAATTGATAACACCTTTTCTTGGTTAGATTTACCAGCACCAAGATTAATCACGACATGGGACGAACTCGCAGGGAAATTCCTATAAAAAGTTCTTCCTATTAGCAAGATGGACCAGCTCAGAAGGGAAATTTCTATGTTTAAATAATTTGAGGGGAAAAGCTTTCATGAAGCATGAGAGTGTTTTAAGATGTTGATTCAGAAATGTCTACACCACGGATTACCTTAGTGGTTATGACTGCAAATTTTCTATAATGGGTTGGATGCCCATTCAAGGCCAGGATTAGATGGAGCAGTAAAAGGTGCCTTAATGAGAAGAACGTATGAGGATGCGTACAAACTAATAGAAAATATGGCAATAAACTTGTGCCAGTAGCAAACTAAAAGACACACATATGGCCAGAGACCATCTACGATCAAAGTTGTCCATGAGGATCACAGATATCAATAGTAATAGACAAAATCAATCGAATCGAATCCAAAAATAGTGCATCATCTATATATGGAGGAGACAAACTACTTTTCCACTATATTAACAATCTCACCAAGGATATGAACTGTAACAACCCATTTTTAGTGAAATAGGAATAGTGGTTTTGGGACCACAAATCTGATGAGTAAATTATTATTTTATTATTATTTATCGTCTACGATATGTTATCAGGGTCATAAAAAAATTTTGTTAAGAAATTTTAACATTTGCATGCTTAATTAAGGGAAAAGGACTAAATCGTAAAAGGTGAAAAAGTAGAGTTCTAGTAGCTAAAGGTATCAAATAGCTATGAAACTTTAATGTAAGAGGAATTAGATGGTAAATAGACCATTTATATAGTTAGCAAATATTCATGGATTGGTTTTGTTGAAATTATGAATATTTTTAAAGGTTAAAAATGTAAATAGGTAAATAAAGGTTAAAATAATTAAAACACAATTCATTCATCTTCCCCAAATGTTGCCTTCACTGAAAATTAAAGGTTAGCAAGCCATATTAGGGTTCTTCCATTCGGCTACTTTAAGTGCTAGCATGTAAGTGAATTTTGAGCTCATTTTTAATGATTTTTATGTTTTCGAGATCGTTGTAGCTTAACCTAGCTAGCCCAGGGACTAATTTGAAAACATTTTAAAAGTTTAGGGTTCTTACATGAATAATTTTGCATGAATATTGAAGTTTAATGAAATATTATAAGTCTTTGTAGTTAAATAAACAAGTTTTGTAAAGGGATTTTTAGGAAAATGTCATTTAGGGACTTATTTATAAAAATAGAAAAGTACCCTAGTAAATTTGTGAAATTTTGATTTGTATGGATTGATAAAGGTCCTTAGTGCATTCGGCTAGCATGAAATGTGGATGAAATTGCTTAAATTTCAAATTGCGAGCTTAAGGACTAAATTGTAAAGAAGTTAAAATATTAGGGGAAAAAGTGTAATTTTGAAAAAGTATGAATTTTGGATTGAATATAATATTATGAGTATTAAATGAATTGAATTTACTTATTTAGATGAAGATAAACCTCGTACAAATCTAAATCGAGAAAAAGCTAAAGCCTCAGATTAATTGGTCTTGCTTCGACTTTTTGTCATCGAGGTAAGTTCGTTTGTTTAAATAACATTTTAATGTTATTTTGATCCATATTTCATTGTGCTATTTATCATGTAAACAAATGGTGGAAATATAATGATGTTATGATGATTATTGAGCCCCGTTTGAACCTTAGAAATATATAGGATACAAATGACATGTCATTAGGGTTACCATGTTTCAGGTCCTGGTCCTGAATGTTCTACTGATGGCTGAGGTCTAGCATTTGTTGCAGATACTAAATGGTTGTGTGAGCAGCATCGCATAGCTTACATTCTGACTATCAAATTGTGTGATCAGACCCATTCCACAGCTTGTATGAGCAACAATGTAATGGAAAAGGAAAGGTTATATGTTTAACACACTTTTTGTGAGCTTTCCTGCGTATACAATGTTATTCTAAATGGTTCAACGGACATGAAAAGGAAAGGAACAGTAAGTATTTAAATGTCTTATGTCATGAATCTATTAAAAAGAGTGTAAAGGAAATGTTCAATGAAAGCATGTTTATGTACATGAAATTGATGATTTCAAGTGATGTTGTTCATGTATAATTACCTATCTTATGTTAATTCAAGTGAATTATGAGTTGATGCACTAACATATATTGTTGATGATGCTTAGGCTTATGCAAAGCTTATGGTTGGATTGTATCATGTTTAAATTTAAATTTATGCATTGAAATGGTAAGTTATGTTCATGTTTTACGAACTTAATAAGCGTTATATGCTTACGTAGTTTTCTTTCCCATGTTTTATAAATAACGGAAGCTCGATCGGTTTGTAAGCTCGTCGAAAATCTATTACACTATCCAGCGAATATATTGGTAGTTTTTGATGTTTTGGCCAAGGTTATAATGGCATGTATAGGTGGATTTGTGTTTAATGATCTAGTTGACATGTTTGGCAAGTATATGTTATTATGGTTGATGTACTTATGGTACTTTTGATCCCTTGATGATAGGTGTTAATATGGCTAAGTTTTAATGTATAATTTAATGGCTAATAAGGTATGTGTTGGAATAGTTTTGATGTGGTCAAAATAGGGTAAGCTTTGAAATGGTATTGATCTTGATGTGTATGTATGAAATGTGGTAATGTTTCCATGTTTAGGTAAGATATGGTTGAATGCATTTGAGGTGCCTTGTTGGCATATTGGTTGGATGAATTTATGGTCTATTGAATTGGTTGTTTCATGCATGAATTGGTATATTTTTGATGTCTTAAATTAGGTTACAAAATGCTTGTAGGTGCATATTTGGGTTGGTGATGGAAATGGTATGAATTTGGCCAATTTCATGTCCACACGGCCTAATACAAGGGTGTGTCTCTGCCGTGTGTGACACACGGCCATGCGACATTGTCGCATGTCCCCTATAGGTTTCAAAGGTTACAAGTCGAACAGTTACACAACCTCCCACACAGCCTGGCACACGGGTGTGTGGCTTGGCCATATGACCCAACTCAGAGTTTTACACGGGTACAGACACGGGCTGGCACATAGCTGTGTGTCCCTGTTACGATTGTTACACAATCTGAGACACGGGCGTGTATCTCAACTGTGTCACCCCTGCAGTTCAATTTTTTTCAACTTTTTCTTAAATGCTCCAAATGTTTCCGATTTAGTCCCAAATCGTTTCTAAGGTGTTTCTAAGGCCTTGAAGGCTCAAATAAGGGACGATATGCATATGTTTGTATGATTTATATCATGTTTATGTTCTAGTTTGGTAAAATCTTCTAAATGAGATTAGAATTTCTCAGTACACAAATTCTATTTTTGAAGTATAAACTGTCGTCTAAACTAACATGAAAATCTAAATCAAATGTCGACTCAATCTATTTCGTTTACCGATCGATTTAGCATCATTTTTCTGAGCTTTAGAAATCTATTGTAAAACCTCAGTGTAGCTTTTAATTTAGCTAAAATTTAACTATCATCAATCAATATCAACCATGTGTTCAATGCTCGCAAAGCAAACAGAGATTTTCTACTCGAACCATCAGCAACAACATTAGCCTTTCCCAAATGATAATCGATGATCAAATCATAATCTTTTAGCAACTCAAGCTATTTGTGCTGTCTCAATTTCAAATCTTTCTATGACATCAAATACTCCATGGTTTTGTGAACTATGAAGATATGACATTTTTCTCTATACAAATGGTGTCACCAAATATTTAAACCAAATACAATAGCTACAAGCTCTAAATCGTGAGTTGGATAATTCTTTTCATGTGATTTAAACTATCGAGAAGCATACGCTATCACTTTGCCTTCTTGCATCAAAACATAGCTTAAGCCACTTAATGAAGCATCACTATAAATAAAAAACTCCTTATCGAATTCTAGCTAAACTATGACAGGTTCCTCAGTTAACAAAACTTTCAACCGATTATTTAAGACCCCTAACCCTTATCCGTCGCCTGATTAGAGTTACGAGGCATTACCAGAAAATATACCTCATTCATATGCATTTATGCATTCATTATCATAAACCATTAGCAAACATTCACATTATCCCTTATAAGGTTCTACGAGACCTTAAAACATGCTTAAGAGTGGTTCAGGACTAAACCGATCACATATGAAAATTTTCGAACACTTAGAAAAATTTTGCATTCATAGATTACACGCCCGTGTGAGCAGGCCATGTGTCTAACATGGTTACCAGACACTTCCGTGTCGTAAGCTGTGTGAAAACAGGGCATACATACTGACTTGCACCACACGGCCGAAGACACGCTCGTGTGCTAGGCCGTGTGCCAGCCCGAAGACATGGTAGACCATACACCCGTGTATCTAACCCGTGTACCCTTCGAAATGAGCACACACGCCCATGTGTCAAGGGTGTGTGCCGCAAATGGCCACCAGACACGTCCATGTGTCTAGGTCGTGCTCAAGACTGAATTGAATTTCTAATTATTCCCCAAAGGACACACGGCTGTGTAATATGACCATGGATCGCACACGGCTGAGACACACGCCCGTGTCTCTGCTCGTGTGGACAAAAATAGGCCATTTGCATAGCCAATTTGCCACCCTTTTCTCATACACACAAAGTAACCAATTTGGTACCATTACAACACATATATAGGCAGCCAAAACATGCTAATTCAAACACAAATCATGCCAACTATCCACAACCATTTCTTAACTACTCAATTTTATATTCAAACATTCCAAATCATTATACCAAAATCATCAAAAACTTACATAACTTCTAAATGAATTTACACACCTTTCTATCAACCAAATCATGCTTCTCAACATACCAAAACATCATCTATAAATTGTACCAAAATATATCATTTCTCAAATATTAATATATCAACTAATAACTAACCAAAAGAGCAACCACTTAGCCATACCAACAACCATGATAAACATGCCAAAACACATGATAACTTATAAACATCACATATATCACTTGTCAACATATAAATCAAGACAACTCAAATAGCCATACACATCACCATTACAAGCAAAACCTCATGGCTAATATCATGACTCAAAACATACCAAAATGACACTAGCCTATACATGCCATATACCATATATACAAAGCTCCAAAAGTACCAATGAGATGATTGATAGTGTGATGACGTTTCCCGATGATCCCCGAGTTCGAACTAGCTTCGATAATCTATAAAACATGGAAAGAACACACAAAGTAAGCTTTAAAAGCTTAGTAAGCCATATACAAATAAAGCTATCATATGAACCTTTGCATATCAATTCAAATATGCTAAACATAACTAATCACACATAAGTTCACAAACCTTTCTCGTTGAACACATATTCAATATCATGATCAAATTCATCATTTACTTCACTTCTCAATACTTATATGAACCTCGTACATACCTGAATCACTTAGCTCATTCAAATTTTCTTTCTCAACTTGACTTTGCCCGTTGAACTGTTCAGAATCATTAAGGATACTCGGCAATCATATATAGCTCGTACAATGCCATATCCCAGATATGGTCTTACATGTTATCACATATCGGTGCCACTGTCCCAGACAGTGTTTTACACGTAATCACATATCGGTGCCATTGTCCCAGACAGGGTCTTACATGTAATTGATTAACGATGCCAATTTCCCAGACATGGTCTTACACGTAATCTCAATACAATGCCAATGTCCCAGACATGGTCTTACATGTAACCATATCTCGATAACCTAATGTCATGACATTCGTATCCTATACTATTCCTAAGGTTCGTACAGATTTTTAGATGTCTTAACTCTGTAGATTCTTTCTCGTAATTGTTTGTTCAACATTTATACATTTCAATGACAAGTAAACACATATAATTCAATTTAAAGACATTTATTTGCATACGAACTTACCTTGTAGTCGGAATAAAGGAACCGGATCGACTATTCGTCAACTTTCGATTTTCCCCGATCTAAATCTGTTTTCTTTCTTTCTTGATCTAAATGAATTCAAATTTAACTTATTTAATCACATATTTATTCAATTTCACCCAAAAACACATAAATGGACATTTTTCACTTTAGCCCCTAACATTTCACATTTTTACAATTTAGTCCTTATTTCAAAACAACACAAAATACACAAAATTTCATCAAACCCAAGCATGGCCGAATCTTCCTTAGGTCCGTAACAGTCCTTTAATTCCATTTATTCACACTTTTAGCCCCATATTTTACACTTTTCACAATTTAAACCTATTTAAGCATTTTCACTCAAAATCACTTTACGAAACATGTGTATCAAACACCAAGCTTTCATATTTCATCATAAAACATCCAAAAACACATGAATTCATCATTTTCAACTTTCAAAATTATCAACACTTTCAAAAATTGAAGCATGGGCTAGTTAGAACACGAAGCAACGATCACAAAAACATAAAATTATTAAAAATGGATCAAAACCGTACCTTAATCATGCTTAACAATGACCGAACCCTAAAAACATGAAAATGGATTCTTCCATCTTTGGTTTTCAACCAAGAGAAAGATGATAATATGAATTTCCTTTTGTTTTATGATAATATATCATTTAATAGATAAATACCCATTTTAACCTTAATTAAAACATTAAAAAAACATTTAATGGTTGGTCATTTATGTCAAAATCCACTAATCATGGTCTAATTACATAATAAGGACCTCACATTTAATAAGCCATAGCAATTAGACACTTTTAACTTATAAAATGTAACTTTTGCATTTTACGCGATTTAGTCCTTTTCTCAAATTAAGTATTCAAAATGCTAAAATTATTTCACGAAGTTTTCACACATACATATTCAAATGCTATAAATGCCAAAAATAATATTAAAATAATTTTCTGACCTTAGATTTGTGGTTCCAAAATCACTTTTCTGATTTAGCTAAAACCGGGTTGTTACAACTCTCCCCCCTCATGGATTTTCGTCCCCGAAAATCTTACCAACAAATAGGTTTGGATATTGCTTTCTAATAGCATCCTCGGGTTCCCACGTAGATTTTTCTACCCCATGTCGATGCCATAAAACTTTCACTAACACTATTCTTTTATTTCTCAACTTTTTGATCTCACGAGCTAGAATTCGGATCAGATCTTCATTGTACGATTCTCAACTTCTGTCGGGGAAATAACATGTGAAGGATCGGACTTTTATCTTCGTAGCATCGATACATAAAATACATTATGAATCTTTTCTAACTCTGATGGCAATGCTAGCCGATAAGCCACTGGTCTAGCTCGTTCGATAATCTCATATGACCCAATGAATCTCGGACTCAATTTGCCTTTACGATCGAATCGAAGTATTTTCGTCCACGGAGATACTTTCAAAAACACTTTATCCTCGATCTAAAACTCAATATCTTTCCATTTCAAGTCTGCAAATGATTTCTGTCGATCTGACGCTACTTTCAGACTATCACGAATTACTTTCACTTTCTGTTCGGTCTCTTTAATCAAATCGACCCCAAAAATCTTATTCTCATTAAGTTTAGTCTAGTACAACGGTGTTCTACACTTACGACCGTATAGAGCTTTGTATGATGCCATCTTTATACTCGATTGGAAGCTATTGTTATATGCGAATTCAATCAATGGTAAATACTTTTCCCACGTACCTTCGAACTCAAGAATGCAGCATCTCAACATATCCTCGAGTATCTGAATAACTCAATCAAATTGGCCATCCGTCTGCTGGTGAAATGCGGTACTAAAATGTAGTTTTGTACCCAGGGCATCTTGTAGTTTCTTCCAAAACCTCGATGTGAACCTCAGATCTCTATCCGAAATAATAGAAATAGGTACTCCGTGTAATCTCACAACCTTGGAGATATACAACTCAACTAACTTTTCAAGCGAATAGTCCGTTTGTACCGAAATAAAATGAGTCAATTTTGTCAATCTGTCAATTATAACCTAGATCACATCTTTCTTTTTCGGAGATAGGGGCAATCTTGATACAAAATCCATAGTCACTCTATCCCATTTCCATTCGGGAATCATAATCAGCTACAACAAACCAGACGGTACCTGATGCTCAGCTTTAACTTGCTGACAAATCAAACATTTTGAAACAAATTCTGAAATATCACGTTTCATAGTAGGCCACCAATAAAGTTGTTTCAAATCATTATACATTTTCGTGCTTCCTGGATGAATAGATAAACAATTACTATGTGCTTCATTCAAAATCGTCTGAATCAACTCTGAATTTTTCGGAACACATATTCGGCTTCTGTATCTTAAACAATAATCAGAATCAACTTGAAATTCTGAATTAGGTTTTGAATCACATTGAACTCGTTTTGCTAACATTTCATTATCATCTTTTTGAGCTTCACAAATCTACTGTAAGAACAATAGTCTCTGTTTCAATTCAGCTACAATTGAGCCGTCATCAGATAAAGCCAACTGAGTATTCATTGCATGAAGAGCAAACAAAGATTTTTGACTTAATGCATCAGCAACAACATTTATTTTTCGTGGATGATAGTCAATCACTAGCTCGTAATCTTTTAACGATTCTAACCATCTTCACTGTCGCAAATTCAATTCTTTTTGAGTCATCAGATATTTGAAACTCTTATGATCTGAATAAACATAGTAGTTTTCACCGAACAAATAATGACACCAAATCTTCAATGCAAACACAATGGTTGCTAACTCTAAATCATGCGTCGGGTAATTCTTTTTATGCGGCTTTAACTGTCTCGAGGCATAAGCTATAACTTTGCCTTCCTGCATCAAAACACAGCCCAGACCATTCAATGATTCATCACTATAGATCACAAATTCTTTATCCAATTCTGGCTGTACTAACACTAGAGCTTCAGTCAAAAGAGTTTTCAGCTGATCAAAACTTTCCTAACATTTTTAGGACCATTCAAACTTTACGTCTTTCTGAAGTAATCTCGTCAATAAAGTCAAAATCATCGAAAAGCCTTTCACAAATCGTCTATAATATCTCGCTAGTCCTAGAAAGCTATGGACCTCAGAAACATTTCTCGGAGGCTTTCAATCCATTATTGCAGAAATTTTGCTTGGATCAACTTGAATACCTGATGCTGACACAATATGCCCCAAAAAACCAACCTCGCGCAACAAAAATTCACATTTACTAAACTTTGCATATAACTATTTATCACGAAGAGTTTGCAATACAATTCTCAGATGCTCGACATGCTCAGTTTCATCACGTGAATAAATCAAAATGTCATCAATGAATACAACGATAAATTGATCTAGGTACGGTCTAAAAATCTGGTTCATTAAACCCATAAAGATAGCAGATGCATTCGTTAATCCAAAAGGCATAACTAGAAATTTGTAATGTTCATACCTCATTCTAAAAGTAGTCTTTGGCACACTAGAGTCTCTAACCCAAAACTGATAATAGCCCGATCTCAAATATATTTTTAAAAACACTGTAGCCCCTTTCAATTGATCAAACAAATCATTTATTCTAGACAGAGGATATTTATTCTTGATCATCACTTTGTTAAGCTGTCGGTAGTCTATACACATTCTCATCGTGCCATCTTTCTTTTTCACAAATAATACAGGAGCACCCCAAAGCGAGAAACTTGGCCTTGCAAAACCTCTATCGGTTAATTCTTACAACTGAGCTTTTAAATCTTTTAACTCTGTCGGAGCTATTTTATATGGAGCTATTGATATTGGCGTTGTACCCGGCATTAACTCAATACCAAATTCAACCTCTCGAATCAGTGGTACACCTGATAATTCTTTAGGAAACACATCTGGATGTTCACACACAATTGACATTGATTCAATCTTCTTTTTAGTCACTTTTGTATCAAGCACATAAGCAAAATAAGCTTTGCAACCTTTTCTCACATATTTCTGAGATAACATCGATGAAATCACTGCTGGCAAGCCATTCAGATCATCTGACTCAATTCAGATAATCTCATTATTCTAACATCTCAAATCAATCGTCTTTCATTTGCAATTCACAATAGCATCATGCAACGTTGCCAATCCATACCCAGAATTATATCAAATTCGTCAAATGGCAACAACATTAAATCGGCCGGAAAGAAATTATCCCAAATCATCAATGGACAGTTCTTGCACACTTTATCAACTAAGACACAATTGTCTAAGGGGTTCGATACTCTAATTATAAATTCAGTAGACTCTACAGGCAAATTCTTACTGGATACTAAATTCACACATACATATGAGTGGGTTGATCCTGGATCTATCGATGCATTAACTTTAGTATCAAAGAGAGAAAAAGTACCAATGATAACATCTGGAGATGACACTTCTTTGCGAGCACGAATAGCGTAGGTTCGTGCAGGTGCTCTAGCATCAGATCTCGCAGTAGTGTCTTATGTCACAGCTCTACCACCACTCACATTTCTCGTATTTTTGGGTGGTTTACTTCTAGCTGCAGTGTTACTCGGCCTCATATTCTAAACTGTATCTTGTTCAGCCAACTCCGGACAATCACAGATAAAATGATCCAATGACCCACATTTAAAACAAGCCCCATCATTCAATCTAAAATCACCGGGATGCCGTTTACCACAATGTTTACATTTAGGTCGGTTAGATCTCACACTGTCGACACTAACAATAGATGTAGTTTGGGCTTTAAATTTCACAAGTTGCTTTTCACTATTCCTGACTGAATGTCCCATAGATACATTGGAATGATTAAACGAGTCTTGAAGTTTCTTCGATGCAGACTGATAAGATTTACTAGTTGATCTCTTTCTCAAAACTTTTGCTTCAAAATCAACTTTTCTCTTTTCTTCGCTGAGATCCTCGGCTTTATAAGCCCTCTCAACCAGTACGACAAGTATCCCAACTAATAGCTTTATATCTTCATTTAATCCATTAACAAATCGTTTGTACATAATCTCCTCAGTAGACACATATTCCCGGGCATACTTGCTTAATCGTACAAATTCTCTTTCGTACATAGTGACAGTCATTCGGCCCTATTTAGTTCTAGAAACTCTTTATGTTTCTGATCAAGAAATCTTTGACTTTTGTACTTTTTCTAGAACTTGGTCTAAAAGAATTCCCAAGTAACCCATTCTCTAGGAACCACTGATGTCAACGTTTTTCCCTAATGATATGCATTATCTTTAAGCAAAGATACTACACATTTGATATATTCTTCTGAAGTACAGGAAAATTCCTCGAATACTCTGATTGTATTCTCGAGCGAACTCACTCTCTCAAAGATCATCATCAATCAGAGCACAAAACTCTTCACCTTCTGTTTTACGAATCTTATCAATAGGTGGCTTACCTAATCGAATCGAATCTATCACTTGTGGCATAAACGGGACTTGTTGAGGAACAAGTGGAGGTGGAGGTTGTTTAGCAGCCGGATTCGTTCGAACGAACTCCGTGAACCACTCATTCATCATTTGGAAGAAGGCTTGTTTAGCCTCTCCCTCGTGACTACTAGAAATCGACCTAGAATAAGTCGGCTGTGCCCCTTGACCGGGAGCGGGCGCATTACTTTCAACATCATTAGCTATGACTCAATCGGGATCCATTTACTATATAAAAACACAATTTAACTGTTAGGAATCATCACACTATCGCAGTTTTTATATATGGCATGTATAGCTAGACTCTCACACGCTACGTTAGTCTTAGAATCATCTAAATTGTAGCTCTGATACTAATTAAATGTAAGACCCCTAACCGTATCCGTCACTAGATTATGGTTACAAGGCATTATCAGATAATATACCCCATTCACATACAATTATGCAATCATTATCATAAACCATTAGCAAACATTCACGAGTGGTTCGGGACTAAACCGATCACATATGAAATTTTTCTAACACTTAGAAAAATTTTGCATTCATAGATCACACACCTGCGTGAGCAGGCCGTGTGTCTCACACGGTTACCAGACACGTCCGTTTCATAAGCTGTGTGAAAATAAGGCATACATACTGACTTGCACCACACGGCCGAAGACACGCCTATGTGCCAAGCCGTGTGAAATCTAAGGAAGGTTACTGACTTGGCAACATGATCAACCACACACCTGTGTATATAACCCGTGTACCCTCCGAAATGACCATACACGCCCATGTGTCAAGGTTGTATGCTGCACACAGCCACCAGACACGCCCGTGTGTCTAGGCCTTGCTCAAGACTGAATTGAACTTCTAATTATTCCCCAGGGGACACACGACCGTGTAATATGACCGTCCATCACACATGGCTAAGACACACGCCCGTGTGCACAAAAATAGGCCATTTGTAAAGCCAATTCGTGACCCTTTTCTCATACACACAAAGTAACCAAATCGGTACCATTACAACACATATATAGGCAGCCAAAACATGCTATTTCAAACACAAATCTTGCCAACTATCCACAACCATTTCAACTACGCAATTTCATATTTAAAAATACCAAATCATTATACCAAAATCATCAAAAACTTACATAACTTCTAAATGAATTTACTCACCTTTCTATCAACCAAACCATGCTTCTCAAACATACCAAATCATCATCTATAAATTATACCAAAATATACCATTTCTCAAACATTAATATATCAACTAATAACTATCCAAAAGAGCAACTGTAACAGCCCGATTTTGGGCCTAGTCGAAACAGTGGTATCGAAACCACTAGCTCAAGGTCAGAGAAATTATATTCTAATATTATTTTATGTGTTGTGGCATGATTATATAAGTGCATGAAAATTTTGGTGAAATAATTTTAGCGATTGCATGCTTAATTGCGAAAAAGGACTAAATTGCATAAAGTGAGAAAGCTTTGTTCTACTAGCTAAAGGTGTCAAATAGCTATGGAACATTAAATTAGAGATCTTTTTTGAGTAAATAGACCACAAATCTATTAATATCTAATCATAGAGACAAAAAAGAGTCAAAAAGTCAAAAATTAAGTAGGGTTGGTATTTGATGACATTAGCTAATTGAATAAAAGAATAAAATCAAAGGGCTCATTTTTCTTCTCCATATTTCCACTAAAAATCGAAGTGAAAAACCCCCATGGGAGTGTGAAACTTTTTAGCACAATAAACCTCTACATATAAGTCATTTTGATGGCTATTTTTGTTAATTTTTGTACTTTTGGGACCCTTGTAGCTTAATTTAGCTAATGGAGGGACTATTTTGCAAAATGGTTAAGACCCTGATAGTAATCATGTTGGTTTCTAAAATTTTATGGAAGAAAACGAATCATGGTTGTTAAATAAACATCTTTTGTGAAGTATATTTCATGAAAACCCTAACTAAGGACCATTTTGCATAAGTTATAGATTATATGATAAATGTGTGAAATAATGGGGTGGGCTGCTTCTAGTATAAAAATAATTCGGTTAGGCTTGATTAGTGAGAAAATTTGATAAAAATCGATTTACAAGCCTAGGGATAAAATCATAATTTTATGAAAGTTCAGGGGCAAAATGGTCATTTTTTCAAAATATGAATTATGAAATGCATTGATTAATGTGATGATTAAATTAGTGAATTTTTATCATTTTAGATCAAGAAATATGAAATTCGGACCTAGACCAGAGAAAGGCCAAGCTAGTAGATTAAAGCCAATTAGTTGTCCACTTTTTGTATACGTAGTAAGTTATACGTAAGTAAGGCAAGTTTATCATTATTATGTGTTGAATAATTGATTTTGCATAATATGGTTGAATATGATTATGAGTAATGCATGATGAAATTAAAGGGGTAAATTTCTTGTTGAACCTAGGAATAGATTGGATATTCGTGCCATGACATTTGGGTGACATGTGAGCTAGTGTAAGACCATGTCTGGGACATGGCGTCGGCCACGATATGAGAGCCAGTGTAAAACCATGTTTGGAACATGGCATCGGCGATGTTGTGAGAGCCAGTGTAAGACCAAGTCTGAGACATGGCATTAGCATTGATGTGTGTGCTAGTGTAAGACCATGTCTGGGACATGGCATCGGTAAATTACCCTCTTGTGTGAGGCTTATCGGATATCCTTTAGTATTCCAAATGGTTTCACGGGTTATTTTAAAGTTGATAATAAAGATATGGATTGATGTATTCATGTTGTGAGTGGTACAGATTCTTATTCGAAACTCATGAGCTATGAGTCTAGTTATATTGCCTTAATGGTAAGAATAACATGAGTAAGTTCTATTTATGAAATGAATTTTAGGACAATTCTGTAATCTTTGGCTCATACTTGTGAAATCTACCTTTGTTCACTCAAGAATGTTGTATTGATTTATAATGTGTTATGTGATTAAATATGCCTGGTTGATGATGTTACTTATTTACAGGGAACTCACTAAGCTTTATGCTTACTCCTTCTCTTTTCAATTTTCTTATAGTATCGCCAAGCTAGCATCGAAGATCAAGGGACGTCGGAAGCATAGATCATTCTATCACCTAAGGCTTTTGGTATAGCTAGCTTAAATGTTTTGATTGTGGCATGTATAGGGACTTGAATCTTTTGTTTAGTGTCTAGTTAGTTTAGCCACAAATGTTGGCTCATATGATGGATTTGACATTTGTTTTGTATAGGCCATTAAGGTTGGCCAATATTGATTACTATTAAATGCATTTGCTGCAAATTCCTCAAGGTTGTGGTCGCTTTGGTTATATGTGTTATGCTTGGATTGGTTTGGTTGATATTGTGTAGGTTAGTGCAAGTAAGAGTGGCAAAAAGGCTTGGTAAATAGCCTTATTTTTGTCCACACGGGCAGACACACAGACGTGTGCACATGCGGCCTGCCCTATGGGCATGTAATCCAATCGTCTGTCTTCTGCACTTCAACTTTACAAGTCAGTTTGCATGGTAGTAAACACACGGGTAGAGACACGGCCATGTGTCTCAGTCATGTAGAGGACACGGCCTAACACACAGGCGTGTGCCTTGGCCATGTGCCATTAATTGGTTGATGACGTCAGAAACAGAATGTTAAGGTTTTTGTACACGGGCTGAGACCCAGGCGTGTCATGGCCGTGTGAGGGACACGGGCCATGGACACGGGTGTGTGCCAGGCCATGTGAGAACCCTGTAGGTTCGAATCAAAAAATAAATCGACACGGGTTAGGGACACAGGCGTGTCTAGATATGCTAGGCCGTGTAAGCTACACTGGACTTTAGTACGATCATGTTAAGATAACACACGGGCATGTCACTTTTCCACACGGGCGTGTGCCCTGTTTACCTTGAAACTTTTTAAAGTTCTTTAAACTGCACAGATTAGTCCCGAATCAATTTCAAAGTGGATTTGGGGCCTGGTAGGCTCATAGTAGGGACATTCAGGTGTATTGTGGAAAGTTTTAATTTGGAACAAAATTTCATAACTCAAAAATGTATGTTTGCATGTGTTTTAGATCGGTAGCACCTCGTACGCCATCCCAGCGTCGGATACAGGTAAGGGGTGTTACATTTAGTGGTATCAGAGCTATGGTTTAATCGATTCTCGGAATAACCTAGCATGAGTATGAATCTAGCTATACATGTCATAAATATATTCTGATAGTGTGACGACTCCTAACAAATTTAAATTGTGTTTTCATTTAGTAAATGGATCACAACAAAGCAATGGCAGACGATGCAGAGAGTAATACACCGGTTCCCGCTGAAGGGACCGCACTAGTAGAGAATGGGCCCGACAATGAGTCAGAGCGGAGGGATTAAAGAAGCCTACCTCCATATGATGGATGCCTGGTATTCGGAGTTTATTCATGCAAATCTGAACCCTCCGCCTCCCCCACCTCCTCCTATTCCTCAGCCTACCCATATGGCTCCCCAAGGAGTAGAAATGGTTTGGAGAGAAAAACCTCAGGTAGATAGATTTCGTAAGCACGGGGTCGAGGAATTTTGGGCTAAAATTGATGATGACCTAGAGAGAGCAGAGGTCTAGTTGAAAAATACCATTAGGGTATTCGATGAATTTTCTTGCACCCTTGAGGAGTGCATGAAGTGTGTTGTGTCGCTCCTGCGAGACTCAGCCTACCAATGGTGGAACACCCTTGTGTCAATTGTACCAAGGGAAAGGATTACATGGGAGTTTTTCCACGAAGAATTTTGAAAGAAGCATATTAGTTAGAGGTTTATAGACTAGAAGAGGAAAGAATTTCTAGAATTGAAGCAAGGTCGAATGACAGTAACAGGGTATGAGCGTGAGTTCGTGAGACTCAGCAAATATGCTAGGGAGTGTGTATCTACCGAGGCCACTATGTGCAAGAGGTTTGAGGATGGTTTTAGATTGTTAGTTGGTATGTTAGAGTTAAGAGAATTTGTAGCACTTGTTGAAAGAGCATGTAAGGCCAAAGAATTGGCTAAAGAGAAGAGGAAAGTTGATATTGAGTCACGTGACTCAAAGAAAAGATAAATGGAAAGATCATTTCAGACCTCATCCAAGAGATCAAGAGAGTTTCCTACTCGATCGAATACTTTAGTGGGATTCTCGAGCAGAAACAAGAATAAGCAGTACGCGGCGTCTAAAGCTCAAACCACTTCCATTGCGAGGGTTAATAGTGCTCGACCGAATAGACCAGAGTGTTCGTAGTATGGTAGACGACACTTTAGTGAGTGTCGAGGTAATGATAGAGGTTGCTTCAAGTGTCATTCACTAGACCACTTTATTCAGAATTGTCCTGAGATAGAGGAGAAAGACAAAAAGGAAGATGTAAGAGCGAGTAATGCTCCCTTGAGGGGTAGACTGTGAGGTTTGAGGGTAGAGCGCCTAAAAGGACATACGCCATTCGCGCCCGCGAAGATGCTGCATTTCCCGATGTGATTACGGGTACCTTTTCTATTTATGATATATCTGTGGTTCTTATATTTGCATGAAATTGGTACCTAGTACGAATATACTAGTGGAGTCTACTAAATTTGTGGTAAAAGTGTCTAACCTGTTAGGCAAACATATAATAGTTGACAAAGTGTGTAGAAAATGTCCTTTAATGGTTAGGGGCCACTATTTTTCGGGTAACTTCATGCTACTACCGTTTGATGAATTTGACGTTATCCTTGGTATGGATTGGTTGTCTATCCATGATGTCATAGTAAATTGTGGAAAGAAATTCATTAAATTGAAATGTGGAAATGGGGATATTATTTGGGTTGAATCAAGTGAACTGAACAGCTTACCAGTACTGATTTCTTCTATGAGTACTTAGAAATACATGAGAAAAGGGTATGAGTCCTATCTTGTATCTGTGTTGAATAACAAGGAGTCGAGCGTAAAGATTGAGTCAACGCCAGTGGTATGTGAGTACTCGGACGTGTTTCTGAAAGAATTTCCCGTATTACCTCCAACTAGGGAAGTCGAGTTTGGTATCGAGTTAGTCCCTGGTACTGCGCCTATATCGATTGCCCCTATAGGATGGCACCGTTAGAGTTAAAAGAGTTGAAGGCTCAGCTACAAGAATTAACGGATAAGGGTTTTGCGAGACCGAGCTATTCCCCGTGGGGTGCTCCGGTACTTTTTGTGAAAAAGAAAGACGGGTTGATGAGGTTATGTATAGACTACAGACAACTCAACAAGGTGATGGCGAAGAACAAGTATCCCTTGCCAAGGATCAATGATTTGTTTGATCAGCTAAAGGGAGTCGTGGTATTTTCTAAGATAGACTTGAGATCAAGTTATTACCAGCTAAGAGTTAAGGAGCAAGATGTGCCAAAAATCGCGTTTCGAGCGAGATATGGGCATTATGAGTTCCTTATCATGCCCTTTGGCTTAACAAATGCCTCCACCGTGTTTATGGACTTAATGAACCGTATTTTCTGACTGTACTTGGATAAGTTTTTTATTATGTTTATTGATGATATACAGATCTATTCTCATGATGAGAGTGAACACGCGGAACATTTGAGAACTACTTTGTAGACTTTAAGAGATAGACAGTTGTATGTCAAGTTTAGTAAAAGCAAGTTTTGGATCCGAGAGGTCAGATTCTTAGGGCACATAGTGTCGAGTGATAGAATTAGAGTTGACCTGAGTAAGATCTCAGCTATATTGACTGGTAACCGTCGAGAAATGTATCAAAGATTAAAAGCTTTCTAGGCTTAGTGGGTTACTATAGACAATTCGTTAAACGATTTTCTATGATTGCTACTTTGATGATAAGGTTCCTACAGAAAGATGTCAAGTTCAATTGGATGGAAAAATGCCAAGAGAGTTTTGAGAAACTTAAGACGTTGTTGACTGAAGCCTAAATTTTAGTGCAACCAGAACCAGGAAAAGAATTTGTAGTGTATAGTGATGCATCCTTGAATGGATTAGGATGCGTGCTCATGCAAGAAGGCAAGGTAATAGCGTATGCCTCAAGAAAGCTAAAGCCGCATGAGAAAAATTATCCGACACACAACTTAAAGTTAGCAGCCATAGTGTTCGCACTGAAGATTTGGAGACACCACTTGTATGGCGTGAGATGTCGAGTATTCACCGACCACAAAAGTCTAAAGTACTTGATGACTCAAAAGGATATGAACTTATGACAACGAAGATGGCTGGAGTTGATAAAAGACTATGAATTGGTAATTGACTATCACCGGAGAAGGGTGAATGTGGTCGCAGATGCATTAAGTAGGAAGTCATTGTTTGCCTTGAGAGCAATGAATACTCAGTTGTCTGTAACCGAGGATGGTTGGATTTTAGAAGAGTTGAGAGTTAGGCTGGTGCTCCTTCAAGAGATTTGTGAAGCTCAGAAATGCGATAAAGACTTGCAAGCCAAGATGACTTAGTGCGAGACAGTTAACGAATCAGATTTTTAGGTTAGTACTGGCGGTTGTTTGATGTTCCAAGATAGGGTATGTGTACCTAGTGATGATGACCTTATTGGGAAAATGCTTCACGAGGAACATAGTAGTTGTATGTCAATCCATCCGGGTTGCACTAAGATGTATAATGACTTGAAGAGATTGTATTGGTGGCCGGGTATGAAAAAAGACATCTCAGAGTTTATGTCGAAATGTTTAATCTGTCAGCAGGTGAAAGCCGAGCACCAAGTACCTTCGGGTTTATTTCAGCCTATAATGGTTCTCGAGTGGAAATGGGATCGAATTACCATGGATTTTGTGACAGGATTGCCATCACCACCAAAAAGGAAAGATGATGTTTGGGTTATAGTTGATCAACCAATGAAATTAGCTTACTTTATTCCGGTGCGTATCGACTACTCCCTTATTAAGTTAGCCAAGTTGTATATTTCTGAAATCGTGAGACTTCACGGAGTGCCCTTGTCAATTATTTTGGATAGGGATCTGAGGTTTACTTCGCGATTTTGGAAAAAGTTACAAGATGTTTTGGGGACAAAGTTGAATTTTAGCACGGCTTTCCATCCACAAATCGACGGCCAGTCGGAGAGAGTAATTAAGATTCTTGAGGACATGTTGCAGTGTTGTGTTCTTGAATTCCAAGGTAGTTAGGAAAAGTATTTACCACTGGTAGAGTTTGCCTACAACAATAGCTATCAGTCAAGTTTGAGAATGGCGCCTTATGAGGCTTTATACGGGCATAAGTGCCGAACGCCTTTGTTTTGGACCAAACTTAGAGAAAATCAAATTCATGGGGTTGACTTAGTGAAAGAGATCAAAGAGAAAGTAAAGATAATTCGTGATTGTTTGAAAGTTGCTTCAAATAGACAGAAATCCTACACAAACAAAAAGAAATTGAGTTTCAAGTCAGTGATAAAAGTGTTTCTAAAAGTATCACCGTGGAAGAAAGTCCTCAGATTTAGTAAGAAAAAAAAATAAGTCTATGTTTTATTGGACCTTATGAGGTGACAGAGAGAATTGGATCGGTAGCTTATCGACTAGCTTTGCCATCCAAGTTGGAGAAGATCCATAATGTTTTCCATGTGTCGATGTTATGCCGTTACCGTTCTGACCCTTCGCATGTTCTTTCGCCAACAGAGATTGAGATTCTGTCAGATATGACTTATGGCGAAGAACCGATTAAGATTTTAGCTCCGAAGGTTAAACAATTGAGAAATAAAAGTATAGCACTCATGAAAGTACTGGGGCATTGACATGGGGTTGAAGAGGCCACATGGGAACCCGAGGAGATTATGAGAGATCAATACCCTAACCATTTCACTGGTAAGATTTTCAGGGACGAAAATCCCTAAGGGGGAGAATTGTAACAACCCAATTTTGGGCCTAGTCGAAACAGTGGTTTTGGAACCATTAACCCGATGTTGGAGAAATTATTTTTTTAATATTATTTTATGTGTTGTGGCATGATTAAATTAGTGCATGAAAATTTTGATGAAATAATTTTAGCAATTGTATGCTTATTTGCGAAAAAGGACTAAATCGCATAAAGTGTGAAAGTTTTGTTCTACTAGCTAAAGGTGTCAAATAGCTATGGAACATTAAATTAGAGGTCTTTCTTGAGTAAATAGACCACAAATTTGTTAATAACTTATCATAAAGACAAAAAAGAGTCAAAAAGTCAAAAGTTATGAAGGGTTGGTATTTGATGACATTAGCAAATTGAATAAAAAATAAAATCAAAGGGGTCATCTTTCTTCTCCATCTTTCCACCAAAAATTGAAGTGAAAAACTCCCATGGGAGTTTGAAACTTTTCAGCATAATAAACCTCTACATGTAAGTCATTTTGATGGTTATTTTGGTTGATTTTTGTACTTTTGGGACCCTTGTAGCTTAATTTAGCTAATGGAGGGACTATTTTACAAAATGGTTGAGAGCCTAGGGTTTTTCCATGATAGTAATCATGTTGATTTTTGAAATTTTATGGAAGAAAATGAATCATGGTTGTTAAATAAACAACTTTTGTGAAGTAGATTTCATGAAAACCCTAACTAAGGACCATTTTGCATAAGTTATAAATTATGTGATAAATGTGTGAAATAATGGGAATTGTGGGCTGATTCTAGTATAAAAAGAATTCAGTTAGGCTTGGTTAGTGAGAAAATTTGATAAAAATTGATTTACGAGCCTAGGGGTAAAACCATAATTTTGTGAAAGTTTAGGGGCAAAATGGTTATTTTTCCAAAATATGAATTATGAAATGCATTGATTAATATGTTGATTAAATTAGTGAATTTTTATCATTTTAGATCAAGAAATACAAAATCCGGACCTAGACCGGGGAAAGGCCAAGCTAGTAGATTAAAGCCAATTAGTCGTCAAATTTTTGTATACGAGGTAAGTTGTACATAAGTAAGGCAACTTTATCGTTATTATGTGTTAAATGATTGATTTTGCATAATATGGTTGAATATGCTTATGAATAATGCATGATGAAATTAATGGGGTAAATTTCTGATTGAACCTAGGAATAGCTTGGATATCCATGCCATGACATTTGGGTGACATGTAAGCTAGTGCAAGGCCATGTCTGGGACATGACGTCGACCACGATATGAGAGCCAGTGTAAGACCATGGTTGGAACATGACATCGGCGATGTTGTGAGAGCCAGTGTAAGAACAACTCTGGGACATGGCATCGTCATTGATGTGTGTGCTAGTGTAAGACCATGTCTGGGACATGGCATCGGCATTGAGACGAGAGCTAGTGTAAGACCATGTCTGGGACATGGCATCGGCCTCGACGTGTGAGCCAGTGTAAGACCATGTCTGGGACATGGCATCGGCAAATTACCCCCTTGTGTGAGGCTTATCGGATATCCTTTAGTATTCCAAATGGTTTAATGGGTTATTTTAAAGTTGATGATAAAGATATGGATTGATGTATTCATGTTGTGAGTGGTACAGGTTCTTATTCGAAACTCATGAGGTATGAGTGTAGTTATATTGCCTTCATGGTAAGAATATCATGAGTAAGTTCTATTTATGAAAATGAATTTCGGGATGATTCTGTAATCTTTGGCTCATCCTTGTGAAATCTACCCTTGTTCACTCTAGAATGTTGTATTGATTTATAATATGTTATGTGATTAAATATGCATGGTTGATGATGTTACTTATTTACAGGAAACTTATTAAGCTTTATGCTTACTCCTCTTTTCCATTTTTCTTATAGTGCCGCCAAGCTAGCATCAAGGATCAAGGGACGTCGAAAGCATCGATCACATTATCACCTAAAGCTTTTGGTATAGCTAGTTTAAATGTTTTGATTGTGGTGTGTATAGGGACTTGAATCTTTTTTTTAGTGTCTTGTTAGTTTAGCCACAAATGTTGGCTCATATAGTGGATGTGATATTCATTTTGTATAGGCCATTAAGGTTGGCCAATATTGATTACTATTAAATGCATTTGTTTCAAATTCCTTATGATTGTGGTCACTTTGGTTATATGTGTTATGCTTGGATTGGTTTGGTTGATATTGTATAGGTTGGTGCCAGTAAGGGTGGCAAAAAGGCTTGGTAAATACCCTTATTTTTGTCCACACAGGTAGACACATGGGCCTGTGTCTAGGAAATGTGTGACACACAGCCTACCCCATGGGCAAGTAGTTCGGCTGTGTATCCCCTGCACTTTAATTTTACAAGTCAGTATGCATGGTAGTAAACACACGGGCAGAGACACGGCTGTGTGTTTCAGCCGTGTGGAGGACACGGCATAACACACGGGCGTGGGCCTTGGCCGTGTGCCCTTAATTGGTTGATGACGTCAAAAACAGAATGTCAAGGTTTTTGTACACGGGCGTGTCATGGCCATGTGAGAGACATGGGCCATGGACACGAGCGGTCATGTGAGAGACATGGGTCATGGACACGGGCATGTGCCAGGCCGTATGAGAACCCCTGTAGGTTTGAATCGAAAAATAAATCCACATGGGTTAGGGACACGAGCGTGTCTAGATATGCCAGGCCGTGTAAGCTACATGGACCTTCAGCACGATCATGTTAAGATGACACACGGGCGTGTCACTTTTCCACATGGGCGTGTGTCCTATTTACCTTGAAATTTTTAAAGTTTTCTAAAGTGCACAGATTAGTCCTGAATCAATTTCAAAGTGGGTTTGGGGCCTGGTAGGCTCATAGTAGGGATTTTAAGGTGTATTGTGGAAAGTTTTAATTTGGAACGAAATTTCATAACTCAAAAATGTATGTTTGCATGTGTTTGAGATCAGTAGCGCCTCGTACCTCGTCCCAGTGTTGGATACGAGTAAGGGGTGTTAAAACAACCACTTAGCCATACCAACAACCATGATAAACATATCAAAACACATGATAACTTATAAATATCACATATATCACTTGTCAACATATAAATTAAGACAACTCAAATGGCCATACACATCACTATTACAAGCCAAATCTCATGGCTAATATCATGACTCAAAACATACCAAAATGACACTAGCCTACACATGTCATATATCATATATACAAAGCTCCAAAAGTACCAACGAGACAATCGATAGTGTGATGACGTTTCCCGATGATCCCCGAGTCCTAAGTAGCTTCGATAATCTATAAAACATGGAAAGAACACACAAAGTAAGCTTTCAAAGCTTAGTAAGCCATATACAAATAAAGCTATCATATGAACCTTTGCATATCAATTCAAATATTCTAAACATAACTAATCACACACAAGTTCACAAACCTTTCTCGTTGAACATATATTAAATATCATGATCAAATTCATCATTTACTTCACTTCTCAATACTCATATGAATCTCGTACATACCTGAATCATTTAGCTCATTCAAATATTCTTTCTCAACTTGACTTTGCCCGTTGAACCGTTTGGAATCGTTAAGGATACTCGGCTATCATATATAGCTCGTACAATGCCATATCCCAAATATGGTCTTGCATGTTATCACATATCGATGCCACTATCCCAGACAGGGTCTTACACGTAATTGATCAACAACGTCAATGTCCTAGACATGGTCTTACATGTAATCACATCTCGATAACCTAATGTCATGACATTCGTATCCTATACTATTCCTAAGGTTCATACGGGACTTTCGATGTCGTAACTTTGTAGATTCTTGCTCGTAATTGTTTTTTCAACATTTATACATTTCAATGACAAGTAAACACATATAATTCAATTTAAAGATATTTATTTGCATATGAACTTACCTCGTAGTCAGAATAGATGAATCGGATCGACTATTCGTCAACTTTTGATTTTCCCCTATCTAAATCCATTTTCTTTCTTTCTTGATATAAATGAATTCAAATTTAACTTATTTAATCACATATTTCTTCAATTTCACCCAAAAACACATAAATGGACATTTTTCACTTTAGCCCCTAACATTTCACATTTTTACAATTTAGTCCTTATTTCAAAACAACACAAAATACACAAAATTTCATCAAACCCAAGCATGGCTGAATCTTCCTTAGGTCCCTAGCAGCTCTTTAATTCCATTTATTCACACTTTTAACCCCACATTTTACATTTTTCATAATTTAATCCTATTTAAGCATTTTCACTCAAAATCCCTTTACGAAGCATGTGTATCAAATACCAAGCTTTCATGTTTCACCATCAAACATCCAAAAACACATGAATTCATCAATTTCAACTTTCAAAATCATCAACACTTTCAAAAATTGAAGCATGGGCTAGCTAGAACACAAAGCAACGATCACAAAAACATAAAAATCATTAAAAATGGATCAAAACCGTACCTTAATCAAGCTTAACAATGACTGAACCCTTAAAACATGAAAATGGCTTCTTCTTTCTTTAGTATTCAGCCAAGAGAAAGATGATAATATGAATTTCCTTTTTGTTTTATGATAATATATCATTTAATCGCTAAATACCCATTTTAACATTAATTAAAACATTAACAAAACATTTAATGGTTGGTCATTTATGCCAAATTCCATTAATCATGGTCTAATTACATAATAAGGACCTCACATTTAATAAGCCATAGCAATTAGACACTTTTAACTTATAAAATGCAACTTTTGCATTTTACGCAATTTAGTCTTTTTCTCAAATTAAGTATTCAAATGCTAAAATTATTTTAGGAAATTTTCACACATACATATTCACATTCGATAAATGCCAAAAATAATATTAAAATAATTTTTTTACCTCAGGTTTGTGGTTCCAAAACCACTGCTCCAATTTAGCTAAAACCGGGCTATTACAGATTAAAACTTTGCTGACACTTCTTAGACCATTCGAACTTGACATCTTTTTGAAGTAGTTTTGTCAATGGCGTAGCAATCATTAAAAACCCCTTGACAAATCTTCTATACTATCCATCTAAACCCAGAAAACTTCTCACTTCTGAAATATTTCTCAGAGGTTTCTAGTCCACCACAACTGAAATTTTACTCAGATCAACTCTAATACCATCTACTGATACCACATGTCCCAAAAATCCAACTTCTCAGAGCCAAAACTCACATTTGCTAAACTTAGTAAACAATTATTTTTCGTGTAACGTTTGCAAAACAATTCTCAAATGTTGGGCATGCTCGTTCACATCTCGTAAATAGATCAGAATGTCATCATTGAACACAACAACAAATTTGTCTAAGTACGATCTGAATATTCTATTCATTAAGTCCATAAACACAGAAGGTGCATTAGTCAAACCAAATTACATAACAAGAAACTCATAATGTCCGTACCTGGTTCTGAACACAATTTTTTGGCACATCAGAGTCTTTAACTCGTAACTGATAATAACCAGAACGGAGATCAATCTTTGAAAATACTGTCGCACCTTTCAACTAGTCAAACAAATCATCGATACATGGCAATGGATACTTCTTCTTGATTGTTACTTTAGTGAGTTTTCTGTAATCATCTACACATAATTACATTGACCCGTCCTTTTTCTTGACAAGCAACAGAGGAGCACCCTAAGGACAAAAGGTGGGTCGAGCAAAGCCTCTGTTTGTCCACTCTTGTAACTATGCCACGAGGCCATAAAACTTCATCCAAATCAAATTCATCTTATCACATGCATATCATCCCTTATACGGGCCCATGAGGCCCAAAACATAAGTTGGGAGTGGTTCGGGACTAAACCGAAAACTTTTGGAACTTTTACCACACTTAGAAAATTTTCATACTTTGGAGAGTCACACGCCCATGTGGGTAGGCCGTATGGCTTGGGACACGCCCATGTCCTCAGCCCATGTAACTCTCTATTTATGACGTCATGCACAATATGGGGTCACACGGCCAAGTCACACGCCCTTGTCTTGGGGCCGTGTCCTTTACACGGCTAAGACACACGGCCGTGTCTCTGCCTGTGTGGCCAAGGAAATAGCTATTTACCAAGCCATTTGCTACCCTCATTTGCACACTCAAATACACACTTTCAATGGAACTTAACATGACACAATTAAGCTACCAACACAACCATAATCAAGGATTAAACACATCAAAACAATTATTTACTGTTCATAACAAAACTGTCCACTAGAGTCATAGTCACTAAATTATTTATATCTTGAGCTACATAACTCTAAATTAAGATTCGCTTGATTTTTCCGAAGCTAGACTCAAATATCTTCCTGCCATAAAATTTTCAAAATTTATGGTTTAGCCAATAAGTACAGTTAATTCTTCAAATTCGTCCTTGTTCTGTTGTTTGACAGTTTCGACCTTTCTTCACTAAAAATTAATTATCTCTTAGTACGGGATTCAGATGATGTTCCCGTTTGTTTTCTCTTGAAATTAGACTCATTAAGAAATTATAAATATAAATTTAAACCCCCAATTATTTTTATACAATTTCTAATGATTTTCCAAAGTCAGAACAGGGGAACCCAAAATTATTCTGACCTTGTCTTACAAAAATTCAAATATCTCATAAAATGAAATTCTTTTTCTTACACTATTTCTTCTATGTAAAACTAGGCTCAATAATATTTAATTTAATATTTTATTCAACCTCTAATTCGATTTCCAAAATTTTTGGTGATTTTTTAAAGTTGTACTACTACTGCTGTCCAAAACTATTTTAATGCTAATTTTACTCTTTCATGATTCCCTTATACTAACTTTCATTAACATACCAATATAAACCACATTACACAATGACATTGGCATAGGCATATGAGTAACTAATATGCTTGCAACCCATTAGCCAATATAAGCCAATTTATATGGGTACATACCAAATCAAATTCTTATTCATTACAAGCCAATACATTTGGCCATATCATAATGACACATACACAAAATGACTAAGTCCCTATACATGCCATAGACTCAAAGGTTTGCGTTCATTTACCCAACATGGTAGCTTGATAGTGTGATAGAATCTCCAATGATCTCCAACCCAAACTAGCTGAATAAACCTAGAATCTCCAATGATCTCCAACCCGATCTAGCTGAATAAACCTATGAGAGGTGGGAAAGAAAAAGGGGTAAGCTATATAGCTTAGTAAGTCTGTATGAAAATAATAAGTGAATCATTTACATGCATTTACCAATTTCATCAATATGTTTTCGTGGTTACACATTAATCAATTGCAATACCTATCTTTTAATCTATAAACATAAATTTATCTTATCTTGACATTAGTCAAGCAAATATAAACTCTCATAATAAAATACTTCAACATTTGACAAATCATTTCAGCATTCATAATAAAAGTGCATATTAATTATGTATATTCATATTTCCCAATTCATATAGCTTAACATCCTTCAATGGTCCAAAACTCTTAGCTATACATACTTTCGTATCCATTTTTATTAGGCTTTTATGTCGGCCTTTCTCTCTTTTCATTATTCATTGAATCACAATATTAAAAGAATAAGCACATCGTATCTCAATTCAATTTGGCCTAAAAGCCTTACACATGATTCTCAATCGAATTCACCTTATATTTTTACGTCATAAATATAAACCTATAATCACAAGGTCATCATAGAAAATCATTCTCATAGACATAACTTATTCATTTGCATCCTTACCACATACCAAGCTTAATGCTCATGATTTTTGAGTACATACCTGTACTATCTCATAACATAACCATATACTTATTCTTCTCATTGACTTACCCTTCAGGTTTTCCATCAAGTTACTCAATAATTTACCCGTTGAACACTTGGAATACTATCGGATACATCAGAATCTCGCACCTAAGTGCCCCATATATAGCCAACGCTACCTCATATCACATATCACAAATTGCTCATTTTTTAGCTACTCACGGGTTTGCTCACACAAGCTATCGGTCAGGATGTAGCTACACGGGCTACTCACACAAGCTGTCAGGTATCTGCAACACATGTCGGACTACCCAGCCACATGTAGAACATACAAGACCAACACCCGGACCGCCATAACATGTGTCACATATATCATGAACTCAGACCATAACTTATGAGCTCAGATCACATAGTTCCTAGTGACATTTCACTTGTATCCTAAACTATTCCTAAGGTTCAAATGGAATTTCCTTAATTACACGTCTTCGTTGAACTTGTCCAGAGGACCAATCATATAACTCATGATAATGATTAATCACATAATTCTTCATCATGATAATAAAAAAGATAATCACATTTAAACATGAAATTACAGCTCATCACAATGTTATCAAGTATCATAAACATATTTTAGATCATATCATTGCATAGTGTATCATAAAATCTCATGGTCATTTCCGTAATACCGTACTCCATAACATTCACATTTCATTTTAATAATAAGGCATTTATCGCAATTATATCAATTAAACATTTATACATGTACAATTATATGCTTATTAAACATACAAACTTACCTCGATACCAAAAATGGTGAAAAAGACTTAACCGTCAAATATGCGTTTTTCCCTCGTTCTAAGTCCAAACCTCATTTTCCTTGATATAAAATATCACATTTACCTTATTTATTAGTCACATTATTCATTGTGGCCCAAAAATTATATTATGTCAAAATTACATTTTTGCCCCTAAACTTTGTCATATTTACACTTTTGCCCCTAGGCTCGTAAAATGAAATTTATTCAATTTCTTTGTACTTTAAGCCTAGACAAACCATTTTCATAACTATAACAGCCCACAATTTCCACTAGAACACACTTTTACTACATATTTTATAACTTTTACAATTTAGTCCTTTTAAGCATTTTCACCAAAAATCACTTAGTAAAAGTTGTTTCTCCAACCATAAACATGCATAATCTACCATTTCACATCAAAATGCACAAATTTATAACATGGTTCAGACCCTAGACCTTCATCATAACTCAAATAAATGGTAGAAATAGGTAGATCGTGTTACGAGGATTTCAAAACGTAAAAATCATTAAAAACGGGGCAAGAACAGACTTACAATCGAGCTTAGAAGCTTGGAAAACCCTAGCCATGGTTTCTTCATGTAAAATTTGGCCAAGGAAGAAGATGGACAAGAAATTTTGGCTTTTATTTTATTTTTAATTAATTTTAATTACTAAATGACCAAAATGCCCCTAACTTAAAAAATTCTATTTCACCTATTTCATGTCCATTTTTTTCCAAAAAATTAACCAATGGTCTAATTACCATTTAGGGACCTCCAATTTAAAATTTCATAGCAATTAGACACCTCTAGCTTCTAGAACTCAAGTTTCGTACTTTTTACAATTAGTCCTTTTGACTAAATTGAGTACCCAAATGTCAAAATTTTTGAATGAAATTTTCATGAAATCATTCCATGAAATTTTAAACCATAAAAATAATAAAAATAAAATTTTCTTTCGTCGGATTTATGGTCTCGAAACCATTGTTTCGACTAGGCCCAAAATCGGGCTGTTACAATCATAACTAAAATAACATTAGATGTACCATCCAGTCTATCTGATTCGATTCAAATCCTTTCTCTGGTTTGACATTTTAATATGATATGCTTTCATCTACAATTCAAAATAGCATCATGCAGAGTTAACCAGTCCATACCCAAAATCATATCAAACTCATCAAAGGGTAATAGCATTAAATCAGCAGGAAAGTTGCAACCCCGAATCATCAAAGGACAATTTTTACAGACTTTATTGACTAACACATACTGACCTAAAGGGTTCGTTACTTTAACCACAAACTCAGTAGGCTCAAAAGGTATTTTCTTATCTGATACTAAAGTTGTGCATACATATGAATGCATTAACCCCAGGTCAGTCAAAGCTTGAACATTAGTATCAAAGATAGAAAATGTACCGGTGATCACATCAGGAACTGAAGCTTCCTTTCGAGAACAAATTGCATAAGCCCTAACTGGTGCTCGTGACTCAGATCTTATAGCAGAATCTTTTGTCCCACTACGATGGTTACACGCATTTCTAGTGTTCTGGGGTGGTCTCCCTCTTATAGTCGTGTTACTCGAACGAGTGTTCTAAGCCTTTTCTTTTTGGGACCTTTTAGGGTAGCCTCTAAGATAATGATCATTAAAATCGCATTTAAAACACAACTCGTCTTTTAGTCTACATTTACCAAAGTATCGTCTATTACATTGTTGACTTTCAGGCTTGTTATTTCTGACACTGCCCATGCTCGCTACAAATGTAGCCTAAGGTTTCGAGCACCAATGTATTTTTCCTCTATCTCTTCCAGAATAACCCACCAAAGCTGATGAACGGGTATGAAACTCTTTTGATTTCTTCAATAGTTTTTCCTAAATTATGAGCCTTAAAATCGGCTTTTCTCTTCGCTTTACTAAGTTCCTCAGCCTTGGGTGCTCTATCAACTAAAACCACAAATTCTTTTAGCTCAAGAATCTTGACTAACAGCTTGATATCATTATTTAGGGCATCTTCAAACCAAGTGCACATAGCAACCTTTGTTGGTACACATTCCTGGGCATACTTACTGAGTCACATAAATTCAAGAAACCCTTTGCATTTCTTATCTAGGAACCTCTGACTCACATATTTCTTTCTAAACTCTGTCTGGAAGAATTCCCAGTTTACTCGATCCCTTGATACTCCCATAATCAATGTGTTCCACCACTGATAAGCCAAGTCTTTCAACAAAGAAACAGTACATTTCAAGCATTCAATCAGTGTACAAGATAATTCATCAAAAACCCTAAATGTGTTTTCTAACCAGAACTTGGCTCTCTCTGGATCATCTTCGGCTGTACCATGAAACTTTTTAGCCCCATACTTTTAGATTTTATCAACTGGAGGCTTACTCACTCACACTAGTTCCAAACTCGAAGGAACTACGGGGATCGGTTGGGGTGCAGGTAGGGGTAAAGGTCGTTCAGCCATAGGGTTACTTCTCACAAACTCAATAAACCATTCAGACATGATCTCGAGTAAGGCTTCATTAGACTCTCTTCCCCGACCCTCAGATACGAGCATACTACCACTAGAAGCTGCCCTGTGAACGGAGGCTTGCATATTACTTTCTACTTCGTTGGGATGAAATTTTATCTATAAGAAAACATAGTTCAATTTGAGTCAGGAGATATCATAATATCTCAGGTTATATAATGGCATGTATTTCTAGACTCACACATGCTACGTTTAGTCCAAGAACAGACTAAATCATAGCTCTGACACCACTGAATACGGACATAGATCATGGAAAGATCAAGGTTACAGAATAGTTGACTTGTTTTACCATTTTAGCATCCAAGGTAAGTTCGTATGTATTAAGCATTGATATAATTATGTTTTAAAATGCTTTGATATTGTATGAATTGTGAATTTGACTTTACAGATACGTTCAATGATGATTCGACATTGAAAATCTCGATTGAACCTTAGGAATAGATTAGGATACTACTGACATGTCATTAAGGGATACATTTATTTGGCTTTAGGCCATGATATCAGCACTTCAGGTGCAAGCTTCACAGATTTGGCTTTGGGCCATGATATTAGCACTTTGGGTGTGAGATACATTGATTTGGCTTCGGGCCATGATTCCGGCACTTCGGGTGTGAGTTACTTTGATTGGCTTCGGGCCATGATATTAGCACTTCAGGTGCTAGTTATATTGAGTTGGCTTCGGGCCATGATATTGGCACTTCATGTGCGAGACTCCTGAGTATCCGACTTCTATTTTGAATGGTCCAATAGGTATATTGAAGATGTGAATTGGTGAGAAATAGATAAGTAATGGTACAAGTATGTACTGAAACTATACGAGCATTGAATTAATGGAAGTTATGAGTTTATGATCAAGTATGTGGTTAAGTTCATGTAAGCTTGGAATTAATGCATTGTTTTAGGTTATGTCATTTAATTTCATTGGTAATTGAGTGGTAAAGCTTGCTTATTATTTTCATATGAGCTTACTAAGCTACATAGCTTACTTTTTTTAACTTTTCATGTTTTATAGTGACTTTAAAGCTAGCTTGGACTCAGGGATCGTCAAAGACATCATCACACTATCCATCTATCAATTTGGTACTTTTGAGCTTATGTTTTGAGTATATGGCATGTATAGGGACTTTGGTCATTTTGGTTATGTTTTTAGGAATGATTTTGGCCATTTGAATTGGCTTGTAAATGTTTATGTTTTGGATTGTATATATATAGCCATGTGAGTTGGCTTATATTGGTGATTTTGATGATGTATATAAGTGTGCAAATGGCCTTCATTTTGAGTTTGGCAATTGTCCTATAAATGCTAATTGTGATGGGTAGTTTTTGAATTAGTATTTGGAGTATGAAATAGTCCATGCTTGAGGAAGGACATGTTTGTGATATCAGGTGAAATAATGTATGTTTTAATGTATCCATATTAATTATTTGAGGTTTTGGGTATTGGTATGAAATTGTTTGGCATAACGTAGATTATGTGTACCTTGTTGTGATTGGTAATAAAATGGTATGGTTTATGTTTGGATAAGTTTAGAAGAATGCCTAATAATGCTAAGATTTGGTGCCTTTGAGTTTGATGTAGGCGAGCATAAGTTTGGGTGGCAAAATGGCTTGGTAAATAGGCTATTTTTGTTCACACGGGCGTATGTCTTAGCCATGTGTGATACATAGTCATGTACGGCCGTGAATCCCCTGGTGTTGAAATTAAAATCAAGTCAATATGCTCTACACAGCCTCACCCACGGGCATGTAACTTGGCCGTGTGGCATAATTTAGTATACCCTACAGGTTTGGCACGGCCTAGCACATGGCCTAGGGCACGGCCTGGCACACAGGCATGTGTGTTGGCCGTGTGACCCAAGTCAGAGAGTTACACGGGGTAGGACACAGGCTAGGACACGATCGTGTGCTCCCATTTCAAATGTCCACACGGCCTATGACAAGGGCGTGTTTGTTGGCCGTGTGAGACACACAGGTGGGACATACGGACGTGTGTCCCCTATTTATGAGAAAATTTCTTAAGTGTCGAAAAAGTTTTCAAAGTTATCGGTTTAGTCGCTTACCATTTCCAATGTTTGTTTTGGGCCTTGCAGGCTCGTATTAGGGACATATTGATTGAGATTGAATGATAATTGTATGAAATGTGAAAATGTATGCTTAGTGAATGTTAAATTATTTTATATGTCCGGTAATAATCCAAAAACCCATTTCGGCATTGAATACGGGTAAGGGGTGTTACATTTTTTGGTATCAGAGTTACAGTTTAGTCGATTCTCGTACTAACGTGGCATGTGTTAGAGTCTAGTTATACTTGTCATATATAACCTGTGATAGTGTGATGACTCCTGACATTTTAAAATGTGTTTTCATATAGTAAATGGATCCCAATCGAGCTGTAGTTGACGATGTAGAGAGTAACACGCCAGCTCCCACTTAAGGGGTAGCGCCATCTGATTCTACACCTATAACGAGTAGTCACAGAGGAGAGGCTAAAGAAGCCTTTTTCCAAATGATGAACGAATGGTTCACGCAATATGTCTGGACAAATCCGGTCGCTCAACAACCTCTACCCCCACCTAATCCCTAATCTGTTACCGTAGCTCCTCAAGTTGTGGAACTTTAATGATTGAATAAGCCGCCATTAGATAAAATTTGAAAACGCAGGGCTAAAGAGTTCAGAGCTCCTTTGATGATGGTCCCGAGGGAGCTGAATTTTGGCTTGAAAACACTATTCGGGTATTTTTGATGAACTGTCATGGACTTCAGTCAAGTGTTTAAAATGTGCTATATTGTTATTGAGGGACATTGCATACCAATGGTGGAATACTCTAGTATCAGTGGTACTGAGAGAAAGAGTGACCTGGGAATTCTTTCAGAGTGAGTTCCGAAAGAAATATATAAGTCAAAGATTCCTCGATCAAAAGAATAAAAAGTTTCTAGAATTGAAATAGGGTTGAATAATTGTGACTGAGTGGAAAAAGAATTTGTACGGTTGAGTAAGTATGCTAAGGAATATGTTTCTACCGAAGAAATCATGTGCAAACAGTTCATTGATGGGTTGAACGAGGATATTAAACTTCTAGTTGGAATTCTAGAATTGAAAGAATTTGTTTTCATGGTTGACAGAGCTTGCAAAGCCGAGGAACTTAGCAAAGAAAAGAGAAAAGTAGATTCAGAGGCAAGAGACTCGAGAAAAAGACCGATGAATAAGCCATATCAGTCTTGGTTAAAGAAATCCAGAGATTCATTCACTCGAACAAATTCTTTAATCGGGTATTCAAACAAAGATCGTGGAAAACAATACTCAGGTCCTAAAGCTCAAGCTACATCAGTATCGAGTGTTGGTAGTGTGAGAAACAATAAATCGAGTCTCAACAGTGTGGGAGATGATATTTTAGAGAATGCTGGAATAAAAATAATAAAGCTTGTTACAAATGTGGTTCACCAGATCAATTTATTCAGGATTGTCTTGAGTTATCTGAGAAAGATCAATTCTAAAATGCAAGACCCGGTAAAACAACCACAAGAGGGAGGCCATAGAGAAATACGAGAAATGTGACCAGTAGTAGAGGTACGACGAAAGACACTACTATGAAATCTGAGGCCAGAGCACCTGCTAGAGCTTACGCTATTCGCGCTTGCGAAGAGGCATCTTCACCTGATGTTATAACCAGTACCTTTTCTCTTTACGATACTAATGAGATTTCTTTAATTGATCCCGAATTGACACATTCGTATGTTTGTGAGAATTTAGTGTCTAGTAAGAAACTGGCTGTTGAATTTACTGAGTTTATGATTAAAGTATTGAACCCCTTAGGCAAGTATGTTCTAGTTGAGAAAGTTTGCAAGAACTGTCCTTTAATCACTCAAGGTTACTATTTTTCGACTGATTTAATTGTATTGTCATTTGATGAATTCGACGTAATTCTAGGAATGGATTAGTTGACTCTGCATGATGTCGTTGTAAATTATAGATGAAAGATTATTAAACTGAAATGTCAGAATGGTGAAATCCTTCTAATTGAATCAGATGAGTCAAGTGAATTGTCGGTTGTAATTTCATCTATGTCAGCTCGGAGATGTGTGAGAAAAGGTTGTGAAGCTTGCCTTGCTTATGTTTTAGATACAAAAGTGTCTGAATCAAAGATTGTATTAGTGTGATAGTATGTGAGTTTTTGGATGTGTTTCTAGAAGAGTTGTCTGGATTACCACTAAACAGAGAAGTTGAATTTGCTATTAAGTTAGTACCAGGAACTTTACCGATATCAATAGGGCTCCGATAGAATTAAAAGAATTGAAATCTCAGTTGCAAGAGTTAACAGATAGAGGTTTTGGACGACCTAGTTTTTCACCCTGGGGTGCGCCGGTATTATTTGTAAAGAAGAAAGACGGGTCAATGAGAATGTCTATTGATTATCGATATCTCAACAAAGTTACAATAAAGAATAAGTAACCGTTACCTAGAATAGATGATTTGTTTGATCAGTTGAAAAGGGCAACAGTATTTTCAAAGATCGACTTAAGATCTGGCTATTATCAGTTCAGAGTTAAACACTCAGATGTGCCGAAAACTACATTTAGAACGAGGTACAGACATTATGAATTTCTTGTTATGCCTTTTGGATTAACTAATGCTCCTGCAACCTTTATGGATTTGATGAACTAATTATTTAGACAGTATTTAGACAAATTCGATTTTATGTTCATTGATGACATTTTGATCTATTCACCAGACGAGTCTGAGCACACCTAGCATTTGAGGATTGTGTTTTGGCTTCGAAAGGTTGGATTTTTGGGACTCATTGTTTCAGCGGAAGGTATTCAAGTTGATCCGAGTAAGATTTCAGCAGTCGTTGATTGGAAACCACCAAGGAATGTATCCGAAGTTAGAAGTTTTCTGGGGTTAACTGGTTATTATCGACGTTTTGTAAGAGGATTCTCGATGATTGCTACACCGATGACCAGACTGCTACAGCAAGATGTGAAATTTGAGTGGTCAGAGAAATGTCAATAGAGTTTTGATCGATTGAAAGTATTGTTAACTGAGGCACCAGTGTTGGTTCAACCTGAGTTGGGTAAAGAATTTGTGATTTACAGTGACGCATCATTGAATGGTTTGGGTTGTGTTTTGATGCAAGAAGAAAAAGTCATAGTTATGCCTCCAGACAATTAAAACCACATGAAAAGAACTATCCGATGCATGATTTAGATTTGGCTAATATTGTTTTCGCATTGAAAATTTAGAGACATCATTTGTACGGTGAAAAATGCCATATCTTTACTGATCATAAGAGCTTGAAATACATAATAACTCAGGAAGATCTGAACTTGCGACAACGGAGATGGCTTGAGCTATTGAAAGATTACGAGTTAGTAATTGATTATCATCCGGGAAAGCAAATGTAGTTGCAGATGCTTTGAGTAGAAGATCTCTATTTACTTTGAGAGTAATAAATACGAGACTAACTTTGTCTGATGATGGTTCGATTCTAGCAGAGTTGAAAGCTAAACTGGGTTTTCTTCAACAAATTTGTGAAGCTCAAAAGTGTGATACCGAGTTACAAGCTAAAATAGTGCAATGTGAGTCGTGTAGTGATTCAGACTATTAGATTAGAGCCGATAATTATTTAATGTTCTCAAATAGAATCTGCGTACCAAAGAATTCTGAGCTTATTCAGAAAATTCTACACGAAGCACATAATGGTTGTTTATCTGTTCACTCAGGGAGTACCAAAATGTACAATGATTTGAAACAATTGTATTGGTGGTTAGGTATGAAACGAGACATTTCATAATTCATATCAAGATGTTTAGTGTGTCAACAAGTTAAAGCTAAACACCAAGTGCCTTTGGGATTGTTACAGCCTGTGATGATACCAGAGTGCAAATAGGATAGAGTTACGATAGATTTTGTATCGGGATTACTATCTCCGAAAAAGAAAGATGCCATTTGGGTTGTCATTGATCGACTAATGAAATCTGCACATTTCATTCCGGTACGTACTGACTATTCACTTGACAAATTGGTTGAGTTGTACGTTTCTGAGATCGTTAGATTGCACAGAGTGCCAATTTTGATTATTTTGGATAGAGGTTTAAGGTTTATGTCGCGGTTTTGGAAGAAATTACAAGAAGCTCTGGGTACAAGTTTGAATTTTAGTACAACATTTCATCCGCAAACTGATGGACAGTCTGAGAGAGTAATTCAAATTCTCGAAGATATGCTTCGTTGTTATGTATGGTCGCAAATGCTTAACTCTGTTATACTAGACCAAACTTAATGAGAAAAAGATTCACAGGGTTGATTTGATCCGAGAAACTAAAGAAAAAGTGAAAGTAATTCGTGACAGTCTAAAAGTAGCTTCAGATCGACAGAAATCATACGCGAATTTGAAACGAAAAGACATTGAATTCCAGTTTGGTGATAAAGTGTTTTTGAAAGTATCTCCGTGGAAGAAAATACTTATATTTGGTTGCCAAGGTAAATTAAGTCCGCGTTTTATCGGGCCGTATGAGATCATCGAAAGAATATGTTTAGTGGCATATCGGCTAGCTTTACCGACTGAGTTAGATAAAGTTCATAATTTTTTTCATGTGTCTATGTTGCGTCAATATCGATCAGATCCATCACATATAATTTCTCGGGCAGAGATTGAAATTCAACCTGATATGACATACAACAAAGAACCGATTAGAATTCTAGCTCGAGAGATTAAAGAATTGAGAAATAAGTGAATGGCTTTGGTGAAGGTTTTGTGGCAACGATATAGTCTCAAAGAAGCCACGTGGGAACCCAAGGAAGCTATGAGAAAACAATACCCCAACCTATTCACTGGTAAGATTTTCAGGGACGAAAATCCCTAAGGAGGGAGAGTTGTAACAGCTCGTTTTTAGTCAAATCAAAACAGTGGTTTCAGGATCACAAATCCAAAGTCAAAATATTTATTTTATTATTATTTTAACATTTACAACATAATAAAATGATTGTGTGAAATTTTCGTTAAGAAATTTTATCGTTTAGATGGTTAATTTGATAAAAAGGACTAAATCGCATAAAGTTCAAAAGTTTTGTTCTATTAGTTAAAAGTATTTAATAGCTAAGGGATATTAAATTAGAGGTCCGTATGTTGTAATTAGACCATGATTAGTGTGAGTGGACAAAGATGGACATGATTAATGAATTTTAATGAATACAAAGGCTAATTTTGTAATTTGGTTAATAAACATAAAAATAAAAAAAATTATGAAATAGTGTTCATCTTTTCCTAGTGCCGAAATTTGAAGAAAAGAATAGCCAAAGTTAGGTTTTCTATTCGGCCAAGCTTGTATAGCTAATTAAGGTACGGTTTTTGTCCTGTTTTTAATGATTTTTATGTTTTTAAGATCATTACAGCTAGATCAAGCTAGCCCAGGGACTATTTTACAAAATTGTTAAAGATTTTGAATTTTTCCATTGATGAATAAGCATGTGTTTTGATGTTTGATGATAGTTTATGAATGTTG
This sequence comes from Gossypium anomalum, assembly GCA_025698475.1. Taxonomy (NCBI): domain Eukaryota; kingdom Viridiplantae; phylum Streptophyta; class Magnoliopsida; order Malvales; family Malvaceae; genus Gossypium; species Gossypium anomalum. The sequence continues at coordinate 59,240,469 of CM046961.1, forward strand.
GTTGTGAATTATACAAGTTTTGTTAAGTGATTTTTGGTGAAAATGCAAATTAGGGATTAAATTGTGAAATATGTAAAATTTGTGGTTAAAATGAGAAATAAATGGAAAATATGGGCTGATAGGGACTTATATGTAATTTGGCTAGCATGGGTTAGTATTGAATTGCATGAATTTGTGTTATTATGAAATAAGGACTAAATTGTAAAAGATGTGAAACATTAGGGGCAATTGTGTAAAAAAGCCTTAAAGTGAATTTTGGACTAAATTGAATAGAGAGATGATTAAATAAGTTAATTTTGATTATATTTAGATTAAGAAAGGTGAAATATGGACTTAGATCGTGGAAAGAACAAGGTTACAAAATAGTTGACTCGTTTCGCTATTTTAGCATCCGAGGTAAGTTCATATGTATTAAGCATTGATATATATATGTTTTAAAATGCTTTGATATTGTATGAATTGTGAATTCGACTCTACGGATATGTTCGACAATGATTCGGTATTGAAATCCTAGTTGAACCTTAGGAATAGATTAGGATACTACTGACATGTCATTAACGGATACATTGATTTGGCTTCGGGCCATGATATCGGCACTTCAGGTGCAAGCTTCACAGATTTGGCTTTGGGCCATGATATTAGCACTTCGGGTTCGAGAAACATTGATTTGGCTTGGGGCCATGATATTGGCACTTCGGGTGCGAGTTACTTTGATTGGCTTCGGGCCATGATATTAGCACTTCGGGTGCAAGTTATATTGGGTTGGCTTCGGGCCATGATATTGGCACTTCATGTGCGAGACTCCTGAGTACCCGACTTCTATTCCGAATGGTCCAACAGGTATATTGAAGATGTGAATTGGTGAGAAATAGATAAGTAACGGTACAAGTATGTACTAAAAACTATACGAGCATTGAATTAATGGAAGTTATGAGTTTATGATCAAGTATGTGGTTAAGTTCATGCAAGCTTGGGATTAATGCATTGTTTTATGTTATGTCATTTAATTTCATCGGTAATTGAGTGGTGAAGCTTGCTTATTACTTTCATACGAGCTTACTAAAATATATAGCTTACTTTGTTTAAGTTTCCATGTTTTACAGTGACTTTAAAGCTAGCTTGGACTTAGGGATCGTTGGAGACATCATCACACTATCCATCTATCAATTTGGTACTGTTGAGCTTATGTTTTGAGTATATGGCATGTATAGGAACTTTGGTCATTTTGGTTATGATTTTGACCATTTGAATTGGCTTGTAAATGTTTATGTTTTTGATTGTATATATATAACCATGTGAGTTGGCTTATATTGGTGATTTCGATGATGTATATAAGTGTGCAAATGGCCTTTGTTTTGAGTTCAGCAATTGTCCTATAAATGCTAATTGTGATGAGTAGTTTTTGAATTAGTATTTGGAGTATGAAATAGTCCATTTTTGAGGAATGATATGTTTGTGATATTAGGTGAAATAATGCATGTTTGAATGTATCTATATTGATGATTTGAGATTTTAGGTATTGGTATGAAATTGTTTGGCATAATGTAGATTATATGTACCTGGTTGTGATTGGTAATAAAAGGGTATGATTTATTTTTGGATGAGTTTAGAATAATGCCTAATAATGCTAAGATTTTGTGCTTTGAGTTTGATGTAGGTGAGCATAAGTTTGGGTGGCAAAATGGCTTGGTAAATAGCCTATTTTTGTCCACACGGGCATATGTCTCTACCGTGTGTGATACACGGTCATATACACGGCCGTGTGTCCCCTGGTGTTGAAATTAAACTCAAGTCAGTATGCTATACACGGCCTCACACACGGGCATGTGACTTGGCCGTGTGGCATAAGTCAGTACACCCTACAGGTTTGGCACAGCCTAGCACATGGCCTGGCACACGAGTGTGTGTATCCATTTTTAGGGCACACGGGCGTGTGTGTTGGCCATGTGACCCAAGTCAGAGAGTTACACAGGGCAGGACACCGGCTAGGACATGGCCACGTGCTCCCATTTTGAATGTCCACATGGCCTGTGACACTGGCGTGTCTGTTGGCCGTGTGAGACATACGGGCAAGCCATACGGGCGTGTGTCCCCTATTTATGAGAAAATTTCTTGAGTGTTTAAATAGTTTTCAAAGATATCGGTTTAGTCCCGAACCATTTCCAATGTATGCTTTGGGCCTTGTAGGCTCGTATTTGGGACATATTGATTGAGATTGAATAATAATTGTATAAAATGTGAAAATGTATGCTTAGTGAATGTTAAATTGTTTTATAAGTCTGGTAATACTCTGTAACCCTATTCCGACGTGGAATACAAGTGAGGGGTGTTACACATCTAGTTCAATACTTTCCAAAACATGTCATAACTTGACTATAATCAAACCAATTCAACACATACCATTTGAGCCATTCAAACATGCAACATAATATAGCCACATTGACACAAACTAGCAAGACATCAAATGAACCGACAAGGTTAACTTACATAACTTATATACATACCAAATCATCAAATAAACATTCAACTAAATGACATTACAAGTCCACCTATACATGCCATTATAACCTTGTTCAAAACATTCAAAACTACCGATATATAAGTTGGATAGTGTGACAGATCTCCGACGAGTTTCCAATCAGATCAAGCTTCTGATACTCTATAAAACATAGGAAAGAAACTACGTAAGCACTTAATGCTTAGTAAGTTCATAGAAAGCAAAACATAACTTACCATTTCATTTACATAACAATAAGTATAAGCATAATATAACCTAAACCACAAGCTTTTCATCATCAATACATAAGTTAGTGCATTTATACATAACTCATTTTCATATGAAAATACATCATTTGATCCATATATCCTTTTCATGAACATATGCACAATTCCACTTAAAAACTTACCATTTCAATCCCTTTTCTTGCCCATTGAACCATCTAGAATATCATCGGATACTTAGGAAAGCTCACACGAAGTGTGCTTAAACATATAATAGTAACCTTTACATTATTACTCATACGAGCTGTGGGTCAGAATGTAAGCTACACGATTTTTCTCACACGAGCTATGGAGTATCAACAACAAATGTAGGACCTCAGCCATCGGTAGGACATTCAAGACCAACACCTGAGACATGAAATTCCTAATGACATATCATTTGTATCCTACAAATTCCTAAGGTACAGCCGGGACTCAATAATCGTCATTGCATTGATTTATTTATACATCATTCAATTCACATGATAATAACATATTAACATACTATTTGAATTAACATTAAAATGATAACTATTCACACAACTTACCTCGACAACTAGGGGTGTGAAGGTTAAATTAAGCTATTCCGAAGCTTTAGCTTTGCCTCGATCTAAGTCCATACGTGGTCTATCTTGATCTAAGTAGACAATTTCAACCCATTTAATATTTCTAGTATTCAATTTAGTCCACATTTCATATTTATGCAAAATTACTATTTCGCCCCTAACATTTTAACTTTTCACAATTTAGTCCTGTAAGCTCATAAATTGAAATTTAAGCATTCAGGCTAACCGAATTTATTAGGAACTTCTATCAACCCATACAAACCATCATTTCATAAATTTTCCATGAACTTTTACCATTTTTAGAAATCAATCTCTAAATGGAAATTTCATCAAAAATCACTTTACAAAACTTGTTTATTTATCAACAAGGATTCATAATCTACCATTTAACATCAAGAATCATACAAGAACATTCATGGAATAACCCTTAACCTTTAACAGTTTTACAAATTGACCCTCGGGCTAACTAGATTAAGCTAAAACGACCTCAAAAACATATAAAAAATCATTAAAAACGGGTAGAAAAATCACTTACATGCATTTAATCACAAGCTAGTCGAATTCAAGAACCCTAAAAATTACTTTACTTTCTTCAAAATTCGGTGGAAAGAAACTTTGAAGAAGATGAGCACAATTTTTGTTTTATTTGTTTTAAGTTTAATTACATATTTACCTTTTTAACCTTTAAAACCTTCCAAAATTTCATTAAAACCTTGCCATGTAAATCCACTATCTTATTTAAATGGTTTATTTACCATTTAAGTCCCTTAGATTTCCTTTCCATAGCCTTCTTGCCCTTTTAACTAATGGAACTATACTTTTACACTTTTTACAATTTAGTTCTTTTCACTTAATTAATCAAACAAACATCAAAATTTCTTAACAAAATTTTAGTACGACCTTACTAATATCCCATAGACAATAAAATAATAATTTATGCATCATATTTGTGGTCACGAAACCACTGTTCTAATTTCATAGAAAACGGGCTATTAAAGACTTGGAAAGGTGGGTTCACCAAGTAGAGCAGGAGGTTCAGGGAGACTTCACACTGAGTGCAGAAGGGATACTTTGCATTCGTGGAAGACTTTCCGTACCTTGTGAGGAAGAGCATAGACATGTAATCCTTATTGAAGCTCACAGCAGCCCTTACGCAATGCACCTAAGAAGCAATAAGATGTATTGTGACCTCCACGAACTGTATTGCTGGCCTGGGTTGAAGCGAGATGTAACACCCCTTACCCGACCAGGTCGTCGGACCCGAGTAATAAGATGCTATAACAAACTTCAACATCGACAAATGCATTTCTAAACAAAACTCAAATATTTATCTTTAAACCACATATATATATGAGGATATTAGAACTTTTGAACTCTAAAAGGACTTAATTTATAAAATTCGAGCATATAGTACGATTGAATTGTAAGTTTTAAAGTTTAACTATCAATTTTGAAAATCTACAATTGGTATCTATACCAAATCGATACCTCACTAAAAATCGATACAAAAACTCAATTTTTTTTTCTTTGCAAAACAAGGGTATCAATAATTATTTTGTGGTGTTGATATTTTAAGAGAAAGTATCGATACTTAAATAAAAATCAATATCATTTTGGTATTCTATTTATTTTAAGACTGTACATAATAACAAGTATCAATACCAATGCCAAAAACATCGATACCTAGGTAAGGAATGGTAAAAACTATATTCGAAAAGTTCATTTCATGACCAAAATTCACATAAACTCAAATGGTAAGCTTAAATGTATTTATAGATACATAACTCGATTCAAAAACACAAGTTTTTATATCAAAAACATCATTAAAATCAGCCAACCTAGATCCCTAAACAACGTACCACAATTTCAAACTAACTAAATACATATTTATATATATACAATTAAACTATTAAATCATCGATACATCTCAACCATTTCCATTATACCAAACAAAACTAGTTGAACAAACAAATCCCAATTCACTTCTCCCTAATTAATATATTCACCTTCAACTAATCAAGTATTAAATGTCCATGCCATGGTATTACCTCATCTGTTTAGACATTTGACAAGGAATTCATTTAACCAAACATATCATCATCAACAAAGATACTACAAATACTTTCACACTCACATATCTAAAGACATAACTTATATAAATTACCAACCAAAACACAAGCTAAACAATTAAATTACAAAATGAGCTTTCACTCAAAAGACTTCCTAAGTACATGCCAAACCAAAATAAGAGTATCACTAACACTTGAATTCGGGATTGTTGTTGGTTGTTGAGTTGACAAGTGAACCGTAAGTACCTAAACAACACACACAAAACAAAATTGTACGCCGAGTATAATTCAGTGGTATTTCTATAATCAAACAATAAAATATATTATAAAGGTTATAATGCATTTTAACATCTTAATATACAAGTCCAATTACATCACCTATTATTCAATTTAATTACATATATTAAATCGAGCTTATAAACTAATATCCACTATCTACCCCTGTTTCAATTTCGTTATACTCAATTTTGTAGTTCTACAATATAATTTCATCAACTAATCATTAATTTGCATATGTTCCAACACACTCATCACAAATTGAATTCAATTGCATGATATTATCGACATATCCTATTTTTAAATCTATTCAAATTAGTCCTTATCACGAAAACTAATTCAAATTGATTCAATTCAGCTCGTTTTATCATTCCTAGCTTTCCTTATGTTAAAACCATCCAGCACAGTTCATAATGCAACAATTAAAATGGTTTGGGTTATAGAAATACAAACCGTTAACTTCGAGCTATTCGTTTATGACTTTATCTTTTCCTTTTCCTCTTGGGGTATTCAGGTCGACATTAGCTACGAATTAAAATGAACATACCAAATCATCAATATACAAACAAATAAACATTCAATTGCTAATTTAAGTAACTTTTTTATTTTATTCAATTTAGTCCTTAAAATCGAGACTAAAATAACTTTTAAATTTAACCCCCAAATTTTATGTCAAATTCACTAAAATCCCTAAATGATCTCCTATTTTTCATTTTTATCCTAAATTTTGAAATTTATACAATTTAGTCCCTATAATACAAAACTTTAAACGTACTTTACAATTTAGTCCTTTTTCAACTCTAAACTTAATTTATGTCAAATTGACCACTAAAACTTAAACTAATCAATATTGGTAACATCCTCAATATTTAACAATATTGAAAAATGCGACATGGGTCAACAAGCTTAAGCTCTTAGGATTCCAAATGTAACACCCTATACCCGGTCTAGTCGCTAAGCCCGAATATCAAGATGTCACACCGTCGTCTCATGTCATACTCATGGTAAATTGTCACATTATTAGGAAATCGTCCTCTCTATCAGTGATCTTATAAATTTTTAGTTAAATATATATTAATCATCATTAGAACATGCCAAACATACTTTAAATAAACATATAGTAATAATTGAACATTCATTAGGATCACTTAACAAATTTTCCAAGACAATCACGTAGGTATCGATACTAAAACATGGGTATCGATATTTTCCTTGCACGGTATCATTACCGTATGGAAAATCGATACCAAATTAGCATTCTATTTCTCGTCTAAAATCAAAGCATAAGAAAATATAGGTACCTTTCGAAAAGTATCAGTAATTTTGCCCCGAGTATGGATACTCGTGGTATGGTATCAATACCAAATTATGATTCTGACTTCCTTGACATTTGAAAATCACAAAGGTATCATTTTTAAAACACTAATGTCGATACCTCTACTCTAAACAGTAAAAATTTAGCATATTTAAGCATATAAACCATTCCAACACAAATCTATTAAACATGCATCTTTTACCATATCAAATAAACATCAAAATGGCCATAAGCATAGTTTCAAACATCGAGAACAAGTCTGAGAAATAATCAACATATCACGATTCGAACCTTTAAATCCTTAGAACAAATAACCTATGGAAACATCCAAATTATCATGGAAAAATTCATGCAACAATTCTACCACATTGCCTTTATTTCCCTAAATCATAAACAAATTAATAACACCTGTGAATTAAAGCTATCATCTTGCTTGGATCACCCCTCGAAAACCACACCGCTCACACCGGCACACAACTAATCTGCAATGGGTTAAAGGAGTGGGTGAGCTTAACTAGTTCAATGAGTACTCAAAATAACCACAATGTTCACACAACATTAAAGTTTAAACAAGAGCACACTACTACATGTTCACAACCATATTCTAATCAAGTCAAAATAACATATTCACATTTCATTAAATCATATAACTAACATATACTCCTACATACGATTACACTTAACTCACTTATATATAATTCATCAAGACAAAACAACGTATGCATGCTTTAATAACCCACAAGTCTAGCTAATATATTCACATGCATTCACAAGTTCAATGAAAATAATCTAAACCACAATTACATATACAATTTACTATGAGAACATACTAACATTTTCATGAAACTTAAACCAACTCATTTAACATATTATTCACATGTTTAAGCATCCATCTCACATCGTATGACCGTAACAAATAAGATCACATTTAAAAAATAATTTGCATAGCAACCACATACTCATTTAGGCATACATCACAATACACATATATACACTTTAAGATAATTTGGCACTTAAGGCTGTGAAACATAAAAATGGGCTCTATCACCACACATCAGATACATGGATATCCAATACACCAAATGACTCATAGAGTCGAACATATCCCAAAAGTGAAGCATAAAGCTAACACTCTCCATCATACCAAACATATCGCATTGAATGGAGCCTAGCTCACATTCCCTTATCTCTCCAACATGTCGCAAGGCCTCAACGCCCAAATCACAAAACACAAGGTGAGTACTTACAATCCTATGGCATGCCAACTATATCCAATGGTCTCATAAGGTGAAAAGGCCAAAATATCCACAATTACAAAATATTCATCAATTTACATCACAAACTTGTACACAATACATGCTTATCAAATTCACATTTAATTGCACTTAAAGTGCCACAATAATGCTCATTGAGCCATCACATATCCAACCACATATGGGAGCATTAAAATCAATTTATCGCCTACTTAACCTGTTACATATTACATTTCATAATTCAACACATACATACTTACCAATTTTTGCCCACTTTCACTACACATTTATGTTGCTAACACAACATCATCACTACTGCTCGTCATATTTAATACGCCCACAACACAATACAATTCATAATAGTCATCATACATGTCTCATATCACAATATCGCATCACAATAATCAATTCATAAATATTCTCATAATCACATAATTTACCAAAAACAAAATAAGGGAAATAGTGATGGTCGTGAAACTAACTAAAAATTCGACTAAGGTAAGTGCACTTATCGATCAGTAGTATAGTTCTAGTGAGACCGAAAATTTCGTGTCTACGAGGACTAAAAGTACTAGTAATTACTATCTTTTTATTATCTAGCCTAAGAATTAAATGGTGTCTTTAAACTAAAACTAATTAGCTAATTAACTAAGATTACGACAGAGATGAAAATTGGAAAATACTTTAGGAAAACCGATTGAGAAAACAATACCCAAGAAAGAATCCACCTAGACTTTACTTATTACCTTTGAATTAGATGATTTATTCACATGACTTATTCCGTAAAAATCCTTGATTTTTGTTAATATCTCTCTCGAGACTAAGAACAACTGACTCTAGGTTGATTAATTAAAATCTCTTTCTAATTAAAACCCCTATTATCGCATTAGCTCGATCTATGGATTCCCTTATTAGATTTGACTCTAATTCGGCATATTTATGTCGTCTTATCTCTAGGATTGCATTCAACTCTGCTTAATTATGAATGATCTAATCTTAAACAGGGACTTTTGCTCCACTGAATAAGCACATCAAAACTTGGATTAATACCCTGGAATATTAAAACAAGAGTTAAACTCACAATTAAGAATAAGAGCAAGTATTTATCATATAAATCAAAGGATAATAAGAGTCGTCTTAGGTTTCATCTCCCTTAGGTATTTAGGGAGTTTAGTTCATAACAATGGAAAACATCTCAAAATAAAGAAAACAATAAAACATAAAGAAACCCAAAGAACTTCTAGGAAATTGGATGGACATCTTCAGTCTTGATGTAGATCCTTACTTCTGAGATGATTCGATGGCTGTCCTTAGGTATTTTCTGCTTTCTACTCTCCGTGTCCTTTAATCCTCTTTTAGGGTGTTTATATAGGCTTTAGAATGCTTTGAAACCCTTAAAAGTGGCCTTTTGTAAGTAGAACTAGACTTGGGCTCGACAGGGACACGGTCGTGTGCCACACCCGTGTACAAGTACTCAAACCGTGTGCAATTTTGACTTGGATTAATGTCAACACGGCCATGACATACGGGCGTGTGGTCTACCCGTGTACCTCACACGGGCGTGTGGATCACCCGTGTGGAAGTGCCTAGGCCGTGTGAAATACTATTTTAAGCCCAATTTGTCCATTTTTGGCCCGTTTCTCGCTCTTTTTGCTATCCTAAGCTCTCCTGAGTATAAAACGTGAAATTAAAGGATTAGGAGCATCAAATTCACAAAAACCAAGGAAAAGTCATTCATAAATATGCCAAGCATGGGGTAAAAATATGTATAAATTACGGTTTATCAAATAGAAACTTACACATAGAAGTTAGGATAGGGATTTAGGTTATTCCTAAGATCTCAATTAACACTAAGAATCATATCTACTAGCAGCGATTCCAAACACTCACGAATTACGCTTTCGTCAAAAAGCTAAAAGCTTAAACTAGCTTTTCCTTGCCTTTCTCCTAGCTCGAAGAAGGTTCCAATGATTCCAACACTTTACACATAATAAACACAATATACACAATCAATATTCAACCAAAGACTCACTTAAACCCACCAAAAACGCAAGTCTAAGCTATGTTCCTCCTGAAACTGAAATTTCGACTAACAAACTTGAAACTCAAATATCTTCCTCTATACTTAATATTTTCACCTACAACCAACTCTGTTCATCTAATTATTCACCTATGACTAATTCTCAACCTTTAAACTACACAAAACTGCTCAATTCATGGTATCCAATTTTTTTACATGTTTATGGCTATTTTCACGTAAATTAATTAAATCCTTAGAAATCCTTAACCAAACATTAAAGTAAGTTTAGGAATCTTCTAGTCATGTTAAAATAAGTTGAAAAACACTTTGAAACCATGTTTTTACTCAAAATCCTAAAATACACCATTAACAAGCCAATTTTTGGCTTTTATTCAAAACATGTGGTTTAATGGCTAAAAACTTAGTTTTAAAGACTAAATAACATTTAAAACTATTTACAAGTTGAATATTTACCTTAGATGATGAAAAATTGAATGTTTGATTGAAAACCCAAAAAACTCACTAGCTTGATAATGGATAAATCAATAATGATTTTGGGTGTTCTTCTTGGTATTTAATAGAGATTTCTAGCTTAAAAGATGACAAAAATCGAAAGAAATTAGGATTTGGAAATCTAAATTGAATGGGATAGTTGGGAGAACAAATGGGATAGCACAAACAATTGATGGAGAAGAATAACATGAAAATAAAACTATAAATGGGGGTTTTTAGATTGGATTTTAAAATCTGGCCTAATTGCCTCATAAAATGTAACACCCCTAACCCCTCTCTGTCGTTGGATTAGCATCATAGGCATTACTAACAAATCAATCAATTATTAAATCATAATTAAAATGCCAGCTATTTCATTCAAAATCACAGTAAAAATACCCATACAGTCCTAAATACGAGTTTACAAGACCCTAAAAATGATATAAGAACAAGCAAGGGCTAATTTGAAACAATTTTAGAAGTTCAAGTGAAATATCAAAATAATTAGAAATAGGGGACACACGGCTCTATGGCCAGGCCGTGTGGAATGCCCCAGACCATGTGACTTTCAAAGTTGAGACACACAGTCATGTCCCAGACCGTGTCTCTGCCCGTGTAACTTATTGACTTGAGACACACAGCCGTTTCCCAACCCATGTGTCAACTCGTGTAGAAGCTACACCTATACTATTTTTCAACATGCTCAAGGCACACACCCGTTTGTGTTGCCTTTGTGTCTCACACGACCGTGTGACAGACTGTGTCTCACGCCATGTGCACCTAAATGTACCTTAAAACTCAAGTTTACCATTTCATGCTTACTTGGACACTAAGCAACTCAATTACCAACCAATTAACCTATTCAAAACTCAATTAAAATGCTCAAAACATACCAAAACCACCATATTGAGTGCCTAACCAATGTACCCTCGTTAGTACCACAATTTATATCATTAAACATATTAACAAGCATCAACCATTCAAAACTTCCATTCATACCGATTTTTCCATAATTGAACTAATATTTAGCTACTTAGGCTACCAAATTTTTAAGCTAAACACATACCCAGAACTATAAACTAGGCTAACATACCAACATAGCCTCAACCATAACCACATATACAATTAACCATCATTTCACTAGCAAACCAAAATATCAACACCTTATAAACAACATCAACAAAAGACTCCCTAGGTACAAGCCATTACAAAATAAGATATCACCACACTTAAGCTCGGGATTGAGATTGGATGTTGAGTCGGTGATAATTTGAAAAGTACCTAACCTGTGCACAGAAAACAAAATCGCACACTGAGTATAACTTAGTGGTATTTCTATAATCCGAACAATTTAACTTGATATGAGTAATCAAAATGTAAGAATGCAACTAGAAATGTTATGCACATATGTTTCAAATCAGTAATATAAATTTACTCATTCCTTATTTACATCCACTAAATTTCACATGTTCAAACACATATCAATAGTATTCCATAGCATTTGGTAATTCAACTTATGCAATGGCATGATTCATCTTTTTTATCAATACTTGCATTTAATTCAAAATTCACATCTCATTTCATCATTTCATATTTCATATTTCATTTCTCATCTCATATTCATTTCTCAACATTTCCATCTCAATATCAAACACATAGTTTTATTATTTAATTTTCCCTATTAACACGACTCAGACTTAGACGGATACACAGGCCCAACCAATACACTAGTTTGTCACCCAGTGCTTCATCAGATAAATTTGAATTAATAACTGCACCTAGCGCTATATAAATTGAAACCCAGTGCCTCATCAGTTAAACCGAAGCAAATTGGCACCCAATGCCTCATCGACTCGAGGTCAAAGAAATTTCTGAACTCTTTCTATCCTATGGCATGCCATCTATATCCGACTTAGCTCGAACAGTTAATAGGGTTTCATTTCACATTTCAATATAACCAAGGTCTCATTTCTATATATATATATATATATATATATATATTTGTAACATATAGGCATTTGATTCAATTCTTTAACAAACACAATTCTCAGAACATATATTCAATTCATCATATATATAAATATGTACATTTCTCAATACACACATTTAAATCCTTATAAACATTCATCAATTCAATTAATTTCATTTCATTTCATCCCAATTTTAACAAAACTACTCACCTCGTGTCTTACCATTCATAATAGTTCAAAATGCAAAAATTTACAAGAGTTCGAATTATAGAAACACAAATTGTGAGTTTTGAGCTATTCGACATCGATTTTATCCTTCCCCTTTTTATTCGAGGATTCTGATACGACTTTATCTACTGAATAAAATAATTAAAATACATTAATATTACACAATTCAATTTTCACATTAAATTTCCAATTTTTACACTATATTTGCTTAAACTTCAATTTAGTCCCTAAACCGAGACTAATTTTAACCTCCACATTTAACCTCAAATTTTTATACTAATTTAAATCTAATCTAAATTAGCTCCCTATTTTCTAATTCTACCCTCAATTTCAAGTTTTTCAAAATTTAGTCCCTACTACACAAAATCAGCAATTATCTGCACTATTTAGTCCTTTTCCACTTCTAACTTAAAAATCTATCAATTTAACCCCTAGTACTTAAACTATTCAACAATAACAACATCTAAAATCTTAATCAATACTAAAAATTATAACATGGGTCGGGTAGCTCTAAGTACCAGGATTCCAAAAACATAAAAATTACAAGAAAAGGGACTAAATTGACTAACCTATTGAAGTTGGAAAGTTACAAACCCTTAGGTTTCATCGGTATATTCCTTTCTTTCTTTCTTTCTTTTTTTTTAATTCGCATGAAATGTTTCATCTCTTTTCACTTTCCTTTTATTTCACTTATTTTACTTTAATTTTTATTCATTATTATAATACATGTATTAAAGTTAACCTAATGTATAACATATATATAATATACATAACATTAATGACTTTCCACTACAACTAAAATGAAGGTATAATTGCTACTTTAATTCCCTTTAATTTATTTTAAATTTATAATTCAACTTTTAGCCCTTACGCGATTTAGTCCTTATACTTTAATAACTCTTAATTCATGCAAATTACTTGACCAAGATTTAATTCGTCTCTAATATAACTTCGTAAATATTTACTAAAAATATTTACGGGTTTGATTCATAGAAATGAAGTCCCAAAAATACGTTTTCTGACACACCTGTCTATCGAATCGTTACATAAAATGTAGCGACCCGTTTTTAGTCAAATCAAAATAGTAGTTTTGGGACCACAAATATGAGGTCAAAATAATTATTTTATTATTATTTTAATGTCTATAGTATGATTTTATGATTGTGTGAAAATTTTGTTAAGAAACTTTATCATTTGAATGCTCAATTCGATAAAAAGGACTAAATCGCGTAAAGTGTAAAACTTGTGTTCTATTAGCTAAAGGTGTCTTATAGCTATAGAACCTTAAAGTGTAAGTCCTTAAGTGATAATTATACCATTTGAAATATGATTGGGCATTTATGTACATGGTTTAAGTGATTTTTAATGGTTTAATTAAAGGATATTTAGGTAAATTAATAATTAAGGTTAGTAAAAAAATAAAGAAAAAAATGGTCATCTTCCTAAGTGCATTCACAATTGAAATTTCAACCTAGAATAGCCATTGAGAAACTTAATATTCGGCCAAGCTATTTTCCATGCATGTGAGTAATTTTTCATCCCATTTTTAATGATTTCTATGTTTTTTATATCGTTGTAACTTAATCTAGCTAGCCCATGGACTAATTTGCAAAAATGTTAAAGGTTTAGGGTTTTTCCATTAATGAATATGTGTGTATTTTGATGTTTGATGATAGAAAATGTATGGTTGTTGTTAGATAAATAACATTTGTAAAGTGATTTTTGGTAAAATTGTCAATTAGGGATTAAATTGAAAAATGTGTAAATTTTGTGGTAGAAAATGAAATAAATGAAAAATATAGGCTATTATGATAGTAAGAGAAATTCGGCTAGCATGTGTAGGGACCAAATTACATGAATTTGTATTTTTATGAGCTAAGTACTAAATTGTAAAGATGTTGAAATATTAGGGGAAAAAGTGTAAAGTTGCCTTAATATACATTTTGGGCTAAATTGAATAGAATGATAATTGAATAAGTTAATTTTTATTACACATAGATTAAGAAAAGCAAAGTTCGGATCTAGATCGGGGAAAGAATAAAGTTTTAGACTAGTCGATCCATTTCATCGTTCTTGCGATCGAGGTAAGTTCGTATCTTAATAAGCATTATTATAATTGTGTTTAAATACTTCATTATTGAATTTAATTGTTAATACGGCCTTACGGATATGTTTGATGAAGATTTGGCAATGTGAAATCCCGGTTGAACCTTAGGAATAGATTAGGTTACAAATGACATGCCATTAGGGGTTATGTGATTTGGGTGCTGGTCCATACGTCCTACCAGTTGCTGAGTTATTCGGCATGTGTTGCAGTTTCTCATCAGCTTGTGTGAGTAGCACCATGTAGCTACGTCATGACTATCAGCTTTTGTGAGTAGACCTGTTGATAGCTCGAGAGTGAGCATTATATGAGATATGAGATTGAGATAGCTTCAGCTATGTATTTGGCACTTAGGGTGTGAGATTCCCGAGTATCCAATATTATTTTAAATGGTTCAACAGGTATATAAAGATATGAAATGGTGAGAAATATATACGTATCAGTACAGGTATGTACGGAAACTATATGAGCATTGAACCTATGAAAGTTGTGAGTTCATGATTACTAATGTGATTGAATATATGTTAACCTTATGATTTAATTATTTTGTAGTATATTATGTTCATAATACTTGACTTGTGAATGAATGGTGAGCTTTATTTATTAACTATACGAGCTTACTAAGCTTTATAGCTTACTTTGTTTACTTTTCTGTGTTTTATAGTATTATTGAAGCTTGCTCGAGTTTGGAAGTCGTCAAAGATCTTATCACACTATCAAGCTATCACTTTGGTTCTTTTGGAACTTATGTATTTGGTATATGGGATGTATAAGAGTTATGGTCATTTTGGTATATATGTTGGTAATAAATTTAGCCATTTGAGTTGGCTTGTAAAGGATGAATCGTTTATTATGTGTATAGCCATGTGATTTGCCTTATTTTGGTAAGTTTGGTGATGTATATATATGTGTGAAAAGGGCCTTTTGATATGTTGTGTATAAATTTCCATTTATATGCTTGTTGTAAATTGGCATTATGGATACCAAATGGTTAAAAATTTGAGATAGGTATGCTTGTGGTTTTAGGCAAAATAGTGCTTATTTGAAAGTGACCATTTAGGTGATTTGAAAATGTGAAATTGGTATGAGTTGAATGGCTTATTGTGATAATTGTGTGCATTGTGATTGATGATATTGATATAGCGTGAATTGAACTTGGTTTAGATGAGTTTAAATGCCATTTGAAGTTGTGGTCATATGCCTTTTGTTTTGGTGTAGATGAAAGCAATTGGGGTGAGAAAGATGGCTTGGCAAATAGCTTATTTTTGTCCACACAGGCAGAGACATGGGCGTGTGTCTCAGCTGTGTGTGACATATGGTCTGGTGACACAGCCATGTGTCCCCTAGTGTTTAATTAGAAATCAAGTCAGTATGCTCTACACGGCCTAACACACGGGCATGTGACTTGGTCGTGTGGCATAAGTCAGTAGACCCTACAAGTTTGGCACGGCCTAGCACACGACCTAGCACACGGACGTGTGTGACCATTTTGAAGGGCACACGGGCTAGTCACACAGGCGTATGGTTGGCCGTGTAACCTAAGCAAGGAGTTACACGGGGCCGAACACGGGCTAGGACACGACCATGTGATCCCATTTCGAATGTCCACATAACCTGTGACACGGACGTGTCTTTGGCCATGTGAGACACACGGCCGGGCCACACAGGCGTGTGTCCCCTGTATTTTGAAAAATTTTCTATGTTTTCCAAAAGTTTTCTAAGTTATCGGTTTAGTCCCGAACCACTTCTAATGCATGATTTGGACCTCGTAGGCTCGTATTAGGGACTTGATGAATGATTTTGAATGACATGTATTTGAAATTGATAATTGTATGATAAATGTATGTTCGATTGTGATATAGGTCCGGTAATGCTCCGCAACCCTATTCCAGCGACGAATACGGGTTAGGGGTATTACATAAAAACTCTAAGTTTTGACTCTTTTACAAATCAGTTCTATTTTCAAAATTAAAGGTATTTAAAACTCATTTTCAGAAATTGATTTAATTTTCTAAAAACTATAGTAAAAAAAATTACCGATAAACCATGTAGCAAAATTCCAAACACTCTAAGGCTAAGATCCCTAAAATACCCCTAAAACTCCTATGTCCTATTTTGGGGTATTACACCAAAAATATAAAAATTACAAGAAAATGGACTAAATTTACTAACCAATTAAAGCTTAAAAATTTCTAAACCCTTGGCTCGTTTGTCTTCTTCCTCTCCCTATTTGTTTCGAATGTTGTTGCATGCAAAGAGAAATAAAGCTTCTCTTTCCCTCCATTCTCATTACAAATTCTAATATATTGGCACATGTTTGTGTCCACTCAATTAAACCATTGATTTAATTGCTATAAAAGTCCCTTAATCATGTTCTACACAAAAAATTAATAATAATTGAACTTTTGATACTTTTATGATTTAGTCATTGTACCATAATTAAGTACTAATTCGATACAATTAATTGGTCGAAATTCAATTCACTTATAAAATAATCCCGTAAATATTTTGACTAAATATTTACAAGCTCAATTAATGAAAACGAGGTCCTGATACCTCTTTTTCCAAAACCACTAACTTCCGGTGCAAACGACTTGTACCTTGATTAACTGATCAATTAATAAAATCTGTCAAATCAAAATCTCATATAACACTAAAATAAGTTCGTAAATAATATTTACAAACTCGACCATCGGAGAATAGGGTTTTGAAACCACTATTTTTGGCACCATTGTCTTTTAGATCGTTACAATTCTCCACTCCTTCAAGAAATTTCATACTCGAAATCTATTTGGAGAAGGTAGGGTACTAAGATTTCAGTTCCAAATCAATTAATTTGTTTGCAATCCTTTCTTAACGATCCTCAGACTCGTTTAACCGGATTGCGTAGTCTTTTGCATGCTATCAATATTCATACATCACAATTTACATTCGAATCATCCATCATGATATAAACTCAATTCCTAATCGATTTAACCTGCTCATATGTTATAACTTTATTGATCTTGCTTGGACTCAAGTCATATACATAGATTAACTAACTTGTATCCCAATCTAGCATTGTAATTGCATCATCAGATAAACCAAAACAATCAATACTAGCACATAAGTGTATCATCGAATGAATAACGCAATTAAACTGGCACACACAGTGCATCATCAGATAATACTGAAGTAACATATTGGCACACATAGTGCATCATCTGATAAAATCGAAGCAACATACTGCCACACATAGTGCATCATCGGATAAAATGAAAGCAACATACTGGCACATACAGTGTATCATCGGATAATACCGAAGCAACATATTGGCATACACAATGCATCATTGGATAATACCGAAGTAACATACTGGCACACATAGTGCATCATCGGATAATATCGCAATATAACCTCCACATTTAATAACCAACAAATTTTCAATATCATTATGTACTCATCTCACGATCTATCAATCCCAACCTCATTATTAGATATCATATTATCAAATATCATTATATGCTTCAATTTAATTGATATTAACAATCTAATACCAATCAAGTCCAAATTTTCTATCCTACTCAACTCAATTTGATTCTCAATATTCAGTTCTCATAATCACCATTCAATATATTCATGAACAAATAATTTGATTTTCAATCATGAAAATATACACACCAAATCCTCATGCTATTGATTCACCCGCAAAGTTTCCTCGACCTTTTCTTGTCGGATTAAATATCTGGGTAAAAGCAGGAATATTATCAACTTTTCTTGGACAATTTTGAGCGATATGCTCTAAAGATCTGTATCAAAAACTTATGCCCCTTTTCTTCTAACGTTCACTTCTATGTTTTCTACCAAAAAGCTCACAGCTCTAAATAATTATGTCATTTTTCTACTTTTTAATGTTTCTAATAGATATCGATGGTTGTTTAACATGATCTTTCCCAGAGTCTACATTCGATGGAACTAGTTTCTCAAAATATCGAGACTCTATTTCGTTTAAGTAGAGGTTGTGAGCCCATAGTCTCTACTATCTTTCCAAATACTTGAGGAGACTCGCCTTTCTTATCTAAGCCCAAGGCTTGTTCAACGATTTTCACTCGTTCAACTAGGTCAGAAAACTCCTTTATTTTATGCGAGATCAACTAAAATCGAAGCTCATCTCGCATTCTCCAGAGGAATAGCTTACAACTTTCTTCTTCAACTAGAACAAGTTCTAGAGTGTACTTACTAAGTCATAGAAATTCACATTCCTAATCAATCACTGACATTTCACTTTGCTTTAACAGTAAAAACTTTTGTTTCCTATCTTCCAGATATAATTCTCTGACGTATTTCTTCTTAAATTCTTTTTGAAAGAACCCTTAGTCAACTCTTTCTACAAGTACGTGGCATGTCATTGTCTGGCACCACGTATATGATTCTCCTTGCAATAGAGAAAAAGTACAAATAACACATTCACAGGGCGTGTATTCTAACTATTTAATTATCTTGTTCGTTCCCTCTAACCACATCTCAGCCTCCAAAGGATCGACGCATTTTACACCCATAAACTCTATGGCACCGTACTTTCGTAGTTCTTTTATCGGAGCTCATCTAGTAGCAGTTGCTGAGGTGATTTGTGGAGCAATTTGCACTATTCTTTGAAAATTTTATGCTATCTTACGAGGTAGTCCCTCATTACCTCGACCTTCTTGTCTAGTTCCCAGAGTTCTATTTTCTTAAGCACCAACTAAATCATCACTAGATGCTTCGACCTTGATCTTGCTTTCATTTTCAATAGAGTGATTATTGTTTTTCATGTCGTCAATATCAACATTTCTCAATTCTCCTTTCATTTTTAACTATAAAACAAAATAATTCATTCATTAGCATCAAAATCCCTACTCAACCTTGACTCGACGATGCCATGTACCTCTAGAATCAACTCAAAGCTCAATTTAGTTCAAGAATTGACTAAATTTATAGCTCTAATACCACTAAATGTAACACCACTTACCTAGCCCTGTAACAGCCCATTTTTCAGTGAAGTTAGAACAGTGGTTTTGGGACAACAAATCCTATCTGAAACTAAAGTTTATTTTTATTTTATTATATGGTCCATATTATGATAGATATGTCCTGTAAAAATTTTGATACGAAAATTTTATCGATTAAGTGTTTAATTACGAGAAGGACTAAATCGCATAAAATACAAAAGTTGAATTATAGTAGCTATAAGGATTAAATAGCTATGGAATTAAAAACTAGAGGTCTTTATATGGTAATTAGACCATTAAAGAAAAGTATGTATATTTTTGGGTGACTCATCCATCGAAAAATTAGAAAATAGTAGGGACTAAATTGGAAATCATAAAAATTAAAAGATGATAATTAATTAAAAAGAAATTATCATCTTTTTTTCATGTCTTCTTCCCCAAAATTTTTATGGAAACCCTAAGAGAGAGGAAGAAAACTTTCCAAGCTTAAAAAGGTATGAAATCCAGTCCCGTTTTTAGTAATTTTATATTTTTAAAATCGGGATAGCCTAATATATCTATTTTGGGGTTAATTTGAAAAGTTAAGAATGTATGAAATTTGGGTCATGGATGAACATGCTGAAAATTTGAAATTTATGGTAGAAAATAAAAGGTTGTTGATAGATAAACAACTTTTACAAAGTGATTTTTGATGAAAACATGATTTAGGGACTAAAATGAAAAGTTGTGAAATTTCATGAAAAATTCTAAATTTTTATGAATACATGTGCTCTAAATTTTGTAATGGGATTTTGGTTAGGCTTGGAAGAGGGACTAAATTGCACAAGTTTCATTTTTTGAGCCTAGGGACAAAATTGAAATTTATGGAAAAGTTAGAGGCAAAATGGCAATTTTGCCTAGAACATAAATTGAGTCCAAATGAGTATGAAATGTGAGAAATTGATGATTAAAGTTAAATTATATAGATCTAGACAACTCACATTCGAGGATAGATCGAGGAAAAGAAGAGGTTCTGGATTAATAGATTATTTACGCGAACAAGTGTCGAGGTAAGTTCATGTAACTTAATCGAGCATGTAATTATGTTAAATTAAATGTTGTGATTGTATGAAATGTGATTATAATTTACATGGTTTACTTAGATGTTACAGTATGAGAAATTAATACATGCTTGAAAATAGTGAAAAAAAAGGGTTATGTCCCAATTGAATATTGAATTCCGATGAACATATGTGCTTTCTCGAAATGAATGAGGTCCTGCATTTATTACTGACAGGAATTAGCTCAGACAAGTAATCCTATTGACCTCATTATAGGAAGGATTTAGCCCAGACAGGTAATCTTGATACTGTAACACCCCAAACCTGGCCTAGAAATTATGGTCGAATCTGGCGTGTCACATCGAAGTGTTTTTCGAAAATTGATCTTTTCGGTAAAACTCTGTTACTGAATTTGAAAACCTCTTTGTTAGAACTCGAATCATTCTAAAATCTGTTATTCATTTTAAATTGTCATCACCTTTAAAAACATTGTTTGTAGCGGAAGCATTTCATAAGTGTTGCGAAACCGTAGTGTTTTAAAAACAATTATTGCTTTGGAAAACCGCGATCTACTTTTAACATATAGAAAACGTAATAAACTAAAAATCCCAAATTAAAAACCATAAATTAAAAGAGGCCTTATTACAACCCAGATCAAAATATAAGTACTTATAAGTAGATAAATTTAAAGAAAATCTGGAAACAATAGCTGTTGTATGGCCATCTCCGAGTCCCTTGTAGCACCGATCCACCTAATGCTGGGGATTACCTGCACAGTTAATAAATGGGGTGAGTTTATGAAAACTTAGTGTGTAATCCCCTTACTAGAGTAAAATCAGTATACCAAAACAGAAAATGTAAATAGTCCGGGCTGCAGCCCTTTCACAAGATGAAGATGCAGGTCTAGTCTAGAGCATACGTGGCCAAAGCCCATTACAATATCATTTGGGTCACAACCCATAACAGAATCAATTGGGCCTAGCCCATCTCAATAATAAAATAAATGTGTGAACACATAGATGCATGCTATCCCATCCAACCCTGCACTTGCCTCCGTACAACCCTGCGCTACCTATGGGGAATAACTCACCCACGCCATCCCTACACTTACAATGTTAGCACTGGTTGTAGCACTAACTGAAATCGTAGCAAAGCTGCTAGTACATATATACGGCTTTAAGCCTTCAGTAGCGGTATCATGATTGGCACAAAGCCATCAGTAACTGTAATAAGTTCGGCACGTAGCCATCAGCGACGGTAATATAATCAACACACAGCTATGGGTAAATATGATCGACACAAAGTCATCAATAAATATGATAGGCACATAGCCACAGGTAAATACGATTAGCATAAAGCTATAATCAAGATTAAGCAGCATTAAGCCATCCATCGGTCCACAGCCGTCTCGTGGACCCGTGCGACCTTAATAGATCAATTCTGGATCCACAGTCGTCTCGTGCTACCTGTGCGACCCTATCAGAACAGTACTTCCTCCATATCAATGTCCCAACCCCATGCCTAATCATCACACGTGTATGTAGAATGGCCATGCTCAATAATAATGATTTAAACATACATTAAAAACATATCAGTTTTACAACCACAGTCAAGTCAGTTAAAACACAGTCATACAATCACAGTCAAACCAGTCAAATTCATAGTCTAAGCCGAACATTTACCCTCAAGGGAAAAAGAGTCATTTTACTCATTAGGCAAAACGATCATTTTACCCTACAAGGGTATTTCGATAATTTTACAAACTAGGGGTATTTCGGTAATTTTATAAATCAGGGGTATTTCGATAATTTTACAAACTGAGGGTATTTTGGTAATTTTACAAACCAGGGGTATTTTGGTAATTTTACAAACTGAGGTCTTAACGACCCAACAAAAATTCCACCATTGCCTCGAGCGACTTAAGTAACCTAAATAGACATAACGGTGTAAGTAGGCCTAAGGCCTATTACTCGGCCCAAGTGGGCCCACACGTTCGTGTGGCCCATTTAGCCCAACTTTAATTACGGCTATGTGACGTACATAGCCCAGTCCAATATTTATCAACTACCGTGGATTTAATCTGTGCGGGGCCACGAGCCCATTAGGCCCACACGGCCCATTTTGGCCCAGCGAAGCCCTTAACAGCCTATGCCATGCACACGACATGACAAGCCCAACTACTTCCCACCTAACAGTTAGATTTACACAAGCAGGCACATAGGCCGATCAAGCCCATTTAGCCTAGAACAGCCCCAGCACACGAGAACGCTCGTGGCGGCCTCTACAGTCCATCGCCCATGATTTTTGGGTTCGGTTTACCCCACGAGCGATCGCACACTCGTGAGGTCTTTTGCCGACTTCCAACAAAGAAGGGCGCGAATACACATCTGTTTATGAGAACACGTCGAAGTCCACGATCACTAACCTTGGTTAAGCCACGTCGAAGTCCACGATCACTAACCTTGGTTAAGCAGGTATGAAATAATCCCTCCTAAAACTAGTGATCACCAACTCATATTGTTCGCTCTATTTAAAGCCAGCTTCTCGCCAATTCTCATGTTAGCTTCCCGATGTGGGATATTAGGAAAATTTCTTATTTTTATATGACCATTTCAACCACAGAGTTCCAATCCAACTCCACCTCCTACACAGCTCAAATAGTAAAATAAATACTCCATTGCGCATCCCAAGACTTCAACCTTAGACCTCACAGTTACACAACATGCCACCTTGCCACTCCACCACAGGCTCTTTTGTGTTACAAGTTCATCAAAAATATTCTTAAAGCCTACCCACTAACATCAAGGCTCATTTAAAAGAAAAACATAAATTTTTGCTAAAGCCCAAGTTTGAACCCAGGACTTCTCCAACACTCCCAAACACTCCTCATCACTTAACCATTGCAGCAGAAAATCAATTGTGATATTTCTTCCACACATAAACTTTTATGTGTAGTCTCCTAGCGGCTCCAACGCACAAGGCCCAATACTTCTAGGCCTAGAAATTCAGGCCGTTATAGATACGATATCTCTCGAGTATATGTTACATTTAGGATTTAGCCTGGACTGGTAATCCTGATACGATATCTCTTGAGTATATATTACATTTAGGATTTAGCCTGAACTGATAATCCTATTATACGTCATGTGGCTCGAGAGTGTGTTCCTTGATTAAGTGCCCTAATCGATACTCTCGAAAAAGAATTGATGGGTTATTGAATCGTACACCTCGAGTGTACTACTTAACATCCATCAGAATTTCAATGATTCAACGGACACAGCTCTTGACATGATAAGAGAATTACGAGATGAAATGATAATGTCTTGAAAGAATATTACATGATAAGCTCATCTATGTTTACTTGATGTATATGTAAATTTTGTGACTAACATGTTCGATTGAATGCATTTTTTTAGGAAATTATGCCAAATGGATGGAAAACATGATATTGTTTACTTAGATTAAAACATGATATTGTTTACTTAGATTTAATAAACGGGATTGGTAAGTTTAGTTTTCGTTATACGAACTTACTAAGCATGTAATGCTTATTCCATTTTATTTTCCCCTGGCTTATAGTGCTCGAAAGCTCACGAAGGCGGGTTGGAGCATTGTCACATTATCTACTAGCTATTTTGGGTATTTATAGTAAAATCATTTTGGTATAATGGCAAGTATAGGCTAACTTAGCCATAGATGGCTTAATTATGTGGTTTGTAATCTAGCCATTGGAATAGCTAGTAATGGTTGTTTTGATATACTTGTAATGTCATACTATGGTAGTTACATACATGTTAATGGTTGTTCAAATTATTCCTAACATATGAAATATACCAAGGTAAGATTATAAACATGTATGCATGCAATGATATGTCTTGTTGAATGATGGAATTTGCTTTATTTGAATGCTTGAAATGGTTGGTATTGGATGCGAGTTTTAAATGCAGGCCTTTGGTGTGATTTTGGGGTGAGAAATGAAGCTAGAAATGGCTTTATTTTATCCACACGGCTAAGTACATGGGCGTGTAGTTAGGCTATGTGTCCCCTACAGCTTAATTTTGAGAAACAAAATGCTCTGAATTGAGCATACGAGTAGAGACACGGGCGTGTGTCTCAGCCATGTGTGTTACACGGCCTAGAACACGGGCGTGTGTCTTGGCCGTGTAAAACCTGCACCTAATTTTGAATTGAATTAATTAACCACACAGCGTAGCACATGGGCATGTGGCATGGTCGTGTGCACAAGTAAGAGAGTTACATGGGGTCGAACACGGCTTGTAGCACGGGCGTGTCACAGGGTCACACGGGCGTATCCCTCGAACTACACGGGCGTGTGAACCCTGTAACTTAGAAAATTTTTAAAATTTTTTGAAAACTTCTTAGAGTTCCTAATTAAGTCCCTACTTGATTTTGATGCTTGTATTGGGTCTCGAAGGTCTAATTAAGTGACGTTTCAAATGATCTCTGTTAATGAATAGTAATTTACATAAATTATTTGTAAAATATTCTGAAATTTTTGGTAATGCTCTAAAACCCTATTTTGACGATAGATACGGGTTAAGGGTGTTACATTTAGTGGTATCAGAGCTACAGTTTAGCCGATTCTTGGATTTAATGTAGCAAACACGAGTTTAGCTATACATGCCATTATATAATTTGTGATAGTGTGATGATTCCTGATCATTTGAAATATGTTTTTTATATAGTAATGTCATCCAACCAAGCTAGAGTTGAATCCGAGAAAGCTGGTAGCAATACTTCGACTTCAGTTTAAAGAGTTGTATCTGCATCTGGTAGTGAAAGGCCCATATTTGAGGGCCGAGGTAAGGAGGCAAAATAGGTCTTCTTTCAATTGATGAATGAATGGTTTACTGAGTATTTAAGAACAAACCTCGTTGTATAACAACCTCCCCTACCTGCTCCTCAAACGGTTCCTGAGGTACCACAGGATGCTGAACCCGCTAGAACAGGTAAGCCTCTGGTAGATAAAATCCGTAAGCATGGGGCGGAAGAATTTAGGGCTACCGTAGATGATGATCCGAAAGGGCTAAATTTTGGTTGGAAAATACCATCCGGGTTTTTGATTAATTATCTTATACGCCTGTCGAATGTCTGAAATATGTAGTATCTCTACTGAAAGATACCACTTATCATTGGTGGAATACCATAACTTCAGTGGTACTAAGAAAAAATGTTACATGGGAATTCTTCCAGGCTGAATTTAGAAAGAAATATGTTAGTCAGAGATTCATGGATCAGAAAAAGAAAGAATTTTTATAACTCAAGTAGGGAGACATGACTGTATTTGAGTATAGACGAGAATTTGTTTGACCGAGATGTGTAAACGCTTTGAAAAGGGTTTAAATTAATACATCAAATTGTTGATTGGAATTCTCAAAATAAGGGAATTTGCGGTGTTAGTCGGTCGAGCACACAAAGATGAGGAATTGAGTAAAGAAAAGAAACAAGCTGAAAGAGAGGCTCGAATTTCTGGAAAAAGAACTGAGTAAGTCACAATCATTTGCTTCTAAGAAATTAAAGAAGTATTATGATCATGTTACCACCTCTGCGGGATATTCTAGAAGAGAGCAGGGCTCTCAACATTCTAACCCGAGGTCTTCATCTCCATCTGTGACCAGTGTGGGTAGTGTTGGTAATCCTAAACCAAAATGTAAACATTGTAACAAATTTCATCATGGGGGATGTCAGTCTAGAAGTGGAGCTTGTTTTGGATGTGGTTCACTTGATAATTTTCTCAGAGATTGTCTAGAAAGAGCTGAAAAAGGAATAGAACCAGCTCTAAAGCTGAGCAATCTTGCTCCGAGGGGCAGACCACCCCTTCACCCTAGCAATGTTAGTGGTAGTCGAGGTACTACTAGGGATACAACAGTTAGATTTGAGGCATAAGCACCTACAAGGACATATGTTATTCGTGCTAAAGAAGTTGCCTATGCGCCAGACGTCATTACTGGTACATTTTTTCTACTTGATATTGATATTACTGCTTTGACTAATACTGGTTCCACACATTCATACATATGCACGAACTTAGTGTCTATTAAGAATTTACCTATTGAATTCACTAAATTTGTGGTTAAAGTTACAAACCTCTTAGGCTAGTGTGTTATGGTGGATAAGGTTTGTAAGAACTATCCGTTGATGGTAAAGGGTTATTGTTTTTTAGCTGACTTGATGTTATTGCCATTTGATGAATTTGATGTGATTTTGGGAATGAATTGGTTAACCCAATATGATGCAGTGGTGAATTATAAACAGAAATATATTGTATTGAAATGTCAGAGTGGTGAATTACTTCATGTTGAATCTGATAAACTGGATGGATTTCCTAATGTGATTTCAGCAATTTCAGCACATAAATATGTCAAAAAGGGTTATGATGCTTATCTTGCATATGTGTTGGATACTAAAGTATCTGAGTCAAAGATTCAGTCAGTGTCGGTTTATGTGAATTTCCTGATGTATTCCCAAAATAATTACCTGGTTTACCACTAGATAGAGAAGTAGAAATCTCTAAAGATCTTGTTCCGGGTACAACACCGATATCCATAGCACCTTACAGAATAGCACCTACTAAACTGAAAGAGCTGAAAGTACAGTTGCAAGAATTGATTGACAGAGGTTTTGCATGACCTAGTTTCTCACCTTGGGGTGCACCGATTTTGTTTGTAAAGAAGAAAGATGGATCGTGGAGGTTGTGCATTGATTACAGATAGCTCAAAAAAGTTACAATAAAGAGCAAGTATCCATTGCCTCGTATTGATGACTTGTTTGACCAGTTAAAATGTGTCACTATATTTTCAAAGATTGATCTCCATTCTGGTTACTATCAACTATGGGTAAAAGATTCAGATGTGCCAAAGGACAAGCTTTTAGAACCAGGTATGGACACTATGAGTTTCTTGTGATGCCATTCGGTTTGACAAATGCACCTGCAGTGTTTATGGATTTTGATGAACAAAATTTTTAGCCCATATTTAGACAGGTTTGTGGTGGTATTTATAGATGATATTTTGGTTTACTCCCAAGATGAAAATGAACATGCTGAGCATTTGAGAATAGTGTTCCCAACCCTGCAAGAGAAACAATTGTATGCCAAATTCAGTAAATGTGAATTTTGGCTATGGGAAGTTGGTTTTCTCGGGCATATAGTATTTGCGAAAGGTGTTAGAGTAGACCCTAATAAAATTTTAGCCATTGTTAATTGGAAGCCACCGAAGAATGTGTCTGAAGTCTGAAGTTTTCTGGGACTAGTTGGTTATTATTGGATGTTTGTAAAAGGTTTTTCAATGATAGCTTCTTCGATGACCCATCTATTGCAAAAAGATGTGAAATTTTAGTGGTTTAATAAATGCCAGCAGAGTTTTGGCAGATTAAAAGCCTTATTGATAGAAGCTCGAGTGTTAGTTCAGCTAGAATCGAGTAAGGAATTTATAGTCTACATGATGCATCATTAATGGTTTAGGCTATGTTTTGATGCAATAAGGTAAAGTAGTTACCTATGCTTCAAGATAGCTAAAACCACATAAAAGAAACTACCCGACATATGATCTCGAATTGGCAGCCATAGTGTTTGCATTGAAAATCTAGGGGCATTACCTGTTTGGTGAAAAATGTCACATATTCACTGATCATAAAAGTCTAAAATATTTGATGTCACAGAAAGATTTGAATTTGAGACAGCACAGGTGGCTTGAATTACTAAAATATTATGACCTTGTCATTGACAATCATCCAGGAAAATCCAATGCAGTGGCAGATGCTCTGAGCGAAAAATCCCTATTTTCATTGTGAGTTATGCATACTCGATTGTCATTATCTGATGATGGTTCAATTATAGCTGAGTTAAAATCTAGACCAACGTTTTTGCAGTAGATCTCTAAAGCTCAGAAAAATGGTACTAAGTTGCAAGCAAAACGAATACAAAGTGAATTGACTCCTGACTCAGAATTTCAGATCGAGACTAATGGTTGTTTGTTATTCAGAGCCAGAGTATGTGTACCGAAAGGTTCAGAGCTAGTACAAAATATTTTGAATGAAGCTTACAATAGTAACATGTCTATTCATCCTGGTAGTAATAAAATGTATAATGATTTGAAAAAGATGTATTGGTGGTTGGGAATAAAATGAGATATTTCTGAGTTTATATCAAATGTTTGATATGTCAGCAAGTAAAAGCTGAACATTAGTTGCCTTCTAGACTATTACAGCCGGTTACGATATCGAAATGGATATGGGAAAGAATTACCATCGACGTTGTATCGGGATTACCCCTGTCTCTAAAGAAGAAAGATGACATTTGGGTGATTGTTGATCAATTGACTAAGTCTGCACACTTTATTTCGGTACATATGGATTATTCTTTGGATAGATTGGTTGAATTATATGTTTCTGAGATTGTCAAATTGCATAGAGTACCTATCTCCATTATTTCAGATAGAGACCCTCGGTTTACATCTCGATTCTGGAGCAATTTGTAAGAAGCTCTAGGTACTCAGTTACACTTTAGTACTGCATTTCATCCCCAGACAGATGGTCAATCTGAACTGGTAATACAGATTTTGAAAGATATGCTTCGGTGTTGTATACTTGATTTTGAAGTTAACTGGGAAAAGTACTTGCCTTTAGTTGAATTTGCATATAATAACAGTTACCAGTCTAGTATTAAAATGGCACCGTATGAAGTCTTGTATGGTTGCAAATGTAGAACTCCATTATATTGGACAAAACTCAGTGAGAAAAAGTTACACAAAGTTAACTTAGTCGGTGAAACTGAGGAAAAAGTGAAAGTAATTCAAGACAGTTTGAAAGCAGCCTCTGATCGTCAAAAGTCCTATGCTGATCTCAAATGAAGAGAAATAGAATTTCAAATTAGCGACAAGGTATTCTTGAAAGGATTGCCCAGAAAGAATGTTATTCGGTTTGGTCGTAAAGGAAAACTGAGTCCACGATTCATTGGACAATATGAGATTACGGAAAGAATCGAACTGGTTGCATATCAGTTAGCTTTACCACCAGAACTTGATCGGATTCATAATATTTTCCATGTGTCTATGCTACGGTGGTATTGATCCGATCCTTCACATGTTATCTCTCCGACAGAGGTAGAGATTCAGCCTG
The DNA here is from genome assembly GCA_025698475.1 of Gossypium anomalum. Taxonomy (NCBI): domain Eukaryota; kingdom Viridiplantae; phylum Streptophyta; class Magnoliopsida; order Malvales; family Malvaceae; genus Gossypium; species Gossypium anomalum. The sequence continues at coordinate 59,270,667 of CM046961.1, forward strand.
ATATGACATATAATGAAGAACTGATCAAAATCTTAGCTTGGGAAACAAAAGAGTTAAGAAATAAAAAGGTAGCATTAGTAAAAGTTCTTTGGCAACGACACTGTATAGAAGAGGCTATTGGGGAACCGGATTCTATGAGGAAGCAATACCCGAATCTTTTTATTGGTAAGATTTTCGAGGATGAAAATCCTTAAGGGGGAGAGTTGTAACAGTTCATTTTTCAGTGAAGTCAGAACAGTGGTTTCGGGACCACAAATCCAGTCCAAAAAAGAAGTTTATTTTTATTTTATTATATGGTCCGTATTATGATAGATATGTCGTGTGAAAATTTTGATACGAAAATTTTATCGATTAATTGTTTAATTACAAGGAGGACTAAATCGCATAAAATGCAAAAGTTGAATTCTAGTATCTATAAGGATTAAATATCTATGGAATTAAAAACTAGAGGTCCTTATATGGTAATTAGACCATTAAAGAAAAGTATGTAGATTTTTGGGTAACTCATCCATGGAAAAATTAGAAATTAGTAGGGACTAAACTGGAAATCACAAAAATTAAAAGATGATAATTAATTAAAAAGAAATTATCATCTTATTTTCATGTCTTCTCCCCCAAAATTTCTATGGAAACCCTAGGAAAGAGGAAGAAAATTTTCCAAGCTTAAAAAGGTATGAAATCAAGTCTCGTTTTTTATAATTTTTATATTTTTGGAATCGGGATAGTCTTTTTTTTGTTTTTGAAAGAAACGACCCAAGGGTCAACTTCAATTTATTGCATCTTTTAACATTAAATCATGGATATCCGACGGATAATCCATGTTGAAGTCCACAGTACAAATATTCTCCTTATCCAAATTACAAAGCTTATCCGCAATTTTGTTACAACATCTCGGCGACCAATTAAAATTAAAACAATTAAATGGTTCAAGCTGCCTTTGGATCTCCCGTATGCAAGGGCCCAACGTAGTCAAATCAGAATCCCTTTTTATAAAGTGGTTTACAAGGTTGACACAGTCAGTCTCCATGGCCACTTTATTCCACTTTTTTGACTAGGCAAAGTTGATGCTTTCTTCCAATGCCTGCATTTCAAACCATTCAATTTGCACCTCCTTATCCATCACGCCCATCCTCCCACCAAGAACAAAACCATCAGAGTCCCTGGCCACCAGCCCGAAACACATTCTCCTACCATTTACAGAGGTATCGAAGTTGATCTTAACCTATCCCTGTGCAGGTTTTCTCCAGGCTTTTTCCTCAAACTTTCTCAGCAGCATAGGGTCCTTCAACAGGTTAAAAATCCAAAAGTCTTGGCTTAATGCCGCCGCTCTCTCCTAGGTAACCTTGGCATCTTCTTCCTCACCCCTAAAAGATGTGATTATTTCTACTGTTCCAAACATTCCAAAGGACTGTGATAAGATCAGCAACCGCCTTTTTATCCAACTCTCTGGCAGCATCTTCAATCTAGTCAATACATTGAGCATAATCCCTGCCAAGAGAATTGTTACTAAGACCACCATACTTAAGCACCGCTCGATCCATCGGGTAGTCCTTCATAACATGGATCAATGTTTCCTCATCTTTTCCACATCTCGGATAGGTGTTGTTAAAACCACTACGAATGCTGGAAATTCTTTCATACGTTGGAAGGATATTGTGGCCCAGTCTCTAGCAAAAAATACAAATTTTTGGCAAAGTTTTTAACTTCCAAACTATTCTCCAAAAGATCTTGTTAGGGCAGTAACCAATCTATTTAAGAATCAGCCACAAATAAGCCGATTTAGATGAAAAAACACCATGCAGATTATGGAACCAAACACGTTGGTCGTCAAGGCCATTATGAAGAATGAGGATATTGCATATTTGGTCCCTCAGACTTTCACTATAGAGTTCAAGAACCCTTTTCTCTTTTCCAACCATCCTTGTTATCATTTAGCAGCTCACACACATTGTTCTCCTTAACCATCGTTTTATTTAGGCAAATAGAGGTACCTGATAGGCCTTCAAAACCCCAGTTATCATGCCACACCTTAATACTTTTGCCATTGCCCACGTTCCAACCAAAACCCTCCTGGACGATACTCACAGTCTTGGCTATGCTTTGCCATGTAAAGGAAGGCTTGTCCATACTTTTTGGGTGAAAAATGTCGCCATCAGGAAAGTATTCCGCACTTAACACTCTCTAACACAACATATCCCTACTGTTGATGAGGCGCAACACTTGCCGACCCAAGAATGCCATGTTAAACAGCCGAAGGTCTCTCAAGCCAAGGCCACCCATTCGTTTGGGATAACACAATCGATCCCAAGGCAACATATTCCAGCCCCTTTTCTTCTCTCCTCCCCTCCACCAAACACGACTCATCATCGACTGGATCTCCTCAATCACCCCCTTAGGAGCCAAGAAAATCGAAAAGGCATATGTGGGGATAGCTTGAAGGATTGACTTCACAAAGATTTCCTTGCCTCCATAGGATAATAACCACTTTGACCAACTGTTGATTCTGCTATCTGTGCAGTCCAGGATATTCTGAAAAACACTAGATTTCTTTTTCCCAATCGAAATAAGTAGACCAAGGTAGCCATCAAGCTTCTCGACCGCCTTCATTTTGAGTAAGCCACCCAATGTCACGCGCTGATGCATAGGGGTATTGGGGATAAAGTTCACCATCGACTTATCCAAGTTAATACTCTGGCCCGACATATTTTCAAATTTGTCTAGTATTTGCATAAATGCTTCCACCTCGCTCCATTGGTTCCTAACAAATAAAAGAGCATTGTCAACGAAAAATAGGTGATTTATTCTAGGACTATACTTACTCACTCGTATACCCTTAATTTTATTAGTCTCTTAGGTGTTAACCAGCATGCGAGAAAAGACATCCATACATAGAAGGAACAGATAAGGGGATAAGGGGTCCCCCTATCGGAGACCCCTTTCCAGAAAGATGATGTTAGTAAGGTTAGTGTTACACTTGACTTTAGAACGGACGCTACAGACACAAATCATGATTTTTGTAACCCAGTCACTAGCGAAGCCCATTTTAATTATCACTTTTTCAAGGAAACTCCACTCCACCCGGTCATATGCTTTGCTCATGTCAAGCATAACCACACAACCCTTATCGAGGCTATTTTTTGAACTACAAAGATAATGCATAAGCTCATGAACAATAAGAATGTTGTCATGGATCATTCGACCGGGGACGAATGCACTCTGATTTTGGCTGATGCAGTAGAGGAGAACTTCTTTGAGCCGATTTGCCAAGACCTTGGAAATAATCTTATATATAACCCTGCACAGGCTTATTGGGCGAAAGTTAGTCATCTCACAAGGATTTTTAGTCTTAGGAATCAGAACAATAAGTGTTTCATTGACGCACTCAACATTTTTAATGTCTTTTAGGATATCATGACACATCCTTAGCACGTCCCTTCCCATAATCGACCAATGCTCCTTATAGAAGTACCCAGGAAGCCCATCAATTTCTAGGGCTTTACGAGGGTCTATCTGTTTGAAGGCAGCAATGATCTCATCACCAGTGAACCCTCTATTAAAAATAGTGTTCATGCTATCGGAAATGCACTCAGGGACAAACTGCAAGTCAATCTCCTCACCCGAATTGATAGAAGTCTTGAAGTGATCATGGAAATAGCTCCAAACAATATTGCAAATTTCATTCTTGTCTTCATACTAAACAATATTGCAAGTCAATCTCCTCACCCGAACTTTCTCCATCTTATCCAAAGTATCACTTTCCTCGTCGACCATATCGAGTAATGATCTCTTAAGCCTCCTGCTCCTTAGACCAACAAACATCATATTTGAAGCAGGATTTGTGGTCACCCTAAATCTCACCCATCTTTCTGCTCGTCGTATTCAAAATAATAGCCTTATGGTCAGATTTTGATTGGCGAACGACCTTAGTAGTAAGAAACGATAACTTTTCAATCATATCCTCCGAGATAAGGAACCTATCCAATCTCTCCTTAATAAGATCGGGGCCCTCTCTGCTGTTTGTCTACGTAAACTACCCATTACCAGTTTTAAAATCCACAATATCCAATTCATCCAGGATATCGCAAAACTTGTCCATGGAGCTTCTCGACTTCTTTCACCCACCTTCCTTCTCAGCATTATTAAGGATCGCATTAAAGTCGCCCTCCACAATTCATCCTTCCTTAACTTTTCTTTTTACCCTCTTAAGCATGTCTCAAGACTCTTTTCTAAGGTTTGGATTCGCTTTTCCATAGAACCCAGTGAACCGAAGCTCCTTTCCATCGTCCAAGCTGACAAAAGAGTCAATATGGTGATTAGAATAATTTTGCAGTGTGACTTTCACTCCTTCCTTTCACATCAAAGCCAGGCCATTACTATTCCCCTCCGAACTAACGGCCATGTACCCCTCCATCCTGCATGTTGAACGAATACAAGAGAAACTGTTGGAATGAGTTTTGGTTTCGCATAGAAAAACCTTCATAACTCTCGTTAGCAATAAGAAGTTACTTCAACTCTCGAACTGTCGCAGGGTTCCGTACCCAGTGACAATTCCAACAAAAGACCTTCATAACTCCTGGCGAGGCTGATCGCCAGTCGCCGCCTTAAAAGGTGAAAACATTGTCCAACAATCTTCTCTTAATGATTTTTGCTGGGCTCCCATCCCAACAAACTCCAATCAGTCCCTTTTGTCTCTATATCTTTCTTTTGAACTGCCCCATTCCATCATGCATGAACTTATGATTCTTTCTTCTATCAACCTAGAGCAAGCCAGCATCAACATCACCATTAAACAGGGAAAAAGGCACAATGCAGGATAACAACGTAAAATCTAGCAATCACAAAAAAAAATGAGAGAGAAGAAAAATGAAAAAAAAAAGAAATAAAAGAGAATGAAAGCATATTACGAAAAGAAAAAACGAACAAAAAACCAAGGCTAAAGAAAACTAGAAAGCAACCAAAACAGAAAAGAAACAGGAGGTCAACATAGAGAGAAAAATCCCTTGATCAGGGTCAAAACTACCAGAAACAAAGAACCCCCACGAGCCAAAAGAAAGAAGAAAGGTAACAAGCTACCCACCTAAAGAACAGAACCGAGATTACAACTTAATCGGCAAGATCACAGCATAACAGGCAAAAGAAAAATAAACCTTTAACGGACCGCCACGCATACAAAGAAACCAATTAAAAGAAACCAAAAGATTTTTCTGCAAACCCCATTTTCATGCAAAAAAATATGTAGAAGAGTCAAACAGAACATAAATTTCTGAAAACAAAAGGCCCCACTGAAGTAATCAACCAACAATCATGTCCATCAAAGCGCACGTGAACAGGAAAACCCACTGACCCCAAAGAATGTAAAAAAACATAAAGAAAAGGTAAGTAACAGACAAAATTCACCATCAAGCCCAGTGATCGCCCATCAATGACTCCTTTTCCATCTATTGATCTTGACAGAACCCTTCACGTCAACTCGATCGCATCAACGCCATCAAAAATCTATTGATCTTAACAGAACCCTTCGTGCCAACTCGAACTCCTCAACGCCACTGAAAATAGACTTCAAAAACAAAACAACACTGCTACACAACACCAACACTCGCCATCATCCCACCAACTGCCATAATATTCGAAAGAACAAAGGTAGGCACACGAACAAAATTCAAGAATAGAAATCGCCCGAATCTTGGAGAAATAAAATGCGCTGCTACGAAATTTGGATAGTCTAATCTATCTATTTGGGGGATTAATTTGAAAAGTTAACAAGGTATGAAATTTGGGTCATGGATGAATATGCTGAAAATTTGAAATTTATGGTAGAAAATGAAAGGTTATTGATAGATAAACAACTTTTACAAAGTGATTTTTGATGAAAACATGATTTAGGGACTAAAATGTAAAGTTGTAAAATTTGATGAAAAATTCTGAATTTTTATAAATACATGTGCGCTAAATTTTGTGATAGGATTTTGGTTAGGCTTAAAAAAGGGAGTAAATTGCACAAGTTTCATTTTTCGAGCCTACGGACGAAATTGGAATTTATGGAAAATATAACATCCTGATTTTCGGGTTTATTTATGGTTCTCGATATTTTGGTTAAATTGTAACATCTGTGTATTTAGATGTGAAATTGATATTTTAAGTATGATAATGGGCTTATGGAAGGCCCATGTGTTGGCCAAAACCCGTGGATTTTTTTGAAGTTTTGGATTTAAGAGTTAGGGGTTCTGGCTAGGTGGTCCTTATTTAGAGTGATGGGTGATTTGTATCACAAAAAGAAGTCAGAGTAAAGTGGCAAGGGTGACGCCACTAAGCTCCTAAAAATGTGGCGTGTGGAGCATTGGGGAAGGCATGGGATCGATTCCCCATGCTGGCAAATAGGTGCAATTATTTTTAAGTGCAGAAAGGGTAAGTGTTGGAGTCCAAGGGGATTCTGCGCGGAGAGTGTTTGATCGGTTCAAATGCTTGAATTAAGGAGTGATAAGGGGAGAGATTTAAGGGATTGGGTGAGAGTTTAGAGTTGGCGAATCAGAGAATTGAAGAGGGAAATTCGGCAAAAGGGTTTAGGTTGATACTTTCAAAGACCTAGGGCTTTTGTGGTGCCGCCGCTTCTGCTCACAACCACCACAGAGAGTTTTTTTTTCTTTCTTTTTGCCTCCCTAGCCGAAACTTTCATCTCTTCTATTCTTCTTCTCACTTTCTTTTTCAAAGCTATTCACTAAACCTGTTATTCATCAACACCTTTGCTTAAGTCAGTCACAAAAAAAGAAAGCCGAAATCCTGTGATCACCGCTTGTGTCGATTTCTTCAAGCTAGGTTCTTCTATGTTCTTTTGTGTTATTTAAACTACGGTCATCTTTTCTTAATTCTAAATACCTAACGGTAATCCTATTTCAAGGGCATCGTCACACATCATTATTTTCTTCACCACACAAAAGCCGAAAGTGTCGGTGGTTTAGGGGCTTATAATTTGAAACTTCAAGACTCTTGGATTCGAACTCACATCCTTTGGTTAGAAGTTAAATCAGATCACCACGTAGAAATCAAAAGGAAGTAAGGGGGTAAGTTCTCATCATCTCAGATTTGGTTTTATTTTACGATGTTAGGAAAAGTCGAAATCTCTAAAAATAGGGAGGCTGTCGATTTGGGCATAAGGCTCTAAGGGTTTGTTATTAATGTTTTCTTTTGGTGATTAGAGTCTTCTTAAGCATTGGATCGAAGGCGTAAATCACTGGAGCAATCGAATTTGGAGCAAGCTATCGGTTTTTGGCAGGAAGGTAAGATTTTAAGGCTTTCTAGGGACATGGCTTGATTTTGGTTAAGCAATTTTTGGGGTTTAGTGATTGAGGTTTGTAAATAAAAACTGTGCTAAACGATTGTAGGACAGCATAAGGGATCTCGGTAGTAGTCGTCGCAAAACAGGTGTGTACCGAACACCCTTTCTCTGTTCAAGTCGGCAAAAGCCGAAATCCGGTATTTCATGGGCTTGTGAGTACGCGAATGCTCTCAAGTCATAGACTAATGGTTAGATTCGGCATCACAAAGTGGTAAGTTGGTTGTGTGCGAAAACACGTGAACATCGATGGCGGGCCTCGATGGGCCAAAACTGGGCCCAATGGGCTTACGGACCAATATGGGTAAGAGATGGGCAAATCAGCCTGTTAGTTAGTTGGTAGACTCGAATTGTTTTTAACTATTAAAAGTTACTGAAATAACCTGTGTAGATGAGTAAGTTTAAGAATGTACCCCTAAAGGGCAAAAAAATTACCGATATACCCCTAGGGTTTATATTGACTAATATGCATAATTGATAAATATCAGATTCTCGCATGATATGCTTTCATTAATGTCTGTTGCATGGGATTGGGATATTGATGGAGGAAGTGTTTAAAGTGGTTCATCCACGTCTTCGGAGGCTTTGCCTCATCTTATCGATAATCGAGCGGCAAGAATGCCGCAACTGTGGGAGTGTAGGGTTGGGTGGGTTGAGATATTCCCACATGGAGTGTAGGGTGGTACGGCGGGAGTGTAGCGGTTGGTGGGTTGAGTAGTCTCCCCAAACGGGATTGCATTCATTGTTATTTCATTACACGATTCTCGAATTGGGCCTATGGGCGACTGCTTTCAAAAAGGGCTAAGGCCTTGATCTCAGATTCGAAAAGGGCTTCGGTCCACTGTGTGTCTTCGTTATTCCGAGTAGGGCTTAGGCCCAATGGGCTCGAGCCGATTTGGGCTTTGGATGGGTTTCTGATACACCGAAGTTTCCCAAAACTCACCCCTTTTCTTTCCATCCTTGCGTGTGAGCCCTAATTGGTGGGCTTGGAGTCAAGGATTCAGAGTGGCCATGAAGAACAAATTCTGGTTTTTAAATTAGATCACACTTTCTTTACTTTTAATTATTTTCGTTTTGTTTGAAGGTTGTAATAAGGCCGCTAATTAAATTATTTCATTTATGAATTATTGAACTGTTAGCACTAGGCGCGCGTTTTAAAAGACTATATGTTTTCAAAATGTCTCAAATGACGTGTAAGACTTCCATAATATAAATGTTTTCAAAGAAAATAAATATCTAAACCTGACTTAAACATGATTTATTTTTCACAGACACATAACATGCTTTAAGTGTGGCAATGGATGTGTGCATGTCTAGGATTGGATCCGGGAAGAGCTTGGTACTTAAGCAGTCCAACAGACTCACCTCCTCTTTTCTGGCTTCCTACCTGGTGCACAGCTTCCATTCACTTAAATCAATAACATTAACGTTTTTAAACTCTAAGAGAGAGATTTTTAATGAAACAAATCGCAACTTTTCTCATGTGGCATGCTGAATTCGGCCATAACGTCTGGGCCGGGTTCAGGGTGTTACATTTAGTGGTATCAGAGCTAAGTTACAACAACTCGGCTGTGGATCGGGTCCAAAAATCTTTTCAAAAACCTAGGCCTAAGAAGGGTATTTTTGGAAATGGTAAGTTTTTCGAAGATGTCCAAGTTTTTCTATTGTTAAACGGGGTTAAATCAATAGTTTTAAAATAAAAGTGTTCTCAAATCAAATCTTTTTATTTTCGGTAAACAAAAACATGTTTTTTTAAATTTTAAATGGACTGATAAGGAAGTGGCACACTGAATCCCCGGCACCAAGTCTGTAAGTGTTCTTTTCTCTGCTTTAAATATTTATATGAAACTGGACTGAAAATAATACTGTAGATAGTACTGGGCCTTAGAGATAGTACTATAGATAATATAGTATTAAGGCTACAAGAATGAGACTGTAGCTAAATTGTACTTGCGCGGAAATAACTCTGCAACTCTATCTATTCATAAAACATTCTGTAATAAACAATGGAACCAATAACTAATGTCATAAAATTCGTAACCAGATAAATCGATATGAGTACAAGGGCTACTCGGGGAAGAGGTCGTGGACGAGGCCGAGGTAATACTCAAGCTGGATCTGCATCCTCAGAGCACATACCAGCTGGCGAGGCTCGTCCACCACCAGTTAACGAAAATGGGCCATATGATCAGGCCGCGGGGGACGACGCTTTGTCTCAGGCCATGTTGAGGATTTTGGAAAGGGTGGCCGGAGCTAATGTCGGGCCCATGAATAGGGGGTCCATTTTTGAACAACTTCGGGCTAACGGAGCTGAGGTTTTTAGGGGCGTATCTGGAGTAGCCCCAAATGTGGCTGAGTATTGGTTGGAAGCCGCAGAGCGGATTATGGATGACTTGGACTGCTCAGTGGAACAGAAGCTGAAAGGAGCGGTGTCATTTCTGCGGGATGAAGCGTATCAGTGGTGGATTACTGTGAGAGAGGGTACCCCAGCTGAGAGGGTATCATGGGAGCTATTCAAGCAGACATTTAAGGCAAAATATGTTGGAGCTAGCTATGTGGATGCACGCAGAAAGGAGTTTCTGAATCTGACTCAGGGAAGTAAGACCGTTGCAGAATATGAGGCAGAGTTTCTACGATTAAGCCAGTATGCTGGGGGCATCGTTTCCACTGAATATGAGCGTAGTGTTCAGTTTGAGGATAGCCTTAGGGATGAGCTAAGGGTACTCATAGCTCCACAGAGAGAGCGGGATTTTGCTGCACTGGTGGAGAAGGCAAAGATAGCTGAGGAGGTGAAACAAGCTGAACAGAGAAATTGTGATAGGGACCGGAATCGGTTCAGGAGAGATGCTGGACCAGCTGGTGCTGCAAATCGTAATGTTAAGAGAGCTAGGATGGAGGAACCGGTTCGAACAGTTCCGATGAACACAGCTAGACCGCAAGCTTGTGGAGATTATGGTAGAATACATCTAGGTGAGTGCTGGAAACGTACTGGGGCTTGTCTTCGTTGTGGGTCTAAGGAGCATAGGATTAAGGATTGTCCTAAGAGGACCGCCTCGAGCTCAAGAGGGTGAACAAAGGGTCGCGCGCGATCGCTCAACCAAGAGGGGATGGACCGCCGCCGCCAGAGGTCGTGGACAGGGTCGCGGTGGTAATGGTCGCGGGCGTGGCGCACCGGCGAGGGTAATGGCACCGTGATGCTCGTCGGCCACGGCTTTAGTGTATGCTACTCGTCGTCGCGAGGAAGGAGACGCACCTGATGTCATAACTGGTACGTTTCTGATCTATGGTGTGCCTTATACTGCTCTAATTGATGTGGGATCAACTCATTCATATGTGGCATATAGCATTTACGGGGTATTGGGTGTACACTTGAAGAGACCGTATGTGGGGTGTCGGTGGTAAGTCCTTTAGGTTATTCGGTTATGGTAGAAAACTCTTGAGGAGGTGCCGTTGAGAGTTCAAGGTAGGGTTTTCTGCGGAGATTTGATGGAGTTACCGTTTGAAGAGTTCGATCCGATTTTAGGGATGGATTGGTTGACCAAGCATAGGGCAAGTTTGGATTGCGCAGCTAAGAGGATGGTGTTAAGGACTGTGAATGACGAGGAGGTAATGATTATTGGAGAACGAAGGGATTTCTTGTCCAATATAGTATCGGCATTAAGGGCTGAGAAGTGGATGCGCAAGGGATGCAAGGCATATTTGGCTTTGGTAAGCCCAGCTGGAACTGAGGACTCGACTGTGGATGCCATCAGAACTATTAAGGAACTTGGGGATGTCTTTCCGGAAGAGCTTCCTGGACTACCCTCAAATCGAGAAGTCGAGTTTGGAATTGATTTATTGCAGAATACTCAAGATCCATTGCGCCTTATAGAATGGCACCGAAGGAGTTGGCGGAACTGAAAGCTCAAATCCAAGATTTGTTGGATAGAGGCTTCATTAGACCTAGTGTGTCTCCTTGGGGAGCACCGGTTCTGTTTGTGAAGAAAAAGGATGGAACAATGCGCATGTGCATCGATTATCGCCAGTTGAACAAACTGACGATTAAGAACAAGTACCCACTGCCAAGGATTGATGATCTGTTCGATCAGCTTAGAGGGGCTTCAGTATTCTCCAAAATCGATCTTCAATCTGGATACCATCAACTAAGGGTAAAAGAAGGGGATGTTCATAAGACAAAGATTTCGAAACTCGATATGGACATTATGAGTTCTTGGTCATGCCGTTTGGACTGACGAATGCACCTGCAGCTTTCATGGATCTAATGAATCGAGTATTCCAACCTTACTTGGATCGGTTCGTAGTCGTCTTTATCGATGATATCCTGATATACTCTGAAACGGAGATGAAACATGATGAGCATCTCCGTATGGTGTTGCAAGTGTTAAGGGAGAAGGAACTCTATGCAAAATTCAAAGCAAGTGTGAATTCTGGTTGAGGGAGGTAACTTTCTTAGGGCATGTGGTCTCTGCCGAGGGGATTAAGGTAGACCCTCGTAAGATTGAAGCGGTGTTGGAATGGAAGCTACCTAGGTCGGTATCGGAAATTCAGAGTTTCCTTGGATTAGCAGGTTACTACCGAAGGTTTGTGGAGGGTTTCTCAGTGTTGGCAGCACCTTTGACCAAACTCATAAGGAAAGGAGTACCATTTGTGCGGGCCAGAAACGACAAAAAGCTTTTGACCGATTGAAAAGGTGTTGGTAAGCGCGCCCGATATTGATTCAACCAGTGTCTGGAAAGGACTTTACGGTATACAGCGATGCGTCGCATGTGGGGTTAGGTTGCGTACTGATGCAAGAGGGTAAGGTAGTCGCTTATGCGTCGAGACAGCTTAAGACTCATGAGGTGAATTACCCTACGCATGATTTGGAGCTAGCAGCGGTAATTTTTGCGTTAAAGATTTGGAGGCATTACTTATATGGGGAAAAGTGTATCATATACACAGATCATAAGAGCCTAAAGTATTTGCTGACTCAGAAGGAGTTGAACCTTAGGCAACGAAGATGGGTGGAGTTGCTCAAGGATTACGATTGTTCGATTGAGTACCACCCAGGAAAGGCTAACGTGGTGGCGGATGCGTTGAGCCGAAGGGTTGTTGCTGATTTGAGAGCTTTATTCGCACGTTTAAGTCTGTATGACGATGGAAGCTTGTTGGCTGAACTGCAAGTAAGGCCTACTTGGACTGAGCAGGTCAAGGAAAAATAGTTAAAGGATGATTCATTAGCTCTTCGATTTCAGCAAGTTAGGAATGGTGAGAGCGAGGATTTTGGATTGAACACGGAGGGAGTTCTGTGCTTTCGAGGAAGGGTTTGTATTCCGAAGGATCCTGAATTGAGACAGTTAATCCTTAAAGAGGCTCATGGTGGACTCTGTGCCATGCATCCTGGAGGAAATAAGTTATATCGAGACTTGCGAGAGGTGTACTGGTGGCCTGGATTAAAACGAGAGGTGACTGAATTTGTTGGGAAATGTCTGACGTGCCAGCGAGTTTAAAATTGAACACCAATTGCCTTACGGATTACTCAAAATCAAAGATTCCGCTATGGAAGTGGGAAAGAGTAACAATGGATTTTGTGAGTGGGTTACCTTTGACATCCACCAAGAAAGATTCGGTGTGGGTGGTTGTAGATAGGTTAACAAAATCCGCTCACTTCATACCTGTTCGCACCGATTACTCACTGCAAAAGTTGGCGAAGCTATATGTGGCAGAGATAGTGTGACTACATGGGGTACCAAAGTGTCGATAATTTCTGATCGAGACCCTAGGTTTACATCTCGGTTTTGGTGGAAGTTGCAAGAAGCGTTGGGGACACGTTTGGATTTTAGCACTCGCCACCCACGACATGATGGACAATCGAAAGGGTTATTCAAGTTCTAGAGGATATGTTAAGAGGTTGTATCATCGATTTTCGTGGTAGTTGGGAGGACTACTTGCCATTGGCGCGTTTATGCGTAATAATAACACTATCAAGCAAGTATTCGGATGGCTCCATATGAAACGCTCTATGGGCGAAGATGTCGTGCACGCCGACGTGTTGGGCGAGTTGGGGAACGACGAGTGCTTGGACCGAATGTGGTGGCGATACATCAAAGCAAGGTTAGGCCGATAAGGGATCGATTAAAGGAGGCATCCGATGAGACGAAGTCGTATGCGGATCCGAAGCGCAAGGAGATTGAGTTCGCTGTTGGGGACATGGTGTTTTTGAAAGTTTCGCCTTAGAAGAAGATACTGAGATTTGGTAGGAAGGGTAAGCTAAGCCCACGATTTATTGGGCCTTACCGAGTTGTTAAACGAGTTAGACCAGTGGCTTATCAGCTAGAGTTACCACCGGAACTGCATCGTATCCACGATGTTTTTCACGTGTCCATGCTGAGGCGGTATCGATCTGACCCAACTCATGTCATACCAGTCGCAGAAATCAAGGTGCAGTCAGATTTGACTTTCGAAGAGGAACCTGTGCAAATACTTGATCGTGACGTCAAGGTGTTGAGAAGGAAGTCAGTCCCACTGGTGAAAGTGCTTTGGAGGAATCATGGCAGGGAAGAAGCTACTTGGGAGACCGAGGAGGCAATGCGTCAACAGTACCCTCAACTGTTCTAGAAAGGTAAAATTTCGAGGTCGAAATTTCTTTAAGGAGGGTAGAGTTGTAACATCCTGATTTTCGGGTTTATTTATGGTTCTCGATATTTTGGTTAAATTGTAACATCTGTGTATTTAGATGTGAAATTGATATTTTAAGTATGATAATGGGCTTATGGAAGGCCCATGTGTTGGCCAAAACCATGGATTTTTTGAAGTTTTGGATTTAAGAGTTAAGGGTTACAGCTAGGTGGTCCTTATTTAGAGTGATGGGTGATTTGTATCACAAAAAGAAGCTGTAGTAAAGTGGCAAGGGTGACGCCACTAAGCTCCTAAAAATGTGGCGTGTGGAGCATTGGGGGAAGGCATGGGATCGATTCCCCATGCCGCAAATAGGTGCAATTATTTTTAGGTGCGAGAAAGGGTAAGTGTTGGAGTCCAAGGAGATTCTGCGGAGGAGTGTTTGATCAGTTCAAATGCTTGAATTAAGGAGTGATAAGGGAGAGATTTAAGGGATTGGGTGAGAGTTTAGAGTTGGCGAATCTGGGAATTGAAGAGGGGAAATTCGGCAAAAGGTTTAGGTTGATATTTTCGGCACTAGGGCTTTTGTGGTGCCGTTTTCTTCAAATTTCACCACCACAGAGAGTTTTCTTTTCTTTCTTTTGCCTCCCTAGCCAAACTTTCATCTCTTCTATTCTTCTTCTCCACTTTCTTTTTCAAAGCTGTTCACTAAACCTGTTATTCATCAACACCTTTGCCGAAGTCACAAAAAAAAAAAGCCAGAAATCCTGTGATCACTGCTTGTGTCGATTTCTTCAAGCCAGGTTCTTCTATGTTCTTTTGTGTTATTTAAACTACGATCATCTTTTCTTAATTCTAAATACCTAACGGTAATCCTATTTCAAGGGCATCGTCACACATTATTATTTTCTTCACCACCCAAAAGCCGAAAGTGTCATCGGTGGTTTGGGGCTTATAGCCAAAACTTCAAGACTCTTGGATTCAAAATCTATCATCGGTTAGAAGTTAAATGCATCACCACGTAGAAATCAAAAGGAAGTAAGGGGTAAGTGCTCATCATCTCGATTTGGTTTTATTTTACGATGTTAGGAAAAGCCGAAATCCCTAAAAATAGGGAGGCTGTCGATTTGGACATAAGGCTCTAAGGGTTTGTTATTAATGTTTTCTTTTGGTGATTAGAGTCTTCTTAAGCATTGGATCGAAGGCGTAAATCACTGGAGCAATCGAATTTGGAGCAAGCTATCGGTTTTTTGCAGGAAGGTAAGATTTTAAGGCTTTCTAGGGACATGGCTTGATTTTGGTTAAGCAATTTTTGGGGTTTAGTGATTGAGGTTTGTAAATAAAAACTGTGCTAAACGATTGTTGTAGACACAAACATAAGGGATCTCAGTAGCGATCGTCGTAAAAATGTGTGTCTAGAATACCCTTTCTCTGTTCAAGTCGGCAAAAGCCAAAAAGCTGAAATCCGGTATTTCATGGGCTTGTGAGTACGCGAATGCTCTCAAGTCATAGACTAATGGTTAGATTTGGCATCACAAAGTGGTAAGTTGGTTGTGTGCGAAAACATGTGAACATCAGTAAGCGGGCCTCGATGGGCCAAAACTGGGCCCAATGGGCTTACGGACCAATATGGGTAAGAGATGGGCAAATCAGCCTGTTAGTTAGTTGGTAGACTCGAATTGTTTTTAACTATTAAAAGTTACTGAAATAACCTGTGTAGATGAGTAAGTTTAAGAATGTACCCCTAAAGGGTAAAAAAATTACCGATATACCCCTAGGGTTTATATTGACTAATATGCATGATTGATAAATCATCGATTCTCGCATGATATGCTTTCATTAATGTCTGTTGCATGGGATTGGGATATTGATGGAGGAAGTGTTTAAAGTGGTTCATCCACGTCTTGGAGGCTTTGCCTCATCTTCTTATCGATAAGCGAGGCGGCAATGCCGCAATCGTGGAGTGTAGGGTTGGGTGGGTTGAGATATTCCCACATGGAGTGTAGAGGTGTGTGCGGGAGTGTAGCGGTTGGTGGGTTGAGTAGTCTCCCCAAACGGGATTGCATTCATTGTTATTTCATTACACGTATTCATCGAATTGGGCCTATGGGCCGCATTTGTTTGAAAAAAAAGGCTAAGGCCTTGATATCGTATTCGAAAGGGCTTTGGTCCATCGTGTCTTCGTTATTCCGAGTAGGGCTTAGGCCCAATGGGCTCGAGCCGATTTGGGCTTTGGATGGGTTTCAGATACACCGAGTTTCCCCAAAACTCACCCCTTTTCTTTCCATCCTTGCGGTGAGCCCTAATTGGTGGGCTTGGAGTGGCGATTTGAGTGGCCATGAAGAACAAATTACGGTTTTAAATTAGATCACACTTTCTTTACTTTTAATTATTTTCGTTTTGTTTGAAGGTTGTAATAAGGCCGCTCATTAAATTATTTCATTTATGAATTATTGAACTGGTTAGCACTAGGGCGCGTTTTAAAAAGACTATATGTTTTCAAAATGTCTCGGTGACGTGTAAGACTTCCGCAATATAAATGTTTTCAAAGAAAATAAATATCTAAACCTGACTTAAACATGATTTATTTTTCATAGACACATAACATGCTTTAAGTGTGGCAATGGATGTGTGCATGTCTAGGATTGGATCCGGGAAGAGCTTGGTACTTAAGCAGTCCAACAGACTCACCTCCTCTTTTCAGGCTTCCTACCTGGTGCACAGCTTCCATTCACTTAAATCTATAACATTAACGTTTTTAAACTCTAAGAGAGAGATTTTTAATGAAACAAATCGCAACTTTTCTCATGTGGCATGCTGAATTCGGCCATAACGTCTGGGCCGGGTTCAGGGTGTTACAGAAAAGTTAGGGGCAAAATAGTAATTTTACCTAGAACGTAAATTGAGTCCAAATGAGTATGAAATATGAGAAATTGATGATTAAAGCTAATCATATAAATCTGGACAACTTACATTCGAGGTTAGATCTAGGAAAAGAAAAGGTTTCGAATTAGTAGATTACTTACGCGAACACGTGTCAAGGTAAGTTCATGTAACTTAATCGAGCATGTAATTATGTTAAATTAAATGTTGTGATTGTATGAAATGTGATTATCCTTTATGTAGTTTGCTTGGATGTTATAGTATGAGAAATTAGTACATGCTTGAAAATAGTGAAAAAAAAGGGTTATGTCCCAATTGAATATTGAATTCCGATAAACATATGTGCTTTCCCGAAATGAATGAGCTCCTGCATTTGTTGCTAATGAGAATTAGCTCGTATGAGCAATCCTATTGACCTCATTATAGGAAGGATTTAGCCCAGATGGGTAATCCTGATACGATATCTCTCGAGTATATGTTACATTTAGGATCTAACCTGGACTGGTAATCCTATTATACGTCATGTGGCTCGAGAGTGTGTTCCTTGATTAAGTGCCCTAATCGGTACTCTTGAAAAAGAATTGACGGGTTATTGAATCGTACACCTCAACTGTACTACTTGAACATCCATCAGAATTTCAATGATTCAACGGACACAACTCTTGACATGATAAGAGAATTACGAGATGAAATGATAATGTCTTGAAAGAATATTGCATGATGAGCTCATTTATGTTTACTTGATGTATATATAAATTTTGTGACTAACATGTTCGATTGAATACATGTGTTTAGGCAATTATGCCAAATGGATGAAAAACATGATATTGTTTGCTTAGATTTAATAAGCGGGATTGGTAAGTTTAGTTTTCATTATACGAACTTACTAAGCATGTAATACTTATTCCATTTTATTTTTCCTTGGTTTATACTGCTCAGAAGCCCGCGAAGGTTGGAGATCATTGGAGCATCGTCACACTATCTACTAGCTAATTTGGGTATTTATAGTAAAATCATTTTGGTATAATGGCATGCATAAGCTGACTTGGCCATAGATGGCTTAATTATGTGGTTTGTAATCTAGCCATTAGAATGGCTAGTAATGGTTGTTTTGATATACTTGTGTCATACTATGGTAGTTACATACATGTTAGTGGTTGTTCAAATTATGCCTAACATATGAAATATACCAAGGTAATATTATAAACATATATGCATGCAATGATATGCCTTGTTGAATGATGGAATTTGCTTTATTTGAATGCTTGAAATGGTTGGTATTGGATGTGAGTTTTAACTGTAGGCCTTTGGTGTGATTTTGGGGTGAGAAATGAAGCTAGAAATAGCTTTATTTTGTCCACACGAGCAGACACACGAACGTGTGTCTAGACCGTGTGTGACACACGTGTGAGTATATAGGCTTGTAGTTAGGCCGTGTGTCCTCTGCACCTTAATTTTGAGAAACAAAATGCTCAGAATTGAGCACACGAGAGTGCGTCACAACCGTTTGTGCTACACAGCCTAGAACATGGGCGTATTGCATTACTGTGTGAAACCCGCACCTAATTTCAAATTGAATTAATTAACCACACGGCCTAGAACACAGGCGTCTAGCATCGTGTGCACAAGTCAGAGACTTATACGGGGTCAACCACGGCCTGTAGCACTGGTGTGTCCCTCAAACCACACGGGCGTGTGAGCCCTGTAACTTAGAAAATTTTTGAAAATTTGCAAAAAATTCTTAGAGTTCCTAAT
Organism: Gossypium anomalum; assembly: GCA_025698475.1. Lineage (NCBI taxonomy): Eukaryota > Viridiplantae > Streptophyta > Magnoliopsida > Malvales > Malvaceae > Gossypium > Gossypium anomalum. The sequence continues at coordinate 59,289,232 of CM046961.1, forward strand.
TAAGTCTTGACTCGATATTGCTCGTATTGGGCCTCGAGGGTCCAATTAAGGGATGTTTCGAATGATCTCGGTTAATGAATAGTATTTACATAAATTATTTGTAAAATGTTTAAAAAGTTTTGGTAATGCTCTGAAACCATGTTTCGACGACGGATAAGGGTTAGGGGTATTACAAGCCTAGTCACCAAACTCGAGTAATAAGATGCTGCGAGAAACTTCAACAATCAACAAATTCATTTCTAAACAAAACTCAAATATTTACCTTTAAACCATATATATATGAGCATGTTAGAACTTTTGAACTCTACAAGAACCTAATTTGTAAAATCCAAGCATAAAGTAAGATTGAATTATAAAATTTTAAAGTTTTAATTGTCAATTTTGAAAATCCACAATTGGTATCGATACAAAATCGATACCTCACTAAAAATCGATACTAAAACTCAATTTTGTTTTCTTTGCAAAACAAATGTATCGAAAATTATTTTAAAGTATCAATATTTTATGAGAAAGTATTGATACTTAAATAAAAATAGATATTATTTTGACATTCTGTTTATTTTAAAACTGTAAATAATAACAAGTATCGATACCAATGCCAAAAAAACTGTACCTGGGTCAAGTATGGTAAAAACTATATTCAAAAAGTTTATTTTTGATGACAAAAATTCACATAAACTCAAATGGTAAGCTTAAATGTATTTATAGATACATAACTCAATTCAAAAACACAAGTTTTCATATCAAACACATCATTAAAATCAACCAACCTAGATCCCTAAACAATGTACCTCAATTTCAAACTAACTAAATACATATTTATATATATACAATTAAACTATTAAATCATCGATACGTCTCAACCATTTCGATTATACCAAACAAAACTAGTTGAGCAAACAAATGCCAATTCACTACTCCCTAATTAATATATTCACCTTCAACTACTCAAGCCTCAAATGTCCATACCATGGTATTACCTTACTTGTTTAGACATTTGACAAGGAAATCATTTAACCAAACATATTATCATTAACAAATATACTACCAATACTTTCACACTCAAATCTATAAAGACATAACTTAAACCAAAACACAAGCTAACCATTAAATTACAAAATGAGCTTTAACTCAAAAGACTTCTTAAGTACATGTCAAATTAAAATAAGATCATCACTAACACTTGAGTTCGAGATTTATTGTTGGCTGCTGAGTTGACGAGTGAACCATAAAGTACCTAACTTGTGCACGGAAAACAAAACCATATGTCGAGTATAATTCAGTGGTATTTCTATAATCGAACAATAAAATATATTATAAAGGTTATAATGCATTTTAAGATGTCAATACACAAGTCCTATTACATCACCTATTATTCAATCTAATTACATATCTTAAACTGAGCTTATAAACTAATATCCACTATCTACCCCTGTTTCAATTTCACTATACTCAATTTTACAGTTCTACAATATAATTTCATCAACTAATCATTAATTCACATATGTTCCAGCACAACTCATCACAAATCGAATTCAATTGCATGATATTATCAACATATCCTATTTTCAAATCTATTCAACTTAGTCTTTATCACGAAAACTAACTACCATTTCCAACTTACCTTATGTTGTACCCATGCAGTGCAGTTCATAAATGCAACAATCAAAAAGGTTTCAGTCATAGAAATACCAACCGTAAACTCCGAGCTATTCTTTTACGACTTTTCTTTTCTTTTTTGTCCTAGGGTATTTAGGTCAACGTTAGCTAAAAATTAAAATAAACATACCAAATCATCAATATACAAACAAATTCATATTCAATTTCTAATTTAAGCAACATTTGCATTTTATTCAATTTAGTCCCTAAAATCGGGACTAACATAACTTTTAAATTTAACCCCTAAATTTTATGCTGAATTCACTAGTCCCTAAATGATCTCATATTTTTCATTTTTACCTTTAATTTTGAAATTTATACAATTTAATCCCTATAGTACAAAATTTTAAACGTACTTCACAATTTAGTCATTTTTCAACTCTAAACTTAATATCTATCAAATTAATATCTATCAAATTAACCCTTAAAACTTCAACAAATCAATAATGGTAACATCCTCAATATTTAAAAATACTAAAAAGTATGACATGGGTCAACAAGCTTAAGCTCTTAGGATTCCAAAAATATAAAAAAATTACAAGAAAAGGGACTAAATTGACTAACCAATTAAAACTTAAAAATTTCTAAACCCTTGGCCCGTTCGTCTTCTTCCTTTCCCTATCTTTTTTGAAAGTTGTTGCATGCAAAGAGAAATAAAGATTCTCTTTCCTTCCACTCTTATTTTATTTCCTATGTTTAATTAACTATTTTATTATTAATATTATTTTACTTAAATTTTCATTACAATCCTATGTTAACTTAAAACACCGAGATATTGAGTACCAAGTAGGAGAACGAGTGTTCTTAAAGGTCTCGCCATGGAAAAACGTTTTAAATTTTGGGTAAAAAGGGAAATTAAGTCCAAGATTCATTGATCCATATGAAATGGTTGAAACAATTAGTCCAGTGGCCTATCGACTCAAGTTGCCACCAGAATTTGAGCGAATCCATGATGTTTTCCATGTGTCCATGCTAAGGAAATACTGTGTGGACCCATCCCATGTAGTAACAATAGATGAAATTGTGGTCTGACTTGGTCTTACTTATGATGAGGAACTAGTTGAAGTTATAGCTCACGGGGAAAAAGTCTTGCGGAATAAAAGAATTCCTTTTTGTAACACCCTAAACCCGGCCCAAACGTTATGGCCGAATCTGGTGGCGTCACATGTGAGTGCTTTTGGAAAACCTTAGCAAGTTGAAAATCGTCAGTTTATTATCTTTACTTAAGTCATGAAATCTCTATTCTATTTATTGGATTAAAATATTTCATTAACGCGGAAGCTAAAACATCATTAATTCATAAAACAATAACTTAACAGTTTAACATCCCAAAATAAACTTTAAAATAGTTCAAGTCCAAAGACATATGAATCCCAAAAATAAATATTTAAAATAAAGCAGATGAAATAAATGTTACTTATAAATTTCCTATAAGTCAACCAGTGGTCACCATCGAGCCTTCTGCCACACCGATCCATCTACTGTTGAGGATTTCCTGACATAAAATAAATAATGGGGTGAGTTTTTGCAAACTCAGTGTGTACATCCCCACAAACAGCACGTATACAAACAAATAATAGAATACAGATATCCAGCCTTAGCCATATAGATATTGCATGCATAACAGATCAGATATTAGAATTAGAAACCATGCCCACCAACCCTGCACACCATATCCGTCCAACCCAACACACCATGGGGGGATCAAATTGACCCACCCTGTCCTACACACCAAATATGAGGATATAATCAACCCATCTAGCCCTACACACTAAATGGTACTGTAAAACAGTACATAACAGATATACGCAGCATAGCTGCCAGATAACAGGCTAATCGCCTTGCAGACTTCCTTCTCTTCATATCAACCCAACCCAATGCCATGCACCATAAATAGTATGGCATGCTAATATGCAGATATCAGATCATACGTCATGTCAGAATAGATATACAGAGTTAGATAGATATTCATGCTTGAATTATCATAATTTGCATACAACACAGCAATCAAACAGAGTATGGGGTCCAAGTAATGTTTACCGACCCTACAGTCAGGTCACAATTGACTTAGGCGAGCTGTGCAACCTTATAGAACATTTTAAATTAATTGGGCTCACAAGCCTGTGTGCCCTGCCCGTGTGGGCCCATACACCCGTGTGGATCACACGGCCTGGCCCAGATTCCCACACGCCCATGTGGGCCCACACGCCCGTATGGCCCACACGGCCCATTTTCCTGAGCTCGTGCCTCTCACACGACCTACAAGCCATCACATGCCCGTGTTCGTTGTGCCCGTGTGGCACGCGCACGGCTTGGCTCGTCAATCACACGGCCGTGTATAGCTATATTGCCTCTACACGGGCAGTCCACACGCCCATGTGCCGTCGACAGTTTCAGTTTTGGCTTTCGCTGAAACCGTTTTCTGTGTAACTGAAGTACACACCTGGTTTGTTTTTGCTACTACTTCAACCATGAGCACTCCAAAGCCTAAGGTTAACAATACCGAGCCCAAATCAGTCACTTATATCAACTTACATACGAATCGATAAAACCTGAAACACAAGATCTACTTACCTTCGACGTAGAACGATGTTTCTTTGTTGTTTAGAACTCGATCACTGAACTACTGAGTCTTGAAAAACCCCTAAACAGTAACCAAAAACCCTTTTAAAATGATCTCTAGGGGAAAACTTGAAACTTAATAAAAACCAACTTACCGAATCGACGAACTTACTAACGAAACGCCCAAGCTAATCGAAGGGAACAAAAAATAAAACGGAGAAGAAGGGGAAAAACAAAGGAAAATTTGGCAGCAAGAATATTTGGGGAAAAAGAGAAGACGGCCACAAAACCTTTGGTTAGAAAAGAGGAAACAAAATAAGAGGGCCTTAGGTTTTCCTTAAAGCCCAACTCAGAATTTTACTAAAGCTCAATTCTTAACTGAAACTTGCAGGAAAATAATCCCATCGCCATTGCAGGGAATCAAACCCCTGTCCCTAAGCATAATTCCCTTGCCACTTAGTCACTAGACCAGCCGGCCTATTCTGTTAAGTTTTTATCAACAATTCCATATAAGCCCGCTGACCTCAAGTCAGGCTTTATTCCAATAAAACCCAAATTTAGCCCAAATTATAGCTTGAACTTAGGACCTCCCAAACTCACCCCAGAGCATATAACCACTTAACCCAACACATAATTAAGCCAAATAACACGAATCACAAATTTAGACACTTCCAAGCCCAATACTCACAAAAGCCAAAAATCAAAAATTTAGGGCGTTACACTTTTAGTTAAAGTGTTGTGGCAAAACCACCGAAGCCACTTGGAATAGAAGAAGCAATGAATAGGTAGTATCCTCATCTATTCTGACATAAGTAATTTTGAGGATGACATTCCTTAAAAGGGGGAGAGTTGTAACATCCCATAATAGGGCCTAGGAGTTTGAGGCCTGGCGAGCTAGGATTCAACAGTAGGCCTAGTGAATTAAGGTCGCCAGTAGGCTTTGTGAATTGCAATCGTTGGTTTGGATTCGCTAGTAGGCCTAGCGAACTGGGTTGCCAGTGGGCTTGGCTAATTGTAATCGTCAGTTTAGACCTAGTGAACTAAGATCTCCAGTGGGCCTGGCGAGCTGTAATTACTGTTTTGGAGTAGAAAAGGGGAAATTATACCAAAGTTAAGAAGTCAAATTATTTTTCTCTTTACAACACCATTCATAGACGTAACTCTTTCCTACTTCTACTGCGACTAGAGTATCCTAAGAATATCAAGACAATAAGTGCCTATAAATTAAGCTCTTTTTGTTAAAAAATTCATATTCTATTAAACAACAGAATTCTCTCAAACCTCTTCATCGATTACTTCTTTCTCTTATTGTCAAGTTTCTATAAAAGATAAGAAACCATAACTTAGCTCTTAGGATTTAAGGTAAGAGCCTGTTTCTCTATAGTGTTGATGTTTAAAAGTAATTAAGAAAGGTTCGCAATAAAGGAAACTAGGTTCACCAAAAAAACTAACATGTGCAACCTAGGTTCGCTTATGTTTATGTATGAGTTCTAATGTGCTATTAGTGACTTGTGTATGTATGTGAAATTGTGAACCTAACAGAACCGTCAAAAAGCAAAAAAAAAAAAAAAGGAAAGGTGAAACTTGTTTAAAGCTTTCAACAAACTAGTGAGTGTTTAGGGGTCGCCACTTGTATGTGCAAACCATAGAGTTAATTAGGAGCTTACATGTTCAGAAATGTTGGAAAAAGGGTAAAGTCTCGTTTGAATATTGAATTTCGATGGATAAATGTGATTGCCTTATAAAATAAGGTCCTGCATTTGTTGCTAATGGGATTTAGCTTGAACGAGTAATCCTATTGATCTCATTATAGAAAGCTTTAGCCCGGACGTAATCCTAATATAATTCCTCTTGAGCATATGTTACAATTAGGATTTAGCCTGGACTGGTAATTCTAATTGAGCTCTTCTGAGCATACATTACTTAAATGATTTAGCCTAGACTGGTAATCTTGTAATACGATATGTGGCTCGAGAGTGTGATCTTTGATTAAATGCCCTAATGGGTACTCTTGAATAAGAATTGACAGGTTATTGAATTGTACACCTTGAGTGTACTACTTGGGTATCCATCAGAATTTCAATAATTCAACGGATAAAACTCTTGGCATGATGAGAGAATTATGAGATGAAATGATAATGTCTTGAAAGAATATTGCATAATGAGCTCATCTATGTTTACTTGATGTATATGAAAATTTTGTGACTAACATGTTTGATTAAATGTATGTGTTTAGGCAATTTTGCCAAGTTGATGGAAAACATGATATTGTATGCTTAGATTTAATAAACGGGATTGGTAAGTTTAGTTTCCGTTATATGAATTTACTAATCATATAATGCTTACTATATTTTATTTTCCATGTTTTATAGTGCTCGGAAGCTCGTGAAGGTTGGAGATCATTGGAGCATCATCACACTATCCACTAACTTATTTTGGGTATATATAGTAAAATCATTTTGGTATAATGGCATGTATAGGCTAACTTGGCCATAGATGGCTTAAATATGTGGTTTGTAATCTAGCCATTGGAATGGCTAGTAATAGTTATTTTTTATATACTTGTAATGTCATACTATGGTAGCTACATACATGTTAATGGTTGTTCAAATTATACCTAACATATGGAATATACCAAGGAAAGATTATAAACAAGTATGCATGTAATGATATGACATGTTGAATGATAGAGTTTGCTTAATTTGAATGCTTGAAATGGTTGGTATTTGGATGTGAGTTTAAGTGCAGGTCATTGGTGTGAGTTTTGGGTGAGAAATGAAGCTACAAATGGCTTCATTTTTTCTACACGAGCTTGTGTCTAGATTGTGTGTGACACACGGCCTGGTACATAGGCATGTGGTTAGGCCGTGTGTCCCATGCACCTTTAATTCGAGAAAAAGAATGTTTAGAATTGAGCACACGGGTAGAGACACAGGCGTGTGTCTCAACCATGTGTGCTACACTGCCTAGAACATGGACGTGTGTCTTGGCTGTGTGAAACCTATACCTAATTTCGAAGAATTTAATTAACCACACAGCCTAACACATGGGTGTGTAGTCGGCCGTGTGCAAAAGTTAGAGAGCTACACGGATTCAAACACGGCCTACAGTACAGGTGTGTCCTAGGGTCACACGGGAGTGTCCCTCAGACCACTCGGGTGTGTGAGCCCTGTAACTTAGGAAATTTTTGAAACGTCGCGAAGAATTCTTAGAGTTTTCGATTAAGTCCCGACTTGATTTTAATGTTCATATTGGGCCTCGACGGTCCATGTAAGGGACGTTACGAATAATTTCGCAGGATGAATGGTGATTGATATAATTTATCTGTAGATGTTCTAAAAGTCCTGGTAATGCTCCGCAACTCTGTTCCAGCGACGGATACAGGTTATGGGTGTTACAAAGATGGTTTATTGTATACGTATGAGTGGTGAATTATAAAAGTTAAATGTTAGATATGTTTTATGCCATGCTTTGATTGGATTTATATATGCAATGTTACACCAATTAATCTTATGAGGTGGAGTATAGGAAAGGAAAGTTGGCTTATGACATAATGAAATTATGCTTGGTTGTTTAACTTAAAATGTTTGGTAAGTTTAAGCTTCCTTTATATGAGTTTACTAAGCATTAGTTGCTTACATAGTTGTTTTTTTCTTTGTCTAGTAGATCATCAGAAAGCTCAATTGGTTGGAATCTCGTCAAGGCACAATCACATTATCCATCCATTATATTGGTAGTTTTTGCTTATTTTGGTTGATGGTTATAAATGGCATGTAATAGAGTTTGAATGTTGATTTGATAACTTGGCTTGTTTTGAGTTTGTGCCAAGCTTATATGTGTCTTAATGTCCTTAGTTGATGGATTGCATATGAAAGTGTAATCATATGGTATGTGACATTTATGTATGTTCATATGGACGTAGGTAGATTAGGTTGAATGGTATGCTTTGAAATGGTTATTTGGTATATATGAATTATGCTTAAACAATGAACTTGAAATGGTGAATTGAGTCAAGTTGATGTGTTGAATTGTGATGCCAATTGATGGCATATTGGTTAGGCATCTAAGTTGGCTGATTTTGGTATCTTTTAAAGTGTTATGGTCATGTGAAAATGATTAGAAATTGTATGATTTGTTGTGCAAGAAAAGGTTTATGTTTTGGCTTGTTTTAGGGGCATTTTGTGAAGCACGCAGCCTTGAACACGGGCTATCATATGGCCGTGTGTCATTATTGTTTTAGGTGTAGGTTTCACAAAGTCTGGGACACAGCCTACGGCATGGTCGTGTCTCAAGTCAATATGTAACACAGTTTGGCACACGTCCTGTGACACAGTCATGTGGCCCTATTTTGAATACTCACACGGCAAGACACACGAGCTTGAACACGGTCGTGTGTCCAGACTTTGAATGTTCACATGACTTGGGCTATGTCACAAGGTTGTGTGACCCCTTTTTCCAAAATTTTTTGTTTTGTTTCAAATTGATCCTGAAATGTTCCCAAACTATTTTTAGGGTCTCATAGGCTCAGTTTAAGGCCCGCAAGTGTATGTTTGCATTAATTAAATTGTGTTATTGAATGTTATTAATTAAATTGCATGATTGTTTCTATTGTAAGATGTTCTGATTTATATTGTAAGTAACCCTAATTTGGTGACGGAGATGGTTAGGGATGTTACATTAGAGTTTTATCCTAAGTTCTAAGAGTAAGTTTTCCTTAAACTTTGTTTTGTGATTGTGTTAAATATGTGTTTCTATGAACAGTTAAAGAGGTAGTGTAAGCCCATCACATCTATTGGCCTAAAATTGGGCCTTGAGACTTGCATAAATTTGGTTCAAGTATTGGTTCAATCGATTTTTTAGTTCGATTCAACCGATCCATATCGATTTGCGGGTCAATCAATTTTTTGCCACTCTTTGGATTGGCTCCCCATCCAACTGGCTAGACCAGTTGGTTCGGTTTAAACAACATTAATAAAAAGGTAGTCTAAAATAAAAATAAAAATGTTAATATGCTAAAAAAGCCCTTAAACTATTATACATTGTTTAAACAAGTCCTTATGCTATTTTTGTTGTTAAATAAGCTCATAACCTATAATATTTAAATACGAAAGGTCTTGATTTTAAAATTAAAGTACAAATATTTTGAATCTTTAAACTATTTTGCATTTTATGGTGATCTAAATTTGATTAGAAGAGTTTATTAAATAAAAATAATAATTTTTAAAGGGAAACAAAATATTTTAAAATATCTTGAAATTGTTTATATACATAACACATTTAATTCTTTTTTTGAAATTTTTCATTACTGTTTTAAATTTCATGTTGATGTGATAAGTATATAGAATTTCTATTGCATCAACAAGAAATTAAGAAAAGAGCCTAAAATTTAAAATATTTTACTTTAATATTAAAATCAAGGACTTTTATGTGTAAAAATAATAATATAAAGATTTATTTAACTATAAAAATACTTGGTTAAATTTTTCTATTAGTCCATATAATTTGCGAAAGTTGTGGAATTAGTCATTGTACTTTTATTTGATCAATTTTAGTTCTTATACTTTTTGAATTGGTTAGTTTTAGTCTCTATACTTTTCGAATTTTAAAATCTTAGTCCTAACCCAAATAGTAACAATTAAATCTGTTAGTTTAAATTTAGAAACTAGTCTTGTATTATGCATACAATTGTATATTTAGTCCATATTCTCTAATTTAATCATTCAAAGACCCTATACTTTTCTAATATTAAAATTTTAATCTTGACACAAATGATAGCCGCTAATCCATTAACATCATTCTTAGTGAGTAATATGTGAAAATAACAAGTTCACACAACAATAAACATATAATAATATATTTGTAGCATCAAATTTCGGAAATAACAAAACTTAACTTAATAAATTTAACAATTATTGTTTAGTGAGAACTAAAATTTTAAAATTTGAAAAATACAAAAATTAAAATTGATTAAATAAAATATAGAAACTAAAATTGATTAAATAAAAATATAGAAATAATCTATAAGTTTCACAAACTATATAATGCCTAATAGCAGAATTTAATAGGCCTAAAATTTTACCCAAGCTTACCTCCAAGCACCAGGATAAAAATACTAAAACCAGGGCCAGATCAAAATCAAATTTCAGATTAATTTTTTATATTATTTTTAAATATATATAATACATCAAAAATACTAAAAACATCAAAATAGATATTTCCTAACAAATTGAAAATAAATTTTAAAAAATATGTAGACTTAAATAACACTAAGATATATACAATTTAACAAGCAAATGCCTTTAAAATAATAAAAAAATTAACAAATGCCTTTAAAATAATAACAAAATTAATAATAAAATAAGTTTTATACAATATCCAAATAATAACAACAAAATAGTAGCAACATAATAGTAAAATGATAACAAAATAGGGAGAAAATAACAAGAAAATAACATTTAAAAATAAAAAAATATATTTTTTTGTCCTTTAGTGAATTTGGGTCAGGTCCGGCCGGACCCGAGCTAAAAATACCTTACTCGAGACCCAATCTATTTTTTAAACGAACCTTTTTTTATTTAAATATATTTTTTAAGCCTATATTTTTAACTAAACCCTCTCACATTAGACTGCTCGGCCATAAATGCCTCTAGTTTAAAGGCCTGTTTAAATAAAAGCGGAGTAGTTTAAGGGTTTTTTTAGTAGTATATTAGGTAATAAGAAATCAAAGCAAAGGGGTAGGGTACACATGGCGTAGGAAAACAGGCATCCTTTTCACTTTCAGTGCAAAGTGTCGGTGGTGTAAGGACCTCAAAAACGATACTACTACTGCACCTATTATCATATTACTTCATTTCGTTTTCTCTCGTTGATCTAAACTCGCTGTTTCATCTTCTTGTTAATCATACGTCTTCTTTAGGTTTAAACTTATTCTTGGGCGACCCTGGTTTTTATTTTTTGAGTTTTGAATTTCCTTTTTTTGGGGGGCTTCGCTTTTATTACAGAATTTTGAAAGAGAAAAGAAGAAATGGGGATTGATTTGAGGCAAGTAGTGGCCGGTATTCTCACTCTCACCATGTTTGTGATGCTTGGTCAAATGATCAAAAGAGACCATTTTGATTCTCTTCAAGTAATTCCCCCTTCCTTTTCTTTCTTCTTTGATCTAACTCTCAAGTTTTTCATGGGATTTTTATACTAAATCCAGTCCCCAATTTCACTTCACTTTTCGTAGCTTTGTGTTTTATTTGGTGAATCTCTGATTATGTGATACTAAATCTCGAGCAAGTTGCATCACTTTCCACATTATCTGTAATAATCACATCTTAGTTCGTTAAGATTCACTTGACATCATATCTGCTGCATCTTTAAGAAAATAACAATATATTCTGACCATGATCTTCGAAAGTGGTGTAGTTGTTTGGTTCTTTGTGTATAAGATTATTTGGGAGCCTTTTTTTTTTTTCTCAAAACTAATTGTTAATTCATGAAGAATAAGAAGAAAATAGGGGCTAACTTGAAACTTCCTTTTAGTTTTTAAACAATTAAAGCTATTTTATTTTCCAGCGGAAGTATCTGGAAAACTAGACTGAACAAGGTATATAAAACAACCCATTTAAAGTTAAATTTGGTTTAGAAGAGTAATTTCAGGATTCAAGCATAGATGAGTGAAGGATTCTGCTTCTTTCAGATTTATAATTTCAGTCCTAGGCCTTGTTTCACCGTCTCAAGCCTTTATGACCAACTAGAAGAAATTTTAGATGTTTTATTTTTGTTATTGTAAATTCTATTGATGCCAGTCTTATTTGCTTAACGTGATTAAATAAATGTTTGCATGTTTTTGCTTGATTTCTTTTCAATTCCGTGTAAAGCTTTGGTGTATTTACTCTAAATTTGATTATTTTCTCTCCTTGTTACGTAGGATAAACTTCCTGGAGAAGCTCAGGATGTTCAAGTTGATAATGCCAATGTTATTGAGAAGGATGGCCTTGTAAAGCCTTCGAAGGGGAGCAAAGGGCCTTGGATGAAGGACAGTCAAGAGCTAAAACCATGTTGGAGCAGGACCACTTTTGGTTTGTTAACTTCACTTAACTCCCTGAAAAATGATCATTTGGTTTAGAAATTTGTCTATACATGTATCATTATCCCGATGTTTACATTCGTCGCTTTGTATTGACAGTAAAAAATGTAATTAAATGTTTCTCTTTAATTGATGGATCTTTTACTTGGCTTACAGATGGGATAGAGCAGTCAAGAGGGTATGTTACTTTCTCATTGACTAATGGTCCAGAATACCATGTCTCTCAGGTATACATGGTATCTGTTTTAGTTATGAAGTTATCAAAATAAGATAGGTTTGCTGTTGCCTTTTCTTTATCTTTGTTCTCTCACAACGAAGGAAGAACCTAAGTTTAATGTGTTTGAAAGTCCCTAATCCATTTTATTGTCTGAAATTTCACCTTTTACTATTTACCTGAAAATAACAGATAGGTCAAACTGTTGTCTTGGTAAACTTAATACTTTTAAAAGGAGTAAATGAATGTTATTATTGGTACTATTTCCAATTTCCCATTACTTCTTGAGATGTTCTCTATGATAAACGAGCTTGTTATCTACTGTGTAAGAAAGAACTTTAGCCAAGTTGTCTTCCCAATATGAAATCAGGAATTTAGGAATCTAGAGGATAGCGCCTCAAGGAGATGTTTTTTGAATCTTCATTTTTCTTGAATTACCCATGTCCGACACATTTTCGGACACTGATATAGGCATATATATGATCCTTCAAAGATCCTCTAAATGTATGCAAAATACTTAGAAAAGATTGAACACACATTTCAGGTACATGTATGCTAGATTCACGCGTAAGTCCAAGTAGCATAATTTGTATTGATATATGCTGCTTATTTTTCTGAAAATTCTTGTTTTGCTCTGTACCTTGATTAGATATGGAATCTTGAATATTAGGTAGATTTTTCTACAAAGAATTTAATGGCACAATGTGCTAGCAGTTTATGAACGGTAATCTATTGAAAACCATTTGCTTGTTTTCCATCTAATCTATTTTTCATTCCATGGTGATTGGTGAGTGCCTCTTCAGATGGCTGATGCCGTAGTAGTAGCAAGGTACCTAGCGGCAGCACTTGTACTTCCAGATATTAGAGGAAGCAGACCTGGTGACGAAAGGTTAGTGCTCTATTAATTTTGAAGATACTGTATTCTCTCCTCTCCTTCCCCATAGTAAATCTTTTATCTTGTTATTTCAATAAAGAACAAGTTTGAGTTAATCTAAGCACAAAATCTTAAATGGTTCTATGATGATTGAAAATCTTCAGAAAGTTTGAAGATATTTATGATGTTGAGAAGTTCATGAAAAGCCTCGATGGGGTTGTCAAAGTAGTGAAACAACTACCCAATGAAATATCAATTCGGGATCTTGCTGCTGTGAAGGTTCCCAATAGGGTCACCGAAGATCACATTGTGGAAAATGTACAACCAATTTTTAAATCAAAGGGAAACATAAGGCTTGCTACCTACTTCCCTACTGTAAATATGAGAAAAACTACACAAAAGAGTAGTGTTGATTCAGTGTCATGTTTGGGAATGTTTGGAACTTTAGAGTTGCAACCAGAGGTCAGTGAAGTTGTTGATTCAATGATTGAACGGCTGAGAACTTTGAGTCGCAAATCTGATGGCCTGTTTATAGCAGTGGACTTGAGGGTTGATGTATTGGAGAATAAGAATTGTCATGGTAGTGGTACTAATGTAGCAAAAAGTTGTTATAATGCACAGGAGATTGCTTTGTTTTTGAGGAAGGTAGGATTTGATACCGATACCACTATATACCTGACTCAATCAAAGTGGGATAACAGCCTTAGTGTCCTCAAGGATATCTTCCCTAAAACATACACAAAGGTGAGTAAATTATTCTTTCCTAATAATGATTTTCTGGATTTAAATTTTTTTTGTGTTTCTTGAACCATTAGGTGCAATGCTTGATTTTGACAATCAACCGGCACGGGGTTATTCAGTGGTTGACTATGGGCCAAGACATAGATCTGTCTTAGGTGCAATATCCCTGAAAAGCAATTATAAACTCAAGTAATACTGGTGGCGGGTCTTGCTTGAAAGGGATTCCCTGTCACCTAAAATTTGACTATCCAATTTGAACTCCAAAGTTTTCTTCCCAAAAAACCCTATGCATGTTACATTAGTCTGCAAATTTGGTACAAATTTTAATGCTTGTTAATAACCAACGCTTACTAGCTGCCCAGTGTTGAAACTTGCTATGCCTATAAATCTGAACTTGTGCTCTGAACTATTGTAGGAAAACATTATGCCAGAGGAGAAGAAGGGGAAGTTTCTTGAATTTGAAGGCTCAGAACTGGAGAAGGTTATAGATTTCTACATATGTTCCAAGAGTGATGTTTTTGTCCCAGCCTTATCTGGCCTGTTTTATGCCAATGTAGCTGGAAAAAGAATAGCTTTAGGGAAGCCTCAAATCCTCGTTCCAGCCGATATACCTGGTACATCCGCAACAGTCACGAACTACCTCTCTCCTTATGTTGCCAAGAAGAACCATTTGGCTTATTCATGCTTTTGCTAACCTTCTTTCAAGGAAATCCTTCATAAATGGTTATGGGGCCTTCCCATTTACCTCAGTCATTGAGTCCTTTCGGGTGAATGGATGGACTGCTCAACTTTGGGGTTTATACTTCATCTGGGTGTGAAGTTTCTCTAGTAAAAATTATCTGTTTGAGATGATTTTTTTTTTTTTCTTTAATATGTTCAGTAGAGCAGATATGTTACGGGGTTCAAGGTCATGTGATGCAGAACTTCATTTCTATCATTTCTTCATTGTTTTATGGATGCACATTGATTCTATAAATTTTGCAATTGTTAATTATAAAAAAGAACAGAGTTAATTTAAAACTTATGTTATTATTTTTTAAAAATAAAAATTACTCTTAATGTAATTTCGTATTATATCATTTCAAATTGATCATTTGGAGTTCTGATTAATTTGGGTTTGGTTGGGTCGGTTTTGGTTAAATCAAGTTTGGGTTGATCAGATTTCTCCAATTCGAATCAAAATTAATAAATCATCAATAACAACTTTATTGTTTTTCAATTTAATAGAAGTAATACAAAGCTTGTGTGCGGTGTTAACTCTTGAGGAGTCTAATTTTGTCATTTTTATTGAAACTTTAATGCATTTTGCTTAAAAGAATTACTAGCTGCGTTGAATTTTGATGCCGGGGTTGGTCATGGCGTGGTCTTGCTATGCTTTTGAATTCAATTGATAATGGTACTGTGATTGGTAATTCTAATAACCACATTGATATGTCTAATGAGGGTGCAAATGGTTCTAAATGGAGGTTAATTGGGGTGTATGGCTATCCTAAGTCTAGGGGATTTTTTGAGGTCTCTTTCAACTATACGTGGTTTGTCGTGGGTGAGTATAGGTGACTTGAAACTTTGTTAATAATAAATGGGGAGGAGTTATTTATCCTTCTTTATGGTTGGAAGGATTTTGTCAATGCATTGATGACTATAATTTATTAGAAATGCCTCTTTTGGGCCACTACTACACATGGGAAATGGGTAGAAGTTCAAAGTTTGTCGTCACATGAGAAATGGGTAAAGGTTCAAAGTTTTTTGTCATAGACAAGCTTGATAGAGCATTCATTAATAAGAAGTGTTCTCTACTCTATCCTTATCAAAATTGTATAATTTGGTGGGTGCTAGATGAGATGAGTCAAAACTAAAATATGAAAACATAAAGGAATGGAAGAAATGGTGCATTTTGAGTCCAAATTAACGAAACGGTGCACAACAACTTTCAATGAAAGCAAGGTGTTTTTACTTATATATATATATATATATATATATATATATATATTGTTGTATCTTAGCTGGGAGGTTATGCAATCAGTCATCACGATTTCTATCAAGTCTCTTTCTCTCTTCTCTTCCTCGATTTTCTCGCTTCTTCTTTTATTCTCTCCTTTCTGGTTTTGCTCTTAACAAAGGTATTAGAGCTTCAATGTTTCTCCATGGCTAAGGATGGGGTCATTACACATTTGCAAAAGGAAATAGGTGTGTTGCAACAGGAGATGGTGAAAATCCAAGGGGAGTTGTCTCAAATCGATGCCAAGTTAGAGGTCTGGTTACAGAGGTTCAAGGAAGACTTTAAGGGTGGGATTCCACTGGAACTTCATAGTTTATTTGAATAATATTTTGGTCATCCTACCTCTTTCAATAATGTGGCTGTAACTCAGGCCAAGGGAAAAAGGATATTGGGAGGGTCACCTCCTAGATTTCCTCCTAAGGGCCTTTTGGAAGGACCTCCACCCTCTTTGGCCACTAGAATGACTAACCTGCATCAATCCCATTTTGGAATACTGCTAGAATGCTTCTATCACCTAAATTGCCCACACTTTGATGACTATAACTTCAGAGGTTGGTGGTTAATGCTCGAGCAGTATCTTGCAGTTGAATGGTTGCTTGATAGTGACAAGGTTCATACTGTGATATTGCATTTAGAGGGAAGGGCATTGGACTGGCATCACTTTTATGCCCAAAATTGGATTGGTGCGCTTCCTTAGATAAGTGAGGATCTAAATTTAGTTCCATAATGGCCCAATAAGCTTTTTTTTCCCGCTAATTTTATTGGTAAATGATAATTTTTTCGTAAACTAATTTGTACGGAGACATACCCAACGGAGTTTTGTAAACTATTTGATATGTCAATAATGCATCATCCAATTGTGTACTCCAATCTTTTCGACTTGGGTTCACTGTCTTCTCCAATATCTGTTTGACTTCCCGATTTGATACTTTTGCTTGCCCATTAGCTTGAGTGGTATGTTGTGGTGATTCGATGTTTGACATTGTATTTTGCCAAAGCTGTCTTTAATTGCCTGCTACAAAAATGTGATCCTTCATCGCTAGCAAGTGCTCTGGGAGTCCCAAATCGAGAAAAAGTATTCTCACGTAATAATCAAACTATAGCCTTAGTTTCATTGACCAGTAACACTACTACTTCTACCAATTTAGATACATAGTCAACTGTTAAGAGAATGTACTAATTGCCAAAGGAATTGAGAAATGGTCCTATAAAATCAATGCCCCACACATCAAAGACTTTTACTTCCAAAATTCCAGTTTGAGGCGTTTCATCCCTTTTTGATATGTTTCCTTGTCGCTAACATTTGTCACATCGTTGAGAAAATTCGTAGGTGTCTTTGATCATTATGGGCCAGTAAAATCCCTATTGAAGTATTTTCTATGTTATTCTCCTTCCTCCAAAATGCCCCCCACATGGTGACGTATGACACTCTAGCAAGATGTCTTCCATTTCCTCTTCTGCCACACATCGTCTAATTAGTTGCTCTGTGCACTGTTGAAATGCATAAGGTTCTTCCCATATATACTTACGGGCATCATACAT
The DNA here is from genome assembly GCA_025698475.1 of Gossypium anomalum. Lineage (NCBI taxonomy): Eukaryota > Viridiplantae > Streptophyta > Magnoliopsida > Malvales > Malvaceae > Gossypium > Gossypium anomalum. Next base: position 59,306,897 of record CM046961.1, read on the forward strand.
TATTTTTTTTCTTCTTCTATCATCGTGAAATTACAGGGAACATTCCTCTAGCTAGATAATTGACAATGTTTGCGTACCAAGGTGTTTTGTGGGTCAACTGCATTACTTCATGGTGGATGGCTTGAAATAACTGTTCATCAATAAATCTTTCATTAATTTATGCCTCATCTTGTTGACTAGCCTCAATCTCTAATCGTGAGAGATGATCTACTACTTGATTCTCAATACCTTTCCTATCAAAGATCCAAACATCAAATTCTTGAACTAGTAGCACCCATTGCATTAGTCTGGCTTTAGTCTCTTTTTTCTTCATAACATAATTTAGAGCGGAATGATTAGTGTAAACATAAACTCGATTTGCCATTAAATACGGACGAAATTTTTTCACAGGCAAATACCACAACCAACATTTCCTTTTCTATAGTTGTGTAAATACATTAAATAGGATTCAAATTTTTATTAGCCTAATGAATCAGATGAATTTTTGTTTTCTTTATTTTGTCTAGGACTACTCCCACAGCGTAATCGCTTGCGTCACACATGATAGTAAAAGATTCTGACCAATCTAGACTAACTATAACCAGAGCTGAAACTAGCCTCTCTTTAATTAACTCAAAAGCTTGGGCACATTCTTCGTTGAACACAAATGGTGTGTCTTTTGCAACAATTGACTCAATGTTTTTGATATCTGAGCAAAATCCTTGATGAATAGTCTATAAAAATTGGCATGACCGAGAAAGTTTCGAATACTTCGAATAGTAGTGGCATGTGGTAGCTTTTCTATGACTTCGATTTTTGATTTTTCAACTTATAATCCCTTTTTTGAGATTTTGTGTCCTAAAACAATTCACTCATTTACCATAAAATGACATTTTCCTAGTTGAGCACCAAATCCGTCTTTTCGCATCGCTCGAGAACCTATTCTAAATTTCCCAAGCACTCTGTAAACGAATCACCATATACTAAGAAGTTATCCATAAAGTATTATTCTAACATATTAGCAAAAATTATTGTCATACACCTCATAAAAGTGGTTGGAACATTGCCAAGTCCAAAGAACAATTTACGAAAGGCGTATGTTCCAAAAAGACTAGTGAAGGTAGTCTTTTCCTAATCGTCTGGGTGTATTGGAATCTGGTGGTAGCCTGAATATCCATCTAAAAAGCAATAATACTCTTTTCTCACCAACCTGTCTAACATCTAGTCAATAAATGGGAGCGTGAAATGATCTTTCTTAGTTACATCATTCAATTTCCTATAATCAATACAAACTCTCCATTTGGTTACCATTCATGTTGGAATGCGTTCATGCTTTTCATTTGTTACTTCCATTAGACCACCTTTCTTTGGAACGCATTGTGTTGGACTCACCCATTCCTTGCTAGATATTGAGTACAAAATTCCCGCATCCAACCACTTTCGCAACTCTTTTTTCCATACTTCATGCATTGCTGGATTGAGTCGTCATTGTGCGTCTACCACCGGTTTCTTGCTTTATTCCAATTGGATTTTATGTTGGCAAAGAACAGGATTAATTCCTTTATGTCAGCAATTGTCCATCCGATTTCCCTTTTGTGTGCTTTTAGGACTTTCAACAGTTATTTTCATGTTCGGATGATAGATGAGCTGCTATAATTACAGGTAAAGTGTTGTTTTCATCGAGATACCCGTATTTCAAATGTGTCAGAACTATTTCCAATTCCAAGTTTGGTAGCTTAATGATCGATAGAACCATCTTATCAGGCGAAACACCCTCCATGTTCAATGGTTCCTTACAATGTTTCCATTAGTCTATTCAATAAATTCATTCTAGATGATTTCTTGTAACCTCTTCTTCCATCTCTTCCTCCATCTTTTCTTCCATATCAGATGTGTCTGAATGATCATCTATTGACTCCTTATTGCTCAATCCAACTAGTTCATTACCTAAATTGTCCTCCTCTATTTCAATACCAACTACCTCATTCATTTTCATCGACATATCTATTGGTTCAAGCTCGTAGGTCTTCCTCCAAGTATGAGCATTGCTATTTACTTTTTTGAACAACACAATTAATTTATGAGTAGATTTAGTCCAAACACTTCCTCCTGCTATAATGTCAAATTGGTGTTGACTATCGTAATTTAAACCCCTATAAAAATGTTGTAGTTGAACTGCAAGATCGACACCTCTTCCAAGCACTTTCTGAAGAATCATTTTGAACCGGTTCTACGCTTGTCCTAATGTCTCTGCTGGGCTTTGTTTGAACTTCAACAATTCTTCGTATGTACCTAGAATGGAAGGAATAGGTATAAGCCTCCATAAAAACAACTGTACAAACTTTTCCCATGATGTTATAGTGCCCTGTGGTAATTCCAACAATTCCTCAACTCGACCTTCAAGTGCAAAAGGGATTAGTAGTAATTTAACAGCTTCATCGAAAACTCTCAAATACCTTACAATATTGCAGATCTATTCAAATCTCCTCAAGAATACCACTAAATCCAAATCAAATTCGTCACTATACTAAAGATTCATTGACACCCAAGTTAACAATGCAGGATTAATATCAAAGAGAGTCCCATGAACAACGAGTTTTGCTATTCTTGGATGAATCTAGCTCGTGTCGAATATTGTCTGTCCCAAGAGAGTTGTCATCATTTACTCCAAATAATCTGTAACACCCCTTACCCGTATCTAAGGCTGGAACAGAGTACGAGGCATTACTAGACTTAACAATACACATAGACGAAAATCGGGCCATAAAATTTCATTTAATTCAAAACATTTCGAACATATGCATAACAAACAAAGTTAACTATATCATTACATCAAAACATAGGACATAGCACGATTAATTAACTTATAAACTATAATGGATAAGGACCACATCTCATAATCATATACGATAACTCAATGCAGACTGATACGTATGGTTCCTATACATGCCACTCACTTAATATTTCTAATATTTGAATTAATTCTCCCAAAAATGATAGTTTGATAATGTGATTTTACCTCCGACGATCTCTAACCCCGAGCCAACCTGCATACTAAAGAAATGGAGAGTATGGGTAAGCTTCACGCTTAGTAAGTTCATATGAAAATAATAAGCAATTACTACTATGCTTTTCAAGATAAAACACTATAATTGTACAATTACACATATTCAGGTTAAGCTGTGTTATCGAGTTACAGTTACTAAATCATTCATATCTAAAGCTACAAAACTCCAAATTTAGTTTTGTTAATTTTAATTGAAACTAGATTCATATATCTTTCTCCCATAAAATTTCCAGAATTTTTGGTTTATCCAATTAGTACAGTTTATTAGTTAAAGTCTCCCCTATTTCAGAGTACGACTACTCTGACCTCTGTGCACTACGAACAAAATTTCTCCCTGTACAGAATTCCAACGACCATGCCATTTGTTTCCCTTAAAAATAGACTCAATAAGGAATCCATTCATGTAAAATATGACTCTTAATAGTTTTTTTAAAATTTATGGTGAATTTCTAAAGTCAGAACAGGGGATCTCAAATTCATTCAGACCCTGTTTCACAAGAATTCAAATATCACACAATATAGAATTCTTTTGCTTCCCCTGTTTCTTTCATGTGAAAATAGACTCATTAATCTTTATTTTCATATATCATTTTCATTTTTATTAAACTTCCACAATATTTAGTGAATTTTCAAAGTCACGTCACTGCTGCTGTCCAAAATAATTTTATTGCTAATTCACTCTTTCACACTTTCTTTGTATTAACCTCATTTTAACATACATATCACAAATCACTTTCATCACATTTCATACATCACAAGTATAGGCCCATGATTACAAGGTCACCATAAAATCATCCTCATGTATAACTTACTTGTTTATAACCTTACCACACCCTGGTCACTTAATGAACACATCATTCACATAAGCAAATTCCTGTACTTATTCATCACAAAACTCACAAAGCAGTACATAGTAAGTCTCCCGTTGAACACTTCGGATCAATCCTCGATACTTGGTGGTTTCAGAACATAGCTCCACCCATCATTAAGTTCGGCTCTCTTGTACACATGGTGAACACTTAGTATCACCCATGTGACCTAGCCAGTTTATCTCGTAGCTCTCTTGTCTACATGGTGTCCTTCACCTGGAACCACACATGCGACCTAGCTACATATATCCCGTAGCTCTCTTGTCTACATGGTGTACATATAGTATCACCCATGCGACCTAGCTACATCATAATGTCTCGTAGCTCTCTTGTACACATGATGTGCACTCAGCACCATACATGTGACCTAGCTACATACCATCTGTATCATCCAATCTTTCTGAAGGTTCAACTGGGATTTCTCTCTTTTCCAACAATTTCACCAATCAAGTAATTATCAACAAACATATTTCTAATATTATTATAAAATATCATAATACAAGTAAAATTGATATATTACTTACATCTCATTTAATATCAAGGCAATAATATTAAATTACACATTGCATTATTAAAAATCATATGAACTTACAATTGCTCATAATATCTATAATCATAGAAATCACATTTATGTATGATAATTCAATGCACTTCATGTACCATAGACATATTTTTAAATCAATTCATAAACTTAGCACCATAACATTTAATTTAACATAATTCAATTAATTCACTAAATTTAACTTTCAAATATAAATTACAACATTATTGCAGTATTATTATCATACCAACTTACCTCGATCCAGAAACGGCAATTTACTATTTTAGTCCATAACCTTGTATTTTCCCGATTTAAGCTCGAATCTCGATTTCCTTCATCTATAATATCACATTTAGCCTAATAATTAGTCACATTATTCATACGTCTCCAAAAATCATATTTTTACAAATTTTCATTTTGACCCCTAAACTTTTGCATATTTGAACTTTTGCCCCAAGGTTCGGAAATTAAACTTCATCCTATTTTCTTATGTTTTATGACATGCTGATCATTTTTCCCTTCTATGGCAACATCAAATTCTCACTCTAACATGTACTTATGACTATTAGGTATTTTTACCGATTAAGCCCTTTTACTCGTTTTCACTTAAAACCGAGTAGCACAAGTTGTTTAACATAATTTAAAACCTCATATTCTATCATAAAACACCAAAATACACAAATTTAACCTATGGGTATTTTTCCAAATACGAACCCTAGGTTGAATTATTGCTAGCATAAGCTTAATCAAGTTACCGGGATTCCAAAAACGTAAAGAACTTGAAAAACGGGGTTAGAACGGACTTACTATTGAGCTTGGAAAGCTTGAAAACCCTAGCCATGGCTTCCCTCATGCTAAATTCGGCCTCCATGAAAAAAATGAGTCAATTTTGGCTTTATTTTCCCTTTTTGTTTCTTTTAATTACCAAATGACTAAAATGCCCTTACTACTAAACTTTCCAAAAATTCCATCCATGTCCAATTTTTGTCCATAGACTTAGAAATTGGTCAAATTGCTATTTAAGATCTCCTCATTAATATTCGAAAGCAATTTCATACTAAAAACTTCTAGAATGCAAGTTTTGCAAATTATTCAATTTAGTCCCTAATTTCAATTTAAGCACTTTATGCATAAAATTTCTTCACGAAATTTTCACACAATCATGCAATCATGTCATAGACCTCAAAATAATCATAAAATAATTATTTCTATCTTAGATTTGTGGTCACGAAACCACTATTCCGATTAGGCCCTTATTCGGGATATTACATAATCAGTCCCCTATGTCCAATAATTAAAAATCAAAGTTAAAATTAGTAATTTAAAATTAAATATGACAAACAAATAAATAAACATAACTAAAATTAAATTTTGTATCTATAATTCTAAATATTCCTATTTATCCTATCAAATGCAGAAAATTAAACTCAAGTCTAATGTCGAAACCTTCTCGACAATGACACCAACAACTTGATTGTCACCAAACGTGCGAACGTCTAGACTGGAAATATTGCAGCAAAATAGATAATTAATTAAACAACAGTGTCTGCAAGTATACAAGTCAAATTGTAATATAGATTAGTGTTACAACGAAACACTAGGGCTAAATAGTACTAACTTCAAATTATATTACGAAAACCCAAATTAAAATGAATTAATTAAACTAACATAAAATTATTTAAGACTAAAAATCAACCAATTAACAACCAAAATTTAATCCAATAAAACAAGCAAGGGATTAACTCACTTCAGTGCTCCTAATTAACTTCAAAACATGGGTTTTATTGAGTGCTATTAATTAACCAATTATTACCTCTCAGCCTCTGACTAATTAATTAATCGACCAATACATGTTTACCTCTTGGCCTCACTTTCTTGATTAGGATAAATTATGAATCACTCGGTAAAATTATCATTTGATCTCATTTACCCTAAATTACTTCTTAGGGGCATCATCCTAGGGTTTAATCGTGCATAATTTAAACCAACTCAAATTTCAACCCTAATTCATTCGTTGACTAGTTACACATCCATTCGCTAATCTAAGTAAATTACCTACTCATGGATCTAGATATAATAATCCCTAAACGTATATTTAACATACAAAACAAAAAAATTAAATAGAAGAAGAAAATAGAGAAATAAGTTCGTTCCGATATCGATTTGAGCTCAGAAGCAAAATCTCCTTTAGCAGTTGCAAAAATCACTTCGATTGTAATTGGAATCAATAAATAAAAAGTGAAAAACTACTATATTAAAACCTTAGATCGAAATTGAATCCAAGTTAAACAAGAACAAAAGTACTTGAAGGTCTAAATTGAAAGAAAATAAAAAACTAAGTAAAAACCCTAAAAATAACTAAGTGGCTCATTTGGCCAAGCCTCCTCAAATGAGACTTAACATGTCTATTTATAGAGTTTATAATCACACCTAATTAGGGTTACTAAACAACCCAAAAATCTAATTAAGTTACATTGTGTGGATTAAAATACCCTTAATTAAAATTTCATCTCGTCGCCCGGTGTCGTGACGCCACAGGACTGGTGTCGTGACGCCACAGGACCGGTGTTGCAACACTGCATTCATTTTCTGTGTACTTTGGCTTTGAAGTTCTATGTTGCGACACCACTCCTCGATGTCGCGACGTTGCAGTCGTCCTTTGTCTTTTAAGCCCGAAAACAATGTCCTACACACTAGATAGAGCTGTTAGATTATCCCTAGGCCCGTAGTGGCCCATTAGATCATTACATAACTCAAAATTGTGTAAAAATGCTTATTTTGCATAATTTAAACATAATAATAAAAACTGTAAATGCAATAAATACATATAAAAATACTAAAAAATAAACTCATTAAGTGTCGAAAAAACCTTAATTTGCCACAACGAGTTGTGGCATATCACATGCTACTGATGCAATCATGGGCGAGGTATCAGTTGTCTTTTTTATGTCCTGAAGTTGACTACCCTTATACATTCCCACTCATAATAAGGTAAAATTCATTTGATAATATACCATCCATAATAAAATTTTTAAAATTTTGTATTAACATATTATTTGAATAGGTGGAACCATGGGTTGAGTTACGTAGGACTACCGGAGGAGCTCAAAGATATATGGATACTCTTACATCATCAATCGGAAGTAGATGTATGTATTTGAAAATTTCAATTATATAATATTAACGTAGTTGATTTAAAAATTAATAGTAAATATATAATTAAAATTATTGTTGTACTATAGTTTGAATGGACACCATATGTAACATCCCGAAATAGGGCCTAAACGGAACAGTGGTTGCGAAACCACAAATTCGAGGTAGAAAAATTTATTTTATTATTATTTTGAGGTCTATGATATGTTTTCATGATTGTGTGAAAATTTCGTGAAGAAATTCTATGCATAAAGTGCTTAAGTTGAGATTAGGGACTAAATCGAATAATTTGCAAAACTTGCATTCTAGAAGTTTTTAGTATAAAATTGCTTTGAAATATTAATTAGGAGGTCTTAAATAGCAATTTGACCTATTTTAAGTTCATGGGCAACATTAGGACATGGAAGGAATTTTTGAAAGTTTAGTAGTAAGGGCATTTTGGTCATTTAGGGGTAAAATGAATTAAAATACAAAATTAAAAGCCAATTTTGCTCATCTTCTTCATGGAGGCCGAAATTAGCATGGGGGAAGCCATGGCTAGGGTTTTCAAGCTTTCCAAGCTCAATAGTAAGTGATTCCAAGCCCCGTTTTTAATGTTCTTTACGTTTTTGGAATCCCGGTAGCTCGATTAAGCTTATGCTAGTAATAATTCAACCTAGAGTTCATATTTGGAAAAATACCCATAGGTGAAATTTGTGTATTTTGGTGTTTTATGATAGAATATGAGGTTTTAAATTATGTTAGACAATTTGTACTACTCGGTTTTAAGCAAAAACGAGTAAAAGGACTTAATTGGTAAAAATACCTAATAGTCATAAGTGCTTGTTAGAGTATGAATTTGATGCTGCCATAGAAGGGAAAAATGACCAGCATGTCATGAAACATAAGAAAATAGGCTGAAGTTTAATTTACGAGCTTTGGGGCAAAAGTGTAAATATGCAAAGTTTAGGGGCAAAATTGTAATTTTGCCAAAATATGATTTTGAGTCAATTTGAATAATGTGAGTCCTAATTAGACTATATTTTAAATGATAGAGCAAGGAAAACTGAAATTCGGGCTAAAATGGAGAAAATACCAAGTTGTGGACGAAATGGTAAAAGTAGTTATTTTTGCATACGAGGTAAGTTTACATAAAAAATAAATGCAATATTCTTTTATTTTACATTATTATTGTAAATTTCAGCATTTATATACTTATTTTATGAGAATATTTAAAGTCAAATTAAAGGCAAAGTGACAGAGAAAAAGCATTAGGAAGCCCCGTTTGAACCTTAGGAATGTTAGGATATTGGGGTTGACAGAGGACAGACAGACAGAATGAGCCATGTAAGTCCATATCAGATATATGGCTTTGGAGACAGGAATGAGCCATGTAAGCCCATATTAGACATATATATGGCATTGGAGACAGGAATAATTCATGTAAGTCCATGTCGAAGACATGGCATTGGCAGGATATTGATAGACAGGAACGACCCCAGTATCCTTAGTATTCCGAGTGGTTCAATGGGTCATTGTACACGTTAAATTACAGTGAATTATCAGCAAAAGGGAAGGTAGATTATATTTATGAATAGTGAAAGGTCGTAAAGAAAGAAGGTAAGTAAGTAAAGAAGAAGGTAGAAAATGAGAAGTAAAGAAAGTTTATGAGGCTAGGTGACATTATGTATAATCATTCATTATGTTGAATGTTGTAATTTATTTGCTTGTAAACTTACTAAGCCTAGTGCTTACTCTCTTTATTTTCTTTTTCTTATAGTTTTTATCAAGCCACTCGGGGATCGAAGGAAACGTCGGAGACCCGATCACACTATCGAAGAAATCACATTGGTATAGTTAGACGTTTAGTTTTGTGTATGGCATGTATAGGAACTTGGTTTCTTTTGATATGATATGATCAATGAATGATGTGTAAATACTTGCTAGTGATTAGCTAATAGAATGGCTGATGATATACATGTTTAATTGTATGTATGAATAAGTAGTAACTATCACATGAAAACTAAGAAAAATATGAAAGTAACTTAAAAACAGATTCAAGTATCAGAAATAATGTGATTTTGAAAAATCGCTAAAAATCGTAGAGACATGGTTTAATGGTGAATAATATATGAAATTAAAGCTTATTGTGTCTATTTTCTTATGGAATAAGCAAAACAGGTAAAGGTATTATATTTTATGAGATATATGAGTTTTAGTGAAACAGGGTCAGAGAAAATTCTAGATCCCCTGTTTCAACTTTGGAAATTCACCATAAATTGTAAAAAAATAATTAGGTGGTGTAATTTATATGGTTAGAATCCTTATTGAATATAGTTTTAATATAAACAAACAGTATAGTTATATTAATTTTGTATAGGGAGAAAGTGGTTCGTAGTAAGTAGAGGTCAGTGCAGTCGAATTCTGAAACAGGGGTAACTTTAACTAATAAACTGTACTAATTGGCTAAGTCAAAAATTCTAGAAAAAATTAGTAGATAGATATATGATTCTAGTTTCAGAAAAAATTATGGATCTAAATTTTGAGTTTCAGAACTCAAGATATGAATTTTTAGGCGACTACCACGCAGAATGACAGCACATTCGAAAAGTTTAAATAAACAATTTTAAAACTATTTAAGTGATAGATTAAGTTTAGTAATGCCTCGTGTGCTCGATTTTGGCAACAGTCTCGGGTAAGGGTGTTACATTTATTGGTATCGAGCAGGTTTAGTCGGTTCTCGGAATAGTTAGTGTGAGTAAATGTCTAGCTATACATGTCATACCAGATTTTGATAGTGTGACGACTCCTGACGATTTTTAAATATTTTGTTTTATTGTAATGGATCCCGAGCGAGCTGGTGATGATGATGTAGAAAGTAATGCGCTTTGCTCGCGGAAGGGTAGTAGCGCCATCCGAGAATAGGCCATGAATGATTAATCGTGGAGGAGTGACTCGAGAAGCTCTCTTCCAAGCTTTGAATAATTGGTTTGCCGAGTTCGTTAAATGCGAATCCGGTAGTTAGACCTCCACCCCTCATGACTCTCAGGCTACCCATGTAGCTCAAGCTTCCCACTCCACAGTACAATGATAAGAGAAAAGCCACCAGTTGATAGAATCGGAAACAAGGGGCGAAAGAGTTCCGAGCAACAAAACATGATGATGCAGAAAGAGCAAAATTTTGGTTAGAAAATACTATCAGAGTCTTTGATGAATTATCTTGTACACCCGAGGAATGTATGAAATGTGTAATATTACTTCTTAGAGACTCACCTACTCTACTGGTGGAAGACACTTGTATCAGGTTGTACCAAAGGAGAGGATCACTTGGGATTTCTTTCAGGAGGAATTTCGTAAAAAGTACATCAGTCAGGGGTTTATTGACCAGAAGAGAAAGGAATTCCTGGAATTGAAACAAGGTAATATGACGAATCGATGAGATTGTGCATAAGTTATCAGCAACTTGACAAGGTAACAATGAAAGAACAAGTATCCATTGCCTAGAATTGATGATCTGTTTGATCAATTGAAGGGAGCTCTTGTGTTCTCCAAGATAGATTTGAGATCCGGATACTATCGGTTGCGAGTTAAAGAGTTAGATGTCCCAAGATCGCTTTTCCGGACTAGGTATGGTCATTATGAGTTCCTTGTGATGCCATTTAACTTGACTAATGCTCCTGCCATTTTCATGGACTTAATGAACCGAATTTTTAGACCGTACTTGGATAAGTTTGTAGTTGTGTTCATTGATGATATCTTGATTTATTCTCATGATGAGACCGAGAGCATGCGAGCATTTGAGAACAGCTTTACATATTCGAGAGATAATCGGTTGTATGCCAAGTTCAGTAAAAGTGAATTCTGGTTACGAGAAGTTGGTTTTCTAGGACATATTGTCTCAGGTGAAGGTATTAAGGTTGATTCGAGCAAGATTTCAGCCATTGTTAATTGGAAGCCTCCTAGAAATGTATCAGAAGTTAGAAGTTTTCTTGGTCTTGCTTGATATTATAGGCGATTTGTAGAGGGATTTTCCATGATAGCTACCCCACTAATAAAATTGCTGCGAAAGGATATCAAGTTTGAATGGACTGAGAAGTGTGAACAGAGTTTTGACAAGTTAAAAGCATCGTTGACTAAAGCTCCTGTTTTAGTACAACTAGAACCAGGTAAGGAGTTTGTGATTTACAACAATGATGCGTCCATGAATGGACTTGGTTGTGTACTTATGCGGAAGGGAAGGTAATTGCTTATGCTTTTAGACAGCTAAAGCCACATGAAAAGAACTATCCGACACATGATTTAGAGCTAGCTGCCATTATTTTTGCGTTGAAGATTTGGAGACATCATTTGTACGGTGAGAAGTGCCACATATTCACTGATCACAAAAGTTTGAAATTGAAGCAAAGAAGATGGCTAGAGTTGATTAAAGATTATGAGCTAGTGATTGATTATCACCCGTATGTATGTGTACCAAGAATGATGAGCTTATTCGAAAGATCTTACAGGGAAGTACATAGTAGTTTTTTTTGTCTATTCATCCAGTAGTACAAAGATGTATAATGATTTGAAGAAAATGTACTTGTGGGTAGGAATAAAAAGGGACATTTCGAGTTTGTTTCTAGATGTTTGATCTGTCGGCAGTAAAGGCCGAACATCGTACCTTCGAGTTTATTGCAGCTGTGCTAGTCCCCGAATGGAAATGGAATCGAGTTATTATAGATTTTGTGACAGATTGCCGCCGTTTACAGAAAGAAAGATGCGATGGGTTGTGATTGATAAGTTAACGAAGTCGGCTCATTTTATCCCGGTTCGTATGGATTTTTCACTTGACAAGTTGGTCGAGTTGTATATTTGAGAGATAGTCGGACTACATGGGGTAGACGAGGCTACATGGGAACTCAAGAGAGAAATGCTATAGCGAAACCACAAATCCGAGACTAGAAATCTCTTTTGCACGTAAGATTTTGCATAAAGTGCTTAAGAGATTAGAAAAATCGATCCTTGCATTCTAGAAGTTTTTAGTATGAAATTGGAAATATTAATTAGAAAATGAAATAACATCCATGGAAACATTAGGACCTGGAAGGAATTTTGAAAGTTTAGTAGTAAGGGCATTTTGGTTGCGAAACCACAAAAAATACAGGTAGAAAAATTTATTTTATTATTATTTTGAGGTCTATGATATGAGGTTTTAAATTATGTTAGACAATTTGTACTACTCGGTTTAAGCAAAAAAATACGATAGTAAAATGATAGAATATGAGGTTTTAAATTATGTTAGACAATTTGTACTACTGGTAAAAATACCTAATAGTCATAAGTGCTTGTTAGAGTATGAATTTGATGCTGCCATAGAAGGGAAAAATGACCAGCATGTCATGAAACATAAGAAAATAGGCTGAAGTTTAATTTACGAGCTTTGGGGCAAAAGTGTAAATATGCAAAAGTTTAGGGGCAAAATTGTAATTTTGCAAAAATATGATTTTGAGTCAATTTGAATAATGTGAGTCCTAATTAGACTATATTTTAAATGATAGAGCAAGGAAAACTGAAATTCGGGCTAAAATGGAGAAAATACCAAGTTGTGGACGAAATGGTAAAAGTAGCTATTTTTGCATACGAGGTAAGTTTACAGTAAATAAATGCAATATTCTTTTATTTTACATTATTATTGTAAATTTCCAGCATTTATATACTTATTTTATGAGAATATTTAAAGTCAAATTAAAGGCAAAGTGACAGAGAAAAAAGCATTAGGAAGCCCTGCTTGAACCTTAGGAATGTTAGGATATTGGGGTTGACAGGACAGACAGACGAGGAATGAGCCATGTAAGTCCATATCAGATATATGGCTTTGGAGACAGGAATGAGCCATGTAAGCCCATATTAGACATATATATGGCATTGGAGACAGGAATAATTCATGTAAGTCCATGTCGAAGACATGGCATTGGCGGATATTGATAGACGAGAACGACCCGGTATCCTTAGTATTCCGAGTGGTTCAATGGGTCATTGTACACGTTAAATTACAGTGAATTATCAGCAAAAGGGAAGGTAGATTATATTTATGAATAGTGAAAGGTCGGGTAAGAAAGAAGGTAAGTAAGTAAGTAAAGAAGAAGGTAGAAAATGAGAAGTAAAGAAAGTTTATGAGGCTAGGTGACATTATGTATAATCATTCATTATGCTTGAATGTTGTAATTTATTTGCTTGTAAGCTTACTAAGCCTAGTGCTTACTCTCTTTATTTTCTTTTTCTTATAGTTTTTATCAAGCCACTCGGGGATCGAAGGAAACGTCGGAGACCCGATCACACTATCGAAGAAATCACATTGGTATAGTTAGACGTTTAGTTTTGTGTATGGCATGTATAGGAACTTGGTTTCTTTTGATATGATATGATCAATGAATGATGTGTAAATACTTGCTAGTGATTAGCTAATAGAATGGCTGATGATATACATGTTTAATTGTATGTATGAATAAGTAGTAACTATCACATGAAAACTAAGAAAAATATGAAAGTAACTTAAAAACAGATTCAAGTATCAGAAATAATGTGATTTTGAAAAATCGCTAAAAATCATAGAGACATGGTTTAATGGTGAATAATATATGAAATTAAAGCTTATTGTGTCTATTTTCTTATGGAATAAGCAAAACAGGTAAAGGTATTATATTTTATGAGATATCTGAGTTTTAGTAAACAGGGTCAGAGAAAATTCTAGATCCCCTGTTTTAACTTTGGAAATTCACCATAAATTGTAAAAAAATAATTAGGTGGTGTAATTTATATGGTTAGAATCCTTATTGAATCTAGTTTTAATATAAACAAACAGTATAGTTATATTAATTTTGTATAGGGAGAAAAGTGGTTTGTAGTAAGTAGAGGTCAGTGCAGTCAAATTCTGAAACAGGGGTAACTTTAACTAATAAACTGTACTAATTGGCTAAGTAAAAAATTTTAGAAAAAAATTAGTAGATAGATATATGAGTCTAGTTTCAGAAAAAAATTACGGATCTAAATTTTGAGTTTCAGAACTCAAGATATGAATTTTTAGGCGACTACCACGCAGAATGACAGCACATTCCGAAAAGTTTAAATAAACAATTTTAAAACTATTTAAGTGATAGATTAAGTTTAGTAATGCCTCGTGCTCGATTTTGGCAACAGTCTCGGGTAAGGGGTGTTACACCATACTTCGATCCGAGAATTGAAATATGCATCCCATCTGAATTCTTGGTGAATCCCAACATCTAGCACATGAAGGTGCCATTGGTAGTGTACACTACGGTGGAAGTGCACGAATCTAATAGATTTATGCTGTAATTTGGGTTTAGGTAAATGATTCTGTTAGCACCCCTAGAAATTAAAGATCTGTACAATATCGACTTGCGGGGTGAACCGATGAAAATTGGCTTACATTGCACATGCAACATATCAACATTTAGAACCATAGGTATGACTTTATACCTAATTGCGAACCCATTATCGCTTGGGAATTAGCTTGTGATCCGAAGTACATGTCATGATTTAGACATCATGACAAGTCATATCTATTATCAGAGCAGGCGAGGAGTAGACAACGTTATACAAGGTCTCGACAAGCGCCTAGGAATCCAAAGTTTAGAGTAGCTACCAAGGCGGGTCCATCATTGACACCAACACAAGAAGAGGCATTGATGGCCGCAGCACCCCTCGGTCGGTATAACTTGACATATTCCGGTACTTTCACTAATCCCGTCATTTTTACACAAGCACCACATATTGCACCATATTTCTCTATTTCAACACCATCTCTAGGTTTTTTTTTTACACCATCACCCCTTTCCCCACCATATTACACGACAATTTCGACGATGACATATACATCGACTATGTTTATGACACTGACAAGAAGTCCATATTTTCTACCATCGGTGTATGGGACACAATATACTTATACACCACTAGTGTCGCAAACACCTCTAGAATCATTGTTCTACCAAAGTGGATCATCTTAAAAACCAGTGTCACAATCACCTGTTTGTAGAACAGTAGAGACATGATGGCGACCGAGGAGCACACCGCAATCAACCACGGATGAAGGTGAAGAAGAGGAGGGGTCGGAACCATAACATGTAGCCGAGGGTGGAAGTGACGATGAAGACAAAGAAGAGGAGTCGAAATCACAACTTGAACGAAGAAGAAATCCGTCTCGGAACTGATGACCACCCTGTTGTGGTGAAGAAGAAGAGGGGTCGGAACCATAACATGTACCCGAGGGTGGAAGTGACAATGAAGACAAAGAAGAGGATTCGAAATCACAACTTGATTGAAGAAGAAATCCGTCTCGGAACTGATGACCACCCTGTTGTAGCACACATTTTGCTCGACGACACATGATTTTTTTTTTGTACTTGTTAAGTGAATCTTAATTGTTTAGCTAAGTTTTAGTCGATAAGATTGTACGGATATTGGATATGAAATGTTTTTAAATAAATATTGTTTTTGAATCAAAACTGGTTGTTGTTGTCATTTTATATTGTTAAGCCAAGTTTTATTCGGTCATTTTATATAGATATTACAAATTTGTACAAGGATCCAGTTTTCACGAGAAAAATGGAATAAAGTTGCATATTGTATTGTTCTCTATACTATAATAAACCAATATTTACAAATTAAAAAAAATGAGAATGAATGAAAAAATCAACAAATAGTGGTTGAAAAATTAATAAATTGGTTCATGAGGTCTTGTCCTGTGGACATGTCGGCCTTGTATGCCTTGGGTTCCTACATTAACCGCATAACCTTTGTTGGTTTTTCCTCTCCTGAATATCCATGTTGTTGCGTATCCGAGTAGAATTCGATCAACCTTTTAGTTTGTGACACAATGAACTATTGGAGACCAACTTGAATGGAGCGTTCAATACCACTGGCCACATACTTTCATCTAGGACCAGTGGGAATTAATACTTCCACACATTATACATGTGTCGTAGTTTGTACAATTCGTCCACAAAGCTCATGTGATCCAAACATACCGAGGAACACTTTGCAATTGCATGAGCGCATGAAAAACGAAGTGCATTAAATCTCATACAGTCGTAGGTTCCTCGTATCAAATTTACACGGTACGCTCCCCTGGTAATAACTTGGTTGGGCTTGCCGAACTCTGTAACCCAAAATGATAGGTTTTCGGGCGAGTGACATATTGAATGCATACAGTTCACTCATTTTATAGCCTTTCTAATTTCTTTCATAATGTCCTTGCACCAAACATGACCGTCCTTCATCTATCCACCATATTTTTCTGCTCACTTTGGAAATAGTGTTGCCAATGCGGAAATATTCAACACGGAATTGATGTATTCCGTCAAGTTTTTCATCATGTGTTTGTATTGTAAACCACCGTCATACAATTTTGTCTACTGGTTGAAGTGTATGTTAGCAAGGTATCTCGCATCACAATTGTTAATGACCTGTAATTTTTTCAACATTTCAAGGAAACGGTGTTTGACGAGCTTGTACCCTGTTGAAAAAAGTACATAGTTTATCCATTAATCCCAACATGTAATAGCCTAAATTTTCAGTGGTGTCGGAACAGTGATTAGAGATCACTAAATCCGACAAATGAGTAGAAAATATTATTAATTTAGTGAATATAAGTTAGATATGAAGTTAGGAAAATTTTTGAAGTAGCGAATAGTGGATTAGAAATAAATATTAAAATAATTATAAAAAAACGAGGTATCGAGACTTTGAAAATTTTAAATCGAGCCATAAATATTTTTATAAATATTTATGGAGTTAATAAGTTAGTATTAAAGTTTCATCGAGAAATTTTAAAGTTCCAATAGTTAATTGAATAAAAAGGACTAAATTGTAACAAATGTAAAATTTTGGAAAATGATTAAATAGCTTAAATGATAAAAGAAAGAGGGTTTAAAAGGTAAATAGACCCAATGTCTATTTGGGCTGGATGGCAAAGGCATGAAATCAGCAAGAAAATAAGGAGAATTAAGGGTAAAATAGGAATATTGCAAAATTTACTTAATAAAGCTAGGACTAAAGTGGAATTATCTAGATTTCTCTTTATTTTTCTACATTCTCACCAGCAAAAGCACCATAGAAGGGTTTCCTTAACAGGTTTTTCATATTTTTACTGCAAGTAAGTTTGATTCTTGATTATTTCTTGAAATTTTTGTGTTTTTGTGACTTTTACAACTAGGTCCACTTGTTGAATTCATTAGTTTTTGATTCTATGAAAGAAATTGAAAGTTGCTATGAATATGTGTAGAAAGTATATGATTATTTAGCAGGGAATTAGAGTTTTAAATTGTTTATATACTTATTTTATTGAAAGAATTGAATAGAAAGTAAATGTTTGGGACCTAATAGTGAAAGGGTTTGAGTTAAGGTTTTATGTGGAAATTCTGAATTTAAATAATTATGAAATAACTTATAATGTCTAGGTAAAGCATTAATTGGGAAAAATTAGCTTAATTGAGTGGTTAATTGAGCAAGGATTGAATTGTATGAACTGTGAAATTTAGGGCAAAAATCAAAATCAACATTTTGCACTAAAACTGTTTTGGACAGCAGCAGTAGTCTAACTTTGAAAAATCACCAAAAATTGTAGAAATGGAATTAGAGGATGAATAAAATATAAAATTAAATCTTATTGAGTCTAGTTTCTTATAAAGAAATAATGTAAGCAAAGGAATTGTAAATCATGAGATATAATAGATTTTGTGAGACAATGTTAGAATGATTTCGGGTTCCCCTGTTCTGACTTTGGAAAATCATCAACAATTGGAGAAAAATAATTAGGGGATTAAATTTATATGTTTAAAATCCTTAATAAGTCTATTTTCAAAAAAAACAAACATGGACATCATCTGAATTTCGTACGAGGAGATAATAATTTTTTAGTGAAGAGGGGTCGGAATTTTTAGACAGCAAAACAGGGGTGACTTTAAAGAATAAACTGTACTTATTGGATAAACCAAAAATTCTAAAAATTTTATGATAAGAATATATGTGAGTCTAGTTTTAAGGAAAATTAGTAGATCCTAATTTGGAGTTCTGTAGCTTAAGATAAAAATAATGTAGTGACTATGACACAGATGGACAGCATTGGAATATACATAAGTAAATAATGAAATTATAGATAATATTACTTATAAGCGGGTTATAAGCATTAAGAGTGTGAAATAGAGTGAAGATGAAGTCAATACTGATAAGTGAATGATTTTACAATGATAGATCGAGAACCTGAAGCAAGTCGTGGAAAAGAAAAAGTAGCTGATTAGCCCCTGAACTTTCACAAATTTTGCAAATTGACCCAGGTAAGTTCATATGGTTGAAATTTAATGATTAAATGTTAATTTTATGAATTATATAATGTATGATGAGATATATTTGTTGACGAATGGAGAATAAAATAACAACCCGAAAACTAAATAAATGATCAAATTGAGCGGAACGTCGGGTTTGAGTACTTCTGATCAGTGACAAGTGATAAGTGGTAGCCTTAGCTACACTTATCTGATCAGTGACAAGTGATAAGTGGTAAGTGGCAGCTTTAGCTACACTTATCTGATCAGTGACAAGTGATAAATGTGATCAGTGTAAGACCGTGACAGGACTATGGCTTCAAAAAGTGATAAGTGATCATACGCAAGACCATAGTTATACTATGGCAAAGTGGAAGTGAAGTACTCAATTTCAGGTAACCGTTCCCTAATTTGGTTAAGAATGATATGTGACAAATGGGCCCAAAAGAATTAAAGGAAATGAATAAGTGGTAGTGAGTTTATACAAGGAAACTCACCAATGATTGTGGTTGACAGGTGAACTTAATAATTGTATATATTGTATAAATGTATAAATATTTGGTAAGATTTATGTTTTATACCTATGAACTTACTAAGCTTCTATAAGCTTACTTGAGTGTATTCAATGTCTCTTGTAGATTGACGTGGAAGTATACGGAGGATCGGATCAACATAGAGAATCACACTATCCAGATTATCTCCGATAGCTTTTGTAAATTTCTTTTTTGATTTATATGGCATCTATAAGATTTGATGATTATATAAATGCTAAGTCTTGTTTAATGAATATGCATTAAAGTAAAGAATGATGAATATGTTAAATGGTATAATTATAATAGAAGTATAATTTGGTATCAAATTGGTTGAAATGAATTGGTTGGTTGGATTGGTCTTGGTTTTAAAATTTGCAGGGAAGGTTAGATATTTATAAAGGGGTTATATTGAGCTTATAAAAAAAACTTTTGGATTTTGCGAAAAATTCCCTATGGTTTCGATTTAATTCTGGTTGGTCCCGAAGTATGTTTTGGGCTTTGGAGGCCTATTTAAAGGACGTCATGACATGATTTAGTAAATGAAAAGTATTTAACTCGTAATAATGGAAAATTAATTCGGTAAACTTTGGTAATGCCTCGTACCTTATTCCGGCAACGAATACGGGTAAGGGGTGTTACACAACATCTGGAAAAAAGTTAAATATTAGATAGTGGAAATAGTGGCGAGTACATATCTATGTTAATCACTTGTGTGTGCTAAGTTTTAGACTCATGTTGTCAGTGGTAGTTCGCTACCACATGTCTTAGACAATACCTATAATGTGTGCAGTCTTAAAGGCTTCTTTTCCATTCAATTGCAATCAATATTTAAGGTCCCCTGTCAGAAATGACGTATATATTAGTTGGGGGACAACATGCCTCCTCAACTTAGATAGGAAAAAATCTCAATCATCTATCTTTTTTCCTGGCGTTATTACAAAGGCTATTGGTAGGATTTTTTTTATTACCATTTTGTGCCACATCCAACAACAAACGATGTTGAAATCTCCCGTACATAAAGGTGTCGTCAATTTGTACCAATAACCTACAATATCAGTATGCTTCTCGACATTGGTCAAAAGCCCAGAATAAACGATGGAACACTCGGCATCCCTGGACCATACGATCGTTGTAGTATGTAGGCTCCGTTTGCAGATCGATTAAGCAACCTGGTACATATTGATCTACTACCTGACATTACTACCATAAATTATTGTACGACGTGTCTCACCTATTATGCATCTTCTCCAAGGCTTTTTGCTTTACGATCCACACCTTGCTGTATGACTACGCGTATTCATACTAGCTAAGGATATTTGTAATTATAACCGACACAAAAATCCTGGGGCTCGATTTCACCATAAGTAATATTGTGCTTGAGATCATCTCCAAATCCAACTTCAGATGATCTTGTCTAATACTTGCAACAACAGGAGTATTTCAAAATTAGGAATTCAATACCACAAATATCAAGCAGTCTTGACGCAATACCCGTGACAACCTATGCATACGAAGCAGTATTTCTTGATGGTCCACAACCACGTCTTTTTTTTTTCACAAAAGCCATAATTTTCCACGGACATCTACTGTCTCGCATTGCACATTTCATCTCAAATTTTTTCGATCGAGATTTAACAACGTAGAAATTTACCTCATTATTTATGTTGTATCGTTTTACTGCTATGACAAAAGCATCTTTAGAAGAAAACTCATTCTCCGCTTCTAAACAACCAACGTCCAATGAAGAACTCGCACGACCCGATCTTATGTGTAGGAGCTCTAAAAACTCCAACACGCCTTCTACTAAGAGGTCCGCATTATGCATATGGGCTGGATGTGAGTATGCCCTGAACTGCAGATCTTCGGCATCTTCGTTTAAACCTTCACTATCTGAACCTCCATTTTCTAGTTTAGTTGGAATCGACTCTGGATCAAAACATAATGCAATTTCTAAACCATTTAACTCGAACGCATATCCAAGGTTGGATGTCCCCTCATCGGTGGAGGTTGTAGAGAGTACATCATCCCTTATTGTATAATTGCCGGTACAACCAAAACATCGATGGAAATCTAAACCCTGTAAGTGTTCCCAACGTAAAATATCAGCCTCCCAATGTTGAAATCAAAACCACTAAGTATCATGTCGAGGTGTCAAATTCTTGATTACCGCCAAACCTCGACTGTTGGGCATTCTGCCTGCTGCAGTTGAAATCTAGTGCTGAAACCGATAGTGTCTTCCCATTGACAATTCCCACATATCATAATGGGAATTTTCTAACAAAGTCATGAATCTACTGCACGACCGTGTCATTGGACTCTCAGCTTCCTCTTCCGTTACAGCCTCCTAAACTGGAAAAGATGTTGGCCTCCATCCTTTTTACGCCTTTGAGATCGAAAGCCTTGTATTGGATGGGGTCAATTGAAACTAAAAATTGATATTTCAATGACGATACTCTCATCTAGGTGGATCCAATGATTTTCCGCCTAATTCTTGTACGGAGCTCCGACAATTGCACATTCGAGTTGAAAGTCAACCGCACTATGTTCTCCGATGAAAAAACGACCCCAATATCAATGACACAAATTTCATCGTCGTAATAAACACCATTAACTCATCCACTCATTTCAACGAGATAACCTGCTTCACATGTTGAAAACAAAAACATTTTGTAGAAAAATAAAGATAATTATATACGAACAACAAAAATCAAACATTACTTCATGTACGTGTTTGCTCAAAATTATGCCTTACAAAAGATCGCTAAAAACGCTTTGTTGACATAACAAGAAAACACATCCAACTGGAAGCATTTTCCTACCAAATCCGTGGAAAACACGTCCAATTAAACGTGTTTCCCTTCTCTCTCTACAATCAGCCTAATCCAACAAATTTATAAAAACAGACCTAATTTGATACTTTTTTGTAAAATTTTTTGAGTAATTCACCCCATATATGGTTGCTCCTTTCAGCTTTTAAATAAAATACAAAACCCCAAATGTTTTAAATCATGCAGGATTCCTTCATATCACTCGGCAAAATACTAGCTAACAATTTTTTTTTTTATTTTCGGGCCATGATCTTATGATGAATTCAGCTTTCTAAGAATTGCACTTCCTTTTCAAACTCAAACATCACTATTCACAGGTTACAATCTGTAATCATAAATATAACGATAATCCTGTAATTATCGCTATAATTTGAATGACAAAGTGACATCTTACTTAATTGCAATTTTTTACGTCCATTAGATATGTAAAAATATACGGTGGAAATAATGCCCGTACAAAATCTGGGATCATGATGGTAGGTCTATGGGGTTGTGGGCTTCAATATCAACATGCCGAATGCCGGGGACAAGTTCTTGGATCTCCTTTTCAAGTCGATCAACTTCACTTCCTAAAGCTGTGACTACTTCCTCACCTGCAAAAGGAACTCTTTTGTCATACACATTACAACTCAATGAATTACAGTTACTAGTTCATCTACTTGCATACCATAATTGGACATGATCTTTAGCAATGCGGAATCATCTTTCTCCTTCGCAGATTCTCGAAACTGTGTACAACCAAAATCCATTTAGTCAACATGGGCATAAAGCATAAGAAAATACCAGGACAAGAAATTCACCAGAGTAGATAATTTAAAGGCTCCAGGGGTCCTAGTTTAGTGCACTTCCCTGACATTACCATTGTTTTTAAAACAACACCAAAGATCGATAAAGTAGGATGCTGGTTCTTAATAACAAATAATGCATGCACAAGCCAAAAGTGGAGTGGTGTTGATAAGACATTAAAACTTCAAACCATTGAACAAAATATTTATTAGCATATTGACTAAAACGATAATTATGAAAATTATGTTATTATTTAAGTTAGATATCTTCACAAGGAATACTTGATTTCTCTCGTATATATAACTGCTTGTATCAAGGAAAATGTTCATGTAGAGGACAAAAAGGCCAAATCAGTTTATTGAGCTATAATTAGCTACACATAGATAAAAGCAAAAAACATTGAACAAGAAAATGTGTTGAAGACCAAAAAATGAAAGACTGAAATATTAACCTGTCTCGCCCACTCTTCACGTCCTGTTCTGTTGAGATAATTTTGCACAACCACCACTCCATTGAAATCTGTAGCATACATTGCCACAAGAATACAAATAAATGCCAAAAGGTTTCAACTAGAGAAACGCCAATGATATATTTTAGTAGACCAGATCTAGCATAAACTCTGCTAGTAACCTATCTAACCAATATATTAAATGATTAGAAACCCAAACATATGGACATCAATACGAATTTCTAGATAATTCCAGCAAGAAAAACATCATATCAATGTTCATAACACATTAGCATTATTAATGCGATACTGACAAGACAGCTAGTAAAATGCATCTCTTGCTTTCCAGTTAAAATACTAGTATTGCAGAAGATGAAGGAAATTTGCAAGAACTATTTGGAATTGAAATTAATATTAATATCAAGAAAGCTAATCGTAAAATATAATCATCAAAAAGTATTAAGGCAGTGTGAGACAATCACCAATCTCTGCCTTGAATCGGAAGAACCCAGGTCCAATCACCTCACTCTTGCAATCATATAAAGCATCTACAACCTGCAGAAATTTCATGCCCCTCAAACTTTTCAAGAATGATATAAATGAAATGGATGTCAAGTCAAATAATTCTAGTAGAGATATACCGGATCATTTTTCAAGAAATGGAGAACCTTCTGCATATCATGTTCATCAATTGCTCTCCCTATCAAGGCATGCCGGTTGCGCTGGATGAGAAATATTGCGACCTACATAGCTTAATATGCTTCAATAAGTTATACCACAAACCAAAAGATGCTTGAAACTATAACCTTACAATAACGCAGCATTAAGACTTAACTCAATTCTAACTACATAATTTATCTTCACTCCCTCTTTCTCCCACTCTTTATTTCACAATCACACAATGCCTTCTCTTGAAGAGACAATCTGAACTAGCAACTCCTGAAATCATCTCCAAAATATTGCCTAGAAGTCATAGCAAACACCAACTCAGTTTTTCCACCATCCTAATGCCAAATTCCATTCATCCCCCATATGCCATTATGGAATTCTCCCCCGAGAGGGGGGGTTTTGAGAAAAGGAAACAAGGCAGAAGGATTTTCCTTTAGCAAACATTTAATCCCAAAGAACCAGCTAGAACTATGAAAATAAGCAATTAGCATTCTAATTTTCAAACTTGCAACAAAGCCATATGTGAAAACAATATTGAGAACCTACAAGCCCAAAGCAAGGCAAAACAAACCCATACATATTAATCACCCATGAATCTTATTTCAGCAACCTAAATTAAAACCAGGGTACTCAATAAGTCACACTTTCTCAACTTCATTTCATTATGTAAGAATTTACATAAGCAACCTAAATCATCAGAGTTGCTAAATTCATCAAACACACAACAGTCTAACAATATACAATGGAAGAACTTTTGCAAATATTTTAACTGATTATCCATTTCATAGAGGACTTCCCAGTCAAAGTTAACACGCTAATACGGCCATGCATTTTAGTCCATAGTACTAAATATGTCATTAATCACAAATCACATCCAGCATGTCACCTTGCCAGAAAAGATTTAGTAACTTGCCTAAGGTATTGGTCTTATACTCCCTTTCATACTTCATAGCACAATGTTCAGGCACACCCTAGTTCTCCACCAATCAATTCCTAAAGACAACATAGGATGTTTTCAGTAACCCATGAAAACACACGAATGCCTAATGTCTAACTGGAAACATATCACCTTAAAATCGGTTAAAACGGCCAACAGAGCTGTGACTGTGTTCTTAATTCAAGAAATGCAAAGCTTCTGATAGAGACAAACACTACTTATTGACTAAGAAAAACTAACAAATACCATCCAGCTTGTTCAAAGAGTTTCCTTGCATAATATCAAGCAGTATTTACTGGTATTCAGTTAAAGATGTAAAAAATTCAGTCGTTAAAAAGTATAACAGACCATTCCAAGAAGGTTGCCAACTATAATGGAACCTATGGGATCATACATGGCATTCCCAGTTGTCTTCACTGCAACCAGTGATGCTGCAGCTATAGCCAGGCCAGTTACTGCAGCGCCATCCTGCAAATGTTACATAATATACTGTGAAGCAACTAGAGAAACAATCTGTGGTAGCTAGGTAAAATCGCAACTATGATCATGATTCTTACAATTATTTATTTTAGAAAACATTGAACCAAGGACAAACTGTGCATAAAGGTACATTCACACATTTGATAGGTGCAGAAGTCAAAAGAAGGGAATTGAGAGAAAACACAACATACAGGTAATGCAGTCAAGACTAAACATCATCCTTAAGGTGTGCACAAAAAGAGAATGGAGAAGAAGCCAGGAGGCACAAGAAAAGCATGTCAACAATTTAAGAAACAGATTTTCAATTTAGACATCCAGTTCAAGTATTACTTTCAGAAAAAAAATATCTAAAGCAAGCTTATTAAATATTTTAGAGGAAGGAACAACAATTCCTCAATCACTATGACGGGAGCTAATCAATTAAGCTAAGAAACCCTTAAATCTGCTTCGTGCATGAAAAATTATACCAAATGAGGGGCAATAATGAAGAGCATATGGAGATATAGACAAAGATCAAGATATCTGTAACTAAGAAATTCTGCCTATGAAAATGCAATTTAATTAGTCTTTTATGTAATTCTCATTCTTCTACAGTCAACTAGTTTAGCCATCTGCTA
Source organism: Gossypium anomalum (assembly GCA_025698475.1). Lineage (NCBI taxonomy): Eukaryota > Viridiplantae > Streptophyta > Magnoliopsida > Malvales > Malvaceae > Gossypium > Gossypium anomalum. Next base: position 59,333,104 of record CM046961.1, read on the forward strand.
CAAAATATGAACCAAGAGGAAAAGGAAATTACAAAAAGTGCTTCTCATTTAAGACTGATTGGCAACTTAACTGTCATGACACCTACACCTAAGACTGGTAAATTCTTTTAAGTTGCTTTACTGAAGAAGCCAAGTTGTAAAGATTCTGCAGATTGTATCATATGACTAGTAAAATATTTCTTCTTCCAAAGAGGGAACACAAACTGTAAAATCAACAATAACAACAGGGAAAACTCCAATAAATTATTCAATCAACTCACCCGCACACAAAATATCAAAATTCTCCACAAATCCCACAAATACTGCAGTATTTCTCAACAGTGCAAAATATGGCTGCACCAGGGAGTGTTTAACCTTGGAATGCAGATGTGCAACATAATTGAAGATTAGTACTAATGCTTCCTTTCTCTTTATTTTTATTTTTACCTTTACAAAAGCTGAAAGGGCGGGCATGTTAAATTGAATGCTTAAATTAGCTAATGTTACATTGATCAAACTCAGGCTCTTCTCTTCACTAAATTAATAGATCTATCCATAGCTTTAACAGTTTCAAGTATAAGTACTCTACATGGCAAATAAACTAATCTAAAATATAATATCATCTCCCATCTTACTGTTATAGCAACTGAATATTTCATCCTAGCTCTTTAATACGGATCCAAATTTCTCAAATCCCAACATCACATTTAACAAGTTCAATTCTTTAATAACCAAAAGTGCAAATAGGTACACTGAGAATTACCTCTGTCATGACTGCAACAGATGTAGGATCATGGCCACGCCAGACATAGTCCTTCACTTTCATCCCCTCCGTTGCTGCACCTTTCTTGACAGCTTGAATGGCAACAACAAGAGAAGCACCTAAACAGAAGGTATGATAGTTTAAAGAAGGAAATCTAAGGAAGAATGGATTAAGCTGATGCACTTTCACTATCCTACAATCATGATGCTCCAATTATACCTTCAATTATAAATGAGCCGCCTATCACCAAAGCTGCATACTCAATATTATCTGGGGGCTAAAGAAGACAGCAAGCAAAATAAGATGCCATTTGTCAAAAGCTTAAGAAACAATAGTGAGGAAAAGCTAAAGGAGCATAGAGTATATAATATATAAAATATATGGGAAAATCAAAGTCAAGTACATGTGCTATCCATAGGTTTTGAACTCCATGAACAATTGTAGCACCAGAACCAAGACAGAATATGCCAACAGCAGATATCAAGGACCAAACAAATCTTTCCTTGGAATAGCCATACCTGAGAAAAAAAGCAGAGGTATCAGCCTATCCATAAACATATGAACTTGTATATGGTGTTTACAAAAAATTCCCTGGTGCCGCATGTATGTATCAAATTAAAACATAGGACTTAGCTGATAAAGAAGTCACCTATCTTAGTAGAAAGAAAATACATGGTATTAAAAATTATAAATTTCTTGACTTTCAACTCTTGCTCAGAACAGCAACCAGTTAACTTTAATTACTAGAATTCTTGAAAAAAAAGTGATGATAATGTTAAGGTGGAAGGTAAAAAAGAAAGAATTATACAAGGCTCTGTTTGGTTTCAGAAAACAGAGGTTTTTTCATTTTAGTTTTCTTGGAAAATGGAAAACAGTAAAAAGAAATTGGCTGACAATTTTAAAAACATTTTTTAGAAATTTAAAATATGTGAAAACTAGAAAACAGAAAAAAGGAGTTATTTTCAATGTTTTAACGAGAAATGTTTAGCAAAATTGGAGAAGTCAAAAACAAAGGTTTTAAACTTCGATGAATTGGCACTGGTTCAAATCCATACAAACACAAAGATACTCTTTTGTAACAATTTTCTACTATCAAATCTCTGACATTAGTTCAAATCCATATAAATAAATGATTTTTTTTTAAATTTATTTATCATTATTCTATCATGAGAAAAAGTTACCAATCGGCATTCATTGAAAATATATTTTTATTTTTATGTATTCTTTAATTTTTTTTTAAAGTAGAATATAAAAATAGAAATGGAAAACATTTTAAGAAACCAAACAGAGACTGAATTTATTTATTTAGTGGAAAATTTTAAGAACAAGATGACTAACCCATGCAAAGGCACATCATCCATGAAAATTAAGATGCATAATGTGATACAGGAAAATCATAACTGGAGACATAGTTACTATGATTAGCAATGGCTGTTTTAACTATGGAAAGGACTTACGGATGCAAAGCATCTGGTGCACGCCTTGAACTACTCAAACCATAAGCAAGCAGCGCCTGCAATGCAACATGTATTAGTTTCTGTGCATTTCATAATCAATAAATTTAGTTACAAAGCAACAAACTAGTATCGAGGGAGTAAGGGAAAACAAAAGGGAGAGGTTTAACTACCTGATTAGCAAAATCTGCAAGTGAATGAACCATTTCAGCTAACATAACATGGCTAGACGTTGCTAACCAGACCCCAAACTTGAGAGAAAAGACAAGGAAGTTGCACCATAAAGCAGTTGTAACAGCACGTTGACTAGAGGGTCAAAGGTTTAAGGCAAACAACAAGATATCAAGGCAAAAGGATATGAATAAGCTGACATATAGTCTAAGCATTCACCAAAGAATGAGATCAAAATGAGAAGAGCTCACTCCACTTATAACGAAACATAATAAGTAGCCAACACACTCTTAGTTTAAATCACCAGGAATCAATCAAAGGCAACCTAAACTATCCAAGAAAATGAAAATATACAAGTAATTTGACTTTTTTTTCCCCAATTATAAGTATACAGAAAAATTGAATCGATTGCAACTATATTCTTCATTATTTTCTCAGAAAAGCAATTCTAGCTTTCACTACTGAAATACTCTTGCAGCCTACCCCCATCTAGTTCTTTGTTTTTGCTAGAATTTAAAAAGTGAGTTTCTATGCAAAACAAATTCTAAAAAGAAAACAGACTAAACATTAAATTGCAATTCAATTAGAGGGCAAATTACGTGATTTTCCAACACCCCATTTTTGGAAAGACCAACTACAAAAAAAGAAAAAGAAAAAGGAAGTACCTGTGCTGATCATTGATTTCAATCTTCTTTATTTGTTTAGCCCTCGTGAAAAAGTCTGCAGAACATATCGATATTCATTTGTAAACAATTTACAAAGGGGGAAAAACCCCATTTTTTTTACAGATTAAGAGATGGTACTACTAACTTCGACGGGAAGAGTAAAAATGTGTATGATGCTGACAATAGATGGGATCATCAGCGGTCAATACAAAACCCAGCAAAACGCAACGTTTCAAACCTCTGACTTGCCCAGAAATTGTTGTATGGGGACTAAATTGGAAAAAGCTCTGATTTCGGGGGTTTAAAAAATCAAAATGGGAGAGATTGTTAAACGATGAGTTAACAATGATAGGGGAAGAAGTGTGCTTGGAGGAGCGAAGGAAGCGAGAAATGAAACGACACGACTTTTGCATTTACTTGGATTGCAATTTTCCAAACAATACTTTACTGGTTTTTCGTTTCCGGAGAAATTGAAGCTGAAGATAGAAATTTCGATTTTTTTCTCCTTTTACGTTAAAGATATATATGAATCCATTTTTGGGACTAGGGTTTAAAATGGGGAAAATACCGAAATAAAAATGAAAGGGGTTTTAGGTTGAAGGCGAAACAAGAATATGGCGAAGCATCATAATTGGAATAAATATGAAGGAAGTTTTATCACTTTTATCTAGTTAATACTCAAATATTTTCGGTAAATTACACGCATAGTCACTTCATTTATGGGTGTTTTTATTTTGATTAGTTAACTGAAAAAAATTCAATTTAATCATTAAACATTTTGAAATTTGTTTGTTGATATTTTGCCTTTAAATAACAAAAGTCTGACTTTTAATGTTTATATATCTTCATTTCTTTGAAAATGGCTTTTAAAAAATAATTTCTAGAACATAATTTACTTTTTAGAAAAGTTAATATTTTCTAATGTTTAGATGAATCATTGTAAAATATTTTTTATTGTTTGGTAGATTTTCTGAAAATATTTTATAAAAACTATTTTCAATAAAACAAACATACATTTAAAATTTTCTTACTTTTTTATTATTTAATTAAGTTTATTTTATATCTATAAATTTATGTTTTACATTGTTCTTTGTAGAACAAAAACGATATAAATATATTTGTTATAAAATATTATAGTGCGATTTCCTTTTAAGAATCAAAATTTATTTTATAATAAGAAAATATTTTATAATAATCAATGTCATATATAAACTTAATAATAAATAATGCTTAATTAAAACTTAATTTAAATTACATATATTACATATATGAGAGTACATATTGACACATTAGAGTTGCAAGTGGTAAATGAAGCTAAGCATTATTTAAATAAATACTAATATTTATATAATTAAAATATTTATTTTTTATACTAGGTTAAAATATGTCATAAGTCCTTATACTATTCATAAATTTAAAATTTAGTCCATATACTTTTATTTTGAGGTTAGTCCTACTTTTTAGATATCAAAATTTAGGCTCAGCTATTAGCATTATTAAAAATATTTTGTTAAATCCATATTCATTATAATGTCATTTTTTCATTACATGAATACTAAGTATTTTTATTTAAAAATGTGGCATCAACAAAATTGGCTAAAAGGATTTGACAATGTTACCAATTATACTTGATTTTCAAATCTGAAAAGTGACTAAATTCTTGAAAATAAAAGTATAGGGACTAAATTATGAATTTGTGAAGAGTGCATAAACTTATGGCAAATTTTAACCTTTATACTACAAACATTTATTATTAATATATTTATAATTGTAATAAATATTTATTATTAAAATATTAATATTGAATATTTTTCAATAATATATGAAGAACATTATTTAAAAAATTATTATTTTTAAATTTTATTATTAAAATAAAATTTAATTATTAAATAATTTATTAAAATAATAAATTATATTAATAATTTATCATATGATTAGATATAGATAATTAAATATGTATATTTAATAATATTAAAAATTATTATATTTTGTATTATTATATTATTATTTTTAAATATTTTAAAAAATAAAAAAAATTATTAATAATATAATAATATTAAGTTTGACTTAAATTAATTTTTATTTAAAAATAAAATTACCCATAAAAGAATTATTTTCTAGAAAATGACTTATGCTTTTCAATAAGGTAAGTTATTTTATAGGAAAAATGACTTATTTTCCGTTGACTTGTAAGTTATTTTCTGCTGATCAAGCTGTTTTCCATGAAGAAACACAAGAAAATGTAGAAAATATTTTTTAGAAGCTATTTTCTGTGAAATAAACAGAACCTTAGTTCAAGTACTTTAAAAGTTAAAATTCAATTTTCTACTTTATTTTAATTTAAAAATTCTAATTAATAGTTTGTGCCAAAATTTGTTGACTTAACATTTTTTGTCAACCATATGTCATATCATAGAAAGTATAACATTGCTCACCCCTTCTGGTGTATAGTATGAATGAGAGATGTTATCAGAGCACGAATAGAACAAAAAACTTAGAATTCTTTTTGCATTGCATCATGCTCATTACATACTCAAATGTTATTGATTTATTACACGTATTGTATTGTGTTTTATTGAACGATATAGAAGTTAATAATTGTTACTCGAATGAATGATGGCCCATGCTCATACACTGTTTGACATCGATTTGATAAAGGCTATGTAATGATACGAAATTCCTATGATGGTTCAGTGTTCTTCTATTAATGCTACTATGCTTCACTGTATTTGATATTTATGTCCGTTTAAATAATTGTTCGACTCACACTGAACTTTCATAAACTCACCCATAATGTTTAACTTTTCAGGTAAACCTCAAAACTAGGACCGGACCCGACATTCAGAGAATCACCTTAGATCTAAGACTATTTTTAATAAGTATTATTAAGTCTTTATTAGTTTTGTTTTTGGTTTGTAATTTTTAATTATTTCTGGTGTGTGGCTTGATAACTTTTCATTTGGAGATTTTTGCATGCATGGATTACTCAAGCATAAAAACCAAAAAATGCATGATATCTGGCTTAAAATTGACATTGTTCCTTAATTTCCTCTGAATTGCAAAGAAACCATTTTTTGAAAAATAAATCAATAAGGCAACTAGATTTCCAAAATGACATTCCAAAATGACATTAATAATGATTTTTCTGTTGCATTAGTTAACATCAAGTTTTTACAAAGTAAAACGATTAACAAATAGTTTTTCTAAAATAACTCTATCAATAATAAAATGAATCTTAAGAATAGATGACTTAATAAATGAATGGTTTTTTTTTACTAACTCAAAAGTACAACTACGGTTTTTTTCTCAAAAATGAGTTTATTTAAGGTCTTCAAAAGTAACGTAAGTTAGCCTAGCCATTTCAGTGGCTAATGTAGCCTTCTCAATCTAGTTATAACATATAGGTCGGGTTTGAAAGGTTACATTTATTCAAAAACATTTTAATTTGTTATATCAAAACATGATATCAAGTAAAACTAGGTATAATAAACTCCCTATACATCTACTTAGTACTAGAGCATTTTGCTCACTGTCTCAGTTCTTCCGAAACAACTGAGCCAGGTATTGGTATTGGGACCTCTAGAATAAAACATCCAATTAAAAAACACTCTAAAACATCCACAAGCACTACCAACACATATCAACAAGTTTCAATTAATTATAAAACAAATCCTAAACCCATTTAGGCTCAATATACAAGTCATAAACTCAGTCAAATTAAATATGAAATAAAGAAACATTCAAAAGAAAGAATAATTTGAAATTACAAATTAATTACCAATAGAAAATTCCACCTAAGTCTTTATGTACATGCCAAGTCTAGAATGGTATGATGTTCCTAAGCCAAAATCACGACTTCTCAGCAAAATCAAAACCTACGTGTTTAAACAACTAACGCATGAGTTCGATGAGCTTAAAAAGTACCTAAGAATAAATCTACTTATCTTATTTTGCTATTAATGTTGAGCCATTTAGTAAGGATATCTAAAGTTCATTTAGGCCACAATTTAGCCTTCTTAGCGGATTCATTTCTTATATTGAATTATGAGGGCTTAACTTACACTTTATTGATTCTTAGGCTTGCACGTTTCAAAATTTAAAATGTATGACTCTTAATGAATATTTAATCAAACATATGACCTTTTTTTTTTAATAGAGTTCACTTAACTTAGTCTCGCATAGTTCGTTTCTTTTATTGTCAATAGTCAATTGTTTTATTTAGAAGCTACACATCACAAGTAAATTCCACTTATGGTCTTTCTGTTCCATACATATATAGCCAACCACAATATCTCACCAGCATACAAAATCAAAAGTTTAAATCTCAAATTTTTATTTTAAGGTCTATATACTTATGAGTTGGTCCATATTTTTTTACTTTATTGATGATCAGATAATCATTTAGCTTAATCATTTAACACATACATCTATTTATGTCACAAAGGTTAGAACATGATATCACAACATATTTCTTTATTAGCATACTCATTGATTCAATTAATTTTTTACTTATTTAGTTCATAGATTTTAGTAAACTCTAGCAAAATGTGGCTCGGATACATAAGACCCATCCAGACATAATTAGAGAGCACATAAATGTTGGAAAAATTGTGGTTGAAAAATGGTTTTCTTTATAACACCCCATACCCAACCTGATCACCGAATCTAGATTACAGGGTGATACACTCTAAATCTAAAATTAACTAACCAATTGTTAATCACATAATACAAGTATTTTTAAAACACAATTATCTAATTAAACTTATTTTAAGTAAGTAACTTTAATTTGATATACAAAATATTTTACAAGGTAGCTTTAACAGGTTGAATATTTGCTTAGTTTTAAAAATAATATTCTGATCACAACTAATTACAAAATTTGACTGTGATCTTGAAACTCTACCTCTAGGATGCCCTACTGTATGCAAATTACTACAAGAAGCAAATCTGCCTAAGCATGAGGATTCTGGCCTGTCCCTCTTTAATCTTTCAAATTTTCCTTATTACATGTAATACATAATAACACATACATAAGTTCTAATGAACTTAGTAAGTTTTCGTACCTTATCAACACAATACTAGCATGCTTGTATTTTATGCCTCGAAATTCATGTTCGACTTGTTTGTATTAAGATGATTAGCCAATCTCATTGGAGTAGTGTTTATATCACACAAACTGGCTCACTTGTACTTGGTACATTAACCTCAATGATGTCATCTCTTATTTACTTGTGTATCTTGGAGAACAATTCATCTTACTCGACTGCATTTGATCTACTACAGACGACTTGAATACAGAAGATTTCATATTCGACTGTACAAAGTCTTGAACGTATAAAGCTTTCACCGATGAGAAATCATAAATGTAATATCAGAATACAAATAAATGTTTGACCTCTTGGCAGATTATCCTTGCGAATTCTATCTTTACTAGTTGCCTTTGCAGACCCATATACATCTACTTCATTGAGAGGAAATCCTTACTTATTCTTACTTGCGGATTTATGATAGAAAATCCCATAAATAATTCCCATACCACGTCTCACACCAATAAATACAAATAACCAAATAAGACAGAGCTTGGCATATAATTCTTGTTATGAAGTACTATTAGTAGCTTGTCCCAATAAACTCAGATTCATAATACAATCATTGTGGATTCATGTTTCAAACCTAAATATGCGGATTCATACTTTGTGAAACACACCAACAGATTCTTAAGGAAGAACCCCATTATGGATTAATAAAGAAGATCTACTCATCTCAATCCAATAGATAATTCTGGTGAACCGTCGTATCTTGCCTTTGTCTGGCAATAATAGATAACACGTTCATAGTGGTCCACTCTTAGAAATAGATAACATGTAGGTGGATTCTTAAGAGCGAATCCCCTATTTGCGGAATCATACATTTAAGATAGTTCTGACGGGCTGTCATACATTTCATATACAGTATCGCATAAGCAGATAGCTCGTACCTTTAGATTCGTACATAGTAATAAATTACAAGTAAATGAACTCATTCTTGGCGGGCTTATCAAGCGGATCCCATATTTACAGAGACATAGATGCGAACATATATATAAAGGTTCACATACGCGATTTTATCTAGCGGACCTCCACTAGATCTTGCCATGACCATGGACTTGCATTCATTCATACGGATTAAAGCAATAGACTATGTAGAGTTCTTTACCACCCTTAGGGCTCTCCTATGTCCCAAAAAGGGTTCTTATATACTGGTCCGCACCTTTCTCTATACAATTTGCTCGAACCTCTGCAAAGCCAAATATCATTAATATTCATTTTCTGTATAGTTCGCCCGAACCTCCAGAAATCCTTCTTGTTAGTTTAAACACATAAGCGTTCCCCCGCAAAGGCGGGGTCATTTTCCAATCTCATTTTTGTAATCACATGCCATACCAAAAGTAAAACTTATAACATATCATATTCCCTTTCTCTGTCTTCCATCTTAAACACACTTTGACAGCCCTCCACTACTCCACATAATTCAAACACATGCATTTCATACACAAGTAGTCAACCAAATATTAATGTTCATGCACCATACACATTACGCCAAACATTTCATGCATTTCTGCATCAACACAACAGGTGTAATAGCCCGATTTAGACCCTATTTGGAACGGTGGTTTTGGGACCACGAATCTGAGTCAGAAAAATATTTAAAAATTATTTTCTATGTTTATTATGTGTGAATTTGTGTGTGTGAAATTTTCGTGATTTAATTTTGTCGTTTGAGTGTCGATTAAATAAAAGGACTTAATCGCGTAAAATATAAAAGTGACTGGCTATTTATTAGAAGTGCTTAATTGTTAAGGCTTATTAAAGGGAAGGTTTTTATGTTGTAATTTGACCATTAAAAGTTTAGTGAAATTTATGGTTTGGGATTTTAGTAATTATAAATATTTTAATGGATGGTTAGGTAAATATATTATTAATGTTAAATAAATAAAACAAATGGCATGAAAATAAAGCCATTTTATCATCTTCTTGCCGAAATAAAAGAACAAAAGAAAGAAAAAATACAAGCTTGGGGGTTGGATATTGTTTCTTTTGATTAAGGTATGGTTTTGACTCAGTTTTTGATAATTTTTACGTTTTTGAGATCGTTGCTTAGTAATCTTCAAGACCCATGCTTTAATTTTTTATTTTGATGAATATTTTGAGTTATGCTATTGATGAGAGTTTTTGATTTTTGTTGTTTGATGATGAAAAATGAAAGATATGTTTTAGATTAACATGTTTTGTATTGGGGTTTTTGATGATTTTGAATAATTAGGACTAAATTGCAAAAATAATAAATTGAAGGACTAAAATGTGAAATAAATTGAATGTATGGACTAGTATGAATATAAGAAGGATTTAGCCTAGCTATGTTGTTGTGAGATTTTGCATATTTTGTGTTTTGTGCAATAGGGACTAAATTGTGAAAAATGTGAAATATTAGGGGTAAAAGTGTAATTTGCCTATTTGTGTGTTTTTGGATAAATTTTATTGAATATTTGATTTAATAAGTTTAATTTATATTAATTTAGATCAAGAAATGAGAAAATCAAATTTAGATCGAGGGAAAACTAAAGTTGTCGATTAGCCGATCCGTACCAATTTTTCATCGTCCGAGGTAAGTTTATAAGCAAATAAACGTGTTTAATTGTAATTAAATACTAGATATATATGCTTTTATGAAATTTATGGATTTATATTTGTTATGGCCGAATATGAAAAGGCTTGACTACTACATTTTCTAATTCGTTTCGACTGAGTTACGACATCCGAAAGTCCCGTTTGAACCTTAGGAATAGTTAGGATACATATGTCATGTCATAGGATTTCGATTTATGTGTGTGAGTAAGACCATGGCATCGATATGTGACTTCGACATATGTGTGTGAGTAAGACCTTGTCTGAGACAGTGGCATTGATATGTGATTACATGTAAGACCACGTCTGGGACGCTGGTTGATAAACCGTAATTTATACATATTTATAACCCATGCTTAATGCATTTTATGAATGATTTCTCCTTATATTTGGTGAATTCGATGCTCCTAATGCCTTAATTTCATGTTTTATCCTTAGGTAAGCATAGGAGAACGAAAGGAACGAGAAACGGGCCAAAAACGAAGAAAATGGGCCAAAGCATGAAATTAACACGGCCTGGACCTCCTCACACAGGCAGATCACACGGCCGTGTCAATCTGGCAAAATTAAAGCACAATTCACATGGGTAGCTCATATGCCCGTGCCAATCTAACAAGCTGGAACACGGCCTAAAGTAATTGCACACAGTCGTGGCACACGGGCGTGTCCCTGCCGAACCCTAGTTAAGCTTCATTCGGAAAAGGCCAAATTTTAGGGCTTCTTAGGCATTCCAAAGCCTATAAATACACCCTAAAGGAGGAAGAAAAGGAGGACGGAGAATAGGAAGTAAGGAATTACTCCGAGGAAGCTGATTGATCCATCTCAGAAGCCAGAGCCACCATCAAGACTGAAGATCTCTCCTCAACCTCCCCTTCAGGAGTTTTGGGTTTTCTTTATGTTTTGTAATTTTTATTATTCTGAGATGTGTTCTTGTTTAGTTATGAACTAAACCCCTAAATACCTAAGGGGGATGAAACCTATGACTAAACCTTGTTATTATTTCTGAATCGTATGATAAATATTTAACTTGTTCTTAATTACGTGTTCTTAATTCTTGTTTTGGTATTTCAGGATATCACTTCAAGTTACTACTCTTAGTTGGAGGAGGAATAGACCCTAACTAAGGGTAACTTTGTCTAATTAAGCAGAGTTGATTGCGCGCCTAGAGATAGGGTGATAAGATTTTGCCAGATTAGGGTGAAACCTAATAAGGGAATCCATAGATCGAGTTAATACAACCTTAAGGTGTTAATTAGAGATAACTCTCGGTTATTCAACCTAGGGATTAGATGTTGTTAGTCTCGAAAGGGATAATAATATACATTAAGGATTTCTACGGAACAAGTTGAATGAATAAATCGTCCGGTTCGGAGCCAGAATAACAAGTAAGAGTCTAGGTGGATTTTTCCTTAGGTATTGTCTTAATCAATCGTTTTCCACAATAGTAACTTCCCAATTTCTATTTTCTGCAAGCTCTTAGTTTAATTAGTTAGTCAAAACAATCCTCTTTTATTCGGCTCGATAATAAAAAGACGGTCAGTACTAGTACTCATAGTTCTTTGGGTTTGACAATCCGGTCTTGCTAAAGCTATACTACTGTTCGATAAGTACACTTGCCTACGTCGTGATCATAGTTAGTTTCAAGAACGAGTCATTACAAATTTATAAAACTTATCACACGAAAAATCGACGGTCAAGTTTTTGGCGTCGTTGCCGGGGATTAAGATATTAGGAACGCTCAATTTTTATTACTTTAGCCATTTATTTTCTTGCAATTTAACTTTAATTTTTACTTTACTAATTTTCTTTGTTTTTCTCCTGGCAGGTTCTTATAATTTATGACTAGAGGAAACCCGTCAGGACCATTGCTTTTCGACGAGAAAATTGATCGTACAGCTCGTAAAAACTGACGAGAAATCAGGCGCAGCTTAAGATACACAGAAGAAGAGTAAGAGGACGATATCTCAACTACTACTGAAGAGATGGTTGAAATCCAAGACAATCCGCTACCTCCAGCCATACCCGCTAAATTAGCTGCTCCTCGTACTATGTATGATTATGCTAAGCCTAATTTTGCAGGAACTGAGTCAAGTATAGTTAGACTTGCTATTGCTGCAAATAATTTTGAACTGAAACCTAACACGATCCAGATGATACAACAATTTGTTCAGTTTGATGGTTTGCAGGATGAGAACCCCAACACACACTTGGCAAATTTCCTAGAACTGTGCGACACTTTCAAAATTAATGGTGTTTCTGATGATGCCATTCACCTTCAGTTATTCCCTTTTTCACTAAGGAATAAAGCTAAACAGTGGTTGAACTCACTACCACGAGGGTCCATTACCATTTGGGAGCAAATGACCGAAAAATTTCTATTTAAATATTTTCCATGGCAAAAACAGCTAAGTTGCGTAATGATATTTCTTCTTTTGTGCAGATAGACTTAGAAATGCTTTACGACTCATGGGAAAGATTCAAGGACCTTTTGCGAAGGTGCCCACACCATGGGTTACCTCTGTAATGTCCCAATTTTCGGGAATTCTGAAAATGTTGGTAAAATTTAAAATTTTTGTGTTCTGCCTACTTGGCTTAGGTTTAATTATGTTAATGGGCCTCTAGAAGGACCAAGCTTAAGTTAAAACCCGGTAATTTAATTAATTTTAATTCCATAGGAAAAAAGGGTTCTGGTAAACTGGGCTTTTAAGTATTAATTGTGTAAAATAAATCACAAGGAAGCCTATGGTAAGGTGACATGTGACGCCACTGGGAAGGCTATAAAGGTGGCGTGTGGATGCTAGGGAGAACTGGGGTTCAAGTCACAATGACAGCAAAATTAAGGGAATTAATTTTTATGTACAGAAAAGGGAAGTGATGGAACTCAAGTAAAAGTCTATCAGGAGGAGTTTGAGTTGCTCAGGAGATTGAGCAAGAAGGGGATAAGGGAGAGAATTTAGGAGCTGATTAGGGAGAGCAGTGTTGGCCGAATGGTGGACTCTTGAGGAGCAAGAGTTGGCCGGCCAAGGGGAGCGTTAGGGGGGCAAAATTCGGCTAGGTTAAGTGCCAGTTTAAATTCGGCATTGAGGGGTAAGTTGTGCTGTTTCCTGACTATTCTCCTCTTCTTTTCTTTTCTCCTCTCTTCATAAACTTTTTTTTTCTTTTTCTCTCTATAGCCGAATCTTTCTATCCTCCTATTCATCTCCATCTTACTCTTTGGGCATTTTTTGAGCCTATAGCTGATTGCCTCAAATCCCGAAATCCCGAAAGCTTGATTTCTTTTGTGTCGATTTCTTATAACCAAACCCTATTTCTTCTCTTCATCATTTTTGACCGATTCACTAGTTCTCTAAACCCCAAGTTCTATCGACAAGACCATAGCAAAACCCTCTTATTTCATCTTTCTATACACAGTTGCAAAGAGCCGAAAGCCCCACACTCATAGGGACTTAGCGGAATATTGAGAACATTGAAGGCTTGACTTTTGTGATCATTTGAGGGCTTAGAGCGGCATCAGATTTGAGTAGAAATTAATTGGAATCATTGACCGAAGGAATCGGTGGTAAGTCTTTCCAACTTAGTCTTTCCTTCGTATTTTAGAAAAACTAAAACCCCTAAAGGTTAGGGAGGTTGTCGATTTGGACTTGTGGCCCTAAGGGGTTGTGGTAACTGTTTTACTTTGATAATGGCTGCTGATCAAGGGCTTGGGCAAGTGGAACGATCGGATCTTGATCTAGTCACTACTTTCGACAAAGATAGGACCGCTAGTGCCTAACGTGTGGTTGGCCGAATATGGTAAGGGTTAATATGTAGTTCATTTCGGTAGTTAGAATTAACGTGGTAGTAATATAAATATAGGCAGTTCGTGCGTGGATCTCGTTAACAAATCGTCATAAAAAAGGTGTGTAACTGACACTCTTTTATAGACTAGATCGGCAAAAGCTGAAAAGCCAAAATGCCGAAAAGTCGGTATTTTGAGAACTTGCGAGTGTGCGAATGCTCGTAAGGGTAACAGTTTGATATGCATGATAAATTTGAGTGACAAGACTGCAGAGTGCACGATTCCGTGCATTTTAATATTTTTGGGCTTGATGGGCCAAAATCGGGAAAATGGGCCAACGGGCCCAATTCGGTAAGAACACTCGATAAGTGTTTTTGTTAGTACGTAAATGTCTATGATATGCATGGAAACCCTAAAAGTAGTTAAATTACCTGAATACCCTTACATATGGGAAATTACCATTATACCCCTAGGTGTAAAATTACTTTTATACCCCTAGGGTTAACTTTGTCTGAAAAGCATGACAATCTGATTTTGTATGATGTATGCCATGGTTGTATATATGTCGCATGGGGACATGGGTTATATTATGGAGGAAGCGTCCTGGTGGCTATGCCACAAATTTTCTGTTCTAGTGGCGTTGCCACATATATCTGTTCTGGTGGCTCTGCCACGATTATCTGTTTCTGGTGACTCTGTCATATTATCTGTTCTAGCAGCCATGCTGCATGTTTCTGTGGCGTGTAGCAGTTGAGTGGGTCGAGTAGTCTCCTCACATGGTGAAAGGTTGGTATGGGGGTGCATGTGGTTGGATATGGGTTGGGTTTTGCATAAGCATGTAATATCTGTTTTGATCTGTCATGGGCCTATGGGCTTTATTCTGAATTCTGTTCTGGGCTAAGGCCAATCTATTCTGTTTCTGTGGTTTGAGCTGATATAGGCCATGGTTGGGTTAATTTACACACTGAGTTTCCCCAAACTCACCCCTTTATTTTTCATCCACGCAGGTGATCCCCAACCATAGTGGGTTTGGAGCTGTGAGGGATTCGGAGTGGCCACATGTTTCTGCAAATTTGGTTTCTTTCTGGTGAACTGGACGTCCTTTTATTTTCATTTACGATTTTGGGTTTTTAAATGTAATAAGGCTGCTTAATTATTTTTTTTATGGTTTTGATTTATATTATATTATGATGGAAATGTTTTATTTTAACTATCAAAATTGATTAGCTTTAGAGCGCGTTTTCCAAAACAATAATTGATTTCAAAATAACATGATTACAAATATGGCTTCCGCTAAGCAAATGTTTCCAAAAATTAATCACTTTCCTAAAATGGATTTAATCAAACAGATTTCTTAAAAATATACGTGATGTTAGAGTGTGGCAATGGCGGTGTGAATGTCTAGGATTGGATCCGAAGGGAGCTTGGTACTTAAGCAGTCCGATGGACTCACCTCCTCTTTTCAGGTTTCCTACCTGGTGCACAGCTTCCATTCACTTTAGCCTATAATAGAAGTATCTGTTAAAACAGTAAGATAGTTTTCTAAACCAACAAACGTTTTGAACGCTTCGATGTGGCACGTCGGATCCAGTCATACCGTCTAGGCTGGGTCTGGGGTGTTACAGCCTCTATGGCTGCAAGTTCAAATGTTCTACAATGATGTGAACCCTTCAACAAGACAAATGATTGATGCAGCTGCCGGTGGAACCATCATTAACAAGACACCTGAAGAGGCTTCTGAATTCATTGAGGAGATGTCACTGAATAACTATTAGTGGCAAGTAATGAGGACTAAGCCAACGAAAACAACAGGTGTTTATAATGTCGATTTGGTCACCATGTTGTCAAATCAGGTCAAACTTCTGAATAAAAAAAATTAATGGTTTACTTGGTTCTACGCAGGTACATCCAACGATGAGGTGCGATTCAAGTGGAGGAGGTGTGCCTACAGAATACCCACCATTCAATCCTACAACCGAAGAGGAACAAGTCAACTATATAGGTAACAATAATTTCAGATCTCAAAATAACCCATATAGTAATATTTACAATGCAGGTTGGAAGAACCACCCAAATTTCTCTTGGGGCGGTCAAGGAAATCAAAGACCATAGAATCCTCAAGGTTTCCAACAACCACCTTATCAACAGGAAAAGAAGCCGAACGTTGAGAAGATGCTATCCAAATTCATCTCGGTGTTAGAAACTCGACTCCAGAATACTGAGACAGCACTCAAATATCAACAAGCATCAATTCAAGGGCTCGAGACACAGATAGTCGGCTGTCCAAGTTAATATTCGAATGACCACAAGGTAGTTTGCCAAGTAATACTGAACCAAACCCAAGGGAACAGCTCAATGCAATTGATGCTTAAGAAGGATGCGCTGAGACTAAGCCAGAATCAAGGCAATAAAATGTGGAAAGCAAAGGTGATGGTGAGGTAAGTCATAATAAAACGGTGAGCGTAGAATACAAACCTCGTGTGCCATACCCTAAAGCAACAAGGAAAGACCGCTTAGATGAACAATTCGGTAAATTCCTTAAACTTTTAAAAAAATTACATATTAACTTACCGTTTATTGAAGCTCTGTTACAGATGCCAAATGCAATGAAATTTCTAAAAGAGCTTCTAGCAAACAAGTGGAAGTTGGATGAAGCGTCACACGTGGAGCTAAACACAGTGTGCTCGGCTATTCTACAGAATAAGCTACCCAATAAATTGAAAGATCCAGGGAGTTTTACAATTCCTTGCTTAATTGGTAGTTTAGATGTGAATAATGCATTAGCCGATTTAGGGGCAAGTATCAATGTCATGCCTTACAAATTGTTTAAACAACTAGGTCTTGGGAAACCTAAACAAACTAGGATGAGCATCCAATTGGCAGATAAAACTATAAGATTTCCTAGGGGTATCATTGAAGATGTACTAGTAAAAGTGGATAAATTCATATTTCCCGTTGATTTCGTTGTTTTAGACATAGAGGAGGAAACCAACACCCCTTTGATTTTAGGGAGGCCCTTTTTAGCAACTGCTAAAACAATTATTGATGTTGGCACAGGTGAACTTACACTTCGTGTAGGAGATGAGACGATCACCCTTCAAGCTCGTAATTCTAGCATCACATCGAATATGGAAGGTAATGATCCACATCATCTTACTAAAACTGACAATATGACGCAACCTACTGTGTAGAGATTGAGCCTGAAAGAAGTACACGAGCCATGTTCCAACAACACTAAAAGACCCATTCATGAAGAACGAAGGCTACAGATAGAGGAGCTAGACGAATGGCAAGCACATAAACCAAGAACACCCGATAAACCGAACCTACGCCAAAATAAGCTCGATACCTCTCCACATCAACTTAAGGTTGGAGATCAAGACTTATTAGATGCCGTAGACCCTTACATTGTCACTCCCAAACTGGATGAGGAAACCCCTCTTACGGTGCCAGTATTTTCTGTTCGATCTGATGGAGGTAAGTCATCCCAAGTTCGGCACCTTTAAGGTAAACAATTCCCGGCTCAAACTTTATTTTGATAAGAGTGATAGCAGGAATGAAGAGTACGAACTCCTTAAACCACCTTAACCATTCAACAGATAGGTAAGTCGAGCTTAGACTATAAATAAGCACTTCTCGAGAGGCAACCCGAGCACTAATTGTATTAACTTATTTAAATTTTAGTGTTTAACACTTTCCATGACTAATGTTGCTCTTGAAAACAGTTTACCACAGGGACACAGCCAAGCACACGGGTGTGTGTAAGACCATGTGGAAACAGGGCAAGATTTTCCCAAAACACGGGCTACGATAAAATGCCACGGCCGTGTGACATGGACGTGGGCGAACCTGCCAAAACAACACGGGCGTGCGACACACCCGTGCCTAAGGATCGTGGTTGAAACTGAAAAACTAGCACGAGCATGAGACACGCCTGTGTCGACCACCTGTGGGCGAACCTGTCAAATTAACACGGGTGTGGGGATTGCATACACGGGTGTGGGAGAAGCGAACAATACAAAACACAATCGTGAGACACGGCCGTGTTAAACAACAAGCCCAAGGAACATGGTGGTGTACCGAATTTCAGACGCGCCAAAAAGGGAAAAACGCGAAACACATGGCCTAAAATTGGGACACACGGGCGTGTCCCCTGGCCGTGTGCCCCAAAATCTATAAATACCTTGCACTATTCATTATCTTCCCCACTCAAAAACCCTAACCCTAGCCGCTGCAACTCCACACGGCCTCCATGCCACGCCCGTGCGCCGCCTCCAACTTCATTTTTGACGTATTTTCTCCTCTTCATAGCATTTGTTTACTTCTTCCTTTTCTATTTTATTGATTTTGAGGCTTATTTAGCATGACTATATGCAAGTTTTTGATTCTTTTTCTATATTTTCATCATTCAAATATCATAATCTAGAATATTCATCATTTGTTTTGAGTTATTACATGCTTTCTTTACTCCATTCATTTAGTTAGATGTAAAAATTTCATGATAAAAGTAGTTGACATTGTTCATGCATTCTTGGTGTGTGGCCATTTTCTCATCCATTTTATTTATTGCTTTACATTCCTTGTTATCTCTGCTTCATGCCTCAATACCCAAAGAATGTGTTAATGAACTCTAAATTATTGTAGCTGAAATACTTATGAGGATTGTTAGGAGAGTTTTATTCTTTTGTCATTCATATGCCATTCATATGCTCATCCACATGTCCTTACATTGATAAATGGCACAAAAATATACTGTTAAAAGAAATGGGGTTGGTTATGCTTGGTTCATTTTTGGCTGAATTTATTTGTTCAAAATTATGACTCTTCAATGTATATACCTATTGTTATTTCTTTCTTCAATTATAAGTACAATGTCTTCACGAGGAAAGAAAACAGCTGTTCCTGCCTCAAAGAAAAGAAAGGGAGAGTCATCTTCCTCGGGTCCTACCACGAAAGTCCGCCACCCGTTCCTCCAATTCCCCAACAGGCTCCAAGAGGAACTCTTTCAGAAACTACAAGCCCGGCCTTTAGTAGCGGGGCGCTGCATAGACTGGGCTGCCATCAAACAAGTCTAGTTTGCTGACGCAATCTGGGCCCTCCTTACTATCGATCCATGGGAATTATTTTTTGGGATCATCGAGCCAACATATTTAGAGCTGACAATAGAGCTATGTTCCACGTTTCATCTTCAAACCGTGATGACAAACTATGATGATCCCGACACTGTATAGTTTCACTTAGGCAGATTAATCCGCCAACTAAGCGTTTCCGAGTTCGGTACCGCCTTGGGTCTCTATACCAAGGAGTTTAAAGAGGAGAATGACTTACACGCCCTTGACCGCCACATCCATCGTTCTCCCTCACGGTGTTAGGTTATCCTCGTCCCACGATCGGCTACCGACGACCCCAGTCACATAAAGGCATCGTCTCTCCCTCCATCCCTAAGGTACCTCCATTCTCTTTTGTCTCACACTTTGACAGGACGAAGGGAGAGCACCGGCGTCGTCACTACTCACGACGGCTACTACTTGTGGTGTATGTCCAACGGGCACGTCATCGACCTCGCCTACTTTATTGCCCTTTCCATTCACCACCAAACGGAGCGACATTGGAGGGGGGTCATCTTTATTGGCCCCTACGTGACTCGATTGGCGCGACACTTCGGACTCCTCAACAACGCGGCCCAAGAATCATCCTTGACCCTCATTAGCTAGATGTCTCCACAAGGTATCTCGAGCAGGCTTAGTATGAGGATGATCGAGAGGCGCCGAGGAACCTACCCTCCCCAATATCGTCTCGCTCAATCCACCAAAGAGGAGGTTCCCGAGGACATTGCTGATGATGTCCCTACCCAACACGAGGACCCGCTTCACCGCCCACTACGACCACCTTCTCGGCCAGTTCATGCGGCGGCTTCATATGCTGACATCTCTGAGCGCCTCAACCGATTCGAGCAGCAATATTTTCAACGGTTTGACAACATTAATGCTACTCTATAGCAGATTTGTCAACACCTCCACATCTCATCGCCAGCCCCACCTCGCGAACAATCTAGCGATGAAGATGTTTAAAAATTTTTGTTTTATGTTTTTATTTTTATTTTTTTTGATTTAAAGACATCTTTTCATTTTTCTTTCATTTTATTAGGACTTATAATATTTATCTAACAATTTTTACTATCGGCTAATCTTTTACGAGTAAATCATTCTTCCTAATATCCCCTAAATAGTTCCTACTTTTATCACAGTTATCACAGAGCTCCAAAGCTCGCAATCATTTAGGAACTTCCAACTCTGATGGAAAAGGTTTGCCATGGTTACCATGCCCTACTCAATAAGGAGATATAATATTCTTTTGGCACAGCACCTGTGGTACCCAACCTCTACCACCACCGGAGTATCCTCCTCCACCTCCATTTTGCCAAACTAGAGAACTCATTCATTCAAAACTCAGGAAGTTTCAATTCTCTCCCTATCTTATGATCTTATATTTTTTTATATATCTAACCTTGTACATTAAGGGCAATATACATCTTAAGTGTGGGGGGTTATTTATTTCATTATCTGAAAAATCCCTGAATATTGCTTTGTTCTCTTGTGAATCTCTTATATCATGTTTAAAATGAATTTTGATTGACTGATAATTTTGATTGATATATCTTAAATTAAAACATAGGCATTCATGCATTGATTGTTAAACTTTAAGACACTAGAAAATCAAGCATGATAAGATGATGTTTAAGGATTTAAAATTTTAGGTTGTTTCCCCAAATTTAAGTATTATCTTGAATTGAATCCCACAGATTTAAACATCAAAAAGCCATAATTTTTGTGAGATTTATGAGCCTTTTGAGCATCTATAAATTCTTTCATGCTCACTTCTATTATTGCTTTAAGTGTATCAATATTGAACTGTTGTTCTAGAACTTGCTTGATTATGCATGTTGAGACCACACTATTTGATTTGATATATCAAAATGATAGAGGCACTTAGGATTAACCCACTCATGCCATGAAAAGCTACCTCCACAATTAACCCTTAGTAAACCCCTTTGAGCCTAACAAACCATTCCTTGTATTACCCTTAATATTAACCCTTAACCCATTATTGTTGAAAACTCCTAAATTAATTCGATCCCTATTTTTTATCGAGAATTGAGTTGGATAAATTGCTTAGCTATGTCTTGTTCTTAATAATTAGTTATGATTATTTAACTTGTTCTTAATTAAAAAAAACATGTATACATATTAGCAGTTATCTTTTGTTATAAGCTTCATTATTCAAATTCCATAGTCGAAAAAAAGAAGCTATGTTATGCATGCAAGTGGTGATTAAATATTTTTCTAGTTAAGTAATTTTTCTGTTCAATCTCGATTCTAACCTTTTCTTTCAGCTTGTGACCACACCCCCTAACCAAGCCTCATTACAACCCTTTAAAGACCTTTTGATTGATGTATCATCTCGATTTATAGTGGTGGAGATTTGATTTTCATGTAAGCCTATGGTAATAACTTTTCATATTAACTAATGAGTGCTAATTTTATTATCCTTAAACACTTTGAGTGATTTGAGTGAATCTTTAGTGAGGATGTTAAACTCTGTGAGGTTCTGAATCAATGATAACTACTTAGATGAAGGGAGATGCCTAAGTTTTTCATGATTAAATATTCAACTTGGAATGTTTGAGGCTTTAATGTTCTTATAGTTGAGTTCTCAATGTATGATTACTTATGAGATGATTTGAGATAATATTGATCGGAATTATAAGTTGAGAAAAAGGAGATTTTAACTATGATACGAGGATTTTGCTTAAGGACAAGCAAACGCTTAAGTGTGGGGGTATTTGATAAACCGTAATTTATACATATTTATAACCCATGCTTAACGCATTTTATGAATGATTTCTCCTTAGATTTGGTGAATTCGACGCTCCTAATGCCTTAATTTCATGTTTTATCCTTAGGTAAGCATAGGAGAACGAAAAAAATGAGAAACGGGCCAAAAACGGAAAAAATGGGCCAAAGCACAAAATCAACACGGCCTGGACCTCCTCACACGCGGATCATCACACTGCAGCCGTGTCAATCGCGCAGTGAAGCACAATTCACAGGGGTAGCTCACACGCCCGTGCCAATCTAACAGGCTCGAACACGGCCTGAAGTAATCACATACGGCCGTGTCCCTGCCGAACCCTAGTTAAGCTTCATTCAGAAAAGGTTAAATTTTAGGGCTTCTTAGGCATTCCAAAGCCTATAAATACACCCTAAAGGAAAAAGAAAAGGGGGACAAAGAATAGGGAGTAAGGAATTACTCTGAGGAAGCCGATTGATCCATCTCAAAAGCCGGGGCCACCATCAAGACTGAAGATCTCTCCTCAACCTCCCCTTCAGAAGTTTTGGGTTTTCTTTATGTTTTGTAATTTTTATTATTCTGAGATGTGTTCTTGTTTAGTTATGAACTAAACCCCTAAATACCTAAGGGGGATGAAACCTATAACTAAACCTTGTTATTATTTCTGAATTGTATGATAAATATTTAACTTGTTCTTAATTACGTGTTCTTAATTCTTGTTTTGGTATTTCAGGATATCACTTCAAGTTACTACTCTTAGTTGGAGGAGGAATAGACCTTGACTAAGAGTAACTTTGTCGTAATTAAGCGAAGTTGATTGCACGCCTAGAGATAGAGTGACAAGATTTTGCCAGATTAGGGTGAAACCTAATAAGGGGATCCATAGATCGAGTTAATGCAACCTTAGGGTGTTAATTAGAGATAAATCTCGGTTATTCAACCTAGGGATTAGACGTTGTTAGTCTCGAAAGGGATAATAATATACATTAGGGATTTCTATGGAACAAGTTGAATGAATCGTCCGGTTCGGAGCCAAAATAACAAGTAAGAGTCTAGGTGGATTTTTCCTTAGGTATTGTCTCAATCAATCGTTTTCCACACAAGTAATTTCCCAATTTCTATTTTCTACAAGCTCTTAGTTTAATTAGTTTGTCAAAACAATCCTCTTTTATTTGGCTAGATAATACAAAGACGATCAGTACTAGTATTCATAGTCCTTTGGGTTTGACAATCCGGTCTTGCTAAAGCTATACTACTATTCGATAGGTACACTTGCCTATGTTGTGATCATAGTTAGTTTCAAGAACGAGTCATTACAAATTTATAAAACTTATCACACGGAAAATTGATGATCATTGGCATTGTACGCTATGTGTGATTATCCGAGTGTCCTATCCAATTTCGAATGGTTCATCGGCAACGATAAGTTGTGATTGAATCTGAAAAATGAGCTAAGATGACCAGGTATGAGTTAGCTTATTACCTACTTGAAATAAGGTAAGTAAGTTACTTGATATTTGTTGCAATTTATGTATGAGGTAAATGAAAAATGTTTGTGTACATGGAAAGTGTATTCGACCTTTGGAACAAATAATATGAATATTTTTTTAATAACTTAATTTTGAATATGTGAATATAATTATATGAACATTCGGCCAAGTTAACATTTATGTATGAAAGTATATATATTATTTATGAAATGGTAAGTTCGAGATAATGTGATAATGATATTATAATTTGGTCTAGTTAAAAAGATTTAATCTTATCATTCAGTTGTTTACTTGCTTATAACTTACTAAGCTATGATAGCTTATTGTGTGTGTATATGTTTTCCTTTATTTTATAGATTTTGGAGTCAAGCTACGAGCTTGGGGATCATCGTCAAAGTCTATCACACTATTGACTAACTTTGATATTTTATAAACTGAATTTTTGGAACTATGGCATGTATAGGCTGGGTTATATTTTGAAATAATTGATTTTGGGATATGTATATATTTAAAAGCCATGTGAAAATGGCTTGTTCATTTGCTAAATATGGGTTTATGGTTTGATTAAATTATGTGGTTGAAATTTTGGATGTGTTTGGCATATTCGGTTATGATACATATATGTGTATAGTTAGATGTGATTATGGCTTGAAGTGGTCGGTGATCGGTGAATGGCTTGTGAATTTGATCATGAGATGTGGTATAAATATTGTTTTCCTTGAGTGATGTTTATATATGTATATATATATTTGATATTTGAGATGTGAATTGGACTTATAAATGTACAGGATTTGATATGTTTGGAAAGGTGTATCACTTAATGTGGTTAACACTTGCATATAGATTGATGATTCGGTTTGCTTATTGAAATGGTATAAATTTTGATAAATATTTGGTTAACTTGTGTCAATGATTTATACATTTAAAAGTTGATTTGGTCAAGTTATGTGCAATGTTATAAGTATATATCATGAGTGACTTTTTAATTCGGCAATTATTATTATTTTTTTATATGGGCATTTGATATGTTTCTTTTGACTTGTGATCATAAGTATATAATCGAATGTATGATCATTAAGTTGGTTTTATATAAGTCTTTTGATTCAATGCAAAATGGTTGGTAATTAAATTCTGACCTTTTGAAGTCATAAATGTTGGTATTTGGCAATTAGTATGGAAATTTGATTATTATTTGTCATGTGATATTTGCTAATTGAATAATCATGAAAATGTAATTCTTTGAAAAGTTTACATGCAAATTGAATAATAGAAATTGGTTTAGTAAAGAAATGGTCATTGAATGAAACACATGTATTAGGCATGATCATATTTGGCTAAAGCTTTATAAAATGATCATATGAATAGTAGATTATTTATGTTTGAAATGGAAAAATTTGACATTTCTTATAATTAAAATTTACATGCCGAATGAAGTAGGGTAAATATTGTATGTATCTCAAATATGTATGCTTTATAATTTTCATGTATGAGATCCTTGATTAAATAAATTGCATTGCATTTGTTTTTGGGTTTAATAATGAAATGCCTTTGTATAGGAAAGCATATGGTAATCGGCTGATGCTTATAAAAGTGGCCAAATGAATAGTGATTTTAGTATTATAAGGTTTTAATGGTTTGCATGCAAATTGGTCTTTTTTTTGCTCTTCGATATTTCATGCTTATAATAATTGATTTAAATTATTTTACAAAGACTTTGATATGCGCATATGATTTGTGTCAAAATGATACAGTGACATTATTTGTTTATGATTTAATATTAGATACAAGTTGATTAATATGTTATAAATTGTTTTGTAAAAAGGTTAAATTGATTATTTAAGTTTAAAATTTTGAAAATTGAGTCGGTTTATGATATTTATAGCAATAAACTTTTTTCAAAAATAGTATATGTGCTTTAAGTGAGATAGATCCGATGGTCTTATTCGCTATTCTCGTACCACAAACTACCTCAAGCGTAGGCTTGAACAATTTCGAATCAAACACAAAATCAAAAATAATTTTCTAATCAAACACAAAATCAGAAATAATTTTCTTACTTTCAGTAGGAAAGTAAATCTCTCTCTTATAGAAATCGGTAGAATTGTTATTCCCGGAAAATAGAATTCATACTTAGAAATAAATTCTCACTTATTTTTGAGCAAAATAACAATATTTCAAAGTTGTCTGTTTTTAGCCCTACTAGTGCCATCTATTTATAGAGAGAGGTAGTGAACCTTTAGTTGAATTAGTAGAAGATAAACAATATTTATTTAACAAAAAAACAATCCCTTAGTTGAATCAGGAGAGAGAGGGGTGGCTAACCCTAGCTATTTTACTAGGGTTGCCACCCCTCAACCTTGTTATGACGGGTTTTGGGCCTCTCCTACATCAGATCCAATGATTTGTACTTACTTAACTTTTAACCCAATACATATTTTTCTATTTCCTAAAATAAAGATTACATATTAAATTAATTTAAATTAATTAATTTTCCAATTAAATAATTTTCTCAACCCAATTCTAACTTCGTTAAATTAATGGAAACTTTACCGTAAAAGAAACTATGAGAAAATAACTTTAATATCTACATTCAACGGATTCATAATTACCATTTACTTTAATTCCATTTTCGAACTTCAGTTATTTAATTAAATAATAATTTGAAAAACTTAAATTAATTCTTAGGCCATTTCCATACTTAATAAGAAACCATATTAATTTTCGAATGTAAATCATTTCTCTAACTTTATCATTTCTATCCATTTTATCCATTTGATTGAACATTCAATTCAATTCTAGTTTCAACAAGCTAGTGGAGGGACCGGATGGACATATGAAATTAGGGCTAAAATGATTTATAATTAAGTTCCAGCTTTTTGCCTATTGATTATAAGCTCATTTACTCATGAAGTCATTCCACTATAGTATCGTGACTGAGCTCTTCCTAATAACGTACCATTATGAAAGCTACTAGATCAGTACTCATCCAATGACCTTGTCATAAGTGTGTTGCCCACATAGGGTATCCTTAATGTTGAACTAAGCCTTATTTGATAAATTATTTTGATATAACAAATAAAAATATTTTTGAATAAAGATTGTTTTTGAACAAAGAATAGATAAAGTTCGAAGTAAATAATTTTTAAAATTCTCCAAATATCTTAGAGAATAATTTGAGCACTTTAAAATATTTTGGGACAAGTACAAAACACTTGAAATATTTTTTTAACTGAAGTGAAACATTTTTAAAATAAAGTGCAATAGTTTTAAATTGATTGAAAACTTTTTAACTTAAGTGAAAAACTGCTCAAAACAAAAAGTACAAATATTTTTCACTAAGTATCGATACTTGGACATTTCTATTGATACCTTTTCTAGTATTGATGTGAAAATGTAATTCTGGAATTTTTAATCAAAGTAAAAATATCAATACTTAACATTAAGTATCGATACCATGATATTTTTATCGATACCTTTTTCAATATCGATACGAAATTGGTATTTTGACTTTGAAGGATCTTTTGAACAAACACATTCAGTATCAATATCGACTAAAAATTATCGATATCTTTTGTTAGGTATCAATAGAGTTCTTTTGGTATCGATGTAAATAGAGCTAACAGTCACTAATTTGATGCATTAAATGCTAATATTATTGATACCGATAAAAAAAGTATCGATGCTTGTTGTTACAAGTGACAAAAATGCACTAGTATTTTCATCCCCAACAGTTGTATTCAATATCTCAACCACTACAATGGTTGGAAATCAATTTTGGAGTATAAATACCATATTGTGTTTTTCTTTGTCTTTGTGCTTAATAGGCAAACACTCTAATCTTGTAAGGATTATTTCTTATTTGCTTGTTTGTTTCTCTTTGAAAGGGTTTGAATTTTAAGATTTGTGTAGAAATCTTAAGAGATTTGTAAGGTTAAACATTGTCCTTAAAGGTTGATCCAATTAGTGAATTTGAGAAAATCATTAGTTGTGGAAAGATAACGTAGTGGAGTAGGAAATTATGATTGAACCACTCTAAAATCATTGCATTCATTGTTTCTTTTTCTAGCTTTGCTTCCACCAATCTTTTAAAAGGCCAATTCCACTAAAGTGAGTTATTGGACTAATAATTGGTATTAGATCTAGTCTCTAAACACGCTTCTCATCAATCATCTACTCAATCACAAAGAATGACGCCCACTTCCAGTCTCTATTTTTGTTAGAATTAAGTGACCCAAATTCTTATTTAAATAAAATATTGATGGAAAATAAAATAAAAGTAAAATCCATATAGAACTAGACTTCTTTTTATTTTATTTTAGAATAAGGTTTTTAAACCTTATTAAACTCCATCTATTTTATATTGATTAGATAAGGTGTTTCAATCCTAATATGGCTTTGTAAGCTCATAAATAGACATAGTCTATTCCTCTTGTATTTGATTTAAATTTTCGACATAGTGAATTTTCTTCCTCCTCCTCGCAGTGGTTTTTCCGAAAGGGTTTCTCACGTAAAATTTTGTGTTCTTTATTTTTTATTTTATTTTATTTTTTTTCACAATTGGTATCCGAGCTTAGGGTTGTTCATCTCGATCACTGGTAATGGCATCTTTGAAATATGAAATTCCGTTGTTGGATCGCAACACCGCATTTGCGTTGTGGCGATTAAGATGCAGCAGCTTCTTAGCGCAGATGGATCTAGAGGATGCCTGCTAGGGATAGATAAGATGCTCAATCTTTTAAAAGGCCAATTCACCCCCTCTTGGCTATTTCAAGTGAGTTATTGGACTAATAATTGGTATTAGATCTAGTCTCTAAACACGGTCTAACAACCAAGAGAAGATCATTGAGAAAGCTCATCAATCATCTACTCAATCACAAAGAATGACGTCCACTTCCAGGTCTATTTTCTATGGAGAATCTCAACCTATCTCCAAGCCTCTTACTTCAATGGTGCAAATTATTCTTATTGGAAGACTAGGATGATGTTATTAATTCAAGCCAATGACCTTACGAGTTGAGATATCATCATGGATGGCCCCTCCATCCCCCTTAAATAAGAAGGAGAGCTTTTAGTTCCAAAGAGCAAAAATGAAAAGAACAGGGAAGATAGAAGGAGTATTCAACTTAATGCTAAAGCTATGCACACTCTATTTTGTGCAATTGGACCTGATAAATATAGTAGGGTGTCATCATGCTCTAATACTAAGGAGATTTGGGATAAATTGGAAGTCACTCATGAGGGAACAAGCTAAGTCAAGAAGTCAAAGGCTGGAATTCTCATACTTAATTATGAAACATTAAGATGAAGCCCGAGGAGGATATCAAGGTAATGTCCGATTGATTCACAATCGTTATCAATGGGCTCAAGTCATATGGGAAGACTTATCCTAATGAAGAAATGGTGAGAAAAATGCTTCAAAGCTTGCTGAAGTTATGGGAAGCTAAAGTGATTGCCATAGAAGAAGCAAATAACTTGGAAACACTTTCACTGGATGAGCTGACTGGTTTTTTACTCACTTATGATACGAGAACTAAAGAAGGGGTATAAGAAGAGAAGGTTGAGAAGAAGAAGGTCGGTATAGCCCTCAAATCCACACCAATTGAAGAAAGTGAATTAAGTGATGATGTGGATGAGGATAAGGAAATGACCATGTTTGTTAGAAGATTCAAAAGGTTTATGAAGTCCAACAAAGGAAGAAGATTCTAAAAGAAGGAACGATTGAAAATTGAATCTATCAAAGAAAATGATCCCATCATTTACTATGAGTGCAAAAAATTGGGACACATCAAATTACATTGTCCCTAATAGATGAAAAATGGGTCTAGCATAAAAAGCACAAGGCTAATGTTGCTATTTGGAGTGACGAAGATTCCTTCGATGATGAAGACCATGGAGTAGTAAACCTTTGCCTTATGGCCATAGATGAATCAAAGGTAACTTCTAACTTATCTAGTTCAATTTCTTATTCTTTTGAAGAGTTGCAAGATGCTTATGATAAATTAGACTTGGAGTTTGAAACCATGGTTTCAAAATATAAGAAAAATATTTCAAAATTAAAAAATGAAAACAATTTACTCTCCAAAGACAAATATGAACTTGAAAGTAAAGTTAATGACATTCAAGCAAATAAATGATTTTGAGAAAAAGAATTGTGACTTGCATAATTTACTTTCCAAAGTTCATGATGATCATCAAAAGTAACTTGAGATGCTTAAGAGTGAAAAAGCTCACTCTAACAGAGTTGTTCCAAAAATATTTGTGAAAGGAGAAAATTCAAAATAAAACTTCTTTAAAATTAGCTTTGATAACTACATACATAGAAGTTCCTCAAGATTTTACAAGAGAAAACTTGTTAAGAGTGTATAGGTCCCTAAAGGACTTAGTGCTTGTCACACCTAGTTTTGAAAGATCTTATGTAGCAAAAGAGTTGGTGTACTAAATTGAAAAGTTTGCTAATTTGTCGGGTTCTTTTCTTTAAAATAAGAATGAGTAGCAGGCTGGTTGAGGAAAAGTTAGATTTTAGCCCTGGTCTGGTTAGTTTAGAACTAGATAATTTTTTTAGTGGGAGAAAAAATAATTAAGGCATTTCCCAGGTGGCTGTGAATTGATTTTGGTGAAAGGGGTGTGAAAGGGGTTGGAGGGACTATATATATTGGAAAAGCATTCTTCTCCGGGGATGATTCTCTTGTCTTCTTCTTTTCTCTTTGGTTTGCCATGGAAGAAAGAAATATTGAGGAATGTTCATGCATGATAGGGAGAGACTAAGGATTTATTCTTAGAAATTATAAATATTGCATGCTTGTAACTTTTCTAATCTCTCTGCATTAATAGAATCAAGAAAAGGAAGGTAGTTAAGGATTTTGGTAAATTATTGGTTCTGTTCTGTTAGGGGTAAAGTGACATATAAACATTTAAATGGCCTCTAAATGTAAAGAAATTATGGTTTTGGTGATAATGAATAGCCTCAATTGAATTCTGATATAATTGTCATGTTGTATTAATTAATGAGGCTCGTGTAGCAAGGAAGAAAGGTTTAGAAGATGGAATTGGTGATGACTCGCAGGTGAGTTTTCGGGTTCAGATCTTAAATGGATGTACTCTGTGACATTTATATATTGTATATGTAGCATTACCAATGGTGAATCAAATTGGCAAAGTATTGATGCCTTGTGTGTGTGCATGGGATATTGTGTGTAAATACTATTTGGATGAATCTAATCATCTGATCATGATTGAATAGATGAGTGCTTGGCATAATACATTGTTGTGCATTAACATATATGATTGGCAGATGATAAGCATGTTTATGATATGTCAATGGTATTGGTGTGTTATATGCCGTATGATTCATAGTCTTATTGGTGGAACATGTGAATGAGATGCATCCTATTTATGCATGTGGCTGTAAGGAGGTTTGGATGGTCACACATGGGATTTGCATATGCATTAAATTTATGTGGCTTTGAGGGAGGTTTGGTTATACTGAGCTAGGAAAGGAGATAATGGTATGAAGACTCGGTTTGCACCTATTTATGATAACCTCTTGTATGAGATTGACTGCCTCCAAACATACCAACGTCCATAGTAAGAATCCTGCACAAAATATATCAAATAGGCGGTGTTTGCAAGTATACATGTTAGGTTGTAATATAGTTACAACGAAGTAGTTGATTAGTCCAAGGATCGTACCCAACAGAGGCGATCACTAAATTAACCCTAACCTAAGCACAAGTAGAGCTAATTAGTAATTTAAATAAATTATATTATGAATAAAAATAAAGAAAGATTTTTGGTATTTTTATAAATAAAGAATAAAATAATATAAATGAAAAGACTTTGGGAAATTTGATATGGAAATTGAATTAGATCTAAGCACGAGTGATTAGCTCGCTTCGATAATCATAACTATCTGATGCTTTGGGTTCCCTGTTCAATCAACTAGTCATTACCCTGACAGGATATCTCGATCTTCCGCTAGAATAATGAGTTGGCAAGAACTACTTATCTCTCAACCTCAAAGTCTAGACAGGTTCAGGGTTAAGATGTCTACGGATAGGCCATACCAATTTTGGGTTAATTCCCACCTAGATGACTTCCTAGGGTCATCAAACCTAAGCTTTAAGTTCTTCCTTTCCTAAACAACTAATCCACTAAGAAAACCCTACACAATAATCAATTAATCATACCTCCACTCGCTAATCCCACATAAGAGGATTAGTTCCTCATGGATATCAAAAACATGATAAACTTGATGTAAAAAAAGAACATTAATAACAAATCAAGAGGCGAAGGTTTAAAAGAATCCTGAATTGTATTTAATTGAAGCACCAAATCCACAGAAAGTTGATCAAGTTCCACAAATCAGATCTCCTGACAAATGCAAAATTGAAAATAACCTAAAGCCTATGAAGAAGGAAAAACTAAAAACTAAAATTACAAAAAAAATATAAGGTATGAAAAGTTATCCATAACAAGTGTTTAATGAGCCTATTTATAGATTTAGGGTTGCTGTTGTCCTCAACCCTGGGTCAGCTGACGCTCTCGTATTAAACATTTGATTGTGTAGACCAAAACACCCTTGGCTCGTAAGTATTTCTTATATAGGACAAATGTTGTGACACCCTAATGCCTGTGTTGTGACATTGAATGCAGTATGCTCATACTCAGTGTAGCTTTAGGGGTGTGTTGTGACATCCCTTGGTTGTGTCATGGCACTGAAGACAATCTTGGAATTCTTACTTTCTGCTCCCTATGTTGCGACATCAAACTCTCCGTGTTGTAACACAACAACCAATATTTAGTTGGTATGCCCTTTAATGGTCTTTGCACACTCACAAAGCTCCTCATATGTGAAAACTAGTTTAATCTGCTACACTGAATTATGACAGATCAAGGATGTATAAGATCCTTTTATGGGACAATTGAGAGCCCATCGGGGGACGTATAAGAGCCTTTTGTGGGATGAATGGAAGTTTATGACCATGACATTATTATATGTAGGAAGTCTGAAAGGACTATCTATTGTGGAAGTCCACAAGGACTATCTATTGTGAAAGTCCGTAAAGACTATCTATTGAGGAAATTCTATCGAGACGGTCTAAGTAGGGAAGTCTGCCAGGACTATCATATGTGAGAGGATCACTAGAAATATTTGGTCAATATTATTCCACATCACACCCATTGGTAAGAGTCCTGTAACCCTTAAAACCTGGTCTAGACGTTATGACCAAATCTCGAAGATAACATTGGCCATGTTAATGGCCCAGAAAACCATTTAACTATTTTCTCTCAATAATTGTCTTTAATTTTATGTCATCTTGATTTCCTTTAAAAGAGGCCATATACTGTCTATAATTTTCCTTTTGAAAGAGTTCATTGAAATCACCTATATTTTAGAAAAATTCAAGTATTGGTAGTTTTCAAAACATGTAGTTTTTCAGTTAAAACATCACAGTGGATAATTTATTCATTTAAAAACTTGTTACTAATTTTGAAAATGTAGATATAATATAACTTGTAAAACATCATTTTGGTGAGCAAGTAGTGTTGAGTTTTGAAAATAGAGTATCGAGTTGGATTAACCTTATTGTGAAAATTTCATCATTTAATTATTATTTGATAAAAAACCTCTTAAGTACTAGTTTAAAAATGTATGTCATGCAAATCCATCCAAAAACCACAATAAATCCAAAGTCCAAAAGAAAGTACAAATCCAAAACCAAAGTCCAAAGAAATGAAACATATCCCAAAATAACGAAAACCAAAAATATAGTTTTCAGAAAAATGACTAAAAGTACCTTCGTAACTGAGCCCATCCTAACCTCGATTAGTATATGAAAAATCAGAATTTAAAAGGGTGAGCTTAAAAAGCCTAATGTGGATTACAAATAATAAATAACTGAATTTAACACATAACAACAATAGTTTAAACAGATCATAAACATATTAAATATTCAGTCATAGAATCACAATTATCAGAATGTATAGTGACGATGTCAATGCAACACTTTTTCAAAATATGCAGATTTTTAGAAAGTAGATCCTGCCCATCTCTTCTACACACCATAATGAGTTCCCCAGAACTCGTCCATCCAATAACACACCAAAATTGTGGTTAAGCCACTAGATAGTGTAGTCGAGTTGCCATAAACAGAATATTATGGTCTAGCCACGAGATAATGTAGATACACTGCTAGATATAGAATATTGTGAACAAGCCACCAAATAGTGTAGATTTACTGCTAGATACTTCCTTTGTACTCATTTTTCCCAACCCCATGCACGTGATATGGCAAACAAAACAAATTTTACAGTAGGCATGTTGTACATGCAAATCAGAATAAGAAATAATGGCATGCTCAACATGCAAGTCAAAATCAAATTAATAGTATGCTTCATATGTGAATCAAAATATCAGAGTATCAACATGTTTAACATGCAAATCAGAACATCAATAAATCCATATCACATTTATTGTACATACAGATTCAAAAAGCCAAATATCACATATCATGTAACACCCCCATGCCCGAGACCGTCGCCGGAGTCGAGTATGAGGTGTTACTAAGCTTAATTTAACATTTTTAGAACTTTGGATTATTTGTTTCTACATTCACAGCTTTTAAACTACTTGCGTCACAGTCACAAGAAAAATCATATCTCGAGTTACGAAACTTGAAATCAAGATCTGTAAATTTTCCTTAAATCTAGACTCATATACCTATCTACTAATTTTTTTCTAGAATTTTCGGTTGAGCCAATTAGTACAGTTTATTAGTTAAAGTTACGCCTGTTTCAGGACTTGACTGGTTTGACCTCTGTTTACTATGAACCACATTTCTCTCTTCACAAAATTCATATGACTATGAGGTTTGTTCCTACTAAAACTAGACTCAATAAGGATTCTGAAGATATAAAATACACCACCTAATTATATCTTTACAATTTATGGTGAATTTCTAAAGTTGGAATAGGGGATTCAGAAACTGCTATGACCCTGTTTTACTAAAATTCAAATATCCTTTAACATATAATTCCTTTACCTGTTTCATTTGTTTCATGTGAACCTAGACATAATAAGCTTAAATTTGATATGTATTCCATCACCAAATTCAATTTATATGATTTTTAGTAAATTTTCAAACTCGCATCAGTGTTGCTGCAGTATTCTGTTTATGGCAAATTTCATCCTTTTTATAAGTTTTTATGCACTAAGTATCTTAATAATTTTCCTTAACATCAAACATAGTCTAAACTAACCATTTTCATAATTTATCATTATCAAACATTTTCTCAACCATTCCATCACCATATCATAAGATCATTTACACAAAATAGGTATATTGCTATACATGCCAAACTTAAATTTACAAGCCATTTACCAAAAGTCTTCCGGATAGTGTGATTGAGCCTTCGACCTATCCCGACTTCTGAGCTGGCTTGTCCAAAACTACAATGAGTAAGAAGGAGGGAGTAAGCATAAATGCTTAGTAAGTTCATATGCAAATAATAAGTAACATAACAAACGGTCATACCAATCAACATTAGCATACATCACTAAAACACATATCACATTTCTAATCATTTTTTTTTATCATCTTATTACCTTATCGTAATTGTATCAATACTCAACCCGAGGGTTAAATACATACCTATCCAAAATATCCATTTCACATCACTTACCAATACGTCTCTTTACATCTCGAATATTCCTCCATTTGAGTAGAACTTTACCCGTTGAACACATCAGAATATAATTCGGATACATGGATAACTTGCACATAAGTGCCATATATGCAATCAAGTAATCATGTAACCCGCCCATAAGCGAACTCGGACTCAACTCAACGAGCTCGGGCGTTTGCATCCATAAGTGAACTCGGACTCAACTCAACGAGCTCGGATGCCTAGTTACATCTCACGAACTCGGACTCAACTCAATGAGTTCGGACATTCGCATCCATAAGTGAACTCGGACTCAACTCAACGAGTTCGGATGCCTAGTTACATCTCACGAACTCGGACTCAACTCAACGAGTTCGGACATTCGCATCCATAAGTGAACTCGGACTCAACTCAACGAGCTCGGATGCTCAACCATCCTAGTGACATGTCACTTGTATCCTAATCTATTCCTAAGGTTCAACGGGATTTTCCTCAAACACATATCCTTGCCATCTTCCATAAAATATCATCAAAAACCAATACTCTGTAGCACTTTATATTTAACAAATAATACAAATAATTTGCATTTTATTCGAAAATAACCACAAAGCATATATTTCATGATAAAAATCAGCATATGATATTATTAACATCAATAATTTAAAAATAACAATTATACTACATTATTTACACATGAACTTACCTTGGTACCAAAATACAAAGATTTTGCAATTTAGTCCACAATCTTTTCTTTTCCTCGATTGAGGTCGATTCCACGTCTTTCTTGATCTAAAATAACATATTTAGCTTATTTAATACTCACATTATCAAATTAATCCTTAACTCAAATTTTGGCAAAATTACAATTTTACCCCTAAACTTTTACATATTTACATTTTTGCCCCTAGGCTCGGGATTAAACTTTATTCCTTATTCTTATGTTTTACAACATGATGATCACTTTTCTCTTCTATGGCAACATCAAATTCTCACTCTAACATGTACTTGTGACTATTAGGTATTTTTACCGATTAAGCCCTTTTACTCGTTTTTGCTTAAAATCGAGTAGTATAAGTTGTATAACATAATTTAAAACTTCATATTCTATCATAAAACATCAAAATACACAAATTTCACCTATGGGTATTTTTCCAAATATAAACCCTAGGTTAAATTATTGCTAACATAAGCTTAATCGAGTTATCGGGATCTCAAAAACGTAAAGAACATTAAAAACGGGGCTTGGAATCACTTACTATGGAGCTTGGAAGCTTGAAACAAACCCTAGCTATGGAGAACCCTTGAAATTTCGGCCTAATGAAGAAGATGGACAAAAATTGGCTTTTAGTTTTGTTTTTAATTCATTTTAATAACTAAATGACCAAAATGCCCTTACTACTAAACTTTCCAAAAATTCCTTCCATGTCCTAATTTTGTCCATGAACTTAAATTAGTCAAATTGCTATTTAAGACCTCCTAATTAATATTTCAATGCAATTTCATACTAAAAACTTCTAGAATGCAAATTTTGCAACTTATTCAATTTAGTCCCTACTTTCAATTTAAACACTTTAGGCATAGAATTTCTTCACGAAATTTTCACACAATCATGTAATCATATCATAAACCTCAAAATAATTATAAAATAATTATTTCTATCTCGAATTTGTGGTCACGAAACCACTATTTCGATTAGGCCCTAATTCGGGATATTACAACTCTCCCCCTTTAAGGATTTTCGTCCTCGAAAATCTTACCGGTAAATAGATGCGGGTATTGATTTCTCATAGTTTCTTTGGATTCCCATGTAGCTTCTTCTATTCCATGCCTTTGCCACAACACCTTCACAAATGCAACATTTTTATTCCTTAATTGTTTGACCTCTCGAGCTAAAATCTTAATCGGTTTCTCTTCGTAGGTCATATCCGGTTGTAGTTCAAATTTACGCTTGAAACTACATGTGAAGGATCCGAACGATACCGACGTAACATAGATACGTGGAACACGTCATGAATCTTCTCTAATTCAGGTGGTAATGCTAGCCGATATGCTACCGGTCCAACTTTTTCAATTACTTCATACGGCCCAATAAAACACGGACTTAATTTGCCCTTCCGTCCAAATCTAAGGACTTTCTTCCACGGAGACACCTTTAAAAATACTTTATCACTAACTTGAAATTCAATGTCTTTTCGTTTTAGATCTGCATAAGATTTCTGTCTATCTGAAGCAGCTTTCAAACAATCTCGAATTACTTTCACTTTTTCTTCAGTTTCTTTTATTAGATCAACTCCATAAATCTGATTTTCCTTGAGTTCAATCCAATACAAAGGAGTTCGACACTTACGACCATACAATGCTTCATAAGGTGCCATTTTCAAGCTCGTCTGATAACTATTGTTGTAAGCAAATTCTACAAACGGCAAATATCTTTCCCAACTTCCTTGAAATTCCAATACACAACATCTGAGCATGTCTTCAAGAATCTGAATTACTCTTTCTGATTGTCCATCGGTTTGTGGATGAAAGGTAGTGCTGAAATTTAACTTTGTACCTAATGCTTCTTGCAACTTTTGCCAAAACCGCGAGGTAAACCTTGGATCTCTATCTGAAATAATCGACAATGGTATTCCATGTAATCTAACAATTTCTCTAATATACAGTTCAGCCAACTTGTTAAGAGAATAATCCGTACGTACCGGAATAAAATGAGCCGACTTAGTAAATCTGTCAACTATTACCCAGATGGCATCTTTCTTTCCCGGAGTTAACGGCAACCCTGATATAAAATCCATGGTAATTCGATCCCATTTCCATTCAGGAACCATGATAGGCTGAAGTAATCCCGAAGGCACTTGGTGTTCAGCTTTCACCTGTTGACAAATTAAGCATTTGGACACAAACTCTGATATATCTCTTTTCATTCCATTCCACCAATACATTTTCTTCAAGTCATTATACATTTTCGTACTACCCGGATGAATCGAGAAATAACCACTATGTGCTTCCTGTAGGATCTTTTGAATCAATTCCTCATTCTTTGGTACATAAATCCGATCTTTAAACATTAAGCACCCATCGTAACCAATTCAAAATCGACTTTGTATCAACTTCACACTGCTTTCTCTTGGCTTGCAAATCTTGATCATCTGCTTGAGCTTCGTAAATCTCTTGTAAAATCTTCTGGTTTTACTCTTAGCTCTGCTAGAATCGAACCATCATCTAACACTTTCAACTGAGTGTTCATAACTCTCAAAGCAAACAACAACTTTCTGCTCAAAGCATCAAAGCAACCACATTCGCTTTTCTGGATGATAATCAATAACAAGCTCGTAATCTTCCAATAACTCCAACCATCTTCATTGCCTTAAATTCAAGTCTTTTGTGACATCAAGTACTTAAGACTTTTACTACTGGTATATATACCCGCACGCTTTCACCATACAAATAATGTCACCAAATTTTCAAAGCAAACACCACCGCAGCCAATTCCAAATCGTGAGTAGGATAATTCCTCTCATGAGGTTTTAACTGCCTCGAAGCATATGCCACCACTTTTCCTTCTTGCATGAGCACACACCCCAAACCATTTAGAGAAGCATCACTATACACCACAAATTCTTTACCTGATTCGGGCTGTACTAACACTGGTGCCTCTGTTAATAACTTTTTCAATTCTTCAAAACTCTTTTGACATTCTTCCGTCCATTCAAATTTAACATCCTTTCGGAGTAATCTAGTTATAGGAGCAGCAATTATAGAAAATCCATTTACAAACCGCCGATAATACCCAGCTAGCCCCATGAAACTTCTAACTTCAGTTACATTTTTCGGTGGTTTCCAATCAACAATGGCTGAAATTTTACTAGGATCAACCTGTATACCATCACCTGAAACAATATTGTCACGCCCCCACGCCCGAGACCATCGCCGGAGTCGAGTATGAGGTGTTATTAAGCTTAATTTAACATTTTTAGAACTTTGGATTATTTGTTTCTACATTCACAGCTTTTAAGCTACTTGCGTCACAGTCACAAGCAAAATCATATCATGAGTTACAAAACTCGAAATCAAGATCTGTAAATTTTCCTTGAATCTAGACTCATATAACTATCTACTAATTTTTTTCTAGAATTTTTGGTTGAGCCAATTAGTACAGTTTATTAGTTAAAGTTACCCCTATTTTAGGACTTGACTGGTTTGAACTCTGTTTACTACGAACCACATTTCTCTCTATACAAAGTTCATATGACAATGAGGTTTATTTCTAATAAAACTAGACTCAATAATAATTCTGAGGATATAAAATACACCACCTAATTATATCTTTAAAATTTTTGGTGAATTTCTAAAGTTGGAACAGGGGATTCAGAAACTGCTATGACCCTGTTTCACTAAAATTCAAATATCTTTTAACATATAATTCTTTTACCTATTTCATTTGTTTCATGTGAAACTAGACATAATAAGATTCAATTTGATATGTACTCCATCGCAAAATTCAATTTATATGATTTTTAGTAAATTTTCAAACTCGTGTCAGTGTTGCTGCAGTATTCTGTTTATGGCAAATTTCATCCCTTTTATGAGTTTTTATGCACTAAGTATCTTAATAATTTTCCTTAACATCAAACATAATCTAAACTAACCATTTTCATAATTTATCATTATCAAACATTTTCTCAACCATTCCATCACTATATCATAAGATCATTTACACAAAATAGGTATATTGCTATACATGCCATACTTAAATTTACAAGCCATTTACCAAAAGTCTTCCTAGATAGTGTGATTGAGCCTTCGACCTATCCCGATTCCCGAAAATGGCTTGTCCAAAACTACAATGAGTAAGAAGGAGGGAGTAAGCATAAATGCTTAGTAAGTTCATATGCAAATAATAAGTAACATAACAAACGGTCATACCAGTCAACATTAGCATGCATCACTAAAACACATATCACAATTCTAATCATTTTTCATCATCTTATTACCTTATCGTGATTGTATCAATACTCAACCCGAGGGTTAAATACATACCTGTCCAAAATATCCATTTCACATCACTTACCAATACGTCTCTTTACATCTCGAATATTCCTTCATTTGAGTATAACTTTACCCGTTGAACACATCGAATATAATTCGGATACATGGATAACTTGCACATAAGTGCCATATATGCAATCAAGCCATCATGTAACCCGCCCATGTTTAATTCGGACTCAACTCAACGAGCTCGGGTGTTCGCATCCATAAGTGAACTCGGACTCAACTCAACGAGCTCGGATGCCTAGTTACATCTCACGAACTCAGACTCAACTCAACGGGTTCGGACATTCGCATCCATAAGTGAACTCGAACTCAACTCAACGAGTTCGGATGCTCAACCATCCTAGTGACATGTCACTTGTATCCTAATCTATTCCTAAGGTTCAAACGGGATTTTCCTCGAACACATATCCTTGCCATCTTCCGTAAAATACCGAAACCAATACTCGGTAACACTTTATATTTAACAAATAATACAAATAATTTGCATTTTATTCGAAAATAACCACAAAGCATATATTTCATGATAAAAATCAGCATATCATATAATTAACATCAATAATTTAAAAATAACAATTATACTACATTATTTACACATGAACTTACCTTGGTACCAAAATACAAAGATTTTGCAATTTAGTCCACAATCTTTTCTTTTCCTCGATTGAGGTCGATTCCACGTCTTTCTTGATCTAAAATAACACATTTAGCTTATTTAATACTCACATTATCAAATTAATCCATTTGTTTTTAATTCATTTTAATAACTAAATGACCAAAATGCCCTTACTACTAAACTTTCCAAAAATTCCTTCCATGTCCTAATTTTGTCCATGAACTTAAATTAGTCAAATTGCTATTTAAGACCTCCTAATTAATATTTCAATGCAATTTCATACTAAAAACTTCTAGAATGCAAATTTTGCACTTATTCGATTTAGTCCCTACTTTCAATTTAAACATTTTAGGCAGAGAATTTCTTCACGAAATTTTCACACAATCATGTAATCATATCATAAACCTTAAAATAATTATAAAATAATTATTTCTATCTCAGATTTGTGGTCCGAAACCACTATTCCGATTAGGCCCTAATTCGGGATATTACAAATATGACCCAAAAATCCAACTTCCCGTAGCCAAAATTCGCTTTTACTAAACTTAGCATACAGCTGCTTATCTCTCAAAGTTTGCAAAACTATCCTCAAATGCTCAGCATGCTCTGTATCATCTTTTGAATAAATTAAATTATCATCTATAAACACCACAACAAATTTGTCCCAGTCGGAATATGCGATTCATTAAATCCATAAACACAAAGCAGAGCATTTGTCAACCCGAATGGCATAACTAAAAATTCATAATGGCCATACCTTGGTCTAAAAGCAGTTTTAGGCACATCCGACTCTTTTACCCGCAGTTGGTAATACCCAGATCTCAAGTCAATCTTTGAAAACCATGTTGCTCCTTTTAGCTAATCAAACAAATCATCAATTCTTGGCAACGGATATTTGTTTTTGATTGTCACCTTGTTTAATCAAGATAATCAACACACAACCTCATAGAACCATCCTTCTTTTCACAAATAACACGGGAGCACCCCAAGGTGAAAAACTCGGTCTCACAAAACCTTTATCACCAACTCTTGTAATCTGCGACTTTAATTGCTCAAACTCTGCTGGTGCCATTCTATACTGAGCAATCAAAATCGGAGTTGTTCCCAGATCAAATCAATACCAAATTCTACTTCCCTGACTGGAGGCAAACCCGGCAATTCTTCTGGAAATACGTCCGCAAATTCACACACAACCGGCACTAATTCAATTTTCTTTTCAACTTCTTTTGTATTAATTACATACGCCAAATAAGCTTCATAACCCTTTCTCAGATATCTTTGAGCCGACATTGAAGAAATCACACTAGGTAATGCCTCTGATTTATCTGATTCAACCCGCAGAGTTTCACCATTTTCACACTTTAGTTCTATAACCTTTTCTTTGCAATTTATTTTAGCATCATGCAATGTCAACCAATCCATACCCAAAATAACATTAAACTCATCAAACGGCAACAACATCAAGTCGGCCGGAAAGTAATGATCCCGAATCATTAAAGGACATTTCTTACATACTTTATCAACAGTCACACATTTGCCTAACGGATTCAACACTCTAATCATAAATTCTGTGTTCTCAACAGGTATATTCATACTAGACACCAATTTCATGCACACATATGAATGAGTAGAACCGGGATCAATCAAAGCAATAACATTAACATTATAGAGAGAAAATGTACCGATAATCACATCGTGAGGAAGCATCTTCACGCGCTTTAATAGCATAAGTTCTAGCCGAGCCCTTCCTTCAGTCTAACTGGTGCATCCTCGGCTACATTCTTACCGCTTGCTTCGCTCCCAACTTTTCTTGGATATCTTCCTCTCGAATCCGCCCCACTTATTTTTGTATTTTGAAATTTTTCTTTTCACTCTCTCTCTGGCGGCTCTCTAATAAAATGATCCGAGAACCACATCGAAAACATTCATTTGCTCTACACGGACCAAAATGATTTCTACCACACACGCACTCGTGTTTAACAAATCTCGAGTTCCCTACACTTTGTCAAGTTGAAGTAGTCTGGGATTTAGGACCCATATTTTGCTTCTTATAATTCCCATATGATTGCCCAGCTGAAGCTTGGGAACGAGGATTCATATTCCTTGACTTTCCAGGTTGCTTTGAAAATGAACTGCTCATTGGTCTTTTCTTCCAATTTCTAGTCTCAGCCTCTACCTTTTTCTTTTCTTTAAGTAATTCTTCGGCCTTACAAGCTCGATCAACCAATACTACCATTTCTTTTAATTCAAGAATTCCAACAAATACCTTGATGTCTTCGTTGAGCCCTTCTTCAAATCGTCGGCACATCTTGGCCTCTGGAGGAACATACTCTCTGGCATACTTACTTAATCGAACAAACTCTCTTTCATATTCTCAGAATCAGTCATATTACCTTGCTTCACTCAAGAAATTCTTTACTTTCTTCGATCAATAAATCTTTCACTAATATATTTCTTCCAAACTCTTCTTGAAAGAATTCCCAAGTTATTTTCTCTTTGGTTTCACCAAAATCAAAGTCTTCCACCAATTATAAGTTGAATCCCTCAACAAAGATATAGCACATTTCAAACATTCTTCAAGTGTACAAGATAATTCACAAATACCGGATAGAATTTTCAAGCGAAACTACTTTCTCAAGATCATCATCAATATTTGCTTTAAATTCTTGACCCCTTGCTTGCGAATTCTATCAACTGAGTTCTGTGAAATTTCATCGATCCATACCTTGAGGCGTCGAGGGTACAGGTTGAGGAATTGGGGAGGTGGGGAGGTTGTACATTTGGGTTCATCTGAACGAACTCGGTGTACCATGCACTCATCATTTGGAGAAAGGCTTCGACGACCCTTTCTCCTCCTCCCGACCAACAATGGGAGGTGGATTTTTCAGTCGTGCTGCTCCTTCAGCCGGAGTGGCGCGTTACTCTCTACTTCATCTCGCCACACCGGATCGGGATCCATTTACTATAAAAAAATCATTTAAAAGGTCAGAAGTCGTCACACTATCACAATTTATACATATGGCATGTATAGCAAAATCCGTACATACAACACGTAGTCCGAGAACTGACTAAACCTGCTCTGATACCACTAAATGTAACGCCCCCACGCCCGAGACCGTCGCCGGAGTCGAGTATGAGGTGTTACTAAGCTTAATTTAACATTTTTAGAACTTTGGATTATTTGTTTCTACATTCACAGCTTTTAAACTACTTGCATCATAGTCACAAGAAAAATCATATCTCAAGTTACGAAACTCAAAATCAATATCTGTAAATTTTCCTTAAATCTAGACTCATATACCTATCTACTAATTTTTTTCTAGAATTTTTGGTTGAGCCAATTAGTACAGTTTATTAGTTAAAGTTACCCCTGTTTTAGGACTTGACTAGTTTGACCTCTGTTTACTTCAAACCACATTTCTCTCTGTACAAAATTCATATGACTATGAGGTTTGTTCCTACTAAAACTAGACTCAATAAATATTCTGAGGATATAAAATACACCACCTAATTATATCTTTAAAATTTATGGTGAATTTCTAAAGTTGGAACAGGGGATTTAGAAACTACTATGACACTGTTTTACTAAAATTCAAATATCTTTTAACATATAATTCCTTTACCTGTTTCATTTATTTCATGTGAAACTAGACATAATAAGCTTCAATTTGATATGTATTC
This sequence comes from Gossypium anomalum, assembly GCA_025698475.1. Classification (NCBI taxonomy): domain Eukaryota; kingdom Viridiplantae; phylum Streptophyta; class Magnoliopsida; order Malvales; family Malvaceae; genus Gossypium; species Gossypium anomalum. Next base: position 59,377,932 of record CM046961.1, read on the forward strand.
CATCACCAAATTCAATTTCTATGATGTTTAGTAAATTTTCAAACTCGCATCAGTGTTGCTGCAGTATTCTGTTTATGGCAAATTTCATCCTTTTTATGAGTTTTTATGCACTAAGTATCTTAATAATTTTCCTTAACATCAAACATAGTCTAAACTAACCATTTTCATAATTTATCATTATCAAACATTTTCTCAACCATTCCATCACCATATCATAAGATCATTTACACAAAATAGGTATATTGCTATACATGCCATACTTAAATTTACAAGCCATTTACCAAAAGTCTTCCTGGATAGTGTGATTGAGCCTTCACCTATCCCGACTTCTTCGGTGGCTTGTCCAAAACTACAATGAGTAAGAAGGAGGGGAGTAAGCATAAATGCTTAATAAGTTCATATGCAAATAATAAGTAACATAACAAAAACGGTCATACCAATCAACATTAGCATGCATCACTAAAACACATATCACATTTCTAATCATTTTTTTATCATCTTATTACCTTATCGTGATTGTATCAATACTCAACCCGAGGTTAAATACATACCGTCCAAAATATCCATTTCACATCACTTACCAATACGTCTCTTTACATCTCGAATATTCCTCCATTTGAGTAGAACTTTACCCGTTGAACACATCGGAATATAATTCGGATACATGGATAACTTGCACATAAGTGCCATATATGCAATCAAGCAATCATGTAACCCGCCCATGCGCGACTTGGACTCAACTCAACGAGCACAGGCGCGCTTGCATCCATAAGTGAACTCGGACTCAACTCAACGAGCTCGGATGCCTAGTTACATCTCACGAACTCGGACTCAACTCAACGAGTTCGGACATTCGCATCCATAAGTGAACTCGGACTCAACTCAACGAGTTCGAATGCCTAGTTACATCTCACGAACTCAGACTTAACTCAACGAGTTTGGACATTCGCATCCATAAGTGAACTCGGACTCAACTCAACGAGCTCGAATGCTCAACCATGCTAGTGACATGTCACTTGTATCCTAATCTATTCCTAAGGTTCAACGGGATTTTCCTCAAACACATATCCTTGCCATCTTCCGTAAAATACCGAAACCAATACTTGGTAGCACTTTATATTTAACAAATAATACAAATAATTTGCATTTTATTCGAAAATAACCACAAAGCATATATTTCATGATAAAAATCAGCATATCATATAATTAACATCAATAATTTAAAAATAACAATTATACTACATTATTTACACATGAACTTACCTTGGTACCAAAATACAAAGATTTTGCAATTTAGTCCACAATCTTTTCTTTTCCTCGATTGAGGTCGATTCCACGTCTTTCTTGATCTAAAATAACACATTTAGCTTATTTAATACTCACATTATCAAATTAATCCTTAACTCAAATTTTGGCAAAATTACAATTTTACCCCTAAACTTTTACATATTTACATTTTTGCCCCTAGGCTCTAATTAAACTTTATTCCTTATTCTTATGTTTTACAACATGCTGATCACTTTTCTCTTCTATGGCAACATCAAATTCTCACTCTAACATGTACTTGTGACTATTAGGTATTTTTACCGATTAAGCCCTTTTACTCGTTTTTGCTTAAAATCGAGTAGTACAAGTTGTCTAACATAATTTAAAACTTCATATTATATCATAAAACATCAAAATACACAAATTTCACCTATGGGTATTTTTCCAAATATAAACCCTAGGTTAAATTATTGCTAACATAAGCTTAATCGAGTTATCGGGATCTCAAAAACGTAAAGAACATGAAAAACGGGGCTTGGAATCACTTACTATGGAGCTTGGAAGCTTGAAACAAACCCTAGCTATGGAGAACCCTTGAAATTTCGGCTTAATGAAGAAGATGGACAAAAATTGGCTTTTAATTTTGTTTTTAATTCATTTTAATAACTAAATGACCAAAATGCCCTTACTACTAAACTTTCCAAAAATTCCTTCCATGTCCTAATTTTGTCCATGAACTTAAATTAGTCAAATTGCTATTTAAGACCTCTTAATTAATATTTCAATGCAATTTCATACTAAAAACTTCTAGAATGCAAATTTTGTAACTTATTCGATTTAGTCCCTACTTTCAATTTAAACACTTTAGGCATAGAATTTCTTCACGAAATTTTCACACAACCATGTAATCATATCATAAACCTTAAAATAATTATAAAATAATTATTTCTATCTCGAATTTGTGGTCACGAAACCACTATTCCGATTAGGCCCTAATTCGGGATATTACATATGAGTATTAGGAATCACGTATTATCATATGTAATAGAAAAATCACCAAATTACATATCAACAACACAAATATGAAGGTAATAGAAAAATCACCAAATTACATATCAACAACACAAATATGAAGTTTTGGAAACATTTACTTGGAATCCTCTTTTATCGGGTTTCATCAATCCTTATGTATACTTAACATATTCGCCCAATATCACAATTTAGAAACTTATTTAAACATCAATTAAATATTTCTCAAATATAAACATTTTATATTGATTATTTGTAATATCATTATTTAAATGAAATAGGTCCCCACACCTTGTAATTTGATCATAAAGATCTTGATTCCAACTTCAAATAGGAGAGTTCGATTCTTGAGTTTGCAATCGTTCATCTAATCGTACTCTTTTACAAGTGGGGTACAAATCTAGAACTTTGAATAATATTAATAACGGAGGAAAGATGGCTCAATAAATTTTCCCAATAGGTTAATTAAAGAGGAGGATTCAGCAAGAAAGAGGGGAAGAAAAGAATAGAAATCATAAATTTTAGTGGTGATCAACGGTGATGATGGTGTGATGGTGTGACGAAGACGACGATAGGTGGTGGCCTGATGGTGGCAAGGTGAACATTCAGTGGCCTTTAGTGGTGGAGGAAAGGAGGAGTAAAGAGAAGAAATGGTGGTGAAATAAAAGAAAATAGAAGAAAATAAGAGGACTAAGGAGGAGGGGCGGCTAAAGGAGAGGAAAAGAGTAAAAAGGAGAAAAAATGAAATGGAGAGGGTGCCTACGTGTGGTGGCCAGCTAAGGTAGTCTATAGGGAAGAAATGGTAGGTTTGGAGACAAGGGGAGTGAAAAGTGGATCATGAAGGAATAAAGAAGTGAAAAGCGGGTTATAAAAAGCATGTTGACTTAAGAAAAAGGGAAAGAAATCCTCCCTACATGGAAAGTAAAAAAGGACGGCAATAGGGGGTTTGACCTTCTAAAATTGTTAAAAATTAAAACAAAAATATGGGACTATGGTGTTTTGAACATGGGACCATTTGGAAATAATTAACACACTTAACCACTAAGCTAATTTATTCATTGTGGCATAAACTAGCGCAAAATAATAAATAAAATACAGGGCATGACAAGTCCCGTAGAGGGTGAACTGTTATTATGGGAAGGCCATTGTGATAGTGTTAGCAAATAAATGAGGTGGATACAAGTTGAGATGTTCTGATGGTTCTATTCTCATCTCTTGACATTTATAGTAATGATAGGATTCACCTTTGTGAGGGCTTGGCAGATTCGTTTGAGGTTTTGAATCTAATTTTATAGGACCACCGAGAACAAGTCTGCATGCTAATGTTGCAACGTACATCGAACCATATGTATAGACAATGGTAAGGAAGTCATATTATATATATGATGGTTTGTCTTGTTTTGTTGGGAATGATGCAAGGGTATTCTTCTATATTTCCATAGTGAAGAAACTGTATATGAAAGATACGTCAATCTGTCAATGTTGTCTCATATGTATGGTACCGCAAATAGAGGATTCACTATGAGGAATCCGCCAACAAATTATTTTGTTTGAAAGTTAACTAACAAGGGTAGATTGCTCGATTGTGGATCAGGGGTGAGATGATTTTGTAACATGGTTTTGTACAAGTGTACACAGTCGTTCAAGTAATAAGTAAGTAAAATAAGTTATTGTCTCCACAGGGACTGCATAAGCTTAAATGATTAATTGCAAAATTATAAATAACAATTTGATGTAAAAACTCAATAATTTGGATGGTGATGATTAAACTAAATAAAATTAACTAGATACAAAGATTGATCCCTATGCAATTATAATTTAGATGCAATTTACCTAAATGTATGAATGAATGGTTTTAACAGATAAAACAATCAACATTAAATGGGCTAGGATAATTATATTAATCAATTCAATTTACTTTATCATGCTTAACAATGTTCAGAAATACTTCCACGACAACTCGATCTTTCATGAGTTTGGAAATAAAATTAAGTCATTTTGGAGTCTTTTACTTAGTTAAATATGCATTTTAATGATCATATTAATTAAGGGTTTCTTAACATTTATGTAAGGTCACAGGGACATTTACGTTTGCAATAGTTTAATTACATAAACCTAAAATCTATGCAAGATAATAGAGTTAACTAAAGATATTATGAACCTAAACTTAGTTGCGTTTAAGTATCTAAATTGAACATTGCAGTTTTCAATTATGTGTCTACTAGTCGTTGTCAAGTTAGGATCACTCAGCTAATCTGAGTGCACCCAATCACGTATGAACGAAATGCATCATGATATTAATTGAAAACATGATTAACTGAGCCCTAAACATGTTAAACATGAATAAAATAAATCTTATTGAATTAACATAATCATCCTAGCATATAGGATTTAAAATATCATCATTGATGTAAAAAATAATAAACTCAAAGCAAACATAATTAAAATAAATAACAAGGGAAAAGAGTAAAATCTATTCGGTTTAGCAGCCTTTCGGATCTATTCTAACTGATTTGGTTCAACAGCCTTTTGGATCTATTCTAACCGATGCACTCCTCCATTCTACTCGTTGCTTCTTTTGCTAAGGAGTTCCTAAGGTGGCCAACCAAAAAATGCTTTTGACAAAGCTTTTGTCGCTAAAGGATGGAAGGGAAATGGGCGGCTATGCAAGGGAAAGGAAAAGAAAAATAAAATGTAGAGAAAATGCTAATGAGAGAAGAGAAATGAGTTGTGAGGGATGGGGGATTAAGGGATTGATGCATGGTATTTATAGGTGAAGGTAAGGGATAGAGTTTGCTAAAAATAGATTTCAAATTCCTTCTTTTTCTATCATACATGGCTGACCATATTTCAAGGAGAAGGGGACAACATAGTCTCCTCATTTTGAATTCAAACCAAGGCTATTAATAGCCATAGGTTAGATGGTTTCAATAGCAAATTGTTGGGTTGATTTTTGATTATTTTCCAACTGTAAGTACCTTTAATTAAATACCCCAAAGCTTGCTTTTGGGCAGCCATCTACTTGTGCCCAAACTAAACTTTAGTTCCCCATTATTTGATGTTTTCTTAGTCCAATAATTTAGCAAACATATCCATCTTTTAGTACCTCTTTTACTAGGTCAAATTATCAACCTCATGACCCAAATGGCATGGTCTTGTCGTCCACATGAATTAATTTGTGCATTCACATTAATCACATCTTCAATGGTCCTTCTACATAGTGAAAAATCATATATTAATAAATTAACATGAAATAATATAAAATATGTACAAAAATCATGTAATTAAGCACAATTTCACATATTTTATAAATTCATGCCCAATATTACAAATTAAGTAAAATTCACTTATTTTAATAACAATGACTCAAGATAAACATATTTATTAAGTAAAAAGGTGGTAAAAATATATAGAAAAACCCTATATAATTTCAAGTTTACACACCCCAAACTTAAACCATTGCTCGTCTCGAGTAATGTTTATGCACAACACAACTTTTGCTAAGGCAAGTTTGCTAAATGATATAGTAGCATCAATCCTCGCACATAATCATGCATCAACAAAATCATGTTCAAAAATACTTTTTATTAATAAGTAGCTCGAATGCTAATATTATTTCCAAACTTTATACTAAGCACATCATTATATCAACATGAATCATAGTTTGCATACAGTTTCAAAGTCATAAATAACATTCACCAATCAATATGCTTTCCTTATTAACTAAACATAGAAATCCCAAGGTTTAATTAGTGGTCTTCATAAGTTGAGCTTAGTAATTCCTCTCCACTAATGTAGTCGGTATAATCATCCAATCAATAGGTCTTTTATTAGGTTGTAATAGGGCTAGGCTAAAGGTAGGGATAAAGAGAAGTGAATTTTGAGGTTCAATCATCTTAACCCTAACTTGTCTCGGATCTTTCTGTGTCACAACCTTCATAAAATTGGGTCTTTGGAACACCCCCAAACATATTTCGAACCCATGCTCAACTTTTACTATTTTCAGACTTTGGGCAAACTTTACTCTTTATTTTTGAGAATTTGAGCAATCTTTTTTTTTTTGCTTTTTATTCTTTTGAATAAATTTACCTTTGTTCTTTCATTCATTTTTTTAAATCATGTGAAAAGGATGTACATTTTTTCATATTTTTTCTCAAACTTTGATCACCAAGACAAATTTAATTAAAATAGGTGTAAAAGAATTTGATAAAATAAAAAAGATGATAATGTGGCTTATAATATAGGTACTTTACAATAAATAGGCCATTAAGCTTAAAAATTAAGTTTCAAGGGTTAAATTAATAAGGTCGGCTTGAAAGGCTCAAACGATTCAAAGAAAGTGTGCCTATGTCATATTAGATTTTTATATCTCCTAGGATTTTGCCTCAAGAAGGTTACTAAGTCAATTCTAAAGACTGAAACTTTCGTACATATCTATTTCTAAAGAAATCAAATTTTCATGGCAAATACTACATAAGACTAATGATCATACAAGCATTCCATCACTCAACATAACATACAAATAACTTAGATAAAACCAGAAGTCATGCTTGCATTTGAACATACTTATAAATAAAAATTGGTTCTGAACATTCATTTATTTCAGCATGCTTAAGTAAAAAGATTGAAACATACTTTAAACTTCTTACGAAATGCCTTATTAAAAATTCATGTGAAATGCCTTACGCCTTTTTAAAAGGAAGCAATGTCCTCATTGCGAAAATGAAGTAATGAATGAAAACTAAACACTAGGTAGGGTTGCAAGAAAAGAGAGGTGAGTCATAAAAACTGCTTAAGTACCAAGTATTTCTCCATAATCCAATTCTAGACATGTTCATTCCCATTACCACATCACTTTTTTCTATTGAAGAGGCACTGAGCTTACATTATTCATGCTTGCTATTTTATTATGCGAAAGAAAAAAAATTCTAACTAGGAAATAAAAATAAACACCTAAAAAGAAATAACAATTATAGAAAAGAAATTCCCCCCTTTTTATTTATTTGACTTATGCTCCTCGTCTTACTCTATTGATGTTTCATTTTTGCTTGCATTCTCATCTCCCTTTGATGACTCGAAGATATAATCTAGGAACGCAGGAACAAAACTGTTAGAAATATTTTTAAAAGTATTTCTTACAGATTCATATCTAACTTTTGCATATTTCCAATAAGCCTGTTGTTGGTTATACATTAATTTCATCATGTCCATCATAATTGATAATTTTGATTTCTTCACAGTGTTTGAAGAAGTGGGCATAATAATGGTCAACTCAAGATCAACAACACTTGCTTCAACTAGCTCATTAGTGTTTGACTCTTCTCTTGGTTCAGAGACTTTTGGTTCTTGTATCTGTTCTGGATTATTCTGGTTCTGTCAGTTCACCCAACTCAGTTGGATTTAGCTCATGGACATTCTCTACTAACCTTTTAAGATCATGGGCTGTGATGAAACCTTGAACATACAGGCCCTTCAAGTTTGCTTTTGTTTTAATTTAGGCCCTTAAGCAAAGTGAAGTTATCAATGATGCAAAGTAAGCACTTTTGTTTTTCTTTCTAGAATAATTGATCGACCTTCCCAACATTGATAGACCTTTCTGTCATAATTGCATACAAGAAAAGTATTCGCTCCATCGAGATGGTGGAATTGTGTGAGGTAGGCACGAAACTATATCGAACAAAGTAAAACCATACCTTAGCCAATAGTTTTAGATATTCCTTTCGACAAGAATGACTATTATACTTTCTTATAATCCATTGGAATCCTAGATTTACCACAACATTAAGCACTTGTTGCAGAAAATCCCAATTTATATTTGTCATCATAGAAAAATACTTATCTTCTTCAATATCAGGTAAGTTAAACAAACCATTAATGGACTTAGAAGTTAGGGGTACCTTTTTCTTGAAAACAAGAACTTTAGTAGCATCTGGTTTAGTTAAATTGGCATAGAACTCCCAAACTAACTCCTCATTGGGTAATGATCGTGCATCGCAAAAATGATTCCAATTGAGGGCATCAATTGTCTTTTGAATGGGCCAAGGCACAACCATCTTATCATTGCTTTCCAAGTTGAAACCTTTTTTCGACATCATATGTTGATTTTTAAAGATAGAATTAAACATGTCTTTTACTTCCTTGTCTCGAATCACAATGGCATTTTTGGAAGAGGTTTTGGAAGATCTAGTTCTTTTGCGAGACATGGTGATTTTTCTTGAAAAATAGGAAAAATTCGACAATGGATGAAGAAAGGGATTTTGCGGCGACGACTGGCTTGTGGCAGTGATGGGGTTGTGGCAGCGCGAAGCTTGCGGCGTCAATAGGATGCTGCTGTGATAGGAGTGTGGCGACGATAGGGTTGCTTCGGTAAAAAGCTTACGGCGACAAGACTATGGGTTTGGGGCAAGGAAAGGATTTTGGGGAAAATTTTTAGGATTTAGGCTTACGGCTAAGAGGAAAAAGAATGAGTGGCTTGGGTTTTGGCTAATTACTTGAAGGGTTGTGAGATTTATGGTGATAGAGAGGGGTTTATATAGTGGTGAATTAGGGCAAATTTGTAGCAAAATTTTAGCTACTTTAAGTAACTTGGGTAGCAAGTATGGATGGAGGGAAAAAATGGTGGCAAAATTAGGGTTTTAGGGAACCATTATAGATGACAACAATGGGGTGATTTTCTCCTCTTTGTTGTTCAGGCCATAAGCCCAATCTGTATTTACAAACTAGACTGCTTAAAAATAAATAAACTGATTAGTAATTGGGCCAATTTGACCCCCTTTATTAAACGTAAACAAATTAAAATTAAAATAAAAATTAAATTAAAATTAAAGGCAAAGATAAAAATGAAAAATAAAAATTTTAAAATTTAATTAGAAATTTTCTTTTAAAAAATTCATTAAATTAGTCCCCAAGAAAGGTTGGAGGGGTCACAATAGTCCTGCTTAAGTTCCAATCTCCTTAGACAAAATTAATTAAATGTACTAATTTAAGAAAATAATTTCTAACTTTTTATTAAAAAATAGGTTTATGAAAAACTAAGGGTCTAATAATTTGAACGAGGTTTTAATTTGCTCAATTTCACCATCCCAATAGTGTTTGAGACGTTGACCATTAACTTTAAACGTACCTCCATGGTTGTCGTACAATTCTACAACTCCATATTGATAAACTTTATAAATGGTATAAGGTCCTTTCCATCAGGATTTGAGTTTTCTAGGAAATAACCTTAGCCTTGAATTAAATAACAATTTCTGTCCTTCATTGAATTCACGAGGTTGTATACGACTATCATGCCATCTCTTATATTTTTCTTTACACATCTTGGCATTCTCATATGAAAATAACCTCAACTCTTCCAACTCATCAAGTTGTAACATCATTCTCTCACCAGCTTACTTAAGATCCAAATTCAATTGTTTCAAAGCCCAGTGAGCTTTATTCTCCAATTCTAATGGCAAATGACATGCCTTTCCAAAAACTAATGAATAGGGAGTCATTCCTAATGGTGTCTTAAAATTAGTTCGATAGGCCCATAGTGCATCATCGAGCCTTCGAGACCAATCTGTTCTGCTAGGGCACACCACCCTCTCAAGAATACCTTTAATTTCATGATTCACCCTTTCAACTTGCCCATTTGACCGTGGGTGATAGGCAGTGGCAATCTTATTCTTCACATCATACTTGTCAAGCAACCACTTAAGCCACTTATTTACAAAGTGAGATCCTTCATCACTAATTATAGCTCTAGGAGTCCCAAACCGTGTAAATACATGCTTATGTAGAAATTGCATGACTACCTTAGCATCATTTGTTGGGTACGCCTTGGCTTCAACCGACTGGGATACATAGTCCATAGCTACCAAAATATACTTGTTCCCATAGGAAGAAGGAAACTGGCCTAAGTAATCAATGCCCTATACATTGAATAGTTCAACCTCTAAAATATTTGTCAAGGGCATCTCGTTTCTCCTTGATATGTTTTTGGTTCTTTGGCATCAATCGCAGTTTTTCACATATGTATAAGCATGTTTAAACACTTTAGGCCAAAAGAATCCAACTTGTAAAATCTTTGTTACTGTACAGGAACCACAAAAGTGTCCCCCACTCGGAGATAAATGGCACTGGTACATAATCTCATCAGTCTCACTTCCAGCTACACACTTCCTGATTATGTTATCTGCACATTGTTTAAACAAAAATGGATCCTCTCAGAAATAATACCAACTATCATAAAGAAATTTCTTCTTTTTTTGGTACGTCATTTCTCGAGGAATTATTCCACATGCTAAATAATTGGCAAAATCAACAAACCAAGGTTTTTCATGAATTTGACTTACCTCGAAGATATGCTCATCAGGAAAATTCTCATTAATTGGAATAAGTGAATAAGTTACCTTATTTTGTTCCAACCTCGACAGATGATCAACTACTTGATTTTCAATATCTTTTTTGTCTTGGATCTCAAGGTCAAATTCTTGGAGTAAGAGTATGCATTGAATTAGCCTTGGTTTAGCATTTTTGTTTGTGAGTAAGTGTAACACCCCAAAATCGACCTAGAAGAAATCACGTTTTGGAACCAAAAGAGGTCATCCCTTGAGTTTAGACTTTTGAAATTCTTAACAATGAAATTATTTTGGTTTAGTGGTCAAGTGTTCTGGGTATGTGTGTAAGGTTCCGGGTTCGAATCCTGTTTCTGGAATTTTTTTCATTTTTCTTAAATCCTTACCTTTGAACATGTGGTTTATAAGTAATTGTGTGCAATTGATATCAAGAATGAGCCTGTTGGTTCAATGCTTAAGCATCTGTACACCATTTGGTCTTATGTTCGAGTCTCGGCAAAAGCTATGGAGATATTGTTGGGTAGTTTATTTTAGTTAATTAAAGTTTCCCAAAATTATTTGTGATCTGTGCGTATGTCTACTATGTGTGAATCTAGGTGAATAAGATCTGTCAAAATGTAATGTGCTACTGTCTAATGAGTGAGAATTATCCAGGTACAATCTGTAGTGTAACACCCCTAACCCGTATATAACAGCCCGTTTTTAGTTAAATCAGAACAGTGGTTTTGGGACCACAAATTTGAGGTCAAAATAGTTATTTATTATTATTTTAATGTCTACAGCATGATAATATAATTGTGTGGAAATTTCGTTAAGAAATTTTATCGTTTGAATGGTCAATTTGATAAAAAGGACTAAATCTTGTAAAGTGTAAAACTTGTGTTCTATTAGCTAAAGGTGTCTAATAGCTATGGAATAGTAAAGTGGAAGTCCTTATGTCGTAATTAGTCCATTTTTAATGTTAGTGGACATTTTTGGACATATATTAAGTGATTTTAATGAATTATATTAAAGGTTAAAATAGTAAATTATTAAATAACTTAGTACAAATAATAGAAACATAAAATCATCTTTAATTTTTATCATCTTCCATTGAAATTTTGAGCTAGGAAACTCCATTGAAGGAACTTAAGCTTTCAGCCATTCAAGTTCTTTGCATGGTATGATTTTTGACTAGGTTTTTAATGATTTCTATGTTTTTTAGATCGTTGCAGCTTAGTCTAGCTAGCCCAGGGACTATTTTGCAAAATTGTTAAAGGTTTAGGGTTTTTCCATTGATGAATCTATGTGTATTTTGATGTTTGATGATAGAAAATGTATGCTTTTTATTAGATAAACAACATTTGCAAAGTAATTTTTTGTTAAATTGTCATTTAGGGATTAAATTGAGAAATGTTAAAATTTTGTGGTTAAATTATAAAATAAATGAAAATTATGGCTTCTAGGGACTTAATTGAAATTCGGCTAGCATGAGTATAGGTTGAATTGCATGAATTTGTATTTTTATGAGATAAGGACTAAATTGTAAAAATGTTGAAATATTTGGGGCAAAAATGTAAAGTTGCCTTAATGTGTATTTTGGACTAAATTGAATAGAATGATAATTAAATAAGTTAATTTTGATTACATTTAGATCAAGAAAAGTGAAATTCGAATTTAGATCGGGGGAAAACAAGGTTTTGGACTAGTCAATTCGTTCCGTCGTTTTAGCGATTGAAGTAAGTTCGTATGTTAATAAACATTTGTATAATTGTGTTTTAAATGCTTTATTATTGAACTATTAATGAATACGACTTTGTCGATATGTTCCACGATGATTCGGCTATGAGAAATTCCGGTTGACCTTTAGGAATAGATTATGATACGAATGACATGTCATTAGGGGTTATGTGATTGGGTGTTAGTCCGTACGTCTTACCGGTGGTTGAGTTATTCGGCATGTGTTACAGATACTCGTCAGCTTGTGTGAGTAGACCCGTTGATAGATCGAGAGTGAGCATTATATGTGATATGAGATTGAGATAGCTTCGGCTATATATGTGGCACTTAAGGTGTGAGATTCCCGAGTATTCGATAGTATTCCAAATGGTTTAACGGGTATATCAGAGATGTGGTTAAACATGAATTTGATACAATGTGGTACAGGTATGTACATGAACCGTATAAGCATTGAACTGAGGAAATTTATGAAATTCATAATTAACTTGGTGAATGAAAATGTGGTAGGTTGGTGAATCATTATGAGATATGTTATGTTGTGTTTAAATTACTTAAATTGTGCATAAATGGTAAGTTGAGTTATACTTTTATACGAACTTACTAAGTTTTATAGCTTACATTGTTATTTTTTTTCCACACGGCACAGCACACGGGTATGTGACTAGGTCGTGTGGCATAAGTTAGTACACCTTATAGGATTGGTATGTCCTAGCACACGGCCTGACACACGGGTGTGTATGGCCATTTCGTAGGGCACACGGGTGTGTGGTTGGCCGTGTGACCCAAGTCAGAGAGTTAGACAGGGTAGGACACGGGCTGGGACACGGCCATGTGATCCCATTTCGAATGTCCACAGGGCCTATGACACGGGCCTGTCTTTGGCCGTGTGAGACACGGCCGGGCTGCACAGGCGTGTGTCCTTTGTATTTTGTAAAATTTTTTAAGTTTTGTTTAGAAATTTCATAAGTTATCGGTTTAGTCCTAAACCACCCCGAATGCATGATTTGGGCCTCGTAGGCTCGTATTAGGGACAATGTGAATGATGTTGAATGATGATTACATGAAATTTGAAAATGTATGTTTAATTGTATAATATGTCCGGTAATGTTTCGTAACCCTATTCTGGTGTTGAATATAAGTGAGGGGTATTACATTTATTGGTATCAGAGCTATAGTTTATATAACTTGTGATAGTGTGATATCTTCTGACAGTTTTAAATTGTGTTTTCATATAGTAAATGGATCCTAATCGAGCTATAACTGATGATGTTGAGAGTAATGTGCTAGCCTCCGTTCATGGAGTAGCGCAATCTGAATCGAGACCCGTATAGGGTAGTCAGGGGGGAGAGGCTAAGGAAGCCCTTTTCCAGATGATGAATGAGTGGTTTACGGAGTTTGTTCAAACAAATCCAATTGCTTAGCAACCTCCACCCCACCTAATCCCCAACCGGTTCCCATAGCTCCTCAAGGTTTGGAACTTCTACGATTGAATAAGCCATCTGTTGATACAATCTGAAAATATGGGGCTAAAGAATTTAGAGCTACTTTTGATGATGACCCTGAGAGAGTCGAGTTTTGGCTTAAGAAGACTATCAGAGTATTTGATGAACTATCCTGCACACCTACCGAATGTATTAAATGCGCCGTATCACTTCTGAGAGACACTGCATATTAGTGGTGGAATACTTTGATATCTGTGGTGCCTAGAGAACGGGTCATGTGGGAATTCTTTCAAGCCAAGTTTAGAAAGAAATACATCAGTCAGTGGTTTATTGATCAAAAGCAAAAAGATTTTCTAGAATTAAAATAAGGCTGAATGTCTGTAACTGAGTACGAGAGAGAGTTTGTGAGACTCAGTAAGTATGCTCGAGAATGTGTTTCCACTGAAGCAATTATGTGTAAGAGGTTCGAAGACGAGTTAAATGAAAATATCAGACTGTTAGTCGGGAATATGGAATTGAAAGAATTTGTTGACAGAGTATGCAAAGCCAAGAAACTAGGCAAAGAAAAGAGAAAAGTTGATTTCAAAGCTAGAGATTCGAGAAAGAGATCGTTGAATAAACTATATCAGTCTTCATTGAAGAAATCACAGGATTCATATACTCGTTCAAATGCTCCGGCGGGGTATTCTAATAGATATTGTGGAAAGCAATATACGAGTCCAAAAGCTCAGGCTACTTCAGTGTCGAGTGTGGGTAGTGTGAGAAATAACAAACTCGAGTATCAACAATGTAGTAGACGACATTTTGGAGACTGCTAGATGAATAATAAAGGTTTTTTCAAATATGGGTCGCAAGATCATTTCATTCGAGATTGTCTTGAGTTACTCGAGAAAGATAGATATCAGAATGCAAGACCGAGTAACACAGCTTCTAGAGGGAGACCACCTAGAAATGCGGGAAATGTGGCCAGTAGTAAAGGAATGACAAAGAACTTTGCTCTGAGATCTAAGGCTATAGCACCAGCCAGAGCTTATGCTATTCGTGCTCGTGAAGATGCATCATCACCAGATGTTATCACTAGTACATTTTCTCTCTATGATAGTAGTGTAATTGCTTTGATTGATCCTAGATCTACTCATTCAAATGTCTGTATGAATCTAGTGTCTAGTAAGAGTTTGCCTATTGAGTTTATTGAATTTGTGATTAAAGTATTGAACCCCTTAGGTAAGTATGTCTTAATTGATAAAGTTTGCAAGAATTGTCCTTTGATGACTCGGGGTTACTATTTTCTGACAAATTTGATACTATTATCGTTTGATGAATTTGATGTGATTTTGGGTATCGATTGGTTGACTCTGCATGATGTTGTTGTGAATTGTATACGAAAGACTATTGAATTGAAATGTCAGAATAGTGAAATTCTTCAAATTGAATCAGATGAGTTGAGTGGATTGCCTATTGTGATATCGTCAATGTTAGCTTAGAGATATGTAAGAAAAGGTTGTGATGCATACCTTGCATATGTATTGGATACAAAAGTATCTAAATCGAAGATTGAATCAGTGTCAGTAGTCTGTGAGTATCCGGATGTGTTTCCAAAAGAGTTGCCTGGGTTGCCACTAATCAGAGAAGTTGAGTTTGCTATTGAATTAGTGCCGGGAACATCACCAATATCGATAGCTCCGTACAAAATGACTCCAACAGAATTGAAAGAATTGAAAGCTTAGTTGCAAGAGTTAACAGATAGAGGTTTTGTACGACCTAGTTTTTCGCCCTAGGGTGCACCAGTATTGTTCGTAAAGAAAAAAGATGGATCAATAAGACTGTGTATTGATTATCGTCAGCTCAATAAGGTTACAATTAAAAATAAGTACCTGTTGCCGAGAACTGATAATTTGTTGTTGAAAGGAGCAACAATATTTTTGAAGATTGATCTAAGATCTGGCTATTATTAGTTGTGAGTTAAAGATTTAGATGTGCTGAAGACTGCATTCAGAACAAGGTACGACTATTATGAATTTCTTGTTATGCCTTTCAGATTAACTAATGCTCCTACAATTTTTATGAATTTGATGAATCAGATCTTTAGACCGTATTTGGACAGATTTGTTATTGTATTCATTGATGACATTCTGATCTATTCCCGAGATGAGTCAGGGCATGCTGAACATTTGAGAATCGTATTACGAACATTGAGAGATAAGAAGTTATTTGCTAAATTCAGTAAATGCGAGTTTTAATTTTGAGAGGTTAGATTTTTAGGACATATTGTTTCAGCGGAAGGTATTCAAGTTGATTTGAGCAATATTTCAGCAGTTGTTGACTGGAAACCACCAAGAAATATGCCTGAAGTCAGATGCTTTCTGGGATTAGCTGGCTACTATCGAAGTTTTGTAAAAGGATTCTCAATGATTGCTATACCGATGACTAGATTACTATAGAAAGATGTGAAATTTAAGTGGTCTGAGAAATGCCAACAGAGTTTTGAACAATTGAAAGCATTGTTAACTTAGGCACTAGTTTTAGTTCAGCCTGAGTCGGGTAAAGAGTTTGTGATTTTTAGCGATGCGTCATTGAACAGTTTAGGTTGTGTTTTGATGCAAGGGGGTAAAGTGATAGCTTATGCCTCTAGACAATTGAAACCGCATGAAAAGAATTATCCGACGCAGATTTAGAGTTAGTCGCTATTGTATTTGCTTTGAAAATTTGGTGACATCATTTATTTGGTGAAAAGTGTCAAATCTTTAACAATTACAAGAGTTTGAAGTATTTAATGACTCAGAAAGACTTGAATTTGTGTCAACGAAGATGGCTAGAGCTGTTGAAAGATTATGAGTTAGTGATTGATTATCATCTGAGGAAAGCAAATGTAGTCGCAGATGATCTAAGTAGAAAATCTTTGTTTATGTTGCGAGCGATGAATATGCAGTTAACCTTGTCTGATGATGATTCGATTGTGGCTGAATTAAAAGCTAAACTATTATTTCTTCAACAAATTTGTGAAGCTTAGAAGTGTGATAGTGAATTGCACGCTAAAAGAATACAATGTGAATTGACTAATGATTCAGAGTATTAGATCGGATATGATAATTATTTAATGTTCCGAGATAGAGTTTGCGCACCAAAGAATTTTGAGCTTATTCAGAAAATTCTACATGAATCACACAGTGGTTGTTTATCTGTTCATCCGGGAAGTACTAAAATGTACAATGATTTGAAACAGTTGTACTAGTGGTCAGGCATGAAATGAGATATTTTAGAGTTTGTGTCGAGATACTTGGTCTGTCAACAAGTCAAAGTCAAACATCAAGTGCCATCGGGATTACTACAACCTGTGATGATACTAGAGTGGAAATGGGATAGAGTTATGATGGATTTCGTATCGGGATTACCCCTATATCCGAAAAAGAAAGATGCTATTTGGGTTGTTATTGATCAACTAATGAAATCTGCACACTTCATTCCGGTACGTACAGACTATTCACTTGATAGATTAGCTGAGTTGTACATATCTGGAATTGTCAGATTGCATTGGATGCCAGTTTCTATTATTTTGGATAGAGATCTGAGGTTTACGTCGCGATTTTGGAAGAAATTGCAAGAAGCTTTGGGTGCACGGTTGCACTTTAGTACTGCTTTTCATCTACAAACCGACGGTTAGTCCAAGAGAATAATTCAGCTTCTCGAAGATATGCTTCATTGTTGTGTGTTAAAGTTTGAAGGCAACTGGGAGAAATATCTACCGGCTAGCTTTACCATCAGAGTTAGAAAAAGATTCACAATGTGTTTCACGTTTCGATGTTGCGTCGATATAGATCAGATCCATCGCTCGTAATTTCTTCGGCAGAGATTGAAATTCAACCTGATATTACGTATAATGAAGAGCTGATCAGAATTTTAGCTTGAGAGATTAAAGAGTTGAGAAATAAGAACATAGTTTTGGTGAAGGTTTTGTGGCAACAGCACGATGTCGAAGAAGCCACGTGGGAACCCGAGGAAGCTATGAGAAAACAGTACCCTAAGCTCTTTTCTAGTAAGATTTTTAGGGACGAAACTTTCTAAGGGGGAGAGTTGTAACAGCTCGTTTTTAGTCAAATCAAAATAGTGGTTTTAAGACCACAAATACGTGGTCAAAATAATTATTTTATTATTATTTTAATGTCTACAACATGATAATATGATTGTGTGAAAATTTCGTTAAGAAATTTTATCGTTTGAATGGTCAATTTGATAAAAACGAATAAATAGCGTAAAGTGTAAAACTTGTGTTCTATTAGCTAAAGGTGTCTAATAGCTATGGGATATTAAAGTGGAAGTCCTTATGTGGTAACTAGACCATTGTTAATGTTAGTGGACATTTTTGGACATATATTAAGTGATTTTAATGAATTATATTAAAGGTTAAAATAGTAAATTATTAAATAACTTAGTAAAAATAATAGAAACATAGAATCATCTTTAATTTCTATCATCTTCCACCAAAATTTTGAGCTAGGATACTCCATTGAAGGAACTTAAGCTTTTAGCCATTCAAGTTCTTTGCATGGTATGATTTTTGACTCGATTTTTAATGGTTTCTATATTTTTGAGATCGTTGTAGCTTAGTCTAGCTAGCCCAGGGAATATTTTGCAAAACTTTTAAAGGTTTTTTCCATTGATGAATCTATGTGTATTTTGATGTTTGATGATAGAGAATGTATGCTTGTTGTTAGATAAACAACATTTGTAAAGTGATTTTTAGTAAAATTGTTATCTAGGGATTAAATTGAGAAATGTTGAAATTTTGTGGTTAAATTGTGAAATAAATTAAAATTATGGCTTCTAGGGACTTAATTAAAATTCGACTAGCATGGGTATAGGTTGAATTGCATGAATTTGTATTTTTATGAGATAAGGACTAAATTGTAAAAATGTTGAAATATTTGAGGCAAAAATGTAAAGTTGCCTTAATGTGTATTTTGGACTAAATTGAATAGAATGATAATTAAATAAGTGAATTTTGATTACATTTAGATCAAGAAAAGCAAAATTCGAATTTAGATCGGGGGAAAAACAAGGTTTTGGGCTAGTCGATCCGTTCCGTCGTTTTAGCGATTGAAGTAAGTTCGTATGTTAATAAACATTTGTATAATTGTGTTTTAAATGCTTTATTATTGAATTACTAATGAATATGACTTTGTGGATATGTTCCACGATGATTCGGCTATGAGAAATTCTGGTTGACCCTTAGGAATAGATTATGATACGAATGACATATCATTAGGGGTTATGTGATTGGGTGTTGGTCCGTACGTTTTACCGGTGGCTGAGTTATTCGGCATGTGTTGCAGATACTCGTCAGCTTGTGTGAGCAGCACTGTATAGTTACATCATGACCGTCAGCTTGTGTGAGCAGACCCGCTAATAGCTCGAGAGTGAGCATTATATGTGATTTGAGATTGAGATAGCTTCGACTATATATGTGGCACTTAGGATGCGAGATTCCCAAGTATCTGATAGTATTCCAAATGGTTCAATGGGTATATCAGATATGTGGTTGAACATGAATTTGATACGAGATGGTACATGTATGTACATGAACCATATAAGCATTGAAATGAGGAAATTTCTGAAATTCATAATTAACTTGGTGATTGAATATGTGGAAGGTTGGTGAATCATTATGAGATATGTTATGTTATGTTTAAATTGCTTAAATTGTGCATATATAGTAAGTTGAGTTACACTTTTATACGAACTTACTAAGCTTTATAGCTTACATTGTTATTTTTTTCGTGTTTTATAGTGAAATCAAAGTTAGCTCGGATTCGAGAATCATTGGAGACCTCATCACATTATCAAGCTATCACTTTGGTACTTTTGAATCTATGTTTTTGGGATATATGGCACGTATAGGAGTTTTGGTCATTTTGATAAATAGTTTGGTAATAAAGCTAGTCATTTGAAATGTTTTGTAAATGTTAAGTATTTGGTTTTATGCATAGCCATGTGGGTTGGCTTATTTTGGCATATTTGATGATGTATATAAATATGTGCATATGGCTTTAGTTATGTGATTGTTGATGGATTTGTGGTGCTTATTGATAGTTGGAAATTAAGAATACTAAATGGTTAAGATTTGAATTTGGTATGTTTGCAAATTTTAGGTAAATTAATGCATGTTTGAAAGAGATATATTGATGATTTTGTGAAAGTGATGTTTGGTATGAATGTGAATGGCATTTTGTAGTATTTGTGTGCCTTGTATATGTTGGTATTGAAATGACATGAATGAAGCTTATTTGAGATTGGATGAATGCCTATTTATGTTATGTTTAGTACCATTTGGTTTGGTGTAGGTGTATGCAAATTTGGGTGGCAAGATGGCTTGGTAAATAGCTTATTTTTGTCCACACGGGTAGAGACACGGGTGTGTGTCTCAGCTATGTGTGACACACGGTTAGGTTACACGGCCGTGTGTCCCCTGGTGTTGAATTAGAAATCAAGTTAGTATGCTCCACATGGCATAACACACGGGTGTGTGACTTGGCTGTGTGTCATAAGTCAGTATACCCTACAGGATTGGCACGGCCTAGCACACGGCCTAGCACACGGCCTAGCACACGGCGTGTGTGGCCATTTCGTAGGCCACATGGGTTGGTCACACGAGCGTGTGGTTGGCCGTGTGACCCAAGTTAGAGAGTTACACGGGGTAGGACACGGCCATGTGATCCCATTTCGAATGTCCACACGGCCTGTGACACTGGCATGTCTTTGGCCGTGTGAGACATACGGCCAGGCCACACGAGCGTTGTCCCTTGTATTTTGTAAAACTTTCTAAGTTTTTTTCAGAAATTTCATAAGTTATTAGTTTAGTCCCAAACCACCCCGAATGAATGTTTTGGGCCTCGTAGGCTCGTATTAGGGATGATGATTACATGAAATTTGAAAATGTATGTTTAATTGTATAATATGTCTGGTAATGCTTCGTAACCCTATTCTGACATTGAATATGGGTAAGGGGTGTTACACCGCATTCGTCACTGAAATAGAGTTAAGGAGCATTACCAGACTTATTTCATAAACAATCATACATTTCTCATACATTATTCATATCCAATAAAATACATTCACAATCAAGCATAATGTCTCTAATACGAGCCTATGAGGCCCAAATCATGCATTAGAAGTGTTTTGGGACTAAACCGATATCTCAGGAAATTTTTGGAAAACATAGAATTTTTTTCGAAATACAGGGGACACAAGCTCGTGTAGCCCGACTATATGTCTCACATGGCCAAAGACATGCCTGTGTCACAGGTTGTGTGGACATTCGAAATGGGATCACATGGCCGTGTCCCAGCCCATGGCCAACCTCGTGTAACTCCCTAACTTGGGTCATACGGCCAACCGCACGTCCGTGTGACACGCCCTTGTACCCTTCGAAATAGCCTCACACGCTCGTGTTCCAGGCTGTGTGCTAGGCCGTGTAGTGCATACTGACTTGATTACTAATTAAAAATCAGGGGACACACGACCGTGTCACCTAACCATGTGTCACACACGGCTGAGACACACACCCGTGTCTCTGACCGTGTGGACAAAAATAGGCTATTCCAAGGCATCTTTCTCACCCAAACTTGCGTCAACCTAAACATGTCAAATTGCATAGAACCATATCTTCAAATGCCATTTAAACTCTTCAAAACCAAGTTCAGTTCATGCTATGACAATACCAAACAGCTATACTACTCATAGTACCATGTTTTGCCAATTAATCACATTCACAAATAACCTAAATGGTCACTTTCAAACATATTATAAGCCTAATACTTAACATGCTAATTCAATCTGAATATACAACCATTTGGTACACAAAATACCGATTCAGAACAAGCATTCACGTAGCCATATTACACAACATACTAAAAGGGTCATTTGCACATATATACACATCAACAAATACACCAAAATAAGCCAAGTAACATGGCTGTACACATAACCAAAACATACATCATTTACAAGCCAAATCACTTGACTAAATCCATTATAAACTTATAAACCATATTAACCACAACTCCTATACCAAATACATTACCAAAACGATAGCTGGATAGTGTGATGAGATCTCCGACAACTCCCAAACTGAACAAGCTTCGAAATCACTATAAAACATGAAAAAGTAAATAGAGTAAGCTATAAAGCTTAGCAAGCTCGTATGCTAAATAAGTAAAACTTACAATTCAAATATTTAAACATCACACAATACAATTCAATTTAAATCCAAAACTTAACACATATTCAATCGAAAGGTTAAATATAAATTCTATCTATTTTATCGATTGAATGATTGTATAGTTCACGTACATACCTGTATTAAATCGTAACAGTTTCATACTCTTCCAATTCATCGATATACCCATTGAACCATTTGGAATAATATCAGATACTTGGGAATCTTGCACCCTAAGTGCCAATACAAGGCCAAAGCTATCTTAATCACATATCTCATATAATGCTCACTCTCGAGCTATCAATAGGTTTACTCACACAAGCTGATGGTCAAGACATAGCTACATGGTGCTGCTCACACAAGCTGACGAGGATCCATAACACATGCCGGATAACTCAGCCACTGGTAGAACGTACGGACCAGCAACCAAACACAATAACCCCTAATGACATGTCATTTGTATCCTAATCTATTCCTAAGGTTCAACCGGGATTTCACATTGCCGAATCTTCGTTAAACATTTTCATAAGATCATATTCACAATTAATTCAATAATAAAGCATTTAAAACACAATTATATTAATGCTTATTAACATACAGACTTACCTTGAGCACAAAAAATGACGATATGGGTCGACTAGTCCAATACTTTATTTTTTCCCCGATCTAGATCTGTATGTTGCTTTTCTTGATCTATATGTAATCAAATTTAAATTATTCAATTATCATTCTATTCAATTTAATCCAAATTTCATATTATGGTAATTTTACACTTTTGCCCCTACACTTTTAAATTTTTTACAATTTAGTCCCTAGCTCATAAAAATGCAAATTCATATAATTTAACCCATACCCATGTTAGCCGAACTATATACATACACATAGATGCCCAAAATTTTCATTATTTCACACATTTACCACATAGTTTTCATTTTTTCACAAATAAATCCCTAATTTGCTATTTCACCCAAAATCACTTAACAAATATTGTTTATCTAACAACAACCATTCATTTTCTACCATTAAACATCAAAATACACATATATTCATCAATGGTAAAACCCTAAACCTTTAACAATTTTGCAAATTAGTCCTGGGCTAGCTAGATTAAGCTACAACGACTCTGAAAGCATAGAAATCATTAAAATCCGAGCAAAAATGCGCTTACATGAAAGGAGTCTATAGCCAAACCTTTAAGAGATAAAAAATGGTATATTTTCTTCCTTACATTTGGCTAGGTGAAGAAGATGAACAGAAAATGTGGTTTTGTTTTACTTAATTAATCTTTATTAATTAATTTACTATAATATCCTTATTATTAACTTAAAATTCACCTATTTAATGTTCATCTCTGTCCACTCATACTATTAATGGTGTAATTACAACAAAGGAACTCCAATTTAAGGTTCCATACTGGTAGACACCTTTAGCTATTAGAACACAACTTTTACGCTTTACGCGATTTAGTCTTTTTTATCAGATTAAGCACTCAAACGATAACGAAATTTTCACACAATTATACTATCATGCTAAAGACCCCAAAATAATAATAAAATAAATATTTTAACCTTAAATTTTTGGTCTTAAAACCACTATTCTGATTTGACTAAAAATGGGCTGTTACATATAGTTTGTTAAATTTGCTGGAACGCCCCTGCATTATTCTGTTGATGAAGAATAGGCAATATCTAAATATGTTAGATTGATTGTTACTAATTCTGATTTATAATCGTGCATGCGACTTTATAGCAATCTGATATGGTCTGTTGAGGTTTGATAGGTCTATTTTACAAAACATGGACTCCCACATTTTTTGATTCTGTTATTCAGAGATAGCATGACTTACATGCTCATTACTCTGATTCTGCATAAGCATACCATGACACACTACATGGGACTTGGGTTGATGTAAAAGGAGGAATTTTCTGACAGTTTAATGATCTGCATTATCTGGTGGTTTGTCCACACTTCTGTTCTGACAGTTCGACTGTACTGTAATGGCTTAATCACATATATTTGATTGGCAGTTTAACTACATATTTATAAGGCATCATTTTCAGGCAACCTGGGATGTCTTTGTTGGTGTGCTTGAGATGGATGAGTTCGGGGGAGAACTCTATCTTGGTGTGTAGCAAAGTTTGGGTAGAATGCTTCTGATAAATCTGCATTCTTAAAAATACTGCATCTGCATAAACATACATGCTTTGTCTGCTCTATTCCATTCTACTCTGTTCCAATTCTGCTCTGCTCTATACCATTTGGTTCTATTTAGCTCTATTCAATTCTGTACTGTATGATTTATTTTGTTATGCTTGATAAACCGTAATTTATATATATTTTTATCCCTCGCTTAACATGTTTATGAATGATTTCTCCTTAGATTTGGTGAATTTGATGCTCCTAATCCTTTAATTTCATGTTTTATACTTAGGTGACCATAGAAGAGCGGAAAGAACGAGAAACGGGCCAAAAATGGAGAAAAAAGGCTGACAAGGGAAAACAACACGGCCTGAACTTCCTCACACGGGTAGAACACACGCCCGTGCCAATCTAACTGGCTCGACCACGGCCCAAATCAACCTCAGCACGGGCGTGTTGATATCTCGGCCTCGACCACGGCCTAAAGTACTTACACACGGCCGTGCCACACG
Source organism: Gossypium anomalum (assembly GCA_025698475.1). NCBI lineage: Eukaryota > Viridiplantae > Streptophyta > Magnoliopsida > Malvales > Malvaceae > Gossypium > Gossypium anomalum. The sequence goes on from CM046961.1 coordinate 59,402,587, forward strand.
AGCGTGTCCCTACCGAACCCTAGCTAAGTTCCATTCAGAAAAGGGCAAGTTTTAGGGCTTTTAGGCATTCTAAAGCCTATTTAAACACCCTAGAGGAAGACTAAAAGGGGGACGGAGAATAGGGAGTAAGGAATTACTCCAAGGAAGCCGATTGATCCATCTCAGAAGCCGGATTCACAATCAAGACTGAAGATCTCTCCTCAATTTCCCTTTCAAGAGTTTTGGGTTTTCTTTATGTTTTGTATTCTTTATTATTCAGAGATGTTTTCTTATTTAGTTATGAACTAAAACCCCTAAATACCTAAGGGGGATGAAACCTAAGAGGAATCTTGTTATTATTTTCTGAATCATATGATAAATATTTGACTTGTTCTTAATTATGTGTTCTTAATTCTTGTTTTGGTATTTCAAGATATCACTTCAAGTTAATGCTCTTAGTTGGAGGATGAATAGTCCCTGGCTAAGAGTGACTTTGTCATAATTAAGCGGAGTTGATTGCGTGCCTAGAGATAGGGTGACAAGATTTTACCGGATTAGGGTGAAACCTAATAAGGGAGTCCATAGATCGAGTTAATGTAACCCTAGGGTGTTAATTAGAGAAAAGTCTCAGTTATTCAACCTAGGGATTAGACGTTATTATTCTTGAATAGGGATAATAACATAACTTAGGGATTTCTACGGAACAAGTTAAATGAATAAATCGTCCGGTTCGGAGCCAAAATAACATAACCTAGGTGGATTTTTCCTTAGGTATTGTCCTAAATCAATTGTTTTTTCCCAAAAGTAATTTCCCAATTCTATTTTCTGCAACTTCTTAGTTTATTTAATTAGTTAGTTAAAACAAACTCCTTTATTTATTAGGCTAGATAATAAAAAGACAGTCATTACTAGTACTTTTAGTCCTTTGGCTTTGACAATCCGGTCTTGCTAAAGCTATACTACTGTTCGATAGGTACACTTGCCTACGTCGTGATAATAGTTAGTTTCAAGAACGATTAATTATAAATTTATAAAACTGATCACAAAAAATCACGATCAATACTCTATTCTATTTTTGCTTTGTACTGTTGAACCACCTTTGATCAAATCTCTGTGATGCTCTAGATTTGTCCATACTGGTTATAGGACTGCTCTTAAGTTCTTTGCATTACTATGATTTATATAGTATGTTCTTATTTTTATTGACTCTTGATATAGACGGTGACTAGTAACTCACCCTTTGTTTTACCTTTATTTGTTCAGCAAAACATCGGATTTAGGATCAGACGACGTATAGTAGCTTGGATTGTCTTGCACTGTAATAAAAGTGATTTGATCTTTTGGGTTTGTAAGTTGTCTTTATATTTTCCTTTCTTTCCTTTTGATAATCTCGTTCGTATCAGTCAATTTCTAACACGAAACTATAAAATCACCTAAACTGACAAAGATGAATTTCTGGTTTCAAAGTTAAAATATCGAAAAGAAATCAGTTTTCAATGCATTGGTGTAACTCAGCCAAGTTTGGCTTAAACTTCTAGGCCGGGTTTGGGGTGTTAGAGTAAGTACTTAATAGCTGCATGATTGGTAAACACTGTAACTTTGGTACCTATAAGATATGAACAGAACTTGTCAAAAGCAAAAAATGTAGCAAATAGTTATTTTTCAATTACCGTATATTTAATCTAGGCTCCTGTCAAAGTTCTTCTTGCATAGTAGGCAGGGTGAAACACTTTGTTCCTTCTTTAACCCATCACAGCTCCAAAAGTGAAATCGCTTGCATCACACATCAACTCAAAAGGTGATTTCCAATTAGGTGTAACAATTATTAGGGCTGAGATTAACCAAATTTTCAATTTCTCAAAAGCTTTTAAACATGTTTTGTTAAAATAAAAAATAATATCTTTTTATAAAAACATACACAAAGGTTTAGAAAATTTTGAAAAATCCTTAATAAATCTACAATAAAAACCGACGTGGCCTAAGAAACTTCTAACTCCTTTTACACCAACTGGGGGTAGTAATCTTTCAAGTATGTCTACCTTTGTTTTATCCACTTCAATTCCATTTTTGGAAATCTTATGTCCTAAGACAATTCCCTTATTAACCATAAAGTTTCATTTCTCCTAGTTAAGGACAAGATTCGTCTCCTCGCATCTTTTTAGTACCTTATCCAAATTACTTAAACAAACATCATAAGTGTTACCAAATATAGAAAAATCATCCATGAAAAGCCCAACAAAATTTTCAACCATAACAGTGAAAATTGACATCATACATCACTGAAATATGGTATGTATATTACATAAGCCAAAAGGCATTTGCCTAAAAGCAAATGTACTGTATGGACAAGTAAAAGTAGTTTTATGTTGGTCTTCCAGGGCTACAACTATTTGGTTGTATCCCGAATATCCATCTAAAAAGTAATAAAATTCATTACTTGCTACTCGATCTAACATTTAATCCATAAAAGGCAACGAATAATGATCCTTACGTGGCTTTGTTTAGCTTTCTGTAGTCAATACAGATTCTCCAACCCGTGACAGTTAATGTTAGCATTAACTCATTTCGTTCATTTTTGATAATCATGATTCCACCTTTCTTTGGTACAAATTGTATTGGAATTAACTAAGAACTATCTAAGATGGGGTAAATAATTCCTGCATCTAACCATTTGATTACCTCCTTCTATACCACTTCTTTCATGATAGGGTTAAGTCTCCTTTGCCTATCAATTTTACCATTTTCACCTTCCTCTAAAATAATTTTATGTATATAGAAGGAAGAACTTATACCTCGTATGTCAGCTATGGTCCAACCAATTGTTTTTTTAAATTTTTTTAACAACAATAAATTGCTCATCTTGATGTTTTGTCAAGTCCACTAAAACAATCACAGGCAAAGTAGAACTATTACCAAGATAAATGTATTTTAAATGGGATAGAAGTACCTTTAGTTCGAGTTTAGACGGTTCATTAATTGACAACTTAGGTTGTGTAAATTCTCAAACTTCCAACTCTAGCGATTCGAACCTTAGTGGTTGATCATAACTCCTCAGATTGGCTTCCATTAAAACCAAACCTTTATTACATTTTTCATCTTCGAATAGTTTAGACCCAAAGTGTTCTCCGACGGGTCTTCTTCAAAATTGCTTTCCATAGAAACTAAGGTTTCTAATTCCTCTATTACTGAACATTCCTCTATCAGATCGAGAAATTTCATCTCTTTTAGAATGTTAAAATATCCCTTATTGTCTTGAACTCGTCTGATGAGTTCGCCATTTTGCACATCTATCAATGTTCTTTTCGTGGCTAGAAAAGGTCTCCCAAGGATGATTAGAACTTCCTTATATGTTTCAAAATCCAATACATTGAAGACAGTAGGAAAAATAAATTTATCAACTCTTACGAAAGCACCCTCTATCTTCCCTTTGGGATATGCTAACGATTGATCTGCTAGTTGAAGTGTCACAGTAGTTGGTCTTACTTCACATATTCCCAACAGCTTGAAAATAGATTTGGGCATCAAGTTGATGCTTGCTCGTAAGCCACATAAAGCTTTAACGCAGTAAGATTGATCAATGTTGTAAGGTATCATAAAGCTTTCAAGATCCTTCAGTTTTAGAGGTAGCTTGTTCTGTAAAAGCGCACTACACTCCTTCGTCAAAATGACAATCTTATACTCACTAAGTCATTTCTTCTTAGACAAAATATCCTTCATAAACTTCATATAGTTGGGCATTTGCTCTAAAGCCTCCACCAATGGAATGTTGATGTGTAATTACTTTAAAACATCTAGGAACTTCTTGAATTCTACCTCTTGTTTCTGCTTATTCTGCTAAAGTATTTCAGGATACAGAACTTTAGGTTGATATGGTCAACTTTTCTGATGAGGTAAATCTGCAAAAGTAGGTGTTAGCTTTTCAGAATTCACTAGTTTAGGGTTTATCTCATCAAATTTCTTAGCATTTGATTTTTCTAGTGTAGGAACTTCAACTATTGGTTGATTTTCCTCCTTTTGAGTAGGCTAATCTTCAATCATAACCTCCTTAGGTTCCAAAATCTTACCACTTTGTAACTCGACCACCTTGCAATGTTTCTTACCCAAATTTCTTAAATTTTCTATATCGCTTGGCAAGGCTCTTTGCGGTCTACTATAAAGCTTAGTAGCTAATTGACCTATCTGGTTCTCTAAATTGTTTAGTGTTGCTACTTGACTTTGGATCAATGTGTTATTTTTAGCCATATATGCTTTCAACAAGTCCTCCAAAATGTTTGATGACTCAGCTTGAGGTGGTTTTGGGGCTTGTTGGTTAAACCCTTGGGTTTGGTTGGGTCTATGCTCCATTCGGTCCATTTCCTTAGTTACTCCAGGAAAAGTTTAGATGATTCCACCATGAAGGATTGTAGAAGTTGGAATGTGGTCCTTGTCTATTTCTATTTTGATACTGGTTCCTTAAATAATACACAGATTCGAGTTTTGAAGGGAATTCTCAAAAGAATGACCATCCCCACAGTATACGCAAGAAATTACATTGTACTGACTTGGTGATTGAACTGTAAAATTATTCAAACCATTAGTGGTAAACTGTTTTAACATTGAGGAAATAGAAGATACCTGAGCAAAGAGTGAAGTCAATGCATCCACTTCATGCACTCTGACTTCTCGTCTTTCGAAAACTACTCTCGATTTGTCAGCCATTGGTGGTTTTTACTTGTGATCCTCTCAATGATTTTGTAAGCCTCGTTATAAGACTTAGACAAAATTGCACCATTCACAGAAGCATCTACCATTAATCTTGTATGTGTGTTGAAACCGTTATAAAACGTCTCCAATTGGATAAAATAAGGAATCCCATGATGAAGACACTTACGAAGTAATACCTTGAACCTTTCCCACGCCTCATATAAAGATTCGTCATCCATTTGTAGCAAAATAGTTATCTCAGTTCACAATTTTGCGTAATTGCTCAGTGGAAAATACTTTACCAAAAACCTATCTGCTAATTCTTGCCATGTAGATATTGAACTTGGTGGCAATGAATTCAGCCAAGCTCGTGCTTGATCTTGCAACGTGTAACGCCCCAAAACCAAAGTATTTATTTTTATATATTGGTGACACAAGTGTGTATCTGCTTCAGTGGTTAAGTGTTTTGGGAAGTGTCTGAGAAGTCTTAGGTTCAAGCCTTGGCTTGTGCAAAAGTTTTGGTTTTTAAAAGAATAAACCCTATCTCTAGTCAGTAGGCCTTTTAAATTAATATGATTATAGCATGACATAATAGGCCTCCTAGTCTAAGGGATAAGTGGCTTGTTACTGTTACTGAGGGTCCTGAGTTCGAGTCCTGCTTTGTGCAAGGGAGTGTTTTATTTTGTTGCCTTTACCGTGTGGGTAGTAGAAGTTGACCGAAACACTACTGAGTGAGTGGAGTTTGAATGTGGTGGTTGAGGAGAGTATCATGGAGGGATTTTAGGAGGAAAATGTAGGATGTTGAGGTTGGAGAAGAGTTGGTACCGAATTGGTATGTTAGCCACTCAAGAATTCGGCTAGGGATTAGTATGTTTTTCCCTTCTCATTTTTCAGTTTCTGACATTTGCTTTTTGGTTCTTTTCTGTTCTTTGGTGTCGAATTGTGCTTCTAGTTTTACTTTTTTTTTGCATCAGTTTCTTTCGTTTTTCTCTTCTAGGGGCTGACTACAGCAAAGAATCATTGGGGTTTTCTTATTTTGACTTAGTTTGAGATTGTTCTTCCCTAGTCCTCTTGTAACCGATTACCTCTTCTTCTCTTCTCTTCTCTCCCTCTCTTAAACTTTGGCTGAATACTCCTTATTCTATTCTCTCAACTTTCTTCTTATCATCCTTTCATCTTGACACTTTGGCCGATTACTATATCTCTCCCTCTCTCTATTTTGCTTTCAATTTTTATAATTGTTGTTTGAACAATCGGTAGGTGCTTGGTTCTTCTCTGTTCTCTCTTTCACTCTGTGTAGCAATATTTCTTCTAGCCTTTTCATTTGCTATTGTTTATGGCTAGGGACGTGTTGGTGCTAGCCTTGCCCCTGTCGTGTTGGGTACTCATTTTGGGGATAGGTCGATTGCTTTCCTTCCCTATAATGGGTTTTGTATTTTCGATAAGTGCTATATGTTGGTTTAAACTGCTTATGCGAACAATATTGATTAAGGTTAATAGAATTCAGTTGTAAGCAGATTTTCACCAAGGAGCTTGAAATCAGTCTTTGTCAGCGGTTTAAGTGGGCTAAGCCACATTTGTTCTATCAAGGCAAGTATTAATGGATGTTTTGGGATAAGTATTAAGAGGGGTTGTTAACCCTATTGTCAAATGAGTAATAGAATGCCTTGATTGAATGTAGGTTTTGGTGCTTGCGGGCTATTCACAGGTTTTCATGACAAGGTGTGTAAAAACACTGCCCCAAATCGTAGAGCGACAAAAGCCGAAATAAGTGGTGGTTGATGCTACACGGGCGTGAGCTCGTTCGTGTGGTAGTCTGTATGCCTAAACATGGGCGTATAATCGTTGAGGCCGGCCATGAGCGATTTTATGGGTCGAGGTCGTTTTGGGCCATTTTGGGCCAAACTGAGTTGTGTGGGCCCCATACGGGTAAACCACACTGACGTGTGGAAAATATTGGGCCTGGTTGTGTAATCCACACGACCAAGGCATTTCTGGGCTATGTGGGCCACACGGGTGTGTGGGCCCGCATTATGGGCCTTGGGCCCACTTCCATTATTTGGCTGTTAAGGTTGCACGGGTTGCCCGAGACGAATGTAGACCTACTGTTGGGTCGGTAAGTGTACCTAGACCCCCTAATTATTAAAATGAATGAAATGCCCCTATAGGGTAAAATGACTGATATGCCATATGAGATGTATGATTATGTTTGAGCATGCCATTTCAAATATATTGATCACATGTATGACATTATGACATGATGCATGATATGTTGCATAGGGATGGGATTTATTATGATTGGAGGAAGTGTACTGTACTGGCAGCTCTGCTGCAAATACTATTTAGTGTCGCAATCGGTACTAGGATTTTAGGGATGAGTGGGTTGATTATATCCCCACATGGAGTGCAGGGTTGGACGGAGATGGAGTGTAGAGGCTGGTTGGGTGGGATCTCTTGATTGCATATTTGTACTATACTGTCACTGAGTTGGGCTCTAACCCAAACTGATACTGATACTATGATGGGCTAAGGCTCTAACTGTTAGTGAACCGCCATTGGATTGAGCTTAGGCCCAGACTGTATATACTCACTGTTTGTTTAATTGCTATGGGATTACACACTGAGTTTTCATAACTCACCCATCTATTTCTCTCTACAGGTTATCCTCAGACTTAGGCGGATCGGTGCTGCGAGGGACTCAAAGGTGACTATACAACCCGCTCATACTTTCATATTTGATTTTTTTGTTATAAGTAATTTTATTTTGGATATTTTACTGTAATAAGGCCTTTATGAATTTTCACTTTAATTCGAGATTTTATTTGTTTTTATTTATAACTTCTAGCAGTAGGAAAGACGCAGGTTTTCAAAATGATAAACGTTTTCAAAAACACCACGAATACACAACCTGATTTAAGAGCTTCCACGAGAAACAACGATTTTAATAAAAATGTAATAAGGACATTTTAATATGAATAAATTTTTGGCAAACAACTCATATTTTGAACTTAGACGAACGTTTTTAAGATCACACAAAGAGTTTAAATAGGGAACGGGTTTTTTTTTGAACGATATCTCGCTTTGCAAAAAACACTCCAATGTGACATCGCCCAAGTTGGCCATAACATCCACGCCGGGTTCGGGGTGTGACATTTAGTGGTATCAAAACTAGATTACAAAACTCAGCTGTGGATTTGGGTTTCTTCTAAAACTTGGAATTTGCAAAAAGAACTATTTTCAAATGATTTGAAAGTTTTTTGAAATGTTTTTACTGAATGTGTGGTACACCGATTCTCTGGCGCCAATTCTATAAGTCTTCTGAAACTGTTGTTTGTTTAAATTGAAATACTGAGACTATTGTAGGTAGTAGACTATACTGGAATACTCTGTTTAGGGTAAAACTAAAAACTATAGTAAGATTGCGATTTGTGAAAATAAACTCTGAAATACTGATACTATTTTCCATAAAATATCTATTAATAAACACTAGAACTATAAACCGATGCATAAAACTATTAATACAAATAATATGCAATTCGATAATGAGCACCAGAGGTACTCACAAAAGGGGTACAAGAGGCCGCAGAGGAGGCCATGGAGGTGCTCGAGCTAGGTCTTCGTCATCTGGCCACATGCCTAATGATGAAGCTAGGGAGGCACTGGCTTCACCAGTGACTGAGACTGGGTCTCATGATTGCGTGGCTGGGGACGACGCGCTGTCCCAAGCTATGTTACTGATTCTGGAGAGGGTTGCTGGGCCTAATACTGGTGCAATAAGCCGTGGGTCGGTTACGGAATGACTCCGGTCTAATAGAGCTGAGATTTTTAGGGATATTGCTGAATTTGCCCCTAATGTGGTTGAATATTGGATTGAAGCCACATAAAGGATCATGGATGATCTAGACTACACCCCTGAGCAGAAACTAAAGGGTGTAGTGTCGCTACTACAAGATGAGGCCTACCAGTGGTGGTTTACGGTTAAAGAGGGCACTCAGCCCAATCGATTGACCTCGAAATCTTTCAAGACTACTTTTCAAGGAAAGTATGTGGGCGCTAGTTATGTGGATGCCTGGAGGAGGGAGTTTCTAAATCACACATGGGGATAAATCAGTGGCCGAATATGAGGCTGAGTTTTTGCGATTAAGCCACTATGTGCAAGGCATGGTAGTGACTGAGTACGAGCGGTGTGTCCGTTTTGAGGATGGCCTTATGTATAGCATAAGGGTTCTGATAGCTCCACAGAGGGAATGAGATTTTGCTGCTTTAGTGGATAAGACGAAGATCGCCAAGGATATGAAGAAGGCTGAGTGCCAGAACCGTGAAAAGGAGAGAGGTAGGAACAAGAGGGACTCAGAGCCCTCAAGTTCATTTCTGAGGCCTAAGAAAAAGGCCAGAGTTGGGCCCCCTATTGCTGCTACTGGGCCACAACCCTGTACTGATTGTGGAAGACGCCATCAGGGCGAGTGCTAGAAAAGGATTGGGGCATGTCTGAGGTGCGGATCATTGGAGCATCATATTAGAGATTGTCCACGGAGGCTCGATCAGATGCAAGCTACTACTATGGGCACTGTACAGCCGTCGAGAGGTGTTCAGCAGCCAGCGAGAGGCCGTGGTTAGGCTAGAGGTGGTAATGGTATGGGCCGTGGTCAGAGGGCATCGGGCAGAGGTGCTGGTCGTACTGAGGCGAGGCAACCGGCTCTGGTTTATGCTGCACGTCACCGAGAGGATAGAGATGCCCAGACATTATCACAGGTACATTCTTTATCTATAATGTACCTTATACTGCACTGATAGATATATGATCTACTTATTCCTATATAGCTTGTAGTGTGTCTGAGACTTTGGGTATCTTGGTTGAGAGTACTACAAGTGAGGTTACTATGTTGAGTCCATTGGGGCAGTCTGTAAGGGTAGATAAACTGTTCAGAGATGTGCCTTTAGAGGTTTCAGGAGTGACCTTTTTGGCGGATTTGATGGAATTCCCTTTTGGAGAATTCAACTTAATTTTGGGAATGGATTAGCTGGTGAAACATCGGGCAAACTTGGATTGTGCTACTAAATGGGTGGTACTAAAAACTATAGAGGATGAGGAGGTAGTTGTAATTGGGAAGCGTCGAAATTATTTGTCAAATGTGATTTCTGCATTAAGGGCCAAGAAATTGGTTTGTAAGGGTTGTAAGGCGTATCTAGCCTACATCGGTGTTTTAGATGCTAGGGTTTCTTCTGTTAAGGATATCAGAACAGTTAAAGACTTTCTGGATGTTTTTCTTGATGAGTTGCCTGAGTTACCTCCAAACCGTGAAGTTGAGTTTGGGATTGAGCTCCTGCCTGGTACAGCTCCGATGTCCATCGCCTCTTATAGAATGGTACCGAAGGAGCTTGTGGAGCTTAAGGCTCAGATTCAACAATTATTGGATCGTGGGTTCATCCGACCTATTATGTCTCCATGGGGAGCATCGGTTTTGTTTGTGAAAAAGAAGGATGGATCCATGCGCATGTGCATCAATTATCGACAATTGAATAAATTGACTGTTAAGAACAAGTACCCCTACTAAGAATTAATGATTTGTTCGACCAATTTCGAGGAGCTTCAGTTTTCTCTAAGATTGATCTCCGATTGGGGTACCATCAACTAAGGGTTAAAGAGACTGATGTGTATAAGACAATGTTGAGGACTCACTATGGTCATTACAAGTTCCTAGTGATGTCGTTTGGATTGACGAATGCACCAACGACTTTTATGGATCTGATGAATCGAGTGTTCCAGCCGTATCTGGATCGGTTCATAGTGGTTTTTGTTGATGACATCCTGGTGTATTCGAGGACTGAAGATGAACACGATGAACATCTTCGAGTTGTTTTGTAGTTTCTGAGGGAGAAACAACTGTACGCCAAGTTCAATAAGTGTGAATTCTAGTTACGAGAAGTAACATTTCTGGGCCATGCGGTATCTACTGAAGGGATTAGGGTTGATCCTCAGAAAATTGAAGCTGTACTAGATTGGAAGCCGCCTAAGACGATATCTGAGATTCACAGTTTTTTGGGACTGGCAGGGTGTTATCAATGATTTGTTAAAGGGTTTTCATTGATTGCTACACCTCTGATGAATTTGTTGCGAAGGGTCTGCCGTTTAACTGGACTGATGCACAGCAAGAGAGCTTTGAAAAGCTCAAGAATATTTTAACTGAAGCCCCTGTTTTGATTCAGCCAGAGTCTGGGAAAGAGTTCACTGTCTACAAAGATGCGTCACATGTTGGCTTGGGATACGTGTTGATGTAAGAGGGTAAGGTGGTGGCTTATGCGTCTCATCAGCTTAAGATTCATAAGGTGAATTATCCGACGCATGGCTTGGAATTGGCTACAGTGGTATTTGCACTGAAAATTTAGAGGCATTACCTATACGGTGAGAAGTGTATTATTTACACTGATCACAAGAGCCTCAAGTATCTCCTTACTCAGAAGGAGCTGAATCTTAGCAGCGTAGATGGATTGAGCTGCTTAAAGATTATGACTGTACGATCGAATACCATCTTGGTAAGGCCAATGTGGTGGCCGACGTACTAAGTCGTAGAGCTGTGACTGATCTAAGGGTGATGTTTGCTCGTCTCAGTTTATTTGATAATGGTAGTTTGTTGGCTGAGCTTCAAGTTAGACCGATGCGGATGGATTAGATTTAAGGGTAAACAGTTGGAGAATGAGGAATTCGGTCTTCATTTTCGATAGGTTGAGAGTGGGGACACTGAGGATTTTGGACTGAATAACGAAAGGGTACTCTGTTTTCATAGGAGAATCTGTGTACCGAAGGATACTGATTTGAGGCAGTCTATACGGTGAGAGGTGCATAGCAGCCCTTATGCTATGCACCCTGGTGGAAATAAGATGTACCGAGACCTTTGTGAGTTATATTGGTGGTCGGGTCTTAAGCGTGAAGTTACCAACTTAGTGGGTAAATGTCTAACTTGCCAGTAGGTTAAGGATGAACACCAGTTACCTTCAGGGTTGCTTCAACAAGTTAAGATTCCACTTTGGAAGTAGGAGAGAGTGACTATGGACTTCGTTAGTGGGCTGCCCTTAACGCCTACTAAAAAGGATTCAGTATGGGTCATCATGGATAGATTGAGCAAATCTATCCATTTCATACCAGTTCGTATTAATTACTCCTTACAGAAGCTGGCTAAACTGTATGTGTCTGAGATAGTGAGACTGCATAGGGTACCAATTTCCATAATATCTGATAGAGATCCTCGCTTCACGTCTCAGTTCTAGAAGAAGTTGCACAAGGCTTTGGGTACAAGGTTGGACTTCAGTACTGCGTTCTATCCTCAGACAGATGGTCAGTCAGAGAGGGTGATTTAGATATTGGAGGACATGTTAAGGAGTTGCGTGATTGATTTCTGAGGCAATTGGGAGGACTACTTGTCGTTAGTAGAGTTTGCTTATAATAATAGCTATCATTCCAACATACATATGGCACCATACGAGGCATTATATGGTCATAGGTGTCGTACTCTTTTGTGTTGGACTGAGTTGGGCGAGTAGCATGTTTTGGGCCCTGAATTAGGTTATGATACTGAGGATAAAGTTTGGCTAATTCAGGATCGACTGAAGGCGGCATCAGACAAAAAAAAGTCGTATACGGATCTGAAGCATAAGGAGATTGAGTATTCTGTGGGGGACTTCGTTTTTCTCAAGGTCTCGCCATGGAAGAAGGTACTGAGGTTTGGACGGAAGGGCAAGTTGAGCCCTAGGTTTATTGGGCCTTATCGCATATTGAAACGTGTGGGACCGGTTGCCTATCAGTTAGAGTTACCTCCAGAATTGGATCGGATTCATGATGTATTCCACATCTCTATGTTGAGGCGCTACCATTTTGATCCCATGCATGTTATTTCGGTTGAGGAGATTGAAGTTAGGCCAGATCTAACTTTCGAGAAGGAGCCGGTTCAGATTTTAGATCGTGATGTAAAGGTGTTAAAGAAGAAGTCTATCCCACTGGTTAAGGTACTTTGGCATAATCACAGCTCTGAGGAGGCCACGTGGGAACCTGAGGAGGCGATGCGACAACACTACCCTCATCTGTTTTGATCAGGTAAATTTCAAGGCCAAAATTTTCTTTTAGGGGGTAGAGTTGTAACGCCCCAAAACCTAAGTATTTATTTTTGTATGTTGGTGACACAAGCGTGTATTTGCTTCAGTGGTTAAGTGTTCTAGGAAGTGTCTAAGAAGTTTTAGGTTCAAGCCTTGGCTTGTGAAAAAGTTTTGGTTTTTAAAGGAATAAACCCTATCTTTAGTCAGCAGGCCTTTTAAATTAATGTGATTATAGCATGACAGAATGGGCCTGCTAGTCTAAGGGATAAGTAGCGTGTTACTGTTACTGAGGGTCCTGAGTTCGAGTCCTGCTTTGTGCAAGGGAGTGTTTTATTTTGTTGCCTTTGCCGTGTGGGTAGTAGAAGTTGACCGAAACACTGCTGAGTGAGTGGAGTTTGAATGTGGTGGTTGAGGAGAGTATCATGGAGGGATTTTAGGAGGAAAATGTAGGATGTTGAGGTTGGAGAAGAGTTAGTGCCGAATTGGTATGTTAGCCACTCAAGAATTCGGCTAGGGATTAGTATATTTTTCCCTTCTCATTTTTCAATTTCTGACATTTACTTTTTGGTTCTTTTCTGTTCTTTGGTGTCAAATTGTGCTTCTAGTTTTACTCTTTTTGCATCAGTTTCTTTCGTTTTTCTCTTCTAGGGGCTGACTATAGCAAAGAATCATTGGGGTTTTCTTATTTTGACTTAGTTCAAGATTGTTCTTCCCTAGTCCTCTTGTAACCGATTACCTCCTCTTCTCTTCTCTTCTCTCCCTCTCTTAAACTTTGGCTGAATACTCCCTATTCTATTCTCTCAACTCTCTTCTTATCATCCTTTCATCTTGACACTTTGGTCGATTACTGTATCTCTCCCTCTTTCTATTTTGTTTTCAAGTTTTACAATTTTTGTTTGAACAATCGGTGGGTGCTTGGTTCTTCTCTGTTCTCTCTTTCACTCTGTGTAGTAATATTCCTTCTAACATTTTCCTTTGCTACCATTTATGGCTTGGGACGTGTTGATGCTAGCCTTGCCCCTATCGTGTTGGGTACTCATTTTGGGGATAGGTCGATTGCTTTCCTTCCCTATAATCGGTTTTGATTTTTTCGTAAGTGCTATATGTTGGTTTAAACTACTTATGCGAACAATATTGATTAAGGTTAATAGAATTCAGTTGTAAGAAGATTTTCGCCAATGAGCTTGAAAGCAGTCTTTGTCAGCGGTTTAAGTGGGCTAAGCCACATTCGTTCTATCAAGGCAAGTATTAATGGATGTTTTGGGATAAGTATTAAGAGGGGTTGTTAACCCTATTGTCAAATGAGTAATAGAATGCCTTGATTGAATGTAGGTTTTGGTGCTCGTAGGCTATTGGCACGTTTTCGTGAACAAGGTGTGTAAAAACAGTGCCCCTAATCGTAGATCGATAAAAAGCCGAAATAAGTGGCGGTTGACGCTACACGGGCGTGCGCTTGCTCGTGTGCTAGTCCGTATGCCTAAACATGGGCGTATAGTCGTTGAGGCCGGCCATGAGCGATTTCATGGGCTGAGGTCGTTTTGGGCCATTTTTGGCCGATCTGAGCCGTGTGGGCCCCATGGGAATGTGGGCCCACACGGGCAAACCACACTGACGTGTGGAGAACTGTAACAACCTAATTTTTAGTAGTGTCAGAAACAGTGATTCGAGATCACTAAATCCGATGAGTGAGTTAAAAATTTAATAAATTAATACCTATGAGTCAAGTGTGATTATAAAAGTATTTTTTTTAATTAGTTAATTTTGTGATTTAAAAGAATTAATTAGGTAAATCGGGTTGAAAACGAGGTATTGAGACCTCGAATTCATAAACTGAGCCATAAATATTTTTATAAATATTTATGGAGTGTTATTAAGTTAGTATTAAAGTTTCGTTAGAAAATTTTAACGTTTGGTTAGTCAATTAATTAAAAAGGACTAAATTAAAAATAGTGCAAAATTTGGTAAAGTGATTAAATAGTTTAAGTGACTAATAAGGAGGGATTTGAAAGGCAATTAGACCCAAATTATATAGGCTGGACGGTTTGGGCAAGAAAATCAGCAAAAAGACAAGGAGAAACAAGGGCAAAATTAGAAATTTTGCAAATTAAACATATAAAATAAAGACAAAATTGAAAAATCTGGAGATATCATCATTTTTCTTCAGAAAAAACGCCATGGGAGGTCTGGAAGTTGCTGGTTTTTCATATTTTGACATATGTGAGTTCAATTTTTACTTTTTCTTAGTAATTTTTATGTTTTTGTGACTTTTACAACTAGGTCCACTTGTTGAATTCATTAGTTTTTGGTTCTATGAAAGAAATTGAAGGTTGTTATGAATATGTGCTGGAAGTATGTGATGATTTGGCATGGAATTAGAGCTTTAAATTGTTTATATGCTGATTTTATTGAAAGAATTGAATAGAAAGTGAATGTTTGGGACCTAATTGTAAAATAGTTTGAAGTTGGAGTTTTATGTGAAAATTCTGAATTTCAATAGTTATGAAATAACTTATCATGTCTAAGAAAAGAATTAATTGATAAAATTATCTTAATTGAGGGGTTAATTGAGCAAGGACTGAATTGTATGAATTGTGAAATATGGGGCAAAATGGAAATCAACATTTTGCACTAAGACTGTTTTGGACAGCAGCAGTAGATGAACTTTGAAAAATCACCAAAAATTGTGGGAATCAAATTAGAGGATGAATAAAATATGGAATTAAAGCTTATTGAGTCTAGTTTCTCATAAAGAAATGGTGTAAGCAATGAATTTGTAAATCATGAGATATAATAAATTTTGTGAGACAAGGCCAGAATGAATTCGGGTTCCCCTGTTCTGACTTTGAAAAATCATAACAAATTAAAGAAAAATAATTATGGGCTTAAATTTATATTTATAGAATCCTGAATGAGTCTATTTTCAATAGAAATAAACAAGAACATCATCCAAGTCGTGTATGAAGAGATAATTAATTTTAAGTGAAGAAGGGTCAGAACTATTAGACAGCAGAACAGGGGTGACTTCAAAGAATAAACTGTACTTATTGGCTAAACCAAAAATTCTGAAAATTTTATGATAAGAAGATATGTGAGTCTAGTTTCAGGAAAAATTAACGGATCTTAAT
Organism: Gossypium anomalum; assembly: GCA_025698475.1. Taxonomy (NCBI): domain Eukaryota; kingdom Viridiplantae; phylum Streptophyta; class Magnoliopsida; order Malvales; family Malvaceae; genus Gossypium; species Gossypium anomalum. The sequence continues at coordinate 59,418,462 of CM046961.1, forward strand.
TTGGATTTCCTTATCTCCAAATATAAATAATTTAGTGACTATGACACAGGTGGATAACTTAAATATTCACATAAGTAATTAGTGAAAATTATGGATAAGGTTACTTACAAGTATGTTATTTATACCAAGGATGTGGATGGAGTGGAGGAGGAGGAAAAATAAATGAATGACTTGTGTATAAATTGATTACATGCCTGATTATAAACAATAAACGTTGAATTAGTAACGATATAATGTTTTATTTCATATGTTCATTATTAAATTGTAAATATTGAAAAAGTATGAAAATTGAACTAAATGTTCAAATTGAGTGGAACACAGGGTTGAGTACTTTCGTTCAATGGCTAAAACGAATTGATTTTAAAAGACCATGGTTGGACCATGGCAACATGTGATATGTGATTTCAGTATAAGACCATAGCCGGGCTATGGCATCGGAGAGATGTGATTATGTGCTTCAGTATAAGACCATATCCGGGATATGGCATCGGTGTGATATATGCTATCAGATAAGACCATATCTGGGATATGGCATCAGTGAGATATGTGATTCGTGTATGACCATAGCTGGGCTATGGCATCGATATGTGTTATGTGATTCGTGTAAGACCATAGCTGGGCTATGGCATCGATATGTGATATGTGATCTGTGTAAGACCATAACTGGGCTATGGCATCGATATGTGATATGTGATTACGTGTAAGACCATAGTTGAACTATGGCATCGAGAAAACGAAGTACTCAATTCCGTAAGACGTTCACTAATTTGACAAAATGTGGTAAGTGAAAGAGTTTATGGATTTAAAAGGTAAATTTGTAGTGAACATGAAATTGAGCTCAGTTAAATGATTTCATCAATTAGATATTGTGTATGGCGTAATGTGTTAGCGAATTACATATTTATTGAATTGATATTTGAAGTTCGGAAAGTGACATGTGATGATGTGTAAGACCATAGTTATACTATGGCAACAAGGAAATGACATACTCAATTTCGTAAGACGTTCGCTAATTTGATAAAAAAGGTGATAAATGACATGTGAAGTAAAGTGATAGTATTTAAGTAGTTAATAATATTGAGCTCACTTATATACATTTGTTAATCGAGATTGTGATCGACAAGAAGAGATAGCTAATTATATGCTTATGAATTGTTATAAGTATTTACCTGAAATACAAGAAAATAATGGTTATTGATATATGAAAGCATGAGATTATGACATACGAATTATGAATATGGAATATGTTTGATAAATGTGTTCATTCATAATTATGGAATTATGTACCTCATGTATACTATTTGCATAAAGATGATATTTCAAACACTTTGGTAAGTAAAACTCAAATATAAAATAGTATGAAATTAAGACAAGTTGATATGAAAATATATTTAAATTACAAAGATATGGTTGATATATGTTATGATTACATAACATGAAATTGTGTACATAAAAATGAGAAACAGAATGTTCAGGTTTAGGCACACGGCCTAGCAACACGGGCTTGTGCTCAGGCCGGGTAACTCAAGTTTCTTCTTGAATGCAAGTCAGAGAGCTCCACGGGCTTGGGTCATGGGCGTGTGTGACCACACGGCCTACCCACACGAGCTTGTCCCCAGTCACATGGGCGTGTGACCCTTATACGTGAGAAAAATTTTAAAAGCTGCGAAAACTTTTCCTAAGGATCCAGTTTAGTCCCAACCCGATCTTAATGCACTATTTGAACCTCGAAGGTTCGATAAAGGAATCTTTATAATCAATCTCAATATTTGAACGATAAATGATTTAAATGATCTGTAAGTGTTCTGTACTTCTTGGTAATACCTTGTAACCCTGTTTCGGTAACGGATACGGGTTGGGGGTGTTACAAGAACATTAGGCCAGGCTATAATCCACACGGCCAAGGCATTTTTGGCCTATGTGGGCCCACACACGTGTGGGCCCACATGGGCCCACATTATGGGCCTTGGGTGCACTTCCACTGTTTGATTGTTATGGTTGCACGGGTCGACCGAGACGACTGTGGACCTTTTGTTGGGTCAGTAAGTGTACCTTGACCCCCTAATTGTTAAAATGATTGAAATGCCCCTATAGGGTTAAATGACTGATATGCCCCTATGAGATGTATGATTATGTTTGAGCATGCCATTTCAAATATATTAATCACATGTATGACATTATGACATGATGCATGATATGTTGCATGGGCATGAGATTTATTATGATTGGAGGAAGTGTACTGTACTGGCAGCTCTGCTGCAAATACTATTTAATGCCGTACTTAGAGTGTAGGGATGGGTGGGTTGAATATATCCCCACATGGAGTGCAGGGTTGGATGGAGATGAAATGTAGAGGCTGGTTGGGTAGGATCTCTTGATTGCATATTTGTATCTTTGTCTTTATCACCGATTGGGCTCTAACCCAAACCGATCATCGATATCGACATCAGAATGGGCTAAGGCCCTAACTGTTAGTGGACCGCCACTGGATGAGGCTTAGGCCCAGACTGTATATACTCACTGTTTGTTTAGTTGCTATGGGATTACACATTGAGTTTTCATAACTCACACATCTGTTTCTCTGTACTGGTAATCCCTAGACTTAGGCGGATCGGTGCTGCGAGGGACTCAAAGGTGACCATACAACCTACTCATACTTTCATATTTGATTTTTTTGTTATAAGTAATTTTATTTTGGGTATTTTACTGTAATAAGGCCTTTATGAATTTTCACTTTAATTTGGGATTTTATTTGTTTTTATTTATAACTTCTAGCAGTAGGAAATAAGCGGGTTTTCAAATGATAAACGTTTTCAAAAACACCACGAATAATTTAAGAGCTTCCAAGAGATACAACGATTTAATAAAAATGTGATAAGGACATTTTAATATGAATAACTTTTTGGCAAACAACTCACATTTTGAACTTAAACGAATGTCTTTAAGATCACACAAAGAGTTTAAATAGGGAACGGGTTTATTATTTTTCAACGATATCTCGCTTTACGAAAAATAGTCCAATGTGACATCGCCCGATTCGACCATAACGTCCAGGCCGGGTTTGGGGTGTTACACAACGAGTATAGAAATAGCTTCAACCTCAGTGCATTTTCAGTCATAGTAGCCAACTTAAATGAATCACTCACCTTCATGAATAATTGAAGGTGTAAGTGTGGATCTTCCGTGGGCATACCACTAAAATGGCCCACCATTTGGAGCATTTCAATCACCACTGGTTTCAATTTAAATTGGGGTGCCTCGATATCCAGCCTTCTAATTCCCAGATTTAATTCGTTAAAAAGTGGCACAACGTACTGTCTTATGGCACGATCCCTATCATCAGCAATAAGGATTGGGGTGTGCATTTGTTCAACTCCATTACCTTGTCCATCTTTTTTATTTCGAAGGTCCATCTCTATTTGTATTTGAGCAGATCTCTCATTTCTTCTTTGTCTAAAATTACACTCAATTTTAGAATCCACGGGTATTAAATCAATGATTCGATCTATGCTTATAAAACACTTGAGAATAAATAAAGAATAAAGAATAAAAAATGTAAAAATAAATTAGTAAAGTTAAAAATTAAATAAAAAAATAAAAACCAAATTGTAAAAATAATTTCACAAAGAATGATTATGGCAACAGTCCCCGACAACGATGCCAAAAAATTGTAACGTAGTTTTGTGCAAGTGTACACAGTCCTTCAAGTAATAAGTAAGTAAAATGAGTTATCATCTCCATAGGGACTGTATAAGCTTAACCGATTAATTGCAAAACTATAAATAAAAATTTGATGTAAAAACTCTAATTTGGTTGGTGATGATTAAACAAAATAAAATTAACTAGATGCAAAGATTGATCCCTATGCATTTCTAATCTAGATGCAATTTACCTAAATGTATGAATGAATGAATTTAGCAATAAAAACAATCAACAGTAAATGGGCTAGGATAATTATATTAATCAATTCACTTTACTTTATCATGCTTAATAATGTTCGGAAATACTTCCACAGAAACTCGATCTTTCATGAGTTTGGAAACAAAATTAAGTAATTTTGGAGTCTTTTACTTAGTTAAATATGCATTTTACTGATCATATTAACTAGGAGTTTCTTAGCATTTATGTAAGGTCACACAGACATTAACTTTTGCAACAGTTTAATTACATAAACCTAAAAACTATGCAAGATAATAGAGCTAACTAAAGATATTACAAACCTCAACTTAGTCAGTTTTAATGATCAAAATTGAGCATTGTAGTTTTTAATTATGCGTCTACTAGTCGTCGTCTGGTTAGGATCGTTCAGCTAATCTGAGTGCACCTAATCGCATATGAATGAAATGCATCATGATTTTAGTTAAAAACATGATTGACTGAGGCCTAAACATGTTAAACATGAATAAAATAAATCTTATTGAATTAACATAATCATCTTATCAAATACTATTTAAAATATCATCGTTGATGTTAAAAATAATAAAATTAAAGCAAACATAATTAAAATAAATAACAAGAGGAAAGATAAAATCTATTCAGTTTAGCAGCCTTCCGGATCTATTCTGACTGATGCGCTCCTCCGTTCTACTTGATGCTTCTTTTGCTAAGGAGTTCCTAAGATGGCCGACCAAAAAATGCTTTTGACAAAGCTTTTGTGGCTAAAAGATGGAAGGGAAATGCACGGCTGTGCAAAGGGAAGGAAAAGGAAAATAGAATATGGAGAAAAGCTAATGAGAGAAGAGAAATGAGAAGTAAGGGATGAGGGATTAAGGGATTGATGCATGGTATTTATAGGTGAAGGTAAAGGGTAGAGTTTGCTAAAAATAGATTTGAAATTCCTTATTTTTCTATCATACATGGCCGACCATATTTGTAGGAGAAGGGGATAACTTAGTCTCCTCATTTTGAATTCAAACCAAGGCTATTAATAGCCATAGGATGGATAGTTTCAACAGCAAGTTGTTGGGCTAATTTCTTAGTATTTTCCAACTGTAAGGAGCTTCAATTAAATACCCCAAAGCTTGCTTTTGGGTAGCCATCTACTTGTACTGAAACTGGGCTTTAGTTTCCCCTTGTTGGACAGTTTCTTAGTACAATAATTTAGCAGACATGTCCATCTTTTAGCACTTTTTTTACTGGTTTAAATTATCAACCTTATGACCCAAATTGCATGGTCTTGGCTCCACATGAATTAATTTGTGCATGTCCATGTTTCATTCACATTAATCACATCTTCAATGGTCCTACATAGTGAAAAATCACATATTAATAAATTAATATGAAAAAATATAAAATATGTACAAAAATCATGTAATTAAGCACAATTTCACATAATTTATAAATTCATGTCCAATATTACTAATCATGTAAAATTCACTTATTTTAAAAATAATTACTCAAGATAAACATATATATATTTTGAAAACAAGACCTAAAATGGTCAACTTCAATTAATAGCATCAACCATTAGAAAATCATGGATTGTCGTAAGGTAATCCAACCCAAAATTCAAGTTACAATTATTTGTAATAGCATAATTGCTCATAAAATTCGTAGCCTTATTACAATTGCGATTGACCCATGTGAACTCTGTATTGTTGATCATATCATTGGATTTAAACAAATCATTAATACGCTACCCCATAATTGTGATATCCACTATTCGATTCTTAATTTTGTTTGCCAAGCTTGTGCAGTCTATTTCAAAGATAGCTTTAGCTATGTTCAGGGATCTCGCCACTTTAATGTTTTCTTCAAATGCATATAATTTAGCCCACTCAGCCTAGAGCCTATCCTTTTTAAACTAGCAGCTCCTACCCATAAAAAAACCCATAGAGTCACAGGTAAGAACACCAAACCCTGTTTTGTCATTAATAATAGCTGCATCAAAGTTAATCTTTACTTTATTAGTAGGCAGTTTCTCCCACTTCTTATCCACAATGTGAGGCAATAAGATTGGTTTGTTGATCATGTTGTGAATATGAAACTCCTTGCTAAGACTTTTAGCTCTCTCCCATATAACACAAGTAGCTTCCTCCTTACCCTGAAAAAGTATTTTATTTCGATTATTCCAGCTGTTCTATAAAATAGTGATAAAATCTGTCATGGATTTCTTATCCAGTACCCTTATTACCTCTTCCAGACAGTCAGTGTAGCTGGATTAGTCATTATTAATAATTCTCCCATCAAGGTCCCCAATGGTAAGAATAGCTCGGGCATTTAGGCAATCCTTGAGAGTATGAACAAGGGTTTCTCTCTTTTTACCGCACCTAAAGCACTTCCTGTCAGTAGTCTGACGAATCAATTCGATCTTATCTTTCATAGGAAGGAACTCATGACCCAACCGTCAATCAAAAACCCAGATTTTTGAGAGAGTTTAAGTTTCCAAATTGTTTTCGAAAAAAATCTATGAGGCCCCATGCCCACTTGTTTGAGAAGAAGCCATGAGTAAGTTATTTTAGAAGTATAAGAACCATGAGGGTTTTGGAACCAAATCATGCTATCATTTGGATCATTGGGGAAGAAAGGAAGGTTGCATATACGCTCCCCCATGCATTTGCCGTATATCTTATGTACTCTATTATTATTCAAGCATGTATTCTCCTTATTCCAAAGCTCATGCATTTTCCTTTCATGGATAGTCTGGCTAAGGTCGCATATCAAGTCACCGTTGAGCCCTTCAAAACCCCAATTTTCCTTGTAGATATCAATCTTTCCACCATTCCCTATTTTCCATCCAAACCCATCTTTGAAGACCCTCACAGTAGTAGCAATACTATTCCAACTGAATGATGATTTTTCCACCTTTTTAGAGTGAAATAGGTCACCCTCGTGGAAGTATTCAGAACTGAGAACATCATAGCATAATGTGTCCTTGATAGTAAGTAACCTCCACACCTGTATGCTAAGAAGAGCTATGTTAAATAGTCAAATGTCTCTAAAGCCAAGCCCTTCCATTCTTGTAGGGAGACATACTTTGTCCTAAGCTAACATAGCCCACCCATGCCCTTTATCTTTACATGCCCACATCTTTGCTTGCATCTCCTCAATAGAACCCCTAGGTGTAAGGAAAACAGACAATGCGTAAGTTGGCAAATATTGTAATATAGATTTAATAAAGATTTCTTTGCCCCCGTAGGAGAGGAGTCTCTTTGACCAACTATTAATCCTGCATGATAAATAGTTAATAATGCTAACAAATGCCTTAGACTTTTTCTTTCCAACATGGACGGGAAGACCGAGATAGTTTGTAATAGCCCGTTTTCAATGAAATCAGAACAGTGGTTTCGAGACCACAAATCTGAAGTCAAAAAATTTATTTTATTATTTTATTATTTTATTTTCTACAATATGATAGAAATACTATATAAAAATTTTGTTAAGAAATTTTATCGTTTACATATTCAATTTTATAAAAAGGACTAAATCGCGTAAAGTGCAAAAGTTGAGTTCTATTAGCTAAACGTATTAAATAGCTACAGAAATTTAAAGTAGAGGTCCTTATATGGTAATTAGCCCATTAATGAGTTAGTGGATGATAATGGCTTGGCAATTTGTGTAATTATTAAAGATTATAAAGGTTAATTAAGTAATTAATAAATAAATGATAAGTAAAATTAAAATAAAATGAATTATCATCTTGGAACTGAAATTAAAAGAGAACATAGCCATGGAAGCTTCAAAACATTTGGAAACCCTATTTCCTTCAATTAGGTATGTGTTTTGTCCCGTTTTTGATAATTTCTATGTTTTAGGGGTCGTTGTAGCTTAATCTAGCTAGCCCGGGGAATAATTTGTGAAACTGTTAAAGTATTTGAGTTTTTCCATTGATGAATATGTTAGGGTTTTAAAGTTTAATGGTAGAAAATGAATGGTTTTTGTTAGATAAACAACTTTTGTAAAGGAATTTTTGATGAAATTATCAATTAGGGATTAAATTTAAAAAATGATAAATTGTGTGGTAAAAGTGTGAATTTGTGAAATATATGGGTTGATATAAAATGCTTATAAATCGACTATGCTTACGTAGGGATAAAATTGAATGAATTTCATTTTTCGAGCCTAGGGACTAAATTGCAAAGAATTAAAAGTATAGGGGCAAAATGGTAATTTTGCCAAAAATATGTGTTAAACTAAATTGAATGTAAATTATATTGAATTAAGTTAAATTCATCCGTATAGATCAGATTAGACCTTGTATGGAGTTAGATCGAGGCAAGGAGAAAATCTCAGATTAGTCGCCTTCGTATCTACGTACACTCGTTGAGGTAATTTTGTGTAATTAAATTGCACATTTATATGTTTTAAATTGAATTATATATTTGTGAAGTGTGTAATCATTATATATGAATACCTATCGCATATCTGACGTACGACGATTACTGCGCCTATTTGAGCCTTAGGAATTCGTAGGATACAAATGACATGTCATTAGGGTTACTGATTTCAGCTCTTATGAGCTTACCGATACTCAGCTCGTATGAGCTTACCATTATTCAGCTCAGATGAGCTTACCATTATTCAGCTCGGAGGAGCTTACTGTTTATAGCTCGTATGATCATACATGTACATGAATTAACGGATTACAGTTTAGTACACCTCGTGTGTATTACCCGTGTATCCAACGATATTCTAAATGGTTCAATGGGCACAGTTCTGTTACGAGTTTATATGAGTTTGATATGAACTAGTACAAGTATTTACATGAATTACATGGAAATGGTTTGTATATGATATATGGATACATGGTATATATGTTACATGTATATACAATTTGAATAGTTGTTGAACTCATACATGATTCTTGGTTTTTATATGAATTACATGGCTAACATGGCTGATGAATATGTGTTAGGCTTTTGGCCAAATTGAGTTGAGATATGCTTTGGTTTACTTACCTTAAATGTGATTAAAATGGTAAGTTAAATTCTCTATTATACGAACTTACTAAGCTTAAAATCTTACTCTGTGTTATTTTCTACGTTTTATAGTGATTCGGAAGCTCGTTCGGGTTGGAAGCTTGTCGGAGCTATATCACACTATCCATCGGCTCTTTTGGTACTTTCAGTTATTTAATTTTGATTATAATGGCATGTATAGGTTAATTTGGCCAATGTTGGTGTTGAGATTAGCCACTTATTTGGCTTGTGTTTGGTATATTTTGATGTGTATATATATGTGGCATTATCATATTTGATGTGTAACAGCCCGATTTTGGCTCTAGTCAGAACAGTGGTTTCGAGACTACAAATTCAACATAGAATATTTTATTTTTATTATATTTTTATGGTCTACAGTTTAATGGAATGATGTTGTGAAAATTTCGTTTGAAAATTTTGACGTTTGGGCACCCAATTTAGTCAAAAGGACTAAACTGTAAAAAGTGCAAGAGTTGAGTTCTACATGCTAGAGGTGTCTAATTGCTATGAAATTTTAAATTGGAGGTCCTTAAATGTTAGTTAGACCATTTGTTAAGTTTTTGGACAAAAATAGACATGGTTAGGTATGTTTCCAAAGTTTTTCATTAAGGGCATTTTAGTAATTTGGTAATTAAATGAATTAAAAAGCCAAATTAAAAGCCAATTTTTGTCCATCTTCCTCCCATGGCCGAATTTTACAAGGAGAAACCATGACTAGGATTTTTTAAGCTTCCAAGCTCGATTGTAAGTTCGTTCTAGCCCCGTTTCAATGATTTTTATGTTTTTGAAATCCTCGTAATATGATATATCTATTTCTACCACTAATTTAAGAAATAATCAAAGTCTAAAATTTTACCCATGATGGATATTTGTTTATTTTGATGTTTAATGGTAGGAAATGTATGTTTGATGTTTGATAAACGACTTTTGCTAAGTGATTTTCGATGAAAATGCCTAAAAGGACCTATTTGTAAAAGTCATAAAATAAGTAGTAAAAGTGTGATTTAATGAAAAATGTGGGCTGGTATGAGTACAATAAAGATTTGGATAGGCTTTGGTAACGATAAAATTTGATGAAAATCATTTTACGAGCCTAGGGACTAAAATGTAAAAATGTGAAACTTTAGGGGCAAAAATGTATTTTTGCCATAATGTGATTTTGGGCTGATATGAATAGTGTAATGATTAAATAAGTTAAATGTGATATTATAGATCAAGAAAAACGAGGTTTAAAATTATAACAGAGGAAAAATGAGTATTTGACGGTTAGGCCCTTTTCGCCATTTTTATGTCGAGGTAAGTTTGTATGTTTAATAAGCATTAAATTATAAATGTATAAATGCTGAATTGATATAATTGTGGTAAATGCTATATTATTGAAATGAAATGTGAATGCTATTGAGTACTATACTTTGGAAATGACCGACTGAGATTAGATACAGCGAAATAATTATTTTATGAATATTATAAGGTCTATGATATGTTTGCATGCTTGTGTGAAAATTTCATGAAGAAATATTATGTGAAAAGTGTTCAATTTGATCTTAGGGATTAAATTGAATAAGTTGTAAAATATGAGTTCTAAAAGCTTTTAGCATGAATTTGCATTGGATTATTAATTACAGGTCCTTAAATAGAAATTTGACCAATATCTAAAATTTTGGACAAAAATGGACATGCATGGTAAAATTTGAAAGAAAGGTTATAAGGGCATTTTGGTCATTTGGTAATTAAATGGACTAAAAGAAAAAATAAAAGCCAAAATTTATCCATCTTCTACCCCATGGCTGTGTGAACCAAGGAGGACACCATGGCTAAGGTTTTCAAGCTTCCAAGCTCAAGAATCGAGAAAAACAAAATTCGGGCTTAGATTGGGAAAGAACAAGGTTATGTGTAACGCCCCAATTTTTGGGAATTTTGTGAATCTTGGTGAAATCTAAATTTTTGTGTTCTATCTGCTTGGCGTAGGTATAAGTATGTTAGTGGGCCTCTAGAAGGCCCAAGCTTAGGATAAAACCCGGTAATTTTAATTAATTTTAAATCCATAAGAAAGTGGTGTTCTGCTTAACTGGGATTTTAAGTATTAATTGGGTAAAATCGGACACAAGGAAGCCTGTGGTGAGTTGGCTAAGTGACACCACTAAGGAGCTTTAGAAGTGGCGTGTGGATGCTAGGAGGAACTGAGGTTCAAGTCACAATGACAGCAAAATAAGGGAATTAATTTTTATGTACAGAAAAGGGAGGTAGTGGAACTGAAGTAAAAGTCTGTCAGGAGGAGTTTGAGTTGCTCAGGAGATTGAGTAAGGAGGGGATAAGGGAGAGGATTTAGGAGCTAATTAGGGAGAGTAGAGTTGGCCGAATGGTGGACTTTTGAGGAGCAAGAGTTGGCCTGCCAAGGGGAGCTTTAGGTGGGCAAGTTTCGGTTAGGGTTAGTGCCAGTATAAATTCGGCATTAGGGGGTAAGTGAGCCGTTTTCTGATCATCCTTCCCCTCTCTTTTTCTTTTATTTTTCTCTCCATTTGCTATTCTTTTCTTCTTCTTTCCCTCCATAGCCAAATCCTCCTATCACTCTACTCAACATCACTTTCCTTCCATTATTTTTAAGCCTATAACCATTTGCCATAAAAAGCTGAAATCCCGAAAGCTATATTTTCTTCCGTGCCGATTTCTCCTAGTCAATCCTCTTACTTCTTTTCATCATCTTTGGCCCATTCTTTAGTCCTCTAAACCCTAAGTGTCTATCGACAAAGCCAATACAAATCTTCATCTTTTCTTCATTGTTACAAAAAGCCGAAAATGCATAGCCACAGGGACATAGCCAAATTCTAAAAATCACTGAAGGCTCGACTTTTGTTATCATATGAGGGCTTAGATCTACATCAAAATCGAGTAGAAACTCATTGGAATCATTGATCAAAGGAACCGGTGGTAAGTCTTTTCAACCCAACCTATATTTCGTATTTTAAGAAAAGCCAAAATCCCTAAAAGTTAGGGAGGCTGTCGATTTGGACTTGTAGCTCTAAGGGGTTGTGATAACTGTTCAATTTTGATAATAGTGTGATTTAGAGGCTACTGAACAAGGGCTTGGACAAGTGGAACGATCGGATCTTGATCTAGTCACTACTTTCGACAAAGGTAGGATCGCTAGTGCCTAAGGTGTGGTTGGCCAAATATGGTAAGGGTTAATATGTAGTTCATTTCGGTAGTTAGATTAACGTAGTAATAATATAATTGTAGGAAGTTCGTGCGTGGATCTCGTCAGTGAATCATCATAAAATAGGTGTGTAACTGACACCCTTTCGTAGACTAGATCGGCAAAAGTCGAAAAGCCGAAATACCAAAAAGCCAGTATTTTGGTAACTTGTGAGTGTGCTAACACTCGTAAGATAAATGGGTTAATAATTCTGGTAATCTAAAGTGATAAAACTGTGGTGCGCGCGATTTCGTGCATTATTGATATTTTGGGCTTAATGGGCCAAAAATCGATTAATGGGCCAACGGGCCTAATTCAGTAAGTATGCACGGTAAGTGTTTCTGATTGTACGTAAATGGTAGAAATATGCATGAAAACCCTAAAATAGTTAGATTACTAGAATACCCTTATGTATGGAAAATTACCATGATACCCCTAGGTGTAAAATGACCTTTATACCCCTAGGGTTAATTTTGTCTGAAAAGCATGATGATTTAAATCTATATGATGTATGCCATGAATGAATATCTATTGCATGGGGACATGGGTTATATCATGGAGGAAGCGTCCTGGTGGCTATGCCACAAATTATCTGATCTGGTGGCTCTGCCACATATATATATCTGTTATGGTGGCTCAGACATAATTATCTGTTTCTGGTGACTCTGTCACATTATCTGTTCTGGCAGCCATGCTGCATATTTCTGTGATGTGTAGCGGTTGGGTGGGTCGAGTAGTTTCCCTACATGGTGAAAGGATGGTATGGGGGTGTATATGGTTGGATTTGGGTTGGGTTTCTGCATAAACATGAAATATCTGTTTTGAGCTATTATAAGCCTATGGGCTTTATTCTAAAATCTGTTCTGGGCTGAGGCCAAATTATTCTGTTTCTGTGGTTTGAGCTGATATAGGCTATGGTTGGGTTTATTTACACACTGAGTTTCCCCAAACTCACCCCTTTATTTTCATCCATGCAGGTGATCCCCAACCATAGTGGGCTTGGAGCTGAGAGGGATTCGGAGTGGCCACATGTTTCTGTAAATTCGGTTTCTTTCTGATGAACTGGACGTCCTTTTATTTTCGTTTACAATTTTGGGTTTTTAAATGTAATAAGGCCACTTAATTATTTTATTTTTATGGTTTTGATTTATGTTTTATCATGATAAAAATCGATTATATGTTATGTAATGATTCAATATGTATATATTGGAAAGTTGATGAATCATGGTGTTTTTATTTTATCGTGTAAATTATGAAAAAGTGAAATGAAATGAAAACTTATACTGTGATGAGTTTTATGAGTTGTAAAAGCTACCCTTCGAGCAAGTCCAATAGCGGTGTGATAATTAAGAGAATCCCGTTTGAACCTTAGGAATAGTTTAGGATACAAGTGACATGTCACTAGGAACTATGTGATCTGAACTCATGAGTTGTGGTGAGTTCATGATGTATGTGACACATGTTATGGCATTTCGGGTGCTAGTCTTGTATGTTCTACTGGTGGCTAGGTAGTCTGGCATGTATTGCAGATACCTATCAACTTGTGTGAGTAGCCTGTGTAGTTACATCTTGATTGATAGCTTGTGTGAGTAGACCCATGAGTGGCTCAAAAGCGAGCAACATGTGATATGTGATATGAGGTAGCATTGGCTACATTTGGGGCACTTAGGTGCGAGATCTCATGTAAGACCATACTTGAGATATGGCATTGGTATGAGATTTCTCCGTGTATCCAATAATATTTCAAGTGTTCAACAGGAAGTTCAACAGACAATTCAACGAGTAAGTCATTGAGTATGCCAAAGACTAAAATATAAGTGGTATGATATGGAATAGTATAGGTATGTACTCTTAAACTCATGAGAAATAAGCTTGTATGTGATGAATTTGGTTGCTAAACATGTGTAAGACTTTTAGATCAATGTGTCTTGAGACACAATGTGTTTATTCTTTAAGGTTTGTGATTTCATTGAATGATGTCAAGCTATATGACTTGAGAGACATGATTACACATAAGTAATATGCATTGTAGTACCTATGCTGAGATGTTTATTTGCGAAGAGATTATGACGGTTTGACTAAAACCTGAGCATGATAAGCTATTATTATAGTTTTAAAAAGGACGAGCTTTATAAACGATTAACTAATAATTACGAGAGCATGTTGATGAAGTTGATAAATGCATGTAAATGAAATGCTTATTATTTTCATAGGGCTTACTAAGCTATAAAGCTTACTCCCTCCTTTCCATTTCTTTTAGTGTTGTCAGGTTGGCTTGGGGTTGGAGATCGTCGAAGGCATCATCACACTATCAAATTATCAATATGGGGTATTAAAAGTCTTAAATGTTTTCGAGTGAGTGGCATGTATAGAGGCTTAATTATTATGATATGTGTTCTCATGATTTGGCTAAAGATGTTGGCTTATATTGATTCATTACATATAGCGATGACATGTGGCTTATATTGGTTATGGGTAGTAAGCCTATTTACATATGCTATGTACTAATGTCTTGTGATGTGATTATGTGATTATGCTTGTTGTTATGAATTGTTAGTTTCATGATATATGTGCTTGATGAATGCTTGATGACCAATCGAAGTGGTCATGGCCATAGAGTAGAAGTGTGAAATGGTAATAAGAGAATAATGCCTTAAATAAGAATGCTTGATGATTAGGTTGAGATTTATTGGTAAGTGGATAATCATAGTAGAAAGGTAAATGTAGCCATCAAAATGACAAGGTTAAATGATTGTAAATTGGTGTGTTTAGATGTGGTATAATATGAGTGTGGGGATTCACATGGATGATGGCATGTAAATGCTATAATTGTGCCTTAATTGAGGGTGTTTAATCATTAAATTGATGCTATGTTATGTGCTTTTGATATGTATAAGTATGGTTGGGATTAAGGGTAACAAAAGGCTTGGAAAATAGATTAAGTGTTGGCCACACGGGCAGAGACACGGCCGTGTGTCTCAGCCATGTGGAGGACATGGCTTGGAGACATGGGAATGTGTCCAGGACGTGTGAAGTCTGCACTTAATTCGCGAGAATTTAATTCGTCAGACGGCCTAGCACACGAGCGTGTGGCTTAGCCGTATGGTTCATTTTGTTTGATGACGTCATAAACAGAGAGTTACATGGCTTGAGGACACGGGCGTGTTGAAGACACACGGGTATGTCCCTATGTCCACATGGGCGTGTGACCCTGTTCCATGAAAATTTTTCTAAGTTTTCCCAAAGTTCTTCAAAGTCCTCGGTTTAGTCCGGAACCACCTCCAATGTATGTTTTGGGCCTCGTAAGCCCGTAATAGGAACGATATGCATCTGCATGAGTGGTTTTAAATTGGATGAAATTTTATGGCCCGATTTTATATGAATGACTGTGTTTATGTTCGGTAACGTCTTGTACCCTATTCTAGCATTGAATATGGGTAAGGGGTGTTACACTAGTTGAACCTTAGGAATAGATAGGATACAAATTTCATGACATTAGGGTCACTAAGACTACGTGTAAGACCATATCTGAGATATGGCATCAGTATGAGACTTCGTGTAAGACCATAACTAGGATATGACATCGATATGAGATTTCGTGTAAGACAATAGCTGGGCTATTGGCATCGATACAAGATTACATGTAAGACCATATCTAGGATATGGCATTGGTATGGTACCAAATGTACGGGACTCCTAAGTATCATTTAATATTCCAAGTGGTTCAATGGGAAATTTAACGGGTATGTCAAAGAAGAGAAACAATATGTAAGTATTACGAATTGGTGTAGGTATGTACGTAAAGTTTATAAGCATTGACTTCATGAAATCATGAGTTCATGATTTCCACAAGAATGATTTTGCGAAACCTTATGATTATTGGCCTATGCTTGTGATGTATGAAATTCATGATAAATTCGGTTAAAGACCATATGATTGGCCTTTGGGACAAATTGAGTTATTATATAGTGTGTTTTATTCACCTAAGTTGCGATCTATCAGATATGAGAAAAAGGAAAGATTGGTATAATTGCCTATTAAAATGATTATGGACGTATGAGAAGTTATGAACTTGGAACAATTGAAAATTGTTAAAATATATGCTTGATATGTGAATAGTCATATTTAATGTGCATGTTTACTATAAGGTTTGAAATGACTTGTTAAGTGCTGTGATATGTTACTAAAAAGAGATTACAGTTGTTAGGCTATTGCCAAGATATGTTAAATTATGCTTATAAGTTAATAAAGTAAACCTCGTGATCAAATAAAATTATAATTATGAGATTTATAGCAATTGGTATTATTTTGTGTTTAAATTGTGGAACTTGATAAATACATAATTAAGAGTTGCTTATTATTTTCATGCGGACTTACTAAGCTATATAGCTTACCTCCCTTCCTTTCCTATGTTTTATAGGATTATTAAGCTAGCTCGAGTTGGAGATCGCCGGAGATCCTATCACACTATCAAGCTATCATTTTGGGCACTGATAAATTTAAGTGTTTTGAGTTATGGCATGTATAGGGACTTGGTCATTTTGTTATATGTGTCATATGATTTTAGCCAATGTAATGACTTGTAATCGTTAAAGGCTTGTTTTGCTATTTGGCCATGTAAGTTGGTTTATATTGGCAACATGGTTATGAGCCTAAGTATATTCATATATGTGTCAATATCTATGGTGATATGATCATGGTATGCTTGGTGAATGTGAAATATTTGGAAATGTGATTTATGACAAGATAAATGTTGTGTGTATGATAGATGTTGATATGGTACTGGTATGTGATGGTCATAATTGTGAATGGTTCATGGTTCATTTTGTATATAGCCTTGGAAGTTAGCTAATGTTGGTTATGAGAATATTGTATTAATGTCATTCGTGAATTAGGAAACTTGCTTAATTTGATGTGGAAAGGTTGATGTTTTAAGCATGTTTAAAAATGGTATGAGAATGACATGTTATTGTCTTGGTTGGGATTGTTTGATTGCTCATACATGCTTGAATTTGTGCCATGTGATGTTGTGTAGATGTGTGGAAATAATGGTGGCAATGTAACACCCCAAAAAATAAGTATTTATTTTTGTATGTTTTGTTATATCAAAGCATGCTTGCTTCAGTGGTTAAGGGTCTAGAGAAGTGTTAGAGAAGTCCTAAGTTCAAGCCTTGGCTTTTACAAAATTTTGTTTTTACTTGATTAAGCCCTTTCTCTAGTCAGTAGGCTTCTGAAATAAATGTTGGTAAAACATGCCATAAAAAGCCTGCTGGTCTAGGGGATAGTGACGTGTTACTATTACTAAGTGACTGGAGTTCGAGTCTTGCTACGCGCAAGGTGTGTTTTATTTTGCAAGTTGCCATGTGAGAGGTTGTATGTCAGTAGAACTCTGATGCTTGGTCGGTTAGAGTGTTTGAGGGGTGTAGGGAATGGTGTAGTCGAAATTTAGGAGGAGAAATGGGAAATTTGGATAGTGATCGGTTTGAGGGTTTTTTGGAGAGATTATAGGAGAAAATCAAGGGGATGTGAAGTTGAGCGAGTGTTGGAGCCGAATTGGGATTGTAGGCACCCTTTGAATTCGGTTTTGGGGAGTTTTTGGGATTGGTTTGGGTACTTTGCTCTACAACTTATTTTTGCCACTTCTTTTACTCTTTTTCTGTTCTTTGGAGACCATTTAGTGCTAGCCTTATTGGCCGTGTTTTTGGTTCATTTCGGGTTACCATTTTAGGGTCTCTTACTTTTCTTTTCATTCTTCTTTTCTTTCCCTTTTTGCCAAATGCCTTCTGTCCCTTCCTCTCAATTCTCTTGAGATCATTATTTCCCTCTTTTGCTTACTATACTTTGGCCGATTCTTTCCCTTTCTTCCTCTCAATATTTTTCCCCTTCCACCTTGTTACCTAGGCCGAATACCTCATCACTCCTTTCCATTTCTTTTGTTTAGATTATGGGTAAGTGCTTTTGACTTCTCTCTTCTCTCTCATGTAGCTTTCTCTTGCGAATACTTTTCCCCTCATTTCTTTCTTCTGGCTTTCTTCTCTTTTCACTTTTTGGGGTTAGCCGAATATTCCATTTCATGTTTAAGTGCACAGTTATTATTTTCTTTGCTCTCTGTCAAAATAGCTTTCCCTTCTAACATTTTCTTTTCTCTGCCGGTTGCTGTTAGGGGTGGTTGCACCATCTTGTGCCTCGATTTTAGGGTGTACTTTTGTAGGCCGATTACTACTACCCTCCACTCTTAGTTCTACATTTCGGTAAGTTGTTCACTTGGTTCAAGCTATTTATGTTTAGGGTTTTGGTTAACAAGATTAGGTTGTAATGCAGATTTTTGCCAAGGATCTTGAAGTCAATCTTGGTCAGCGATTTAAGTGGATTAAATCGCATTTGTTCAATCAAGGCAGGTAATAATTACTATTTTGGGATTAAGTGTTAATAAGAGGGTGTTTAACCCTAGTGATTAAAAGACTGATTGAATGCCTTGAATGAATATAGGCTTTGGTGCTCGTAGACTTTTGGCACCCTTTGCAAACAGGTGTGTAATCACACTGCTATGATATTAAATCAGTAAAAGCCGAAGTAGGTGACCGCCGACCCTACACAAGCGTGCGCTCACTCGTGTGGTAGTCCGAACTCCTAAACGTAGGCGTAAGATCGTTAAGGCCAACCATGAGCGATCTCATGGGCTTAGGTCGATTTGGGCCATGTTTGGCCGAGATGGGCTGAGTGAACTCTATGGACCCGTGGGCCCCACACGGGTAAACCACACAAAAGTATGGAGAATATTGGGCTAGGCTGTGTAGTTCACATGGCCAGGGCCATTAATGGGCTAAATGGGCCATACGGGTATGTGGGCCCATATAGGCCGCATTGTGGGCCTCGGGCCCATTTTCATTGATTGGTTGTTAAGGTTGCACGGGTCGCCCGAGACGATTGTGGACCTACTGTTAGGTCGGTAAGTATACCCAGACCCAAATTTGATGAAATGACTGCTATACCCCTATGTGGTAAAATGACTGATATGCCCTTATGATATGTATGACTGTAAACGAGCATGATATTTTTGCATACATGTATGATATTATGACATGACATATTGCATGGAAATGGGCTTATTATATTTGGTGGAAGTGTACTGTACTGGCAGCTTTGCTGCAAACTCTATTTAGTACCGCAACCGATGCTATTTTTGGTGTGTAGGGATGTGTGGGTTGATTTTATCCCCACATGGTGTGTAGGGCTGGACGGAGTGGTGTGTAGAGGCTGGTTGGGTAGGATTTTTGATTGCATATCTATACTATGACCGCTACTGAATTGGGCCAAGGCCTACACTGATACTGATACTGAAATGGGCATAAGGCCCTAACTGACACTAATACTGATACTGAAATGGGCTAAGGCCCTAACTGATACTAGTCTGTTACTGAAATAGGCTTAGGCCCAGACTATAATTGCCTTCTGTGTGACTGGCTATTGTTAAGGAGTTACACACTGAGTTTTCTTAAACTCACTCTTCTGCTTTTCTGTGCAAGTAATCGTTAGGCGGATCAGTGCTGCGAGGGACTTGATGGGGGCCACACAACCGCATTTGCTTTCATCTTTAACTTTTAATTTATAAGAAATTTAATTTGGGTATTTTTTTTTGTAATAAGGCCTCTTTAAGTTTTTATTTCAATTTGGGACTTATTTACTTGATTCATATCTATTAGTTGTAGGCCGTAGATTTTCAAAAAGAGAAATGCTTTTCAAAACACCACGTTTACGCAACATATTTTAAAAGCTTCCGCGACAAACATTGGTTTTAAGTGTAATGACAATCTAATATGATAAACATTTAGCTAAAACGACTTGAGTTTTAACAAAGAGCAAGAAATCCTAAAGTTTTGATAAGATCATAAAGAGGTTTTAATATAGAATAGACTTTTCAACGAAATTATGTTTTTCAAAAAACACTTCAATGTGACATCGCAGATTCGACCATAACGTCTAGGCCGGGTTTGGGGTGTTACAGGTAAAATAGCTTGGTAAATAGCCTTATTATTATCCACACGGCTAGACACACGGGCGTGTGTGGCACATGGTTAGCCCCACGGGCGTGTGATTCGGTCGTGTATCCCTTGCACCTAAATTGTTGTAAAACAAAATGCTCAGTATCGAGCACACGGACAGAGACACGGGCGTGTGTCTCAGCCGTGTGAAGGACACGGCCTCGAGACACGGGCGTGTGTCTTGGCCGTGTGACTTCAATTTGTTCTTGGGTGACAAACAAAGAGTTACACGGGTTCAAGAAAAGGGCGTGTGTGACCACATGGCCTACCCACACGGGTGTGTCCCAAGCCACACGGACGTGTGACCCCTGTTTAGTGAGATATTTTCTAAGTGCTGTAAAATTTTCTAAAGTTCTCAGTTTAGTCTCGAACCAATTCCAATATATGTTTTGGGCCTGGTAGGCTCGTTTTAGGGATTATATGAATGTATATGAAAATTTTTAAATTTGGATGGAAATTTACATCTCAATTTTGTATAATTGCCTGTGTATAAGTTCGGTAATGCCTCGTACCCTATTCCGGCATTGGATACGAGTAAGGGGTGTTACATTTAGTTGTATTAGAGCCAAGTTTAGTCGATTCTTGGACTAACCTAGCATGTGTGAGAGTCTAGCTATATATGCCATATATAATCTGTGATAGTGTGATATCTCCCGACTCTAATGAAATTGTTTTGTTGAGACAAAGATGCTTTCCAACCGAGCTACTGTCGAAAACGCTGAAAGTGATACAAAGATATTTGAAAATGTGTTTGTGATGAGTCAAAATTTGGAAAGGTATGAATAAGAGTTCATGATATGTATGTGAGGATGTACAAAATGAAATAACCATAAGTTGAGAAATATGGGTAAAATGTCATTGTTCCGGTTAAAAGTTGTAATTAGATGGATTATGGTAATTTTACGAAACAAAATGAAAGTTTATATTGTGAGAAGCTCATCCATGTTTGTTTGTCATTCATATGATGTTATGTGCCTAACTTGTTTGATTAAGTGAATACGATAAGTAAATTTTCTTAAAAGTTATAGAAAGTATGAATAAGTGCACTTGTTTGAATAATATACTCGGAAAGGTCGTGTAACATAAATTTGTATGTTAATTTTCCTGAAGTGAATTATATAACTGTGATGATATTATGATGATGATGAATGTTATGTGACGTGTGTGCTTATATGAGAGTCGAGTTAGAGGCTTTACAACCTCACCTCCTAACCAATGTGGTATTTTATGACGAAACTTCACGAGATCTATATTGAATGAGCTCACAAGTGATAGATTAAAGAGTTCAGTAGCGGAATAACTAATAATGTGGTCAGAGTTGAGAATAGTTTGGTAAGTGAATACAATTTTGGAAAAGATGTCAGGTTATTCTAAAGATTATTCAAATTTCGCAATGTCACGGTTAAAGAAAAAGTTAATCTCGGCTAATCGACTCATTCAGGTATAATGTCTAAAGTATGTATTTACTGGACTTTCTTCCGGATTGATTTTCATTAGTGAATGGAATAATACTGGATTAGGGATGACAGAATTAGTTAGAGAAATGATATTGAATCGTAAAGAAGTCTGAGTGTAACAGTTGTAATTAACTAGATTATGATGAACTCTCATGGGTATGTTATATATTCATTTATCCTCAGAGATATATGTGATTGTTCGTTTTCTGATGAAATTCTTATCGTATGAGAATGCTAGCTGATTATAATGTTAGATGAAAGCACTGTTGGTCTAGTTGGTTGATGATTAGCATATCCTATCTCTCTCTTTGGGGTTCTATTCTATTATGTTTGGAATAAAAGTTGATGGTTAAAATTTATGTGATGCTATTCTTCTGTTTCTACTGGATGTTGTTTTGTTATATATATATATTTGGAAGATATATTATCTGTGTTACAATTGATTCTAGAGTGTGTAAGCATTGTTTTTCTCCTGGTTTTCTTCCTAGGAATCATTAAGATCTTTATTATTTCTTATGAGTTATGTTCCCGGACTTCCAGTATGGTATTCGCATCTTGGATTTCTTTATCTCAATTTTTTATCATCTTTATTTCATAAATTATCAATCATGGCTCATCTTTAAAGTGTTTTCATTGACTTGTGATAACTATGTCTATTATGGGTTTGTTTTTGGTTCGATCATAGGAACGTGGTGATTCTGGTATCAGGATTTCTCTAATTCTCGTGAAAGGAATTGACATTGGCAAAGGTATAGATAGTGGAAGCTCAAGCTCAAATTGTATGATGGTTTTCTTTTCTTAGGATTAGGATATTTTGTTTCCTCGAGCTAATGCAATTGTAAAGATTTTCTATTATCATATTAAGGGAATTATAATGTATTGTATGTTTGGGTTGTTTAACAGCATGAAAAAAGGAGTGTTTTAATAAGTTATTATTTGATAGTTGAGAACGACTCAGTTGTTTTTATCTGAGCGAGCTGGCCAGTTGAAGGGAAATTTGAGTTATATGCATTTAAGTTTATCCTCAAGTAAGAAAATAAAATCTTATACATTTATGGGTGAATAGACGGACAATTTGAAGGAAGAATTCATATTCTAGAAAGTAAGTTACAGAGGTATACCTATTAGATTTATTCTAATTGAATGATATTGTTATGAGTTAAAGTTGCTTTGATTGATAAAGTTATCACATTTGTGAAAGTTTGAATGGTTTGTTGCACGTTAGTAAAGTTGAAAATAGTTGCATGTGCTATTAACTGAAGCACTGGTTCTGGGTTCTGTTTGAATTGAGTAAAGAATTCATGATTTTTCAGTAATGCACTATCGAACAGATTGGAATGTGTTTAATACAAGAATGTAAAGTGACAGTTTATGCTTTCAGATGGTTAAAGTCTCATTAAAAGAATTGTTCGACAAGTGAATTAGAGTCGACCGCTAGTTTGTCTGTGTTGAAAAATTGATGACATCGTTTGTTCGACGAAAAATGTCACATGCTTCTTGATTCTAAGAGTATAAAGTATCTAATGTTACATAAAAATCTAAAATTAAGACAACGTTGATGGCTTGAGCTATTGAAAGATTGTGAATAGTTAACGATTAACCTTTGGGGAAGTACATATAGTTGCAGATGCTTGAATGGAAAGCCTTTGTTCATTTTATGGGTGTTGGTTTCATGATTAATCTTATTTGATGGAAGTCTGAATTTAGCTAAATTAAAAGCTAAAGCGATGTTTTCTTTGCAAGATTGAGAACCTCAGGAATGTGGTAGTGAGTGGTAAACTAAATGAGTCCAGTGTCAGACTACTTTTGATTCTGATTTCTGTTATTATTTCTCCGAGATAGAATTCGCGTCACGCAATGAATTATCCAGAGCTTATGCAGAAAATGTTGTACGAGACTCAGTAGTAGCTCCCTTGTTCATTCAGAGAGTAATTTAGATCTATGACGATATGTTCCCACATAGTGCTTCAGAGTTCAAAAATGACTGGAAAGAGGTATACGAGGCGGAATTGATTGTGATTCTGAGGAAAAAGGTGAAAGTGATTCATGAAAGTTGAAAGCAACTTCGACTAACATAAGTGGTATACAAATTTAAAAATATAAGATATTGGATTCCAGATCGATGACAGAGTGTTTCTGAAAGTATTGCCCTCGAAGAGGACTCTTTGATAAGGTAGAGTAAAATACTATAACATTACCCTAATCTCTTTTTTGGTAAGATTTCGGGGACGAAAATCCCTAAAGGGGGGAAAGTTATAAAGCCTAATTTTGAGTCTAGTCGGAATAGTGGTTCGGGACCACAAATTCGACGTAAAAAAAATTTATTTTTACTATTTTTATGGTCTACAATTTTATGGAATGATTTCGTGAAAATTTCGTTCGAAAATTTTGACGTTTGGGCACCCAATTTAGTAAAAACGACTAAATTGTAAAAAGTGCAAAAGTTGAGTTCTACATGCTAGAGGTGTTTAATTGCTATGAAATTTTAAATTGGAGGTCTTTAAATGATAATTAGACCATTGGTTAAGTTGTTGGACAAAAATGGATATGGTTAGGTATGTCTCTAAAGTTTTTCATTAAGGGAATTTTAGTAATTTGGTAATTAAATGAATTAAAAAGCCAAATTAAAAGCCAATTTTTGTCCATCATCCTCCCATGGCTGAATTTTACAAGGAGAAACCATGGCTAGGGTTTTTCAAGCTTCCAAGCTCGATTGTAAGCGTTCTAGCCTCGTTTTTAATGATTGATCTATCTATTTCTACCACTAATTTAAGAAATAATCAAAGTCTAAAATTTTACCCATGATGGATATTTGTGTATTTTGTTGTTTAATGGTAGGAAATGTATGTTTGATGTTTGATAAACGACTTTTGCTAAGTGATTTTCGATGAAAATGCCTAAAAGGACCTATTTGTAAAAGTTATAAAATAAGTAGTAAAAGTGTGATTTAATGAAAAATGTGGGCTGGTATAGTACAATAAAGATTCGACTAGGGTTGGGTAATAATGAAATTTGATGAAAATCATTTTACGAGCCTAGGGACTAAAATGCAAAAATGTAAAACTTTAGGGGCAAAAATGTAATCTTTTCTGTAATGTGATTTTGGGCTGATTTGAATAGTATAATGATTAAATAAGTTAAATGTGATATTATAGATCAAGAAAAATGAGGTTTAAAATTAGAACGGGGAAAAAATGAGTATGAGGTAAGTTTGTATGTTTAATAAGCATTAAATAATATATGTATAAATGCTTAATTGATATAATCATGGTAAATGCTATATTATTGAAATAAAATGTGAATGCTATTGAGTACGATACTACAGAAATGACCGACAGAGATTCGATACAAT
The DNA here is from genome assembly GCA_025698475.1 of Gossypium anomalum. Taxonomy (NCBI): domain Eukaryota; kingdom Viridiplantae; phylum Streptophyta; class Magnoliopsida; order Malvales; family Malvaceae; genus Gossypium; species Gossypium anomalum. The sequence goes on from CM046961.1 coordinate 59,443,424, forward strand.
GAAAGTCCCGGTTGAACCTTAGGATTCGATAGGATACAAATGTCATGACATTAGGGTTACTAAGACTACATGTAAGACCATATCTGGGATATGGCATCAGTATGAGACTTCGTGTAAGACCATATCTGGGATATGGCATCGATATGAGATTTCGTGTAAGACCATAGCTAGGCTATTGGTATCGACACAAGATTACATGTAAGACCAGATCTGGGATATGGCATTGGTATGGTACCGAGTGTACGAGACTCCCGAGTATCCTTTAGTATTCCAAGTGGTTGAACGGGAAATTTAACGGGTATGTCAAAAAAGAGAAACAATATGTAAGTATTACGGATTGGTACAGTTATGTACGTAAAGTTTATAAGCATTGACTTCATGAAATTATGAGTTCATGATTTCCACGAGAATGATTTTTCAAAACCTTGTGATTATTGGCCTATGCTTGTGATGTATGAAATTCATGATAAATTCGGTTGAATACCATGTGATTGGCTTTCAGGATAAATTGAGTTACGATATAGCGTGTTTTATTCACCTAAGTTGCGATCTATCGGATATGAGAAAAAGGAAAGATTGGTATAATTGCCTATTAAAATGTTTATGGAAGTATGAGAAGTTATGAACTTGGAACAATTGAAAAACGTTAAAATATATGCTTGAAATGTGAATACTCATATTTAATATGCATGTTTACTATGAGGTTTGAAATAACTTGTTAAGTGTTGTGATATGTTACTAAAGGGAGATTACGGTTGTTAGGCTAATGCCAAGATATGTTAAATTATACTTATAAGTTAATAGAGTAAACCTCGTGATCGAATAAAATTATAATTATGAGATTTATAGCAATTGGTATTATTTTGTGTTTAAATTGTGGAACTTGATAAATACCTAATTAAGAGTTGCTTATTATTTTCATGCGAACTTACTAAGCTATATAGCTTACCCCCATTCCTTTCCCATGTTTTATAGGATTATTAAGCTAGCTCAAGTTGGAGATCGCCGAAGATCCTATCACACTATCAAGCTATCATTTTGGGTACTAAGAAATTTAAGTATTTTGCGTTATGGCATGTATAAGGACTTGGTCATTTTGTTATATATGTCATATGATTTTAGCTAGCGTAATAACTTGTAATCATCAAAGGTTTGTTTTACTATTTGGCCATGTAAGTTGGTTTATATTGGCAACATGGTTGTGAGCCTAAGTATATTCATATATGTGTCAATGTCTATGGTGATATGATCATGGTATGCTTGGTGAATGTGAAATATTTGGAAATGTGATTTATGGCATGATAAATGTTGTGTGTATGATAGATGCTGATATGGTACTGGTATGTGATGGTCATAATTGTGAATGGTTCATGGTTCATTTTGTATATAGCCTTGGAAGTTGGCTAATGTTGGTTATGAGAATATTTGTATTAATGTCATTTGTGAATGAGGAAACTTGCATAATTTGATGTGGAAAGGTTGATGTTTTAAGCATGTTTAAAAATGGTATGATAATGGCATGTTATTGTCTTGGATGGGATTGTTTGGTTGCTCATACATGCTTGAATTTGTGCCATGTGACGTTGCGTAGATGTGTGCAAGTGATGGTGGTAAAATGGCTTGGTAAATAGTCTTATTATTGTCCACATGGGTAGACACACGGGCATGTGTCTAGGGCGTGTGTGACACAAGGTCAGCCCCATGGGCGTGTGATCCGGCCGTGTGTCCCTTGCACCTAAATTGTTGCAAAACAAGATGCTCAGTGTCGAGCACACGGGCAGAGACACGGGCGTGTGTCTTGGCCGTATGACTTCATTTGTTCTTGGGTGACAAATAGAGAGTTACACGGGTTCGGGACACGGGTGTGTGTGACCACATGGCCTCCCCACACGGGCGTGTCCCAAGCCACACGGGCGTGTGATCCCTGTTTAGTGAAAAATTTTCTAAGTGTTGTAAAATTTTCTAAAGTTCTCGGTTTAGTCCCGAACCACTTCTAATGTATGTTTTGGGCCTGGTAGGCTCGTTTTAGGGACGATATACATGTATATGAAAATTTTTAAATTTGGATGGAAATTTACGTTTCGATTTTGTATGCTTGCCTGTGTATAAGTCTGATAATGCCTTGTACCCTATTCCAGCGTTGGATACGAGTAAGGGGTGTTGTATGATGTGTGTTCGATATGGTAGAATGATGGAAAGTAAAATGTGGTTTGAATATGCATATAAGATATGTTATATACCTTGGTGTGATTAAGTGCTTTGTTATGGAAAACTTATAGGTATAGTAATGTTAGTTATAATGGTATATTTGATATCATTTGGAAATATTGGTATGTTTTTGTAAGTAAGTTAAGTGACATGAAATGATGCAAAATGATTTGCCTTGTGAATTGGTATTTTGGGTACCAAATGATTTACCTATATGTATTTGGTCATTTAGGCAAGTTTGGATACATGGTTGACATGTTTTTAAGTTTGCATTTGAGGTGCCTAAAGGCATATTGGTTGTATGTGATTATTGTGCATGTTTAAGGCTTGATTTTTTCTTGTTTTGGATGCCTAATTATGACTTGTGTATATGCAAAATGTTAAGTGCAGGTGGATGCCAAATTGGGTGAGAAATGTGGCTTGTAAAATGACTTATTTTTCATCTACACAGGTGTGTGTCTCAGCCATGTGTGACACACGGCCAAGTCATATGGCCGTGTGTCCCCTGTATCTTTAAAGAGCGCAAGTCAGTATGCTCAGATGGCCTTGCACATAGGCGTGCGGCACAAGTCAGTGAGTTTCACGGGCATGGACACAGGCTGGGACACGACCGTGTGTCCCTATTTCAAATGCCCACACAGCCTAAGACACGGGCTTGTCTCTTACTCACACGGCCTGGCCACATGGCCGTGTGACCCCTACAGCTTTGAAAATTTTATTCGTTTTTGAAAAATTCTCTGAGTTTCTGATTTAGTCCCGATTTGTTTCTAAGGTGTATTTTGGGCCTCGAGGGTTTGTATAAGGGACAAAATATATGATTTTGATTGATTTTCAACATGTATATGTTTTGATATGAAATGTTTAAATTTTCTGTTCGTCTAAATTGTATACTTTGGTAATAATTGTAACCCTGTTCTAGGGAAGGATTCGGGTTAGGGGTGTTATATAGTTATCTAAACTTTCAACAAATTTCATGCATAGCATGTTCCCAACATCTGTCTTTGGTCTATGGGAGTTTTTGGGCTAAATAAAACCATAGACTTTTCCAAGTTTATTTGTTGACCCAAAGCAAGCGTAAAATCAATAAGGATTCTTATGAAAGCCTCAATTTCATTCTTGTTGTTCCTGATAAAAAGAAGAGCACCGTCAGTAAAAAATAAGTAATTCACACAAGAGCCATTTCGACCAGTCCTAATGCCTTTAATGAGGTTGGCTTCTTGCGCATTTAAGAGCATTCTCGAGAATGCCTCTATACAAAATAATAAGAGGTAAGGAGAGAGGGGGGACAATAATCTCCGAAAGAGTAGTGTTACACTTCACCACATATTTAATCGTTCTAGCACATCGCATGACTTTATCGGTCCAAGCATCTTCAAATCCCAACTTCTTCATAACTTTTTCAAGGAAATTCCACTCTACCCAGTCATACGCCTTGCTCATATCGATCTTTATGACAAGGCTTTTATTAGGACCATCCATTGAGCTTTAGAGATTGTGCACCATCTCATGGGAAATAAGGATGTTATCATGGATCATCCGACCCAAGACAAAGGTGATTTTGTTCTAACTGATGCAAAAAGGAAGGGCGGTATTTAATCAGTTCACTAATACCTTATCAATAATCTTGTAAATCACTCTGCATAAACTTATAGGCCTAAAGTTAATCATGTTCACAAGATCTTTAATCTTAGGAATAAGGACTATATTCATTTCATTAATACAAGAGGTATCCTTGTTGCCATCTAAGATTTCATGACAAAGTTTAAGGACATCTTTACCCACTACCTCCCAATTCTCTTTAAAGAAAATACCTGAGAGGCCATCAATCCTCGGGGCTTTGCGCGGATCTATATGGTTGATTGCATCAAGGATTTCCTAATCCTTAAAATGATTAGCCAGCTTAGCATTCATATCTTGAGTAACCATTTCTTGAGTGTCGTTGATATAATTCTCAACATTTAGAGAAGCAGTAGACTTAAACATCTTACTAAAATAGTCCCCAGCTACTTTGCTAACATCATGAATGTCTGTCACCCAATTACCATTATTATCCTTGATTCTATCAATTCTATTCTTTTTTGATCTTTGGGTATCCCTAGCATGAAAGAACCGAGTATTCCTATTGCATTTTTTAAGCCATCTAATTCGAGATCTCTACGCCCAGTAGCTTTCCTCCTTGTCATAAAGGTACCTCAACTTGAGATGAACAGCTCTCAAACTATCTGTGTTTGACTCTGCATAAGGTCCATTGATGAGCTTATCAATTGTTGTCATCAGCCTTCTTATGTTGTTAACCATTTTCCTGTATTTTTCATATTGCTAAGGACCTAAAAATTTCTGAACTTTCTCCATTTTATCAATGATATTAGTATCATCCTTACTCCAAGCTCTTTTTATTATGTCCTTAGCCTCCTTATCTCTCACCTAACAAACATCAAACTTGAAGGAGAGTCTCGAGTCTTTGATATCCGCTTTAGGCTTTCGACCCATTGTATCCAGCATGACAGCATCACGGTCTAAGTTAGCTTGTCTAATAACGTTAGTTGCAATGAAAGGAAATTTATTAATAGCATTAGCAGACATAAGAAATCTATCAAGCCTTTCTCAACTTATTACCCTCACGGTTATTAACCCAAGTGAACCACCCTCTGTCTATTTTTAAATCCACAAGAGCCAGATCCTCCAAGACATCTCTATATTCTTCCATAGTTGCCCTTGGCTTCCTTCGGCCACCTTCTTTTTTGGCTTCATCAATAATAGCATTAAAGTCACCCCCAACAATCTAGTCTTTCTTCACCGATCTCCTCACCATTCTTAGAATATCCCATGATCTATTTCTACTTTTTGGATTAGCATTGCCGTGGAAGCCAGTAAACCTAATTTTTTTTGGTTTTCCATGCTCACAATTGAGTCAATATGGTTGCTTGAGTAGTTTTCGATCACCACGTCGATATCATCTTTCCACAGCATCGCCAAGCCTCCACTACGACCCACCGAGCTAATCACCAGGCATCCATCCATCCTACAAATGTTTCTAATACGAGTAAAATTATTAGAAAGAATTTTTGTTTCATAGAGAAAGACAAAATTGAGGTTATTAGCAACAATAAGTTTCTTATGTTCCCGAACTGTCGCAGGGTTCTCTAACCCATGACAGTTTCAACATAAAAGCTTCATAGCTCTTGGTGGGGCTGGTTTCCAGCCACCGCTTTACATGGTGAAAGACTTTCTATAGGCCTCCTATGAACCATTCTGGATGGGATCTCTTCATGGTACTCCCTATTACTTCCTTTTATGCTTTTTCTTTTACATTTTGTTCTACCCCACTTTCACGAGCTAGTTTAGTTGACCGTTTCTCCAGGGGGAGCACGATGCTGAGTCCTCTTCCCCACCTCTAAATTTTTATTTAATTTTTTGTGTCGTGGTCTCATTATCATCCTTGTTCTCTCCTTGCTTCCTTTATTAACATCCTTTAAGTTTGTTTGATTATCCAATATTTCAATCCTATTTCTCCAGTTTCCTTTGTTTTGATTAGAACCTCCTAATTGTACTCTAAGCCAGTTTCTATACTGAAAGCTAAAGTTACTCGTATTGAGATGTTCATCTTTCTTATCACATTTCTGAATGAAATGTCCAATAAGGCCACATATGTAGCAAAAAACTAGTAATCTCTCATACTTGACGGTGCAGATAATTTCACTTTCATCCCTACTAATCAAGTGAACAATCTTGTGAAGGGGTCATGGCACGTCAATTTTCACTTTTAATATTATAAAGTCTGTCTAGCCTCCTTTTCTATCTTTCCAATCTATTGCCACCACATCCCCAATTGCCTTCCCCACGTCGATGGCCATCTATTTGTCCATTTGTTCCAGGGGGATATTAAAAATCCTTACCTAGAAAGGATTAATATTAAACTCGTACCCATTAAGTTCTTGACCCTTAATGAAAGGTAGCATCGCAAATAAACATTGGTTAAAGAACCATGGCATCAAGTTTAAGATTCTCGTTTTATCATCAATGTTTCTGAATTTCTTCATAACCACATCTTCATTAAGAGCTACAAAGTTGAATTCATCATTTGTAAACCATAGTGATTTTAAGACTCGGTACATTACGTCCCTATTTAATTTCTCCTTTTCCATGACCTTCCCCACTGCCCAGGCTTTATAGCCCTAGAGATTTTCATTATTCTGTTTTATACTTATCACCATTTTTGACACTTTTTCAGAGAAGTTCAGTTATTCCAACATCTCTTTTATATACTTCCCCATTCTTAAGGGGAGTGAACTCAGAAAACACATTTGCCAAAGGACTAAGCGGACTAAAGGCTGCTCCCACAAGTAACCAAGAATCTGCTATAGAATTGCAGAGGGAGAGATGGAAAGAAAACAACCAGAAAAAAACAAAAAAAGAAGAAAATCTGAAAAAAGAAGAGTAATCGAACCAATACTATTATCCAATCAAAAGAGCCTAAAACAGAAAGATAAAAAAAACCTAAAATATAAAAAGATCAAACAGAGAAAACCTGCAGAGTTAAACAAAATAAAAGTGATCATAACCACATTAAAAGAAACCCATAGTACTCAAAATAAAAGATAAAATCGGGAAAAACAAAAAAAAGGCTACCATCTATATTAAAGAGAAGAAAGTAACACGAGAAAGATGAAAAGAAACAACTAAAATCTTAGATGTAGAAAAACTACGTACTCAAAGATAGCAAATAAAGCATGCAACAACGAATAGTCTCGTAATAAATGTATCTTTTTAAAACCCTAAGAAAATATTCTTTCATGCAAAATGCATTGAAAAGTCAAACTTTTTAGCTATGGATGTATGTGAAAGGCATGGATTCCATGCAAGAAAATGAGAGTTCATGCAAGAAAACACATAAAATAAAGAAAAATAGTACACAGGGAAAAACAACAAGATTCACTGATTCACAAAAACCACCGTTCCCTGAAGCACTCCCAACACAAATTGATGTAACAACTACATCCACATTAAGGTCCACCATACAACCCTCGATAATAACACCAAACCCTTCTTGAAAACCCCACTAAATAGGGACATAGAAAAAACCACCTCTACTGCCCAATTATTCAATCAAAGAACAAAGGTAGACACTTAACAACAAAAAAGCAAGAAAAGCAATCGCACCAATCTTGGAGCTCAAGATAAACATATTTATTAAGTTAAAAGGTGGTAAAGATATATAGAAATACCCTATATAATTTCAAGTTTACAGATGTACCATCTAAATTATCTGTTGATGGGAATGAACAAGGTTTCTATATTGAGTTGTAAGGATATCTCTTACAGTAAACAATTAAGAATCTAAGAGGAATTCTTTCCTCGAAGAAAGTAAATACGTGAGGAGTTATGAAGGACACTAATTAAGTAGGGAATTTAAAGTGAATCTGCCAAGGAATCATCTACTGTGACAAAGAGGATAGTGTACTATCCTAGCACGGGCATGACAATCGTGGAGTCTTAGCCACATGGTGTATTCCTACTAGCGTTGTGTTGGTAAGGTATGGAAACTCATTAAGTTGTTTGGAACTTATTTGTGTTGTTATGTGTTTCAGGTAATTGGGGATTTTAAAGAGTTCGAGAATGGATTAGGCCAGAACTCGCCATGTTGCGACATCTTTGTTTCTTAGTTATAACTTGCATATAGTAGGGTGACCCAGAGGAAGAGTTTGAAGGTCTTTGATGCAAATATAGTTAGATAGTTAAAATATTAGGTGGTTATTTTAAATAAGGCTTACTAGATGAAATGTTCTATGATCAATTAAAGATTTATTAATGATTTAGATTCACTTAAAACCTTGAGTTTATTTAAAAATAGTATCAATTGTGTTCCTTGTTTGCACTCTTTATTTTTTTTTGGATAATAATATTGAAAGAAATACTTAGACTTTAAATTGGGTTGTGACACCCTATAGTCTGGACTTCGTGATCGAGTCAGGCACGGGGTGTTACAATTTATTAGTATCAGAGCTCTAACTTAGCCGATCCTCAGGGAATAGAAATTTGAAAATTGTAACACCCGATTTTCTCTAAGTCTAGAATTTATGAATAATTAGGGATTAAATTGAAATAAACTATAAGTTGGTGGCTTCTAAATCAAGAAAATTTAATGGTTGATTTAGATATAGTTGAATTCCAATTCCGGTTTAGTTGGATGAGAACCAACTGGATCTTTAGTGGGAGACAAAATTATTACCAATGGATGTTTTCTATAGGGTTGATAATTGTGCGTGAAGGGCTATAAATAGCTGGCAAATGAATTCCAAGGGTAAATTCTTCTCAATTCTATTTAATATTATTCTATTCTTCATCTTATTCCTTGGTTGCTCCGAAGAAGAGATAATTACGAGAAGCTTTGCATGGAGCGATGTTCATGAGGGTTGAGTCGAAAAAGTAGAGAATCTAATGAACTGTTAAGAATATAAGTCCTTTGATATTCATAAATTTAGGAAATGAAGTTAAGAACTCTCAAAACATTTGAGGGGTTTTGCATGTTTTTGGAAATTAAGTTTTTAAGCGGGAATGCTAAGTTTGATTATGATTTTGGTTGTCATGCTTAACTACTAGGAGAATGGAAGCTTTGACATTCGTAAACGCTAAGATGATGAGGCAAAGAAGCATCGGGTGAGTTTTTATACCCCAAACATGGAAATGCTTAGAATACTATATGGCCGAAATAATCTTTATTGTTTAAAATTGCTATGTAAGCATGGATGAGTAAGTATATGAGTATCCGCAAGTGTGTCTGTATGCATGAAATGGTTGTGGTACAATATATATAAATTTAGTGTACTCCACGTTATAATATTTATGTGATAATATGCCTATGTCTATGTGTTTATGAATTGTGGAGTACAAAGGGAAACTATTGATGGGATAGATAGAGTAGGTTTTGGTTTATGAAAGACTAGGCGGATGGTTAGGGAAGTGGAAATTTCGCAATTCGGTGTTGATGGTTGCAAATAGTGATATGTGAAGCTCCGAGCTTGCGGAAGGGACACTATGGTGTTCGAGCATCAATGTTAGGTATGAGGTGAAATGATATTCATTGGCTTGCTAGAGCGACATCGTAACAATGGTCCATCAACTTTATGGAATGGCATGCAGTAAGGTACTTCGAGGCGACATCATGGAAATGGTTCAAGGTGTAAGACCATAACTCTACTATGGTGACCAATGGAGTCCATCGGGACAATAAACACAGGGTAGTCTGCTAGGACATTAAACATGGGGATAGCTTAAGTATCGTAGTATATGGAGTCTGTCAGAAGAATAAAGGCGAGGTAGTCTACTAAAATGGTAACATTGGATAGTCCATCAAGATAATAAACACGAGATAAGAAACTCCATATGTTAGAGGAAAACCTTAGAAGGTTAACGGGAGATTCACTCTAAGTATAAAACTCATTTAAATTGTAGTTTATGCGAGGAGGTTTAATCGTATGTACTCTGGATAGTCTAATCAGAAAAGAGGAGTTAGTTAAAACCCATTGACAGAAAGAGGTACTAAAAAAGATAATCTAAATGACTGACATGCTTGTCAAGACTATTCCTTTTTGAAGAGAATTTATTACGAGAGTACTCGCCATAGAGCTAGTTCCATAGGGAACCATTACATAAGGGAGGTCGTAAATTCGAATGGCCAAATAACAATCTGCCAGATACAGTAGGCCGCAACGGTCCACTACAGATGGACAATGTTTGTAGTAGCTCATTTTCAGTCCAATTAGAATAGTAGTTTTGAAATGATAAATTCAAGGTCAAAATAGTTATTTTATTATTATTTTAGTGTCTACAACATGATGATATGATTGTGTAAAAATTTCGTTAAGAAATTTTATTGTTTGAGTGCTTAATTTGATAAAAAGGACTAAATCGCGTAAAGTGTAAAACTTATGTTCTATAAGATAAAGGTGTCTAATAGCTATAGAACTTTAAAGTGGAGGTTCTTATGTGGTAAATATCCCATTAAAGTGTTAGTGGATGATAATGGCCTGACAATTTTGTAAATTGAATTAATTATAAAGGTTAATTAAGTAATTAAATGATAAATTAATAAAATAAAAATAATCCATTTTATGCATTCATCATCTTCCTAACTAAAATTAGGGCATAAAAAAACCATGAAAATAGCTTGAAGCATTCGGCCTAGTCTCCTTGTGCATGTAAGTTCAATTTTGATCAATTTTTAATGATTTCTATGTTTTTGAGATCGTTGCAGCTTAATCTAGCTAGCCTAGGGACTATTTTACAAAACTGTTAAAGGTTTAGGGTTTTTCCATTGATTAATATGTGTGTATTTTGATTTTTAATGATAGAAAATGTATGGTTGTTGTTAGATAAACAACATTTGTTAAGTGATTTCTAGTAAAATGTCCAAATAGGGATTAAATTGTGAAATGTGTAAATTCATGGTTAATTTGTGGAATAAATGAAAAATCTGGGCTGCTAGGGACCTAATTGAAATTCGGCTAGCATGGGTTTAGGTTGAATTGCATGAATTTGTATTTTTATGAGATAAGGACTAAATTGTAAAAATGTTGAAATATTAGGGGCAAAAGTGTAAAGTTGCTATAATGTGCATTTTTGGGCTAAATTGAATAGGTTGATGATTAAATGAGTTACATTTGATATTATATAGATCAAGAAAAGTGAAATTTGGATTTAGATCGGGGAATGAACAAGGTTTTGGACTAATTGACTCGTTCCCTCGTTTTTGCATTCAAGGTAAGTTCGTATGTAATAAGCATTGTTATATTTGTATTTTAAATGCTTTGGTATTGCATAAATTATGAATACAACACTACAGATATGTTCGATGATGATTCGACAAGTGTGAAATCCCGATTGTACCTTAGGAATAGATTAGGATACAAATGACATGTCATTAGGTGCTAGTCCATACGTCTTACCGGTGGCTGAGTTATCTGGCATGTGTTGCGAATACTCGTCAGCTTGTGTGAGCAGCACCGTGTAGCTTTTTCATGACCGTTAGCTTGTGTGAGCAGACCCGTTCATAGCTCAAGAGTGAGCATTATATGTGATACGAGATTGAGACAGCTTCGGCTATGTATGTGGCACTTAGGGTGTGAGTTTCCAGTGTATACGATAGTATTCCAAATGGTTCAACTAGTATGTCAAAGACATGGGTAAGCGTGAGACTAGTAAGAGATAGTACAGGTATGTACAAGAACTGTATAAGTATTGAATCGATGAAACTAGTGAATTTCACAACTAATCTTGTGATTGATTATGTGGAAGGTTTGTTAGCTAATATGAGTTATGTGATGATATATTCAATTGTTTGAATTATGTATTTATGATTAATTGAGTTTATTTCATACGAGCTTACTAAGCTTTATAGCTTACACTATTTATTTTTTCATGTTTTATAGTGATATCAAAGCTAGCTCAAATTCGAGAATCGTCGGAGACCTCATCACATTAACAAGCTATCACTTTGGTACTTTTGAATCTATGATTTTGGTTTTATGGCAAGTATAGGAACTTTGGTCATTTCGGTATATGTGTTGGTAATGAATTTAGTCATTTGAAATGGCTTGTAAATGTTAAGTATTTGTTTTTGTACATAGTGATAAACCGTAATTTATACATATTTTTATCCTATACTTAACTCATTTATGAATGATTTCTCCTTAGATTTGGTGAATTTGATGCTCCTAATCCTTTAATTTCATGTTTTATACTTAGGTGAGCATAGGAGTGCGAAAAGAACAAGAAACGGGCCAAAAACGGAGAAAATGGGCCGACGTGGGAAAACAACACGGCCTGGACTTCCTCACACGGGTAGGACACAAGCCCGTGCCATTTTAATAGGCTCAAACACGGCCTAAAGCAACCGCAGCACGGGCGTGTTGATCTCTCAGCCTTGACCACGGCCTCAAGTAATCGCACACGGGCGTGTCACATGGGCGTGTCCCTGCCAAGCCCTAGTTAAGTTCTATTTGGAAAAGGGTGAGTTGGAGGGCTTTTAGGCAACACCCTAGAGGAGGACTAAAAGGGAGACGGAGAGTAGGGAGCAAGGAATTACTCCAAGAAAGCCGATTAATCCATCTCAGAAGCCAGATTCATCATCAAGACTGAAGATCTCTCCTCAATTTCCCTTCAGGAGTTTTGGGTTTTCTTTATGTTTTGTATTCATTATTCTTCTGAGATATTTTCCCATTTAGTTATGAACTAAACCCCCTAAATACCTAAGGGGAATGAAACCTAAGACGAATCTTGTTATTATTTTCTGAATTGTATGATAAATATTTAACTTGTTCTTAATTATGTGCTATTAATTCTTGTTTCGGTATTTCAGGATATTGATTCAAGTTAATGCTCTTATTTGGAGGATGAATAGTCCCTGTCTAAGAGTAACTTTGTCATAATTAAGCTAAGTTGATTGCGCACCTAGAGATAGGGTGACAAGATTTTGCCGGATTAGGGTGAAACCTAATAAGGGGATCCATAGATCAAGTTAATGCAACCTTAGGGTGTTAATTAGAAAGAGATATCAATTATTCAACCTAGGGTTAGATGTTATTAGTCTTGAATAGGGATAATAACATAACTCAAGGATTTCTACGGAACAAGTTAAATGAATAAATCGTCTGATTCGGAGTCAAAATAACAAGTGAAGTCTAGGTGGATTTTTCCTTGGGTATTGTCTTAAATCAATCATTTTCCAAAAGTAATTCCCCATTTCTGTTTTCTGTAATTTGTTAGTTTAGTTTATTAGTTAATTAAAACAAACCCCTTTATTTTTAGGCTAGATAATAAAAAGAAAGTTAATACTAGTACTTTTAGTTCCTTTGGGTTCGACAATCCGGTCTTGCTAAAGCTATACTACTGTTCGATAGGTACACTTGCCTACGTCGTGATAATAGTTAGTTTCAAGAACGATTAATTATAAATTTATAAAACTTATCACAAAAAATCACGATTAAGTTTTTGGCACCGCTGTCGGGGAATTAAGATATTAGGAACACTCGATTTTTATTACTTTAGCCATTTACTTTTACTGCAATTTAAATTTTAGTTTAGTTTTCGTTACTAAATTTTCTTTTTATTTCTTCTGGCAGGTTCTTATAGTTTATGACTAGAAGAAACCCATCGGGACCATTACTTTTTGACGAAGAAATCGATCGTACAACTTGCAGAAACTGATAAGAAATAAAGAGAAGCCTAAGATACACAAAGGGCGAGCAAGAGGACGATATTCCAAATACAACCGAGGAGATGAATGAAAATTAGGAAAATCTGGTATCTCCTGCGATTGCTGCTGATCTAGTAAATCAGAATCCTACTCCTCGTACTATGTATGATTATGCTAAACCTAATTTAACAGGAACCGGGTCAAGTATAGTTAGGCCTGCTATTGCTGCAAATAATTTTGAACTAAAACCTAACACGATTCAAATGATACAACAATTTGTTCAGTTTGATGGTTTGTAGGATGAGGATCCCAACACTCACGTGGTAAATTTTCTGGAATTCTGCAACACATTTAAAATGAATGGCGTTTCTGATGATGCCATTAGTCTTCGGTTATTCCCTTTTTCGTTGAGAAACAAAGCTAAACAGTGGTTGAACTCGTTACCACAAGGGTCAATCACTACTTGGGAACAAATGACTGAAAATTTTTTATTAAAGTATTTTCACCGGCTAAAATGGTGAAATTACGTAATGATATTTCTTCCTTTGTGCAGATGGATTTAGAAACACTCTACGTTGCATGGGAGAGATACAAGGACCTTTTAAGAAGATGCCCTCACCATGGGTTACCACTGCACACTCTGAGTTCAAACATTCCACAATGGCCCAATCCTCGACTAGACAAATGGTTGACACAGCTGCTGGTGGGACTATCAATAATAAGACACCTGAAGATGCTTATGAATTTATAGAAGAGATGCCACTGAATAACTATTAGTGGCAAGTCATGAGGACTAAGCCAACCAAAACAGCAGGCGTTTATAACGTCGACTCGGTTACCATGCTATCAAATCAGGTAGAACTTCTAAATAAAAAGATTGATGGTTTACTTGGTTCTACGCAAGTACATCCAGTGATGAGGTGTGATTCAAGTAGAGGAGGCATACATACAGAATATTAACCCTTCAATCCTACAACCGAAGAGGAGCAAGTCCACTATATGGTTAACAATAACTCTAGACCTCAAAATAACCCATACAGTAATACTTACAATGTAGGTTGGAGGAACCACCCAAATTTCTCATGGGGTAGTCAAGGAAATCAAAGGCCACAAAATCCTCTGGGTTTCCAACAACCACCTTATCAACATGAAAAGAAATCGAACCTTAAGGAGATGCTATCCAAATTCATCTCGGTGCCAGAAACTCGTATTCAGAATACCGAGACAGCACTTAAAAATCAACAAGCATCGATCCAAGGGCTCAAAATTTAGATAGGCCAGTTGTCTAAATTAGTTTTTAAAAGACCATCAGGGAGTTTACTTAGTAACACCGAATCCAATCCAAAAGAGCATGTAAAGGCAGTTACACTAAGAAGTGGGAAAGTGTTAGCTAAATCTGAAAAGAAGCTACCACAAGAAGCCGTGATGAGTAAAAGAGAGGAGGAAAAACCCGAAGATAATGACAAACCAGCGCCAAAGGAATATAAACCACCAGATCCATGCCCAGAAAAGTTGAAAGAAGACCGCATAGATGCACAATTCGGTAAGTTTCTTGAACTTTTTAAGCAATTATATATCAACTTACCTTTTGTTGAAGCCATCTCGCAGGTGCCTACATATGCAAAATTTTTGAAGGAGTTTCTAACAAATAAAAGGAAGTTTGAGGACTTATCTACAGTGGAACTCAACGAGGAGTGCTCGGCCATACTCCAAAATAAACTGCCGACCAAACTAAAAGACCCAGGAAGTTTCACTATCCCCTGCTTAATTGGTAATCTAAATGTTGAGAAAGCACTAGCTGATTTAAGCGCTAGCATTAATTTGATGCCATATAAGATGTTTAAACAACTTGGTCTTGGGGAACCTAAACTCACTAGGATGAGTATTCAATTAGCTGACAGATCTGTTAAATATCCTAGAGGTATCATAGAGGATGTACTTGTAAAAGTAGATAAATTTATATTCCCTGTTGATTTTGTTGTGCTTGACATGGATGAGGATGTTGAAGTGCCTTTAATTCTAGGTCGTCCATTTTTAGCCACTGCTAGGGCTATTATCGATGCCATGAGATTATCTAGGGAGCAAGATGACTCATGTTACTTTATTGACTCTATTGACCATGCCACTCAAGATTCTTTTCAGGAAATCATACATGAGGACATGTTGGAACCATTTCTTGCCCAAAGCGAGGAAGTAGATGATGATGATTCTGAGATAGGTGAGGTAAAAACTGAACAGAACTCTGATAAACCAGTCTCAAGACAAGTAGAACATGAGGGTATCAAGACAAACGATAAACTTAAGCAAAAGCCCTCTATTGAAGAACCTCGCAATCTGGAACTTAAACAATTACCAAATCACTTGGAATACGGATTCCTTGGAAACCAATGATTATTGCTTCTAACTTGAAACCCAAGGAAAAAGAGGAATTACTCCAAGTATTAAGAGAACATAAAAGGGCCATAGCTTGGAAAATTTCTAACATCCAAGGGATCAGCCCCTCTTTTTGCACCCATAAAGTTTTAATGGAAGATGAATATAAGCCATGTGTGCAAGCTCAAAGACGACTGAACCCCAACATGAAAGAAGTTGTTAAAGCTGAGGTAATTAAACTTTTAGATGCTGGAATTATTTATACTATTTTCGATAGTTCTTGGGTAAGTCCAGTGAAGGTTGTTCCTAAGAAAGGAAGCATGATAGTAGTGACCAATGAGAAGAATGAATTAATCCCAACGAGAACAGTCACAGGTTGGAGAGTTTATATTGACTACAGGAAGCTGAATGATGCCATGAGAAAAGATCACTTTCCCTTGCCATTCATTGACCAAATGTTGGAAAGATTATCTGAGCACATGTATTATTATTTTCTAGACGGACTCTCTAGCTATTTCCAAATCCCAATAGCTCTTGAAGATCAAGAAAAGACAACATTTACATGCCCATATGGTAAGTTTACTAATCGTAGAATGCCTTTTGGATTATGTAATGCTCCTGCCACTTTTCAGCACTGTATGATGGCCATTTTTGATGAACTTTGCCACTTTTCAGCGCTGTATGATGGCCATCTTTGACGAACTCGTGGAAGACGTCATGGAGGTATTTATGGATGACTTCTCGGTATTCAATAACTCTTTCCATCTTTGCCTCAAAAATTTAAAACGAGTTTTAATAAGATGTGAGGAAATGAACCTTGTGCTTAACTGGGAGAAATGCCACTTCATGGTTCAAGAAGGTATTGTATTATGGCATAAAATTTCTAGTAAAGGGATTGAAGTTGACAAATCTAAAATTGAGACAATCGAAAAATTACCCCCTCCTAGTTCGGTCAAGGCTATTGAAGCTTCTTAGGACATACTGGTTTTTATAGAAGATTTACTAAGGATTTTTCTAAAATAGCAAAGCCTTTGACTAAATTACTAGAAAAAGATGTACCTTTTAATTTCGATCAGGAATGTTTAGAAGCATTTAATACCTTAAAGGATAAATTAATTAATGCTCCAATCATAACTGCACCTGACTGGAATTTACCCTTTGAATTAATGTGTAATGCAAGTGATTTTACAGTAGGTGCGATTTTGGGACAGCGAAGAGACGAGCACTTTCAACCTATCTATTATCCTAGCAAGACTTTAACAGCCACACAAGAAAACTACACCACCATGGAAAAAGAATTGCTAGCTATGGTGTTTGCATTTGATAAATTTTGATAATATCTCATATTGTCTAAAGTTGACATTTACACTGACCATTCTGCCCTTCGCTACCTTTTAACTAAAACTGATGCAAAACCTCGACTATTCGATGGATTTTGTTGTTGCAGGAATTTGACTTAGAAATTCAGGATAAGAAAGGAGTTGAAAATCTCGCGGCTGATCATCTTTCTAGGCTTGAGAACTCAAATACCAAAGAACTAGATGAAGCTAAAATAAATGATTCGTTTCTTGAAGAACAATTCTTTGCTATATCTGATTCTGAGGTACCTTAGTTTGCAGACATTGCAAATTTTTTAGTCACTAACATTATCCCTAAAGGGTTGTCACACCGGCAAAAGAAGCAATTCTTTAATGATGTGAAAAATTATTTTTGGGACGACCCTTTTCTTTTTTGCATATGTGCAGATCAAGTCATTAGAAGATGCGTTACAAGGTCAGAAACATCAAAGATCTTGGAACATTGCCACTTAGGACCGACTGGAGGACACTACAGTGAACTAAAACCGCACATAAAATACTTAAATCAAGTTTTTATTGGCCTCGTTATTCAAAGACGCTAACAGGTACGTTACTTCTTGTGACAAATGCCAACGGACAGGTAACATCTCCAAACGTGATGAAATGCCTCAAAACTATATGCTTTCATGTGAAATATTTGACGTTTGGGGAATTGACTTCATGGGTCCATTCCCTAGTTCATTTGGGAATAAATACATCTTGGTAGCTGTTGATTATATGTCTAAATGGGTGGTGACTCAAGCCTTACCTACTAATGATGCTAGAGTGGTAGTACGATTCCTTAAGAAACTTTTCTCTAGATTTGGAACACCTAGAGCAATTATCAGTGACAGAGGTACTCATTTTTGTAACACCCAATTTGAGAAAACCTTTAAGAAATACGGAGTCCATCACAGAACAGCCACCCCATACCATCCTCAAACTAGTGGACAACTTGAAGTAGCAAACCGAGAAATCAAATGGATTCTTAAAAAGACAGTAGAATCAAATAGGAAAGATTGGGCTATGAAAGTAGATGATGCTTTATGGGCTTATAGAAATGCTTTTAAGACTCCCATAGGAACATCACCTTACAGACTTGTTTATGCAAAAAGTTGTCATCTACCATTCGAACTAGAGCATAGAGCTTTTTGGGCTATTAAATTTCTAAACCTTAATCTTGAACTTGCAGGTAAAAACAGGTTGATGTAGTTGAACGAGCTAGATGAGTGGCGAGCCAATGCATACGAAAACTCACGCCTATACAAGGAAGCAAAAAAGCGGCACCATGACGCTTGTTTAAAGCAACGAAAACAATTTGAAGTCGGAGATCTTGTCCTACTATATAGTTTGAGACTCAAATTGTTTCCTGGGAAACTTAAGTCACGATGGTCAGGACCTTTCGTAGTTCAATCTATTTTTCCATATGGCACAATAGAGGTAAGTCACCCATCACAAGGAACTTTCAAAGTAAATGGCCATCGTTTCAAACTTTATAATGGTGAGAATTTTAAGGACGATGGAGATGAGCTACGACTCCACGAACCTCCCTGAATACACCAACAAGGTAAAGTCGAGCTTAGACTATAAATAAACACTTCTTAGGAGGCAACCCGAGTACTAACAGTTTTTATTTATTTAAATTTTATTCAAAGTTTTAATAACTAGATCACTAACTGAGTCTTTCAACACAGGTTCACAAAATCCACAAGGCCATGCACACAGGCGTGCCTTAGGCCGTGCCCGTAACATAAGAAGAGACAAGGCCGTGTGATACGACCGTGTGAAAACAGAGCAACATTTTTCCCAAAACAGAGGATACGATAAATTACCACGGCCGTGTGAGCAGGCAATGGGCAAATCTGCCAAAATGACACGGGTGTGCGACATGCCCGTACCTAGCACTTATGGTCGACACTGTCAAAATAACACGGCCGTGTGCATAGGTACATGGGCGTGGAAAAAGCGAACCACATCCCACACGGTCGTGCGATACAATCATGCAAACACACGGTCTAGATACATAGGCGTGTCCTTAGGCCATGTGACGATCTCTCAATTTGCGACAAGCACGGGCTGAATACGAACCACACGGGCATGTGATACGGTTGTGCCACTTGAAAAATTTAGATTATTTCTCTTATTTTATTTTTACTTTTATTTTTATTTATTTTTGAAAAATCATTTGTTTTTATAAAAACACGGCTTATCTTTATGATTATTATCAGATTATTCCCTTAATTCTCCAGCAGAATCATGCCTTTCCTCCAGCTCTATTTTCAATTCGTGCTCTCGTTAATCCAGATATTCCATCCGTTCATAACTTAGGAAGTTTCACTTCTCTCCCTATCTTATGATCTTATATTTATATTTTTCAATATATCTATTTTTGTACATTGAGGGCAATGTACATCTTAAGTGTGGGGGGTTATCTATATCTATATCAAAAACAAACCCTAAATTTTATCTTATTCTCATGTGACCTTCTCATATCATTATTAGAATAAATTTTGATTAATTTATGATTTTTATTGATATATCTTAAATTAAAACATAGGCATTCATGTATTGACTATTTAAAATTTAAGACATTAGAGAATTAAGCATGATAAGTTAGTTTTTGAGAATTTAAAAAATTTAGGTTGTTTTCCCAAGTTTAGGTATTACCTTGAGTTGAAATCCATAGTTTTGAACATCAAAAAGCCATAATTTTTGTGAGATTTTGAGCCTTTAAAGAGCATCTATTATTTCTTTCATGCTCACTTTTATTATTGCTTGAGCGCGTCAATATCGAATTGTTATTCTAGAACTTGCTTGATTATACATGTCAAGACCACACCATTTGATTTGATATGTCAAGATGATAGAGGCACTTAGGATTAACCCACTCATGCCATGAAAAGCCTACCCTTACAATTAACCCTTAGTAAACCCCTTTGAGCCTAACAAGCCATTCCTTGATTTATCCCCAATATTAACCCTTAACTCATTATTGTTGAAATCCTCTCAATTAATTTGATCCCTATTTTTGTCGAGATTTGATTTGAATAAGTTGCTTGGCTATGTCTTGTTCTTAATAGTTAACCTATGTTATTTAACTTGTTCTAAATATATATATATATATACATATTAGTAGTGATCTTTTGTTTTTGAGCTAAAGTATTTAAATTCCATATTCTGAGAAGAAGCTCTATTGTACGTAAGTGATGATTAAATATTTTTCTAGTTAAGTAATTTTTTAATTCAATCTCGATTCTAACCTTTTCTTTTAGCTTATGACCACACCCCCTAATCGAGCCTTGTTACAACCCTCTAAAGACCTTTTGATTGATGCATCATCTCAATTTATAGTGGTGGAGATTTGATTTTCATGCAAGCCTATGGTAATAACTTTTCATATTGACTGTTGAGTGCTAATTTCATTATCCTTAAACACTTTAAATGATTTGAGTGAATCTTTAGTGAGGATGTTAAAATCTGCGAGATTTTAAATCAAAGGTGATTATTTAAATAAGGGAAGATGCCTATATTTTTCATGATTAAATGCTCAACTTGGAATGTTTGAAACTTTAATGTTCTTCTAGTTGAATTCTCAATGTATGATTATTTATGGATTTGTTTGAGATATTATTGATAGGAATTATAAGTTGAGAAAAAAGGAATTCTTAATTGTGAATTGAGGATTTTGCTTGAGGACAAGCAAACGCTTAAGTGTGGGGGTATTTGATAAACCGTAATTTATACATATTTTTATCCCATACTTAACATATTTATGAATGGTTTCTCCTTAGATTTAGTGAATTTGATGCTCCCAATCCTTTAATTTCATGTTTTATACCTAGGTGAGCATAGAAGAGCGAAAAGAACAAGAAACGGGCCAAAAACAGAAAAAATAGGCTGACATGGGAAAACAACAAGGCCTGGACTTTCTCACACGGGCAGAACACACGTCCGTGCCATTCTAACAGGTCGAACACAGCCTAAAACAACCTCAGCACAGGCGTGTTGATCTCTCAGCCTTGACCATGGCTAGAAGTAATCGCACACAAGTGTGTCACTGCCGAGCCCTAGTTAATTTCTATTCGGAAAAGGGCAAATTAGAGGACTTTTAGGCATTCTAAAGCCTATTTAAACACCCTAGAGGAGGAATAAAAGGGAGACAGAGAGTAGGGAGTAAGGAATTACTCCAAGAAAGTCGATTGATCCATCTCAGAAGCCAGATTCATCATCAAGACTGAATATCTCTCCTTAATTTCCCTTAAGGAGTTTTGGGTTTTCTTTATGTTTTGTATTCATTATTCTTCTGAGATGTTTTCCTATTTAGTTATGAACTAAACCCCCTAAATACCTAAGGGGAATGAAACCTAAGACAAATCTTGTTATTATTTTCTGAATTGTATGATAAATATTTAACTTGTTCTTAATTATGTGCTCTTAATTCTTGTTTCGGTATTTTAGGATATTGATTCAAGTTAATGCTCTTATTTGGAGGATGAATAGTCCCTATCTAAGAGTAACTTTTTCAAACTTAAGAGGAGTTGATTGCGCGCCTAGAGATAGGGTAATAAGATTTTGCCAGATTAGGGTGAAACCTAATAAGGGGATCCATAGATCGAGTTAATGCAACCTTAGGGTGTTAATTAGAAAGAGATTTCAATTATTCAACCTAGGGTTAGGTGCTATTAGTCTTGAATAGGGATAATAACATAACTCAGGGATTTCTACGAAACAGGTTAAATGAATAAATCGTCCGATTCAGAGTCAAAATAACAAGTGAAGCCTAGATGGAGTTTTCCTTGGGTATTGTCTTAAATCAATCGTTTTTCCAAAAGTAATTCCCCACTTCTATCTTCTGTAATTTCTTAGTTTAGTTAATTAGTTAATTAAAACAAACCCTTTTATTTTTAGGCTAGATAATAAAAAGATAGTTAACACTAGTACTTTTAGTTCCTTTGGGTTCGAAAATCCAGTCTTGCTAAAGCTATACTACTGTTCGATAGGTACACTTGCCTACGTCATGATAATAGTTAGTTTCAAGAACGATTAATTATAAATTTATAAAACTTATCACGAAAAATCACGATCACATAGCCATGTGAATTAGCTTATTTTGGTTTATTTGGTCATGAATATATATGTGCAAATGGCCTTAATTATGTGTTTGTTAATTGGTATGTGATGCTTGTTGAGAAATTGGTACTAAGGATGCTAAATGGTTGAGATATTAGATTTGGTATGTTTATGAATTTAGGTAAAATGATCATATTGATGATTTAAGAAAGTGATATTTAGTATGAAATTGAATGGCATATTGTGGTATTTGTGCGACTTGTAATTGTTGGTATTGAATTAGCATGAAATAGACTTAGTTTAGAAGAGTTTGACTGCCATTTAAAGATGTGTGTATGTGCCAATTGGTTTGATGTAGGTGTATGAAATTTTGGGTGGCAAGATGGCTTGGTAAATAGCATATTTTTGTCCACATGGGTGGAGACACGGGCATGTATCTCAGCCGTGTGTGACACATGGTCAGGTGACACGGCCGTCTGTGACACACGGTCAGGTGACACGGCCGTGTGTCCCCTAGTGTTGAATTAAAAATTTAGTATGCTCCACATGGCCTAACACTCGGGGGTGTGACTTGGTTTTGTGGCATAAGTCAGTATACCCTACAGGTCTGGCACAGCCTAGCACACGGCTTGGTACACAGGCGTATGCGGCCATTTCAAAGAGCACACAGGCTGGTCACACGGGCGTGTGGTTGGCTGTGTGACCCAAGTCAGAGAGTTACACGGTGGTCAGACACGGGCTGGGACACACCATGTGATCCCATTTCGAATGTCCACACGGCCTATGACACGGGCATGTCTTTGGCTGTGTAGACACATGGCCGAGCCACACTAGTGTGTGTCCCCTGTATTTTGCAAAATTTTCTAAGCGTTTCAAAATTTTTTTGAGTTATCGGTTTAGTCTCGAACCACCCCAAACGCATGTTGAGGGCTTCATAGGCTTGTATTAGGGACAATGTGAATGATGTTGAATGATGATTTCGTGAAATTTGAAAATGTTTGTGAAATGTATGTTTAAATGTATAATATGTCCGGTAATGCTCCGTAACCCTATTCTGGCATTGAATACGGGTGGGGGGCATTACAATGTTACACCTTAAAAGTAAATTATTACAAATGGGGCAGATTACAAGGGAGGAATCCAAACAACCTTTCCAGCTGAGTGTAAGGTAGATGAAAAAAAAGATGAAATAGGGATTCAGTTTGCCAGTGTGGCATGGGTTTTTACAAGTGGCCTTATGGGTGGAATGCCATTAAATATGCCAGATTCATTATGAGATATGGGTGGACCATGTATTGGGAGATCAATTAAGGATGGAATGTACAATCAGACTTACATTCAAGGATAACAAAGTGGACAACAACTAACCAAGTTTCAAATTTATAGGTTTACAAATTAGGATAAAAGTAAATGGTTGTCTATGACCAGAAATGTGTGGGAAAAGGGAAAGAGGCTAAATTATGCAAGGTATAGGTAAGAATCCATAAGTTTGATGAATCATCTATAAATCACCAAACCAAATGTCTGGTCATAAGCTTGACAAGGTAATGATCGTTTAGTGATCTATCAACTAATAAGGAATTACGGAGCATGCTGATCTACCGAAATTTGGTATAGTAGATTAAACTAGTTTTCATACATAAGGAGCCTAAATATAAACATTTTCATTACATTTTAGTTAAGATTCTTTAGTTTTAATTATATTCAATAAAATGTACAAATCAAGTCTTTTATTAACCCTAAAGGCCGAATGAGGCCTAAAGGAGAGCTAACGTACTTTGTGAGTGTGCAGAAGACCATTAGAAGACATTTTAGGATGATATTGGATGCTATGTCACAACACGAGAGGACTGATATCGCAACATAGGGAACAAAATGAAGAAAACTCAAGTTTGTCTTTGATGTCGCGACACAGGCTGAGGGTGTCGCGACTTACCCCTGAAGATATCTACAGAGGAGAATATTGGTTACTATGTCGCAACGTAGGTCTTGGTGTGTTGTGACATCGACTTTGGGACAAAAATTGAACATGAAGCAGGGGCATTTTGGTTTGTACAATCGAACTTAAAGCTTGAGAACGTTAGATAACCTAGGGTTAAGGACGACAACCACCTGAAGGCTATAAATAGGCTCCTTTGGCTTATGTTATAGACACCTTTTAATTAACCTAGTTTCTTTATTTAGATTTAGTTTTGTTTTCTTAGGGTTCTAGTTTTTAGTTTATTTTTTTTCGTTGTTTTATTTAAAGAGATTTGGATTATGGAATCAATTCAACTATGTGGATTTGAGTTTAATACCAATACCATCATGCTCTTTTATTTACTCTATCTTCTCAATAGCATGATTTCTTTTTACATCGACTATATATTGTTTATGAAGGCCGTGAGGAACTAATCCTTCTATGGGGGATTAGCCAGTGGAGGTACGATCTGTTAACTGTTTTGTACTCAGCAGATTAGCTATTTGGGAAAGGGAGAATGTGAAACAAACCCTAGGCCTGACAACCCGGGAAGTCATCAAGGTGGGAATTAACCCAAAATTGGTATTGGCCATCTGTGAATAGCTTAACCCCAAACTAGTCTGGATTGTGAAGTCATAATATAGTTCTGGCTGACTCATTATGTTAGTGGAAGATTGAAAGTTTAACAACCCATTTTCAGTGAAATTGGAACAATGGTTTTAGGACCACAAATCTGACTAGTAAATTTTTATTTTATTATTATTTTAATGTCTACGGAATATTAGAAAGGTCGTATAAAAATTTCGTTAAAATTTTTTGACTTTGTATGCTTAATTTCGTAAAAAAGGTTTAAATTTTAAAAGGTACAAAAGTGGAGTTCTAGTAGTTAAAGGTGTTAAATAGCTATGGAACATTAAAATGAAAGGACTTAAATGGTAATTAGACCATTCATGAGGTTAGTGGATGTATATGGCTATGTATTAATGAAATTTTGGTGTTAAATAAATGTTAAATTTATAAATTAATAATTGAACTTAAAACGAAAATAATTTAAATAAGGTATCATCTTTCTAAAGACTATTCTTCACAAAAAATAAAGAAGAACACTTCCATTTTTAACACCTTAAGGATTTCGCTATCAATGTTCTTGCATGTGATAAATTTTTAGGTTAGTTTTTAACAATTTTTGTGTTTTCAGGATCATTGTAGCTTAATCTAGCTAGCCTAGGGACTAATTTGCAAAAATTTTAAAGTTTTAGGGTTTTTTTCATGAATATTCTTGCATAATTTTTTTAA
Organism: Gossypium anomalum; assembly: GCA_025698475.1. NCBI lineage: Eukaryota > Viridiplantae > Streptophyta > Magnoliopsida > Malvales > Malvaceae > Gossypium > Gossypium anomalum. The sequence continues at coordinate 59,468,862 of CM046961.1, forward strand.
GATTAATGGAAGAATATGAATCTTTGTTGTTAAATAAACAAGTTTTGTAAAGGGATTTTTGATGAAATTGTCATTTAGGGACTTATTTGTAAAAGTAGTAAAATACCATGATAAATTTATGAAACGTTGATATGTATGGTTGATAGAGGTCATTAGTGTATTTGGCTAACATGAAATATGGATGGAATTGCTTAAATTTAAATTTACCAGCTTAAAGACTAAATTGTAAAGAAGTTAAAATATTAGGGGCAAAAGTGTAATTTTTCAAATGTATGAATTGTGGACTAAATTGAATAGTATGAGTATTAAATGGATTGAATTTTCTTATTTAGATTAAGATAAACCTCTTACAGATCTAGATCGAGGAAAAGCTAAAGCCTCAAATTAGTTGATCTCGATTTTACGTCTGTCATTGAGGTAAGTTCGAATGATTAATTAACGTTCTAATGTTATATTGAATTATATATTTATGTATTGTTTGTCATGAAATTAAATGTGGAAATCCAATGATGTTACGATGATTATCGAGCCCTATTTTAACCTTATGGATACATAAGATACAAATGACATGTCATTAGAGTTACCATGTTTCGGGTGCTAGTCTTGAATGTCCTATCGATGGTTGAGGTCCTGCATTTGTTGTGGATACTCAATAACTTGTGTTAATAACATCACGTAGCTTACATTCCAACCGCCAGCTTGTGTGAGCAGACCTATTTCACAGCTCAAGTGAGCAACGATGTAAAGGAAAAGGAAACTAAAGGTTATATGTTTGGCACACTTTGTGTGAGCTTCCCTGCGTATTTGATGTTATTCTAAGTGGTTCAACGGGCATGAAAAGGAATGGAACGGTAAGTATTCAAATGACTTATGTAATGAATCTATGAAAAAGATTGGAATGGAAATATTCAATTAAAGTATGTCAATGTTCACTTGAATCAACGGTAAGTATTCAAATGACTTACCTTATGTTAATTCAAGTGAATTATGAGTTGATGCACTAACATGTGTTGTTGGTGATGCTTAGGCTTGTGCCAAGCTTATGTTGGATTATATCATGTTTAAATTATAAGGTTATGCATTGAAATGGTAAGTTCTGTTCATGATTTATGACTTACTAAGCATTATATGCTTACGTAGTTTTCTTTCCTATGTTTTATAGTTAATTGGAAGCTCGATCAATTTTGAAGCTCATTGGGGATCTATCACACTATCTAGCGATTATATCGGTAGTTTTTTGATGTTTTGGCCAAGGTTATAATGGCATGTATAGGTGGACTTGTGTTTGGTGTTAGTTGATAAATTTGACATGTATATGTTATTTTGGTTGATGAACTTTTAGTACTTTTGGTGCCTTGTTATGTGTTAATATGGTTAAGTTGATGCATGTTTCAATAGCCAATTTGGTATGTGATGGAGTAGTTACAATATGGTCAAGTATGGTATGTTTTGAGATGGAAATGAGCTAGATGTGTATGAATGAAATATGGCCAATTATGCATGAGTTTAGGTATGTTTAATTGATTGTGATTGAGGTGCCTTATATGGCATATTGGCTGTATGATAATGGTCTATTGAATTTGTTGATTTATGCATGTTTTGGTACGTTTATGATGCCTTAGTCATGTGTGCAAATTTCTTGTAGGTACATGCTTGTATTGCTAATGGAAATGGCTTGAATTTGTCCAATTTCATGTCCATATGGTCTGAGACACGAGCGTGTGACTCAGCCATGCGTGACACACGGCCATGCGACATGATCGTGTGTCCCCTATAGGTTTTAAGGCATTCAAGTCAGGCAATTACACGACCTAGAACACGGCCTGGCACACGAGCATGTGAGGCCATTTCGAGAGTTACATGGCCTGGCACACGGGCGTGTCGCTTGGCCGTGTGACCCAACTTTAAAAGTTACACGAGCATAGACATGGGCTAGGATATGATTGTGTGTCCCTATTTTGATTGTTACATGGCCTGAGACATGGGCATATGTCTCAGCCGTGTGAACCACAAGACTTGGCCACATAGCCATGTGACCTCTGCAGTTCAAATTTTTTAACTTTTTCTTGAACTTTCCAATTGATTTCATTTTAGTCCCGAATTATTTCTAAAGTGTTTTTAAGGCCTCGAGGGCTCGATTAAGGGAGGATATGCAAGTATATGAATGGTTTATGATATGTTAATGTGAGGTTTGAAATGTACATTCTAAAGTTACGTTTTAACGATAATGCTCTGTAATCCTATTCTGGCGATGGATACGGGTTAGAGGTGTTACAGAAAGGTCTTGATAGAGTGGCAACTAGTTGATTGACGAGGAACCCAAAGTGACAATTGAAGGAGATTACCGAAGCGAGCTAATCACCTATAATCAGATTCTATTTATTCTTCTCTTTTAATCTATTGAGTTTTATCTCTTTATGTTTTTTTTTATTTTTATCATTATAAAAACCCCAAAAATCCTTTATTTTATATTCTTCGTACTATAACTAAATCTAAAGTACTAATTAGATCTTTTATTACTTAGGTTAGAATTGATCTAGCACTCACCTTCTTTAGGTACAATCTTCGGAGTACTTACCCAATCCGTTTTAAAACTATATTACAACTAGACCCATATACTTGTGGATGCTGCCTCTTAATTCCATATTTTATTGCAGTATTCACACTCTGGACGTTAGTACGTCTAGAGGTGGTCAGGTGCATTAGATTCTGCCACTCCAGATAAAGCACGAACGTCTAAGTAAAACAAAGACTTAGCATAATTTAATTTGTTTTGAGTAATACCTCAGCAAAAAGGGGGTTAGTCATATTCATATATATAGTAGCAAAAAAACTCAATAATTTCATTTGAACTTTCAGACTCTGGCCTATGTTTGCAGAACTCGTTGGGGGAATAGGGAGTTTGAGGAGGAACAAAACTAGACCTTGTTAATTGATCGCCTATAAATGATTTATCATTGATAGTAAAAATATAACACCAAAAATATAAGAATTGAGAACGACAATGTCCGCAACTGCATAGGTCAAATTGTAATATAGTAAATACTTGAAGGTATTTAGAGGATCATACCTAAGGGAGGATGGAATAAAATATGAAAATGTTATTACAATAATAAGTCTAAGTTGTAGTAATAAATTCCAATATTATGATGAACCATAAAATAAACAATGAAAATAAAGAAATAATAAAAATAAACAAATGATAGAAATCAATAAACCAATCAGGAAGATTAACTTGCTTTAGGGTTTGTAACTAACTCTGGCTTAGGGTTTTAGGGTGGATTAGCTATCGATTAACCAATTATTACCTCTTAGCCTCTAATTAACTAATCGGTTAGTTGATACTCTCTTATCTCTTGACCTCACTTTCTTAACCATGATAATTTATGATTTACTCGGTTCAACTTATCTCCCAACCTTGTCTAGCCTATGATAACTTCCTAGGGTTGTTTGTAATAGCCTGTTTTTAGTGAAATCAGAATAGTGGTTTCAAGACCAAAAATTTGACGAGTAAAAATTTATTTTATTATTATTTTAATGTCTACAGTATATGAGTAAGGTCATATAAAAATTTCATTAAGAAATTTTGATGTTTGCATGCTTAATTAAGTAAAAAGGACTAAATTGAAAAATGTGCAAAAGTATAGTTCTATTAGCTAAAGGTGTTAAATTGCTATGGAATTTTCATTTGAATGACTTAAATGGTAATTAAACCATTTAATTAGTTGGTGGACAGTTATGGACATAGTATTAAGTAATTTTAAAGTTTATAACCAAGGTTAATTTTGTAAATTAATAATTTAACATAAAACAAACTAAAGAAAATTAAGGCATTCATTTGGAGTTCATCTTATCCACCGAAATTAGGAAGAAAAAAACCTTCCATTTATGGAACTTGAGCATTTGGTTATATCTTTCTTGCATGTAAGTGTGTTTTCATCCCGTTTTTAATGATTTATATGTTTTTGAAGTCATTGTAGCTTAATCTAACTAGTCCAGGGACTAATTTACAAAAAATTAACGGTTTAGGGTTTTTCCATGAATTTTCTTGCATGATTTATGAAGTTTGATGAAAGATTATGAGACCTTGTTGCTAAATAAGCAACTTTTGTAAAGTGATTTTTGATAAAATTATCATTTAGGGACTTATTTGTAAAAGTAATAAAATACCATGATAAATTTGTGAACTGATGGTTTGTGTGGGTTGGTATGAGTCCCTAAGAAAATCAGCTAGCATGTTATGTGAATGAAATTACATGAATTTCAATTTAGGAGCTTAAGGACTAAATTGTAAAGAAGTTAAAATAATAGGGGCAAAATTATAATTTTTCAAAGTGTAAATTTTGGATTAAATTGAATAGTTTGTATATTAAATAGATTTAATTTGCTTATTTAGATCAAGTTAAGCCTTGTATGGATCTAGATCAAGAAAACGGTAAAGTCTTGGATTAAAGATCCTCTTTCAATGTCTTTATAATCGAGGTAAGTTTGTATGAACTATAAACACTTAAATGTTTATTAAATTGAATGTTTAATGTGCTTTTATAATGTAAATGAATTAATGTGTATATGTTATTATTCAATTTATCATGTCATGAAACAATGGAAATCCAATGACGTATGATGATTATCGAGCCCCGTTTGAACCTTAGGAATATATAGGATACAAATGACATGCCATTAAGATTTTCATGTTTTGAGTGTTGGTCCTGAATGTTCTACAGATGGCTGAGGTCCAACATTTTTTGTGGATTCTCATCAGCTTGTGTAAGCAGCATCGTGTAGCTTACATTGCGTCTGTCAGCTTGTGTGAGTAGACCCAGATTACCATGTTTCGGGTGTTGGTCTTGAATGTCCTTTCGATGGCTGAGTTCTGACACTTGTTGCAGATACTAGTCAGCTTGTGTGAGCGGCATCGTGTAGTTTACATTCCAGCTATCAGCTTGTGTGAGCAGGCCCATTTTATGGATCGAGTGAGCAATGATGTAAAGGAAAAGGAAAAGGAATGGTTACGACCATATATTTAGCACACTTTGTGTGAGCTTTCCACATATTCGATATTATTCTAAGTGGGTCAACGGGCATGTAAAGGGAAGGAACGGTAAGTGTTTCGATTGACTATATTATTAACTTATGGAAAGGTATAAATTTATTGATCAAAGTATGTCTAACCATGTTTATGGAAAGTATGAAGTCAAATGAGCTATGTTCATGAAACCTATCTTACCTTGTAATGATTTTTTTAAGTCATGTGTTTAGGCACTAACTTGTGTTGTTGATGATGCTTAAGCTTGTGCCAAGCTTATGTTGATTGATTCACGTTTAATTTATAAGGTTTTGCATTGAAATGGTAAGCTTTTTTCATGGATTATGAACTTACTAAGCATTATATGCTTACATTGTTTTCTTTCCCATGTTTTATAGATTATCGGAAGTCGATCAGTTTAGAAGCTTGTCGGAGACCTATCACACTATCCAGTGACTATATCAGTAGATTTTGATGTTTTGGACAAATTTATAATGGCATTTCTAGGTGGACTTATTTTTAATGTTTAGTTAATGTTTATGGCAAGTAATGTTGTTTTGAATTTGTGGTACTTATGGTATTTTGGTGCCTTGATGGTTGATGTTAATTTGGCTAGGTTGATGCATGTTTTGAATGACCATTTTGGTATGTGTTGGTGTACTCCAATGTGGTCAATTGTGGTAAGTTTGGTATGAAAATAAGTTAGGTGTGATTGATTGATGAATGGCCAAATATGCACTTGTTTAGATAGGTTTTATGAAAGTGATTGAGGTGCCTTTTTGGCATATTAGTTGTATGATACTTGGTGTAGAGATTTGGTTATTTTATGCATGTTTTGGGCATAATTTATGGTCTTGGTTATATGTGCAAATGGCTTGTAGGTACATGCTTGAATTGGGTGAAAGAAATGGCTTGATTTTGGCTTATTTCTTCTCCACACTGCCTAAGACACGGGCATCTGTCTTAGTCGTGTGTGACACTTGACCATGCGATACGGGTGTGTGCCCTCTGTAGGTTTTAAAAGTTGTTCTTCGAAATTTACATGGCCTAGCACATAGCCTGGCACACGGGCATGTGATGCCATTTTGAGAGTTACACGGCCAGGCACACTGACGTGTGATGCAATTTTAAGAGTTACACAGCCTGGCACATGAGTGTGTGGCTTGGCTGTGTGACCCAAGTCAAAGAGTTACACGAGCACGGACACGGGCTAGGACACGGCGGTGTGTCTCAATTTCAAGTGTTACACGACTTGAAACACGGGTGTGTGTCTCAGCTATGTAACCCCTGTAATGTGAACTTTTCTAACTTTTTCCTCAAATTTCAAATGTTTTCGATTTATTCCCGAATCATTTCTAAAATGTTTCTAAGGCTTTGAGGGCTCAAATAAGGTTCGATACGCATGTATTTGAATAGATTATGCTATGATTTATGAAATTTTTGGAAATGAATGTTTTTAAGTTATTTTTTTACGGTAATGCTCATAACCTTATTTAAGCGACGGATACAAGTTAGGGTGTTACATTTAGTGGTATCATAGCTACGGTTTAGTCAATTCTCGAACTGAACGTAGCATGTACGAGTCTAGAAATACATGCCATTATATAACCTGTGATAGTGTGAAAACTCCTGACCCGCTTTGAACTATTCTTTCATATAGAAAATGTCATCCAACTGACCCAATTCTGATGATGCTGGAAGTAACGCACAAGCCTCCATTCACGGAGCAACGTCGAGTGGCAGTAGACCCGTATCTGCTAGGGAAGGAGAGGCTAAGGAAGCCCTCTTCCAAATGATGAATGAATGGTTTACTGAGTTCATACAAATCAACACGATGGCTCAATGACCTGTACCCCCATCTGTTCCCCAACCAGACCTTGTAGTTCCTCAGGGTCTGGAACCAATACGAGTTAGTAAGCCTCTAGTTTATAAAATTCATAAATATGGGGCTGAAGAGTTTAGAGCTACGTCTGAAGATGATCCAGAGAGAGCTGAGTTCTGGTTAAAAAATACTATCAAGATTTTTGATGAACTGTCTTGTACACCAGCAGAATGGGTGAAATGTGATGTTTCCTTATTGAAAGACTCAGCTTATTAGTGGTGAAAAACCTTGGTTTCGATGGTGCCGAGAGAACGTGTGGAATGGAAATTCTTTCAAACCGAGTTTCGAAAGAAATACATAAGTCAGAGATTTCTTGACAAGAAATGTAAAGAGTTTCTCAAGCTTAAATAGGGCCGGATGACAGAATTTGAGTATGAGAGAGAATTTGTTTAGTTGAGCAAGTATGCCCGAGAATGTATACCGACCGAGTTTGCCAAATGGTTCGAAGATAGCCTAAATGAAGATATAAATTTGTTAGTCGGGATTCTGGAATTAAAAGAATTTTTTATTCTAGTTGACCAAGCGCACAAAGCTGAAGAATTGAGGAAAGCTAAAAGAAAAGCTAATTTTGAGGCTCGTGATTTGGGTAAGAGATCAACGAGAAAATCATATCAATCACCATCAAAGAAGTTAAAAGAATATCATAACCGTTCATCAGCCTTAGTGGGCTATTCTAGTAGAGATCGAGGTAAACAACATGTGAGTTCAAAACCATAGGCTACATCTGTAACGAGCGTAGGCAGTGTGAAGAGTAACAAATCTAAATGTAAACAATGTGGACGTTGACACTTCGGTGAATGAAAAATGAAAGACAAAGCTTGTTTTAAATGTGTTTCATGTGAACATTTTACTCGAGATTGCCTAGAGAGGCCTGAATAAGAAAAGACTCAAACTGCTCGACTGAGCAACATGGCTGTGAGAGGTAGACCACTGCGGAGCACTAGAAATGCGAGAAATAGCCGTAGTGGGACAAAGGACTCTGCTTTGAGATCTGATGCACGAACACCAACTAGAGCTTATGCGATCCATGCACGAGAGGAAGTTTTAGCACTAGTTGTTATCACTAGTACATTTTCTATCTTTGATACTTATGTTAATGCTTTGATTGATCCGGGACCAACACATTCGTATGTATGCACAAATCTAGTGTCAAGTTAGAAATTAGATTTTGAGTCTATTGAATTTGTGGTTAAAGAAACAAACCCCCTAGGTTAGTATGTGTTAGTTGATAAAGTTTGTAAAAATTGTCCTTCGATGATTCGGAGTTACAACTTTCTGACCGATTTGATGCTACTACCCTTTGATGTGTTTGACGTGATTTTGGGTATGGATTGGCTGACTCTCCGTGGTGCTATTGTGAACTGTATATCAAAGCTTATTATGTTAAAGTGTTAGAATGGTGAAAAGCTTCAAATTGAATCAGATAGACTGGATAGCATGCCTAATGTTATATTAGTTATGTCAGCACAGAAGTATGTTAGAAAAGGCTGCGAAGTGTATCTCACTCACATATTTGATTCTGGAGTTTCTGAGTTGAAGTTAGAATCAGTACCAGTGGTATGTGAGTATCCAGATGTGTTTCCAGAGGAATTACTCGGCTTACCGCTAATAGCACTAGAAAGAGCATAGGTTTCCCCCTTACTTATTAGTTAAATTATTCCCATTTAGTTATCCTTAGCATACATTTTAGCATTTTCAGTTTAGTAAATTGCATTTTATAACTTAGTGAATCCTAGCTTATTTTACCCTTAATTTTTCTATCTTATTACATTAATGTCACTGTATGACTTAATTCCAGATTGCGTCCAGAATTGTCGCAATTTCTAACAGTTGCCTGCAATATCACTGTATGAGTTAATTCCAGATTCCAAAGTGAGTGTAGTATGGAATGTTAAAAAGGGAACACTCCAATACAAGTGTTAGAACAATCAATCTAGCCAAAGGTTGTCACTGCATGAGTGTGTGTCGGCTAAATTACGTACTCCCTAGGGGTTTGTTGCACCCCATCATTACTTCTTAGGAACAAGGGTACAGTAATGCAACGATATCCCTTATTCTGAAAAAATAGATATATTGTATATATATACTTAGGCCCTGTTCTGCTTATATTTTGAGATGAGCTTTTCACTCAAAAAGTACTTCTCCCTTAAAATCATTACCAAACAGACATCACTTGAGTAAAATTTTCAACTTAAAAAAACACTACAGCAAAACAGACTTTTAGCGGCGTTTTTTTTAGCCTTTAGCGGCGCTTATAAGCGCCACTAAAACTTTTTGCGGCGCTTTTGAAAACGCCGCTATAGGCGATCCGCAAAAATGGTGGCGTTTATTAAAAAAAGCGCGCGCTAAAAAGTCATGGCCTTTAGCGGCGTTTGAAAAAAAAGCGCCGCTAAAAGTCGTGGCCTTTAGCGGCGTTTGAAAAAAAAGCGCCGCTAAAAGTCGTGGCCTTTAGCGGCGTTTGAAAAAAAAACACCGCTAAAAGTCGTGGCCTTTAGCGGCGTATGAAAAAAAAGCGCCGCTAAAAGCCGTGGCCTTTAGCGGCGTTTGAGAAAAAGCGCTGCTAAAAGTCGTGGCCTTTAGCGGCGTTTTAAAAAAAAGCGCCGTTAAAAGTCGTGGCCTTTAGCGGCGTTTGAAGAAAAAGCGCCGCCAAAAGTCGTGGCCTTTAGCGGCATTTTAAGAAAAAGCGCTGCCAAAAGTCGTGGCCTTTAGCGGCGTTTTTCCCACAAACGCCGCTAATTTTGGCAGATTTGCAATACATTTTTTCCACCAATATTCAGCCCTTCCTACATTAAAATCCAACCAAATACAACAAATATAGCATAAAATGCAGCCAAAATACCAAATTTAGCATTAAAAAATAGAACCAAAAATATTAATTCTAAATAATACTTCAAATTTAACGAAAGATATATGATGTAATTAATAAAGTATGATTTAAAATATTCTTAGAATAATGTTAAACGTGACAAAGTTAAAAATATTCTAACAACGAAAAACTAATGTCTCACGATGGCGACTTTTTGATCGTTGAAACATCTCGCATCATCTGTCAAAGTCAGTGGTGGAGGTCATCGTATTTTTCCTATGCTCTGCCTCCTCTTCTGCTGCACCGCTTCCTCCTCTCTCTTGCCTCCTCGGTCTAAGTTGTTGCCGGAGTTCTTCATATTTTCGTTGAACCTCGGCAATTTGCTCAACGTGTGTTCGCTTGCATCCGAGCTATCTCGATCTCTTAACCTCTGAACTTCAAATTTTAGCTTGACTTCCTAAGGCATCTATTGCCGAGCCGGATCCAAAATATTGGGTCTGGTAACACGCATCCTTGAAATCGAACCCGACCGCACCTTTCAGACCCAAAACTTGATGATAATTCATTATCAATGTTCTCAAGATTAACAGAACTATCACTCGAAGTAGCCGCTTCATATTCCGCCTTCTTATCCTTTAGTTTTTCCTAAAAAATCAATTAAAAAGTTAGAAACGAAATATATAATAAAAAGGAATGCAACATAACATTATTTAAAACTACTAATGATGAATTGAATTAAACAATTATAATTAAACATTATAAATATTTAGAATAAATCAAATATTATTAAGTAAATATACCATAATTTCTCCAACTTTCCTGATGTCATAGAGATCCATCTTTCTTCCTATATGTAATCTCAAAAAGTCAAGGCGCCCAACTTTTGTCCAGATTTGACTTCCTACAATATAGTAGAAAAATATTATTTAATATTAGAAATAATAATATTTGAAAGAATTAATAAAATTTTAATACCTCGGCCTCACTCTGACGTAGCAAAACTTCTCGACCTGCTGCAAAATGCGTGAATTTTTGTTTTTGCTCACGCTTATTCCAACTCGCTCACGGTCCTACATAATGAAATTATTATTACGTATATAGTAAACACTATATATAAGAGTTTGGAAATACATAATACCTCTCCTTTCTTTGAATTCCAAAATCTAACCGCATCTTCCCATTGGTACCTCAAAGATTCCCATGGACATTTCTCAATTTTTCCTCGAGGCTTATGTCTTTCTTAAAATATTGTTTTTTTAAAATGCTTTTATTGTCTCTCCATTTTTACCCAATGTCTTCTTGATATAATCATCTGAGACCTCTAAAGCAAATCTATCCTAAAAAAACACAAGTTTAGAATGTAAATATGAATGAAACTTAAACCAAAATATTATAAATTACATTCACATTTTGTTACCTTAATATTAGCGAGAGCTCGATTTTTGTTGCTACGTGCATGTGATGCCATGATTCGTAGTTGATAGGCAACATATTGGCATTTCGTGCTAAAATGCCAATATAGCTCGCTAAAAGTCGAGCTTGATCCAACAGTGGGCCATAAGTATTTCTACTTACTTTGACACGGTTCGGTAGGATCTAAGTCGATAAATCGATGGCGCAGCACGCCCTCGAGCTCATGCAAGGTCCACCATTTTCAAATGAAAAATGATATACTATTATTATATTAAAATTTACAAATAAATTAATAATAAAAGTCAACACATGTAAAATAAACGTAACATTACTTTGAAATTCTTGTGCTCGCCAAGTGTCTCTCGCACATTCAAGATCCAACAACTGTCTCATTGTTCACTATTTCCTTCTTCCGAATTTGGAGTATTCTGGACAATACTTAAACCACGTAATCTTCTTCTACGCATTTTTCCTACAATACACATAAAATAGTTAAAGTTTTAGTAACAAATTACAACAATAATAGTACATATAAAATAGTCAAATTATATAACATGACCAAGATTAAAATTATAATATTACATATAATTAAAAAACGTAAAATCTTGCTACATCATTATTATTCGTAAATATCTTCATTCACATCATCTCAAACCCATTGATATTGTGTACTAGTACTAGGGATATTTTCATTTAAGTTTTGTTCTGGAAAAGGTAATGTTTCTGATCTTTCGACAATGTCATCTCTACTTCCATTACCCATGTCAAACAAGTCTCTAGGGGTGTTCCGAGTACAACATACCAACCCTCATCATTGGATCTTTCGAATAAAAACTTGTTTCACTTGAGAGGAAAATACATATGGCTCGTCCATCAATTGTTGTCCAAAGTGAATCAAGCGAGAGAAATTCACCATTGTAAAACCAAATTGATCTTTTTAATTCCTCGAGCGATATTAACATCACCCCAATCACACCGAAATAGGATAACTTTCCATCCGCCATAGTAATCCAACTCAATAATGTCGGTAAGAAGTCCGTAATACTCCATATTACCCTCAACCGGATTACTATCCCTAGCACTAGCATAACTTGTAATTGAAGAATTAACAACAACTCCACAATTTTGAGTTTTCCTCATTCTCTCGCGATACTTTGTATGAAATTTGTATCCATTGATGAGGAAGGCACTATATCTTTTATTACTCTGTTTCGACCTTGGGAAAGCCATTTAATTTCGTCATTGACGTCCTTCCCACTCCAAACCTATTGAATCGAAAGTAAATTAAATAATTATAAATGTATTATGTAAAAACATTCTTATTTGATTAACTAAATTTTGCGATTATATGTAACTTATTAACTTTAGTTACATACCGTTTGACTTAACCATTCATGAAAAGATTCTCGTGAATAACTTATTAATCTCTCGATGTTGTAATCTTCGAGAGCGTGCACGAGATCTCAAAATTTTTTGTACTCACTATATTAAAAACAAGTTTAATTGGTTAGAAGATAAACAAATCAAAACGATTTAATATGTAAGACAATTTTATAACTTACTTGCATACGGTTCAATTGAATCGTGGTGAAAAAGTACATATCGATGTGCCTGTATCCACGATATATCATCTAATTCTACAATTTCAACTTTGCCTATTGGTTATCCATAACTTTGAAATAAATAAGTTTCGCCAAGTCATGATCATTAAGCCCAAAGATTTCTACTTGGTCTATTCAATCGTGTTTCAAAGATCTTCTAAATATCTAGAAATGTAAGGTCATGCACTCTTACGCCAAGTAGCCTTCAAAGAATTGATCCTTCCGATAACGCTTATTGCGACAATATGACTTCAATTTGCTTAGGAACCTAAACACGATATACAATATTTATCAAAAGTCAGTAACTAAATGTATAGAGGTGAATGAATGAATACTTGAGAAATAAATTAGCACCTTTCTATAGGATACATCCATCGATAAAAATCGGTCCACCAAGGATTGCTTTGTGAGGGAGATGGATTACCAAGTGCACCATAATAGTGAAGAAGGAAGGTGGAAAGATCTTCTCTAAATTGCATAAAGTCAAAGCCGCTCGATCCTCAGTACTTTCTCAAGTTCTTCGACATTCAAAACTTTGCCACAAATAGCTTTCATTATATTGGATAGTTCAATTATACAGACGTTACATTTTTTGACATACAAAGACCGTAAAGCAATTGGGAGTAAATCTTGCATCAAGATGTGGTAATCATGTGATTTTAATGAATATAATCTTCGATCTTTGAAACTCACACATCGAGATATATTTGACGATACGATGATCACAGGACCTTTATATCCTTCAACACCATGCGAAAAACTTCTTTCTCTTTCTTTGACATTGAAAAATAGAAAGGCGCAACCGATATTTCCCATTCTAAGTACTTGTGGATGAAGATCACGCCGATTCTCATGTCAACTAAATCAAGTCGGCTCTAAAGATTGTCTTTTGATTTTCCATCGACATTTAAAATTGTCCCAATTATGTTCTAGTAGATATTCTTCTCAATATGCATGACATCAAGATTGTGGCGTAAAATATTGTGCTCCCAATAAGGCAACTCAAAAAAAATACTCCTTTTCTTCCACAACTCCGCCTCATTAGGATCATCCTCTTCGTCAGATTCATCCCTCGATCTTCTCCTTGTTTGCGTGATAGGTGATTGATTCATCTTCCCGTAACTAAAGTTGATATCTTTTAACATAAACAAGATTTCAGATCCAACGGTCTGCTCAGGAGCTCCTCTGTACTCTTCAGTATCGTCAAATAGAGTCCTCTGAAATCTAAATTTATGATTTTCATCTAACCACCGACGATGGCCCATGTAAGAGAACTTCTTCCCATTATACAACCACTTCGAACAAGTTTGCGTAGCACAACAAGGATAGGCATAACGTCCTTTAGTACTCCAACCCGATAAATTAGCATAAGCCGGGAAATCATTAATTGTCCACAATAAAGCTGTACGTAAATTAAAGTTCTCCTTTCTCAATACATCATATGTCTCAACACCCGACCATAATTGTTTTAACTCTTCAATAAGTGGCTGCAAATAAATGTCGATATCATTTCCGGGACCTTTCTCTCCAGGGATAATCATTGATAAAATAAATGAAGATTGCTTCATGCAAATCCATGGAGGCAAATTGTAAGGAACAAGCACTACAGCCAAGTAATCGCATTTAAGTACTCATGATTTTAAATGGATTAAAGCCATCAGCTGCTAGCCCAAGCCTCACATTCCGAGGATCGCTTGCAAAGCTTGGAAATTTACTATCAAATGATTTCCAAGCTAAAGAATCTGCAGGATGTCTTAATAATCCATCATCGGCCCGTTGATCATTATGCCATGTCATAGATTCAGCTGTCTTTGAGGACATGAAAAGCCTTTGAAGTCTTGGTATCAGGGGAAAATATCGCAAAACCTTGACTGGCTTCTTTCTTAACTGTGCCCCACCTTTATCTGTATTCATATCTTCTGTATTACTATTCATCCAACGAGACTTACCACAAACATGACAAGATTGTTGGTTTTTCTCGATCACCCCAAAGACAACATGCGCCATCATTTGGGCAACTATGAATTTTATCGCACCCAAGGCCCAAATCTTTTATTAGTCTCTTCATGTCTTGACAAGATTGGGGAATTTTTGCAAATGGAAACGCTCTCTTAGAAACTCTAGCAAAGATTGTAAAAGAGTTTCCTGGTCCACCCTCCCAAACATTTTAAGTGAAATAGACGAATGCAGTATGGACAATTTCGAATATTTTGATCCTCGTAAAGTTCTTCATTCATTTCATTAAGTAAATTGTAGAACTTAGCCGCTTCTTCATTTGGCTCCTCATTAGGTGCACTTGTTCCCGCTTTCAAAAAAACATTTTCCAGTAATATTACAATCCTCAGATATAATAAAGTCAGGTGGAAACGATTGCTCACCATGACTACGCATATTAAATGCATCCCGCAACATATCTTCCATGTCATCCTGTCTAACATACTGATGGTAATCAGTTTCAGGATAAGTCAGATTAATAGTTGAAGAAGTTCCACTAGATGTACACTCTCCATGGAAAATCCATTTTTTATACCCCCGAATAAAGCCATCAACAATTAGATGTTCGTAGACAACTTCACGAAAATGCTAGTAGATGTTGCCACACTTCTTACACGGGCAAAGAATCATATTCTCTTGGCTTGCATTTTGAAATGCAAAATTTAGAAAAGTTTGTACTCCATTTTGATAGGCATTGCTTACCCTTGACAATTTCATCCAACTCCTATCCATTTTGTAGTTCTTGAAATCTAAATTTGACAACATATTACAGTTACTTAAATGTTCTCAATTGATTTAAATCATATCATTATACTAAATATCAAGTCTCTAATGGGTATAAACTAATTCAGGCAAGTTGCAAGATTTTCAACTATAGATTTATGTATTATGTAAGTTAAGTAAATTTCGTAAACTTTATGTAAGTTAAGTAAATTTCGTAAACTAGTTATGTATGATATGATATATATTTAAGTATTATGTAAGTTATGTAAGTTATGATATGATATATATTTATGTAAATTATATATTTATCTAAGTTATATAAGTTATGTAAGTTATGTAAATTATGATATAAAATATATTTAAGTATTATGTAAGTTATGTAAGTTATATATTTATCTAAGTTATACAAGTTATGTACGTTTTGTAAGTTATATAAATTATGATATCAAATATATTTATGTATTATGTAAGTTTTTTATTTCACGATGTGGAAAATCACATGGATAATACATATCAAGTATCAAGTATCTACAGGTAAGTAGCGGGATTAAATAATATTTAATTAAATAATATTTATAAAAATTATTTTAATTAAGTAATATACATGTCATTCGTTTTTATTTGACAAAGCACATGTGCAGTTAAAATAGTCCACACTTAATTTAATTTATGTTTTACAAGTCATCTTTTCTTAAGTACATATTAAAGCACTGTGTGGACATCCGTATTTAGCTTAAAAGCTATGATTTAGTTTGAACAAAAAGTTTAACTTAAATGGTAAAACGGACGATAATATTTGTGATAAAACGGAGAATTTTTTAAAATTCATCATACGTGGCGTTGTTACACCTAGGGAGGATCCATTCTATCTTGCAGCTCGATATAAGGCAACCCGTCAGGTTTTCAGCCTATATACTTTGAATCTTTAAAATATTTAAATATTAAAATCAAACATTATTAATATAAAAAAATAGTAATTTGAATATAATAATATCAAAAAAGAATTGTAGTTTAATTTTTATAAGTAAATTGGAAATAAATTAAGGTTATATAAATATTCAATAGTAAATGAGCTCGATAGAACTTTTTTCAAGTCTTTTTGAATTTTTTAAGATTCATCATACGTGGCGTTGTTACACCTAGGGAGGATCCATTATATCTTGCAAACTCGATATAAGAACCCGTCAAAGTTTCCAAATTTATATACTTTGAATCTTTAAAATATTTAAATATTAAAATCAAACATTATTAATATAAAAAAATAGTAATTTGAATATAATATTATCAAAAAAGAATTGTAGTTTAATTTTTATAAGTAAATTGGAAATAAATTAAGGTTATATAAATATTCAATAGTAAATGAGCTCGATAGAACTTTTTCAAGTCTTTTGAATTTTTAAGATTCATCATACGTGGCGTTGTTACACCTAGGGAGGATCCATTATATCTTGCAGCTCGATATAAGGCAACCCGTCAGGTTTCCAGCCTATATACTTTGAATCTTTAAAATATTTAAATATTAAAATCAAACATTATTAATATAAAAAAATAGTAATTTGAATATAATAATATCAAAAAAGAATTGTAGTTTAATTTTTATAAGTAAATTGGAAATAAATTAAGGTTATATAAATATTCAATAGTAAATGAGCTCGATAGAACTTTTTTCAAGTCTTTTTGAATTTTTTAAGATTCATCATACGTGGCGTTGTTACACCTAGGGAGGATCCATTATATCTTGCAGCTCGATATAAGGCAACCCGTCAAGTTTCAAAATTATATACTTTGAATCTTTAAAATATTTAAATATTAAAATCAAACATTATTAATATAAAAAATAGTAATTTGAATATAATAATATCAAAAAGAATTGTAGTTTAATTTTTATAAGTAAATTGGAAATAAATTAAGGTTATATAAATATTCAATAGTAAATGAGCTCGATAGAACCTTTTTCAAGTCTTTTTGAATTTTTTAAGATTCATCATACGTGGCGTTGTTATACCTAGGGAGGATCCATTATATCTTGCACTCGATATAAGAACCCACAAAGTTTCCAAAATTTATATACTTTGAATCTTTAAAATATTAAAATATTAAAATCAAACATTATTAATATAAAAATAGTAATTTGGATATAATAATATCAAAAAGAATTGTAGTTTAATTTTTATAAGTAAATTGGAAATAAATTAAGGTTATATAAATATTCAATAGTAAATGAGCTCGATAGAACTTTTTCAAGTCTTTTGAATTTTTAAGATTCATCATACGTATGTTGTTACACCTAGGAGGATCCATTATATCTTGCAGACTCGATATAAGAACCCGTCAGTTTCAAATTTATATACTTTGAATCTTTAAAATATTTAAATATTAAAATCAAACATTATTAATATAAAAAAATAGTAATTTGAATATAATAATATCAAAAAAGAATTGTAGTTTAATTTTTATAAGTAAATTGGAAATAAATTAAGGTTATATAAATATTCAATAGTAAATGAGCTCGATAGAACTTTTTCAAGTCTTTTGAATTTTTTAAGATTCATCATACGTGGCGTTGTTACACCTAGGGAGGATCCATTATATCTTGCAGCTCGATATAAGGCAACCCGTTAGGTTTCCAGCCTATATACTTTGAATCTTTAAAATATTTAAATATTAAAATCAAACATTATTAATATAAAAAAATAGTAATTTGAATATAATAATATCAAAAAAGAATTGTAGTTTAATTTTTATAAGTAAATTGGAAATAAATTAAGGTTATATAAATATTCAATAGTAAATGAGCTCGATAGAACTTTTTTCAAGTCTTTTTAAATTTTTTAAGATTCATCATACCTGGCGTTGTTATACCTAGGGAGGATCCATTATATCTTGCAGCTCGATATAAGGCAACCCACAAGTTTCAAATTATATACTTTGAATCTTTAAAATATTTAAATATTAAAATCAAACATTATTAATATAAAAAATAGTAATTTGAATATAATAATATCAAAAAGAATTGTAGTTTAATTTTTATAAGTAAATTGGAAATAAATTAAGGTTATATAAATATTCAATAGTAAATGAGCTCGATAGAACTTTTTTCAAGTCTTTTTGAATTTTTAAGATTCATCATACGTGTATAGTTTGTTACACCTAGGGAGGATCCATTATATCTTGCACTTTCGATATAAGAACCCGTCAAAGTTTCAAACCTATATACTTTGAATCTTTAAAATATTTAAATATTAAAATCAAACATTATTAATATAAAAAATAGTAATTTGAATATAATAATATCAAAAAGAATTGTAGTTTAATTTTTATAAGTAAATTGGAAATAAATTAAGGTTATATAAATATTCAATAGTAAATGAGCTCGATAGAACTTTTTCAAGTCTTTTGAATTTTTAAGATTCATCATACGTGGCGTTGTTACACCTAGGAGGATCCATTATATCTTGCAAAATTTCGATATAAGAACCCACAAAGTTTCAAATTTATATACTTTGAATCTTTAAAATATTTAAATATTAAAATCAAACATTATTAATATAAAAAAATAGTAATTTGAATATAATAATATCAAAAAGAATTGTAGTTTAATTTTTATAAGTAAATTGGAAATAAATTAAGGTTATATAAATATTCAATAGTAAATGACCTCGATAGAAATTTTTTCAAGTCTTTTTTTGAATTTTTAAGATTCATCATACGTGGCGTTGTTACACCTAGGAGGATCCATTATGTCTTGCACTTCGATATAAGGCAACCCGTCAAAGTTTCAAAATTATATACTTTGAATCTTTAAAATATTTAAATATTAAAATCAAACATTATTAATATAAAAGATAGTAATTTGAATATAATAATATCAAAAAAGAATTGTAGTTTAATTTTTATAAGTAAATTGGAAATAAATTAAGGTTATATAAATATTCAATAGTAAATGAGCTCGATAGAACTTTTTCAAGTCTTTTTGAATTTTTAAGATTCATCATACGTGGCGTTGTTACACCTAGGAGGATCCATTATATCTTGCACTGATATAAGGCAACCCGTCAGGTTTCCAGCCTATATACTTTGAATCTTTAAAATATTTAAAATAAGGTTGGAGAAAAGGTCAGCTATTGTTGTAATTTTAATGGACAAGCAAGCTACATGGTAATAAAATTAATTCATACATATTCATACTTAAGTTGAATCAAATAATAATTAAGTTGAACCAAATATTTAAAATTAATTTGGAAATAAAATAGTTCTACTCCAAACAGAACGAGCAATTAAATCTTTACAAAATCATAACCCCAAAATATTAAGTTTTCCAAAATCATAATGATAAAACTATTATTGATTAGAATTTTGAAATAAAACGTATCTTAATAAAACGTACCTGGTCTACTCCATTCTCACCAGCAAACGGAGGCTGGAGTCAGAAAAGTAATATTTGTTAAGTAGGTTAAAGTGAAAATGCATAGAAATAAGGAAAAAAATTTAGCAACGAAACCTGTATGTACCTAGAACAAATGTCAATGGCTGTGGTGTATTTAGTTGCACCAAATATTAATTCTACCTAGAACAGATGTCAGATTATAAGAATAGCACCAAATATATTTCAGTTTAAGGAAATATAAAATCTTTATCTATATCAGTACCAAATATTAATTCGAAGATTAAATGGTAGCTTCAGTTGAACCAATAGTTGCAGGAGGAGCAGGAAGCAGTAACTGAAATACATACAACATTAATTCACTAATACAGACACATGGAACTATATCCTAAAAGTCAAAACACAAGGAATTAAAGTATATGTACCATATTTAGTATACAATATAATTTTACTTCATATATATAACTTCATATTTAGTATACAATAAAATTATTAATATCATTTGGATGACATACGCTTTCCAAATTTATTGGGTCCATCTGCTTCAACTTCTCGCAAGTGCCCACTTGTACTGGGATCAAAGACAACGCCAATGAAGTCAGTACACCTTAGCAAAATCTGCAAAACTGCACAAGATAGAAAGCACACTTATCATCAACGGGACAAAGGAAACTTAAGGATGTGATGACAGAACTACTCAAGAAGACACCGATTATCACCATTATTATGTAAACATGAAAATGCACACGACTTTAAACAAACCAACTTTGCATGTGCGAATCATACTCCACAAAACTCATAAACATTAACTTCTCCTAACCAAAATACCAACTTTATGTTTACAGAGGCCTTGATGAAAACTAACATAATCAAGTGATATATAACCTATCTAATAAGAATCACGAATATGCAGAAAGTACCTGAGCATTTAGTATCAAGAGAACCATGTATTCAAAGGAAAAGAGCCAGAAAATGATCAATGTATGCAAAACTTGGTCTATATTTCAAAACTGGAGTAAAGCTTTCATCTAGTACCAAATACATACATATATAGAGACATAAACACACAGGCATACATTTTCCATTACCTAAATCTGTTTCTTGCAAATAAAAGATAAGTAAGCTTCTACAGGAAACTTAACAAAGGAAGCCAAATCGAGACAAAACACAAAAAAGAATGGATGAAATAAGCTTAAAAATTTAGGAATGTATTTAAAATGTTAATTAAATAAAATTCTATAATTAAAAAATAATTTTAATAAATATTGTAAACCATTCTTCAATAACATACCAAAAACTTCTAATTCAACCTTAGTTAAATTGACAACTAGGATGGCATGAATTTACCACAGTATAATCATTTACATACATTGTATAATTATTCCTTCGATGGATCCATGCATTTACCACAGTATAATAATCGTAGTTTATTTAATGCATTTACCAATACTTATTCGTACTAGATTGCTAATCCTAGCAGAAAAAATGCATGATTCAGTTTCTAGAGATGTTGAATCTTTCATCATAAACATTAAAAACATAAAAGGAAAAACATGTTGAAAGATACATAAATGTTAGGGAAGACAATGTTTACCTTGATTGAATTGGAAATGTTCTCTTGAGGGTTAATTTGGAGATGCTTGGGATTGATCTCTAATAATGTCGAGAGACTTCCCTACTCATTGCATTTGAAGAACAGAAGTCTGTTTCTGGTCGACAAAACAATCAAATGAGTTCCAAAAATAAACAACATTTAATGATTGGTATAATATTAATTATATTTGCTAATAACAGGTGGGAATAAACAAATAAAATGATAAAAAAAAATAGAAGCTACAAGTATTACTAAAAATAAAGCTACGTCAACAATGGTATCATGAGAACGAAAATTAAAAATCCGAATTAAGTAAAAAAAGAGAGACAAATATAAAGGAGAGACAAATAAGGGGACAAAGGGTCTGGTTTTGTTGGAATAATGAAGTTGTCGATTTTCCACTAAAAATCGTAGTTAACATTCTAAGGAAAGATAGTAAGTAATGCACATCCCCCTAATGAAGGCCATTTGTGAGGAGAGATAGGACCAAGCTCAATACCATTAAAAGACAAGAAGTTACATTGTATACATATTATCATTGCAATTTGGTATAAATATTCCCGATTATCCCAAAGAATGCTAACTATCACAAACAAAGATAAATACCTCGATATTGTCTGTTGAGGCACATAGACCACAACACAAAGAGCGGTTGTGATCCTCCCACTTGATTCATCTTTTGAGGAGATCGCCTTTTGAGCTCATTGTATATAGGTTGAACATTGAAATGGCAAACATATGCATTAGTCATAATAGGGATAACTACTAGTAAATCGAAAATTGCCATTTTGATCCAAAATCTGGGCTCATCCTTGGAGCCTCTATCTTCCCTTCAATAAGCTTAATGAATGCAACAACAAAGCAAACCACAACGAAAACAACAAATGAGAGCTACCGAACCGAACCGGACATAACATCACCCATAATAATCAAATAAATTATCGGGACACCGCATTGTTGACAATTATGCAAATCTCGCACAAAACCCTAGCAGCTTCTCCCCATTGCAATTTGCACAACTTCCCCATAAGATCTAGCTTTACAAGAAATCGCAAACCTAATCAACATCTCGACACTAATTTCGCACAAAATCCCAATCAAGATTATCAAAAAATCCCTAAAACAAGCCCCGTAACCTTCATAGTAGCGGGAAAAAGCCATGATTCCAAAGACCAATAATTGTGGTGGTTAAGTTAAAAACAAAGACTGAAACACGGCATCTTGGTATTGGGTTTACTTAAAACAAGGGTATAATCATCGAGATCAACATCAGCAACATAAAAAAAAAGGCAAGTAATTACTATCCATTATGCATTATCAGAGAGGAGCGATTTTTGTTGGGATCTAAAGTCGTGGTGTTCATTATGCATTTCTAATTCTACAAATGAGCCTTTGGGTATAGCTGAATAGTTACTATCCATTCTAGATCAAAGAAATGCTTAAGAAGCTTGAAACTTTGTGAAGATCTCTCAGAAAAAAATTGAATGTAACGATTAAAAAACTTACAAAGAATTGGGAGGAATTGAATTGAATGGAATGGATTTTGAAAGGGTCAAGAAAAAGCAGCAGATCCGTGGTGGGTCAACGTTTTTGGATGCTTTATTGGAAGGGGAGAGATAAAGAGCAATTTGTTTGGAAATAAAGGAAAAGTTTTCCAAGGCTGCCATTGGAGGATATAATTTTATAGAAATGTATATTTAATCCTTCGATGTTGCTACGTTAGATGAATGACATAGACTTGAACCACCATATTTAGAGGGTCATACCTCCATGTCCATGTCTTATTAATATGTTTCATACATGGTACTTCAAGGAAAATTAAAAGCCAAAGCAACATGGCCTGAGCATAATCACTCCCAGACTATTATAGCAACTGGACAAATCAGAGCAGAGCTAATGTGCTAAAAACGAGTTGCAAGTTCTCCATGTATAACATTTAATTACACGAATGGAGAACTCTACAAGAGAAGAAGACGTAAGAAAATTCCAGCACAGACTACATATCAAGAAAAGAAGTGGTTGCTCAAAATAGCAAGTTCAGTTAATTAAGCTTTATTCCCAAACAAAAAAAACAGGCAAGTAATACAGTAACTACACATTAATTTGAAGGGGACTCAAAACCTAACCTTTTCAAACCCACGAAGCATATCACCGTCGACAAGAGGAAAGGGAAAATAGTTAGGGATTTCGGGGATGGAGGAACATATTAAGGGAAAAAAAGGGGACTTGGGGAAATTGTTAGGGATTTCGGGTTTGGGGATTTAGGGGATGATTTGGGGAAAAAAATAGGTGTTTTCTGTTTTAGGGATTTAGGGAATTAGAAAGAGACAAAATGGGGGAAAATAGGGGAAAATCACTTAGCAAAAAACGAAAATGATTTCGGGTAAAGGGCATAAACCTGAGGAGAGAAAAAACGATGCCGTTTCAAATAAGGAAAATTTGTGGCGTTTTCAGCAAAGCACCGGTAATGAAACCTTTTGCGGCGTTTTTCCGCAAAGCGCCACTAACGCCTCTTTTATCTACACTATAAAATGACGCCGTTCTAATACGAGTTGTGGCGTTTATTATAGAAACACCGCTAAAGCCACTACTATTCAGAGGAGATGACGCCATTTTACTCTGAATAATGATATTTTATGGCGTTTTCTGAAAAAACGCCGCTATTTCCTATCTTTTGCGGCGTTTTATGTATAAACGCCGCTAATACCTGAATATTTTATAAAAATTGATCAAAATTTAAAACTATATATTTAGAATTTCTTTTAAATTATATCTAAAACTTTAACTTTCATTTAATACACATTTTAAAATACATATTATGTATGCATATAAATTAATTAAATAAAAACATGATGCTATTTATATCAATATAATGTGTAAATATTTTACAAGATCTAGATCAAATTACAGTTCATGTACACAATTGCACACTAAACCACTTTTCATCTTAGCTATTTGGAATTTAACATTTATCTTCTAAATTAAAATCCAAAATTATACTCTAAAGTTGAAACCCTAAACCTGAGACTCTAAATTAAACCCTAAACCTTAGACCACAAACACAAAATCCCTAACCCTAAACTTTAAACCCCAAAACCATTAACCCCAAAACCAACCATAAGTACTCCTAGATCATAAAGCCCAAACTATAAACTCTAAAAATTGTTAACCCTAAACCATAATCGTAGACATATTTTTGGGAATTCGTGTGGCCAATGTTAGTGTAGTACAAATTAAAACACATATATATGTTTATATTATTATATTAAATAATATGAGTATGTACAAAATAGCATGAATCTTAGTAAAATCCAAATGTTCTTCAGTTAATTTCTAGCTAATAGTATCATTTCCTTAAACCCTTAACCTAAACTTACACCCTAAAAATATAGAATCTTAATATATATTACAAGTTTTAATATATATATATATATATATATATATATATATATAACAAGGGACAAAAGTAATTAAAATAGAATCTTAATGCTTACCAAAACCCTAAAATAAATTAATTTTTTATCATTAATCATAACCTAATAGCATAACCCCTAAAACCATGAATATTAATATTAATTCGACCTTAAACCCTAAAATACAGTAAACCCCAAACTCAAAGTACTCTAATTAAAACATAAATCCATAACCCAAAATAATAAACATTATATCATAAACCCTAAAGCTCTAAATTAACCTTAAAATTCATAACCTTAATTCACATTTTGCGGCGTTTTAAAAACAAACGCCGCTAATTCCCCTATAGCTAACTAATGGACGGCGCCGTTTTGCTCAACACTTCTACGGCGTTTTTAGAAAAACGCCGCTAATACTTCACCCATTGCGGCGCTTTAACAAAAACGCCGCTAATGCTTCAACTTTTTGCGGCATTTTACTAGAAATGCCGCTAATGCCTCAATAGCTCACCTACACACGGCGCCGTTTTGCTCAATACTTTTGCGACGTTTGTAGAAACCGCCGCTAATGCGTCACCTATTGCGGCGTTTTTGGTAAAACGCCGCTAATGCTTGAAGTTATAGCGGCGTTTTTGGTGAAACGCCGCTAATGCCTCAAAAGAGCTCACCAACAAACGGCACCGTTTTGCTCAACACTTTTGCGGCGTTTTTTGACAACCGCCGCTAATGTGTCAGCCATTGCGGCGTTCTTTTATAAACGCCGCTAATGCTTTATTTTTTGCGGCGTTTTCTACATAAGCGCCACTAATAGTGATCTTTTGCGGCGTGTTTTTGACAAACGCCACTATAGCTCTGATCTATAGCGGCGTTTTTATTCAAACGCCACTGATGTACATATTTTGCGGCGTTTTTTGTCCAAACGCCGCTAAAAGTGCCGCTAAAATCCTATTTTGCTGTAGTGAAAGTGCTTTTTGGTAGATGGAAAAGTTGAAAATTTTAACTTTTTCCTCAGCCAAAAGTGCTTTTGGTTGCTATTTACATTTTTAACCTTAGTTTGTCTTCTCCCAACAGATGTTAGAATACCCTTTTTTTTCTCTTTCAAGGTTCTTTCGTCTGGTCATTTGTTCCTTTTTTAATTCTTCCAGCGGTGAGTTTATTTTCTTCTTCTTCTCTTTAATTGTTCATTATGCTTTAGTTTTTAGTTGTTTTCTAATTGTTTGATTTTTACAAAAATTTTACAAAAATTGATTGTTTGATATTTTTAATGAGATGGGTCACATTTCTTTTTTCTGATTTTTCTTGTGAGAAAATTTTGCCTTTAAAGGGCAATGATAATGTTGAAGAGTTTTTATTTTTATTTTTTCTTTATTGTTTTTCACTTCCATACTCTATAAGCAATGATAATTTTTTGCTGGCATAGATAATTTTTTGTTTTCTAGAAACTTTGTTTATCTTAAAAGCTTCAAGATATCAGTTATAGATACTTTGTTTTTCTTTATTGGAGACCATGCAATCGGCTGCTTTTTTATGCAAAAAAAAAAAAAAAAAAAAAAGAGCTCATTTTCTCTTCTCCAAAAGTTTCCTTTCTTTGATTCAATATGCAGGAAGAGGTTGCTAGAGAGTTTAGCATCCCAGTGCAATTTCAGCGATTCTGGTTGTGGGCCAAGCGTCAAAACCATACCTATCGTCCAAACCGACCATTAACACCTTTGGAGGAAACTCAATCTGTAGTATTCCTTAACATAAATTATTATGCCCTGGTTCAAAAGCCTTGTTTGAGAAGTATTGGTTTATAGATTTAGCTTCAGTCATTGTTTAGCGTAGTATTGGATTTCATTAATATGCTGTCTTCATTTGTCCTGCTTTTATTTGCATGCCTCTCTCCTTGTGTTGAATGAATATATATGTACAGACACACATATACTTAAATATCAATAATTTTTCTTTAAAAAACACAGAATGATCAAGGAAGATATATATATATATATATGATACAGACTTAGAAATAAATACTCATAAAACAACATTAAGAAACTGATAAAAATAATTTAAAATCATTGAAGAAAAGTCTAAAATAAATGATACGTGAAATGTCGCGGTGTCTTGCATGTATTTCATCAAACATGTAAGGCCATTTTCTTAGTTTCCCTTAGTGAGTACTGCATGTTATTGTTTTTTTTAATTGTTTGGTGATAATTATTTTAGGTTTGGAGATTTAATGTTGGTATTAATATATATACATACATACAAATACTTGTCTTTTAGAACATTGAATTCGGTGTACCATTTCTTTTGTTTTGATTAGTTATTGGACACCTACTAATCTTAGTCACATGAGGTCAAGTTTGATTGCTTGGTTATTTTCTTTTACATTGTGGAGGCGTCTACTTAAATCTTTTTATTAATATGAAGTGGTTTAAAAATTATAAACCATATAAAATACTTTATAAAAATTTCGTGATATGATCTGTGACGTCCTAACTAGATGATGAATGTGTCAAATAATTAGGATGCTATGATCGAGATGAATCAAATGCTCCTGGGTCTAGATGCAAGCAGTGAATGATGCAATGAAAATGTCACTTTAATTTTTTTGCCTAATTTGGTATTACTCGTTGTTCATCAAATGTATCATTCCGCTTTTCCTTCGATCGTACCGCGAAAAAAACCCAAGAAGAATCACAAACTGAGTGAATATTTTCCACCATTGTTCCCCATTCTTTGAATGGTAGGGTGATCTCAAACTAATTAGTCCTGCTTTCAGTCCTTGTATCATTTAGAAGCATTGCAGAGAATATGCGTAACTCCTTTTTGAATGTTATTAGTCCATTAATCATCATTTCAAAAAAAAATGCTTGGAAAAGATTATTGCAAGAGACAAGATGGAATTTTATTTTGAGAATAAAACTCAAAAATGAATAGTGTAATTAAGATAGCAAATTTTACTAAAATACCTAAAGAGGAATTGATAAACTAAATCAAGGTAACATATTCTTTCCAAGAATCAAAATGAATGAGTTAAGAATGTGTGCCCGCGATATCTAAAGATGAGCTTCTGCTTGGTTGCTAAACTTTCTCGAGGACCTTCTCCGAACTCGCGTTAGAAGATCAAGAGTATTTTGTCGATGCCCCAAGATGTAGTGCATCCCTCCTTCTTGTCAATTCGTGAAAAAACAGATCACAAAGATGCCCCTACTGATCAAAATTTGAATTGCCCATTCCTCGGTTTTCAACCAAAACCTTTGGACTCAAAAGCGCCTTTACATGTTTTCGCTTGGCCTCTCTTTTTTTTTTTTTTTTTTTTTTTTGGTAGGTAAAATACCTCTCTTTGACTCGAATCAATTTACTGGATTAGTAAGCTTTACCATCCATCTGCCAAAATCAGAGTCTCCTCAAGAAGTTCCCTTCTTTACTATCACATGTGCGTCCTCCCACCGGGCAGATCCATTTTCCTCAAGTCCTTTTGTATGGGAAGGATCTTTTCAACATCGAACCTTCATTGTAAGCCCGCATCATTCTTTTTTTTTGATACATTTGACCATGCTCTGATAGCCTTTAGCCTCTTTTCTTCAATCAAGTTCAACCTGATCGTGATGAGATTCGTGCGCGTGGATCCACTCGCCTATCTAATTTTAGTTCGGAAAGCACGCTGTGAGAGGGATTCACCTGTCAGGTAGAACCGCTCTCCATTCCATAAACTAAAGAAATGGTGTTGCCCCTAGATGTTCCGATCGACATCCGATAGGCATACAGGTAAATGGTAATTTCTCGTAGCACCTGTAAGTTTTAGCCATTTTCCCCACGCATGTTTTTATTGTCAGCTTCTCGCATCTATTCATCTTTGGGCGTATATGGTGACGAAGTTATGATGTTTAATCTTGAATCAAGTCGCGACTCTCATCTGGTATTATCGCGGTTATTGTTCGTTCAAGACATTGTCCTGATGAATGATCTGCCAGCATCCCATATCGCATATGATTTCTTCTTCAAGAACTTACCGATCAACTTGATTTGTGACGTTGGCATAAGTGGCCTCTACCCATTTGGTGAAATAATCTATGACCACGAGATGAAGCGATGTCCATTAGATGCCTTTGGTGAGATTGGCTCAATGACATCCATGCCTGCCACATGGAGAAAGGCCATGAGTAAGCTACTGACATGAAGAGGTGAAGGAGGTACATGAATTTTATCCATAGATTTGGCATTTCATGGCACTTCTTGGCATAGTTTGATGCAATCTCCTTCCATTGTGGATCAATAGTATCCAAATCTCATGATTTGTCTAGCCATTGTGAAACCATTAGCATGCGTCCCACGGATTACCTTCGTAGAACCTCTTCTAAGATTTGTTAGCCTCTTAACTTCCACACATCTTAAGAGCACTTGGTCTTTCCTTCTTTTATACTGTGATTTCTCCATCCAGACATAGTCACCGCCAACCTTCTTGCTAATGTCCTTTTGTCATTCTCGACCGCTTGGTCCGGGTATTCACGACTCTTCACATATCGTAAAATATCCTCGATACCAAGGATGGTCATCTTTCTTCTTCTCTTCGGGATGTTGCAAAGAAATGAGCCGGAGCCTCATAAATACTCATTTGGATAGGCATATCCTCTTGCTTGTTCACTTTGATCATAGAAGCTAAAGTTGCCAAGGCATCCGCCATCCGGGTTTTCATCCTGAAGTGGGAGATAGCGGAAAGTAATATCACAAACTCGCTAATTAACTCAAGAAATCAGGGCCTTCGATAATTGACCAACTTGGGATCTCTTGTCTCCATTCACCTTTGCTGATAGATCACTAGCGTTGGTAATCTCAACCTCCAACACTTTTATTTTTATGCGTCTATGGCTGCACGGATGCCCATGATGCGTAGCGTTTCGTATTCCGCCATGTTGTTTCAAGGCAACAAATCCAATTTCATCGATGAAAGGATAATGATCTCTCGTTTGGGATACCAAGATCGCCCGATTCCATTTCCTACAAAAGATTTGAAGTCTGGCCAAAATTCGGTGCCTTCCAAGGGTGGCCTTCTTGAGTAGTCTTCTTCGTGGTTGCAACATACATTAGATCTTTCATTCGGGAAATCAAAACTCAATGGCTCATAATCTCTACAGAGCTCTACTAGCTAGAAAGTCCGCTATTGCACTCCCTTTATAGCCTTTTTGACTCACGTGAGACTATGTCAAACTCGTAAAGTAAAACTTGCCAACGAGCCATTATCCCGCTTCACAGTGCTTGATTCCATCATGTACTTCAAAGGGTCCAGCTTTAGAGATGAGCCAAGTTGTGTGGTACAACATGTATTGCCTCACTTTCTTCGGTCGCTCCAAATCAAAGCACAACCACAACTTTTCGATCGCGAATATCTCACTTCACATTGCTGAATTTCCTTCGAGATAGTATATTGCTTTTTCTTTTCTTCCGCCTCGCCATGTTGGCCTAGCACGCGATCCCATGGAATTCTCAGGACACACGCTAAGTACAATATCGCGGTTTATCCGTGCAAGTGGCATTGAGTACTGGGCATTGATAGGTAATGTTTGACCTTGTCAAAGTTTTCTCGCACTCCTCATCCCAAACACTCCGTTATGCTTCCGAGAAGAATGAAATATCGATCACATTTATCTCGTGAGTTGTGAGATAAACGTGGTGCAATGTAATTCACCCATTATAGAAACCTCGAACTTCTTTTGAGTGCGTGGTGGAGGTAATTCTTAACTTTATCCTCTGGTCAATTTAGGATTCCTTTTTCACCGACTACGAATCCCATGCAGCTTCTGACCGGACTCCTAAAGTACACTTTGCGGGATTGGAGCTTCAGATTGAAACTTTCGCCAACCTAAGAATAGTTTCTCGTGACTTGTACATGCTCATTTTCTGCTTTGGATTTTGCAATCATGTCATCGACGAAACTTCAATCTCCTTGTGCATCATATCATGAAATAAAGTTACCATGGTTTCTCATGATGTTGCTTCCCGCATTTTTCAGCCCAAATGGCATCACTTTGCTAACAAATGATCTTTTCTTTAGTTAAATAAATCATGCTTGTCGCTTACCTGCGAAATAACATATGGTTGTGGTGAGGACTTGTATTTTTTTGTCGTCGTGTGTCTTGCATGTATTTCATCAAACATGTAAGGCCATTTTCTTAGTTTCCCTTAGTGAGTACTGCATGTTATTGTTTTTTTTAATTGTTTGGTGATAATTATTTTAGGTTTGGAGATTTAATGTTGGTATTAATATATATACATACATACAAATACTTGTCTTTTAGAACATTGAATTCGGTGTACCATTTCTTTTGTTTTGATTAGTTATTGGACACCTACTAATCTTAGTCACATGAGGTCAAGTTTGATTGCTTGGTTATTTTCTTTTACATTGTGGAGGCGTCTACTTAAATCTTTTTATTAATATGAAGTGGTTTAAAAAATTATAAACCATATAAAATACTTTATAAAAATATAATAAAAATACATGACAGTAAATTAAAAACTGTTGGAGATGACTAGTTTCAGAACATGCTGAGTACAGATGGCGACAAAGATTAATCATAACTCATAAATTATAAATCCTTGCCTATTATCTTCTCTTTCAAAATATTTTCTCCTTGGATTTCAACCATGTTTTGCTGATAGGGAATGGTATTTTATTTAAACCATCTTTTATTTAAACATTAATTATAGATTAATTAAGAAAGATGATAGAGAATGGTATTTTATCAGTCAAATCTATGTAAAAATTTTAATTATAACAAGTAAACTTTTATCTAATTATTTTTTGGTTTCAAAATATACCATAAACCATTGATATTCAATACTTGTATTAAACACATTCTTTTATTAATGTTATATACTGTATTATTCCTATGATTCAAACTACAAACATGAATTTTTTTTATTCAAATTCATACCAAAATTGAAGTAAAAAAGTGTATGCATTTGTGGAGTTAGCAACCAGTGATATAAAACAATGCATTTTCAGTTTTAGAAGTTGACAACTAGTGTCAATCTTACAGTTGCGTCTGGCTATAAATCCACTAAAATAATAAACAATAAAAAAATTCACAATATTGATGATTATGATACCACATATTTTAATTGCTTTTGGTTGAAAAAACCAATTAGAAAATGATTAAACCACATAAAATTTCTGTTTAATTATGTTGTTCTACAATGTGGGTAATAAATGCAAGTCTAGATTCTAGAAGTAGGAGAGATCAACATTTCTAATTTTATCCTATATTTTATTTTTCTTTAATTTATTATTTTGTTATAATTAAACTAGATGGGGTAATTGATTTGGTATTTTTAGATTTCATAATTAGGTAAAAAAAATTGATAAAATATTGTTCATACTGACTTTTTAATTGTGTTTGATGTTATTATTAGTTGTGTTCTCTTTCTTGGTTATTATTCCGGTCTTGGAAAGTTGATTTTGATTGAGAAAAAAAATCTTAGGATCCTATTTTGATTTTGATACACATATAAAAAAATACTTATGTGACATTTGATTTTCTTGATTGCTTTACCAGCTGAAAAGAATATGTTTGTATACACAATAGATGAGTACTTCGGCGGTTGAAGTTAGTGGTGAAAAAGTCAAAGTAATGTGGGATAAGAGATTGATAGAAATATTTTGTGATATTTGTATTAAAGAGATATTGAAAGGCAATAGACCTAGTACTCATTTCACAAAAGATGGATGGTTGAAAATAATGACCAACTTTGAGAAAGAAACGGGCAAGGCTTATTCACAATTACAACTTAAAAATAGGTGGGATGCCCTAAAAAATGAAGGGAAGGCTTGGAAGAAACTTAAAGGCAAAGATACTAGTCTAGGGTGGAACCCTATAAAAAGAATCGTTGATGCATCGAATGATTGTTGGGAGAGTAGGCTAAAGGTACATTAATAATTCTGAATATTTTTTTTCTTATTTATGAGGTTATTGATAATTACTGTTATTAAACTATCATTTTATATGTAGGTGGTGCCTGAAGTGCAAAAGTTTAGAACATCGGGCATTGATCCTGAATTCGAAGGGAAGTTGGACCAAATGTTCATGGGGATAGTTGCAACAGCATGGGCACCTTTTTTGGTACACTCCGTAGTGATTTTTTTAGGATGTTGACAATGAAATACTTGAAGAGAATAAGGAAGAAAA
The DNA here is from genome assembly GCA_025698475.1 of Gossypium anomalum. Taxonomy (NCBI): domain Eukaryota; kingdom Viridiplantae; phylum Streptophyta; class Magnoliopsida; order Malvales; family Malvaceae; genus Gossypium; species Gossypium anomalum. Next base: position 59,501,870 of record CM046961.1, read on the forward strand.
TGTGAGAAATGATGTTCCCATTTTAAATGATGTTCACATTTCAAATGATGTTCACATTAATGGAAACAATCAAGAAAGAAAAACACTTAAGATATCAAGTTCACATTTTAAAACTGGAAGGAAGAAATCCTTAAAGCAAATTAGAGGAGCTGTAAGTTTGTCTAGCCAAATAGAAAAATTATGCAATGCATCTGACAATATGAGTCAAGCCACATCTAGTTTGACTCCTGTTATGGATCCATATGGTATTCCACAAGCAGTCAAAGTGCTTGATAGCATGTTGGAAGAAGTTCCAAAAGCTAGTCCGCTATACTTTTTCTCACTTAAATTATTGCTCAATAAAGACGAGCGAATTATGTTTTTATCAATTAATCCCAAAATTAGAGCTTTTTCGATTAAGATGAAAATGAAGGATTGTTGAAAATTTTCTGATCTTCTAGGGTTCGAAGATATCTACTATGTGACTAAACAACAATGCTAAACTAGTTTTATCAATAGTTATTTATGTTTGGTTTTTGGATATTGAATTTATGTTCTACTTATTTATGTGTAATCTAGTTTTATCAGTGGCTATTTATGTTTGATTTTTGGATATTGAATTTATGTTTTACTTATTTATGTGTAATCTAGTTTTATTAATAGTTGTTTATGTTTTGTTTTTGGATATTGAATTTATGGTCTAATTATTCATGCTTAGGGCTAGCTTTATCAATAATTGTTTATGTTTGATTTTTGGATATTAAATTTATGTTCTACTTATTTATACTAAATTAGTTTTATCAATAGTTGTTTATTTATCATTTTGGATATAAAATTTATTCACAGGTGATGAGTATAGTTGAGAATTCTAGCGGTGATGAAAGTGATGATGAAAGGGAAAAGAAAGAGATTTTACAATGCATGGAATGTTTTAACCGATTATTTGTTGTTGCATCTTCTTTGGTGCAATTATATTACGAGAAGTATATATTGAAGCAACCATGCATGGATTCAAAACAGTCAGGTGAGACATGAAGATCCTTGACGGTCACGAATCACGTTGTATGATTAATTTTAGGATGTCTAAAATTGTATTCACAAGTTTCTTAAGAATTTTAGAGACAAGATACAACTTGCAAACTTCAAGACACATATCTTCTAGTGAAATGTTGAGAATTATTTTATACATCTTGGGCACTGGTGCAAAAGTTTCCTAATGTCGAGAAAGATTTCAAAGGTTTGGATCAACAATAAGTCGATACTTTGCAATTGTGCTTGAGAAAGTTTCAAGGATGGCCATTGATCTAATTGCACCTGAAGATCTTTTTTTTAGCTCAATACCCGAACAAATACATAATTATTCTAGATATGTGCCGCATTTTAAGGTTAAAATTTAATTTTATATTATTATATTTTAATATTTTTGGTCGATTAAAAATATGCACGAGACTAATATGATTATTTGTTCACGATTGCATAAGTGCAATTGATGGTACTCATATTGATGCTATTCTTCCACCAAATGAACAAATTCCCTATATTGGAAGAAAAGGTATCCCGACTCAAAATGTTATGGTAGTGTGTGATTTTAGTATGTGTTTGACCTTTGTCATGGCTGGATGGGAAGGAGCGGCACATGACACTAGAATATTTCTTGATGCAATTCGAGATCCAAAATACTCGCACCCACCAAATGGTAAGATATTTCATTTATTTCTCTCTTTTTTTTAAAATAATAAAGTATAAGTTCTTTAATTGATAATTTAAAAAAAATTCTTGGATTAATTGTTTTTTATATTATGACATGTAGGAAAATATTATCTTGTTGATTCTGGATATCCTCAAATGAAAGGTTATCTAATGAAAGGTTATCTTGGACCATAGAGAGATTAGCAATATCATTTACTTAACTTTCGTAGAGGTAGACCGATATCTAGTAAAGAAGATATATTCAATCATTCATATTCATCATTATGTAGTGTGATTGGACGAACTTTTGGTGTTTTGAAAAAACAAATGGATCATTTTAAGGGATATGGCAAGTTATAGTTTTGAAAAGAAAACGATGGTCGTTGTTGCTACAATGACGATACAAAATTTTATCCGAAAATATTTCGGTTGAAATGATGCAGATTTTATGGAATACGAAAATATTAACAGGGCATATGAGAATATTATTGATTTAGAAAATGTGCATAGTGGAGAATGTGATGAAGATGATGATGGTGATGATGATGGTGAATCAAACAATTCAAGTTGTAACAACCCTTCCCCGTATTTGACGCTGAAACAGGGTACAAGGCATTATCGGACTTAAACACAAACATTCATACAAAACTGAGATACGAATTTCCACTCAAATTTAAAACTTTTCATAAACATTCATATTGTCCCTTAAACGAGCCTACGAGGCCCAAAATATACATTAGGAACGGTTCCGGACTAAACTGAGAACTTTAGAAACTCTCGGGAGACTTAGAAAATTTTCATCATGAAACAGGTCCACACACCCGTGTGGTGAAGGGACACGCCCATGTGGCATATCACATGCCGTGTCCATCTTAGGGTGCATTCTGTTTATGACGTCATCATCAAATTTAGGTCACACAGCCAAGTCATACGCCCGTGTGCTAGGCCGTGTAGCACACACGGCTGAGACACACGCCCGTGTCTCTGCCTGTGTGCTCAATTCTGGACATTTTGTTTTTCCTAAATTAAGGTGTAGGGGACACACGGCTGGATCACACGCCCATGGGGCTGACCGTGTGTCACACACGGCCTAGACACACGCCTGTGTGTCTACCCGTATGGACAAATACAAAGCTATTTTCCAAGTCATTTTGTCACCCTTACTTACACACATTCACACAAAATCACATGGAACAAATCATGGCATATAAATGCCTTCAGAAACAACTACAATCAAGCAATATCGTATCATTTTCATACCATCAACTATCATGCATTATAACATTAGGCCTTGCCAAATCATTCCACTCAAAGGGCATTAACATATGAATAAACTCGTAACCATCATATATCAAGAAAATATAAACCACATTGCAAAACATTGACATATGCACAAACATACTTATATGGGCTTAAAACCATTTAGCCAATATAAGCCAATTTGCATGACTATGAATTACATCCAACCTTTAGCCATCACAAGCTAATACATTTAGCCAAATCATAATGACTCATACACCAAATGACTAAGTGGTCGTGATTTTTCGTGATAAGTTTTATAAATTTATAATGAATCGATCTTGAAACTAACTATTATCACGATGTAGGCAAGTGTACCTATCGAACAGTAGTATAGCTTTAGCAAGACCGGATTTTCGAACCCAAAGGACTAGGAGTACTAGTAATGACTATCTTTTTATTATCTAGCCGAAGAAAAGAGGTTTGTTTTAACTAACTAATTAAACTAAGAACTTGCAGAAAATAGAATTGGGAAATTACTTTTGGGGAAAACGATTGATTGAGACAATACCTAAGGAAAAAATCCACCTAGACTTGTACTTGTTATTCTGGCTCCGAACTGGATGATTTATTCATTTAACTTATTCCGTATAAATCTCTAAGTTATGTTATTATCCCTATTCAAGACTAATAACGTCTAATCCCTAGGTTGAATAAGCGAGACTTTTCTCTAATTAACACCCTAGGGTTGCATTAATTCGATCTATGGATTCCCTTATTAGGTTTCACCCTAATTCGGCAAAATCTTGTCACCCTATCTCTAAGCGCGCAATCAAATCCGCTTAATTATGACAAAGTTACTCTTAGTCAGGGTCTATTCCTCCTCCAACTAAGAGTAGTAACTTGAAGTGATATCCTGAAATACCAAAATAAGAATTAATAACACATAACTAAGAACAAGTCAAATATTTATCATATGATTCAGAAATAATAACAAGATTTCATCATAGGTTTCATCCCCCTTAGGTATTTAGGGGTTTAGTTCATAGCTAAACAAGAAAACATCTCAGAATAACAATAAATACAAAACATAAAGAAACTCAAAACTCCTGAAGGGGAAATTGAGGAAAGATCTTTAGTCTTGATAGTGGATCCAGCTTCTGAGATGGATCAATTGACTTCCTTGGAGTAATTCCTTACTCTCTATTCTCCGTCCCCCTTTTCTTCCTCTTCTGGGGTGTATTTATAGCCTTTGGAATGCCTTAGAACCCTCAAAAGTGGCCTTTTCTGGATTAGACTCAACTTTGGTTCGGCAGGGACACGCCCGTGTGACACGCTTGTGTGCGATAACTTTAGGCCGTGTTCGAGCCTGTTAAATTGGAACGAGCGTGTGTTCTACTTGTATGAGTCGTGCTTTAATTCTGCCAGATTGACACGGCCGTGTGAGCTACCCGTGTGAGGAGGTCCAGGCTGTGTTGGTTCCGTACCTTGGCTCATTTTTTTCGTTTTTGGCCCGTTTCTCATTCCTTTCACTCTCCTATGCTTACCTAAGGATAAAACATGAAATTAAGGCATTAGGAGCATCGAATTCACCAAATCTAAGGAGAAATCATTCATAAAACGTGTTAAGCGAGAGGTAAAAATATGTATAAATTACGGTTTATCAAATACCCCCACACTTAAGCGTTTGCTTGTTCTCAAGCAAAATCCTCAAATCATAATTAAAAATTCTTTTTTCTCAACTTATAATTTCTATCAATAATATCTCAAACCATTTCATAAGTAATCATACCTTGAGAGTGCAACTAAAAGAACATTAGAGCTTCAAACATTCCAAATTGAATATTCTAATCATGAAAAACTTAGGCATCTCCCTTCATCTAAGTAGTCATCATTGATTTGGAACCTCACAGAGTTTAACATCCTCACTAAAGATTCACTCAAATCACTCGAAGTGTTTAAGGATAATGAAATTAGCACTCATCAGTCAATATGAAAAGTTATTACCATAGGCTTGCATGAAAATCAGATTTCCACCACTATAAATCGAGATGATACATCAATCAAAAGGTCTTTAAAGGGTTGTAACGATGCTTGGTTAGGGGGTGTGGTCACAAGCTGAAAGAAAAGGTTAGAATCGAGATTGACTTGAAAAATTACTTAACTAGAAAAATATTTAATCATCACTTTTGTACAACAAAGCTTCTTCTTTGACTATGGAATTTGAATAATGAAGCTTAAAAACAAAAGATAAATATATGTTTTTTTTTAAGAACAAATTAAATAACATAGACTAACTATTAAGAACAAGACATAGCTAAGCAATTTATTCAACTCAAATCTCGAAAAAAAAATAGGGATCAAGTTAATTTAGGGGATTTCAACAATAATAGGTTAAGGCTTAATATTGAGAGTCATACAATGAATGGCTTGTTAGGTTCAAAGGGGTTTACTAAGGGTTAATCATGAAGGTAGGCTTTTCATGGCATGAGTGGGTTAATCTTAAGTGCCTCTATCATCTTGACATATCAAATCAAATAGTGTGGTCTTGACATGCATAATCTGACAAGTTTTAGAATCACAGTTCAGTACTACCACATTCAAAGCAATAATAGAAGTAAGCTTGAAAGAATTAATAAATGCTCAAAAGGCTAAAAAATCTCACAAAAATTATGGCTTTTTTATGTTTAAACCTGTGGGATTCAATTCAAGATAATACCTAAACTTGGGGAAACAACCTAAAATTTTAAATTCTTAAAAATCAACTTGTTATGCTTGATTCTCTAATGTCTTAAAGTTTAACAATCAATGCATAATTGCCTATGTTTTAATTCAAGATATATCAATCAAAATTATCAGTCAATCAAAATTCATCTTAAACATGATATGAGAGATTTACAAGAGAACAAAGCAGTATTCAGGGGTTTTTCGGATAATGAATAAGATTACCCCCCCACACTTAAGATGTACAGTGGCCTCAATGTACAAGGATAGATATATGGAAAAAATTAGAAAATCATAAGATAGGGAGAGAATTGAAACTTCCTGAGTACTGAATGAATGTCCCTGTTTGTAGTTATAGAGGTGGAGGAGGATACTCCAGTGGTGGTAGAGGTTGGGTACCACAAGTGCTGTGCCAAAAGGATATTATATCTCTATATTGAGCAGGGCATGGCAGTCATGGAGAACCTTTTCCAATATATTTTGAAGTTCCTAAGTGATTGTGAGCTTTGGAGCTCTTTATAACTGTGATAAAAGCCAGAACTTTTTAGAGGATATTAGGAAGAATAATTACTTGTAAAGGAATAGTCGAAATGAAAAATTGTGAGATAAAAATTATAAATCCTAATAAAAGTAAGATGAAAGAACAATAAAAAGTGGTCTTAAATAAAAACAGAAACATAAAATAATAAATAAAAGGTTCTAAACATCTTCATCGTTGGATGGTTCGTGAGGTGGGACTGATGATGAGATGTGGAGGTGCTGACAAATCTGCTATAGAGTAGCATCAATGTTGTCAAATCTTTGAAAACACTGCTGCTCGAATCTGTTAAGGCACACAGAGATGTCAGCATATGAAGCTGCCGCATAAACTGACCGAGAAGGTGGTGGTGGTGGCTGGAAAGGTGGGTCCTCGTGTTGGGTAGGGACATCGTCAGTAATGTCCTCTGGAGCCTCTTCCTCGGTGGATTGGGCGAGACAATATTGGGGAGGGTAGGTTCCTCGGCGCCTCCCGATCATCCTCATGCTAAGCATGCTCGAGATGCCTTGTAGAGACATCTGGCCAATAAGGGTCAGAGATGATTCTTAGGCCGCAGTGTTGAGAAGTCTGAAGTGTCGTGCCAGTCGAGTCACGTAAGGGCCAATGAAGATGACTCCCCTTCGATGTCGCTCCATCTGGTGGTGTATGGCAAGGGCGATAAAGTAGGCGAGGTCGATGACGGCCCGTTTGACATACATTATAAATAATAGACGTCGAGGGTAGTGACGATGCCGGTGCTCTCCCTCCGCCTTGTCAAAGTGTGAGATAGAATAGAATGGAGGTACCTTAGGGATGGAGGGAGAGATGAGGCCTTGGTGCGACTAAGGTCGTAGGTGGCCGAACGTGGGACAAGGGCGTCCCAACAACGTGAGGGAGAACGATGGATGTGGCGGTCTAGAGCATGTAGGTCATTCTTCTCTTTGAACTCCTCGGTATAAAGACCCAATGCAGTGCCAAACTCAAAAATGCTTAGTTGGCAGACTAATCCACCTAAACGAAACTGGACTGTGCCGGGATCATCGTAGTTTGTCATCACTGTTTGAAGATGAAATGTGGAACATAGCTCTATCGTCGCTGCTAAGTATGTCGGCTCGATTATCCCAAAGAATAGCTCTTAAGGGTTGGTGGTAAGGAGGGCTCGGATTGCATCAGCCAATTGCACTTGTTAGATAGCAGCCCAATTGATGCAGCGGCCCGTTGTTAAAGGTCGGGCATGTAGTATCTGAAAAAGTTACTCTTGGGGCCCGTTGGGGAATTTTAGGAACAGGTGGCGAATTTTCGCGGTAGGACCCGAGGAAGATGACGTTCCCTTCCTTTTCTTTGAGGCGGGGACAGCGGCTTTCTTTCCTCGTAAAGAAGACATTGTGAACCTATAATTAGAATCATTGAATCGTCTTGATGAGTAAAGATGGGAAAATAAACCTAAATTGTAAGAGGAAAGAGGCATAGATATTTTCAGCCACAAAAATTAAAATAATGAGTTCATTAACATACTCTTGTGGCATTAGCATTATGGTATGAATCAAAATGACAAAGAATGTAATGCAATATATTAAATAGATGAGAGGATAGCAACACAAAAGGCATGAAAATTTCAACTACCCTTATCAGGAAAATTGTACTTCTAACTGAACAAATGGAGTAGAGAATGCATGCAGTGACTAAGAAAAAGATGATGGATATTCTAGATTATTAAATGATAAAAATATAGAAATAAAATCAAAAACTTGCATATTATCATGATAAATAGCCCTAAAAAGAAAAGGAAGAAGTAAACAAACGCTAGGAAGAGGAGAAAATACGTCAAAAACAAAGTTAGAGGCGGCGCACGGGCATGGCGAGGAGGCCGTGTGGACTTGCAGCGACTGGGGTTAGGGTTTTTGAGTGGGGAAGACAATGAATAGTGCAACCTATTTATAGATTTTGGGGCACAAAGCCAGGGGACACGTCCGTGTGTCTCAATTTCAGCCCGTGTGTTTCGCGTTTTCCCTATTTTTGGTGAGTCTAAAATTTGACACACGCCCATGTACCTCGGGTGTGTTGGTGCACACGGCCGTGTCGCACGACCGTGTCTTACTTCGTTCGCTTCTCCCACGCTCGTGTATGTAAGCCCTACGCCCGTACTAATTTGACAGGTTCGACCACAGGTGCTCGACACGGGTGTGTCGTACGCCCATGCTAGTTTCTCAATTTCAACCACAGTCCTAAGGCACGGGCATGTCACACGCTCGAGTTGTTTTGGTAGGTTTGCCAACGGCCATGTCGCACGACCGTGACGTTTTATCGTCGCTCGTGTTTTGGGAAAATCTTTGCCTTGTTTCCACACGGTCCTAAGCACGCCCATGTGCTTGGCCGTGTCTCTGTGGTGAACCTGTTTTCAAGAGCTCCATTAGTAGGTCAGGTGTTAAACACTAAAATTTAAAGAAATTAATACAGTTAGTGCTCGGGTTGCCTCCCGAGAAGCGCTTATTTATAGTCTAAGCTTAACTTACCTCTCCGTTGAATGGTCATGGTCGTTTACAGAGTTCGTACTCCTCATTCCTGCTATCAATCTTATCAAAATAAGGTCCTTAAGAGTGCCGAACTTGGGATGACTTACCTCTACTGTGCCGAATGGAAAAATATTAAGTACTGTAAGAAGGATTTCTTCATTCGGGTTGGTAGTGATAATGTGAGGCTCTGCGGCATCTAGTAAGACTTTATCTCCAACCTTAAGTAAATTTGGGGAGGTATCGAGCTCATTCTGGCATAGTTTTGGTTTATCGTGTGTTCTATGGGCTCGCCATTCGTCTAGCTCCTCTATATGTAGCCTTCGTTCTTTATGAATGAGTCCTCTGTTGTTACTGGAACATGGCTCGTGAACTTCTTTCAAACTTAATTTCTGCAAAATAGGTTGCGTCATATTGTCAGTTTCAGTAGACTGGTGTGGACAATTACCTTCAATATTCAATGTGTTGCCAGAACTATGAGCTTGAAGGTTGACTGTCTCGTCTCCTACATGAAGGGTGAGCTCACCCGTGCTAACATCAATAATTGTTTTAGCAGTTGCTAAAAAGGGCCTCCCTAAAATCAAAGGGGTGTTGTCATCCTCCTCTATGTCTAGAACAACAAAATCAACGGGAAATATGAACTTATCTCTTTTCACTAGTACATCTTCAATAATACCCCTAGGAAATCTTATAGTTTTATCTACCAATTGAATGCTCATCCTAGTTTGTTTAGGTTTCCCAAGACCTAGTTGTTTAAACATTTTGTAAGGCATGACGTTAATACTAGCCCCTAAATCAGCTAATGCATGATTCACATCTAAACTACCAATTAAGCAAGGAATTGTAAAACTCCCTGGATACTTCAATTTGTGAGGTAGCTTATTCTGTAGAATAGCTGAGTAAACTACGTTTAGCTCCACATGCGACGCTTCATCCAACTTCCGCTTGTTTGCTAAAAGTTCTATTAAAAATTTCATTGCATTTGGCATCTGCGACAGAGCTTCAATAAACGGTAAGTTAATATGTAATTTTTTCAAAAGTTTAAGGAATTTACCAAATTGTTCATCTGAGCGATCTTTCCTTGCCGCATTAGGGTATGGCACACGAGGTTTGTATTCTACCTTTACCGTTTTGTTTTCATTATGACTTACCTCACCATTACCTTTGCTTACCACATTTTCTAGCCTCGGTCCTGGCTCAGGCTCAACGAATCCTTCTTTATCTTACACATTAATTGCATTGAGCTGTTCCCTTGGGTTAGGTTTAGTATTGCTTGGCAGGCTACCTTGTGGTCATTCGGATATTAGCTTGGACAGCTGACCTATCTGGGTCTCGAGCCCCTGGATCGATGCTTGTTGATTTTTAAGGGCTGTCTCGGTATTCTGGAAACGAGTTTTTAACATCGAGATGAATTTGGATAGCATCTCTTCAAGGTTTGGTTTCTTTTCCTGTTGATAAGCTGGCTGCTGAAAACCCTGAAGATTTTGTGGCCTTTGATTTCCTTGACCACCGCAAGAGAAATTTGGGTGGTTCTTCCAACCTGCATTATAAGTATTACTATATGGGTTATTTTGAGATCTAAAATTATTGTTACCCATATAGTTGACTTGTTCCTCTTCGATTGTAGGATTGAACAATTGATATTCTATATGTACACCTCCTCCACTTGGATCACACCTCATCATTAGATGTACCTGCGCAGAACCAAGTAAACCATCAATTTTTTTATTTAGAAGTTCTACCTGATTTGTCAACATAGTAACCGAGTCAACGTTATAAACTCCTGCTATCTTCGTTGGCTTAGTCCTCATGACTTGCCACTAATAGTTATTTAGTGACATCTCTTCAATAAATTCGGAAGTCTCTTCAGGTTTTTTGTTGTTGATGGTTCCACCAGCAGCTGCGTCAATCATCTGTCTTGTCGAGGGATTCACACCATTGTAGAACGTTTGAACTTGTAGCCATAGAGGTAACCCATGTTATGGGCATCTTCGCAGAAGGTCCTTGTATCTCTCCCATTCATCGTAAAGTGTTTCTAAGTCCATTTACACAAAAGAAGAGATATCATTACGTAACTTAGCTATTTTTGCTGGCGAAAAATATTTTAATAAAAATTTTTCGGTCATTTGTTCCCAAGTGGTAATGGACCCTCATGGTAACGAGTTCAACCACTGTTTAGCTTTGTTCCTCAGTGAAAAAGGGAATAACCAAAGGCAAATAGCATCATCAGAAACACTATTAATTTTGAAAGTGTCGCACAGTTCCAGAAAACTTGCCAAGTGAGTGTTGGGGTTCTCATCCTACAAACCATCAAACTGAACAAATTACTGTATCATCTAAATCGTGTTAGGTTTCAGTTCAAAATTATTTGCAGCAATAGCAGGCCTAACTATACTTGACTCAGTTCCTGTAAAATTAGGTTTAGCATAATCATACATAGTACGAGGAGCAGGATTCTAATTTGCTAATTCAGCGGGTATGGCTGGAGGTAGCTGATTGTCTTGATTTTCAGCCATCTCCTCAATTGTAGTTGAGATATTGTGCTCTTGCTCTTCTTCTATGTATCTTAAGCTGTGCCTGATTTCTCATCGGTTTCTACGAGCTGTACAGTCAATTTCTTCGTCAAAAAGCAATGGTCCTGTCGGGTTTCTTCTAGTCATAAACTATAAAAACCTGCCAGGAGAAAGAAATAGAAAATTAGTAAATTAGCACAAAATAAAAGTTAAATTGCAAGAAAAATAAATGGCTAAAGTAATAAAAATTGAGTGTTCCTAATATCTTAGTCCCCGGCAACGACGCCAAAAACTTGACCGTGATTTTTCGTGATAAGTTTTATAAATTTATAATGAATCGTTCTTGAAACTAACTATTATCACTGATAAACCGTAATTTATACATATTTATAACCCATGCTTAACGCATTTTATGAATGATTTCTCCTTAGATTTGGTGAATTCGATGCTCCTAATGCATTAATTTCATGTTTTATTCTCAGATAGGCATAGGAGAATGAAAGGAACGAGAAACGGGCCAAAAATGGAGAAAATGGGCCAAAGCACGAAATCAACACAGCCTAGACCTCTTCACACGGGCAGATCACACGGTCGTGTCAATTTGGCAGAATTGAAGCACAATTCACACGGGTATAACACACGGCCGTGTACCTCGAACACAGCCTGAAGTTATCGCACACGGGCGTGTCCCTGCCGAGCCCAAGTTAAGTCCAATTCGGAAAAGGCCACTATTGAGGGTTCTAAGGCATTCCAAAGCCTATAAATACACCCTAAAGGAGGAAGAAAAGGGAGACGGAGAATAGGGAGTAAGGAATTACTCAGGGAAGTGATTGATCCATCTCGAAAGCGGGGCCACCATCAAGATCGAAGATCTCCTCAACCTCCCCTTCAAGAGTTTTGGGTTTTCTTTATGTTTTGTAATTTTTATTATTCTAATATGTGTTCTTGTTTAGTTATGAACTAAACCCCTAAATAACTAAGGGGGATGAAACCTATGACTAAACCTTGTTATTGTTTCTGAATCGTATGATAAATATTTAACTTGTTCTTAATTACGTGTTCTTAATTCTTGGTTTGGTATTTCAGGATATCACTTCAAGTTACTACTCTTAGTTGGAGGAGGAATAAACCCTGACTAAGAGTAACCTTGTCATAATTAAGTGGAGTTGATTGCGAGCCTAGAGATAGGGTGACAAGATTTTGCCAGATTAGGGTGAAACCTAATAAGGGAATCCATAGATCGAGTTAATGCAACCCTGGGGTGTTAATTAGAGAAAAGTCTTGGTTATTCAACCTAGGAATTAGACGTTATTAGTCTTGAATAGGGATAATAACATAACTTAGGGATTTCTACAGAACAAGTTAAATGAATAAATCATCCAGTTCGGAGCCGGAATAACAAATACAAGTCTAGGTGGATTTTTTCCTTAGGTATTGTCTCAATCAATCGTTTTCCCCAAAAGTAATTTCCCAATTCTATTTTCTGCAAGTTCTTAGTTTAATTAGTTAGTTAAAACAAACCTCTTTTCTTCGGCTAGATAATAAAAAGACAGTCATTACTAGTACTCCTATTCCTTTGGGTTCGACAATCCGGTCTTGCTAAAGCTATACTACTATTCGATAGGTACACTTGCCTACGTTGTGATTGATCGTCGATTTTTCGTGTGATAAGTTTTATAAATTTATAATGACTCGTTCTTGAAACTAACTATGATAACGACGTGAGGCAAATCGTACCTATCGAATAGTATTATAGCTTTAGCAAGACTCGATTGTCGAACCAAAAGGACTAGGAGTACTAGTAATGATATCTTTTTATTATCTAGCCAAGAAAAGAGGTTTGTTTTAACTAACTAATTAAACTAAGAACTTGCGTAAAAATAGAATTGGGAAATTACTTTTGGGAGAAACGATTGATTGAGACAATACCTAAGGAAAAATCCACCTAGACTTGTATTTGTTATTCCTATTCGAATCGGATGATTTATTCATTTAACTTGTTCTGTAGAAATCCCTAAGTTATGTTATTATCCCTATTCAAGACTAATAACGTCTAATTCCTAGGTTGAATAACCAAGACTTTTCTCTAATTAACACCCCAGGGTTGCATTAACTCGATCTATGGATTCCCTTATTAGGTTTCACCCTAATTCGGTAAAATTTTGTCACCCTATCTCTAGGCGCGCAATCAACTCCGCTTAATTATGACAAAGTTACTCTTAGTCAGGGTCTATTTCTCCTCCAACTAAGAGTAGTAACTTGAAATGATATCCTGAAATACCAAAACAAGAATTAAGAACACATAATTAAGAACAAGTCAAATATTTATCATACGATTCAGAAATAATAACAAGATTTTGTCATAGGTTTCATCCCCCTTAGGTATTTAGGGGTTTAGTTCATAGCTAAACAAGAAAACATCTCAGAATAACAATAAATACAAAACATAAAGAAAACCCAAAACTCCTAAAGGGGAAATTGAGAAGGGATCTTCAGTCTTGATAGTGGATCCGGCTTCTGAGATGGATCAATCGGCTTCCTTGGAGTAATTCCGTACTTCCTATTATCTGTCCCCCTTTTCTTCCTCTTCTGAGGTGTATTTATAGGCTTTGGAATGCCTTAGAACCCTCAAAAGTGACCTTTTTCGAATTAGACTCAACTTTGGTTTAGCAGGAACATGCCCGTGTGTGATAACTTTAGGCCGTGTTCGAGCCTGTTAAATTGGCACGGGCGTGTGTTCTACCCGTGTGAGTCGTGCTTAAATTCTGCCAGATTGACATGGCCGTGTGAGCTGCCTGTGTGAGGAGGTCCAGGCCATGTTGATTTTGTACCTTGGCCCATTTTCTCTATTTTTGGCCCGTTTCTCGTTCTTTTTGCTCTCCTATACTTACCTAAGGATAAAACATGAGATTAAGGCATTAGGAGCATCAAATTCACAAAATCTAAGGAGAAATCATTCATAAAACTTGGTAAGCGAGGGGTAAAAATATGTATAAATTACGTTTTATCACTAAGTCCCTATACATGCCATAGACTTAAAATACTTGCATTCACTTATACCCAAATGATAGCTTGATAGTATGATAGAATCTCCGACTATCTCCAACCCAAGCTAGGTTGGTGACCCTATAAAATGAGGAAAAGGGAGGGGGTAAGCTATATAGCTTAGTAAGCTCGTATGAAAATAATAAGAAATTTATTAACGTGTTTTCAACAATTCTCACAATATGTTCTCAAGGTAATACAATCATAATTGCTCATAATTCCACTATTTACTTATGTTCATATCAAGCTGTCCATTCGAGTCACAGTCACTAAATTATTTATATCTGGAGCTATGGAACTCTAAATTAAGATATGCTAATTTTTCCAAATACTAAACTCGTATATATTATTACCATAAAATTTTCAAAATTTTTGGTTTAGCCAATAAGTACAGTTTATTCTTTAAAGTCACCCTATTTTGTTGTTTGACAGTTCCGACCCCTCTTCACTAAAAATTAATTATCTTCTCATACGAGATTCAGATGATGTTCCTGTTTGTTTCTTTTGAAAATTGACTATTAAGTATTTTAAGCATATAAATTATAACCCATAATTATTTTTTTACAATTCTGGCTCTATCTCACAAAAATTCAAACATCTCATAATATGAAATTCTTTTGCTTACACCGTTTCATTATATGAAACTAGTCTCAATAAGCTTTAATTTCATATCTTATTCAACCTTAATTCGATTTCCACCATTTTTGGTGATTTTTCAAAGTCACACAACTGCTGCTGTCCAAAACTATTTTATTACTAAATTTCACTCTTTCATGTTTTCTTTGTAGTAACTTTCGTTGTAACACTTACTCCATATCAACCTTACCAAAGTTCTATCACATATCGAGCACATTGCTCATAAGTTTACACACACGTACTTGCACTTATTCATCACATAGTCATATTCAATTACACCTAGTCATTTTCCGTTGAACACATTGGAATAATAACGGATACCCGGTGGCCTGCACATAGTACCACCCTTGTAGTCAAAGCTACCTTCTTCACAAAGTGGCCTTTACATAGTACCACACTTGTGTCACTAGTGACATGTCACTTGTATCCTATTCTGTTACTAATGTTCAACCGGGAAATTTCTCACTTTTTGATACTTGTCAATTCTATTCAATATTCAGCCACATTTCATAAAACATAATAATGTGATAACGTAAGTAAAAAAGATGCATTATTTATATACAAACTTACCTCGAAAGTAAAATCGGTGAAAAGGACTTATTTGTAAATTACTTATTTTTCCCCAATTTAGATCCGAACCTTATTTTTCTTGATCTAAAACATCACATTTAACTTATTTAATCATTATACTAATCAACTCAGCCCAAAAATCATATTTGGAAAAAATTACATTTTTGCCCCTAAACTTTGTCATATTTAGACTTTTGCCCCTAGGCTCGTAAAATGATTTTCATTCAATTTCTCTATACTTTAAGCCTATTCGAACCATTTTCATAACCATAACATCCCAAAATTTCCATTAAAACACACTTTTATGACATATTTTATATCTTTTACAAATTAGTCCTTTTGGGCATTTTCACCGAAAATCACTTAGTAAAAGTTGTTTCTCTAACCATAAACATGCATTTTCTACCATTAAACATCAAAATACGCACATATTCATCATGTTTCAAAACCCTAGACTTTAACCATATCTCAAATTAGTGGTAGAAATAAATAGATCTTGTTACGAGGATTTTAAAAACGTAAAAATCATTAAAAACGGGGCTAGAACGGACTTACAATCGAGCTTGGAAGCTTGAAAAATCCTAGCCATGGTTTCTTCATGCAAGTTTTGTCCAAAGGGTTGAAGACGGACAAAAATTGACTTTTAATTTTGTTTTTAATTCATTTTAATAATTAAATGACCAAAATACCCTTAATGAAAAACTTTGGGAACATGCCTAACCATGTCCATTTTTTCCACCAACTTAAAAAATGGTCTAATTACCATATAAGGACCTCCAATTTAAAATTTCATAACAATTGGACACCTCTAGCATGTAGAACTCAACTTTTGCACTTTTACAATTTAGTCCTTTTGACTAAATTGAGTGCCCAAATGTCAAAATTTTCGAACGAAATTTTCAGAAAATAATTCCATAAAATTTTATACTATAAAAATATAATAAAAATAAACTTTACTATGTCGGATTTGTGATCCCAAAACTACTGTTTCAATTAGACCCAAAATCAGGCTGTTACACAAGTGGTTTTGAAATGGAATTAACAAGAGATTTTATAGTTTCTAGTTTAATGAATTCACTTTAAATTGTATATGCTATTATAAAATTTTTAGTATTTATATTTGGTATATAAATATTATCCCTTTTTGAAACTTTAATCCAAATATATGCAATATTTTAATTTGTTAGGTTTATGTTTTCTATGTTATGCTAATATTTAATATAGGTTATATATTTAAATTGCATTTTAAAATAAAATAATACAAATGTGTTAAAATCATTAATTAAAAATAAAAAAATATTTTTAAAATAATACAATTGTGTCAATATCTAATTACAAATATTTAATGATTATATTTGAATATTAAATATAGTTAATATATTCTAATTAAATTTAATAAATATTTAATATTAATTACTTAGAAATATTTGAAAATAATATTATATATTAAAATATTAACAATAAGTTATAATAAATTATTTTTTATATTCTTGCTCAAATATCATAATATTAACTAATTTGGACATTATTTAAATGTATATTTGTTACTTTATAATATCATGTCTAAAATGGACGTTTTATTTCTGAAAAGCACTTTTTGACAGCAATACTAAACGCTTAAATTTTAAACAAAACTTCTCAAAAGCACTTCTTAAAAGCACTTTTCAAAAGCAATTGTAAACTAGCCCTTAGTATTGTACAATAAATGCTGTAATGGTAAATAGAACTTAGGGTTTGAAGCATTATGCTAGCATTGATGAAGTTGCAAGCTTATTCATTCATGCTTATGAATTGTCGATGCAATATTCTTTCATTTGAATGTGGTTTATCTGTTGGGAATTTAGAGGGTTCAAGTTGCTAGAATGATCATTTGCCTTAGTAATATTTTTGTAGCCTTGTTAGTTTCTGTTTTACTTGAGGACAAGTAAAAAATCAAGTTTGGGGGTGTGATAGCACTAGAAAGAACACAGATTTCCCGCTTACTTATTGGTTAAATTGTTCCCATTTAGTTATCCTTAGCATACATTTTAACATTTTCAGTTTAGTAAATTGCATTTTATAACTCAGTGAATCCTAGCCTATTTTATCCTTAATTTTGCTATCTTATTGCATTAATGTTGCTGCATGAGTTAATTCCAGATTGTGTCCATAATTATTGCCGCACCTGACAGCTATCCGGATAAGAACCAAAACTGCATGAGTTGTCCAGTCTAGTATAACCAACCTGTACATGCAAGAACAGAATAATTTTGGGGAAAGGACACCTATATTGTGGAGGAGGACATAAAAGGTGGACGTAAGAAGAAAAGTTGGCTGCTTTTAGCTTTTTTTCTGGATCATTGTCTTCATCATCCTACCTTGAAGCTTGCAGCCATGGCAGCTTAAGCCACTCATAAGTGAACTAACGTGAAAACCAAATGCAGACTAGCTTCTAACGAGGAGACCTAAGTGCGGGACAAAAGGGAATAGAGAGATTCAGTCGAGTTGTCTAGGGACAGTATTCTCCACTCGATTCTTTATTATTTCCTTCTAATGCTAGTGATTACTCTCTATTTTCTGTTTGTATGGAAGTACACATGAATTCTTGATTAAATGTTATCTTATTCAGTCTTTCTTTTATTATTTAATCTTGGGGTTTGAATGTTTTCTAACACGGAAATGTTATTGCAGTCACTATGTAACACCCCAACCCCGGCCTAGACGTTATGGCCGAATTTGGCGATGCTACATGATAGTGCTTTCAAAAACTAAATCGTTAATAAGTCATTTTTGTTATCTTAACTAATCTTTAAATCCAGTTATTTGTTTCCAAAACATTATCCTTTTATTTACACGTTGTTATAAATTGTGGAAGCTTTTAAAACAATTTACGTAGTGGTGAGTGTTTTGAAAGAAAACATTTGTAACTTTTGAAAACCCATGTTTCCCTACCACTAGTGATTATGAATTATAAGCAATCCCAAATTAAAGTAAAAATCTATAAAGGCCTTATTACAGTAAAAATACCCCAAATAATAATACTTATAATCATAATCAAATACGAAAATAGATGCGGTTTTATGGCCACCTTTGAGTCCCTCGCTGCACCGATCCACTTATGTTTGGGGATTACTGCACAGTTAAGCAAAAGGGGTGAGTTCACAAAAACTCAGTATGTAGTCCCCATACGCAAAAATAGATAGTATACAAATAATCATAGTCTGGGCATAAGCCCTTTTTCAGTAATAGTGCCAGTCTAGTTTGGGCCTTAGCCCATCTTAGTATAGTAACAGTCATGTATATGCAGTCACAAGAATCCTACCCAACCAGTCTCTACACTCCATCTCCGTCTAACCCTACACTCCATGTGGGGATATAATCAACCCACCCAACCCTACACTCCATGTAGTACCGAATGCAACACTTTATAGTAATATGCAGCTGAGCTGCCAGTAAATCAGGCTCGAGGCCTTTCAATACACTTCCTCTAAATAGTATAACCCCCAACCCAATGCAATGCAATATACAACATATCATGCCAAATCATGGTATCATACATGCAATCAGTACAGTTTTAGCAGCATGCCTAATATACAGTCATTTAGATGTCTATATCACATAAGGTTATAACAGTCATTTCAAGGGTCTAAGTACACTTACCGACCCTACAGTAGGTTCAGAGTCGTCTCAGGGACCCGTGCAACCTTAGCAGTTTAACAGTGAAAATGGGCTCGTAAGACCATGTTGTTTACCCGTGTGGGCCCACACGCCCGTGTGGCCCACACGACCCAAATCAGTTCGGCACGTATACTGTAGATGGCCAGCCTCATTGACCACACGCCCGTGTTTGATCACACGGCCTACCACACGGGCAACCGCATGCCTGTGTGGAGTCGACAATTCTTATTTCCAGCTTTTCGCTGATTTCAGTTTGCGTGGTTATGTTTACACACCTGGCTACGAAAAATGCGTACACCATTCTTGAGCACTCCAAACCTATAGTCAATCATAATACACAATTATTCACTTAACAACTGGATTAAAACAACCCCTCAACAACACTTGTCTAAAAGATCGATTGCCACTTGTCTTGTTTGAAAAACGGAGGCCTTGCACACTCAAACAGTTGTAAAAGACTGATCACCAGCTCCTTAGTGATTACCTGCATTCCAACTGAATCCTATTAATAATTATCCACACTAACAATTTGAACCAAATGAATATCAAACTTACCAAAAACGCAAAACCGAGTAAAGAAGATGGGTCAATTGAATGCTAAAACTGAAAAGGAAAGAGACCAAGGTAACCACAATTCGGTAGAGAGCAAACTCAAAGTTCTGTAGCAATGAAAAAAAGAAAAGAATCGGCAAAAAAGGGGGAAAGAACGTCTCTCGCGGGGAGAGAGACAAGGTCAAAGGGAACAAAAGATATAGCAACCACACACCTAGCGATATTTCACAGAGGTTTTCAGGATTAACAAAATACAACGAAGCACTGGGGATGGAAAGCAAAAAGTGTTGGAACACCGGTGCCTCCAAGGCCAGTGAAAAATAAAAAAAAAATTCTGGCGATCCAAACCAAGGATCCAGGTGTGAGGAACAAATCGGGGTGATAAAAAGGTTTCGAAATTACCAAAACTTCAATCTGAGTAGAAAGCGATGCCTAGGCAACAGGAATGCTGAACCACTATCGAACCAAGCCGCAACCTTTTCTGATGTCGGCCTCTACGTAGTCACCCGATTGACAATGAACGGTAGAAATCCCAGAAAACTATTTTCAGGGAGTATTTTGCTAAACAGCTGCTAGACCACTTTGCATATTTTCGGGCTAGTTTTTATATATCCTTTTTAGGGTTTTTACCCTTGCTATATATAACTCCCTCTTAATTGGTATATATTTATAACGAATTTTAATTGATTAAAATTAATCCGAACATAATAATTATCATTCAAATAAATATAATAATGTTTAACCGAAAAATTATAATTACATTAATTATAATAAAGATTTCGGTAAACTATATTTATTTAAACTTATATATGAACTAAATTCATATATCAATAAAATTATGTTCTGATTATGTGTACAACATCCTTGTACATATAGTATGTTCAACAATTTGATTGCCCAATTAAATTAATTCTATAATTAATTTAATTCATGTGACAACCAAGCAATATACCAACTATGTTTTACCTCGTTCATTTCAACCATAGGGTGTGACCCTATAGGTTCTTGTAGCGCGTTAGCGATAATATTAGAACGATTCTAATGTTACAAACAATGAGTGGCATCTAGCAATGCATCAATGCTACCTAAGTTACAAGAAGTCATGATTCGACATAACCTTTTGTGATTAACCTTTCATGCATTAATCCTTAAGTCCTATATCTTTGGAATGGACACAAGTCATGGAATAGTCACACTTGCATAGTCCATCCCATGTTTCTTGATACCTTGAGTAGACTATGATACACAAATAAGTATGACATCTCATATCAACTTATTTGAGCATGGCCATGCATTTCTAGCCTCACTCAATCAAGTGGCACGAGAGATATTACGCCATTATGTAGGAGGGACTTATCCTATATTGATCAACTATATCCTCAACATAGATTGTGGTATATCCAACATCAGTCTTTGTATAACAACCAGTTACGGTGTTTGTTTGATTGTATCAAAATATACAACTCACGATGTTGGGATAAAGATGATCTCAAGTATGAGGATCATATACATATTAATCACTATGAGTAATGTTGTGACAATTACATAATAATCAAAGAAACATACTCATAGCGGGTCAGTCCAATATGTTGTTCTCTAACACACATATTCATGCATTGATTCTGACACTCCATATCAATGACAACTCTTTATCATCAATCAACTACATGTTAGTCTTAATGCATTATTATTGTCCTAGCCAACAACAATACTTGACTAAGGATCTTTTAAGAATAATCATATTATTCTCAGGACATTATTATAAAAAGTTTATTTATGCACACAGAAAAGAAACTGGAATAATAATGGCAACGCCTTATATTAATAAACATGATAAACCAAGTATGTTATTACAACCATCTCGTGATTGATCTTTGGGCATACTCTTACAATCTCCCACTAACACTAAGGCCAATCACTTATATATCTAATACCAAGTGACTTAGTGTGACGATCATGCTTCTGCTATGTTAGAGGCTTGGTCAGGGGATCAGCAATGTTATCATCTGTAGGTACTCTGCATATCTTTACATCCCCTCGATCGATAATCTCTCGAATAAGATGGTAGCGCCTAAGTATATGTTTGGATCGTTGGTGAGATCTGGGTTCTTTTGCTTGTGCAATGGCTCCATTGTTATCATATCGGAGTTCTATAGCATCTGATATGCTAGGCACAACCCCTAGTTCAGTAATGAACTTTTTGATCCAAACCCTTCTTTTCTTTGCCTCACTAGCCGCAATATACTCACCTCTCTGTTGTAGAATCACTCTCAGACTTTGCTTTGAACTCTTCCACTCACAAAGACACACCATTAAGGCAAAACACAAAAGCTAATTGCGATCGAGAATCATCCTTGTCGGTTTGGAAGCTGGGACCAGTGTAACCTTTTACACTTAACTCTTCCTCACCTCCATATATTAGGAACGTATCCTTAGTTCTTCTTATGTACTTAAGGATATTCTTGACTATGGTCCAGTGACCTTCACCGAGATCTACTTGGTACCTGCTCGTCATACTTAAGGCATATGAGACATTTGGACGGGTACATAACATGGCATACATGATAGATCCAATAGCAGAAGCATATGGAATTTTACTCATGCGTTCTCTCTCTTGTGGAGTTGAAGGACACATTTCCTTCGAGAGTGAAATACCATGTCTCATAGGTAGGAATCCTCTCTTAGATTCTTCCATATTGAACCTTTTCAATACTTTATCTATATATGTACCTTGACTTAGACCTAGTAGTCGTCTTGATCTATCTCTATAGATCTTGACTCCTAAGATGTAAGTGGCTTCACCCAAGTCCTTCATAGAAAAACAACTTCCTAACCAAGTCTTAATAGACTGTAAGGTAGGTATGTCATTGCCCATGATAAGTATGTCATCCACATACAGTACCAAGAATGTGATTGTGTTCCCACTAACTTTCTTGTAAACACATGGCTCATCTTCATTGTTGATAAAACCAAACTCTTTGATTGCATCGTTAAAACGAAGATTCCAACTTCGAGAATCTTGCTTTAATCCATAAATGGATCTTTGTAACTTACATATCTTTCCAGCATCCTTTGGATCGACAAAACCTTCAGGTTGTGTCATATACACATCCTCTTCAAGTTTCCCATTAAGGAAAGTTGTTTTGACATCCATCTGCCAGATTTTATAATCATGAAATGCAGCTATGGCGAGTAAGATCCTGATGGATTTAAACATAGCTACAGGAGAAATGGTTTCGTCATAGTCAACACCATGAATTTGGCGAAAACCTTTAGCGACTAATCGCCCCTTGTATGTTTGTACATTACCATCCATGTCGGTTTTTTTTTTTCAAAACCCACTTGCACCCTATAGGTTTAACCCCTTCGGGTGGGTCAACCAAAGTCCAAACTAGGTTTTCATACATGGAATCCATCTCAGATCTCATGGCCTCAAGCCATTTCTCAGAGTCTGGGCTCGCCACCACTTCTTGATAAGTCCTAGGCTCATTTTGATCTATAAGAAGAATGTCACCATGCGTTGTAATGAGAAATCCATATCTCTCAGGTGCATGGCGTTCTCTTAAAGATCTACGCGGTGGTTGTATTTTCTACAGTAGTTACTTGTTCCTCAATTTCTTGTGGAATTTGCTATTGTTCTATCTTTGGTTCATTTGTATCTTGTGATTCTCAAATTTTTTCAAGTTCGATCTTTCTCCCACTTCCTTTTCTAGAAACAAATTCTCTCTCTAGGAAGACACCAGTCCGAGCAACAAACATTTTGTTCTCAGTGGGATTAAAGAAATAATATCCTTTGGTTTCTTTCGGATACCCCACAAAGATACACCTTTCAGATTTTGGTTCAAGCTTAGTAGGCGTCTGACGTTTAACATAAGCTTCGCAACCCTAAATTTTCATAAAAGACATACTGGGACGTTTCCTAGTCCACATTTCATATGGCATCTTTTGAACTGATTTAGATGGAACACGATTTAGTGTGAAAATAGTTGTTTCAACTACATGTCCCCAAAAAGAAGTTGGTAGATCAGCATGACTCATCATGGATCGAACCATGTCTAATAGAGTTCGATTTTTTCTCTCAGAAACTCTATTCCATTGAGGAGTACCAGGAGGAGTAAGCTATGAGACAATCCCACATTCCTTCAAAAGATCATCAAACTCTAGGCTCAAATACTCTCCACCTCGATCAGATCGAAGTGTCTTAATAGTTTTGCCTAGTTGATTTTTTACTTCATTTTTTAATTCCTTGAACTTTTCAAGGGCCTCAAATTTATGGCGCATGAGATAAACATACCCATATCTACTGAAATCATCAGTGAAAGTAATGAAGTAGTGAAATCCACCTCTGGCTTGTGTATTTATTGGTCCACATACATCTGAATGTATTAAGCCAAATAAATCACTAGCTCATTCACTTTTACCAGTAAAAGGAGATTTAGTCATTTTTCCTAATAAGCAAGATTCACATACTTCAAACTATTCAAAAACAAATGAATCCAAGAGACCATCTTTATGGAGTCTGGATATGCGTTTCTCACTTATGTGGCCCAAACGACAATGCCAAAGATAAGTTTGATTTGAGTCATTTATTTTAGATCTTTTAGTATTTATGTTGTAAATGGGATTCATTTGATCTAAAATATAGAGGCCATTAATCAATTGTGCCGAACCATAGAAAACATTATTGAGATAAAAGGAACAACAATTATTTTTAATTATTATCTCAAAACCAATTTTGCCTAAACAAGAAATTGAAATAGTGTTTTTAGTCAAACTAGGCACAAAATAACAATCCTCTAAATTAAACCAAGTCTACTAGGCAAAGATAAAGTATATGTTCCCACAGCTAATGCAGCAACTCTTGTTCCATTTCTAACTCTCAGGTCCACATCTCTTCTGGCCAAAGTCCTACTCCTTTGTAGTCCCTGTACAGAAGTGCAAATATGAGAACCACAACTAGTAGCTAATACCCAAGAAGTAGTAGTTGATAAATTAATATCAATAACATAAATACCTGAAGCAGACGTTCCGCTTACTTTGGCCTTCTCGATTTCCTCAAGATAGACAAGGTAGTTTCGCTTCCAATGTCTAGTCATTCCACAATGAAAACAGTTTCCTTCCTTAGACACCCCACTTTTAGGTTTCAGTGTAGCCTTTCCCTTTCCAAGATTGGGCTTACCTTTGCCTTTGGGCTTTGTCGGGACTTTAGCCTTTCCCTTGCCCTTGTTACGGACCATCAGTATGGGCTCAGGTCCAACCTTTTTCATGTCGCCTTCAGCAGTTCGTAACATACTGAGCAACTGTGGCAGAGTCTTGTCAATTTCATTCATATTGAAATTGAGGACAAATCTGGTTTGTAACTATCCGAACAACGATTGCGAGAATAACATCAGTGGCCAACTCTTGGCTCAATGGAAACCCAAGCTTAGATAGGCCTTCAATATAACCAATCATCTTAAGAACATGAGGTCCTACTGGGCTTCCTTCAGCCAGCTTACATTGGAATAGGGCCTTAGAGATATCGAACCTCTCTTGCCTTGCTTGCCCTTGATATAGTTCTTTTAGGTGCTCGATCATATCATAAGCAATCATATCCTCATGTTGCTATTGAAGCTCAGGATTCATAGTGGCAAGCATAAGACATCCAACGTCTACCATTTCATCGAGATGCTTCTTGTAAGCATCTTTATCAGCCCTCGAGGCATTAGCCGATGGTTCATCAGGAAGTGGTTTTTCAATGACATATAATTTTCATTCTTGTTTGAGGACAATCCTTAAGTTACGGAACCAGTCAAGAAAATTCAAACCATTCAATTTGTCCTTCTCAAGGACCGATCGTAATGAGAGTGTATTAGTGTTTGCAGCCATAATATATCTACAGCAATAAAATATGCGTGTGAATAAATTTACCAAGTTTATATCAATCATTAAAAGGACTTTATTAAATTATGTTCCCACTATTTTATTTCAAAATTAATAACCCTCATATATTAATTTCGGAAAGACTTTCTTGAAAGTATTTCTAGTGGGTTAAGGATCCATATTTCACCTCCTCTTAAGTTAGCTTTGGCTTTACTCTCAAGATTATGGTTATTTAGGTAAGCAACACTTGCTAATTACATCATATGTAACTCCTACAATTTGGTGGACAACTCTTATTCTAATCATCTTATGATTTATCCAATTACTTGCCTCTAGGTTTCTAATCCTATTAGATTAACCTAGTTAAGTCATTAACCAATTTTTAACCGGCGAATATCACTTGTTTATTATTCACGTTTAACCAAGATAAATACTAGTACTTCACTTTGGCAAAACCTACATAGTATTAATCGAGGCCTTAACGAGGGCATAAATTGGAAGGCCATGTTGACTTAATATTTTAATAGAGCGATTTTATTAGAGTGTTACATCTTACCAATTATGGTCTACTTTAGTCCATTTAATCTTTTAATTGATCTCATCAATTAATGGGGTTTAGACATCCATAGCATCTCATACATGAATAAGTAAAGCAATAAATAAATGCAATAGTTATAGCCCATAAACTATGGTGGTTCAACCCAAACCAATGGGAGAACCAAAAGGGAACCTAAAGGTGTAAGCCGTTTCATAAGATGTCGATCCACACTGGTCGGCCTATCTTCCTTCTCGTCTAGTCCACAGCAACTTTTACAAAGTACAAAATTCAGAAACTTGTTTTACATACGAGGGAGTAAGATGAGAAGAGAAATACAAAGGAATAGTTGTAAGGCACGACACGAAAGCCATATTTATAAAATTACAACCTTTTATCAAATAGGTCATCGGGCTATAACTATGCATTTCAAACACCGTGCATTTCAAAAAATAGCATACTTTATACAACGTTTTACTAAGTGAATTATAAAATATCCTTTCAACCTTTTATAGCCCATTAAGTTTATTTATTATAAAACATACTGGGTATGGACCAGGGGTGCGGGGCGGAGCCCCGCGGTGCGAACCGCGAACCCCAGTCAAATGAAACCTCACGATTTGATAACTTTTATCAATAGAATCATGTTTTTAGGATTTTAATCCTTGAGGTTTCATATCGGAACAACCCTTGTTCCACTGGCCAGTAATCTGTTAGTGGAAATTGTAAATGCCACCCCTGCTTCATCACAGATTTCTTAAAGTTAACAGTAAAAACATAAAACTGAATAGGCCATAACATCATGATTAACATTTAATCACTTATCGAAAGGAAGAATTATTAGATTTTATTTAAACGATTTAAACAGGAATAACATAATAAAATTGAAACATGCATCTTATACAATTGCATCATCCAAGTATTTAAGCCCGAGTCCGTATTACATAAGTGGTTCTGATACCACTATTGGAACACCGATGCCTCCAAGGCACAGCGAAAAATTAAAAAAAAAATTCCGGCGATCCAAACCAAGGATCCATGTGTAAGGAACAAATTGGGGTGATAAACAGGTTTCAAAATTACCGAAACTTCAATCTGAGTAGACAGCGCCTAGGCAATAGGAATGCTGAACCACTATTGAACCAAGCCGCAACTTTTTCCGATGTCAGCCTCTACGTAGTCCACCCGATTGACAATGAACGGTAGAAATCCCAAAAAACTATTTTCAGAGAGTATTTTGCTAAACGGCTGCTAGACCACTTTGCATATTTTCGGGCTAGTTTTTATATATATCCTTTTTAGGGTTTTTACCCTTGCTATATATAACTCCCTCTTAATTGGCATATATTTATAACGAATTTTAATTGATTAAAATTAATCCGAACATAATAATTATCATTCAAATAAATATAATAATGTTTAACCGAAAAATTATAATTACATTAATTATAATAAAGATTTCGGTAAACTATATTTATTTAAACTTATATACGAACTAAATTCATATATCAATAAAATTATGTTCTGATTATGTGTACAACATCCTTGTACATATAGTATGTTCAACAATTTGATTGCCCAATTAAATTAATTCTATAATTAATTTAATTCATGTGACAACCAAACAATATACCAACTATGTTTTACCTTGTTCATTTCAACCATAGGATATGACCCTATAGGTTCTTGTAGCGTTAGCAGTAATATTAGAACGATTCTAATGTTACAAACAATGAGTGGCATCTAGCAATGCGTCAATGCTACCTAAGTTACAAGAAGTCATGAGTCGACATAACCTTTTGTAATTAACCTTTCATGCATTAATCCTTAAGTCCTATATCTTTGGAATGGACACAAGTCATGGAATAGTCACACTTGCATAGTCCATCCCATGTTTCTTGATACCTTGAGTAGACTATGATACACAAATAAGTATGACATCTCATATCAACTTATTTGAGCATGGCCATGCATTTCTAGCCTCACTCAATCAAGTGGCCTGAGATATTACTGCCATTATGTAGGAGGGACTTATCCTATATTGATCAACTATATCCCTCAACATAGATTGTGGTATATCTAACATCAGTCTTTATAGAACAACCAGTTACGGTGTTTGTTTGACTGTATCAAAATATACAACTCACAGTGTTGGGATAAAGATGATCTCAAGTATGAGGATCATATACATATTAATCACTATGAGTAATGTTGGGACAATTACATAATAATCCAAGAAACATACTCATAGCAGGTTAGTCCAATATGTTGTTTTCTAACACACATATTCATGCATTGATTCTGACACTCCATATTAATGACAACTCTTTATCATCAATCAACTACATGTTAGTCTTAATGTATTATTATTGTCCTAGCCAACAACAATACTTGACTAAGGATCTTTTAAGAATAATCATATTATTCTCAAGACATTATTATAAAACAATTTATTTATGCACACAGAAAAGAAACTGGAATAATAATGGCAACGCCTTATATTAATAAACATGATAAACCTAGTATGTTATTACAACCATCTCGTGATTGATCTTTGGGCATCCTCTTACAGAAAGTCAGCGAAAATAGGGAAGTATTTGAGGAAGCAAATAGTAGTAAGGGAAGGAAATTTTGGGGAACAAACCAATTTGACAGAGAGAACTAGAAGGGTGAAAATCGACAGGAAAACAACCAAGATGAAAAGCAAGAAAATGACCAAAATCGAAAGAATTGAAAGATTGAGTGGAAAAGTGTTCGGCCAAAGAAAGCAAGAAAGGGTCATTTACTAGAGGAGTAGAAGAAAACAATGTTAGAATAGAAAAAAAAAAGAAAGATATTCGAATGCACCCTCAGTAATAATCGGCCTTCAAGAGAGAAAATGGCTGACAGAAATAGAAATGGAGAGAAAGTACCATCCAAAACCAAAAAATTGAGAAACGACAGTTCAAATTTGGCACCAACACTCCCACTATCCTCAAATTCCCATATTTTCCTCCCCAAAACCCTCAAAATCGTCCACTCCTCCCTCAACCACCTAATTCAAATTCCACTACAACTCTTCAGTAGTCTGATTTGACTAAAACACCACACAGCACTAGCAGCAAAATAAAACACTTCACTGCTTCCACCAGGACTTGAACTTAAGGCCCCCAGCACTTTGCCACAGTACTTAACCACCAGATCAACAGGCCCATTCTATCATGTTATACCTATATTTATTTATAAACCTACTGACTAAAGACAATGGTTTATTCATTTAAAACAAAAATTTTGCACAAGCCAAGGCTTGAACCCAAGACTTCTCAGACACCCCTAGAACACATAACCATTGAAGCAAATACTCAATTATGTCTCAACATAAATAAATAAATATTAAAGATTTTTAGGGCGTTACAACTCTACCCCTCTTAAAGAAAATTTTGGCCTCGAAATTTTTACCTGATCAAAATAGATGAGGATACTATTGTCACATCACATCCTCAGGCTCACATATTGCCTCCTCATAGCTGTGATTACGCCAAAGAACCTTCACCAGTGGGATAGACTTCCTCCTTAAAACCTTTACATCACGATCTAATATCTGAACTGACTCCTCCTCAAAAGTCAGATATGGCCTAACCATAATTTCCTCAGCCAAATTAATATGCGTGGGATCAGAGCAGTAGCATCTCAACATAGAAAATGGAACACGTTGTGAATTCGGTCCAACTCTGGAGGTAACCCCAACTGATAGGCAACAGGTCCCACTCGTCTTAGTATGCGATAAGGCCCGATAAACTTAGGGCTCAACTTACCCTTACGTCCAAACCTCAGTGCCTACTTCCATGGTGAGACCTTGAGAAAAACGAAGTACCCCACAGAATACTCTATCTCTCGACGTTTCAGATCTGCATATGACTTTTGCCTATCTGATGCCGCTTTCAGTCGATCCCGAATCAGTCTAACTTTATCCTCAGTATCAAAAACTAGTTCAGGGCCCAAAACACGCCGCTTACCCAGCTCAGTCCAACATGAAGGTGTGCGACACCTATGACCATATAATGCCTCGTAAGGTGCACCTGTATGCTAGACTGATAGCTATTGCTATAAGAAAACTCTGCTAGTGGCAAGTAATCCTCCCAACTACCTCAGAAATCAATCACGCAACTCCTTAACATGTCCTTCAGTATCTGTATCACCCTTTCTGACTGACCGTCTGTCTGAGGATGGAATGTAGTACTGAAGTCCAATCTTTTACCCAAAGCTTCATGTAACTTCTTCCAAAATCGAGACATGAAGTAAGGATCCTTATCAAATATTATTGAAACTGGTGGCCCATGCAGTCTCACTATCTCCTACACATACAGTTTAGCCAGCTTCTATAATAAGTAGTCTGTACGAACTGGTATGAAATGGGCGGACTTGGTCAACTAATCCACGATGACCCATACTGAATCCTTCTTAGTAGGCGTTAGGGGTAACCCACTAATGAAGTTCATAGTCACTCTCTCCCGCTTCGAAAGTGGAATTTTAATATGCTGTAGTAACCCTGAAGGTAACTGATGTTCAGCCTTAACCTGCTGACACGTCAGACATTTACCCACGAAATCGATAACCTTACGCTTAAGACCCGGCCACCAATATAACTCACGAATGTCTCGGTACATCTTATTCCCGCCAAGATGCATAGCATAAGGACTACTATGCCCCTCTCGCAATATAGACTGCCTCAACACAGATTCTCCCATGGAAACAGAGCACCCTTTCACTATTTAGTCCAAAATCCATAATATCCCCACTTTCAACTTGTCAGAAACGAAGACCCAGTGACTCGTCCTCCAACTATTTACTCTTAATCTACTCAATCAACATCGGTTTAACCTAAAGTTTGGCCAACAGACTACCATCATCAAATAAACTAAAGCGAGCAAACATAGCACTCAGATCGGTCACAGCTCTACGACTTAGTGCATCCGCCACCACATTGGCCTCACCAGAGTGGTATTCGATCATACAGTCATAGCATTTAAGCAGCTTAATTCATCTACGCTACCTAAGATTTAGCTCCTTCTGAGTGAGGAGATACTTGAGGCTCTTGTGATCAGTGTAGATAATACACTTCTCACCGTACAAATAATGCCTCTAAATCTTCAGTGCGAATACCATCGCAGCCAACTCCAAGTCATGCGCCGAAAAATTCACTTCATGAATCTTTAGCTGTCGAGACGCATACGCTACTATCTTACCCTCTTGCATCAATGCACATCCCAAGCTAACATGTGATGCATCGCTATAAACAGTAAACTCTTTCCCAGAATCTGGCTGTATCAAGACAGGGGCCTCAGTCAGAACTTTCTTGACCTTCTCAAAGCTCTCTTGCTGCGTATCAGTCCAGTTAAACGGTACACCCTTACGTAGCAGCTTAGTCAAAGGTGCTGGAATCAGTGAAAACCTTTCTACAAATTGTCAATAATACCCTACCAATCCCAGAAAACTGCGGATTTCAGATACAATCTTAGGTTGCTTCCAATACAAAACAGCCTCAATCTTTCGAGGATCAACCCTAATCCCTTCAACAGATACCATATGGCCCAAAAATGTGACCTCTCGTAACCAGAACTCACATTTACTGAATTTGGCGATACAATCGTTTCTCCCTCAGAATCTACAGAACTACCCGAAGATGTTCATCATGTTCATCCTCAGTTCTCGAATACACCAGGATGTCATCAATAAAAACTACCACAAACCGATCTAGATAGGCTGGAACACTCGGTTCATTAGATCAATAAAATTCACTGGTGCATTCATCAGTCCAAATGGCATCACTAAAAACTCATAATGACCATAACGAGTCTTAAGCGCTATCTTGTATACATTAGCCTCTTTGACCCTCAGTTGATGGTACCTAGATCGGAGATCAATCTTAGAAAAAACTAAAGCTCCTCTGAATTGGTCGAATAGATCATCTATCCTCGATAGGGGGTACTTATTCTGAATGGTCAATTTATTCAGTTGCCAGTAATCAATGTACATATGCATGGATCCATCCTTCTTTTTCACAAACAAAACTGGTGTTCCCCATGGAGACACACTAGGGCAGATGAACCCACAATCTAATAACTCTTGAATCTGAGCTTTAAGCTCTACAAGCTCTTTCGGTGCCATTCTATAAGGGGCGATGGACACCAGAGCTATACCAGGCAGGAGCTCAATCCCAAACTCAAGTTCACGGTTTGGAGGTAACCCAGGTAGCTTATCAGGAAAGACGTCCGGAAAATCTTTAACCATTCTGATATCTTTAATAGAAGAAACCCCAGAATCTGAAACACTAACGTAGGCCAGATACGCCTCACACCCTTTACGAACCAACCTTTCTGCCCTCAGTGAAGAGATCACATTCGACAAGTAGTTCCAACGTTCCCCTATTACAACCACCTCGTCGTCCTCCGCAATTCTCAGTACCATCCATTTAGTGGCATAATCCAAGCTCACTCGATGTTAAACTAGCTAGTCCATTCCCAGTATTAAATCAAACTCTCCAAAAGAAAGTTCTAATAAATCTGCCCTAAAGATAACCCATTGCACCTCTAAAGGAACATCTCTAAACAGTTTATTTACCCTCATCGACTACCTCAATGGACTCGTACAGTAACCTCACTCGTAGTGCTCTCAACCAAGATACCCAAACTCTCAAACACAGTACAAGCTATATAGGAGTGAGTAGATCCTATATCTATCAGTGCAATATAAGGTACATCATAGATAAGAATGTACCCGTGATAACATCTAGAGCATCTCCATCCTCTCAGGGACGTGCAACATAAACTAGAGTTGGTTGCCTCGCATCATTATGCCCAGCACCTCTGCCCTGTGCTCTCTGATTATAGCCCAAACCATTACCACCTCTGGCCTGACCACGGCCTCTCGGTGGCTACTGAACACCCCTCGGAGGTTGTGTAGCACCCAAACCTGGAGCTTGCATCTGATCGGGTCTCCATGGACACTTTTTAATATGATGCTCCAATGAACCGCACCTCAAACATGCCCTAGTCCTTTTCCAGCACTCGCTCTGATGGCGTCTCCCACAATCAGCACAGGATTGCGGTCCAGTAGCAGCAACAGAGGCCCTAACTCTAACTGGTCCATCAACTCTGGCCTTTTCCTTAGGCCTCAAAAATGAACTTGAGGGCTCTGAATCCCTCTTATTCCTACCTCTCTCTTTCTCACGGTTCTGGCGCGCAGTGCACTTCACTTCCTCGGTGATCTTCGCCTTATCAACCAACGCAGCAAAATCGTGCTCCTTCTGTGGGGTTATCAGAACCCATAAACTATCCCTAAGGCCACCCTCAAAGCGAACACATTGTTCATACTCAGTCGCCACCATCCCTCGCGTATAGCGGCTTAGTTACAAAAATTCAGCCTCATATTCAGCCATTGATCTATCCCCTGAGTCAGATTGAGAAACTCTCTCCTACGGGCATCCATGTAACTGGCACCCACACACTTCCCCTGAAAAGTAGTCTTGAAGAACTCCCAGGACAGTCAATCGGGTTGAGTGCCCTTTTTAACCATGAGCCACCGCTGGTAAGCCTCAACTCTTAGCAGTGACACTACACCCTTTAACTTCTTCTCAGGGGTGCAGTCTAGATCATCCATGATCCTCTCTTTGGCCTCAATCCAATACTCAGCCACATTAGGGGCAACTCCAGCAATACCCTTAAAAATCTCAGCTCCATTAGACCAGTCGTTCGTACCGACCACTCGACCTCGACACTCGAGATGTGGGGCCCAAAGAAACCTCTTCGTATTCCTAACATAGCTTGGGATAGCACGTCATCTCCAGTCGTACAATCATAAGACCTATTCTCAGTCACAGGTGAAGCCAACATCTCCCTAGTTTCTACATTAGGTAGGTGGCCAGATGACGAAGACCCAGCTCAAGCATCTCCACGGCCTTCGCCACGGCCTCTTGTACCCCATCTGCGAGTACCTCTAGTGCTCATTATCGAATTGCATTTTATCTGTATTAACAATTTTATGCATCAATGTTACAGTTCCAGTGTTTATTAACAGATATTTTATGGAAAGCAGTATAAGTATTTCAAAGTTTGTTTTCATAGATCGCATTCCTACTACAATTTTATTATCGTCTCAGTGTGTACTTACTAAAGTATTTTTAGTATAGTATGCTATCTATAATGGGCTCAGTATTTACTATCTATAGCATTTTAATGAAAACACATAAAAGTTGCAGAAAACATACAAGATCGGCGCCGGAGACTCAATATACCACATATTAATAAAACTTTTCAAAACATTTCAAATCATTTGAAACTAAAAATTCAAGTTTTAAAACCCAAATCCATAGCCGAGTTTCGCAACTTGACTCTAATACCACTAAATGTAACACCCCAACCCCGGCATAGATGTTATGGCTGAATTTGGCTATGGTACATGATAGTGCTTTCGAAAACTAAATCGTTAATAAGTCCTTTTGTTATCTTAACTAATCTCTAAATCTAATTATTTGTTTCCAAAACATTATCCTTTTATTTACACGTTGTTATAAATTGCGGAAGCTTTTAAAACGATTTACGTAGTGGTGAGTGTTTTGAAAGAAAACATTTATAACTTTTGAAAACCCATGTTTTCCTACCACTAGTGATTACAAATTACAAGCAACGATAAACAAATCCCAAATTAAAATAAAAATCCATAAAGGCTTTATTACAGTAAAAATACCCTAAATAATAATACTTTAATCATAATCAAATACGAAAATAGATGCGGTTCTGTGGCCACCTTTAAGTCCCTCGCTACACCGATCCGCCCATGTCTGGGGATTACCTACACAGTCAAGCAAAAGGGGTGAGTTTACAAAAACTCAGTGTGTAGTCCCTATGCGCAAAAACAGATAGTATATAGATAATCACAATCTGGGAATAAGCCCTTTTTGATATGATAAGCAATCCGGTTTGGGCCTTAGCCCATCTCAATCTGACAAAGAATAATTCACGTATATGCAGTCACAAGAATCCTACCCAACCAGCCTCTACACTCCATCTCCGTCCAACCCTACACTCCATGTGGAGATATAATTAACCCACCCAACCCTACACTCCATGTAGTATCGAATGCGACACTTTACAGTAATATGCAGCTGAGCTACCAGTAAATTAGGCTTGAGGCCTTTCAATACACTTCTTCCGAATAGTATAACCCCCAACCCAATGCAATGCAATATACAACATATCATGCCAAATCATGGTATCATACATGCAATCAGTACAGTTTTAACAACATGCCTAATATATAGTCATTTAGATGTCTATATCATCGTTTCAGGGGTCTAAGTACACTTACCGACCATATAGTAGGTTTATAATCGTCTCGGGTGACCCGTGCAACCTTAGTAGTTTAACAGTGAAAATAGGCTCGCAAGCCCATGTTGTTTGCCTATGTGGGCCCACACGACCCAAATCGGTCTGGCCCGTGTACCGCATAAGGCCAGCCTCATTGACCACACGCTCGTGTTCGATCACACGGCCTACCACATTGGCAATCGCACGCCCGTGTAGCGTCGACGATTCACATTTCTAGTTTTTCACCAATTTCAGTTTGCGTGGTTGTGTTTAAACACCTGGCTACGAAAAATAAGTACTCCGTTCTTGAGCACTCCAAACCTATATTCAATCATAATACCCAATTAATCACTTAACAACTGGATTAAAATGACCCCTCAACAACACTTGTCTAAAAGATCAATTGCCACTTGCCTTGCTTGAACAACTGAGGCCATGCACACCTAAACCGTTGTAAAAGACTGATCACCAACTCCTTAGTGATTACCTACATTCCAACTGAATACTATTAGCAATTATTCACAGGAATAGTTTGAACCAAACGAATATCAAACTTACCGAAAACACAGAATTGAGTAAAGAAGATGGGTCAATTGAATGCTAAAACTGAAAAGGAAAGACACAAAGGTAACCACAATTCGGTAGAGAGCAAAACTCAAAGTCCCGTAGCAATGGAAAAAAGAAAAGAATCGGCAAAAGAGGGGAAATAACGTCTGTCGTAGGGAGAGACAAGGCCGAAGGGAACAAAAGATATAGCAACCACACACTTAGAGATATTTGACAGAGGTTTTTAGGATTAACAAAATACAACGAAGCACTGGGGATGGAAAGCAGAAAGTTGAAAAAAAATAGGGAAGTATTTGAGGAAGTAAATAGCAGCAAGGGAAGGAAATTTTGGGGAACAGACCAATTCGGCAGAGAGAACTAGTAGGGTGAAAATCGAAAGAATTGAAAGATTGAGTGGAAGAATGTTCGACCAAAGAAAGCAAGAATAGGATGTTTACTAGAAGAGTAGAAGAAAACAACGTCAAAATAGAAGAAAAAAAAGAAAGATATTCGAATGCACCCTCAGCAATAATCAGCCTCTAAGAGAGAAAATGGCTGAAAGAAATAAAAATAGAGAGAAAGTACCATCCAAAACCAAAAAATTGAGAAACAACAGTTCAAATTCGGCACCAACACTACCACTATCCTCAAATTCCCATATTTTCCTCCCTAAATCCCTCAAAACGTCCACTCCTCCCTCAACCACCTAATTCAAATTCCACTAAGCTCTTCAGTAGTTCAGTTTGACTAAAACACCCACACAGCACTAGCAGCAAAATAAAACACTCCACTGCGCCCACCAGGACTCGAACTTAAGTCCCCCAGCACTTTGCCACACTACTTAACCACCAGACCAGCAGGCCCATTCTGTCATGTTATACCCTTATTTATTTATAATCCTACTAACTAAAGACAATGGTTTATTCACTTAAAACAAAAATTTTGCACAAGCCAAGTCTTGAACCCAAGACTTCTCAGACACCCCCAGAACACATAACCACTAAAGTAGATACTCAATTGTGTCACAACATAAATAAATAAATATTAAAGATTTTTGGGGTGTTACACACTGACACTGGAAAGTGCAATGAAAGTTTGAGCCAACAAGCATTACAACGGAAGTTGAATGAGGATTAGAGGAATTTAGTCCACTTGTTCTTATTAGTGCCATATTGCCATTATTGGAAGGTGAGATGAGTATGCATGTTTAATTCTCAGATTAAATAGAGGAGTGATAATCTAATAGCCTATTTAGACCCTAATTGAAATAGTAATTTTAGGACCACAAATTCGTGTCAGAAAAATATTTTAATATTATTTGTGGTGTCTACAGCATGTTAATTTATATGTGTGAAAATTTCATGTGAAAAATTTATTGTTTGTGTGCTCGATTTAATTAAAAGGACTTAATCGCATAAAATGTAAAAGTGGCTAAATAATTATTAAAGTGCTACATTGCTATTGTTTTTATAATGTGAAGTCCTTAATGTGAAATTTCACCCTTGAAATCATGCATGGACGGTATTAGACATTAAATATATAGTTTGGTTATTAATTTTATAAGGTTAATATGGTAAAAATGTTAATTAATAATGTTATAATAAAACAAAAATTAAAAAAGCCATACAATTGTTCATCTTTTGGCCAATTATAACAAAGAAAAAGAAAAAGAAAAGAGTTTTGAAGGTTCGGCCCTTGTGTTCTTCAAATTAGGTATGTAATTTGTTCAGTTTTTGATAATTTTTACGTTTTTGAGATCGTTGCTACGAGTACTAGCTGACCCATGCTTGAATTTTTGAATTTGATAATGTGCTCATGAATTTTCATTGTTGATAGCTTGATGATTTTTGTGTTTGATGATGAAAAATAAATATATGTTGCTAGATTGTCAAGTTTAATTAAGTGATTTTTTTATAAAAAATGTCTATTTAGGACTAAATTGTGAATTTTGTAAATTGAGGGATCAAAATGTGCAATAAATGAAACATATGGGCTTGTATGGACTAGGGGTAAATTTAGCCTAACATGAGTGTAGTCAAATTTTGAATATTTTGTGTTTTGTGAAATAGGGACTAATTTGTGAAAAATGTGAAATGTTAGAGGCAAAAGTGTAATTTGCCCATTTATGTGTTTTTGGATGAATTTGATTTAATATTTGATTAAATAAGTTTAATTTATATTAATTTAGATTAAGAAAAGAGAAAATCAGATTTGGACAGGGGGAAATCTAAAGTTGTTGAATAGTCGACCCGGTCTATTTGTCTTCGTACGAGGTAAGTACATAAGTAAATAAATATCGTTAAATTTGATTGTATATATATATCTTATTTGTGCTGAATTGAATTATCACTTATATATGTATGTTTAAGCCAAATTTGTATAAGTATGGGAGAAGTATTTACGAGCCTGAATTGATTGAGTTACAGCGTCCGAAAGTCTCGTACGAACTTTAGGAATAGTTAGGATACATATGTCATGACATAGAATTCCGATATGTGATTCGTGTAAGACCACGTCTGGGACGTTAGCATTGATTTGTGATTTACGTGTAAGACCCTGTCTGGGACAGTGGCATCGATATGTGATTACATGTAAGACCACGTCTGGGACATTGGCGTTGTACAAGCTTTTCGACTATCCGAGTATCCTTATTAATTTTGAATCGTTCTACAACCAATATTAAGTAAAAATCGAATGTGAAATCGAGCTAAAAGGGTCAGGTATGTGCTAAGTTAAAATGATTGAAAAATTAAGGTAAATGTGTACTTATGATTTAAATATGAAATATGCATTATAAGTGAGAATTGTTTATGTTATAAACATATGTACATTCGGCCTTTGATATTATGTGATTAATGTTTATGAGTTAATAATTGAGTTGATAAGCATAATTCGTGTATACAAGGTTAAATTTTATTTGGTTCAATTTGGTTTAATTGAATTATGTATATTATTGAAATGTTTTATTTGCCTATGACTCACTAAGCTATTTAAGCTTACTGTGTGTGTGTTCGTTTGTTGTTTTGTAGATTTTGGAAGTTAGTTATGAGCTTGGGGATCGTCAAGGAAATTCGTCATACTATCGATCGTCGTTTCGGTATTTTAAAAGTTTGAACTTTGAACTTATGGCATGTATAGGCCATTTTTTTGGTTGGTTTTGAAGTTGTATATATATTGAGCCATGCGAAAATGGCTTGGTATTAATGCTAATGATCTAATGTTTAAGTAATTTTGATCATGATATATGTGTGTGTTTGCTTAGTATATGAATGCTATATGATGTAATGATATATATATGGCTTATGATTAGTTTATTTTGGTAAGCTTGGTATATGGATGATGGATGTGTTTTGGTTGTGGCTTGTTAATGATGGTGATATTCGATCATGCATTAACTTAACTTGTAAGTATGATTTACGGTATAAATTGTGTAATGGAATGGTCTTGAGGTTTGGCTTGATTAAATCATGTGTTTAAGTGTTTAGTTATATACATATTTATTAATAATGAATCTAGTTGTATTTGATATGTGAGAATTATACAATGCTATAGGTATTTTATTTATAGATATGGTTATTTTGAATTAGTTTGGAAATGGTGGATAATATGTATATGAATATTCGGCTAGGTCATTAGGTTCATAATGATAAGTATGCAGTATAGGTATTTGGTGTATATATATCTATATTGGTGATACCGTATGCATTGGTTATTTCTTTGGATTTGTAATGGTATAAATAAATTTGTATAACTTTATATTATATATATATGTGGTTGTATGTTCGGCCATGGTAATTGGCTATCTAGGTTCGGTTTATAATGGTAAGAATGTGTATTTTTTTTTGTTGTTGTTTGTGCTCAAAATGGTTTGATTCTTTAAGATCTTATGCGCATAAATGGTGATAAAAAAATTAGGTAAAATTAGTCATTTGGTAATTATGTTTAGTTATAGTTTATTTCTATTAGTAAATATACACATGTAGTATATGGTCATGATGTAATATTGTTATGGTACTTATGTTTTATTTGGTTCAAGATGCGCATGGTCTAGTGACTAGAAAGAGGTATGTTTAGTCTTAAA
Source organism: Gossypium anomalum (assembly GCA_025698475.1). Classification (NCBI taxonomy): domain Eukaryota; kingdom Viridiplantae; phylum Streptophyta; class Magnoliopsida; order Malvales; family Malvaceae; genus Gossypium; species Gossypium anomalum. Next base: position 59,541,869 of record CM046961.1, read on the forward strand.
TGATATTTATTTAAGTGAAGTATATTTAAATGTTTGATTATTGCCATGTGGATGTTTTTATTTAAAAATAATGTATAAAGCTTGTTTGTTCATAGTGACTAATATCCATGTCGCATATGTGAGTGATAATTAAGTTGAGTATTATGTCTCATTTAGTTTTAAAATTTGCATGTGTATTGATTATGAAATGTTATGTTTGATACACAACTTATGAAAAATGGATGTAATATATCTAGTAAATGTTGTGTAATGATTTATGTATATACTTGAATAACTTTTTAAATATACCAATGATAGTAATATAGTAGTTTTGAGTTCGAAATTGAATAAGATAAGTGTTTTGATGAGTTTAAATTATGAATGCAAGAAATGTATTAAATGTCTGTTTTGAATTGTGATATGTCTGGTAATGCCTCGTAACCCTAATTTGGCGACAGATACGGGTTAGGGGTGTTACAGATAATGAGTAAGATATACATTGAACTTTATTGCTTTGATAATCACCTATCTTCTTATACCTTGTAAGCACTTAGTATTTTGCTGAAGATTCATGTTGGGGATCCTAGTTTGTCACTATCATATTTTATTTCATTGTTTTCAAGTTATTGCATCGACAATTATTCTCACAATTTATCTCATTTCTATCTAGTTGTTGCACTGACATTAATAGACAAAAGACTACCATCCCTGTGGGATCGATATCCGATAGACTCACATTTGTCAACTATACTTGCATCAATAGTGTACGCTTGTACATTAATACTGTGACATTAAAAAGCCGATCAGTCACCGATCAGAGAGGTTAAGTGGACTATTGAGTTAGTGCCGGAAACATCTCTAATATTGATAGCTCCTTACAGAATGGCACCTATAAAGTTAAAAGAGTTGAAAGCAAAGTTGTAAGAGTTGACAGATAGAATTTTTGATTGACCCAATTTTTCTCCTTGGCGTACACCTATTCTATTTGTTAAGAAAAAGGATCTAGTTATTTATTGACTATCGACAACTCAATAAAGTCACGATCAAGAACGAGTATCCATTGCCATGTATTGACTATTTGTTTGATCAATTGAAAGGTGCGACAATGCTCTCAAAGATTGTTCTTCGTTCTGGTTATTATGAATTGCTTGTAAAGACTCAGATGTGCCAAAAATCGCATTCAAGACTAGGTACGGACATTATGAATTTCTTGTGATGCCGTTTGGTTTGACTGATGCACCTATAGTATTTATGGATTTGCTGAACATAATATTCATACCATATTTAAACAGACTCGTTGTGGTATTCATTGATGATATTTTGATTTATCCATGGGATGAGACAGAGCATGCCAAGCATTTGAGAATTGTTTTGCAAACTTTGCTTGAAAAGCAATTATTTGCTAAGTTTAGCATATGTGAATTCTAGCTTCGGGAATTTAGATTTTTGGGACATGTAGTATCAACTGATGGCATTAGAGTGGATCTGAGCAAAATTTCAGTTGTTGTTGATTCGAAGCCTCTAAGAAATGTATATGAGGTTAGAAGTTTTCTGGGTTTAATCGAATATTACAGAAGATTCATCAAGGGATTTTCAATGATTGCTACACCATTGACGAGATTGTTACAAAAAGATGTGAAGTTTGAGTGGTCTAAGAAATGTAGAAAAGCTTCAATCAATTGAAAGCATCGTTAACTAAGGCACCGGTGTTAATTCAGCCAGATTCGGGTAAAGAATTTGAGATTTATAGTGATGCATCGTTAAATGGTTTGGGTTGTGTTTTGATGCACAAAGGCAAAGTGATAGCGTATGCTTCTAGACAGTTGAAATCGCACGAAAAGAATTACCCGATGCATGGTTTAGAGCATGCGGTGATTGTGTTTGCTTTGAAGATTTGGCGACATCATTTATACAAAGAAAAATGTCACATCTTCACAGATCATAAAAGTCTGAAATACCTGATGTCACAGAAAGACTTGAATTTGAGACAGCACATATGGCTCTAGTTATTAAAAGATTATGATTTGATCATTGATTATCATCTAGGAAAAGCTAATGTTGTTGTTGATGCTTTGGTTGGAACATCTCTATTTGCTTTGCGAGCTTTGAACACGCGGTTGACGTTGGTTGACGATGGTTCAATTTTAGCTGAGTTGAAAGCTAGACCGATGTTTTTACAACATATTTGCGAAGCTCAGAAATATGATGAAATGTTGTTAGCTAAATGGAAATGGATTGAGACGACTCCTGATTCAGACTTTCAAATTTGGTCTGGTGATAGTTTGCACGTTAAAGGTAGAATTTGTGTTCCAAGAAATTTAGATCTCGTTCAAAATATTTTACAAGAAGCTCATAATAGTAGCTTGCTATTCTTCCTGGTAGCAATAAAATGTGCAGTGATTTGAAAAAAATGTACTGGTGGCCAGGTATAGAACGAGAGATCTCAAATTTTGTATCGAGATGTTTAATTTGTCAGCAAGTTAAAGCTGAACATCAAGTACCTTTTAGTCTGTTACAATAGTGATGATTCCAGAATGGAAATGGGAACGCGTCACGATGGATTTTGTATTAGGATTGCCTTTATCTCCAAGAAAGAAAGATACAGTTTGGGTCATTATTGATCGTTTGACGAAATCTGCACATTTCATTCCATTACATATAGATTATTCACTCGAGAGACTAGCAGAGTTATATGTTGCTGAGATTGTCAGATTGCACGAGGTGCCAGTTTCTATTATTTCCAATAGGGATCTATGGTTTATGTTTCAATTCTGAAGCAAGTTACATAAGGCTTAGGCACTAGTTTGCATTTTAGTATCGCGTTTCATCCTCAGACCGATGGTTAATCTGAGCGAGTGATTTAGATACTCGAAGACATGCTTTGATGTTGTGTGTTAGAGTTCGAAGGTAATTTGGGAGAAATTTTTACCGTTATTTGAATTCGTATACAACAAAAGTTATCAATCGAGTATAGAGATGGCACCGTACGAAGCTTTATGTGGTCAGAAATGTCGAACTCTATTATATTGGACTGAGCTCAGTGAGAAAAAGCTTCACAGAGTTGATTTGATACGAGAAATTAAAGAAAAGGTTAAAGTGATTCAAAGTAGCTTCAGATTGACAGAAATCTTATGCGGATTTAAAAAGAAAAGACATTGAATTTCAAGTCGACGATAAAGTGTTCTTAAAAGTATCACCCTGGAAGAAATTTTGTTCGATTCACTCGTAAAAAAAAGCTAAGTCTACTATTTATCAGGCCATATGAGATCACTGAAAGAATTTAGCCAGCAACTTACAGATTAGCTTTGCCGTCAGAGTTAGAAAAGATCCACAATGTTTTTCATGTATCTATGTTACGACGATATCGATCAGACCCTTCACATGTGATTTCACCTGTTGATGTTGAGATTCAGTCAGATACGATGTACAGTGAAGAACTGATCAAAATTCTAGCTCAAGAGGTTAAAGAATTAAGAAATAAAAGCATAGATTTAGTAAAAGTTCTTTGGTAACGAAACAGTATAGAAGAAGCTACCTAAGAACCAGAAGAAGCTATGGAAGTGCAATATTCGAACCTCTTTTCTAGTAAGATTTTCGGGGACGAAAATTTCTTTAGGGAGAAAGTTGTACCAACCCATTTTTAGTGAAATTGGATAGTGGTTTCCAGACCACAAATTTGACGAGTAAATATTTGTTTTATTTAATGCCTACGGTATATTAGTAAGGTCGTATAAAAAATTCTTTAAGAAATTTTGATGTTTGCATGCTTAATTAAGTGAAAAGATTAAATTGAAAAAGGTGCAAAAGTATAGTTCTATTAGCTAAACGTGTTAAATTGCTATGGAAATTTAATGTGAGTGACTTAAATGGTAATTAAACCATTAAATTATTTGGTGGACAATTATGGACATAGTATTAAGTAATTTTAAAGTTTATAACCAAGTGTTTCTAAGGCCTCGAGGGATCGAATAAGGGACAATACGCATGTGTTTCAATAGATTATGCTATGATTTATGAAATGTTTGGAAATGAATGTTTTTAAGTTCCTTTTTTACGGTAATGCTCTCTAACCCTATTTCAGCGACATATATGAGTTAGGGGTGTTACATTGTCAGACTTAGGGTTTAAGAGCACGTACTCAAAAAACCCTAAATCCTCTGTTAATCACATCTCATCCACTTGTTAGTCTCCCCTAAGGGATTTAGCCACTCATTTTATTCATAATCTCAATTTGAATTGAGCAAATCATGTAAAGAACATAATTGATTCAGAAGAGAAAAGAGAATTGAATAATCGTGGATTTTATCTCAAATAGGGAATGGAGTAGCATATCAATTGATTGGAATAAAGAATTAAATCAAATACAAAATAAAATGAACTGAATACTTGAATAATATAAATAAATTCTTGGATCAAAACTGATTCTAAGTGGAAAAACAACTAGTTATTGAAAATTCGAAAGAAAACTAATTTATTCCTAATCCTAAACTACTAAGGGTTTTGATTGCGTCTAGATGACTTAGTTACATCAAATCCCTAATTTCTTAATTATAGAAATGTTAGAATCCAAAATTAGGTCTTCAACACGTCCTAGTGTCACAGGCTTAAATCTTTCCAATGGAATTCGTACGGCCTCAGATGTTTCTTCGCTCCAAAAGTGCCTAAGTCAGCCTAACTTCCAACAATTGAGGATTCAACAGAATTCCTCTAAGGCACTCATGAAGAACAAGTGGAAGAATGAAAAGTGAAAGTGTAACGCCCCAAGCCCGAGGCCATTACCAGAAACGAGCACAAGTTAATTACGGACTTATTTCATTTACTTACACGGTTCATTTTATAATTCAGACATGCTGGCTAACTGCATCACCGCCACTTTAAAAATCATATCTCGAGTTCCGAAGCTCAAAAATTTATTCCGTAAATTTTTACTAAAACTAGACTCGTATATCCATCTATAAATTTTTTTCTAGAATTTTTGATCGGGCCGAACAGTACAGTTTATTAGTTAAAGTCTCCCCTATTACAGGGTTCGACTTCTCAGACCTACATGCATTGCGACTTAGGTATCTCCCTGTACAAAGCTTCAAATCTTATGCCGTTTGTTTCTAAAGAAACTAGACTCAAAAAGGAATTTTTACATATAGGGTATGACTTCTAATTATCTCTGATTAATTTATAGAAAATTTCCAAAGTTAGAAAAGGGGATCCAGAAATCGCTCTGGCCCTGTTTCACGAAAACCTAAATACCTCTTAAAATCAGACTCATATGGCCGTTTAGTTTCTTCCATATGAAAGTAAATTCATCAAGGTTCGATTACATAATTTATTCACTATTTAACTTTATTCTTACTAATTTTAGCGATTTTTCAAATTTACACCATTGATGCTGTCAGCATCTGCCTTTAGGGTAGACTTTACCTATTACATAGTTTCCATGATTTAACTAATCCTATAGCATACATAGCACAATTTATGATTGTGATTAACCATTCCAATGGTCAATCATTGTCAAACATATCCGCACTTCTCGATAACCATATACATACACGATGATTATAACATTATGATCAAAATATAAACACAAGCCATTTTCGCATGGCTATCCAAATTTGTACAATTCCAAAAGGTGCATGACCAACATCAAAAAGGGTAGTCCTATACATGCCATTTCAAAGTTCAACCAAAATGTACCAAAAAGAAGCTTTGATAGTGTGGACGACTTCGATCACGACAATCCCGAGTCCGATAGTCGACGAACCAAAATCTATAAAACAAAAATCAAAGAAACGGAGTAAGCATTTAATGCTTAGTAAGATTGAGTAATTAAATTATGCACAACTGAAGTATAGCATTCATATGACTAAACAAATAATTTCATACTAACATATCCTCAAAATCATGCCTAATTCACATTTCCAATCCTTATATTCATACATAAGAAATCAAATTAACTAAAAGCCAGAAGCTGATTAATCGATGGAGCGAATACTATTTAAACGGAATCAACTATTCCAATGCATATTCAAAACATACCATCATCCATTGGACTTTTCGAGTGTATTAATTGAAATTATTACAACAAAACCGTTCATTCCCAAACCAAGTACCTTCGGGATTTGACCGGACATAGCTACTTGCTCAAATGCCTTCGGGACTTAGCCCGGTTATGGTAACTCGCACAAATGTCGTCGGGATTTAGCCCGGATGTGGTAACTCGCACAAATGCCTTCGGGACTCAGCCCGGATGTGGTAACTCGCACAAATGCCTTCGGGACTCAGCCCGGATATGGTAACTCGCAAAAATGCCTTCGGGACTCAGCCCGGATATCATCCGAATATTCCTGCACATAGCAATAAATCATGATATATCTATATTTCGATTTCATAATTAGAATTCAAACACAAATCGCTTATCAAGCATTATCATTTTCGGCTCAATAGCTACATACAAGAGCATGATTTTGATTTACTTAAAACATGATCTAATTGAATCGTAACCTAAGCTCCATTACTCAAAGACTTACCTCGGATGTTGTCGAACGATTTCGACGGCTATTCGACCACCTTTTCTTTTCCTTTATCGGATTTAGCTCCCCTTTGCTATTGAGCTTAAATTTAAACAAATAAATTTATTTAATTATTTTTCATTTGGGCAATTCCATTCAATACATGTATGTCATACAATTTAAGTACAATGATCTTGCTCAATACTATTTAAACATCATGCATTATCGAATTTCATCATCACTATCTAACTTCATATAGAAACACATATCATCCTAGGTTGGTACACAAGTCAAATGCATCATTTTAAATTGTCAAGGTCCACAATTTAGTCATATTTCTCTATCACAGTTTCTTCACTTAAATCAAATTAGCAAGCCCATATAGTCTTTGGCCGAATGCTCACATGGTTAAGTTAATAAATTAATGTTCAATTTTTCAAAAGCCAAGATGTCATTATAAAACCTAATACACATGCATACATATACATAAGCTCATGAATCAAGATGTAAATTCATATACATATACAAACTATGTGGCCGAATATACAAGATCATATATACATTACTTCATCTCTACCGGTCACGTTTACTCTACTTAAGCCGAATAAACTTGCACCTAAGGTCCTTGGTCGAACCTCACTAAAAAAAAACAAGTCAACCAAAAACTTAGTATTTATCTTGTGTATAACCTCATTTACCTTCCAAAAATCACAAAAACATCAAACCCTTAATGTTTATGTACAAGGCCGAATCTTAACATGATCCAACCTCCAACTCATTCCTTTTAATCACTCACACGGCATTAGTTTCATTCTTTGGACAAATTTAAGCTTGGCCATTGTACTCACAAACATTAAAATTTATAATTTGATTACTTAAACCTTTCTCTCTTCAACAATTTTTTTTTTTAAACATGTAAATTACTCAAACCCAATCACATTCACATTCGGCCTTGGTACAATAATAAGGTAACCGATTCTTTTCCTTTAGCACCCAATGCTCATATATGATCTTTTGCATAATTCAAACACTCCTCTACCATTATTGATCTAAATTTAACATGAACAACCCCCATTACACTTATTAAACATCATAGCCGAAAGCCCTAATCAATCCCACAATCACAATTCAACATGGGTCACTAATATAACTTAGCATTTCATTCAAGCTTAACCTTAACTTCAAAAATTAACATAAATCCTTACCTTAATGTTAGCTTAGCACAACCGAATGTCCTTCTCCCCCTTTTCCTCTTCACATTCGGCCAACAAGAAGGAACAACTCAACTTTGTTTTCATCACCCTTCAATTTCCTTATTACCCATTATCTTTTTCCTTTTTATTATTTTATAATATAGAAAGCCACTAACTAATAAATAAATACATATTATATGCACATAATCCATCATGGCCGGCCACTACTCTCATAAGTGGAAATTTGACATGCAAACCCTTGGTTTTTTTATAACTTGAACTAATAGATCCTTTTAGATTAACCTATCATATTTCAAAAGTGTCACTCATAAGTCCTATTAACTAAATTCACATTCCATCGACTAAATCGAAACTTAAAACTTTCACACATTCAATATTCACATATTTTAGACAATAAATATTATATTCAAATAATTCGGTGACTTGGTTTAGCGGTCCCGAAACCGCTTTCCGACTAGGGTCACTTTAGGGCTGTCACAGAAAGAACTTGAAAGATGAAAAAAGCCACAGAAAAGCAAGAACACTGCAGAGAAAATTTTGAGTGAATGCTCTCAAAATTCTACGACTCACTGAATGAATTACAATGAGGGGTGAGCCTCCCCAAAATCAACGGTATAGATCGAAGTACACCAATGGCTAAGATTAAAAGCTATCTATAAATCAAATATCTAAGATTATAGAATCGTTGTAACACCCCAAACCAGGCCTAGACGTTATGGTCGAATCTGGTGATGTCACATGGTATTGTGTTTGAAAACCATAACCTGTGTTGGCAACCGTAGCTTTGCTTAAAACACTTTCCACTTAGAAACTTATCATTAGTACTTACTAATTCTAAAGTCGTGTTAATTACTCAGTCGAAAGGTTTCAAAACTTTTATTCTATGCGGAAGCTATTAAAACAGTTTGCGTATTTGTGTGTATTTTATTAAAACGATTGATTCTTTTTGAAAATTTGATTTAGCAGTTATAAATCAAAACAATAAAAATCTCACATTAAAATAAAAACTCCAAAGAGGCCACACTACAGTAAAATACCCCAAAATGAAATCAAAATAATAATTAAGTATTAAATAGAATGAAATAGGTCGTGTGGTCACCGCTGAGTCCTCCGCTGCACTGATCTGCCTAAGTCTGGTATACAGATAAAACAAAAGGGTGAGTTTACGAAAACTCAGTGTATAATTCCCTTATAAACAAGCAGACAAAATGCAATCATAGTCTGGGCCTAAGCCCTTTTAGTAATGCTGATTTGATTTGATTAGGGCCTTAGCCCATTACAATACAGAAGCAGCCATGAATTTGGGCTTTGGCCCATTACAATATCAATATTCAGTATCAAATCCAACCCATCCAACCTCTACACTCCAACTCCGTCCAACCCTACACTCCATGTGGGGATATCCCTACACTCTAAAAAGTACCGAATGTGACACTAAACAGTAGTTTACAGCTAAGCTCCCAGTAAATTAGGCTCGAGGCCTTTCAGTACACTTCTTCCGAATAATATAAGCCCCCAACCCAATGCAATTCAATATATGAGCATGACATGCTATAACATAATATCATGAATGTAAACAGGCCATACAGTATCAAATCAGAGGAACATCATCATACTTATTCATATTAGTCATACAGTTATTTCGGTCAGTTAGAGGTCTAGGTAAGCTTATTGACCCTACAGTAGGTCCACAGCCGACTTGGGTGACCCGTGCAACATTAACAGTCAAATAGTGAAAACGAGCCCACAACCTCGTGTTGTTTGCTAGTGTGGGTCCACACGCCTGTATGGCCCACACAGCCCAAAATGGCCTTGGCTGTATGGATCATACGACCCAGACCAAAAATCCCACATGCCCGTGTGGTCCACCCGTGTGCCATTCACGGCCCAATACGGTCCGGCCCATGTATCGCACATGGCCAGCCTTGTCGATCACATGCCCGTGTTTGGTCAGACGGCCTACCACACGGGCGGCCAAACGCCCGTGTGGCGTCGACAATCACACTTTTCAACTTTTCGCCGAATTCCTTTTTCGAAGTTATGTTTACACACCTGAACTGTTTTTGATGCGATTGCACTCCTGTGCACTCCAATACCTATAAATTGATCGATAAGCACTAGATTAATCCCCTGATATGCATTCAAACTGAATTGAATCGAAGTATTCATCTTATTACGCAATATCCAACTTACCTTCGACATTTTGAACGTTTCGACTAAGGTTCCCCTCGCGACTGTTCTCTTTCTCCAAGATTCGATGCTGCCAAACAAGATAAAAGAACACTAAATAGAACCTCTAACGAATACAATTTTACCAAACACCAAAACTTACTTACCGAAACCATGCGAAGAATCGTTAAGGAAGAGGCATAAAATACTAGTGCCATGGGACAGGGAGATAAATTCGAGAGGGCGAGAAGATAAAGAACAAGAGGGAAATTTTAGCACTCAGTAACATAAAACAATATCTCAACAGCACTTTAGGAAGGGGCGTCCAAGTAGAGACAAGAAGTAGCAGCCAAAATTTGGGAAGAAAACAAATAAGATTTGGCTAGAGAAAGAGATGAGAAGAACGTTCAAAACTTTTCAACAAAGGGAAGAAATAATACCAATTGGAATTTCGATAGCAACAAAGGGGTTGAGGGAGAAACACGACAGTAAGTGGGGAAGAAAAGAAAAAGAAAACAACATAAATGATATGGGAAAAACACTCGGCAGAGGAAACAAGGAAGTAGAAGGGAAAACTGATAGAAAGTTGTGAACGTGAGAGGAGGAGACCTGAAACTTGGCACTACTCAATTTGGGATTGTTTCAAACTCATCCATCCCTTATTTTTCTCCCCAAATCACTCCAACAGCTTCCCCAACCATCCACCACAATCCCCTCAACAACTGAATTCAAACCCCACTCAAACACTACAGAATTTCGATCAAACTACAACACCCACATGACACAAGCAGTAAAAATAAATCCCTTGTTTGCGCAAGGACTCAAACTCCAGACCTCCTGCTCCTTTGCTCTTCACTTAACCACCAGACCAATAGGCTTATTCTTACATATTCTACCCATATTTAATTATAAGCCTACTGATCAAAGATAGGGCTTTATTCATTTGAAAACAAAAATTTGCCCAAGCTAAGGCTTGATCTTGAGACCTCTCACACACACCCAAAACACTTACACACTTGTGTCACAAACGTACGAAAATAAATATATAAGAGATTTTTGGGGCGTTACAACTTTACCCCCTAAAAGAAAATGTCAGCCTCGAAATGTTACCTGATCAGAATAGATGATGATACTACTGACGGATCGTATCCTCAGGCTCCCACATGGCCTCCTCAGTGCTATGATTACGCCATAAAACCTTAACTAATGGAATGGATTTTCTTCTCAGAACCTTTACATCATGATCCAAAATTTGAACTAGCTCGTCTTCAAAGGTCAGGTCTGGCCTAACCTTGATCTCTTCAACAGAAACAATATGCGTGGGATCAAAGCGGTAGCACCTCAACATCGAGACATAGAAAACATCATAGATTGGATCCAATTCTGGAGGTAGCTCCAACTAGTAGGCAACTAGTCCCACTCGCTTTAGAATATGATAAGGCCCAATAAACCTAGGGCTCAACTTACCTTTGCAACCAAACCTCAATACTTTCTTCTATGGTGAAACCTTAAGAAAAACGGAGTCTCCCATAGAATACTCAATTTCACTACGCTTTATGTCTGTGTAGAACTTCTATCTATCAGATGCCACTTTCAGTCATTCTTGAATTAGTCTAAGTTTATCCTTGGCATCAGAAACCAGTTCAGGGCCCAGAACACGTCGCTCACCCAACTCAGTCCAACATGAAGGTGTGCGACACCTATGACCATATAATGCCTCGTAAGGTGCCATCTGAATGCTAGACTAATAGCTATTGTTATAAGCAAACTCTAGTAGTGGCAGGTAATCCTCCCAACTACCTTGGAAGTCAGTGACACAGCTCCTCAACATATCCTCCAATATCTAAATCACCCCCTTAATTTGACCATTGGTCTGAGATGGAACGCAGTACTGAAGTCCAAACTTGTACCCAGAGCTTCATATAGCTTCTTCCAGAATCATGACGTGAAGCGAGAATCCCTATAAAAAATGATCGAAACTGGTATCCCATGTAGTCTCACTATCTCAGACACATACAGTTTGGCCAGTTTCTGCGGTGAGTTGTCCGCATGAACCGATATGAAGTGGGCAGATTTGGTCAATCGATCCACGATGACCCATACTAATCCTTCTTAGTGGACGTTAGGGGCAACCCACTAACGGAGTCCATAGTTACTCTCTCCCATTTCCAAAGCGAAATCTTGACTAACTGCAATAAACCCGAAGGTAACTGATGTTCAGCCTTAACCTACTGGCATGTCAGACACTTAGCCACAAAATTGGTAACCTCTTGTTTAAGACATAGCCACCAGTATAACTCACGAAGGTCTTGGCACATCTTATTTCTACCAGGATGCATAGCATAAGGGCTACTATGTGCCTCTCGCAGTATAGACTACCTCAATTCAACATCTTTCAGTACATAGATTCTCCCTCAAAAATAGAGTAACCCTTCGCTATTCAGTCCAAAATCCATAGTATTCCTACTCTCAACCTGTCAGAAGCGAATACCCAAAGACTTGTCTTCCAACTGCTTACCCTTAATCTACTTAATCCACATCGGTTTAACTTGAAGTTTGGCCAATAGACTACCATCATCAAATAAACTGAGGTGAGCAAACATTGCCCTCAGATCAGTCATAGCCCTACGACTCAGTGCGTCGGCCACCACATTGGCCTTACTAGGATGGTATTCTATCATAGAGTCATAGTTTTTAAGCAGCTCAATCCTTCTACGCTGCCTAAGATTCAATTCATTCTAAGTGAGGAGGTTCTTGAGGCTCTTGTGATCAGTGTAGATGATACACTTTTCACCATACAAGTAATGCCTCTAGATTTTCAGTACGAATACCATAGCGGCCAACTCCAAGTCATGCGTTGGATAATTTGCCTCATGAGTCTTAAGCTGACGAGACGCATACGCTACCACCTTACCCTCTTACATCAACACACATCCCAAACCAACATATGATGCATCACTGTAAACAGTAAACACCTTTTCGGACTCTGGCCGTATTAAAACAGGGGCCTCAGTCAATACAATTTTGAGTTTCTCAAAGATTTCTTACTGTGCATCAGTTAAATGGCATACCCCTGCGTAGCAGCTTAGTCAAAGGTGCTGCAATCAGTGAAAACCCTTCTACAAAACGTCGATAGTACCTGCCAGTCCCAGAAAACTGCAGATTTCAAATACAATCTTAGGTTGCTTTGTAACACCTCTTACCTGTGTTCGATGCCGGAACAGGGTACGAGGCATTACTGGACTTAATCACTAATCATCGTATAAAAACTAATTCATAATTTCACTCTAATTTAAAACTTTTTCAGACACATTCAAGCTGTCCCTTTAAAAGAGCTTACAAGGCCCATATCATGCTTTAATTCAACCGCACACATAGGCAAGCATGCACATTCATAAATTGCATCATTTAATTAATAACATAATCAAGACTATCTTCATTTAATGACTTTATACAATAGAGACCTTCAATTAACATAGGTCAGTATTTTAGGCCAACTCCTAGCAACTTAATAACAATTAAATGAGTCCCCATACATGCCAAAGACTAAAAAAAAAACTTTAAAACCTTTATATATCGATCCATAGTTTGATAGTGTGATTTAACCTCCAACGACCTCCAACTCGAGCTAACATCTATGACACTATAGGAAAAAGGAAAGGAAGGGAGTAAGCATTATAGCTTAGTAAGTAAATATGTAAATATTAATAAACAATACATTATCATACTTTAAACAATGTCACAACATGTTCCCAGAATATTACCATCAGAAACACACATACTTTCACGATTACAATCATAAACAGGTTCAATTTAAGCTGTCTATAGAGTACCAGCAGCTAAATTATTTATTTCTAGAGCTATAGAACTCTAAATTACAAACCGTTAATTTTCCTTCAAACTAGATTCACGTATATTCTTACCATAAAATTTTCAGAATTTTTGGTCCAGCCAATTAGTACAGTTAATTCATTGAAGTTACCCCTGTTTCATTACTCAACTGCCCTGACCATTCTTCACTCCGAATCAATTTTCTCCTCGTACAGAATTTAAAGGATATTCTCATTTATTTAATTTGAAACTAGACTCATTAGGGATTTCATATCCCCTAATTATTTTTATACAATTTTTAATGATTTTTCCAAGTCAGAACAGGGGATCACGTAGTCATTCTGAACCAGTCTCTCAAAAACTTAAATATCTCATAATATAGAATTCCTTTGCTTGCTCTGTTTCCGTTATATGAAAATAGATTCATTAATCTCTAATTTGATATCTCATTCAGTCTCTGATTCAATTTCTACTATTTTTGGTAAATTTTTAGATTTCCATCACTGCAACTATCTCGAACAGTTTTATTGTCAATTTTGATCTTTCACACTTCAATTGTATTAATCACTTACCCATAACAATCTTTCAATTTCCAATCACATATCGAGCATATTGCTTCTAAGTTACACACGTATATGCTTACACTTATCATCACAAAGTCATACACAATCTCATTTAATCAATTTCCCAGTTGAACGCTTCGGAATAATAATAGATACCCGATGGTATCACACACAACCCACCTTTAAATCGAACCTCTCTTGTACACATAGTGGCCTTCACTTAGCACCACTCATGTGACCTAGCTCGATTGTACACATAACTTTTGCTCTCTTGTACACATGGTGAACACTTAGTACCACCCATGTGACCTAGCCAGTTTATCTTGTAGCTCTCTTGTCTACATGGTGTCCTTCACCTGGAACCACGCATGCGACCTAGCTACATATATCCCGTAGCTCTCTTGTCTACATGGTGTACACATAGTATCACCCATGCGACCTAGCTACATCATAATTTCTAGTAGCTCTCTTGTACACATGATGTGCACTTAGCACCATACATGTGACCTAGCTACATACCATCTGTATCATCCAATCTTTCCGAAGGTTCAATCGGGATTTCTCTCTCTTTCTAATACTTGATTCCATACTTCCAATAGTCAATTATGATCCAAAAATTAGCTACAACACATAAAATATGCTGAAATATAAAAACATAATAAAGATAATGTATTATTTACATACAAACTTACATACTTTCTCATTTTCATGTCGAATTAATATTGAACATTTAAATCATCATAATTATACTTACTTTCAACACCTCGGCAGTCATAGTAAACATATCAATTTTACATTGAAACATGCATAAATTAATGCTTATTATACATATGAACTTACCTCGATACTAAAATGGCCATTTTACATCCCGTATTACACCAGGAACCACGCATGCGACCTAGCTACATATATCCTGTAGCTCTCTTGTACACATGGTATACATCCCGTATTACACATGTGACCTAGCTACATACCATCCGTATCTTTCGATTTCGAAGGTTCAAACGGGAAGTATCTCACTATCTAATACTTTATTCCATTCTCCCAATAGTCAATTATAATTCAAAAATTAGCTACAATACATAAAATATGCTGAAATATAAAAACGTAAATAAAGATAATGTAATATTTACATACAAAGTTACATACTTTCTCATTTCTTTGTCGAATTAATTTTAAACATTTAATTCATCATAATTATATTTACTTTCAACACCTCGGCAATCACAGTAATTATATCAATATTACATTGAAACATGCATAACTTAATGCTTATTATACATATGAATTTACCTCGATACTAAAATGGCCATTTTACCAACTTTCTCAATTTTTTATTTTTCTCCCATTCTAGGTCCAAATCTCATTTTTTGGGATCTAAAACATCATATTTTACTTATTTAATTAATGTACTATTCAAAACAGTCCTTAACTCAAACTTTGGAAAAATTACAATTGTGCCCTTAAACTTTGCATATTTACACTTTTGCCCCTAGGCTCGGGAATTAAACTTCATCCCTTATTCTTATGTTTTATGACATGCTGATCATTTTTCCCTTCTATGGCAACATCAAATTCTCACTCTAACACATAGTTATGAACAATAACAACTTTTACCGATTAAGTCGTTTTACTCATTTTTGGTTAAAACCGCTTAGCAAAAGTTGTTTAACATAATTTCATCCTTCATATTCTACCATAAAACATCAAAATAAACACATTTCACCTATGGGTATTTTTCCAAATATGAACCTTAGCTTAAATTATTGCTAGAATAAGCTTAATCAAGTTACCGAGATTCCAAAAATGTAAAGAACTTGAAAAACGAGGCTAGAACGGACTTACTATTGAGCTTGGAAAGCTTGAAAACCCTAGCCATGGCTTCCCCCATGCTAATTTTGGCCTCCATGAAAAAGATGAGTCAATTTTGGCTTTATTTTCCCTTTTTATTTCTTTTAATTACCAAATGACTAAAATGCCCTTAAGGCCTTTCTTTAAAATTTTGTCCTATTCATGCCCATTTTTGTCCAAAAAATATAATGGTCTAATTACCATTTAAGGACCTCCTCTTTAAACTCCCATTTCAATCAAGTACTTATGAATTAGAACATATATTTTGCAACTTTTGCAATTTAGTCCTAAAAGTCCAATTAAGCACTTTATCAGTAAAATTTCTTAACGATATTTTTACACAATATTTTAATCAATAAATAAACCTTAAAACTTAATCGGAATAAATTTTTTGACTTTGAATTCGAGGTTCTCAAACCATCATTCCGTTTAGGCCCTAAATCAGGCTGTTATAGCAACTTCTGCAAATAAGCCCTAATAGGCAAATTAAACATGCAATCTATAAACTTTCTTATCAATACTTTAACACATGCATCTAATCACTCGGTAAATCATAAAAATTAATCGGAATAAACTTTTCTATCTCAAATTTATGGTTTCGCAACCACTATTCCATTTAGGCCTTATTTCGAGATGTTACATGCTTCCAATCCAAGACAGCTTCAACCTTTCAAGAATAGACTCTAATCCCCTCAGTAGATACCACATGTCCTAGAAACATCACTCCACGTAACCAGAACTCACATTTACTGAACTTGGTTTACAATTGTTTCTCTCGCAGAATCTGTAGACCCACTCTGAGATGTTCATCATGTTCATACTCAGTCTTCGAATATAGCAGCATGTCGTCAATAAATACCAGCATGAACTGATTCAGATAGGGCTGGAACACTCGGTTCATCAGATTTATAAAAGTTGCCGGTGCATTAGTCAGTCCAATGGCATTACTTGAAAATCGTAGTGACCATAACGAGTCCTAAATGCCGTCTTATACACATCAGCCTCCTTAACTCTCAATTGATGATACCCTGATCGAAGATCAATCTTAGAGAAAATCAAAGCTCCTCGAAACTGGTCAAACAGATCATCTATCCTCAGTAAGGGATACTTATTCTTAATCGTAAACTTGTTCAATTGTCAGTAGTCAATACACATATGCATGGATCCATCCTTTTTTTTTCATGAATAGAACTGGTGCTCCCAACGGAAACACACTAGGGCAGATGAACCCATGATCCAGTAACTTTTAAATTTGAGCCTTAAACTCCACGAACTCCTTCAGTGCCATTCTATAAGGGGCGATGGACACCGAAGCTATACCAGGCCAAACTCTACTTCACGATTCGGAGGTAACCAGGTAGCTCTTTAGGAAAAATGTCTGAAAAGTCCTTAACCGTCCTGATATCCTTAACCGAAGAATCCCTAGAATTTGAAACACTGATGTAGGCCAGATACACCTCACATCCCTTACGAACCAACTTTTTTGCCCTCAATGGAGAAATCACATTCGATAAGTAGTTTCGACGTTCCCTAATTACGACTACCTTACTATCCTTTTCAGTTCTCAGTACAACCCTTTTTGTAGCACAATCTTAGCTCACTCAGTGTTTAACCAACCAGTCCATTCCCAGTATTAGATCAAACTCTCCAAAAGATAGTCCATCAGATCAGCCAAAAAAATAGCCCCTTGAACCTCTAAAGGAATGCCTCTAAACAACTTATTTACCCTTACTGATTGTCCTAGCGAACTCAGTACAGTCACCTCACTTACAGTGCTCTCAACCAAGATACCCAAGTTCTCGGACACAGTACAAGCTATATAGGAATGAGTGGATCCTATATCTATCAATGTAGTATAAGGTACATTATAAAAAAAATGTACCCGTAATGACGTCCAGAGCATTTCCATCCTCTCAACGATGTACAGTATAAACCAGAGCTGACTGCCTCACCTCAGTATGCCCAGTACCTCTGTTTAGTGCTCTCTAAACACGGCCCAACCCATTCCCACTTCTGGCTTGACCACGACCTCTCAATGGCTACTGAACTACCCTCGGTGGTGGTGCAGTGCCCATGCCAGAAGCTTGCATCTGATTAGACCTCCATAGAAACTCTCTAATACGGTGCTCTAATGAATTGCACCTCAAACATGCCCCAGTTCTTGTCTAACACTTGCCCTAATGGTGTCTACCACAGCCAGTACATGGCGGTTGTCCAGTAGCAATAATAGGAGCCCCAACTCTAATCGGCCCATCAACTCTGGCCTTTTTCTTAGGCCTCTGAACAAAACTTGAGGGCTTCGACTCCCTCTTGCTCCTACCTCTCTCTCGGTTCTGGCACTCAACGCGCTTCACTTCCTCGGTGATCTTCGCCTTATCAACCAGTGCAATAAAGTCTTACTCCCTCTGTGGACCTATCAGAACCCTCAGATTATCCCTGAGGCAATCTTCGAAGCAAACACATCGCTCGTACTCCGTCGCAACCATACCTCGCTAATAGCTATTCAGTCTCAGAAATCAGCTTCATACTCGACCATCGATCAATCTCCCTGAGTTAGATTCAGGAACTTTCACCGACGGGCATCCACGTAACTAGCACCCACATATTTTCCTTGAAAAGTGGTCTTAAAATATTTCTAGGATAGTTGTTCGGGCTGAGTGTCCTCCTTAACAGTGAGCCACCACTGATATGCCTCATCACGTAGCAGTGATACAGCACCCTTTATTGTTTGCTCGGGGGTGCAGCCAAATTGTCCATAATCCTCTCTGTGGCCTTAATCCAGTATTCAACCACATTAGGGGCAACCCCAGTGACACCCCTAAAAATCTCAGCTCTATTGGACCGGAGTCATTTCGAAACTGACCCTCGGCCTAGAGATCCAGTATTGGGCCCAGCGACCCTCTTTAGAGTCCTTAACATGTCTTGGGACAGTGCGTCGTCCCCAGTCGCTGGATCATGAGACCCAGTCTCAGTCACAAGTGAAGCCGGCTTGTCACTAGTATCCAAATTAGGCAGGTTTTTAGAAGATGAGGACCCTACTCGAGCCCCTCTACGGCCTCTACCACGGCCTCTTGTACCACGTCTAGAAGTACCTCTAGTGCTCATTGTCTAATTGTGTGGTACCTGAATTAATAGTTTTATGTATTAGTTTACAGTTCTAGTGTTTTATTAACAGATATTTTATGAAAACAGTATCAGGAGTGTAAAGTTTGTTTCGAACATCGTAGTGTCAATTAATGTTTATCGGTTTTACTACAGTATCCGTATATACTATCTTGAGTGTTTTCAGTCCAATCTATCTATAGTATTCTCGGTAAATACTATCTATAGTATTTTTAGTTTTTAATCAGATAACAGTTTAGAGGGCTTACAAGATCAGCGTCGGAGACTCGATGTACCACACATTTTGTAAAAATATTTCAAATCATTAGAAAAATAGTTCTTAGAAAATGAAATCTTAAAAACCCAAATCCACAGCCGAGTTTTGCAACCTGGCTCTGATGCCACTAAATGTAACATCCTAAACCCGGCCTAGACGTTATGGCCAAATCTGGTGATGTTACATGGTAGTGTGTTTGAAAACCGTAACCTGTGTTGGAAACCGTAGCTTTGCTTAAAACACTTTCCACTTAAAAACTTATCATTATTACTTACTAATTCTAAAGTCATGTTAATTACTCAGTCGAAAGGTTTCAAAATGTTTATTCTATGCAGAAGCTATTAAAACGGTTTACGTATTTGTGTGTATTTTGTTAAAATGATTGATTCTTTTTGAAAACTCGATTACTTCTACCACTAGCAGTTGTAAATCAAAACAATAAAAATCTCACATTAAAATAAAAACTCCAAAGAGGCCATGTTACAGTAAAATACTCCAAAATGAATTCAAAATCATAATTAAGTACTAAATAGAATGAAATAGGTCGTGTGGCCACCGCTGAGTCCTCCACCACACTGATCCGCCTAAGTCTGAGGATTACCTGTACAGATAAAATAGAAGGGTGAGTTTATGAAAACTCAATGTATAATTCCCTTGTAAACAAGCAGACATAATACAATCATAGTCTTGGCCTAAGCCCTTTTCAGTAACAGTTTCAGTTTCAGTTAGGGCCTTAGCCTATTACAATACAGAAGCAGTCATGCATTTGGGCCTTGGCCTATTACAGTATCAATATTCAGTATCAATTCCTACCCAGCCAGCCTCTACACTCCAACTCCGTCCAATCCTACACTCCATGTGGGGATATAATCAACCCACCCATCCCTACACTCCAAAAAGTACCGAATGCGGCACTAAATAGTAGTTTGCAGCTGAGCTGTAGTAAATTAGGCTCGAGGCCTTTTAGTACACTTCCTCCGAATAATATAAGCCCCCAACCCAATGCAATACAATATACAAGTATAACATGCTATAACATAATATCATGAATGTAAACAGGGCATACAATATCAAATCAGAGGAACATCATCATACTTATTCATATCATTCATACAGTTATTTCGGTCAGTTAGGGGTCTAGGTAAGCTTACCGACCCTACAATAGGTCCACAGCCGACTTGGGTGACCCGTGCAACCTTAGCAGTCAAACAAAGAAAATGGGCCCACAAGCCCATATTGTTTGCTCGTGTGGGCCAACACGCTCGTATGGCCCACACGGCCCAAAATGGCCTTGGCCGTGTGATCGTCGAAAAATCCCACATGCCCGTGTTGTTCACCCATCTGGCCCACCCGTGTGGCCCACACGGCCCTATATGGTCTGGCCCATGTATTACACACGGCCAGCCTTGTTGATCACACACCCGTGTTCAGTCACACGGCCTACCACACGGTGGCCACACGGGAAGTACTATTGTCGTGGGATGGGAAGATAAATTCGAGAGGGGGAGAAGATAAAGAACAAAAGGGAAATTTTGGCACTTAGTAATATAAAACAGTATCTCGACAGCACTTCAGGAAGGGGCGTCCAAGCAGAGACAAGAAGTAGCAGCCGAAATTTAGGAAGAAAACAAATAAGATTTGACTAGAGAAAAAGATTAGAAGAATGTTCAAAACTTTTCAGCAAAGGGAAGAAAGAATACCAATTGGAATTTCGGCAGCAACAAAGGAGTTGAGGGAGAAACATGACAATAAGTGGGGAAGAAAAGCAAAAGAAAATGACAAAAAAGATATGGAAAAAACACTCAGCAAAGAAAATAAGGAAGTAGAAGGGAAAACTGATAGAAAGTTGGAAGTGTGGGAGGAGGAGAGCCGAAACTTGCCACTACCCAATTTGGGATGATTTCAAACTCATCCATCCCTTATTTTTCTCCCTAAATCACTCCAACACCTTCCCCAACCGTCCACCACAATTCCCTCAACAATTGAGTTTAAACCTCACTCAAACACTACAGAATTTTGGTCAAACTAAAACACCCATACGACACAAGTAGTAAAAATAAATCCCTTGTTTGCACAAGGACTCGAACTCCAGACCTCCTGCTCCTTTGCTCTTCACTTAACCACCAGAACAATAGGCTTATTCTTACATATTCTACCCACATTTAATTATAAGCCTACTGATTAGAGATAAGACTTTATTCATTTAAAAACAAAAATTTTCCCAAGCTAAGGCTTGAATTTGAGACCTCTCACACACACCCAAAACACTTAACCACTGAAGCAGGTACACACTTGTGTCACAAACATATAAAAATAAATATATGTGATATTTTTAGGGCGTTACAATCGTATCTTCTCAAAATTACATATCATATCTAGGATTACATATATTTGAAGATCACATTCCAGATTTGTCAAGATTTGTAGATGGGTCTTCAATCTCTCCAAGCAACAGGTTCGTTTGGTTGGCCAAATGACCTCCTTTAAAGATGATGGATCACACAAGTGTGCCATGGTTGCAGGCTCCCATGTGCAACCCATGGCACTAGGTCTTCGTATAAAGTTGATTGTGTAGATGAAAAAACCCTAAAATACTTGGCTAGGAAGTTGATTTGTGTTGCACCGCACTATGCCTACAGCACGACACATAATTTAAGCATTGTGTCATTTGTTTTGTGCTTTGACGTCCTGGGAAGCTTATGCCTCATTTGTTCTTTTCTTTATGGTCAATTGGGCCTTTAATTATTCATCCTACACACTCAATTAAACATATTAGTACTACCTAAGGCTCGTGTGTACCTATTTGGAATTATCATTGCAGTGATTTAAAAATGTTTTTCAAGGTTTAATGTAAGACGTATGCATCATCTTAATGCATATTCTAATACTGCAAAAGTTTTCAAACATTTGCTTATACAAAGATACTAATAAATGAATATTTTATTTTTAGTTCCAAAATGGAACCTATTCCTTTATTGACATGCTCACTAAAATCAAACTAAACGAAAACAACTATAAGGCATGAAAAAAGAACATGATAACTATCCTGAGCTATGAGAAACTTAAAAAAGTTCTTGATACTAAGTTCCCTCCGACCACTCAAGCTGAGTCTAGAAAATGCTTCAAAGAGTCTGATGAGATAGCTCATTACTATATGCTGGCAAGCGTGACCACCACTCTGTATAAAGCTACTGAAGAACTGTTAGACTACTAAAGCGACTCTAGATAAGCTAGAAATTTTTTTTTGATGCCAAGCTATCTTGGCTCGACACTCTTTCGTAACTAGCTTGATGAATGCCCAAAAAAAGCCTGACATTATAGCCAAAGACCATATGATCACTTTTATAGGATACTTTGCTGAGGTTGCGGACAATAAGGCCAATTTCAACTAGAACATCCAAATAGAGATGGTGTTCAAAAGCCTGTGTAACACCCTAATTCTGGCGGATCAAAAGTTTTGGGTGAATAGAAGTAAACAGTCTATCTGGCTTGGCATTATCTACCCAAATGATCTTTTTATGATATTCTGCCATGTATTAAGGAGAAGTTCGTTTTAATAGGTTAAGAGTAAGTGTAGAAGGAGTATTCGCCAAAAGTATAGTACGCATGTGTAACACCCCTAACTCATCTCCATCGCCAGATTAGGGTTATAGAGCATTACCATACAATCGAAAGCATTTAAATATTTTAACATTAAACAATTTAAATCATATCATAAATCATTCATCGACATGCATACTATCCCTAAATCGAGCCCTCGAGGCTTTAAAAAAAGTTAGAAACAAATCAAGGCCAATTTAAAACAATTTGGAAAGTTTAGGAAAAAGTTCCAAAATTTGCAAAACAGGGGTCGTATGGACCCAAATTTACCTAAAATCAAGCCATTTCAAAACCATTCCATGCATGAACATTTAGACCTATTATGCAAACTTTCAAAGAACTAATACTTCATCTAAATACACATATATTTGTCACTTCCAAAATCTTAATTCAATTAACCAATGTGCCAATCAAGGCACCACCATTAATATCCAATTACTGCATACATAATCAAGTTCATATGACACATTTCATGCATATAAATCTAGTTTATTTGGGTACTAAAACATACAACATTTAAACATTTCCAAACCATTCAAGACATACCATAATTGCCTCATACTACTATGTACCTGAAACACATCACAATTGACCATTTTCAAGACAACAAATTGTATCAACAAACCATACACTTTTCAAAAAGTGACTAAAAAGACTTACCTAAACAAACATTATAAGTCCATAAACTATGCATAAACATCAAGGCACAAACATGCTCAATTACCATTTTCAAACTATCATCAACATGCCAAGAGAACCTTATAAACAAGCACTATAAAGTTACCAAAACAACATAACTTGGTAAGACATCAAAATGTACCAAACCAACATAGCTTTCTAAAGCTTATACCTGCCAAGACATTGTTAGCACCTACAAAGCATCCTATACATGTCATTATAAACCTTAGCCAAAATACTCAAAAACTATCGAATTGTCCACTAGATAGTGTGATAGATCCCCGATGAACTTCCAACTGATCGAGCTTCTGATAATCTGTAAAACAAGGAAAATAACTACGTAAGCAATGAATGCTTAACTTTAAACATAACATACCATTTCAGTAATGAAATTTATGGAATAATTATAAACCTTTATCGATGCCTTAAGCTTAATAAAAGCCTATGTAACACCATCAAACTCACAAGTTAGTATACTTGTTAATGATACATATGAAATCAACCAAGTATAAAATTAACATTTAATTCTTCATCATTACCATACGATCATGATTCATTCCATTTTCTTACTTACTGTTTCCAATACCATGAGTTTATTATAAGCCTATTCAAGCATCATCAAGCTTACTTGTTAGTAGATTCATTGACAATCGTATAAACTCATTTATAACATAAATAAATTTTATAAGATACACTACATAAGCATCAATCTTTTCATATAGTTATAAACCTTTCCATTAAGTCATTTACCATTCCATTCATTTTTCTTACCCGTTGAACCATTTAGAATTACATTTGATACTCGGGAAAGCTCACACGAAGTGTGCCTTTACATATAACCATAACCTTTCCTTTAAATTGACCGTAACCTTTCTTTTACATCTTGCTCACAAGAGCTGTGGGTAGGGATGTAAGCTACACAATGCTGCTCACATGAGCTATGGAGAATCTACAATAAATGCAAGACCTTAGCCATCGGTAGGACATTCAAGACCAGCACCCGAAACATGAAATCCTTAATGACATGTCATTTGTATCTTACGAATTCTTAAGGTTCAACCAGGATGCGATATTCGTCAATTCGTCATAATGTTGATACGTGTATATTTTGATTCATTTACATCAAACAACATAATAAATATTCAACTTAAACAACATTTAAATGATTATAATTCATACGAACTTACTTGACTAAATTGTAGCAATAACTAAGTTTAGGGGCTATTTGGTAATTTTCTCTTCTCCTCGATTTTCTACTCGTTCTTGATCTAAATTAATAATTCATTCAATTTATTAATTCTAATAGTAAAATCAATTCATTTTATGCAATTAAGTCCTTTTGACATTTTTACAAAATTGCCCCCAATATTTTACTTTTTTTATAATTTAGTCCCTAAGTTCAAAACATGCAAATTAACCATTTTTATTCAATTAATCTGATTCTAGCATTTAGATTAATTAATATCGCTTATAACCCATGATAATGAAAATTTACAAAATAACCCTCAAAGTTTACCCTTTTTTGCAATTTAGTCCTTATACTCGAAACTTAGAATGTCATTATTTCTGAGTAAAATTCATTGCAAACCAATTTTTACCTATTTTTATAACAGCTCATATTTATCATCCATTTGTAATATTTTCCCTTTAATTTTACCATTTTTACAAATAAGTCCTTATACCTTACAATCATCAAAATTTACTTAATCACACATGTCTATTTAACAACTAAACTTAACAATCTATCATATAACTTCAAAAACATATCAAGTCCATTCATGGCATAATCTACAACATTTATCAATTTTACAAATTGACCCCCGAGTTCGCTGAACCTAGTTGCAGCGATCTCAAAAACATAAAAATCATGAAAAATGAAGTAAAAATGCAAACATACTAGAATTTGATGTTGGCCAAACCTTTGAAGTTTTTAACAATGGCTTCCCAAGCTATGTTTTCTAATTTTTGGTGGCGGAAGCAAAATGGAAAGTAATGGCCATTTGTTTTATTTTAACTTACCTTATCTTATTAATTTCATATTTTTAACTAATAAAATTTCCAAATTAAACACTCCACCAACTATCCATACATATAAAAAGGGTCTAAATACAATATAAGTCCTCCTAAATTTATTAATTAAGTCATTTAATCAATAAACTTTAATAGTTATTAAGTTTTACGTCTTTTATGATTTAGTCCTTTTTAATTAGTTAACTATCTAAACATTAAAATTTCTTAATGAAAATTTAATACAACCTTAATAACACTCCATAAATATTTAATAAAATGTTTACGGCTTGGTTTATAGAAATGAGGTCTTGATACCTTATTTTCTAAAACCACTTGACTTTAGGGTCATACCACTTGAATCTAATTATTCATTCAAATAACATAAATTGCCTATTCAAAATTTATTTCAATACCATATTTGACTTGTAAATATTAAATAAAAGTATTTATGAACTTACTCGTCAAAGTTGTGGCCCCAAAACCACTGTTTCTAACATCACTGAAAAACGGGTTGTTACAACCTGGTTTGTATGAAATACTGTGCTAGTTGGACTTTAAGTAATCTAGTAGAAACCAACTATATGGCTCAGCCTTATAAGTGATGAATGGGACTTATTTATATATTTTTTTCAAAAATTGTAGGCTAATAAGAAGGCAAGTTCTGATATGTGTGTTACTTGTTAAATTCCACTAAGTAAGTTGAGTCATATTTATATGTGAGAAATGAGTTCTGAAAGGGTTCTTTTTTCTTCTTCCTCTTTCTTAAGTAGTATTTACTGATACCTTCTTTAATTTTGAATATATTTTTCATCGATGACTTAGAAGCTATGGTTTTTTTTATGATCAGTGGTTATTTCACATCAGAATAAGTATTTCAGCTCTACATGTCAAGTTCTGATTGAGTAAATCTGTATGTCATAATTGAACAATAAGATTGTAAGTATAAGGTTTTTTCTTGGGATTATCAACAATTGAAATGATGAGTAATCTGTATGTACAAGAGTAGTGATAGTGAAATTATGTTTCTAAGTAGTGGTTACTACCTGTTCGCGATGGATATCTGGAACTGGAATTTCGAAATGTAGCAAGTGAGAATCAAGTGAGTTTTATTTTCACTCCTATATGTATACTACTCATATTAAGAAATACTTGTAGGAAATTGTTGAACTATTAATCCGACTTTATGATAAGTATAATTGTATATGGGTCGTGAATATGATAATTCAGGTATGAGATGATTGGTGTATGGGTACTGAAATGTTAAATATGGTTGTATATGTATGTTTTGAATGTATGCTATGAGATGTATATTTTATTGGGTGTATTTTAGTGAATTAAAATGTTGGACTAGATTGCGTCAGTGCATGAAGAGTCTGTGTCTAGTCATTGTGGTGGTTTCTAATGAAGTTTGTTAGGACAGAAAACACAAACTTTGAAGGAAAGTTCATGGCTATGGCACCCTCTGAAAAGGAACTAATGAATGGTGATTTCTTAATGGGGTTCTTTGTATGTCCCAGGATAATGATGGGCAAACCTTATAAAATTTGAGTTTAGGTAAATCAATATAATAAACACGACAGCTAATAAATGCCTTTGTGACACACTCTAAATGAACAGCCTTTGTGGTGCACTATATATGGATCGCCTTTGTGGCGTATTCTGTAATAATGACTTATGGCATTAGGATTTATCGTTTATTTGCCTCTGATGTGTTCTGTAAAGTCTGCCAGGAGTAAATACGAGACTCTATATGATTGCTTGTATGGTGTGCTCTATTAGGCTTATGCCACATAAATTGTCAAGAATGTTTGGTAATATATGGATCTGAATGTCTATTTTTGTTGTAGGATATGATGAAATTATTTTAGTTTTGTGATAAGTAAAGCTATGTTAAGGTATCGATATCTTCTGAGTTAAGAGTGAATAAGTCTTAAGGGTTTCCATGAAAAAGCAGATGTGTATCTATAAGTCAAGAAGAGTATCCATTATGATGATCTTTATATATAGAAAGTGAGGGGTATTGTATCATCTCCTGGAATTATTTCAAATCAGAGATAATGTTTTCTTGAAATATGGGATTTTGATAGATCATGATATGGAATTCATCAGTAAGATAACCTTTATTAATGACTATTCCTATAACCCTCAAACATGGCCTAGACGTTACGACCCAATCTAAGCGATTACATGGGCCAAAGAAATGGCGAAAACTTGAGTTGAAATAATTGGTTTAATATTTAGTAACGCGTGCTAGTTTTTCCCTTAAATACAATTTTTTTAAATATTTCTTTGAAAGAAATCTTGTTTATTATTTGTCAAACATTGTGATGATCTTTAAAATTTAAGTTTGTTCAATTGACTTTTTGGAAAAACGAATTTTATTAAGTAAATACTAAATCATTTAATCCATGTTAAAAACCCATGCAAAATATTCAATAACCAAAGTTTTTAAAACGAAACATCCCATGCCACAGTTCAATAGTTTACCACAAAATAAAATCCCAAATAAAAATAATAAAGTCCATAAAAGTCCCAAACTAAAATATAAGTACATAACTATGAAAACCATTTTTTGGAGAGCCTCTCTGATGATCAAATCCAAGTCCTAACCACGAGGATTATCTAAAACACACGAATAATATGGGTGAGCTTTAAAAGGCTCAGTGTGAGATCAATACAAAATATATTCAAGTACATATCAAAATACACATATCAATCATGACATAACATACATCATTAAATTCATGGAATATAACATTAATACTTATGCATGGACATATCGATGCACATTTTATAAAAATTCCTACCCGTCTCAACTACACACCAATATCGAGTTCTCATAACTTATCCATCCAAAACACCATTTGTAGACAATCCACCACTGATTTACAGATGAATTGCCACTGATAACACTTTTGTGGAAAAATAATTCTTGAAAAGAGTTCTATTTCATACCCTTAGACTTAGTTAATTGCCTATACTTAAGTGATTTTAGTTGCAAATTAGGATATTGCATTGATATTTTTAGAGAATTGCATTAAAGACTTTCAATTGTGCTTAAGTGCTATTACATGTTGCTCTTAACTGCCTATGGAATGACTTGCTTGGTGGTTGATTGGCAGGTGCAGAGTGTAGGAAAAGGAGTAAAGGATTGAAGGTTTTCTGTGACAAATTTCAGGTAGTTTGCCAATAAAAATTCTATGGCATTACCTGGAAGATGCCTAGTCAGCACTTAATGCGTACCATTCTCAATCCCAGCTGTACTTGAACCAGAAAAATCCACCTAAAAAGGAGAAAAAAAGATTATGGGCTAATGGACCTACCCTAAAAGGTCAAACCTATAAAAGCTAAAGGGGGAACCCTAGTAAGGGGGATTTTTTATGGAAAAAGGAAGAGCAAATTTTGAAAGAAAATAGGGGAAAGATTAAGAAGGAAAGCTACTAAAGAAGGAGGAAATGTCTGTATCATCTTTGGCAACTGTAAGACATTGAGCTGCCAGTGTTGAGAGCTGAATAGGCGAAAGCTATCATCTCGAATTTTCTCCTTTAATTCTAATTGTATTTCCCTTAGAACTTTATTGTTAAAGATGATGTTGTTTACTGCATTAAACTTGAGCTTGATTTAGCCAGCTATGAGCTAAATATCTTAGGCTTGGGATTACTTTGTTGAACCCTTTAATTTCTATTAATGTTAACAATTTAAGTTGGAATTATTCTGCTATTTTATTCAATGATATTTCATGCTTTATATTGGCTGTGTATTGACGAATATGCTTCAGTTATTAAAGATAACTTAATGAAAATGGGGTTAGGTTAACTGGATTGACATTTGATAATATGAGTGAATGATAAATTTTTTATTCGTAGAAACCTCTAAACATAAAGCCTTGCCTCATACGAAAAAGGGTAGAAAATGTTAGGGGTAGCCAAACTCAAGTCTATAGACATATAGTATCTTAGGGGGAGGTAACCCAAGGTTTTGCTCTCGAAAGAAGCAAACTATTGTTGAAACCTATTGGGCAGTAGAATGTTAAGACTTTGCTATGGCATTAATAGTTAAAGAGGGTACATGCATCATAAATCCCAGCCATCCTAATCAATAATGTAGTTCCTTAATCTTCTTTTTTGTATTTACTTTGTTGAGGCATTCTTGTTTTTTATTTACTAGTTTTGCACATTTTATACATCATTATTCTCTCATTTTGACACTACATTCTCACTGTTATTTTGCTTTAGTATTAATAAAGCTTAGCTCTAATAGCTCGACCAAATTCTACCTATCTAATGCTTGTGGAGGTGAAATCACTCATCACTTTATTACTTATTCGATGTGTATACTTGCACAATTCGCACATTCAATTCACAAGCAACAGTTTTTTGGTGTCGTTGTCGGGGATTAGTAATTGGTGAAATTTTGCTTTTTTATTTTTTTTTGTTGCATTAGTTTTAGCTAACTTAGTTGTATTTAACTTTTACAGGTTTACCATCAGTGCATGAATAGAAGCATTACTTTTAATGAAGAGTACCTTTTTGACCCAGAATCGAAAGAACTTTGCGAAGAAGGAGAAGAGAATTTCATAATATGGCTAATGAAGGAAATGATCCTGATGTGAATAATCAATTGAATCCAAATGGTTGGGACGTCAATCTTCCTATTCAATTTCTGATAGATGATCGAGTCAGACCAATTCGAGTGCATGTAGTTCCAATTTTGGATGACCTGAATCCCAGGATAGTAAGACCATACATACAAGCTCAGCATTTTGAGTTGAAACTAATAATGTTCCAAATGTTCCAAACAATTAGAAAATTCAGGGGGTTGCCTACTAAACATCCAAGACTACATTTAAGACTTTTTCTAGAGGTCTGTAACTCATTTAGAGCAAGGTGTTCTTGAAGACACCTTGTGGCTTAAATTATTCCCATATTCCTTGAGTGATCATGCAAGAGCATGGCTTAATGCTTTGCTATCGGGAATAGTGGCATCATGGAAGGATTTGTACAAGAGGCTTTTACTACAGTATAATCCGTCAAACATGAATGCCAAGCTTAGAAATGACATCACATCTTTTCGACTGTAACGCCCCAAATTGGGGCCTAGAAGTATTAGGTTTTGAGTAGGGGTGCAGTTAGGAAACTGCACATAAAGATTTAATTGTGTAGGAAAGTGGCATAATTGAGTGTTTGGCTTAGTGGTTGTGTGCTCTGGAAGTGTCTGGGAAGTCATGGGTTCAAGTCTTGGCTTCCACAAAAATTTTGGTTTTAAAGGATAAAACCCTTATCTTTGGTCAGTAGGGTTATAAATAAAATTTAGTAAGGTATGACATAAAGAGCCTATTGATCTAGTGGATGTGGCGTGTGGATGTTTCTCTTGAGGTATAAGGTTCAAGTCATGGCAAGGTAAAAAGAGTATTTATTTTGCTCTTTTGCAATGTGAGAAGCAGAAGCCGGCTGAAACTCTACAAGGTAGAATTTGAATTGGTCAAGGAGAGGGGGTGGAGTGAATCAAGGAGGAGATAAAGGAGGATTTTTAGGGAGAGATTTGTGGAGGAAAAGAAAGAGTTTGAATTGTTGTGGGAAGTTGGCCGAATGGGGACTCTAGGCACTGATGAATTTGGCCTAGGGGTCCTACACCTCATTTGGCCAGTTTAGCACTCTTGTTTCCTTTTTGCGTTTTGG
The DNA here is from genome assembly GCA_025698475.1 of Gossypium anomalum. Taxonomy (NCBI): domain Eukaryota; kingdom Viridiplantae; phylum Streptophyta; class Magnoliopsida; order Malvales; family Malvaceae; genus Gossypium; species Gossypium anomalum. The sequence goes on from CM046961.1 coordinate 59,573,327, forward strand.
GTATTTTTTCTTTGTTTTCTAAATAGCCGTTTTCTGCTAAGGGACTTGGGAAATTTCTCATTTTGACCATTCTGGCACTTACCTATTTTCATTTTTGGTTCTCCAAAAATCGCAACTGACTTCTCTTTTTCTCCTTCTCAACTTTTGGGTTCTTGCTTGATCAATTATTTCCTCCTCTTCCCTCAGATTTCCTTTGCTTCTCTACTGTGTTGGCTGAATCTATTCCACTTCCCTTCTTTCTTCTCTTGGCCGGATTGTTCTTGGCCGTATATCTATTTACTTTTCGGGTGACTTCTAGGCTTGGGCCTTGGCTAGGTATTGGTAAGTCTTCTTCTCAGGGTTTGTCGTCTTCTTCTTCTGGGGGCCGAATGTACCCTTCCCACTCATTCTTTTTTTCACCTTAATGATTGACTTGTAATACTGTGATCTTACCGAATGTTGCTAGGGGCTCTATTTCTATAAGCAAGGTGTTGGGCCGATTACTTTTCCTTTACAAGTGATAATTCCTCTACTGGTAAGGGTTCAAATTTTGGACATATCTGTATGGGATTATAGATGTTTATTAGTTAGTTAACTGTTCTTGTGAAGGTAAAGCTTTTGCAAGAAGTACATGGAGTTAGAGCAAGGGAAGGTTGCGATTATTATTTAGTAAGTAGATGTTTTGGTTGCAACGGTTTCAATATTATGGTATTGGATTAACAGGGGTTTGAAACTAATGAGGGGTTGTGGTTGATCATAGGTTCTCATTTCAGAAGTGGTTCGGTTGCAACTCCATAGTAGGTGTGCATGCACACACTGAATAGACAGTAGAACGGAAAAAGCCGAAAAGCCGAAAAGCTGAAAGAATGGACTTTTGGCCACATGGGTGTGCGAACGCACATGTGGTAAGCCAAGCCCATGAACCGTGGGCATAAGATTGTAGAGGCCACCTTGAGCGTTCAAAATGGGCTTAGGCTGTTATGGGCCTTAATGGGCCGAAATGGGTTATGTAGGCCTAATGGGTTTGTGGGCCCCACACAAAAAGATTCACGTTATGTGGTAATTACTGGACTAGGCTGTGTAGTATGCATGGTCGTGGTCATTTTTGGGCTTAGTGGGCCACACGGGCGTGTGCGCCAACATGGGCTGCATAATAAGCTGTGAGCCCATTCGCATTGTTATGTATGTTGAGGTTACACGAGTCGTCCGAGACAGTTTTGGACCTTTTGATGGGTCGATAAGTGTGCCTAGACCCACTTTGATGAAAATAACTAGAATAGTCCTATAGGATAAAATGACTATTTTACCCCTCGAGGGTAAATGACTTATTTCTGCTATGATTGGACTATTCTTTCTGAGCATGACATTCTGCATATATGTAAGATTTATGATATGAAATTTTGCATGGGGATGGGTTTATATATGTTGGTGGATGTGTACTGTACTGATATGGCTGCACGGGTCACACAAAACGACTGTGGACCTAAGGTTGCACGGGTCGCACAAGACGACTGTGGACCTACTGTTGGCATAAAAGCCTGTTACTGGCAGCACTGTTGCAATATTTATGGCTTTGTGCTGCTATGGATGGCTTTGTGCCACTATTATTGGCTTTGTGCCACTATTGATGGCTTTGTGCCACTATGGATGGCTTCGTGCAACTATTGTTGGCTTTGTGCCACTATTGATGGCTTTGTGCCGCTATTGATGGCTTCGTGCCGCTACTCATGGCTTTGTGCCATATACTGATACTGGCAGCTTTGTTGCGTTACTGTTACTGGTAGCTTTGCTATGTTATTATTACTGGTAGCTTTGCTGCGATACTGGTGTATTAGCTGGGTGGGTCAACTTTGTCCCCACATGGTGTGTTGGTGGTACGGAGTGGTGTGTTGGGTGGTTTGGGTTGGGATGCATTGTTGTACTGTATTGTTATTGAATTGGGCTAAGGCCCATATAGTTACTATTACCGCAATGGGCTCAGGCCCAGTCTGTTACTGATATGGGCTTAGGCCCAGACTCACTGTTTGTTTATTATTGGGATTACACATTGAGTTCTTGTAAACTCACCCATCTATTTTAACTGTTCAGGGAATCCTTAGGTGGATCGGTGCTACATGGGACTCGGAGATGGCCACACTACTGCTTCTATTTCTTTTATTTGCAATTAGATTTCGTTTTGGGTTTTAATTTATGTAATAAGGCCTCTCTAATTTTCTAGCTTTTAATTTGGGATTTTTGATTATTATGTTTTATATCTACTAAGAGTAGAACGCAGTTTTCCAAAACAATAATTATTTTCAAAACACCATGTTTCTGTAATACTGTTGAAAAGCTTTTGGAACAAACAATGTTTTAAAAGTAATGACAACTAAAAATAATGAAGAGGCTTTAAATTTTCAAATGGCTTTTCAACAGCTAGAGCAAGTTTTCGAAAAGCGCTCTAATGTGACTCTACCAGATTTAGCCATAATGTCTAGGTCGGGTTTGGGGTGTTACATCAACAATTAAAGGATGAAACGCTTTATGAAGCCTAGGAAAGATTTAAGAAATTGCTTAGAAAATGTCCTATACAAGGTTTCCAACACTGAACACAAATGGAAATGTTTTATAATGGGCTAAATGCACATGCAAGGATGGTAGTCGATGCTTCTGCCAATGGTACTTTGTTGGATACACCCTATAATGAAACATATGAGATTTTGGAACAAACTGCCAACAATGATTATCAATATCCTGCCATGCGAGTTGATACTGGTAGGAGAGTGGCGGGCACCATTGAGCTTGATGCAATCACTTCATTGACAGCCCAAGTATCCTCTTTATCTAACATGATCAAAACAATAAAGAGGTGAACTACAGTTCAAAAGATGAAATCAACTAAGGTATCTTGTGTTTGTTATGGTGAAGACTATGTATTTTATGAATGCCCATCAAATCTAGCATCTGCATACTACATGGGAATTTCAACCGAAATAACAATCCCTATTCTAACACCTACAATCCAGGGTGGAAACAACATCCAAACTTTGGTTGGAATAATCAAGGTGCTGGGAATTCAAACAATGCTGTTCCACAGAATGTCGAGAGGGCACTGCCTGTTTATAATCAACCCATGCTGCGGCAAAATATCCAACAAGATCAAGCATCAACTTCATCATCATCATTTATTAAATCGTTGCTGAAAAAATATATGGCTAAGAATGATGCCATGATACAGATTCAAGCTGCATCCAATATCAGCAGCCTGAAAGACGACCACCTCTACCTTTTCCTCAGTGATTTCACAATTGTAAACAAGATACCCTGTTAAAAAAATTTATAGATGTCTTGAAACAACTCCACATCAACATACCATTAGTAGAAGCTTTGGAGCAAATGCTAATTTTATGAAATTCATGAAAGATATACTGTTAAAGAAGCGACGATTGGGAGAACTTGAAATTGTTGCTCTCACTAAAGGGTGTATGACAATGTTGAAGAATAAATTACCTCTAAAGTTGAAGGACCCAGAGAGTTTTACTATCCCATGTTCAATTGGAAATCATCAATTTGATGCTTATGCCTATCTTTAGGAAGCTGGGAATGGGGAAACCAAGACCTACTACAGTCATGTTGCATCTAGCTGATCGATCTTATGCACATCCGGAAGGTAAAATTAAAAACATGTTGGTAAGAGTAGATCAATTTATGTTTTCTTACCGATTTCATTATTTTAAATGTGAAGCTGACAAAGATGTGTCGCTTATTCTTGGAAGAACCTTTCTTGCTATAGGCAGAACATTGATTGATGTACAAAAAGGTGAACTGACCATTAGGATGAATGATTAGTAGATTACCTTCAATGTATTCAATGCCCTAAAATGTGCTGGTGAGAATGAAAAGTGCAACGCCATTGGTTTAATAGAAACAACAGTACAGGAAGAGATTTTGAAATTTTCCACAACAAGTCTGATAGTGATATAGATTCACTTGAGCTAAATGTAACAGAGACTTTTGAAGAATTCAGTGAACTCATGGAGGCAAAACAAATTGTAGACAGAATAGGGAGAAAGTTTGAGTCCTTGGATTTATTGGCTTACACTTTCCATTTTCCTAAACCATCTATAGAGGAACCTCCTACACTAGAATTGAATCCCTTGAAATTGCATTTAAAATATGCTTACTTGGGAGACAACAGTACCTTACTGATAGTTATTTTTATAGAGTTGACGCCTAATCAAGAGGCTAGGTTGTTGGAAGTTCTTTGGCGATCTAAGAAGGCATTATGAAGGACAATTGTTAACATCAAGGGAGTCAGCCCTGCTCTATACATACATAAAATTTTATTAGAAGATTGCCATGACAACTCTGTTGAATAGTAGATAAGATTGAATCCCATCATGAAGGAAGTTGTTAAGAAGGAGATTATTAAGTGGCTCGATGTTGGTATTATCTATCCTACCTCTGACAGTTCTTGGGTGAGTCATGTACAATGTGTGTCCAAGAAAGGAGGTGTCATAGTGGTTAACAATGATAACAATGAGCTCATACCAACTCGCACTGTTACGGGATGGAGAGTGTCCATGGATTATCGCAAGCTCAATAAGGCCACTAAGAAGGACCACTTTCCCTACCGTTTATTGATTAAATGTTGGATAGATTAGCTAGGAAGGCATTCTACTGTTTCTTGGATAGATATTTAGGGAATATCAAATTAAATTATTATAGCTCCTAATGACTAAGACAACTTTCACTTGTCCATATGGTACTTTTGCATTTAGAAAGATGACATTCGGGGTTATGTAATGCCCCGACAACATTTCAGTGTTGTATGATGGCAATATTCTCTAACATGGTGGAAAACTTTCTTGAAGTCTTTATGGATGATTTCTCTATCTTTGGCGATGACTTTGAAGGCTATTTGAAAAATATGGAATTTTTTTTTACCCCCTGTGAAGAAACAAATCTTGTCTTGAATTGGGAAAAATGTCATTTCATGGTTCGTAAAGGTATTGTTTTGGGCATAAAGTATCACAGCAAGGGATTGAAGTTGACAAAGCAAAGATTAAGGTAATAGAAAAATTGTCGCCTCCTACTAGTGTCAAGGGTACTTGGAGTTTCTTAGGCCATGCGGGTTTTCATAGAAGATTTATTAAGGATTTCCTAAAGATAGCTAAATCATTGTGTGTAACAGTCCAATTTTGACCCTAGTCAGAATAGTGATTTCGGGACCACAACTCTGAGTGTGAAAAATATTTTAATATTATTTTCTGTGTCTGTGATATGTGAATTTACATCTGTAAAATTTCTGTGATTTAATTTGTCTATTTCTATGCTTAATTATGAAAAAAGATTAAATCGCGAAAAGTGTAAAAGTTGAATGCTAGATGATAAAGCACATTTTTGGCTTGGCTTTTATAATCAAGGTCCTTAAGATGCAAATAGACCATTGCTATATTAAATGGATAATGTTGGACATGTATTAGGTGAATGGATAATTATATAACAAAGGATAAAATGGGAAAAATGATTATTTAAGTTATAATAATAAAATGAAAACATGAAAGTGGATGTACTTTCACCTTGTTCAGCCGAAACTCGGAGAAAGAAGAAGCCATTGAAGCTTCAAAACTTTCGACCCTTGCATGGGTAAATAGGTTAGTCCATTTTGCTCGGTTTTTAATAATTTCTACGTTTCTGTGATCGTTGCTTTGTGTTCTTCAAAACCCATGTCTAAATTTCTGTTTTTGTTGAAGATTATGAAATGTACCATTGATGATTACATGAGCTTGGTAGTGCACTTATATGGGTTATGAAAGGTATATTTTAGATTATCATGTTTTGTTCTTGAATTTTGATAAAATGAGCTATCTGGGCTAATTTGTGAAAATGGGGTTTTGAAGGACTAAATTGTGAATTTAATGTGTTAATTGGACTTGTATGGAAGCCATGTATATTTTGTCAAGCTATAGTTTTGGTGAATTTTGCATAATTGTGATTTGGTGAAAAAATAGACTAAGTTGTCAAAGTGTGAAAATGTAAGGGCTAAAGTGAAAAGTGCCCAAAATATATGTATATGGATTAACTTGAATGAAATGAATGATTGAATGATTGAATTTGTATTGTATTAGATCAAGAACAAAGAAAATCGAACTTAGATCGGGGGAAGTCCAAAATAGTTGAATGGTCGACTCGTTTTATCCGAAATCCACCCGAGGTAAGTCAAACTACACTTATGTGTTAAGTTGATTAACTTCTGTGTTTATAAACTGTTATTTGCATTGGACGGCCTTGAGAGCCTGATAAAAGAACGTTGGTATTGATCTGAATTATCGTGTAAGACCGTGTCTGGGACACAGGCCTCGATTTCAAATTTACGTGTAAGACCATGTCCGGGACATCGGCACCGTATCTGATTTTGTATAAGATCCTGTCTGGGACAGAGGCATCGATACTGAATTACATGTAAGACCACGTCCAGGACGTTGGCATTGTACTCGTTTATGAATATCTGTATCGTTTCTGAACCATCTGATGACAAGGTATAAGTTATGAAAATGAATATGTGAAATGCATAACGATATAGGTACATTTGTATCGTACTTAATTTTTGAATATGAAAGACTCAGTTCTGCGAAATAGCGAATGCGAAGTAGGTTCGGAATCATGGAAATGAAAATGATATGCATACAAGCAAATGAGTATGGTTAAGTTTATAAACGACTTTGTGAAATGGCTATGAATTCTTATTGTTGTTCTGTACTATATATATATGCTTTAGTAATTAGACTAATTGTGTTGGCTTACTAAGCTCTTTGTATCTTACTCTGTATGATTTCTGTTTGTTTTACAATTATCGTCGCTACTGAAGGCTCGGGATAGTCGAGAATTGTCATCACACCATCGAACTCTTTTTGGTACTTTTGGAAATGTACATATTCTTAAGTATGGCATGTATAGGCTAGAATGGGTTAGTTGATATGTATGTAAAAGTTATGCCATATGAATTTGGCTAACAAATTATATGTTTATGCATAGTTTTAATGTATGTTTTGAAATGTGTTATATTCTAAGGTGTTTTGGTCATCTTTGAGCATGGAATTGGCTAGAAATGTTGATGTAATTGTTGCTTAATAATGCTTGTGAGATTGGACCCTTAATGGGTGGCAAATTGGCTTAAACCAAGCCTGCATTGTGCCACACGGTCAGGGAACACGGGCGTGCTTTGTGGCCGTGTGAAAAAGTTAGTAGCTAGCTAAATTTTGCACGGTCATGGCACACGGCTGTGTCTGTTGGTCGTGTTAAAAAGTCAGTATAGGACCTATTTTTTGCACGGTTGGACCACATGGACGTGTCTTTTGCTCGTGTGAGTCACACGGCCTAGTCACACGGGCGTGTGACTTTGTCAGTTTTGAAAAGTTTGTTTGAGTTCTGAAAATCTTGAATGGGTTTGGTTTAGTTCCGACCTTTCCTAAATGTATGTTTTAGGTCTTGTAGACTATCTTAATGGATGAATTGTGGATGAATGCAAATATATTAATGTTATATGATATCGGAGAATCTGTGTTGTTCAGTAATGTTTTGTCTGTCCGGTGACTCCCTTTACCTATTCCGACGTTGGTTACGGGATAGGGGTGTTACATTTAAATTGGTATCAGAGCTATGGTTTGTCGGTTCTGGGACTACCATAGCGTGCGTGAGTCTAGCTATACATGCCATATGTCTGAAACTGTGATAGTGTGATGAATCCTGACATTTGAAATGTGTTTTTATATAGCAATGGATCCTAATAGAGCCGTAGCTGACGATGTTGAGAGTAATGCGCCTACTCCCGCGCAAGGGACGGTGCAAGATGATTATCGACCGGCTACGAGTAGCCATGATAGCGAGGCTATGTAACACCCCTTACCCATATACGACGCCGAAATAGGGTACGAGGTATTACCAGACTTGAGTACTTGTAATCATTTAAAACCGAGACATAAAATTTCATCAATTTTAAACTTTTTAAACATATTCAAGACTATCTACATTAAATGACTTTATACAATAGAGACCTTCAAATAACATAGGTCAGCATTTTAGGCCAACTCCTAGCAACATAATAACAATTAAACGAGTCTCCATACATGCCAAAGACTTAAAAATACTTTAAAACCTTTATATATATAGATCAATAGTTTGATAATGTGATTTAACCTCCGGTGACCTCCAACTCGAGCTAACATCTGCGACACTATAGGAAAAAGGAAAGGAAGGGAGTAAGCATTATAGCTTAGTAAGTAAATATGTAAATATTAATAAACAATACATTATCATACATTAAACAAAGTCACAATATGTTCCCGGAATATTACCATCACAAACACAGATACTTTCACTATTACAATTATAAACAGATTCAAAATAAGCTATCTAGCAGAATACTAGCAGCTAAATTATTTATTTCTAGAGATACAGAACTTCAAATTACAAACCATTAATTTTCCTTGAAACTATATTCACCTATATTTTTACCATAAAATTTTCAGAATTTTTGGTCTAGCCAATTAGTACAGTTTATTCATTGAAGTTACCCCTATTTCACTGCTCAACTTTTCTGACCACTCTTCACTACGAATCATATTTCTCCTCGTACAGAATTCAAATAATGTTCTTGTTTATTTCATTTGAAACTATACTCATCAAGGATTTCAATCATACATATTATATCCCATAATTATATTTTTACAATTTTTAATGATTTTTCCAAGTCAGAACAGGGGATCACGTAGTCATTCTGGACCAGTCTCATAGAAACTTAAATATCTCAGGATATAGAATTCTTTTGCTTGCTCTGTTTCTTTTATATGAAAATATACTCATTAAGCTTTAATTTTATATCTCATTCAGTCTCTGATTCAATTTCTACTATTTTTGGTAAAGTTTTAGATTCTCGTCACTGCAACTATCCAGAACAGTTTTATTGTAAATTTTGATCTTTCACATGTCAATTGTATTCATCACTTACCCATAACAATCTTTCCAATTTCCAATCACATATCGAGCATATTACTCATAAGTTACACACGTATATACTTACACTTATCATCACAAAGTCATACACAATTTCATTTAATCAATTTCCCAGTTGAACGCTTTGGAATAATAACAGTCACGCGATGGTATACTTCACAACACACCACCTTTAAAATTGAAGCTCTCTTGTACACATAGTGGCCTTCACTTAGCACCACTCATGTGACCTAGCTTGATTGTACACATAATTTTGGCTCTCTTGTACATAGGATGAACACTTAGTACCACCCATGTGACCTAGCCAGTTTATCTCGTAACTCTCTTGTCTACATGGTGTCCTTCACCTGGAACCATGCATGCGACCTAGCTACATATATCACGTAGCTCTCTTGTCTACATGATGTACACATAGTATCAACCATGCGACCTAGCTACATCATAATGTCTCGTAGCTCTCTTGTGCACATGATGTGCACTCAGCACCATACGTGTGACCTAGCTACATACCATCTGTATCATCCAATCTTTTCGAAGGTTCAACTGGGATTTCTCTCTCTTTCTAATACTTGATTCCATACTTCCAATAGTCAATTATGATTCAAAAGTCAGCTACAATACATAAAATATGCTGAAATATAAAAACATAATAAAGATAATGTATTATTTACATACAAACTTACATACTTTCTCATTTTGATGTCGAATTAATATTGAACATTTAAATCATCATAATTATACTTACTTTCAACACCTCAGAAATCATAGTAAATATATCAATTTTACATTGAAACATGCATAAATTAATTCTTATTATACATATGAACTTACCTCGATACTAAAACGGCCATTTTACCAACTTTCCCGATTTTTGATTTTCCTCCCATTCTAGGTTCAAATCTCATTTTTCGGGATCTAAAACATCATATTTTACTTATTTAATTAATTTACTATTCAAAACAGTCCTTAACTCAAACTTTAGCAAAATTATAATTTTGCCCCTAAACTTTTGCATATTTACACTTTTGCCCCTAGGCTCAGGAATTAAACTTCATCCCTTATTCTTATGTTTTATGACATGCTGGTCATTTTTCCCTTCTATGGCAACATCAAATTCTCACTCTAACACATAGTTATGAACAATAACAACTTTTACCGATTAAGCCATTTTACTCATTTTTGCTTAAAACCGCTTAGCAAAAGTTGTTTAACATAATTTTAGCCTTCACATTCTACCATAAAACATCAAAATAAAAATGTTTCACCTATGGGTATTTTTCCAAATATGAACCCTAGCTTAAATTATTGCTAGAATAAGCTTAATCAAGTTACCAGGATTCAAAAAACGTAAAGAACTTGAAAAACAGGGCTAGAATGGACTTACTATTAGGCTAGAAAAGCTTGAAAACCCTAGCCATGGCTTCGCCCACGCTGATTTCTGCCTCCATGAGAAAGATGAGTCAATTTTGGCTTTATTTTCCCTTTTTATTTCTTTTAATTACCAAATGACTAAAATGCCCTTAATGCCTTTCTTTAAAATTTTGTCCTATTCATGCTCATTTTTGTCCAAACAAAATATAATGGTCTAGTTTCCATTTAAGGACCTCCTTTTTAAACTCCCATCTCAATCAAGTACTTATGAATTAGAACACATATTTTACAACTTTTGCAATTTAGTCCTAAAGTCCAATTAAGCACTTTATCAGTAAAATTACTTAACGATATTTTTACACAATATTTTAATTAATAAATAAACCTTAAAACTTAATCAGAATAAATTTTTCAGCTTCAAATTTGTGGTTCTAAAACCATCATTCCATTTAGGCCCTAAATCGGGCTGTTACAGCACAGACATTGCGAGATAAACAGTTGTATGCCAAGTTCAGTAAGTGTGAATTCTGGTTGTGAGAAGTTGGTTTTCTGGGCCATATTGTGTCAGCCTCTGCAATCCAAGTTGATCCGAGCAAAATTTTAGCTATTATGGATTGGAAACCTCCGAGAAATGTATCTGAAGTCTGTAGTTTTCTGGTACTTACTGGTTACTATAGAAGGTTTGTAAAAGGTTTCTCGATGATTGCGACTCCGTTGAAAAAGTTACTTCAGAAAGATGTGAAGTTTGGGTGGTCAGAAAAGTGTCAGAACAGTTTCGATCAGTTGAAAGCTTTGTTGACCGAAGCTCCGGTATTAGTACAACCTGAATCGGGAAAAGAATTTGTAATTTACAGTGATGCTTCGTTGATTGGTTTGGGATGTGTTTTGATGCAAGAAGGTAAAGTCATTGCTTATGATTTGAGACAGCTGAAGCCACATGAAAAGAACTATCCGACACACAATCTTGAGTTGGCTACTATTATGTTTGCCTTGAAAATCTGGCGTCACTACCTGTTTGGTGAGAAATGTCATGTGTTTTCTGATCATAAAAGTCTGAAGTTTTTAATGAATCAAAAAGATTTGAATCTGAGGCAGAGAAGATGGTTAGAATTGTTAAAAGACTATGAGCTAGTTATTGATTTCCATCCGGGCAAAGCAAATGTAGTAGCGGATGCTTTGAGTCAGAAATCTTTGTCTGTATTACATACGATGAATGCTCATTTAGCATTGTCTGATAATACGTTGGTTTGTGCTGAACTGAAAGCAAAACCCTTGTTTATAAAACAGATCTGCGAGGCTTAGAAATCTGACAATGAATTGATAGAAAAACATGCTCTATATGATTCTAAATTTTGGGTTGATAATAATGATTGTTTGAGATTCAGGAATAGACTTTGTGTTTCGAGGAATCTGGAGTTAATTCAGATGATTTTGAGTGAGGCTCACAGTAGTAAATTTTTAGTATATCCGGGGAGCACGAAAATGTATAATAACTTGAAATAACTATACTGGTGGCCGGGAATGAAAAGAGATATTTCTAATTTTGTTTCTAAATGTTTGGTCTGTCAGCAAATTAAAGCTGAACATCAAGCACCATTAGGTCTGTTGCAACCGATTATGATTCCGGAGTGGAAATGGGATCGTGTGACTATGGATTTTGTTTCGGGTTTGCCCCTGTCTCCGAGAAAGAAAGATTCGATTTGGGTTGTAGTTGACAGATTAATGAAATCATCTCATTTATTCCGGTACGATCTAATTTCTCACTTGATAAGTTAGCTGAGCTTTATATTTCTGATATTGTTAGACTACATGGTGTACAATTGTCGATTGTGTCAGACAGAGATCCGAGATTTACATCACGATTCTGGAAGAGTTTGCAAGATGCTTTAGGTACTAAATTGCATTTCAGTACTGCTTTTTATCCTCAAATAGATGGTCAATCTAAGTAGATTATTCAGACACTCGAGGATATGTTGAGATGTTGCATTCTTGAGTTTGAAGGTACGTGGGAACAATAACTACCTTTGATTGAAATTTCTTATAATAATAGCTTTCAATCTAGCATTAAAATGGCACCGTATAAAGCCTTATATAGTAGAAAGTGTAGAACTCCGTTATACTGGTCTGAGCTCAGTAAGAATAAGATTTACGGTGTTGATCTAATAAAAGACCTAGAACAGAAAGTGAGAATAATCTGAGATAGTTTAAAAGTTGCTTCTGATCGTAAAAAATCTTATGCAGATTTAAAACGAAAGGATATCGAATATGAGATCGATGATAAAGTATTTTTGAAGGTATCTCCGTGGAAGAAACTGTTTCGATTTGGTAAAAAGGGCAAGTTGAACCCGAGATTCATCGGACCGTATGAAATCATTGAACGAGTTGGGTTGGTTGCTTATAAATTGAGACTACCATCTGAGTTAGAAAAGATTCACAATGTATTTCATGTATCGATGCTTCGACGAAATAGATTTGATCCTTCGTATTTAATTTCTCCATCTGATATTGAAATTCATTCAGATATGACTTATAAAAAAAGCCGATTCAAATTCTGTCTCATGAGATTAAAGAATTACGTAATAAGAGAATTTCGTTAGTTAAAGTACTGTGGCATAGACACGGAGTAGAAGAGGCTACGTGGGAGCCTGAGAATGCAATGAAACAACAATATCCGAATTTGTTTAACGGTAAGATTTTCGGGGACGAAAATCCCTAAGGGGGGAGAATTGTAATAGTTTATTTTTGACCCTAGACGGAATAGTGGTTTCGAGACCACAAATCTGAGTGTAAAAAATATTTTAATATTATTTTCTGTGTCTGTGATAAGTGAATTTACATCTGTGAAATTTCTGTGATTTAATTTGTCTGTTTTTGTGCTTAATTATGAAAAAGGATTAAATCGCGAAGAGTGTAAAACTTGAATGCTAGATGATAATGCACTTTTTTGGCTTGGCTTTTATAATCAAGGTCCTTAAGATGCAAATAGACCATTGCTATATTAAATGGACAATGTTGTACATGTATTAGGTGAATGGATAATTATATAACAAAGGGCAAAATGGGAAAAATGATTATTTAAGTTATAATAATAAAATGAAAACATGAAAGCGGATGTACTTTCACCTTGTTCAGCTGAAATTGGGAGAAAGAAGAAGCATTGAAGCTTCAAAACTTTCGGCCCTTGCATGAGTAAATAGGTTAGTCCATTTTGCTCGATTTTTAATAATTTTTGCGTTTCTGTGATCGTTGCTTTGTGTTCTTCAAAACCCACGTCTAAATTTCTATTTTTATTGAAGATTATGAAATGTGCCATTGATGATTACATAAGCTTGGTAGTGCTCTTATATGGGTTATGAAAGATATATGTTAGATTATCATGTTTTGTTCTTGAATTTTGATGAAATGATCTATTTGGGCTAATTTGTGAAAATGGGGTTTTGAAGGACTAAATTGTGAATTAATGTGTTAATTAGACTTGTATGGAAGCCATGTATAATTGGTCAAGCTATAGTTTTGGTGAATTTTGCATAATTGTGATTTGGTGAAAAATGGACTAAGTTGTCAAAGTGTGAAAATGTAAGGGCTAAAGTGAAAAGTGCCCAAAATATATGTATATGGATTAACTTGAATGAAATGAATAATTGAATGGTTGAATTTGTACTGTATTGTATTAGATCAAGAACAAAGAAAATCAGACTTAGATCGGGGGAAGTCTAAAATAGTTGAATAGCCGACTCGTTTTATCTAAAATCCGTCCGAGGTAAGTCAAACTACACTTATGTGTTAAGTTGATTAACTTTTGTGTTTATAAACTGTTATCTGCATTGGATGGCCTTGAGAGCCTGATAAAATAACGTTGGTATTGATCTGAACTATCGTGTAAGACCGTGTCTGGGACACAAGCCTCGATTTGAAATTTACGTGTAAGACCATGTCCGGGACATCGGCATCGTATTTGATTTCGTATAAGACCTTGTCTGGGACAGAGGCATCGATACTAAATTACATGTAAGACCATGTCTGGGACGTTGGCATTGTAATCGTTTATGAATATTTGTATCGTTTCTGAACCATCTGATGACAAGGTATAAGTTATGAAAATGAATATGTGAAATGCATAATCTATATAGGTATGTTTGTATCGTACTTAATTTCTGAATATGAAAGACTCAGTTCTGCGAAATAGCAAATGCGAAGTAGGTTCGGAATCATGGAAATGAAAATGATATGCATACAAGCAAATGAGTATGGTTAAGTGTATGAACAACTTTGTGAAATGGCTATGAATTCTTATTGTTGTTCTGTATGATATATATATATGCTTTAGTAATTAGACCAATTGTGTTTGGCTTACTAAGCTCTTTGTAGCTTACTCTGTATGATTTCATGCATTTTACGCTTATTGTTGCTACATGGCTCGGATAGTCGAGGATTGTCATCACACCATCGAACTCTTTTTGGTACTTTTGGAAATGTACATATTCTTAAGTATGGCATGTATAGGCTAGAATGGGTTAGTTGATATGTATGTAAAAGTTATGCCATATGAATTTGGCTAACAAATGATATGTTTGTGCATAGTTTTGACGTATGTTTTGAAATGTGTTATATTCTAAGGTGTTTTGGTCATCTTTGAGCATGGAATTGGCTAGAAATGTTGGTGTAATTGTTGCTTAATAATGCTTGTGAGATTGGACCCTTAATGGGTGGCAAATTGGCTTAAACCAAGCCTGCATTGTGCCACACAGTCAAGGAACACGGGCATGCCTTATAGCCGTGTGAAAAAGTCAGTAGCTAGCTAAATTTTGTATGGTCATGGAACATGGCCGTGTCTGTTGGCCGCGTTAAAAAGCCAGTATAGGACCTATTTTTGGCACGGTTGGACCACATGGGCATGTCTTTTGCTCGTGTGAGTCACACGGCCTAGTCACACGGGCGTGTGACTTTGTCAGTTTTGAAAAGTTTGTTTGAGTTTTAAAAATCTTGAATGGGTTCGGTTTAGTTCCGACCTTCCCTAAATGTATGTTTTAGGTCTCGTAGACTATCTTAATAGATGAATTATGGATGAATGCAAATGTATTAATGTTATATGATATCGGTGAATCTGTGTTGTTCAGTAATGCTTTGTCTGTTCGGTAACTCCTCTTACCTATTCCGACGTCAGTTACGGGATAGGGGTGTTACATTGTGTGCCTTGTTAGAGCAAAATAGACCTTTCAATTTTGATGAAACTTGTTTGATAGCTTTTGAGGAATTTAAGAAACGGCTTTTAGTAGCACCAATTCTAATAACTCTGGAGTGGAGACTTCCTTTTGAACTCATGTGTGACACCAGCGATTATGTTGTGGGAGCAATGTTGGGGCAAAGGAAAGACAAGGTATTTCATAAAATCTATTATGCAAGCAGGACCCTAACAAATATGCAACTTAACTACACCACCACCGAAAAGGAGTTATTGGTTGTGGTATTTGCGTTCGATAAGTTCCAATCTTATATAGTTGGTACCAAGGTCACAATCTACACAAACCAGTCTACAATTAAGTGTTTGGTAACCAAGAAAGATGCCAAGCTGCGATTGATTTAGTGGATACTCTTGCTGCAGGAGTTTGATTTAGAAATTTGAGATAGAAAAGGAACTGAAAATCAAGTGGCTAATCACTTGTCAGGATTAGAAGTTGGAAAGAAGATGGCACCGCCAAACTTATTAAGGAAGACTTTCCAGACAAGCAATTGTTAGTTGTAATGGCATTACCTTGGTATGTTGATATAGTGAACTTCCTAGTAAGTGGTTTGAAGCCAGTTGATCTTAATAGCCAAAGAAGATGGAAATTCCTTCACGATGCCAGGATTTATTATTGGGATGAAGCCTTCCTATTCAAGCATTATGCTTATAAAATAATTAAGAAGTGTGTCCTTGATGACAAAATACACAACATCCTGCAACATTGTCATTTAACTCCTTAAGGAGGACACTTTAAAGGAATGTGAATTACTACCAAGGCACTCCAATCTGGTTTCTATTGCCAAATCTGTTCAAGGATGCCCATGACTTTTATAAGTCCTACAACCTTTGTCAAAGGGTGCACAATCTATCTAGGAGATATGAAATGTCGCTGCAAAATATCTTGGAGATTAAGTTGTTTTATGTCTGGGGAATAGACTTTATGGGTCCATCTCCACCCTCACGAGGCAACCTATACATACTCGTGGTAGTGGATTATGTCTCTAAGTGGGTCGAAGTTTTCCTTTCCCTACCAATGATGTAAAGTCAGTGATGAAGTTCTTACACAAGAACATCTTCACAAGTCAGTGATGAAGGATCTCATTTCGATTGCAAGCTAGTGGCTAATGCCTTGCACATATATGGGGTGAAACATAAGATTTCCATGGCATATCATCCCAAAATAAATGGACAAGCTGAGATCTCTAATAGAGAAATTAAGTAGATTCTGGAAAAAGCGGTAAACCCAACTCGAAAGGATTGATCCTCTAGATTGGATGAACTTTGTAGGCTTATCGTACTACCTATAAAACACTATTAGGGATGTCACATTTTAAGTTTTTCTTTGGAAAGCCATGTCACCTACTTGTTGAATTGGAGCAAAAGGCATTTTGGGCCATTAAAAAGCTAAATATGGCCTGGATCGCTTCTGGACATAAAAGATTGTTAGAACTAAACAAAATAGAGGAATTCTGGGAACAAGTATATGAAAATGCTAAATTGTACAAGGAGAAGACCTAACGCTGGCATGACAAGAGGATTATGCCACGCCAATTTGAACTAGGACAACAAGTGTTATTGTTCAATTCTAGGCTTAAGTTGTTCCCTGGCAAATTAAAATTTTGCTGGTCAGGTCCCTTTGAAGTCACCCAAGTATATTCTCATGGAGCTGTTGATGTCAAATATAGTAAGACTGGGATAAATTTTAAGGTTAATGGTCAACATTTAAAGCATTACTGCGATGCTTATGTGGATCAAGACAGATAGTCCATTGACCTCTGTGATGTTTAACCTTAGCATCTCGACAATTTTTTTCATTTTAATTTTGTCATTTTTAAGTTTCCCCTAGTTCTTTCATTTAACTTGTTTAATATTTTTTATTTACTTTGAATTGTAGGTATTTCTATTTCCTTGACGATGTTGAAAGGTGGGGCCCCATTTGCAACAATTTGGGTCAATGAAAAATTTTCCCACCCATTTAACATTATTTTTTTTATTTCCATCCAATTCCCAACATTCCATTACTTACGTCAAGCCATAATTATCGCCCATCCAATCACCCACGTCACTCCCCCAATTACCACTTACACTGTCATCGTTTCCTTTACCCTTGCCCTAATCCCCTAATTTTTCTCCTTACAATTACCCTAACTCATTTATCTTTCAAAGATATTTTTGCCTTCTCAGCAAATAAAAAATTTTTGCTTTTCTCTTCTAAATCAACATTTTCCCTACATCAGTACCACCAGAGGATAGTACTATAGTTGTCCCACCTCCATCTACCGAACCAATGACTGAACAAGACAGCAACATCAATGGTCTCATTAATGAGATCACCAAGTCCGACAACGAAGAGGAGGACATGCCACTCGAATTACTGAAAAGGAAAATGGGTTATAAGCATTTGGCACTTAAGTCCACTCGTTGATAACCCAGCTCCAAGCTAGGGGAGTTCTTTTCCCCCTTTATTTTATTGCATCATAACATCCATATTTTTTCCATGACATTATAGGTGTAAACTTATTATTACATTCATGTTCATGTTTGTGCATGCATTGAGGACAATGCATCCCTTAGGTTTGGGGGTGTGTTGAGCATTTAGGATGCATTAGATATTTAGTTGAGCACGTTCATTTTGCCATGACACATGTAATTGCCAAGGATTGTTTAGACTATTATAAGTGTAATTTTTTTCTATGATGTTCGATGAGGATATTAATTCTTCAATAAATCTAAGAAAATGTGACAACGGATTAAGCGAATTTAGCTTAGGATAGTTTGCCTGAGAATCGGCCCCTAAAAATGAGATGTCTTAACTTCAATTACAATTGGTCTATAGTAAGTTAGTTTAATAAGCTTAGTGATCTTTGAAGATAAGCTCAGTAAAATGGTAATACTCAATAATGAATAAAACGGTGAAGTTTAATAAAAATCAAAGAAATGTCATAAAACATTTCAATGCTTAAAATTGCCAAATAGCTTAGTAACACTTTGTTTGCTCCATTGTGTTATTGAGTATAAAAAGCAAGTTTAGGCAAGAGTGTGTAATAAAGAAAAAGAAGTTTAGAGGCACTCCATTGTAGTAATAGGCTGAGTAGCTAAAGAGGTAGTTGTTTGCTCCATCCATCTTCTAAGTCAAAAGCCTTAGCCCCATGAGTGAGTTCTATTCAACTCGTGACATAATTAAGTACCTGATAATTTAGTGTATGCTCTATTGTGATTGTCGACTCAAAGACTTGTGTGACAAGCTGAGGATTTTTGTTCTTAGGGCAATTTTTTCTGCATTGCCTTTGCTAAATAAACTTATGAAACTTGAACAAAATTTTTAGACATAAAAGATTGATGAGAACTAAAGTACAAAATGATATCTATATAGTTTGACAATACAAAAGTGGTTATATGGCCATGGCAATTCTTCATGCATTCATGAATGCTTTTCTTGAAGGCAAGCAAGAACTCAAGTTTGGGGATGTGATAACTCTTGAAAAGAGTTTTATTTCATGCCCTTAGATTTAGTTAATTGCTTATAGTTTAGTGATTTTAGTTGCATTTTAGGATATTGCATTGACATTTTTAGAGCATTGCATTAAAGAGTTTGGATTATGCTTAAATGATATTACATGATGCTTTTAATTGCCTGTGGGAAGGACTTGCTTAGTGGTTGATTGGCAAGTGCAGAGTGTAAGAAAAGGACTAAAGGATTTAAGGTTTGCCGTGAAAAATTTCAAGTAGTTTGCCAACAGAAATTCTATGATATTACTTGGAAGATGCCTAGTCAATACTTAATGCATACCGTTCCCAGTCCCAGTTGTACTTGTACCAAAAAAATCCACCTGAAAAAGAGAAAAAGGATTATAGGCTAATAGACCTACCCATAAAGGTCAAACCTATAAAAGCCAAATGGGGAACCCTAGTAAGGGGGTTTTTATAGAAAAAGGAGGAGCAGCTTTTCACAGAAAAGGGGGGAAGGATCAAGTAGGAAAGTGATTGAAGAAAGAGAAAATGACTGCATCATCTTTGGCAGCTGCAAGACATTATATTGCCACTATTGAGAGTTAAATAGGTGAAAACCATCATCTCAAATTTTCTCCTTTAATTATTATGGCATTTCCTTTAGAACTTTATTGTAAAAGATGATGTTGGTTATTGCATTAAACTTGAACTTGATTTACCCAGTTATTAGCTAAATCTCTTAGGCTTGGGATTACTTTGTTGAACCCTTTTAATTTCTATTAATGTTCACAATATAAGTTGGAATTACTTTGTTGTTTTGTTCAATGATATTTCACTCTTTATACTAGTTGTGTATTGACGAATATATGACAGGTTATTAAAGATAACTTAATGTCGATAGGGTTAGGTTAACTGGATAAACATTGTATAATATAAGTGAATGATAATTTTTTTATTCGCAACAACCTCTAGACATAGAACCTTGCCTCATAAAAAAGAAGGTAGAAAATATTAGGGGTAGCAAAACTCAAGTCTATAGACATATAGTATCTTAGGGGGAGGTAGCCCAAGGTTTTGCTCTCAAAAGAAGCAGACTGCTGTAGAAACCTATCAAGCAGTAGAATGATCAAAAATTTGCTATGGCATTAATAGTTAGAGAGGGTAAATGCATCAATAATCCTAGCCATCCTAATCAACAATATAGTTCCTTAATGTCCTTTTCCATATCTACATGGTTGTGGCATTCTTGTTTGGTGTACTTGTTTTGTTTTGCACATTTTATGCATCATCATTCTCTCATTTTGACACTACATTCTCACTGTTATTTTGCTTTAGTATTAATCAAGCTTAACTCTAATAGCTTGACCAAATTCTACCTATTTAATCCCTATGGAGACGAACTCACTCATACCCTATTACTTGTTTGATGTGTATACTTGCACAATTCGCACATTCAATTCACAAGCGACATGGACAAGCCATTACTGATATGCAAATTTACTGCCACTAATATGATTTTGTGGACAAGCCACCACTGATATGCAGATATACTACAATTACTTTCACCTTTCACAAAATCCCAGCCCATACATCGAATATTGCATTTTCACTTTTAACACATATGGATCACTTTTACACTTATGCATGTAAACATGCTCTCATAATTACATATCACATACTAACCACTTTTAACATGTTAAAAATGTTTTTTAGATTAGATCATGGATCTCGATTTGTCATACACACACATATATATATAAGTCACACATGTTTAAATAATCACATATAAAAAAAGCCATACATCATATATCATGAGGATAAGATCTACGCATATTGCATAATCACAATGGCATCAATTATCAAGAGTTTCTTAGAATCACTTTGTTAGAGTCACTTACTTAGTTTTCATCTTGATTAGGTTTTCAACTCTTCATGATTATTTAGTGCACTCATGATTTATCATAATTAAACTATTAATGTAATAAAATAACTATATCACACAAAACAAATGGTAATGATCCCACACCTTATATTGTAGATTCGGTTGCCATAATCCTTATTAACAATTTCACCTGACTATCTCACAAGACAATATAACACATAAGTAAAGTTTATTAATTAGGATCCTTTAAAATATTATATCATTTAAAAGATCGATTACTAATAGTCTCATCAACACTTACCCTACGATCCAAGACTCTCAAAAGGAGGATTTCTAATGCAAAGTTAAGGGACCTCCCCTATGATTATTGTTTGGTCTTTCAAGAAGATATGGAATCGTATTAGTACCGTAATAAATAATAAATAATAAATAAAATAATATGATGCCCCTATGGCATGATACCATTTGACGATGATAAGAAATCACCAAGAGAAGGATATTACGATCTAAAATAACCCATACTTGCACTTGATTAAATCAGATTGGACTATTAATCGAGAAAGGAACAAAGTTAATGAAATGAGTGATCTAAAAGGATTGATAAAGTCAAAGAAGATGTGAGTTTAATCAAGTGTAAGAAATGAGAAGTGAAAGAGGAAGAGAAAGGAAGAATTTTGGTCACCGACAGTAGCGAGGGTGGTTCGGCGTTGGTCAAGCGATGGTGGAGTGGCGGTCTGACGATGAAAGGCTATGCGGTTTCAGTAAAAAAGGGAAAGAAAATAAAGTAGAGGAGGAAAAGGATCCACGGTGGCTTGCAGAAGTGGTCACGATGGAAATCGGCAGTCGCGAAAGAAGAAAGAGGGGGGAATGGCGTTGCTATGGTGGCTAAAAGGTGTTACGATGGTGGTGTTATGGTCAGTTGTGGTAGAGGAAAAATAAAGATTAGAAGAATACAAACTCAGCAAGTGACAGATGTTCCTCCCAATTGCCTTGAAAATTAATCACGCAGCCTCTCAACATATCTTCGAGAATCTGGATAACCCTCTCAGACTGCCCATTAGACTGTGGAGGAAAAGTTGTGCTAAAGTTCAACCTTGTACCAAGAGCTTCATGTAGCTTCTTCAAAAATTCAAACGTGAACCTAGGATCTCGATCAGATATGATGAAAACCGATACCCTGTGAAGTCTCACAATTTTGGAGATATAAAATCTAGCCAAGTTCTATAACAAGTAGTTGGTATGCACTAGAAAAAAATGGGTGGACTTAGTCAATCTGTCAACAATCACCCAAATGGAGTCTTTCTTCGAGGGTGTCAAAGGCAACCAACTCACAAAATCCATGGTGACTCACTCCCACTTCCACTGAGGAATCTGAATAGGTTGGAGCAAACTAGAAGAAAATTGGTGCTTAGCTTTGACTTGTTAGCATATCAAGTATCTAGCCTCAAAGTCAATCACATCACGCTTTAGTACTAGCCACCAATACTACTCATGAAGATCCTGATACATCTTACTCCCTCTGCGGTGCATAATATAGGGACTAGTATGCACTTCCCTTAGAATGGACTGCCTCAACTCTGAATATGATGTTACAT
The DNA here is from genome assembly GCA_025698475.1 of Gossypium anomalum. NCBI lineage: Eukaryota > Viridiplantae > Streptophyta > Magnoliopsida > Malvales > Malvaceae > Gossypium > Gossypium anomalum. The sequence continues at coordinate 59,595,822 of CM046961.1, forward strand.
AATATCTCTCATGATAACACAAAACTCCCTCAGAATTAAAAATGAAATCTGAAGTTTTACCCTCCTCGATAGGTTTCACATGGGGTGCTAAAGATGTATCTGATAACTGCTTTAACTTAATCTCATCCAATAGAGTAGGTCACGCTTTCAATTCTACTAGTAAGACTTGATCCTCAAACAAACTCAACCTACAAACAATACCCTTAACTCACCTATTACTTTTTTTTTCAAGGCATCAACCACAACATTAGCTTTACTCGGATGGTACTTGATAGTGCAGTCGTAGTCCTTTAGCATCTCTATCCAATACCTCTTCTTAAGTTCAACTCCTTCTTAGTAAGGAGATACCTATGACTCTTATGATCTGTGTAGATAATATTCTTCTCCCTATAAAGGTAGTGCCTCTAGATCTTAAGAGTGAAAACCACCGTAGCTAATTCAAGGTCATACGTAGGATAGTTACACATGTGGTTTGAGCTGCCTCAAAGCATAAGTGACTACCTTCTTATCTTGCATCAATACACAACCAAGACCCGTATAAGAAGCGTTACTATAAACCACATAATCCTTACTAGATTTGGGTTGGATCAATACAAGAGCCTTAGTTAACACTGCCTTGAGCTTCTCAAAACTAGCTTGTTACTCCTCAGTCCATTTAAATGATTCACTCTTTCTTAACAACTTCATCATCAGTGTAGCAATCAAGTACAAATTGTTATAAAATAAAATGACATGGAGAGAATAAAGAATAAAGAAAAAATAAAAGCAATAGAGAATGTACTTTATTGATCAAAAGGGATGATTACAATGCTTCATTAGAGTCTCTATTTATAAGCATAAGAAGTATAAAAGAATTAGAGATCAAATTCTAATAACTATTAGAATTTAAAATACATTAAAACTTTATCTTGATCATGATAGACATCCACTTAATAAGATATTCATAACACTCCCCCTTGGATGTCCATTGGTAGATAACGTGTCTTGTTAAAACCTTGTTAGGAAAAACCCTATGGGATGAAAACTTAATAAGGAAAAAGAGTACACAATCTATAATACGCATAATATGCTGCCTCATTAAAAACCTTACCAGAAAAACCTAATGGGACAAAACCTCGATTAAGGGAAAAAGAGTGCAACGTGTATTTACTCCCTCTCATGAAAACATCACATAGTTTCTCATATTCTACGTATTCAATCTTGAATAGTAGTTGGTCAAATGACTATTTGAATGTATTTTCTAAGCATTTATATTACCATTCTTTTAGAAGACATTAGTAAGAGAAATTTGGAGAAATATATTTTGATCTCTTCAGGAAATTCAACAATAATCATGACAAACTTTAATCATGATTCTTTTATAAAAACACAAATAGGTATTTTGGATCATTTTATAATTCTCCTTCAACTACTATTCACTAACTCAAATTTACCACATATTTTCAAATTATTTCATTTCATATAAATGAACAATTTCTCGAGAATTTCAATATGCTTCTAGCATATTAAATCTTTCAAGGATTTTAATATAAAATTTACTATATAGTGATTCATAAAAGGTTGTAACAATAGCCATTAGACGCAAGTTAAATCTTTTATGGATTGTCAATTTAATAATATATTTAAAGGTTATTACATCCATCACAAAAGAATACTTTATCTTTTCATAATCAATTTCAGGACTTAGCAAAAAACTTCATATTTTTATTCCACTTTTGTAAAACTACTTCAATTGCACCCTCACTGGCTTTATACCTTTAGATATTTAGACTACTGGTCTAAAAACTCCACAAATTTAATTGTACTTGAGTTGCGTCTTTCTATTTTGATCAATTTATTTCATATCTATATTTTTCAATAGGTTTATTCAAGATCCTCCTTTTATTTGATTATTTCAATAATAATATTGCATGCAAAATTATTGTCGACCACTTTTATTATTCGGTTCCACATTTTCTCGAATTGACATAACTTATTAAGATCTCTTATTTTCATTATTTTAAAATTCAGTTTCAGGTACCTGAATCTCTTCTTAAGTTTTACTTATTAGTTATGTCTTGGGTCTCATCTGGAGCACTGTCCTCCACTGTATGACCATCTGGAAGAATTTTCATCTTTGGAACCGATCAATCTATTATTTATTCTAACTTATTATCCCACTGGGACTTTGATTAAAATTAAAACATTAGATGGTATATAACACTTGGTTATTCTCATTAAGTTTGTAAATACATTTAACAGTTAACTTGTAATGAGTTATCCTTATTGAACTTCTGGTTCAAATTACTCTCCCCCTAACTCATTACAAGTTATTATTTCTCTCCCCCTAATGTCGAGAAAACTATCGAATCAAAATTGTAATCACAAATCATGTCATAATTAAACCTCTAATACATTTAAAACATCTAATAATAGAAAGAAAATTATAATTAATATATATTCCTTACTTTCTTTAACGACTCACTCATATTTGTGCGTTGTGGTGAAGCAAATGGAACATATACGCACATACAAAAATTCAAATATGAGAAATATTTAGCCCTTGATTAAAAACTATTTGTAATGGGGAGTATTATAACTTATTGTCTTGATGCGTACAACATGTAAATCAACATAATATCATGTTGAAATAGGAAGCCTAGTTCTCATAAGTAATGATCTAGACATTAATCAGAGTGTCTAACCAATAATTTCTCTAAACCATTATATGCAAACTTTTACAAAAGTTTTTCAAACTCAATCAACAAAAGAATGAGATATAAACTCATCATTATTAGCAAGATGAATTGTCTTAATTGCATGATCTAAAATTAATTATTTAAACAAGCAATCTTGCAAACGACAGGTTGCAAATTGATAACACATATGAGATTATTTTGTAGATGCATCTATCAAAATCATATAATATCAAAACCATCCACATGGTGGATGAATGGGCTCATATTCATTTCAAAAATGCAAGACATTAAATCTCAACTTTATCTAGTGAATTTCTAACAATCAATTTTTATTGAGAAAAAGAAACAAATGGGAATTCTTTAAATTAAAAAATCTTTTGGTTCTTTAATGAATACCCATATAAATTCTAAATTAATTTTCGCATCATATATGATCAACTGGTCACGCCAAGTAGTAAATACATTTATATCAGTAAACTTGTGGTTTACTTTAACATGTGTTTAAATTGTATTAAATTGTAACAAATTAATAATTTTACTATCATTCATTTTACTTTGTATCCACATATAAGTGCTATTGTGACATTTACTACTGGAAATGTCTAAATCAATGTGAATATTATAATGTCACTAAGTCAACAAAATAAATATAATTTCCAAACAACTATATGCAATATTCGCTTTAGGGAAATATGCCAAAATCTTCAAATATCTAAAAAAAATTTGCAACTTCAGGTGCATCCAACCATAATGAGTTTTAGATAAAATTATCATATTTTATTGCTCATAAGAAGAAGATCACAAAGATTATAAAATAAATATAAATTAATAACCCAATCCTCTGGTTTTCATCCTTTCAAAATAGATATTTATAGCAATAGTGATTAATATGAAATATAATATTTTCCTCATTCACATATCAATATAATGTTAGAACCACTGAAAATGGAAGAGTAAAAACACCATTGTCAAGCTAAACATTCAGCCATGAATAAACCATTGCATGTAAGTGGTTTTCTCAATTATTTCTTGTAATTTTTATTTTTTTGATATCATTGCAATTAGGCTCAGCCAACCCAAGGGTCAATTTGTAAAATTGCTAAATGTTATAAATTATCCCATGAATGGATTTGATATGTTTTTTTAAGTTTTATGATATATTATTAAGCTCGGTTGTTAAATATAAGTATTTTGTTATGTAATTTTTTATGATTTTCAAGTTTAGGGTTTAATTTATGAAAAAGTAAAATTCAAGGAAAATAGTGTAAATTTTGGATAAATATGGGCTGTTATAAGATTTGGTAAAAATTGGTTAGCATGATTTATGGTTAAAAATGGTGAAATTACAAGTTTCGGGTTTAGGGACTAAATTGCATAAATGTTAAAATATTAGAGGTAATTTTGTAAAATTCCCAATAATAAGAGTTATAAGTTAAATTAATTGTTTTAAGTTATTGAATGGTTTAATTGAGTGAAACATTATTATTTAGATTCAGAAACGAATCAAATAGATATAAATAAATGAAAAGCTAATGTGTCGGATTAGTCGTCGGCCTCGTTTTACAACTGTAATTGTTGAGGTATAGAATTGTACATATCTATATATACATAATGTTATTGTTGATTTATGAATGTATATATATGATGTTTAAAATGTGAGTTGGAAATAAAAATATTATAACTGAATATAAGGTGAGAAAGGATTTATTTGAAAAACTATTGAATATTTATGAAATATGATTTATGTGATTTTGGAATGATTATGAATTGTTACAGCATGTGTATTGAGAAATATGGAAGTGCCTCTGATTCATGAAAGTTATAATTTTGTTAAATTGTCCGTTTGGACATAGTAAAAGATTAGGATATGATTGGAATGCCAATATGGTTAGTATGTGCGCTTGTACGAGATTTGCACTTCGGTGCCCCTGTCTGCAGTTCATTGCTCTTTTTATGCATCTATGATGCCTCTAGTGTGGTGTAGTTACCCAAGTATTCGAGTCAAGTTACTAGTTCATTGGGCTAAATTTTAATGGAATATACAAATAATTTAAGTGCTTAAAGGCTAATGTATAGTCAAGATATTAGTAAATGTTAAATGTTCAATGAACTAATTGATCATATGTGATTATAATTATATTGATGATTATACAGCTAAAGATAGATATTTATATATGTATGAATGAGTTTGGATTGAATTATTATAGTACAGGAAGCGTACAATGAACCATTTTTAGTACTAATCCTATAAGTGCTTCGTAATTGAATAACAGGTATGATTAATCTATTTACTTAGTTTTTATATTGTTTAGTAAAAGTAGTGATTCTGGGATGATATATTTATATAAAAGTTTCAAACAAAAGATGAATTACAGAACGATTAAATGTTAAATGTGTAATTGTTATGGTAAGAAGAAACATTTAAGTGAAATGGTTATATCAAATACTTAAAAGCAAAAATATATATGTATATGCAAGGCTACACCAATTATCCATGAGAGGTGCAGTGAATAGAAAACGAAAGTTAGCTTAAGATATAATGAAAATTATTCTTGGTTGTTTATTTTAATTTGTTCAGTAGTTAAGTTGCCTTTATACAAACTTACTAAGCATTATTGCTTATGTTAGTTGTTTTCTTTTCCTGTAGATCATCGAAAAGCTCGATTTGACTGGAAGCTCATTGGAGACCCATCACACTATCCAACAGTTAATTCGGTAATTTTTGAGCATTTTTGGCTAAGTTTTATAATGGCATGTATAAGGTAGCTTATAAGGATGTTTTAATGAATGTGTTAATGGTAATTTGCTAAGGTTGTGTCTTGATGTTAATGAATGGTTGGTAGACTTATCATGCTTGTTTTAAGTAAGTCCTTATGGTCACTTTTATGTGATTATGAAAATTCACATTTTAACATTTAACATGAAAATAATATAACTTATGTACAAAAATCATGTAATTAAGCATAATTTCGCATACTTTATAAATTCATGTCCAATACTAATAATGAAGTAAAATTCACTTATTTTAATAACAATTACTCAAGATTAACGTATTTATTAAGTCAAAAGGTGGTAAAAATATATAGAAAAATCCTATATAATTTTGAGTTTACACACCCCCAAACTTGAACCATTGCTCATCCTGAATAATGTTCATGCACAACACAACTATTTTGCTAAGGCAAATTTTGCAATATGATAAAGCAGCATCAATCTTCTCACATAATCATGCATCAACAAAATCATGCTCAAAAATACTTTTTATTAACAAGTAGCTTGAATACAAAAAATTTTCCCAAACTTTATACTAAGTACAACATAATGTCAACATGAGTCATATTATGTATGCATTCCTAAATCATATATAATATTCACCAATCAATATGTTTTCCTTATCAACTAAACATAGCAATCACAAGGATTAATTAGTGGTCTTCATATATTGAACTTAGCAATTCCTCACCACTAATGTAGTCGGTATAATCATCAAATTAATAGGTCTTTTATTAGGTTGTAAATGGGCCTAGGCTAATGGTAGGGATAAAGAGAGAAGTGAATTTTTAGGTTCAATCATCTTAACCCTAACTTTGTCTTGGGTCCTTTTGCATCACAACCTTCACACAATTGGGTCTTTAGAACACCCCAAACTTATTTTGAGCTAATGCTCAACCTTTGTTTTTCAAACTTTGAGCAAATTTTTCTTTGCTTTTTATTCTTTTGAACAAACTTATCTTTGTTCTTTCATTCTTCTTTTTTAAACATGAGAAGGGCATGTACATCTTTTCGTATTTTTCTTCAAACTTTGATCACCAAGAAAAATTCAGTTAAAATAGGTGCAAAAGAATAGGTTAAAATAAAAAAAGATGATAATATAGCTTATGATTAAGGTAATTTGCAATAAGTAAGCCATTAAGCTCAAAAATTAAGTTTCAAGGGTTAAATTAATAAGGTCTGCTTGAAAAGCTCAAACGATCCAAAGAAAGTGTGCCTATATCATATTAGATTCTTATACCTCCTAGGATTTCACCTCAAGAAAGTTACTAAGTCAATTCTAAACACTTAAACCTTTATGCATATCTATTTCTAAAGAAATTATACTTTCATGGAAAATACTACATAAGTCTAAAGAACATACAAGCATTCTACATCTCAAGATTACATAAGAATAACTTAGATAAAATCAGAAATCATGCTTGCATTTGAACACACTTATGAACAAAAATTCTCTCTGAACATTCATTTATTTAGCATACTTAAGTAAAAAGATTGAAACATACTTTAAAATTCAAGCGAAATGCCTTACCCACATTTAAAAAGAAGTAATGTTTTCATTTCGAAAACAAAGTAGTGAATGAGAATTGAAAACCAAGTAGGGTTGTAAGAAAAGAGAGGTGAGTCATAAAGACTACTTAAGTACCAAGTATTTCTCAATCCTAGACATGTTCATTCCCATTACTACATCATTCCCTTTTCCTATTGAAGAGGCGTTGAGCTTATTTATTCATGCTTGCTATTTTATTATGTAAAAGTAAAAATTCTAACTAGGAATTAAAAATTCCCCCATTTTATTTATTTGACTTATCTTTTTTATCTTCCTCCTTTGACATTTCATCCTTGCTTTCATTCTCATCTTCCTTCCATGACTCAAAGATATAATCTAGGAATTCAGGAACAAAACTGTTAGAGCTATTTTGAAAAGTACTTTTTATAGAATCATCTCTAACTTTTGCATATTTCCAATTAGCCTATTGTTTGTTATGCATAAATTATTCATATCCATCATAATTGACAATTCTGATTACTTCACAATATTTGAAGAAATAGGCATAGGAATAATCAACACATGATCAACACTTGGTTCAACTAGCTCATCAATATTCAACTCCTCTCTTGGTTCAAAGACTTCTAGTTCCTTTATCGATTATGTATTGTCTGATTTTTCCTCAGATTCTGCTTGTTCTGTCTTAGTAACTAAGTTAGCTTTCGTTTCAGATTTTTTTGATGACTCATCATTTTTTGGTTTTGTTGGTTTACTTGACTCAGTTGAGGACATTCTCCACTAACCTTTCAAGATAATGGGCTGTGATGCAACCTTGAACATATAGACCCTTGAGGTTTGCTTTTGTTTTAACTTGGGCCCTTAAGCAAACTGAAGTTATCAATAATAGAAAGTAAGAACTTCCAGTCTTCTTTCTAGCACAATCATGGATTTCTTTGAGAATAATCTTCCTAATATTGATAGACTTTTCTATCATAATTGCATATAACAAAAGTAATCGCCCTATCGAGATGGTCGAACTGTGTGAGATAGGCATGAAACTATATCGAACAAAGTAGAACCATACCTTAGCCAATGGTTTTAGATATTCCCCTCGACAAGAATGACTACCATGCTTTCTTGTAATCCATTGGGATCCCAGATTTATCACAACGTTAAACACTTATTGAAGAAAATCCCAATTTATATTTGTCATCATGGCAAAGTACTCATCTTCTTCAACATCAGGTAGGCTAAACAAACCATTAATGGATTTAGAAGTTAGAGCTACCTTTTCCTTACGAACAAAAACTTCAATAGAATTTGGCATAAAACTCTCAAACTAACTCCTCTTCGGGTAATGATCATGCATCACAAAAATAGTTCCAATTGAGGACATCAATCATCTATTGAATCAGCAATGGTACAACCATCTTATCATTGCTTTCTAATTTGAAACCTTTTTTCTGCATCGTAGGTTGATTTTTGAAGATAGAATCAAACTTTTCTTTCACTTCCTTATTTTGAATCACAATGGGATTTTTGGTAGAGGTCTTGGAAGATCTAGTTCTTCGAAGATCTAGTTCATTTGCAATATATGATGATTTTTTTTGAAAAATAGGCAAAATTTTGGCAATGGACGAAGCAAGGGATTTTGTGGTGCGATAGGCTTATGGCAGCGATGAGTTTGAAGTGGTGATAGGCTTACGGTAGTGATGGGTTTGCGACGGCAATAGGCTAGGGTTTTTTTACGACAAAGGAAGGATATTGTCGAGGTTCTTCAGGATTTAGGCCGTTGGATATGAGGGAAAAGAATGAGTGGCTAGGGTTTAGGCTAATTGCTTGAAGAGTTGTGAAAATATGGTGGTAAAGAGGGGTTTATATAGTGATGAATTAGGGCAAACTTGTAGCAAAAATTTAGCTACAAAAGGTGACTTGTATAACACCCCAAAAATCTCAAAATCCCGAACTTTCTTTTTTTCAGTTTCGATAAAAATTGTACTTAACATTCCTAGTTAAGTGTTAATTATGTGATAATAGGTCTTGGTCAAGGGTTGAGTTCGAACTTAGGGGTGAAGAAAATTATAGGTTAATAAATAAAAAAACCTTGATGGCAAGTAGGCGGGTTTTTGAGTAAATAAAGGAAGAATTGGAAACAAGAAAGCCTGGTGGTAGAGTGGCAAGTGGCGTCACATGCAAGACAAGGAGGTTTGAGGAGGGGATTAAGGAGTTATCAGGGAGAAAAACTAGGAGATGAGTAGTGTAAAGAGGTGGAGCTGAATTGGGAATTAGGGGATAGGAAATTCGGCTAGAGGCTATATATAGGTGCCGAATGTGAGGTTGCCAGGCTAATGCTGAATTCTCCCTCACCTTGTTGCCAAAAAACACTTTTTTCTCCAAAGATCTAAAAGCCGAAATCCTTTATTCTTCCTTCTTTTTCTTTGTGCTGATTTTCCATTCTTCCCTACTCAAGTTCTATTTTTGATTCACCTCTGGTTTTTAACGATTTCTACTTCTCTTTGTGCCGAATAACCTCTTTTACCATACAAGTCTCAAGAGCCGAATATCCTCTGTGCCGCCACTCCCTTTCCACTCGGCCAAATCTAGTGATTAGTATCGAATCCCAGTCTTTTGGATCTTAGTATCGAATCCCAGTCTTTTGGATCCCTACCGATTTGCTCCTTAGGTGTGAGATTTTGATCTGGGAAGTACTCGTGATTAGTGATCAAGGAAAAGCTATTAAGGCTTGGCATTTTAGGTAAGGTTAAGGTGAGACTTCAGCTTTTGGGTAAAGTATTCGATAAGTATGTAAGATTAATCCCTGAGTGATATCGATTGTAGGTTCGTGGCTAAGGGGATCATAGCACGCTTTATTACCAGGTGTGTACATACACTGCACGCACACAAGTAGATCGGCAAATCCTAAAATGCCGAAAAGCCGAAATGCCAAAAAGTCAAAAGTTTGGCTACAGTAGTCTTGTGAGTGCGCGAACACTCTTAAGGAGGAAACCGATAGGTTATTTGAGGTCCCATGGGTGATTCCATGGACTTGGACTGTGAGTTGGCCAACCGGGCCAGCTTGGGCTAAATGGGCCCGATGGGCTGTAGGGCCCATAATAGGCAAAATTGGTAATTGATGCTATGTGATGGAAAATCGTATGAGAGCATGACTGTGAAAGTGATTGGGCCTAATGGGCCATATAAATGTGACTTGGGCCTAATGGGCCAAATGAATGTGATTTGGGCCTAATGGGCCATATGAATGAGATTAGGCCTAGTGGGCCATATGCATGTATGTAGACTTGTTAGGGCTTTGTAAGGGGTTTTGGGCCTAGTATCCGATAACTGCTCAAACAGACATAAAACTTAATTAATTTATAGAGACCGTGGACAAGTCATAGGGTTAAGTTGTGGCAACGGGTATATGCATGTCTAGGATTGGATCTAGGGAGAGCTTGGTACTTAAGCGGTCTTAATGACTCACCTCCTCTTCTCTGGAATCCTACCTGGTGCATAGTATTCAGTCATCTTAGCTAACGGGATTTGTTAATGGGCCAAGGTAAGTAAGAACTCGTAATAAATAAAAATTATCGAAATGCCCCTAAGGGCAAAAATGACCAAAATACCCCTATGTGTTGAATGTAAGATTTATGGATGTTACATGTATATCTGCTGCATACATACAATATTATGTTTAGGTTGCATCTAGGTTGGGAATTATGGAACGGAGGAAGTATATGAGGATCGCATGGTTGCTTAACAACCGTGGATCCACCGACGGCTTTTAAGCCCAATATGTGACTGACAGCTTGCTGCAATAAAGGTAGTTCCGCAATCGGGCTACCATTGATGTGCATCAGTTGGGTGAGTCGATATTTATATCCCCACATGATATGTACCGGGGGATGGAGTTAGTGTATAGCAAATGGATTATTGGGATGGATTGCATTGCATTGCATTGCATGTATAATTCTATGGTGACTGATGAATGCCAGTTACTCATCGAGGGTTGTACACACTAGGTTTTCGAAAACTCAACCCCTCTTTTATTTTTCTCAGGTGATGCTTAGTAGAAGGTTCGATGTTTGGAGGGACTCGGAGGTGGCCAGCTAGCAAGACGACTTGGACTTGTTTTTTTAAAAAGCATATAGTTTCTAGTTTATTAAGTAATTTTAGATTGGAATGTAATAAGGCCTTCCCTTTTGTTATTAGTTGGATTATTATTTTTATGCATTGAAGTTATGAGAAGTTGAAAATGGGATTCCTAAATCATAATTTGTTTTTCTACGTCTCCGCAACTAAATTTTACTAAAATGACAGGTTTTCATAAATCATATGTTTTAAACAAGCTTTCGCGATTGAAAGCAGTTTCTATAAGTTAATGAAGGTTTCTCATTTTAAGGAAGGGTTTTCAATGAAAACAAGGTTTTTGATAAAACACTTCAATGTGACGCGCCAGATTCGGCCATAATGTCCGGGCCGGGTTTGGGGTGTTACAACTTGGGCGGCAAGTATAGAGGGAAATATGTGGCAGAATAATTAAGGTTTTGGAGAACCCCATGGACAGCAATATTGGGTGATTCTTCTCTCTTTGTTGTTTTAAACCTTGAGCCTATACTGTATTTACAAACTAGATTGCTTAAGATAAAATAAACTGATTAGTACTTGGGCCTATTTGGCCTCCTTATTAAACAAATAAAACAAAATTAACATTAAAAAAAAAGATTAAAATGGAAATAAAATTTTTGAAGTTAATTAGAAAAATTCTTCTCAAAAGGTTACATTAAATTAATTCCTAGGAAAGGTTGGAGGGGTCATAGCGGTTCCACTTAAGTTCCAATCTCCTTAAACAAAATTAATTAAATGTACTAATTTAAGAAAAATAATTTCTAATTATTTATTAAAAAGTAAGATCATAAAAATTAAGGGTCTATTAATTTGAACGAGGTTTTAATTCACTCAACTTCACCATCCCAATAGTGCTTGAGACGTTTACCATTAACTTAAACGTAACTCCATGGTTGTTGTATAATTCTATAACTCCATAAGGATAAACTTTGTAAATGGTATATGTAACAGCCCGGTTTTAGCTAAATCAGAACAGTGGTTTTGGAACTACAAATCTGATGTCAGAAAATTATTTTAATAATATTTTTAGTATTTACAGCATGTTAATTGATATGTGTGAAAATTTCGTGAGTTAATTTTATCGATTGGTTGGTTAATTTGATAAAAAGGACTAAATCGTGTAAAGCATAAAACTTGTGTTCTATTAGCTAAAAGTATCAAATAGCTAAAGAACCTTAAAGTTAAGGTCCTTAAGTGGTAATTAGACCAATGATTGCATGAACCATTAAGTGATTATAATAGTTTTACAATAAGGTTATTTTTGGAATTTGATAATTAATGATGAAATAAATAAAATAAAGCATAAAAATTATTCTTTTGTCATCATCTTTGGCCGAATGAAGCATGAAGAAAATCTAGTTAGGGCTTGAAAATTTTGGCTACTTCAAGATCAAATTGTAAGTCCATTTTTGTTCGGTTTTTAGTGATTTCTATGATTTTGTAATCGTTACAGCTTAATCTAGCTAGCCTGTACCTTTATTTTTGAAACTGTTAAATATTTTAAGAGTTGCCATTGATGAGCTTATGTGTTCTTTGGTGTTTGAAGATGAAATATGAATTTTTTATGATAGATTTTCATGTTTTGTAAAGTGATTTTTGATGAAAATGCATAATAGGGATTAAATTGTAAAATGTGCAAATGTGTGGTTAAAATGTGAAATAAATGAAAGTTTTGGGCTACTAGGGACCTATATATAATTCGGCCAAACATGGGTTTTGGTTGAATTGTATGAATTTTGTGGTTTGTGAAATAAGGACTAGATTGTTAAAGTGTGAAAGTTTAGGGGCTATTATGCAAATATGCCTAAATATATGTTTTGGAGTAAATTGAATGAATGGTTGATTAAATAAGTTAATTTGGAATTCATATAGATCAAGAAAGAAAGAATTCGGATTTAGATCAGGGGAAAATCAAGGCTATCGAGTAGTCGACCTGATCCATCAATTCTGAATACGAGGTAAGTTCGTATGTTTTAAATTCATTTTAAATGTATTTGATATGCTTTGATATAGCATGAATTGTAATTATGTGATTACAGACAAGATCGAAAATGATTTGAAGATGATTTGAAAGTTGGAAACCTGTTTGAACCTTAGGAATAGTCTAGGATGCTAGTGACATGTCATTATGGATACCTTGAGTTGGCCCGGGCCATGATTTAGCACTTCGGGTGCGAGATAAACCGATTTGGCTTTGGGCCATGCATATCGGATGATTTTGCTTCGAGCCATGATATCAATACTTTGGATAAGATACCTTGATTTGACTTCGAGCCAAGGTATAAGTACTTATCGTGTGAGACCCTTGAATATCTTATTTCTATTTCGAATGGTTCAATGGGTAAATGAAAGACGAGAACGTATATGAGATTGGTACGATATGGTACAAGTATGTGAATAAACCATTTTGGATTTGAATCGAAGAAATGATGATGAGAGTATATAGTTTTATGAATGAGTACTTGAAAGGTTTGATAGTTAATGAATGTTACATATTGATTTATGTTTATGTGATTGCATCATATGAGCTTACTAAGCTTAAAAGCTTACTTCGTGTTATTTTTCTATGTTTTTCAGCGAATCAAGGCTAGCTCAGATCCGGGAGTCGTCGGGAACATCATCACACTATCAAATATCTAAGTTGGTACTTTTGAATTATACAATTATGGTATATGGCATGTATAGGCTAGATGTGGTATTTTGGTTGTGATTATAGCCATGAGATTTGGCTTGTAAATGATGTTAATATTGATGTGTGTTTGGCTATTAGAAATGGCTTGTAAATGTATATGTTTTGGTTTGTATATATATAGACATGAGTGATGGATTGTTTTGGTATGTTTTGGTATGAATGTGGCGATGGTTTTATAGTTGCTTAAATGGTTAATTGATTTGTGGAGTATAAATGCTTGAGAAATGCCATGATGAGATATGATTTTAGATGTTGTGTTGGTTATTTATAGGGTAAGTTATGTATGTGTAAATTATTTTAACACCCCACACCTGTGCCTTACACCGAGACGGAATATGAGGTGTTACGAAAACTTAAACACAAGCATACAGACATTTCCAAGTCCTAGAGTCTTGATCAAATTTAAAAAAATTCAAACTTTGTCTAAACTCCTTAATATGGGCCTATGAGGCCCAAAACACCCATTGAAAACCATTCGGGACCATCTCGGGTCCATTAGGAAATTCTAAGAAATGACACCTGAAACAGGGGCACACGCCCGTGTGAGAGGGGCGACACGCCCGTGTGGTCATCTTGACATGGTTGTGTTGAAGGCCCTTACAACTCACACGGCCTAAGCATATAGGGACACGCCTGTGCCCCTTACTCGTGTGGATTTATTGTTCATTTCAAACCTACAGGGGTTTTCACACGGCCTGGCACACGCCTGTTTCCCTCACATGGCCTTGACACGCCCATGTCTTAGCCCGTGTTTAAAAACTTGGACATTCTGTTTCTGACGTCAGCAACCCTTAAGGGTCACATGGCCAAGGCACACTAGGTTGTGCCCTTCACACGGCTGAGACACACTGTCGTGTCTCTACCCGTATGTTTACTACCATGCATACTGACTTATAAATTTAACGTGCAGAGGACACACGGCTGTGCAACATGCCCCTGGGGCTGACCGTGTGTCGCACACGGTTTAGACACACTCCCGTGTGTCTACCCGCGTGGGCAAAAACAAAGCTATCTTCTAAGCCTTTATGCCACCCTTACAAGCACCAACCAACACCACCATTTAACAAGTCCAATCCACCAGCAATACAAGGTCAAAATCAGCCACAATAGGCCTTAGTTCATTCATGCAATATACTCATCCATGAAAATATCATTATATGCATATATCAATAACAAATATTAGCCATTATCCAAGGCTTTATACAAAATGAAGGGTTTCATCCCAAGCCAACACATTTGGCCAAATCATCAAAGACACAAAACCCAAAAGTCTAAGTTCCTATACATGCCATACTCAAAATAGAAAAAGACTAACTATACCAAGTGCTTCAATCGATAGTGTGATCGATATCTTTGACATCTGGTGATCCACGAGCTAATCAAGCGGCACTATAAGAAAATGGAAAAGAGAGGGAGTAAGCATAAAGCACAGTAAGTTGCATGTAAATATAAAACAACAAATTACCATACCACAACTTACTCACAATAGATCATAGTTTGTTCATAATACATGAATGAACATAAACACAACTTACTTCTCACTATCCCATACAATTCACATAGCATATATCGAGTTCACATCTCATACAATTCAAATAGGTACCTGTACCACTCACAACATGGTCATAACCTTTCTCATTTAGCTTGAATTGTAGTTCTCACCGTTGAACCAATCGAAATACTCAAGGATGTTCAATAAGCCTCAAACATAGGGTAGAATGCTGATACCATGTCCCAAACATGGTCTTACACTGACTATCGTAATCGAGGCCAACGCCATGTCTCAGACATGGTCTTACACTGGCTCCCACATATCCGTGCCGATGCCATGTCCCAGACATGGTTTTACACTGGCTTACATCTCGACGCTGATGCATGTCCCAGACATGTCTTACATTAGCTCTCGTCTCAATGCTGATGCCATGTCCCAAACATGGTCTTACACTAGCTCTCATAATGTGGCCGATGCATGTCCCAGACATGTCTTACACTAGCACACAAATGACCCAAATGTCATGGCATGAATATCTGATTTATTCTAAGGTTCAACCGGGAGTTTTTACTACATCAATTCTCATCATGCATATTCATATTCACAAATCCACCAATTTATACTATAACAATTCATTCACACATAATAACAATGTAATTGCATTATTTACACACGACTTACCTTGGTATACAAAACGTGAGTGACTATTTCGGCTTAGTCTGCTAGCTTGGCTTTTCCCCGGTCTAGGCCCGGATTTTGTAATTCTTGATCTAAAATGATAAAAATTCACTAATTTAATCAGCATATTAATCTAGGTACTCGACAATTTATAATTGGGTGACCATTTTGCCCCTAGGCTTTCACAAAATGACCATTTTATTTTTATCGAATTTCCTCACTAACCAAGCCTAGCTGAATTCTTTTAATACTAGAAGCAACCCACAATCCCAAATATTTCACACATTTACAACCTATTTTATAAACTTCACAAAATGGTCATTTTAGGCGTTTTCATGAAAATCTTTTCACAAAAGTTGTTTATTACACAACCAAAACTCATTTTCTTCCATAAAATTTCAGCAAACAACATAAATCCTCTCATTACAAAACCCTAGACTTTCAACCATTTTGCAAAATAGTCCCCCCCTTTTGTTAGCTCATGCTACAAGGGTCCCAAAAACCCAAAAAATTATCAAGAAAAGTCATCAAAATCACTTTCTTGTGAGGGTGAAGAGTGGCTGAAAATTTTCAAGCTTTCAAACCCTTATTTTTCTGAAGATTACGGTGGAGAAGAAGATAGAAAAAGATGATATCTTTTTTCTCTTTATTTTATTTTTATTCTAGTCAAAATAGGTCACCAACCCACCTAATTTCTTTAACAATTTTCAAATTCTTGTCCCCTATGGCCGGCTATCCAAATTTCAAGGATCTATTTTCTCTTTAAATACCCCCACTTTTGGTTATCTAGCTAATTAACATATTTGGGTAGTAAAACAAAACTTGTGCCCTTTATGCGATTTAGTCCCTTTTCGCAATTAAGCTCACAAACGTTAAAATTAATTCACCAAAACTTTCATACACTCATATAATCATGCTATAACACATAAAATAATATTAAAAATAATTTCTCTGGCCTCAAAATAGTGGTTCTAAAACCATTGTTCCGACTAGGCCCAAAATTGATCTGTTACAATTATGGTAAATGAGCCATATTGTTTGATATTGTTTTGGCATGTATTTGGCTAAGTAAATGGTAGTGATTTGAGAATTTGAAATAGATGAAATTATAATGGTATGAATTGTGCATTTGGTTGATGATTTTGGCTGCCTTATTGTATAAAGAAATGGTACCATTTTGCCTTGTGTAGGTACTTTAAAGTTGGGGTGGCAAATTGGCCTTGCGAATGGCCTATTTTTGTCCACATGGGTAGAGACACGGGCGCATGTCTCAGCCGTGTGTGACACACGATCATGTTACTCGGTCGTGTGTCCCCTGGTGTTGAAATTGAATTGAAGTCAGTATGCTCTACACGGTCTCACACGAGCGTGTGACTGGCCGTGTGGTACAATTTAGTATACCCTCTTAATTGGCACACGGCCTAGCACACGGCGTGTGACTCGTCCATGTTGTATAAGTCAGTATACCCTACAGGTTTGGCACGGCCTAGCACACGGGTGTGTGTGACCACTTTGAAGGGCACACGGGCTAGACACATAGGCGTATGGTTGGCCGTGTGACCCAAGTCAGTATGTATGCCCTGTTTCCACATGACCAGAGACACAAGCGTATCTGGAGCCGTGTGAGGCACACGGATTGTTCACATGGGTGTGTGACCCTTATATGGTTGAAATTTTTCTAAGTTTCCAAAAATTTTCGTATGTTGTCAGTTTAGTCCTGAACCACTTCTAAAGCATGTTTAAGGCCTCATAGGCTCATTTGAGGGACACTATGATTGGTTGTGATTAAATTGTATTTGAATTGATGAAATATATGTGAAATGTGTATTTAAAAGTGTTGTAATTCCTGTAATACTCTGTAACCCTATTTTGGCATTGAATATGGGTGATCTAGGACTAACATAGCGTGTGTGAAAGGCTAGCTATACATGCCATATATAAATTGTGATAGTGTGATGACTCCTGACATTTTAAAATGTGTGTTTATATAGTAATGGATCTCAATTGAGCTATAGCCAATGAGGTTGAGAGTAATGCGCCTACTCCCGCACAAAGGACAGTGTCATCTGATTCTAGACCTGAGCCGAGTAGTCAGGGAGGAGAGGCTAAGGAAGCCTTCTTCCAAATGATAAACAAATGGTTCACTCAATACATTCGTACAAACCCGACTGCTCAGCAACCTCCACCTCCACCCCCACCTATTCCTCAAAAAATCCTTGTTGTTCCTCAAGTTATAGATCTGATACGGTTGAACAAGCCACCAGTAGATAAGATTCATAAACATGGGGCTAAAGAGTTCTGGGCTACTACTATGATGATGCTAAAGAGCTGAGTTCTAGCTCGAAAATATGATTCGAGTATTCAATGGATTGTCTTGTACTCCTAATGAATGTATTAAATGTGTTGTATCTTTGCTGAGAGACACTGTATACCAGTGGTGGAACACGTTTACGGGTTACTTAGGATTTCTTTCAATCTAATTCTGAAAGAAATACATCAGTCAAATATTTCTCGATCGAAACACAAGGAGTTTCTAAAATTAAAACAAGGTCAAATAACCGTGACAGAATATGAAAAAGAATTTGTACGATTGAGTAAGTATGCCAGGGAATATGTTTCTACTAAAGAGATTATGTGTAAGCGGTTTGTTGACAGGTTAAACAAAGATATAAAAATACTAGTCGGAATTCTAGAGTTGAAAGAATTTGTCATTCTGGTTGAAAGGGCTTGTAAAGTCGAGGATCTTAGCAAAGAAAAGAGAAAAACAAATTCAGAAGCTGGAGACTCGAGAAAAAGATCGATGAATAAACCTTATCATTCTTCATCAAAGAAATTCTGAGATTCATATAGTCGATCGAATGCATCAGTGGGGTACCAGAATAGAGATTGTGAATCAACATGTGAATTCTAAAACTCAAGCTACTTCTATTTTGATTGTTGGCAGTGTGAGAAATAACAAACCTGAATGTCAACAGTGCGGGAGAATACATTTTGGTGAATGCTGGAATAAGAGTACAAAAGCTTGTTTCAAATGTGGCTCATCAGATCATTTTATTAAAAATTGTCCTGAGATGATTGGGAAAGATAGGCCTCAAAATGTGAGACCAAGTAATATGTCCACTAGAAGAAGACCAAAAAGAAATGCTAGAAATGTGAGTGGTAGTTGACGGGTGACAAAGGATTCCGCTGTGAGATCCGAGGACAGAGCACCTACTAGAGCCTACGCTATTCGCACTCAGGAAGAAGCGTCAACTCCAAATGTTATCACCAGTACTTTCACTCTCTATGATACTAATGTGATTGCATTGATAGATCTAGGATCAACTCATTCTTATATATGTATGAATTTTGTATCTAGTAAGATTTTACCTATAGAGTCTACTGTGTAACACCCTTTACCCGTATTCAATGCCAGAATAGGGTTTGAGGCATTACTGAACTCAAACACAAGAAATCATACTATTCCGGGTCATGAAAATCCATCCCAAATTAAAACCATTCAAAAACAATCATACTATTCTGGGTCATGAAAATCCATCCCAAATTAAAACCATTCAAAAACAATCATATTGTACCTATTGCGAGCCTACGAGGCCCAAGACATGTGTTCGGAGTGATTTGGGACTAAACCGAGAACTTTGAAAACTTTTAGGGAAACTTAGAAAATTTTCATCATGAAATAGATCCACACGCCCGTGTGGGTGAAGGGACACGCCCGTATGGCATATCACATACCCATGATTCAGGCCGTGTCCATCTTAGGGTGCATTCTATTTATGAAGTCATCATGAGGTCACACAGCCAAATCACACGCCTGTGTGCTTAGGCCGTGTCCTCCACATGGCTGAGACACAAGGCCATGTCTCTGCTCGTGTGCTGACCTCTGGACATTCTGTTTTTTTTTTCAAAATCAAGGTGCAGGGGACACACGGTCGAAACACATGCCCGTTGGGTAGATCGTGTGTCGCACACGGCCTAGAAATGCCTGTATGTCTACCCATGAGGACAAATACAAGGTTATTTCCCAAGCCATTTTGCCACCCTCACTTGTACATATTCACAATACATCATATGACACAATCTTAAGCATATAAATGCATTTAAAAACAACTGCAATCAAGCAATAACGTATCAGTTTCATACCATCATCTATCATGCATTATAACATTAGGCCTTGCCAAATCATTTCATGCTAAAGTCACACTCAAAGGGTATTAACATATGAATAAACTCATAACCATCATATATCAAGCAAATATAAACCACATCACAAAACATTGACATATACACATACATACTTATATGGGCTTACAACTATTTAGCCAATATAAGCCAATTTGCATGGCTACAAATTACATCCAACCTTTAACCATCACAAGCTAATGTATTTTGACTCATACACCAAATGACTAAATCCCTATACATGTCATAAACTCAAATGGGTTTGCATTCACTTATACCCAACATGATAACTTGATAGTGTGATAGCATCTCCGACGATCTCCAACTTGAGCTAGCATTAAACCCTAAAAGATATGAGAAAGGAAGAGGGAGTAAGCTACAAAGCTTAGTAAGTTCGTATGCAAATAATAAGCAACAATAGAAATACATTTGTCAAACATTCATAATCTCTCCAATATAAAATACCATAATAATCATTAACAAATCGTTTCAAGCCTTATAGTAATATGTACATTAATTATGCATATTCATATTTTCAAGCCCAAAGCTTAACATCTTTCAATGATTTAAATTCTTAACTTCTCATACTTTCATAACCATTTTAATAGGCAATTTTGTGAATCTTTCCTTTTTTTCAGACATATCCAATGAATCACAAATCAAGTGAAATAAACATCTTATCTCTCAATTGATATGGCTCAAAAGCCTAACCCATAACTCTCAATTGAATTTACCTTGAATTTACATATCATAAACATAAAAACTTAATCACAAGATTTCATAAATATTTTTAATAGACATTAATATCAATCTTTGCTTCATTTCATGTTCATTGAGTCACAATCAAGGAAATAAAACATTTCGTATCTCAATTCCATTTGGCCTAAAGGCTCTTTTTCATAAGTACCATGTATTTATTCATCAAACACATAAACCAATACTCACATGGTTAACTTAAAGTCACCTTCATAGTGATCATGAATTCATAATATCATGAAGCCAATGCTTATAAACTTTACGTATATACTTGTACCAACTTGTATCATAATCATTTACTTTGTCAACTTCGACAAAATCTTTGAATTTCCCATTGAACCACTTAGAATACTAAAGGATACTTGGGAATGCTCATACACATAGTAAGATACCAATGCTGGTCTTACATGGGATCACAAATCAAAGTCGATAGCCCAGATATGGTCTTACACGATATTTCATATCGATGCCATGTCCCAGACATGGTCTTACACAAAATCATATATCGATGCCAATGTCATATCCCAGATATGTTTTTACACAGGATCACATATATCGATGCCAATGTCATGTCCCAGACATGGTCTTGCATGGGATCACACATTACCCTAATGTCATGACATTTGTACTTTTGCATTGCCTATTCAATACCATTTTCATAATTATAAGGACTTATTTGTCCAATATTTGTTTTTCCTCGATCTAGACTCGAACTTCACAATTTCCATTAAAACACACTTTTATGACACATTTTATAACTTTTACAAATTAGTCCTTTTAGGCATTTTCACCGAAAATCACTTAGTAAAAGTCATTTCTCTAACCATAAACTTTAGAATTTAACCAAAACTCAAAGTAAAGGTATAAATAGATAGATCTTGTTATGAGGATTTCAAAAATGTAAAAATCATTAAAAACGGGGCTAGTACGGACTTCCAATCAAGCTTGGAAGCCTGGAAAACCCTAGCCATGGTTTCTTCATGTAAAATTCAGCCAAGGAAGAAGATTGACAAGAAATTTTGGCTTTTATTTTGTTTATTAAGTCATTTAATTACTAAATGACCAAAATGCCCCTAACTTAAAAATATTCTATTTCACCTATTTCATGTCCATCTTTGTCCAAAAAATTATTCAATGGTCTAATTACCATTTAAAGACCTCCAATTTAAAATTTCATAACAATTGGACACCTCTAGCTTCCAGAACTCAAGTTTTACACTCTTTACGATTTAATCCTTTTGATAAATTGAGTGCCCAAACGTCGAAATTTTTGAATGAAATTTTCACGTAATCATTCCATGAAATTATAGACCATAAAAATATAATAAAAATAAATTTTATTACGTCAGATTTGTGGCCCCGAAATTACTATTCTGACTAGAACCAAAATTGGGCTGTTACATACTGAATTTGTGATTAGAGTATCGAACCCCTTAGGAAAATGTGCTTTGGTTGACAAAGTTTCCAAGAATTATCAGTTAATGAATCGGGATTTTTATTTTCTGGCTAATCTGATGTTGTTGCCATTCGATGAATTTGATGTGATTTTGGGTATGGATTGGCTAACGATGCATGATGCTATAGTGAATTGTAGATGAAAGACAATTGAACTGAAATGTCAGAATAATGAGACTATTAGAATTGAATATGATGATCTGAATAGTTTGCCAGTTGTGATCTCGTCTATGTTAGCTCAGAGATTTGTGAGAAACGGGTGTGAAGCTTATCTTTCTTATGTACTTGATACGAAAGTGACAGAAATAAAGATTGAAATAGTACCAGTTGTGTGCGAGTATCCAGATGTATTTCCCGAAGAAGTACCGGGTTTACCACCATCAGAGAGGTTGAGTTTGGTATTGAATTAGTATCAGAACAACACCAATATTGATAGCTCCATACAGAATGGCTCCGATAGAGTTAAAAGAATTGAAAGCTCAATTGTAAGAGTTGTCAGATAGAGGTTTTGCTAGATCGAGTTTCTCTCTCTGGGGTGCACTGGTGTTATTTGTGAAAAAGAAAGATGGCACGATAAGAATGTGTATAGACTATTGATAGCTCAACAAAGTGGCGATCAAGAATAAATACCCTTTTCCACTAATAGATGATTTGTTTGATCAGTTAAAAGGGGCAACAGTGTTTTCAAAAATTTATTTGAGATCGGGTTATTACTAGTTGCGAGTTAAAGACTCAGATGTGCCAAACATTGCATTTAGAAAAAGGTGCGGACACTACGAATTTCTTGTTATGCCTTTCGGACTAACAAATGCACATGCTATTTTTATGGACCTGATGAAATGAATTTTCATGCCGTACTTAGACCGATTCGTAGTTGTGTTTATTGATGACATTTTGATTTACTCTCATGATGAATCTGAGCATGCTGAGCATTTGACAATCGTGTTACAAACTGTGAGAGATAAACAGTTGTTTGCAAAGTTCAGCAAATGTGAGTTTTGGCTACGAGAGGTTGGTTTTCTGGGACATATTTTAGCCGCGGGTATTCAAGTTGACCCGAGCAAAATTTCTACGATTATAAATTGAAAGCCTCTGAGAAATGTATCTGAAGTTCATAGATTTCTGGGGCTAGCCGGTTATTATAGACGATTTCTGAAAGGCTTCTCGATGATTGTGACTCCGATGACAAGATTGCTTCAAAAAGATGTTAAATTTGAGTGGTCAGAAAAGTGTCAGCAGAGCTTTGAACAGTTGAAAGAATTATTGACAGAGGCACCAGTGTTAGTTCAGCCTAAGTCGGGTAAAGAATTCGTAGTTTTTAATGATGCATCGTTAAATGGCCTGGGTTGTGTTTTGATGCAGGAAGGCAACGTTGTAGCTTATGCCTCGAGACAGTTGAAGCCCCACAAAAAGAATTACTCGACGCACGATCTAGAGCTAGCCGTAATAGTGTTTCCGTTGAAAATTTGGCGTCATTACTTGTTTGGTGAGAAATTCCATATTTATACCGACCACAAAAGCTTGAAATATCCGATGACTTAGAAAGATTTGAATTTTTCACAACGGAGATGGTTAGAATTTCTAAAAGACAATGAATTAGTGATTGACAATCATCCGGGGAAAGTGAATGTAGTTGTTGATGCTTTGAGCCGAAATGTAACAGCCCGATTTTGGGTCTAGTCACTCAATTTGGTCAAAAGGACTAAATTGTAAAATGTGCAAAAGTTGAGTCCTACGTACTAGAGGTGTCTAATTGTTATGAAATTTTAAATTGGAGGTCCTTAGATGGTAATTAGACCATTATAATATAGTATGGACAAAAATAGACACGGTGAGATAAAATTTTAAAGTTTTAAGTGAAGGGCATTTTAGTAATTTGGTTATTAAATGAATTAAAAGCCAATTTTTGTCCATCTTCAAGCTATGGCCGAAATTACCATGAAGAAACCATGGCTAGGGTTTTTCAAGCTTCCAATATTGATTGTAAGTCCGTCTAGCCCTATTTTTAATGATTTTTACGTTTTTGAGATCCTCGTAACCTAATCTATCTATTTCTACCACTAATTTTAGATATAATAAAAGTTTAAATTTTTACCCATGATGGATATTTGTGTATTTTGATGTTTAGTGGTAGAAAATGAATGTTAGATGTTAGATAAATGACTTTTGCTAAGTGATTTTTGGTAAAAATGTCAAAAAGGACTTGTTTCTAAAAGTAATGAAAATGTGTGTAAATGTGTGAATAAAAAGAAAATTTGGGCTACTATAAGCATGTATAAGGTTCGGCTAGGCATGGGTATTGAAGAAATTGAGTACATTTCATTTTACAAGCCTAGGGACTAAAATGCAAAAATGTGAAACTTTAGGGGCAAAAATATATTTTTTCCATTATGTGATTTTTGGCTGATTTGAATAGTATAATGATTAAATAAGTTAAATGAGATATTATAGATCAAGAAAAATGAGGTTTGGAACAAGAACGGGGGAAAACGAGTATTTGACGATTAGATCTTTTTCGCCATTTTTATGTCGAGGTAAGTTCATATGTTTAACAAGCATTAAACTATATCTGTATTAATGCTTAATTGTTATATTTGTGATAAATGTTATATTATTGAAATGAAATGTGAATATTATTGAGTACGGTACTACGGAAATGACCGATAGAGATCCGGTACAGTGAGAAATCTCGTTTGAACCTTAGGAATAGATTAGGATACAAGTGACATGTCACTAGGATACCGTGTGTTATGTGATCTATGTGAATCTGGGTGCTGGTCATGTACGTCTTACTAGTGGCTGGGTAGTTCGGAATGTGTTGCGGATACTTGACAGCTTGTGTGAGCAGCCCGTGTAGTTACGTCTTAACTAATAGCTTGTGTGAGTAGGCCTGTGATTAGCTCGTGTGCGAGCCCTATGTGCTATAAGATATGAGGTAGCATTGGTTGCATATGTGGCACTTACGTGCAAGACCTTTCGCGTATCCAATAGTATTCCAAGTGTTCAACGGGTAATCCAAAGAGCATGTCAAAGATGACAAAGTATGTGACTATGTTACGAATTTGTACAGGTATGTACATAAGTTTATAAGCATCGATTTCATGATATTGTGAGTTCATGGTAAATTCGGTTGACAATTGTGTAATTGGCTTTCGGGCCAAAAATAAGTTATGACATAGTATGTCTTATCCACACAATATGTGATTTATCGGATATGAGAAAAAGAAAAGATTGGCATAAATGCCTATTAAAATGATTATAGAAGTATGAGGAGATATAAGTTTTAAAAATCTAAATACGTTAAAATATATGCTTGGAAGATGAGTACTAATGAGTAATGCGCATGTTTATTATAAGGTTTGAAATGATTGGTTGATTATGGATATCTGTGTTAACGGAGAGATTACAGTTGTTAGGCTAATGTCAAAACATGTTAAACTATGTTTGCAAATTGATAGAGTAAACTATGTGATTGAATAAATTATAATTGTGAGGATTATAGCAATTTATATTACCTGTGTTTATATTATTAAACTTGGTAAATGATTGGTAAGAGTTGCTTGTTATTTTCATACGGACTTACTAAGCTATATAGCTTACCCGTTCCTTTCTCATGTTTTATAGTGCCGCCAAGCTAGCTTGGGCTGGAGATCGTCGGAGATTTTATCACACTATCAAGCTATCATTTTGGGTATTAATGAATTCAAGTATTTTGAGTTATGGCATGTATAGGGACTTAACTACTTTGTTATATACGTCATATGATTTTAGCCAATGTAATGGCTTGCAATCGTCAAAGGCTTATTTTGCTATTTGGCCATGTAAGTTGGCTCATATTGGCTAGCATGGTTGTAAGCCTAAGTATATTCGTATATGTGTCAATGTCTATGATGATATGATCATGGTATGCTTGGTGAATGTGAAACGTTTGGAAATGTGATTTATGGCATGATTGTGTAATTTTTGGAAATGTGACCTATTGATGAGATGAGGAATTTGAGTATAATTCGGTAACTAAAAAATAGTTAAATGAAGCCTAATGAATGTGAAATTTATATGTTTGATTTAAGGCTTAATAAATGTAGTGAATATCTTAGACAAAGATATAAAGTTGATATGTCTTAACCATGAATGTGGATGCTTTGGTTGCCTAAGTATGTATTGTTTTGTGCCTTTGAATTGCAGCAAGTGCATGTGTGAATAAGGGTGGCAAATAGCTTGGTAAATAGCCTTATTATTGTCCACACGGTTAGCCCCATGGGTGTGTTATCCGGCCGTGTGTCCCCTACACCTAAATTTTTGAAAAACAGAATGCTCAGTATCCAGCATACGGGAAGAGACACGGGTGTGTGTCTCAGCCATGTGAAGGACACGGCCTTAAGACACGAGCGTGTGCCTTGGCCGTATGACCTCAATTTGTTCATGATGTCATAAATAGAGAGTTACACGGGCAAGGAACACGGGTGTGTTCCTTACTACACGGGCGTGTGGCCCTATTTCCATGAGAAATTTTCTAACAGCTTGTTTGGTTGGATGTAATGCTAAACTATTACAGCCTTATTCAGTGGGCCCAACCCTATTCCATTGTTTGTGTAACACCCCAAACTCAGCCCGGACGTTATGGCCAGATCTAGCATGTCACATTGAAGTGTTTTATCAAAAACCTTGTTTTCATTGAAAACCCTTCAAAATAGAAAATTAAGTAACATTCAGTTTGTATTTAGTTCCAGAATAAGGTGTATTCAAAATGAACTATTTCTTTATTACTTAGTAAAAATTCTCTTTATCTGCGAAAGCTTGATTTTAAAATAATTATTTTCAAAAAACTTGGGATATGTCTAAAAGAAATAAATTCGGGTTCCGTATCAAAAATTCAAAGCGTAGAAATGACAATGAAATAATATCTAGCGGATAGGCCTTATTACAATCCGGACTGAAATAACTTAAAATACTAGAAATTATATGTTTAAGAAAACAAGTCCAAGTCATCTTACTAGCTGGCCACCTCAGAGTTCCTCCAACTGTCAAACTACCTACTGAGAATCACCTGAGAAAAATAAAAGAGGGGGTGAGTTTTTGAAAACTCAGTGTGCACAACCCTCGGCAAATAGAAAAGCATGCAATAGCAAGTCTTTTCAGGCCTGAGCCCAATTCAATATCAGAATAGATGTAAGGCAATCAAATATGCACGGATCCCACTTATCCAACTGCTACACACCATCTCCATCCCCCGATACACACCATGTAGGGATATAAATATCGACCCACCCATCCAATACACTCCAATGGTAGCCCTTACATGTACTACCTAATGTTGCAAAGAAAGTCGCTAATCATATATTGGGCTTAAAAAGCCATCGGTGGATCCACAGTTGTCAAGCAACCATGCGGTCCTCATATACTTCCTTCGTTCCATAATTCCCTGCCCATATGCAACCTAAACAGAATATCATATGAATGCAGCAGGAATACATGTAACATCCATAAACCTTACATTCAACACATAGGGGTATTTTAATCTTTTTTTCCCTTAAGGGCTTTTTGGTAATTTCTCTTTATTATGGGTTAGTACTTACCTTGGCCAATTAACAAGTCCTCATTGGCTAAAGCGAACAGATACTATGCACCAGGTAGGAATCCAGAGAAGAGGAGGTGGGTCAATAAGACCGCTTAAGTACCAAGCTCTCCCTAGATCCAATCCTAGATATGCATATACCCATTGCCACACATTAACCTTATGGCTTATCCACAGTCACAATTAATTAATTATTTAAGTTTTATGTATGTTTAAGCAGTTATCAGATACTAGGCCCAAAACCCCTTACAAAGCCCAAACGAGTCTACATACATGCATATGGCCCACTAGGCCCAATCTCATCATATGGCCCATTAGGCCCAAATCACATTCATATAGCCCGTCAGGCCCAATCACATTCATAGTCATGCAATCATATGATTTTTCATCACTTAGTAACAAATTGCCAATTTTGCCTATTATGGGCCCTACAGCCCATCGAGCCCATTTAGCCCATTCTGGCCCGGTTGGCCAATACACGGCCCAAGTCTATGGAATTGCTCATGGTGCCTATGGTAAACTATCGGTTTCCCCTTACTAGTGTTCGCGCACTCGCAAGTCTATTATAGCCAAACCTCCGGCTTTTCGGCATTTCGGGATTTGCCGATTTACTGTGTGTGTGCAGTGTATGTACACACCTGATACTAAAACGTGCTCGATCTCCTCAACCACGAACCTACAAACGATGTCACTCAACGATGAATCACACACTTATCAAATACGATCACCAAAAGCCGAAAATCTCACATTTGCCTTACCTTGAACGACAAGCCTTAACAGCCCTTCCTTGATCACTAATCACGAGTATTTCTTAAATATGCATCAATCTTAATCATTAAAACTAAACAAAAAGTGATTCACAATCATCTTAAGTCACTCTCAAATCCTTCATGTCCATTCGGCCAACCTTAACCAATAAAAGAGGAATACTTACCCAAAACCTCAAAATGCCTGGGAGCAATTCGGCAAAGATCTGGAATCTGAGATTAGATACTAATCCCACAAGAATCGACCGAAGTAGAGGGAGTAGCGGTGGCACAGAGGGTCTTCAGCCAAAGAGGTATTCGTCTTTTAAGATTTGTATGATGAAAGGGGTTATTCGGCACAAATAAGAAGAAGAGAGGAAGGAATCGGCTAAAACCAAAGGTGAATCAAAAGAGAATTTGAGAAAAGAAAGAATGGAAAATTAGCAAGCAAGGAACAAGGAATTCGGTTTTTGAGCACTTAGAGAGAAAAGTGTTTCGACAACACAAAAATGAGGAATTCAACTAAAGGAAGAGAAGCAATTTCGGCAATACCCTAGAATCCCCAAAATCAGCACCTATATATACTATAGCTGAATTTACCTATCCCCAAATTCCCTATTCGGCTCCACTTCTCTATACCCCTCATCTCCTAACTTTTTTCCCTGATAACTCCTTAATCCCTTCCTTAAATTTCTCCTCTAATCACTCCCTTCAGAGTTCACATCCAATGCCACTACTGGCCATTTATTGAGGAAAAATAAATCTTTTTTTTGAGCAAGGAGGGATTCGAACCCCAAACCTCCTTGCCATGCATGTGACGCCACCTCTAAGCCCCACATGTGACGCTACTTGCCACTCCAACACAAGGCTCCTTGTGTCTAATTCCTCCTTCATTTATTTAAAACCCAAACTACTTGCCATCAAGGTTCTTTTAATTATTAAACTATAATTTCCTTCACCCCAAAGTTCAAACTCAAAACCTAACCAGGCCTATTATCACATAAATAACACTCGACTAGGAATATTAAGCACACCTTTTATCAAAACCAAAAAAGAACGAAAGTTTGAGATTTTTGGGGCGTTACAGTTTGGTTCGCTGAATAGGCTATTACAGCCCTATTCCTTACAGCCTTATTCAAGGCAAAATCACCGTTTATAATTCAGCACTCCCCCAAGGGAATACCAATTCAGCGTGAAATTTTTTCCACTTTACCCTTCTCATTTCTTTCTCACATCTGAGCATTTTCTTCTTTTTTTAGTCTGATTCCCATTTCCTTCAACCTTCTTCCTCTTTTTCACATCTGAAGCATCATTTCCAACCCTATCCAAGCCTGAATCCGGATTCAATTTCAAATTAAAAGCCACCAAAATTTTACCTACTGGCGAATTTCATCGATTTTCAGTAACCTCAAGCTCTGGTTGAAATCAGGGTCAACGGTTTCAATTTCCTCTCAACAAAAATGCATATTGAAATCTAGATTTCTCAGTTTTCTCAAGAAAATTTGACTTCGGTGTGAGAGGAAAGGGCTAACGATCTAACACCCAGATGTTAAATCAATGTTGAATCGAGTGAAGCAGTTCGCTGACAAGGTATTAAATTTTGCTTTGTCTTAATTAAGACCCCCCCTTTTCATTAACTATCCCAGATCCCCAAGAATACACTTCACTTAATCAAGCTATTCTCTATGGTGTTTTAATCAAACCCTATTAAGCACTTACATGCTATTGTCATTGATAGGTATAAGCTGTTTTTAAGTTTACTTGTTGGAATTGTTAATAAATTGTATGGAAAGCTTGTTGATTCGGTAAAAGAACAATTAATTTGGGTTACTAAAGAAATGATTGATGTTTCTGCTACAGGAATTGATAGTTTGTTAGTGTGTTTAATGAGGCAAATTGTTGGTGGTGATTTTAGTGATGGGAATCTTTGGTTATGTTTCGAGTTAGTGAGTCTTTGTTTAAATGGGATTGTTTATTACAAGAAAAGCCTATAGTTTTGACCAG
This sequence comes from Gossypium anomalum, assembly GCA_025698475.1. NCBI lineage: Eukaryota > Viridiplantae > Streptophyta > Magnoliopsida > Malvales > Malvaceae > Gossypium > Gossypium anomalum. The sequence goes on from CM046961.1 coordinate 59,626,466, forward strand.
TGCACTATTTACATTTCTTTTTTTATTAGCTGATCATTGTAGTTTTGACCAGTGCACTATATATAGTTCTCTTTGCCTCCAGAATTTCCTTCTGCAGCCCATCTTTATCTTCAGCCATTGATCTGTAGTGATTTACCATCTCCTCCTCTTCCTTGATTAGGTTCTGCCATTAAGCCTTCTTCTGTGTCGATTCTTTCGTAGTTTCCTCAAGTATCTTCTCCATTTCAGAAACTTTCAATCTCAAGTTATCATCTTTGTTATCATTTTCATAGTGTGACATAGGAAGCATAGAATTCATGGGTATGTTCATTGTCAATGGGGTTGCTCGTACCCCTCCAATGGGGTATCAATTTTTTCACTTTTTATTTTATAAAAAAATAAAAAAGGTATTTAATTTTATCATTGTTTGCAGGTGGAATAGCTGGAATCACTTCCATTGTGACATAAATGAGAAGACTATACAAAGTACTGGTAAGCTTCTTAACTTACTCTAATTATTTATATATAGTCATTTTTATTTTAGTTAAAGAAAATCCAGAATTTGCATTTAAGTACTTGCTAAGATTTTCAACTTCAAATACCCAAAATTTTAAAACTTGTACTTGAGCATTAATTAAATTCAATATTGGACTTGGATCATGCATGCTTATCCATTAATTTGATTGGTATAGTAGAATCAACAGCTGCTTTAAACCACTTGCCATCACCATGCGCAGTTTCCACCCTTCAAATCTAATTTATACTTCCATTTTCTTAGTTTTTTTACTTTGAATATTCCAACAGTAGATAATTTCATAATACCATTTTATCAACAGTGTTTCAATGTTCTTTCTATTATAGTAATTAATTCTGGTTTGAAGCTTTGGGTATTACTTGCTATTTGTATGCTTGACACGAATGAAACAAGCCCATAAATTGCCTGCACACTTGTTTATTAGGATCTGAATCAGTCCAATCAAGAAATTCTTGAAATTTAATTATAGATTTGATAAATTACCTTATATTATGTTTGAAATGAAGAAAATATTTTTTATTAAATAAAACCCAGAATTTGTATTTAAGTACTTGCTAAGATTTTCAACTTCAAATACCCAATATTGTAAAACTTGCAGTTGAGCATTAATTAAATTCAATGTTGGACTTGGATCATGCATACTTATTCATTAATTTGATTGGTATTTTGTTGCTGAAAAATAGTGAATAGAATCAACTAATGCTTAAGACCACCACCATCACCACTACGCTATTTACAGCCTTTAAATCTAATTTATACTTTCTGTTTTTGTTTTTTTGACTTTGAATATTCCTCAGTACTCTTTCTATTACAGTAATTAATTAAGGTTTGAAACTTTGGATCAATTTTCTATTTGCATGGTTAGTCGGTTTCAATTTGATTGGCACGAGGTACAGGGTTTGGTCTCCGTAATATAATTGCTTGCTTGTACTAAAAATAAAATATTTGCATGCTTAAAACTTTCTATCTATGGTTGGAACTTTCTGATGCTTTTTAATCCTCGTACCAAGTGCTATCTCTCTTACATATTGCTACTGAGTTACAGATCGGTATAACATCATGTTAGCTTGAGGAATTGTTTTTTGCTTCTCATGGTCATCTTTGATTGTCCAAATTGTTTTTCTTTGACAAAAGTTGTATAGCTAAAACCCGTTGTTAACATTTAGAATAGAGAGGTATCAAAATTTGTTATGGGTCTCTGATTTTCTACAATTTACCAACACTACAGTAGTTGGAACTTGGGATCGATTTCTTTTATAATTTGGTATATCCGTTCGATGCCTTTTTTGAATCCTTAAGTAATCATTTATATAAATTCTGACATATTAAGAATGAACAGTACGGTTTAATAAGGTTATGTTTTCTTTGGCAGAATTGACTTCAAGATAAGGACCATAGAGCTTGATTGAAAAAGGATCAAGTTGCAAATACTACTGAGCAAGAGAGGTTTCGTACAATAATTATTGGGTATTGTTTTGCATAAATCTATTATTTGCATAATTATTGGGAGGAATAATGCAACTTTTTAAATATAAACTATCAAATAATATTGCTAACAAAGATAGTTTGAAAGAAGATTGATAAGCAAGATCTTTGGCATTATATAAAAGATCTATTTTACCATTTATGAGGATTGATGTAAGTAATGAGAATCCCTAAGATATTTCATCAAGTTGATGAGATAGATTTAAAGGCCAAGGGCAAATATAAAAGATAGATGTAAAGGCCAAGGGCAAATATAAAACAATTTGCAATTTGCACCTTAAAAGAAAGGGAAAGAATTATTTTGGCATATATGCCTTCATATCACTTACTCATGCTGAGTTGTTTATACATATCAAGCTGTTTGTTTTTTCCTCAATTAACATTCCTACATCTTATCTCATACTAAATAAATAATGAGTTAGTATTTGATATACTAATAATATGTTTTTTTTTATTCCACAAACAATTTTAAAAATTGTCACGCATCTCTTTTTTTAACATTTTATTATACTTTTTTAAGACACTTGTTAATTTATTAAAAAAACAAAATAAAATATTATAAATTTATTACAAAACAAAAGATTATAAATTTATTAAAATGTATTTTTATTAAAAATTGTGAATTGAGTTATACATATATATATATGTGAAACAATTATATATATATATATATATATATATATATATTTATTAGTACTTTTTTATTTTATATCTTTGTTATGGAATATTATTTATAAAATATCTAAAAAATAATGATCTTATTTCATGATTCAAAAGTTTACACTCATGTACTTTATCTTATTTCTTATATCATTATTATAAAATTTTCATTTCCATAAATATACATAGAGAATATTGCTTATAAATCTCAAATGACTACATGTAAAATATTTATAACGTTTCAATGACTACATGTAAAATGTTATAACTGATTTAACAATTATAAGTGAAGGAGTATAAGTATTGAGTTATGTTTCTTAGTTATTAAAATTTGTGTCTTTTAAACTTATTTGAATAATTATATCTATTGTTAAAAGATGTGAGTATTCAAATAAACATTTATTTGGATAATTGTATTTATATAAATAAACATTAAATTCTTTGAAAATAAAATCGAATTTCAGTTGCAATAAACTTTGAAACTTTGAAAATGATATTATTATTATACACTACTAAATGCTTGATAAATTATTTACTTATACATAAGCAAATATATTTTTAAACAGACTTATCCTATTTATTAATATGTATTGTTCATTTTTTCTTTGACAGTTTGTTATTGCTTCCTCTTCTTATTTGGCTTGTTTGATTGCTTCCTCACACAGAGTTGAGCATCTTGTATTCATTGAATCACTATAAGTTCTTTGGCAATTAAATTCTTTGATTTTATTTTACTGTTATTGAAATTAGTATTGGAGAAATGTGACCCTTTTACTACGATTTGAAGATATGTAACATTTTAATATCTTGCAGTAATGGCTCGTCTACCTTTAATAATACAAAATGTGAGGCGTAAAAGAATTGGTCTTGCTATTACAATATGGTTGCAAATGTGTACAGTTGCGAGTTGGTTCTTAGTTGCACTAGGTGCCATTCATAGCCTACATACTTATAGACCAAGGATTAGATCCTATATTTTAGATTTTTATGCAAAATGAGATTATGTGAAAAGACTTGTATATGCTTGTGACGAGACGTGTATTGAACAAGTTAGGATGAATAGAACTACCTTTTTAAAACTATGTGAGATGTTACAAACTTTAGGGGAATTGAAGTCGTCAAGGAACATGCATGTTGATGAACAAGTGGCAATGTTTTTACATATCATTTCTCATTACCTTAAAAATTGAGTTATCAAGCATCACTTTAATAGGTCTGGGGAAACCGTTAGCAGATCATTTCAAAATGTTTTAAATGCTGTCATACGCTTACAAGATGTGTTATTTAAAAAGGCAGAGCCAATTACAGCTAATTCTACAGACCCAAGGTGGAAATGGTTTAAGGTATTGTAGGGAGTTCTATATATAGCTCGTATATAATTTAGTACATTTGGAATTAAATATAGTATTCTAACTCAAGATATTATACATGTGATGTAGAATTGCTTAGGTGCTTTATATGGAACTCACATCAAGATTAGGGTTCCAACAATTGATAAACCTAGATATCGAACACGAAAAGGTGACATAGCAACAAAAATGTTAGGTGTTTGTACACCTAATATGCAATTTGTTTATGTTCTTCCTGGTTGGGTAGGTTCTGTTGCTTATGGATGAGTTCTTCGAGATGCCATTAGTAGGAGACATGGACTAAAAGTTCCTTATGGTAAAATGCAAAAATTAGAGGAATTTGAATTAATTTTTAAGATCATAATTTTTTGGGAAATTAACAATGACAAATAGTTTCTTTTTATAGGTTGTTATTATCTAGTTGATGCTGGATACAAAAATTGTGAGGGATTTCTTGCCCCTTTTAAAGGACAAAGATATCATTTGAATGAGTGGCGTCAGGGTTACTAGCCAAGTTACTCTGGAAGAATTTTTCAATATGAAACATGCTTCAGCGCGTAATGTTATTGAAAGATGTTTTGGGTTATTAAAACTTAGATGGGGAATACTTAGGAGTCCATCATTCTATCCTGTAAGGGTGCACAATAGAATTATTATTGCATGTTGTTTGCTCCATAATTTTATTCGAACCTATATGAGTCTTGATCCGGGAGAAGGATTACCTAGTAATGTGATAGATGACGATGAACCGAATATCATAAATATTCATCCGTCGGATGCATGGGCTACTTGGAGGATGGAACTAGCCAACCCAATGTTCGATGAATGGCAAGCATCTAGAAATTAGTTAGGTTTAGGGTAAAAATAGTAAACGTTTAAGTTGTTTATGTTATTTCATATATCTAGTTTATGAAACTTTGGTGGTGTTTGAATTTTTATTTTTTTTGTATTGTACTAGACTTGTTGAATGATAATTTATTTTCTTTTGATTCATCATGTGTTATAATTTTATAAAGTGTTGACCTTTTGATGCATAATATTGAACTTAATTTTCATTTGCGTTTTTTCTTAAGATAGTTATGTCAGGTTTTTCCCAATCAAGTGTTTCTTCCCAAAGTTCTCGAGGAACCAAAAGGAAATGGGTTCCAAAAGAAGATGCTGTGTTGGTTTCTTGTATGGTCGACTTGTACAATACTGGAGCCTTTAATATGGATACGGGATTCAAAGCCGACTATTTAAATGAGTTAGAAAAAATGTTAGAAAAAGTTTTACCCAATGCCATGTTGAAGGCTAAACCTAATCTTGAATTGAGGATTAGGACATTGAAAAGGGATTGGTCAATCGTTTATGACATGCTTAGTGGAAAAACAATAGCGGCTTTGGTTGGGATGAGCATAGCCAGCTTGTTGTTGCTGAAGATGCGGTGTGGAACTCATATATAAATGTAAGAATTATTTCAAGTCTTTATTATCTTATTTTGACAAAACTTATATCTAATATGAATTTCTCATTTTTAGAGAGTCATAAAGAAGTAGCTCAATTCAGACATCGGAGTTTCCCTTATTATGACTAACTTACTGCCATCTACGCACAAGATCGAGCCACTGGAAAAGATGCTCAAATAGCTGCTGATATTATTGAAGAAATAAATGTTGAGGATGTAGCTGCTACAAATACTCATGAAAAAAGAAACGATTTCCATGGATCCAAAGCTGATGTTTCTTTGGATGGCATGGATCTTTCAGCTACACAACCGCAACCTGAACCGCAACTAGCTAGAAACCAAGGTGATTCTGCATTTTCAAAGAAGAAAAAAAAATTCTGATGCAAGTGATTTTTCTACTTCATTTAATGATGTTGCCGCTTTATTAGCGGAAAATATACGGACCGTTGGCCTTGAAATCAGAAAGAGTATTGCCTCCGAAGTGGTAATTCAACAAAAGTCAGAAATGACCATTCAAGAAAGTGATCTGAAATTATATCCAACATTATGTGAAGTGGAAGGTTTACCCAATGCAAATGCTCATTTTCTTTAGTTTACCTTCTGCTGTGCAATTGGAATGGGTCAGAAGATTTCTTGCTGACCATTAAAAATCATGGTTGTGTTGATATTTTGGTAACTTTTTGTGTTTGTAATATTTGGATGGTATTGTAACTTTTTGATATTGTAAAATTTTAAAACATATGGATTATGACATATAAACTAATGAAATCATGTAACTTTTTGTTAATATATGAATATTATGCTTGGATGTGAAATATAATTCTCAAGTTATTTATTACTTTTTTAGCAAAGAGTTATTTATTACTTCTAATATTTAATTATTTTTTATTGTAGAATAATTAAATTATTTGTTTCAGTAATGATATTTTAGCACATTAAATATGTATTGCAGTTTAAAAATAATAAAGTAGATTATATATATTTTTTATAGTATTATATATTTTGATATTTGAATTCATATAATAATAATTATATAAAAAATGTTATTAAATTATATTTTTTATTAAATTATATTTAATAATAATTATGTTAAAATATGGTTAAACTATTTATTATTTTTATTAAATTATTTTCAATAATAATCTTATTAAAATTTAATAACAATAACAATAATCATCTACCTTAAAAAAATCTGCTAAGGGTATTTTGGTCATTTTAGTTTTTTCCTTATGCTATTACAACATCATTCCATTCAACCAAACGCAAAAATACTATTACAGTTCTATTCAATTCCATTCAACCAAATAGTTGAATTACTTATTATAGCTCTATTCCATTACAGCTCTATTCAATTACAGCTCCTATTCCATTACAGTGAACCATATGTACTGTAAGTTTTCTAAAAGTTTTTAAAGTTCTCAGTTTAGTCCTGAACCACTTACGATGTATTTTTTGGGCCTCGTAGGCTCGTTTTAGGGACGATATGAATATATGTAAAAAATTTTAAATTTGGATGGAAATTTACGTTCGGTTTTTGTATGTTTGCTTGTGTTTACGTTCGGTAATGCTTCGTACCCTGTTCCAACGTTGAATACGGGTAAGGGGTGTTACACGAAAGTCCTTATTTGCTTTATGTGCTTTTGAACAAACACTTAGCTTTGTCTGACGACGCTTCGATAGTAGCCAAGTTAAAAGCAAGACCATTATTTCTACAGCAGATTTGTGAGGCTCAAAAATTTGATAATGAATTGCAAGCAAAACGAGCTCAATGTGAGTCGACTTTTGATTCAGAGTTTCAAACAGGACATGATGACTGTTTGATGCTTCATGATAGAATATGTGTACCAAGAAATTTTGAGCTCATTCAGAAGATTTTAAGAGAAGCACACAGTAGTTGTTTATCAGTACATCCGGGAAGCTCAAAAATGTATAACAATTTGAAATAGCTTTATTGGTAGCACGACATGAAACGAGATATCTCAGAATTTGTTTTGAAATGTTTGATTTATCAACAAGTCAAAGCTTAGCATCAAGTGCCATCAGGTTTATTACAGCCTATTATGATTCTTGAGTGGAAATAGGATAGAGTACCAATGGATTTCGTACTGGGTTTGCCCTTATCTCCGAAAAAGAAAGATGCGATATGGGTTGTTGTTGACAGATTGATGAAATCAGCTCATTTCATTCCGATACGTAGGTTTCTCACTTGATAAATTAGCTGAGTTTTATATTTCCAAAATTGTGAGATTACATGGTGTTCCCCTATCTATTGTTTCGGATAGAGATCTAAGATTTACTTCATGATTTTGGAAGAAATTGTAAGAAGCTTTGGGTTCAAAGATACATTTTAGCATTTCATTTCATCTGCAAATGGATGGTAAATCCGAATGAGTTATTCAGATAGTTGAAGATATGTTGTGTTGTTGCATTCTTGAGTTTGAAGGTAGCTAGGAGAAATATCTATCGCTGATTGAATTTGCTTACAATAATAGTTTCCAATCGAGTTTAAAGATGGCACCGTATGAAGCTCTATATAGTTGTAAATGTCAAACACTGTTGTACTAGAGTGAGCTCAGTGAAAATAAGATTCACGGGGTTGATCTGATCAGAGAGACTGAAGAAAAAGTGAAAGTAATTTGTGATAGTTTGAAATCAGCTTCGGATCGACAGAAATCATACGCAGACTTGAAACGAAAAGATATTGAGTTTTAGATCAGGGGTAAAGTTTTTTTGAAAGTGAGGCCATGGAAAAAGATATTGCGGTTTGGTCGAAAGGGAAATTTAGTCCGCGATTCATCGGACCATATGAGATTACTGAGCGAGTTGGGCCAGTGGCATATCGACTATCTTTATCATTTGAGTTAGATAAAATACATAATGTGTTTCATGTGTCGATGATTCGACGATACCAATCTGAACCTTCACATGTCATTTCCCCGACCGAGGTTAAAATTTAGTCTGATATGTCATATGCTGAAGAACCGATTCGAATTTTAGATAATGAGACCAAAGAGCTATGAAATAAGAGAATCGCATTAGTGAAAGTATTATGGCATTGACACGAGGTTGAAGAAAAGACATGGGAACCCGAGGACGCTATGAGAAAACAATACCCAAACCAATTCACTGGTAAGATTTTCGGGGACAAAAATCCCTAAAGGGGAGGAGAGTGGTAACAGCTCGATTTTAGCTAAATCGAAAAACTAATTTTAGAACCCCAAATTTGATGTTAAAATATTATTTTAATATTATTTTAGTATTTATAGCATGTTAATTGATATGTGTGAAAATTTCGTGAGTTAATTTTATCAATTGGTTAGTTAATTTGATAAAAAGGACTAAATCGCGTAAAGCGTAAAACTTGTGTTTTATTAGCTAAAAGTATCTAATAGCTAAAGAACCTTAAATTTAAGGTCCTTAAGTGGTAATTAGACCAATGATTGCATGAGTGGACCATTATGGACAACCATTAAGTGATTATAATAGTTTTATAATAAGGTTATTTTTGGAATTTGATAATTAACGATGAATTAAATAAAACAAAGCATAAAAATTATTCTTTTATCATCATCTTTGGCTGAATAAAGCATGAATAAAAGCTATTTAGGGCTTGAAAATTTCGGCTACTTCAAGATCAAATTGTAAGTCCATTTTTGTTTGGTTTTTAGTGATTTTTATGTTTTTGTAATCGTTGCAGCTCAATCTAGCTAGCCCGTACCTTTATTTTCAAAAATGTTAAATATTTTAAGAGTTTCCATTGATGAGCTTATGTGTTCTTTGGTGTTTGAAGATGAAATATGAATTTTTTATGATAGATTTTCATGTTTTGTAAAGTGATTTTTGATGAAAATGCATAATAGGGGTTAAATTATGAAATGTGCAAATTGTGTGGTTGAAATGTGAAATAAATGAAAGTTTTGGACTATTTGGGACCTATATATAATTAGGCCAAACATGGGTTTTGGTTGAATTGTGTGAATTTTGTGTTTTGTGAAATAAGAACTAAATTGTTAAAAGTGTGAAAGTTTAGGGCTAATGTGCAAATAGGCCTAAATATATGTTTTGGACTAAATTGAATGAATGGTTGATTAAATAAGTTAATTTGGAATTCATATAGATCAAGAAAGAAAGAATTCAGATTTAGATCGGGGAAAGAATTCAGATTTAGATCGGGGAAAAACCAAGGCTATCGAGTAGTCGACTCGATCCGTCAATTCTGAATACGAGGTAAGTTTGTATGTTTTAAATTCTTTTCAAATGTATTTGATATGCTTTGATATAGCATGAATTGTAACTATGTGATTACGGACAAGATCAAAAATGATTTGAAGATGATTTGACAGTTGGAAACCCGTTTGAACATTAGGAATAGTCTAGGATGCTACTGACATGTCATTATTGTAACACCCCAAACCCGGCCTAAACGTTATGGCTGAATCCGACGTGCCACATAGAAGCGTTTAAAACATTTTTATCCTTTCAATCTAAAAAAACTTACTTAGTGTTTAAAAGATAACTTCATTACGGGTTAAAGTGAATGGAAGCTGTGCACTAGGTAGGATGCCAAAAAAGAGGAGGTGAATCCATTAGACTGCTTAAGTACCAAGCTCCCTTCGGATCCAATCCTAGACATGCACACAACCACTGCCACACCTTAACTTAGTGGATGCTCTTAGAAAACCCATTTGTTTAGATTCATTTAAAAAGGTTATTAATTTTGGAAATGTTTTCGTCGCGAAAGCTTTGCTTTGTTATCGTGATCTTTTGAAATCAACTAACTATTTTTTAAAAACGTGCCCACAAGCTATTCAAATTCAACGTTTAAAATCATATCATATCTACCCTAACAAAAAATATTAAAACCATTAAAATAATTAAAGCGGCATTATTACAATTTAAAACCCAAAACATTTAAGTAAACTAAAGTCATTTGTCCAAATCACCGTAAGAAAACCGAAATTTGCGTAGCGTGTGGCCACTCAAATCCTTTGCACACCAAGCCCACTATGGTTGGGGATTACCTGCATGGATGAAAATAACGGGTGAGTTTGGAAGCTCAGTGTGTAAAATAACCCAACCATAGTCTAAGTCTGCTCAAACCACAGAGACAGATTAAGTTGGCCTTAGCCCAAAACAGATTACAGAGTGAAGCCCATAGGCCCATAACAGAAACAGAACAGATATCATATATATATGCAGAACCCAACCCATATCCAACCATATGCAACCCGATACCAACCTTATACCATGTGGGGAGACTACTTGACCCACCCAACCGCTACACGCCATAGAATTTGCAGCATGGCTGCCAGAAACACATTATGTGACAGAGTCACCAGAAACAGATAATCGTGGCAGAGCCACCAGAACAGATAATTGTGGCAGAGCCACCAGATCAGATAGTTGTGGCATAGCCACTAGGACGCTTCCTCCATAAATATAACCCATGTCCCCATGCAACAGATATACAAGTCATGGCATACAACAAACAGAATCAGATCATCATGCATTTCAGTCAAAAATCAACCCTAGGGGTATAATGGTCATTTTGCACCTAGGGTTATAACGGTAATTTCCATACTTAGGGGTATTCTAGTAATTTAACTATTTAAGGGTTTTCATGCATATTCCAGTCATTTACGTACTAACAGAAACACTTACCGAGTGTGAATCCATTAGACTGCTTAAGTACCAAGCTCCCTTCGGATCCAATCCTAGACATGCACACAACCATTGCTACACCTTAACTTAGTGGATGCTTTTAGAAAACCCATTTGTTTAGATTCATTTAAAAAGGTTATTAATTTTGGAAACGTTTTCGTCGCGAAAGCTTTGCTTTGTTATCGTGATCTTTTGAAATCAACTAACTATTTTTTAAAAACGCGCCCACAAGCTATTCAAATTCAACGTTTAAAATCATATCATATCTACCCTAACAAAAAATATTAAAACCATTAAAATAATTAAAGCGGCCTTATTACAATTTAAACCCAAAACATTTAAGTAAACGGAAAGCTGTCCAAATCACCAGAAGAAAACTGAAATTTGCAGAACGTGTGGCCACTCTGAATCCCTCGCAGCACTAAGCCCACTATGGTTGGGGATTACCTGCATGGATGAAAATAACGGGTGAGTTTGGAAACTCAGTGTGTAAAATAACCCAACCATAGTCTAAGTCTGCTCAAACCACAGAGACAGATTAAGTTGGCCTTAGCCCAAAACAGATTACAGAATGAAGCCCATAGGCCCATAACAGAAACAGAACAGATATCATATATATATGCAGAACCCAACCCATATCCAACCATATGCAACCCCATACCAACCTTACACCATGTGGGGAGACTACTTGACCCACCCAACCGCTACACGCCATAGAATTTGTAGCATGGCTGCCAGAAACAGATTATGTGATAGAGTCACCAGAAACAGATAATCGTGGCAGAGCCACTAGAACAGATAATTGTAGCAGAGCCACCAGATCAGATAGTTGTGGCATAGCCACCAGGACGCTTCCTCCATAAATATAACCCATGTCCCCATGCAACAGATATTCAAGTCATGGCATACAACATACAGAATCAGATCATCATGCATTTCAGTTAAAAATCAACCCTAGGGGTATAATGGTCATTTTGCACCTAGGGTTATAACGGTAATTTCCATACTTAGGGGTATTCTATTAATTTAACTATTTAAGGGTTTTCATGCATATTCTAGTAATTTACGTACTAACAGAAACACTTACCGAGTGTTCTTACTGAATTGGGCCCGTTGGCCCATTATCCTGATTTTGGCCCATTAAGCCCAAATATATCGAAGTGCACGTATCGCGCACTCTGCAATCTTATTACTTTAGATTACCGAATAGTTAATCAATCTATCTCACGAGCATTTGCACACTCGCAAGTTCACAAAATACCGGCTTTTTGGCATTTCAGCTTTTCGACTTTTGCCGATCTAGTCTATGAGAGGGTGTCAGTTACACACCTGATTTATAACGGTATGTTGGTGAGATCACACACGAGCTACCTACAATTGGATTGCTAACACGTCAGTCTAAATATCAAAAACAACTACGTATTTATCCCCTTACCATATTCGGCCAACATTGCCTTAGACCCTAAAGTTCTTACCTTTTTGCTGCAACATGGATTAGATCTAGAGATCCAACCGAATCAGTCTTCAAGTCCTTCACTGTACGGCCCCTTATCCACGCTAACGCTTACACAATCAAAGAGAAAGAGGCACAAAAGCCTTTAGTCCAAACGCTAGCCACCCTTAAGGGTTTCGACTTTTTCCTAAAAGCAATGATACTAACGAAAGTTTGTTCGAAAGACTTACCTATCGTCGTTCGGCCCAGAAGAGTGTTCCTATCTATGATTTTATCTCCAATCCACCGTAGTCACGAGAAGAAGCAGATTCAAACAATCAAAAATTCGGCCTCCTTCACCACAGGTATGTAGGTTTCAGTTTTTGAAGAAGAAAAAGAAAAAGGTTCGGCTACAACAAGATTCGGCTATTGAGGGACAATGAAGATAGGAAAATAAGGGAAGAGATAGAGGAAGAAGATTATGGGTTCGACTATTAGCAAAAGATGAAAGTCGACAAGAGAAGAAAAGAGAAAAGAAGATAGGTTCGATTCTTGATGAAGAAGAGATGAAAAAAAAGATGAAGGTCGATCTCAAAAATAATAGTAGATGTGAATGGCCCCAACCTAAATCAACTAATCATTTAAAAATACCCAAAACTAAACAAAAAAGAAAAAGAAAAACAACCCATACACCAAACTTTAAAAAGTTTTTCGGCATTTAATTACCTATAGCCGAATTGGTACTACCATGAATCCTATTTCGGCATAAAATCCTTCCCAAGTTCAAATTCCATATTTTTCTCCTTAATTTCAGCCACCACCAATTTAAATCCCATCCAACTTCCTTGCACCATCCCATCAGCAGCAGTCCACGGCTTGACCGACTCAAGCCACTGCTAGGAGAGTTTCGGTCAAACTCTAGCTCTCCCCCATTGCACCAAGCTTTCCTCTACACCATAATAGGGTCACAATTAATCTTAATCTGTTCCTGCTGAAACCTCGGTTACTTGCGAAATAAAAAGGAAATTTCGCCTGCTATACCTCTCGAACCTGTGACCTTCTAGCCCCACACACACACTGCTTGCCACTCACCGAAGTTCCTTTCATGACATAATCCTCTCTCAATTAATTATAAACCCTCTCACAATTAATTATAAACCTTACCTGCTTCAGTTCTGGCCCGTTTCAAAATAAAACAGAATTTGCCTTCCCCTGAAATCGAACCCATAACCTCTCGGCAGGCCTAGCACGCTGCTGCCACTGCACTAAAGCCCTTCTCATGATATAATCTACTGACAATTAATTTTAAGACTTATCTGTTGCAGTTCCAGTTCGTTTAAAAATAAAACAAAATATCGCTACTTACCAGACTCGAACCCCTACCCTTCAGCTACACCACCCGTACCTTACCACCATGCCATTTGCTCGATTGTGTCACCTTTCCTCTCGAGATAATTATAAGGCCTCCTTGCGGCAATCCCTGGTTGTAAAATAAAACAACCATTTGCGCACGCCGTGCCTTGAACCCAGGCACCTCCCACGCCTTCCTAGCGTGCTTAGCCACTGGGCCAGGTGCACCTTTTTTGCTAAAACTCAGCCCAAATTATTAATAAGGCCTACTACCCAGATTCTCTTAAGAGGCAAAATTTAAGAATTTTGCTAAAGCTATGGGCTGAGCCTGGACTTTTTCCCACACTATAAACCCTTTGTAATTTATGTAATTACTAAACTAAACATACTAAATAATAATAATAATTAAAACATCCAAATTATTCGGGCCGTCTTCTACCCGAACCCAGACTCAAGGCCCAATACTTCTTAGGCCCAATTTTTGGGGCGTTACAATTATGGATACCTTGAGTTGGCTTCGGGCCATGATTTAGCACTTTTGGTGCGAGATAAACCAATTTGGCTTCGGGCCATGCATATCGGTTGATTTAGCTTCGGGCCATGATATCAGTATTTTGGATAAGATACCTTGATTTGACTTCACACCATGGTATAGGTACTTATCGTGTGAGACCCTTGAGTATCCGATTTCTATTTCGAATGGTTCAATGGTTAAATGAAAGACGAGAACATATATGAGATCGATATGATATAGTAAAGGTATGTGAATAAACCATTTTGGTTTTGAATTGAAGAAATGATGATGAGACTATATAGTTTTATGAATGAGTACTTGAAAGGTTTGATAGCTAATAAATGTTACATATTGATTTATGTTTATGTGATTGCATTAAGTTTATCTCATAAGAGCATACTAAGCTTAAGAGCATACTAAGCTTAAAAGCTTACTTCATGTTATTTTTCTATGTTTTATAGTGAGTCAAGGCTAGCTCAGATCCGGGAGTCATTGGGAACATCATCGCACTGTCAAATATCTAAGTTGGTACTTTTGAATTATACAATTATGGTATATGGCATGTATAGGCTAGATATGGTATTTTGGTTGTGATTATAGCCATGTGATTTGACTTGTAAATGATGTTAATATTGATGTGTGTTTGGCTATTCGAAATGGCTTGTAAATGTATATGTTTTGGTTTGTATATATATAGCCATGAGTGATGGCTTATTTTGGTATTTTTGGTATGAATGTGGTGATGGTTTCATAGTTGCTCAAATGGTTAATTGATTTATGGAGTATAAATACTTGTGAAATGCCTTGATGAGATACGATTTTAGATGTTGTGTTGGTTATTTATAGGGTAAGTTATGTATGTATAAATTATGGTAAATGAGCCATATTGTTTGAAATTGTTTTGGCATGTATTTGGCTAAGTAAATGGTAGTGATTTGAGAATTTGAAACAGATAAAATTATAATGGTATGAATGGTGCATTTGGTTGATGATTTTGGCTACCTAATTGTATAATGAAATGGTACCATTTTGCCTTGTGTAGGTACTTTGAAGTTGGGGTGGCAAATTGGCCTTGCGAATGGCCTATTTTTGTCCACACGGGCAGAGACACAGGTGTGTGTCCCCTGGTGTTGAAATTGAATTGAAGTTAGTATGCTCCACACAGTCTCATACAAGGACATGTGACTGGCTGTGTGGTGCAAGTCAGTATACCCCCTGATTGGCACACGGCCTAGCACATGGGCGTGTGACTTGGCCGTGTTGCATTAGTCAGTATACCCTACAGCTATACACTTCCTAATTATGTTATTTGCATATTGTTTAAACAAAAACGGATCCTCCTAAAAATAATACTGACTATCATGAAGGAATTCCTTCCTTTGTTGTTATGTCATTTCTCGAGGAATTATTCCCATGCTAAATAATTGGCAAAATCAGGAAACCAAGGTGTTTCATAGATTCGACTTACCTCGAAGATATGCTCATCAGGAAAATTCTCATTAATTGGAACATGTGAAGAAGTTACCTCATTTTCTTCCAGCCTTGATAGATGGTCAACTACTTGATTTTCAACACATTTTCTATCTTCGATGTCAAGGTCAAATTCTTAGAGCAACAGTATCCATAGAATTAGCCTTGGTTTAGCAACTTTCTTCGTGAGTGAGTACTTGGCAACATGATCGGTAAACACTACAACTTTGGTACCTATAAGATATGAATGGAACTTTTCAAAAGCAAAAACTACAGCAAAGAGTTCTTTTTCAGTTACCATATAATTAAGCTAGGCTTCTGTCAAAGTTTTGCTTGCATAGTAGATAGGATGAAACACTTTGTTTTTTCTTTGACCCATCACAGCTCCGACAACAAAATCGCTTGCATCACACATCAATTCAAAAGGTGAGTTCCAACAAGTGTAAAAATTATTGGGGCTTATATTAACCATCTTCTTAATTTCTCAAAAGCTTCTAAACATGCTTTGTTAAAATAAAAAAACAATATCTTTTTCTAAAAGCATACACAAAGGTTTAGAAATTTCTAAAAAATCTTTGATAAATCTACGATAAAAACCGGCATGGCCTAAGAAACTTCTAACTCCTTTCACACTAACTGGAGGTGGTAATCTTTCAATTACATCCACCTTTACTTTATCCACTTCAATTCTATTTTTGGAAGTTTTATGTCCTAAGACAATTCCCTCCTTAACAATAAAATGGCATTTCTCCCAATTAAGGACAAGATTCATCTCCTCGCATCTTTTTAGTCCATTCGCCAAATTACTCAAACAAAAATCATAAGTGTTACCAAAAACAGAAAAATCATCCATGAAAACTTCAAAAAAAATTTCAACCATATCAGTGAAAATTGCCATCATACATCGCTGAAATGTGGCAGGTGCGTTACATAAGTTGAAAGGCATTCGCCTAAAAGCAAATTTACCGTACGGGCAAGTAAAAGTAGTTTTATGATGGTGTTACGGGGCTACATGTAACATCCCTCACCCTTATTCAATGTCAGAATAGGGTTACGAAGCATTACCAAACTTATCACACATTTAAACATACATTTCTCATACAGTTTATTAATTCAAATAGAATTCATTCACAACCAATCACATTGTCCCTAATATGAGCCTACGAGGCCTAAAACATGCATTTGGGGTGGTTTAGGACTAAACCGATAACTTTAGAAACTTTTAGAACACTTAGAAAATTTTCTCAAAAATAGGGGACGCACGCCCGTGTGGCTCGACCGTGTCTCTCACACGGCCAGAGACACGCCCGTGTCGCAGGTCGTGTGGACATTCAAAATGGGAGCACGTGGTCGTGTCCCAGCCCGTGTCCAACCCCGTGTAACTCTCTGGCTTGGGTCACACGACCAACATACAAGCCCATGTGTCTAGCCCATGTTTCCTAAAAATGGCCACACACGCACGTGTGCTAGGCCATGTGGTAGGCCGTGCCAAACCTATAGGGAATACTGACTTATGCCACACGGCCAAGTCACACACCCGTGTGTGAGGCCGTGTAGGGCATACTGACTTAATTTTAATTTCAACACCAGGGGACACACGACCGTGTACATGACCATGTATCACACATGGCTGAGACACACGCCCGTGTCTCTGCCTGTGTGGACAAAAATAGCCTATTTACCAAGCCAATTTGCCACCCAAATTTGAGCATACATACACCAAACTCAATGGTACCAAAACATAGCATAAATAAGCATTTAAATCAACTCCAACCAAGCATATTTCATGCCATTTCATTACCAACCAATATAAAACACGAATACCACAATGTGCCATTCAATTTTATGCCATATTTCAATTTATCAAATCATCAATATAGTCAATTTCTAAACATGCATTATTTTACCTAATTTCATAAACATGCCAAGTTCATTACTCAATCATTTCGTACTTCTAAATACCAAATACCATCTAGCATCACATATCCATATTCAAGCACATAACAAGAGCCATATGCACAAATGTATACACAATCAAACCAACCAAGTTAAGCCAACTTTCATGGCTATATTTAAAACCAAACTTCAAACATATACAAGCCAATTCAAATGGCTAAATTCATTACCAACACTTAACCAAAATAACCATAAATCATATACATGCCATATAACCAAAAAATAAACTCAAAAATACCAAAGTGGTAGTAAGATAGTGTGACGAAGTCTCCGACGATCCCCGAATCCATGTTAGCTTCTAAATCACTATAAAACATGGTAAAATAAACAAAGTAAGCTTTATAACTTAGTAAGCTAGTATGAAATAAACGCAATTTGATTATAAATATACAATTCAAAAAATTGAATATTTCAACATGTAATTTATATTAACTAACAAACCTTTCATATAATCAATCATAAGATTATACGTATCTTTCACAAATTAAAGCTTATACGGTTAATGTACATACCTATACCATCTCGTATCAATCTCATACTCAACCACGTCTATCATTTACCCATTGAACCATTCAGAATACTATCGGATACACGGAAAACTCGTACCAAAGTGCCACATACATAGCCAAAACTATCTCAATCCCATATCACATATACGCTCACTCTTGAGCTATCAACGGGCCTACTCACACAAGCTCTGGGTCAAGACATAGTTACACGGTGCCGCTCACACAAGCTATCAAGTAACCGCAACACATGCCTGTATACTCAGCCATCGGTAGGACGTACAGGACCAGTACCCAGATCACAATATCACAATAACTCCTAATGACATGTCATTTGTATGTTAATCTATTCCTAAGGTTCAACTGGGATATTCACATTTTTTGAATCATTATCGAACATGTCCGTAGTCTTGTATTCACAGTTTATGCGATATCAAAGCATTTAAAATACATTTACAATGAAACTTATTACATACGAACTTACCTCGATTCACAAAAATGGTAAAATAGGTTGATTTGTCAAGTACTTTGTTTTTCCCCCGATCTAGATCCGAACTTTGTTTTTCTTGATCTATATAATATCAAATTTAGCTTATTTAATAATCTTTCTATTCAATTTAATCCAAAGCACTCAATAAAGCACTTTTACACTTTTGCCCCAAGTATTTTACAACTTTTACAATTTAATCTTTATTTCATAAAATTACAAATTCATGCAATTTCACCCAAACCCATGCTAGCCGAATTTCAATTAGGTCCCTAACAGCCCATATTTTTCATTTATTTCACAATTTACCCACAAACTTTCCACATTACACAATTTAATCCCTAATTTGCATTTTCACTAAAAATCACATAACAAAACTTGTATAACTATCATCAAACATTCATAATCTATCATCAATCACTAAAATGCATGCTTATTCATCAATAGCAATATCCTCAATCTTTAACAACTTTGCAAAATAGTCCTTGGGCTAGCTAGACCTAGTTGCAACGATCTCAAAAACACAGAAATCATTAAAAACGGATTAAAAATGCATACATAATTGAAGGACAATAGCTTGTCAAAATTTAACATGAAAATGGCTTTCTTCCTTGTGAATTTTGGTTGAAGAAAGATTTTAAAAGATGATGTTTAATTTGGTTTTATTTATTATTAACTATAATTACGTAATTACTTTTATAACCTTTAAAAACATCATAAATTTCAAAATTACCAAGCCACTATCATCCATTATCAAGTTACTGGGTTATTTACCACATAAGGACCTTCAGTTTAAAATTCTATAACTATTAGACACCTTTAGCTATTAGAACACAAGTTTTATGCTTTACGCGATTTAGTCCTTTTTATCGAATTGAACACTTAAACAATAAAATTTCTTAACGAAAATTTCACACAAACATATTATCATGTTGTAGACATTAAAATATTAATAAAATAATTATTTTGACTTTGGATTTGTGGTTTCAAAGCCACTACTCTGATTTGACTAAAAACGAGTTGTTACACTACAACTATTTGGTTGTATCCAGAATATCCATCTAAAAAGCAGTAAAATTCGTTACCTGCCAATCTATCTAACATTTGATCCATAAAAGGCAATATAAAATGATTCTTACGAGTAACTTTCTTCAATTTTTTGTATTCAATACAGATTCTCCAACCCGTGGTAGTTTCTAGTCGGGATTAACTCATTACGTTCATTCTCAACAATTGTGATTCCACCTTTCTTTGGACACATTGTACCGAGCTTACCCAAGAACTATCTGAGATGGGGTAGATAATTCCTGCATCTAACCATTTCATTACCTCTTTCTGTGCTACCTCTTTCATGATAGGGTTAAGTCTCCTTTGCCTACTGATTCAACTTCGCTCACATTCCTCTAAAATAACCTTATGCATTTAGAAGGAAGGGTTGATACCTCGAATGTCAGCTATGGTCTAACCAATTGCCTTTTTAAATTTTTTTAAAACAGTAATCAGTTGCTCATGTTTTGTTAATTCTACTGAAACAATCACAGGCAAGCTAAAATAGTGACCTAAATAAACATATTTAAAATAGGATGAAAGTACCTTTAGTTTGAGTTTAGGTGATTCGTCAATTGACAACTTTGATTGTGTAAATTCTCGAACTTCCAATTCTAGCAGTTCCAACTATGTTGGTTCAACATAACTCCTCGAATCGGCTTCCATCAAAGCTAAACCTTCATCACCTTTTTCATCTCCCAATGGTTCAAACTCTAAGATGTACTCTAATGGGTCTTTCCTTTGGGATATGCTAACGAACAATCCACTAGTTGAAGTGTCACGATAGTGGGTATTACTTCAACTATTCCCAATAGTTTGAAAATAGATTTGGGCATCAAGTTCATGCTTGCTCCAAGGTCACACAAAGCTTTACCGTAGTAAGGTTCTCTAATGTTATAGGGGGTATCATAAAGCTTCCAGGGTCTTTCAATTTCAGAGGTAGCTTGTTTTTTAAGAACGCACTGTACTCCTTCGTCAAAGCAACAATCTCATACTCACTAAGTATTTCTTCTTGGAAAGAATATCATTCATAAACTTCACGTAGCTAGGCATCTATTTTAAAGCCTCTACTAATGAAATGTTGATGTGCAGTTACTTTAGAACATCCAAGAACTTCTTGAATTGTACCTCTTTTTTTTGCTTATTCTACTGAAGTCTTTGAGGATATGGAACTCTAGGTTGATACGAACAACTTTTTTGAAGAGGCAATCTGCAAAAGGTGTTAGCTTCTCAGAATTTACTAGTTTAAGGTTTACCTCATCAGATTTTTCAGCATCTAATTTTTTTGATGTTTGAACTTTAACTATTAGTTGACTTTCCTCATTCTAAGTAGGCTCATCTTCAACCACAACCTACTTGGGTTCCAAAATCTTACCACTTTGTAATGTAACTACCTCGCAATGTTCCTTACGCAAACTCCTTGGATTTTTTGTACCACTTAGCAAGGCTCTTACAGTTTACTACGAAGCTCAGCAGCTAACTTACCCATCTAATTCTCTAGATTTTTCAGTGTTGCTACTTGACTTTGAATGAAGGCATCATTTTTTGCCATGTACGCCATCAACAAGTCCTCCAAACTATTTGATGATTCAGCTTGAGGTGGTTTTGAGGCTTGTTGACTAAACCCTTGGGATTGATTGGGTCTATGCTGCACATGATTGTTTGGTCCATTTCCTTGCTTACTCTAAGAAAGTTTAGATGACTCCAGCATGAAGGATTGTAAAAGTTGGATTGTGGTCCTTATCCACTTCTATTTGGATACTAATTCCTTACATAACAAATTGACTCAAGGTTTGAAGGATAATTCTTGAAAGAATGACCATCCCCATAGTATATGCAAAAAAACTACATCATACTGATTTGGTGATTGATTATTCAAACCATTAGTGGTAAACTGTTTTAACATTGAGGAAATAGAAGATACCTAAGTGGAGAGTGAAGTTAGCACGTCCACTTCATGACCCTAGCTACTCGTCTTTCAAAAACTGCTCAATTTGTTGGCCTTTGATAACTATTGTTAGTGATCCTTTTGATGATCTTGTAAGCCTCGTTATAAGACTTAGACAAAATTGCACCATTTGTAGAAGCATTAACCATTAATCTTGTATGTGCATTGAGATTGTTATAAAACATCTCTAATTGGATACAATGAGGAATTCGATGATGAGGACACTTACGAAGTAATTCTTTGAGTCTTTCCCATGCCTCCTATAAAGACTCATCATCTAATTGTTGGAAAGTAGTTATCTCATTTCGTAACTTTGCATTCTTACTTGATGGAAAATGCTTTATTAAAAACCTTTCTGCTTAACAATGTTATTGTCTCTACAGGAATTTTGTATGTTAATAGAGTAATTGCAAAATTATAAATCACAATTTGATATAAAAACTCAATAATTTTGGATAGTGATAATTAAATTAACTAGATTCAAAAACTTATCCCTAATGCAATTTTTATGCAAATTATCTAAATGTATGAATGAATGGCTTTAGGAATAAAAATAATCAACATAAAATAGGCTAGGATAATTATATTAATCAACTCAATTCATTTTTATCATGTTTAATAATGTTCAAAAAATATTCCATTGCAACTCGGTCTTTTGTGAGTTTGGAAACCAAGTTAAGTCCTCTCAAAATTTTTTACTTAGTGAAATATCCATTTCACTGATCATATTAAACTAAGGGTTTCTTAGTATTTATGCGAGGTTACAGGGATATTTACGTTTGCAACAGTTTAATCACATAAACCTAAAAACTATGCAAGATAATAGCGCTAACTAAAGATATTATGAACCTCTAATTTAGTCGAATTTAATGATCTAAATTGAGCATTGCACTTTTCAATTATGCGTCTACTAGCCGTCATTTGGTTAGGATCGCTCAACTAATCTAAATGCATCCTATCAAGTATGAGTGAAATAAATCTTGATTTTAATTGAAAACATGATCAACCAAGGCACAAACATGTTAAACATGAATCAAATAAATCTTATTGAATTAACATAATCATCCTAGAAAATAGGATTTAAAACATCATCGTTGATGTCAAAAACAATAAACACATAGCAAACAAAAGTAAATTAAATAACAAGAGGAAAGTGTGAACTCTAATTCAATTCAGCAACCTTTCGGATCTTTTCTAACTAATGTATTCCTCTGTTCTGCTTGATGCTCCTTTTTCTAAGGGTTTTCTAAGGTGGTTGGCCAAAGAAAAGTCTTGACAAAGCCTTTGTTGGCCAAAGAATGGAAGGGAGATGGATGACTATGCAAGGGGAAAGAATAGGGAAATGGAAGAGAGAATAATGAATGAGAGATGAGTGTTGAGGGATGTGTTAAGAATGAATGGATGAATGGATGATTTGAGAAGTGGAAAGGTATGTGGTATTTATAGGTGAAGGCAAGGGTAGAGTTTGCTAAGAAATAGAATTCAGAATCCCTCTCTTTTATCTCATATATGGCTGGCCACAAATTATGGAGAAGAGGATGACTTGGTTGCTTGTTTTTGAAATCAAAACAATGCTATTAATAGCCATAAGGTGCACGATTTCAAAAGGTAAACTTGTATGCTAATTTTTTACATCTTTCCAACTAAAAGAACCTTCAACAAAATATTCCAAAGCTTATTTTTGGGTAGCCATTTGCTTGTCCCGAAATTGGGCTTTAATTCCTCCTTGTTGGATGGTTTCTTAGTACAATAAATAATCAGACTTGTCCATCATATAGCAACACTTTTACTGGGTCAAATTAACATCCTTACGACCCAGTTTTGCATGGTCTTTCTGTCCAAATAAAGTGGATGTGTGCATGTCCATGCATCATTTATGTTAATCACATCTTCCATGTTCGTCTTGCATAGTGAAAGTTCACATATTAATATTTAACATGAAAATATTAAGAAAACACAACATCAACAATCACCCAAAAGTCAGGTGCAAAGACTCACCTTTCTTCCATTATCCTTAACAACTTAGCTTGTCCAAATGCCATAGCCTCCTTCATCCTAGTAGCTAAGCATAGAAATCATTTATTGGTTAACTCAAAGGTACCCAGACCTTAAAAACGTAGATTCTATAATTATACATAATCTTTTAAGAGTTCTTACTCTACTTCTTACTTCAATCCATTAGTAAAAAGACGTAAGGAAGCTTACCAATTCCCCAATTTCTCAGCTTACAGACTTCACTTCACACGACAGCTACAACATGCAAAGCTTCCTTCAGCTACATCTCTTTGCTCTTCAGAGCAACTTAAGAAGACAGTGTTATAGAGAGAAAAATTGGTAAATAGAATTGAGAACACTTATTATATACTTCATTGGCACGGTCTCCACAGACCAATACAACCAATCATTCCAGTCATTCTTTCTCCCACTATAGAACCAGTAAGTTCCAAGCTAACTAAACCAGAATTGAAATTCAATTATTTCCAATCAGCGACTTAGGTTTCTAAATATCTCAATAGACCCCACCAATTTTTGTTTCTATACAATCAGCTCCTTGACTCTTCTTTAAATTTGAGTCCTTAGGAGAACAAAGTGTGAAAACTCCTCCACATTTAAAGAAAATTTCATCCTCAAAATTTCCTTTCGTGACTAATCTTATGTAGATTTCAAAGAATTTTATCCTTCATAGGATAACTCTCTTCTTAGTTCAAAGATATACACCCCTACTTACCTTGGTGGTTTAGCTTGACTTCTTAGTTTCCTGATCTCTTTAAACAACCTCACTTGAATGGTGTATTTTCTATTCACAGTAGATATCAGCTTATAGGTAACCTTACTGCCTTCCTGGCGGAATCTCTAGTTATACCTTATGCCAGATTGTTCTCACGGAAAAATTTACTTAACTGAGCCTATATGAACGTATACTAATTTCTGGTGGATACCTGACAGACGACTCACTCAAGCAGATCTTTTTGCTTTTTTGGTTATCGAGAGGTTTAGGAAAACCCCTCCCTAGATCAACAAGTGTCAAAAACAGGTTCAGGGACATAAAAAGTTATTACCTTTTTCAATAAAATCTTCCTTTGGACATTTGGTTATTTAAACTAAGACTTGTAGAAATCCTTTCATCTAAAATCAATTCCCTCCCCCAATTTCTTTGTTGCTTTTGTAACATCCTGATTTAGGGTCTAGTCGAAACATTAGTTTCGAGACCACAAATTCAAAGTAGAAATAATTATTTTATGACTATTTGATGGTCCATGATATGATTGCTTGTTTGTATGAAATTTTCATAAAGAAATTTTATGCCTAAAGTGTCCAATTTGAAGTTAGGGACTAAATTGAATAAGTTTCAAAATACATGTTCTAGAACCTTTGAGCATGAAATTGCATTGGATTATTAACTAGAGGTCCTTAAATAGAAATTTGACCAAGTTCTAAAATTTTGGACAAAAATGGCCATGAATAGGAAAATTTTGAAAGAAAGGCCTTACGGGCATTTTGGTCATTTAGTAAAGAAAAGAATAAAAAGGGAAAAATCAAGCAAAAATGATGTCCATCTTCTCTAAGGGTGCTGAAATTTGGGGAGTCTCCATAGCTAGGGTTTTCAACATTTCAAGCTTGATTGTAAGTGCTCCCAAACCCCATTTTTAATGTTCTTAACATTTTTGAAGTTGTCATCAACCGATCTAGCTATTTCTACCATTATTTTAAGCTAGGGTACATGTATGAAATTTGACCCATATGTGACATGTTTGTATTTTGATGATTAATGAAAGAATATGAAAGTTTGATGTGTGATGAACATATTTTACTAAGTGGTTTTAGGTGAAAACTCCTAAAAAGGGGCTTATTTGAGAAAGGTGTAAAAATGAGTAGTCCAAATGTGAAATAGAAGAAAATTCGAGCTGATAGGAGCATGGTATAGGTTCGACTAGGCTTGGATTACCAAGAAAGTGCATGCATTTCATTTTACAAGCCTAGGGACTAATTTGTAAATAAGTAAAAAGTTAGGGGTAATTTTACCAAAGTATGTGTTATCGGTCGATTTGACCAATGTATCTATTGAACAAGTTAAATTTGGCATTATAGATCAAGAAAAACATGATTTGGGTCTTGATCAGGGGAAAAATAAAGTTTACGAGGATTAGTCTCGTTTCTATCATTTTGTACCGAGGTAAGTTCATCTGTAAATAATGCAATATGTACCATACTTTAAATGCTTTAATATTGCATGTACGGTGAGTATATACATATTTAATGCGATGTTGTATCATATGTTTAAAGGCTTACACTTTTATCATGAAATATGCTTGATTATTCCATGAGTATGTGAATGGTGCTATGGATATTAAAATCGACATTACGAGCAAGCTCAATAGAGATGTGGTATTGAAGAATCTCGTTTGAACCTTAAGAATAGTTTAGGATACAAGTGACATGTCACTAGGAATTATGTGATCTGAACTCATTGAGTTGTGGTCTTAGTTTATGATTTATGTTATTTGAACTCATGGGTTGTGGTCTAAGTTCATGATTATGAGACACATGTTATGGCGGTCCGGGTACTGGTCTCGTACATACTATTGATGGCGAGGTAGTCTGGCATGTATTGTAGATACCTGACAGCCTGTATAAGCAGACCCATGAGTAGCTCGAAAGCGAGGAACATGTGATATGAAATATGAAGTAGCATTGGCTACATATGGGGCACTTAGGTGCAAGATTTCAATGTATCCGACAGTATTCCGAGTGTTCAACGGGTAGTTCAAGAGAAGCTCAATGAGTAATCTTAATGATTTCATCAAAATGAAAAATAAATCATTATCTGCAAGTGACATAGGTATGTACATCGAACTCATGAGAATGACATGAGACATGATGAACTAGTGGTAAGAATATGTATATATATATGTATATGAGGAATAAGTTTAAGAGATTTGATAAAATGCAAGCTTATGTTCATTATGTTAAATGTATGACTAATGCTTGTTTAAGTTGCATTTTATTTGCATGTGAACTTACTAGGCTTTAAAGCTTACCCTCCTTTCTTTTCCTTTTCTTATAGTGTCACCAAGCTAGCTCGGGGATCGTGGAACATCGGAGACTCGATCACACTATCAATTGGATAATTGGGTATAGTTAGTCTTATTATTTTGAGTATGGCATGTATAGGGACTTGGTCTTTTTGTTATATGTCATATTGATTAGCCAAATGTGTTGGCTCATGATGGTGTTGTGATTCATTCTGTATATGGCCATGAGAGGTGGCTCATATTGATTGTTGGGTTGTAACCCTAATCATTTATGCATACATGCAAATGTATTTATGTTTTGATGTGGTTTGGTTGCTTGTGGATGAAATGTGTGATGAATGGCATATGTATCTAATGAATGAATGGGGACTAACAGGTATGACCATAATTATAGTGTAATTGAGTAACTTGAAAGAAGAATTATAATGATTAATAAACATGAAATTGGTGTGGAATGTCATATGGTAGTCTGATGATTGAAATATGTGATATGTCCACATTAAAAAGTCATGGATTAATCATAATGGTATATGCTTGTGTAACTAAATGTGCCATGTTACATGCTATTAAGTAAAATTATGTGTGTAAGTGTTTAAGGGTGGCAAATGGCTTGGAAAATAGCCTCAAAATTGTCCACACGGGTAGACACACGGGCATGTGTCTAGGCCGTGTGTGACACACGGTCTGCCCCATGGGCGTGTGATCAGGCTGTGTGTCCCCTGCACCTTAATTATACAAATCAATATGCCCAATAGTAAACATACGGGCAGAGACATGGCCATGAGTCTCAGCCGTGTGAAGGACACGGCCTCAGGACATGGGCGTGTGCCCAGGCCGTGTGAAGTCTGCACTTAATTTTTAGAATTTAATTCGCCACACGCCCTAAGCACACAGGCGTGCAATTTGGCCATGTGACCTTATTTAGATGATGATGTCATAGTTAGAGAGTTACACGAGCTGAAGACATGGGCGTGTCCTAGAGCCATACGGGCTTGTGTGACCACACAGCCTACCCACACGGGCGTGTGACTCTCCAAAACAAGAAAATTTTCTAAGTGTTGTAAAAATTTTGAAAGTTTTTGGTTCAATCCCGAATCACTCCCAAAGTATGTTTCGGGCCTCGTGGGCCCGTATAAGGGACGATCTGCATATGATTGGATCATTTTAATTTGGACCAAATTTTATGGCTCAATTTTGTATGAACGTTTATGTTTAAGTCTGGTAACGCCTCGAACCCTGTCCCGACGTTGGATACGGGTAAAGGGTGTTACAGCTTCAATTCCTTTTTGAACCTTAAGTTTTCATTCTTCAACTTCTTTCTTGCCTTCCTTACTTCATTCTTACTTCTATCACCAGAGTTACTCGCCCTCCACAAGCACTTCTTAAATCCCAAGTAATCTTTCACTTTCTGTTTTATTTAGTCTTACATTGTATTGTTATGCCCGGGGTTACACCGACATCAAGAGGAAAGGCCAGGGGTTCTGGTTCTCGTAGTTAAAGAGGTCACTTGAGAAGTGCTATTGTTAGAAATGAATACGTTCCATAGTCCTAGGGGACTAGTACCTCGGCAAGAACACCATCGTACACTTGCCTAACAACCTCGGAGGAGATGGTACATCACTTGGAAACGTGAAGGATCCGATTGCCTAACTTTGCATATCATTTCGAGATCATCACATGGGACACAAGTTTGATTGATTCTAGTGAGGGCCTCATTTTACCCCTCTATTTGTTGAAGCTAGCTTCCATCTCCCTTTACATCATTTTTTAAGCACGGTACTTAAGGAATACAAAATTACACCAAAGAAATTGGCTGGTTTATCTTGGTGGACCTTGGTAGCGCATTTCTTGTATTGTAATATCTGGGATAAGCCATTCTTTCTTGGCATCTTCCAACGCTTTTAATGGCTAAAAGTTTTGACTCATGGGCTTTCAACTTGAATGGTCTACTTCAGTGTTTGTCAAGGTCATGAATCCATTCTTAAGGGCTGGGCTCCCAACCTTCGCTTGAACTGTAATAAATTTATTTTGGTGAAAATTAGACTTTCCAGTGGTTTTGATTTTCCCACAAAGTGGTCTAGTCCTACCAATTCATTTTTCCACCAATCCAAGCCATTGGACATAGAGATCGCTATGGCACAAGTTGAAAGATTGAATCCGGGGAGGATTTTAGAGTTAAAAAGACTTCTTACTATTAGAAATGTCTTTCACTACTGTTTGGAGGGAAAGATTCCAAATGGTTGGTGAGAATTAGATTGTTATCTTGGTGGGAATCCTAGGATGGTTCACTCCGCCTAAGAGGTGTGGCCTTTAAGGGTTGATGGTGAGTTAGCTTGGGCTCTTTTTGGAAAATGGACGGAGCCCGTTGATTCTTCTACACCATTTTCAATATTCCTCCCTGCAGCTAGCTTTATTCAACTCTGAGATTCATGGGTGAGTCATTGGGTAGTGACTTAGTTGGAAACATTTCTGACCATGTTGTTCCTTTTGCAAGTTCTACTCATCTCTTACCCCTGACACCCCCGTCCCAGCTAGGATCCATGGACATAGAATCTTTGTTTGAGAGTGCACAAAAAGCCATGGATGTAGTTGCTTCGAGCATGTAAGTTGCTAGTAGTAACCACAATAAGTCGAGACTTGAAAAAGGGTCTTCTAGTGTTGGGGAGAGAAATGGCAATAGGTTGTCCCGTCATAGACCGGGAAAATAACCTATCTTTCCAATGGATGAATCTCCTGCTCCTCCTCTAGTGCCCATGATGGCATTTCAAACATCTGCCTCCCCAATACGCCCTCTGTTCCTTCCTTTGGTACTTCCAAATCCTCCTATTGAGGTGCCAATGCTATGGATTCTACGGCTACCACCTCAACTCCTCTTCCCACAGATTTTGGCACTCACCGCCAAACTCCCCATACTTCTCCTATTAACGCACTTTATTATACCCCCTTTAAAAAAAAGTCCAAACCTTCTTCTCCTAGCAAAAGCATATCAACACGAGTCAATATCCCTTCTCTCCTCTTTTTGTCCAACAACGACAAGATAGGGAACTTTCCCATGAATTGAAATGAATAAACACTCAATTTTAGGTAAATAATTACTTAATTAATAAATCATATCCGTAATGGAATCATGCCAAACATGAAAGAAACAAAAGATTTATTCTAATATTCATACAAACGTTAATTGGTTAGAGAAATGACATATAAATAAAAGAATGAAATATATATAAAGAAATTGCTCATTAATAATTAATTGAGGTGCGGTCTCGAAGCAATTCCCGCTCACAACCGTCTTTACATCAGAACATGAAGAATTCCGATAAATAAATTACAAAGAAAAATAAAATAACACTATTTAATTGTCTAACTATCAACAAAACAACCTTAATGAGATTATAAGAGTGTGTATATATAGGAAAAACATAAGGCAACATTAAGGGAATTTAATCCTAAAATACCCCTAGTTTAATAACCAAATTACAACTTTAAAATTCTGGTTACGCGACGTCATCTTTTTAGTTACACTTACATCATAATGTCACAACATCAACTCTATTTTCAGCCCTTAATTCTTCGAAGTTTAGTGTCATGATGTCAAATGTTGATATTGCAACATAGTCGTTGTTCTTTGCATATTTAAGACCAAATTGAAGGCTTACACACTCAAATAACCCATTAGTCATACCCGAGGCCCGAGTTGGCCTTACGGGTCATCAAAACACTAAAATTGCATTAAAAAAGGTTATTTTATCAAAATTAAATTGAAGCAAATAAAAACTAAAAACAAAATAAAAACATATAAAAACACTAGAAAACAAACTCTTTAAGTGTCGAAAAGACCTTAATTTGCCACAATGAATTGTGGCAGATTAATAACCCCATATTTAATGTCTTGGAGGACTCTATTAGTTGGCATAGCCGAGTTATGGTCTTACATATTATAACTCCATGTTTAATGTCCTGGTGGACTCTATTGGTTGGCATAGCCGAGTTATGGTCTTACACATTATAACTCCATGTTTAATGTCCTGGTAGACTCTATTGGTTGTCATAGTCGAGGTATGATCTTTCACCTTATAACCCCATCTTTAATGTCCTGGTGGACTGTATTGGTTGTCATAGGCGAGCTATGGTCTTACACCTTATAACCGCATGTTTAATGTCCTGGAGGACTTTATTAGTTGTCATAGTTGAGCTATTGTCTTACACCTTATAACACCATTGAGGTGTCGCCCTGAAGGGCCTTACTGTCGTCACGGTGTCACCCGTTAGAGCCTGCTAACTATCGTCAGGATGTTGCTCTATGGAACCTAATAATTGTCATCACGGTGTCGCCTTAAAGGATAAGTCGATAATCGTTGTCACTGTTTCATTTTAGCAAGTCGGACGATATCATTCCACGACACAACCATACTCCCTTGTATTCCCTTAGCAATCAACTCATTCCTTCACTCCGCCAATATTCCTAACTTCATCTACCCCGTTAAGGTAAGATACCTCCGTACTCTGCATACACTATGTTCATGTATTTCATTCAATACATTGAGTTTGTGGCTATCACATATTTTCCATCATGCATCTATTCATCAATGAGCAACCATGTAAAATTCAACAAACATATTTTCAAACATATGCACACACAGCTTAATTAACCTCTATATTCATACATGACCATGATTTAAGACACAACTTAAAGGAGCCATGAACGTGGTTTAAGCAAACACAACATCAACAATCACCCAAAAGTCAAGTTTAGAAACTCATCTTGCTTCATTTATCTTTGACATCTTAGCTTGCTCAAATGTC
The DNA here is from genome assembly GCA_025698475.1 of Gossypium anomalum. NCBI lineage: Eukaryota > Viridiplantae > Streptophyta > Magnoliopsida > Malvales > Malvaceae > Gossypium > Gossypium anomalum. Next base: position 59,658,125 of record CM046961.1, read on the forward strand.
AGAGCCTCCTTTGTCCTAGCAGCTCAGCATAGAAATCATTTATCGATTAATTCAAAGGTACTTAGACCTTAAAAACCCAGATTCAATAATAATGCAAAAGCTTTAAAGAGTTCTTAATCTACTTCTTCCTTCAATCCACAAGTACAGAGGGGTAAGGAAGCTTACAAGTTCCCCAATTTCTCTACTTTCATATTTCAATTCACATGATGGTTGTAACATGTAGAACTTTCTTCAGCTACATCCCCTTCTTTTTCGGAGTGACCAAAGAAGATAGTGCTACAGAGAGAAAAAATGGTAAATAGAATTGAAAAAAATTTTGTTTCCATGCACACCTATATATATACTCCATTGGCACAGTCTCCACAAACCAATACAACCACTCATTCCTAACCATTTTGTTTCCCACTACGGAACCAGCAGATTCTAAGGTAACTAAACTAGAATTGAAATCCAATTATTTCCAACCAACCGCTTAGGTTTCTAAATATATCAATAGAGCCCGCCAATTTCTGTTTCTATACAGTCAGCTCCTCGACTCTTCTTTAAATTAAGGTCCTTAGAAGAACCGAGTGTGACACAACATATGTGTAAACTAATAAATAAGTGTAATTGATTAAGTGTATCTTTTGGTAATTGGAAAATGACTTGTAAGGTGAAGATGGGGATATGATTCTAGATATTGTATACGATGACCAATTTGACTTGAGCAAAAGTTAGAAATTAAAGGATGATTAAAGTTACTAAGATTAATAAGAATATGGACTAATGAAAATTTCTTATTGTTCACAAAGGTATAGTTTGAAAATAATGGATATTTTTGTGCAATTATGATCTTTTAGAATTCAATGAAAGTGTGACTAATATGTAAGATTCAACATGGGCATATGAATTAAAGTTGTGAATAAAAAGTTAAAGATATGTGATTTAGGGAAATTTAAAATGGATAAATGGGGATACTAGAGGGCAGTATTGGGTTTTGGTTTAGGGTAAATATGTGCAATAAAGGATTATGATTAGTTAAACAACATAAAATGTATTTTCAGTATACTTTGGACTCTTTTTTCTTAAGATGAAATATAAGTGTGGTATAACTATAAAAGAACCTTGGAATAAATTTATATATATAAGTACTCATGGAAATAGTATTGTAAAGTCTATAAGTACTCATAGTGTCATATCAATGAAGTTTTGATGGGTCATCATTACATAATGAGATATTTGACTTGGATCATCTCTGAGACATATGTGTAAAAATTTTCATGAAAGTAAATATGTTTATGTAAACTTAGTGATAAAGCTATGATTATAGGTGAACTTGAATCGTAATATAGTACTACAAGGATAAATCAAAAATTAGTCATATGCATGGAAGACCAAAGGATTTTGGCTATGTGATGGATTAGATTGTGAAATGATAAAATGAGAAATATGGATAATGAGCTACATAATGCATATCAAGGCAATGCACAAAAGTTGAGTTGGTTAGAGAACATTGGGTAGATTCGATCTAATCTAAATGTTGAAAAACATCATATGTAATTGAGAGTCTGTTGATCTTTTTTTTTTATTAGCAATGCTCAGAAGAATTGACATGAAATGAGCTCATAAATGACAAAGGAAAGATTCCAGTTAAGAATCCTTTAAATCTTATGGGGAAGAAGTCAAGCATGGAACTTCTAAGATGTGGGCCAAAATTTATTTGTGTTTGCTATGGATTTTTTTATATTTGGTATATGTCAATACCTCAAGGAAGCTTTGGTTAGATCTATATATTTTTTGTTCATTCTAGTAGCTTAATGATCAACATGATTTGATAACTATTAGGAACAAGATCATCTATATAGTGACAAGTGAAACAAAAAAGAGTAAGAATCGATGCCTTAAGTAATAAGAAATTATTGAAAAAAATCAATACATCAAAAAGATGGTTTGGTGATCTGTTAGATGGAATTTTTGGGACAAATTTTTTAAGGGAAGAAGAGTTGTAACACCTCAAAATTTTCGGTTAGATACGTGACACTATTTCGGTAAGGAAATAGTGAAATTGCGAGAAATTTGGAAACTTTAACAGATAAAGAATTCCTTATGGACATGAAATTGACTCTAGAAATAAAAATTAATGAAAAATATTTTATAAGTGATAACGTGACAAAAGGATTAAATTGAATTTTTTGAAAATTTAAAGGACTAATGTGTTATTATGATAAAAGGGGAAATCAATTATTATTTATGATTTGGCATAAGAACAAGTTAGAATATGTGTTAAAGAGAAAAAAAATCACTTTTGAGACTAAATTGGAAAGTATAGGAAAAAATTGTAAATTTTCCAGATTTTACCAAGAAAAGAGTGGAGATATAATTTTCACTATCGATAAATTCATATTAAACGTTATTAGTGAGTTAACATGTTATGAGAAAGTTTAGAAAGATATTATATTAATATTTTGGTATATTTTTAATGTATAGATTATATTGAGAATGAAGTTTCCAAGATTAGATGAGCATAGGTTCGAGCTTGGGAAGATTTGATTAGGTGTTTTAGAGCATCCAAAGATAAATACCTTTGGATACTCTTACTTTTTTTTAATGTTAAAATGTTTAGGAAATTGATAAAAATATTTTAATAATTATGAAATTCATTATGAGATATGTAGGTATAAAGTTCATAGTTTAATTATGTGAGAACATGTAATTGGTATGTTGTAGTAAAATATTTAGTTATGAAATGTCATGTCGATTAATATTGTGTTATAAAAATTTTGGATGGCCATGAAAAGATTAATAAATATATTTGGAAATTTGAGAAAATTATGGAATATGATATTAATGTAAAATGGTATTAAAATATAATGATATGGTACGTTGGTTAATTATTAAAGATGGATCCGAATGGAAATGAAGTTATAAAATTGTTTGATAAAATGATAGATATAGTGACTTGATCACCTAAAGAGTATTGAATATGTGAATGAGAAAATGTGTAAAATTTGACGCCCTTCCTCTAAAAATATGTATATGTGTTAAGCACTCAAAGTGCTTATATATGTATTCAACATTGAGTTTAGTTGATTAGCAATCTTTTAAATATCCCTTTATTTAATTAATAAATGTGTTATATTCTTAGCTTAAAATATGTTAATTGTGACCATAAGTGCCTTAATAAACTTAATGAAATAATTAAAGATATGATTGATATGTAAATAAAGATGTACGTGTACCTAGAGTTTAACAAGTTAAAAAGAATTTGTTAAAAGCTTAATAAAGGGGAAGGGAATGTGTTAAAAGTTTAATAAGTTAAGACTTTAACAATTAAGATAAACTATGAACCAAATGTAACACCCCTCATCCGTATTTAACGCTAGAATAGGGTTACGAAGCATTACTGAACTTATTACACAACTAAACTTACATTTCACATACATTTTTCCATTTCAATTATAAGACATTCACAATCATTCATAACGTCCCTCAAACAAGCCTATGAGGCCCAAAACATGTTTGAGAAGTGGCTCGGGACTAAACCGATATCTTAGAATTTTCGAAAAACTTATAAAATTTTACAAAATACAGGGGACATGCGCCCATGTGGCCCGGCCATGTGTCTCACACGGCCAAAGACACGTCCGTGTCACAGGCCGTGTGGACATTTGAAATGGGATCACATGGCCATGTCCCAGCCCGTGTTCAACCCAGTGTAACTTCCTAACTTGGGTCACACGGCCAACCACACGCCTATGTGACCAGCCCGTGTGCCCTACGAAATGGCCACACACGCTCGTGTGCCAGGCCGTGTGCTAGGCCGTGCCAAACCTGTACGGTATACTGAATTACGCCACACAGCCAAGTCACACGCTCGTGTGATTGGCCTTGTGGAGCATACTGACTTGATTTCAAATTAAACACCAGGGGACACACGACTGTGTCACCTGACCGTGTGCCACACATGGCCGAGACACATGCCCGTGTCTCTGCCCATGTGGACAAAAATAGGCTATTTTCCAAGCCATCTTTCTCACCTAAAATGCATTTACCTAATCCAAACCAAATGGCACATAACATGGCATAAATAGGCATTCAAACCAATCTCCACCAAGCCTAATTCATGTTAATTGCATACTATCAACCACAAGACACACAAATTTCAAAATAAGTTATTCCATTCATACCAAATTTTACATTCACAAAACATCTAAATGGTCACTTTCAATTATGCATCAATTTACCTAAATCACAAGCAAACCAATCTCAAATTTCAACCATTTAGTACCCATGATGTCAATTCTCCACAAGCATCACATATCAATTATCAAACACATAACAAAAGCCATATGCACATATATATATATACTCCACCAAACATACATAAATAAGCCAAATTACATGGCTATACACATAGTTAAACATTCATCATTTACAAGCCAACTCAAATGGCTAAATCCATTATCAAATATAGACCAAAATGATCCTAACTCCCATACATGCCATATAACCAAATACAAAATTTCAAAAGTACCAAAGTGAAAGCTTGATAGTGTGATGCAATCTCCGACGACTCCCAATCCGAGCTAGCTTCGGTTTTCACTATAAAACACAAAAAGGTAAACAAGTAAGCTATAAAGCTTAGTAAGTTTGTAACGCCCCTTACCCGTGTTCTACGCCAGAACAGGGTACGAGACATTACCGGAACATAACACATTCAATCGTACGAAACCATGACATAGATTTTTTTTTATCCAAGTTAAAACAATTCAATTTTCATACTTAATCATGCATCATCATACCTTATAGCCTGAACAATATTAATTAATATCAATGGTCATATACAAAATGAGCTACCAAATATTTAAGGCCAACATTTTAGGCCAAATTAATTATGACATAAAATAAAATAACCAAGTCCTCTATACATGCCATAATCCAAAATATTGTTTTCAAAATACCAAGAAGTATTGATAGTGTGGGTGGATCTCCGACGATCTCCGAATCCCGAGCTGGCTTGGTGATACTATAAGACAATGGAAAGTAATGAGAGTAAGCATAAAACTTAGTAAGTAGGTAGGTAAACAATAAACGATTTATCAACATATTTCTCAAGATAAAACAATCATAATAATATACACAAGTTCAGGTCAAGCTGTTTTCATGAGTCATAGTCACTAAATTATTTATATCCGGCTCTACAGAACTCCAAATTAAGATCCGCTAAATTTCCCAAAAAACTAGACTCACATATCTTCTTACCATAAAAATTTCAGAATTTTTTGTCTATCCAATAAGTACAGTTTATTCTTTAAAGTCACCCCTATTTCGCTGTCTGACAGTTCCGACCCCTCTTCACTAAAAATTAATTATCTCCTCATACAAGATTCAGATGATGTTCCCGTTCCTTTCTTTTGAAAACAGACTCATTAAGGATTTAAAACATATAAATTATAACCCATAATTATTTTTTTACAATTTTTAATTATTTTCCCAAATCAGAACAAGAGATTCCAAAATCATTCTGACCCTGTCTCACAAAAATTCAAATATCTCATAATATGGAATTTTTTTGCTTACACCTAATTATCTGGTACACGTAGTAGCCTGCACTTAATACTACACACGTGAACTAAAACCATCTTAAACACATAGTAGCCTACACATATTACTACACGTGTTCTCACAATGGATCGTTCGTATCATTTCTATTCTGAAGGTTCAACTCAGAAATTCCTCACTTTCCAACATCTAACAAATTCATGCATAGTCTATTTTGATTCGTAATTTACATCTAATGATCATTCTATAGGCAGCCACATCTTATATGATAACGAAAGTATAATAACATAAAAAGAATCAATATATTATTTACATACAAACTTACCTCGGTGCAAAATATATAAATTTTGCAATTTAGTCTGATATCTTTTCCTTTCCCCGATCAAGGTCAATTCCACGTCTTTCTTGATCTATAATAACACATTTGACTTATTAATGGCTCAAATTATTCAAATTAGCCCAAAAACATCCTATGGAAAAATTTACGATTTTACCCTTAAAGTTTCACAAAATTACAATTTTACCCCTAGGCTCGAAAAATAATTTTTATTCAATTTCCTTGTATTTTAGGCCTAGCTGAACCATTTTCATAACTATGGAAGCCCCTAATTTCCACTAAATCACCATTTTATGACCAATTTTATAACTTTTACAAAACGATCCTTCCGGACGTTTTCATCGAAAATCACTTAGTAAAAGTCATTTCTCTAACCATAAACTTGCATAATCTACCATTAAACATCAAAATACACACATATTTATCATGGTTCAAAACCCTAGACCTTCATCATAACTCAAATAAATGGTAGAAATAGGTAGATCTTGTTACAGGGATTTCAAAAACGTAAAAATCATTAAAAACGGGGCAAGAATGGACTTACAATCGAGCTTGGAAGCTTGGAAAACCCTAGACATCGTTTCTTCATGCAAAATTCGGCCAAGGAAGAAGATGGACAAGAAATTTTGGCTTTTATTTTGTTATTAATTCATTTTCATTATTAGATTACCAAAATGCCCCTAACTTAGAAATATTCTATTTCACCCATTTCATGTCCATTTTTGTCCAAAAAATTATCCGATGGTCTAATTACCATTTAAGGACCTCCAATTTAAAATTTCATAACAATTAGACACGTCTAACATGTAGAACTCAACTTTTGCATTTTTTACAATTTAGTCCTTTTGACCAAATTAAGTGCCCAAACGTCAAAATTTTTGAACAAAATTTTCACGAAATCATCCCGTGGATTTTTAGAATATAAAAATATAATAAAAATAAATTTTCTTGTGTCAGATTTGTGGCCCCAAAACCAATGTTCCGACTAGGCCCAAAATCGGGCTATTACAACTCTCCCCCTTTTAAGGATTTTCGTCCCCGAAAATCTTACCAAAAGAGTGGTTTGGTTTTCATATAAACTCCACTATTTCATAATTATCACTAAAGAACTTTTACTCAGGCTATGCTTGATCCTTAGCTCTTTAATTTCTCATACTAAAGTCATGAGCAATTCTTTGTTATACGACACATCAACCGAATCTTGATTTCCATCAAAGAATTCATGTACACAAGGGTCGAATCCATACTGTCATAGAACATATATACACATCATACTTGAATCCTCTCGGATTCAAGTGGCGCAGCCAGCCCGGTCATCATGGCCTTAAGTTCTCTATCATTTTATATAGCCCGATGGTTTACTAATTCAACCTCTGGTCATCATTAAAATTCAGAGCCTCATTTAGCTTTTTCAATAATTCACGACATAAATCCTAAATCTCAATCCGATTAACAAAAACTAGCATTTTAAGAAATTCAACAATCTCAAAGATACTTAATCCCATAAGTCTGATGAGCGAAAATTCAGTGCTTACCGACATGATTTGCAGATACATTAAGTTATCACATTGTCTTTTTTGTCTCAAAACGCATTACAATCCATTTAATGACACATCACTGAAAAATCAAGAATTTCTTGCCCAATGTAGGCTAAACCAGGTCTAACGTTCTGATAAACAATGTTCTCGTCTGTTCTAAACTTCACTAGCAACTTTAAGTCATATCAAAGTCTGCTAGGAAATACACACTTTTCATTCAGACTAACCGTCTTTTACCCGTAAAGAAGTGAAATTTTATTCTCGGACATGAATATCTCGTTTAATCTTTCAAACAATAACCAATGCCAAATGAACCACCAAGTCGGTCTTAATCATCAATAAATGACATTTCAAGAAATCTCTCTTCCAGGCAATAGAACGATTCAACATGCAATCATTCAAGGTTCGCTCATCATGCTAGTCAAAAACCATTTCAAATGCATTAACTCAAGTAACAAGGATATCTCAATTGAAGGCATCAACTTCGATTAACTTACTTGAGAAAATAAATCCACCATACAAATAGTAACTAGTCATTTCACCACTTATGCCTTTGCCGATATCAATTCTTTACACGAAAATTTAGAGAAATCTAGACACTGGAATCATCACGTTACTATAATCAATTAGAAGCATGATCATAGTTAACATCATAGGCCAAAGTATACACTTTAGATACGAGTCATGATTAACAATTTTCGGAATAAAGATGACAAGAAGACCAAAATAAAGAAATCCAAGATAGAAAAATCCGAAATGAAGAAAGCCAAGATATAGAAATCCAATATACGATACCGTATCAATAGATCGAGAGCAGAACTCTTAAGAAAATATGAAAGATCTCGATAATTTCTTAGAAAAAAAAGTCCAGAAGAATACATCATTCAGACCCGTTGGGATTAAATACTACAAGGATAATGTACCTTCCCATATATATATATATAATAGAATATCAATTAGAAGAAACAGAATCATAGCATCATGTACATTTTCTCATAAAATCCCAACAGATGGAATGTAACAGAATACCAGAGAGAAATAGAGCAGTGCTGATTATAAACCAATTAGGTTATCAATACTTTCGTCTATATATCATGATTAGAAAACATTCCCATACAATAAAATTTTATTAGAAGATAGCCATAAGAATACCTTTGAGAACAAATATTCACATAGAATGCCCCAGAAGAGACTGCCAAAATCTATTCAGCTATATTTGTCATATTCAGATATCTTATCTTTCAAATATTATTCCTTCAACTATTTCTGAATAGATCAATTCACCGAAGTTAACTTCTTCACCAACTGTGATATCGCATAAACCGAAAGATTCTTTAGATCAGTCTGATACTATTCTAATTCTGACTCTACTCGTTAACCCATCTCAATTTCCAATCATATTTGTAATCATTCTACAGCTGAACTCTTAGATCTCATACTTAAGAACTTATTCAATACGAATCTCATGAAATTCCTTTACAAAATACCACTCTGGTAAGGGGGTGGGGTCGTAAGGTCCCTAACTCATTTCTTATACTCATATACATATAACACTAGTTCCTTGTCAAAATAACATTTTCACAAGCATATCATTCACTTCAGGCAAACTTTTATTCACGTTCGTCTGACGCGAACTTTTCAGTTATTTTATTATAACAAGTGTATTTATGCATGCATTCTATAGATTTTGAACAACTTTACGTATCATATTCATTTACTCTAACAAGTCATACATATGATATCACATGGGTGTCAAACAAACATGAATAAGCATATCACAATCTAAACTTTCATCTTGTACATCATCGTATACATATCATTACAATCATGTAACTCAATTCAATAAATTTAGCACATTTACTTAAGCTATACGAGCTTGCCAATCATAATTATCCAAACCAGTATACATGAGCATTCATTCCATCAGTATCTTTGGTAAGTTACCCAAATACATCCATTCACTCTAGCAAACCAGTCATATACATCATAGAACTATCAACTAAACATAAATAACCTTATCACAAAGTATTCTTTTATCTCATTTAAAGATGTCATTGAAACTCATCAACATTCAACGTCCAATCGGGACAAAGACATTTTTAATCCGTAACATGATATTGTGGACCTTTATTCATACCTCTATGAATTTCCATTTATCACATTCACTTTATCAAGTAAGCCAAGTGTACAACATCATATAAACGTCAAACAAGCATGAGTATTCCTCGCAACATAAACTTTTATTTCACATGTTATCACATACATATCATGAACTTTTATTCATACTCTTCTAAGTTTAAGCTCATCATAACTGTACTTTACCCGAATACCTTAGCTTCACATTTAACATGATCGGTGTAGCTCGGTTGGAGAGTACCTTTGTCTAAACAAGATGGTTCTCATTCACGTCAAGAGACATCACACTATCACGGATATATGGCATGTATAGCTAAACTCTCATGTATGCTAGGTTAGTCCGAGAACCGACTAAACCATAGCTCTAATACCACTAAAATGTAACGCCGTTTACCTATGTTCTACGCCAGAACAGGGTACGAGATATTACCGAAACATAACACATGCAATCGTACGAAACCATGACATAGATTTTTTTTTTTATCCAAGTTAAAACAATTCAATTTTCATACTTAATCATGCATCATCATACCTTATAGCTTGAACAATATTAATTAATATCAATGGTCATATACAAAATGAGCTATCAAATATTGAAGGCCAACATTTTAGGCCAAATTAATTATGACATAAAACAAAATAACCAAGTCCTCTACACATGCCACAATCCAAAATATTGTTTTCAAAATACCAAGAAGTATTGATAGTGTGGTTGGATCTCCGACGATCTCTGAATCCCGAGCTGGCTTGGTGATACTATAAGACAAAGGAAAGTAATGAGAGTAATCATAAAACTTAGTAAGTAAGTACGTAAACAATAAATGATTTATCAACACATTTCTCAAGATAAAACAATCATAATAATATATATACACAAGTTCAGGTCAAGATGTATTCTTGAGTCATAGTCACTAAATTATTTATATCCGGAGCTATAGAACTCCAAATTAAAATCCGCTAATTTTTCCAGAAAATATACTCACATATCTTCTTACCATAAAAATTTTAGAATTTTTGGCCTAGCCAATAAGTACAGTTTATTCTTTAAAGTCACCCCTATTTCGCTGTCTGACAGTTCCGACCCCTCTTCACTAAAAATTAATTATCTCCTCATACGAGATTCAGATTATGTTCCTGTTTCTTTATTTTGAAAATAGACTCATTAAATATTTTAAGAATATAAATTATAACCCATAATTATTTTTGTACAATTGTTAATGATTTTCCCAAATCAGAACAGGGGATTCTAAAATCATTCTGACCCTATCTCACAAAAATTCAAATATCTCAGAATATGAAATTTTTTTTGCTTATACCGTTTCCTTTATATGAAAGTAGTCATTAAGATTTAGTTTCACATCTTATTCAACCCCTAATTCAATTTTCACGATTTTTGGTGATTTTTCAAAGTTACACAACTGCTGCTGTCCAAAACTGTTTTATTACAAATTTCACTCTTACATAATTTCACTTACTCCATTCCATCTTACCGAAAGTTCGCTCAACTATTGAGCACGTTACTCATAAATTTCCACAAACATATACCTGCACTTATTTATCCCATGGTCATGTTCACATGTATTTTCACTTAGTTGATTTCCTGTTGAACTTATCGGAATAATAACAGATACATAGTTGCCTGCACATATTACCACCTTGTAACCGAAGCTATCTGGTACGCATAGTAGCCTGCACTTAGTACTACACACGTGATCAAAGTTGTCAGGTACGCATAGTAGCCTGCACTTAGTACTACACATGCGACCTAACTATCTGGTACATGTAGTAGCCTACATTTAGTACTACACACGTGACCTAAAACCATCCTAAACACAAAATAGCCTGCACATAGTACTACACATGTGTTCTCACAATGGATCGTTCGTATCATTTCTATTCCGAAGGTTCAACCGGGAAATTCCTCACTTTCCAACATCTAACAAATTCAGCATAGTCTATTTCAATTCGTAATTTACATCAAATGATCATTCTATAGGCAGCCACATCTTATATAATAATGAAAATATAATAACATAAAAATAATCAATATATTATTTACATACAAACTTACATTGGTGCAAAATATAGAAATTTTGTAATTTAGTCCGATATTTTTTCTTTCCTCGATCAAGGTCGATTCCACATCTTTCTTGATCTATAATAACACATTTGACTTATTAATGGCTCACATTATTCAAATTATCCCAAAAACATCCTATGGCAAAATTTACGATTTTACCCCTAAAGTTTCACAAAATTACGATTTTGCCCCTAAGCTCAGAAAATAATTTTTATTCAATTTCCTTGTATTTTAGGCCTAGCTGAACCATTTTCATAACTATGGCAGCCCCTAATTTCCACTAAATCACCCTTTTATGACCAATTTTATAACTTTTACAAAACGGTCCTTTCAGACGTTTTCATCAAAAATCACTTAGTAAAAGTCGTTTCTCTAACCATAAACTTGCATAATCTACCATTAAACATCAAAATACACACATATTTATGATGGATCAAAACCCTAGACCTTCATCATAACTCAAATAAATGGTAGAAATAAGTAGATCTTGTTAAGAGGATTTCAAAAACGTAAAAATCATTAAAAACGGGGCAAGAACGGACTTACTATCGAGCTTGGAAGCTTGGAAAACCCTAGCCATGGTTTCTTCATGCAAAATTTGGCCAAGGAAGAAGATGGACAAGAAATTTTGGCTTTTATTTTGTTTTTAATTCATTTTAATTACTAGATTACCAAAATGCCCCTAACTTAAAAATATTCTATTTCACTCATTTCATGTCCATTTTTGTCCAAAAGATTATCCAATAGTCTAATTACCATTTAAGGACCTCCAATTTAAAATTTCATAATAATTAAACACGTCTAACATGTAGAACTCAACTTTTGTATTTTTTACAATTTAGTCCTTTTGATCAAATTGAGTGCCCAAACGTCAAAATTTTTGAACGAAATTTTCATAAAATCATCCCCTGAATTTTTAGACCATAAAAATATAATAAAAATAAATTTTCTCGCGTCGGATTTGTGGTCCCGAAACCACTGTTCTGACTAGACCAAAATCGGGCTGTTACAAAGTTCATATGCTACGTAAGTAAAACTTACCAACCAACATTTCAATAACATAAACATCATATAATGCAATTCAAATTTGAAGCATAACTTAACACATGAATTAAATCCAAAGATTAACACAATTTCCATCAACTTCTTTGATTCGATGATTGTATAATTCACGTACATATCTGTACAAGCTCGTATCAATTTCATATTCATCGATATCTTTGATATACTCGTTGAACCATTTGGAATACTATCGGATACTCGAGAATCTAGCACCTTAACTGCCACATACGTAGCCAAAGCTATCTCAATCACATATCTCATATAATGCTCACTCTAAAGCTATCAACGGGTCTGCTTACACAAGGTGACGGTCATGACGTAACTACACGGTGCTGCTCACACAAGCTGGCGAGAATTCGCAACACATGCCGGATAACTCAGCCACCGGTAATACGTACGGACCAGCACCCAAATCACACAACCCCTAATGACATGTCATTTGTATCCTAATCTATTCCTAAGATTCAACCGGGATTTCTCAATGCCGAATCTTCATCGAATATATCATCGAATATATCCGCAAGGTCGTATTCACAAATAACTCAACAATAAAGCATTTAAAACACAATTATATTAATGCTTATTAACATACAAATTTACCTCGATCGCTAAAACGACGAAATGGATCGACTAGTCCGATACATTATTTTTTCCCCGATCTAAATCTGAATTTCACTTTTCTTTATTTATATGTAATCAAAATTAACTTATTTAATTATTATTCTATTCAATTTAGCCCAAAATGCATATTATAGAAACTTTACACTTTTGCCCCAATATTTCAACATTTTTACAATTTAGTCCTTATCTCATAAAAACACAATTTCATGCAATTAGGTCCCTACCCATGCTAGCCAAATTTCAAATAGTCCCATAACAGCCCATATTTTTCATTTATTTTACAATTTAACCACAAAATTTACGCATTTCACAATTTAATCCTTAATTGACAATTTTACTAAAAATCACTTTACAAATGTTGTTTATCTAACAACAGACATGCATTTTCTATCATCAAACATCAAAATACACATGTATTCATCAATGGCAAAACCCTAAACCTTTAACAATTTTGCAAATTAGTCCCTAGGCTAGCTAGATTAAGCTGCAATGATCTCAAAAACATAGAAATCATTAAAAACCGAGTCAAAAATCACTTACATGCACTAGAGTCAATGGTCAAATGCTTCAAACACAAAAATGGAGTTCTCTTCTTCTAGTTTTCGACTAGGGAAGAAGATGGACTAAAAAATATAGTTTTATTTTACTAAATTCTAATTTATTAACTAAATTACTTATTTAACCTTAATATATAACCTTTAAAGCCATTAAAAGATGTTCATCTTTGTCCACTAACCTTAGAAATGAGCTAATTATCACATAAGGACCTCCACTTTAAAATTCTATAGCTATTAGACATCTTTAGCTAATAGAACACAAGTTTTACACTTTACGCAACTTAGTCCTTTTTATCAAATTGAGCATTCAAACGATAAAATTTCTTTACAAAAATTTCACACAATCATACTATCATGTTGTAAACCTTAAAATAATAATAAAATAAATATTTCAAGCTCGGATTTATGGTTCCTTTAGTAAGGAAAATTGAATGAGAATTAACATTGGCATAAAGATAAATCGCCATAAGTGAATTCATATGTGAATAAGTTATAGGCTATGGTAAAAGTAGAATAAGCCCTAAATTGGGGGCAAAGTCAAAAAAAATTTTTAGGTAACCGAAATTAAATTGTAATTTTTACGATAGTAAAATACAATTTCATCATTTGACTAATTTATATTTTTATAATTTTTAAAAGATTAAATTTTTACCATTTTAGAGAGATTGAGGCCTCTATCAACCCCTTAGATAAGCCCTTACCCTAGATTAAAAGTGTGCCCATAATAAGAACCTTAAAAAAACTTAAAACATAAAAATATTTATTTGAATTACCAAATTTTGGAAAAAGTGATAAAATGTAAAATTTTATACTGAAAATAGTAAAAAAAAATCCTCTTTTAAGTTACCTAACTCTCTATTTATAAAAAAAAAGGTGTGAAAATATATTATTATATAGATATATAATAATAACAAATAAAATATGTAAATATAAGAAAGCAAAAGAGCAAACATTAACAAGGGTTGGTAAATATTAGAAAAATGAACAGAACATAATATTCAATTAGAAGACTTAACAAAATGTTTGATTTACCCTATTTACTTTCTATAGACTTCCGAGCTGAAAATATATATACTAGGCCATGATACGTGGAAAAAGAAAACACCTTGTTTGTCGGGCAAGGCGCAAAGCACACATCAAGTGGTAGACTGGTAGTCTTGAAATGTTTGGAATTTACAGTCAACTAATAACTAGCCAAATTTGACACTGACTTAGAGCTATTTCCGGCATTCTTGGAGGTGCAATCCCTGGCCCAGTGCCCAGGCTTGCCGCATTTATAGCATGTGCCAGATTTGGCAGGCTTTCCTCCAAATTCAGCAGGAGAATCTGATGAAGAAACATGACAATCTTTAGCCCAGTGCCCATCCTTTCCACATTTGAAGCATGAAGATCCGGTTCTTATGGTATAGGCGTTGTTGCTTCGATCATTCATATTGCAGTAGCCTTTAGAAGCGCTAACTAGAGGATCAGTTGATTCATTTTGATCACTGCATGATTGGAAGGAACCCCCAGAACTTACATACACGGATAGAAAAGCCTTAAGCCAAAATGGTCGTCCTAAATGCCTATGTCGATACAAAAAATGGTTCAAAGCCATCTATACAATTAACTTCTCAATAAATGCCAATCTTTGAAGTCAATACTAGGATGCCATAACTAATCTTCTAATACACACACACACACAAAAAAAAAAGCTCAAGTTGTAGTTCAAGGCAAAGAACAAGCCTTGAATGATCAAGCAGGGTTAAGGACGAGCTGAAATCATTCTCTACCACTAAATATCTCTTGTTGTTTCCCACTGCTGCTTATCGGTTGGTATGATAGTACATTATTTGATATTGTATATGGCAGAAGAAACAATCAACATTTTCTTTCTTAATAGGAAAGTACTATGTGGTTACATGTTCGGTAATAATCAAATCTTTGTCCATTTGAGCTATATCCACTTTCATAATATCTTGGTAATTGCCAGTGACTCACACAAGGATTCCTCTATTTGATGGCATAGATTATGCTTGCTGTATATCTAGTTCTATTCCAACATGTACAAGTTCAGATTGCTGTCAACTAAGTTAAATTTCCTCCGGTGAAACGTAGTCTAAAATTGTTTGTTTAACTCTTCAAAACAATGCTTATTTTGGCCAACATATTTTACACTATAAAACTCCCAGTGATCATATGTTGCATAAAATCTTACCTTGTAAACAAATTGATAACTAATACAATACGGATTTATAAGCTTCAGCGTTTAACTCCAAAATATGAATCCAGTGGAAGGGAAAACTTTACCTTGGTAGGCATAGGAATGTTATTAGTTTGGGAGGCAATGTCATTGTCACACCACAAGAAAAAACCACAGCCTCCATTTTCCTACGCCAGAAACCAGAAGCCATTGCTTGAATTTCAAGGCATAAGCTGTTGGAAGAGATTTTAAGATAGTAAAGTAAGGGAGAATGAACCTGTCGGAGAGGACATTTATAGAACATGCGGCCGCGGTTCCTTTCAGTATTAGCAGTGAGAATCAAACAGGGACCGGAGCCGCAGGGGCAAGTCTTCTCTGAATCTGATCCCGCTGCAGCTGAAGCAGCAACTCTGCTCTTGCTCTGCCAGGTATTAAGGGGGTTAATGTGTTGCCAGAAACGGCTTTTGCTCCCTTTGAGGGCAGCAGTGTAGGCTCCCTCCGTTTCGTCTTGGTTAGGTTTACGGCGCTTGGCAAATGATTCAGCAGCCGCCACTGCCGACAGGAACTCCGCCTCTTCCTCTTCCGTTTCCATTATTCTCTTCATCTCTCTCTCTATCTCTTTTGAAATTTGATTCCAACACCTTATTTATAAATTAATTAAATAAATTACCCGCTCGGCTCCCCCCGTCTTTCATTTTTGAAAATTTTCCCTCCTTAACTTCCCTTTTCCCGCATCGTTTTCTTTTTTCCTTTTATTTTGTAATTAATTCAATTCCTAACAATAATTTTAAATTTAATGTTAATTATTCCATTTATAAATATATAAAAAATGCTTGTAAAAAGTGAAATCCTTTTATCTATAAAATCAATAATTAATCTATAAGAATGAAAACTGAGTACAACTTATAAAAATTTTAACCCATAACATAAATATTTTAGTTTTCAATTTTGTTCTTATCTTTTTAAGTTAAATTTGATTATTGATCTTTAAAAAAATAATCAAATTTGATGATCAACCTTTAAAAAATAAAATAAATTTTTATTTTTTAACGAATACATTGGCTAAAACGTTAAATTTTTAAACATAGACAACCCACATGTACTTCATGCTATTTATTTAATTTATTTTAATTTTTTATTTTCAAATATTTTTATAATTTTATTTGTTGACGAAAAATAATGTTGTCACCATGAATTTAAAATAGACTATCACACGGCTTATCATGTCAGCATCATTAAAATTTAATATTTTAATCACTATTTCCATTAAAAAAAGGTGATTTTTATTCTTTTTGAAAGGTTACTAGCCAAATGTAGCTTTAAAAAAACAAAAGGCAAATTAAAAAAATGTAAGCAATGAGAGTTAAAATTTCCATTAGACCAAATTTATATAAATATATTTGAATTCTAAAAACCTTGAAAAAAATAAAATAATTATTTTAAAAACTAATAAGATTTTACTTGAAGTAAGTCATTATTCAAGAAAATAAGTTTATTCGCACATTAGAATTTTATCTCTCAATGCTTACATTACAGTCACTAAGCTAGTAATTTAACTACATGTATCCGCTAGTGCACTAACTTTGGTTGTGTTATGAAAGTGCATGTAATTTGTGATTTGGCATGACTAGTATTCGCATGAAAATTAGTTACTAGTGACTGCATTTAGCAACGGATTGCATCTGAACAACAAACCTTAAATTGTTTAGTGTTAAGGATCCGCCAACAGATCTTATACGACTATATTGTTGTATTCATGTGTAAGTTGTTGGCATTACTAAGTGTGGTAAATGTAATGACTCAAAATTCACGGGCATCGGAAAAGTACATTATTGGGCCTCAGTTTTAACGAAATGGGTTCGTAAATAATTATTAAAAATATTTGTGAATCTAGTCATGTGTTTAATTAGGTTTTAATTAAGTGAATTTAGCTTAATTAAGGGTAATTAGGAAAAAGGACTAAATTGAATAAGGGGTAAAAGTTGAATTATATATTAATAGAAAATAAAAAAGACTAAAATGGAAAATATGCCATTTAGCATAAGTTGAGGCGACATAAGATTGTAAAAATCTTAGATTTTTACAATGATTTAATTATATATATATTGATTATAAAGTATATTATTAAATTAATTATATTATATTAAGAAATAAATTAAATAAAGACAAATGTATGGTGATGATTTGATACAAGTGTATTAATAAAAATACATACATTTGTAATACTTATATTTAATTATTAAATAGATATTTATTTAAATTATTATATTAAATTATTATTATAATTATTATTATTATTATTATTATTATTATTATTATTATTAAATAAATTGAATTATGACAAATGTAGGGTGATGATAAAACACATGTGTAATAATATGTATATGTACAATTGTAATACATGTATTTGATATTAAATAGATATTTATTTTAATTATTATTTTATTAAATTAATTAATTTAATAAACAAATAAAAGAAAACGAAATGAAAAAAAAAAAGAGAAACAAAGTAAGGAAAGAACAGAACCATTTCGAAACAGAGCAGGGGAAAGGAAAAAAATAAAAATAAAAGGAGAAACTAGAGTTTGAAGGTTTAAAGCTTTAATAGGTAAGTCAATTAAGTCCTTTTCTTTGTGATTTTGATGTCTTAGAAGCTTTAGAACAAAGTTTTGTTGAAATTAAGTTGAGGTTTTGGAAGTTCTTAGGATTTTTAACATAGTTCATGTTGAACAAAATGATGAATTAGAGGTTTAATTGAATGAATTTCAAGTTATAATTGATTAAGGGATTAAATTGTAAAAGAAGCTATAAGTTTTGTGATTGAGGGATTAAATTGAAAGAAATTTTAAATTAGGGTTTTATTATGAGCACTTGATGGTTAGGTTGAATTTGATAGGAATTTGAATAGAGATGAAGTATGAATTGAGATAATAAAAAAAAAGTAAGTGAATTTAGTTAAGATTAAAATTGAAATTAAAGAAGAAATTGAATATTAAATGTAAATTAGTATTGTATTAATAATTATAAAAATTATTTTAATTTTTCGTAGCTAACATAGCACCCGAGGCATCTACGAAGAAAGGAAAAGAAAAGGTGGACAAGGAGTAAACTCGAGAAAATTCACGGTTTGTATTTTTATAATCCGGATTTAATTATTAATTGTTATATTTTAATTTAAATGTTTATGGTAAGAAATTTAAGGTAAGTGTAGTATATTTGATATTGAATTGAGTGTTTGAGAAATTATGATTTATGTGATATTTGAGCATTGGTATTGAATTTAAATTGAATTAGTATTTAATCCGAATTTTAATTATTAATTGTTATATTCTGGTTTATATGTTATTGTAAGTAATTAAGGTAAGTATTAGCAATTGCTATTGAATTGAATTTATATGGATATATGTGATTGACGTGAAAATTGAGTATTGGATGTATGTTATATTTGAAAAATATATTGATTGGGAATGTGATGAAATTAATATGAATATGTGATTATTGTGAAATTTGAATATTTGTTATTGAAAAGTAAAGTGAATTGTATTGAATTGAGAATATATGTGATTAATTGAAATGTGTATTGGTTGAAAAATTGAAAGTGAATTGAATACCCTATTAACAGTGTCGGGTTAAGTCGGATATAGTTGGCATGCCATAGGATTGGAAGCGTTTAGGGATACTTCGACCTTGAGTCGATTATAAGTTTCGTACTGTTACTTCAGTTTAATCCGATGAGGTACTGAGTACCGTACTGTTACTATTTTACTTCTTCAAAGCCGATGAGGCACTGAGTGTCGTACTAGTGTGTTTGGTTGGATCCGTGTATCCGTCACTGTCCGAATCATGTTAATAGGGGTAATTAAATGCACTGAACAACTGATTGTTACTGAAAGACTGATTGTTACTGAATGACTGATTGCTACTGAATAACATTGATCAATTAATTGTTATAAAAAAATATTGACTGATATTGAATTTGGAATAAAATAGAATACTGATTGAGAAGTCAATGGTTGAATATTTATTGTATTTGAATAGTTATATATATATGTTCTATATCTTGATTAAGTATTCAGTTATAGAAATAGCACTGAGTGTATACTCAGCGTACGATTTGTTTCCATGCGCAGGTTAGGTTAAAGACATATCGTTGAATCAGCATCCAAAGCCGATCCCGATCTCAAGACTTGGTGATGTATGTTTCATTTTGGTAATGGCATGTACCTAAGATGCCAAATTTTGTTATTTTGGGAAATTTTTGTAAATAGTGTTTTAAAATGATACAAACTATCTATATTCCTGAAAATATGAATGGTATGTTTAGGTTTAAGAACATATGAGTATGAAATAGGTAGTTTTGAAGTAATAGTGCTATAAATATAGAAATTGGTTTGAATAATGATTTTTTTGGATGGTTTAGTACTTTGAATAAGACTAATTTCTGATTTGATTGATAAATATTTCTGTATTATTCGTATTTGAACTGTATTGATCGGTAATGCTCCATAATCCTATTTTGACGACGATATGGGGTTAGGGGGTGTTACAGTAAAAGCCTAGCTTAATTCTATTTCTTGAAAACTTTGTTTGAAAGTTTATTATTTATCCTTGGAACTCACTAAGTTCATTATGAACTTACTTAGTTTCCCTTACTATTTCAGGATCTATTGAGAAAGTAAACTGTTGAAGGGACTCAGCCAGCTAGCAGACTCTTTTGTGAGCCATCCTTTGTTTTGTCGTAATATGTATATCATTTCGAGGTGGCCTTTGGGATTAGTCTCTTGTATTGAATCATGTAAAAGCAAATTTGAACTTCTTTTATAAAACCATTTGTACATAATTAATGATGACTATTTGCCAATTTATTAAGTTCTTTATTATGCGAATTAAGATTTTCTCTTATCTTCCCTTGATCTATACCTTAATGCTTTTAATCATATAATGACATTTTAGAATGTACACCATTATTTTCTTTTGGTTTCGTTTTAAAAATACTACTCCACAAACGTTATTTTTAAGATCGACTTATTAAAATCGTATTGATTGCCTTAATAATCTACCGTAATTCAGTGTAATAGATTAAACTAGTTTTCACATTTAAAGAGCTTGAATACAAGCATTTTCATTATGTTGTAGTTAAGTTTTCATAGTTTTATGTACATTCAATAAAATGTGCAAATTGAGGGTCGAATAAGGCCTAAGGGTGAGCTAACGCACTTTGTGAGTGTGCAGGAGACCATTAGAAGGTGCACTAAATAGATACTATTCACTATGTCGCAACATAGATGACTCGATGTCGCAACATAGGGAGTAGAATGGAGAAAACTCAACACTGCCTTCAATGTCGCGATATAGATTGAGGGTCGCGACATACCGTAATGCATAGGGGTTTGTGTAAGTGTACACAGTCGTTATCAAGTAATAAGTAAGTAACGAGTTATTGTCTCCACATGGATTGTATTTGTGTTAAATCACTTAATTGTAAAATTAGACTAACAACTTGGTAAATAAAAACACAATATGGTTGAGAAGTGATGATTAAAATTAAATATATTAAACTAAATGCAATGATCCCTAATGCAAGTTATCCTAAGTATGCAAACTATATGAATGAAATAGATTTTAGCAAAATTAAACACAATTTGCAACAATTATAACATAAATAAACTAAGAAAATTACTTTAATTAAACTCAATTTATTGTCAACATGCTTAATAACATTTGGAAAAATATTCCATGGCAACTCGATCTTTCATGAGTTTGGAAACCACATTAGGTGCTTTCGAAATCCTTTACTTCGTAAATATGCATTTTACTGATCCTTATTTACTAATGGTTTCTTAGCATTCGTGTGAGGTAATAGGGACATGTTAGGATTGAAACAGTTTAATCACAGAAATCTAAAAACTATGCAGATAACAAAGCTTGGTTAGAGTTGTTATGCAACCTGCAATTTAATCAGGTTAGGATCTAAATTGAGCATGCACATTTCAATTATGCGTCCAGTAGTCATAGTCTGGTTAGGATCGCTTAGCTAATTCAGGTGCATTTCAATCATGTATGAACGAAATATAGACTTGATTTTAATTGAAAACATGATCGATTGAGGCACAAACATTATAAGCATGAATCAAATAAATATTATTTAATCAAAGCAATCATCCTAGCTTAAATAAAATTAAGCTAACATTGTTGTAAACAAGAACAAAGAACACATAGCAAACATTTTTAGATTAAATTAAACAAAAGAAAGATTAAACCCAAATCAGAGTGGCTGTCACCCAAGTCTCTGACTGACGAGGCTTCTTCATTCCTCCGCTTTGCTCCTTTGTTGATGGCTCTCCTAGGTGGCTAACCAAAGGCTCTTTAAGAGGACTTAATTGCTAAAATCTCTATGAAGAGATGATGCTAGGCGTGAGAAATGAAAAATGCTAAGAGAAGTGAGAGAGAAGAGAGAATGATGATGGATGAGGGATAATGAATGAGGGAATGAAAGGGTCTTATTTATAGGTGAAGAGAGGTGGGTAGTTTGCTAAAAATAGCTGGGTTTAGTCTCTTCACACTTCTTCCATGAGTGGCTGGCCAAAATTAGTGGAATTTGAGCTGATTTTTGCTTGATTTTTAAGCAATTTAAATTCCATAATAACTCAGGACTGAGACTCCATCCAATGTAAATCTTCGAACAAATCTCTAATTTCTTCAATAATGCAAGGACCTTGTGTAATTAAACCAAAAAGTGGTTTAAATGGACAGCCATGTGTAGCCGAATTTGGGTTGACTTGGTCTTCAATTTGGACGATTTTTGTAATCCAACAAAGCTATCAGACCTGTCCAAAATAAATCAATAAGTTAAAGGACCAAGGAATAAAATTTATCCAATTCAAATAATTAATTACAACGCAAATTATTAATGAAATATTTAAAATGATTTATTAAATATAATTTTATTATTTAATTTAATCTTGCATGACCCATTTTATGTCTTAAAAATATAATATGTTCAAATAAGTATAAAATAAGCCATTTTATGCATGAAAACTATATAATAAAGCATAAAATTACATTTTAATAATTTTTATGTCCTAATTTCATATTTTCACATATTTCATTAATTTATTAAACAATTACTTAGTTTTAACAACGAATTTAAGTAAAAAGGTGATAAATTACATAGGAAAAATCCTATATATTTTTCAATTTACACACCCCCAAACTTAAATCATTGCTCGTCCCGAATAATGTTTATGCACAGCAAAAAGGTCTTGCTAAGACAAAATTGCTAAATGTGTAAGCAACATCAATCTTTGTCCTATAATCATGCATTAATAACTTTATGTTCATAGATCTTCTTTATTAACAAGTAATTCATATGCAAACATTTATAGAATTTTATACTAAGTTTCAAAATATGCCAACATAAATCATAGTTTGCATGTATGTCACAACCATAGATAACATTCTTCATTCAACATAATTTCTTATCAATCAAGCAAACAATCATAAGGCTTATCTATGATATTCATATGTTGAACTTAGTACTTCCTCTCCACTAATGTAGGTGACATAATCATCAAATCAATAGGTCTTTTATAAGGTTGTAATGGGGATCGGTTAAAGGTAGGGATTTTTAAGAGATGAGACATTTCAGTTTCAAAATCTTAAATTTTAACTGTCCTGGATTTCTCGAGATACAACCTTTTTCTTTAAGGGAACCTTTGGAATACCCCCAAACTTATTTTGAACTCAAATTCATACATTTTTCCTTTTTGGAAACTGAGCAAACTTTTCTTCGCTCTTCCTTTGTATATTTTTTTAAGCATGAGCATATACATCTTTTTTGAAAATTTCCTTAAATGTTGATTACCAAGACAACTTTAGTTAAGATGGATGCACAAAATTAGGATAACTTTAAAAGATGGTAATGTGGCTTATAATGTAGGTTTATTGCAATAAACAGGCCTTGAAGCTCAAAAATTATAGTTTCAGGGGTCTAATATCATAGGGTTGGCTTGAAAAGGCTCAAACAATCCAAAGAAATAGTGCCTATATCATTTTAGATTTTTATGTCCCCTAGAATTTTGCCTCAAGAAAGTTACTAAGTCATTTCTAAAGATATAAACCTTCATGCATGTCTAGTCTCAAGAGAAACTAAGTTTTTATGGCAAACATTACTAAGGCTAAGATCATACAAGCATTCCATTCTTTTTGATAACATACTTTCACTCAGATAAAATCATCATTCATACTTGCACACAAACTATCTCATTAACAAAAAGTGTATCTAAACATTCATTTATTAAAACATACTTATGAAAGAAATGATTGAAACATACTTGAAAAATTTTAAAAATTTGAGCAATTTATTTGCCTTACCCCCCTTTAAAAAGAAACAATGTCCTTATTGCAAGAACAAAGTAATGAATGAAAACTAAACACCAGGTAGGGTTGTAAAGAAAGAGAGGTGAGTCATTAAGACTGCTTAAATACCAAGTCTTTCCTAATAACCCAATCCTAGACATGTTCATTTGCATTACCACATCACTTAGTCTTTTTCTTTCTAAAGAAGTGTTAAGTTTATTCATGCTTCTATGTTTTATTCTGCAGAAATTAAATCCTAATTACGAAAGAAATAAATTCCTAAAAAAATGATTAAATAAATAACAAGACAAGAATCCCCCCTTTTATTTTTCTGACTCATTCCCCTTGTCTTTTTCAGCTCTATCTCTGCTTGCATAGTCAGTACCTTCCGTCCATGTCTCAAAGATAGCATCTGTGAACTCAGGAACAAAAGTATTAGAGATATTCTTAAAAGTATTTTGAATTGAGTCATCTCTGATTTTTGCATATTTCCAGTAAGTTTGTTGTTGATTGTGCATGAACTTGCACATATTTGTCAAAATTGACAACTTTGATTTCTTTGAAGCACTTGCAAAAGTCAGCATAGGAGTTGTAGATTCAGGTTCAACACTTAGCTTGACTGGTTCTTCTTCTGGCTCAACCCTTGGTTCGGGGGTTGCAGATCCTTCAACTAGTTTAGGACTGCTCGGTTCCTTGTCAAATTCTTCTTCTTCTTCAGTATCTGTAACTGAATTACCTTCAGTTTTAGTTTCATTTGTTGACTCCTCAATATCTGGCTCAATTGGCTCTTCTTGCTCGCCTTGATTCAGCTCATGGACCTTCTCTACGAACCTTTCAAGATCATGATTTGTAATGCACCCTTGAACATATCGCCCCTTCAGATTTGCTTTTTTTTAACATGGGCCCATAAGCAAAGTGAAATGATTAATGATGGGAAATAAGCACTTCCTGTCTTTTTTTAGAACAATCATGAATCTCCTTGAGAATAATTTTCCTAACATTAATGGACTTTTCTGTCAAAATTGCATATAACAAGAGCATCCATTCCATCGAGATGGTGGAACTATGTGAGATAGGCATAAAACTGTAGCAAACAAAATAAAACCATACCTTGGCTACTGGTTTTTGATATTCCCTTCGGTAAGAATGGCTCTCATACTTTCTTATAATCCATTGGGATCCCGGATTTGTCACAACATCAAGCACTTGTTGAAGAAAATCCTAATTGATGTTGTTCATCATAAGGTAGTACTCATCTTCTTCAATATTAGGTAAGTAAAACAAATTATTGATGGACTTAGAAGTAAGAGGTACATTTTTCTTTTGAACGATGACCTTAGTAGCATCTTGCATAGTCAAACTAGCATAGAATTCTCGAACTAGTTCATCATTGGGAAGTGAATGAGCATCACAAAATCATTCCCACTTGAGAGTATTGATTTTCTTTCTAATCGGTATAGGAACAACCATCAAATCATTACTCTTCAAGTAAAAACCTTTTTCTGGCATCATAGGTTGATGCTTGAAGATTGAATCAAATCTCTCTTTCACTTCTTCATCGATCAAAATAGGGTTTTCAGGAGTAGTCTTTGAAGATCTAGTTCTTTTACGAGACAAGGTATCTTTTCTTGAAAATTGGCAAAGTTTTTGCACAAGGGGAAAAAAGGAAGTCGGCAAAGTGGTGAAAACTTGCTACAGCAACAATCTTGCGACGACAAGAATAGTACGGTGGTCACAATGGCGATTCTATAGTAGCAACAATGGCGCTTCGACAATCTTCTTGCGGTGACAGTAGATGGTTTTAGCAAAAAGAGAAGAGAATTAGGGTTTCTTTTAGAATTTGAGGTTGACGACAAAAAAGAGAGATTTAAGGATTTTTTTAGGGGTTAAGCAAATTGCTTTGAGGGATATGAAAATTAGTAGAATGGAGAGGGGTTTATATAAAGAAGAATTAGGGCAACATGTAGCAAAAATTTAGCTATATTAGGGTTACTTGGGCGGCAAGTAATAGGAATGGCGGCAGAGTGTGGATTTTTCCCTCTTTTATGCTGTCTTTGGCCTCAAACTCAGACTGTATTTACAAACTTACTCAAGAAAAAAAATTGATTAGTACTTGGGCCAAATTTGACCCCCTTTATTAACATAAAAATTTAAAATTTAAAGAAAACAAATGAAACTTAAAAATTTTAAATCATAATTAGAAAATTTCTTCTTAACAAATTACATTAAATCAATTCCCAGGAAAGGTTGGAGGGGTCATAGCAGTCTCGCTTAAGTTCCAATCTCCTTAGACAGAATTAATTAAATGTAATAAGTTAAGAAAATAAGTTCTAATTATTTATTGATTTACAAAATGAGTTCATGAAAAATCAAGGGTCTGTTAATTTGAATGAAGATTCAACTCGCTCAACTTCACTATTCCAATAGTGTTTGAGACGTTGACCGGTAACTTTAAACGTACCTCCATAATTGTCGTATAATTCAATTGCTCCATAAAGATAAGCTCAGTAGATGGTATAAGGTCCTTTCCATCGGGATTTAAGCTTCCCAGGAAATAACTTTAACCTTGAATTAAACAATAAAACCTTCTAGCCTTCTTTAAACTCGTGAGGTTGTATATGACAATCATGCCATCTCTTTGCTCTTTCTTTACACATTTTGGCATTCTCATAGGAAAACAACCATAGCTCTTCCAGCTCATCAAGTTGTACCATCCTTCTCTCACCGGCTTGCCTAAGAACAAAGTTCAACTGCTTCAAACCCAGTGAGCTCTATTCTCCAACTCTAATGGCAAATGACACGCCTTTCCAAAGATTAACTGATAAGGAGTCATTCCTAATGGTGTCTTAAATGTTGTTCATGTAACATTCCAAACTCGACCTGGACGTTATGGCCGAATCTGGTGCATCACATTGAAGTGTTTTAGCAAAAATCGTGTTTTCATTGAAAACCCTTTTTAAAATAAAAGAAACCTTAACTATCCTAAAAAAAAAAGAACTCCTTTCAATCACTTGTTTAAAATATATGATTTTATGAAAACATGTCATTTTAAAATGTAGTTGCGGAAACATAGAAAAGTCATACTATAATTTAAGAAACCATGTTCAACTTCTTATATTACATCAATTACATCACATAAAAATAATAATCCAAATAATAATAAAGTGGAAGCCCTATTACAATCTGATTTGAAAAGTACTTAATAACATAGAAGCTGATAAACTTTAAAAAGAAAAACAAGTCCAAATTATCTTGCTAGCTGGCCACATAGAGTCCCTCCAAACATCGATCCTTCTACTGAGCATCACCTAAAAATAAAATAAAAGAGGGGATGAGTTTTTGCAAACTCATTGTGTACAACCCTCGACGAAAACAAGCATTCAAAAATCATCATACATCAAACATGCTCATCCCAATAATCCATCCGCTACACACCAGCTCCATCCCCCGTCACATCATGTGGGGATATAAATATCGACCCACCCAACCGACACATCAATGGCAGCCCGGTAGCGAAACTACGTCCATTTACATATTGGGCTTTAAAAGCCATCGGTGGATCCACGATTGTTAAGCAACCATGCGATCCTCATATACTTCATCCGTTCCATATTTCCCTATCCCATATGCAACCTAAGCAGAATATCATGTGTATGCAGCAAATAGGCATGTCACATTCATAAAACTTACATTTAACACATAGGGGTATTTTGGTCATTTTAGTCCTTAAGGGCATTTCGGTAATTTTTCCTTATTACGGTTCTCACTTACCTTGGCCCGTTAACAAATCCCGTGAGCTAAGATAAACAAATACTATGCACCAGGTAGGATTCCAGAGAATAAGAGGTGGGTCATTAAGACCGCTTAAGTACCAAGCTCTCACTAGATTCAATCCTAGACATGCATATACCCGTTGCCACACCTTAACCCTATGACTTGTCCATAGGCTCAATAATTTAATTAAGTTTTATGTAGTCTTCATATACTAGGCCAAAACCCCTTACAAAGCCCAAACTCACATACCTGTATATGGCTCACTAGGCCCAATCACATTTATATGGCCCATTAGGCCCAATTCACATGTATATGGCCCATCAGGCCCAATTCACATTTATATGGCCCATCAGGTCCAAATCACATTTATATGGCCCACGAGACCCAAATCACATTCACAGTCATGTACTCATACGATTTCCATCACATAGCAACAATTATCAACTTTTGCCTATTATGGGCCCAACAACCTATCGGGCCCATTAAGCCTATTCTGGCCCGGTTGGCCAATTCATAGCCCAAGCCCATGGAATCGCCCATAGGGCCTCAGACAACCTATCGGTTTCCACCTCACGAGTGTTTGCGCACTCGCAAGACTACCGTAGCCAAACTTTCGGCTTTTTGGCATTTTGGCTTTTTGACATTTCGGCTTTTGCCGATCTACTTGTGTGTGCAGTATATGTACATGCCTGGTAAGCAAGCGTGATGCAATTCCCTTAATCACCAACCTACAAATGATATCACCCTTCAATTAATCGTATGCTTAATACATATTTTACCCAAAAACCGAAACCTCACCTTAAACTTATCTTGAACACCAATCCCTAATAGCTTTTGCTTGATCACATACTCCTTAGATCTGCATTAATCTTACTTGTTAAACCAAATACTAAGGGACTCGCATCTAACAAAATTCACCCCCTTATCTCACTTAAGACCATTCGGCCAACCTTAGCCAATAAGAGAGGAATACTTACTAAGACCGCAAAACACTTAAGGAGCAATTCGGCAGAGAGGTAAAACCCGAGATCTGATACTAATCCCATACCTAAGTTGATTAGAAAGAGTGAGGGAAGAACAACATAATAGATTCTTAGCAAAACTGATTAGAAAAACAAACACTTACACCAGATTCGGTCGAAGAGTATTTGGCCCTTGGAAGATTCAGCTTTTTGGCTTTCAAACTTAGTATGGTGAATAAGGTTTATTTGGTACAGATTAAAGAGGAAAAGTAGAAAAGAAATAGAAAATCAGCACAAGGAAAAGAGAGCAAAACAAAAGGGTTTTCGGCTTTTAGTAAAAAGGTTTCCAATAACAGGGTGAAGGAAATTCGGTATTAGCCTGGCAACCCTGCATTCGGCACTTATTTATAGCCTTTATAGCTGAATTGCCTGGCCCTCAATTCCCCATCCGCTATCTTTGTTTTCTCTACTAATTCCAAAAAAACTCGCTCCCTTTGTGGAGCTATCAATACCCTAAGGCTATCTTTCAGTCTGTCCTCAAACCTAACGCAACGCTCATAATCTATTGCCACTATTACTCTTGCATACCTACTAAGGAGTAGAAACTTCGTCTCATATTCTGCCACCGGTTTGTTTCCTTAGGTCAAGTTCAGAAACTCCTTCTTTCTAGCATCCACATAGCTTGTACCCACATACTTCCCTTGGAATGCAGCTTTGAAAAACTCCCAAGTGACCCACTCCGGTTGGGTGCCCTCCTTCACTGTCAACCACCACTGGTAGGCTTCTTCCCTAAGCAGTGACACTGCTCATTTTGACTTTTGTTCCGGTAAACAGTCTAGGACCTCCATTATCCTTTCAGTGGCTTCCAACCAATATTCTGCCACGTTAGGAGCCACACCAGCCATGCCCTTAAAGATCTCAGCCCCGTTCGATCGAAGTCATTTCGGAATGGACCCCCGATTTCTAGTGCCATTGTTGGGCCCCGTGACCCTTTCCAAAATCCTCAGCATTGCGTGCGACAATGCATCTTCTCTCGCGTCCTAATTATGTGGTCTATTCCCAGCCACAGGTGAGGCCGGAGCCTCTTCTACTCTAACATCGGGCATATGGTCTGATACTAACGTTTCAGCCCTAACACTTCCGCGGCCTCGACCAGGGCTTCTTGCACCTCTTCTAGCACTCATCGTCCATTCGTGTATTATCTAGATTAGAAATTTTTATGGAGTTTTAGTTAGTTTAATAATTAAAATGATGTTTTATAAAAATATTTAAAGAGAAGATTGTTTTTGAAAATCCTCTACAGTTTCAAGATCTTACGGGCTTCGGTTCCACTCTAACAAAACCATCTAAAGTAGCCCTCTAACTATCTACTGCATAACAATTTAAACAAGCTTAAAAATAGAAGAACTTACTTGGTTCGACGTCTGAGACTCGGTGTGCTACTCAGCAAGATTTCCCATTTTCCAAATCATTGTAAATTTTTTTCAAAAAAAAAAACACAAAAAGAAATCAAGTAATAAGGCCCACTTCACATCCCAAGTTTTACAACCAAGCTCTGATACCATTAAATGTAACAACCTAAACTCGGCCTGGACGTTATGACCGAATCTGGCACATCACATTGAAGTGTTTTAGAGAAAATTGTGTTTTCATTGAAAACCCTTCTTAAAATTAAAGAAACCTTAACTATCCTAAAAAAAAAAACTCCTTTCAATCACTTGTTTAAAATATATGATTTTATGAAAATATGTCATTTTAAAATGTAGTTGCGGAAACGTAGAAAAGTCATACTATAGTTTAAAAAACCATGTTCAACTTCTTATAATTACATCGCATAAAAATAATAATCCAAATAATAATAAAGTGGAAGCCCTGTTACAATCTGATTTGAAAAATACTTAATAACATAGAAACTGATAAACTTTAAAAAGAAAAACATGTAACACCCCTATCTTGTAACCGTCGCCGGAATAGGTAAGGGGCATCACCGGACGGACAGAGCATTTCAGAACAACACAGATTCATAGATATCAGATAACATTAATACATAAGCATTCATCAACAATTCATCCATTAAGATGGTTTACGAGACCTAAAACATACATTTAGGGAAGGTCGGGACTAAATCGAACCCATTCAAAATTTTCAGAACTTAATCAAACTTTTCAAAACTGACAAAGTCACACGCCCGTGTAACTAGGCTGTGTGACTCACACGGGTACAAGACACGCCAATGTGATTCAACCGTGCCATAAAGAAGTCTTATACTGACTTTTTCACACGGGCAATAGACATGGTCGTGTGTCATGACCGTGTAAAATTTAGCTAGCTACTGACTTTTTCACACGGTCACAAGGCACGCCCGTGTTCCCTGACCATGTGGCACAATGCAGGTTTGGTTTAAGCCAATTTGCCATCCCTATTTGGGTCAAATGTTACAAGCAATAATACACAACATTCATACCAAAATTTTATCTAAATTCATGCTTTAAGGTAACCAATTCTCATTAGAATATGGCACATCACAAACATACACAAAACTATGCACAATACTTATCATTTGCTAGCCAATTGACGTAGCATAACATATATACATATCAAATTTACAAACTAACCCATTCTAGCCTATACATGCCATACTTAAAAATATTAACACTTTCAAAAGTACCAAAAAGAATTTGACGGTGTGATGACAATCCTCGACTATCTCGAGCCTTCAGTAGTACGATTATTGTAAAACAAACAGAAACCGCACAGAGTAAGCTACAAAGAGCTTAGTAAGTCAAATACAGCTAATCCATCCATTTAAACATAAGTAAAATCCATAATAAGAATTCAAAGTTATTTCACAGAACAGAGTCTTTCATATTCAGAGACTTAGTACGATACAAACATACCTGCATAGGTTATACATTTCATATACTCAATCTCAAATTTTGTATGCTATCATCAGACAGGTCAGAAACGATACAGATGCTCATAAACAAGTACAATGCCAATGTCCCGGACGTGGTCTTACATGTAATTCATTATCGATGCCTCTATCCTAGACAGGGTCTTACACGAAATCAGATACGATGCCGATGTCCCAGACATGGTCTTATACGTAAATCTCAATCGATGCCTGTGTCCCAGACACGGTCTTACATGATATCTTCGACAGATGTCAACTTTTCTCAGAAGCATGCAGAGCTTTTCAGATATTATCATACTTTATCCAAAGATATTCATCAGGCACTCAAGGCCATCCAATACAGATTACAGTTTATATGTGCAGAATTTATTTCAATTAACATGTAATTGTAATTTGATTTACCTCGGACAGATTTCGGATAAAACGAGTCGACTATTTAACTATTTTGGACTTCCCCTGATCTAAGTCTGATTTTCTTTGCTCTTGATCTAATACAATACAAATTCAACCATTCAATCATTCATTTCATTCAATTTAATCCATATACACATATTTAGGGCACTTTACATTTTAGCCCTTACATTTTCACACTATGACAATTTAGTCCATTTTTTACAAAATCACCAATATGTAAAATTTCTTTGCAACAAGGGATAGCCAAATTTTCATGGCTTCTATATAAGCACGAGAGTTAGAGATCGTTGAAGATCCGTCCTCACTATCAATACTTTTGGTATTTGAACTAAACATTTTGAATTATGGCATGTATAGTAGGCTTAGTTATTTTGTTATGTGTCATAATTACCTCGGTTTAAAATATTGGTTACAGTATGTGATCGACTATTTTGTACAAAGCCATTGAAGTTGGCTAATATTGTTAAAGGCATATGTTATAATGTTTCATGATCCAATTGGATGCCATATTTTTGTCTTGGTTTTATTTAATGGTATGTGTTATGTTCTGGTAATACTTCGTACACTGTTTTGGTATGGAATGCATGTAAGGGGTGTTACATTTAGTGGTATGAGAGCCATGGTTTAGTCGGTTCTCAGACTAATATAGTGTGTGTAAAAGTCTAGCTATACATGCCATAAATATATTATGATAGTGTGGTGACTCCTGATTATTCTAAACTGTGTTTTATTTTAATATAGTAATGGATCCCGATGAAACTGCGGCTGATGATGCTGTTACTAATGCACCGGCTCCCACACAAGGGACCGCGCCTGTAGAAAATAGACCTGAGAATTTGAGACAAGGATATGAGGCTCGGGATGCCTTTCTCCAAATGATGAGCAATTGGTATACTGAGTTTATTCGAGCAAACCTAAATGCTCAACCTCCTCCACCCCCTCCCATACCTCAGACGGTTTCTGTAGTTGCCCAGGCATAGATTTGGTAAGAATGAACAAGCCTCCAGTCGACAAGATTCAAAAATAAGGGGCCGAAGAGTTTAGAGCAAAGATCGATGATGATCCCGAGAAAGTGGAGTTTTGGTTTGAAAATTCTACCCGTGTAATTGATGAGCTCTCATGTACACCCGAGGAGTGCTTAAAGTGTGCTGTATCACTTTTGAGAGATTCAGCCTACCATTGGTGGAAGACTTTGGTAGCATTGGTGCCAAAAGAAAGGGTTACTTGGGATTTCTTTCAGGAAGAATTCAGAAAGAAATACATAAGTCAGCAATTTATTGATCAAAAATGAAAGGAGTTCCTTGAATTGAAGCAGGGCAAGATGTCTGTGGCAGAGTATAAACACAAATTCGTAAGACTCAGCAAGTATGCCCAGGAATGTGTGTCCACCGAGGCTATTATGTGCAAAAGATTTAAGGATGGGCTTAATGAGGACATTAAAGTGCTTGTGGGAATTCTGGAGCTGAAAGATTTTGTAGTATTGGTTGACCGAGCTCTTAAAGTCGAAGAATTGAATAAAGAAAGAAGAAAAGCTACTATTGAGGCCCGATATGCCAAAAAGAGGCCGATAAGCAAGTCATTTCAATCTCAATCAAAGAGATCCAAAGAGACAAACCCTCGAATGACAGTTTCAGCTGGAAATTCACACACGTGGTAAGGCATATTCGGGGTCTAAAGCTCAAGCTACTTCAGTGGCAAGTGTGGGTAATGTGCGGTCTAAAAAGCCCGGATGTCAGCAATGTGGTAGGCAACATTTTGGTGAGTGCTGGGGAAATGAGCGAGCTTGTTTCAGGTGTGGTTCTCGCGAGCATTTTATCAGAGACTGTCCGGAGAAAGTTAAAGAAGAAAAATTTTAGAGTGCTAGACAGAGTACTACCGCCAGCAGAGGTAGACCACCAAGAAATACTGGAAGTGGAGCTAGCAGTAAAACTGTGATGAAAGATTCAGCAGTGAGATCAGAAGCTAGAGCGCCTGCTAGAACTTATATCATACGTGCTCGAGAGGATGCATCATCTCCCGATGTGATTACTGGTACATTTTTTCTTTATGATACTATTGTTATTGCATTGATTGATCCCGGGTTTACTAAGTTTGCGATTAAAGTGTCGAACCCTTTAGGCCAATATGTGCTAGTTGATAAGGTTTGCAAGAATTGCCCATTAATGATTCAAGGTCACTATTTTCTGGCTAATTTGATGCTGTTACCATTTGATGAGTTTGACGTTATCTTAGGAATGGACTGGTTGACACTGTATGATGCCAAGGTAAATTGTAAACAGAAAACACTAGAGTTGAAATGTGAAAACGGTGAAATTCTGTGGGTTGAAACAGATGAATCAAATAAATTGTCTATGGTGATTTCGCACATGTCTGCACAGAAATACATAAGGAAAGGATGTGAAGCTTATCTTGCCTATGTAATGAATAATGAGATGTCTGAATTGAAGCTTGAATCAGTGCCGATAGTCTGTGAATTTCCAGATGTATTTCCAGAGAAATTGCCTGGGTTGCCTCCGAACAGAGAGATAGAGTTTGCCATTGATTTATTGCCGGGGACTACACCAATCTCGATTGCTCCATATAGAATGGCTCCAACTGAATTAAGAGAATTGAAGGCTCAGTTGCAAGAGTTAACAGACAAGGGATTTGTGAGGCCGAGTTTCTCTCCTGGGGTGCTCCTGTATTGTTCGTAAAGAAAAAAGATGGCTCAATGAGGCTTTGCATTGATTACGTCAGCTCAATAAGGTGACTATAAAGAACAAGTAATCGTTACCGAGGATTGACGATTTATTCGATCAGTTGAAAGGGGCAACAGTGTTTTCAAAGATCGATTTGAGGTCCGGTTACTATCAGTTGAGAGTTAATGAGTCAGATGTGTCGAAAATTGCCTTTAGGACAAGGTATAGTCATTATGAGTTCCTTGTAATGCCTTTTGGCTTAACAAATTCTCCAACTATATTCATGGACTTGATGAACTAAATTTTTCGACCATATTTAGATAAGTTTGTGGTAGTGTTCATAGATGGCATCCTAATCTATTCTCGAGATGAGTCTGAGTAGGCCGAACACTTGAGAACCATATTGTAGATCTTGAGAGAAAAGAAACTGTTTGCTAAGTTTAGCAAAAGTGAGTTTTGGCTTCGTGAAGTCAGATTTTTTGGGACATATAGTCTCAGGTGATGGTATTCGGGTGGATCCGAGCAAGATTTCCGCCAAAGAATGTATCCGAGGTTAGAAGCTTTTTAGGCTTGGCTGGGTGTTATAGACATTTTGTCGAGGGATTTTCGATTATTGCCTCTCCTATGACTAAGTTGCTGCAAAAGAATGTTAAGTTTGAATGGACTGATAAATGTCAGCAAAGTTTTGAAAAACTGAAAGCACGATTGACTGAAGCACCAATTTTAGTACAGCCCAAGCCAAGGAAGGAGTTCGTAATTTATAGTGATGCATCATTGATAGGCCTTGGATGTGTGCTGATGTAAGAGGGTAAAGTGGTAGCTAATGCCTCGAGACAGTTAAAACCGCATGAGAAGAACTATCCTACGCATGATTTGGAATTGGCCGCTATTGTATTTGCCTTGAAGATCTGGCATCATTATTTGTATGGTGAAAAATGCCGAATTTTTACTGATCACAAAAGTTTGAAGTATTTGATGAATCAAAAGGATTTGAATTTGCGATAGCAGAGATGGCTTGAATTATTGAAAGATTATGAGCTAGCAATTGAGTATCATCCGGGGAAAGCGAATGTAGTTACTGACGCCTTGAGTAGGAAATTTCTTTTTACTTTGAGAGCCATGAATACGAGGTTAGCATTGCCTGATGATGGGTCAATCTTGGCAGAGATGAGGGCTAAACTGTTATTTCTCCAGCTAATTTGTGATGCTCAAAAGAACGATAGTGAGTTGCGAACCAAGAGAACTCAGTGCGAATTAGGTTACGACTCAGATTTTCGAGTTGGACCAGATGACTATTTGATGTTTCGAGACAGGATATGTGTACCGAAAAATGACAAATCGATTCAGAAAATATTACATGAGGCGCACAGTGGCTGTTTGACAGTTCACCCTGGTAGCACAAAAATGTATAATGATTTAAAGAAGTTATATTGGTGGCCTGGCATGAAAAGGGACATTTCTAAATTTGTAACCAAGTGTTTGATCTGTCAACAAGTAAAAGCTGAGCATCAAGTGCCTTCAGGATTACTCCAACCGGTGATGGTACCTGAGTGGAAATGGGATAGGATTACCATGGATTTTGTAATAGGTTTGCCTTTGACTCCTAAAAAGAAGGATGCTGTCTGGGTAGTGGTTGATAGGTTAACAAAATCGGCTCACTTTATATCGGTACGTACCAATTACTCACTTGATAAATTAGCTGAATTATATATTACTGAAATTGTGAGGTTGCACGGGGTACCTATGTCTATCATATTAGATAGAGATCCGAGGTTTACCTGGAGATTCTGGAAAAAGTCACAAGAAGCTTTAGGTACAAAATTGAATTTTAGTACCGCGTTTCATCCACAAACAGATGGTCAGTCAGAAAGAGTAATCTAGGTACTCAAAGATATGCTTAGATGCTGTATTTTAGAATTTGAAGGCAGTTGGGAGAAATATCTACCTTTGGTTGAATTTGCCTACAATAACAGTTTTCAGTCGAGTATACAGATGGCACCATACGAAGCCTTATATGGTCGCAAGTGTCGGACTCCTTTATATTGGACCAAACTTAGTGAGAAATAGATTCATGGAGTTGATCTAGTTAAAGAAACCGAAGAGAAAGTAAAAGTAATTCGTGATTGCTTGAAAGCTGCTTCAGATCGATAAAAGTCATATGCAGATTTAAAAAGAAAAGAGATTGAACTTCAAGTGGGTGATAAAGTGTTCTTGAAGGTGTCACCATGGAAGAAGATTCTAAGATTTGGCCGAAAAGGCAAGTTGAGTCCGTGATTTATTGGGTCGTACGAGATTATTGAAAGGATTAGACCAGTGGCATATCGGTTGGCTTTACTGGCAGAGTTAGAAAGAATACATAACGTGTTTCATGTATCAATGTTGCGACGTTATCGTTCTGATCCTTCACATGCGATTTCTCCAACAGAAATTGAGATTCGATCGGACTTGACCTATGATGAGGAACCGATTAAGATTTTGGCTCGAGAAGTGAAACAGTTGAGAAAGAAAAGCATGGCTTTAGTAAAAGTGTTACGGCAAAGACATGGAGTAGAAGAAGCTACGTGGGAACCGGAGGAAGCCATGAGAAAACAGTACCCAAACCTCTTTACCGGTAAGATTTTAAAGGACAAAAATCCCTAAAGGGGGAGAGTTGTAACAGCCCAATTTAGGGCCAAAATGGAACAGTGGTTTCGAAACCACGGATCCAAGGTTGAAATTTTTATGATTGGGTGTTTAATTTGATGTTTGGGATTAAATTGAAATAGGTGAAAAATGTGTGTTCTAGTTCATAAAGTATTTAATTGAAATGGAGGTTTTAAGTAGAGGTCTTTGGATAGTAATTAGACCATTATATTAGTTTGGACAAAAATACCTTAAGGAAGATAAAACACCATAGTTTTTAATGAAGGGCAATTTAGTCATTTGGTAAATAAAATAATAATATGGGAAAACAAAGCCGAAATTGGTATCATCTTCACCAAGCTTGGCCAAAACTCTCATAAACACCATAGGTATGGTTTTTTCCAAGCTTTCAAGCTCAATAGTAAGTGCATTCAAGCCCCGTTTTTAATGTTCTTTACATTTTTAAAATCCTCGTAGCTCGGTTTACCTATTTCTACCATTATTTCGAGTTAGGTTTTATGTTTAAAAATTTACCCATGAATGATATGCATGTATTTTGATGTTAGATGGTAGAATATGAATGTTTGAAGTTAGGAGAATGATTTTTTCTAAGCGATTTTTAGCGAAAACGAGCAAAACGGCATAATCGGTAAAAATACCTAATGTTCATAAGTACATGTTAGAGTGAGAATTTGATGTTGTCATAGAAGAGAAAAATGCTTAGCATGCCATAAAACATAAGAATAAGGGCTGGAATTAAATTTCTGAGCCTAGGGACAAAATCATAATTTTGTAAAAGTTAGGGGGCAAAAACGTAATTTTTCTATAATGTGATTTTTGGATTGAAATAGATAGTATGAGTGTTCAATGAGCCAAATGTGTTGCTATAGATCAAGAAAGACGTGGAATCGACCTCGAACGGGGGAAGGAAAAGACTTCGGACTAAATTGCAAAATTTCCATATTTTGCACCGAGGTAAGTTTGTATATAAATAATACATTATCTTTATTTACGTTTGTATATTCCAGCATATTTTATATAATGTAGCTGATTTTGAATCATAATCAATTGTTGGAAGAATGAAAGTAAGTATTAGAAAGTGAAATACTTCTTGGTTGAACCTTCGGAATCGAAAGATATAGATGGTATGTAGCTAGGTCACATGTATGGTGGTCTTTGCACACATCATGTAGACAAGAGAGCTACGGGATACTATATGGTAGCTAGGTCACATGTATAGTGCTAAGCGCACATCATGTAGACAAGAGAGCTACGAGATACTATGTGGTAGCTAGGTCACATGTGTGGTTCCAGGTGAAGGACACCATGTAGACAAGAGAGCTACTAGATTAAGTGGCTAGGTCACATGGGTGGTACTAAGTGTTCATGTTCACCATGTGTACAAGAGAGCTGAACTATGTGATGGGTGGAACTACGTGCTGAAACCACCAAGTGTCGGGGACTCGATCCGAAGTGTTCAATGGGAAAATCGACTAAATGAAATTATGTATGATCTTGCAATGATAAGTGTAAGAATATACATGTGTAACGTATGAGTAATAAGCTCGATATGCAACTGGAAGTTGGAAAAATTGTTAAGGATAGGCAATGAATGCAACCAAAGTGTGAAAGATCAAAAATTGATAATAAAACTGTTTGGTCAGTCGCAGTGACGTGAATTTGAAAAATCACCAAAAATAGTGGGAATTTAATTAGAGGCTAAATGAGATATGAATTTAAATCTTAATGAGCCTATTTTCATGTAAAAGAAACAGAGCAAGTAAAGGAATCTTATATTTTGAAAATTTTATATTTTTGTGAGACTTGTTCAGAATGACTACGCGATCCCCTGTTCTGACTTTAAAAATTCACCATAAATTTTAAAGAAACAATTAGGAGTTTTACCTTATATGTATAGTTTTATAACAAACAAACGGCATAGTCATTGAAACTCTGTACAATGAGATATCTGAATCGTAATACACAGGGGTCAGAGTGGCCGAACCCTAAAATAGGGGAGACTTTAACTAATAAACTGTACTAATTGGCCCGACTAAAAATTCTAAAAAAACAATTAGTAAGTAGATATATAAGTCTAGTTTCAAGGAAATTTTACATAATTGGATTTCGAGTTTCGAAACTCGAGTTATGATTTATTCAGTGAACATGACGCAGGAGGGACAGCTTGATCAAATTGGAGTAAATAGTGAAATTAAAAATAGATATAATTGAGTTACTTTGTAAACATATTAGATTCCTTAATTATTATTTATATACTTACTTACTAAGCAATAAGCTTACTTTCTTTTCTCTCTTTTGTTTTATAGTGTTATCCAACTAGCACGAGAGTTAGAGATTGTTGAAGATCTGTCCGCACTATCAATACTTTTGGTATTTGAACTAAACATTTTGAATTATGGCATGTATAGTAGGCTTAGTTATTTTGTTACGTGTCATAATTACCTAGGTTTAAAATATTGGTTACAGTATGTGATCGACTAACTTGTACA
The DNA here is from genome assembly GCA_025698475.1 of Gossypium anomalum. NCBI lineage: Eukaryota > Viridiplantae > Streptophyta > Magnoliopsida > Malvales > Malvaceae > Gossypium > Gossypium anomalum. The sequence continues at coordinate 59,698,411 of CM046961.1, forward strand.
AAGCCATTGAAGTTGGCTAATATTGTTAAAGGCATATGTTATAATGTTTCATGATCCAATTGGATGCCATATTTTTGTCTCGGTTTTATTTAATGGTATGTGTTATGTTCTGGTAATACCTCGTACACTGTTTTGGTGTGGAATGCGTGTAAGGGGTGTTACATTATCCACTCCTCTACTTCCTCTATGGCATCAAAGTCTAGACTTCTATAAAGAACAGTTCATAATTCATCCTCGACATGATATTCTAAATGTAATTTAGTTAAAGGATCGATTATATCAATATTAGAAACATTAAAAATCATGCTAGGGCAGTTCATGGCCTCATAGACATTGAATTTCACCACTTCCCCATCGAATTCCATAGTGAGTATCCCACTTCGTACGTTAATATTTGTTTGTGCGGTACTCAAGAATGGCCTCCCGAGAAGTATGTTCAACGAATTGGCCAAATTGTCATCCTCCATGTCGATAATGTAGAAGTCTATAGAAAATATTAGCTTGTTTACCTTGACAAGAACATCCTCTAATACTCCCTCCAGATGCACCACAGATCTATCTACAACCTAAATAATTACACTTGTTTCCTTCAAAGGACCCACGTTAAGTAGTTTATAAATTGACAAAGGCATAACTTTAATTGATGCGTCTAAGTCACACATTTCTTTTTTAATACCGACACTACCTATTTTACAATATATGAAAAACATACCTTGGTCCTTTCATTTGGGTGGTATTTTCCTTTGCAGAACGGTGGAGACATTTTCTCTGACACTTACGTTTTCATTACCCAGGAGTTTCCTTTTACTCGTGCATAACTCTTTTAAGAATTTTGCATATCGTGGAATCTGCTTAAGAGCATAAAGAAGAGGTATGTTGATTTCTATCTTTCGAAAGGTGTCAAAGATCTCCTTCTCTTCTCGCTCCTTCTTGTACTAGACAAGTCTTCCAGGAAACAGAGGTGGTACTGCAAATGATTTTTATGGTGCTGACTCTACTAGAGCATCTATGTCAAGTTTCTTCTTATCTTGACTAGAGTCGTGGGCATGAATCGTGCCAAGTACAGGCTCCAAAACCTTCCCACTCCTCAATGTCATAGCACTTACATTGTGTCGAGGTTTTGGCTCTATTTGAAATGACAGCTTACCTTGAGACTCCAAATGGCTAACCGTGAGCGTGAGCTTACTCACTTGCTTATCCAACTCCTGCAAATGCATGTCAGTTTTTTGTTGAAATTTCTCAGTACTATTGGCTAACCTTTCCACTATGGCTTCCAAAGATGACTTTGGGGGTGGTAACTGTTGATTCTGAGGTGGCCTTTGTTAGTACGATTATTGAACCGACTATTCAACCCATAACTTAGATTCGGGTAATCTTTTCACCCACATTATACGAGTTTAAGTAAGGTTCATATCGCTTTTGGGGCAGTCTTGGAAAGTTCCCGACAATATTTTTTTGTTCTGTCGAATCCTCATACAAAATCATAAATGAGTCTGTCGGATGGTTTGGCTTAGCGCAAATTTCACACAACCATGTTGGGCCCATTTTATCTGTAAGCAAAGTTTGAATAATGTTAGTCAGATTATTAATTTTATCTTCTAGAGATAGAGAACTTAACCCATGAACCCATCTCATGGGTTTTGTGTCTGGTCGGAATTGCTGAGAGTTAGTAGCCATTGTTGAAATCAACTCTCGTGCTCTCTGAGGAGTCATATTGACTAGTGCCCCTCCACTTGCAGCATCTATCATTTTCATTTCCATCGGGAGCAAACCCTCATAGAAATATTTCAAGAGTGACTGTTCAGTCAGTCCATGTTGTGGCCAACTTGCGCACAACTTTTTGTACTGCTCCAATAATCGTAGCGCGATTCAGTCTCTTTTTGACGGATTCCTATGATGTCCCTCCTTAGTTTGGCCGCTCGAGCTGCAGGGAAGAACCTGTCAAGAAACAAATGAGACATGTCAGACCATGTATTGATAGATCAAATGGGTAAATAAAATAGCCACTCTCTAGCAGAGTTAGCTAATGAGAAAGGAAACACAGAGATAATAAGCCTTAGCCTTAGACTCGGTAAATTCCGTATTAAGAACCGATCCTTGAAAATTAATCTTCTACTCCAAACGATAAGCTGGCTATAGCAGTTAAGAACATCCTAACCACCAATTCTTCCTCTCGTAGTTGGTCTCAGTACGACCTGCAAACCAACCCTTAACGATTATCTAACTGGGATACATGTGTTCCCGATTCAAGATTCCTGTAACCATGTGCTCTGAAGAAATCAACAGCCTCAACCGCGTGGGTCGTTTAAACCCGATCACTTCTTCCTTGATTCGTTCTCAGAGATCTGAATACAACACAGCTGACTCATTTCTCCAACTATCAGCAAACACGACTCCAACCCAACGTGCATTTTGACTTGAAATCGAGTTTAACTTTATGGGATGAGTTGTCTATTCTGATACTTAGGAAAAAAGTGAATACCGATTGGAAGGATTTTTAGCACGAATACGAATCTCACGATTCCCGACCTGAAAGAACACCAGCCTAAAGCTAAGATGGAATTTAGTGAAGCATGAAATTATTCATGCTTTCTAGATTTTGAAAGGTGATATGATGATGGTGGTGAAGAATGGGAAAGAAAAGTACTTGAAAAGCAATTAGACCAATTTTGAAAGAACAAACAAGAATTGGAAACAAGCAGCAGAATGCTTACACCAAAATTGAAAGAAAAAGAAATTAATTCTATTCAATTCCAAATTGAAATCAGAATGTAGAATTAGATGTGTCTTTCCTAAGAACATTAAGGCCCTATTTATATACATAGAATTTACTAATTTTAGCCTTAACTAATTTAAGATAAAGTTAAAAAATAAATAAATAAAATAAGATTTTTTTTTCTATTTTTGGCTTTTACAAGTCAAAAAATCTGAGTCCTTGGCTTTCTCCACATTTTTTATTCGGCCTCATTTCATTAATTGTGTTTCAATTTGGTCCTTTTCTGCTTGTTTTTGTCTCTTAGTTTCTCAATTGCATCCCTGACAAGATTAAAACATAAAAGCACTAATTTAGCAGGGATCAATTCAGAAATAAACTGAATCAAACACAAAATGTCATGCAAATTATCATGTTATCAATAATCGTCGGGCTTGAGGAGTTGAGGTGTAACACCCCTAACCTGTGTCCATCACCGAAACAGGGTTACGGAGCATTACTGGATTTTTCATAACATTTATAGATGATTCACGATAATTATTATTCATTTTCTGAGATTATTCATAATGTCCCTTAAATGGGCCCTCGAGGCTCAATATGAGTATTAGAATTGAGTAGGTGCGTCCCTAAGACACGCCCGTGCTGCAGGCCGTGTTCAACCCCGTGTAACTCTTTGACTTGTGCCACACGACCAGCCACACATTCGTGTGAGTAGACTGGGTGATCAATTTAATTTTCAAAAATTTGGTGTAGGGTTCACACAACCAAGACACACACCCATGTTCTAGGCCGTGTAGCACACATAGCTGAGACACATGCTCGTGTGCTCAATTCTAAGCATTCTGTTTCTCGAATTTAAGATGCAGGGGACACACGGCCTAACCACACGCCTATGTACCAGGATGTGTGTCACACACGGTCTAGACACACGCCTGTATAGAAAAAATAAAGCCATTTCTAGCTTCATTTCTCACCCAAGATTTTACCAATATCCTGCACCAAAACTTACATCCAAATACCAACCAATTCAAGCATTGATTTCAAGCAAATTCTAACACCTAATATGATATATCATTGCATATATATAATTATGTTTATAATCTTATCTTAGTTTAGCCTAAACATTAAAATCACTTGATCATCCATACTTAACATATATGTATTTATCATGACATGATGCTTTTTAAGTACCAAAACAAACCATTACTAGTCATTCTAATGGCCAGATTACAAATAACATATTCAAGCTATCTATGGTCAAGTTAACCTATACATGTCATTATACCAAAATAAGTTTACTATTTATACCAAAATAAGCTTGTGGATAGTGTGATAATGCTCCAACCGTTCACCAACTTTCGTGAGTTTTCGAGCACTATAAAACAAAGAAAAGTAAACCTAATAAGCATATTATGCTTAATAAGATTGTATAACTGAAATTAAACTTACCAATCTCATTTATTAATATTAAGCATATAATAACATGTTTCCATCAATTTGGCAAAATTGTCTAAACACAAGCATTCAATCAAACATGTTAGTCACAAAATTCTCATATACATCAAGTAAACATAGATGAGCTCATCATGCTATATTCTTTCAAGACATTATTCATTTCATCTCATAATTCTCATATCATACAAGTATTTTGTCCGTTGAATCATTGAAATTCCAATGGATACTCAAATAGTACACTCAAGGTGTACAATTCAACAACCCCTCAATTCATTTTCAGGAGTACTCATTAAGGCACTTAATCAGAAAGCACACTCTCGAGCCGCATATCATATAACAAGATTACTTGTCCAAGCTAAATCTTGTTTCCAACATATGCTCATAAAACCTTAATCAGGATTACCCATCCGGGCTAAATCCTATCTATAACATATGCTCAAGAAGGCTTATATCATGATTACCAGTCCAGGCTAAATCTTTTCTGTAATGAGGTCAATAGGATTACTCGTCCGAGCTAAATCCCGTCAGCAACAAATGCAGGACCTCATTCAATAGGGGAAATCACATTTGTCCATCGAAATCCAATATTCAAACTGAACTTAACCATTTTCAAACAATATCAAGCATGTATTCAGTTCTTATATTATAACATCCAATTAATTCACATAAATATAAATCACATTCTATACAAATACAACATTCAATGTAATATATTTACAAGCTCAATTAAGTTACACGAACTTACCTCGACACTTATTCACGTACATAAATCTACTAATCCGAAACATTCTCTTTTCCTTGACCTAACTTTTAATTTGAGTTATCTGAATCTTTATTGAATTTAATCACTAATCTATCACATTTCATATTCAATTGGACTCAATTTACATCCTAGGCAAAATTACCATTTTGCCCTTAAACTTTTCATAAATTCCAATTTCATCCCTAGGCTCGGAAAATAAAATCCATGCAATTTACTCCCTATTCTAAGCCTAACTGGAATTTAAATATACAATTTACAGCACATGTATTCCATAAATTTTAGAATTTTTCTTCAATTTTCACAACTTTACAACTTAGTCCTTAAATCATGTTTTCATGAAAAATCACTTTGTAAAAGATGTTTATCTATCAACAACCTTATATATTATACCATAAGTTTCAAATTTTTAGCATATTTATCCATGACATAATTTTTATACTTTGATAACTTTTTAAATTAATCCCTCAAATAGGTAGATTAAACTATCATGGTTTCAAAAATATAAAAATTACTAAAAATAGGAAAAGAAAACTTACCTAATTAAGCCAAGAAAGCTTGTTTTCTCTTTCCTAGGGTTTCCATGGAATATTTGGGGAAGAAGATATAAAATGATATTAATTCTATTTTAATTATTTATCATCTTTTAATTATATCTATTTCCAATTTAGTCCTTGCCCTTTTCTTATTTTTCCATGGATGAATCATCAAAAATATCTACTAACTTTTATTTAATAGTTTAATTACAATTTAAGGACCTCAATTTTTGAATTTCATAGCTATTTGATCCTTCTAGCTACTAAAATCCAACTTTTGCCTTTTATGCAATTTGGTCCTTTCTGTAATTAAACACTAAATCGATAAAATTTTCTTATCAAAATTTTCATATGATATTCCTATCTAAATGCAAATCATGCAAAAATATAAAAATAATTTTTTCTTTCTAGTTCAAATTTGTGGTCCCGAAACCACTGTTCCGATTTCACTGAAAATGGGTTGTTACATGAGGAGCTGAGCAAGAGAGTTCCAAGAGATTTAAGCTTGGTAGAGACTTTATTACACGTTTTAGATACTGTAATCAGGTATTGTGGAACTCCCAGGAATTAGTTTAATTTTGGTTGTAATTGGACATAGGACATTGGACATTTTATTTTGGATGGTTTTATAATAATTTTGAAGCATGTTTGAGTTTAATTATTGAATGATTTATGGTGTACTGTTGCTTGATAACACAGTGATTGATAACATGGTGTGTGAGGCGTGAAATTTATACTAACGATTGTTTAAATGAAGCTTCCATAGAGTGGTTCACTAACGACTAAGGTACCTCACTTGTTTGATTTATTCGGTGTTTGTTATGCATGAAGTTGATTGCCTAATTCTATATAATTGAGGCTTGATTGATGTCAGTAAACTCAATTGAAGGTGTATGTATATGTATGTTAATTAATTTTAGTTAAATTGGGTTTAATTGACCATTAAAATATGCAAAATTGGGTTTTAAAATGAGTTTTTTTGCAAAAATAGGTACAGTGGTTTTAACACTGGCTGTGCCTGTCCACATGAGCATGTGGGAGGTTGCACATAGGCGTATGGGTAAGTGACACAGGCGTGTAGAAACTGGAGCTATCACACAAGGACGTATGGGATTTCCACACTGGCATGTGGGAGCGATCTATAAGTTTTTCACAATGCGAACACATTCGTTTAATGACACACGATCTGGGGGACATAGTCACGCGGGTTTTAGGGTGGTTTGAATTTTTGTCTCTTTGGTATTATAATTTGTTTCAGTTACAATTTAACCCCTAATAATAAAACTTGAATTAGACATAGTAAACGAACTCAAATTAAGCTGAAATTTTTAGGCTTGCATAATTTGACTAAAAGAAGGTCGGTAAACACTTAGATCTAAAATCGGGTTAGCTTTACCATAGGTGGTAAAATAATGAAAATGCCCTTAGGTTAAATTACCTAGGTAAAGTTTAAAATTGGCTTATAATTTGCTTCTGCATTAATAAACAACTAATAATTAGATAAGATTGAGGTGTTATTAGGTCGTAGTGTGTCTTGGGTGGTCGTTAGCTGGAGAGTCACTTAGGTGGGTAATGTAATGCTTCGAATTCGGGCCGATCCATCTCAGTTGGTTTAGGGTGTCATATTTGGTGGTATCAAAGCTCTAGGTGTAAAACCTTAGGTTCGCCTAGGTTGCTTGAATATTAATGATCTTGGATTCTGATGTTTGCTTGCTTATGTTGATTAAAATTTTGTATTTTTGCCTATGCATGATCTTTGTGATATAAATTGTTCTTGGGGTAGGATTGGGAACACAATGCCCTATAGGAACTATACTTAGTTAGATCTTGGATCTCTTGCCGATACTTACTTCGGGTACATTTTCTTTAATCTTTCTCTTTAGTATATTATAGTTGTTATGCCTCTATGTCGTGATCGTGGTAGTATGGATGACGATGCACCACCACGAGATAATGCTCAGATAGGCCGCATCGAGCACTTCATGTCTGAGATGGTAGGAGCACTACAGCGTATCATTGGTGCCAACACTGTAACAGCCCGGTTTAGACCCTAATTGAAATAGTAGTTTTGGGACCACAAATCTGAGTTAGAAAATATTTTAAAATTATTTTTTATGTTTATAGTATGTGAATTGATATGTGTGAAAGTTTCGTGTGAAAATTTTATCGTTTGTGTACTTGATTTAATAAAAAGGACTTAATTGCGTAAAATGCAAAAGTTGGCTACTAATTGTTTAAGTGCCGAATTGTTATGTTCTTTATATTGTGGGGTCCAAATGTTGCAATTTGACCATTGAAAATATGCATGGATGGTAATGGGCTTATATTATAAGGTTTTATCATTAAAATCATTAAATATGTTAATATAATAAAACATAACATAAAAAAATATGCTTGTTCATCTTTTGAATAACCGAAACTTGAGAAAGAAAAAAAGATTTTATAAGCTTTTATGTATTCGGCCTTGTCCAAGCTTGATTAAGGTAAGTGTTTTGCTCGGTTTTTTTATAATTTTTACGTTTTTGAGATCGTTGCTTCGACTACTAGCTAGCCCATGCTTGAATTTTTGAATTTGATGATGAATTTGAGATTTGCCATTGTTGATAGCTTGATGATTTTTGTGTTTGATGATGAAAAATAAATATATGTTGTTAGATTGTCAAGTTTAATTAACTGATTTTTAGTAAAAATGTCTATTTAGGATTAAATTGTGAATTTTGTAAATTGAGGGGTCAAAATGTGAAATAAATGAAAGAAATGGGCTGCTAGGGACTTTATTGAAATTCGGCTAAGCATGAGTATGGTGAAATTTTGAATATTTTGTGTTTTGTGAAATACGGACTAAATTGTGAAAAATGTGAAATGTTAGGGGAAAAAGTATAATTTTCCCATTTATGTGTTTTTGGATGAATTTGAATGAATATATGATTAAATAAGTCAAATTTGTATTAATTTAGATCAAGAAAAGAGGAAATCAGATTTGGATCGGGGGAAATCTAAAGTTGTCGAATAATCGCTCCGGTCCGTTCATCTTTGTCCGAGGTAAGTTCATAAGTAAATAATTGTTGTTAAATTCATATGAAAATTTATTTAACTGTTTCGAATTGAATTTTAGTAACTATATATGTGTGCCAAATTGATTTATAATGAATATATGTGTATATGCCGAAGTGAATTAAGCACGAGAAAATTAATTAAGAGCTTGAATCGATCGAATTATGACGTCCGTAAGCTCGTACGAACCTTAGGAATAGTTAGGATACATATGTCATGACATATCGTGTAAGACCATGTTTGGGACATTGGCATCGTATATGATTTTGTGTAAGACCCTGTCGGGGACAGTGGTATCGATAGTTGATTACATGTAAGACCTCGTCTGGGACGTAGGCATCGTACGAGCTTTTTGAGCTATCCAAGTATCCTTATTGATTCTGAATGGTTCAACGGGAAATGTTAAGTTAAGATCGAATGTGAAATCGAGTTAAATGGTTCAGGTATGTGAGAAGTTATGTTCATGAAATTAAGGTAAGTTTAGTACTTGAAATGATGATATAAATTATGCATGTTATAAAAGGTGATTTATATGTACATGCGATTGTTTAAATTCGGCCAAGTGATATTATAATGTTAATATTCATGTGTTGATATATTTGCTTATGACTTACTAAGCTATTCAAGCTTACTGTGTGTGTTTGTTCATTGTTTTATAGATTTTGGAAAGTTAGTTACGAGCTCGGGGATGGTCAAGGAAGTCTGTCACACTATCGATCGTTATTTCAGTATTTTATAAGTTTGAAACTTTGAACATATGGCATGTATGGGCTTGTTATATTATGTTTGATTTTGAGTTGCATATATTGGGCCATTTGAAAATGGCTTAATCATTATGCTTAAGTTCGGTTATATATGTTCATGGTTGATATATTTGATGTGTTTGGTTTTGGTGATTCGGTAATGAGTAATGCAAGGCATGATGCATATTAGGCCATGAAATTAGCTTAATTTAGAAGGTGTGTTTTTCTTTGATGTGTTTGGTGTGATGTTTGGAGTTATAATTCGGCTTGTTAATGAGATAACTGATGGATGTATGTTTGGTATATGGTAGGTATTAAATTGGTTAAGTAATGTATATGTCATTGTCGGTATTTGTCTATTAGGTTCGGTTAGTGAAGGTAAGAAATGAATGTGCTACTTGACTGTTTTAGTTAAGTGTTTTGGAATAATTTCAAATGGTAATTGAGGATTATGATTTAGGTATGTTTTGGTTAGCTTATAATGAAATATTTAAAACTGTAAAATATAATGTTTATATTTGGCTAATGATAGGCAAATTATGCATAAATAAATATATGATATGTTTTGTTTATGATTTGGTTTTTAACGTCAATTTGATTAGTTTAAAGTTTGATTATAATTATGTGTAAAGTACTAGACGAATTAGTACTAATATGGTCCCATGGAATTGATTATTTATTAATGAAATGATAAATGGTGCACATTCATATTCTGCTAAAGATAAGTAATTGAATATATTTATAAATGATGCATATGACATGTTTGCATATGATTCGGTTTGTAATGACAAGAAAAATATTTGTATCATGAATGATATTTATTATAGGAGTTTTAATGCCATAATATTTAGACAATAAGTTCGGCTAATAGAACTATAATGTACTTATAAAGTGATGTGTTTAATTTGGGAGTTCGAATATGGCTCAATTGATAAGTACATATATGCAAAATTTTGTAATGAGAAAATGGGTATATTTGTTCTTATTGACTATTGCTAATGCTGCATATGTGAGTGGATATTAAGTTGTGTAATATGGCTCATTTGGTTTTAAAATGTGCATATGTATTGATTTCGAAATGGTATGTCTGATATTTAGCTATTGAAATAAATATCTTGTCACATGCTCAGTATACGTTAATTAACTACACATATTTGATTATTTTTAAGTACCAAATGATAAAATTTGTAATGGTATTAAAGTTTCTAATTTTTTTTTTTGAATGAGATAATTGTTTTAAATGTGGATGAATTTCGAAGTATGGAATGTAATAAATGTCTATTTGAGTTGTGATATGACTGGTAATGCCTCGTAACCCTATTCTGGCAACCGATACGGGTTAGGGGTGTTACAAACACTGCTCCGGCTTGTCAGGGTTTTGAACTAGAGCATTTGCAAGCTCTTAGTGGCAAGGAGTTTTGTGGTGTTAGAGGCGGTGATCCGACACATGCAGAGTATTGGTTAGAGGGTGTTGTTCGTATTCTCGATCAGATGAGTTGTTTTAACGAGGATAATTTGGGTGGTGTCGTACCGCTGTTAACGGATAAAGCTCACAAATGGTGGATGACTATCGACAGGGGTACTGCGCCAGATCGTCTGACTTGGGACTTTTTCTTAGCATCGTTTCAGAAGAAGTCTATGGGCGAGCAGTATCTCAAGGCTAGAAGACGGGAGTTTATGGATCTTGTTCAGGGTACTCTATCGGTGAACGAGTATGAGCCTGAGTTTGTTCGGTTGAGCCAATATGCTCCCAAGTTGGTGTCTATTGAGGTGAACCATTGTAAGAGGTTCAGGTTCGGGTTGGACTGTGAGATTAAGCTCTATCTAGTTGCTTAGAATACCGAGGTCTTTGACGAGTTAGTTGCTTTAAAAGAGACTTTGGGGAAGGAGCCCAAAGCTACTTCATCTAGAGCTGTTAAGAGGTCGACAGAGGCTACTTGTGGTTCTAGTCGTAAAGGTAAGAGAGGTCGTTTTGATAGATCTGGACGACATTTTACTGGTGGTCATGGTCAGGATAGGTAGGCTGTGAGAGTTCAAACTGGTCCTGCTGATCAAGAGGTTATTGCATGGCTGATATGTGAGCATTGTAGTCGATGTCATCGTAGTGAGTGATGGAGGATGACGGGTGCTTGTGTTGTTTGTGGTTCGATAGAGCACCATGTGAGTGATTGCCCGAGGAGAGCCATTGTTGTTTGTGATCAGCTTATTGCTGCTGCACCTGCTTCGGCTCGAGGGAGAGGTGTTGGTCAGCGTGGTGTTGCACGAAGTGGTGATGGTGATCAAGCCAGAGTTTATGTAGTGAGGGAACCCTAGATTAAAGAGGCCACTAATGTTATCACAAGTACTTTCACGCTTTAGTCTTTTCCTCTACTAGCTTTAGTTGATTTTGGTGTGACGAGGTCGTTTATCTTGAAAGACGTAGCTAGAGAGTTGGGGATTGCTATAAAGACATCTAGATTGAGTGTTACGGTTAAGAACCCTCTAGGTGATAGTGTAGTGGTGGATCGAGTTTATCGTCATTCTCTTCTGATGGTTTAGGGACAAGTATTCCCGGTTGATCTTCATGAGTTACCATTTTGGTGTTTCGACATCATTCTTGGTATAGATTGGTTGTCTAAGCATCAGGCTAAGGTGGATTGTGAGGAAAAGTTGGTGACTCTGTGTGGTGCTGGCGGTTAAAAAGTTGCTATTGTTGGTAAGAAGTTTGAGTTGTTATCGAATGTGATTTCTTCACTTCGTGATGAGAAGTTAGTCTGGAAAGGTTGTGAAGCTTATCTAGTCTATATCCTGAATGATGATAGTAGGGAGATAAGGTTGGATGAGATTCGGGTTGTCTGTGATTTTCTGGATGGATTTCCTGAGGAGTTGCCCGAATTACCGCTGAATAGAGAAATTGAGTTCAGTATTGAGCTCTATCCCGGTACTGCTCCGGTGACTATTGTGCCCTATCACATGGTAACTAAAAAATTGAAAGAGTTGAAGCTGCAGTTGCAAGAGTTGTTGGATTGTGGATTTATTCATCCGAGTGTGTTTCTGTGGGGAGCACCAGTGTTTTTCTTGTAGAAAAAGGATGGGACTTTGAGGCTGTGCATCAATTATTGCCAGCTGAATAAGTTGACCATCAAGAATAAGTATCTGCTACTGAGGATTGATGATATGTTTGACCAGTTTTGGGGAGCTTTGGTTTTCTTAAAGATTAATTTGAGGTCTGGGTATTATCAGTTGAAGGTTAAGGTTTCGTATATGATAAAGATTGCTTTCAAGACTTGATATGGTCATTACGAGTTTCTTGTCATGCCATTCAGGTTGACAAATGCACCTACCGTATTTATGGACATGATAAACTGAGTATTTCATCCCTACCTGGATCAGTTCATAGTAAGATATATTAGAGTATTCTCGATAAGAGGATGAGCACAATGAGCACTTGAGAGTGGTGCTGCAAGTTTTGTGAAAGAAGCAGTTGTGTGCGAAGCTGAGCAACTGTGAGTTTTGGCTTTGTGAGGTGGTTTTTCTGGGTCATTTCATTTCAGTTAAGGGTATTTGGGTTTATCCGAAGAAGGTTGAAGCGATTTTGGATTAGAAGCCACCAAGGACTGTTTCTGAGGTTAGAAGTTTCTTGGGGTTATTTGGTTATTATCGCCACTTTATCGAGGGGTTTTCGAGCATTGCTGCTCTTTTGATAAAGTTGCTTTAGAAGAACACTTCCTTTGAGTGGACTGATGAGAGGTAAAAGTGCTTTGAGAAGATGAAGTCGATTTTGACCAAAGAGCCTATGTTGACGCAGCCGGTATCCAGTAAGGACTATATGGTCTACAGTGATGCTTCTTATACGGGACTAGGTTGTGTGTTTATGCATTAGGGTAAGCTAGTTGCTAATGCCTCGAGGCAATTCAGTCTTCATGAGTGTAACTATTTGACTCATGATTTGAGTTAGTTGTCGTAGTCTTCGCACTCAAGATTTGGCATCACTACCTGTATGGCGAGAGGTGTATGATATACACCGATCACAACAGTCTTAAGTATCTCCTAACCCAGAAGGAGTTGAACTTGAGATAGAGGCGCTGGATCGAGTTGCTGAAAGATTATGATTGTGTGATCGAGTACCATCTGGGGAAGGTGAACGTAGTTGCAGATGCTATGAGTTGCAAGTCTCTGGTTGATTTGAAGGCTATGTTTGCGAGGTTGCCTGTCTCTGAGGATGGGGGTTTGTTGGTTGAACTTCAGGTGAGGTCAGTTCTATCGTAGCAGATTCGTGAGCGTTAGCCTTTTGATTAGAGTTTGGCTCGTCGGATTCGTTAGGTTTAGTCAGGTGTTCTATGATCTCAACTCTAATGGTGTTCTGTGTTTCCAAGGTCGCTTGTGTGTTTCAAGAGACGAGGATCTGAGGCACTCGATTCTTACCGAGGCTCATAGTAGTCCTTTTGCTATACATCCTGGTGGGAATAAGATGTATCAGGATCTTAGGGTTCGGTATTGTTAGCCTGGGTTGAAAAAGGATGTTGTCAACTTTGTTGCGAGATGTTTGGTTTGTCAAAGGGTGAAAGCTGAACATTAGCGTCCATCGGGTTTGCTTCAACCTATTCAGATTCCGAAGTGGAAATGGGACTGGATTACGATGGACTTCGTTTCAGATTTGCCTTTGACTCTAACACGTAAGGATTTGATGTAGGTGATGGTGGAGAGATTTACAAAGTCTATACATTTTATAGCGATCTATACGACTTTTTGTCTGCATCAGTTAGCTGAGCTCTACATCTGAGATTGTCCGTCTTCATGAAGTTCCTATTTTGATCATATCAAATCAAGATCCACGATTTATTTCGAGATTCTAGAAGGGGATACATAAGGCTTTGAAATTTATTAAGTTGAAACATGGTGATATGACTATTTTTTACTATGAGGCAGAATTTCTAAGGTTGAGCCGTTATGCACCTAGTATGGTGGCGTTTAAGCAAGAAAAGAGTTTTCATTTTTAGGAGGGACTGAGGTATGACCTTAAAGTTCAGGTAGCTCCGCACCAAGAGCATGTGTTTGAGGCTTTGGTTAAGAATACCAAAATTATTGAGGAGATCAAGCGCGCAGAGTGTGAGAAAAAGGAGAAATAGAGGGATCAGCCTAACAGAGACATGGGCTCTACTGGCCCAAACCCATGTCTTGTTAAGTGGGCCAGAGAGGCTAGACCACCGCAGAAAAAGGATGTAGTGGGCCTTAGGGAAGGGCAAAAGCAGGTTTTCAATATTGTCAAAGGCGTCATCTGGGCGAATGTTGGAGAAGAATGGGTGTTTGTTTGATTTGTGGCTCGATAGAGCATAAGATTAAAGATTATCCTCATTTGTATGATTAGATGCAAGCTCCAATTTAGGCTTAGGTCCCTGTTAATAGTCAAAATCAGAGGGGTAATCAGGGTGCTTAAAAGGGCCATAATCAGAACAGAATTGGGAATTGTAATCAGGGACAGAAAGCACTAATTCAGGGTATGAATAGGGCTAAAGCTAGGCAAACTGCCTTGGTGTATGCGGCTAGGCATCGAGAGGATAGAGATATGGCTAATGTCATAATAGGTACCTTCACTATCTATTCGGTGCCTTATTTTGCATTGCTTGGTATAGAGTCTACTCATTCTTATATTGCTTGTGATGTTGCTGTAAAAGTGGGGATTGAGGTAGAGAAAACTAAAAACATTGTTATTGTAGTCAGTCCTTTAAGATCATCTGTGCTTGTGAATAAAATTTATAAAATATGCCCTTTAGAAACTTAAGGAGAGATTTTTCCCACCAACTTAATGGAATTTCCTTTTAATGAGTTTGATCTAATTATGGGGATAGGCTGGTTGGTTGAGCACCAAGTCTATTTGGATTGTACACTAAAGAGGGTAATTTTAGTGACGAAGACTTGAAAGGAGATTTTTATGGTTGGGGAACGTCAAAATTATCTGTCCAATGTGATCTCTGCTATGGTAGCAAAAAAGATGATGCAAAAAAGGGTGCAAGGTGTTTCTGTCATATGTCCGAGATACAAGCATTGTTGATCCTTTTGTTGATAGCATTCGTACAGTAAGGAATTTTTTTTGATACGTTTCCCGAAGAACTGACGGGATTGCCTCAGGATCGGGAAGTAGAATTTGTATTAAATTGTTGTTAGGAACAAAACCGATGTCCATTGCTCCCTACCGCATGGAACCTAAAGAGCTTATATAGTTAAAATTTCAATTGCAAGAACTGTTGGATAGAGGTTTAATTATACTCACTATTTCACCATGGGGCGCACCAATTCTGTTTGTGAAGAAAAAGGATGGTACATTTCGGTTATGCATTGATTACCGACACTTGAACAAACTAACTATCAAGAACAAGTATCCTCTACCAAGAATTGACAACCTATTCAATCAATTCAGAGGTGCAACTGTCTTCTCTAAAATTGACTTGAGATTCTTGTATTACCAACTTAAGGTAAAAGAATATGATATTCCTAAGACTATCTTTAGGACTCGTTATGGACATTGTGAGTTTTTTGTCATACCTTTTGGGTTAAGTAATGCACCAGCAACATTTATGAATCTTACGAATCGTGTCTTTTAGCCCTTCCTTAATCAGTTTGTCATTGTATTCATCAACAATATTCTAGTATATTCCAAAACAGAATCTGAGCACAATGAGCACTTGAGGGTGGTCCTATCGATACTTCATGAAAACTAACTTTTTGTGAAACTCAATAAGTGTGAATTCTGGTTGAAGGAAGTTATGTTTTTGGGCTACGTAGTATCGACAGAAGGTATTCATGTAGATCTTAAAATGATTAAAGCCATCTTAGACTGGAAGCAATCGAAGAATGTATCAAAGATTCAAGGTTTTCTAGGTCTCGCGAGGTATTATCGAAGGTTTGTTGAGGGTTTTTCCTTAATAGTAGTCCCATTAACTAAACTGCTGAGGAAGAACACTCTATTTAAGTGGGGGAAAGAGCAGTAAGTTAGTTTTAAGAAGTTAAAAAATGTATTGATAGAAGCTCCCGTCCTAATTCAACCAGAATCTAGTAAGGAGTATGTTGTGTATAGTGATGCTTTGCATGTTGGGCTTGGATGTGTCTTAATGCAAGATGGTAAGGTAGTAGCTTATGCCTCGAGACAGCTTAGGCCACATGAATGCAATTATCCTACACATGATTTGGAGTTGGCAGCTGTTATCTTTGCTCTTAAAATCTGGAGACATTACTTGTATGGTGAGAAGTGTATTATTTACACCGATCACAAAAGTCTCAAATATCTCCTTACCCAAAAGAAACTTAACTTGACGCAATGTAGATAGATTAAATTGTTGAAAGACTACAACTATATGATCGAGTATCACCCCGAAAAAGCTAATGTAGTGGTTGATGCCTTGATTAAAAAGGCAATGTCTAACTTGAAGGCTATGTTTGCTCACTTGAGTTTGTTTGATGATGGGATTATCTTGGCTAAGTTGCAAATAAAGCTTTTTTGGATTCAATAAATCAAAGACAAGTAAAGTTTGGATAAATCTTTAGCAGTTCAGTTTAAACAAGTTGAGGATGGGTCAATTGAGGACTTTGGGATTAATTATGATGGAATTTTAGCTTTAAGGGCAGATACTATGTACCTAATGATCAAAATTTGAGATAATCTATACTTCAGGAGTACATAGCAGCCCCTATGCTATGCATCCTGAAAGTACTAAAATGTATCGCGACTTAAGAGAAGTGTATTGGTGGACGGGACTTAAACAGGAAGTAACGGAGTTCGTATTAAAATGCTTGACTTGCCAACAAGTTAAAGCTAAGAATCAGTTTCCATCAGGGTTTCTCCAACCAATTCGAATTCCACAGTAGAAGTGGAAGAGAGTGACAATGGATTTTGTTAGTGAGTTGTCTTTCACACCTACTAAGAAAGACTTAATTTGGGTCATAGTGGATAGATAGACGAAGTCTACCCATTTTATTCCTGTTTGCACTAACTATTCTCTTCAAAAGTTAGCTAAGCTCTATATTTCTAAAATAATGAGACTGCATGAAGTGCCAGTGTCAATTATTTCAAATCAGGATCCTTGATTTACGTCTCAATTTTGGAAGAAATTACACGAAGCTTTGGGTACTCAGTTGGATTTCAATACAACTTTTCATCCACAATCTATTGGTCAATCGGAAAGGGTCATTCAAATGGAAGATATGTTAAGGAGTTCTGTAATTGACTTTCAAGGTAGTTGGGAATAGAATCTACCGATGGTAGAGTACAATAATAGTTTTTAGTCAAGTATCCAAATGGCACCTTATAAAGCTCTTTATGGTCGTAAGCATAGAAATATTAAAATAATTATAATTAAAATTGTTGGGTTAAGAAATTAAAATTAAGTATTCGAGAATTAATTTAGTTAAAACAGAGTTTAAAAACGAGGTTTGATTTAGACATAATTTAGAAAATAAGTTTTAATTTAAAAGAAGGGCCTATTTGAAAAAGGGGAGAAACTAGAGATAGTTAAATGGGAAGTGGCCCAATTTTTAAAAATTGGTTGCCTATTTAACAACCCTCACCCTCACCCTCACCCTCACCGTCCCTTCCCTTTTATTTTCACATCTCATTCAAAAATTTTCCAAACACCAAATTAATGCCTTTCTCTTGAAATTAGTTCATCCTTTTTTAATTTTCAAGCTCTCTAAACACAAAATTCTTATTCAATTTTAAAGATTAATCACGTTTTCATCCTCAATTTCTCAAAAGGTCTTCACATGTTTTAGCTCAAATTAGCTCCATAACTCATCGATTTTGAAAAATTGAGGTGAGATTCTAAGTTTTTATAATTAAACTAAATGATCTGTTATTTCAATTTGGGATTTAAATGATTTAATCAAGATTTTAATAGATCAATTGATTTTAAGTTGATTTTTGGCTTGAAAATGGTAGATCTCGAATTTCTTAGCTAATTTTTTATTTTAAAGTGATTTCTAACTCATTTTGATCTAATTAAAATGTATTTGATCTTAATTTAACAAATCCTTAATGAATTTAAACAAATTGAACATTTTCCCTTCTTGATGTTCATATAAACTTGATTTTTCCAGAAAAATTAGATCTATGTTAGATAAAATTGATTGTATAGATCTGTAATTAGATTATATTTAGGATGTATGAAATTGAAATCTAAGCTTAGATACAATATTTGAGTGGTTAAACATCTATTTTGGCAAAACTAGCTAAGTTTTTGGTATAGAGGTTAAGAATCTGTGAATTGTGATTTTAGAATGATTTAATTGTTTTAACTGTTTTTTATAATTCCTTTGTATTATGTTTTATGTGTATGTAAAGTACCAACTCATTTGGGAGCCTCCACAAGGATAAAGGCAAACAAAAGCTTACTTGAGCTTTGTAATGGAAGCAAGTTGCTAAGGTGAGTGGTCTTGTGTGCTATAATTAATGCACAAATCAGTGAGGGATTAGGTGATCTAATCATCTAATCTAAGTCCTAAGAGTAATTGTTCTTACTTGAACTTTGTTATTTTATAAGCAAGCTTACATGTGTTGTGATATGTTCAAGTGTGTGACGTGAATATATGTGTTGAATATATGACTAAATATGCCTTGTGAATAGCTGGTTTTATGCGCATTTGTTATGAAAGTGTATTTAGCTCAATGAGCAAAGTGCTTACACTTGAGGTGCATTATGTGAAAGTGACAAGTGATATGGATATGATGTGTGAGTGTGCATAAACCAAAAAATTAATGTATGAAATGGATATATTAGCCTTGTGAACCTTTGAAAACATTGGATATAGTTGGCATGTCATAGGATTTGAGGAGTATATATGTGTTTGTTATTGGGACATGTTGTGGAATAAGAGGATGTAAAGCATTGCTCTATTTATGTAGCATGTTGGTGTATTGGAGAGTGTTAACTTCATGCTACACTTTATGGGTCCGATATAGACTCTATGAGTCAAGTGTGGAGTGATGGAGATCTATGTTTCCAATGAGTATTTTTAATATGTATTTTCATCCTCATAAGTTGCCAATGTATCATTATGATATAATATTAGTGATGTTATATGTTAAATGTGTCTAGCATACTTATTTTTAACTCTTGTATTTGTGGTTTATTATGGTATCTTGAGTACTCACTGAGCTTAGTTAAGCTCACACTCTTTTGTTATTATTTTTGCAGTGACATAGTTGGAGTGAAGTGGTGAAGTGAGCAAGTTGGTGATCCAAAGGCAAAGGCATCTTAGTTGTGTATGTGAAAGGATTTTTGGTTCATAATGGCAATGTGGGTGCAAAATTGAGGGACTAGATTTTACTTTTGTTTTGGATTTGTTATTGGACTTTCTACGGACTATTTAAGGACTTTTATACATTTTTTTGTGTGTGTTTATACTACTTGAATTATGCTTGAAGAATGCAGTAGTTGTGGATGGGCTGATAAACTGTCAAAAGTATTAAGGCAGTTCGTATAACGAGGTTCGCATAGGAGAGTTCGCATAGGCAGTTCAACGATAGGAGTTCATAAAGGCAGTTCGTGATAGGGGTTCGCACAAGAGAGTTCACATATCATAGTTCGCAAGGTATAGCTCGCATATTACATTGGTACGCACTTAGTCATAGGTTCTTATAATACGTAGCTTGCATGACATATAGGGTTCGCATAGCACATAGGGTCCGCACATCATAAGCTTCACATACATATAGGCTTGCACACAAAATAGGCTTGCATATAATATAGGGCTCTCTCAATGTAAGGGTTCGCACAATGTAAGGGCTCACATACATTATGTGATAAAGTATGCATACCATAATAAGTGTTCGCCTTAGGGGTTCGCCAAATGTGAATTCGCCAATCATAAGGGTTTGGCAGTCATAAGGGTTCGTTGGTGATAGGTGTTCACCAATGATAGTGGTTTTCCGGTCATAGGGGTTCTCCAGGTATAAGTATTCGCCGGTCTTAGAGTTCGTGAACTAAGGGTTCATAGGTGTCTATATGTTTACTTCTTTTTATAGTGTGAATTGATTTTTGTTGACATGATTAGAAAAACATGTTTTAGAAATTTTCATATATCAATTTCATTCTTTGAATTTCAGTATAGTAGTTTTAATTTCTTAAAGTGGTTTTTCTGGATATTTTGGAAAAATTATGATTTAGTCCTTAAACTTCGTTTTGGAATTAAGTTTTTAATCATTATTTTGAATTGAATTTTTCTCAAAGGTTTTAAAATAAAATGCCCAGGACACTGGTTAGTCCAAATTTATGACTTACATATTTAATGTTTACGATGTGTAAAATGACGATTTTACCCCTGGTCCTTTTTCTTTAGATTATGATGAACGAAGCATGTTTTAGGATTGTTTGTTTAAAAATCACTTATTTAAGCATGCTTTAGATTGGTGTGAAGATTGGTTTGTGGTGTGTTGGTTGACGGTAAAGAGAATCACGTAAGTGGCTAATGTGGCATTCTGAATTCGAATTGGTCCATTCCGGCCGAGTTTGGGTTCCACATTTTCCTCGATGGACATGTAAGAGAGAATGTTGTAAACCTATTGATAAATAAATGTTCATATAACTCTCAAAACTCGTCCAAGAATTTATGCTTTTATAACCCCCTAAAAAAGTTATAAAATACCTTAATTCTCTTATTTATGTTTTTGTAACCTATGGTGTTTATAGTCCATTAAATAGAGAGTATTATAAACTTTAGAGAGTATTATAAACTTTTGTATCCCAATTAAAGTTGAATTATCTTTTATTTTTATCTACTCTTCTCTCTTATTTTTACTATAAATCTCTTAGTTTTCATAAAACAAGACAATTATTTTAAGTATTAATATGATATTTTAGTATTAAATATTATTATTAAAATATTACTATTTGAAATAAGAATATTAAAATTTTACTTTTAATAAATATCAGTAAATATTTCATAATTAATAAGTAAATATTTATTACCAGATTTTTATTTGAAAAAATATATATATTTAAAAAAACACTTTTCATTTAATCATTCAAATATCTCTACTCCAAAACTTTTCATATTAAAAAAAAAAAATTTTCTGAAAGTCTATGAAACAAAATGGAACCTAATCATTTTAAAATTCACCCATTGGCATTAATTAATAATTTGATTATATTCTACAGACATTAGGAAATTTGATTATATATCATATCATACCAAACAGGGAAAGGCAGAAAATTTAAGTACAACCCAAGTTTTCATACAAGAGCTAAAGACACGTTTGATTTGAAAGGTTAGCCAGCCTCCATCCTCTGTATAGCATCTATTCTTCATGATACAGATACAAGCCAAGACCAAAACGAGCACATGCCCTGCAGAAAGCTATTTCCTCTGCTGCACTAACAGGATCTACCATGTTAATTTTGCTGGATGATACCGTGCCAGTTGATTCACGATGTGCCTGTATAAGAGCATTTACATTTGTTATAATGAAGCAACATGTAAATTTTCATGCAGTGATTGTTGATAACTTTCACAATCTTAACCATTTAGTCTAGTAACATTGACCGATGCTGTTTCATCAGTTGAATATCCACCAACTTCTCAAAAAGGAATTCAATATTCACAAACCGTGGATGATAAATGCTTAGTAACACCTACCTGTTTAAAATTCTCCCTTAGCTATAATAAATTCTCTATTTTCGACTTGAATTGATGAAAATTATTTGTATTTGATTCTTTAGAAAGAAAAATGAAATCAATGGTCACATAAAATAGTAATCTTCATTTATGGACTTCAAGTTGAAGATAAAAGGAAAAGCAGTCATAATCCACTTCCGACCATACATGTATTTTTACCAGACATGCTTTTATTGTTTTGATGTAAAAGACGAGCAACTAAAACAACTTTGTTTGTATATAAACTGGCACAAGCCTAAGAACCCCTTCAGAGAAAGAGCAGGTAAAAGGAATATACCAAAGAACCAGGTCAAGAGCACATATATAGTTTTAAGGTAGAGGGACCAGCTGTCACCAACTCTCATCCCAAATGAACCAAAAAATAAAAATATGCATAAAATGCACATGCTTGCAAGTCAGGTTGATGGAGGCAGCAGCCTTTCACAGAGGGTAATACTTCTTTTAGGAGTTGGAAAGGGTATCTCTGTATTCTGTCCTATCAACAAAAATGAGGCTGGCAAGTTGGTGCTTTTACCCACAAGATGTTACAAAGTATGTTATTGAACCTCGGTGTGAGTGTATATCTGTCCAATATAGATAGGTTCAATTCTTTCCAAGTTTTTTCATATATTTGAAGGGTTATTGGAGGATAATATCCCCATATCTATGTTGGAAATGCAGATGTGGGTGTTGAAAACAGATACTTCAATGAATATGAAGAGTCAAACAACATAAGTCACAAACATCCAAAAGTATTCATAAGAATTGAATGAAAGTCACTAAGTTATGTGATTCAAGTAATTTAATTTTTCCCAAGTTTCCATATATGAGGATAAAACACCAATAACCATATCCATTTGATATAAGTCACCTTCAAGTAAAATGATGAGTCGCAACCTAGCTAACGACAACAATGAACAGAAATTCAGTTTATTATATTATGTTCTGGATGGAAAATAGGATTTGGATTGGGCTAGCATAGCAAAATCTCAAATTTTGGTAGTTGCTAAAATTTGAGCGAGACATCAACTACTGGAATTTTTGGAGGCGGGTTATGATGGCTTAATTGACAGGTCCACAGGCTTTTGATGACATTTTGAATTTTCTTTAGTATAATGCAGAAAAATTGTTAGTGTTTGCCCAACTAGGACGGTACGATTACAATAAATGTATGGTAAAAGATTCTGCCGTTTCAAAACACTTCTCCACGGTTATGACAGATTTCTGAACAATTCCCTCACAAAATCAATGCCATATGAGCCTTCATTAGTTGGGAATAAAAGAAATACGGCAGTTTCACTAAAAGATCGCCCTAAGGAAAAATATCTCAAGGGTGATATTAGTATTTGTCCTTTCCACTAGGGATAATTTGGGATTTTGAGAATAGGTTGAGGTTTACAGGCTTGTAACCATATATTTGAGCAAAGCTACTTCCAAGGACTTTGGGTTATGAATTTGTTATGAAAACATCAGCAGGCAATGACAACCGAAATGAGCTGGAGTATAGGAAAATACACAGCCAGACAGAAAACAGTTAGCACCAGCAGACATTCAGAGGTATATGCTAGAACGGAGCTGAAGGAAGAAAGAGTCGGGCACAATAACCTGCTGAGCAGGCAGAGATTTAACTCATAGATTACATTTTGGTCGCAACAATTCTGTTCTATATTGGACAAGTGTTATTCCCTTATTTGGTTTATGTTCAACCATTAGTTGAATATTTTCTATGGAAGTGTTATACATAAGCACTGTGTTTGTAAGAAGGCACGAATGGAATATCAGAATTCTTCTTCCTATCTTCTTCAGCCATAAAAGCTGGGAAAGCATCAAAAAAAGGATATGATTGAAGGAACACATCTCACTACGTTACATGAACAGGTACAAACCTCATAGAATCAGCTAGAGGCGTTTAAGCAAAATAGTCAGGTGTAACTGTACCGGCATGTTTCTATATTACCATTTTGGATTTGTAGATATTTTTAAAAAATATATATTTATTATATAAAAATATTATATAAATGAGATTTAATAAGTTCCAAATATATACTCATTAAGAAACTTCACAATTATAATGCAATCAATTCATCATTCAACAAATAAAAAATAAAAAAGACAAAAAAACCATCCTACAAATTATTCTTGGAATTCATTTTACTAATTAAAAAATAACAAGATATTAGTTTCTTATATTAATATTTATATATATTATAATTGAATTTAATTATGTTAATGTACTTTTATCAAAATAGTCATTTAACTTGCATGAAATCAAGCCAGCCCAAATTCAATTAAAATAATGTATTTTTTTATGTATTCATAGGTTTTGTAACAGGTGCACATTATTTCCAGCCAGTGGGGACGGAATGGGGTGAAACGCACCAATATGACCAATACAAGTCAGAATTTTCACCAAAACAAAAGTCTAGTTTGGGTTTCCAGTTTAACAGGGCATACAATCAGTACTGGAAAAGATTTCACTACCATGCTTTTAAGGCAACTGACAACACTGTTCCGTACTGGTGGAAAGAGTAAAGAAGGAGCATAAATGATAACTGGTCTGAGCTCTGAATAACTAAGAGCATTTGGACACAAATTTCTCCAATACATTCTCGGTATCTTATAATTCTAAATCTAGTCAAAGACCAGAAGTTATTAGTCAGCATACTTCCAAGACCTACTTGCCAATATTGCAGCATAAATCTTTTCTTTGCTACCGATTGCCAATAAGGTGATAGAGAGATTAGCTTAATTGAGATTTTATTTTGTTACTCTTGCAGTACTTTTGGGGCATAATAGTAATATTTAATTGAACAAAGCTTACACTTAGTATTTTAAACATTACACTTGAATTTAGTATCTCATTGTACTTTCCTTATACTATTAAGTTCTGCTTTTTAAGTCAAATTCATTAGTTTTGTGTTAGGAGTTTAAGTATTGTCTCTAAAGTCCCATCTAGAATAGGTGTTCTAGTTCTTTTTAATCTATATAAACATCAAAGTGACCTTTCTTCTAAAGACAAACTATGATATATATATATATATATTGCATCATTGCTATTGTGATTGCGTGAAACCTAGATTTTCTTTCTTCAATGACTGTGATGCATGCAGATGCAGTTAAGGAATTCTAGGTTTCCAATTGATGCTTATTTCCCCTTTATTCACCATTGTATGATGCAATTGCATAACTCCAGGTTTGAAACTTCCGGATCTTTTGCTTTTTGTTTCTCTTTCTCTTTAATCAAAATTTCCTATTTTCTTGAGAAATCCATAATCTTACCATTACTATCATAAAAGCTAGCTTCATGTATCAGTCTTGCTGCACTCCAGTATAGAAATCACCCTACAAGAACCCGCAACAAGTTCCATGGCCCCATTATCTGACCAGTGAATCTTTCGTATCAATACTAGTTTCAGACAAAAAAGAATATGTAACTAACCCTAAGTTCCACAGCGGCACAGAGTTCTGCAACATAGTATACCACGAAGTAATCCACATACATTATCTAACAGGAAGTCTGAAACCATGGAACTAATATGACATAAATATTGAAGGGGAAACAGTAGTTGCACAGTATTTTTCTGTTTTCATTTCTCAAATAACTTAAAGATGACACCAAATTGTAATAAAATTTGATAGAAAACCGTAGTAATATGGAGAAGCAAAGATAGGGAGAAAGAAGTTAACCGACCTCTCCGTCAGAACCTCGAATGGTGAGTCGATACACAACAGTAATGGTTCCATTGTTGGCGAATATAACATCACGTACTTCTCCACACCACCCTGTGTTGAATTCACAAATTGATTTGAAGGTAGATATTTAAAAAGAAATTAAAGTGAAAACAAAAAAGGCAAAGGCAAACCAGGGGCGTAGAAGCTCAACATGCGATTGGCATGGTACCTGGGGAGATGAAATTAGATCAGATGAATTGGATGAGGTTGAGAGATTGAAAACAAAACAAAAGCTAGCAGAAGTACCAGGGGAGGAAAGTGGAAGAATTAGGCGGAGACTTGATGATGTTATGAGGGATACGCTTATTGAGGTCGCGCAGGATTTCAATAAGAGGGCGAGTGATGCAGGAGGAGTTGGAAGGCGAAAAAGACTTCTCCAGAGGCACTACATAGTTTGAATCAGGGACACCCTTTTTCGCATCGCAGTTGCTGTTATTATTATTGCTGCTGCAATGGAGACGACCAAGGAATGGCTCTCTCCCCCAGCCCACACCCCCAATTACCAACCGCCCGTTTTTATTATTGCTATCTGACAATTGTGAGAGAAAGACGCCGCCGCCGCATCGCAATTGTAACGCCATTTTCCAATTCCAATGCTCATTCCTTCATATTCCATTTATTCGCTTGCTTATGCTTACAGCTAACCTTACCAGTCACAGTGCTACCCCTACCTACCCTACCTACCAACTCTTCACTTTCAAACAGTCAAAACCTACTTCTTTTCTTTTCGTTTCTTTTATGGGACTCCACCTTTTTAGTTTCCTTTCTTTTCCTCTGAATTTTAGTTAAGAGGAGATTAATTTTTTTAGGATAAAAATTAAAATTATATATAAAGTATGATTTAATGTGTAGATGTATACATAAATTTTGATTTTATATATAATTTTATATATAAAATTTTAATTTAAGTTAATTCTTGTATATTATTAATACAATTATTGATATAATATTATTTTATATTTATATATTCCATATATAAAAAATTATATTTATCTAATATAAAAATCAATTGATATGTTTATTTCTTTAAATATGTATAATTAAATTAAAATTAAAATTTTAAGGATACATTTGAACCACAATTAGAGTTTCACATGTATAGTTATACTAAATTAAAGTTCATGTATATAATTGCACATTAAACTAAAGTTTATGTATATGAGATTTATCCCAATATAAATAAAATACTATTATGATATTTTTAGTTATTTTATTAATAATTATTTTATTTTTTTTAAATATTAAAAATAAATTAAAATTTCTAAAAACATAAAATGTATTATAACATCATTTTATATTTATATATTGCATACATAAAAAAATTATATTTATCTAATATAAAAATAAATTGATGTATTATTATAAAAATTTTATATTTCAAAAATTTTAATTTAATTTTAATATTTTTAAAAAAATTAGAATAATTATTAGTAATTAAAAATATCAAAATAATATTTTATTTATATTTTAGGGCCTAAATTAGTTATTAACCCTTTAAATTAACAAAATATAATATATAAGTGACAAAATTATAATAATTCGATAATAATGACTATTATATAAATTTTAAAAGTTTAATACTAATCTTAATCAAAATTCAAAACAACCGAGTTTACCCTTTTTCCTAATAAAGTCCCATAGCTCTATTATTCAATCGGGCTACGTAAACAAACTTGACAAAACTAAAGCAGCAAGCCAATAGTCGGGCCTTATTAAGCCCAAAAAAGTGTGACGAGGAGGCTAAGTAATATATAAAAAGAGTTGGGATATGTTCAAAAGCTTAAATAATCAATAGCAAATGCCAAAAGAATAAGTAAGTTTTATAGCAGTAAGTTCTACAATTGTATAATGTATTGCATATATGTTTTGGTTGAAATCATCATTTAATTATATAAATAGAATGTAATTTGATTTTAATTATTCGAATAACGAATATGACGTTTTGTAATTCGAATTTAATAATTAAATTGAGTATAAAGTGTTACACAGTTGATTAAAATTTTGTAAAAATATCTTTAAAAAATTCATTTACTTTATTCAAAGGAAGGACTGAATGTAAATGGTTAAGAGAAGGGTTTTCCTTCTCCTCTCTAATGCTTGAACCACACCAAAAGAGAAAAAAGGATGATGCTTTTATTTTCTTTCCACTTAATTTCCTATATATACTATAATTAGTGATTTGATTAATAGAATTGAGCATGATTAACTTATTAATTTAAGTCATATATATATATATATATATACACATTTTAATTATAATATGCAAACTAAGGGATATTATCATCATCTCCCACTATCTCATAATAATAATGGTTAAATAACCATTAGGTCCCTTTAGTTAATTGTCAATTGCGTTCTAAATATTTTTTAATTTAAAATTTAATAGCGATTGAACTTTTTCAATTTAGTTTTTGAATTTTAATAAATTATTTTATCGACTAGATTTCTTAGTCGTTCTTTAATATATTTTTTATACTAATTTAGTAAATCCTCTTATTATAATCTCACGAAATCAATTTACGAATTTGGGTTCTGAAATCACAGTTCTTGATACTAACTAGAACCGGGTCATTACATGTGGCATATCCATAATATTGACACATGAACTTTCAATCATATAAAAACAAATCATTTTAAAAATAAATTGAGATCATTTTTATTTTTAAAATAATTTAAAAAATAAATTGGAATAACTTTCATTTTAAAAATGATTTAAAATTAAATTAGGATAACTTTCTCTCTCTTTTTTTCATTGCTTTAAGCATTAGTAATTAAACCAAGTTAACAATTATTGTTTTCATATTTAACTTAATTTTATCCAAATTACTAATTCTTTATAATTATAAAATGCTTATAAAATATATTAAAAATTATTACAAGAAATAAATAAATAAAACATATTTAAATAAATACACATGAATAATTCGTGGATCGTAACGTAAAAAATCTAATAGTATATATAATAAAACTAATACAAAATATATTAAAGTTAACACAATCAAAAAAGTTGAAAACAGTTGTGAAGTGCTGATTGAGTAAACTTTTAAACCTGTGTTAAAGGTACTAATTTATTTGATTAAAAAAAAAAAAAAAAAGAAGTATCTAATAGGAAAAGGAATATAAGTATTAAATTAAATTTCATGTTAAATTCAGGTATCATTTGGTACGGTAACCCTTTATTTTACTAGCTCTCCCTTGACAAGGTTAGAGAGCCGGTAAGGAGAAGAAATAAAAAGAAAAGATCGGCTAAATTAGCATTAAATGCTTTTTTTTTTTTAATCAGGTCTTTTCTTATTGAGAAATATGTGGATTTTAGAAAAAAATAGAAAGTGCATCTAGTTGGACGCATTTTTTTTAATTGTAATTTTTAATTTTTTTAATATAATTAGTAAGTTCGATTCCTCTTTCACACACATTAATATTTTTTATTTTATACTGTTTTAATCTTTTATTATTATTATTTGTAATTAATATTTTTAACATATCAATTTCTTTAGATTAATATTTTTAACATATCAATTTTTTTAGTTAAATAGTTAAATATAATAATTTCATCATTGAGATCTAAATTTAATTCCTTTTTTTAAATATATATGTAATTTTCATTTTATATTGTTTCAAGTTTTTTTATTTTTAATTAATAAATATATTGTTTTAAAAAAATATTTTAATTCATCTTTTTAATTAATAACTCTGTTATTCATAAAATCAAATAATAAATATGTAATTATATAATAAAAATATATTATTTACATATATAATTTTATTCATAAAATCAAATAATTATTACAAATATGATTATTTTTATTAAATATAATATATATAATTTTTATATGTGTGATATTTATTTTTCAATCCATATTATGAGTGCAGTAAATTTTAGTATTCTATATTTTTGTATGTGTATTTAAAATATTTCACATATAAAAATATTTGAAATATCATACTCATAATTATATTTGAAATAATTGTTTCATTTTGTAATATTAGAAATCATCATACCCACAATATACATGGAGAAAATAAATATTTGACATATAGTTATTATATATAAAAAAATTTAGTTGATGTTTATATTATAGATAAATGAGTTATTAATTTCAAATATTTTTAACATAATAATATATGTAATATGTAACAGCCTGTTTTTAGTTAAATCGAAACATTAGTTTCGGGACCACAAATCCAAAGTCAAAATAATTATTTTATTATTATTTTGAGGTCTACAGTATGATAATATGATTATGTGAAAATTTTGTTAAGAAATTTTATCATTTGATTAGTCAATTTGATAAAAAGGACTAAATCGCGTAAAGTGAAAATTTTGAGTTATAATAGCTAAAGGTGTGTAATAGCTATAGAACCTTAAATTTAAGGTCCTTAAGTGATAATTAGACCATTTATGTTGATAATGGATGATAATGACTTGGTATTATTGAAATTTTGATTAAGTGATAAGGTTAATTTAGGTATTTGGTAAATATATGTTAATTAAATAAAACAAAAGCAATTTTATTCATTATCTTCTTCATCTAACCGTTTGTAACAAGGAAAAGAGCCATTTTTAGGGCTTGAATTTTGGCAAGCTATTATCTTTCAATTAGGTATGTATTTGTCCCGTTTTTAATTATTTCTACGTTTTTGTGATCGTTGCAACTAGGTCTAGCTAGCCCAGGGACTAATTTGCAAAATTTTTAAATATTTTGAATGATGTCATTGATGAATACATGTGTGTTTTGATGTTTGATGATAGGTTATGAATGTTGGTTGTGAATTATACAAGTTTTATAAAGTGATTTTTAGTGAAAATGCAAATTAGGGATTAAATTGTGAAATGTGGAAACTTTGTGGTTAAAATGTGAAATAAATGAAAAATATGGGCTTCTAGGGACTAATTGAAACTTGGGTAACATGGGTTGTGATTGAATTGCTTAAAATTGTGTTTTTATAAAATAAGGACTAAATTGTAAAAGTGGTGAAATAATAGGGGCAAATGTGTAAAAGTGCTTTAAAGTGTGTTTTGGACTAAATTGAATAGAGGGATTATTAAATAAGCTAAATTTGATATCATATAGATCAAGAAAAGCGAAACTCGAAGTTAGATCGGGGGGAAAATAAAGTTATCGACTAATTGACTTATTTCGCCATTTTTACATCCGAGGTAAGTTTGTATGTAATAAGCATTGTTATAATTATGCTTTAAATGCTTTGATATTACATAAATTGTGTATTTAAGACTACAGTTGTGTTTGGAGATGATTCGGCTAATTATGGGCACTTAGTGTGCGAAATCGAGATAACTTCGGTTATATATTGCACTTAGTGTGCGAGATTAAGATAGCTTCGGTTAGATATATATATTGGCACTTAGTATGCGAAAGTAATACAGCTATGACTGTTTATTTGGCACTAAGTGTGCCAGTTTCCCAAGTATCCAAAAATATTTCGAATAGTTTAACGGATATGTCAAAGATGTGAATGAGTATGAGTTAAATACGAGAAGGTACATACATGAACTGAGTAATATACTAAAAGGATGAAAAATTAAGGAAATTATATCTAAATTGATGGATGCAAATGTGGTAGGTTGGTGATAGATTATGAGATATGTTATGTTATGTTTTTTGGCTTTATTTTAGTTTATATGATGAATTGATATAAATGCTATACGAACTTACTAAGCTATAAAGCTTACTTTGTGTATTTCTCTGTTTTTTATAGTGTTTCCAAAGCTAGCTCGGATTTGGGGACCGTCGGAGATCGCTTCACACTATCCAACTATCACTTGGTGCTTTTGAAATTAAGTTTTGGGTCATACGGCATGTATAGAGACTTTGGTCAATATGACATATGTTTTGTTTGTGAATTTAGCCATTTGAATTGGTTTGTAAATGTTTATGTTGGGATTGTATATATAGCCATGTGAGTTGGCTTATATTGGTGATTTTGATGATGCATATAACTGTGCAAATGGCTTTTGTTTTGAGTTTGGTAATTGAACTATGTTGTGTGATTAAGGTTGGATTCATGGTGCTTATTGATAATAGGTGTAACACCCTAACCCGTATCCGTCGTCGGAACAGGATTTCGGAGCATTACCTAAACTTTCAGAACATTTTACGAATAACTTATACAAAATACTATTTATTAACCGAGATTATTCAAAATGTCCCTTAATTGGACCCTCGATGCCTAATATAAGCATTAGAATCGAGTCAGGACTTAATCAGGAACTTTAAGAATTTTTCACGACTTTTCAAAAATTTTCCAAGGTGCAGGGCTCACACGCCCGTATGGTCTAAGGGACATGCTTGTGTGACCCTAGGACACGCCCGTGCTGGAGGCTGTGTACGACCCCGTGTAACTCTCTAACTTATGCACACGGCTATGCCACACGCCCATGTTCTAGGCCGTGTGGTTAATTAATTCAATTAGAAATTAGGTGTAGGTTTCACATGGCCAAGACACACGCCCGTGTTCTAGGCCGTGTAGCACACACGGCTGAGACACACGCCAGTGTCTCTGCCTGTATGCTCAATTCTGAGCATTTTGTTTCTTAAAATTAAAGTGCAGGGGACACACGGCCTAACCACATGCCCATGTTACTGTGTCAGTGTGTCACACACTGCCTAGACACACGCCTGCAGTGTGTCGCGCGTCATGGACAAAATGAAGCCATTTCTAGCTTCATTCCTCACCCAAAATTTCATCCAAGATCTGCACTTGAAACACACATCCAATACCAGCCAACCCAAACATTAAAATTAAACAATTATATCATTCATCATGGCATACCATTACATGCATATGTGTCTAAAAACTTACTTTGAATTAACTTAGGCATTAACATCATTTGATCACATAGACTTAACATATCACATATGATTATTCATAATAACCTACTTAATCATACCAAAATAACCATTACTAGCCATTCCAATGGCTAGATTACAAGCATCATTAATATGCCACTAATGGCCAAGTTGTCCTATACATGCCATTATACCAAAATCACTACAGGAAAATAGACTTTTAGCAGCGTTTTTTTTTTGCCTTTAGCGGCGTTTTTAAGCGTCGCTAATGCTTTTAGCGGCACTTTCCCAAGCGCCGCAAAAAACGTCACTATATGCAGCACCGCAAAAGTTCGCGGTGTTTTTTCGCAAAAAACGCCGCTAAAGACCACGACTTTTAGCGGCGTTTATATAAAAAACGCCGCTAAAGGCCAGGACCTTTAGCGGCGCTTTTCCCAAAAACGCCGCTAAAGTCATGGCCTTTAGCGGCGCTTTTCCCAAAAACGCCGCTAAAGATCATGGCCTTTAGCGGCGCTTTTCCCACAAACGCCGCTAAAGGCCATAAAATTTTAAAAAAATTAAATTATTAAAAGATCATGAAAAATATAAAAAAATTAAAATTCATTATCAAAATATTGAGAAGAATAATGTCCATGATTTAAATATAAAAATTTTCTATTAAAATTCATTATCAAATTAAAATAAAAATAAAAATATAGAATCAAAACTAAAATAAATAATAAAAATTAGATTAAATATAAATATAGAATCAAAATAATAAAGCACCAAACTTGTATACTTACCATTATAAGTCACTAAAAGCAAGAAAAACGAAATGACTTAATTCATGGAATTCACGGATGTTCAAAACTAGAATCCACAATAGATCGAAAAGCTCCTCAGGTTTATTGAGAAAGTTTCAAATCCGAACCAGTGAATTCCAACTTCCCCTACACCATATAAAAAGAACATTGCTTTACACTAAAACTAGCAGATTATATTAGAACATTGTTTACCTTAAAAATATGTATAAATTAAAATCAACTAAGGCTAAAATACGAGGAAGTGCTTTGACACACACAACGATAAGTATAAAGCACGATCGATGCCATCTCCTTCCCATCCTGGATAAGTGTGTTCTGCCATGCCATCAAATACAAGATCGTAGACTAAAACAAAACACTAAAAAGTTTATCAAAATTTTGCAATTAACTTTAGACTCTAACTAGCTTGGGCAAAAATAAGTATTTATGCATATAAGCAAAAAGGAGAAAAAATAAAATAAATTGACATACAAGCTGATTGAGAGCTTTTGTGTCCTCTGTAAAGAGCGTAAACGATAAGCGAAGTAATCATGATGTGGTTCATATTTCTGTCCAACTTCATAGTGGAGAACTTGAAGAACTTCTCCATGCTCAGTAGATTATGAAATTATCCAACTCATCGAAAAGAAAAGAAAAACAATCACCAAAAGAAAGAAGCAATAATTGGAAAAACAAGGAATTAAATTGAAAATAAAAAAGCACAAGATCTTTTTATGATTGAAAGTGAGGTTGCTAGAAATTAAATTGAATCAAAACCCAACCAAGAAATTATTGAAAAAAAAAAGAGTATAGTAAAGAAAACGAAATTCATCATTCATAATCTTTGTTAATATTTTATTTATTTTCACTATTCAATTTTCCTCAAGTATCTTCTCCATTTTTTTATCATTATCAAACAATAAAAAGAATTCAATTTATAATTTATAAATAAATAAATAAATAATCAGAATTGAATTCACATATAATGATAAATCAATAGCAATGATTTTAAAAAAAATAAAATTTCTTATTAATGTTTGGCTGATGAAGATTAATATGTATGATCATTCCAGTTCCAATAATTTGGTTGGTATATATTCTAACATGGTAATAAATTTCTTTAAAAAAAAATAGAACTTTAATTTTGTTTTCCACCCCTATAAGGAACTGTGACTGAAATTGAGTTTGGGATTCTGGGAAAGTAGTTCAACTCAACTCCACTCCACTACTCCAAGTTTGCATATAGGTATTTAGTGAAATATAAATGAACAAAAGCGTTGAAGGCTTTTTGAGTTAGCTTGGCCACATTCAAAGACCACAAATTATTTCGAGCTCAAGAATGAGATTACATAATCATTCTCTTTAACTTATATGATCACCATATACGGCATGCATCTCTACGTCAAATCAACAAAAAGTGTCAAATGTAACAAAAGCAATTTTGTTTCCTATGTTACATCGGTTCGATAGTGTTTCAAAGCTTCCTATCATCAAGTTTTCTATGGCACGGCACAACAAATGATCCATATGCAAGTCTTAGCATCAAGAATACATATCAAAGACTCTACAATTAAGAAAATCAACAAAAGCATGTTCCTAACTTTTACCCCACCAAAAGTTCCGAATTGGTCATTCCCCTTTCTACAAGTATAGGACACTTGCTAACTAATAAACATTTGCTATAGAATCCTAGAAGCAGCCTCATGATTAAAAAAAATTTCACATTCACACTAGTCATAGGTCATATCCCAATACGTTTTACATATATATATATAACCTTAGCTAATCCAGTAAATATCTGCTTTTTCAATACCCATGTTCCATTTTTCAATGGTATAAACAATCAATATTATTTCTTAACCCAACAAATGTTTAAAGCTTAGAAAAGAGTCCAAACAAGATCAAAATCGATCTGATTCAAGACAAAAACACTAGAAGCTTGATTCAAGCTCGGGCATAATTCAAGATTCAGAAACATATATAATTAACCAAAAAGATAGCACTCATGAAATCAATTTGACCTTAAATCTAAAATATTAACAAATGAATAAGAAATTAAATGAAAACGAATATTCACCTTCTGCATCATCTTCATCCTTGACATCGTCATCATCGCCGTCGTCATCTTCAACTACTGATTGTTCAAGGTTGCTCGGACTATGAATCGAAAATAATAAAAATAAATAAATAATAATCAAGAAAAGAAAAATAAAATTTATTTTGGGAAAATGAAAAGGGGAAAGAAATTACATGGATTTTCTCGTTGATCGAGATGAGCGGCGAGGATCTCTTCGACCTCTTTGTCTCTTCGCCACAAAATTTAAGGGTTGGAATAACATGGTTTATCGGCATAACCAAGGATTTCCTGTTCTTGTCATTCCAAGCACCACATACTATTAACTTCAAAGTACAGATGAAACCTAAACAGAAAAGTGATGCCTTATCAAGAAAGTGTAAATGTTAGAGAAAAGATTATATCAATTACCCATATCATCTTCTTCACTTATAATCAATCGCTTTCTACAGATCGATAATTATCGTGCAATTTTGATGAATAGCTTTCTTCAAGATGTTTCCCAATATCACGAATACAAATTTGAAACTATGAAATCAAGTTTTAAAGATAACTTTTGAATATATTAAGATGCTCATCTATACCCAGAATATGGAGTTTTAAACCAAGTTTGCCAAATAAACTTAATAAATATATTTCAACTCTTAGAGCCTTTTACCTTTCGGTAAACTTTTCCTCTTCTATTGAAAGTTTGCCTATAAGTATCCATTTTCCGGATATGAAACATGAATTTCTCAATCTGCATTAACACCATGACCCGTAAATTCAATGAGAAAATATAAGAGATTTTAGGCGACAAATTCATACAGAAAATCAAGAAATGGCGAACTGTAATGGTTCAATTGATCTCAAACTCCGTTCAAGAATAGTATCATTTTTCACTTTCCCAGAACAACACAAGTGAAGATAAAACCAAAAGAAAACAGACAGGAGAATTAGAAGTCCACCTTCTACAAATAGAACTCAAGATAAGATCTCAAAAAAATTAAGCCCTAGAAACAAAATATATACTAAAACATGAAAACTAAAAGCTTAGAAATATTTTTTATGATCAACAAAGAAACCCTAGAAACAAATAGCTAAGTCCAAAAAGCCAAAATCGTAAAAATTCAAAACCAAAGTAAAAGGAGAAAGATAAAGAGTGTCGAAATCATAAAATTACATCATCAAAGATCATCGGCGTTTTCTTCAGGGACGATGTCATCATCTTTGTCGAGGCGTTGGCGGAACGAGCAATAGCTTCAATCTCCTCCTCATTGTCTTCTTCGCCGTTG
This sequence comes from Gossypium anomalum, assembly GCA_025698475.1. NCBI lineage: Eukaryota > Viridiplantae > Streptophyta > Magnoliopsida > Malvales > Malvaceae > Gossypium > Gossypium anomalum. Next base: position 59,734,970 of record CM046961.1, read on the forward strand.
ACATGAGCGTTCATTCGCTCCTCTTCGATGAACACGAAGCATTGTACGCTTCTTCATCTGAGGACGCCGCTTCAACGATTTTGCCATCTCTTCTTCAAGTTTATCAGAACTTTTTTTCCCTCTTTTATTTTCTTTCAATGATAAATGAAAATGAAAATAAAACAAAAGAGAATCAAAGGGACTTTGGCGACAATCAATGGTATTTTGATTTGGGGATTTTGGGAAACCGATTTGAAGATATCGAATTAGGGGAAATTTTAGGGGATTTGGAGATTCAAAGTTTGGAGAACCAGACGTTCGGGGGTAATCTGAATTGGGGAAAGTAAAAGGAATTTGGGGCTTATTTTTTGTGGCATTTTTAAAAAACGCCACTAAGTATGCAGCCCAATAATTTTTTCTTTTTTTTTTCTCTTTATTATTATTATTATTATTATTTACTAAAATGGTTAAATTTTAATTTGGTCTCTCTAATATATTTAAATTTCAGATTTTTTTGCATATACTTTAATTTTTAATATCATTTATTCTATATATTTTTATAATATCATTAATTAATCCAAATAGTTAATATTATTAACTTTTTGATTAAAACATTACATGATAATATATAATTGGATAACATGAACTCAACCTACAACTTTACACACAATACTAGGACTAATAGCAGAATTTAACCAAACATATATAATTGCTATCATTTGAGTGATCATGACTAAAATTTTAAATTTTGAAAAGTATAAAAGATAAAATTGATCGATTTGAAAAATACAGGACTAAAACTAATCAAATTAAAATATAATGACTAAATTTTAAGTTTAAATTTCACTTAAATAAATTAAGTGTAGAGGAATTAATTTGAATTGAATTATTTTTAATATATCAAAATATTTTTAGATTAAATCTTAAACCATTTAATATATATATAAAGTTTATCTATTATCTCTTAAATAATTTAAACTATAATCATAAGTTTAATATATTCAAATTAATATTATCTCTTTTACAATTATATAAGAAGTTGTTTAATATATAAATTAAAAAATACTAATTAATCTAAACCCTAAACCTCTTAACCCCTATCCCATAAACACTAAACCTTAAACCCTTAACCCTTAACCCCAAACCCTTACACCTTAAACTCTAACCCTAACCCTTAACCCTTAAATCATAATCCCTAAACCCATAATTCATCATAAACCTTCAAATACTAGTTAACTCCTAAACCTTAAACCCTAAATTATATATCTTAAACCATAGTTAACTTATAAACCTTAAACCCTAAACCATATATCTTAAACCATAAACATTAAACTATAATGATAATTAATTCATTATTTTAAATTCAATACTATCTCTTTTACGATTATATAAGAAAATATTTAATATATTGTATAACCATAAATTTTAATAATTATTATTTTAGGGGTTATAGATTAGTGTTTATGATTTTTTTAGGGTTTAGGGGTTATATGACTTTTAGCGGCGTTTTACCAAAAGCGCCGCTAATGCTCTGGTTTTTAGCGGCGTTTTACCAAAAGCGCCGCTAATGCTCTGGTTTTTAGCGGCGTTTTTGGTAAAACGCCACTATTGCTATGTGTTTTAAAATTTTTGCGGCGTTTTTTGATAAAATGCCGCTAAAAACGCCACTAAAGTCCTATTTTCCTGTAGTGAATAATTTTACTAAGTATACCCAAAATAACTAGTTGATGTGTGACAATGCTCTAATGATCTTCCAACCTTCACGAGCTTCCAAGCACTATAAAACAGGGAACAATAAAATAGAGTAAGCATTACATGCTTAGTAAGTTCGTATAACAGAAACTAAACTTACCAATCCCGTTTATTAAATCTAGGCACACAATATCATGTTTACCATCCATTAGCAATATTGCCTAAACACAATGCATTCAATCAAACATATTAGTCACCAAAATCCTCATAACAATCAAGTAAACATAGATGAGCTCATCATGCAATATTTCTTTTCTAGTCATTATCATTTCATCTTATAATTATCATACCATGTCAATAGTTTTATGTCCGTTGAATCATTGAAATTTCGATGGATACTCAAGTAGTACACTCGGGGTGTACGGTTCCATAATCTATCAATTCTTATTCGAGGGTACCCATTAGGGCATTTAATTAAGGAATACAGTTTCGAGCCACATATCGTATAACAGGATTTCCAGTCCAGGCTAAATCCTTTATATAACGTATGCTCAAAAGAGTTCAATTAGGATTACTAGTCGAGGCTAAAACCTAATCATAATGTATACTCGAGAGGTATTATATCCAGATTACCTATTTAGGTTAAATCCTTTCTATAACAAGGTCAATAGGATTACTCGTCTGAGCTAAATCCCATCCGCAACAAATGCATGACCTTATTCTTTTCGGGAAAGTGCATGTATTCATCGAAATTCAATATTCAATCGGGACTCAACCCTTTTTCACCTTATCAAGCATATATTAAATTTCTCATTATAGCATTCAAGTAATGTACATCAATATAAGTCACATTCCATACAACACAACATTCAATTAAACATATTTACATGCTCGATTAAGTTACACAAACTTACCTCGACACTTGTTCGCGTATAAAATCTACTAATCCGAAACATTTTCTTTTCTTCGGCCTAACCTCGAATTTGTGTTGTCCAGATCTATACAAATAGCTTTAATAATCAATTTCACGTATTTCATATTTATTTGGACTCAATTTACATCCTACGCAAAATTACCATTTTGCCCCTAACTTTTTCATAAATTCTAATTTCGTCCCTAGTCTCGGAAAATGAAACTTGTGCAATTTACTTCCTATTCCAAGCCTAGCCAAAATCCCATTACAAATTTTTCAGCACATATATTCATAAAAATTCAAAATTTTTCTTCAATTTCACAAGTTTTCATTTTAGTCCCTAAACCATGCTTCCATAAAAAATCACTTTGTAAAAGTTGTTTATCTATCAACAACCTTTCATTTTCTATCATAAATTTCTAATTTTCAGCATATACATCCTTGACCCATTTTCCATACTTTGATAACTTTTCAAATTAATCCCTCAAATAGAGAGATTAAGCTATCCTGGTTTCAAAAATATTAAAATTACTAAAAACGGGACAAGAAAACTTACCCAATTAGGCCTTGAAAGTTTCTTCTCTCTCTCCTAGGGTTTCCATGTATTTTTAGGTTGAAGATGATGAGAAAATAAGATGATATTTTCTTTTCATCTTTTAATTAATTAAGTATTTTACAATTTCCAATTTAGTTATTGCTCTTTTTCTATATTTCCATGGATGAGTCACCAAGAATCTACATACTTTTCTTTAATGGTCTAATTACCATCTAAGTACCTCTAGTTTTGAATTCCATAGCTATTTAATCCATATAGCTACTAGAATTCAACTTTCACATTTTATGCAATTTAGTCCTTCTCGTAATTAAACACTTAATCAATAAAATTTTCGTATCAACATTTTCACACGACATGCCTATTATAATACGAACCATATAATGAAATAAAAATAAACCTTATTTTCGGTTCGGATTGATGGTCCCGAAACCACTGTTCCAATTTCATTGAAAAATGGGTTGTAACAATAGGTAATTTGAATGTCAAATGGTTGATAATTGGGAAGCTATATGCTTGTGATTTGGTGCATGATGATGCTTGTTTGAAAAGGTTAAATTAGCTGATTTAAATATGTGAAGTTAGTATGATTTGAATGAGTAAAACATGAGATAATAAGCATTTTAGTTGTTGGTATTGAAATGGTATGTTTTAGCCTTGATTATGGTTGAATTGGATGTCCACTTATGCTATGAATAAGTACCATTTGAATTGTATAGGTGTGTGCAAATTTGGGTGGCAAATTGGCTTAGTAAGTAGCCTATTTTTGTCCATACGGGCATGTGTAACACACGGTTATGTTACACGGCCATGTGTCCCCTGGTGTTGAAATTGAAATCAAGTCAGTACGCTCCACAAGGCCTCACACACGGGTGTGTGACTTGGCCGTGTGGCATAAGTCAGTATACTCTACAGGTTTGGCACGGCCTAACACACAGCCAGGCACACGGGCGTGTATGACCATTTTTAAGGTACACGGGCTAGCCACACGGGCGTGTGTGTTGGACGTGTGACCCAAGTCAGAGAGTTACATGGGGTTGGACATGGGCTGAGACACGGCCATGTGCTCCCATTTTGAAGATCCACATGGCCTAAGACACGGGCTTGTCTTTTGGCCGTGTGAGACACACGGGTGTGTGTCCCCTGTTTTATGCAAAAAAATTTTAAGTGTTGAAAAATTTCTTGAGTTATCAGTTTAGTCCTGAACCACTTCCAATGCGTGCTTAGGGCCTCGTAGGCTCGTATTAGGGACAAATTCATTATTTGCGAATGAAATGTATATGAACTGACTAATTAAATGTGAAATGCATGTTTAAATGTGTTGTAAGTCTGGTAATGCTTCGTAACCCTATTCTAGCGTTGAATACGAGTGACGGGTGTTACATTTATTGGTATTAGAGCTACGGTTTAGTCGATTCTCGGACTAACGTAGCATGTGTGAGAGTCTAGCTATTCATGCCATATATAACCTGTGATAGTGTTATGATTCCTGACATTTTTAAAATGTGTTTTCGTATAGTAAATGGATCCCAATCGAGTTGTAGCTGATGAGGTTGAAAGTAATGCGCTAGCTCCCGCTCAAGGGATAGCGCCATCTGAATCTAGACCCGTATCGGGTAGCCAGGGAGGAAAGGCTAGAGAAGCCTTCTTCTAAATGATAAACGAATGGTTCACGTAATATGTTCAGACAAATCCAGCTGCTCAACAACCTCCACCCCTCTAAATCCCCAACCGGTTCCTGTAGCTTCTCAAGTTGTGGAACTTCAACGACTAAATAAGCCGTCAGTAGATAAAATCCAAAAACATAGGGCTAAAGAGTTCAGAGCTATCGTAGATGATGATCCTGAACAAGCTAAATTTTGGCTTGAAAACACTATTTAGGTATTTGATGAATTACCATGTACACCAGTCGAGTGTTTAAAATGTGTTGTATCACTTCTGAGGGACACTGCATATCAATAGTGGAGTACTTTGACATCCGTTGTGCCGAGAGAAGACTTACTTGGGATTTCTTTCAAGCTAAGTCCAAAAAGAAATACATCAATTATAGATTCCTTGATCAGAAGCACAAAGATTTTTTAGAACTAAAACAGGGTCGTATGATTGTGACTGAATATGAAAGAGAATTTGTACGGTTGAGCAAGTATGCTTGGGAGTATTTTCTACTGAAGAAATCATTTGCAAGCGGTTCGTTGATGGGTTGAACAAGGACATTAAACTTCTAGTTGGGATCCTAGAATTAAAAGAATTTGTTGTTCTGGTTGATAGAGCTTGCAAAGCCGAGGAGCTTAGCAAAGAGAAGAGAAAATAGATTCAGAGGCTAGAAACTCAAGAAAAAGACCGATGAATAAGCCATATCAGTCTTCATCAAAGAAATCCCGAGATTTGTTTAGTCGATCACATGCTTCAATGGGATATCAGAATAAGGATAGTGAAAATCAAATATGTGAGTCCTAAAGCTCAAGCTACTTTAGTCTCGAGCGTTGGCAGTGTGATAAACAATAAACCTGAGTGTCAACAGTGTGGAAGACGACATTTTGGGGAACGTTGGGTGAAATATAATAATAGAGTTTGTTACAAATGTGGTACACCAAATTATTTTATTCGAGATTGTCCTGAGTTATCTGAGAAAGATCAATTTCAAAATGCAAGACCCAGTAATATAGCCACAAGAGGGAGGCCATCAAGAAATACTTGAAATGTGATCAGTAGTAGAGGCGCGACAAAGAATTTGACTATGAGATCTGAAGCGAGAGCACTTGCTAAGGCTTACGCTATTTGCGCTTGCGAAGAGGCGCCGTCATCTGATGTTGTAACACCCCTAACCCATATTCGTCACCAGATTAGGGTTACAAGGCATTACCGGTCATATCACAGTTCATACAGATAACCATCACATTTCACAACTCAAAATTCAATCACATCAATGCTCGTAACTTAATCAAATATCATGTGACAGCCCTAATTTGACCCTAGTCGAAATGTGGGTTCGGGACCACAAAACCGAGTCATAAAATTTATTAAAAATTAATTTCATATCTTCTATATGTGATAGTGCATGTGTGAAAAATTTGATGTTTTTATTTAGTCATATGAATGTGAATTTCACTTGAAAAGACTTAGTTGAGAAACTTAGAAAATAATGTTAGGTAAATGTGTGAGGACCAAATAATTTCAAAGTATGAAAGTTGGGTTTGCATGTCAAAATGCCCAATATGCATTAAGTAACCGGCCAAGTAATGATGTCCCTCCACTAAGTTTAAATTAATTATAATATTATATTGATAAGTGATTAAAACATCATAATAATATGAATTAATAATAAAAAGATGAATAAAAGAAGAAATTGAAACATAAGTGTTCATCTTCTTCTTCTTGCAAAACCAAACAAAAAGGAAAGAAAAGAGAAATTACACTAAGGCAATTCGGCACCTTCTTTTGCTAGTTGGAGGTAAGTTTTGAAGTGATTTTGAAATCTTTTTATATGTTTAAGTTAATTGTTAAATGCATTTCTTGGCCATGTCAAGAAAATCAAATTTCTATGGTGGTTTGGGCACTAGGCCGTGTATCAAGATGTTGCAATTAGAGGTTGTTTTCATGTTGTATTGAATAAGTAGATGTTAGAATGAGGTTAAACTTGTTGAATTATTAGTTGGGTAATACTTTGTGCATTCGACCATATAGGGTTTAAATGGAATGTTCATTTTATTTTTACTTTCTTATATGAGAAATGGTTCAAATAAGTGTTAAGGTCGAATGAGTCATGGTAGATAAGTTAAAGTGCAAAATTCATGTTTATGGGGTAATTTGAGTAATTGACCGAGACATGGATGAAGGAATAAGATTGATATTTTTATGTTTTAGGAGTGAAAAGCATAATAAAGATTGAGTAAGTTTAATGTGCATATTTTAGTTTAAGTGTTATGGAGAATTTGGCTAAAAATTTGGAAATGTGAGTTGCCGAAATTGATCTTGTATATGTATCGAATTAATGAATAGATGAGAAGTATGTTTGGATATGCATTAAGTTTAAAGGTTAAATTTTAAATTATGTGTGGGCAAATACCGAATGGGGTCTTGAAGGAATAAAAAAACAAAAAAAAAAGAAAAATGGTTCAATAAATTTGATGATTGGTTTTAGTTGGTGGTCGGGTATGAAACGATACATTTTTGAGTTTGTATCAAAGTGTTTGATTTGTCAACAAGTTAAAGTTGAGCATCAAATGCCTTCGAGTTTGCCTCAGCATGTGATGATACCAGAGTGGAAATGGGACAGAGTTATGATGGATTTTGGATCGGGGTTATCCTTGACTTCGAAAAAGAAAGATGCTATTTGGGTTGTAGTTGATAGATTAACGAAATCAGTGCATTTTATACCAGTAGTATAGGTTATTCACTCGATAGATTAGCTGAATTGTACATTGTTGACATTGTTAAATTGCACAGAGTGCCAGTTTCGATTATTTCGAATAGAGATCCGAGGTTTACATCGCGATTTTGGAAGAAATTGCAAGAAGCCCTGGGTACAAAGTTGAACTTTAGTATTGCATTTCATCCACAAACCGACGGTCAGTCCGAGAGAGTAATTCAAATTCTCGAAGATATGCTTCGCTGTTGTGTTTTAGAGTTCGAAGGCAATTGGGAGAGATATTTGCCATTGGTTGAATTCACGTATAATAACAACTACCAATCGAGTATAAAAATGGCACTGTAAGAAGCTTTGTATGGTCACAAATGCCGAACTCTACTGTACTAGACTGAGTTGAGTGAGAAAAAGATCCACGGGGTTGATTTGATCCGAGAGACTAAAGATAAAGTGAAAGTAATTTGCGCTAGTCTAAAAGCAGCTTCAGATAGACAAAAATCGTACGCAGATTTGAAACAAAAAGATATTAAATTTCATATCAGTGATAAAGTGTTACTGAAAGTATCTCTGTGGAAGAAAATACTTAGATTTGGTTGCAAAGGCAGGTTGAGTTCACGTTTCATTGGGCCGTATGAAATAATCGAAAAAATAGGTCTAATGACATATTGGTTTGCTTTACTGTTTGAGTTAGAGAAAATCCATAATGTGTTTCATGTATCGATGTTGCGTCGATATATATCAGATCCATCACATGTAATTTCTCCGGCAAAAATTGAAATTCAACTTGATATGACGTACAACGAAGAACCGATCAGAATTTTAGCTCGAGAGACTAAAGAGTAGAGAAATAAACAAATAGCTTTGGTGAAGGTTTTGTGGCAACGACACGGTGTTAAAGAAGCCACATGGGAACTTGAGGAAGCTATGAGAAAATAGTACCCAAACCTATTCACTAGTAAGATTTTCGGGGACGAAAATCCCTAAGGGGGAAGAGTTATAACAACTCGTTTTTAGTCAATCAAAACAGTGGTTTTAGGACTAGAAATTTGAAGTCAAACTAATTATTTTATTATTATTTTGAACTTTAAAGTATGATAATATGATTTTGAAAAAATATCGTTAAGAAATTTTATCGTTTGATTAGTCAATTTGATAAAAAAGACTAAATTGCGTAAAGTAAAAATTTTGAGTTCTAATAGCTAAAGGTGTCTAATAGCTATAGAACCTTAAAGTTAACGTCCTTAAGTGATAACTAGACCATTTATGTTGATAGTGGATGATAATGGCTTGGTATTATTGAAATTTTGATTAAGTGATAAGGTTAATTTAGGTATTTGGTAAATATATGTTAATTAAATAAAACAAAAGCAATTTTATTCATTATCTTCTTCATCTAACCGTTTTTAACAAGGAAAAGAGCCATTTTTAGGGCTTGAATTTTGGCAAGCTATTATCTTTCAATTAGGTATGTATTTTGTCTCGTTTTTAATGATTTCTACGTTTTTGTAATCATTGCAACTAGGTTTAGCTAGCCCAGGGACTAATTTGCAGAACTTTTAAAGATTTTGAATGATGACATTGATGAATGCATGTATGTTTTGATGTTTGATGATAGATTATGAATGTTGGTTGTGAATTATACAAGTTTTATAAAGTGATTTTTAGTAAAAATGCATATTAGGGATTAAATTGTGAAATGTGGAAACTTTGTGGTTAAAATGTGAAATAAATGAAAAATATTTGCTTCTAGGGTCCTAATTGAAACTTGGCTAGCATGGTTTGTTATTAAATTGCTTGAAATTATGTTTTTATGAAATAAGGACTAAATTGTAAAAGTGGTGAAACAATTGGGGCAAATGTGTAAAAGTGCTTTAAAGTGTGTTTTGGACTAAATTGAATAGAGGGATTATTAAATAAGCTAAATTTGATATCATATAGATCAAGAAAAGTGAAACTCGGAGTTAGATCAGGGGAAAAATAAAGTTATTGACTAATCAACTTATTTCGCCGTTTTTACATCCGAGGTAAGTTTGTATGTAATAAGCATTGTTATAATTATGCTTTAAATGCTTTGATATTACATAAATTGTGTATTTGAGACTACAGTCGTGTTTGAAGACGATTCGGCTAATTATGGGCACTTAGTGTGCGAAATCGAGATAACTTCGGTTATATATTACACTTAGTGTGCGAGATTAAAATAGCTTTGGTTATATATATACATTGGCACTTAGTATGCGAAAGTAATACAGCTATGGCTATTTATTTGGCACTAAGTGTGTGAGTTTCTCGAGTATCCAAAAATATTTCGAATGGTTTAACGAATATGTCAAAGATGTGAATGAGTATGTGTTAAATACGGGAAGGTACATGTATGTACATGAACCGAGTAATATATTGAAAGGATGAAAAATTAAGGAAATTACATCTAAATTGATGGATGAAAATGTGGTAGGTTGGTGATATATTATGAGATATGTTATGTTATGTTTTTTTGGCTTTATTTGAGTTTATGTAATGAATTGATATAAATGCTATACGAACTTACTAACCTGTAAAGCTTACTTTGTGTATTTCTCTGTGTTTTATAGTGTTTCCAAAGCTAGCTCGAATTTAGGGACCGTCGGAGATAGGTTCACACTATCCAACTATCACTTGGTACTTTTGAAATTAAGTTTTGGGTCATATGGCATGTATAGGGACTTTGGTCAATATGACATATGTTTTGTTTGTGAATTTATCCATTTGAATTGGCTTGTAAATGTTTATGTTGGGATTGTATATATAGCCATGTGAGTTGGCTTATATTGGTGATTTTGGTAATGTATATAAATGTGCAAATGGCTTTTGTTTTGAGTTTGGTAATTGAATTATGTTGTGGGATTGAGGTTGGATTCATGGTGCTTATTGATAATAGGTAATTTGAATGTCAAGTGGTTGATAATTGGGAAGCTATGTGCTTGTGATTTGGTGCATGATGATGCTTGTTTGGAAAGGTTAAATTAGTTGATTTAAATATGTGAAGTTAGTATGATTTGAATGAGTAAAACATGAGATAATAAGCATTTTAGTTGTTGGTATTGAAATGGTATGTTTTAGCCTTGATTATGGTTGAATTGGATGTCCACTTATGCTATGAATAAGTATCATTTGAATTGTGTAGGTGTGTGCAAATTTGGGTGGCAAATTGGCTTAGTAAATAGCCTATTTTTGTCCACAAGTGCAGAGACACGGGCGTGTGTCTCAGCCGTGTGTGACACACGGTTATGTTACACTGCTGTATGTCCCCTGGTGTTGAAATTGAAATCAAGTCATTACACTCCACATGGCTTCACACATGGGCGTGTGACTTGGCCGTGTGGCATAAGTCAGTATACTCTATAGGTTTGGCATGGCCTAACACACGGTCTGACACACGGATGTGTATGGCTATATTTAAGGTACACGGGCTAGCCACACAGGCGTGTGTGTTAGCCGTGTGACCTAAGTCAAAAAGTTACACGGGGTCGAACACGGGCTGGGACACGACCATGTGGTCCCATTTCGAGGGTCCACACGGCCTGAGACACGGGCTTGTCTTTTGAATGTGAAATGCATGTTTAAATGTGTTGTAAGTCTGATAATGCTCCGTAACCCTAGTCTAGCATTGAATACAGGTGAGGGGTGTTACATAATATATATTTTTATTATATAATTACATATTTATTATTTGATTTTATGAATACTAGAGTTATTAATTAAAAAGATGAATTAAAATAAAAAAATTGAAAACAATATATTTATTAATTAAAAATAAAAAAAAGTTTGAAACAACATGAAATAAAAATTACAAATGTGTTTAGAAAAAGGGAATTAAACTTGAGTCTCAAGGATAAAATTATTATCATTTATCCATTTAACTAAGAAAGTTGATATGTTAAAAATATTAATTAAAAATAATGTGAGAGAGAAAAATCGAACTTGAAACTTAACTACAAACCTATTAACATTTAACTATTTGACAAAAAAGAATTGATTATACTAAAAAAAGTTGAAAATTATAACTTAAAAAGAGAAAATACACCTAATTGAGCACTCTTTCCCATAATCTATAAAAAAAAAAAAAATCAATTTCTCTAAATTAAAGAAAAATCGTCCTAAAAACCTAATTAAAAGAAATTGTACTTTAAGGCTAATTTAGCCGAAAAGATCTTTGTTTTTGGTTTACTGACCGTAGTGCAGGAGGAAACTTATCCGCATGAAAAAATACAGAAGCCCGAGAGCCAGTAAAAGGAGGGAAGATGGTCTTTCAAATCCATTCACTTCTATCAGAGCTTTCAAAGCACCATCAAACAATTCTTAAGACCAAACAGCTCCACGCTCTAATCTCCAAAACCCATCTCTCCCTTGATCCATTCTTCGCAACAAAACTCCTCAGGTTCTACGCGATCAACCATGACCTCTGCTCAGCCCGCAACTTGTTCGACAAAGCACCTCAAAGAAGCGTTTTCCTTTGGAATTCCATTATTCGAGCTTATGCTCAAGCCCACCACTTCAATCACTCCTTATCATTGTTTAACCAGATGCTTGCATCGGAAACAAAACCCGATAATTTCACTTACGCCAGCGTAACACGTGCCTGCTACGAGAACTTTGATTTGGAAAGGATGATGATTGTTCATACAAGAGTGATACTCTCGGGGTTGGGTTTGGATTCCATCTGTGGTAGTGCACTTGTTACTGGGTATTCAAAGCTGTGTCTTGTTGATGAGGCAAGCAAGGTTTTCTATAGGATACCTGAGAAGGATTTGGTTTTGTGGAATGCAATGGTTTCGGGATACGGGAATCGTGGCCTTTTAAACAAAGGGTTAGAGTTGTTTAGTTGGATGAGACATATGGATCAGCAGCCAGATGGGTATACTTTGGTTGCGCTGACATCTGGGTTAATGGATTCCCGCCTGTTAAGTGTGGGTCAAGGAATCCATGGTTTTTGTTTGAAAACTGGTTTTGATTGTACTGTTCATGTGGGAAGCGCACTTGTAAGCTTGTATTCGAGGTTCAAGTGCTTGGATTGGGCAAATACCGTGTTTAGTAGTTTGGTTCAACCAGATTTAGTTGCTTGGTCTTCTTTGATAACTGGGTATTCTCAATGTGGGGTTTACGATAAGGTGTTCTTCTACTTCAGGAAACTGAACATGAAGAAGGGTAGAACGGTAGATTCCATTTTGATCTCTGCTGTACTGGCGGCTACTGCTGAATCAGCAAATGCAAGGTTTGGTGTTGAGATACACGGTTATGTTCTTCGACATGGATTTGAATCGAATGTTGTGGTTTGCTCTGCTCTCATAGACATGTATTCTAAGTGTGGATTTGTGAGCCTGGGGATCCGAGTTTTTGAGATTATGCCGGAGAGGGGTGTAATATCTTACAATTCTCTTATTTCAGGTCTGGGGTTGAATGGACTTGCTTCCCAGGCATTCAAGATGTTTGATGAAATGCTAGCGGCCAACCTGAAACCAGATGATTCCACCTTCTCTGCCCTCCTTTCTGCTTGTTGCCATGCTGGTCTCTTGGATGATGGTTGGGAAGTTTTGAGGAGGATGATTTCTGAGTTTTCCATCCAACCCAAAACCGAGCATTATGTTCACATGGTAAAGCTTCTCGGTATGGCTGGAGAAATGGAAGAGGCATATAACTTAATCTTGTGCTTGCCCAATCCAGTTGACTCAGGTATCTTGGGTGCATTGCTTTCGTGCTGTGAAGCTCATGGAAATTCTGAGTTGGCAGAAGCCATATCCCTGCAATTATTGGAAAATGAACCCAATAAAAGTGCTTACAGAGTTATGCTTTCTAACATATATGCTGTTAACGGGAGGTGGGATGATGTACGGCGGTTAAGAGAATATATAACCGAAAAAAAGTTGCCAGGGCTTAGCTGGATTGAAAGTGGAAAGAGATAAGTGTTATATCATGACTCGTCAAATCTCTTATTATCAAACCGGGTCAACAAGACAGTTTCCTTCTAGGATAAAATGAAGAAATGTTGGCACAACTCTTTCTTACCTCATATTCATATATGGGAGCACAAGAGATTCATGATTGCCTCACTTGTAGAATAATGTATAGAGATTTTGATGATTGAAATTTATAAATGTAAGTGCACGTTTAGATGAAGTAATACCATGATAAGATGATATAATTTCTTCAAGGACTGATTTTTAAGTTACTAAATACTAATAATTCAATTTAATCTAATTTAAACTAATAAACTAAATTATAATTACTACTAATTTTTTTTTTAAAAAAAGAAGCTAATTAAAAGTATTTTACTAAACTAAAGGCAATGAAAACTTTTGAGTTTTCAAATCAATTTCTTGAACTAGGAACTATAACTTTACCTAATCTAGTTAATCGTCATCCCCCATTTCAATGACATTATTAGACTTTTTCAGTATCTAGCTAAGTTGATTTCCTTTTCCCAATAGCTATATTCCTTTGCTAGGCAAGTTAGATTAAATTATTAAACAGAGATCTATTAGGTTGATTATGTCATTGGATACATTTCTATCATAGTTGTATATTAACTCAATCATGAGTGCTACTGGGGATAATCATAATCTATTCAGTTTAGATCTTACTTTCCTTTCCAAGACAAATTATGGTTGTCAAATTAATGTAATTTGTTGACTAGGCCAGAAAAATTAAATAAGCATAGGAATGCATAAATAATAATATAGTTCAAAACAATTGAAGAGAAAAATAATCAATTAATTAAGATGCAAGATCTATCAACGTTTCAAGGAAAAAAATAGTTTAGTTAATCTTATGTTGAGAAAACATCTCAAAAAGATATTCAAAGCAATTTCGCATCAATAAAAAGTGAAAGTAAATAATCTGGAGAAAAAATAGTTGAAGAATTTGCATTGAGCTGCCCAAATCAAGTTCTTTTATTTCCTTTCAACCAAAAACTGTGAATCCTGAAACCCATAAACATTGAACTTTTATCGTGATGCTCCATTGATCAAAGAATTAAGGTGGAACAGACCATTGTTGCCAAATTTTCAAATTTATAAACATACTCCATCTTTAATTTGGTTTGTTGTAGCAAAAGACTTCTTTCCATCATTTTTGGATTTATTTTCCAACTCTTCTATTCTTCATTTTATACCTAATGGAAAAACGAAAAATAACAAACAAATCTGAACTAACTCTAAAAATGATGAAAAACAAGCAAAAATAAATAAAAACATAATTAATTTGAAAAGTTATAAAATCTAATAAAAACAATCCTAAAAGCTAGAATTTACTCCTGAAATACTATGACAACTATTTTAAATAATTTTAAATATGAGTTGTAATGTAACACCCTCAACCCAACCTGATTCACCAGATCTAGATTTCGGGTGTTACCACAAAAAAACTTAACCATTTAACAAAATCAGTCCACAATTTCTTTCTTCTTTAAAACATTTCCTGTGGCATTCCAATTGAAATGCTTAATATATAAAGGTAAAGAAAATGCCCTAAAATAGTTTATCATGTGAATCTAGATACAAATTTTTACGAAAAGAAGTTTAACAAAAACAGACTAAAAGGGGTGTATTCCTAGATTACGCCAAAATTTTCACTGTATGCATAATAGCCCATTTCGCCACTATCTTGCGAACTCCTAGCGTTGTCCCTCCAGGCCCAGACTTTCCTCAATACTTGAAATGAAATAACAAACCTTGTCAGTATAAGAGTACTTAGTGAGCTCTATAATCATACCTTTGAGTGATAGTTTGCAAAACTTTCATGAATCTCTACTAGTCGACTATTACTTTGTATAACTTACTTTAGTTGATACCATTACAGTTTTTTCACTCCTATATATGCCAGTCATCCAACCCTTACTATGCTTAGTCTTTCATATTTAGTAAACTGAGGAAATCCCTTCCGTTGTTGCATAAATCTTTCATCCCATAATACTTTCTTAACAGAACATTCCTTCAGAAAACCCTTCCAACTTTCCATGTCTTAACTTATATTCCTATTTCAAACAATTGTTCATTGATAGTTATCGCGGGTGGATACTCATACATGTTGGCGAATACTTATGTAGAAATAATACCGTCAACAACTGATAAATTCATGCCTTGGTTCAATACCACACAAACCCATTTTGGTATTGTGCTACATTGATCCTTCAGATAAATTTCACATCACTCTATTTCAAGACCCCAGATACTTAGGATAACCATATGGATTCAGTAGAAATCTTCATACAACTAGATATGACAGATTCTTGGAAAATCTAATTCAACTATTACATAACATGGACGAACTCGTATTGACAACTTCTTAAGTCACACATAGTTACAAACACGTTCATATTCAACACTTGTAAATTATCATGGTTGTAACACCCTATACCCAGTTTGATCGTCGAGCTCGAATATCAAGATGTCACGTCACCGTCACGCATCACACATTATAAAATGTCACATTAATAGGCAATCGTCCTCTTTATTAACGTTCTTACAAATTTTTAAGTAAAGCATATATTAATCATAATTAAAACATGCCAAACATACTTCAAACAAACTTATAATATCAATTAAACATGCATTAGAGCCACTTAGCAAAATTCCAAAACAAGTTTCGTAGGTATCGGTACTAAAACAAAGGTGTCGATATTTCTCTTCTATGGTATCGATACCGATTGGAAAATCGATACCAAAAAATTATTTTGTTTCTCGTCTAAAAATCAAACCCTAGAATTTATCAGTACCTTTAATAAAGTATTGATTATTTTACCCTGAGTATCGATACTTGTGGTAAGGTATTGATACCAAATTACCATATTGACTTCCTACACATCATAGAGGTATCGTTTTTATAACCCGAATATCGATACCTCTGCTCTATACCACAAAAATAAAAAACATCTAAGCATTTAATCCATTCCAACAAATATCTAATCATCATGCATCATTTATCTTTGTAAACCAATGTAAAAAAGACTAATATAATAGTTCAAAACATCAAAAGCATGTCCGAGCAAGAATCAACATACCAAGGTCCGAACCTATAGTTCCTAGGAATAATTAAGATACAAAATATCCAAAACATCATGGCAATATCATGCAACAATTCTACCACATTATTCAATGTCCATTGACTATACATCCAGTTCATGATACTTCAACATAGCAAATATTCAAACCAAAACAATATCAATGAAATAATTATGACATCCAACAAAAGTGTTAGAAAACTAAACCCATAAAATATCATGAGGACCACAATAATAATCAATCAAAGTCTAACCATATTGCCTTATCCCCACAGTTCGAAAAATAATATTAATACCACCTACGCAAATACTAAAGCCTAACTTGGATCACTTCTTTGGTATCACTGCACCGCTCACACCACAAACACTAAAATCTACAATGGTTAAAGAGAGTGGGTGAGCTTAAACAAGCTTAGTGAATGTTAGAATAACCACAAAGTAAACACAAAATCAAAGGTTAAAAAAGAGCATACCATAACATGTTCACAACTATATTCTAACCAAGTCAAAATAACATATTCACGTTTCATTAAATCATAAAACTAACATATATTCCTAAATGCAATTACACTCAGCTCGCTTATATATGTAATTCATTTAACAATAATTCATCAAGACTAAACAAAACATACATGCTTTAATAACTTACAAGTCTAGCTTATATATTCACATGCGTTCACAAGTTAAATAAAAATGACCCAAACCACAATTACGCAAACAATTTACAATAAGAACATACTAACATTTTCATGAAACTTAAATCCACTCATTTAACAAATTATTTACATGTTTATGCATCCATCTCACATCGTATTATCACAATAAATAAGATCACATTTGAATGATAATTTGACACTTGAGAGGCTATGAAACATAAAAGTGGGCTCTATCACCACACATCGGATACACAAATGTCCAACACACCAATTGACTCACAGAGTCGAACATATCCCAAAAAGTGAAGCATAAAGCTAGCACTCTCCAACACACCAAACATGTCCTATTGAATGGAGCTTAGCTCACATTCCCTTATCTCTGCAACCTATCCTAGGGTCTCAATGCCCAAAAACACAATTCATATAGGTGAGTACTCACAATCCTTTAGCATGCCAACTATATCCAACGATTTCAAGAGATCACAAGGCCAAAATATCCATAATTACACATTTTTAATTACTGATTTAATGCACATCATCTCTGTTCATATTCATCAATTTACATCACAACTTGTACATAATGCATGCTTATCGGGCTCACATTTACTTGCACTTTAAGTGCCACAATAATGCTCATTGAGCCATCACATATTCGACCATATATGTGTACATTAAAATCAGTACATCATATATCACATAAAATTATTCTCACATATTACCTATCATAATAATATTACATTCCACAATTTAACACATATATACTTACCGCAATTCTGCTCGTTTTTGCTACATATGTACATTATTAGCATATCATTATCACTGTCATTTGGCATGTATGTCATGCCCACAACGCAACATAATTCACAATAGTCATCACACATGTCTCATATCACAATATCGTATCATAATAATCAATCCACAATAATTCGCATAATCATATAATTGTCAAAATAAAGCAAAGGAAATAGAAAACTTACACTCGGAATATAGGATAGGAGTTTAGGTTATTCCTAAGCTCCCAATTAACATTATGAATCATGTCCACAAGTAGCGATTCCAAACACTCACCGATCACGCTTTCACCTAATTGCCGAAAGCCAAAACTAGCCTTTCTTTAACTCGCAGCTGGTCTTAATGATCTGAAGCTTTATCACAACAAATCACATAACAACACTTTCAAAAATTAGCTAAGGACTCACCTTAAGCAATCAAAATACAAGCCTAAGCTATGTTCTCAAGTAACCGAAACCTTCGACATAGAAAATTTGGTATTTAAATATCTCGGTCTATACTCATTCTTTTTACCTAAAACAAATTCCATTCATCTAATTATTCACCTACAACCGATTCTAAACCTTTAAACTATGTAAAACTACACAATTCATGGTATCAAAATTTTTTACATGTTTATGACAATTTTCATGAAAATTCATTAAAATGCTGGAAATCTTCAACAAAAATTTAAAGTAAGTTTAGAAACCTTCTAATTAGATCAAAACCAATTGAAAAACACTTTGAAACCACGTTTTTACCCAAAATCCTAAAATCCACCATTAATGACCCAAATTTTTGCTTTTATTAAAAACATGCGATTTAACGACTAAAAACTCAATTTAAAGGATCAAATAACATAAAAAACTAATAAGGAAACGAATCGTTAACTTAGTTGACAAAAAACCAAACATTTTACTAAAAACATGAAAAACCCAAAAATTCAACAATGGAGAAATCTATGGTGTTCTTGGATGTTTTTCTTGAAATACTATGGAGATTTATGCCTTGGGGAATAATAGAAATCTAAGGAATTAAGTTTGGGAATTAAAATTGAATGAGAGGAGCTTTGGAATGTAATGGAAAAATATGAAGAGACTGACACGGGTTTTATAAAGATGAAGGGGAAAATAGGGTGAAAATGAAAATTTGGTTTGATTACCTTTTAAAAATTCATAATTTAGACCTTTTTACAAATCAGTCCTTATTTCAAAATTGAAAATCTTTTGAACATTACTTTCAAAAATTATTTTAATTTCCAAAATGCCATAGATAAAAACATTTATGAATACCATGCTAACGAAATTTCCAAGCTCATTAGAGTTAAAATCCCATTTTACCCTCAAAACTTCTAAGCCCAATTTTGGGGTGTGACAATGGCCGATACCTTTCTTAACATATATACATATTTCTTTTCAAGAAATCCCCTTTAAGGCTTATTCTATCATATCATGGATCTTATTCAACCCTTGACCTTGGACATATCATAACCTTCTCTTATCAGTAACTATTACAAAACTATTAGAATTTATTCAAAACTTACCATAAGGGCGAATAAGCACATTTTACCATAAAGTCAGAAGAACGTAACATAATTCTCGCACAGAACTGCCGCACAGGCAATCATATAGACTATGCCATCAAGGTATTCCTTTCAAAGTTTTCCATGAAGGCATTCCTTTCAAAGTTTGCCACGAAAGCATTCCTTTCGTATATTGCCACGAAGGCATTCCTTCCATATATTGCCACAAATGCATTCCTTTTATATATTGTCACAAAGGCATTCCTTTCATATTGTTTTTATGATATGGGTTTGTCTAGACTCACATTCTATGAGGTCTATCCATCATCATCTTGGGGCACACAAAGAACCCCTTTTAGGTAATCGTCACTCACGATTCCTTTTTAGAGGGTATCATACATGTAAGGTTAACAGTCCAGGCTAAATCTGTGTCACATGTATCTTCGAGTCCCCAACAAATGTTGGAGCTCGATTTCTAACCAGAATCGTATCATGCACTGAAACAAACTAGAACAATCATCTCACATCATACATTTTAGACATACTGTTACAACTATACATCAATGTTTTAATATTAAAACAACAATTGATGTATACTGGAACTTATTAGATTCACTTCAGAAACACATATTATACTTAACAAATGTTCATCCATTCATAGATATAATTCATCATCACAATTACCCATGCACTCAGGCTCATCTAACCTTTCATCAAATTACAAGTCTAATTTATACCTTTTTTTTTATTAGACCTTACCTACATACGCATCATTCTACTTTTCATTCATGTAATTTTGCACATAATAACTTTACTTTGCACAATTCTCTTATTCTTTACTTGTCTAGTCTATACTCAAGTTTTGTCATTATTTAATCATTTATATCTACAATTTACATGTAAAAGTCTTTATGTAAAAGTTAGAGTAGAGAGTCATATTTGAGTAACTCAATCCTTTAATGAAACTATACTTCAATGCATATTTCAACCATATCAACAAGATCACATTTCACAGTATACATTCCAAACGAACATATGTAGTCTTGATTAAATATGACAACACTCATGCATAATTCATCACATACTTAGATTCCACAGGTTCTTACCAAATGTTCATGCTATCCTTAACGATCATTCATGCACTCATTCATCTTTTCTGAAACTTAGATTATAAATGACTTATATAAAAGATTTATAGGAGTTGTCATGAGAGAACTCACATTCGATCAAGCTACATATTCTTTAACTTAATCTTAACTCAATCCCAATTCCTTCACATTTCATTAGCATTTTTATCATTGCATTAGGATCTTGGATTGTGTTTTCATTCTAAATACCTTTAATTGCTTGTGGAAGGGTTGTGTTTGGTGGTTTGGCAGGTGCAGGATATGGAGAAAGAAATAAAGGAGTGAAGGTTTGTTGTGGCAAAAGGTTGGACAGTTTGCCAACACGAATTCCATAGCAATTTCAGGAAGATGACCGAGTCAACACTCAACGCATACCAATTTCAGCCAACACTACTTGTACCAAAAAATCTACCTACAAAAGAGGAGAAGATATCGTGGGATGTTGGAGTTACCCTAGAAAGAAAAAATTATAAAAACCCAAGAGCAAACCCTGAAGGGTGTGTAGATCTAGAGGCAACAATAGAGGGTAGCAGCTGAGTAGAGACGGAAAGAGGAAACCGAAGGCAGTCCCTCTTAACCACCACAGGACATCAATTCATATCACAAACTTATTCACAATGCATGCTTATTGAATTCACATTTAATTGCATTTAAATTGCCACAATAATGCTCATTGAGCCATCACGTATCCAACCACATATGAGTGCATTAAAATCAGTTTATCACATACATAGCCTATTACATTAGCATTACATTCCATAATTCAACGCATACGTACTTACCGGTTTTTGCACACTTTCACTGCACATTTATATTACTAACACAACATCATCACTATTGTTGGGCATATTTAATATGCCCACAACACAATACAATTCACAATAGTCATCACACATGTCACATATCATAATATGGCATCATAAAAATCAATTCATAAATATTCTCATAATCACATAATTTACCAAAAATAAAACAAGGGAAATAGAAAGCTTACACTCGAAACTTAGGATAGGGATTTAGTCTATTCCTAAGCTCTCAATTAACGCTATGAATCGTGCCTACTAGCAGCGATTTCAAACATTCATCGATTACGCTTTCGTCGAAAAGCTAAAAGCTTAAACTAGGTTTGCCTTGCCTTTTGCCTTGCTTGAAGAAGGGTCTAACGGTTTTGATGATTCAAACATAATAACCACATGATATACATTCAAAAATTAGCCAAAGACTAACCAGAAACAATAAAAAACAAAAGCAAACTAAGTTCTCATGTAACTGGAACCTTTAACATAACAAACTTTAAATTTGAATATCTTAGTCTATACTCAAGATTTTCACTAAAACCAAATCTGTTCATCTTATAATTCACCTACAACTAATTCCCAACCTTTAAACTACACTAAACTACTCAGTTCATAGTATCGACTTTTTCGACATGTTTATGGCTATTTTTTGAAAATTCATTAAAACTAAAGAAATCTTTAATAAAACTTCAAAGTAAGTTTAGAAACCTCTTAATCATGTCAAAACTAATTGAAAAACACTTTAAAACCACGTTTTTTACTCAAAATCCTGAAATCCACCATTAACGACTCAAATTTTGACTTTTTTTTTCAAAACATACGATTTAATGGCTAAAAATTTAGTTTTAAAGACTAGATAACATTAGAAATTCATAAGGACTCGAATCGTTACCTTAGTTGATGAAAATCCAAGAGTTTGAACGAAAAATTAAAAAACCCAAATGCTTGACAATGAAGAAAACTATGGTGTTTTTGGGTGTTTTTCTTAACTTCTATGGAGATTTATAACTTAAGAGATGATCGAAATCAAAAGGAATTAGGATTTGGAATTCAAAATCGATTAGGAGAGTTGAGAGAACTATGGACGGCATAAGTATGAAAGGAGAAGAAGACTACCGTGAAAATAAAAACTATAAATGAGGGTTTTTGGGTTGGATTTTAAAATATGGTCTAATTGGCTCTTAAAACACTCTAAGTTTTAACTCTTTTTTAAATCAATCCTTTTTTCAAAATTAAAGGTATTTAAAATTCATTTTTAGAAATTGATTTAATTTTCTAAAAGTTATAGATGAAAACATTAAAGATATACCTTGTCATAAAATTCTGAACACTCTAAGGCTAAAATTCCTAAAATACCCTTAAAACCCTTAGGCCTTATTTTGGGGTGTTACAATTCTCCCCCTCTAAAAAGAATTTCCTCCTCGAAATTTCCTACTGACACGTCACTTGCTTAATCACAGAATTTGTTATTTCTACTTCTAAACTGACCATCACACTTTCACTGCGCACTCTGATTCCTATTCTTTCTAGCTTCCTATTGCATTTTTTAACGATTCTATTCACTTCCACGAACTATTCTACTGTAACTTTGCTAACAATTTCCTTTACTCATTACAACACTCTCGTCTAAGGAACTCATAATCATTTTTCCTAGTTCACTAGTCCCTATCGAGATTCTCTATATATTAGCTAAATCACTCAAAATTTACGAAGGCGTAGAACCTAATACTATTAAATGAGAATAAAAGAAATGATTACAAGACAAAAATACATGCAATCTCGACGCTCGAATCTAATTTACTCAAACATACAAACAAAAAACAAACAAATAGAGGTGTGAGTGGCGGGATGTGATCCAAGTCTCGTTCCTGCAAGGAAATTTTAGGATTAAAGGCAATGTGTTCCTGTTCCTATCCCGCATGCAATTCAATTAAAACATTTCAAGCAATTCTCATGCAATTCAAACAAATTATTTCAAACAATTCAACTATCCAGAAAAATTTTGACACATGGGTTTCTAGATCTATAGGTTATGAAATCCCAATCAGTACATCAACAACATAGGTCTGAGTGTTAAATAATCTAAAGCTCTGTACCACTAAATGTAATACCCCATACTGGCCCGGTCACCAAGCCCGAATATCAGGATGTCACACCACCGTCACACATCATACTCATAGTAAATTGTCACACTATAAGAAATCATCTTCTTTATAAGTGATCTTATGAATTTTCAGTCAAACATATATTAGCCATCATTAAAAAATGCCAAACATACTTAAACAAACTCATAGTAATAATTCAACATGCATTAGGATCACTTAGCAAAATTTCCAAGACAATCACGTAGGTATCAATACTAGGACAAGCGTATAGATATTTTCCTAGTACAATATTGAAATTGTTTGCAAAATCGATACTAAACCAGTATTCTATTTCTCGTCTAAAATCAAAACATGAGAAAATATCGGTACCTCTTAGAAAGTAACGATAATTTTTTCTCGAGTATCGATACTCGTGGTATGGTATCAATAACCAACTACCCAAAAGGAAAGAATTTTTAAACCAAAATGAATTTATAAAGAGAAGATAATCTTAGGATGTTGGCTAAACCCTAGAACACTTGCTTATAAAAGGCCAATGAAGGAGACCTCAAGAGGATAGAGAACAACAAGACGAGAAGATCCTAAGGCAAGAGTAAGAGGGTTTGATTGGAAGTGGAAGTCATCCTCTTGGCTAACACAGGGCACTGTGCTGCTGAAGGGTGGACTAGCGAAAGCTGTTCTCCTGACTTTCTTCCATTATTTCTATCATGTTCTCTTGTGAATTGATTTATTTGTAAACGATGGTGATGATTTGGAATTTTATTTCCCAACCGATGAGTTAAATCTCATTAGGTTGGGGCTATTTTGATGACACTTAACTATTTTTAATTTTCATGGTATAAATTTGATCATCTTCCTGCCAATTCAATTGTTTAAGTGCAGTACTTAGGAATAGTCGATGGCATATTATTCTTGTTAAGTTAATTTAATACAGAAAATGTTAGGTTAATTTAACTAATATTGGATGGCATGAGCAAGCATTCGAATGATGCTTGCATCATATAAAAAGAATTACACAGGCTGCTGTAGTAAGTGTAATAGCCCAATTTTGGGCCTAGTCGGAACAATGGTTTCGAGACCACAAATTTGACACAGTAAAACTTATTTTTATTTCATTTTTATGGTCTACATATTTATGGAATGATTTAATGAAAATTTCGTTCGAAAATTTTGACTTTTGAGCACTTAATTAGCAAAAAGGACTAAGTTGTAAAAGGTACAAAAGTTGAGTTCTACATGCTAGAGGTGTCTAATTGTTATGAAATTTTAAATTAAAGGTCCTTAATAGTAATTAGGCCATTTTATAAGTTAGTGGACAAAAATGGACATGGATTAGGTGAAATTTCATGTTTTATAAAAGGGCATTTTGGTAATTTGTTAATTAAAGACAATAAGTAAAATAAAAGCAAAATTTAGTCCATCTTATTCTTGCTTGGCTAAAACTTGAAGGGAGAAGACATATAGGTGAAATTTCATGTTTTATAAAAAGGGCATTTTGGTAATTTGTTAATTAAAGACAAAATAAGTAAAATAAAAGCAAAATTTAGTCCATCTTTTTCTTACTTGTAAGGGAGAAGACATAGCTAGGGTTTTTCCACTTTTTAAGCTCAATTGTAAGTCCGTTCTTGTCCTATTTTCTATATTATTATTAGCATTATTAAAAAATAGCTCAGTTGGAAGTCATCTCTACCTTACAAAACAATTTCATCAGAGTCGGGAGATATCACACTATCACGAGTATTAATATGGCATGTATGGCTAGACTCACATACACTATGTTAGTCTGAGAATCCACTAAATCATAGCTCTGATACCACTATGTTTAACACCCTTTACCCGTGTCCGACGCTTAGACAGGGTACGAGGCATTAGCAGACTTAAATATAACCAATCATATAAAACTGGACCATAAAATTTCATCCAATTTAAAACCATTCATGCAGATGCATATCATTCCTATTTCGGTCTTACGAGGCCCAAAACATACATTGGAGGTGGTTTGGGACTAAACGAGAACTTTGGAAAACTTAGAAAATTTTTCATCAAAATAAGGGTCACACACTTGTGTGGCTTGGGATACGCCCGTGTGGGTAGGCCATGTGGTCACACATGCCCGTGTCCTCAGCCCATGTAACTCTATTTATGACATTATGCACAATTTGGGGTCACACAGCCAAGTCACACGCCCGTGTCCCGGGGCCGTGTCCTTCACACGGCTGAGACACACGGCTGTGTCTCTGCCCGTGTGGCCAAGAAAATGGCTATTGACCAAGCCATTTGCCACCCTCATTTGTACACTCACATACCCACTTTCAATGGCACATAACATAGCACAATTAAGCTACCAACACAACCATAATCAAGGCTTAAACATATCAAAACAATTATTTATTGTTCATAACAAAACTATCCACTTGAGTCATAGTCACTAAATTATTTATATCTTGAGCTATAGAACTCTAAATTAAGATCTGCTTGAGTTTTCTAAAACTTGACTCAAATATCTTCCTACCATAAAATTTTTAAAATTTATGGTTAAGCCAATAAGTATAATTAATTCTTCAAATTCATCACTATTCTTCTATTTGATAGTTTCGACCTTTCTTCACTAAAAATTAATTATCTCTTAGTACGAGATTCAAATGATGTTCCTGTTTATTTATTTTGAAAAAAGACTCATTAAGAATTTAAAATTATAAATTTTAACCTATACGTATTTTTATACAATTTTTAATTATTTTCCAAATTCAGAATAGGAGAACCCGAAATCATTCTGACCTTGTCTCATAAAAATTCAAATATCTCATAAAATGAAATTTTTTTGCTTATACCATTTCTTCTATGTTAGACTAGACTCAATAGATTTTAATTTCATATTTTATTCAACCTCTAATTTGATTTTCACAATTTTTTGTGATTTTTCAAATTTATACTATTGCTGTTGTCCAAAATTGTTTTAAGCCTAATTTTACTCTTTAATGATTCCTTTGTGCTAACTTTCATTAACATACCATTATAAACCACATCACGCAATGACATTGGCATAGGCATATGAGTAATTAATATACGTGCAACCTATTAGCCAATATAAGCCAATTTATATGGCTACATACCAAATCAAATCCTTATTCATTACAAGCCAATACATTTGGCCATATCATAATGACACATACACAAAATGACTAAGTCCCTATACATGCCATAGACTTAACATACTTACATTCACTTATAGCCCAAATGATAGCTTGATAGTGTGATAGAATCTCCGACGATCTCCAACTCAAGCTAGCTAAATAAACCAATAAGAGGTGAGAAAAAAAGGGGGTAAGCTTCATAGCTTAGTAAGTCCGTATGAAAATAATAGCAACTCGTACCAATCATGTACCATGTCTAACAATATAAACACAAGTTAACAAGAAGTGGCTATAAATCTCAAGTTGTAATGAAATCAATTCCCAATGCTTATTCTTTTGATTTACCAACATAAATTTCACATAACTTGACTTAATCTAGCAACAATAAAATCTCCAATCAATTTGGCTTACAAGCCTTTTTCATAAGCATCAATCAACTTAACCATGTATTTATAAATCTTACACATAAACCAATAATCACAAGGTTAACTCAAAGTTACTTTCATAGTGATCATGAACTCATAATATCACGAAGCCATAGCTTATAAACTTTACGTACATACCTGTACCAACTCGTAACACATCTCATGTGACAACCCTAATTTGACCCTAGTCGAAAAGTGGTTTCGGGACCACAAAACCGAGTCATAAAAATAATTTACCATTATATTTTGTGCTGATTACATGTGTAAATGCAATTGTGAAAGTTTCATGCTTTAATTTTGTCATTTGTATGTGAAATTTCAACAGGACTTATGTGAGATAATTGTGAAATGTGATAGGCTAATTTTAAAAGTGATCTATTAATGCCTATAAAAAAAAAAGGGACTTGCATGTCAAATTATCCATTATTGGATAGTGGCCAGCCATGATATTGTTAATATATATAATATATATTTTATATTAACCTTTTTATTCTATTAAATGATTTAATGAATAAAAGATAGTTGAATATTGGTGAGTGGGAGGAAAAAACCAAAGTAATTCATCTTGTTCCTCCATTGCCGAAACTTGAAAGGAGAAAGAATAAAATTTTTTTGTTTGAGTTTCAGTTATGGTGATTGCTAGAAGAAGGTATGTTTAATGCCACCTTTAGAAATGTATGCATAATTTGGATGATTAGTTTGAATTCTACCTATTCCATGGATTAAATTTAGGCTAGTTGGAAGTTTGAAATTCGGTTAAGAAGCTTGAAATTTTAGTTGAAGCTTGGACGTCATTAGCTTGGAAAATTATGTTAGATGTGTTAAGTTATTTGTTATTTTAATTTAAATGTTGAGGTTAGCATTTGGGTTTGTTGAATATGACGAATTTGGATAGGTTAGCATTTGGGTTGTTGAATATGCCGAATTTGGATTTAGGGAGAGAAATAGGTAATCGGTCATGCTATTTTATTGATAAAATAATTGTTAAATGCTTCATATGTTATATAAATGAGCTTGTAAGTGAATTTGAAGACTTGGAAAATTTTGGATGAGAAGTGCTGAATGTAATTTTTGGGTGTGACTTAATGGGTAAAAATATGGTGGCTTGAGTTTAGTAAAATTCGGCCATATGTGATGATATATTCACCTTATATATTCGGTCTTATAGATATGTACCTATGTAATGATATAATGAATTTGGTATATCCGGTCATATAGGTAAATATTTATGGAGTGTTCCAATTGAACTTGTAATTTCGACCACATAGGTATTTATATAGATATAAATATATATTTGTAAAGATATGTTTGATCTTGCATATTCGGCTAAATAAGTGATGATGGTATATGAAGTTAAATGTGGTTTTGTAAGCTTGTATAGATGTGTGAAAGTATGTTATAATGATATTTGGCTTTAAAAGTGGTTTAAAAACTTGCAAAATGCTAATCTTATAAGTATTCGGCCAAATAGGTAGATATGATAATCATGTGTGGTTATGAAATTGTTAAGTTAAAATTTATTATTCATTGATTTAGTAAATTATCTTATGAAATTCGAATATGCAAGGTAATAAGTTAGTAAAATGTTCCTTGATAGTTTTCATCTATTATATGGGGATAAATGTAGTTGTTGATCATAGCCTAGGAATATGTTCGATTGTGTATGAGTAGGGCATATGTATGATGTTTAAATAGCTAGTTAGTAAGGTCATTTGTACCTTAAAATATGTGATATACATGTATTAAATTAAATTGCTTAATTGATAAGTAATTGAATAAATCTATTTGTTTTAAATGAAGCTCAACAGCAAAAAGGGTCGAAATCAGATAAGGGAAAAGAGAAAGCAATCGAGTAGTCTATCCATAACCGTTCAAATATATCCGAGGTAGGTCTTTGAGTAATGAAACTTAGCTTATGATTTGATAAAATCATGGTATATAAGCATAATAAATAAATTGTGATCTATTGGTTCTACTTGAATTACGTAGTGGGATAAATAATTTGTGCATGATAATGGAGAATTATATCCGGGCAAAGTCCCGCAGGCTTCGTGCTGGAAATGTATCCAGGCTAAAGTCCCGCAGGCTTCGTGCTGGAAATGTATCCGGGCTAAAGTCCCGCAAGCTTCGTGCTGGAAATGTATCCGGGCTAAAGTCCCGCAGCTTTGTGCTTGGTAATATAATTTCGGTTTTATACCTAACGGGCCAAGTGCTTGACGAATTTGATAAAAGTATGCAATTACAAGATCCTACACTAGGTTGACAAATTGAAAGTGCATTACATATTAAGTTGGCCAGGTACGTATCATGTACTCCTATGTGAGTTGATTTGAATTAAATTATAAATATATAAAGTGATGCATCTGTGAATAAGTGTTATGAATATATATGTGATCGTGATATATTCGGTAAATGTGTGAAGTTATGTGAAGTGATTCTATGTTTATATTCAAATATAAACACTTGGTCCTTGTGGAAAGATTTGTGGAAGTATATGATTTATTTTTAGGTGATTACGATCGTGGAAAATGAAATGTGAATATGATATTGTATTTTATTCATTTCAATTGAACTAAAGCTATTAGTGAAGCATTTTAATGCCTATGTTATATGAGTTCGATCTTGAATGACATGATATACATGTTTAGATAATCTGAATGCAAGGAATGTGTGAAAGAGCAAATTGTAATAAATCTGCTTGGGACAAGCAATAGTAGCGTGATTTTGGAAAATCACCATAAATTGTGGAAATTGAATTAGAAGCTGAATAAATTATGTAATTAAAGCTTAATGAGTCTAGTTTCTTATAAAAGAACCTTGTAAGCAAAAGAATTGTAGATAATGAGATATTTGAAGTGGCGTAAGATACATTCAAAATGACTTTGAAATCCCCTGTTCTGTTTTTAGAAAATCATTGTAAATTGTACAATAATGATTATAAGATAAAAATTATATACTTAGACTCCTTAATGAGTCTAGTTTCAAATGAAATAATCGATAACATAATTTGAATTCTGTATAATGAGAAAATTGATTTGTAGTGAAGAGTGGTCAGAATAGTCAAACAGTGAAACAGGGGAAACTTCAATAAAAATCTTGTATTTATTGGTCAAACGAAAAATTTTAAAAATTTGATGGATGGAAGATATATGAGTCTATTTTTAGGGAAAATTAACGGCACTTGATTTGGAGTTTCTTAGCTCCAGTTATAAATAAATTAGTGATTGTTGCTCGGGAAGACATTTTTAATTTGTGATTTTGTTGCAAAAATGGTTAAAACTTGTTAATGACATGCTTTTCGAGTTCTTATGATCTTATTTGTGATTTCAATAAGATTCAAGTGAGGTGAAATTTCTGAATATGCATTATGTTCATGAATACTTGGCCAAAATGGCAATTATCTAGGAATCATTTCTTGAAAATTTGAAATAATCGATCTATAAATAAATTAATTGTTTGCATTGCTTAAAACTTACTAAGCATTGAAGCTTACTCCGTGTTCTCTTTTCCATTTCTTAATAGGTTTATACTTTAGCTCGAGTTGGAAGGGCCGGAGATATCATCACACTATCGAGTCATTATGTGAGTTGAGAAGATTGTATATCATCATGGTTTAAGGCATGTATAGGATAGACTATAGGTAGAATGATATTTCGACTTTGTGTACATTATAGCCATGCGAAGATGGCTTGCTCATTTTGTTTAGAGAAGCCTTATAATTGAACTAATGTGGTGAAATGTTTTAGTTATAACTTGATCGAAGTTTTGTTCAGTCAAGTAATACCTCATAACCTTAATCCGCCAACGGATACGGGTTAGGAGTGTTACATCTCATAGTCATTATTCTCATTGACTTACCCCTTGGGTCTTCTGTCAAGTTACTCGATAATTCACCCGTTGAACACTTAGAATACTATTGGATACACGGAAAATCTCGTGCCATGGCCATATCTCAAATATGGTCTTATAAGAAATCTCATACGATGCCGATGTCCAAGACATGGTTTTACTCGTAGAACCCATTTCAATGCCAATGCCATATCCCAGATATGGTCTTATACGGGATCTAGTTATTCATAGGTCTTCTTACACAAGCTATCAGTCAGGACGTAGCTACTCGGGCTACTCACACAAGCTGTCAGGTATCTGCAATACATGCTGAACTATCCAGCCACCAGTAGAACGTACAAGACTAGCACCCGGACATATATCACATATCTCATGAGCTTAAACCACATATCTCATGAGTTCAGATCACATAGTTCCTAGTGACATGTCACTCGTATCCTAAAATATTCCTAAGGTTCAAATGGGATTTCCATACTTATCGTATCACTGTTGGACTTGTTCGTAATGTTGATCTCAATGTACATAGTATCCATCATTTTTTTCACGGAATGATCAAGGCATACTCATAATAGTAATAAAGCATTAAAATTCACTTGATATCAAAGCAATAGAAATATGACATAACATCACCTATGAAATTACCATACATTAAATATTTAAGCATTTAAAATAGAGTACATATTGCATTACTCGCATACGAACTTACCTCGATACCAAAAATGGTAAAAAAGACCTAATCGTCAAATACGCGTTTTTCCCCCGTTCTAGGTCCAAACCTCGTTTTCCTTGATCTAAAATATCACATTTAGCTTATTTATTAGTCACATTATTCATTGTGACCCAAAAATCATATTATGGCAAAATTACATTTTTGCCCCTAAACTTTATCATATTTACACTTTTACCCCTAGGCTCGTAAAATGATTTTCATTCAATTTATTTGTTCTTTAAGCCTAGACGAACCATTTTTATGACTATAGCAACCCACAATTTTCATTTTATCACACTTTTATGACATATTTCATAACTTTTACCAATTAGTCCTTTTAGGCATTTTTACCAAAAATCACTTAGTAAAAGATGTTTATCACACATCAAACTTACATATTCCTCCATTAAACATCAAAATACATGCATGAAACACATGGGTAAATTTTTGAACATGAACCCTAGCTCAAATAAATGGTAGAGATAGGAAGATCTTGTTACGAGGACTTCAAAAACGTAAAAATCATTAAAAACGGGGCTAAAACGGACTTACAATCGAGCTTGGAAGCTTGAAAAACCCTAAACATGGTTTCCCCTTGTGAAATTCGGCCATGGGGTTGAAGATGGACAAATATTGGCTTTTAATTTTGTTTTTAATTCATTTTAATTACTAAATGACCAAAATGCCCCTAACTTAAAAAATTCTATTTCAACTATTTCATGTCCATTTTTGTCCAAAAAATTAACCAATGGTCTAATTACCATTTAAGGACCTCCAATTTAAAATTTCATAGCAATTAGACACATCTAGCTTCTAGAACTCAAGTTTTGCACTTTTTACGATTTAGTCCTTTTGACTAAATTGAGTGCTCAAACGTCAAAATTTTCAAACGAAATTTTCACGAAATCATTCCATGAAATTATAGATCATAAAAATTTAATAAAAATAAATTTTCTTACATCAAATTTGTGGTCTTGAAACCACTGTTCCGACTAGGCCCAAAATCAGGCTGTTACAACTCTCCCCCCTTTAGGGAGTTTTGTCCTCGAAAATCTTACCGGAAGAAGTTGCTTTCAACTTTCATGAAACACTTTCACTAAGTTCTCAGGATCACGAATCAATTTTAGCCTCGTATATCTCTCTCCTATCACCTTTGAACTTTGACACACAGTGTTAGAGCATATCGTCAAAGTTTTGAATTACTATTTTAGACTTACCACCGATTTACAGATGTATTACAGTGCCAAGATGCAACTGCGTACTCATAGTTTTCTGTAGCTTTTTCCATAATTGGGATATAGCCCTCGTATCTTAATCCAAAATAATGGAGACTAATACTTGGCATAATTGAATAATCCCAGAAACGTCTTACTCGATTGGTTTGTGAAATAAGAAATCTGTACACGAATGATCAATCACAATCCGATAACATCTTCCTTTTCAGAGATAAAGATAATTCAGATACGAAATCTATAGTGTTTCCATCTCATTTTCATTCTAGAATCATCACTGACAGACTGTGATTGTAACACCCCTTACCGGTATCCGACATTGGGACAGGGTTTGAGGTATGACCGGACATAAATATAAACATTCATACAAAACCAGCCCATAAAATTTCATTCAATTTAAAACTATTCATATACTTGCATAATGTCCCTTATACAGGCCTACGAGGCCCAAAACATACATTGATGATGGTTCGGGATTGAACCGAAAACTTTCAAAAATATTACAACAATTAGAAAAATTTCATGTTTTGAGGAGTCAAATGCCCTTGTGGGCAGGCCGTGTGATAACACACGCCCATGTGGATTAAGACACGCCCATGTCCTTAGCCCATGTAACTCTCTGGCTATGACATCATCAAGCAAATAAGGTCACGAGACCAAGTCACACGCCCGTGTGCTTAGGCCGTGTGGCGAATTAAATTCCAAAAATTAAGTGCAGGCTTCACATGGCCTGGACACACGCCCATGCCCTGAGGCCGTGTCCTTCACACGGCTGAGACACATGGCCGTGTCTCTACCCATGTGTTTACTAATGGGCATATTGATTTGCATAATTAGGGTGCAGGGGGCACACGGCCGAATCACACGCCCATGGAGCAGACCATGTATCACACACGGCCTAGACACATGCCCGTGTGTCTACTCATGTGGACAATTTTAAGGCTATTTTCCAAGCCATTTGCCACCCTTAAGAACTCACATACATCATCTCACTTCATGGCATGCAACATGGTACATTTAACAACACAAGCATACACCATTATAGTTAATCCATGACTTTTTAAAGTGGACATATCACATACTCCAATCATCATAACTAAAGTTGTCTTGGTTAATGACATTTGAGGAAATTTTCAGAGGATGTATGTGCCCATGCTTAAAAAAAAAAGAGCGAAGAAAAGTTTGCTCAGTCTCCAAAAAGGAAAAATGTGTGAGCTTGAGTTTGGGATTCCACACCAATTTCATGTTTATTCATCCTTATAATTCCACACCGATTTCATGTTTATTCATCATACTACCATATGGCATTCCACACCAATTTCATGTTTATTCACCCTTATAATTCTTCTTTCAAGTTACTCATTTACAATATAATTATGGTCATACCTATTAGTCCCCATTCATTCATTAAATACATATTCCATTCATCACACATTTTATCCACAAGCAACCAAACCACATCAAAATATAAATACATTTGCATGCATGCATAAATGATTAGGGTTACAACCCAACAATCAATATGAGCCACCTCTCATGGCCATATACAAAATGAATCACAACACCATCATGAGCCAACACATTTGGCTAATCAATATGACATATAACAAAAAAACCAAGTCCTTATACATGTCATACTCAAAATGATAAGTCTAACTATACCCAATTATCCAATTGATAGTGTGATCGAGTCTCCGACATTCCACGATCCCTGCGCCAGTTTGGTGATACTATAAAAAAAGGAAAGGAAAGGGGGTAAGCTTTAAAGCTTAGTAAGTTCACATGCAAATAAAATGCAACTTAAACAAGCATTAGTCATACATTTAACATAATGAACATAATCTTGCATTTTATCAAATCTCTTAAACTCATTCTTCACATACATATACATATATATACATATTCTTACCACAAGTTCATCATGTCTCATGTCATTCTCATGATTTCGATGTACATACCTGTGCCACTTGCACATAATGATTTACTTTTTCATCTTGATGCAATCATTAAGATTGCTCATTGAACTTTTCTTGAACTACCTGTTGAACACTCGGAATATTGTCGGATACATTGGAATCTTGCACCTAAGTGCCCCATATGTAGCCAATGCTACTTCATATTTCATATCACATGTTGCTTGCTTTCGAGCTACTCACGGGTTTGCTCATATAGGCTGTCAGGTATCTGCAACACATGCCGGACTACTTCGCCATCAATAGTTTGTACGAGACCAGTACCCGGACCGCCATAACATGTGTCTCATAATCATGAACTCAGACCACAACTCATGAGTTTGAATCACATAAGTCATGAACTCAGACCACAACTCAATGAGTTCAGATCACATAATTCCTAGTGACATGTCACTTGTATCCTAAACTATTCCTAAGGTTCAGACGGGATCCTTCGATGATACATCTTCGTCGAACTCATTCACAAAGTCATTCTCATTGACCATAATGTTATTCATAAACTCTTTACAATAATTAAACATGGAAATTCATACATTAATGAAGCATTAAAACATGATACAACATTGCATTATTTACACGTGAACTTCCCTCGGAACAAAATGATAGAAACGAGCCTAATCCTCGTAAACTTTGTTTTTCCCTCGATCAAGACCCGAATCACATTTTTCTTGATCTATAATGCCAAATGTAACTTGTTCAATACATACATTGGTCAAATTGACTCATAACACATACTTTGGTAAAATTACCATTTTACCCATAACTTTTCACTTATTTACAAATTGGTCCCTAGGCTCATAAAATGAAATGCATGCATTTTCTTAGTTACCCAAGCCTAACCGAACCTTTACCATGTTCATATCAGCCCACATTTTCCTTTATTACATATTTTTACTACTCATTTTTACACCTTTTACAAATAAGTCCTTTTTAGCTGTTTTCACTAAAAATCATTTAGTAAAAGATGTTTATCACACATCAAACATTCATATTCTTCCATTAAACATCAAAATACAACCATGTCACACATGGGTCAAATTTCATACATGAACCCTAGCTCAAAATAATGGTAGAAATAGCTAGATCGGTTGATGACAACTTTAAAAATGTAAAGAACATTAAAAACGGGGCTTGGGAGCACTTGCAATTAAGCTTGAAAGATAAACGAAACCCTAGCTATGGCTCCTTGAAAATTTCGGCTAAGGTGGGAGAAGATGGACAAGATTTTTGCTTGATTTTTCCCTTTTTATTCTTTTATTAACTAAATGACCAAAATGCCCTTAATGCCTTTCTTTCAAATTTTTCCTATTCATGCCCATTTTTGTCCAAAATTTTAGACATTGGTCAAATTTGTATTTAAGGAGCTCTAGTTAATAATTCAATGCAATTCCATGCTCAAAGCTTCTAGAACACAAGTTTTACAACTTATTCAATTTAGTCCTTAACTTTAAATTGGACATCTTAGGCATAGAATTTCTTCATGAAAATTTCACACAAACATGCAATCATATCATGAATCATCAAACAACCATAAAAGAATTATTTCTATTTCAAATTTGTGGTCTTGAAACCACTGTTTCGACTAGACCCTAATTCGAGATGTTACAACTCTCTCCCCTTTAAGGATTTTCGTCCCCGAAAATCTTATCGGTAAAATGGTTTGGGTATTGGTTTCTCATGGCCTCCTCAGGGTCCTATGTAGCCTCTTCAACTCCATGTCTTTGCCATAACACTTTCACAAGGGCAATACTTTTGTTTCTCAACTGTTTGACTTCCCAACCCAAAATCTTAACCAGTTCCTCACCATAGGTCATGTCTGGTCGAATCTCAACCTCTATTGGCGAAATCACATGTGTAGAATCAAATCGATAACGACGCAACATGGACACATGAAACACATCAAGAATATTTTCCAACCCTGATGGTAAAGCCAACCGATAGGCAACTGGCCTTATTCTCTCGGTGACCTCATACGATCCTATAAATCGAGGACTGAACTTACCCTTCATGCCAAATCTCAAAACCTTTTTCTATGGAGACACTTTCAAAAATACCTTATCACCGACTTGATACTCAATTTCTTTTCGTTTTAAATCCGCATAGGATTTCTGTCTATCCAAAGCGGCTTTCAGAAAATCATGAATCACTTTTACCTTTTCTTCGGTTTCTTTAACCAAATCAACCTGTGAATCTGATTTTCTCTGAGTTCGGTCCAATATAATGGTGTTCGGTACTTACGCCTATACAATGCCTCATAGGGTGCCATTTTCAAACTCGACTGATAACTGTTATTATAAGCAAACTCTACCAGCAGTAAATGCTTTTCCCAACTTCCTTGAAATTCCAATACACAGCATCGGAGCATGTATTCAAGTACTTGAGTTATTCTCTCCGACTGACTGTCGGTTTGCGAATGGAAAGCGGTACTAAAGTTTAACTTCGTACCTAAAGCTTCTTGTAACTTTTTCTAAAATCGCGAAGTGAACCTCGGATCTCTATCCAAAATAATCGATAAAGGTACTCTGTGCAATCTCACAATTTTAGAAACATACAACTCAGTTAGTTTATCAAGTGAGTAATCGGTACGTACCGAAATAAAGTGAGCCGATTTAGTCAATCTATCAAAAATAACCCACACGACATCTTTCTTTTTCAGAGTCATTGGTAGACCAGTTACAAAATCCATAGTAATTCGGTCCCATTTCCACTAGGGAACCAAGATAGGCTGGAGCAAACCCGAAGGTAATTGGTGTTCGGCTTTTACCTGCTGAAAAATTAAACACTTTTTCATACCATTCCACCAACATATTTTCTTTAAGTCATTATACATTTTTGTGCTGCCCGGGTGAACTGATAAACATCCGTTGTGTGCCTCATGTAAAATATTCCGAATCAGCTTAGTGTCCTTCAGAACACAAATCCTACCATGAAATCTCAAACAACCATTGGAGTCACTCAGAAAATCAGGTTTACTGTTGGACTCACACTGAACTCTCTTAGCTTGTAACTCTTTATCCACTTTTTGAGCATCACAAATCTGTTGAAGAAAAGTCGGTCTAGTTCTCAACTCGGCTATAATTGAACCATCATCAGACAAATTTAGCCGTGTATTCATAGCCCTCAAGGCAAATAACGACTTCCTA
The DNA here is from genome assembly GCA_025698475.1 of Gossypium anomalum. Taxonomy (NCBI): domain Eukaryota; kingdom Viridiplantae; phylum Streptophyta; class Magnoliopsida; order Malvales; family Malvaceae; genus Gossypium; species Gossypium anomalum. Next base: position 59,772,950 of record CM046961.1, read on the forward strand.
CTGAAGGCGTCGGCGACCACATTCGCCTTACCCGGATGGTAATCAATCACAAGCTCATAATCTTTTAATAGTTCTAACCACCTTCATTGTCGCAAGTTCAAATCCTTTTGAGTCATCAAGTACTTAAGACTTTTGTGATCAGTATAGGCATGACATTTCTCACCAAATAAATAATGTCGCCAAATCTTCAAAGCAAACATTATAGCGGCCAACTCTAAGTCGTGTGTTGGATAGTTCTTCTCCTGAGGTTTCAACTGTCTCGAAGCGTAAGCTACGACTTTACCCTCTTGCATAAGTACACATCCCAAACCATTTAAGGAAGCATCACTATAAATCACAAATTCTTTACCTGACTCAGGTTGTACCAAAACTGATGCTTCAGTTAATAACATCAATTTCTCAAAGCTTTGTTGACACTTTTCTAACCACTCGAACTTAACATCCTTTTGAAGCAATCTCGTCATAGGAGTGGTAATTATAGAAAATCCTTTCACAAACCATCCGTAGTAACTGGCTAAGCCCAAAAAGCTTCTAACCTCAGATATATTCCTTGGCTAACCGTGGAGGTCGATTTTCAGAAGGCACTGCCCCTTCAGCGGGAGCCGACGTATTACTTTCGACATCATTCGCCATAGCTCGATCGAGATCCATTACTATATGAAAAACATAATTTTAAAAGGTCAGGAGTCGTCACGTTATCACAATTTACTTATGGCATGTATAGCTAGACTCATACACACGCTATGTTAGTTTGAGAATCGACTAAACCATAGCTCTAATACCACTAAATGTAACACCCCTTACCCGTATCTGACATCGAGACAGGGTTTGAGGCATTACCGAACTTAAATATAAACATTTATACAAAATCGACCCATAAAATTTTATTCAATTTAAAACCATTCATATACATGCATAACGTCCCTTATACAGGCCTACGAGGCCCAAAACATACATTAATGATGGTTCAGGACTAAATCTAAAACTTTTAGAAATTTTGCAACACTTAGAAAATTTTCATGTTTTAAAGAGTCACACACCCATGTGGGTAGGCCGTGTGATAACACATGCCCATGTGGCTTGGGACATGCCCGTGTCCTCAACCCGTGTAACTCTCTGACTGTGACGACATCAACCAAATAATGTCACATGGCCAAGTCACATGCTCGTGTGCTTAGGCCGTGTGGTGAATTAAATTCCAAAAATTAAGTGCAGACTTCACACGACCTAGGCACACGTCCATGTCCTGAGGCCGTGTCCTCCATACAGTTGAGACACATGGCCGTGTCTCTGCCCGTGTGTTTGCTACTGGGCATACTAATTTGCATAATTAGGGTGCAGGGGACACACGGCCGGGTCACACGCCCATAGGGCAGACCATGTGTCACACACGGCCTAGACGCATGCCCATGTGTCTACTCGTGTGGACAATTTTAAGGCTATTTTCCAAGCCATTTTCCACCCTTAAGCACTCACATACATCATCTCACTTCATGACATGCAACATGGTACATTTAACTACACAAGCATACACCATTATGATTAATCCATGACTTTTTAATGTGGACATATCACATACTCCAATCATCATACTACCATATGGCATTCCACACCAATTTCATGTTTATTCATCCTTATAATTCTTCTTTCAAGTTACTCATTTACAAGATAATTATGGTCATACCTATTAACCCCCATTCATTCATTAAATACATATGCCATTCATCACACATTTCATCCACAAGCAACCAAACCACATCAAAACATAAACACATTTGCATGCATGCATAAATGATTAGGGTTACAACCCAACAATCAATATGAGCCACCTCTTATGGCCATATACAAAATGAATCACAGCACCATCATGAGCCAACACATTTGGCTAATCAATATGACATATAACAAAAAGACTGAGTCCCTATACATGCCATTCTCAAAATGATAAGTCTAACTATACCCAATTATCCAATTGATGGTGTGATCAAGTCTCTGACGTTCCACAATCCCTGAGCTAGCTTGGTGATACTATAAGAAAAGGAAAGGAAAGGGGGTAAGCTTTAAAGCTTAGTAAGTTCACATGCAAATAAAATGTAACTTAAACAAGCATTAGTCATACATTTAACATAATGAACATAATCTTGCATTTTATCAAACCTCTTAAACTTATTCTTCACATACATATACATATATATACATATTCTTACTTCAAGTTCATCATGTCTCATGTCATTCTCGTGAGTTCAATGTACATACCTGTGCCACTTGCACATAATGATTTATTTTTTCATCTTAATGCAATCATTAAGGTTACTCATTGAACTTTTCTTGAACTACCCATTGAGCACTCGGAAGACTATCAGATACATTAGAATCTTGCACCTAAGTGGCCCATATGTAGCCAATGCTACTTCATATTTCATATCACATGTTGCTCGCTTTCGAGCTACTCATGGGTCTGCTGGAATGATGAAAAATGTGCAAGTGTACACAATCGCAACAAGTAATAAAGTGACAAGTAAATGTCGAGTTATCGTGCCCACAGGGACTGTAAAAAGAATTATTTATGAAATTAATTGTAAAACAATTTGGTGAGGTAAAAATGATTTGGTTTTGAAAGGTGGTCAAAAACTATTTAAAAACTAAGTAAATAATTAAAATAAAACAAAAGAGTTCTAATGCATGATTTCAAATAAGATTTAATCAAGATAACATACTTGTGTTGGATTAATTACATTTCTTTAACTTAGAATTATCAAACTTATGTTTATATTGCTACGAATAAATTCACGGCAACTCGGTAATTTGCTAACTCATCACTCATACATACTTATTAAATTAATCAATCTCTTGAACATTTTTCAATGTCAATCCAAGCAGTTAATCAATATTCACAAGCATATAAAAGATTAAGTGAGGTAACAGGGTATTTCTACCTTGAAACAGTTTAATCGCAAAAATCTTGCAAGTTATGCAAGGCATATGTATCGCCGAATACAATGCTAATTTAAACTTCAGCTACCCTAGAAGAATAAACATTCACTGATTAAGCATTGTGTCTATTAATTATAATTTCAATACGATTTAATAATTAATTCATTATTTATTTAACAATTATATTGCAAGTATAACTTAGGCATGATTTTACTTAACCAAGCAATTTACCGAGGCCTATAACAGCATAAACATCATTTTAACAATTCAAGCAGGCAAAATATAATCAACCTAACACAAACTTAATTTAAGCTAAATCAATTAAAATAACCATTTCAGTAGCATAAATATTCATAAACATGTTCATCAAAACAACAACAAAAATTAAAGAGATAGGGAACAAGAAGCAAATCCGGTGTTTCTCTGTGGCTTGACTAGTTGCTCCGTTCTTCGTTCTTCATTGCCCTCGGCTATCAAGGTGGCTTATGAACACCTAATTGCTGCTCCAAAATGGTTGATGAGAGCCTCTTTCCCAAGATAATAAATCGACAGTTGAACAAAAAGGGAAATGGGATGGAAATAAATGGAGAGAAAAGTGAGAGAGTAGAAGAGAAAATGAGAGAATGTTGTAGGATTGAGGGATGGTTTGAATGATCAGCAAGGGGTGGCTTTTATAGATGATTGTGGCTGCTAAAAATAGCAAATTCCAGCAGCCAAAGAGCCCCCCTATGGCCGGCCATCTACTTGGCAAAAGTTGAGACTTTCAACTTTGCTAAAAATAGCCTGGGGCAAATCTACGAAGCCACAATTAAAGGTAGGGTTTGAATGCAATTTGGAAGTCTTTCAAGGGCCTTTTTGCAAGCATATTTAATCATCTAAAATGCTGACTTGGGTCAGCCTATGGACGGTTCTGGGCTGCCCAATTAGTAGCTGGTTCGGTTCATTCAATATGGTTCGACCAATGCGGTTCAACTGGACCCTTTCTCCATAATTAATTAAAAATAATTTATTTAAAGCAAATTAAATGGGGAATAAATTAAAATTAATTAAATTATGAATTAATACACATTTATGGACCGTCTTAGGCTGGAAATTAATTTGCCTCAATCTTCAAATTGCTTCTTGATTTTGTGCTTTTAGCAGTGTCAGCCGAGCCAATTTTTGTCCTTTGTGCGAATCTACCGAAAATAGTCAAAATTAATCAAAATTAAGTATAAAATTAAGTAAAATTCACCATGTTTATATTTTTAACAAAATTTAATTATTTTATAATATTTAATTATTTTTTGACAAGAGTTTAACCGATTTTGCACGAATTTAAGTAAAAATGGGTATGAAAAAGTATATAAATTTTTGGGTCTCCACACCCCCCAACTTAATTCATTGCTCGTCCCGAGTAATGCACAAATTTTGAAAAGAATTTATCGGAAACACTTTTGAAAAACTCCTTCAGAAAAACATTCTCCCTAAAATTATGAATTTGATATACTCATGCTAAAAAACAAGAAATATGGTAGTTATGCTACTTAAGTATAACGTTCAAATTAGATTCAACAACTTATTATAATAGCAAATTTTTGGACGCTTTTTTAACAAAGACATGTTAACCCTTACCAATTTGATTTTTATTCCTTTATTCAAGACTAAGCTGTAATCATTAAGCTTAACTTATGTCTTCATATGATGATCGTAGCAATTTCTCTCCACTAATGTAGATAGTATTAGGAATTTGAATCAATAGGTCTTTATCAAGGTTGTAACGTGGCTAGGCTAGGGGTAGGTGAAAGATGGATAAATTTTGGCTTAATGTAACATCCCAAAATAGGGCCTAGTCAGAATAGTCATTTCAAGACCACAAATTTGACGTTAAAATATTTATTTTATGATTGTTATGGGGTTTAAAATATGAGAATATGTTTACATTAGAGTTTCATGAAGAAATTTTAAGTATAAGATGTTCAATTGGGAATTAAGGACCAAATTGAACTAGAGGTCCTAAAATAGTAATTTGACCAAGTTCTAGAAATTTGGACAAAAAAATGGGCTTGCATGGATGAATTTTAAAGAAAGGGTCTAAGGGCATTTTGGTCATTTACCATTTTAATGAATTAAAAAGGGGAAAAAGAAGTAAAAATCAGCCATCTTCTTCCCCATAGCTGCCAAAATTTTGAGCTCTCCATAGTTAGGGTTTCTTCAATTTCCAAGCTCAATAGTAAGTGCTCTCAAGTCCCATTTTTAATGTTCTTCGTCATGCTAGGGTTTATGTTTAAAAATTTACCCATGCATGACATGCTTGTATTTTGAGGGTTTATGGAGGAATATGAAAGGATGTTGTATGTTAAACATCTTTTTCTAGGTGATTTTCATGAAAAACCCTTATAGGGATTATTTTGTGAAAGTTATAAAATGTGTGGTAGAAATGTGAAACTAATGGAAAATGAGAGTTATCATAGGAGAGAAAAATGTTTGACTAGGCTTGGGCAAGGTAGAAATTGCATGAGTTTCATTATACGAGCCTAGGGACTAAATCGTAAAAACGTGAAAGGCTAGGGGCAAAGTGGTCATTTTGATTGGGGGTGGAATTTAGACTTGAAATGGATTAAATAAATGGTTAATAATCTATTCTTATTGTTATAGACCCCGATGAATAAATTCTAGAGGTCGATCAAGGGAAACGGAAGGTTTCAGAGTGACCGAAACATTAAACAAATGAATACCAGGTAAGTTTGGATAACCCTAAGTAAACATATATTATGCTAAATTGTATATGTTAATAAATGTATGATGATGAGTTGCATTATTCAAAATATGTAATTATATAAAATACAATTGTATAATTAAAGGATGAAAAATGTCTCGATTGAGGTTGAATGGGAAATCCGATGTAGGAACCCTAATTTACATGAAAAATGAGATCCTGCATGTGTTGCAGTAAGGATTTAGCCCAGACGGGTAATCCATTGATCTCATCTCCGAAAAAGATCTAGCCCAGACGGGTGTTCATTCCGAATGATTGAGCCTCTTGAAGAATAAGTGTGCACTATGGATTTAGCCCGGACGGGTAATCCAAATAGGGTCTAAATTTAGCCTGGACTGGTAATTCAGATCCTAGCTCATTAAGGATGTTTGCCATGAGTGGGATTTAGCCTGTACTGGTAATCCCAGCATCACCTTATGAGTTTTCTGAATGGAGGATTTAGCCTGGACTGGTAATTGCACCATAAGAATGCGAGGTTCATGGGAGTGCATATCTGATATGATCATTCGCACGAATTGACGGATAATGGGTATTTTCATCGAGATTGCCTCTAAACTCAACGAGACTAATATGATACACCTGTATAAGATGAATTGTAAAGTGATGAGCTCATCTAAGTTAAATTCCATGGTGTTATTGATATATATATGTATCTAACACATTGATTGAGTGCATGATTAGGAAAAGCATTTCATGCTAATTTAGTTTACTAATCAAATATGGTTGAATGCTAAATTTCCTGGTAAGTTTACATTCCGGAGCTTACTAAGCATGTAAATGCTTACTCTTCTCTTTTCTCGTACTTTTCAGAGCATGTGGACTCATAAGGCTTGGAGGACGGTTGGAGACTACAACACACTATCAACTAGGTCCGCTTCCGGATATGAATACTTTTATTTTGTTAATTTGGCATGTATAGGTGCTTTTGAGTTATTTTGTTAAAAGCCATTTGGCTAACCAATGTAAAGGCTTGGATGCCTTTATACATTTTGTAATGGCGTTGATATATGGTCTTTTGTGGTATATTATCCCACCATCATGATAAATGAATTGTTAAATGTTTATGTATATGTCAAAATATAGACATATTTGTGTAATGTGACCAATTCATCGGAATTGGGAGGATCATAATTGTCAATGAGTAAATAACGAGCTAAAATCCAATGTTGAGGAAAATATTGCTATCATCCTTCGAACTACTAAGGAACATTATGGCATGTGTAAACCAATGATATGAGGTTTCAATTCAATAAGGTTTGATGGAGACCATTCATAAGTATTAAGTGAATATTGCTTGTTAATTGACATCCAATAAGTATAAGTGTGATAAAATGGGTGACCTAGGGCTTGAAAAATAGCCTAATATGGTCTACATAGTGAGACACACGGGTATGTGTCTGGGCTGTGTGTGACACACGGGCCACTCACATGGGCGTGTGGTATGGCCGTGCGTCCCCTACACCTAAACTTTTAAGTTAGCATCAAGCATGGGCTAGAGGCACGGGCGTGTGTCTTGGCTGTGTTAATTTAATAGGATGCTCAAGTTATAGACACGGGGTGAACCTACATGCGTGTGCCATGGCCGTGTCCATAAGTCAGTATAGCCCCACAGCTTGGGGACATGGGCGTGTTCCCCTACCCACGGGCGTGTGTAAACCTCTACACGGGCGTGTGGGGTATTGTTCAAAGAATTCATGTTGAAGATCTGATTTTGTTCCGATTTATTCTTGGTATTAAATAAAGGCCTTGTAGGCCCATGCAAATAAATTAACTTAAGGTTGAAAAGAAATTTTATGACCCGTATTTTCTGGTTCCGCCTGTATGTCTGTCTGGTAACGCCTTGTACTTGTCCCCGGGCATGGGTACAGGTGAGGGGTGTTACATTTAGTGGTATCAGAGCTACGGTTTAGTCGGTTCTAAGACTACTGTAGAGGATGTTAAAGTTTGCTATACATGCCAATATTCGAATGTTGATAGTGTGATATCTCCTAATTTTCTATATTGTTTTAGAATATAGTAAATGTCTTCCAATCAAGCACAAGATGAGTCCGAGGGAGCTGAGAGTCATGCTCCAGCTTCCGTATGCCAGACTACTTTTGGTAGTAGTAGGAGGTCTATGCCTGAAGGCCGGGAAGAGGCCCGGGCTGCCTTTTTTGATATGACGGATGAGTGATTCGAGGATTATCTGAGAAATTGCCCCAACATACCGTGACCTCCCCGCCCCTTAACCAACCTGATGCCGATGTGCCACGAGGCGTGGTACCAGTAAGAACTGTTAAGGCCCCTGTAGATAAACTTAGAAAGTATGGAGTCGAGGAATTCTGAGCTAAAGTAGATGATGACGTCGAAAGAGCCGAGTTCTGGCTCGAAAATACTACGCGAGTATTAGATGAATTATCGTGCACACCCGAGGAATATTTGAAGTGTGCTGTATCTCTCCTGAAGGATACTGCATACCATTGGTGGAAGACAGTGTCCTCGGTAGTGCCAAAAGAGGCTATCACTTGGGATTTCTTCCAGGCAGAGTTTAGGAAGAAATACATTAGCCAAAGGTTTTTATACTTGAAGTGAAAAGAATTCCTGGAACTCAAACAAGGGAACAAGTTTGTAGTAGAATACGAGAGAGAGTTCGTACGACTAAGTTAGTACGCATCTGAATGGGTCCAAACTGAGTCAGAAATGTGTAAACGTTTTGAGGAAGGCTTAAGTGAGGATATCAGACTGTTGATTGGAATTCTTGAAATATGGGAATTTGCTGCATTGGTTGATCGAGCCAAGAAGGTTGAGGAACTTAGTAATGAAAGAAAGAAAGCAAAAAGAGAAGCTCGAGTTACGAGCAAGAGGTCGGGTGGTAAAACGCTTTCGTTTTCCACGAAGAAAGCAAAGAGTCAGCAAGACGCTTCACTTCATCAGTGGGATATTCAAGTAGAGCGAGAGATTCTAAACGATAGAGTCAGAAGTCCTCCTACCCAAAGGCGACTAGTGTGGGGAGTGTAGATAATCAAAGGTTGAAGTGTAAGAGCTGTAACAAATTCCACTTCGGAGAGTGCCGAATGAAGACTGGTGCTTGTTTTCGATGCGGTTCTTTTGACCATTTCCTCAGAGATTTCCCGAAAAGAAATGAATGGGAAGCGGGATCAACCCCAAAATCATGTACTCCTGCTCCACGGGGTAAACCTTCGAGACATCTGGGGAATGTCAGTGGTAGTCAAACTGAGGCTAAGAATACTATAAAGTCTAAGGCTTGAGCTCCGGTAAGAACATATACGATACGCGCTCGAGAAGAAGCCTCTTCTCTTGATGTTATCACGGGTACTTTTTCCCTTTTCAATACACGTGTTATTGCTTTAATTGACCTAGGGTCAACACATTCATGCATTTGCATGAGATTGATATCTAGGATGAAATTACCGGTTGAGCCTATGGAATTTAGTATTAGAGTGTCGAACCCACTAGGTAGATCTGTGATGGTTAATAGAATCTGTAAGAATTGTCCTTTGACGATTCAGGGTCATTGTTTTTTGGCTAATCTTATGTTGTTACCATTTGATGAATTTGATGTAATACTTGGTATGGATTGGTTAGCCTTACATGATGTAATAGTAAACTGTGGCAATAAGTATATTGAATTGAAGTGCTCGAATGGTGAGATTTTACAGGTTCATTCAAGAGAATTGAGTACACCGCCAGTGGTAATCACCGCAATGGTTGCCCAGAGATATATGAGGAATGGGTATGAAGCCTACCTTGCATTCGTATTGAACACAAAGGAAACAGAGTTAAAGATTGAGTCTGTACCGATAATGTGTGAATATCCAGACGTATTCCTAGAAGAACTACCCGGATTGCCTCCTGAGAGGGAGATAGAATTTGACATTGAATTGATGCCAGGGATGACTCCCATTTCTATTGTTCCGTATAGAATGGCGCCAACCGAGTTGAAAGAGTTAAAAGCACAGTTACAAGAATTGACGGATAAAGGCTTTGCACGGCTGAGTTTTTCACCTTGGGGTGCCCCCGTACTTTTTGTAAAGAAGAAAGATGGTTCGATGAGATTATGTATTGATTATCGACAATTTAACAAGGTAATTGTCAAAAATAAGTATCCTTTACCAAGAATTGATGATTTATTTGACCAGTTAAGAGGAGCCACCATCTTCTCCAAGATAGACTTGAGGTCTGGATATTCTCAGCTACGGGTCAAAGAGTCGGATGTACCTAAGACAGCTTTCAGGACAAGGTACGTACATTATGAGTTTCTTGTCATGCTGTTTGGACTGACTAATGCACCAGCCGTATTCATGGATCTTATGAACAAAATCTTTCGGCCATATTTGGATAAGTTAGTCGTTGTGTTCATTGACGACATTTTAGTTTACTCTAAAGATGAGGCAGAGCACGCAAAGCACTTGAAAATTGTATTGCAAACTCTGCAAGAAAAGCAACTGTATGCTAAGTTTAGCAAGAGTGAGTTTTGGCTCCACGAAATTGGATTTTTGGGTCACATTATTTCGGGTGAAGGCATACGAGTTGATCCAAGTAAGATCTCTGCTATTATAGAATGGAATCCGCCTAGAAACGTAACTGAGATTAGAAGTTATTTGGGCTTAGTCGGTTACTATCGAAGGTTTGTGAAAGGATTCTCTGTGATAGCAACTCCAATGACGAGATTGCTTTAGAAAGATGTTAAATTCGAATGGACAGAGAAATGTCAGTAGAGTTTTGAGATGTTGAAGACATTGCTGACGGAAGCTCCTATTTTAATATTGCCTAAACCAGGAAAGGAGTTTGTGGTCTACAATGATGCATCCTTGAATGGATTAGGTTGTGTGCTTATGCGAGATGGCCAGGTGATATCTGATGCTTCACGAAAGTTAACACCGCACAAGAAGAATTATCCGACACACGACCTAAAACTTGCCGCCATCGTTTTTGCTTTAAAGATTTGGAGGCATTACTTATATGGCGAGATTTGTTGTATTTTCACAGACCACAAGAGTTTGAAATACTTGATGACTCAAAAAGAATTAAATCTGAGACAGTGGAGATGGTTAGAACTAATTAAGGACTACGATTTGGTCATTGACTATCAACCGAGAAAGGCGAATATAGTCACCGATGCATTGAGTAGAAAGTCCTTGTTTGCACTAAAAGCCATGGATGCCCGTTTTGCATTGCTCGATGATGGTTCGGTCTTGGCAGAGATTGAAGCTAGACCGACATTCCTTCAGGAAATTTATAATGCTCAGTTTAATGACAGTGATTTGCAAGCAAAAAAGACTCAATGTGAGTCAGTATTGAGTCTGATTTTCGAATTAGTTCTGATGGATGCTTAATGTTCAGAGATAGGATTTGTGTACCCAAGAGTAGAAAGCTTATTTGAAGAATTTTACAAGAAGCACATGATAGCCGTTTATCAATTCACCCGGGAAGTACTAAGATGTACAACAATTTGAAAAAGATGAATTGGTGGAACGACATGAAAAGGGATATTTCTGAATTTGTATTGAAATGCTTAGTATGTCAGCAAGTTAAAGCTGAACATCAAGTACCTTCAGGTTTGTTACAACCTATAATGGTTCCCGAATGGAAATGGGATAGAATCACCATAGATTTTGTAACGGGACTACCTTTGACTCCAAAAAAGAAAGATGCCATATGGGTCGTAGTGGATAAATTGACGAAGTCGGCTCATTTTATTTTGGTAAGAAAAGATTCCTCCCTTGATAGATTGGCTGACTTGTACATTTCTGAGATAGTAAGACTACACGGGGTACCGCTGTCGATCATTTTAGATAGAAACCTGAGGTTTACTTTGAGATTCTAGAAGAAGTTACAAGAAGCCTTGGGTACAAAGTTGAGTTTTAGTATGGCTTTTCATCCTCATGCTCAGTCTGAGAGAATGATTTAGATTCTCGAGGATATGTTGCGTTGTTGCATCCTCGAATTTCAAGGTAGCTGGGAAAAATATTTGCCATTGGTAGAATTTGCCTATAACAACAGTTTTCAAACGAGTTTGAAAATGGCACCTTATGAAGCCTTGTATGGCAGAAAGTACAGAAGCCCGTTATATTGGACAGAACTCAGGGAAAATCAGATTCATAAGGTTGATGTGATCAAAGAGATCGAAGAAAAGGTTAAAGTGATACGCAATTGTCTAAAAGCGGCGTCAGATAGGCAAAAGTCTTATGGTAATCTGAAAAGGAAAGAAATCAAGCTCCAAGTTGGAGATAAAGTGTTCTTGAAAGTGTCTCCATGGAAAAAGGTGTTAAGGTTTGGTCGTAATGGCAAACTGAGTCTGCGATTTATTGAACCGTATTAAATCACAGAAAGGGTTAGACCGCTAGCCTATCGTTTAGCATTGCCTCCTGAGTTGGAGAAGATTCATGATGTATTTCATGTATCTATGTTAAGGAGGTACCGATCAGACCCCTCTCATGTGATTTCACTGACAGAGATTGAGATTAGACCGGACATGACCTATGGTGAGGAACTGGTTAAGATATTGGCCCGCGAAGTTAAATAATTGAGAAACAAAAATGTGGCTCTAGTAAAAGTTCTATGGCATCGACATGGTGTGGAAGAAGCTACATGGGATCCGGAAGAAACCGTGAGAAGTCAATACCCGAACTTGTTTGCTGGTAAGACTTTCAGGGATGAAAGTCCCTAAGGGGGGAGAAATGTAACATCCCAAAATAGGGCCTAGTCGGAATAATGGTTTCGGGACCACAAATTTGACGTTAAAATATTTATTTTATGATTTTTATGGGGTTTAAAATATGAGAATATGTTTACATTTGAGTTTCATGAAGAAATTTTAAGTATAAGATGTTTTATTGGGAATTAAGGACCAAATTGAATAAGTTTCAAAACATGGATTTTAAAAGCAATTTGTATGAAATTGCTTTGGATCATGAATTAGAGGTCCTTAAATAGTACTTTGACCAAGTTCTAGAAATTTGGCCAAAAAAGTTGGGCCTGCATGGATGAATTTTAAAGAAAGGGTCTAAGGGCATTTTGGTCATTTACCATTTTAATGAATTAAAAAGGGGAAAAAAAAAGCAAAAATCAGCCATCTTCTTCCCCATACCTGCCGAAGTTTTGAGCTCTCCATAGTTAGGGTTTCTTCAATTTCCAAGCTCAATAGTAAGTGCTTTCAAGCCCTGTTTTTAATGTTTTTCGTATTTTTGATATCTCGGTAACTTGTTCTTTCCATTTCTACCCATATTTCATGCTAGGGTTTATGTTTAAAAATTTACCCATGCATGACATGATTGTATTTTGAGGGTTTATGGAGGAATATGAAAGGATTTTGTATTTAAACATCTTTTTCTAGATGATTTTCATGAAAAACCCTTATAGAGATTATTTTGTGAAAGTTATAAAATGTGTGGTAGAAATGTGAAACTAATGGAAAATGAGAGTTATAATAGGAGAGAAAACTGTTTGACTAGGCTTGGGTAAGGTAGAAATTGCATGAGTTTCATTATACGAGCCTAGGGACTAAATCGTAAAAACGTGAAAGGCTAGGGGAAAAATGGTCATTTTGACTGGGGGTGGAATTTAGACTTGAAATGGATTAAATAAATGGTTAATAATCTATTCTTATTGTTATAGACCCCGATGAACAAATTCTGGAGGTCGATCAAGGGAAACAGAAAGTTTCAGAGTGACCGAAACATTAAACAAACGAATACCAGGTAAGTTTGGATAACCCTAAGTAAACATATATTATGCTAAATTGTATACATTAATAAATGTATGATGATGAGTTGCATTATTCAAAATATATAATTATATAAAATACAATTGTATAATGAAATGATGAAAAACGTCTCGATTGAGGTTGAATAGGAAATCCAATGGAGGAACCCTAATTTACATGAAAAATGAGATCCTGCATGTGTTGCAGTAAGGATTTAGCCCAGACGGGTAATCCATTGATCTCATCTCTATAAAAGATCTAGCCCAGACGGGTGTTCCTTCCGAATGATTGAGCCTCTTGAAGAATAAGTGTGCACTGTGGATTTAGCCCGAACGGGTAATCCAAATAGGGTCTGAATTTAGCCTGGACTGGTAATTCAGATCCTAGCTCATTAAGGATGTTTTCCATGAGTGGGATTTAGCCTGTACTGGTAATCCCAGCATCACCTTATAAGTTTTCTGAATGGAGGATTTAGCCTGGACTGGTAATTGCACCATAAGAATGCGAGGTTCATGGGAGTGCATATCTGATATGATCATTCGCACGAATTGACGGATAATGGGTATTTTCATCGAGATTGCCTCTAAACTCAACGAGACTAATATGATACACCTGTATAAGATGAATTGTAAAGTGATGAGCTCATCTAAGTTAAATTCCATGGTGTTATTGATATATATATGTATCTAACACATTGATTGAGTGCATGATTAGGAAAAGCATTTCATGCTAATTTAGTTTACTAATTAAATATGGTTGAATGCTAAATTTTTTGGTAAGTTTACTTTCCGGTTAATCGAGCTTAATAAGCATGTAAATGCTTACTCCTCTCTTTTCTCCTACTTTTCAGAGCTTGTGGACTCATAAGGCTTGGAGGACGGTTGGAGATTACAACACACTATCAACTAGGTCCGCTTTGGTATATGAATACTTTTATTTTGTTAATTTGGCATGTATAGGTGCTTTTGAGTTATTTTGTTAAAAGCCATTTGGCTAACCAATGTAAAGGCTTGGATGCCTTGTTTATACATTTTTTAATGGCATTGATATATGGTCTTTTGTGGTATGTTATCCCACCATCATGATCAATGAATTGTTAAATGTTTATGTATATGTCATAATATAGACATATTTGTGTAATGTGACCAATTCATCGGAATTGGGAGGATCATAATTGTCAATGAGTAAATAACGAGCCAAAATCCAATGTTGAGGCAAATATTGCTATCATCCTTCAGACTACTAAGGAACATTATGGCATGCGTAAACCAATGATATGAGGTTTCCATGCAATAAGGTTTGATGGAGACCATTCATAAGTATTAAGTGAATATTGCTTGTTAATTGACATCCAATAAGTATAAGTGTGATAAAAGGGGTGACCTAGGGCTTGAAAAATAGCCTAATATGGTCTACATGGTGAGACACACGGGTGTGTATCTAGGCCGTGTGTGACACACGGGCCACTCACATGGGCGTGTGGTATAGCCGTGCGTCCCCTGCACCTAAAATTTTAAGTTAGCATCAGGCACGGGCTAGAGACACGGGCGTGTGTCTTGGCCATTTTAATTTAACAGGATGCTCAAGTTATGGACACGGGGTGAACCCACAGGCGTGTGCGATGGCCGTGTCCATAAGTCAGTATAGCCCCACGGCTTGGGGACATGGGCGTGTTCCCCTACCCACGGGCGTGTGTAAACCTCTTCACGGGCGTGTGGGGTATTGTTCAAGGAATTCATGCCGAAGATCTGATTTTGTTCCGATTTATTCTTGGTATTAAATAAAGGCCTTGTAGGCCCATGCAAATAAATCGACTTAAGATTGAAAAGAAATTTTATGACCGGTATTTTCTAGTTCTGCCTATATGTCTGTCTGGTAACGCCTCGTACTTGTCCCCGAGCATGGGTATGGGTAAGGGGTGTTACACTTAAAACCCTAGCCTTAACGTCAATCGAACCTTTAAAATTTTTACTTTCGATACACCAATTTGACTTTTATATGCTCTTTTGTACATCTCTTTCAAATACATGTGCTCTTTTTTTTTTAACTAACACGAGCACTTACTTTGTGTATTGCAATTCTTGAGCAATTGATACTTCTTTTCAACTACCCCAAACTTATTTTCGAAGAACATTTTAAATAGTACTGAGTCTAGTGTTTGGGACAATTTTAAGATCATTAAGCGAAAAATAATGGCTAAATATTGCAAGGGTCGAAATAAAATTAGGCCATATAGTCTCAAAGTTGAGTTTCAAAGGATAAAATTTACCATGGTGGGCTTGAAAGGCTTAAACGATCCAAAAAATAGTTGCCTAAATCATTTCCAACGTTCCATGCTCCCTAGGATTTCGCCTTAAGAAACTACTAAGTCAATTCTAAAGACTTAAACTTTCATGCATACCTAACTTTCCTAAAGAACTAAAAATTTTATGGTATGAATTTGCATGCTTTATTAAAAATACATTCATGTCATTATTAAGCTAACATAATAATTTATTGAAATAATAGAACTTTATTCATACTCAAGTTTAGCATACTTAACAAAATTCAAATTTTTGAACAAAATATATCTTAATCATAATTAAAAGAATTTTTTTTTTTATTCTAAGTGGAAATTTTGGTCCCCCCAACTTAAAATGAACAATGTCCTCATTGTTTAAAGTGAATAAATACTATACACTAGGTAGGATTCCAGAAAAGAGGAGGTAAGTCAATTTGACTGCTTAAGTACCAAGCTCTCTCTGAATCCAATCCTAGACATGTATATATCTATTGCCACACTTTATATTTTGTGACTTGTTCATATTTACTCATAATTTCCATCTCTTGTTTTATTATGCAAAAATAAAAATTTCTAATTAAACTTAATCCTAAAAATAATCTAAGAACAAAAATAAAGTCAAGATCCCTCCCTTTTATTTATTTATAGATCCTTCCGAATTGGACTCATCTTTTGCTCCATCATTATTGCCTTTGCATGAATTGCTTCGCTCCTTCTTTGATAATGGACTACATGGTTCAAATATGAAATCTGGGAACTCAGGCACAAAAATAAACGAGTCATTGTATATTTTCTTAAAAGCATTTCTCATCGAGTCATCCCTTATTTTTGAGTATCTCTAGTAAACTTGTTGCTGCCATTGCATATGTTGCATTAAGTCCATCAATTTTGATGGCTCATCCTGAAGGTCTAGGCTAGGCGGTTGAGCTCTAACCATTGAAGTTTCAACATCAGGTTCAGCTTTTGGCTCCACTGATTCTACCTTATCAGGGACTTCAAATGATTGCATCGTGGGATCTTCTTCTTCATCAGGGTCTTCAGGTTCCTCACATCCTTCAACTTGTTACTATAGAACTAAGTCTCTAGCTACTCGTTAAAGGTCCCAATCTATGATTGTGCCTTGGCTATACCCTGTCTTCCTTACATTTGCAAGAATTTCAGCTTTCAAGCATAGAATTCTTATTGTAAAGGGGAAGTGAGCAGGGCCAGAGTGTTTAACGGCACAATTCCGTATTTCCCTCAAGATGATCTTTCCCACATCAATGGTCTTACTAGTTACGATCGAGTACAATAAGACCATTCGCTCTAATGAGATTGTGGTCCTATGTGAGCTAGGCATAAGGCTGAATCGGATGAAGTAAAACCATACCTTCGCGAGTGGTGTCAAATATTCCCTTTGACAACTGTGGATTCCTTGTTTTGGCATAGCCCATGTAGAACCCTGAACTGTCAGTTCCTCGAGATTTTTTTTGCGAATTCTCAGGCTTGATAATGCTCATTAATGTGGAATATTCATCGTTTTCGAAATCAGGTATTTCAAAGAACTCATTAATAGCATTTGAATTTATCGGTACCTTGATTTCGCGAACTGAAACTTCTGTCATCTCGCTTGAAGTTAAATTCGCATAGAACTCACAAACTAGCTCCTCATCCACACTAGGTCTCTTTTCACAAAACTGTTCCCAATTGAGGGTTTTAGCAACTTGATGAATATGTGCCATCAAGTCCCTATAGTTGCTTTCCTTTAATGTAAAGTCTTTCTTTGGATGCGTCTGTTGATTTTTGAAGATACTTTCGTATCTCACTTTGGCTTCTTCACAGTTGAACTTGTTTTGTTTTTCATCAATTTGAGTGGAAGCACGAGTTCTCTTGCGAGGCATGTTTAACTTGATCATAAGATAGAAAAATTATTTTCTCAAAAAATTAATAAAAATTATTAATTATTCAATAACTTGAAAAATCAAATAATTAAATAAAATTAAACTTGAGGAGAAAACAAATTGTCTTACCACCTTTTTTTTTATAAAATTAAGAATTCTAAAAAAATAATTAATAAAAAAAAGAGGTCAAAAGGTAGGTTGAAATATTTTGGCTAGGGGCTTAGTGTAGGTTTGTGAGGTAGCTAGGTGCGCGGGTGGAAGGGCCCGATAACAAGCAGCAGCGTGCGCGGGATCTGGTCGGGATGTGCTAGCAGCGTGCGGGGCCTCGTCGAGTCGACCTAGTGCATGCGCTAGGCGTAGATGCAGGACACGACCTGGGCAACTGGGGCTAGAGTAGCAGGCGCGCGATGAAGCTGGGGCTGCTGGCCGAGCAATGTGCTGTTGTGGCAAGGTACTTGCGGCACTTAGGGAATTTTGTGCTTTGGGATTTTGGGTGATGAATGAATGGAGAAGGTGGTATTTATAGTGAAGGGAATAGGACTTAAAGTAGAATTCTTAGAGAAATTTAATAATTAAAAACTCTAAGTTCTAATTCTAATCCAAGTTAACAACAATTAATAATTAAATATATCCATATTAAATTATTAATGCTATTAATTTATTTAAACAAAAATAAAATATGATTAAGACTAATCCTAATTTTATGCTAAATTGATAAAGATTAATATATAAATTATAATAGATATAATTATATATTAAAGATTATCATCTTATTATTAAAAATCTAATAAAATACGATTAAATTAACACTAATCCAACTCTATATAAAGTTGATAATAATTAATATATATTATAATGGATATAATTATATATTAATATTTATAATCTTTTTTTTATTAAACTAAGAACATTTATTCTAGAAGCCTTTTGAAAATATTTACAAAAAGAGGCATCTAGTTTTTATTATTTACGAAAAGAGCAATCAAATTTTAGAAATAATTTAATTAAGTCCCTAGACTTAATGAAAATTTAAAATTGAGTTGCAAATTAAAACGTGGATCAAAATTGACCTTTTTATTTGAAAAACTAAAAATTTATTTTCCCATTTAGGGAATAATTTCTTAGGAAATTATGTCAAAATAAATTCCCAAGAAAGATTGGAGGGGTTACAAGCGGTCCTGCTTAAGTCCCGATCTCCTAGACAAAATTTATTTAAACATACTAAACTCGAAAATATACCCTAAATCATTTATTCAAAAATAAAAACGAGAAATTAAGTATCCAATAAAATGAACGAGATTTTATCCCGTTCAATTTTATCTCACCAATAATGTTTCAGGCGCTAAGCATTAACTCGGAAATTACCTCCCTTACCTTGGAGTTCAACAACTCCATATGGATAGACTTGATGAATCGTAAATGGACCGGACCAACGTGATTTTAAATTACCTGGGAAGAACCTTAATCTGGAATTGAACAGTAAGACTTGCTGACCTCCTTCAAATTCTCGAACTCGAATGTGTTTGTCATGCCATTTCTTGAGTCTTTCTTTAAGTAATTTGGCATTGTCATATCAGAACATTCGGAACTCTTCAAACTCATTAAGTTGGAACATCCGTTTCTCTTTTGTGAGATTAGGATCCAAATTAAGCTGTTGAAGAGCCCAGTAAGCTTTGTGCTCTAACTCCAAGGGTAGATGACATGCTTTCCCAAAGACCAACCTATAGGGTGACATCCCTAAAGGTGTCTTGTATGCTGTTCTGTAAGCCCATAAAGCATCATCTAGTCTTTGGGACCAATCTCGTCGGTTTGGGCAAACTACCTTCTCAAGTATGCCTTTGATCTTCTTATTTGCCAATTCAGCTTGCCCATTCATCTGCAGATGGTAAGCTATTGCAACATTGTGTTTCACTCCGTGCTTGTCTAATAACCATTTTAACCACTTGTTCACAAAGTGGGACCCTTTATCACTAATGATAGCTCTTGGGGTTCCAAACCTTGTGAACACGTGTTTCTGCAAGAACTTAATTACAACCTTCGCATTGTTTGTCGGATAAGCTTCAGCCTCGACCCACTTGGACACATAGTCTACTGCTACCAATATATACTTGTGACCAAAAGACGGAGGAAAAGGACCAAGAAAGTCAATACCCTATACATCAAATAATTCTACCTCAATGATGTTTGTTCGAGGCATCTCATTTCTGTTGGTGACATTTCTGACCCTTTGACATCGGTCACAGCTCTTTACGTAAGCATATGCATCCTTGGATAGTGTTGGCCAAAAGAATCCGGCTTGCAATACTTTGGCCGCCATACGAGTACATCCGAAGTGTCCCCCACTCGGAGTTGAGTGATAATGGTATAAAATCTTTTGTACTTCATCTTCTGCCATGCATCTCCTAATCATCTGATCTGCACACTTTTTAAAAAAATATGGCTCTTCCCAGAAATAGTACTTCACATCGTGAAGAAACTTTCTCCTTTGTTGATACGTCTTCTCAATTGGCATCAAACCACAAGCTAAATAGTTAGCAATATCAGTAAACCAAGGGGTATTATGGACATGACTTACCTTCAGTATGTGTTCATTTGGAAACGTTTCCTGAATTGGTATAATAGGAGAATTCCCTTCTTACGGCTCCAATCTAGACAAGTGATCTGCTACTGGTTTTGTACTCCCTTTCGATCTTGAATTTCTAGATCGAACTCTTGAAGTAGAAGCACCTATCGGATCAGTCTTGGCTTAGCATCTTTCTTGGCAAGTAAGTACTTAATTACTGAGTGGTCCGTATAAACAGTTACTTTGGCACCTATAAGATAAGATCGAAACTTGTCAAAAGCAAATACAATAGCAAGTAACTCTTTTTCTATTACCATATAGTTCATTTGAGCTCCTGTAAGAGTCCAGCTTACATAGTAGATGGGATGAAAAACTTTATTCCTTCACTGGCCCATGACAGCTCCTATCACGAAGTCGCTTGCATCGCACAATAATTTAAATGGCAAATCCTAGTCTGGTGTGACGATTATGGGTGCCGTAACTAATCGGCTCTTCAAATCCTTGAAATCTCTTAAGCATTCATCATCGAACTTGAAAGTCATGTCCTTCTCCAATAATTTGCATAAGGGTTTAGCAATTTTGGAGAAGTCCTTGATAAATCTTCGATAGAAACCAGTGTGGCCCAAAAAACTCCTAACACCCTTTACAGATGCTAGCGGTGGAAGCTTCTCAATAACATCTACCTTTGCTTTGTCTACCTCGATTCCATGTCTCGTTATCCGATGCCCTATAATAATACCTTCTCATACCATGAAATGGCACTGTTCCCAATTAAGTACTAGGTTTGTTCCTTTGCATCGCCTTAGTACCTTGGCTAGATTGGCTAAGCAATCGTCATATGTATCTCCGAATACTGAAAAATCATTCATAAAAACTTCCAAGTACTTCTCAACCATGTCAGTAAAAATAGACATCATAGATCTTTGAAATGTAGTAGGTGTATTACATAAACCAAATAGCATACGTCTAAATGCAAATGTACCATACGGGCAGGTGAACGTTGTCTTTTGTTGATCTTCCGGTGCTACTATAATCTGATTATAACTTGAGTATCCATTGAGAAAATAGTAATAGTCTCACCCAGCGAGTCTATCCAGCATCTGATCCAAGAATGGCAAAGGACAGTGATCTTTCCTAGTCACCTTGTTCAGCTTTCGGTAATCGATGCAAATCCTCCATCCCGTAATTGCTCTAGTTGGTATCAACTCATTATTCTCATTCTCTATGACTGTGATACCTCTCTTCTTTGGCATGCACTGGACTGGACTTACCCACAAACTGTCTGAGATGGGATAAATGATACCCGCATCTAACCACGTGATAATCTCCTTTTTCACCACGTCCTTCATAATGGGGTTCAGTCTTCGTTGTCCATCAATTGTCCCTTTTTTGCCATCTTTCAGGATAATCTTGTACATGCATACAGATGGACTAATACAGCGAATATCTACTATGGTCCATCTGATAGCCTTCTTGAATTGTTTCAAGACTAAGATAAGTTTCTCTTCTTGCTCAATAGTCAATTCTGTTGAAACAATCACAGGTAGAGTAGAAGCCTTACCTAAATAAACGTATTTTAAATGTGAAGGTAATACCTTGAGTTCTAATTTAGGTGGTTCCTCGATTGACGCTTTTTTTTGGGCATACTCCCTCTTCTCTAACTCTAAAGAGTCAAAATGGGATTGCGGATTAAATACCCTTTGATTAGCCTCTAGCAAAGCTAAGTACTCATCCTCTTCTTCATCATTTGGAGGGCCCGATGTCAAAATTCTTTCTACTGGATCCTCAACAGAGTTGAGTTCCTTTTCCGCTATTAAATCTTCTAAGTCGAATACTGCAGAATAATCATCAATCGCGTCAAGAAATCGTATAGACTTAAAAACATTAAATGTTACCTGATCATCCTAAACACGCATCATCAGCTCGCCCTTCTGCACATCAATAAGGGTCCTTTTGATTGCTAAGAACGGTCTTCTTAGGATAATTGGTACTTCTTTCTCTGCTTCAAAATATAGAATCACAAAGTCAACCGAAAAGATGAATTTATCTACACGTACCAGTACATCCTCAATTTTTCCTTCTGGATATGCTAAGGATCAATCTGCTAGTTGAAGTGTAACCATAGTAAGTCTAACCTCACCTATCCCTAAATTTCTAAATATTGACATAGGCATCAAGCTTATACTTGCACCCAAGTCACATAGTGCCTTACCGCAATATGTTGCTCCTATGTTGCAATGTGTGGTAAAACATCCATGATCCTTCAGCTTTAGGGGTAATTTGTCTTGAAGATATGTGCTGCATTCCTTCGTCAGAGCTACCATCTTAAATTTTCCAAGTCTTCACTTCTTGGACAGGATATCTTTCATAAACTTAATGTAGTTCGGCATTTGTTCAAGTGCTTCTACCAACGGGATGTTGATATGAAGTTGCTTGAGTACATCAAAGAACTTCTGAAGTCTTTTAGGGTAGGGTGGTGAAGGTTTCATTACTGGAACTGGTACTGGTTGATTTGTCTTTGGTGGCAATTTTGCATCTAACGCAGTTGTTAGTTGATCAAAATTAGGTGGTTTAGAGGTTACTTTGTCAGTTTTTACAGATTCTGGTTCTGGTGAAACTAGGATGTCAACACTTGGTTGAACTTCCTCTGAGTCTTAAGTGTCAGCTAGCTCCTTTTTAGCTTCGATAGTGTCGGGCTCTACTATCATTCCGCACCTCAATGTTAACACTTTGCAATGTTCCTTCCCTGAATTTCTTGGATTATCTGTATCACTAGGAGCACCTTGTGGTCAGTTCCTAAGTTCAGTTGCAAGCTGGCCCATTTGGTTTTCCAGATTCTTCAATGTAGCTGCTTGGCTTTGAATTAAGGCATCATTCTTCGCCATGTATGCCTTCAGTAGATTCTCCAAGCTATTGGATGGTTCAACTTGAACTGGTTTCCAAACTTGTTGGGAAAAACTAAGCAGCTAAGTCGGTCTAGGTTGGGTGTAGTTGTTGCTAATTCTAGCCCCTTGGTTACTCCAGGAAAAATTTGGGTGGTTTCACCATGATGGGTTATAGAAGTTGGATTGCAGTCCTTGCCTTCCTCGATTTTGGTTTTGGTTACCCATGTAATATATGAATTCGGTGTTCGGTAGACATTCTTCGAACAAATGTCCTTCCCCACAATAAACATAGGCTATACTCTCAAATTGGTGAGGTGGTTGGGCTACAAAACTGTTAGACCCATTAGTGGTAAGATTCTTAAGCATTGAGGATATTGAAGATACCTGAGATGCGAGTGCAGTGAGAGCGTCCACTTCATGTATTCCAGCAATTCATCTTCCTGACACGACTCGATTGGTTGGCCATTGATAATTGTTACTGGTGATCCTCTCGATGATTTCATAAGCCTCATTATAAGACTTAGAAATGAGAGCACCATTAACAGAAGTGTCTACTACCATCCTTGTGTGAGCGTTGAGACCATTATAAAATGTCTCAAGTTGGATACAATGTGGGATTCCATAATGAGGGCACTTTCGTAATAACTCTCTGTACCTTTCCCATGCCTCATACAGGGATTCATCATCATTTGTTGGAAGGCAGGGATCTTGTTCCTCAACTTAGCATTCTTGCTAGGCGGGAAATACTTCATGAGAAATCTTTCTGCTAGCCCTTGCCTTGTGGAAATCAAGTTTGGTGGTAATGAGTTTAACCAAGCTCGAGCTTTTTCCCTTAGTGAGTACGGGAATAGCTTCAATCGTAATGCACCTTCGGGTACTCCAGCTAATTTGAAAGAGTCGCTCACCTCCATAAACAGTCTTAAACGAAGATAAGGATCTTCGGTAGGCATTCCACTGAATTAGCCACTGTCTGAAGCATCTGGAACATGACTAGCTTTAGCTCGAATTGTTGTACCTCGATTTTAGGTCTCCTAATACCCAAATTAAGATCATTAAACACTGGCACAACATATTTTCTTAAGGCTCTATCCCTATCATCAGCAATAAGGATAGGATTTTGCAAGGTTTGCTCCATTTCCTTGATTCATATTCTCGAAATTCATTCCTTCAGTCCTTCTCTGATTTGCTTGTTTTCTTCGCTGCCAAAAGGTTTGTTCTATCTCAGGGTCTACAGGGAGTAAGTCAATAATCTGGTCAATACTCATAAACACCTAAAATAATCACAGAAAATTTAAGTGAGTTAAAAATTAAATAGAAAAGTAAACCAAAATGTAAAACTAACAAATTCATAAATAATGGCTTCTTTTAAGAAAAATAGTGCCTGGCAAAGACGCCAAAAACTTGGAACGACGGAAAATGTGCAAGTGTACACAATTGTAACAAGTAATAAAGTGACAAGTAAATGTCAAGTTATCGTACCCACAGGGACTGTAAAAAGAATTATTTATGAAATTAATTGAAAAACACTTGGTGAGGTAAAAATAATTTGGTTTTGAAATGTGATAAAAAACTATTTAAAAACTAAGTAAATAATTAAAATAAAACAAAGGAGTTCTAATGCACGATTTCAAATAAAATTTAATCAAGATAACATACTTGTGTTGGATTAATTACATTTCTTTAACTTAGAATTATCAAAGTTATGTTTATATTGCTACGAATAAATTCACGGCAACTCGATAATTTGCTAACTACTGCTCATACATACTTATTAAATTAATCAATCTCTTGAACATTTTTCAATGTCAATCCAAGCGGTTAATCAATCTTCACAAGAATATAAAAGATTAAGTGAGGTAACAGGGTATTTCTACCTTGAAACAGTTTAATCAAAAAAATCTTGCAAGTTATGCAAGGCATATGTATCGCCGAATACAATGCTAATTTAAACTTCAGCTACCTTAGAAGAATAAACATGCACTGATTAAGCATTTTATCTATTAATTATAATTTCAATACGATTTAATAATTAATTCATTAGTTATTTAAGAATTATATTGCAAGAATAACTTAGGTATGATTTTACTTAACCAAGCAATTTATCGAAGCCTATAACAACATAAACATCATTTTAACAATTCAAGCAGGCAGAATATAATCAACCCAACACAAAATTAATTTAAGCTAAATTGATTAAAATAACCAATTCAATAGCATAAATATTCATAAACATGTTCGTCAAAATAACAACAAACATTAAAGAGATAGGGAACAAGAAGCAACTCCGGTGTTTCTCCGTGGCTTGACTAGTTGCTCCGTTCCTGGTTCTTTGTTGCCCTCGGCTATCAAGGTGGCTTATGAACGACTAATTGCTGCTCCAAAATGGCTGATGAGAGCCTCTTTCCCAAGAGAAGAAATTGGCACTTGAACAAAAAGGGAAATGGGATGGGAAAAAATGAAGAGAAAAGTGAGAGAGGAGAAGAGAGAATGAGAGAATGTTGTGGGATTGAGGGATGGTTTGAATGATCAGAAAGGGATGGCGTTTATAGCTGATCGTGGCTGCTAAAAATAGCAAATTCCAGCAGCCAAAGAGCCCCCCTATGGCCGGCCATCTACTTGGCAAAAGTTGAGACTTTCAACTTTGCTAAAAATAGCCTGGGCCAAATCTACAAAGCCACAATTAAAGGTGGGGTTTGAATGCAATTTGGAAGTCTTTCAAGGGCCTTTTTGCAAGAATATTTAATAAGATAAAATGCTGATTTGGGTCAGCATATGGATGGTTCTGGGCTGCCCAATTAGTGGCTGGTTCGGTTCACTCAATATGGTTCGACTAGTGCGGTTCAACTGGACCCCTTCTCCATAATTAATTAAAAATAATTTATTTAACCCAAATTAAATGGGAAATAAATTAAAATTAATTAAATGATGAATTAATATACATTTTTGGACTGTATTAGGCTGGAAATTAATGTACCTCAATACTTCAAATTACTTCTCGGTTTTGTGCTTTCAACAGTGTCAACCGAGCCAATTTTTGCCCTTTGCGCGAATCTGTCGAAAATAGTCAAAATTAATCAAAATTAAGTATAAAATTAACTAAAATTCACCATGTTTATATTTTTAACACAATTTAATTATTTTATAATATTTAATTATTTTTTGACAAGAATTTAACCGGTTTTGCACGAATTTAAGTAAAAATGGGTATGAAAAAGTATATATATTTTTGTGTTTCCATCTGCTCATGCAAGCTGTCAGGTATCCGCAACACATGCTGGACTACCTCGCCATCAATAGTTTGTACAAGACTAGTTGTAACGCCCCCACGCCCGAAACCGTCACCGGAGTCAAGCTTGAGGTGTTACTAAACTTATTTTACCTTTTAAACAATTCTAAACCACTGATTTTAATTTTCGGAATAAACTGTTTTTCTTCGTCATGGTTGCTTAAAAATTCATTTCTCGAGTTTCAAAACTCAAAATTAAGATCCGTAAATTTTTTCTGAAACTAAACTCATATATCTATCTACTAATTTTTTTCTAGAATTTTTTTACTTACAGTTTATTAGTTAAAGTTACCCCTGTTTCAGAATTCAACTGAACTGACCTCTACTTACTACGAACCACTTTTCTCCCTCTACAAAATTCATATGACTATAAAGTTTGTTTCTATTAAAACTAGATTAAATAAGAATTCTAACATATAAATTACACCACCTAATTATTTTTTTAAAATTTATGGTGAATTTCTAATTTGAAACAGGGGATCTAGAAATTGCTCTGGCCCTATTTCACTAAAACCCAGATATCTTATAAAATACAAAACCTTTACCTGTTTTGCTTATTCCATATGAAAATAGACACAATGAGTTTTAATTTCCTATATTATTCACCATCAAACCATGTCTCTACGATTTTTAGTGATTTTTCAAAGTCACGTTATTTCTGATACTTGAATCTGTTTTTAAGTTACTTTCACGTTTTTCATAGTTTTCATGTGATAGTTACTACTTAATCATACATACTATTAAACATGTATATCATCAGCCATTCTATTGGCTAATCACTAGAAAGTATTTACACATCATTCATTGATCATATCATATCAAAAGAAACCAAGTTCCTATACATGCCATACACAAAACGAAACGTCTAACTATACCAATGTGATTCCTTCGATAGTGTGATCGGGTCTCCGACGTTTCCTTCAATCCCCGAGTGGCTTGATAAAAACTATAAGAAAAGGAAAATAAAGAGAGTAAGCACTAGGCTTAGTAAGCTTACAAGCAAATAAATTACAACATTCAACATAATGAATAATTATACATAATGTCACCTAGCCTCATAAACTTTCTTTACTTCTCATTTTCCACCTTCTTCTTTACTCACATACCTTCTTTCTTACCTGACCTTTCACTATTCATAAATATAATCTACCTTCCCTTTTGCTGATAATTCACTGTAATTTAACGTGTACAATGACCCGTTGAACCACTTGGAATACTAAGGATACTAGGGTCGTTCCTGCCTATCAATATCTTGCCAATGCCATGTCTTCGACATAGACTTACATGAATTTTTCCTGTCTCCAATGCCATATATATATCTAATATGGGCTTACATGGATCATTCCTGTCTCCAAAGCCATATATCTGATATGGACTTACATGGCTCATTTCTGTCCTGTCCTGTCCTGTCAACCCCAATATCCTAACATTCCTAAGGTTCAAACGAGGCTTCTTCGCCTTTAATTCGACTTCAAATATTCTCATAAAATAAGTATATAAATGCTGGAAATTTACAATAATAATGTAAAATAAAAGAATATTGCATTTATTTACTGTAAACTTAACTCGATACAAAATGTGACTAAACTTTACAATTTAGTCCTTTACTTTTTCTTTTCCTCGATCTACTCCCAAATTTCGCTCTTCTTGATCTATAACAGAAGATTTAATTTATTTAATATTCACATTTATCAAAACAGTCCTTTACTCAAACTTTAGAAAAATTACATTTTTGCCCCTAAACTTTTGCATATTTACACTTTTGACCCAAATCTCGTAAATTAAACTTCAGCCTATTTTCTTATGTTTTATGACATGCTAATCATTTTTCCCTTCTATAGCAAAATCAAATTCTCACTCTAACATATACTTATGACTATTAGGTATTTTTACCGATTAAGCCATTTTACTCGTTTTTACCTAAAACCGAGTAGCACAAGTTGTCTAACATAGTCTAAGACCTAATATTCTATCATAAAACATCAAAATAAACACTTTTCACCTATGGGTATTTTTCCAAATATGAACCCTAACTTAAATTATTGCTAGCATAAGCTTTATCGAGCTACCGAGACTCCGAAAACGTAAAGAACATTAAAAACGGGGCTTGGAATCACTTACTATGGAGCTTGAAAGATTGAAACAAACCCTAGCTATGGAGAACCCTTGAAATTTCGTGCTAATGAAGAAGATGTGAATTTTGTGTTATTTTTTCCCTTTTTATTTCATTTAATATCCAAATGACCAAAATGCCCTTCCTTATTAAACTTTCAAAAATTCCATCCATGTCCTATTTTGTCCATGAACTTAGAAATTGGTCAAATTTTTATTCAAACCCTCCTAATTAATATTCCAAAGCAATTTCATACTAAAAACTTCTAGAATGCAAGTTTTGCAAATTATTCGATTTAGTCCCTAATCTCAACTTAAGCACTTTATGCATAGAATTTCATCACGAAATTTTCACAAAATCATGCAATCATATC
The DNA here is from genome assembly GCA_025698475.1 of Gossypium anomalum. Taxonomy (NCBI): domain Eukaryota; kingdom Viridiplantae; phylum Streptophyta; class Magnoliopsida; order Malvales; family Malvaceae; genus Gossypium; species Gossypium anomalum. The sequence goes on from CM046961.1 coordinate 59,801,728, forward strand.
ATGAACCTCAAAATAATAATAAAATAAATTTTTCTACCTCATATTTGTGGTTTGGCAACCACTGTTCCGTTTAGGCCCTATTTCGGGATGTTACATTTCTCCCCCCCTTTAGGGATTTTCGCCCCCAAAAATCTTACCTGTGAAAAGATTTGGGTACTGTTTTCGCATAGCCTCTTCGGGTTCCCATGTAGCCTCGTCTACCCCATGTCTATTCCATAGTACTTTCACAAGTGCAATACTTTTGTTCCTTAATTGCTTCACCTCTCGAGCTAGAATCTTTACCGATTCTTCACCGTAAGTCATGTCTGGCTGAATTTCAACCTCTGTCTGAGAAATCACATGTGACGGATCTGAACGATAACGACGTAGCATAGACACATGAAATATATTATGAATCTTCTCTAACTCAATTGGCAAAGCTAACCGATATGCTAATGGTCTGACTCTCTCAATCACTTCAAACGGTCCAATAAAACGTGGACTTAGTTTGCCTTTCTTGCCAAATCGAGAACTTTCTTCCACGGGGATACTTTCAAAAAACTTTTTGTCACCAACTTGATACTCAATCTCTTTTCTCTTCAAATCAGATAGGACTTTTGTCTGTCTGGAGCGCTTTGCTTTCAGCAATCTCTAATGATTTTTACTTTCTCTCTTGCTTCCTTAACTAGATCAACCTCAGAAATCGATTTTCCTTAAGCTCTGTCCAAAGACAAAGGTGTGCGACATTTACGTCCATACAAAGCTTCATAAGGTGCCATCTTCAAACTCGACTGATAACTATTATTGTAGGCAAACTCTACTAATGGTAAATATTTTTCCCAACTGCCTTGAAATTCCAGTACACAGCATCTAAGCATATCTTCAAGTACCTGAATAACTCTCTTTGACTGACCGTCGGTTTGAGGATGGAAAGCTGTACTAAAACTCAACTTTGTGCCCAAAGCCTTCTGTAATTTCTTCCAAAACCGTGAAGTAAATCTTGGATCTCTATCTGAAATGATCGATAATGGTACCCCGTGTAGTCTGACTATCTCTGAAATATACAACTCGGCCAACTTGTCAAGTGAATAATCCATATGAACTGGGATAAAATGAGCCGATTTTGTTAACTTATCAATCACAACCCATATTGCATCTTTCTTTCTCGGTGTAAACGGCAATCCTGTCACAAAATCTATAGTAACTCGATCCCATTTCCACTCAGGGACTAGCACAGGCTGCAATAAACCTTAAGGTACCTGATGTTCGGCCTTTACCTACTGACAGATCAAGCATCTAGAAACAAACTCTGAAATGTCCCTTTTCATTCCTACCCACCAGTACATTTTCTTCAAATCATTATACATCTTTGTACTACCTGGATGAATAGACAAAAAAACTACTATGTGCTTCCTGTAAGATCTTTCAAATAAGCTCATCATTCTTCAGTATACATACCCTGTCTCGGAACATCAAACAACCGTTAGAACTGATCTGAAAATCTGACTCTATATCCGACTCACACTGATCTCTTTTGGCTAACAACTCACTGTCATTTTTTTGGGCTTCAAAAATTTCTTCAAGAAACATCGGTTTAGCTCTCAACTCAGCTAAGATAAAACCATCATATGATAAGGCTAGACTAGTGTTCAAAGCTCTTAATGCAAATAAAGATTTCCTACTCAAAGCATCAGCAACAATGTTTGCCTTACCTGAGTGATAATCAATCACTAGCTCATAATCTTTAATCAACTTTAACCATCTTCTTTGCCTCAAATTCAAATCTTTTTGAGTCATCAAATATTTCAAACTTTTTTGATCAGTGAATATATGGCACTTCTCACTGTACAAATGATGTCTCCAAATCTTCAACGCAAAAATAATGGCAGCTAGCTCTAAATCATGTGTCGGATAGTTCTTCTCATGTGGCTTTAGCTATCTAGAGGCATAAGCAATTACCTTCCCTTCCTGTATAAGTACACAACCAAGTCCATTCATGGACGCATCATCAGAAATCACAAATTCCTTACCGCTTCGGTTGTACTAAAGCAGAGCTTTAGTCAACAATGTTTTTAACTTGTCAAAACTCATGTTGACACTTCTCGATCCATTCAAACTTGATATCCTTTCGCAACAATCTTGTCGGTGGGGTAGCTATCATGGAAAATCCTCTACAAATCGTCTATAATATCCTAAGCAAGACCAAGAAAACTTCTAACTTCTGATACATTTCTAGGAGGCTTCCAAACAACAATGGATGAAATCTTGCTCGAATCAACCTTAATACCTTCACTGAGATAATATGTTCAAGAAAACCAACTTCGTAACTGTAACTCACTTTGCTTTGAACTTGGCATACAAATCGATTATCTCTCGAATCTATAAAGCTGTTTCTCAAATGCTCTGCATGCTCAGTCTCATCATGAGAATAAATCAAGATATCATCAATGAACACAACTACAAACTTATCCAAGTACGGTCTGAAAATTCGGTTCATTAAGTCCATGAAAATGGCAGGAGCATTTGTCAAGCCAAACGGCATCGCAAGGAACTCATAATGACCATACCTATCCTAGGAAGCGCTCTTCGTGACATCCGACTCTTTAACTCGCAACTGATAGTATCCGGATCTCAAATCTATCTTGGAGAACACAAAGAGCTCCCTTCAATTGATCAAACAGATCATCAATTCTAGGCAATAGATACTTGTTCTTTACTATTACCTTGTTAAGTTGCCGATAATCTATGCACAATCTCATCGATCCGTCTTTCTTTTTCACAAATAGCACTGGTGCACCCCATGGTGAACTACTGGGTCTTACAAAGCCTTTATCTGTTAATTCTTGCAACTGAGCTTTCAATTCTTTCAATTCCAACAGAGCCATTCTATAAGGAGCAATAGAAATGGGCGTGGTACCTGAATCAACTCAATACCAAACTCAACTTCTCTAACAGAAGTAAACTCAGTAGTTCTTCCTAAACACATCGGGAAACTCACATACCACAGGCACTGATTCAATTTTCAATTCTAGATCTTTAGTGTTCAACACAAAGGCAAGATAAGCTTCATACCCTTTTCTCAAACATTTCTGAGCAGACATAACAGAAATTATGGGAAATGAACTATCTGAATTTTCTAAATTAACCCGAAGAATTTCACCATTTTCACACTTCAACTCAATGAATTTCTTTCCACAATTCACTATCACATCATGTGTAGTCAACCAATCCATACCAAGAATCAAATCAAACTCATCAAATGGCAATATCATGAGATCGGCCGGAAAACAGTAGCCTCTAATCATCAAAGGACAATTTCTACATACTTTATCTACTAATACATGCTTGCCTAATGGATTCGATACTTTAATCACAAATTCTGTAGATTCTATAGGCATACTTATACTAGGCATTAATTTCTTGCAAACATATGAATGAGTTGAACCCGGATCAATCAAAGCAATGACATTAATATCATGTAGAGAAAATGTACTCGTAATCACATCGGGAAGGATGCCTCTTTCATGAGCACGGATAGCATAAGTCCTTGCAGGGGGCTCTAACATCTGGTCTCACAGCCGAATCTCTTGAGGTACCTCTGTTACTTGCTCCTACTCCCGGTTGCCTCGGTGATCTGCCTCTAGTAGAAGCATTTCCGGATCTAGCACTCTGTGTTACCTCTCGGTTAGCCACCTCTGGACATTCTCGTACAAAATGATCTGGAGCACCACATTTATAACAAACATTTTCGCCCACCCGAAAAGGACCATAATGAAGTCTACCACACCGTGGACACCCTGATCTACCCTGTCCAACATTACCTACACTCGCAGTCGAGATGGTCTGAGCCTTTGGATCCTTAAATCTGCTGCCTCTATTCTGACTAGAATACCCAGCTGAGAAACTAGATCTGGTAGAAAACTCCTTTGGCCTTTTGGATATAGCCTGGAATGACCTGCTCATCTGTCTCTTTGTATCTTGTGTCTCTGTCTCAACTTTGCCTTTTCTTTTTAACAGCTCCTCTACCTTACAGGCTCTCTCAACTAAAATAACAAACTCTTTTATTTCTAGGACACCCACTGACAGTCGGATATTATCATTTAACCCATCCTCAACCCTTTTACACATGATAGCCTCTGTGGACACACATTCTCGAGCATATTTACTAAGCCTGACAAATTCGCGCTCATAACCAGTCACCGTCATATTACCTTGTTTCAATTCCAGGAATTCCTTTCTCTTCTGGTCAATAAACCTCTGACTAATGTACTTTTTACGAAATTCCTCCTGAAAGAAATCCCAAGTGACCCTCTCCTTTGGTACAATTGATACAAGTGTCTTCCACCAGTGGTAGGCTGAGTCTCTAAGAAGTGATACTACACATTTCATACATTCCTCGGGTGTACAAGATAATTCGTCAAAGACTCTGATAGTATTTTCTAACCAAAATTCTGCTCTTTCTGCATCATCATCTTTTGTTGCTCGGAACTCTTCTGCCCCTTGTTTCCTGATTCTATCAACTGGTGGCTTTTCTCTTATCACTGTACCTGTGACTGGGGGAGCTTGAGCTACATGGGTAGCCTGAGAATCATGAGGGGGTGGAGGTCTCAATCTCTTGATTCGTCATGAACGAACTCGGCAAACTAATCATTCAAAGCTTGGAAGAGAGCTTCTCGAGTCACTCCTCCCTGATCAACTGTTACTGGCCTATTCCCAAATGGCACTGCCCCTTCCGCGGGAGCAGGCACATTACTTTCTACATCATCATCACTAGCTCGCTCGGGATCCATTACTATAAAACAACATATTTAAAAATCGTCAGGAGTCGTCACACTATCAAAATACGGGTATGACATGTATAGCTAGACTTTTACTCACACTAACTGTTCCGAGAACCAATTAAACCTACTCTGATACCAATAAATGTAACGCCCCCATGCCCGAAACCGTCACCAGAGTCAAGCTTGAGGTGTTACTAAACTTATTTTACCTTTTAAACAACTCTAAACCACTGATTTTAATTTTCGGAATAAACTATTTTTCTGCATCATGGTTGCTTAAAAATTTATTTCTCAAGTTTCAAAACTCGAAATTAAGATCCGTAAATTTTTCCTGAAACTAGACTCATATATCTATCTACTAATTTTTTTCTAGAATTTTTTACTTAGCCAATTAGTACAGTTTATTAGTTAAAGTTACCCCCTGTTTGAAATCATTCAGACCGACCTCTACTTACTACGAACCACTTTTCTCCCTCTACAAAATTCATATGACTATAAAGTTTGTTTCTATTAAAACAATAAGAATTATAACCATATAAATTAAACCACCTAAATATTTTTGTAAAATTTATGGTGAATTTATAAAGTTAAAATAGGGGATCTAGAAATCGCTCTGGCCCTATTTCACTAAAACTCAGATATCTTATAAAATACAAAACCTTTACCTGTTTTGCTTATTCCATATGAAAATAGACGAAATGAGTTTTAATTTCATATATTATTCACCATCAAACCATGTCTCTACGATTTTTAGTGATTTTTCAAAGTCACGTTATTTCTGATACTTGAATCTGTTTTTAAGGTATTTTCACATTTTTCATAGTTTTCATGTGATAGTTACTACTTAATCATACATACTATTAAACATGTATGTCATCAGCCATTCTATTAGCTAATCACTAGCAAGTATTTACACATCATTCATTGATCATATCATATCAAAAGAAACCAAGTTCCTATACATGCCATACACAAAACGAAACGTCTAACTATACCAATGTGATTCCTTCGATAGTGTGATCGGGTCTCCGACGTTTCCTTCGATCCCCGAGTGGCTTGATAAAAACTATAAGAAAAAGAAAATAAAGAGAGTAAGCACTAGGCTTAGTAAGCTTACAAGCAAATAAATTACAACATTCAACATAATGAATAATTATACATAATGTCACCTAGCCTCATAAACTTTCTTTACTTCTCATTTTCTACCTTCTTCTTTACTCACATACTTTCTTTCTTACCTGACCTTTCACTATTCATAAATATAATCTACCTTCCCTTTTGCTGATAATTCATCGTAATTTAACGTGTACAATGACCCGTTGAACCACTTGGAATACTAAGGATACTAGGGTCGTTCCTGCCTATCAATATCCTGCTAATGCCATGTCTTCAACATGGACTTACATGAATTTTTCCTGTCTCCAATGCCATATATATATATATAGTATGGGCTTACATGGCTTATTCCTGTCTCCAAAGCCATATATCTGATATGGACTTACATGGCTCATTTCTGTCTGTCTCATCTCCACAACCCCAATATCCTAACATTCCTAAGGTTCAAACGGGGCTTCTTCGCCTTTAATTCGACTTCAAATATTCTCATAAAATAAGTATATAAATGCTGGAAATTTACAATAATAATGTAAAATAAAAGAATATTGCATTTATTTACTGTAAACTTAACTCGATACAAAATGTGACTAAACTTTAAAATTTAGTCCTTTACTTTTACTTTTCCCCGATCTACTCCCGAATTTCGCTCTTCTTGATCTATAATAGCAAATTTAATTTATTTAATATTCACATTTATCAAAACAGTCCTTTACTCAAACTTTAGAAAAATTACATTTTTGCCCCTAAAATTTTGCATATTTACACTTTTGCCCCAGATCTCGTAAATTAAAATTCAGCCTATTTTCTTATGTTTTATGACATTCTGATCGTTTTTCCCTTCTATAGCAAAATCAAATTCTCACTCTAACATATACTTATGACTATTAGGTATTTTTACCGATTAAGCCCTTTTACTCGTTTTTACCTAAAACCGAGTAGCACAAGTTGTCTAACATAATCTAAGACCTCATATTATATCATAAAACATCAAAATAAACACTTTTTACCTATGGGTATTTTTCCAAATATGAACCCTAACTTAAATTATTGCTAGCATAAGCTTTATCGAGCTACCGATACTCCGAAAACGTAAAGAACATTAAAAACGGGGCTTGGAATCACTTACTATGGAGCTTGAAAGCTTGAAACAAACCCTAGCTATGGAGAACCCTTGAAATTTCGTGCTAATGAAGAAGATGATGAATTTTGTGTTATTTTTTCCCTTTTTATTTCATTTAATATCCAAATGACCAAAATGCCCTTCCTTATTAAACTTTCAAAAATTCCATCCATGTCCTATTTTGTCCATGAACTTAGAAATTGGTCAAATTTTTATTTAAACCCTCCTAATTAATATTCCAAAGCAATTTCATACTAAAAACTTCTAGAATGCAAGTTTTGCAAATTATTCGATTTAGTCCCTAATCTCAACTTAAGCACTTTATGCATAGAATTTCATCACGAAATTTTCACACAATCATGCAATCATATCATGAACCTCAAAATAATAATAAAATAAATTTTTCTACCTCAGATTTGTGGTTTGGCAACCACTGTTCCGTTTAGGCCCTATTTCGGGATGTTAGACTAGTACCTAGACCGCATAACATGTGTCTCATAATCATGAACTTTGACCATAACTCATGAGTTTGAATCACATAAATCATGAACTCAGACTACAACTCAATGAGTTCAGATCACATAATTCCTAGTGACATGTCAGTTGTATCCTAGACTGTTCATCGTAAACTTTGTTTTTCCCTCGATCAAGACCCGAATCACATTTTTCTTGACCTATAATGCCAAATTTAACTTGCTCAATACATACATTGGTCAAATCGGCTCATAACACATACTTTGGTAAAATTACCATTTTACCCATAACTTTTCACTTTTTTTCAAATTGGTCCCTAGGCTAGTAAAATGAAATGCATGCATTTTCTTGGTTACCCAAGCCTGGCCGGACCTTCGCCATGTCCATATCAGCCCACATTTTCCTTTATTACACATTTTTACTACTCATTTTTACACCTTTTACAAACAAGTCCTTTTTAGGTGTTTTCACTAAAAATCACTTAGTAAAAGATGTTTATCACACATCAAACATTCATATTCTTCCATTAAACATCAAAATACAACCATGTCACACATGGGTCAAATTTCATAAATGAACCCTAGCTCAAAATAATGGTAGAAATAGCTAGATCGGTTGATGACAACTTCAAAAATGTAAAGAACATTAAAAACGGGGCTTGGGAGCACTTACAATTGAGCTTGAAAGATGAACAAAACCCTAGCTATGGCTCCTTGAAAATTTCGGCTAAGGTGGGAGAAGCTGGACTAGATTTTTGCTTGATTTTTCCCTTTTTATTCTTTTATTAACTAAATGACCAAATTGCCCTTAAGGTTTTTCTTTCAAATTTTTCTTATTCATGCCCATTTTTGTCCAAAATTTTAGACATTAGTCAAATTTCTATTTAAGGACCTCTAATTAATAATTCAATGCAATTTCATGCTCAAAGCCTGTAGAACACAAGTTTTGCAACTTATTCAATTTAGTCCCTAACTTCAAATTAGACATCTTAGGCATAGGATTTCTTCATGAAAATTTCACACAAACATGCAATCATATCATGAATCATCAAACAGCCATAAAATAATTATTTCTATTTCAAATTTTTGGTCTCAAAACCACTATTTTGACTAGACCCTAATTCGTGATGTTATAGTGATAGTCCTAAATACTCTTGAAATTCGGCTTTTACCTATTGACAAACCTACATTTGAACAGAAGCTCAAAAATAGCATGTAGCATATGCAATTACCAGAACATCAACTTCATATGAGTGTACATTTTATTACTCTCTGGATGGACAGACAAGCCACTACTGTGATCTTTGTATAAAAATTTTCTGCATAAGCCCTGGATTCTTCGGTATACAAATTTCATCTCGGAATAATAATAACATGAATCAGGTCCAACTTGAAGTTCAGAATCAAAAGTCGATCCTCAATGTAGTTATTTAGCTCATCACTCACTAACATATTTCTGAGTTTCTCAAACTTGCAAAGAAAACATCATTTTAGTTTTTTATTTAGCTAAAATCAGACCATTATCAAATAAGATCAATCTAGTAACCAGTACTCACAAAAATAAATAAGGATTTTCCATCCAGGCATTTGTAACTATAACTACTTTCTTAGAGATTGATCGATAATTACTCAAAATCTTTCAATATCTAAATCCATTGATAATGTCTTAAACTTCAGATCTTTTTCTATAACATTAGATACTTTAAACCATTAGGATCAGGAAGCATATGACATTTTCCGTCGAATGCACGATATCATCGAATTCACAACACAGACATAAAAGTGGTTGTCTCTAAATCACCAGTCGAATAGTTCTTTTTAATGTGATATTAACCGTCTGAAAACATGAGCCATCACTTTACATTCTAGCAATAAACACATTCTAATCCGTTTACTAGTGTATCACTAAAAAAATCATAAATTCATTACTCAATTCAAATTGAACTCAAAACCAGAGCTTTGGTTAATAATTCCTTCAATTGGTTCAACTTTGCTAGCATGCCCAGACCATTCAAACTTTCACAATTGGGATAACTTTATTAACAGTATAGCTTTAATTTAGAATAACATCACCCATTTAAAACAAATCTAATAGGTATTTTTCTATATCATGCTTTCAAGAATATCAATTCTTCATTCAGGCTGCCCGTCTGTACACTCGTGAATGCACAAAATTCATTCTCTTAGTTGAGGACATACTTAAATGCATATAACTCAAATCACATCTCAACAAATCAGCTCATTCTGATAAAAATGGCTGAGTCGATCTCAACTATCGAATAACACATCTCAAAATGCTTCTTTTTTCGTGCTATTAAAACATCTCAAGCACACAATCTTTCCAAATTCTCTTATCATGCTAATCAAAGGCCTTTACAATCACATTAGCTTAAAGAAACAAAGACATCTCGATTGAATGCATTGACTTTAATCAACTTACTTGAGAAAGGAATCCATCATACAATTTGAGTTTGTGCTTCCATCATTTATACCGGTGCCAAAGTCAATTCCTTACGTGAAAATTAGAGAAATCCAGATACTTGAGTCACCACGTTCATATGATCAAACCAGAAATACAACCATAATAGACATAGTTATCACAAGTCAAAGAACACTATTTCAAGATGAGCCATGGTTGATAATTCACGAAATAAGAGTGATAGGAAAATCGAGATAAAGAAATCTGAGATACGATACCATAATGGAAGTCTGAGAACATAACTCATAAGAAAATAATAGAGATCTTGATGATTCTTCAGAGAAAACCAACAGAAAAACAATGCTTACCGGCTCTGGACTTCCATCATAACATAGATAATATATTTTTATAAAACAAAACTATAATCAGTAGAAACATAAGAATAGTCTCACATAAATTTTTTTTACCTTCGACTTCATTCCAACATATTAGAATAGAATTTCGAAGAGATAAAGAAACGACCAGACCAACAGGGCTTTCATCTAACATCATAGTTAGCTAGCATTCTCGCAACATAAGAACTTCATCAGAAACTGAACAATCACACACATATCTCTGAGGATAAAAGAATATATAGAATACCCAGAAAAGATCATCATATTCATTTCAACTGTAACTATCACACACACAAACATCTTTACTACTCAAATATCATTTCTCTGACTAATTCTGTCATCATGAACCCCGTATTATTCCACTCACTAACAAAAACCAATTTGGGAGAAATTTCAACAAACGTATCTTTAGACTACATACCTAATTGAGTCGATTAGTTAAGACTAACTTCTTCTTTATCCGTGACATTGTATAATTTGTATAATCTTTAAAACATCCTGATATCCTTCCAAAATTGTTTTCACTTTCCAAACTATTCTTATCTCTGTATGCATTACTAATTATTTCACTACTAAACTCTTTAGTTTCACACTTATGGACTTATTCCATATGGTTCTCGTGAATTTTTATTATAAGTAACACTGATACGGGGGTGAGGTTGTAAAGCCTCTAATTTGACTCTTGTAAGTACACACAAATGACTTAGCATTAATCACCAACATCATATCATCACAATTACATAATTCACTTCAAGCTAATTAACATATATAGTCATGTTACACGAAATTTTTTGATTATCTTATTCAAACAAGTGTACATAAACATACATTCCGTCAATTTGAGTAAATTTACTCATCGTATTCACTTAATCAAATATGTTGGGCACATAACATTATATGCCTGCCAAACAAACATGGATGGGCTTATCACCATATAAACTTTCATTTCATTCCACTTTTCACATTTATCAACTTGTGGTTATCTCATTTCGTACACAACACATACATATCATGAACTTCTATTCATACCTTTTTCCAAATTTCGACACATCATAAGCACATTTCAATCATTTCAATATCATTATCAGCATTATCAAAAAATAGCTCAGTTGGAAGTTATCTTTGTCTTAATAAAACAATTTCGTCAGAGTTGGGAGATTTCACACTATCACGAGTAGTAATAAGGCATGTATAGCTAGACTCACATACATTATGTTAGTCTGAGAATTGACTAAACCATAGCTCTGATACCACTATGTGTAGTACCCCTTACCCGTGTCTGATGTCGGGACAGGGTACGAGGCATTACCGGACTTAAACATAACCAATCATACAAAATCGGGCCATAAAATTTCATCTAATTTAAAACCATTCATGCAGATGCATATCGTTCCTATTACGGGCTTACTAGGCCCAAAACATACATAGGAGGTGGTTCAGGACTAAACTGAGAACTTTGGAAAACTCATAAATTTTTTCATCAAAACAGGGGTCACACGCCTGTGTGGCTTGGGACACGCTTGTGTGGGTAGGCCGTGTGGTCACACACGCCCATATCCTCAGCCTGTGTAACTTTCTGTTTATGACATCATGCATAATTTAGGGTCACATGCCTGTGTCCTGAGGCCGTGTGTCTGCCCATGTGGCCAAGAAAATGGCTATTTACCAAGCCATTTGCCACCCTCATTTGCACACTCACATACACACTTCTAATGGCACTTAACATGGCACAATTAAGCTATGAACACAACCATAATCAAGGCTTAAACATATCAAAACAATTATTTACTGTTCATAACGAAACTATCCACTTGAGTCATAGTCACTAAATTATTTATATCTTGAGCTACAAAACTCTAAATTAAGATCCACTTGATTTTTCCAAAACTAGACTCAAATATCTTCCTACCATAAAATTTTTAGAATTTATGGTTTAGCCAATAAGTACAATTAATTCTTCAAATTCATCCCTGTTCTGCTGTTTGATAGTTTTGAACTTTCTTAACTAAAAATTAATTATCTCTTAGTACGAGATTCAAATGATGTTCCCGTTTGTTTATATTGAAAATAGACTCATTAGTAATTTAAACATATAAATTTGAACCCAAAGTATTTTTATACAATTTATAATTATTTTCCAAAGTCAGAACAGGGGAACCTAAAATCATTTTGAACTTGTCTCATAAAAATTCAAATATCTCATAAAATGAAATTCTTTTGCTTACACCGTTTCTTTTATGTAAAACTAGTTTCAATAGATTTTAATTTCATATTTTATTCAACCTCTAATTTGATTTTTCATAATTTTTGGTGATTTTTCAAATTTATACTACTGCAATTGTCCAAAACTATTTTAATCTTAATTTTACTCTTTAATGATTCCTTTGTACTAACTTTCATTAACATACCATTATAAATAACATCACACAATGACATTGGCATAGGCATCTGAGTAATTAATATACTTGCAACCCATTAGCCAATATAAGGCAATTTATATGGCTACATACCAAATCAAATCCTTATTCATTACAAGCCAATACATTTGGCCATTTCATAATGACACATACACAAAATGACTAAGTCCCTATACATGCCATAGACTTAACATACTTACATTCACTTATACCCAAATGATAGATTGATAGTGTGATAGAATCTCTGACGGTCTCCAACCCGAGCTAGCTGAATAAACCTATAAGAGGTGGGAAAGAAAGGGGGTAAGCTTCACAGCTTAGTAAGTCTCTATGAAAAGAATAGCAACTCGTACCAATCATATACCATGTCTAACAATTTAAATATAAGTTAACATAAAGTGGCTATAAATCACAAGTTGTAATGAAATCAATTCCCAATGCTTATTCTTTTGATTTACCAACATAAATTTCACATAACTTGACTTAATCTAGCAACAATAATATCTCCAATCAATTTGGCCTACAAGCCTTTTTCATAAGCATCAATCAACTTAACCATGTATTTATACATCTTACACATAAACCAATAATCACAAGGTTAACTCAAAGTTACTTTCATAGTGGTCATGAACTCATAATATCATAAAGCCATAGCTTATAAACTTTACGTACATATCTATACCAACTCGTAACACAACTCATACTCATTCTTCTCATTGACTTACCCCTTGGTTCTTTTCTTAAGTTACTCGATAATTCACCCGTTGAACACTTAGAATACTATTGGATACAAGAAAAATCTCGTGCCATTGCCATATTTCAAATATGGTCTTATAAGAAATCTCATACGATACCGATGTCCAAGACATGGTCTTACTCGTAGAACCCATTTCAATACCGATGCCATATCCCAGATATGGTCTTATACGAGATCTAGCTACTCACGAGTCTGCTCACACAAGCTGTCAGTCAGGACGTAGCTACTCGGGCTACTCACACAAGCTGTCAGGTATCTACAACACATACCAGACTACCTAGCCACCAGTAGAACGTACAAGACTAGCACCCGAAACCATATAAATATATATCACATATCTCATGAGCTCAGACCACATATCTCATGAGCTCAGATCACATAGTTCCTAGTGACATGTCACTTGTATCCTAAAGTATTCCTAAGGTTCAAACGGGATTTCCATACTTATCGCATCACTGTCGGACTTGTTCGTAATGTTGATCTCGATGTACATAGTATCCATCATGTTCTCACAAAATGATCAAGGCGTACTCATAATAGTAATAAAGCATTAAAATTTACTTGATATCAAAGCAATAGAAATATGACATAACATCACATATGAACTTACCATATATGCAATATTTAAGCATTTAAAATAGAGTACATATTACATTACTCGTATACGAACTTACCTCGATAGCAAAAATGGTGAAAAAACCTAACCTTCAAATACGTGTTTTCCCCCCGTTCTAGGTCCAAACCTCATTTTCCTTAATCTAAAATATCACGTTTAGATTATTTATTAGTCACATTATTCATTGTGACCCAAAAATCATATTATGGAAAAATTACATTTTTGCCCCTAAACTTTGTCATATTTACACTTTTGTCCCTAGGCTCGTAAAGCCAAACCCTTTTTATAACTATAGCAACCCAAAATTTTCATTTTATCACACTTTATGACATTTATAGCTATTACAAATTAGTCCTTTTAGGCATTTTTACCGAAAATCACTTAGTAAAAGATGTTTATCACACATCAAACTTACATATTCCTCCATTAAACATCAAAATACATGCATGAAACACATGGGTAAATTTTTAAACATGAACCATAGCTCAAATAAATGGTAGAGATAGGTATATCTTGTTACGAGGATTTCAAAAATGTAAAAATCATTAAAAACAGGGCTAAAACTAACTTACAATCGAACTTGGAAGCTTGAAAAACCCTAGACATGGTTTCCCCTTTTGAAATTCGGCCATGGGGTTGAAGATGGACAAAAATTGGCTTTTAATTTTGTTTTTAATTCATTTTGATTACTAAATGACCAAAATGCCCCTAACTTAAAAATATTCTATTTCACCTATTTCATGTCCATTTTTGTCCAAAAAATTAACCAATGGTCTAATTACCATTTAATGACCTCTAATTTAAAATTTCATAGCAATTAGACACCTCTAGCTTCTAGAACTCAAGTTTTGCACTTTTTACGATTTAATCCTTTTGACTAAATTGAGTGTTCAAACATCAAAATTTTCAAACAAAATTTTTACGAAATCATTTTATGGAATTTTAGACCATAAAAATATAATAAAAATAAATTTTCTTACATCAAATTTGTGGTCTCAAAACCACTATTCCGACTAGGCCGAAAATCGGGCTGTTACACTGTGAATTTCTTATTATGCCTTTCAGACTGACTAATGCACCTGCTGTTTTTATGGACTTGCTGAATAGACTCTTCTGACCATATTTAGATAAGTTTGTGGTTGTGTTCATAGATGGTATCCTGATTTATTCTCGAGATGAGTCCGAGCATGCCGAGCACTTGAGAACTATATTGCAGACTTTGAGAGATAAGTGTGTTTTGGCTCCAAGAAGTCAGATTTTTTGGGACATATTGTTTTATGTGATGGTATTCGGGTTGAACCAAGTAAGATTTCGGCAATTGTTGATTGGAAACCGCCGAGGAATGTATTTGAAGTTAGAAGCTTTCTAGGCTTAGCTGGATATTACCAAAGGATTTTTGATGATTACTACTCCTATGACTAAGCGGTTGCAAAAAGATGGTAAATTTGAATGGTCTAAAAAATGTCAACAAAGTTTCGAGAAGTTGAAAGCATTATTGACTGAGGCACCGATTTTAGCGCAACCTAAACCGGGAAAAGAGTTTGTGATTTATAGTGATGTGTCACTGAATGGATTAGGATATGTGTTGATGCAAGAGGGAAAAGTGATAGCTTATGCCTCGAGATAGTTGAAATCGCAAGAGAAGAATTATCCGACGCATGGTCTAGAATTAGCCATCATTGTGTTCGCTTTAAAAATTTGGAGACATCATTTGTACAGTGAGAAATGCCATATTTTTACTGATCATAAGAGTTTAAAATACTTGATGACGTAGAAAGATTTAAACTTGCGACAACAGAGATGGCTTGAGTTACTGAAAGGTTATGAGCTTGTAATTGATTACCACCCGGGTAAGGTAAATGTAGTCGCAAATGCGTTGAGTAGAAAGACTTTGTTTCCTTTGAGAGTGATGAATACACAGTTGACTTTGTCCGATAATGGTTCGATCCTAGCTGAGTTAAGAGCTAGATTGTTATTTCTTCAAGAAATTTGTGAAGCTTAGAAATGTGACAGTGATTTGCAAGCCAGCTCAGAAATGTGACAGTGATTTGCAAGCCAAAAGAGTTCATTGTGAATAGGGTAGTGATTCAGATTTTCATATCAGATTCGATGATTGTTTGATGTTTCGAGGTAAAATTTGTGTACCAAAAAATGATGAACTTATTCAAAAAATTCTTCATGAAGCACATAATGGTTGTTTATCTATGCATCTGGGTAGTAGAAAAACGTATAATGGTTTGAAGAAATTATATTGGTGGTCAGTATGAAACGAGATATTTCAGAGTTTGTTTCGAGATGTTTGATTTGTCAACAAGTGAAAGTTAAACACCAAGTGCCTGTGGGTTTACTTCAGCCAGTGATGGTGCCCGAGTGGAAATGGGATAGGATTATGATGGACTTCGTAACTGGGTTGCCTTTGACTCCAAAAAAGAAAGATGCCATCAGGGTTGTTGTTGATAGATTGACAAAATCAGCTCATTTTATTTTAGTACATATTGACTACTCACTTGATAAGTTAGCCGAATTGTACATTTTGGAGATTAAGAGATTGCATGGAGTGCCTATGTCTATTATTTTAGATAGAGATCTGAGGTTCACTTTAAGATTTTGGAAGAAATTACAAGAGGCTTTAGGTACAAAGTTAAACTTTAGTTCCGTATTTCATCCGCAAACCAAAGGTCAGTCTGAAAGAACGATTCAGGTACTCAATGATATGCTTCGATGTTGCGTTCTAGAATTCAAAGGTAGTTGGGAGAAATATCTACCATTGGTCGAATTTGCTTATAACAACAATTTTCAGTCGAGTATAAAGATGGCACCTTATGAGGCATTGTATGGTCGCAAGTGCCAAACACCCTTGTTTTGGACCAAGCTTAGTGAGAAACAGATTCAAGAGGTTGATTTGGTCAGAGAAACCGAAGAAAAGGTAAAGGTAATCTGTGATTGCTTGAAAGCAGCTTCAGATCGACAGAAGTCGTACGCAGATTTGAAAAGAAAAGAGATTGAGTTTCAGGTTGGTGATAAAGTATTTTTGAAAGTATCTCCATGGAAGAAAATTCTCAGATTTGGTCATAAAGGCAAGTTGAGTCCACGTTTCATTGGGTCGTATGAGGTTATTGAAAGAATAGGGCCAGTGGCATATTGGTTAGCTTTACTGACAAAGTTTGAAAAGATCCATAATGTGTTTCATGTATCGATATTGCGATGATATCATTCTAATCCTTCACATCTAATTTCTCCAACAAAGATTGAGATTCGACCGAATACGACATATGGTGAAGAACCGATCAAGATTTTAGCTCGGGAAGTTAAACAGTTGAGAAATAAAAGTACAGTCCTAGTGAAAGTTTTATGGCAACGACATGGGGTCGAAGAAGCTATGTGGGAACCCGAGGAGACTATGAGAAGATAGTACCCAAACCTATTTTCTAGTAAGATTTTCGGGGACGAAAATCCTTAAAGAGGGGAGAGTTGTAACAGCCCGATTTTGGGCCTAGTCGAAACAGTGGTTTCGGGACCACAAATTTGACGTAGTAAAACTTGTTTTTATTTCATTTTTATGGTCTACAATTTTATGGAATGATTTTGTGAAAATTTCGTTTGAAAATTTTGACGTTTGAGTACTCAATTTAGCAAAAAGGTCTAAATTGTAAAAAATGTAAAAGTTGAGTTCTACATGCTAGAGGTGTCTAATTGCTATGAAATTTTAAATTGAAGGTCCTTAAATATTAATTAGGCCATTTTATAAGTTAATGGACTAAAATAAACATGGATTAGGTGAAATTTCATGTTTTATTAAAAGGGCATTTTGGTAATTTGTCAATTAAAGAACAAATAAGTAAAATAAAAGAAAAATTTTGTCCATCTTCTTCTTGCTTGGCCGAAAATTGAAGGGAGAAGACATAGCTAGGGGTTTGCCACTTTTTAAGCTTGATTGTAAGTCCGTTCTTGTCCCGTTTTTAATGCTCTTTACATTTTTGAAGTCGTTATCACTCAATCTATCTATTTCTACCCTTAATTTGAGAAATGATTAAGGTCTAGGGTTTAACCCATGTTAGATATGTGTGTATTTTGATGGCTAATGGTAGAAAATGTATGTTTGGTGTATGATAAACAACTTTTGCTAGGTGATTTTTGATGAAAATGTCAAAAGGACCTATTTGTAAAAAGGTTATAAAATGTGTGTAAAAGTGCGATTAAATGAAAAGTGTGGCCTGTTATAAGAATGAAAGAGATTTGGCTAGGCTTGGGAATCGAAGAAATTGAATCCATTTCAATTTACGAGCCTAGAGACCAAAGTGTAAAAATGTCAAAGTTTAGAGGCAAAAACGTAATTTTCATAATGTGATTTTTGAACTGAATTGAGTAATGTGAATAATAAATAAGTTAAATTTGCTATTATAGATCAAGAAAAATGAGATTCAGACCTAGATCGGGGGAAAAACAAAGTGTTTGACGATTAGGTTCCATTTCTACTATTTTTGTACTGAGGTAAGTTCGTATGTAAATAATGCATTTTTTAATCATGTCTGAATGCTTTATTATTGTATGAATTGTGATTGACCTTTGGACGTATCCAACAAAGTTATGACAAGTGTGAAATCTCGGTTGAACCTTAGGAATAGATAGGATACAAATGTCATGACATTAGGGTTATTGAGACTACGTGTAATACCATATCTGGGATGTGGCATCAATATGAGACTTCGTGTAAGACCATAGTTGGGCTATTGGCATCGATACGAGATTACATGTAAGACCATATCTAGGATATGGCATTGGTACGGTACCTGTGTATGACACTCCCGAGTATCTTTTAGTATTCCAAGTGGTTCAATAGGTAATGTAACGAGTATGTCAAAGATGAATTGTGTGTAAATCCAATTCCAAATGACTCAAGTATGTACGTAAAACTCATACGTAATGAGCTCGTTATGTGAAGAACCCTCAGTAAGGTTATGATTGAGTAAGTTATGATTATAAAATCTTAATAATATTTATGCCAATTATCATCTTGTTAATTGTATGTTAAATGTTTGGATATGATGCTTATTATTTGCATAGGAACTTACTAAGGTATATAGCTTACTCCCTTTTTCTTTTCCCTTGTCTTATAGTGTCACCAAGCTAGCTTGGGGATCGGAGACTGCCGGAGATCCACTCACACTATCAAATTATTATTTTGGGTACCATTGAATTCAACATTTTG
The DNA here is from genome assembly GCA_025698475.1 of Gossypium anomalum. Classification (NCBI taxonomy): domain Eukaryota; kingdom Viridiplantae; phylum Streptophyta; class Magnoliopsida; order Malvales; family Malvaceae; genus Gossypium; species Gossypium anomalum. The sequence goes on from CM046961.1 coordinate 59,821,010, forward strand.
AGTTATGGCATGTATAGAGACTTGATCATTTTGTTATGTGTCATAATTGAATTGGCCTAATGGGTTAGCCTATATTGGTTGATAATTCATTTTGTAAATGGTCATTTGAAATTGGCTAATATTGGTATAAGTGTATATATATGATGATGCTTTTCATGGATGTGGGAATTTGCATGATTTGAGTTGATATGTATGTGAAGTTTGTGTATGATGAATATTAGTATGTGAATAAGGTGTTGCTGTCTTGGTTGTGGCTGGATTGGTTGAATGTATATGCTTGTCTTGGTGTTATATGTTTTTGTGTAGGTATGTGCATGGAAGGGGGACAAAATGGCTTGGTAAATAGCCTTATTTTGTCCACATGGGTAGACACACGGCTTTGTGTCTAGGCCGTGTGAGACACAAGGCTTGCCCCATGGGCCTGTGCTTTGGCTGTGTGCCCCCTGCACCTTAATTGTTGCAAAACAGAATGCTCAGAATTGAGCACACGGGCAGAGACACGGGCGTTTGTCTCAGCCGTGTGGACGGCACGGCCTCGAGCATGGGCATGTGCCCTGGTTGTGTGAAGTCTGCACCTATTTTATGAAAATTAATTTTCCACACGGCCTAGCAAACGGGCATGTCCCAAGCCACACGGGCGTGTGACCCCTGTTTAGTGAAAAAATTTCTAAGTGTTGTAAAATATTTCAAAGTTCTCGGTTTAGTCCCGAACCACTTCCAATTCATGTTATGGGCCTTGTAAGTTTGTTTTAGGGACGATATGAATGTATGTGAAAAGTTTTAAATTTGGATGGAAATTTATGTCTCGATTTTGTATGATTGCTTGTGTATAAGTCCAGTAATGCCTCGTACCCTATTCCAGCATTGAATACGGGTAAGGGGTGATAGATTTAGACCTTGTATGAATAGGGCTAGTAACTTGAGGTTTTTCCCTCGAAAGAGACAGACCACTTTAGGACTCTTTTGCACAGTAAGTAAATCAAGATTTTGCCACGGCATTATTGATAGTGAAGGTCGATTCTGAATAATCCCAACCTACCGCATAAATATCATAGATACTATATATTTATTCTTTGCTGAAGTATCTTTACCACAACATAATTAGTAGTTATTTATTTATAAAATATTTGCATATCACTCTAATATTTGCAATTACATTCCTACTATCACCTTCGCCATAGCATATCCAATTATTTATTAATTCCATATATTACTCATCATTGCATATTTACCTCAGTTTTTCCATAACATTTCATTCAATCGTTTTACCATAGCATTAACCTGACTTTATTAAAATAACTTGACCGCCTCAATCCAATCCTCGTGGGAACGATACTCACTATCACTTTATTACTTCAACCGATGTGTATACTTGCACGAGCCGCATATCATTTTACACGCGACACTTTACCTGCACAGTTATCACTCAATTTCCTATTTAGATAGTACTTTATACATATTATCATTTCATATGCAACATCTTACTATTCTTCAAAACTTACCCATTTCCTATAGAATTATCTTTATATAAGTATATCTTTATTTGAATAATTCACATACTGGAGTCAAGATAGAGGCTCACCTAACTGTAGCTTGAGGCTCTATATTCAGACATCCTTCTTAAACCAACGACAACAACTGCTTAAAGAACACAAAATTACCATTAAATTCCAATCAAAGAAAAATGGTTAACATCTCAATCACCGATTACCCCCGTACAAGTATTCTTAACCATAATTCACTGTTCATAAGTTTCATAATTCCCTTATTCTTTCAAAAGCTTAACATGAAGAGTTATCAGACTTACTGGGAAGTAGATCTTCCACTTGATCAATTTAGGAACCTTAGTTCCTAGTTTAAAGAAGAGAAACCAAAGAATAACATTTTAAGAGGAAGAACCATATAGACAAACCCTCTCACTAAACATATATATAACCTACCTTAGTGGAGCTTGACAAGTGTCCATTATATTCAAAATTTATCCTAATTAATGGCCTACAGATATCGAAAGAAATATAAGTGAAAATCCTGTCTTTATACAATTTGACCAGTCAACTTAGTTGGTTCTTAATTGATTCTCACCCAAAAACCAAACTAGCACAGTATTTAAACAAAATAGGTGCACTTTCCACTTGACAATATCCCTAACCAGTTTTACTTATCGCTCCTCATATAGTTTCTCAAATAGTATAACAACCTAATATAAAATCTTTAATTTCTTTTGTTGCGGTCAGTATACGCCAAATTGTATTCTCCACAAGACTATAAATGGGTGAGTTGCAATACGTCGAACATATATCTTCATACCTATACATCTTCTAACCGAGATCGCCAAATTTGGGGTGTGATAGATTACATGGTATACCATTATCAATCATTCCTGATCGCGACCTAAGATTTACCTCTAGATTTTGGGGTAAGTTACATGAGGCTTTGAGCACTAAGTAGAATTCTAGTATGACTTGCCGCCCGCAGATCGTCGACCAGTCCAAAAGAGTAATTCAGGTAATCAAAGATATGCTCCGATGTTGCATTCTTGAATTTGAAGGTAGCTGGGAAAGGTTTCTTCCCTTAGTTGAGTTTTTTTTATAACAACAGTTATCAGTCAAGTATTAAAATGGCCTAGTACAAAGCTTTATATGGCTAAAAGTGCTGAACTCCATTGTATTCGACTAAATTGAGTGACAAAAAGATTTTTGGGGTAGGCTTGATTCGTGAGGGTGAAGATAAAGTTAGGGTTATACGAGATTGTTTGAAAGTTACTTCAGGCTATCAGAAATCATATGCTGACCTAAAAAGAAAAGACATCAAATTTTAGGTTTGTGATAAAGTATTACTGAAAGTGTCACCCTGGAAGAAAGTTCTCTATTTTGGCTGAAAAGGGGAACTCAATCCGAGGTTCATTGGTCTGTACGAAGTTCTTGATAGAATAGGGGCAGTAGCTTATCGTTTAGCTTTGCCATCAAAACTTGATAAGATTCATAATGTCTTTTGCATGTCAGTGTTGTGACGGTATATATTTGATTCTTCCCACATGAACTCTTCAGTGGAAATAAACTTACAGTCTAATATGTAGTAAAGTGAGGAACCGATTAAGATTCTGGCTCGAGAAGTTAAAGAGTTAAGAAATAATCAGATAGCTTTAGTAAAAGTTCCTTGGCAACGTCATGGTGTTGAGGAAGCCACTTGGGAACTAGAAAAAGCCATGAAATAACAATATCCAAACCTTTTCTCTGGTAAGATTTTTTAGGACGAAAATTCCTTTTTGGGGGAGAGTTGTAACAACTCGATTTTTAGTGGAATCAGAAACAATGGTTTTGGAGCCACAATTCCAATTATTGGGTCAGTAAATTTTATTTATTTAATATTTAAAAGGATATTAGTGGGTCATATTAAGGTTGATTAGATAATTTTAATGTTTGAATAGTTATTTAAGGAAAAATCACTTAATTGTAAAAGCTACAAAAGTAATCGCTATTAATTTATATTGTTTAAATGAGCATAGAAACTTAATTTGATAGTTTTAAATGGCAATTAGCCATATTTTAAAGAGCTTTGACGATTAGTGGTCATTATAATATTCATTTAATTTGTTTTATGTTAACATTAAGGATAATAATAAAAGATTAAAACAAAACAATTAGCATAATCTTCTTCATTTTTTTGGTTTCCAACTTAAAACGCCATTGTTTCTTATGGAAGAATCGGCCAAGCTTATATCTCTTCCGTGTAAGTTATTTCGATACCCATTTTTCATAATTTTTATGATTTTGAGATCGTTGTAGCTTAATCTAGTTAGTACAAAGACTATTTTGTAAAATTGTTAAATTTTTTAAAACTTGCCATTAGTGATTTTTAGATGTTCTTGAAGTAATGGTAGACTTATAAGCTTGATGCTAAAATAGGACTATTTTGTAAAGAGATTTTTGTTAGTTTTAAGTTCAGAGACTAATTGGCAAAAAAAATTAAATTTGACATGAAATTCTTATAAAATTTCATAAGTTTTGAGCTATGTAGGAGTAAAGGTAGATTCGATCAAAAAGGTTTGGGCTTAATTGTGAAAAATGTATAAGTTTCGATTTTATGGACTAAATTGAATAAAAGGTAAAATTTCAAGGAAATAATGTAAAATGGTTTCAAGGGGTCAAATGCATGTGTTTAGATATTTTAAGGTATTTGAAATGGTTTATTGAGTTAAATTATTATATAGAACAAGAAACGGATCAACTGGTTGATAAACGAGGAAAAGGGAAAATTGGTGAGTAGTCCTCGATGTAGTGTTTGTTGTTGTTTCGTTTAGGTAAGTTCGTGTTAGGTTTAATTTGATTGATATTTACTTATGCTTGTATTTTGTATAAATATATGGTTGTTTTGGTATGGTTGATACAAAATAAGTGTTAAAAGGGCATAGAAAGACTAAATTGTAAATAGTGATATTTATATGTGATTGGAATGAACTGAGATATGTTATGAGATGAAAATTGGTACATGTTGTTTTATGGGATCATGTTAAATTATGAAAATTTAATTAAGGACCGTGTAAGCTTAGTGTATGACTAGGATACAAATGACATGTCATTAGGGTGTATTAGGCATTATGTGTTAGTGTTATATTTATCAAGTACTTTGTACCAGTGTTCGTGTTGTATCATACACTATGTGCCATTGTTATATTTATTAGGTACTACGTACCAATGGTGGATACCATACTGATGGCTAGAATTTAGCATTTATTGCGAATTCTCGACAGCTTGTGTGAGCAGTATCGAGTAATGGTTGACCCAATTGTTTGATCCAAGTATGATGTACAAAACTTGATATCAAACTACTTATAGCAAAATAACTTGGCAGAAGCATTAATAAAATTTACAAATATACAGATAAAAAATGTATATTAGCTATTACTTTACTAAAATTTGAGTGTTAATGTTGGCATATTAGAATAACATTCAACACCACTGGCGTATAGTTTCAAATAAATAGCTTCATTAAACAAAATATATTAAGTCAAAACCAAACATTGAAGTTTAATATAGTTTTTATAAAAATATCGTATTGTTAAAGTAATAATTCTTTACACAGATTCTTTCCAAAATACATATGTACGCCACCCCCAAGAGTCATGCACGATACATAACAAAACAATCATCTCACAATAGCAGTAGCACTATAGCGTAGTCCTTCAAACAAAATCATCTTTTAATCAACAAGCCTGAGAAGGAAAAGGTAACAAAGTAAGTTCTAAAGAGAAAATCATACATATTATTACTTACAACACAATTAAGCAATTAAAATAGATTTACTCACAATAATCACAGTTCGCCAAATAGCGTATACAGAACACATATAGACTTAGCATGTCAACTTACTTATTACATGGGCGTATATTGTACTCCAAATTAACACAACTTAGACAACCTATCTTCATGCCAGCCACGTGCCCAAAATTCAAAATCAGAATCATATCATATAATTATTCACATACATACTCCTCCTTAACTTCTGATATCATTTTCATTCAGAATAACATGTTTTATTATGATCTACTACTCTGTTTTGTAATATAACTACCTATCGGAGGCTACAAAAACATATCCCTTATTCTCCGTAACCATAGATCAGATCATACCTCACATATCAGAAGTAGATGGTACATGCATAAGCATGAAAGATGGTGTTTACTTCACAACATAGATAGACTTAACTCATACTAACTACATCAGATTGATACAATCCACTCAAATATCACTGATACGTTTCAAAGAGATTACTTACCTTTCACTAAATATATAAACTATATAAACTACAACACATGGAAGTAAGAAGGAACTCACCGGAAACTTTATCACAAATCTATAAAGCAAGTCATTTGCCTTTACCGCTTGGACCCTTGTTAGCTTCTTAAGCTAAAAGAAAGATAATAATACCCCTCAGACCATCAATCTAACAAATCTTAACATGCATGCAAGAACCGATGACACTTAATCCAAAATCATGAAGTTTCATTCCATGCACGCCATTCTAGCATCTATGCATGCAATACAAAAAATACGTAAATGAATTTGATGATAACTTAAGGGTTCATCAGTAATTACCAGGGAACTGGTACTAACGTAGATGTTAGCTAAATACTGTGAACCTTCACTTTGATGAAGTTCTTGTAACTTAGGTTTTCGGAGAGTTCAGAGGAAATCAAGAAAGAAGAAGAAAACGTAAAGATTTAAGAGAGACCACTGCTATCCTTAAATACTTAAGCAAAGGTGGTAAGGATTAGTGTAACGCCCCGTACCCGAGACCGTCGCTGGAGTCGAATACGAGGTGTTAACAGACTTAATTCATTACTTAAACAGCTCAAACAATTTAATTTTAAAATTTTCAGACAAGCTGAAAATCTGCGTCACAGTCGCTTAAAAATTCATATCTCGAGTTACGAAACTCAAAATTAAGATCCGTAAATTTTATATGAAACTAGACTCATGTTTCTATCTACTAATTTTTTTCTAGAATTTTTGGTCGAGCAAAATAGTACAGTTTATTAGTTAAAATCTCCCCTGTTTCAGGGTTCGACTACTCTGACCTCTGTGTATTACGAACCAGATATCTTTCTATACAAAATTTAAATGACTATGAGGTTTGTTTCTATTAAAACTAGACTCAATAAGTAATCTTTACATATAAATAACAACTTCTAATTATTTTTTTAAAATTTATTATGAATTTTTAAAGTCAGAACAGGGGATCCAGAAATCACTCTGGCGCTGTTTCACTAAATTTCAAATATCTCATAAAATATAATTTATATGCCTATTTTGTTCATTCCATATGAAAATAGACTCATCAAGATCCGATTCCATAACTTATTCATTATTTAATTCCATTTCTACTATTTTTAGTGATTTTTCAAATTCACGTCACTACTGCTGTCTGAATCTATTTTATGGTAAATTTTACCTATTTCATGGTTTCCATGGATTAGCTAGCAATTTGACATACATAACACCAAATATGATCATGATTAGCCATTCCAATGGCTAATCATTACCAAGAATTTTCATACCACTCAATAACCATATCATAAGACCATATATACAAAATGATTATAGTGCTATACATGCCATACTCAAAATATACAAGCCATTATGCCAAGATGGTATACGGATAGTGTGAGCGAGCCTCCGACCGTTCCCGATTTCCGAGCTGACTTGTCAAAACTACAAGGAATGAAAAGGAGGGAGTAAGCATAAATGCTTAGTAAGTTCACACGCAAATAGCAAGTAACATAACCATATAAGCAAACATAAAATATCATTTGCATAATCATCATCAAGACATTCATGTCATATTTTCATTTATCATCTTACCACATTGTTGATATATCGAGTTTTCAACCCGAGGGTTAAGTACATACCTGTTCAAAGTATCCATCTCACAACACTTACCAATATGTCCCTTTCATCTCTAGTATTCCTCCATTTGAGTAGAACTTTACCCGTTGAACACATCGGAATATAATTCGGATACACGGATAATTTGCACATAAGTGCCATATATGTAATCAAGCAATCATGTAACCCGCCCATAAGTGAACTCGGACTCAACTCAACGAGCTCAGGCGTTCGCATCCATAAGTGAACTCGGACTCAACTCAACGAGCTCGGATGCCTAGTTACATCTCTCGAACTCGGACTCAACTCAACAAGTTCGAACATTCGCATCCATAAGTGAACTCGGACTCAACTCAACGAGTTCGGATGCTCAACCATCCTAGTGACATGTCACTTGTATCCTAATCTATTTCTAAGGTTCAAACGGGCTTTTTCCCTTGATCTGACATTTTCCGTCTTCCATGGAATATCTGAATCGATACTCTCTGTAGCAATTCATATTTATCAAGTAGTAAACATAATTTACATATTACTAAACGTTAACCATAAAGCATATTATTTCACGATTAAAAATCAGCATATCATATAATTAACATCAATAACTTAAAAAAACAATTATGCTACCTTATTTACACATGAACTTACCTCGTATGCGAAAATGGCTACTTTTACCATTTCGTCCACAACTTGGTATTTTCCCCATTTTAGCTCGAATTTCAGTTTTCCTTGCTCTATCATTTAAAATATAGTCTAATTAGGACTCACATTATTCAAATTGACCCAAAATCATATTTTGGAAAAATTACAATTTTGCCCCTAAACTTTTACATATTTACACTTTTGCCCCAAAGCTCGTAAATTAAACTTCAGCCTATTTTCTTATGTTTTATGACATTCTAATCATTTTTCCCTTCTACAGAAACATCAAATTCTCACTCTAACATGTACTTATGAACATTAGGTATTTTTACCGATTATGTCGTTTTACTCGTTTTTACATAAAATCACTTAGCAAAAGTTGTTTAACACAATTTCAAGCTTCATATTCTACCATAAAACATCAAAATAAACACATTTCACCTATGGGTATTTTTCCAAATATGAACCCTAGCTTAAATTATTGCTAGAATAAGCTTAATCGAGCTACAGGATTCTAAAAACGTAAAGAACATTAAAAACGGGGCTTGGAATCACTTACTATTGAGCTTGGAAAGCTTGAAAACCCTAGCCATGGCTTCCCCCATGCTAATTTCGGCCTCCATGAAGAAGATGAGCAAAATTGGCTTTTAATTTTGTATTTTAATTCATTGTACCCCTAAATGACCAAAATGCCCTTACTACTAAACTTTCAAAAATTCCTTCCATGTCCTAATTTTGTCCATGAACTTAAAATTGGTCAAATTGCTATTTAAGACCTCCTAATTAATATTTCAATGCAATTTCATACTAAAAACTTCTAGAATGCAAATTTTGCAACTTATTCGATTTAGTCCCTACTTTCAATTTAAACACTTTAGGCATAGAATTTCATCACGAAATTTTCACACAGTCATGCAATCATATCATAATCATCAAAATAATCATAAAATAATTATTTCTATCTCAAATTTTGTGGTCACGAAACTACTATTCCGACTAAGCCCAAAATCAGGATATTACAATTAGTGGAGAAATCAGATAATTCCACTAACACTCTTGATTCCTATGATTAAGTGCACTTAATAAAATTTAGGTCTTATCATCTATAGTAGTCTAGTTCTGTTCTAACTAATTCTTAACATAACTAACCAAATTATCATGATAAAATAATAAACATATCTAAACAATTACAAACTTAACAAGTTTGCCCAGTGCATCTAGAACGGACAGACAGTTAACTGAACAGTTTGCCAAACCATCGAGATTGCCAAAACTAAGAGTTCGCCAAATGGAAAATTACACAAAATTCTATACTTATCCAGAACAAATACTTTACTTACACAATCTATCCTTGAACTATCATCTATATGCCAAATAGTAACCAAATATGGAGACTCCACCGGGTGAACTATTACATGTGTGAGCAAGGTTATCCTGAGTATCTGAAGTTAATGTACTAAAATTCTCCAGGCAAAACAAGATAAGTGAGTGAATGAAAATAGAAACTTATTGCATGAAATGATATTCACCGAATTAATGTAAATGGCATGTGTATTATGCTATCTAAATATCTTAATATTTGCTTTGTGTTCATGACTAACCATTTTGGTATGGAAGGGAATATGTAACATGACAAGGAATACTAAATTTATATGTTAGTTTCAATTAGTAAGAATTTAATTGACATGTTTGTTATGTTTAAATTATATGAACTTACTAAGCTTTAAGTAAGCTTACCTTGTTTTGTTTTCTTCTTTGTACATTGTCGGAATTGTACTGTCGGTTGAATCGTCTTTGGAGTTCACACTATCTGTCAATCATTTTGCTAGACATTTACTAATCTTGGCCCGCTTATAAATGTCATGTAAATAGGTTAATGTCAATGTATGTACATATGTAGTTTGATTATGTTTTGTGCCATCTTGAATATGAATTATGTGTAATGATGTAAACCATAATGGTTGTTTTAGTTTATTGTGGCTTTTGTTGATATAAGCTGGCTTTTGTACATATAATGCATCTTTCTTGATGAATTGCTATTTATATTCTAGGTCACTTAGTGAACTTGTTTGATGATATTTTAGCAATTGAAATGATGATTATAGGTGATTGATTAGTTATGAACATTATGACATGAATGCTAATAAATGGTTGTGATGAATGGTTGTATTGAGGTGTCAATTGTGGTGTATTGGTTAGGCACTTAGGATGGATGTTATAACTTGTGGCTTAAGTGAACCTAAGATGCTGTAACTTAATTTAGAAGGTATTTTAGGTGGATATGGTTGTCTGCCATACAGTGAAATTTGGCACGGCAATGTGGTCTATTTAATTTAGGTGCTAATTGGTCCACATGACCACAGTCTATTACAAGGACTAGTGACATGGCTGTGAGACCTTGTCTTACACAGTTTTAGTCTATTGCATGGCTTAGGAACACAACCATGTCTTCTAGCACCACATAGCATCAACCTGTCACACGGCCTAGCCACACGGCTGTTGTAACACCCCTAACCCATATCCGTTGCTGAAACAGGGTTATAGAGCATTACCAAATTTTACAGATTAATTACGAACATTTCATAATTTTATACCCTTCAATTTTCAAAATTACACATTCACCCCAGCTTTCACAGTTGTACAATTTAGTCCCTGATCAATTAACCCATCAATTGAGCTAATTTTTCTTAATTAACACTTTATCTAATTATTTTAGGCTACCATATAGCTTTTGGTATTCAGAATTTCAACACCAAACCCTAATTCTTAACTTCTCCACAATTTGGTCCTAAAATCAATATCTATCAAAATTACTTAATAAAATCATCATATAATAAAATTAAAACTTCAAATCCATGTTAATTCATCATAAACATCCAGCACTCATCAATGGTAACTTTCAAAATTATGCATAGAATCAAAAACTACTGAATTAGATAGTTGGACCTAGTTGTAAAAGTCTCAAAAATATAAAAATTTCAAGAAACAAACAAAAATTGAACTTACATACAGTAAAATATAAAAACCAACTTCTTAAGGGTTCTTCAATGGTGTTTTTGGCTGATAATTTTAAAGAAATGTCTAGATATTCAATTACATCCTATTTTAACTATTAAATTTTATGTTATTTCTAATTTTACCCCTTGTTCACACTAGTTTTGTTGTTTTCTTATACACACATGCCGTCCAAGCTTTATAATGATTGTATAATTGCCTTTTTTATCCTCCCTTATTTATCACTTATTCTATTTAATCACTATTTCTTTAATTAGCAAGTTTTGCACCTTTTTCAATATAGTCCTTTTTAATTAATTAACTATCAAAACGTTAGAATTTTCCAATGAAATTTTAATACTAACTCAATGACACTCCGTAAATATTTATAAAAATATTTACAGCTTAGTTTATAAAATTGAGGTGTCGATTCCTCATTTACAAAACCAATTAATTTAATAATTATTTCTAAAATACAAATCACTAGTTCATAGCTTTCCTAAATTCAAAATTAACTCATAAACACTAACTAATAATATTTACGAGCTTACTTGTCAGATTTTAGTGGTCTTGAACCACTGTTTCTAATACCACTAAAAATTGGGCTGTTACAACTATGTGACCCCTGTTTTGCATTTTTACCTATCTTTTTATAGAATTTTCAAATTAGTAATGGTTTGTTTTTGAATTAATTTAAGAGCTCCATAGGCTCGATTAAGACACAATTTTAGTTGTAAAGCATGTTATACTAGTATTGTTTAATGCTTTATGGTTTGGTTGAATATTTAAGTTGAATTAATAGGTAATAATGATCGTTAGCTACCGTGGCATCTTATAGTTCGAGTCCGGTGACCGGACTGGGTATAAGGTGTTACATGCCTTGTCTTGGGCATCAGAGCAAAGACTCCCAAAAAATAGAGACATAGATGTGACTAACTAGACTGACAATACATCGGAATGGACCCAAGAAAAATAGATCCTGAATCCATTTATGGATTTATTCACTTGTGATGTTCATAATGTGGCATACCTAAGTTCTAAGTGGGTGACGGACTATGTATGCTTGAATCGTACGATATGATGTAAGTAAAAGGTTGAATTCAAATAGATAAGGAATTGAAAACTGGTGCTTTGGGTGTACGACTTCTATAGTACATAGCATCATTCACAAAACTGGAATTCATAGCTCGAGACATGGGTAAATGATATCTAGCATTACATGGTTGATAAAAAGTAAACATCGTAACACCCCTAACCCATCTCTGTTGCTAGATTAGGGTTACAAAGCATTATTGTACAACCAAAAACATTTAAACATTTAAACATTCAATACTTTTATAACATATCATAAATCATTCATACACATGCATGATGTCCCTAAATCGAGGCCTCAAGGCCATAAAAATAGCTTAGAAGCAAATCGAGACCAATTTGAAATAATTTGAAGGTTTAGGAAAAAGTTGCAAAAATTGCAAAACAGGGGTCACACGGCCGTGTGCCTTACATGGCTGAGACACATGCTCGTGTCTCAAGCCATGTAACCTTCAAACTAGGGACACACAGCCGTGTCCCAGCCTATGTCCTCACCCGTGTAACTCTATGAGTAGGGTTACACGGCCATGTCACACGCCCGTGTGTCAGGTTGTGTAGCTCTTGAAATAGCCCCACACGCCCGTATATCAGGCCGTGTGCTAGGCCATGCAACTCACTAACTTACATACATAAAAACCTTCAGGAGACACACAACCGTGTTACCAAGCCGTGTGTCACACATGGCTAAGTCACACGTCCATGTCTTAGGCCGTGTGAACCTAAAATTCAGCTAAAACAAGCCATTCCCAACACCATTTTCATGCACAATCATTTGAACCAATTGTGCACACTTACAAAGCATCAAACCATACCTAAACATGCTTATAATTTCCAACCTAATTCACCAAACCAGTGTGCCATTCAAAGGCACCATAATTTGTATACAAACATCAAAACTTAAACTAAAGCAATTTAACCATTTCACATTTACCAACCTAGTGCATTTTAACCATTACATGCCAACATAAATAACTAATTCTATGCCATCACAATATCCCAATGGGTCACACACTATCACTTAAAGGTACCAAAATGACATAGTTTAACTAGCAGTTCCAAGTCCATCAACCAAACATACTTTTCCAAACATAACATATCAATTTACCAATTACATAACTTCCTATACATATTAATAAGACTATTTCTATCCATTATAACTTAGTTCAAATATAAACTAAAGCATGTCATAAGTAACCCTTTTCATACCATCATCAACATGTCAAGAGAACCATATCAACAAGCACTTTAAAGTAATCAAAATCAGATAATTTGTTTAGGCATCAAGGTGTACCAAACCAACATAGCTTTCCAAAGCTTATACATATCAAAACACCATTAACAAATGAATCACAATACCATTACAAATCACCCAATACATGCCATTATAAACCTTAATCAAATTACTCAAAATCTACCAATTTTTCCATTGGATAGTGTGGTAGATCTTTGATGAACTTCCAACCGATCAAGCTTCCGATAATCTGTAATGTAAAGGAAAATAACTATGTAAGCAATGAATGCTTACTAAGCTCGTATAAACTTAAGCTAAATTTACCATTTCTTTATTAAAATTCATAAAATAAGTATAAATCAAAACCAAGTCATAAGCTTAGTATAAGCCTATTGAAAGACCATTAACCTCACCAATTGGTAAGCTCATCAACATCACATAATCATCAAACTTTTCATAAGATTATGAACCATCCAATTTAAATTCTTACCATTTCTTTCCAAATGCTTAGCATAAACCTAAATAACATCATCGATTCACACATTAGTGCACTTATCCATGATATAAATGAGTTCATCCATAAGATATATGGTTTACCATGTATAAACATACCATTTTGCATAATCAATATTACCATATGTCATGATTCCTTGCAATTTCATACTTACCATTTCGTTTGTATAGTATAAAGCATAAGCATAAAAATCAACCATAACAACAACTTGGCATAAGCCTAAACATCATCATTAATCTACAAGTTAGTACACTTGTTCATATATATATATATATATATATATATGGTATCATCCATAAAACATGTGTTCATCATGTGTAGACATAACCTTTACATCTTTAATGTTCCCTAATTTCATGATTCAAGATAATTGCAACTCACCTTTCTGTTTCGTTTTCTTTTTCATTGAACTATCTAGAATTTCATCGGATACTCGAGAAAGCTCACATGAAGTGTGTTTAAACATATGACTATAACCTTTCCTTTACATCATTCTCACACAAGCTGTGAAATGGGCCTACTCACACGAGTTGTGGGTTGGAATGCAAGCTACATGATGCTGCTCACACGAGATATGGAGTATTTGCAACAAATGCAGGACGTTAACCATCGGTAGGACATTCAAGACTAGCACTTGAAACATGAAATCCCTAATGACATGTCATTCGTATCCTATGAATTCTTAAGGTTCAAGTGGGACTTGATATCTGTCAATTTATCATAACATTGATACATTTGTATAATAATTCATTTACATCAAAATAACATAATAAACATTCAATTTAAACAAAATTTAAGCGAATACAGTTCATACGAATTTACCTGACTAAATTGCAGCAACAACTAGTATAGGGGCTATTTGGTAATTTTCTCTTCTCCTCGATTTTCCACTCGTTCTTGATCTAAAATAATAATTTCATTCAATTCACTAATTCAAACAACAAAACCAATTCATTTTATGCAATTAAGTCCTTTTTGACATTTTTATAAAATTACCCCCAATATTTTACTTTTATGCAATTTAGTCCCTAAGCCCCAAACTTGCCATTTAACCAAATTTAACTAAAATAAAACTCACCGAATAGTATAACACTTCACTACAGCCCATATTTGTTGTTATTTCACATCAAGTCTTTGTACTTTTACTATTTTCACGTTTTAATGATTAAACATTAAAATTACCAAAAATTACTTTACAAAATAGTCCTATCTAGCAACCAATCAAGAACATCTCAATTTCATCCATGGTAAAATTCTAAACATTTAACAACTTTGTAAATTGACCTCCGAGCTAACTAGATTAAGCTACAATGATCTCAAAAACGTATAAATCATTAAAAACGAGATTTAGAATTATATCATGCAATGTAGAAGTAGTAACCGAATGCTCCCCCTTTCAAAAATGGTGAATCAGCCAAATAATGAAAAATGAGGAAGATGATACCATTTTCCTTAATTATTTTTTTATTTATTTACCAAATTACCATTTTACCTTCTAAAAATCATCAAAATTACATTAATACCTTACCCATAAGTATCCACTAATCCTTTAAATGATCAATTTACCATTCAATTCCATTTACTTTCATTGCCATAGCCATTTGACCCCTTTAACTAAAACAACTCAACTTTTACACTTTTTCTGATTTAGTCCTTTTCATTTAATTAACCATTTAAATGTCAAAAATTTTTAAGGAAAATTTAATTCGACCTTAATAACACTCCATAAATATTTAACAAAATATTTGTGACTCGGTTTATAGAAATGAGGTCCTGATACCTCATTTTCTAAAACCACTTGACTTAGGGTTTTACCACTTGAACCTAATTATTCTTCCATTTAATATAAATAATTAAATAAAATTTTATTATTACACCATATATTATTCGTAAATATTAAGTAATAATATTTACAGACTCACATATAGGATTTATGGCCCCGAAACTACTATTTTCGACACCACAGAGTAATGGGTTGTTACAAATATGGCCATGAGTTGTTTGTCTTTGTGATGAATGAATTTTAATAGTAATTGACTTTTCATGAAGGAAAATGTAAAGGTTACCATGAGATAAAATATGATCATATTGGGAGAGCGAATATTAACCCAAATAGATTAAGGATATCCTATAAGAGTAACACACTTGTGACAAGGTCATTGGACGAGCACTGGGTAGATGCTTTCGTAACGGTATGTCGTTAGGGAGAGGTCAATCATGATACTATAGTGGAATGCCTTCGTTACTAAATGAGTTTATAATTAATAGGCGAAAATTCAGAACTTAAATATAAATCATTTGAGCCCTAATTGCACATGTCTAATCGGTCCCTCTGCTAGCTCGTTTAAACTAGAAAGGAATTACGTTTTTGAACAAAAATGAATGAAATGAATAGAAATAGAGAAATGGGAAACATTCAGGAAGGATTATGGTTTTCTCTGAAAATGAGATATGGAATCATTTGAAATGATTGTAGGTTTCTCAAAATCGAAATGAAAATGAGAAATGATACATTTGCAAATTTACATGAATTACTCAGAAATGATCGAAAGAATAAATTTATGTTTTCTAGTTATTTTAAAGTCTAGAAATGAAAATAAGCCATTCGGTCCTAGTGAAAATGTAACACACTTTACCTGGCCCGGTCGCCCGGCCTAAGCTATAAGATATTATAGTTATAAAACTTTTATATCATTCACAATAAAAATCAAATAATTTATTTGCAATCATTTCCATGCTATTCAAATAAAACGAGACCTAATTCGAGCTTATGAAACTTTTAAAACAAATTGAGAACAGTTCTGGAATAAAATGGAACTTTTACAAAATTTTGAGTAAAAAGTGAAAATAGGAGTCACACGATCGTATGATAAGGCTCAGCCTGTGTGGCTCAAGAGTATGGTTCTGTGGACAAACTATGTAACTCACTGTGCCCATGTAACTTAGGGTCACATGGCCGTGTCGCTAGGCTGTATAACTCTATGAGGCCGTGTGGACGAGCTTGCACCAAAAATCAAAAAGGCCACATGACCGTGTCATGTGACCATGTCCTAGACCATTTGTGCCCAAAATACCTTCAAACATAAGCCAATTCAGCTACAATTTCTTAGACACCAATCCATGCATTTACCACCACATTAGCCAATTCAAAAAATGTACCAAAATATACCAAAATATACTAATTCACATTCATCCTATGTGTCTAACCAATATGCCCTCATTAACACCTTATTTAAATATAAACAATGACCAACAAATTATCATTATTCAATCATCAAATGAATTCCAAATAGCATATGCCATAATCAACCATTTATACCAAACTTTCTAATGCTAATATATCCTAACCATAGTTTCAAAAGGTTACCAAAAAAAAATAACCATGTCAACAACAAATCACAAGGATGACATCAACTGACAAGTTACCCTTTCAAGATACCAAATATCGAAATCATGTTTACCATTCAAATGACACAAATTTAACCACATTACAAAATCACTAGAGCTTCAAATTCATCAACTTTAAAACCATATATACATGCCACAAAATCGAAAATAAGAAATCAGAAACTACTAACACAGGAGTTTGATAGTGTGAGCATAAAAGTTTATCTGTCCAACCAGTTTCGTAAAAGGTTAACTATAGAAAGCAAAAACAAACCAAGTAAGCTTAAGTAGCTTTGTAAGTTCATAGCTAAAATTCAAATCAACTTACCTCAATTAAACATTTGAAAAGTAAAACACTTAGACTATTCAAACCTGACAACCACTTACAAAAATACATAGAATTAGTGCTGAAAATAGTTCATCATATCCTTCATGCTCTTCAATGATTCAATCAAAATAATTCATATATATATACGTTTCATTACATCAATACCATAATGAAACATTATTGCATGATCATTCATTGTTACAAACTTTCAATTGGGTAAACACAAGAATTATCCAATCATTTTAACATTAGTCACAAATTTTCATAGCTCGGTGAACTATAGTAACATGACTCAGATACTCGGTAACCATATCACGCTAGAGGCATCAAAGTGCAAACAGAAGCACCAAAGTGCAAACAAAGGCACCGAAGTGCAAATCCGTACAAGTACGTGTTCAAACTCTATTGGCTTGTCAATCGTATCCTAATTGCTTACTACGTTCAAATGGGCATTTTAACAGAGTTTACCACATTTAATAATTCAGAGGCACTTCCAGGAATACATTCATTCACATATTTCTAAACAACTAAGTTCATTTTGAAATCATAAAATCATATTTCCAAAATGTTCAACAATTACCAAATATTCACTTTCTTACATGTACTTAATTGCAACAATTTATAATTTCAATTTATTATCAAAACTAACCTCAAATACAATGAATTAAATCATAATAGCACAAGTTTAAAATACATATATATCTATCTATACTATGAACTTCCCTAGTATATTCAGTTATGGAGAAGATTTGTAGGGACTAATCTGCGATTTTTCATTTTTCCCGATTATCCTCCGTACAGTTCAATTCTTGATCTATATAATGATTAAATTCACTTAATCAATTTCAAATGCACTATCAAATTCATTTCTATGCACATGACGTATAAATTTCATTTCTACAATTTTTTCCTTGAACTTTTACACTTTGTTCAATTTAGACCCAATTAACCCCAATATATCCAAACCAAATTCAATATCATCCCAAATCAGCTTTCAAACACTTGAAATTTTTCTAAATTTACATGCTAAATTTTACTTATTTTTATATTAGTCTATAAACTCAAAACTAATAAAAATTCATTTACAAAATAATCCTAAACAACAACCAAGTTCAAAAATTCATCATTTAATCATAAGAACACCTAGAATTCATTAATGGCAACTTTTAAAATCTTTAACAATTTTACGAAATAGTCCCTGGGTTAGCTAGATTAAGCTACAACGATCTCAGAAATATAAAAATTACTAAAAATGACTAAAAAATACATACCATGCAAAGCAAAGAAGATGACCGAAAGCTTGAGTGTCTTTCAATAGTGTTTCGATTTTAAAAGATGAAGAAGAAAGTTGAAAATTAGGCTTTTTTATAATTTTTTTTACTTGTATTATTAACATATAATTAACATATAAAATTAGTTAAAATACATCAATAACCGTCCACTATATATACATTAAGGTATTATTGACTTAGTCCTTCCACATATGTTAATGAAGCCATTTCATCAATAAAATTCAGTAGCAATTAAGTTTTACATCTTTTACAATTTAGTTCTTTTTCCTTAATTAAGTAACCAAACATTAAAATTCTCGAACCAAACCTTTACATAAAAATATAATAGCTCCATAAATATTTAATAAAAATATCTACAGGCTCGATTTATAGAAACAAGATCTCGATACCTCATTTTCCAAAAATCACTTGAAAATAACTATTCGTTCAATTAACAAAAATTATTAAATCTAACATTCAATAGAAAACTATATTTGACTCGAATGAATTAAATAATACTAATTACAAACTCATTGGTCGGATTTGTGGTCCCAAAACCATTATTTTTGACACCAATTAAAACAGGCCATTACAACTCTCCCCTTTAAAAAAATTTTGTCCTCGAAATTTCATACCTGAAAATAATTTTAGGTACTACGATCTCATAAGTTCTTTAATTTCCCACGTAGCTTCCTCAACTTCGCATCGGTTCCATAATAATTTAACCAACGGTACCCGTTTATTACATAATTCTTTCACTTCTCGAGCTAAAAATCTAATGGAGTCTTCACTATAAGTCAAATTAGCCTGCAACTCTATCTCATTTGTAGATAATATATGTGATAGATTAGAATGATAGCGACGAAGCATCCGAACATGAAAAATATTATAGATTCTATCAAGTTCTGGAGGTAATGCCAAATGATAAGCTATTGATCTGATTCTTTCTAAGATTTCGTACAGTCCAATGAAACTCGAACTGAGTTTTCCTTTTCTGCGAAATGCAACATTTTTCTCCAGGGCGAGACTTTCAGAAATAGTTTCTCACCAACATAAAATTCAATATCTTTATGTTTCAGATCAGCATAAGATTTTCGACAATTGAATGCAACTTTCAAATTATCACGGATAATGCAAACTTTATCTTCAGTTTCCTGAACTATATCAACTTTGACCATTTTTCCTTCATTCAATTCAGACCAATATAAAAAACTTCTACATTTACACTAATATAAAGCCTCGTATGGAGCCATTTTTAAACTCAACTGATAACTGTTATTACAAGCAAACTTGGCTAACGGCAAATATTTTTCCCAACTACCTTCAAACTAAAAAACACAACACCGTAACATATTTTCAAAAATTTGTATTACCTGACTGAATGACTATCATTTGCAAATGAAAGGTGGTATTGAAATTCAATCTGGAGCCTAAATCCTTGTGCAACTTACTCCAAAATCTAGAGGTAAACCTCGGATCACGATCGTATATGATCGACAGTGGTACACTGTGCAATCTCACAATTTCTGAAACATATAACTCAAGTAGTTTCTCAAGCGAGTAATTAGTTCGAACAAGCATAAAATGAGTTGATTTCATCAATCTGTCTACGGCAACCCAAATCAAATCTTTTCTTTTCGGAGTCAACGACAACCCTGAAACAAAATCCATAGTGACACGCTCTCATTTTGTAACACCCCAAACCCGGCCCAGAAGTTAGACTCGAATCTGGCTTGTCACATTGAAGTGTTTTATCGAAAACCTTGTTTTCATTGGAAACACTTCCTTAAAATGAAAAACCTTAATTACTTTGTAAAATCTCTCTTTAGTTGCGGAAGCTTTATTTAGAACATATGATTTTGTGAAAACTCGTCATTTAAAAATTAATTTACGAAACGTAGTATTTAAAAAAAAACAGTTATGGTTTAAGAAACCACGTACTACTTCTAATTAAAAATAAAGCATAAAAATGATAATAATCCTGATTTGAAATATTAGCCAGAAAAAAAAGACCTTGTTACAACCCAAATCAAATAGAGATAATTTAAAGTTAATATATTAAAAAGTACATAAAGACTAAGTCTAAACTTTTTATGTTAGTTGGCCACCTCCGAGTCCCTCCATCCGTCGAACTGCCTACTAAGGATCACCTGAAAAGTTTAGAAAAAGGGGGGGTGAGTTTCGAAAACTCAGTGTGTACAACCCTCAACGAGTATAAAGCAATCATTAGTCAGTTTGGGCCAGAGCCCAATTCAATAATGGTGGTCTTTGGGCCTTAGCCCAAATTAGCCTCAGTTGGGCTGAAGCCCACATCGCAATAATATCACAACAATATCATACATGCAATGCAATGCAGTGCAATCCCATCCAAATTATCTATCCGCTACACACCAGCTCCGTCCCCCGTCACACTATGTGAGGATATAAATATCGACCCACCCAGCCCACACACCAATGGTAGTCCGGTTGCGGAACTACCTTCATTTACATATTGGGCTTTAAAAGCCGTCGGTGGATCCACGATTGTCAGGCAACCATGCAATCCTCATATACTTCCTCCGTTCCATAGTTCCCATCCCATATGCAACCTAAGCAGAATATTATATGTATGCAGAAAATAGGCATGTCACAATAAACTTACATTTAACACATAGGGGTATTTTGGTCTTTTTCTGCCCTTAGGGGCATTTCGGTAATTTTCCCTTAATTATGGTTTTCACTTACCTTGGCCTGTTAACAAGTCCCGCAAGCTAAGATGAACGAATACTATGCACCAGGTAGGATTCCAGAGAAGAGGAGGTGGGTCATTAAGACCGCTTAAGTACCAAACTCTCCCTAGATCCAATCCTAGACATGTATATACCCGTTGCCACACCTTAACCCTTTGACCTGTCCACGGTCGCAAAATATTAATTAAGTCTTATGTAGTTATCATATACTAGGCCCAAAACCCCTTACGAAGCCCAAACAAATTCACATACCTGTATTTGGCCCATTAAGCCCAATATATTTATATGGCCCATTACGCCCAAATCACTTGTATATGGCCCATTAGGCCCAAATCACATTTATATGTACCGTTAAGCCTAGTCACATTCATCTTCATGCTCACATGCAAATTCCTATCACATAGCGTCAATATTAAGTTTTTGCCTACTATGGGCCTAACAGCCCATCGGGCCCATTTAGCCCATACCGACCCGTATGGCCAAATACAACCCAAGTCCACGGAATCGCCCGTGGGTCTCAGGCAACCTATCAGTTTCTCTCTTACGAGTGTTCGCGCACTCACAAGACTACCGTAGCCAAACTTTCATTTTTTCAGCATTTCGGCATTTCGGCATTTCAGCTTTTGTCGATTCCTAATGTGTGTGCAGTGTATGTACACACCTTCGGCTTTATATCAAGTTATCATAGGGTAGAAGTACACACTTTACCACCTAGAGTACTAAGTATTTATAATCGCCCAAACCTATATTTAACATTATACTAAATTAGTCACATTCCATTAATTCAAAATAAATCCACTACTTACCGAAGAACAACTTATACTTGCCTTGACTAGATTGATCGACTGTGATCCGCTTATGTAAATCGAAATCTGACGTAGTCCCCTTTCCGCATCCAGGCGGAAAGTCCCTAACGGCCGACACCTTACGTCGCTTAAACTTGGGAGCCTCTATCTCAACTTCTCTGCTAGAACCCCCTTTTTCCATCAGTAACCACGCTCTTGAATGAGAAGGAAAAAGAATAAATGGAGACGGTTAACGAAAGTTTTGGAAAGAACAAAGAAAAGTCAGCTTTTGAATGAAAAAGAAACAGTTGGCTAAGTTGAAGAGGGAAGAGATTGACTCGTTTAAAATAGGGGAGAAAAGATCAAGATTTTGGCTTAAAGAAAAGAGGAGGTGATATACGACTGAAGCACAAAAAAATAACAAATTCCCTTACTCGCCCATATGACACACATATTTATACTAAAAAAATACATAAAAAAATAAATAAAAATACACCTACTCTTCTCAATTGACTTAAACTTGTCAAGATAATTTCCCTTCAAATTCTCCAATTTTATCACCATCATATCTACACTTGTTCCTCATCCTAATCCCTTGATTTTAGCCAAAAATTCCAATTTGAATTGCATTCAAATTGCTTCCACCGTACAACACTTGAGTAGCAAAATTAAATACTCCCTTTTGTATGCGCCACCACCTCGAACTCAAGACCTCAAGATTGATTTACCTCCCAATACCTTGCTGGCCACTGCACCGCATCTTTCCTTATGCTACCATTCGGTCCCAATTAATTATAAGGCTTATATGTCTAAGCCTCAGCTTTCTTAAATAATAAAAATTTAACCTGGGATTCAAACCTGCTCCCTCTCATAACCTTAGCATGCTTCACGCCACTGCACTGCAGCCACTCTTATGTCATATTCCATCCCTAACTAATTTTAAGGCCTATTAATCCGCAACCAGATTATCCTAAAAATATTTGCTACCATTCAGATTCAAACCCTTGACCACATACACACTCTTAACGCCTCCTTGCCATTTAACCACGTGCTTCTTTTGTGTCATTTCTCCTCCCCAATTACTTATATAAAGTCTTTCTGCCAACCTTCAGGTTGTCTTTAAAAAAAGCCCACAACTTTTGCTCATACTGTAACTTGAACCCAGCACCTCTCCATACTCCTAACGCCATCATGCCACTGGGCCAAGTGCATCCTTGTGCCAAATTTCCACCTAACATATTTATAAAGCCTAAACGTTAGCTTCCTTACTAGTCACATGTGAAATAAAATTTTTTGCCAAGGCTAGGACTTGAACCCTGACCTCCTGCTTACTACCCACGCCTTTTGCCACTAGGCCAAGCATTTCCTTGTGTTAAATATTACCAGGCCTTATTAATAAGATTTTCACCTAATGCTTAGGGCCTTTTTAGAAAAAAATGCAAAATTTTGCTAAAGCCCTGGATCGAACCTAGGACTTTTTCCACACTACCAACCCTTCCCAAATAATTTAACAATTAAACAAAACACACAGTTATAACATATTTAAACACCTTTATTTTATTCAAGCCGCCTTCTAATCGATCCCAAACTCAAGGCCCATTACTTCTAGGCCCAAAATTCAGGGTGTTACACATTTCCACTCGGGAATCATCACTATAAGCAACAAATCTAATGGTACCTGATGTTCGGCTTTCACCTGCTGGCTTATCAAGCATCCAAATACGAACTCTGATATTTCACATTTCACTGTCGGTCACCAATAATGTTGTTTCATATTGTTATACATTTTATTGCTTCGAGGATGAATAGAATAAACACTATTGTAATACCCCAAACTCGGCCTAGACGTTATGACCGGATCCGATGTGCCACATCGAAGCGTTCAAAACATTTCGTATTACTTAGTTTAGAAAACTTAGTTGGTGTTTTGAAAGATACCCTTTTAAATGGATTAAAGTGAATGGAAGCTGTGCACCACGTAGGAAACCGGAAAAGAGGAGGTGAGTCCGTCGGACTGCCTAAGTACCAAGCTCCCTTCGGATCCAATCCTAGACATGCACACTGCCATTGCCACACTTTAACGTCGTGTATGTTTTTAGGAAAATAATTTGATTAAGCCCGTTCAAGAAAGAAAAAGTGACTATCTTTGGAAAACATTTTCTTAGCGGAAATCTTGCTTAGAGTCGCGATGTTTTGAAATCAATTATTATTTTTGAAATCGCGCCCTAAAGCTAATCAATTTCGATAGTTATAATGTATTATTTTTATCATGATAAAACATAAATCAAAACCATAAAAATAAAATAATTAAGCAGCCTTATTACATTTAAAAACTCAAAATTGTAAATGAAAATAAAAGGACGTCCAGTTCACCAGAAAGAAACCAAGTTTGCAGAAACATGTGGCCACTCCGAATCCCTCACGGCTCCAAGCCCACTATGGTTGGGGATCACGTGCGTGGATTGGGCCCGTTGGCCCATTAACCAATTTTTTGCCCAATAAGCCCAAAATATCAATAATGCACGAAATTGCGCGTACTGCAGTTTTATCACTTTAGATTACCAGAATTATTAACCCATTTATCTTACGAGCATTCGCACACTTGTAAGTTCCCAAAATACCGGTTTTTTAGCATTTTGGCTTTTCGACTTTTGCCGATCTTGTCTATGAGAGGGTGTCAGTTACACACCTGTTTCGTGACGACTGCTACTGAGATCCCTTACGATGCCCTACAATGGATTACCACAATTTTTAGATTGCAAACTATAGCACTAATCTCAATATTCACTTACCCATATTCGAACCATGTCCCTAAAAGCCTTAAAAACCTTACCTTTTTGCCGAAACCCAATGACTAGATCCAATTCTGGTTGCTCCAAAGATCCAGGCCTTCGATCCAACACTCAAGAAGACACTAATCTCCAAAAGAAATCATTGGTTAAAGACCCTTAAAGCCCTATGCCCAAATCGACAGCCTCCCTAGATTTTAGGGACTTCGACTTTTTCCTAACTTGTAAAATAAGACTAGATCTGAAGTGATGAGCACTTACCACTTATTCCTTTCTAATTTCTATGCAGATCTGATGTAGATTTATCCTCTAAAAAATGGTAGAACTCGAATCCAGGAGATTTGAAGTTTCGGCTATAAGCCCCTAAATCTATGGTATTTTCGGCTTTTTAGGTGATGAAGAAGGTGATAATTTGAGGCTATAACCTTGAAGTAATGTTGCCGACAGATATTAAGGGTTTAGAGAAGAGGAATGTTGATCACAAAGGAACAAAAATATTGAAGGATTTGGCTTTGGAGAAATTGGCACAAGTAGTGAGTATAGCTTTCAGGATTTTGGGTTTTTATGGCAAATGACTATGAGGGTTTAGAAACGTCTGAATAAAAAGATGAAGATGAACAGGATGGTAAGAAGATTCGGCTATGGAGGAAAGAAGAAGAAAAAGAAAATGGATGAAGAGAGGAGAAAAGAAAAGATGAGGAGAATAGTTAGGAAACGGCACAAATTACCCTAAATGCCGAATTTATACTCGCATTAACCCTAGCCGAATTTTGCCTCCCTAAATCTCCCCTTGGCCGGCCAACTCTTGCTCCTCAAGAGTCCATTATTCAGCCAACACAGCTCTTCCCAATTAGCTCCTAAATCCTCTCCCTTATCCCCTCCTTACTCAATCTCCTGAGCAGCTCCAACTCTTCCTAACAGTCTTTCACTTCAGTTCCATTACTTACCTTTCATACTCATAAAAATAATTCCCTTAATATGCTGTCATTGTGACTTGAACCTGGGTCCTCCCCAACATCCACACGCCACTTATAGCCTTCCCAGTGGCGTCATATGCCACTATGCTACTTGCTTCCTTGTGTTTTATTTTACATAATTAATACTTAAAAGCCCAGCTTACCAGAACCCCTTTTTCTTATGGAATTAAAATTAACTAAAACTACCGGGTTTTAACTTAAGCTTGGGCCTTCTAGAGGCCTACTAACATAATTAATCCTACGCCAAGCAGACAAAACACAGAATATTAAATTTTACCAACATTTTCAGAATTCCCGAAAATTGTGGCGTTACAACTCTACCCTCCTTAAAGAAATTTCGTCCTCGAAATTTACCTGGTCTAAACAGATGGGGGTATTGTTGTTGCATCGCCTCTTCTGGCTCCCAAGTAGCTTCCTCTCTGCCATGGTTATGACAAAGCACCTGTACTAATGGAACAGATTTCCTTCTTAGAACCTTAACATCTCGATCAATTATTTGCACAGGCTCCTCCTCAAAGGTCAAATCAGTTTGCACCTTAATTTCTACAACCGGCACGACATGAGTAGGGTCAGAACGATAACGCCTTAACATGGAGACGTGAAAAACATCATGAATCCTGTCTAACTCTGGAGGCAATTCCAACTGATAAGCCACTGGGCCTACTCGATTCAAAACCCGATAAGGCCCAATGAACCGCGGACTCAACTTGCCCTTCTTACCAAACCTTAATATCTTTTTCCAAGGAGAAATCTTTAAGAAGACCATATCACCTACTGAGTATTCAATCTCCTTACGCTTCAAATCTGCATACGACTTTTTCCTATCAGCTACTTCCTTCAACCGGTCTCTAATTAACTTGACCTTATCCTCAGTATCTGCCACCAACTTAGGTCCAAGAACCTGTCATTCCCCCAACTCGGTCCAACAACTAGGTGTACGGCAACTTTTCCCATGTAGTGCTTCATACGGTGCCATTCAAATACTCGCCTGATAACTGTTATTGTATGCAAATTCCGCCAACGGTAAGTAATCTTCCCAACTACCAAGAAAGTTAATAACACATCCCCTCAACATGTCCTCCAGAATCTGAATAACTCTTTCACTGGCTGCAACAATTCAGAAGGTAATTGATGCTCAGCTTTCACTTGCTGGCATGTCAAACATTTCCCCACGAATTCTGTTACTTCTCGTTTAAGCCCAGGCCACCAATACAATTCTTGCAAATCGTGATACAACTTATTCCCTCCAGGATGTATGGCACAAAGTCCCCATGAGCTTCCTTAAGTATTAACTGTCTCAAGTCAGAGTCCTTCAGAACACAAATTCTTCCTCGGAAACACAAAACTCCTTCGCTATTCAACCCAAACTCAGAAGTTTCCCCTTCTTTAACTTGTTGAAAATGAACGACCAATGACTCATCTTTCAACTGCTTTTCCTTAATCCGATCCACCCAGGTTGGCCTTACTCGCAATTCAGCCAACAGACTTCCATCATCATACAGACTTAGGCGAGCAAACATTGCTCTCAGATCAGATACAACTCTATGACTTAGAGCATCGACTACCACATTAGCCTTGCCTAGGTGATATTCGATTGAACAATCATAATCCTTAAGCAACTCGATCTATCTCCTTTGCCTAAGGTTCAGTTCCTTCTGAGTCAGCAAATACTTAAGACTCTTATGATCTGTGTATATAATACACCTTTCTCCGTACAAGTAATGTCTCCAAATCTTAAGTGCAAAGATCACTGCTGCCAACTCCAAATCATGAGTAGGATAGTTTCCTTTGTGAGGCTTAAGCTATCGTGATGCATAAGCAACCACCTTACCCTCTTGCATCAGCACAGAACCCAAACCTACGTGTGACGCATCACTGTACACGTTAATACCCTTCCCAGACTCTAGTTGAATTAACACAGGTGCTTCAGTCAGAACTTTCTTTAACCTCTCAAAAGCTTCCTGCTGCTTCTCAGTCCATACAAACTGTACTCCTTTTCTTATGAGTTTCGTCAAAGGTGCTGCCATTACAGAAAAACCTTCCACAAACCTTCTATAGTATCCTGCCAAGCCTAGGAAACTTCAAATTTCTGATACTGACCTAGGTGGCTTCCATTCTAGAATTGCTTCAATCTTACGAGGTTCCACCTTAATCCCCTCATTAGAGACCACATGTCCTAAGAAGGTTACCTCCCTCAGCCAGAATTCACACTTGCTGAACTTCGCATAGAGTTCTTTCTCCCTTAACACTTGCAGCACAATGTGAAGATGCTCATCATGTTTTGCTTCCGTTTCAGAATATACCAGGATATCGTCAATAAAGACGACTACGAACCGATCCAAAAATGGTTGGAACACACGATTCATCAGATCCATAAATGCTACAGGAGCATTTGTCAGTCCAAATGGTATAACCAGAAACTCATAATGACCATACCGAGTCCTGAATGCCATCTTATGAATATCTGCCTCTTTGACCCTTAACTGATGATATCCAGATTGAAGGTCGATCTTGGAAAATACAGAAGCTCCTCTAAGCTGGTCGAACAAATCGTCAATCCTTGGCAGTGGATACTTATTCTGAATCGTCAGTTTGTTCAATTGGCGATAATCAATACACATCCGCATTGTTCCATCCTTATTCTTCACGAATAGCACGGTGCTCCCCATGGAGACACACTGGGCCTAATAAAGTCCCTATCCAACAGCTCTTGAATTTGAGCTTTCAGCTCCACTAACTCCTTCGGTGCCATCCTATACGGTGCGATGGACACTGACGCCGTTCCAGGCAACACGTCAATTCCAAACTCGACTTCTCGGTTTGGAGGCAATCCCGGAAGCTCTTCTAGAAAAACATCTTGGAACTCTTTTACAGTCTTAACCTTATCCACTATCAGCCCCTCCTCTTCCGACTAACTTACGAATACCAAATAGGCCTCATTACCTTTCCGAATCCATTTTTCAGCCCTCAATGTCGACACCACATTAGACAAATAGTCCCTTCGTTCACCTATCATCATAACCTCGTCACCTTCCGTGGTCCTTAGCACCATTCGCTTAGCAGCACAATCCAAGGTCGCCTTATGTTAACAAGCCAATCCATTCCCAAAATGAGGTCAAACTCTCCGAACGGCAACTCCATCAGATCTCCAGGAAAAATCCTACCTTGAGTTTCTAAGGACACATCCTTATACAGTTTGTCTACCCTAACCGAGTGACCCAAAGGACTTAGCACAGATACCCCACTCACAATCTTCTCAGAGCGCACACCCAACGACCCAGATATGGCACATGCAACATAGGAATGAGTAGATCCAATATCCACCAAAGCAGTATACGGCATGCTAAAAACCAAAAACGTACCAATTATGACGTCTTGTGTATCACCCTCCTCTCGTCGACAAGCTGCATACACCAATGCTGGCTGTCAAGCCTCAGCATTTCTGGCACCTCTGCCAGGCGCCCCTCGACCTTGGCCATTTCCATTTCTGCCCTTACCTTGTCCACGTCCTCTCGGTGGTTGTGGTCCACCTCTCGCGGGTTGAGTAACCCTCTGTTCAGCAACCTGAACCTGATCAGCTCTCTGAGGACAATCCTTAACTCTATGCTCCATAGATCCGCATCGGAAACAAGCACCAGAACATTTCCTACACTCACCCAAGTGTACCTTACCACAGTCTCTACAGATTAGTGGTCTAACCACATTCACCGGAACTGCTCGAACCGGCTCCTCTACTCTCGCCCTTTTGGCATTCTTATTTGTTCCATCCGAAGGTCCAGAATCCCTTCGAAAATGGTTCTGATCTTTATCACGGTTCTGCCTCTCAGTACGCTTCACCTCCTCAGCTATCTTAGCTTTTTCCATCAAAATCGCAAAATTACGCTCCCTTTGTGGAGTAATCAGCACCTTAAGATCATCTCTGAGTCCATCCTCAAAGCGGACGCTACACTCATACTCTGTAGCGACTATTCCCATAGCATACCGGTTTAACCTCAAAAACTCAGCCCCGTACTCCGCAACCGACTTATTTCCTTGAACCAGATTCAAGAATTCCATCCTGCGGGCGTCCACATAACTTGCCCCGACATACTTCCCTTTAAAGACCGTCTTAAATAGCTCCCAAGTGACCCTATCAGCTGGGGTTCCATCTCTCACGGTGAGCCACCACTGATAAGCCTCATCTCGCAGCAACGATACGGCCCCCTTCAGCTTCTGCTCCACAGAGCAGTCCAAGTCATCCATAATTCGTTCTGTGGCCTCCAACCAATATTCTTCCACATTCGGGGCTACACCAAATACACCCCTAAAGATCTCCGCTTCGTTAGCCCGGAGTCGTTCAGAAATCGATCATCGAATCCCGTTGCCCGAACTTGCCCTGGTAATCCTTTCTAGAACACGAAGCATAGCCTACGACAGGGCGTCATCCCTGGTACCATGATCATGAGACTCCACTTCAGTTACCGGTGGTACCGGTGCCTCCGCTATCGGCATATGCCCAGAAAATGCAGTTCCTACTCGAGCACTACCTCGGCCTCGTCCACGGCCTCTTCCACGAGTTGCTCGCTACACATATCGTATTATCTATTTTACGAATTTTATGCATTAATTTCAGCATTCTAGTAATTATTACAGATGTTTTATGATTCAGTATTTCAGATTTGGTTTTCGCAGAATCGATGTCTAGCTACAATTTCAGTCTTTTATCAAGTTTTCCTATGGTTTCAGTAGCATCCTATCTAGAGTATTCTAAAAGGGTTTCAGTACAGACAGATAATTCAGAATATATTTAGAAAAGTTCAGAATACTTACAGACTTGGGCCGAAGATTCAGAATGCCACCCAAAGATCCAGATTTTGAAAACAGAGTTTTACAAACTTTATAAAACTTTTATTTTCGAAAACCTTTATTTTTTTGTAAACCCATTCCACAGTCGAGTTGTTGCAACTTGACTCTGATACCACTAAATGTAACACCCCAAACCTGGCCTAGACGTTATGACCGGATTCGATGTGCCACATCGAAGCGTTCAAAACATTTCGTATTAGTTAGTTTAGAAAACTTAGTTGGTGTTTTAAAAGATACCCTTTTAAATGGATTAAAGTGAATGGAAGCTATGCACCAGGTAGGAAACCGAAAAAGAGGAGGTGAGTCCGTCGGACTGCTTAAGTAGCAAGCTCCTTTGGATCCAATCCTAGACATGCACATTGCCATTGCCACACTTTAACGTCGTGTATGTTTTTAGGAAAATAATTTGATTAAGTCCGCTCAAGAAAGCAAAAGTGACTATCTTTGGAAAACATTTTCTTAGCGGAAGTCTTGCTTGTAGTCGTGATGTTTTGAAATCAATTATTATTTTTGAAATCGCGCCCTAAAGCTAATCAATTTCGATAGTTATAATGTATCATTTTTATCATGATAAAACATAAATCAAAACCATAAAAATAAAATAATTAAGCGGCCTTATTACATTTAAAAACCCAAAATTATAAACAAAAATAAAAGGACGTCCAGTTCACCAGAAAGAAACCAAGTTTACAGAAACATGTGGCCACTCCGAATCCCTCACGGCTCCAAGCCCACTATGGTTGGGGATCACCTGTGTGGATAAAACAAAGGGGTGAGTTTGGGAAAACTCAGTGTGTAAATAAACCCAACCATAGCCTAAATCAGTTCAAACCACAGAAACAGAACAAATTGGCCTTAGCCTGAATGCATAATCGAATAAATCCCATAGGCCCATAACAGATCAGAACAGATATTACATGCTTATGCAAAAACCCAACCCATATCCAACCATATACACCCCAATACCATCCTGTCACCATGTGGGGAGACTACTCGACCCACCCAACCACTACACGCCACAGAAATATGCAGCATGGTCGCGGAGCGAATAATGTGACAGAGTCACTGAGCATGAATAATTGTGGCTAAGCACGAATCAGATATATATGTGGCGAGCCACGGATCGAATAATTTGTGGCATAGCCACCAGGGCGCTTCCTCCATAATATAACCCATGTCCCCATGCAAATGGATATTCATACATGGCATATATTATACGGATTTAAATCATCATGCTTTTGAGACAAAATTAACCTAGGGGTATAAAGGTCATTTTACACCTAGGGGTATCATGGTAATTTTCCATACACAGGGGAATTCTAGTAATCTAACTATTTTGGGGTTTTCATGCATATTTCTACCATTTATGTGCAATCAGAAACACTTACCGCGCATACTTACCGAATTGGGCCCGTTGGCCTATTAACCGATTTTTGGCCCAATAAGCCCAAAATATCAATAATGCAAAATTAATTGTACGTCTTCATAGTTTTATCACTTTAGATTACGAGAATTATTAACCCATTTATCTTACGAGCATTACTTTTCGTAAGTTCCCAAAATACCGACTTTTCTAAGATTTCACTTTTCGGCTTTGCTTGATCTAGTCTATGAGAGGGTGTCGATTACACACACACTTTCGTGATGATCGCTCTTTGAGATCCCTTACGATGCCCTACAATGGATTACCACAATTCTTAGATTGCAAACTATAGCACTAATCTCAATATTCACTTACCCATATTCGAACCATGTCCCCAAAAGCCTTAAAAACCTTACCTTTTTGCCGAAACCCAATCACTAGATCCAAGTCTGGTTGCTCCAAAGATCCAAGCCTTCGATCCAACACTCAAGAAGACACTAATCACCAAAAGAAATCATCGGTTAAAGACCCTTAAAGCCCTATGCCCAAATCGACAGCCTCCCTAGATTTTAAGGACTTCGGCTTTTACTTGTAAAATAAGACTAGATCTGAAGTGATGAGCACTTACCACTTATTCCTTTCTAATTTCTATGTAGACCTGATGTAGATTTATCCTCTAAACGATGGTAGAACTCGAATCCAGGAGATTTGATGTTTCGGCTATAAGCCCCTAAATCTATGGTATTTTCGACTTTTTAGGTGATGAAGAAGGTGACGATTTGAAGCTATAACCTTGAAGTAATGTTGTCGACTGATATTAAGGGTTTAGAGAAGAGGAATATTGATCACAAAGGAACAAAAATATTGAAGGATTTGGCTTTGGAGAAATTGGCACAAGTAGTGAGTATAGCTTTCAGGATTTTGGCTTTTTATGGCAAATGACTATGAGAGTTTAGAAACGTCTGAATAAAAAGATGAAGATGAACAGGATGGTAAGAAGATTCGGCTATGGAGGAAAGAAGAAGAAAAAGAAAATGGATGAAGAGAGGAGAAAAGAAAAGATGAGGAGAATAGTTAGGAAACGGCACAAATTACCCTAAATGCCGAATTTATACTGGCACTAACCCTAGCCGAATTTTGCCTCCCTAAAGCTCCCCTTGGCCGGCCAACTCTTGCTCCTCAAGATCCACTATTCAGCCAACACAGCTCTCCCCAATCAGCTCCTAAATCCTCTCCCTTATCCCCTCCTTACTCAATCTCCTGAGCAACTCCAACTCTTCCTAACAGTCTTTCACTTCAGTTCCATTACTTACCTTTCATACTCATAAAAATAATTCCCTTCATATGCTGTCATTGTGACTTGAACCTGGGTCCTCCCCAACATCCACACGCCACTTATAGCCTGCCCAGTGGCATCACATGCCACTATGATACTTGCTTCCTTGTGTTTTATTTTACACAATTAATACTTAAAAGCCCAGCTTACCAGAACCCCTTTTTCTTATGGAATTAAAATTAACTAAAACTACCGGGTTTTAACTTAAGCTTGGGCCTTCTAGAGGCCCACTAACATAATTAATCCTATGCCAAGCAGACAAAACACAAAATATTAAATTTTACCAGCATTTTCAGAATTCCCGAAAATTGGGGCGTTACAACTATTGTGAGCTTCATTAAACAATTCTCGTTTCAAGCCTGAATCACTCAATACACACAATCGATTATGAAAGTAGAAACAATAATTGATTCTGATACACAAATTAGTCATCTAGCCATTTTTCACTAGACCCCGTTTCACTAACAACTTCGGTTTCACTTTCAATTCAGCCAAAATAGAATCATCATGTTCCAACATTAAAACTGCATTCATAGCCCTCAAAGTAAAGATAGATTTATGGCTCAAGGAATCAGCTACTATATTAGCTTTCCTGAGATGATAATCAATCACTAAATCATATTCTTTTAGTAATTCAAGCTATCTACACTGTCGCAAATTCAAATCTTTTTGAGTCATCAAATATTTTAGACTTTAATGATCATTGAAAACATGACATTTTTCATCGTATAAATAATGTCACAGATTTTTATAGCAAAAACAACCATGACTAATTCTAAATCATGTTTAGGATAATTCCTCTCATAAGGCTTCAATTGTCGTAAGGCATAAACAATTACTTTCCCGCTCCACATCAGAATGCAACCCAACCCACAAAGGGACGCATCACTATAAATGATAAACTCTTTCCCGGTCTCAAGTTGAGCTAGAATTAGAGCATCTGATAAAAGATGTTTTGACATTTATCAAACCAAATGAAGCTAATATCTTTTTGCAATAACTTCTTCATCGGAGATGCTATGATTGTAAAGTTTTTAACAAATCACTTATAATACCGGCTAAGCCCAAAAAGCTACGTACCTCAGAAACATTCTTTGGAAATTTTCAATCAACAACTGTTGATATTTTATTTGGGTCTACTCAGATGCCATCAGCGGAGATTACATGACCCAAAAATCCTACTTCTCGAAGCCAAAATTCACATTTACTAAATTTTTGTCTAGTTCTTTTCACGCGAAGTCTGTAATACCACTCTGAAATGATCAACATGATTTAACTCATTCAACAAGTAAATCAAAATATCATCTATAAACACCACAACAAAATAAACCAAATATGGTTGAAATACCGGATTCATTAATCCATCAATGCGGCAGTGGCATTAGTCAAACCAAACGGTATTACTTAAAACAAGTAATGGTCGTAACGAGTTATAAATGCAGTTTTCGATACATCTGGCTCTTTAAGTCACAACTGATAATAATTGGATCGTAGATCTATTTTCAAGAGCACGATAGCTCCTTTAATGGATCAAATAAGTCATCGATTCAGGGTAATAGATATTTATTCTTTATCATAACTCGATTCAATTGTTTATAACCTATGCACAATCTCATCAATCCATCTTTCTCTTTCACGAATAACACTATGCACCCCAAGGAGACACACTTAGTCGAGTAAAATCACGATCAAACAATTCTTGTAATTATTCTTTCAACTCTTTTTGAATGTATTCATGAAAACATGTTTGCTTGCTATATTGGTATATAACGATTAAATATTCGATTTGAGTTAAGTATTTCTTTATGTTGCATTTTAATTTGCATGTTCACTCGTATTAGTTTCATGCTTGAGGACAAACATGGTTTAATGGTATATTATATTTTGTTATGAAAAATTAAGCTCTTTACATACTTAGGGTGTGCTTGGTTAGGTGGAAAACTAGAGGGAGGGGAAAAGTTGTAGGAAAATAAATTTGAAGTGTGCTTGGTAGGGAAGAAAAATGAGAGGAAAGAAAATATAAGGGATAATAATTTTCCATCCTAATATATAAAAACCAATCCTTTCAAATTGGAATAATGAGAGGAGAAAAATATGAGAGATCTGTATGTTAGTTCAAAATTATGAATTTTCAAATGTTTTGTTTTCTTTACTTCCATTTTTCAACTCAACCAAGCAATGGATGGAAAGAAAAAAAGAGTAATTTTCTTTCCATTTTTCCATCTATCCTACCAAGCACACCTATGGATGGAAAAATTATATTTTCCATTATTCTAATTTTCTTTCCACTCTACCAAGTAAAGCCTTAAAGAGCTATTTTCTAGTAATTGTTCGAGTCCTTTTATCATTTTCCATACTTAGGTTAAATTTTACTTTAATTGCAATTTTTAGTTTATTTTATGTTTTTTATGGTTAAAAACTTCAATCACATGTCTATATGAGCTTAATAGTGGCTAAGGCATTTTCAGGGACTTAACCGATGGAGAATAAGGAAGTAAGCAAGTAAGTAGCTACAATATTGCAACATTAAGAGATTAATGTCACGACCTAGAGTTCTCTGACCCCCAAGGTCATGACATCACCTATTCCACTTAGCCATGGAGACCATCTTGCTAACTTTCAATGTCATGACGCCCAATATTCAATGTCACAACACAGAGCTATCTGGCTTGTGTCATCGGGCTTGTGATGTTGCAACATAGCTACTGAAATGGAATGAGGAAACCAAGCCCCTAACTCAAAATTTCATGACACCGGACCTATGGTGCCGCGACCTAAGACCCACTGAGAAGCAATTTTGCAACCACAACTTCCTAATTTCACAACATTGAGTTCATTATAGCCAAATCAAAAGGGCAATATAAAGAATTCCTTGGTCAAACTTACCATATATGATTTTAATGATAAGGAAAATGTTGTAAACTATTGAGGCAGTTAGAAAGGTTAGTATAATTTTAAAGTTAGGGTTGTTGGAAATTTTAGTTAAATTAGTACAGGAACCATTTCTATGTTAATGTTATTTCTACAATATATTGTTTATTACTTTGTCTCTTTTATTTTCAATTGAAGAATTTATCTATTGGGTATTCAATAATCTCTTGTATTGAAGATTTTTCTACCATCAAAATTAATGATTTTTTGTAATTACTAAGACGTTCTCAACCACTGCAATTTCATCATTATACTTTGTTTTCTTATTTCATGAAATTGAATTGTTTTCTTAATTGTGTTACTGGATTGTATTAAATTCATTGGATGATTTGTTAATTAGATTTCTAGGATGTAAATTTGTGCCTAAGATATCCAGTTGAACAATATAGACTAAATTGAATAAATGGTAAAACTTAGAATTGACAACTCTAAGCAGAAATTTGAATAGGTGAAACTGAGAGGAGAACTTATTGGGTAAATATTAAATTAATTCGACTTAATTGAGTGAGAATGATGGGATAATTCAATTAAAGTTCTTTATTTGATTAAATTAAGATCGAGAAGTAATATTTGTTGATTAAGGAAAATGTCGATTGAGTCATTAGGTGTAATTCAAATTTCGCATTTTATGCGATTTAGTCATTCTCGTAATTAAGCACTTAATAGATAAAATTTTTGTATCAAAATTTTCACACGGCATCCCTATTATAATACGGACCATATAATGAAATAAAAATTAAACCATATTTTTGGGTCGGATTTGTGGTCCCAAAACCACTGTTCCGATTTAACTGAAAAATGGGTTGTTACAACTCTCTCCCCCTTTAAGGATTTTCATCCTCGAAAATCTTACCAGTAAAAAGATTCGGGTATTGCTTCCTCATAGAATCCTTCGGCTCCTTGGTAGCTTCCTCTATGCCATGTCATTTCCAAAGAACTTTTACTAAATCTACCTTTTTATTTCTTAACTCTTTTGTTTCCCGAGCTAGGACTTTGATTGGTTCTTCACCATATGTCATATCAGGCTGAAGCTCTACCTCTGTCGGAGAGATAACATGTGAAGGATCGGATCAATATCATCGTAGCATAGACACATGAAAGACATTATGAATTGGATCAAGCTCTGGTGGTAAAGCTAATCGATATGCAACCGGTCCAATTCTTTCAGTAATCTCATATGGTCCAATGAACCGTGGATTCAGCTTTCCCTTGCGTCCAAACTGAAGAACTTTCTTCCAAGGAAAAACTTTCAAGAATGCTTTGTCACCGACTTGAAATTCTATTTCTTTTCATTTCAAATCAGCATAGGACTTTTGACGATCAGAGGCTACTTTCAAGCTGTCTCGAATTACCTTTACTTTTCCTTGGTCTATCGAACCAAGTCAACTCCGTGTAACTTTTTCTCACTGGGTTCTATCCAATACAATGGAGTTCTACATTTGCGTCCATGCAAGGCTTCATACGGTGCCATTTTAATACTAGACTGATAACTACTATCATAAGCAAATTCAACCAAAGGCAAATATCTTTCCCAGTTACCTTCAAACTCAAGTACACTACATTGAAGCATATCTTCCAAGATCTGTATTACCCGTTCAGATTGACCATCTGTCTAGGGATGAAATGTAGTACTAAAGTGTAACTGAGTACCCAAAGCTTCTTGCAATTTGTTCCAAAATCGAGACAGGCACTTCATGCAATTTGACAATCTTAGAAACATATAATTCAGCGAATCTATCCAAGTAATAATCCATACATACTAGAATAAAGTGTGTAGACTTTGTTAACCGATCAATAATTACCCAAATTGCATCCTTCTTCTTTGGAGACAGGGATAATCCTGTTACAAAGTCCATAGTAATTCTTTCCCATTTCTATTCTGGTATCGTAACTGGCTATAATAATCCAGAAGGCAACTGATGTTTAGCTTTTACTTACTGACATATCAAACACTTAGATACAAACTCAGAAATATCTCATTTCATTCTTGGCCACCAGTACATCTTTTTCAAATCATTATACATTTTATAACTACCGGGATATACAGACATGTTATCATGGTGAGCTTCATTCAAAATCTTCTGTACTAGTTCTGAACTTTTTGGTACACATACTCTGCCTCTGAATAACAAACAATAATCAATCCCGATCTGAAATTCTGAGTCAGGAGTCAATTCACTTTGTATTCCTTTTGCTTGCAACTTACAATCATTTTTCTGAACTTTAGAAATCTATTGCAAAAATGTTGATCTAACTTTTAACTCAGGTATGTTTGAACCATCATCAGATAGTGACAATCGAGTATTCATAGCTCGCAAAGAAAACAGAGATTTTCTGCTCGGAGCATTAGCAACCACATTGGCTTTTCTCAGATGATAGTCAATGACAAGGTCATAACCCTTCAATAATTCAAGCCATCTCCACTGTCTCAAATTTAAATCTTTCAGTGACATCAAATATTTTAGACTTTTATGATCAGTGAATATATGACATTTTTCACCAAATAAGTAATGTTGCTAGATTTTCAATGCTAACACTATGACTGCCAATTCAAAATCATGTGTCGAGTAGTTCTTTTCATGTGGCTTTAGTTATCGTGAAGCATAGGCTACTACTTTAACATCTTGCATCAAAACACAGCCCAAACCATGCAATGATGCATCACTGTAAACTATAAATTTCGTACCCGATTCTGGTTGAACTAACACTGGTACTTCCGTTAATAAAGCTTTTAATCTGTCAAAACCCTGCTAGCATTTATCAGTCCACTCGTACTTTACATCTTTCTGTAGTAAATGAGTCACCGGAGAAGCCATAATTGAAAAAAAATTTAGAAACCTCCAATATTAACCAGCTAGTCCCAGAAAACTTCAAACTTCTGACACATTCTTCGGTGGCTTCCAATTAACAATGGCTGAAATTTTATTCGGGTCTACCCTGACACCTTCAGCAGATACTATATGCCTAAGAAAACTAACTTCTCGTAGTCAAAATTCATAATTACTGAATTTGGCGTACAGTTGTTTCTCTCGCAGAGTTTCCAACACTTTTTCTCAAATACTGTAACACCCAAAACCCGACCCAGACGTTATGGCCAGATCCAGCGTGTCACATTGAAGTGTTTTATCGAAAACCTTGTTTTCATTGAAAACCCTTCTTTAAATAAAAACTATTCCTTCTTGTATGATAATAATTACTTTGTAAAATCTCTTTTCAATTGCAGAAGCTTTATTTAAAACAGATGATCTACGAAAACTTATCATTTAAAAATTGAGTTGCGAAAACGTGGTACTTAAAAATAGTTATGATTTAGGAAAACCATGTTCTACTTCCAATAAAAAAAATATTAATCCTAATTTGAAATAATAACCAGAGGAAAGGCCTTATTACAATCCAGACTGAAACAACTTAAAATACTAGAAATTACATGCTAAAGAGAACAAGTCCAAGTCGTCTTGCTAGCTGGCCACCTCGGAGTCCCTCCTACCGTCGAACCACCTACTGATGATCACCTGAGAAAATAAAAGAGGGGGTGAGTTTTCAGAAACTCAGTGTGTACAACCCTCGGCAAATAGAAAAGCATGCAATAGTAAGTCTTTTCGGGCCTGAGCCCAATTCAATATCAGAACAAATGTAAAGCAATCAGATATGCACAGATCCCACCCATCCAACCGCTACACACCATATCCATCCCCCGATACACACCATGTGGGGATATAAATATTGACCCACCCATTTGATACACTCTAATGGTAGCCCGGTTGCGGTACTACCTAACGTTGTAGCAAAGCTTCTAATCATATATTGGGCTAAAAAAGCCATCGGTGGATCCACGGTCGTTAAGCAACCATGCGATTCTCATATACTTCCTCCGTTCCATAATTCCCAACCCATATGCAACCTAAACAGAATATCATATGAATGCGGCAGGTATACATGTAACATCCATAAATCTTACATTCAACACATATGGGTATTTTAGTCATTTTAGCCTTTAGGGGCTTTTCGGTAATTTATCTTTATTATGGGTTATTACTTACCATGGCCTGTTAACAAGTCCTCGTTGGCTAAAGCGAACAGATACTATGCACCAGGTAGGAATCCAGAGAAGAGGAGGTGGGTCAATAAGAACGCTTAAGTACCAAGCTCTCCCTAGATTCAATCATAGACATGCATATACCCATTGTCACACCTTAACCTTACGGCTTGTCCATGATCACAATTAATTAATTAATTAAGTTTTCTATCTATTTAAGAAGTTATCAGATACTAGGTCGAAGACCCCTTACAAAGCCCAAACGAGTTTACATACATGCATATGGCCCACTAGGCCCAATCTCATTCATATGGCCCATTAGGCCCAAATCACATTTGTATGGCCCATAAAGCCCAATCACATTCATAGTCATGCAATCATATGATTTTTCATCACTTAGTAACAAATTGCCAATTTTGCCTATTATGGGCCCTGTAGCCCATCGGGACCATTTAGCCTATTCTGGTCCGGTTGGCCAATACACGGCCCAAGTCCACAAAATCACTCATGGGGCCTCTAGTAACCTATCGATTTCCCCTTACGAGTGTTTGCGCACTCACAAGTCTATTGTAGCCAAACTTCTGCCTTTTCGGTATTTCGACTTTTTGGCATTTCGAGATTTACCAATCTACTGTGTGCGTGCAATGTATGTACACACCTGGTACTAAAACATGTTGTGATCTCCTTAGCCAAAAACCTGCAAATGATGTCACTCAACGATTAATCACACACTTATCAAATACGATCACCAAAAGCCAAAAATCTCACCTTTGCCTTACCTTGAACGACAAGCCTTAACAACCCTTCCTTGATCACTAATCACGTGTATTTCTTAAATTTGCATCAATCTTAGTCATTAAAACTAAACAACAAGTGACTCACAATCATCTTAAGTCACTCTCAAATCCTCCATGGCCATTCGACCAACCTTAACCAATAAAAGGGGAATACTTACCCAAAACCTCAAAACCCCTAGGAGCAATTTGGCAGAGATATGGAATCCGAGATTCGATACTAATCCTACAAGAATCGACTGAAGTAGAGGGAGTGGCGGCGGCACAAAGGGTCTTTAGCCAAAGAGGTATTCGGCTTTTGAGATTTTTATGGTGAAAGGGGTTATTCGGCACAAATAAGAAGAAGAGAAGAAGGAATCAGCTAAAACCAAAGGTGAATCAAAAGAGAATTTAAGAAGAGAAAGAATGGAAAATCGGCAAGAAAGGAACAAGAAATTTAGCTTCTGAACACTTAGAGAGAAAACTATTTCGACAATACAAAAAAAATGAGAAATTTGGCTAAAGGAAGAGAAGTAA
Source organism: Gossypium anomalum (assembly GCA_025698475.1). Classification (NCBI taxonomy): domain Eukaryota; kingdom Viridiplantae; phylum Streptophyta; class Magnoliopsida; order Malvales; family Malvaceae; genus Gossypium; species Gossypium anomalum. The sequence goes on from CM046961.1 coordinate 59,862,952, forward strand.
TTTCGGCATTACCTAGAATCCCCAAAATCATCACCTATATATAATATAGTCGAATTTACCTATCCCCGAATTCCCTATTCGGCTCCACTTCTCTACACCCCTCATCTCCTAACTTTTCTCCCTGATAACTCCTTAATCCCTTCCTTAAATTTCTCCTCTGATCACTCCTTTCAGAGTTCACATCTAACGCCACTACTGGCCATTTATTGAGAAAAAATAAATCCTTCTTTTAAGCAAGGAGGGATTAGAACCCCAAACCTTCTTGCCATGCATGTGAGGCCACCTCTAAGCCCCACATATGTCGCTACTTGCCACTTCAACACATGGCTCCTTGTGTCCAATTCCTCCTTCATTTATTTAAAACCCAAACTACTTGCCATCAAGGTTCTTTTAATAATTAAACTATAATTTCTTTCACCCCAAAATTCGAACTCAAAACTTAACCAGGCCTATTATCACATAAATAACACTTGACTAGGAATATTAAGCATTCCTTTTATCAAAACCAAAAAAGAAAAAAAGTTCAAGATTTTTGGGGCGTTACAACTCTACCCTCCTTAAAGAAATTTTGTCCACGAAATTTCCAACTAATAAAACAAACTACAACGCCACACATGGTCGGAGCCTCTCTACTCCAACATTGGGCATATGGCTTGATGCCGACTATCCAGCCTTAACACTTTTGCGGCCTCGACCGCGGCCTCGGCCATGGCCTCTTGCAGTTCTTCTAGCACTCATCATTGATTCACGTATTATCTGGATTAGAAATTTTTTTAAGTTTTAGTTTTAATAATTAAGCCGATGGTTTTTGAAAGTATTAAAAAGAAAGTTGTTTTCGTAAATCCTCTACAGTTTCAAGGTCCTACGGGCTTCAGTTTCACTCCAACTAAAAGCCTCAGTATAATCATCTAAAGTAGTCCACTAACTATCTATAGTATATCAAATTAAACAAGCTTAATAATAAAAAAACTTACTTGGTTCGATGTCGGAGACTCGATGTGCCGCATAGCAAGATTTTTTTTCCAAAACATTATAATATAATAAGGGCCACTTGACAGCCCAAGTTTTGCAACCTGTCTCTGATACCACTAAATGTAACAGCTCAAACCTGGCCCGAACGTTATGGCTAGATCTAGCGTGTCACATTGAAGTGTTTTATCGAAAACCTTGTTTTCATTGAAAACCCTTCTTTAAATAAAAACTATTCCTTCTTGTATGATAATAATTACTTTGTAAAATCTCTTTTCAGTTGTGGAAGCTTTATTTAAAATAGATGATCTACGAAAACTTGTCATTTAAAAATTGAGTTGTGGAAACGTGGTATTTAAAAATAGTTATGGTTTAGGAAAATCATGTTCTACTTCCAATAAAAAAAATATTAATCCTAATTTGAAATAAGAACCAAAGGAAAGGCCTTATTACAATCTAGGCTGAAACAACTTAAAATACTAGAAATTACATGCTAAAGAAAACAAGTCCAAGTCATCTTGCTAGCTAGCCACCTCGGAGTCCCTCCTACAGTCGAACCACCTACTGAGGATCACCTGAGAAAAATAAAAGAAGGGGTGAGTTTTCGAAAACTCAGTGTGTACAACCCTCGACAAATAGAAAAGCATGCAATAGCAAGTCTTTTCGGGCCTGAGCCCAATTCAATATCAGAACAGATGTAAAGCAATCAGATATGCACGGATCCCACCCATCCAACCGCTACACACCATCTCCATCCCCCGATACACACCATGTGGGGATATAAATATCAACCCACCCATCTGATACACTCTAATGGTAGCCCGGTTGCGATACTACCGAACGTTGCAGCAAAGCAGCTAATCATATATTGGGCTTAAAAAGCCATCGGTAGATCCACGGTCGTCAAGCAACCATGGGATCCTCATATACTTCCACCGTTCCATAATTCCCAACCCATATGCAACCTAAACAGAATATCATATGAATGCAGCAGGTATACATGTAACATCCATAAATCTTACATTCAACCCATAGGGGTATTTTAGTTATTTTCGCCCTAGGGGCTTTTCAGTAATTTCTCTTTATTATGGGTTATTACTTACCTTGGCCCGTTAACAAGTCCTCATTGGCTAAAGCGAATAGATACTATGCACCAAGTAGGAATCCAGAGAAGAGGAGGTGGGTCAATAAGACCACTTAAGTACCAAGCTCTCCCTAGATCCAATTCTAGACTTACATATACCTATTGCCACACCTTAACCTTATGGCTTGTCCATGATCACAATTAATTAATTAAGTTTTATGTCTATTTAAGCAGTTATCAGATACTAGGCTAAAAACCCCTAACAAAGCCTAAACGAGTCTACATACATGCATATGGCCCACTAGGCCCAATCTTATTCATATGGCCCATTAGGCCCAAATCACATTTGTATGACCCATTAGGCCCAATCACATTCATAGTTATGCAATCATATGATTTTTCATCACTTAGTAACAAATTGCTAATTTTGCCCATTATGGGCCCTTGCAAGCCCATCGGGCCTATTTAGCCCATTCTGGCCCGGTTGGCCAATACACGACCCAAGTCTATTGAATCGCTCATGGGGCCTCTGGTAACCTATCGGTTTCCCCTTATGAGTGTTCGCGCACTCGCAAGTCTATTGTAGCAGAACTTTCGGCTTTTCAGCATTTTAGCTTTTCGGCATTTCGAGATTTACCGGTCTACTGTGTGTGTTCAGTGTATGTACACACCTGGTACTAAAACGTGCTGTGATCTCCTTAGCCACGAACCTACAAACAATGTCACTCAACGATTAATCACACTCTTATCAAATACAATCACCAAAAGCCAAAAATCTCACATTTGCCTTACCTTGAACGACAAGCCTTAACAGCCCTTCCTTGATCACTAATAACGAGTATTTCTTAAATCTGCATCAATCTTAATCATTAAAACTAAACAACAAGTGACTCACAATCATCTTAAGTCACTCTCAAATCCTCCATGGCCATTTGGCCAACCTTAAACAATAAAAGAGGAATACTTACCTAAAACCTCAAAACGCCTGAGAGTAATTTAGCAGAGATCTGGAATCTGAGATTCGATGCTAATCCCACAAGAATCCGCCGAGGTAGAGGGAGTAGCTGTGGCACAGAGGATCTTCAGCCAAAGAGGTATTCGACTTTTGAGATTTGTATGGTGAAAGGGGTTATTCGGCATAAATAAGAAGAAGAGAAGAAGGAATCAGCTAAAACCAAAGGTGAATCAAAAGAGAATTTGAGAAGAGAAAGAATGGAAAATCGGCAAGCAAGGAACAAGGAATTCAACTTCTAAACACTATAGCTGGATTTAACTATCCCCAAATTCCCTATTCGGTTCCACTTCTCTACATCCCTCATGTCCTAACTTTTCTCCCTGATAACTCCTTAATCCCTTCTTTAAATTTCTCCTCTGATCACTCCCTTCAGAGTTCATATCCAACACCACTATTGGCCATTTATTGAGCAAAAATAAATCCTTCTTTTGAGCAAGGAGGGATTTGAACCCCAAACCTCCTTGCCATGCATGTGAGGCCACCTCTAAGCCCCACATGTGACGCTACTTGCCACTCCAACACAGGGCTCCTTGTGTCTAATTCCTCCTTCATTTATTTAAAACCCAAACTACGTGCCATCAAGGTTTTTTTAATTATTAAATTATAATTTCCTTCACCCCAACGTTCAAACTCAAAACTTAACCAGGCCTATTATCACATAAATAACACTTGACTAGGAATATTAAGCACACCTTTTTTCAAAACCGAAAAAGAAAGAAAGTTCAGGATTTTTGGGGCATTACAAATGCTCAGCATGTTCATTTTCATCTTGGGAATAAACCAAAATATCATCTATAAATACCACCACAAACCTGTCTAAATATAGGCTGAAATTTCTATTATTAAAATCCATAAACACTGCAGGTGCATTTGTCAAGCTGAATGGCATCACAAGAAACTCATAATGTTCATACTTGTTTCTAAAAACTGTCTTTGGTGCATCCGATTCTTTTACCCGTAGTTGATAATAACTAGAACGAAGATCAATCTTTGGAAATATAGTAGCACATTTTATTGGTCAAACATGTCATCAATACGAGGTAGAGGATACTTGTTCTTTATTGTAACTTTGTTGAGTTGTCTGTAATTAATACACAGCCTCAACGATCCATCCTTCTTCTTTTCAAATAGAACTAGCGCACCCCAAGGTGAGAAACTAGGTCAAGCAAAACCTCTGTTAATCAACTCTTGCAACTTTACTTTCAGCTCTTTCAATTCAGTAAGAGTCATTCTATAAGGTGCTATGGATATAGGTGTTGTTCCCGGAACAAGATCTGTAGAGAATTCCACTTCTCTATTCGGTGGTAAACCAGGTAATTCTTCCAGAAATACATTAGAAAATTCACATACTACCGGTACTGACTGAATCTTTGACTTAGATACTTTAGTATCCAACACATACGCAAGATAAGCATCATAACCTTTTTTGACATATTTCTGTGATGATATTGCTAAAATCACATTAGGTAGTCCATCCAGTTTATCAGATTCAACATGAAGAAATTCACCATTCTCGCATTTCAATACAATATATTTTTGCTTACAATTCACCACTACATCATATCGGGTTAACCAATCCATTCCCAAAATCACACCAAATTCATCAAATGGTAATAACATTAAGTCAACCGAAAAGCAATAACCTTTTACCATCAACGAACAGTTTTTACAGACTTTATCCACCATAACACACTAGCCCAGGGGGTTTGAAACTTTAACCATAAATTTAGTGAATTCAACAGGTAAATTTTTAACAGACACTAAGTTCGTACATATATATGAATGCGTGGAACTAGGATCAATCAATGCAGTAATATCAGTATCAAGTACAAAAAATGTACCAGTAATGACGTTTGGTGCAGAGGCATCTTATCTATCATGAATAGCATATGTCCTTGCATGTGATCATACCTTGGATCTAACTATTGTATCCTTGGTAATACCTCGACTACCACCAACATTGCAGGGATAGAGGGGTGGTCTGCCCCTCGAGACATGATTACTCGGCTTTGGAGCTGGTTCTATCTCCTTTTCAACTCTTTCTGGACAATCTCTGAGAAAATGCTCAAGTGAACCACATCCAAAATAAGCTCTACTTCTAGACTGACATTCCCCATGGTGAAATTTTTTACAATATTTACATTTCGGTTTGGGATTACCGACACTACCCACCTTGGTCACAGATGGAGATGAAGACCTCGGATTAAAACGTTGAGAGCCCCGCTCTCTTCCAGAATATTCCGTAGAAGTGGTTACACAATCATAATACTTCTTTAATTTCTTAGAAGCAAATGATTGTGACTTATTCATAGTTCTTTTTCTAGAAACCCGTGCCTCTCTTTCGGCTTGTCTCTTTTTTTTTCTCAATTCCTTAGCTTTATGGGCTCGATCAGCTAACACTACAAATTCTATTATCTCGAGAATTTCAATCAACAATTTGATGTCTTCATTCAAACCTTCTTCAAAGCGTTTACACATTTCAGCCTCAGTTAGAACCCATTTCTTAGCATACTTGCTCAACCGAACAAATTCCCATTCATATTCGAATACAGTCATGTTTCCTTGTTTGAGCTCTAGAAATTCTTTCTTTTTCTGATCCATAAATCTCTGACTCACATACTTCTTCCTGAATTCAGCTTGGAAGAATTACCATGTAACATTCTCTCTCGGTACAACTGAAGTTATGGTATTCCACCAATGATAAGTTGTATCTTTCAGTAAGGATACCTATATTTTAGACATTCAGCAGGTGTACAAGATAATTCATCAAAAACCTAGATAGTGTTTTCTAACCAAAACTCAGCCCTTTCCGGATCATCATCTGCGGTAGATCTAAATTCTTCCGCCCCATGTTTGCAGATTTTATCTATTGGAGGCTTACCAATTTTAACTGGTTTGGCACCCTATGGTACCTTAGAAATCGGTTAGAGAGCAGAATGGTGAGGTCGTTGTACAACAGGGTTTGTTCTCAAGTACTGTGTAAACCATTCATTCATCGTTTGAAAGAAGGCTTGTTTCAGCTCATCACTTTGGTCCTCAGACATGGGCCTTTCACTACTAGACACAGACGCAACTATTTGAACTGAAGTCGAAGCATTGCTCTCAGCTTCCTCAGATTCAGCTCTAGCTCAGATGGATGACATTACTATATGAAAAACACATTTAAAACGATCAGGACTCATCACATTATCACAATTTATATAATGGCATGTATAGCTAAACTCGTGTTCACTACATCAAATCCAAGAATTGGCTAAATCGTAGCTCTGATACCACTAAATATAACGCCTCTAACCTGTACCCGTTGTCGGGACAAGGTTTTAGAGTCGGGCCCTCGAGGCCCAATACAAGCATTAGAATAGAATCGGTACTTAATCGGGACCTCTAAGAATTTTTTGTGAAATTACAAAATTTTTTCAAGGTGCAGGGCTCACACGCCCATGTGGTCCAAGGGACACGCCCGTGTGACCCTGGGACATGCCCGTGTTGCAGGCCATGTTTAACCCTGTATAATTCTCTGACTTGTGCACACGGCCATGCCACACACCCGTGTGCTAAGCTGTCTAGTCAGTTAATTCATTTAAAAATTAGGTGCAGGTTTCACACGGCTAAGACACACGCTCGTGTCCTGCCCGTGTGCCCAATTCTGAGCATTCTGTTTCTTAAAATTGAGGTGCATGGGACACACGGCCTAACCACATACCCATGTTACTACACGGTCTAGAAACACGCCCGTGTGCCTGCCCGTGTGGACAAAATGAAGCCATTTCTAGCTTCATTTCTCACCCAAAATTTCACACAAGACCTGCCTTTGAAACATTCAACCAATACCAACCAATCCAAGCATTCAAATTAAATAATTCCATCATTCATCGTGACATACCATTACATATATATGTGATTATAAACTTACCTTGGATTAACTTAGGCATTATCATCATTTGATCACATATACTAAACATATCGCATATGAATATATCATAATAACCTACTTAATCATACCAAAATAAGCCATTACTAGCCATTCCAATGGCTAGGTTATAAAACATCATTTTCATGCCACTAATGGCCAAGTTGTCCTATACATGCCATTATACAAAAATAATTTTTATTAATTATACCCAAAATGACTAGTTGATAGTATGACGATGCTCTAGTGATCTCCAACCCTCGTGAGCTTCCGAACACTATAAAATAGGGGAAAATAAACGGAGTAAGCATTACATGCTTAGTAAGTTCGTATAACGAAAACTAAACTTACTAATCTTGCTTATTAAATTTAGGCATACAATGTTATGTTTCCATCCATTTGGCTAAATTGCCTAATCACATACATTCAATCAAATATGTTAGTCACCAAAATCTTCATATAAATCAAATAACATAGATGAGCTCATCAAGCAATATTCTTTCAAGTCATTATCATTTCATCCCATGATTTTCATGCCATGTTAAGAGTTATATGTCTATTGAATCATTGAATTCCGATGGATGCTCAAGTAGCACACTCGAAGTGTAAGATTCAAAATCCATCAATTCCTTATTCAAGGGTACCCCTTGGGGCATTTAACCAAGAAACACTCTCTCGAGCCACATATCGTATAACAGGATTACCAGTCTAGGCTAAATCCTTTATATAATGTATGCTCAGAGGGGCTCGATTAGGATTACCAGTCCAGGCTAAACCTTAATCATAATGTATGCTCGAAAGGTATTATATTGGGATTATCCGTCTGGGCAAAATCCTTTCTATAACAAGGTCAATGGGATTACTCGTCCGAGCTAAACCCCGTCTGCAACAAATGCAAGACCTTATTAGTTTCGGGAAAGCGCATATAATTATCAAAATTCACCTTCAATCGGGATTTAACCCCTTTATCACCATTTCAAGCATGTATCAATTTTCCATCATAGCATACAAGTAAAGCACATAAACATAAATTACATTACATACAAACACAACATTCAATTAACATAATTTCATATCCGATTATGTTACACGAACTTACCTCGACACTTGTTCGCGTATAAAGTCTACTAATCCGAACCATTTCTTTTCCTTGATCTAACCTCGAATTAGTATTGTTCGAATCTATATAAATAAATTTAACCATCAATTTCACACATTTCATATTTAAATGGACTCAATTTACGTCCTAGGCAAAATTACTATTTTACCCATATCTTTTTCATAAATTCTGATTTTGTCCCTAAGCCCTGAAAATGAAACTTGTTCAAATTACTCCTTATTCCAAGCCTAAACAAAGCCCCATTACAAATTTTCCAGTACATGTATTCATAAAATTTCAAAATTTTTCATCAAATTTTACAACTTTTCATTTTAGTCCCTAAATCATGTTTTCATCAAAAATCACTTTGTAAAAGTTGTTTATCTATCAATAATCTTTCATTTTCTACCATAAATTTCTAATTTCCAGCTTATATATCCATGACCCATTTTCATGCCTTGATAAATTTTCAAATTAGTCCTTCAAATAGAGAGATTAAGCTATCTCGGTTTCAAAAATACCAAAATTACTAAAAATAGGACAAGAGAACTTATCCAATTAGGCCTTGAAAGTTTCTTTTATCTCTCCTAGGGTTTCTAGGTGTTTTTAGGTTGAAGATGATGAAAAGAAGATGATATATTTTCTTTTCATCTTTTAATTAATTAAGTATTTTACTATTTCCAATTTAGTCCTTGCCCTTTTTTTTATATTTCCATGGATGAGTCACCAAGAAAAATCTACATATTTTTCTTAATGGTCTAATTACCATAGAAGGACCTTAATTTTTTAATTCCATAGTTATTTGCTCCTTATAGCTACTAGTATTCAACTTTTGCATTTTATGCGATTTAGTCCTTCTCGTAATTAAGCGCTTAATCGATAAAATTTTCATATCAAAATGTTTACACGGCATGCCTATTATAATATGGACCATATAATGAAATAAAAAATAAACCTTATTTTTAGGTCGGATTTGTGGTCCCGAAACTACTATTCTAATTTCACTGAAAAATGGGTTGTTACAGATTGAGCTAAAGTTATTTCACGACTTGAGCCCAAAACATCAATAAGATATCCAAAAATGGCCTAAAAGTTTCATGAAAAAATTGACAAAATCTAGAAAAATTTAACATTATTTAATTAAGGGAACTTTTGTAATTTCTTCTATATAGTATTTTTCCCTATAAATAAACATTATTAGGTTAAGACTAAATGGAGAGAGGTGGAGACATAACCACTCCTAGTTTTATTTTTTGTGTTTTATTTTATTTATGAGTTTCTAAACTTCTTTTCTAGTCAAAATAAATTTTGAAGTTTGATTCTATAAAGTTTGTGAATCGAGTCGTTCTTAATTTTTTCTTGGTTCTTTAGTATTTGTATGTCTTCTGATTTAACTACAAATTTTTAGGTGTAATAAATATGTGACCAATATTTGATAGCTTAAAATACTTGCTTAGTCAATTAGAAACTTAATGGATTGATTAGTTCTAATATTTGTGACATATGCATGATTATTTGTATATTATGGGCATACTGATCTAGTTTAAATAAACCTTGATTGTGTGTTTGTTAGTTAGAATTGGGTCTCTTTCGTTCCTAATGCTATTTTTGTCAATAAGGGAAGTAGTTAATAACGATTGTCTTGATGTTTGAGGAAGTAAGAAGAGATTAGATTGTTAAGCGATCATTGACAACTATAACCAATTTATTAAAGAGCATTGAAATCATATTTGCATCAATGATCAAATTCTTGAATTAAATAGAGATTTTTCTTTGACTAAAGTTTCTCCTCATTGGTTTTCTTAAATTTTATTTTAATTTTAGTTTTTAATGTTAAATCCCCTTATTTTATTTTATTTTACTTGTTTATTGAGGAAATAAAATTTTCACTGGTCTCTATGGACACAATCTTACTTATCGCTTTTTACTAATTTATATTTTCAAGTAGATTTTTATTTTTATAGGTCTCAAAAGCCTAATAGCATAACATCAAACAAGCTTATATGAACATTTGAATTAATTTATTTATTTTATCGACTTAATTTTCTATTAGAATTTGGGAAAAAATATTGGATTGAAAAAAAACGTAGAAAAAAAGCTAGGGGTTCATATGTTGAGATTTACTTTAAATCTAGATGTCACACCCAAAATCCTTTAAACCCAAAAACTAAGGACAATGTAGGGGTTAAATTGGAAGATATCGTAAGCTAACAACCTCTATTTTAAAATCAAGAAAAATTAGAAACGAAATTGGATAGGGTTGAGAACCAATTCTAGTTCGGTTGAATTAGAACCATCTAGTCTCTTAGTAGGAGACAAAATGATTATCAATGAATGGTTTTTACACGGTTGAAGATCCTGCAGGGAGAGTTATAAATATCTAGGAAATGACTCTAAAGGAGAAATATCCGTGGAAGCTCTGCATAGGGCGATGGTCATGAGATTTGATTAGGAAAAATATAAAATCCAGTAAGTTGGTAAGGTCTTGAATCCTTCAGTCTATGTAAGATTAAGGAAATGAACTTAAGGGTTTTTAGAACCATTTTAGGGGTTCTACATGTTTTTGAAAAACTAATTTTTAAGCTAAGAATACTAATTCTAATTTATGATTTTGGTTGTCACACTTAGCTGCTAGGAGAATGAAACATCTGGCATTTGGAAAAGGTAAAATGAATAGGCTAAGGAGCATTAGGTGAGTATTTGCACTTTGTCTTCTGGATGCTAAATGTTGTTAAGTGAATTTTCCATGATGTTTATCGTAATGGTAGATGATTTTCGAAATGTTATCTAGCGTAGCGTATTGCATAATAATTTTTTGTATGGTATTCATGATTACTGTATGCATGATATGGAGGAAACCTACCCATGGGTTAGAAGAAGTTAAGAATGGGAAAAAGGGTAAATTTTGTTAGATACTGCCATACGATATTGTTGTGTGCACCCGTGATGGCGAAGCTCCAAGCCTTATGGAGGGGAAACTGTGGTGTTCGAGCATCAAGGTTAGAAATGGTGAAATGGAGGAATGGAAGAAATGTAATAGGAAGGGTGCATAAGAAAGATCATGGCTAGACCATGGGTCTGATCGGAGGCTATATGCCAAGATTAGTAAGACCATAGCTGAAAGATGCTATGGCATCATGATAAAAATGAGTAAGATCACGGTTGAAAGATGCTATGGCATCGTGACAAAAATAAGTAAGACCATAGCTGAAAGATGCTATGGTATCATGATAAAAATGAGTAAGACCATAGCTGAAAGATGCTATGACATCATGACAAAAATAAGTAAGACCATAGCTGAAAGACGTTATGACATGATATGAAAGCACGCTAGAACTACTACATAGGACTAAGACCATGGCTAAAAGACGCTATGGCATCCTTTGATAGTCCGCTGAGACAGTTAACATAGGGTTATATTGTGTAAAACTATAGTTGAAAGATGCTACGACATTATAGATAGTTTGATGGGATAATAAACATGAGATTGTCTGATGGGACATTAAACACGAGATAGTCCACTGGGATAATAAACATGGGTGGTCAATTAGAATGACACCAGTAGGAACTTTTACAAACAAGAAAAGGGGTTACAAGAAAAATAAGAGCATGGACATGCATTAGTTTGTCAATGGGTAGAAGGAGTCCTTCAAGAAAAAGGAATTATAAATTGGGAAGAGACTACTAGAATTATAGTTGTTAAAGCCAGTAAAGTATATGGGTGGTACCCTAGCATGAATAGTCATGGAAGTTGAAGCACTAGCAGTGCCAGATGTATGGGCGAACAAGAAATGGTTTAACCAAGGATCGTAAATAAGGATCCGCCATTAAGGAATGCCGAGGGCACTCAAAGGATCCCTAAAGGCTAGCGGCTTGTCATGTGTATGTCGATTAGTCCATAAGGAAAAAAAGGGTGAGCTAAAACCCACTGACAAAAAAGAACACGCCAAATGACAAAAATGTTTGTCAAGACTATTCCTCTTGAAAGGTAAAGCCATTGAGGAAATATTAGTCAAATGGCTTGTTAGGCAGGAATACCAAATGAAAAAGAAATCGTGAACCTAGAAGGCCTCTTAGTGATAGTCGGTTGAGTATTGAAGGCCAAAATGGTACACGATAGATGGATATATCACATTTATGAACATGACATCTCGAACAAGGTGGAACTCAAAAAAGTAATCCAATCGCTATTTGTTGCGAATGGGGTTTAATTCGCCAGAGTGGCGGTAAATCTTTTTGGTACCCTAAAGGATGGGATGCCAGTAAGCCCACTGGGACTAGAGTGATAGTAAGAGTCTTCCTTGGACCATTCGAATTTGGAATGATCATCAAAGGAAAGATACCTAAGAGTAGTTATAAGGATAGACCGTTAGACTACCTTATTGGAACAAGGTCACTTTAGAATTAGATGGAAGAAATAATATGAAGTAAAAGAAAGGATAAAGTCTGCAGAGATATCTAAACAATCAGAGGAACTGTCAAGGTTGATCGAAGGTCGATAGAATGGTCGTATGGTAATCACTCAACGGTCTATCTGTCAACGGGTTTAAGAGAAATTTTCTAGAAAGATCAAGGAGTTAATTATAACTAGCTTTGTCAATTTAAACCTCTGTTGGAAGGGAATTAATTATGTGCAAACTAGAGACTCACTACGTTCATTCAAACTTACACAAGTTGGATTTGTGGTTGTAGGATTGGCAAACTAAGGAACTTGATAAGGGGCTGAGCCAGACCGTGATAAGTCAAGGGACATTAAAGGAAAGCGTCACGTACATAGGATAGAGCTTACCTTTAGGAACTTCGCCGAAGGGGCGATTATGTTGTATTTACTTAGATTCCTCAGAGTTCGGAGTTTGGACAGTAAATTTTGTTTTAATTTGTTTTTTTGACTTTGTTGTAAGTTTTTATATGTAAGTAATACAACCTGATTTTAAAATAGATATGCCTGAGTATGTATTCCAACCCGGTTCAGATGTGACACTTCGTACCCGAATTCGACGAACGGGTCAAGTAAAGAGTGTTACACTAGAGATATTCGTGTGCCGAGTCAAGCTAGATATAGGTTGAGCCTATGCATGATGTTGATACCATACGTGGTTTCCCAAGCCCTACTTGACTCAAAATAAGGGTCTCAAAGTTTACCTAATCTCATCTACATTTGTAAATGATTAACCCAAGTCCATTTAGACCTACTCATATTTTTGTTTAATATTAATTAATTATATATTTTACTACCAAATATCCTAGACCTTAAACTCTAAAACTAAAATTTAATATATTAAATTAATATTTACACTATAGTGTGGTGTATTTAATTTTTATATTATATTAATTACATATTATATCAAATAAATGAAAATTAATATATTATATACTTGAAAATGAGTTGGGTTGTTTCGGGCTCCCTTTTTTTAAATAGGTCTAAGTTTTTTGTCCAATACCATTTTTTGATCTTAATATTTTTACTTAAACCTTCCTAAATTTTAGATCAACCTTTAAATAATTGGATCCTTGAACAAGTCTATTTAAATCTAACTCTTTTTTTATTATACAATACATATTATATTTATTATGTAATTTATATACAAAAATAAATATAAAAACTTAATTGATAAAAAAATAATTGTTTGGTTTAATATTTCAAATTTAGTTGAAAAATCAACTTGTCAAAAGTCACCCTATTAAACTAGTGTAGGCAATCTTCAACTATTTATTTCAAATAGAAAGATCAAACAACACAACAATTTGGAACACCCTACAAGAACCTCTGTCCAAACTTGACAGACAGCAATGCCACCAAACCAGCAAAATCAAACAAACATAGACAACACCCTATCAACTTTATGGACCCCTAATTCAGTCACTAGATTACATTCTCTCTTAGCGAAAATGATGGACCAAACATCAGAACATGGAGCAACTTACAAATTTCTTTAATGATAGGCAGCAAAACTTAGGGCCTTATAAGTGTTGTTGAACCATTGAACGACATTCTTGCAGTCGGATTGAGTGAGAACCTTAGACTCCACTCCGTTTCGAAAAAACAACACAACATTTCATCATGTCTTTTCTCTGTACTGATTCTCAATGTTAATTTTGTTCTTGTACAAACAACATTTAATCATGTATTTTCTCTGTTTTTTTTTTATTTCAATGATCATACAAAATTTTATAAATTTTTTTATAAGTTCAGTGGACCTAAACAAGTTCTTACGTTTATTCATTAAAGTTGAAAGCTTGAGGAAACCAACCCACTGTATATTTTGTTCTCCTGTACAGTTTCATTAGATTTCAGTGATCCAGGTAACGTAGATATATCAAAATAGTTTCATAACAGTATATTCCTGGAAAGCAAAGACAAATAAGATTCTGAGTAAAGTCATTTTGACGTAGCATAGAAGGTATTCGATTCTCTTGTACAGTTTTGAAGATCTTAGCAAAATCACGTCAACCTCGTCTGCATTTAAGTCTGAAACAATTTATTCCATTAAAAAGTACAGAACCTCAAGAAATGGCTATGTCAAATTCTATATTAGGTGAACATCACAATGATACTAGATGTGAAATTATGCTATAAAAATAGTTTTGATAAGGGCCATACATCCCAAATCCATGTCAGAATTTGAAATTCTGAACAAAACGAGTAAAAGGAATCAGTTGAAGCTTGACATGAATGACCCTACTAACTCACTATTGACCGACATGTACTCAGAAAAAAAAAAAAGTTCAGCCCCTATAACTTTTATTTTCCTGTTGAATAGAAATTATCCCTAATTTTTATGAAAAAAATGGAGCCTAAAGATCAAATTTTTATTCACGGTTCGAAGCGTGAACAGAGAAAGAGAAAAAGAAAGTAACAAATTAACATACCTAGTGGTTTGAGTCTGAGAGAGCTCAAAGCCTAACTGAACTGACTGGATCTGGTTCCAAGCTATGCTCACAAACTTTACATGCACTCTTTTTCTTGATTCATTCAACCCAATCAATGAAACCCCGAAAAAAATTTGTGAGAGAGCTTTTGGCTGAAGAAAATGAAATCAAACTTTGACCTTTCTATCTTCCTTAAATTTATCACCATCGTCTTTTCCATTACAATATTCTATTAAGATTTGTATGATGAAGTTTTCAGTTGATTTGGTTATGACTTTTTCCGTGAAAAGAACTAAATAGTTTAACATTATCAAACGTTGGTCGTAATTAAAATTATCTGCTTCACGTATGTTGTAGGGGCATACATAGAAACACAAAATGGGGTAGAAAATTTTTGTTCTAGAGTAATACACTTATATTGCATCATAAACAAACTAGTTTTAGAATTAGATATAATTAATATAGAATTAGATGTAATTAATAAAGGATGAACAACATTAATATTATATTGTTTTTAACTACTCCTTTTACAATCTACATTGACTCAAATTAATACTAAATATATATATATATTAATTTCTCAATTTTCATGCCAATAATTTGTCCTACTATTGGTTTTCGATGTTCGTTGGTGAAATCACGGTTGGAAACCTTTAGTATCAACCTTGTATGGTCAATAGTTGTTCTAGTTTCGAGACTATTTGAACCATGCTGACCCCGACTTGTAAACATCATTGACCATAATGTTAATTTACAAAGTTGAATGAAAAGAAAATGATTAAAAAGTAATACTAGGACATGCATTCCAAAAATAAGACATAAATGCTAACTATGACATATTAATAATACAGTCCATGGAAATGGTTCGAGTAAAGTTGAGGTTTAGGGTTAATTAGGAAGAGCGATTATATTGTTGTGAGAATTATGGGATGATGAGTTGACAAGTTTAAGGTTAAGGATAGATAGAAAAGAAATGACAAGCATGAGAGCAAGAGCAAGAAATGAAGCAATAAGAGCTCCGGCACCACGGTCACAATATGCTCCAAATTTATCACAAATCTTGTCCCACCTCGCATGAGAATTACCATTTTTCCCCAGCTCCGCCATGAACGCTGCCGCATTTGCTCCACCAGATACCAATGCCAGGTTTAGCTGTCCCATGCACCCATCCATCATCACACAAAGTATATATCAATTAAACAAAACCAAATATATTCTGCATACTTATCTTCAATGAGATGACTTTAATGTTTCAGGAATTAGAAGTTACAAATAGTAAAAATGTAGTAAGGTATTTAATAAAATATAAACAAAAGCAAGCTAAAGTATGTAAAACAATAATCGTCAACGTACCATGTCCAAACTAGCAATCATGGGAAGCTGAAAACCCTTGTAATCGAACTTGCTCCCCAACAAATCCACCATTATCATCACCAAGTTATGGATGCTGACCAGTCCATTAGCTATAGCAAAGAACCTGTACATATAGATGCCATGGAAAATATGGAACAGTGCTCAGCTATATCAGTAATTGATCATAGTATATAATGATGAAGGAAAATGACCGAATATGATAGATAGCTAGGTTTCTTACACAAACGCTGGCGTGTGGTGAAACTTGGCAGTGAGAGTAAGGTTGACAGGGGTAGTTCCAATGGTTGCAATCACAAAAGTTTTGGTTTGTTTGTTGAGAACCATCACAAGAGTCGCAGCTGCTGCGGCAAGAAAGGCAAGCAATCTTAGCCCCAACAAGGTCCATCTACTCTTCTGCTTTGACCAGATGTGCCCAATAACCATGGGTAATTTCTCTCCACTTTGTAGAGCCATATGGGATACAACGCAACACAAGAACCGGAGCTAGCTTGCTAGAGCCTAGAGTTGATGGAACAAGTTGGAGGTTCATGAATCACCAGGTTCATCCATTTATAATGGTTAAAAAGTATAGTGGGATATCACCAAATCAAAATTGTTGAGTCTAACAACTAAGCGAATTAAGGTTGGATGGTCTTACCAATAATCATCCACTTTAACCATTTTACATAATGTAGGTGTTGGTGGTTGTGAAATTTTTGCATCTCTCGTTTGTTAGCCTTTATATATGGTTTGGTGAAGAAACTTTGGCAATTGCATGGATATAGCATAACATAATTAAATATATAATAGTTCATTATATACTCTATTATTTTGGAATTATGGACGAATAACCGTCATATTTGATACTCCATTTATGTAGATCATGCCTATTAAGTTTGACATAAATTAAGAATTTTTAATTATTCGTTTTATGTAAAAAAAATTTCAACCGTTAAATATATATTACTATAGAATATTTTAATTTGATACAATAGAAATATGAGACTGATTAAAAAATTTATGTACATGAAAAATACAAATATATTGATAAATTTAACGATTAGATTGTTAAAATATTTACACCGATATAAATAAATACTTCCCTATTTTAAAATTAATATATTAATTCTTAAAATAATAATTGGTTGTATATGCAAATTGTGGAAACACATTTTTAATTCCTTAAAACTTGTTCACAATACTTCTTTTTGGTAAGAGTTAACAATACCTTTTATCTTTCAATAAAATCAATTGATTAAAAGTTTTTATAAATTCGATAAGATTTCTGATCCCATTTTGATTTTATATAAAATTTCCGTTATTCGATTTATTCGTCTTGACTTACGTATGCCACTTAATTAGTCCAGTGTACTCTTATACTATTTTAAAAATAAAAATAAAATAATTTTTATTAATATTTATGTAATAAAAATAAAAATAAAAATAAAAATAAAAACAAAATTTATTATTTAATTTTTAATACGGCTCACTTAATCTTGTTTGAATTTGAAAATTTCTCATTCAAGATTCGGTCTGTGCAAGTCAATTTATTGGGTCAGGTCATTTAAATTGTGGGGTTAATTTTTAATTTTTAAAAATTAAAGCGTTTATTAAAATTATATAAATTAATACATAATATTAATTATTGGTAAACTTATATATATGATTAATTGTAAAATTATTACAAAATTATTAAAATAATAATTAAAAAAAGTACATTAAATAAATTTGAATAATGTTTTTTTAACAATTGTCCACGACGCTTTCTCATATGTTGAAACCGTTGAATTATATTCTCTTTGTTAATGCTGTTAAAAATATGTCTTTATATTATCTCAATCATTTTGGTGATAATTTGTAATCTTAGTTCTTATTCTTGGATCAACCGGAAGGTTTTCAATGCTAAACTCAACTTGACTCTTTTGATCCTTTTTCAAATTGATTTGTATCTCACTTTGGCTATTTACTCTTTTTTCTTGTTGCTCTTCTACTTCTTCACTAATAAACTTTCTTTTAAAATATTTTTCCACTCATGTTAAATATTTAGAACAAATAAATCTAAGTCATAAACACAAAGAATGTGTAATAGCCCAATTTTTAGTGGTGTCGAAAATGGTAGTTTCGAAATCCAATTCTTCGATGATCGAGTCCATAAATATTATTAATTAATATTTATGATTTAATTTTAGTAATATATTGAATTTTGGTATGACAATTTTTTTAAATGGTTAGTTAACTAAGGTATAAGTGTAGTGATCGTAAAGTTAGTGGTATTAGAAAATGAAGCATTGAGAATTTGTTTTTAGAAACCGAACTCGTAAATATTTTTATTAAATATTTATGTAGTTATTTAATAGGTGAATTAAATTTTGGATAAGTAATTTCGTAGAATTAATGGCTAATTAAGGTATAATGAGTAAATCATAGAAGTTGTAAAAATTAATTTTTATAGACTTTTAAATGTTAAAGGACTAAAGTAGTGATTTAACCAAAATAAAAAAATGGAAAATAAACCATTTTAGAACTTCGTGGACGATTTGGTACGAATTTTTAATTAAAACAATGTTAAAAAACAAAAATGATAAGGGAAAGAAAGAGAGAATTCATTTCTTTCCTCATACCGAAATAGGAGAAAAGAAATATGGAGGAAACGGCTTAGGAATTTAATCTTTTAGCAACAAATTGTTAAGCTTAATTTAGTTTTATCTTTATAATTTTTATGTTTTTAAAATCCTGAGAGCCTGATTTAGCATGTTAATTTCCGTAATTGTTAAAGTTCATAAAAGATGCCATTGATGAATGCTTAAAGTTTTAGTGTTAAATTGTTAGATTTGAAGCTTAAATATAGAAAAGAACTAATTTGTAAAGTGAAATTTGTTAGTTTTGAACTTAAGGACTAAAATGTAAGAATTGTTACGCCCAAACATTAGGAAAGGTGGGAAGTTAATTGAATAAAATAGTAAGTTGGCAGACTCTACTAAAAACTTGGAAAATTTCGTGGCAGGTTCGTAATTAGTTGAGATCTAATTCTGGTTTGGTTAAGTTGGAATTGGCTGATTTCTTAGTGGGCGACAAAATGATTGTTGATGGATGGTTACTTTGGGCCTTAAACCGTGCGTAAGAAGGGTTATATATGTAACAGCCTGGTTTTGGGCCTAGTCAGAACAGTGGTTTCGGAACCACAAATCTGACACAGTAAAATTTGTTTTTATTATATTTTTTGGTTTACAATTTCACGGAATGGTTTTGTGAAAATCTCGTTCAAAAATTTTAACATTTGGGCACTCAATTTAGTCAAAAGAACTAAATTGTAAAAAGTGCAAAAGTTGAGTTCTATATGCTAAAGGTGTCCAATTGTTATGAAATTTTAAATTGGGAGTCCTTATGTGGTAATTAGACCATTAGTTGAGTTGTGGATAAAAATGGATATGGTTAGGTATGTTTTATATTGTTTTTCATTAAGGGTATTTTAGTAATTTGGCTAATAAAGCCAAAATAACATGAAAAAAGATGTCATCTTCTTCATTCTTCATGCCATGGCCGAATTTTGCAGGGAGAAACCATAGCTAGGGTTTTCCAAACTTTCCAAGCTCCATAGTAAGTCCGTTCTAGCCCCGTTTTTAATGATTTTTACGTTTTAGAAGTCATTATCACTCGATCTATCTATTTCTACCAATATTTTGAGATATGGTTGAAGTCTAGGGTTTTGACCCATGATAAATATGTGTGTATTTTGATGTTTAATGGTAGATTATGCAAGTTTATGGTTAGAGAAATAACTTTTACTAATGGTAGATTATGCAAGTTTATGGTTAGAGAAACGACTTTTACTAAGTGATTTTCGGTAAAAATGCATAAAATGACCGTTTTGTAAAAGTTATAAAATGTCATAAAAGTGTGATTTAGTGGAAATTAGGGGCTGCTATAGTTATGAAAATGGTTCGGATAGGCTTAAAGAAAAAATAAATTGAATGAAAATCATTTTACGAGCCTAGAGGCCAAAGTGCAAATATGTGAAAGTTTAGGGGTCAAAATGTAAATTTATAAAAAATATGATTTTTGGACCCATATGAATAATGTGACTAATTAGTAAGCTAAATGTGATATTATAGATCAAGGAAAATAAGATTCGGGCATAGATTGGAAATGAATGAGATTATAGACTAAATCGGAATAAATAGCTGTGCTCGCATTCCAGGTAAGTTTGTATGTCAATAATAATGCAATAATATCATTGTTTATGCTTGAACTTAAATTGATGTGTTAACATTATGTGGTGAATATTTATATAGTTAATATGATGATTGTATTATTTTACAAATGCCTAAATGTAATTATGAGTAATGCCATGTTTGTTTCATGAATATGAAAATGGTAACCTTGTAAGTATGAATGATATTGGTCGTTATCCACGGCATTCTGAGCAAGTACGGTGGAGATGCTATGTGTATATGAGAAAGAATCCCGTTTGAACCTTAGAAATAGTTTAGGATACAAGTGACATGTCACTAGAAATTAAGAAGTCCGAGCTCGTTGAGTGGTCCGAATTCGTGATATATGTGGCATCCGAACTCGTTGAGAGGTCCGATTTCATTATGGATGCGAGCATCCGAGCTCGTTGAGTGGTCTGAGTTCATAATGGATGCGATGCGTGTAATATTCGAGCTCGTTGAGTGGTCCGAGTTCATTATGGATGCATTACATGTTATGAGGTAGCTTTTGCTACGTATGTATATGTGGCACTTATATGCAAGATTTCATGTATCCAATAGTATTCTGAGCGTTCAATGGGTAATGCAATGGATAATTTGATGAAAGACCCAAGGAGGGCATGTTAAAGAAGGTATGATTATGTGATATACTACGAGTGAGCACAGGTATGTACGCTAACCTCATGAGCAATCCCTTGACTTATGGTGAGAAAGTTTATGTATATATATACATATGAACATATGATAAGTATGCAAAAAGGCTTGAATGATGAATATTCTTTATGGTTATGTTTTTATGTCTTTGTGTAATTGAACAGGAATCCATGAAATGGTGAGTTCATGATTAGTTGAAAATGAACTTATGGTAGTTATCATCATATTGCACTAAAACAATTTTAGACAGCAGTAGTAGTCTGACTTTGAAAATCCACCAAAAATTTTGTAAATCAAATTAGAGACTGAATAGGATATGAAATTAAATATTATTGAGTCTAGTTTCACATAGAGGAAACGGTGTAGCAAAAGAATCTCATATTATGAGATATTTGAATTTTTGTTAGACAAGGTCAGAGTGATTTTGGGCTCCCCTGTCTTAACTTTGGAAAATCACTAAAAATTGCACAAGAATAATTATGGGTTAGAATTCATATTAATAAATACTTAATGAGTATATTTTTAAGAGAAATAGATGGGAACATTATCTGAATCACGTACTGTGAGATAATTAATTTTTAGTAAAGAAAGGTCAAAACTATCAAACAGCAGAACATGTGAGAATTTGAAGAATAAACTTTACTTATTGGCTAATCCAAAAATTTTGAAAATTTTATGACAAGAATATATGTGAGTCTTATTTCAGGGAAAATTAGCGAATCTTGATTTGGAGTTCCGTAGCTCAAGATAAAAATAATTTAGTAACTATGACTCGAGAAAACAACATGACCGAAATATAAGTAAAAGTATAATTATAGTTATATTACCATGGAATCATGTTGATAATTTGCTTATTATTTTCATATGGACTTACTAAGCGTAAAGCTTACTCCCTCCTTTTCATTTCTTTAGTGTTGTTAGGTTAGCTTGGAGATCATTAGAGGCAGCATCACACTATCAAATTATCATATTGAGGTATTAATAAACCTTAAGTGTTTTCAAGTGAGTGGCATGTATAGAGACTTAGTACTTTATGATATGTGTTTCATGATTAGGCCAATTGAGTTAGTTTATAATGATTAATTTGTATAAAGCCATGAGATATGGCTTATATTTGATCATTGGGTTGTAAACCTAATTGATTTTGCATGACTATTTTAATGTCTTAATGATATGCATGTTGTGATGGCTTGTTATCGATGGATGTATGATATGGTATGCATATTTGATAGATGAACTTTGATCAATAGATGTGGCCATATTCTTAGTATAAAAGTGTAAATTTATAGTAAGTTAATGATGTTGATGAAGAATGAAATTGGTGTAGAATGCCTTAAAGAAACATGATAATGTGAGTGTGTGATATGTGACATTAAGGATATGAATTAGACATGAATATGAATGTTTGATGATTAAGTGGAAATCTTTTCGTATGATGGTGACCATGATATAAAAGTATAAGTGATATCATAATAGACAAGGCCTAATGAGTGTGTAAAACACATGAATCATGACATGTAAATGCTATGTTTGTGGCCTAAATAAAGATGTTTAATTGTTAAATGGAGGCCATGTTATATGTCCTTGATGTTGTATAAATATGTGAGGGTCTATGGTTGACCAAGGCTTGGAAAATAGCCTAAGTGTTGGCCACACAGGTAGAGACACGACCGTCTGTCTTAGCCGTGTGAGGAACACGGCCTTAGCACACGGGCGTTTGACTTGGCCGTGTGACCCCATTTCATTGCTGACATCATAAACAGAGAGTTACACGGCCTAATTCACACGGGCGTGTGTAACCACACGGCCTAATTCACACGGGCATGTGACTTTGTAAACATGGAAATTCCCTAAGTGTTGTAAAATTTTCGGAAGTTCTTGATTTAGTCCCGAACCACCCCTGATGTATGTTTTGAGGCTCATAGGCTTGTATAAGGGACGATATGCATGTATTTGAATTTTTTTAATTTGGACAAAATTTTGTGGCTCGGTTTTGCATGTTTGTGAATGTTTGAGTCCAGTAATGCCTCAAACCCTGTCCCGGCATCGGATATGGGAAGGGGTGTTACAATATATACGTGAGTGGAGGATTTTTCTGAAGGTAGAATTCTCCTCATTTCTGTTTTACTTTTTTTCATTCTCCATCATCTTCTTTGGTTTCCTTAAAGGAGAGAAAATTGAGGAAACCACTGCATGGGGTAGTGATCGTGAGGATTGAAGTCAGGAAGTAGAGAATTCAAGGAACGGGTAAGCCTTTATATCTTTTTGTATTGTAGATTGAAAAGGGGGAGAAAGTATTTTTGAAATCTTTATGAAGCTTTGAATGATGTTGAATTCTGGCTTTTAATGTTTGAATACCTTTGGTTTAACCAATATATATATGGTTCTCATGCTTAACTGTTAGGACAAAGGAGCCTCTGGCGTTTCGACAAGCTAAGCTGATGGGGACGAAGGATTTAAGGTGAGTTTCTATCTACCTTTGAGTGGTTGATGATGTTGTGTTGTTTGTATGAACCGTGTTTGTGTTTGCTCTGAGTTTGCTTGAGTCTACGAATTGTGTATGAAAATGGTGAATGAGTATGTTGTGTATGCTTGCAAGTATGTTCATTGATGAAAAATGGTTGTGAACTGGCATATTAATAAATCGTGGACTGTATGTTATAGTAACATGTAACACTCAGGACTAGTGGATCTAAAGTTTTGGCGTATATTAGTAAACAATCTATTTGGCAAAGTGTAATCCGCCCAAATGATTACTTTGGCGTATATATGGGAGCGTATAACAACTACCACATGAGTAAGTAAGAATTTGATTTCATGATATTTTGCTTTATTAAGGAGAAGTTCGTGTTAAGTGATAAAAGGGTAAGTAAGGAGTGAGTATTCATCAAAGGATTGATACGCTTGGTTAGTCTAGAATAGTGTGCTAATTAGGTTTTATGTAAAATGGTTAGAATGCAACTATACAGTGTAATTTGATAGTTGCAAATGCAAGGTATTTATTCATATTTATTTATATTTATTTCAGAAACTGTAGGCCATTATGAAGGCAAGTTCTAAAATATATGACACTTGTCGAGTTATAGTAAGTGAATTAAGAATGTACATATTCTATGGAAGAGTTTAAGAGGGGAGTTTTCTCCTTCTTAATGGTACTATCCTCTGGTTCATTTACTACGATCTAATGGTATTTTATCGTCTTTAAACTGAAAGCTAAGGATCTAAATCTAATCAGTGGTTATTCCATCCTTGGGTAAGTATTACCATTTTGTATGTTAAATTTTGAAAGAATAAGTAGTAATAGCTGCGTAAACAGTAAGATATAAGTATAACGCTTTGCATAGGAGTTATCAATGCTCGAGTTGAAGGTAATTTATGTACGAATGAGTTTTGATGGTATTCGTATGTTCTATTGGAAACACAAAAATAAAAAAACTTTTTCAGCACCTTTTGAGCTCTAATTCATGCAATTTCGTAGTAAATTTTGTCAAAATTCATAATTTAATTATAAAATAATTAATTTGCACTAAAATTATTAACATATTGAATTTTAATTATTTTTATAATAAATTTTGACAAATTTGGTTTATTTTCGACAGTTTTGCACAAAAAGTGAAAATTGGCTCGATAGACACCTTGAAAGGCTCAAATCGTTGGGGGTAGTTTTTGCATCAAGTGAATCAAGAGCATGGATAAATTATTTTCAAGTCAAGGATGGTCTAATAATGGTTATTATACATACTTTATATTTAATTTTTATCTAACATTGATTGGGTTAAAAATTAATATAAAGGCTGAAGAAGAAAGTGGCCTAGTGTGCTAAGTATAGAGGATTGAACCACCAAGGAATTGGACAGCCCAAAACCATCCCTATAGATGATCCAATCAGCTGATTTTAGCTGATTTTCATAGTTGCAAATCAGCCTTTGAGCTTCCCCTAAATGCTATTCAAACCCCTCCACTTTTTATGCCTTTCACTTTTTGGCTTAAGCTAAATATAACAAAGTTTGAAACATCCAAATTTGCTCAATGCATGGCCCAGCCAAGAGAGCTTGAATAGCTAAAATTTATTTGTTATTTTTAGCAGCCATTCCCCCATATAAGTACTGCTATTCCCTTCCTCATTTCACACACCATTCATTCCTACACATCTCTCTCTTTCACTTATTTTCTTTATTCCTGATGTGAGCACATCCATGCCAATCAAGGAAACTGATCTGGAGGTCTTACCATTGGGACCTATTACCCGTTCTAAAGCAAAAAAATTCAGGGAAGTTCTTTTCCTTGTGCTATAATTCCAGATTCATTCGATCATGTTTATGCCTTAGAACATAGGATTTATAATGTGTTGCATGCTGATATGTGACATATTTAGGTTATATTATTCATTCTGTGTGTTTAAGTATATATATATATATTATGCTATGTATGCTTTGGGATTTGTTTAATAGTGTTTGTATTGTTTCTAAGTTGTTTGGATGTTAATAAATAAGTGTGCACTTGTTTACAACTTATTAAGACTATGTTACATTAAGTCTACATAAACTTTGATAAGTGTTTATGCTTTTTGGATTAGGTACTCGAAGGGACACTAGCTCAAAAGTGTATATGCAGCTCATCTTCAGCTCAAGTTAGCTCAGAGTACTCTACACCAGCTCAAGATAGCTCAGAGTACTCTACACCAGCTCATGTCAGCTCACTCCACTTGTGGCTAGCTCGTTCTAGCTTAGTTCAGTTTCTGTCAGCTCAATTTTAGCTCCACTAGCTCAACTTCAGCTAGCAAGTCTAGACGTAGCTGAATAATGATTTACAAGTCGGGGAGTGTACCAGTGCACATGTGGCAGCCTAAGTGGCATTCGGTCATTCACACATCCGCGTGGCAGCTTGGATGAATGAGTACATTATTGGCCGAATTGGAGCAGCCCTTCCTTTTTCTTACTTGGTGTCAACTTAAAGGATAAGATCAAGTAGTTTGTGTTTGAATTTCAAATTTCAAATCCTATGTTCTAAGGCATAAACATGATCGAATGAATCTGGAATTGTAGCACAAGTAAGGAAAAGAACTTCCTTGAATTTCTTTGCCTTAGAATGGGTAATAGGTCCCAATGGTAAGAACTCTGGATCAGTTTCCTTGATTGGCATGGATGTGCTCACATCATCCCCTCCTTCTTGAAAAGAATTTGTCCTCAAATCTGTAGAATCTTCATAAGGGGTTAAATCAGAAACATTAAATGTGACACTCACATTATATTCTCCCGGCAAGTCTAACTTGTAGGCGTTGTTATTCACTTTCTCCAACACCTGAAAAAGACCATCTCCCTGTGGTAATAACTTAGACCGCCTTTGGGCTGGAAATCATTCTTTTCGGAAATAAACCCAAACCCAATCTCCAACACTGAAGGTGACTCACTTTCTGCCCTTGTTTGCTTGCTTTTCGTATTGCTGTGTCCTTCTTTCTAGGTTCTCCTTAACCTGTTAATGCAACTTCTTCACATATTCTGCTTTCGCTTTACTGTCTCTATTCATCACCTGTTTCTGTGGCAAAGGCAACATATCTAGAGGAGTCGTAGGATTAAAACCATAAACAACCTCAAAAGGTGACATCTTAGTAACAAAATGTACAACATGGTTATAAGAAAATTCAACATGTGGCAAACAATCTTCCCAAGTTTTTATGTTCTTTTTAATGATGGAACAAAGTAAGGTAGATAAAACTCTGTTAACAACCTCAGTTTGTCCTTCAGTCTGGGGATGACAAGTAGTAGAAAACATAAGTTTCATACCTAGTTTACTCTAAAGAGTCCTCCAGAAATGACTCAAAAACTTTACATCCCTGTCAGAAATAATTGACCTAGGTATACCATGCAAACGCACAATATCACTAAAAAACAAGTTAGCCACATTAACAGCATCATCAGTCTTATGGCAGGCAATAAAATGTACCATCTTCGAGAACCTGTCAACCACAACAAATATACTGTCTCTACCTATCCTAGTTCGAGGCAATCCCAATACGAAGGCCATCGAAATATCAGTCAAAGGGGAATCAGGAATAGGTAAAGGTAAATACATACCATGTGGTGAAACCTTCGATTTGGGTTTCTTACATGTCACACAATGTTCACAATACCATTCAACGTCCCTACGCATCTTAGGCCAGAATAGATGCTCCTTCAATGTTTGTAACGTTTTGGTGACTCCAAAATGACCCATCAATCCACCTTCATGTGCTTCACGAATTGAGCCCTGTAGAATGCATAACCTGTTTTCTTTGAAAAGATAACCATCATGTCTGTAGAACTTTCCATTTGGACCTTTCTCACAAGCATTATACTTATCTCTAAAATCAGGATCATCAGAGAATAACTCACGAATATATGCAAAGCCAATCAAATGTGAATCAAGATAACTCAAAAGTGCATGTCTGCATGATAATGCATCAGCAACGACATTATCTTTTCCCTTTTTGTATCGAATGACATAAGGAAAAGATTCTAAGAATTCAACCCATTTAGCATGTCATTTATTCAATTTATACTGACCTGTGATATATTGTAAAGCCTCGTGGTCAGTGTGGATCGTAAACTCCTTAGGCAACAAATAATGCTGCCAAGTCTCCAAAGCCCGAATCAATGCATACATTTCCTTGTCATAGACAGGATAATTCAACATTGCTCTGCTAATTTTCTCACTAAAATATGCAACGGGCCTCTTTTCCTATGACAAAACAGCTCCTATACCAACCCCAGAAGCATCACATTCAATTTCAAACAATTTATCAAAATTAGATAATGTTAAAACATGCGCTTTTGTTAAACAGTCCTTAATTTTTAGAAAGGCGTCCTCATGTTCTTTACCCCATGAGAAGACTGAATTCTTCTTTATAATCCCAGTTAAGGGGGCCGTAATAGAACTAAAATGGGGAACAAATCAACAGTAGAAACTAGCTAAACCATGAAACGATCTAACTTAACTAATCGATGTCGGTCGTGGCCATTCTTGGATTACCTTAACCTTCTTAGGGTCGACTTCAACACCCTGTGAACTAACAATATAACCAAGAAATGTAAGTTTATCAGTACAAAACACACATTTCTCCATGTTTCCAAACAACTTTTCTTCTCGCAAAGTATGCAGAACAGCTCTTAAATGTTTGACATGATCCTGCAAAGTCTTGCTATAAATCAAAATGTCATCAAAGTATACAACACAAAACTTTCCAATAAAAGATCGCAGAACATGATTCATCAAATGCATAAAAGTACTAGGTGCATTAGTTAAACCAAAAGGCATCACCAACCATTCGTACAAAGCTAGCTTTGTCTTAAAGGCCATCTTCCACTCGTCACCTTCTCTCATGCGAATCTGATGATATCCACTCTTCAGATCAATTTTGGAGAAGATAGTCGCTCTGTATAACTCATCCAACATGTCATCGAGTCAAGGGATTGGGTGTCGATACTTGATTGTAATCTGATTCACGGCTCAGTAATCAACACACATCCTCCACGTTCTATCTTTCTTCAGTACCAACAACACTGGCACAACACATGGACTCAGACTCTCTCGAATGTAACCCTTGTCCAAAACTCAAAAATTTATCGTTAAAGTTCCTTCGTCTCTTCAGGGTTACTTCTATATGCTGGTCTATTCGAAATCTTGGCACCTGGAATAAAGTCAATCTGGTGCTCAATGCCACGAAGAGGGGGTAAGCCTTTAGGTGTTTCATCCGGAAACACATATTCAAATTCTTGTAAAAGAGATGAAATAGAAGCAGGCAAATCACTAGGAATCTCAGACAATAAACAATGATCTTTAAACAACAAAATAAGCATAGATTGCTGAGAGGAAAGACATTTCCTGATTTCCTTGCTGGTTGCGTACACATTCATCTTCTTTTTCCCACGAACTTCCTCGATATTCTTTCGCAACCTTACTTGGTCTTCTTGCACTTGACTTGGGGTCAAAGGTGCTAAGGTGATCTGCTTTCTTGCATGCATAAAAGAATATATGTTTGTAAAGCCATCATGCGTCATCTTCTTGTCAAATTGCCATGGACGACCCAATACCAAATGGCTTGCAACCATCGAAATGACACCGCAGAGTATTTCATTCTTGTATTTTTCAATGGCGAACGGCACTAAAACTTGCTTAGTCACTTTAATTTCTCCATCGTCATTCAGCCACTGTAATTTGTAAGGGTTGGGATGTTTTGTCCTCTTCAAACCTAACTTTTCAACCATCACAGAACTAGCAACATTAGTGCAACTACCACCATCAATAATTAAAACATAAACCTTATCATTGACAAGGCATCTCGTGTGAAAGATGTTTTCTCGTTGCTGTTCTTCCTGAATCGGTTGAGTATTCAGACTCCTTTTGATAACAAGTGCTTCACTGATGGCAAACATCTGCACATTGTCATCATCTTCTTCAATGTCCACTGGAGGGGTGTCATGCTCGTCTTCCTCAGACTCAGACTCAATCTCACCACTCTCTAAAATTATCATGGTCCTTCAATTAGGACATTGGCTAGCAACATGTCCTCGACCAAGGAACTTAAGGCACAGAATTTCTTTCAATCGTTCTTGTGCCACCACTAGTAGTTTGCCACACCCATTATCAGCAACGGGAGGCTTTGATTTGCTGGATTCGCTTGCATCTCGAATCCGTAGTGGCGATTGTGGTACTTGTTTCCTGGTATTGTTAGGAGTATACAATGGATTTCAAAAAGATTTAAATGGAGTATTACCTCGAGTAGAAGCTTTTCTACGTTGTTGTCGCTCAATTTTGATTACCATATGCACCATGTCATCCAATTCGACATAATGCTGCAATTCATCGATGTTAGCAATCTCAAAATTCAACCCTGTAAGAAAACATGCCATAGTAGCCTTTCGATCCTCAATAATGTTGGCTCGCATCATGGACATTTCCATTTCCTTGTAGTAGTCTTCAACACTCCTACTCCCCTATTTCAATGTTTGGAACTTCTGGAATAAGTCACGGTGATAATGAGAAGGAACAAATCTCTTTCACATGAATTGCTTCATTTCATTCCACGTTCTCACTGGACCTTCACCGGTGTATCTCTGACAGATTAACAATTGATCCCACCAGATCAAAGCGTAATCAGTGAATTTCATCGCAGCCAAATGAACCTTCTTCTGTTCCAAGTACTTGTAACACTCGAAAACATGCTCGACTTTGCTTTCCCAAGCGAGATAAGCATCAAGATCTGTTCATCCCTGAAAAGATGGAATGGCAACTTTAATGTTAGACAAATTATCATCAAGTTATGCACGACCCCTCAGATTTTGTCTCGAAGGCTGATCAACTTCATTTTCGTCACGGTCCTCTTCATGGATAGATTGGGAACCACCCCTATCTAATCTATCCATTCGAGACTGTAAAGGCTCCGATTCTCGTCTTAAAAGACGCTGAAGTTCACGTGTAATGGCTTGTATTTGCAAGTTTGGTAGCTGGTCATTCGGATTGCTTTCATTCGAACCTGCCATTATAAACACTAGAAAGTAATAATATATGTTAGTAAAATAATGAAAAGGACCCCACAACAACACACTAAACAAAATTCCTCACAGATCACTCCAAGGAAAGATCACTCATTAATTGCACTCAACACTCGTGTTTCACTCGAGAGAATGCTTGAATGGCTCTTTTTGTCTCCCCTTCTATTCTCACACGCTCAGTTTGCCTTTTCCACTCGATCTCTCGCAATTTAGTTCTTTAAGGAACCAACTCGGTCATTCAGACTTGTTAACTATGTCAAACTTACAAGATAAACAACAAGGATAAAGAAAAACAAAGGGTTAAAATGAAAATAAGGCTGAAAGAAAAAGAAAAAGAAAATAAAAAAAAAAGTGAAATGAAGGAATTAGGATGACAATGCAACAGAAAATTCACAACTTACTGCAAAGAAATGCTTACAACGATCCTATCACCGAACAAACAAGAAAAAGTTGTTTCGGTTGATTTCCAAGCATTTCATGGCATAATTGAGCATCCTTTTTCATTTCCATGCACCAGCACAAGTTTCTTTTCTTTTTTCTTTTTTTCTTTTGAATTTTTGAAATTGATTGTTTATTTTTTTAACTTATTTTTTTTGTTTTTTTACTTTTGTTTGTTTTCTTAGTATTGTAGTGTAGAACGTGCTAAAATCTAACCTTTGCTCTGATACCATATGATAAGGGCATTGCTCGGTGAAATCAACGTTCTTTGTAAGTTGCAAATCTAGGATTGAAGCAAACACTTCCCTGCAATAAAAAAAACAAGACACAATAGACGTTCTAGGCTTAGAACAATCTTAGGAACAAGAAAAGAAACAAAGAAGAAAAAAAATAAAAAAGAGAAAGGGCTAAAATTTCTGGCAGATTTGAATCAAGGTTGAAGATGAATGCTTGAAGCTTCATTCACGGCAGCCTTGAACATTCAAAGATGGTAGAATTGGTGTAGAATATTACTGGAAATTTAAAAAAATGATGAACTCGAAAGAACTCGTACAATATCTGAACGAACCCGAATCGAATCAGTTCTCCGTCAACGGACTTGGACCCACTAGATAGCAATCTAGGAACCCGAAGTATCAAGTAAAATTGACACAACAAACACAGTTTGATATGCCAAGAAAGTTCAGTGAAAAATTGAAGTTTGAGAGAAAATCTCACAAAGATTATATTTCATTCAAAAGTGTCTCCCTTCTTACATTGTTTTTACACATATATATGGATAACAAGAGGTGTATGGCCGAATTTCCTTGTGTGGCCGAAAATAGAGTATTTAAAATTCAAATTTTAAACTCTTAATAACTTCTAATAACTCCTAATAACTCCTAAAATGGGCGATATTGTATGGCAGCCTTGTATTTGAAATTTGAAATTCAAACACAAACTACTGGATCTTATCCTTTAAGTTAACGCCAAGTAAGAAAAAGGAAGGGCTGCTCCAATTCGGCCAATAATGTACTCATTTATCCAAGCTGCCACGCGAATGTGTGAATGACCGAATGCCACTTGGGCTGCCATACAATACTGCCCATTTTAGGAGTTATTAGGAGTTATTAGGAGTTTAAAATTTGAATTTTAAATCCTCTATTTTCAGCCACACTAGGAAATTCGGCCATACACCTATTGTTATCCATATATATGTGTAAAAACAATGTAAGAAGGGAGACACTTTTGAATGAAATATAATATTTGTGAGATTTTCTCTCAAACTTTACTTTTTCACCGAACTTTCTTGGCATATCAGACTATGTTTGTTGTGCCAATTTTACTTGATACTTCGGGTTCCTAGATTGCTATCTAATGGGTCCAAGTCTGTTGACGAAGAACAGATTCGATTCGGGTTCGTTCAGCATATTGTACGAGTTTTTTCGAGTTCCTTATTTTTCTAAATTTCTAGCAATATTCTACATCAATTCTGCCATCTTTGAATGTTCAAGGCTGCCGTGAATGAAGCTTCAAGCATTCATCTTCAACCTTGATTCAAATCTGCCAGAAATTTTAGCCCTTTCTCTTTTTCATTTTTTTTCTTCTTTGTTTCTTTTCTTGTTCCTAAGATCGTTCTAAGCCTAGAACGTCCATTGTGTCTTGTTTTCTTTATTGCAGGGAAGTGTTTGCTTCAATCCTAGATCCGCAACTTACAAGGAACATTGTTTTCACCGAGCAACGCCCTTATCAATTCCTTTCCCTTCTTTTTCACCCTTTTTCTTGTTCATTCCCTTGCCGGTTTCCCTCTTGAAGAAGAGCTTCCATACACCTTGGATTAGCAGCATTCAAGTGTTCATGAAGGCGTTGGATCGACAAAACAAAAAGAGAAGGAGAGGAGCGCACTAGTCTGGCTTCGGAGAAATACTGGATTTGCTTTCTTGTTTATGTTGTGATCATAAACATGAATATTTGTTGTGTTGTTATTCTTGATTTAATTAAAATGAATTAAATTTAATTCATGTTAGATTGATTACATTCTATCCACTTAAATTATTATAATCGTGTTTGTGTTGTTATTAGGCCTTGGTAATTTGTTCAATTAAATACAATCATGTTTATGTTATACTTGCATTATAATTGTAAGCTAAAAAATGAATGAATTATTAATCGTATTGAAATTGTAATTAATTGACACAATATTTAATTGTTGCATGTTTAATCTTCTAAGGTAGCTGAAGGTTAAATTAGCGACGATATTAAAGAATACAGTACCCTTGTATAACTTGCAAGATTATTTGATTGTAATTAATTGACACAATATTTAATTGGTGCATGTTTAATCTTCTAGGGAGCTGAAGGTTAAATTAGTGACGATATTAAAGAATACAGTACCCTTGTATAACTTGCAAGATTATTTGATTAAATTGTTTCAATGTAGAAATATATTGTTACTTCACTTAATCTTATACTTGTTTATAAATTTGATTAATTGTTTGAATTGACATAGTAATATGTTTAAGAGATTAATTGGTTTAGTAAGTTTGTATGTATATTAGTTAGTAAAATACCAAGTTGCCGTGAAACTATTCGTAACAGCATGAACATGAGTTTAGTAATTTTATGTTAAAAAATGTAATTGATCTAACACAATTATGTCATATTGATTAAAACCCATCTTTTTGAAATCATGCATTGGAATTCTTACTTTTATTTTTCTTACTTAGTTAATTTTTAGTTGTTAGATCACTTCTTCAAATCAACTATTGTTTTCTCCACTAATTGCTTAATTTCATATTTCATAAATATTATCTTCATAGTCCCTGTGGGTATGATAACTCGACATTTACTTGTCACTTTACTACTTGACAATGATTGTGCATACTTGCACATTTCTACCGTTCCAAGTTTTTGGCATTGTTGTCAGGGACTGTTTTAAAAGACATTATTTGTGTAATTTTTTATTTTTAATTTTGGTTTATTTTTCTGTTTAATTCTAATTTAATTATTTTTTTGTGATTGTTTCAAGTGTTTATGAGTATTGATCAAATTATCGACTTATTCCCCGTAGACCTTGAAATTGAAAGGACTTTTCAACAATGAAGAAGACATGCAGTTCAAAGAAGGACCAAAGAGATGAACTTTGAAAATCAAAATCAAGGAAACAGAGCAAATCATGCTCAAAATCCAATCCTTATTGCTGATGATAGAGATAGAGCTCTAAGACAGTATGTCATTGTAACAACCTATTTTTAGTCAAATCAAAACAGTGGTTTCAAGACCACAAATCCAATGTGAAAATATTTATTTTATTATTATTTTAGTGTCTACAAAATATTAGCAAGGTCATATAAAAATTTCGTTAAGAAATTTATCATTTGCATGTTTAATTTGGTGAAAAGGACTAAATAAAAAAGATGCAAAATTAGAGTTCTATAAGTTAAAAGTACTAAATGGCTATGAAATTAAATGGTTAAGGGATTTATGTGGTAATTAGACCATTTTTATATTGAGTGGACATTTATGGACATAAAATGAAGTGTTTTTAAGGTTAATTAATAAGGTTAAATTAGTAAATTAATAAACATGTTAATGTAAATTAAAGAAAACAAAGATATCATCTTTGTTATTGTATTCTCCCACAGATTATTGAAGAATAGAAAGCCACTGATAGGGTTTAAAGCTTTGGTTATATCTTCCTTGCATGTAAGTGTGTTTTCATCCCGTTTTTATTGATTTTTATGTTTTTGGGATCGTTGTAGCTTAATCTTGCCTAGCCCAGGGACTTATTTGCAAAAATATTAAAGGGTTAGGGCTTTTCCATGAATGTATTCATGTGGTTTTTGATGTTTGATGGAAGAAAATGAATCTTTGTTGATAAATAAACAACTTTTGTAAAGTGATTTTTGTTGAAAATGTCAATTATGGATTTATTTGTAAAATGTGTAAAATTCATGGAGAGATTGTAAAATAATGATTAGTATGAGTTTCCATGGGTTCATAGTGAATTCAGTGAGCTTAGTGGGTGGGTGAAATTGCTTGAATTTCAATTTACAAGCTTAAGGACAAAATTGTAAAGAAGTTAAAATATTAGGGGTTAAAATGTAAATTTGCACAACTATGTTTTTTTGACTGAATTGAATAGAATGAATATTGAATGCATTGAATTTTCTTATTTAAATTAAGTTAAGCCTCGTATGAATCTAGATCGATGGAAAGATAAAGTATCGAATTAGTTGATCTTATGTCGTCGTTTTTGTGATCAAGGTAAGGTCATAGTAATTAAATGCATAATTGAATTTCCACATATATATATATTTCATCTTATAACTATATAATTAAATACTTCTATTAATTATACCTGGTTGCACATATGTGCCCTTGTTTGTACTTCGGTTCCCCTGGTTGCACATACATGCCCCTATTTGTACTTTCGTGCCCCTGATTGCACATACGTGCCCTTGTTTGTACTTCGATACCCCTAATTGCACATATGTGCCCTTGTTTGTACTTTGGTACCCCTGATTGCACATAAGTGCCCCTATTTGTACTTCGGTACCCCTGATTGCACATATGTGTCCCTGTTTGTACTTCAGTACCCCTAATTAAACATACGTGCCCCTGTTTGTACTTCAGTACCCCTGATTGCTATACATGCCCCTTTTTGTACTTCAGTACCTCTAATTGCACATACTTGCCCTGTTTACACTTTGATAATTTCATTCGAGTAAAATAAGAGTTGTATTGAATTGATGTCAAGTTAAAAGATTTACTATGTTCTTACTAAGCTCTGTAAGCTTATACATTTTTTTGTATTATTTTGTAGATCGTTATTGCTAAATTTTTGGATGGATCAAATCTACGACTCACACTATCCATCGATGTTGGTAGTTCTTGTTCACTTTAGGGTCATGGCATGTATATGTGGCTATATAGGTTGTTTTGGTACATTATGGAAAATTACTAAACTAAGTGGTTAGGTACTTTTCTAAGTTTGTGAATAAATATCTTTTGGTACAAATAGAATGATATGGAAGTAAACACTTGTGGATTATTTTGGTTTGTGATGAATTAAGTTGTTATGTTTAGCTTGTAAATATGGTATTATGGTTGGTGTGCTTGTGGCACTTTGATGCTTTGTTGATTGGTATAAATATGACAAATTTGGTATGTCTGAATGTGATTTGGTATATGGTCAATTGTGTTGTGGCTTGGTATGGAAACAGGTAGTTGTATAAGGTTGATTTATGGACAAATAAGTTTATGTTTAGGTTGATTTGATGAATTGTGGTTGAGATGTCTTTTGATATATTGGTTGTATGGATAAATGGTGTAATGATTTAGTCATTTTTATGCATGTTTTAGGTATGTTTCAAGGTTTGAACGTGTGTACAAATGGCTCATGGGATCATGATTTATTAGAGTGAAGGAAATGGCTTGAATTTGGCCTATTTCTTGTCCACACAGCCAAAAACACGGGAGTGTGTTTCAGCCGTGTGTGACGCTCGGCCATGTGACACGGCCATGTGTGACACTCAGCCATGTGACATGACCATGTGTCCCCTGTAGGTTTCAAAGGGTTGCAAGTCAGACAGTTACACGGCCTAGTACACGACCTGGCACAATGGTGTGTAGCCCCAGTCAAAGAGTTGCACTAGCACTGACATGGTCTGGGACATGTCCGTGTGTACCTATTTCAAATGTTACATAGCCTGAGACATCGGCATGTGTCTCAGCCGTGTAAGTTACATGGCTTGGCCACACGGTCGTGTTACTCTACAGTGTGAAATTTTTTATCTTTTTCCATAAGGTTCAAAATGTTTTCGATCTAGTCCTAAATTGAGTTTTAAAGTGTTTCTAAAGCCTCGAGGGCTCGAATAAGAAACAATATGCAAATGTTTGAATGAATTATGCTATGCTTTATGAAATGTTTGGAATTGAATGTTTTAAGTTACGATTTTATGATAATGTTCTATAACCCTATTCTGGTGACGGATATGGGTTAGGGGTGTTACAGTCGTGCCATTTTTTCATGAGCTTAATCTAGGTATTAGGAGACCTGAAATCGAGGCACAACAACTCAAGCTGAAGTCAGTCATGTTCCAGATGCTTCAAACAGTGGGCCAATTTAGTGGAATGCCTACTGAAGATCCTCACCTTCATCTAAGATTGTTCATGGAGGTGAGTGATTCCTTTGAGTTAGTCGGAGTACCCGAAGATGCATTATGATTAAAGTTTTTCCCATATTCACTAAGGGACAATGCTTGAGCCTGGTTGAATTCATTGCCACCAGATTCAATTACCACATGGCAAGAGTTAGCAAAAATATTCCTTATGAAGTATTTCCCACCTAGCAAGAATGCTAAGTTGCAAAACGAGATAACTACCTTCCAACAGATGGATGACGAGTCCTTGTATGAGGTGTGGAAAAGATTTAAATAACTATTATGAATATGTCGTCATCACGGAATCCCTCATTGCATCCAATTAGAGACGTTCTATAATGGTCTCAATGCTCACACGAGGATGGTAGTAGATGCTTCTGTTAATGGTGCTCTCCTTTTTAAGTCTTATAACGAGGCTTATGAAATCATTGAGAGAATTGCCAAAACAATTATCAATGGCCAAACCAATCGAGTAGCATTAGGAAGACGAGTCGCAAGAATACATAAAGTGGACGCTCTCACTTCACTTGCATCTTAGGTATCCTCAATGCTTAAAAACTTTACTACTAATGGGTTTAATAATTTTGCAGCTCAGTCACCGAATCAATTAAAAAATGTAGCTTGTGTTTATTGTGGGAAAGGGATTCAAAGAATGTCCATCAAACCTAGAATTTCTCACGTCCTATTTTCTAAATTAATTTAATTTAGTAAAGAGGGTGAATCTGCTATCTCTCACATCTTAAAATTATTTGCGCATTATTGAAAACAAGGAAGTGTTGTGGTTTAGTGGTAGGAAACTCATTAGCTATCTTTGAGGCCTATAATTAGAACCCCTTTGTGCATAATTTTTTTTATTTAATATGTACACATTTTCAGCATGTGCTAGCTATCCTTGCCATCTACCTATGTTACCATATAGGGAGGATTCCTTTCATCCATTAGTAAGTCAAACTTGCCTTGTTAAAATGAAACACATCCCTCTTTTCCCTCATTGTCTCACTCCCTTACCAAAAGCTCTTCTCTTGCCATAAGCTTCTACTGCGTTGAACCTGGTCATGCTTGACCAAGCTACACCACCCCTTGTACCATCCATCACCCCTATTTCCACCCTAATCTCTATTTTTTTCATTTTCTTCCCATCCTTTTTCTCTCTTTTTTTGGCCACCACAACCACCACTCTTTTCTTTCCACCACCCTGAGTTTATTTGCACCACCACCTCACCATCATCCTCAACCAACATTCCCTATCTTTTCTTTTTGGTTTCCCCTCCCTTCTTCCATTGTGCGCCACCATGTCCAGCACTGTAACCACCACGGGTCACATTCTCCTCCACTGATTTTCTTTTCTTCTCTTTTTTTCTCCTCTCTTTCAATTAAAAGTGACCGAACCCACCTTCTTACTTGTATTTCGCACCATCACAGGACATGTAACACCCCTAACCTGTATTCGTTGCCGGAACAAGGTTACAGAGTACTACCAGAGTTTATAGTACAAATAAACATAATTTCAAACATTTCATAACATATCAATATTCATATAAAAAACCAATCAAAATCATTCATATTGTCCCATATACGAGCCCTCGAGGCCAAAATATGCACTAGAAACAAGTC
Source organism: Gossypium anomalum (assembly GCA_025698475.1). Classification (NCBI taxonomy): domain Eukaryota; kingdom Viridiplantae; phylum Streptophyta; class Magnoliopsida; order Malvales; family Malvaceae; genus Gossypium; species Gossypium anomalum. The sequence continues at coordinate 59,901,842 of CM046961.1, forward strand.
GAGACTTAATCGAAAACTCAGAGAATTTTTTAGAAAACATTGAAGAATTTCAAAGCTGCAGGGGTCACACAGCCGTGTGACTCACACGGCCAAGAGACACGCCCGTGTCTTAGGCCGCGTGCACATTCAAAATAGGGACACACGGCCGTGTCCTAGCCCGTGTCCGTGCCTGTGTAACTCACTGACTTGGTTACACAGCCAAGCCACATGCTCGTGTGCTAAGGCGTGTACCTTTCAAATTAACCTCACATGCTCGTGTTCCAGGCCGTGTGCTAGGCCATGTAACAGCATGGCTTGCAACCCTATAAAAGCTATAGGGGACACACGGCCGTGCCATCTGGCCGTGTGTCACACACGGCTGAGACATACACCCGTCTCTTTGCCCGTGTGGATGAAAATAGGCCATTTTACAAGCCATATTTCTCTCCTAATTCAACATAAACCTACACCTAACATTATATATATATAAGTAAGCCATAATGAGGTACCAAAACGATGCAATTTCTAGCCTTATTCAAATGGCATTATCACATACAACCAATATGCCCTTACGCACCTCAAATGACAATTTATAAACATGACTGATCATGTGTTCAATATAACCAATTGATCAACAAATATATGCATATTTGCATCAAAACTTACCATGTAACTCACTTTCTAAAACACAACCATTTGGTACCAAAATTACCATTCCTTAACTAGCATCAATTTACCATATAAATCATGTTTACTTAAGTACCAATCTACCACAAGTCATTATATCACAAGACACATATATTAAATGCTCATTTAGCTATAATTTTATCTTTCATCATTCAACGACACATCAACCCTATTAAGGCAATTTATTTACATGCCAAAATATGCCAACACACAAGCCAAATCATATGGCTACAATGCAAACCAACCAAATGGTCATTTCTAACAACCAAAACACATATAGGCCAACATTTGCCAAAACAACCTATACATGCCATTATAACTAAAATTAAACAAACCGAATGTACCAAAAGAGCTGATGGATAGTGTGATATAGCTCCAACAAGCTTCCAACCCAAACGAGCTTCCGATTCACTATAAAACACAAAAAGTACACAAAGTAAGCATTTAAGCTTAGCAAGTTCGTATAACATAGAATTTAACTTACCTTTTATTCACATATAAGGTAAGTAAACAAAACATATCCCAACATATATTTTCCAAATGCCTAAGCACATATAAACCATGTTAGTCATGTAAACACATATACATCAACCATGTTAGTCATGTAAACACATATATAAACCAAGTCATGGATGAGCTCAACAATTAATCAAATTCCATATACATGTATCATCCATTTCATATACCTATATACCATGTAATTCATACGTATATCTGTAATAGTTCGTATAGAACTCATGTCTTATCGTATCAGAACATTACCCATCGAACCATTTAGCATATCGTTAGATACTCGGGATAGCTCACACATAGTGTGCTAAATTGTAATCCATCAATTCCTGTACACGTATGCTCATACAAGCATGAATCGGTATGCTCTCACGAGCTATAAATCGGTAATCTCATACGAGCTGAGAATAGGTAATCCCTAATGACATGTCATTTGTATCCTACGAATTTCTAAGGTTCAAACGGGGCTCGGTAATTATTGTACGTTGTCGGATATGCGATCGGTATTTATACATGGCAATTATACAAATCACATACATATAACTCAATTAAAGAATATAAATATTCAATTTAATTACATGAACTTACCTCAACGAGTATATGTAGATAAGGAGGTAATTAATCCGAGATTTTCTCTTTGCCTCGATCTAATTTCGTATGAGGCCTATCTTGATCTATAATTTAATTCAATTTAATATATTTCCCATTCAATTTAATCCAAAATATTTTTAGAAAAATTACCATTTTGCCCTTATACTTTTAATTCTTTTCAATTTAGTCCCCAATTCATAAAAATGGAAATTTAAACAATTTCACCACAACCCACTATGCCCGAATATCAAATATGTCCTTAGCATGCACTATACTTCAATTATTTCACAATTTCACCATGTAATAAGTCCTATTTTTTAATTTAGTCCATATTTGACAATTTCACTAAAAATTCTTTGACAAAAGCTGTTTATCTAACAACAACCATTCATTTTCTATCATCAAACTTCAAAACTCAAGCATGTTCATCAATGGTAATACCCTAATAGTTTGACAGTTTCACAAATTAGTCCAAAAGCTATCTAGATTAAGCTACAACGATCCTGAAAATGAATAAATCATTAAAAATGGGATAAAAATAGACTATTACAATGTTCGAATTTGTGGCTCCGAAACCACTGTTTTCGATTTCACTAAAAATGGACTGTTACAACTCTCCCCCTAAAGGGATTTTTGTCCCCGAAAATCATACCAGAAAAGAGGTTCGTATATTGCTTTCTCATAGCTTCCTCAGGTTCCCAGGTAGCTTTTTCTGTTCCATGTCATTTCCAAAGAACCTTTTCTAAAGTTATGTTCTTGTTTCTCGATTCTTTCACCTCTTGTGTCAGAATTCTGATCGGTTCCTCACTGTATGTCATGTCAGACTGAATCTCGATATCCGTTGGGGAAATAACATGTGAAGGGTCAAATCAATACAGTCGTAACATAAACACGTAAAAGACATTATGAATCTTTTCTAGTATAGACGGTAAAGCTAATCAATATGCAACAAGTCCAATTCTTTCGGTAGTCTCATACGGACTGATAAATCACGGACTCAGCTTCCCTTTGCAATTGAATCAATGAACTTTCTTCCAAGGTGATACTTTCAAGAATACTCTGTCACTGACTTCGAACTCTATGTCTTTACATTTAAGATTTGCATACGATTTCTGACGATTGGAAGCTACTTTCAAGCTATCTTGGATTACTTTTAATTTTTCTACAATCTCACAAATCAAATCAACCCCGTGTATCTTTTTTCACTAAGCTCGGTCCAGTATAACAGAGTTTGGCATTTATGGCCATACAGAGCCTTATACGGTATCATTTTTATACTCGATTGAAAACTGTTATTATACGTGAATTCGACTAACAGTAAATATTTCTCTAGTTGCCTTCGAACTCTAATACACAACAATGAAGCATATCTTCAAGAATCGAAATCACACGTTCAATTTGACCATCGGTGTGAGGGTGAAATGCAGTGCTAAAATGCAACCGTGTACCAAGAGCTTCCCATAACTTTCTCCAGAATCGCGATGTAATCCAGGGATCTCTATCCAAAATAATGTAGACTGACACTTAATGTACTCTGACAATCTCAGAGATATATAACTCAGTCAATCTATCAAAGGAGAAATCTATAAGTACTAGAATAAAATGTGCACACTTCATCAAATGATCTAAGATAAACCAAATGGCATCTTTCTTTCTTGGTGACAAGGGTAAACCTGATACAAAATCCATTGTAACTCTATCCCATTTCCACTCCGGTATCATCACTGGCTATAACAGTCCCGAAGGTACCTAATGTTCAACTTTAACTTGCTAACATACCAAACTTCTCGATACAAAATAAAAAATGTCACATTTCATTCTCGACCACCAGTACATCTATCTCAAATCACTATACATATTATTGCTTCCCGGATGAACAGACAAGCTACCACTCTGAGCTTCGTGTAAGATTCTCTGAATGAGATCTAGATTCTTTGGTACACAAACTCTAGCACTGAACAATAAACAATCATCAGGTCCTATATGAAATTCTGAATCAGAAGTCAACTCACACTGTGCCCATTTAGCTAACAAATCGTCATCACATTTCTGAGCTTGATATATTTGTTGTAAAAACAATCAAACCATCTTCAGACAATTTCAGTCGTGTATTCATCACTTGCAGAGCAAATAAAGATTTTCTACTCAGAGCGTCAGCAACTGTATTCGCTTTTCCCTGATGATAATCAATGATCAACTCATAATCTTTTAACAGCTCGAGCCATCTACGCTGTCTCAGATTCAAATCTTTCTGTGACATCAGATACTTCAAACTCTTGTGATGAGTAAATATATGACATTTTTCACCGAACAAATGGTGTCGCCAAATTTTTAATGCAAACACAAAAGCTGCCAACTCTAAGTCATGTGTCAGATAGTTCTTTTCATGTGGCTTTAACTGTCTAGAAGAATAAGCTATTACTTTTCCTTCTTGTACCAAAGCACAACATAAACCATTTAAGGATGTATCATTGAAAATAAAAAATTCTTTACCTGATTCTGGCTAACCAAAATTGGTGCTTCGGTTAATAGTGCTTTCAACTAGCTAAAAATTTGTTAACATCTGTTAGACCATTCAAACTTTACATCTTTTTGTAATAACCGTGTCATCGGTGTAGCTATCATTGAGAACCCTTTTACGAATCTTCGGTAATAGCCAGCTAATCCTAGAAAACTTCTAACTTCAGATATGTTTCTCGGTGGTTTCCAATCAATAACTGCTGAAATTTTACTCGGATCAACTCTGATGCCTTTAGCCGATATTATATGTCCTAGAAAACTGACTTCTCAGAACCAAAACACACATTTACTAAATTTAGCAAAGATTTGGTTATCTCGTAGGGTTTACAAAATAATTCCCAAGTGTTTCGCATGCTCAGACTCGTCTTGAGAATAGATCAGAATATCGTCAATAAATACAACCACAAATCTGTCTAAATACGATCTGAAGATTCTATTAATCAAGTCTATAAATACTGTACGTGCATTAGTTAAACCAAATGACATCACAAGAAATTCGTAGTGTCCGTATGTGGTTCTAAATGCAATTTTCTGCAATCTGAATCTTTCACTCGTTGTTAATATTAACCAGAATGAAGATCAATCTTTTAGAATACTATGGCACCTTTCAACTGATCGAATGGATCATCAATACGAGGTAGTGGATTTTTTTCTTGACTGTAACTTTGTTTACCTGATGATAGTCTATACATAACCTCATTCATCCGTCTTTTTTCTTAACGAATAGAACCAGTACACCCCAAGGTGAAAAAACGGGTCGAGCAAAACCCCTATCTGTCAACTCTTGTAGCTATGCTTTCAACTCTTATAATATGGTAGGAGCCATTCTATAAGGTGATATCGATATCGGTGATGTTCCCGGTACAAGTTCTATAGCAAACTCAACCTCTCTAACCGACGGTAATCCAGGTAACTACTCTAGAAACACATTGGGACACTCACAAACCACTATCACTGATTCAAACTTTGATTCAGACACTTTAGTATCCAATACATAACTAAGGTAAGCACTGCAACCTTTTCTCACATATTTCTATGCTGACATAGCTGATATCACAATAGGCAACCCACTCGGATTATCTTATTCAATACGAAGCGTCTCACCGTTCTGACATTTTAATATGATAAGCTTTCGTCTATAGTTTACAACAACATCATGCAGAATTAGCTAATCAATACCCAAAATCACATTAAATTCATCAAACTATAATAACATCAAGTTAGTTAGAAAATTGTATCCTCGTGTCATCAAAAGACAATTCTTGCAAACTTTATCAACTAGCACATACTGACCTAGGGGGTTCAATACTTTAACTATGAATATAGTGGACTCAACTGGTAAATTCTTACTAGATACTAAATTCGTGCACACATATGGATGGGTGGATCTTAGATCAATCAAAGCAGTAATATTAGTATCATAAATAGAGAAAGTACCAGTAATAACATCTGGTCCAGAAGCATCCTCTCGTGCACGAATAGCATAAGCCCTAGTTGGTGCTCGTGCCTTAGATCTCACAATAGAATTTTTTGTTTCATCACGACTACCACTCACATTTCTAGGATTACAAGGTGGTCTACCTCTCGCAGATGTATTTCTCGGCCTCGTAGTTTGAACTTTTTCTTTCTCAGATTTCTCTAGCAATCTCTAAGATAGTGGTCTAAGGAACCACACCTGAAACACACTCCGTTCTTCACTCAACACTCACCACAATGTGGTCTGTTACAGTGCTTACACTAAGGTCTGACATCTCTGACACTACCCACACTCACTACAGATGTAGCATAAGGTTTTGGACTGGAGTGTCGGGTACTTCTGTCTCAACTAGAATAACCCATAGAAGCTGTAGAACGATTGTCATGTTCTTTTGATTTCTTTGATACTGACTGATATGACTTTCTAGCCGATCTCTTTCTCGAGTCTCTAGCTTCAAAATCAGCACGTCTTTTCTCTTGACTTAGTTCTTCAGACTTATGTGAGCGGTCAACTAGTACAACGAACTCTTTTAGTTTAGGAATTCCAACTAAAAGCTTAATGTCTTCGTTTAACCCTTCTTCAAATCTTTTACACATGGCAATCTCGGTCAGAATACACTATCAGGCGTATTTGCTCAGTCTAATAAATTTCCGCTCATACTCTAACACAATCATACGACCCTATTTGAGCTCTAAATTTTTTTTATGTTTCTGATCCAGAAACCTTTGACTAATATATTTCTTTCAAAAATCAGTTTGGAAAAATTTGCAGCTGCCACTCTCTCGGCACAACAGAAATTAATGTGTTCCACTGGTAAGCCAAATCTTTCAATAACGATATTGTGCATTTAACGCACTCGGCCGGTGAACAGGATAACTCGTCAAAAACCCTAATTGTATTCTCTAACCAGAATTCAGCTCTCTCAGGATCATTTTCAGTAGTAGCTCAGAATTCTTCAGCCCCGTACTCATGAATCTTATCAACAGGTGGCTTACTAACTTGGATTGGTTCCATACCTTGAGGGATAACGGGAACCAATTGGGGAACAGGAGGGGGCGGAGGTTGTTGAGTAGCCGGGTTCATCCGTACGAACTCGGTGAACCATTCATTCATCATTTGGAAGAAGGCTTCCTTAGCCACTCCTCCCCAGCCCTCAGATACAGGCCTCATACCGCTCGAAGCTACTCCATGAATGGAGGCTTGAGTGTTGCTCTCAACTTCATCAGAATCAGCTCGGTTGGATATAATTTCTATATAAAAACATGTTTTAAAACGGTCAGGAGATATAACACTATCACAGGTTATAAAATGGCATGTATAGCTAGACTCGTACACGCAACGTCCAACCCTCGAATCGAATAAATCATAACTCTGATACCAATAAATGTAACACCCCTAACCCGTATCCATCATCGGAACAAGGTTACAAAGTATTACTGGAGTTTACAGCACAAACAAACAAAATTTCAAACATTTCATAACATATCAATATTCATATAAAAAAATAATAAAAATCATTCATATTATCCCATATACGAGCCCTCAACACTTAAAATATGCATTAGAAACAAGTCGGGGCTAAACCGAAAACTCAGAGAATTTTTCGGAAGACATTGAAAAATTTCAAAGCTACAAGGGTCACATGGCTGTGTGACTCACACGGCCATGAGACACGCCTGTGTCTTAGTTCATGTGTGTATTCAAAAGAGGGACACACGGTCGTGTCCCAACCCGTGTTCGTGCATGTGTAACTCTCTGACTTGGTCACATGGCCAAGCCACACGCCTATGTGCTAGGCCGTGTACCCTTCAAATTAACTTTACACGCTCGTGTGCCAGGTCATGTGCTAGGCTGTGTAACAGCCTGACTTGCAAACCTATGAGAGCTACAAAGGACACAAGACCATGCCAACTGGCCATGTGTCACACACGGCTGAGACATACACCCGTGTCTTTGCTCATGTGGATAAAAATAGGCCATTTTACAAGCCATATTTCTCACCCAATTTGGCATAAACATATACCCAACATTATGCGTATAAGTAAGCCATAATGAGGTACCAAAACCATGCATTTTCCAGCCTTATCCGTGTGGACAAAAATAGGCCATTTTACAAGCCGTATTTCTCACCCAATTTGGCATAAACGTATACCCAACATTATGCGTATAAGTAAGCCATAATGAGGTACCAAAACCATGCATTTTCTAGCCTTATTAAAATGGTATGATCACATGCAACCAATATGCCCTTACGCACCTCAAATGACAATTTATAAACATGACTAATCACGCGTTCAATATAACCAATTGATCAAGTAACACATATGCATATTTGCATCAAAACTTACCATGTAACTCATTTTCTATAACACAACTATTTGGTACCAAAATTACCATTCTTTAACTAGCATCAATTTACCGTATAAATCATGTCTACTTAAGTACCAATCTACCACAAGTCATTATATCACAAGATACATATATTTAATGCTCATTTAGCAATCATTTTACCTTTAATCATTCAACCACACATCAACACTATTAAGGCAACTTATTTACATACCAAAATATGCCAAAACACAAGCCAACTCATCTGGCCACAATGCAAACTAACCAAATGGTCATTTGCAATAGCCATAACACATATAGGCCAACATTAGCCAAGACAACCTATAAATGCCATTATAACCAAAATTAAACAAACCAAATGAACCAAAAGAGTTGATGGATAGTGTGATATAGCTCCGACAAGCTTCCAGGTCGAACGAGCTTCCAGTTCACTATAAAATACGAAAAATACACAAAGTAAGCATTTAAGCTTAGTAAGTTCGTATAACATAGAATTTAACTTACCATTTAATCACATATAAGGTAAGTAAACAAAACATATCCAAACATATATTGGCGAAATGCCTAAACACATATAAACCATGTTAGTCATGTAAACAAATTTTGTAACATCCCGAATTAGGGCTTAAACAGAAAAGTGGTTTCAAAACCACAATTTGAGGTAGAAATATTTCTATCAAAAAAGTTTTAAGGTCTACTGTGTGATCTAATAACTGTGTGAAAATATCAACGAGAAATACTACCGATAAAGTGTCCAATTGAGTTATTAGGACTAAATTGCAATAAGTGAAAAACATGTGTTCTAGTTAATTTTTGGGGCTTAAATGTGATAGGATTTGAAATTGAAGTCCTTACTTAGTAATTAAACCATTATATGTTGTTATGGACAAAAATAGACATAGGAGAGATAAAATATCAAGGTTTTAATGGAAGGGCATTTTGGTTCATTGGTTATTAAAAGAATTAAAAGGGAAAAATAGTCAAAAATTATGTCCATCTTCATCCTTCTTGGTCGAAAATCACAAGAAACCATAGCTAGGGTTTCCTTCATCTTTCAAGCTCGATTTAGCTATTTCTATGCTTAATTTGAACTAGGGTTCATGTTAAAAAATAACCATGAATGGCATGCTTGTGCTTTGATGTATAATGGAAGAATATGGAGGTTTGAGGTGTGATAAACTACTTTTACTATATGGTTTTTGGTGAAATTGATAAAAATGACCTAATTGTAAAAGTTGAAAAAAAACCTATGTGTAAATGTGTGAATAAATGAAAAATGTGGGTTCGTATAAGAGAGAAATGATTCGGCTAGGCTAAATAATGAGAGAAAAATAGGTACTTTTCATTTTATGAGCCAAGGGCCAATTTCGTAATTTTGTGAAACTTCAGGGGAAAAATTATAACTTTACCATAGTATGATTTTTTGGAATAAATTGAATAGTGCATGTAGTAAACGAGTTAAATGTGTTATTTTATATCAAGAGGAACAAGGAATAGACCTTGACCGAGGAAAAGGCAAGGTTGTAGATTAAATTACAAATGGTCACATTTTGCACCGAGGTAAGTTGTGTGAAAGTAATTCAACAATTCTATTATTAATGCGTTTAATAATTGATATTCTATGATATATGTATGATTACCCTAATGAAATTAGCTTGTGACGATTTAATGAAAGTTTGGTGATAGCCTTATATCTCGGAAGTCCTGGGTGACCCTGAGGAATACTTAGGATTCAGATATCATGACACCACGATTAATGAGAGCCAGTGTAGGACCATGTCTGGAACATGGCATCGGCGTTGATATGAGAGCCAGTGTAAGACCATGTCTAGGACATGGCATCGGCATTGATATGTATGCCCGTGTAAAACCGTACCTGGGATATGGCATTGGCATTGGTATGTGATTTCATGTACGACTATATCTGGGATATGGCGTGGATATGAGATTTCGTGCAAGACCATGTTTGGGACATGGCATCGACACGACATGAGACTTCGTATAAGACCAAATCTGGGATATGGCATCAATATGTAGGCCCATGTAAGACCCTATTGTGGACATGGCTTTGGCATTCTATTTGGTGTATGATGATTCCGAATGTCCTTTAGTATTCCGGGTAATCCAACAGGCCATTCAAGATTACGATTAAGAAGTGGGGAAGAATGGGTGAGAATGTATAGTACAGGTAAGTACGTAAACCTCATGAGTATTGGACTCGATTCGTGTTGAGAAATTGGTATGGGTATGAAAGAGTAAGATAAGCTTGATGTTCAAATACACTTATTATCAATTCTCCATATGTTCATTATGTGTAATATGATAAAGCTGTGGTAAATGGATAGTATGTTTAATCCATGAGTTTCATGACTTATGCTGTTTATTATTTGTACATGACTTACTAAGCTATATGCTTACCTCTTTCTCTCTTTTCCTTTTTTTTTTAGCATCGTGAAGCTAGCTCGGGGATCGTGAACGTCGGAGCTCAAGTCACACTATCAACAAATCTTCTGGGGTATAATTGGCTTATTACATTTAAGTATGGCATGTATAGGGGACTTAGTATTTTGTTATATGTGTCATATTGGTTAGTCAAAGTGATGGCTCATTTTGGTATATTGTTCCATTTTGTATATGGCCATGAAATATGGCTCATATTTATTATTGGGTTGAAATCCCTAAATATTGATATATGCATGAGATGTGTTATTAACTTTATGGTGTGTGCCAAAATGGTTGATAAAATGTGGAATTTATGCTTGATGGATACATGATGTCAATTGGCATGGTCACCATATCAATAAAAGTAAAGAAATGGATTGAATGAACTTAACATGTCAAGGAGTCCCAATTAGGTATACTGGATATGAATTTATCAAGCATGAGTTAAAGCCATGGATGTCTAAGTACTCCCTTTTTGCCATGATAATCACCATTGGCACATGAGTGTGTGGAAAGGTTGCTAATGGTGACAAGAGGGCTTGAAAAATAGCTTCAAAGTTGTCCACACGGGTAGACACACGGGCATGTGTCTAGGCCGTGTGTGACACACGGTCAACCCCATGGGCGTGTCGTCTGGTCGTGTGTCCCCTACACCCTAGTGTTACAAATCAGTATGCATGGTAGTAGACACACGAGCAGAGACACGGCCATGTGTCTCAGCCATGTGGAGAACACGACCTTAGGACATGGACGTGTGCCCTGGCCTTATGATGTCTGCACCTTAAATTTGAAAATCAAATTCGCCACACGGCCTAGGACACAGGCGTGTGACTTGGCCGTGTGATCTTAAATTGATGCTGACATCATAAATAGAGAGTTACATGGCCTAGAGACACGGGCGTGTCCTTGCCCACACGAGCGTGTGACCTTGTTTTATGAAAATTTTTCTAAAGTTCACAGTTTAGTCCCAAACCACCTATGCTTTGGGCCTTGTAGGCCTGTAATAGGGACAAGTTGCATGTGTATGTATGGTTTTGTATTCAAAAGAAATTTTTATGGCTCGGTTCTATATGTATGCTTACGTTTTAGCCGATAAAGCTCGGTATCCGTCTTGGCATTGGATTCAGGTAAGGGGTGTTATATTTATTGGTATCAGAGCTACGTTTAGTCAGTTCTAAGACTACGTAGTGAGTGTAAGAGTCTAGCTATACATGCCATACGTATACTATGATAGTGTGACAACTCCTGACAATTTAAATTGTGTTTTATATAGTAAATAGATCCCGACGAGTAGTTGTTGATGATGTAGAGAGTAACGCGTGGCTCCCTCTCAAAGAGCAGCGCCTTCCGATAGTAGACCCGAGACCGTTAGTCCGAGAGGATAGGCTAGAGAAGCCTTCTGAAAGATGATGAATGACTGGTATATCGAGTTTGTTCAGACAAACCCGGGTGTTCAACCTCCCCTACCCTCGCCTATTCCTCAGCCTACCCCTGTAGCTCCCCAAGTTGTTAAGATGGTGAGAAAGGAAAGGCCTCCAGTTGATTGGATTAGAAAGTAAGAAGCTGAAGAGTTCTGAGCTAACATAGATGATGAGCCGGAGAAAGCGGAATTTTGGCTCGAGAATACTATCTGGGTCTTTGATGAGTTTTCATGCACACCGAAGGAGTGCATGAAGTGCGTGGTATCGCTTCTAAGAGATTCAACTTACCAGTGGTGGAATACCCTTGTGTCAGTTGTGCCGAGGGAGAAAGTGACTTGGGAGTTTTTCTAATAGGAATTTCGCAAGAAGTATATCAGTCAAAGGTTTATGGATCAGAAGAGGAAGGAGTTCCTCAAGTTGAAACAGGCTAAACTGACAGTTACCGAGTATGAGCGTGAGTCTGTGAGGCTTAGCAAATACGCTTGAGAATGTGTATCTACTGAAGCCATCATGTGTAAAAGATTTAAGGATGGGTTGAACGAATACATTCGATTGTTAGTGGGTACCCTTGAGTTGAAAGAGTTTGTTGTGTTGGTCGAGAGAGCATGCAAGGCTGAAGAATTGGCCAAGGAAAAGCGGAAGGCTGATCTGGAGTCTCGAGACTCGAGGAAGAGGCAACTGAGCAAATCTTTTCAATCTTCATCTAAAAAGTCGATTGAGTTCACCACTCAATCTAATGCCTCTGTTGGGTATTCAAGCAAGAATAGGAGTAAACAATACACGATTTCAAAAGCTCAGACTACTTCAATTGCTAGTGTTAGGAACGCTTGACCCAATAGATCGGGATGCCCCAATGCGAGAGACATCACCTCGGAGAGTGCCGAGGGGGTGATAAAACCTGTTTTAAGTGTAGATTCCCTAACCATTTTGTTAGAGATTGTCCCGAAAAGGCAGGGAGAGGGAACTTTCAAGGAACAAAGTCGAATAACAATACTAATAAGGGAAGACCTCAGAAGAATTCGAGTAGTGGGATGAGTAGTAAGGGTGCAACTAGCAAGTCTGCAATAAGACCCGAGGGTAGGGCACCTGCGAGGACCTACGCCATTTGCGCTCGTAAAGAGGCCTCGTCTCCTGATGTAATTACGGGTACATTTTCTATCTATAAAACTTCTATTGTTACTTTGATTGATCCAAGCTCTACCCATTCGTATATTTACATGAAGTTGGTGTCTGATATGAACTTGCTTGTTGTATCTACTGAGTTCATAATAAAGGTGTCGAATCCATTAGGCAAGTATGTGTTAGTTGATAAAGTGTGTAAAAATTACCCATTCATGATTAGAGGTCATTGTTTTCCGGCTAATCTCATGCTATTACCGTTTGATGAATTTGATGTAATTCTTGGTATGGATTGGCTAACCATTCACGATGTGGTAGTAAATTGTGGAAGAAAGTTTATAGAACTGAAATGTGAGAATGGTAATGTTCTTCAGGTTGAACCAGATGAATTAAATGGCATGCCTACAGTGATTTCTTCCACGTTTGCTCAGAAATGTGTAAGAAAGGTGTATGAAGCCTACCTTGCCTTTGTGTTAAACACTAAAGAGTCTGAGCTAAAGGTTGAGTCGGTACCAGTAGTATGTGAATATCCAGATGTGTTCCGGAAGAATTACCGGGGTTACCCTCATTAGGGAAGTAGAGTTTGGCATTGATTTGACTCCTGGTATTGCACCTATTTCGATTACCCTTTATAGGATGGCCCCAACAGAATTAAAAGATTTGAAGGTTCAGTTACAGGAGTTGACTAATAAGGGTTTTGCGAGACCGAGCTTTTCACCTTGGGGTGCTCCTATATTGTTCGTGAAAAAGAAAGATAGTACAATGAGGTTATGTATAGATTATCAACAGCTTAACAAGGTGACTATAAAGAACAAGTATCCTTTGCTAAGGATTGATGATCTATTTGATCAATTGAAGGGAGCCACTGTATTTTCAAAGATAGACTTAAGGTCCGGATACTATCAGTTACAGGTTAAAGAGTCAGATGTGCCTAAAACTGCCTTTAGAATGAGTTATGGTCACTACGAATTTCTTGTTATGCCATTTGGGTTAACAAATGCCCCTACCGTGTTTATGGATCTAATGAACCGAATATTTCAGCCATATTTAGACAAGTTTGTTGTGGAGTTCATTGATGATATTCTAATTTACTCAAAAGATGAAGCAGAGCATATCGAGCACTTGAGAACTATTTTGCAGACTTTGAGGGACAAACAGTTGTATGCCAAGTTCAATAAAAGCAAATTTTAGCTTCATGAAGTTGGGTTTTTAGGACACATTGTTTCGGGAGACGGTATTAGAGTTAACCTGAGTAAGATTTCAGCCATTGTTGACTGGAAACCGTCGAGGAATGTGACAGAGGTCTGAAGCTTTCTAGGCTTGGCCGGTTATTATAGATAGTTTGTTAAAGGATTTTTGATGATTTCCACTCCAATGACGAAGTTGTTACAAAAGGATGTTAAGTTCGAATGGACAGAGAAGTGCCAACAGAGTTTTGAGAAACTGAAAGCGTTGTTGACAGAAGCTCCAGTGTTAGTTCAACCTAAGCTGGGAAAGGAATTCGTGATCTTTAGTGATGCATCCTTGAATGGTTTGGGATGTATGCTTATGCAAGAAGGCAAAGTGATAGCCTATGCATCTAGACAACTGAAATCGCATGAGAAAAATTACCCAACACATGATTTAGAATTAGCCGCCATTGTGTTCGCATTGAAGATTTGGAGGCACCATTTGTATGGCGAGGTATGCCGAATATTCACCGATCACAAGAGTTTGAAATACCTAATGACTGAAAAGGATTTAAATCTTAGGCAACGGAGATGGTTGGAGTTGATAAAAGATTATGAGTTAATAATCGACTATCATCCGGGAAAGGCGAATATGGTCGCCGATGCCCTAAGTGGAAAATCTTTGTTTACTTTAAGAGCCATGGATGCTTGGTTGGCTTTATCAGACAATGGTGCTATCGTAGAAGAGTTGAGAGCTAGGCCGATGTTTCTTCAAGAAATTTGTGAAGCTCAGAGTAACGACAATGAATTGCAAGCTAAGAGAACTCAGTGTGAGTCGGGTTCTGAATCTAATTTTTGGGTTGATTTTGATGGTTGCTTGATGTTCTGAGATAGGACTTGTGTTCCTAAGGATAACGAGTTGATTCATAAGATTTTTAATGAGGCACACAATGGTCGTCTGTCAGTACACCCTGGCAGTATGAAAATGTACAATGCCTTGTAGAAAATATATTGGTGGAACGGTATGAAGAGAGACATTTCTGAGTTTGTTACGAGATGCTTAATTTTTCAACAAGTAAAAGCTAAGCACCAAGTACCTTCAGAATTATTACAGCCTATCATGGTTCTCGAGTGGAAATGGGACCAAATTACCATAGATTTTGTAATGGCCATACCTTTGACACCGAGTAAGAAATATGCAGTGTGGGTCGTAGTTGATCGATTGACAAAGTTGGCTCACTTTATCCCGGTATGTACCGACTACTCATTTGAAAGATTGGTCGAGCTATATATTTCTAAAATTGTGAGACTTTACGAAATACCCTTATTGATCATATCAGATAGAGATCCGAGGTTTACCTCGCAATTTTGGAAAAAGTTGCAAGTAGCCTTGGGCACGAGATTGAATTTTAGTGCTGCCTTTCATCCACAAATCGATGGCCAATCCAAGAGAGTGATTCAAGCCTTGGAAGACATGTTGAGATGTTGCGTTCTAGAATTCCAAGGTAGTTGGGAAAGTACTTACCCTTGGTTGAGTTTACGTATAACAATAGTTTTCAAATGAGTTTAAAAATGGCACCCTATGAAGCCTTGTACGGCCTGAAGTGTTGAACTCCCTTGTATTGGATAGAACTCAAGGAAAATCAAATGCACGGGGTTGATTTGGTCAAGGAAACCGAATACAAAGTAAAAGTAAATAAATATTGTTTAAGAGCAGCATCGGATAGGCAAAAGTCTTATGCGGATTTGAAAAGAAAAGAAATTGAGTATCAAGTGGGCGACAAGGTATTTTTAAAAGTATCCCCATGTAGAAAGGTTCTAACATTCGGTGGGAAAGGCAAGTTGAGTCCTCGTTTCATAGGACCTTATGAAATCACTAAAAGGATAGGACCAGTAGCTTATCGGTTGGCTTTACTGCCTGAGTTGGAAAGGATCCATGATGTATTCCACGTGTCTATGTTGCGCCATTATAGATCAGACCCCTCACATGTAATTTCACCGGAAGAGGTTGAGATTCAACCAGACATGACTTATGGTGAAGAGCCAATCAAGATTTTAGCTCAGGAAATCAAACAATTGAGCAACAAGAACATCACCTTAGTGAAAGTGTTATGGCATAGACATGGGTTTGAGGAGGCTACGTGGGAGCCCGAGGAGGCCATGAGAAACCAATATCCGCACTTGTTTACTGGTAAGATTTTTGGAGACGAAAATCCCTAAAGGGGAGAATTGTAACATCCCGAATTAGGGCCTAAATGAAAAAGTGGTTTTGAAACCACAAATTTGAGGTAGAAATATCTCTATTAATAAAGTTTTAAGGTCTACTGTGTGATCTAATAACTGTGTGAAAATATCAACGAGAAATTTTACCGATAAGGTGTCCAATTGAGTTATTAGGACTAAATTGTAATAAGTGAAAAACATGTGTTCTAGTTAATTTATGGGGCTTAAATGTGATGGGATTTGAAATTGAAGTCCTTAGTTAGTAATTAAACCATTATTTGTTGTTATGGACAAAAATGAACATAGGAGGGATAAAATATCAAGGTTTTAATGGAAGGGCATTTTGGTCCATTGGTTATTAAAAGAATTAAAAGGGAAAAATAGTCAAAAATTATGTCCATCTTCATCCTTCTTGGTCAAAAATCACAAGAAGCCATAGCTAGGGTTTCTTTCATCTTTCAAGCTCAAAGTAAGTGCATCTTAGCCCCATTTTTAAGGTTCTTTATATTTTTTAAATCCTCGTAGCTCGATTTAGCTATTTCTACCCTTAATTTGAACTAGGGTTCATGTTCAAAAATATACCAATGAATGGCATGCTTGTGCTTTGATGTCTAATGGAAGAATAAGGAGGTTTGAGGTGTGATAAACAACTTTTACTAGGTGGTTTTTGGTGAAATTGATAAAAAGGACCTAATTGTAAAATTTAAAAAAATTGTGTAAATGTGTGAATAAATTAAAATTGTGGGTTGGTATAAGAGAGAAAATGATTCGGCTAGGCTGAATAATGAGAGAAAAATGGGTACTTTTCATTTTACGAGCCTAAGGGCAATTTTGTAATTTTGTGAAACTTTAGGGGCAAAATTGTAACTTTACCATAGTGTGATTTTTTGGACTGAATTGAATAGTGCATGTATTAAACGAGTTAAATGTGTTATTTTAGATCAAGAGAAACGAAGAATAGACCTTGACCAAGGAAAAGGCAAGGTTATAGATTAAATCGCAAATAGTCACATTTTACACCGAGGTAAGTTGTGTGTAAGTAATTCAACAATTCTATTATTATTGCGTTTAATAATTGATATTCTATTATATATGTATGATTGCCCTAATGAAATTAGCTTGTGACAATTTAATGAAAGTTTGGTGATAGCCTTATATCTCAAAAGTCTCGGGTGACCCAGAGGAATGCTTAGGATTCTGATATCATGACACCACGATTAACGAGAGCTAGCGTAAGACCATGTCTAGGACATGGCATCAGCGTTGATACGTGTACCCGTGTAAGACCATATCTATGATATGGCATCGACATTGGCATATGATTTCATGTAAGACCATATTTGGGATATGGCGTTGATATGAGATTTCATGCAAGACCATGTCTAGGACATGGCATCGATATGAGGTCCCATGTAAGACCATGTCTGGGATATGGCATCGGCACCGACATGAGACTTCGTATAAAACCATATCTGCGATATGGCATCGATATGTAGGCCCATGTAAGACCATGTCGGGGACATGGCTTTGGCATTCTATTTGGTGTATGATGATTCCGAATGTCCTTTAGTATTCCAAGTAATCCAATGGGCCATTCAAGATTATGACTAAGAAGTGGGGAAGAATGGGTAAGAATGTATAGTATAGGTAAGTACGTAAACCTCGTGAGTATTGGACTCGATTCATATTGAGAAATTGGTATGGGTATGAAATAGCAAGATAAGTTGATGTTCAAATACACTTATTATAAATTCTCAATATGATTATTATGTGTAATATGATAAAGCGGTGGTAAATGGATAGTATGTTTAGTCCATAAGTTTCATGACTTATGTTTTTTATTATTTGCACATGACTAACTAAGCTATATGCTTACCTCTTTCTCTCTTTTCCTTTTTCTTTTACTGATCGTGATTTTCTGTGATAACTTTCATAAATTTTTAATTAATCGTTCTTGAAACTAACTATTATCACGACGTAGGCAAGTGTACCTATCGAACAGTAGTATAGATTTAGCAAGATCGAATTGTCAAACCCAAAGGAACTAAAAGTACTAGTATTAACTGTCTTTTTATTATCTAGCCTAAAAATAAAAGGGTTTGTTTTAATTAACTAATTAACTAAACTAAGAAATCACAGAAAATAGAAGTGGGGAATTACTTTTGGAAAAACGAATGATTTAAGACAATACCCAAGGAAAAATCCACCTAGACTTCACTTGTTATTTTGACTCCGAATTGGACGATTTATTTATTTAACTTGTTCCGTAGAAATCCCTGAGTTATGTTATTATCCCTATTTAAGACTAATAACGTCTAACCTTAGGTTGAATAATTGAAATCTCATTCTAATTAACACCCTAAGGTTGCATTAACTTGATCTATGGATCCCCCTATTAGGTTTCACCCTAATCCAGCAAAATCTTGTCACCCTATCTCTAGGCGCGCAATCAACTCCACTTAATTATGACAAAGTTACTCTTAGAAAGGTACTATTCATCCTCCAAATAAGAGCATTAACTTGAATCAATATCCTGAAATATTAAAACAAGAATTAAGAACACATAATTAAGAACAAGTTAAATATTTATCATACAATTCAGAAAATAATAACAAGATTCGTCTTAGGTTTCATTCCCCTTAGGTATTTAGGGGTTTTAGTTCATAACTAAATAGGAAAACATCTCAGAAGAATAATGAATACAAAACATAAAGAAAACCCAAAACTCTTGAAGGGAAATTAAGGAGAGATCTTCAGTCTTGATGATGAATCCGGCTTCTGAGATGGATCAATCGACTTTCTTGGAGTAATTCCTTGCTCCCTACTCTCCGTCTCCCTTTTAGTCCTCCTTTAGGGTGTTTAAAGAGGATTTAGAATACCTAAAAGCCCACAAACTTGCCCTTTTTCTAATAGAACTTAACTAGGGCTCAGCAGGGACACGCCCGTGTGCGATTACTTCAGGTCATGGTCAAGGCTGAGAGATCAACACGCCCGTGCTGAGGTTGTTTTAGGCCGTGGTTGAGCCTGTTAGAATGGCACGGGCATGTGTTCTGCCCGTGTGAGGAAGTCCAGGCCGTGTTGTTTTCTCACAGCTGCCCATTTTCTCCGTTTTTGGCCCGTTTCTTGTTCTTTTTGCTCTCCTATGCTCACCTAAGTATAAAACATGAAATTAAAGGATTAGGAGCATCAAATTCACCAAATCTAAGGAGAAATCATTCATAAATGTTTTAAGCATGGGATAAAAATATGTATAAATTACGGTTTATCAAATACCCCCACACTTAAGCGTTTGCTTGTCCTCAAGCAAAATCCTTAATTCACAATTAAGAATTCCTTTTTCTCAACTTATAATTCCTATGAATAATATCTCAAACTAATCTATAAATAATCATACATTAAGAATTCAACTAGAAGAACATTAAAGTTTCAAACATTCCAAGTTGAGCATTTAATCATGAAAAATATAGGCATCTCCCCTTATTTAAATAAACACCTTTAATTTAAAATCTCACAAAGTTTAACATCCTCACTAAAGATTCACTCAAATCACTCAAAATGTTTAAGGATAATGAACATAGCACTCAACAGTCAATATGAAAAGTTATTACCATAGGCTTGCATGAAAATCAAATCTCCACCACTATAAATTGAGATGAAACATCAATCAAGAGGTCTTTAGAGGGTTGTAAAAAGGCTTGGTTAGGGGGTGTGGCCACAAGCTGAAAGAAAAGGTAGAATCGAGATTGAATTGAAAAATTACTTAACTAGAAAAATATTTAATCGTCACTTGCATACAACAGAGCTTCTTCTCAGAATATGGAATTTAAATACTTTAGCTCAAAAACAAAAGGTCACTACTAATATGTATATATTTTTTTTTCTTTTTTTTTTAGAACAAGTTAAATAACATAGGCTAACTATTAAGAACAAGACATAGCCAAGCAATTTATTCAAATCAAATCTCGACAAAAATAGAGATCAAATTAATTGAGGGGATTTCAACAATAATGAGTTAAGGGTTAATATTGGGGATAAATCAAGGAATGGCTTGTTAGGCTCAAAGGGGTTTACTAAGGGTTAATTGTGAAGGTAGGCTTTTCATGGCATGAGTGAGTTAATCCTAAGTGCCTCTATCATCTTGACATATCAAATCAAATGATGTGGTCTTGACATGTATAATCAAGCAAGTTCTAGAATAACAATTCAATATTGGTGCACTCAAGCAATAATAAAAGTGAGCATGAAAGAAATAATATATGCTCTTTAAAGGCTCAAAATCTCACAAAAAATTTAGCTTTTTTAATGTTCAAAACTGTAGATTTCAATTTAAGGTAATACCTAAACTTGGGAAAACATCCTAAAATTTTAACTTCTCAAAAATCAACTTATCATGCTTAATTCTCTAATGTCTTAAAGTTTAAATAATCAATGCATGAATGTTATGTTTTAAAAATCATAATTTAATCAAAATTCATCCTAAAAATGATATGAAAGATTCACAAGAGAACAAGACAAAATTCAGGGATTTTTCTGATAGTGATATAATTTACCCCCCACACTTAAGATGTACATCGACCTCAATGTACAAAGATAAAGTTAGTGGTAATTGTAGATAAAATATCATAAGATAGGGAGGGAAGTGAAACTTCCTGAATGTTAAATGAATGAACTCCCAAGTTTGGAGTTATGTAGAGTGGAGGAGGATACTCCGGTGGTGGTTGAGGTTGGGTTCCACAAGTGCTGCGCCAAAGGAATATTATATCTCGTAGTCGAGTAGGGCATGGCAATCGTGGAGAACCTTTTCCAGTGGAGTTTGAAGTTCCTAAGTAATTGTGAGCTTTGTAGCTCTTTATAACTGTGATAAAATCAGGAACTTTTTAAGGGATATAAGGAAGAATAATTACTCATAAAGAATTAGCTGAAATTAAAATTTGTTTATAAATCCTAAAAATAAAATAGCAGCAAAAAGGAAATAAAATGATAAGTTAAAAGTGGAAATAATAAGAAAAATGACAAATAAAAATAGAAAAATAAAGATAAAATAAAATAACATATTTAAATATCCTCATCGCCGGATGGTTCGCGAGGTGGTGGTGGCGATGAAATGTGGAGGTGCTGACAAATCTACTGTAGAGTAGCATCAATGTTATCAAATCGCTGAAAATGCTGCTGCTCAAATCGAGTGAGGCACTCAAAGATGTCAGAATATTAAGCCGCCGTATGAACTAGCTGATAGATGGGTGGTAGCTAAGACGGTAGATCCTCGTGTCGTGGAGGGACATCAACAGTAATGTCCTCAGGAGCCTCCTCCTCGGTTGATTGGGCGAGACGATATTGAGGTGGGTAGGTTCCACGATGCTTTTCGATCATCCTCATACTTAGAATGCCCGAGATGACTTGTGGAGACATCTGACCAATGAGGGTAAGGGATGATTCTTATGCCGCGGTGTTGAAGAGCCCAAAGACTCGAGCCAGTTGAGTCACGTGGGGGCCAATGGAGATGGCCCCCTTCCGATGTCACTCCATCTGATGGCGAATGGAAAGGGCGATGAAATAGGCGAGGTCAAAGACGTGCCCGTGCGACATACACCATAAGAAGTAGACGTCGTGGCTGTTTAAGACACTAGTGCTCTCTCTTCGCCCATCAAAGTGTGAGATAAAATAGAATGTAGGTACCTCAAGGACGGAGGGAGAGCTGATGCCTTGGAGCGACTGGGGTCGTAGGTGGTCGAGTGTGGTACTAAAGCGTCCCAGCACTGTGAAGGAGAATGATGGATGTGGCAATTGAGAGTGTCGAGGTCGTTCTCCTCCATGAACTCCTCCGTATATAAGCCTAGTGCGATGCCAAACTCGAGGACGCTCAAGTGGCGTACTAAACTGCCAAGCCTAAATTGGACCGTTCCTGGATCATCATAGTTGGTCATCACGGTCTGAAGATGAAATGCTGAGCAGAGTTCCATCGTCGGCTCGAGATACGTCAGTTTGACGATCTCAAAGAAAAGCCTCTAGAGGTCGGTGGTAAGGAGAGCCCGAATCGCATCAGCCAGTTGGAATTATTCTAGCGCGACCCAGTCGATGCAGCGGCCCACACTTAAGGGTCGAGCTCGAAGTATCTGGAAAAGTTCTTCTTGGGGTCCAATGGGAAACTGCAGGAAGGGATGGCGAATTCCAGCGGTAGTACCCGAGGAAGATGACACTCCCTTCCTTTTCTTTGAAGTGGGGACAGCGACTTTCTTTCCACGTGAAGATGACATAGTATACCTGCAAGCAAAACCATTATTCCGTCTTGATGAACGGACCAAGTAAAACGTAAATAGATTCAAAAAGGAAAAAGTCATAAATAATTTTAGCCACAACTACTAACACTAATAAACCTATCCAAAACAATAAATTTTATGACATAATGTCGCGGCATTAGTATGAATATCAAAATGGCAAAGAACTCTATGGAAATGTAAAAAGCATGAATGTATCACAATGCATGAATTATAATGGCAAAGAATAATAAGCAAGTGAGAACTATGAATATTGACTTAGAATAGGTAAATGGGGCTTGATAAATCATGAAATAATAATAAAATATTTTCACATGGAATAAATGATAACTAATCTAAAAATGAAATTTGAATGATAGCAAAATGGAAATAGTGTGAGATAAATGAAGATTATTATGATAAATAGCATTAGAAATAAGTAAAATTAAAGAGAAAAGAGTAAACAAACGCTAAAAAGAGGAGTTTGGGCGTCAAAGGTGGAGTTGGATGTGGCACACGGGCGTGGTAGGGAGGCCGTGTGGAGTTGCAGCGGCTAGGGTTAGAGATTTTAGGTGAGGAAGATGATGAATAGTGAGGGGTTTTTATAGATTTTGGGGCACACGGCCAGGGGACACGCTTGTATGCCCTAATTTTAGCCCGTGTGTTTCGCTTTTTTCGAATTTCGACACCTCTAACATATAGCCCACGCCCGTGTTCCTTGGGCGTGTTGATGTACATGGTCGTGTCTAGCTTCATGCGCTTCTCCCACGCCCGTGTATGAAGGCCCACGCCCGTGTTAATTTGACAGGTTCGACCACGGGTGCTAGACACGAGTGTGCAACTATTTTCTCAAGTTCAACCATGGTTCTAAGACACGGGCGTGTCGCACCCCCGTGTTGTTTTGGCAGGATTGCCCACGGCCATGTTGCACGGCCGTGGCCATTTATAGCAACCCGTGTTTGGGAAAAATCCTTGCCCTGTTTCCACACTATCTTAAGCACGCTTGTGTGCTTGGCCGTGTGAGTGTAGTAAACCTGTATTCAAGAGCTCAGTTAGTAAGTTAGGTGTTAAACACTAGTATTTAAAGAAGTTAATACCGTTAGTGCTCGAGTTGCCTCCCAATAAGCACTTATTTATAGTCTAAGCTCGACTTACCTCTCCATTGAATGGTCATGGTGGTTCGAGGAGTTTACACTCCTCATTCCTGCTATTAATCTCATCAAAATAAGGTTTTAGGCGGGTATTGTTTACCTTAAAAGTGCCAAATTTGGGATGACTTACCTCGACTGTACCGAATGGGAAAATACTAAGTACCGTAAGAGGAATTTCTTCATTCGGTTTGGTAGTGGCAATGTGAGGATCTGCAGCATTTAATAAAACTTTATCTCCAACCTTAAGTTGATTTGGTGCGGTAATGAGCTCGTTCTGGCATAGTTTTGGTTTATCATGTGTTCTGGATTTATGTGTTCGCCATTCATCTAGCTCATCGATTTGTAGCCTTCGTTCTTCATGAATAGGTCCTCTATTGTTGCTTGAACATGGCTCATGTACGTCTTTCGAACTCATTTCCTGCAAAGTAGGTTGTACCATATTGTCAGTTTTAGTAGAATGGTTAATACAATCACCTTCAATTTTTGATGTGTTGCCAGAATTGCGAGCTTGAAGGGTGATTGTTTTGTCTCCCACACGAAGTGTGAGTTCACCTGTGCCAACATCAATATTCGTTCTAGCAGTTGCTAAAAAGGGTCTTTCTAAAATCAAAGGAGTGTTACTATCCTCCTCTATGTATAGAACAACGAAATCAACTGGGAATATAAATTTATCAATTTTAACAAGTACATCTTCAATAATACCCCTAGGGAATCTGATAGTTTTATCTGCTAATTGAATGCTCATCCTAGTTTGTTTCAGTTTCCCAAGATCTAGTTGCTTAAACATTTTGTAAGGCATAACGTTGATGCTAGCCCCTAAATCAGCCAATGCATTATTAACATCTAAGCTACCAATTAGGCAAGGAATTGTAAAACTCCCTAGATCTTTTAATTTGTTGGGTAGCTTATTCTGTAGAATAGCTGAGCAAACTGCGTTTAGCTCCACATGCGACGCCTCGTCCAACTTCCGCTTATTTACTAGGAGCTCTTTTAAAAACTTCATTGCGTTTGGCATCTGCGAAAAAGCTTCAATAAACGGTAAGTTGATATGTAATTTCTTTAAAAGTTTAAAGAATTTACCAAATTGGTCATCTGAGCGGTCTTTCCTTGTCGCATTAGGGTATGGCACACGAGGTTTATAATCTACACTTACCAATTTCTGTTTGGTGTGACTTACCTCACCTTTACCCTTGCTTACCACAGTTTCTTGCTTTGGTTCTAGTTCAGATGTAACTAACCCTTCCTCATTTCTAATGTTGATTGCATTGATTTGTTCTCTTGGGTTAGGTTCAGTATTACTTGGCAAGCTACCTTGTGGTCGTTCAGAAATTAATTTGGATAGCTGGCCTATCCGAGTTTCGAGCCCTTGGATCGACGCTTGTTGATTTTTAAGTGCCATCTCAGTATTCTGGAAATGAGTTTCTGACATCGAGATGAATTTGGATAGCATCTCCTCAAGGTTTGATTTTTTATCTTGTTGGTAAGATGGTTGTTGGAAGCCTGAGGGTGGTGGTGGTCTTTGATTCCCTTGACCACCCCTTGAGAAATTTGGGTGGTTCCTCCAACCTGTATTATAGGTATTACTGTATGGGTTATTTTGAGATCTAGAGTTATTGTTACCCATACAGTGGACTTGTTCCTCTTCGGTTGTAGGATTGAAGGGTTGATATTCTGTATGTATTCCTCCCTCATTTGATCACACCTTATCACTGGATGTACTTGCATAGAACCAAGTAAACCATCAATCTTTTTGTTTAGAAGTTCTACTTGATTTGACAGCATAGTGATCGAATCGACGTTATAAGCGCCTGCTGTTTTGGTTGGCTTAGTCCTCATGACTTGCCACTGATAATTATTCAGTGACAACTCTTCTATAAATTCATAAGCATCTTCAGGTGTTTTATTATTGATAGTCTCACCAGCGGCAGCATCAACCATTTGTCTAGTCGAGGGATTCAGGCCATTGTGGAATGTTTGAACCTATAGCCAAGTGGTAACCCATGGTGAGGGCATCTTCTTAAATGGTCCTTGTATCTCTCCTATGCATCATAGAGTGTCTTTAAATCCATCCACACAAAGGAAGAAATATCATTACGTAATTTCACCGTTTTGGCCGGTGGAAAATACTTTAATAGAAACTTTTCAGTCATTTGTTCCCAAGTAGTGATTGACCCTCGTGGTAACGAGTTCAACCACTGTTTATCTTTGTTTCTCAACGAAAAAGGGAATAACTGAGGACGAATGGAATCATCAGAAATGCCATTAATTTTAAATGTGTCGTAAAACTCCAGAAAATTTGCCAAGTGAGTGTTGGGATCCTCATCCTGCAAACCATCAAACTGAACAAATTGTTATATCATTTGAATTGTGTTAGGTTTCAGTTCAAAATTATTTGCAGCAATAGCAAGCCTAACTATACATGACTCGGTTCCTATTAAATTAGGTTTAGCATTATCATATATAGTACGAGGAGCAGGATTCTGATTTACTAGATAAGCAGCAACCGCAGAAGGTATCAGATTTTTCTGATTTTCAGCCATCTCCTTGGTTGTATTTGGAATATCGTCCTCTTGCTCTCCTTCTGTGTATCTTAGGCTTCGCCTTATTTCTCGTCGGTTTCTGTGAGCTGTGAGATCAATTTCTTCGTCAAAAAGTAATGGTCCCGATGGGTTTCTTCTAGCCATAAACTATAAGAACCTGCCAGAGGAAAGAAAAAGAAAATTTAGTAATCGAAAACTAAACAAAAATTTAAATTGCAGTAAAAGTACATGGCTAAAGTAATAAAAATCGAGTGTTCCAAATATCTTAGTTCCCCGGCAATGGTGCCAAAAACTTGATTATGATTTTCCGTGATAAGTTTTATAAATTCATAATTAATCGTTCTTGAAACTAACTATTATCACGATGTAGGCAAGTGTACCTATCGAACAGTAGTATAGCTTTAGCAAGATCGGATTGTTGAACCCAAAAGAACTAAAAGTACTAGTATTAACTGTCTTTTTACTATCTACCCTAAAAATAAAAGGGTTTGTTTTAATTAACTAATTAACTAAACTAAGAAATCACAAAAAATAGAAGTGGGGAATTACTTTTGGAAAAATGATTGATTTAAGACAATACCCAAGGAAAATTCCACCTAGACTTCACTTGTTATTTTGACTTCGAATCAGACAATTTATTCATTTAACTTGTTCTATAGAAATCCCTGAGTTATGTTATTATCCTTATTCAAGACTAATAACGTCTAACCCTAAGTTGAATAATTGAAATCTCTTTCTAATTAACACCCTAAGGTTACACTAACTTGATCTATGGATCCCCTTATTAGGTTTCACCCTAATCCAGCAAACTCTTGTCACCTTATCTCTAGGCGCGCAATCAACTCCGCCTAATTATGACAAAGTTACTCTTAGAAAGGGACTATTCATCCTCCAAATAAGAGCATTAACATGAATCAATATCCTGAAATATCGAAACAAGAATTAAGAACACATAATTAAGAACAAGTTAAATATTTATCATACAATTCAGAAAATAATAACAAGATCCGTATTAGGTTTCATTCCCCTTAGGTATTTAGGGGGTTTAGTTCATAACTAAATAGGAAAACATCTCAGAAGAATAATGAATACAAAACATAAAGAAAACCCAAAACTCTTGAAGGGAAATTGAGGAGAGATCTTCAGTCTTGATGATGAATCCGGCTTCTGAGATGGATCAATCGGCTTTCTTGGAGTAATTCCTTCCTCCCTACTCTCCGTCTCGATTTTAGTCCTCCTCTAGGGTGTTTAAATAGTCTTTAGAATGCCTAAAAGCCCTCAAACTTGCCCTTTTCCAAATAGAACTTCACTAGGGCTCGGCAGGGACACGCCTGTGTGCGATTACTTCAGGCCGTAGTCAAGGCTGAGAGATCAATACGCCCATGCTGAGGTTGTTTTAGGCCGTGGTCGAGCCTGTTAGAATGGCACGGGCGTGTGTTCTGCCCATGTGAGGAAGTTCAGGCCATTTTTTTTCCCACGTCAGCCTATTTTCTCTGTTTTTGGCCCGTTTCTTGTTCTTTTCGCTCTTTATGCTCACCTAAGTATAAAACATGAAATTAAAGGATTAAGAGCATCAAATTCACCAAATCTAAGGAGAAATCATTCATAAATGTGTTAAGCATGGGATAAAAATATATATAAATTACGGTTTATCATTTAGCATCGTCAAGCTAGCTTGGGGATCGTGAATGTTGGAGCTAGAGTCACACTATCAAAAAATCTTTTGGGGTATAATTGGCTTATTACATTTAAGTATGGCATGTATAGGGGACTTAGTATTTTGTTATATGTGTCATATTGGTTAGTCAAAGTGATGGCTCATTTTGGTATATTAATCCATTTTGTATATGGCCATGAAATATGGCTCATATTTATTATATGGTTGAAATCCCTAAATATTGATATATGCATGAGATGTGTTATTGCCTTTATGGTGTGTGCCAAAATGGTTGATAAAATGTGGAATTTATGCTTGATGGATACATGATGTCAATTGGCATGGTCACCATATCAATAAAAGTTAAGAAATGGATTAAATGAACTTAACAAGTCAAGGAGTCCCAGTTAGGTATACTGGATATGAATTTATCAAGCATGAGTTAAAGCCATGGATGTCTAAGTACTCCCTTTTTGCCATGATAATCACCATTGGCATATGAGTGTATGCAAGGGTTGCTAAGGGTGACAAGAGGGCTTGGAAAATAGCCTCAAAGTTGTCCACACGGGTAGGTACACGGGCATGTGTCTAGGCCGTGTGTGACACACGGTCAGCCCCATGGGCGTGTTGTCTGGCCGTGTGTCCCCTGCACCCTAGTGTGATAAATCAGTATGCATGGTAGTAAACGCACCAGCAGAGAAACGACCGTGTGTCTCAACTGTGTGGAGAATATAGCCTTAGGACATGGGCGTGTGCCTGGGTCGTGTGAAGTCTGCACCTTAAATGCGAAAATTAAATTCGCCACATGGCCTAGGACACGGGCGTGTGACTTGGCCGTGTGATCTTAAATTGATGCTGATGTCATAAACAGAGAGTTACACGGCCTGGAGACACGGGCGTGTCCTTGTGCCCACACGGGCGTGTGACCCTGTTT
The DNA here is from genome assembly GCA_025698475.1 of Gossypium anomalum. Classification (NCBI taxonomy): domain Eukaryota; kingdom Viridiplantae; phylum Streptophyta; class Magnoliopsida; order Malvales; family Malvaceae; genus Gossypium; species Gossypium anomalum. Next base: position 59,930,865 of record CM046961.1, read on the forward strand.
TATGAAATTTTTCTAAAGTTCACGGTGTAGTCCCGAACCACCCCCGATGTATTCTTTGGGACTTGTAGGCCTGTAACGCCCTGACGCCTGAGACCGACACCGGAATAGAGCTTGAGGTGTTACCGAACATAATTTATCAATTTAAGTACTTCGAATCATTTGTTTCTACATTCACAGCTTTCTAGCTATCTGCGTCACAGTTACAAGAAAAATCATATCTCGAGTTACGAAACTCAAAATCAAGATCCATAAATTTTCCCTAAATCTAGACTCATATATATATTTAATAATTTTTTTATATAATTTTTTGTTTGGCCGATTAGTGCAGTTTATTAGTTAAATTCTCCCCTATTTCAGGGTTCAACTTCTCTGACCTTTGTGTATTACGAATCAGATATATCTCTATAAAAAATTTCAATGACTATGAAGTTTGTTTCTATTAAAACTAAACTCAATAAGGAATCTGTACATGTAAAGAAAAACTTATAATTATTTTTTAAAAATTTATTATGAATTTTTAAAATCAGAACAGGGGATCCAAAAATCATTCTGGCCCTGTTTCACAAAAGTTTAAATATCTCATAAAATATAATTTATATTCCTTTTTTGTTCAATCCACATGAAAATAGACTCATTAAGCTTCAATTTCATAACTTACTCATCATTTATTTCCACTTATACTATTTTTAGTGATTTTTCAAATTCATGTCATTGCTGCAGCAATATTCTGTTTTAAGGCAAGTTTCACCTTTCCATGAATTTTTTTTTTTTTATGAACTAGATAACCTATTAAACTTCCATGATATCAAACATGATCTAATTAGCCATCACCATGACTTATCAATATCAAACATTTTCTCAACCAAACATGGCCATATCATAAAATTATTTACACAAAATAGGTATATTGCTATACATGCCATACTTAATTTTTACAAGCCATTTACCAATAGAAATCCTTCGGATAGTGTGATCGAAACTTCGACCTGTCCCGATTCCCGAGCTGACTTGTTCAAAACTACAATGAATGAAAAGGAGGGAGTAAGCATAAATGCTTAGTAAGTTCATATGCAAATAACAAGTAACATAACAATACAATTATACCAAACAACCTTAGCATGGCATCACCAAAACATATATCACATTTCTAAACATCATTCATCATCTTACCACTTTATCGTTGTTGTATCTATTTTCAACTCGAGGGTTAAGTACATACCTGTCCAAAGTGCCCATTTCACAACACTTACCAAAACGTCACTTGCATCTTAAGTGTTCTTCCATTTCATAGAAATTTTCACCCGTTGAACATATCGGAATATAACTCGAATACACGGATAATTTGCACATAAGTGCTACATATGTAATCAAGCAATCATGTAACCCGCCCATAAGTGAACTCGGACTCAACTCAACGAGCTCGGGTGTTCGCATCCATAAGTGAACTCGGACTCAACTCAACGAGTTCGGATGCCTAGTTACATCTCACGAACTCGAACTCAACTCAACGAGTTCGAATATTCGCATCCATAAGTGAACTCGGACTCAACTCAACGAGTTCGGATGCTCAACCATCCTAGTGACATGTCACTTGTATCCTAATCTATTCCTAAGGTTCAAACGGGATTTTCCTCAAACACATATCCTTGCCATCTTCTGTAAAATACCGAAACCAATACTCGGTAGCACTTTATATTTAACAAATAATAACATAATTTGCATTTCATTCGAAAATAACCACAAAGCATATATTTCATGATAAAAATCAGCATATCATATAATTAACATCAATAACTTAAAAATAACAATTATGCTACATTATTTACATATGAACTTACCTTGGTACCAAAATATAAAGATTTTGCAATTTAGTCCACAATCTTTTCTTTTCCTCGATCGCGACTTGATTCCCGTTTCTCTTGATCTATAATACCAAATTAATCTTATTTAATACATACATTCATCAAAACAGCATTTAATACAAACTTTGGTAAAATTACATTTTGCCCCTAAACTTTTGCATAATTACACTTTTGCCCCTAGGCTCGGGAATTAAACTTTTTTCCTTATTCTTATGTTTTATAACATGCTGATCACTTTTCCCTTCTATGGAAACATCAAATTCACACTCTAACATGTACTTATGACTATTAAGTATTTTTACCGATTATGCCCTTTTTACTCATTTTCACTCAAAACTGAGTAGCACAAGTTGTCTAACATAATTTAAAACCTCATATTCTATCATAAAACATCAAAATACACAAATTTCACCTATGGGTATTTTTCCAAATATAAACCCTAGGTTGAATTATTGCTAGCATAAGCTTAATCGAAACTCACGGATTCCAAAAACGTAAAGAACATTAAAAACGGGGCTTAGAATCACTTACTATGGAGCTTGGAAGCTTGAAACAAACCCTAGCTATGGAGAACCCTTGAAATTTCGTCCTAATGAAGAAGATGGACAAAAATTGGCTTTTAATTTTGTTTTTAATTCATTTTAATAACTAAATGACCAAAATGCCCTTACTACTAAACTTTCCAAAAATTCCTTCCATGTCCTAATTTTGTCCATGAACTTAAAATTGGTCAAATTGCTGTTTAAGACCTCCTAATTAATATTTCAATGCAATTTCATACTAAACACTTCTAGAATGCAAATTTTGCAACTTATTCGATTTAGTCCCTACTTTCAATTTAAACACTTTAGGCATAGAATTTCATCACGAAATTTTCACACAATCATGCAATCATATCATAATCATCAAAATAATTATAAAATAATTATTTCTATCTTGGATTTGTGGTGATGAAACCACTATTTTGATTAAGCCCTAATTTAGGATATTAAAAGGCCTGTAATAGGGACAAGTTGCATGTGTATGTACAATTTTGTATTCAAAAGAAAATTTTATGGCTTGGTTCTGTATGTATGTTTACGTTTTAGCTGATAATTCCCGATACCCATCCCGATGTTGGATTCGGGTAAGGGGTATTACAAATATACATCAACCATGTTAGTCATGTAAACACATATATAAACCAAGTCATGGATGAGCTCAACAATTAATCAAATTCCATATACATGTATCATCCATTTTAGATACCTATATACCAATTAATATCATTTTTCATGTAATTAATATGTATACCTATAATAATTCGTATCGAACTCATGTCTTACCGTATCAGAACATTGCCCGTCGAACCATTTAGAATATCGTTGGATACTCGGGATAGCTCACACATAGTGTGCTAAATTGTAATCCGTCAATTCCTATACACGTATGCTCATACAAGCATGAATCGGTATGCTCTCATGAGCTGTAAATCGGTAAGCTCATACGAGCTGTGAATCGGTAAGCTCTCACGAGTTGCAATCAGTAAGCTCATATGAGCTGAGAATCGGTAATCCCTAATGACATGTCATTTGTATCCTACGAATTTTTAAGGTTCGAATGGGGCTCGATAATCGTTGTACATTGTTGGATATGCGATCGGTATTTATACATGGAAATTATACAAATCACATACATATAACTCAATTAAAACATATAAATACTCAATTTAATTACATGAGTTTAACTCGACGAGTATACGTAGATACGGAGGCGATTAATTGGAAATTTTCTCTTCGCCTCGATCTAACTCCGTAGGAGGTCTGTCTTGATCTATATGGATATTCAATTTAATATATTTTTCATTCAATATAATTCAAAAAATATCTTTGGTAAAATTATCATTTTACCCTTATACTTTAATTCTTTGCAATTTAGTCCCTAGTTCATAAAAATGGAAATTTACACAATTTCACCACAATCCACTGTGGCCGAATATCAAATAGGTCCTTACCATGCACTATACTTCAATTATTTCACAAATTTACCATGTAATAATTCCTAATTTTCAATTTAGTCCCTATTTGACAATTTCACTAAAAATTCCTTTACAAAAGTTGTTTATCTAACAATAACCATTCATTTTCTATCGTCCAACTTCAAAAGTCAAAGCATGTTAATCATTGGTAAAACTCTAATAGTTTGACAGTTTCAAAAATTAGTCCCCGGGCTAGCTAGATTAAGCTACAACTTTCCCGAAAACATATAAATCATTCAAACGGGACAAAAATTCATACCTAATTGAGCATTCAAAGATGGCCAAACCTAGCTTCAAGAAAAATTACTTATTTTTGTTTGAAATTTTGGTTGAATAAAGAAGAAAAAGATGGTTATTTGGTTTTATTTAACTTATCTTTAATTACCTATTTACTTAATTAACCTTTAAAATTAATCATAATTACACGAAATACCAAGCCATCATATTCCACTATCATAATTATGGTCTAATTATCATATAAGGAATTTCACTGTAAAGTTCTACAGCTATTTAATACCTTTAGCTGCTAGAACTCAACTTTTGCACTTTACTCGATTTAGTCCTTTTTATCAAATTGAACATGTAAACGGTAAATTTTTTTAACGAAATTTTTATACAGTATTTCTATCATATTGTAGGTAATAAGATAATAATAAAATAAATTTTTTGACTTCAAATTTGTGGTCCTAAAACCAATGTTTCTGATTTCACTAAAAACGAGTTGTTACAGGACAACCACACCCCCGTAGTCGAACCATGACCAATTCACCATTGTTAGACCACCGTCGTTGCTGTTGCTGATGATCGACCTCTTCCTTTTTGCTTTATATTTCTCTTATCAATTTCCCTAGTGACTAAAATAGATATTTTATTTTATTTTATTCGATTACTTAGATTATCTAACCATCAATTTCACTCCATTTTTGTTCCTTCGATCATCTCGTAGTGAAACAAGTGTAAGTGATGTTTTGGGATTGAAAATCCTTCATATTAAAATTTTGTGACATGGTCAAATGGTATAGGGCCTAAATAATTTGTAATTTATTTTTATTATTTCGAAAATCATTAGTACTAATATGATCTTGTGTTAACATGAAAGACCAATTAACAATCCTCTCAGAAATCAATAGTGAAACATTGCGAGAGTGACGAATTCAAGCATTCGAATTGAGGGTATGTATTGGTGAGATTTTCACATTAAATCTCATAATAAAAGACGTATTATTCGAATGGATCATGACTAAAATGGGTTAATCGTGTGTTTAGATTTGCGATCAAGACTAGATCTAAACGAAACTTCTATAGTGGAGCAAATGGTTTGGATCTACATAAAGGTGTGGGATTTAACTCTTGTTTTAAGTGAAGTTTAATATTACTATTTAATTAAAATGTTATTTAATAAATTCATGTGTGAGTACCTTACGTACTCATGTGGAGTTGAAAAACTCAATCGAGGAGGAAACCAAGTAAGTGAACTAAACTATTAAGTGTTGGGAAAATCAATGATTTGTGATATGTGATGTATGTAATGTTGATCTCAACTCTATATTATGTGATTTGTGGTTATATTGATATTTGATGATCTAAACTTGCGTTATATGTGTATGAGTATGCTAAGATCCATGTTTTAATATAAATATGTATATTAAAGCATGCCAAAGTGAAAACTATGTGATATGAGAAAATGTGAGCATGATACATGAATATGTGTAAAAATTGAGAAATATGAGTTATGAGCTTGAATATGTGAAAAATGTGAAAAGTGAAACATATGTGTTAAATGGCCATATTACTTTCATGGGGTGGATTTGTGAAAGGAGGAAGCTATGTGGCAGTTTAACTACAATTATGTGGCTGTTATCGGCAATTATGTGGTGGCTTGTCCACGATGTGCTATGTGACCATTCATCGGTATCTATGTGGTGGCTTGTCAACAAATTGGTGTGTCATTGAATGGATGAGTTATGGGGAGCTCAATATTGGTGTATAGCGAAGATTGGTAGGAAATCCTATAATTGTGCATTGTCCATAAGCATGTCATGTTTTGATTCAATAAATGCAATAATATTTGAATTCAATGAAAGATTCCTTGTGATATTTTGATGTGTTATGTTATGTGTTAAAATAAGTGTTTGTGTTGATCTCACACTAAGTTTTTTTCAAAGCTCACCCAAGATTTTCGTGCATCTCAGGTAATCCTCGTACTTAAGGCTCGTATTTGGATCTTTGGAGAGGTTCTCGGTATAATATGTTTTTTTGGTTAAGGATTTTGGAAACGGTTTTGTAACGCCTCAAAAATCTCGAAACCCAAAAATCTCAAAATCGTAAATTTTTCTTTTTGTGCTTAGCAATCCCGGTTAAGTGTTAATTACGCGTTGGTAGGTCTTGGTCAAGGTTTGAGTTAGAATTTAGAGGTAGAAGAAATTAAAGTTTAATAATTAAAAGGGCCCTGTTGGCAACTAGTTGGGCTTTTAAATAAAGATACGAGAAAATGGCATAAAAAAGCCTTGTGGTGGAGTGGCTAAGTGACGCCACTTAGAGTGTAGGGAGGTGGCGTTAGTGGCTAGCAAGGAGATCTTAGGTTCGAATCCTAGCTTAGTATTTTTAGGAGTTTAATTTTGGCCTTCTAGAAGGTTGGAAGTGGCGTAAAGATGGACTCTAAGGGGAGTGCTTAGGAGAGAAAATTAAGGAAAGGATCAAGGGGTTATCAAGGAGCAAAATGAGGAGATGAGAGGGGAAAGTGATGGAGCCGATTGAGGAACTGAGGGCCAGGCAATTCGGCTATAGGGTTATAAAGTAGTACCGAATGCAGGGTTTCCAGGCTAGTGCCGAATTTCCTTTACCCTGTTATCGAAAACCCTTTTGTTTTCTTCCTTTTCTTTCTGTCAATTTCTCCAAAAGTCGAAAACCCTTGTTCTCCTTTTATTTTTCTTGTGCCGATTTCTTTGTTTCACTTTTGGGTTTAGCCGATTCTTTTTCCTCTCTCCCTTAGTGTCGAATAAGCAATTGTGCCATTCAGTTCTCTAGAGCCGAATACTCTTTGATCGAATCTAGTGTAAGTGTTACTCTTCCAATCGATTTTCTTTGCTAAGTATCGAATAATGTTCCTTACTCTTTCTAATTGACTGTGGTAAGGAATTAGTATCGGATCTCGGATCTTAGCTCTCTGCCAAAATTTCTCTTTATGTGTTTGTGATCCTGGTAAGTATTCATCTCCCATTTGCTAAAGTGGCCGATTGTTCATAGTTAAGGTAAGGGGACTTGTGTTGGATACGAGTCACCTATTATTCTATTTTAATAGTTAAGATTGGTGCAGATTTGAGAGTTGATTGTGGTTAGGGATTTAAGAAGGGGTTGTTATACTTATCGCGCAAGGTTTAGGGCTAAGGAGATCGCATCACGCTTGCTTACCAGGTGTGTATATACACTGTACACATACTATGAATTGACAAAAGCTAAAATGCCAAAATGCCGAAAATATGGCTACGGTAGTCTTGCTAGTGTGTGAATACTCGTAAGGGGGGACTGGTAGGTTGCCTAAGGCCTATTGGTGATTCCATGGACTTGGGTTGTGAATAGGTCAAGTGGGCCGAAATGGGCTAAATGGGCCCAATAGGCTGTTGGGCCCATAATAGGCAAAATTTGATAAGTGATGCTATGTGATAGGAAATTTGTATGTGAGCATGTATATAATGTAGTTTGGGCCGGATGGGCCATATAAATGAGATTGGGCCGAATGGGCCACATGAACATGAATTGGGCCTAATGGGCCATATGAACGTGAATTGGGCCTGATGGGCCATATGTATAAGATTGGGCTAAGAGGGCCATATGCATGTATGTAGGGGTTTTGGGCCTAGTATATGATAACCACATAAAACTTAATTAATATATTGGAACCATGGACAAGTCATAGAGTTAAGGTGTGGCAACGGGTATATGCATGTCTAGGATTGGATCTAGGGAGAGCTTGGTACTTAAGCGGTCTTAATGACCCACCTCCTCTTCTCTAGCATTCTACCTGGTACATCGTATTCATTCATCTTAGCTCACAGGATTTGTTAACGGGCAAAGGTAAGCAAAAACCAGTAATAAAAGAGAATTATTGAAATGCCACTAAGGGCAAAAATGACTAAAATACCCCTATGTGTTGAGTGTAAGATTTATGTTTGCTACATGCTTCCATATGTATTCATATGATATTCTGTTTAGGTTGCATATGGGTTGGGAATTATGGAATGGAGGGAGTATGTGAGGGTCGCATGGTTGCTTGACAACCGTGGATCCACCGACGGCTTTTAAGCCAAATACGTGATTGGAAGCTTGCAAGCAACTTGGGTAGTTCCGCAACCGGGCTACCATTGATGTGTATCGGTTATGTTGGTCGATATTTATATCCTCCTAGGTTGTGAAAAGGGGGACGGAGCAAAAGTGTACCGGTTGGATTATTGGGGTGGGTTGCACTGCATTGCATTGCATGTTTAATGATGATGACTTTTGAATGATTGTTTTCGTCGAGGGTTGTACACATTGAGTTTGCGAAAACTCACCCCCTCTTTTATTTTATTTTCAGGTGATGCTCAGTAGAAGGTTCAATGTTTGGAGGGACTCTAGGTGGCTAGCTAGCAAGATAATTTGGACTTGTTTTTCTTTCTAAAGCTTATCAGTTTCTATGTTATTAAGTACTTTTCAAATCAGATTGTACAAGGGCTTTCACTTTATTATTATTTGGATTATTATTTTTATGTGATGCAATTATAAGAAGTTGAACATGATTTCTTAAACTATAGTATGACTTTTCTACGTTTCCGCAACTACATTTTAAAATGACATGTTTTAATAAAATCATATATTTTAAACAAGTGATTGAAAGGAGTTTTTTTAAGGATAGTTAAGGTTTCTTTTGTTTTAAGAAGGGTTTTCAATAAAAACACAGTTTTCGTTAAAACCCTTCAATGTGATGCGCCAGATTCAGCCATAACGTCCAAGTCGAGTTTGGGGTGTTACATTTAGTAGTATCAGAGCCCAGGTTACAAAACTCGTGCTGTGAATTGGGCCTTATTACTTGGATCTTTTTGTGTTAAAAAAAATTTACAATGTTTTAGGAAAAGGGAAGTCTTGCTGAGCGGCACACCGAGTCTCCGACGTCAAACCAAGTAAGTACTTTTATTCTTAAATATTGTCTAAATTATTATACAATAGTTAGTTAGAGGTGTGACAACCTAAATTAGGGCCTAATCAGAATGGTGGTTTCGTGACCACAAATCCAAGATAGAAATAATTATTTTATGATTATTTTGAGGTTTATGATATGATTTCATGATTTCGTGAAAATTTCGTGATGAAATTCTATGCATTGAGCGCTTAAGTTGAGATTAGGGACTAAACCGAATAAATTGCAAAACTCGTGTTTTAGAAGTTTTTAGTATGAAATTGCTTTGGGATATTAATTAGGAGGTCTTAAATAGCAACTTGACCAATTCCTAAGTTATGGACAAAAGTGGGACATGGAGGGAATTTTTGGAAAGTTTAGTTGTAAGGGCATTTTGGTCATTTGAATATTAAATGAAATAAAATGGGAAAAATAACACAAAATTGGCCATCATCTTCATTAGTTGCTGCCGAAATTTGCTCTCCTCCATAGCTTGGGTTTCTTCAACTTTCAAGCTTCATAGTAAGTGATTTCAAGCCCCGTTTTTAATGTTCTTTACATTTTTGAAATCCTCGTAGCTCGGTTTACCTATTTCTACCATTATTTCGAGTTAGGGTTTATGTTTAAAAATTTACCCATGAATGATAGGCATCTATTTTGATGTTTTATGGTAGAATATGAATGTTTGAAGTTAGGAGAACGATCTTTTCTAAGCGATTTTTAGCGAAAACGAGCAAAACGGCATAATCGATAAAAATACCTATTGTTCATAACTACGTGTTAGAGTGAGAATTTGATGTTGCCATAGAAGAGAAAAATGATCAGCATGTTATTAAACATAAGAATAAGTGCTGAAATTAAATTTTCGAGCCTTGGGGCAAAATCATAATTTTGTAAAAGTTAGGGGGCAAAAATGTAATTTTTGTATAATGTGATTTTTGGATTGAAATAAATAGTTCAGGTGTTAAATGAGCTAAATGTGTTGTTATAGATCAAGAAAGTCGTGGAATAGACCTCGAACGGGGGAAGGAAAAAGTTTTGGACTAAATTGCAAAATTCCCATATTTTGCACCGAGGTAAGTTTGTATGTAAATAATACAATAATTTCATTTACATTTTTATATTTCAACCTACATTATATATATTAGCTAATGTTGAAGCATAAATAGACTATTGGAAGAATGGAAATAAGTAATATAGAGAGAAATCCCGGTTGAACATTCGGAAAGATCGAATAAAATACATGGAGCATAGCTAGGTCACATGTATGGTGCTGAGTGCACATCATGTGTAAAAAAAAGCTACGAGATACTATGTGGTAGCTAGGTGTCATGTGTGATACGGGATGTATCCCATGTAGACAAGAGAGCTACGGGAGAGATAAATGTGGCTAGGTCGCATGTGTGATCCCAAGTGTAGGAGACCATGTGGACAAGAGAGCTACGTAATAAATTGGCTAGGTCACATGGGTGGTACTAAGTGTTCACCATGTGTACAAGAGAGCCGAATTATATGAAATATGATGGTGGAGCTGTGTGCTGAAACCATCAAGTATCGGAATTGATCCGAATTGTTCAACGGGATGGCTTTACGTGACATTGTAATTATGGACCTATACTTGTGATGTATGAAATGTGCTGAAAATGATTTGTGATATATATATATATATATATAAGTTAAAATGAGGTTAATACAAAGAAAGTGTGAAAGAGTGAATTAGCACTAAAACTGTTGTGGGACAGTAGCAGTAACATGATTTTGAAATATCACCAAAAATAGTAATAATTTAATTAGCGGCTGAATGAGATGTGAAATTAAAGCTTAATGAGCCTATTTTCATATAAAAGAAACGGAGCAAGTAAAGGAATTCTATATTTTGAGATATTTATAATTGTGTGTGACTTGCTCAGAATGACTATGTGATCCCCTACTCCAAATTTGAAAAATCATTAAAAATGGTACAAAACAAATTAAGAAACATAGTTTATATGTATAAATTACTTATTGAGTCTAGTTTTAAATGAAATAGGTTTTATGGTTATCTGAATTGTATACTGAGAGAAATTAAATTCGTAGTGAATAGAGGTCAGATCAGTCGAGCTGTGTAATAGGGGAAACTTTAACTAATAAACTGTACTAATTTTCTAGACCAAAAATTCTAGAAAAAAATTAGTAAGAGTTTTTGTGAGTCTAGATTCAGGGAAATTTTACGGATTTGAATTTAGAGTTTCGTAACTCGAGTTATGATTTATTTAGTGATCATGACGCAGGAGGGACAGCTTGATCAAATTGGAGTGAATAGTAAAATTTAAGAATATGATATAATTGAGTTATGTTGTAAACATATTAGATTCCTTATTTGTTATTTATATACTTACTTACTAAGCTATAAGCTTACTTTCTTTTCCCTCTTTTGTCTTATAGTGTCATCCAGCTAGCACAGGAGTTAGAGATCGTTGAAGATCCGTCTGCACTATCAATACTTTTGGTATTTGAACTCAACATTTTGAATTATGGCATGTATAGTAGACTTAGTTATTTTGTTACGTGTCATAATTGCCTAGGTCTAAAATATTAATTATAGTATCAAACAAATCTTTTTGTACGAAGTCTTTGAAATTGGCTTGTATTGTTAATGGCATATGTTGTAATGATTCATGATCAAATAGCACGCCATATTTTTGTCTCGGTTTTATTTAATAGTATGTATTATAATTTGTTAATACCTCGCACTGCGCTCGCGCGCGGATACGGGTAAAGGGTGTTACATTTAGTGGTATCAGAGCTACGGTTTAGTCGGTTCTCGGACTAATAAAGAGTGTATAAAAGTCTAGCTATACATGCCATAAAAATATTGTGATAGTGTAGTGACTCCTGATTATTCTAAACTGTGTTTTATTTTGATATAGTAATGGATCCTGACGGAATTGCAAATGATGATGTTTGCTAGTAATCGCGCTGCTCCCGCACAAGGGACCGCGCGCTGTGGAAAAAGTAGACCTAAGACATTGAGACAGGGAGATGAGGCTCGGGATGCCTTTCTCCAAATGATGAACAATTGGTATCATCGAGTTTTTTCGAGCAAACCCAAATGCTCAACCTCCTCCACCCCCTCCCATACCTCGGGCGATTCATCTCCTCAGAGCCGCTCAAGGCATGGATTTGGTAAGAATGAACAAGCCTCCAGCTGATAAGATTCAAAAACAAGGGGCTGAAGAGTTTAGAGCAAAGATCGATGATGATCCCGAGAAAGCGGAGTTTTGGCTTGAAAATTCTTCCCGTGTGTGCTGTATCACTTTTGAAAGATTCGGCCTACCATTGGTGGAAGACTTTGGTAGCAATGGTGCCAAAAGAAAGAGTTACTTGGGATTTTTTCCAGGAAGAATTCAGAAAGAAATACATAAGTCGTTGATTTATTGATCAAAAATGTAAGGAGTTCCTTGAATTGAAACAGGCAAGATGTCCGTGGCGGTAGTATGAACGTGAATTTGTAAGACTCGATAAGTATGCCCAGAATGTGTGTCCACCGAGGCCATTATGTGCAAAAGGTTTGAGGATGGGCTAAATGAGGATATTAAAGTGTTTGTGGGAATTTTAGAGTTGAAAGAATTTGTAGTATTGGTTGATCGAGCTCTTAAAGCCGAAGAATTGAATAAAGAAAGAAGAAAAGCTGCTATTGAGGCTCGAGATGCCAGAAAGAGGCCGATAAGCAAGTCATTTCAATCTCAATCGAAGAGGTCCAAAGAGCCAAACCCTCGAATGACAGTTTCAACTGGGGATTCACACAGAGATCGTGGTAGAACATATTCGGGGTCTAAAGCTCAAGCTACTTTGGTGGCAAGTGTGGGTAATGTGCGATCTAGAAAGCCCGAGTGTCAGCAATGTGGCAGGCAACATTATGGTGAGTGTTGGGGAAACGAGCGAGCTTGTTTCAGGTGCGGTTCTCGCAAGCATTTTATCAGAGACTGTCCGGAGAAAGTTAAAGAAGAAAAATTTCAGAGTGCTAGACAGAATACCACCGCTAGCAGGGGTAGACCACCAAGAAATACTGGAAGTGGAGCTAGTAGTAAAACTGTAATGAAAGATTCAGTGGCGAGATCGTGTTAGAGCGCTCGCTAGAGCTTATGCCATACGTGCCCGAGAGGATGCATCATCTCCCGAAGTGATTACTGGTACATTTTCTCTCTATAATGCTATTGTTATTGCATTGATTGATCCCGGGTCCACTCATTCCTATATTTGCATGAATTTAGTATCTAATAAAAGTTGCCTGTTGAGTTTACTGAGTTTACGATTAAAGTGTCGAACCCCTTAGGCCAATATGTGCTAGTTGACAAGGTTTGCAAGAATTGCCCATTAATGATTCAAGGTCACTGTTTTTTGGCTAATCTGATGCTGTTACCATTTGATGAGTTTGACGTTATTTTGGGAATGGACTGGTTGACATTGTATGATGCCAAGGTAGATTGTAAACAAAAAACACTGGAGTTGAAATGTGAAAGTGGAGAAATTCTGTGGGTTGAAACAGATGAATCAAATAAATTGCCTATGGTGATTTCGCACATGTCTGCACAGAAATACATGAGAAAAGGGTGTGAAGCCTATTTGGCTTATGTAATGAATACTGAGTTGCCTCAATTGAAGTTTGAATCAGTACCGATAGTCTGTGAATTTCCAGATGTATTTCCAGAGGAATTGCCTGGATTGCCTCCGAACAGAGAGATAGAGTTTGCCATTGATTTGTTACCAGGTACTGCACCGATCTCGATTGCTCCATATAGAATGGCTCCGACTGAATTAAAAGAATTGAAAGCTCAGTTGCAAGAGTTAACAGACAAGGGGTTTGTGAGACCGAGTTTCTCTCCTTGGGGTGCTCCTGTATTGTTCGTAAAAAAGAAGGATGGTTCAATGAGGCTTTGCATTGATTACCGCCAGCTCAATAAGGTGACTATAAAGAACAAGTATCCGTTTCCGAGGATTGATGATTTATTCGATCAGTTAAAGGGGACCACAGTGTTTTCAAAGATCGATTTGAGGTCTGGTTACTACCAGTTGAGAGTTAAGGAGTCGGATGTGCCGAAAACTGCTTTTAGGACACGGTATGGACATTATGAGTTCCTTGTGATGCCTTTCGGCTTAACAAATGCTCCAGCTATATTTATGGACCTGATGAACGTAATCTTTCGGCCATATTTAGATAAGTTTGTAGTGGTGTTTAGATGACATTCTAATTTATTTTCGGGATGAGTCTGAACACGCCGAACACTTGAGAATCAGACATATTTTTTAAGAGAAAAGAAACTGTTTGCTAAGTTTAGTAAAAGTGAGTTTTGGCTTCGTGAAGTCAGATTTTTAGGACATATAGTCTCAGGTGATGGTATTCGGGTAGATCCGAGCAAGATTTCCGCGATCGTTGATTGGAAACCGCCAAAGAATGTATATGAGGTTAGAAGTTTTTCAGGCTTGGCCGGGTATTATAGACGTTTTGTCGAGGGATTTTCGACGATTGCCTCTCCTATGACTAAGTTGTTGCAAAAGAATGTTAAGTTTGAATGGACTGATAAATGCCAGCAGAGTTTTGAAAAGCTGAAAGTACGATTGACTGAAGCACCAATTTTAGTACAAAATTTGAGCCAGTGGAAGGAGTTCGTAATTTATAGTGATGCATCATTGACAAGCCTTGGGTGTGTGTTGATGCAAGAGGGTAAAGTGGTAGCTTATGCCTCGAGACAGTTAAAACCACATGAGAAGAACTATCCTACACATGATTTGGAGTTGGCCGCTATTGTCTTTGCCTTGAAGATTTGGCGACATTATTTGTATGGTGAAAAATGCCGAATTTTTACTGATCACAAAAGTTTGAAGTATTTGATGAATCAAAAGGATTTGAATCTGCGACAACGGAGATGGCTTGAATTATTGAAGGATTATGAGCTAGTGATTGATTATCATCTAGGAAAAGCGAATATAGTTGCCGACGCCTTGAGCAGGAAATCTCTTTTTACTTTGAGGGCCATGAATACGAGGTTAGCATTGTCTGATGATGGGGCAATTTTGGCAAAGATGAGGGTTAAACCGTTGTTTCTCCAAACTAATCATGATGCTCAAAAGAATGATAGTGAGTTGCAAACCAAGAGAACTCAAAGCATGAATCGGGTTACGACTCAAATTTTCGAGTTGACCAGATGATCGCTTGATGTTTCGAGATAGGATTTGTGTACCAAAAATGATGAATTGATTTAGAAAATATTACATGAGGCGCACAATGGTCGTTTGTCACCACCCCAGTAGCACAAAAATGTATAATGATTTAAAGAAGTTATATTGGTGGCAGTGTATGAAAAGGGACATTTCAATTTGTAACCAAGTGTTTGATCTGTTAACAAGTAAAAGCTGAACATCAAGTGCCTTCGAGATTACTCCAACCGGTAATGGTGCACGAGTGGAAATGGGATAAAATTACTATGGATTTTGTAACCGGTTTACCTTTGACTCCTAAAAAGAAGGATGCTTCTGCGGGTAGTGGTTGATAGGTTAACAAAGTCACCCATTTTATACCAAAGACGCATCGATTACTTACTTGATAAATTAGCCGAACTATATATTGCTTTGAAATTGTGAGGTTGCACGGGTACCTATGTCTATAATATCGATAGAGATCCGAGGTTTACCTCGAGATTTTGGAAAAAGTTACAAGAAGCATTGGGCACAAAATTGAACTTTAGTATCAAGCGTTTCATCCACAAACAGATGGTCACTGGAAAAGAGTAATCCAGTACTCGAGGATATGCTTAGATGCCGTGTTTTAGAATTTGGAGGTAGTTGGGAGAAATATCTATCTTTGGTTGAATTCGCCTACAATAATGATTTTTCATCAAGTATACAAATGGCACCGCATTTAAGCCTTGTATGGTGGCAAATGTCGGACTCCTTTATATTGGACCGAACTTAGTGAGAAATAGATTCACGGAGTTGATCTAGTTAAAGAAACTGAGGAGAAAGTAAACGTAATTCGTGATTGCTTAAAAGCTGCTTCAGATCGACAAAAGTCAAATGCAGATTTAAAAAGAAAAGAGATTGAATTTCAAGTGGGTGATAAAGTGTTCTTGAAGGTGTCACCATGGAAGAAGATTCTGAGATTTAGCCGAAAAGGCAAATTGAGTCCGCGTTTTATTGGGCCGTACGAAATTACTGAGAGAATCGGACCAGTGGCATATCGGTTGGCCTTACCGGTAGAGTTAGAAAGAATTCATAATGTGTTTCATGTATTAATGTTGCGACGTTATCGTTCAGATCCTTCACATGTGATTTCTCCAACAGAAATTGAAATTCGACCGGATATGACCTATGAGGAGGAACCAATAAAGATTTTGGCTCGGGAAATTAAACAGTTAAGAAATAAAAGTATAGCATTAGTGAAAGTATTGTGGCACAGACATGGGATAGAAGAGGCTACGTGGGAACCTGAGGAAACTATTAGGAAACAAAGATCTCGAACCTCTTTACTGCAAGATTTTCGGGGACGAAAATCCCTAAAGGGGGGAGAATTGTGACAACCTGAATTAGGGCCTAATCGGAATGGTGGTTTCGTGACCACAAATTTGAGATAGAAATAATTATTTTATGATTATTTTGAGGTTTATGATATGATTTCATGATTTCGTGAAAATTTCGTGATGAAATTCTATGCATGAAGCGCTTAAGTTGAGATTAGGGACTAAACCAAATAAATTGCAAAACTCATGTTTTAGAAGTTTTTAGTATGAAATTGCTTTGGGATATTAATTAGGAGTCTTAAATAGCAACTTGACCAATTCCTAAGTTATGGACAAAAGTGGGACATGGAGGGAATTTTTGGAAAGTTTAGTAGTAAGGGCATTTTGGTCATTTGAATATTAAATGAAATAAAATGGGAAAAATAACACAAAATTGGCCATCATCTTCATTAGTTGCTGCCGAAATTTGCTCTCCTCCATAGCTAGCATTTCTTCAACTTTCAAGCTTCATAGTAAGTGATTTCAAGCCCCGTTTTTAATCTTCTTTACATTTTTGAAATCCTCGTAGCTCGGTTTACCTATTTCTACCATTATTTCGAGTTAGGGTTTATGTTTAAAAATTTACCCATGAATGATAGGCATCTATTTTGATGTTTGATGGTAGCATATGAATGTTTGAAGTTAGGAGAACGATTTTTTCTAAGCGATTTTTAGCGAAAACGAGCAAAACGGCATAATCGATAAAAATACCTATTGTTCATAACTACGTGTTAGAGTGAGAATTTGATGTTGCCATAGAAGAGAAAAATGATCAGCATGTTATTAAACATAAGAATAAGGGCTGAAATTAAATTTTCGAGCCTTGGGGCAAAATCATAATTTTGTAAAAGTTAGGGGGCAAAAATGTAATTTTTGTATAATGTGATTTTTGGATTGAAATAAATAGTTCAGGTGTTAAATGAGCTAAATGTGTTGTTATAGATCAAGAAAGTCGTGGAATCGACCTCGAACGGGGGAAGGAAAAAGTTTTGGACTGAATTGCAAAATTCCCATATTTTGCACCGAGGTAAGTTTGTATGTAAATAATACAATAATTTCATTTACATTTTTATATTTCAGCCTACATTATATATATTAGCTAATGTTGAAGCATAAATAGACTATTGGAAGAATGGAAATAAGTAATCTAGAGAGAAATCCCGGTTGAACATTCGGAAAGATCGAATAAAATACATGGAGCGTAGCTAGGTCACATGTACGCAGTCTTGTTGCACATCATGTGTACAAGAAAGCTACGAGATACTATGTGGTAGCTAGGTCACATGTGTGATACGGGATGTATCCCATGTAGACAAAAGAGCTACAGGAGAGATAAATGTAGCTAGGTCGCATGTGTGGTCCCAAGTGTAGGACACCATGTGGAAAAGAGAGCTACGTAATAAATTGGCTAGATCATATGGGTGGTACTAAGTGTTCACCATGTGTACAAGAGAGCCGAATTATATGAAATATGATGGTGGAGCTGTGTCTTTGAAACCATCAAGTATCTAAATTGATCCGAATTGTTCAACGGGATGGCTTTATGGTGACATTGTAATTATGGACCTATACTTGTGATGTATGAAATGTGGTGAAAATGATTTGTGATATATATATATATATAAGTTAAAATGAGGTTAATACAAAGAAAATGTGAAAGAGTGAATTAGCACTAAAACTGTTGTGGGACAGTGGCAGTAACGTGATTTTGAAATATCACCAGAAATAGTAATGATTTAATTAGAGGCTGAATAAGATTTGAAATTAAAGCTTAATGAGCCTATTTTCATATAAAAGAAACAGAGCAAGTAAAGGAATTCTATATTTTGAGATATTTATAATTGTGTGTGACTTGCTCAGAATGACTAAGTGATCCCCTATTCCAATTTTGAAAAATCATTAAAAATTGTACAAAACAAATTAAGAAACATAGTTTATATGTCTAAATTCCTTATTGAGTCTAGTTTTAAATGAAATTCATGGTTATCTGAATTGTATACTGAGAGAAATTAAATTCAGCTGTGAACAGAGGTCGATCACTGAGCTGTAACAGGGAAACTTTAACTAATAAACTGTACTAATTGGCTGGACCAAAAATTCTAGAAAAAAATTAGTAAGAATTTTTATGAGTCTAGATTCAGGGAAATTTTACGGATTTGAATTTCGAGTTTCGTAACTCGAGTTATGATTTATTTAGTGATCATGACGCAGGAGGGATAGCTTGATCAAATTGGAGTGAATAGTAAAATTTAAGAATATGATATTAATTTAGTTATGTTGTAAACATATTAGATTCCTTATTTGTTATTTATATACTTACTTACTAAGCTATAAGCTTACTTTCTTTTCCCTCTTTTGTCTTATAGTGTCATCTAGCTAGCACAGGAGTTAGAGATCGTTGAAGATCCACCTGCACTATCAATACTTTTGGTATTTGAACTCAACATTTTGAATTATGGCATGTATAGGAGACTTAGTTATTTTGTTACGTGTCATAATTGCCTAGGTCTAAAATATTAATTATAGTATCAAACAAATCTTTTTGTACGAAGTCTTTGAAATTGGCTTGTATTGTTAATGGCATATGTTGTAATGATTCATGATCAAATAGCACGCCATATTTTTGTCTCGGTTTTATTTAATAGTATGTATTATAATTTGTTAATACCTCGTACCCTGTTCTAGCGACGGATACGGGTAAGGGGTGTTACAAGAAGGCTACTTTAGGTGATCTTATTAGAATGGAACCAAAGCCCGCAGGAACTTGAACCTGTAGAGGATTTTCAAAAGTAATTTTCTTTTAAAAATTTCCATAAGACATCGGGTTAACTATTAAACTAACTAAAACTTCATAAAATTTTTAATCCAGATAATATGCGAATCAACGATGAGAACTAGAAGAGGTGTAAGAAGCCGTGGCCGAGGCCGCGATAGTGTTAGGGCTGAATCATCGGCATCGGGCCATATACCCGATGTTAGAGTAGAAGAGGCTCTGACCTCGCCTTTGGCTGGGAATGGACCGTATGATCGGGCCGTGGGAGAAGATGCATTGTCACAAGCAATGCTGAGGATTTTGGAAAGGGTCGCTGGGCCCAACAATGCCACTAGAAATTAGGGGTCTATACCGGAGTGACTTCAATTGAATGGGGCTGAGATCTTTAAAGGCGTGGCTGGCGTGGCTCCTAACATGGCGAAATATTGGTTGGAGGCCACTGAAAGGATAATAGAGGACCTAGACTATTCACCTGAACAAAAGTTAAAAGTGTGTTACTACTTAGGGAAGAAGCCTACCAGTGGTGGCTGACGGTGAAAAAGGGCACCCAACCGGAGTGGGTCACTTGGGAGTTTTTCAAAGCTGCATTCTAAGGGAAGTATGTGGGTGCAAGCTATGTGGATGCTAGAAGGAAGGAGTTCCTGAACTTGACCCAAGGAAATAAATTGGTGGCGGAGTATGAGGCGGAGTTTCTACGCCTTAGTAGGTATGTAAGAGTTATGGTGGCAATGGACTATGAGCGTTGCATTAAGTTTGAGGATAGACTTAGAGATAGCCTCAGAGTATTGATAGCCTCGCAAAGGGAGCGAGTTTTCTCAGAGTTGGTAGAGAACGCCAAGGTAGCAGAGGAGGTAAAGCGCACTGAGCGCCTAAATCGGGAGAAAGAAAGGGGTAAGAACAAGAGGGAGGTTGAGACTCCTGGTATCGAACAGAGGCCTAGGCCTAGGGCCAGAGTTAATGAGCCAGTTAGAGCAGGGCCCCTTGTTGTTAATCCAAGGGTGCCACCTTGGGCTGATTGTGGGAAAGGCCATGTAGGCGAGTGTTGGAAGAGGACGGAAGCTTGTTTAGCTTGTGGATCTAAGGAGCATAGGATCAAGAATTGCCCTAGAATGCCAGGACAGGTGCCAGACGTGGGCTGAGGTGGTGCTCAGCCACCAAGAGGTGGTCAGTAACTGTCGAGAGGCCGTGATCAGGCCAGGAGTGGAAACGATTTGGGTCGTAGAGCACCGGGCATTGGTGCTAGTCATCCTGAGGTGAGGCAGCCAGTTTTGGTTTATTCAGCACATCGTCAAGAGGATGGAGACACTCCAGAGGTGAATAATGGTACGTACTTACCCATCGGGTGCTATTTACCAAAGTCAAAATTAGAGTGCCCAGCGAAAGTGTGGTGTGGTAGTCTGTGTTAGTAGTTGGGAATTTCGAGGACGAAATTTCTTTTAGGGGGTAGAGTTGTAATGCCCTAAAAATCTCGAAACCTAAAAATCCAAAAATCGTGAATTTTTTTTTTTTTGCTTAGCAATCCCTGTTAATTGTTAATTATGCGTTGGTAGGTCTTGGTCAAGGTTTGAGTTAGAATCTAGGGGTAGAAGAAATTAAAGTTTAATAATTAAAATGGCCTTGTTGGCAACTAGTTGGGCTTTTAAATAAAGATAGGGGAAAATGGCATCAAAAAGCCTTGTGGTGGAGTGGCTAAGTAACGCCACTTAGAGTGTAGGAAGGTGGTGTTAGTGGCTAGCAAGGAGATCCTAGGTTCGAATCCTAGCTTAGTATTTTTAAGAGTTTAATTTTGGCCTTCTAGAAGGTTGGAAGTGGCATGAAGATGGACTCTAAGGGGACTGTTCAGGAGAGAAAATTAAGGAAAGGATCAAGGGGTTATCAGGGAGAAAAACGAGGAGATGAGAGGGGGAAGTGATGGAGCCGAATGGGGAACTAAGGGCCAGGCAATTCAGTTATAGGGTTATAAATAAATGCCAAATGCAGGGTTGCCAGGCTAGTGCCGAATTTTCTTCACCCTATTTTTAAAAACCCTTTTGTTTTCTTCCTTTTCTTTCTGTCGATTTCTCAAAAAGTCGAAAACCCTTGTTCTCCTTTTATTTTTCTTGTACCGATTTCTTTGTTTCACTTTTGGGTTTAGCCGATTCTTTTTCCTCTCTCCCTTAGTGCCGAATAAGCAATTGTGCCATTCAGATCTCTAGAGCCGAATACTTTTTGGCCGAATCTAGTGTAAGTATTACTCTTCCAATTGATTTTCTTTACTAAGTACCGAATAATGTTCCTTACTCTTTGTAATCGATTGTGGTAGGGAATTAGTATCAGATCTCGGATTTTAGCTTTCTGTCAAAATTGCTCTTTAGGTGTTTGTGATCTTGGTAAGTATTCCTCTCCCATTGGCTAAAGTGGTCGATTGTTCATAGTTAAGGTAAGGGGACTTGTGTTGGATATGAGTCACCTATTATTCTGTTTTAATAGTTAAGATCTGGGAATTGATCGTGGTTAGGGGTTTAAGAAGGGGTTGTTATACTTATCGCGTAAGGTTTAGGGCTAAGAAGATCGCATCACGCTTGCTTACCAGGTGTGTATATACACTGCACACATACTATGAATTGGCAAAAGATAAAATGCCGAAAGTATGGCTACGGTAGTCTTGTAAGTGCGCGAATACTCATAAGGGGGAGACCGATAGGTTTCCTGAGGCCCATGGGCGATTCCATGGACTTGGGTTGTGAATAGGCCAAGTGGGCTGAAATGGGCTAAATGGGCCCGATGGACTGTTGGGCCCATAATAGGCAAAATTTGATAAGTGATGCTATATGATAGGAAATTTGTATGTGAGCATGAATATAATGTGGTTTGGGCCAGATGGGCCATATAAATGAGATTGGGCCGAATCAGCCATATGAACGTGAATTAGGCCTGATGGGCCATATGAATGTGAATTGGGCCTGATGGGCCATATGTATGAGATTGGGCCAAGAAGGCCATATGCATGTATGTATGGGTTTTGGGCCTAGTATATGATAACCACATAAACCTTAATTAATATATTGCGACCATGGACAAGTCATAGAGTTAAGGTGTGGCAATGGGTATATGCATGTCTAGGATTGGATCTAAGGAGAGCTTGGTACTTAAGCGGTCTTAATGACCCACCTCCTCTTCTTTGGAATTCTACCTGGTGCATAGTATTCATTCATCTTAGCTCACGAGATTTGTTAACTGGCCAAGGTAAGTAAAAACTCGTAATAAAAGAAGATTACCGAAATGCCCCTAAGGGCTAAAATGACTAAAATACCCCTATGTGTTGAGTGTAAGATTTATGTTTGCTACATGCATGCATATGTATTCATATGATATCCTGTTTAGGTTGCATATGGGTTGGGAATTATGGAACGGACGGAGTATATGAGGGTCGCATGGTTGCTTGACAATCGTGGATCCACCGACGGCTTTTAAGCCCAATACGTGATTGGCAGCTTGCTGCAACTTGGGTAGTTCCATAACCGGGCTACCATTGATGTGTATCGGTTGGGTGGGCCGATATTTATATCCTCACAGGTTGTGAAAAGGGGAACGG
Source organism: Gossypium anomalum (assembly GCA_025698475.1). Lineage (NCBI taxonomy): Eukaryota > Viridiplantae > Streptophyta > Magnoliopsida > Malvales > Malvaceae > Gossypium > Gossypium anomalum. The sequence goes on from CM046961.1 coordinate 59,953,778, forward strand.
AGCAGAAGTGTACCGGTTGGATTATTGGGGTGGGTTGCACTGCATTGCATTGCATGTTTGATGTATGATGACTTTTGAATGCTTGTTTTCGTCGAGGGTTGTACACACTGAGTTTGCGAAAACTTGCCCCCTCTTTTATTTTATTTTTAGGTGATGCTCAGTAGAATGTTCAATGTTTGGAGGGACTCTGGGTGGCCAACTAGCAAGATAATTTGGACTTGTTTTTCTTTCTAAAGCTTATTAGTTTCTATGTTATTAAGTACTTTTCAAATCAGATTGTAATAGGACTTCCACTTTATTATTATTTGGATTATTATTTTTATGTGATGCGATTATAAGAAGTTGAACATGGTTTCTTAAACTATAGTATGAATTTTCTACGTTTCCGCAACTACATTTTAAAATGATATGTTTTCATAAAATCATATATTTTAAACAAGTGATTGAAAGGAGTTTTTTTAAGGATAGTTAAGGTTTCTTTTGTTTTAAGAAGGGTTTTTAATGAAAACACAGTTTTCAGTAAAACACTTCAATGTGATGTGCCAGATTCGGCCATAACGTTTAGGCCGGGTTTGAGGTGTTACAAGTTTGGTATTTATATGGACTTTTTAAACTTCTTTTCAACTTTTACTATGGACTTTAAATTGGGTTTGTTTAAATGGTTTTGGGACTTTAAATTTTATATTATGAATTGTGGTAAGGGACACGATTTTGATATAATAAGGTATTATGCATGAATTATTTTTATTTGATTTCTAAAATGATCAAAGAAATGTTTTAGTGATTATTAGTTGCTACAAATATGTGTTTTAAAAACTAATTTACATTTCAAATAATTTTTAATTATAAAGGAACACATAAATCTATAACAAAAAGTACAAGATTTTTTACAAAATCAAATGTTTTCAAAAGGTAAGTGAATTTTCTGTTAAGAATCATTTTGGCCATCTTCAAGGCCCATGTAATCACTCAGATTGGGCCATAGCGTCTAGGCCCAGTTTTAGGGGTTACAGAATCTATTTATTACATGGGTAACCAAAACTAGGGAAGGCAATGACCGCAATCCAATTTTTATAACCCATCTTAGCGAAACCATCCTAATTTTTCTTAGAGTAACCAAGGGGCTGGAGCCAATAACACTTATGCACAACCTAGATCAACCCATCCATCTATATTTACCCAACAATTTTGGAAATCAACTCAAGCTGAACATTCTAATAGCATAGAGAATCTATTAAAATCATATATAGAAAAAAAAATGAAGCCACTTTAAGGAATTTAGAGAATCAAGTAGGTCAACTTGCTACTGAACTTAGGAACCGAAAACAAGGTGCTTTAACTGGTGATACGGAGAATCCAAGAAATCCCAGGGAAGAGAATTGTAAAGAATTGACATTGAGGAGCGAAAAAATGTTAGAGCCCAACATTGTTGAAGTTGAAGAAGAGCAAGTTGATCCTCAAGATAAAGTGAAAGTTCAACCAAGTGTTGAAAATCCAGCTTCACCAAAACCAAAATCTGAAAAATCTGATAAGGTAACTTCTAACCCAATCAATTCTAATAAATTAACTTTGTTAGATGCAGAATTGCCACAAAAAATGAATCAGTCAGTTTAAGTTAAGAATCCTCAACCACCTTACCCTTAAAGACTTTAAAAGAAAAAGTAGGAAGTCCAGTTTAAGAAGTTCCTAGACGTACTCAAGCAATTTCATATCAATATGTCGTTGGTATAAGCACTTGAGCATATGCCCAATTATGTCAAATTTATAAAAAGATATCCTGTCCAAGAAATAGGGACTTAGAGAATTTGAGACGGTAGCTCTGACGAAGGAATACGTGCATATCTACAAGATAAACTACCCTAAAGATGAAAGACCCTGAATGCTTTACCATACCTTGCAACATTGGAGCAACTTATTGAAGTAAGACACTGTGTGATTTGGGTGTAAGCATCAACTTGATGCCCATGTCCATATTCAGAAAATTAGGGATAGATGAAGTTAGACCATCTACAGTCATGCTTCAATTAGTAGATCGATCCTTCGCACATCCAGAAGGAAAAATTGAGGATGTATTGGTACGTGTAGACAAATTTATTTTCCCTAATGACTTTGTTATCCTAGATTTTGAAGCAGATAAAGAGATGCCAATAGTCGTAGGAAGTCCTTTCCTAGCAACTGAAAGGATCCTTATTGATGTGCAGAAAGGCGAGTATAATTAAGTGGTTGGATGCGGGTATAATTTACCCCTTCTTAGATAGTTCATGGTTAAATTCTGTCCAGTGCATGCCAAAGAAAGGAGGTATTATAGTCATAAAGGATGAAAATAACGAGTTAATACCAACTAGAATGATTACGGGATGGAAAATTTGTATAGATTACCGAAAGTTGAACACGGCGACTAGGAAAGATCACTTTCCTTTACAATTTGTAGATCAAATGCTGGATAGACTTGCGAGGTGAGACTATTACTGTTTTCTAGATGGGTACTTAGGGTACAATCAGATCACAGTAGCACCAAAGGATCAACACAAAACAACATTCACATGCCCGTATGGTACATTTGCATTTAGACGCATGCCATTTGGTTTATGTAATGCACCTACTACATTTCAAAGATATATGATGGCTATTTTCACTAACATGGTTGAGAAGTATTTGAAAGTTTTTATGGATGATTTTTCAGTGTTTGGAGACACTTATGATTATTGCTTAGCCAATTGAGCCAAGGTACTAAAGCGGTGCGAAGAAACAAACGTTGTACTTAATTGGGAAAATTGTCATTTCATGGTACGATAAGGTATTATTTTGGGGCACTGAATAACGAGACATGGAATCAAGGTAGATAAAGCAAAGGTAGATGTTATAGAGAAACTCCCACCTCCAACATCTGTAAAGGAAGTTAGGAGTTTTTTGGGACATGTCGTGTAACAGCCCATTTTTCAATGAAATCGAAACAGTGGTTTCGGGACCACAAATCGATCTGAAAATAAAATTTATTTTTATTTTATTAAATGGTCCATAATATGTTGGAAATGTCATGTGAAAATCCCGATAAGAAAGTCTTATCGATTATGTGTTTAATTAGGGAAAGGACTAAATCGCATAAACTGTAAAAGTTAAATTCTAGTAGCTATAAGGATTAAATAGCTATGGAATTCAAAACTAGAGGTCCTTATATGGTAATTAGACCATTAAAGAAAAGTATGTGGATATGTTGGTGACTCATCCACGGAAATTTAGAAAAAGGGAAAGGACTAAATTGGAAATTAACTTAATTTAATTAATTAAAAGATGATAAAAGAATTATCATTTTATTTTCTCATCATCTTCCCCAAAAATACATGGAAACCCTATGAGAGAGAAGAAACTTTCATGGCTTAATTGGGTAAGTTTCCTTGTCCCGTTTTTAGTAATTTTGATATTTTTAAAACCAGGATAGCTTAATCTATCCATTTGGGGGATCAATTTGAAAAGTTATCAAAGTATAAAAAATTGGGTTATGGATGAATATGCTGAAAATTAGAAATTTATGGTAGAAAATGAGAGGTTGTTGATAAATAAACAATTTTTCTAAAGTGATTTTTGATGAAAACATGATTTAGGGACTAAAATGTAAAGTTGTGAAATTTGATGAAAAATGATAAATTTTTATGACTACATGTGCTCTAAATTTTGTTATGGGTTTTTGGTTAGGCTTAGAATAGGGAGTAAATTGCACAAATTTTATTTTTCGAGCCTAGGGACGAAATTGGAATTTATGGAAAAGTTAGGGGCAAAATGGTAATTTTTCCTAGGACGTCAATTGAGTCCAAATGAATATGAAATGTGTGAAATTGATGATTAATTCATTTATACAGATTCAAACAACACAAATTCGAGGTTAGACCGAGGAAAAAAAAAGGTTTTGAATTAGTAGATTATATACGCGAACAAGTGTCGAGGTAAGTTCGTGTAACTTAATCGAGCATGTAAATCTGTTAAATTGAATGTTGTGTTGTATGAAATGTGAATTATATTTGTATGAATTACTTGGATGTTACAATATAAGAAATGAATACATGCTTGAAATTGATGGAAAATGGGTAAAGTCCTGTTTGAATATTGAATTCCGATGAGTATATGTTCTTTCCTGAAATGAATGAGGTCTTGCATTTGTTGCTGACAGGATTTAGCTCATACGAGTAATCCTATTGACCTCATTATAGAAAGGATTTATCCCAAACTGGTAAACCTGATATAATTCCTCTCGAGCATATGTTACAATTAGGATTTAGTCTGGACTGGTAATCCTAATTGAGCTCTTCTGAGCATACGTTACATAAAGAATTTAGTCTGGACTGGTAATCGTGTAATACGATATGTGGCTCGAGAGTGTAATATTTGATTAAGTGCCCTAAAGGGTACCTATGAATAAGAATTGACTGGTTATTGAATTGTACACCCTGAGTGTACTACTTGAGTATCCATCGGAATTTCAATGATTCAACGGACACAAAACCCTTAGCACGATAAGGGATTTATGAGATGAAATGAACAATGGCTTGAGAGAATATTGCATGATGAGCTCATCCATCTTTACTTGATGTTTATGTAAATTTTGTGACTAACATGTTTGATTGAATGCATGTGTTTAGACAATTTTGCCAAATGGGTGGAAAAACATGATATCGTATGCTTAGATTTAATAAACGGGATTGATAAGTTTAGTTTCCATTATACGAACTTACTAAGCGTGTAATGCTTAATCCGTTTCATTTTTCCCTATTTTATAGTGCTCGAAAGCTCACGAAGGTTAGAGATCATTGGAGCATCATCACACTATCCATTAACTTATTTTGGGTATATATAGTAAAAATCATTTTGGTATGATGGCATGTATAGGCTAATTTGACCATAGATGGCTTAAATATGTGGTTTGTAATCTAGCCATTGGAATGGCTAATAATGGTTGTTTTTTTAATATTTGTAATGTCATACTATGGTAGTTATATACATGTTAAAAGGTTGCTCAAATTATAGCTATCATATGAAATATACCAAGGTAAGAGTATAAACATGTATGCATGTAATGGTATGTCATGTTGAACGATAGAGTTACTTAATTTGAATACTTGAATTGGTTGGCATTTGGATGTGAGTTTAAGTGCAGGCCATTGGTGTGATTTTGGGTGAGAAATGAAGCTAGAAATGGCTTTATTTTGTCCACACGGGTAGTTACACGAGTGTGTGTCTAGACCGTGTGTGACATGCGGCCTGGTACATGGGCATGTGGTTAGACCATGTGTCCTCTACACCTTAAATTTTGAGAAACAAAATGCTCAGAATTGAGCACACGGGCAGAGACACGGGCGTGTGTCTCAGTTGTGTATGCTACACGGCTTAGAACACAAGCGTTTGTCTTGGCTGTGTGAAACCAGCACCTAATTTCGAAAGAATTTAATTAACCACGCGGCCTGGTACATGGGCTTGTGGCATGGTCGTATGCACAAGTCAGAGAGTTACACGGGGTCGAACACGGCCTGCAACACTGGCGTGTCCCTTGGACCACACAGATGTGTGAGCCCTGCACCTTGGAAAATTTTTGAAATGTCATGAAAAATTTTTAGAGTTTCCGATTAAGTCTCAGTTAATGAATAGTAATTTATGTGAATTATCTAAAAATGTTTTGAAAGTTTTGTTAATGCTCTGTAACCCTGTTCTAGTGACGAATACGGGTTAAGGGGTATTATATTTAGTGGTATCAGAGCTACGATTTAGCTGAATCTCGAATTTAATGTAGCAAACATGAGTTTAGCTATAAATGCCATTATATAATTCATGATAGTGTGATGTCCCCGAAAATCTTACCAGAAAAAGTTTCTTTCAACTTTCACGAGTCACTTTCACCCTTTTCTCAAAATTACAAATCAACTCAGTCTCATACTCAAGATTTTCTGTAGCCTTTCCACAGCCATGATATAAACCCCTGCTCTCAATTCAAATCTTGGAGACTGACATTCTAAGAACTATAAACTCAGAAACATAACTCGGCCAAATTTGTCGAATAATATATATGTGCATACTAAAATAATCATGCGGACTTCTATCATCAATCTAACACAAACCAATTGGCATCTCTCCTTTTTCCCGGAGATGAGAGATATCCTGATACGAAATTCATAGCAGTCCTTTCTCATTTTCTTTTCAATGTCATCACTAACAATAATAATCTCGAACACATTTAATATTCAGCTTTTCCCTGTAGACAATTCAATATCCTTTGGAAGAACAGGCAAGATGCTACTGTGAGCTCTCTACACGATTCTTTGCATCACCCAGAGTTTCTCGGTACTCAAATCTTACTCAGAAATAATAATAACAGAGACCAGAAATGAGATCATCCCTAAAATTCCAAATTGAAAGTCGAATCATGTTGTACCAGCCTAATTTATCATTTATAGTCACATCTCTATGCTCAGGCCATCGACAATTTAGAAATCTTACTAACATGAATTAAACGATTTCAACTTCATAAATGTGATCTCCTTATCAATCAAGACAACTTTACTTATAACAACATCTCTTGAATGATAAAAGTCCAACTAATGTGTTTCCATATCATACTTATAAGAATAAAATTTCTTCATTTCAGGTTGTACGTCTATTTAACCATAATTGCACAACATTATTTTCGGATCAGAGAATAAACTTAACGCACATAACTTAATTTACCTTTACTGATAATAGTTCTTTACATGAAGATTAGAGAAATCCAGATACTAGAATTCCCACACTTCCATGATTGAACCAGAAGCATAATCATAATAGAAATTATTATCTCAAGTCAAAGAATATTCTTAAAGATAAGCCAGATTTGATAATTCTCAAAATAAGAATGATAGGAAAAACCAAGATAAAGAATTCCAAGGTATAATACCATACTAGAAACCTGAGAATATAACCCAGAAGAATATAATAAGGAAGGTTTGAAAAATCCCTCAGAGAAAACCAGAAAGAAATTGTCGTCTATACGCTCTGGAATTCCATCATAACAGAGATAATATATTTTCCGCATATATATATATATATATATATATATATATATATATATATATATATAACCATAATCAATAGAAACATCAGAATGGTCTCACCTGAATTTTCACCGTCGACTTCCTCCCGGCATATCAGAAAAGAATTCCGAAGAGATAAGAAATGTTGATCATAACTAACCGGATTAATAGAGCTTTCCATCTAATATCATAGTTGCTAACATTCTCATACAATAAAATTTTCACTAGGAATGGACAACCATACAAATTCCCAAGGATAGAGGAAAATACAGAATACTCAAAAGAGAGAGATAGCCATAAATTTTTTTCTTAATTGAATTCGTCATACTCAAACATCCTTGCAAATCCAACATCATTCCTCTGATTAATTCTATCCTCAGTAATTCCATAATATTCCATTATTACACTCTTTAGTTTCACATTTGCAAGCTTATACTATAAATCTCTCACGAATCTCGTCATATAACTCTATTCTGGTAAGGGGGTGAAGATTGTAAAGCCTCTAAATTTTTTACTCTCACACATATACACACTTAACAACAATACAGTATCATGCACATTGATTCAAACATTTCAAATTTCTAACCTATTGTGAACACACTTTCACATATCTTAGTAACACATGCAACTTTATTTCATATGAATACTAGCCAAACATTAATGGACTTATCACAATACAAATTTTCATTTCTTTTACTCGAATCATCATTAATGTCTAATGAAGTTTCAACACTTAGCCTTATTTTACTTACCAACCTTTATCAAATTAGAGAACGTCTTACTGTCTTAAGTACATCGTGTACTTAATGCCATAGTCCAACTATGGTCTTGTACTAGCTCTCGTCCATCTGTTTCGATGCCGTGTCCTAGACAGGTCTTACTCTGACACATATCAAGCTGATGCCATGTCCCAAACGTGGTCTTACACTAGCTTTCACAATGTGGCCGATGCATGTCTCAGACATGTCTTACACTGGGGCACATATCACCTACACTGCCATGGTCCAACCATGGTCTTATCCATCAATTCATAATCGAACAATCATACTCAATTCTAGCATTCTACTCAATTTGATCTTTCATTTTAGTTTTCATTCTATCATAACATTTATGACATCTTTAATTCAAATATTTAAACATAAATGTCAATCACATGTACATACTGATTACACATCATTAAATAGAAGTACTTATACACACATTCTGTCTTTTCGAGTAAAGTTTTCTTTTCATAATCACTAGGCCAAATGAGTTAGGCACATAACATCGTATGAATACTAACATGCATGAAAGATCTTATCACAACTTAACTTTCATTTCATTCCATGTTTCCACATTCTTCAACTTATGATTATCACATATTGAGTATTAATTCATGTAAAAATCATGAATTTATTTTCATACCTTTCCAAATTTCAACATATCACAGGCACGTTTCAATCATCTCAATATTACTTCTATCATTAACAAGTTTTGCTCGGTTGGAAGTCTTTCCTGTCTTAGCAAATAGTTTCATTAGCGCCGGCAGATATCACACTATCACGAGTAGTACTATGACATGTATAACTAGACTTACTTACGCTATGTTAATTCGAGAACCGACTAAACCATAGCTCTGATACCAGTAAATGTAACACCTCTCGCCCGTATCCAACGTCGGGACAGAGTTCGAGGTGCTACCGGACTTAACTTAAGCATACGCATATAAAACCGGGCCATAAAATTTCTTTTAACTTAAAACTTCTCGTTCAAATGTATTTTTTCCCTTAAACGGGCTCACGAGGCCCAATACATGCATTAAAGATGGTTTGGGACTAAATTGAACACTTAAGAAAAACTTGGAAAATTTCATGCTTTAAGGCTCCACACGCCCGTGTGGATATAGAGCACATGCCTGTGTGCTAGGGCCACGCTCATGTCCCGTACCCGTGCGGAAATAAATTTTAAAATTCAACTTACAGTGGTTTTCACACGGCCTCGACACGCCCATGTCTTAGCCCGTGTTGGTCATGAACAAATTGAAGCCACACAGCCAAGGCACACGCCCATGTCCTATGGTTGTGTCTTTCACATGGTAGAGACACACGGCCGTGTCTCTGTTCGTGTGTTTACTACCATGCATACTAACTTGAAATATTTAGGTGCGAGGGACACACAGCTGGACAACACGCCCATGAGAGCAAACTGTGTGTCACACACGGCCTAGAAACATGACCGTGTGGACAAAATAAGGCTATTTTCCAAGCTTTTTTGTCACCCTTCACAATTCATGCATACACAGATATTCAATGGCATACAACAGGGCATAGATGAGCACTTAAACATCCATAAGCATGTCATGATCATGGTAATTTCACATGCAAACAATATTATAGGTTTTACCTTTATCTTTACCACTTTAATGCTATAGCTATCAACATGTTCTTCAAACCTCATTTTCAACACTAAGCATCCATAGTCACACCCACAAACCATTCATACCAAGCCACTAAAGACACATCATAAATAAATAGGTTTACCAACCACATAATTAATATAGCCAATACATTTGGCTAAAGTAAATATCACACACTCAAATATTTTAACTCCTATACATGCCATAGACTCAAAGAACTTGAAATCACTTACACCAATAGCGATAGCTTGACAGTGTGATAATATCTCCGACGAACCCCAACCCGAGCTAACCTGACAACATTAGAGAACATGGGAAAGAAAGGGGGGTAAGCATTATGCTTAGTAAGTTTATATGAAAACAATAAACAACTCATTAACATGTTTTTATCAATGTTCCCAACATATTCTCAAGTTCATGATAAGTTGCCTTATTGTACAACAGTCAATAAGATATTTATATCTGGAGCTACGAAACTCCAAATATTTTTGTTAATTTTTCTAGAAACTAGACTCATGTACCTTTCTACCATATAATTTTCAGAATTTTTGGTTTAGCCAATTAGTACAGTTTATTCTTCAAATTTACCCTTGATTCACTATCTGATAGTTCCGACCCTTTTGCACTAAAGTTTAATTATCTCATAGCACACGACTCAAATAATGTTCCTATCTGTTTCTCTTGAAAATATACTCATTGTATTCTAAAAATATAAATTATAACTCATAAATATTCTTTTTACAATTTATAATGATTTTCTCAAATCAAAACAGGGGATTTCAAAGTCATTCTGACTCTATCTCACACAACTTCAAATATCTCATTATAGGAAATTCTTTTGCTTACATGGTTTCATTTATAGGAAACTATACTCAATAAGATTTAATTTTATATTTTATTCAGCCTCTAACACATTTTCCACTATTTTTAGTGTATTTTCAAAGTTCCACCACTATAGTAGCCCAAAGCTGTCCAGGCTAATTTACTCATTCACAATTATTGTTCACCAAATTAATACAACATCATTTCATCTCTCATGGTAAGAACACATAGCTATGCACCATAAGCATGGACCCATAATCTCAATGTCATCAAGTATCAAAGAATTATTCCAAATCATGCCATTTTCATAGTATTCACCAACTACTATATACATCGTAGATTATCACATATCAAGGTATTACTCATAAGTTTAGTGTACATACTTGTACAACTTGTAACATAACTCAAGTACATACTCACCAATGACTTACCTCATGGAGACCACTATCAACTCTTTCCTCAGATTTCCCGTTGAACACTTGGAATACTAATGGATACACGGAAGATTGTACATAAGTGCTATATACGCAGCTAGGCCACTAAATAGCGCGTAATATATGTAGCCAAAGCTACCTCATAACATGTAACACATCCATAATGAACTTGGACCACTGAACGAGCTCGGATTTATAGTTTCCTAGTGACATGTCACTTGTATCCTAGACTATTCCTAAGGTTCAAACAGGATTTTCCTTTGTCATACTTTGCATCTCTGTCATACTTGCTCGTAATGGCATCTCACCATGTTCATAACATATTCATACTTTCATGGAAATAATTGAAATTTAAGGCATGTATCATCAAACACATCACAGGGTAACAATAAATCATTTAATTTCACATATTTCATATATCACATGTCATGTATCGTCATTTTCTTACCTTTCATGTAATATTCTCCATGTTGTAATTCCGCACATTAAACAACATTCCATCAACTTTTCCAATATGTTAAATCATATAATATATGCAATATTAATAAGGAATGTAATTCAAACATAACTTTGCATTATCATTATCATATGAACTTACCTCGACACCAAATTGGTAAAAGAGGCCTAAACATAAATTTCTCGTTTTTCCTCGTTCTAAGCCCGAATCTCATTTTTCATCATCTATAACATCACATTTAACTTATTAAAACAATATACTAATCAAATTAGTCTAATGACACATTTTGGCAAAAATTACAGTTTTGCCTCTATACTTTGCCATAATTACCAAATTACCCCTAAGCTCGTAAAATTATTTTTTTATCACATTTTCTCATACCCAAACCCAGCCGAACACATCTATGCTAGAAATAGCCCACCATTCTCATTATTTCACATATTTATCACATATCTTTCAAACTTTACAAAATAATCCATTAGGTGCTTTCATGCAAATTTCTTTCATAAAAGCTATTTATAACACTACCAAGACTCATATTCTTCCATAAAAACTCAGAAAACAACACATGTGCTTTCATGAAAAAACCCTAGACTCTTAATCATTTTGCAAAATAGTCCCCTCTTTTGAAGCCCGTGCTTTAGGGGTTCCAAAAACACAAAAATCATCAAGAAAAAGCATTAAAATCACTTACTATCAAGGGAGTTTCTTTGCTGAAATTTTCCATCTTCAAAATCCTTTCTTTGCTACCATTTTCAGTGAAAGAGAAGAAGAAAAATGAATGAAAATGACAATTTTTTTCTTTATTCTATTTTATTACCAAAAAGTCATTTAAATACCATAAAATATGGCTTTTTGACCAATCTTGTCTCCCTTGGCCGGCCACCTCTATTAAAAAGGGTCTAATTGCCCTTCAAAGGCCCCAAATTTTAATTATCTAGCTATTAGACACATTTACGTACTAAAATACAACTTTTACCTTTCACGCGATTTAGTCCTTTTTCGAAATTAAGCTAGAAATCGCTAAAATAAAATCACCAAAATTTTCATGCACCTTTATAAACATGCTATATCACATAAAATAACATCAAAACAATTATATCCAGCCTAAAAATAGTGGTTTCAAAACCACTATTTCGACTAGGCTCTAAATCGGGCTGTTACGTCAAAAAAGGGTTATGATGCTTATCTCGCACATTTGTTGGATACTAAAGTATCTGAGTCAAAGATTCAGTAAGTGCCAGTTGTATGTGAATTTACTAATGTATTCCCAAAAGAATTACCTAGTTTACCCTCAGAGAGAGAAGTAGAATTCTCTATAGACCTTGTTCCGGGTACAGCACTGTTATCCATAGTACCTTACAGAATGGCTCCTACCGAATTGAAAGAGCTGAAAGTATAGTTGCCAGAATTGATTGACAGAAGTTTTACTCGACCTAGTTTCTCGCATTGGGGTGCATCGGTCCTGTCTGTAAAGAAGAAGGATGGATTGTTGAGGCTGTATATTGATTACAGACAGCTCAACAAAGTTATAGTAAGGAACAAGTATCCATTGCCTCATATTGATGACTTGTTTGACCAGTTAAAATGTGCCACTATATTTTCAAAGATTGATCTCCTTTCTGGTTACTATCAACTACGGGTAAAAGATTTAGATGTGCCAAAAATAGCTTTTAGAACCAGGTATGGACATTATGAGTTTCTTGTGATGCCATTCGGTTTGACAAATGCACCTATAGTGTTTATGGATCTGATAAATAGAATTTTCAGCCCATATTTAGACACGTTTGTGGTGGTATTTATAGATGATATTTTGGTTTACTCCTGAGATGAAAATGAACATGCAAAGCATTTGAGAATAGTGTTGTAAACTTTACAAGAGAAACGATTGTATGCCAAATTTAGTAAATGTGAATTTTGTCTACGGGAAGTTAGTTTCCTTAGGCATATAGTATCTGCTGAAGGTGTCAGAGTGGACCCAAATAAAATTTTGGCCATTGTTAACTGGAAGCCACTGAAGAATGTGTTTGAAGTATGAAGTTTTCGAGGACTAGCTGGTTATTATCGGAGGTTTGTAAAAGGTTTTTTAATGATAGATTCTCTGATGACCCATCTATTGCAAAAAGACATGAAATTTTAGTGGACTGAAAAATGGCAGCAGAGTTTTGACAGATTAAAAGCTTTATTGACAGAAGCTCTAGTGTTAGTTCAGCCAGAATTGGCTAAGGAATTTATATTTTACAGTGATGAGTCATTGAATGGTTTAGGCTGTGTTTTAATGTAAGAAGGTAAAGTAGTAGCCTATGCTTCAAGACAGCTAAAACCACATGAAAGAAACTACCTGTCACATGATCTTGAATTGGAATCCATAGTGTTTGCATTAAAAATTTGGCGGCATTACCTGTTTGGTGAAAAATGTATTTTCACTGATCATAAAAGTTTGAAGTACTTAATGACAGAGAAAGATTTGAATTGGACACAGCGCAGGTGGCTTGAGTTATTGAAAGATTATGATCTGGTCATTGATTATCATCCGAGAAAAGCCAATGTGGTTGCTAATGCTCTGACCAGAAAATACCTATTTTCCTTGCAAGCTATGAATATTAGATTTTCATTATCTAATGATGGTTTAATTATAGGTGAGTTAAAAGCTAGACCCATGTTTTGCAATAGATTTTTGAAGCTCAGAAAAATGATAGTAAGTTACAAGAAAAATGGATACAAAGTGAATCGACTCCTGACTCAGAATTTTAGATCAATACCGATGATTGTCTGTTATTCAAAGGTAGAGTATTGTACCGAAAAGTTCAGAACTAGTACAGAAGATTTTGAATGAAGCTCATAATGGTAACATGTTTATCCATCCTAGTAGTAAAAAAATGTATAATGATCTAAAAAATATGTACTGGTGGCCGGGATGAAATGAGATATTTCTGAATTTGTGTCTAAATGTTTAATATGTCAGCAAGTAAAAGCTGAACATCAGTTGCCTTCAGGACTATTTTTGAATTAGGATTACCTCTGTCTCTAAAGAATAAAGATGTCGTTTGGGTGATTGTTGATCGGTTGACAAAGTCTGCACACTTTATTCTGGTACGTATGGATTATTCTTTGGATAGATTGGCTGAATTGTATGTCTCTGAGATTGTCAGATTGCACGGAGTGCCTATCTCCATTATTTCAGATAAAGACCCTTGGTTTATGTCTCAATTTTGGAGCAAATTGCAAGAAGCTCTGGGTACTCAGTTACACTTTAGCACTGCATTTCATCCATAGGCAGATGGTCAATCTCAACGTGTAATACAGGTCTTGGAGGATATGCTTCGGTGCTATATACTTGAGTTTGAAGGTAATTAGGAAAAGTATTTGCCTTTAGTTGAATTTGCTTATAATAACAGTTATCAGTCCAGCATTAAAATGGCACTATATGAAGCTTTGTATGGTCGCAAATGTAGAACTCCATTGTATTGGACAAAACTCAGAGAGAAAATGTTACATAGAGTTGAGTTAGTCCGTGAAACTGAGGAAAAAGTGAAAGTAATTGAGACAATTTGAAATCAAACTTTGATCGTCAAAAGTCTTACGCTGATCTAAAATGAAAAGAAATAGGATTTCAAATCAGTGACAAGGTATTCTTAAAAGTATTGCCCTGGAAGAAAGTTCTCTGATTTGGTCGTAAAGGAAAACTAAGTCCACAGTTCATTGGGCCATATGAGATTACACAAAAGAATCGGATTGGTTGCATATCGATTAGCTTTACCATCAGAACTTGATCAGATTCATAATGTTTTCCATGTGTCTATGCTACGGCGACATTGATCTGATTCTTCACATGTTATCTCTCCAACGGAGGTAGAGATTCAGCCTGATATGACATATAGTGAAGAACCTATCAAAATCTTAGCTCAGGAAACAAAAGAGTTAAGAAATAAAAAAGGTAGCATTAGTAATAGCATTAGTAAAAGTTTTTAGCAATGACACGGTATAGAAGAGGCTACCTGGGAACTGGAGGATTTGATGAGGAAGCAATATCCAAACCTTTTTACTAGTAAGATTTTTTAGGACAAAAATCCTTAGGGGGGAAGAGTTGTAACATCCCATTTTCCAGTGAAATCAGAATAGTGGTTCCGACCACAAATTTGATCTGAAAAAATAATTTATTTTTATTTTATTACATGGCCTGTAATATGTTGGAAACGTCATGTCAAAATCCTGATAAGAAAATTTTATCGATTATGTGTTTAATTAGGGAAAGGACTAAATCGCATAAAATGTAAAAGTTGAATTCTAAGTAGCTATAAGGATTAAATAGCTATGGAATTCAACACTCAAGGTCCTTATATGGTAATTAGACCATTAAAGAAAAATATGTAGATATTTTGGTGACTCATCCTTGGAAATTTAGAAAAAGGGCAAGGACTAAATTGGAAATTGACTTAATTTAATTAATTAAAAGATGATAAAAGAATTATCATCTTATTTTCTCATCATCTTCCCTAAAAATACATGGAAACCTTAGGAAAGAGAGAAGAAACTTTCATGGCTTAATTGGGTAAGTTTCCTTGTCCCGTTTCTAGTAATTTTGATATCTTTGAAACTGGAATAACTTAATCTATATATTTGGGGGATCAACTTGAAAAGTTATCGAAGTATAAAAAATTCGGTCATGGATGAATATGCTTAAAATTAGAAATTTATGGTAGAAAATGAAAGGTTCTTGATAGATAAACAACTTTTCCAATGTGATTTTTGATGAAAACATGATTTAGGGGCTAAAATGTAAAATTGTGAAATTTGATGAAAAATTCTGAATTTTTATGAATACATGTGCTGTAAATTTTGTGATGAGATTTTGGTTAGGCTTGGAATAGGGAGTAAATTGCACAAATTTCATTTTCCGAGCCTAGGGACGAAATTGGAATTTATGGAAAAGTTAGGGGCAAATTGGTAATTTTTCCTAGGACTTAAATTGAGTCCAAATTAATATGAAATGTGTGAAATTGATGGTTAAATTCATTTATATAGATCCAGACAACACAAATTTGAGGTTAAACTGAAGAAAAGAAAAGGTTTCAGATTAGTAGATTATATACGCAAACAAGTGTCGAGGTAAGTTCGTGTAACTTAATCGAGCATATAAATATGTTAAATTGAATGATGTATTGTATGAAATGTGAATTTTTGTAACATCCTAAAATAAGGCCTAATCAGAATAGTGGTTTTGAGACCACAAATCCAAAATAGAAATAACTCTTTATGGTTGTTTGATGATTCATTATATGATTGCATGTTGTATGAAATTTTCATGAAGAAATTTTATGCCTAAAGTGCCCAATTTGAAGTTAGAGACTAAATTGAATAAGTTGCAAAACTTGAGTTTAGAAGCTTCAAGCACAAATTTGCATTAGATTATTAATTAGAGGTCCTTAAATAGCAATTAGACCAAGTTCTAAAATTTGGACAAAAATGGGCATGAATAGGAAAAATTAGAAAGAAAGGCATTAAGGACATTTTGGTCATTTTGTAAATAACTGAATAAAAAGGGAAAATGAAGCCAAAATCTATTCATCTTCTCATGCATGTGCCGAATTTGAAGAGACACCATATTTAGGGTTTCTTCAACTTTCAATCTTGATAATCAAGAAAAACGTGATTCGGGTCTTGATCAGGGGGAAAACAAAGTTTATGAGGATTAGGCTCATTTCTATCATTTTGTACTGAGGTAAGTTCATGTGTAAATAATACAATGTTGTATCATGTTTTAATGCTTTATTAATGTATGAATTTTTATATTTAATTATTGCAAAGAGTATATGAATAATATTATGGTCAATGAGAATCACTTTGTGAACGAGTTCAACAGAGATGTGGTATCGAAGAATCCTGTTTAAACCTTAGGAATAGTTTAGGATACAAGTGACATGTCACTAGGAATTATGTGATCTGAACTCATTGAGTTGTGGTCTAAGTTCATGATTTATGTGATTTGAACTCATGAGTTGTGGTTTGAGTTCATGATTATGAAACACATGTTATGGCAGTTCGGGTACTGGTCTCGTACATACTATTGATGGGGTGCTAGTTTGGCATGTGTTGCGGATACCTGACAGCCTGTATGAGTAGACCCGTGAGTTGCTCAAAAGCGAGCAATATGTGATATGAGATATGAAGTAGCATTGGCTACATATGGGGCACTTAGGTGCAAGATTCCGATGTATCCAATAGTATTCCAAGTGTTCAATGGGTAATCCAAAAAGAAGCCCAATGGGTAATGTGTAATCTTAATGAATACGACAAAGAAGCAAAAGTAAGTTATTTTGTACAAGTGGGCGCAGGTATGTACACCGAACTCATGAGAATGCCATGAGATATGATGAACTTGTGGTAAGAATATACATATGTATATTTATGTGAAAATTAAGGTTGAGAAGTTGATGAAAAATACAAGATTATGTTCAATATGTTAATATATGATTAATGCTTGTTTAAGTTGCATTCTGTTTGCTTGTGAACTTACTAAGCTTTAAAGCTTACCCCCTTTCCTTTCCTTTTCTTATAGTGTCGCCAAGCCAACTTGGGGATCATGGAATGTCGGAGATTCGATCACATTATCAATTGGATAATTGGGTATAGTTAGACTTATCATTTTGAGTATGGCATGTATAGGGACTTGGTCTTTTTGTTATATGTCATATTAATTCGCCAAATGTGTTGGCTCATGATGGTGTTGTGATTCATTTTGTATATGTCCATGAGAGGTGGCTCATGTTGATTGTTGGGTTGTAACCCTAATCATTTATGCATGCATGCAATTGTGTTTATGTTTTGATGTGGTTTGGTTACTTGTGGATGAAATGTGTGATGAATGGCATATGTACTTAATGAATGAATGGAGCCTAATAGGTAAGACCACAATTATATTGTAAATGAATAACCTGAAAGAAGAATTATAATGAAGAATAAACATGAAATTGGTGTGGAATGCCATGTGGTAGTATGACGATTGAAGTATGTGGTAGGTCCATATTATAAAGTTATGGATTAACCATGAATGTGTATGCTTGTGTAATTAAATGTACCATGTTGCATATCATGAAGTGAGATGATGTATGTGAGTGCTTAAGGGTGGCAAATGTATTGGAAAATAGCCTAGAAGTTGTCCACACGGGTAGACACACGGGCATGTGTCTAGGCCGTGTGTGACACATGGTCTGTCCCATGGGCGTGTGGTTTGGCCGTGTGTCCCCTAGATCCTAATTAATGCAAAACAGAATGCTCAGTAGTAAACACATGGGTAGAGACACGGCTGTGTGTCTCAGCCGTGTGGAGGATACGGCCATAGTGTATGGGCGTGTGCCCAGGCCATGTGAAGTCTGCATTTAATTTTTGGAATTTAATTTGCCACATGGCCTAATCACATGGGTGTGTGACCTGGCCGTGTGATCTTATTTGGTTGATGACGTCATAGTCAGTGAGTTACATAGGCTGAGGACATGGGCGTATCCTAGAGCCACACGGGCGTATGTGACCACACGGTCTACCCACACGGGCGTGTGACTCTCTAAAACAAGAAAATTTTCTAAGTATCAAAAAGGTTCCAAAAGTTCTCGGTGTAGTCCCAAACTGCTTCTGATGTATGTTTTGGGTGTCGTAGACTCTTATCAGGGACAATTTGCATGTGCTTGAATAGTTTTAAATTTGGATGAATTTTTATGGCTCGGTTTTGTATGTTTGTTTACGTTTAAGTCTGGTAATGCCTCAAACCCTATCCTAGAGTCTAATACGAGTAATGAGTATTACATTTAGTGGTATCAGAGCTATGTTTTAGTCGATTCTCAGACTAATATAGCGCGTGTAGAAGTCTAGCTATACATGCCATAAGTAAATTGTGATAGTGTGACGACTCCTGACCTTTTTAAAATTATGTTTTTCATATATTAATGGATCCCAATCGAGCTATGGCGGATGATTTGGAAAGTAATACGCCGGCTCCCGTTGAAGGGGCGGTGCCGTCTGAAAACTGACCTCCCACGGTTATTCAAGGAGGAGGAGAAGGGGCTCGGGAAGCCTTTCTCCATATGATGAATACATGGTACACGAAGTTCGTTCGTACGAACCCAAACGCTCAACCTCCTCCAGCCCCTCCAAATCTTCAACCCGTACCCCAAGTGCCACAAGGTATGGATTTTATGAGATTTCATAGGACCCCGGATGATAAACTTCGAAAGCAATGAGCCGAGGAATTTAGGGCCAATACTGATGATGATCCCGAGAAAGTAAAATTTTGGCTTGAAAATTCTATTCGGGTATTCAATGAACTATCTTACACACCCGAGGAATGTTTGAACTGTGCTATTTCTTTGTTGAGAGACTCGACGTATCATTGGTGGAAGATGCTAGTATCAGTGGTACCTCAAGAGAGGGTCACGTAGGAATTTTTCCAAGAAGAATTCCAAAAGAAATACATCAGTGAACGCTTCATCGATCAAAAGCATAAAGAGTTTCATGATTTGAAACAAGGTCGCATGTCAGTTACTGAGTACGAAAGAGAGTTTGTCTGACTCAACAAATATGCTCAGGAGTGTGTATCCTCCGAGGCTAAAATGTGTCGAAGGTTTCAAGGTGGACTTAATGAGAGTGTTAGTGGGTATTCTCGAATTGAAGGAATTTATAGTACTCGTTAATCGGGCTTGTAAAGCCGAGGAATTGATCAAGGAAAAGAGAAAGACTAAGGCTGAGACTAGAGACATAAGAAAGAGGTCAATGAGCAAGTCACTCCCATCTCAGTCTAAGAAATCTAGAGACCTGTACTCTCGTTCTCATGTGTTAGCTGGTCATTCATACAGAGATCATAAGAAGAAAAATTTGGGTTTTAAATCTCAGGCTACATCTGTGGCTAGTGTGGGTAATGCTAGACCGTCTAGACCTGAGTGCCAACAATGTGGCAGAAATCATTTTGGCAAGTTTAGAGTGAATGATGGATCCTATTCCCGATGTGGTTCTCAAGACCACTATATCAAGGACTATCTTGAGATGGTTGAGAAGGAAAAATTTCAGAATGCGAGACAGAGTAGTACGGCTACGAAAGGGAAACCCCAGAGGAATATTGGTAATAGGGCAAGTAGCAAGAATGCAAAAAGCGATACGGTGGTGAGATCCGAAGCTAGAGCTCCTACTAGGGCTTATGCCATACGTGCGTGCAAAGACGCATCTTCTCCCGATGTGATCACCGGTACTTTTTCTCTTTATAATGCTACTATTATTACTTTGATTGACCCTGGTTCTACTCATTCATATGTGTGCATGAAATTGGTATCTAGCATGAATATACTTGTTGAGTCTACAAAATTTATGATTAAAGTGTTAAACCCATTAGGCAAACATGTTTTAGTTGATAAGGTATGTAAAAAATGTCCCTTGATGATTAAAGGTCATTATTTTCTGGCTGGCTTGATGTTATTATCGTTTGATGAATTCGATGTTATATTGGGTACGGATTGGTTGACACTTCATGATGCTGTAGTTAATTATAGACTAAAAGTTATTGAATTGAAATGTGAAAATGGTGAAATTCTCCGGGTTGAATCAGATGAGTCAGATGGGTTGCCAATTGGGATTTCTTCGATGACTGCCCAGAAATGTATGAGAAAAGGATGTGAGGCTTATTTGGCTTACGTGTTGAATATGAAAGAGTCTAAATTAAAAATTAGATCAGTGTTTGTTGTATGTAAGTATCCGGATGTGTTCCCGAAAGAGTTGTCTAGATTACCTCCCATTAGGGAAGTTGAATTTGGTATTAAGTTAGTCCCGGGTACAACACCTATCTCGATTGCTCCATATAGGATGGCCCCAACTGAGTTGAAAGAACTGAAGTTACAATTGCAAGAATTGACCGACAAGGGTTTTGTGAGACCGAGCTCTTCACCATGGGGTGCTCCGGTATTATTCGTAAAAAAGAAAGATGGCTCTATGAGGTTATGTATAGATTACCGACAACTCAATAAGGTAACAATTAAGAATAAGTATCCTTTGCCAAGGATTGATGACTTTTTGACCAGTTGAAAGGAGCGACATGGTTTTCTAAAATAGAGTTGAGGTCGAGTTACTACCAGTTGAAAGTGAAAGATTCAGATGTGCCGAAAACTGCTTTTAGAACGAGTTATCGCCATTATGAATTTTTTGTTATGCCATTTGGGTTGACAAATGCACCTGCTATGTTTATGGATTTAATGAACCAAATATTTCAGACATATTTGGACAAGTTTGTTGTCGTGTTCATTGACGATATTTTGATTTATTCAAAAGATGAGACAGGGCATGCTAAGCACTTGAGAATAGTTTTGCAAACTCTGAGAGATACACAGTTGTATGCTAAGTTTAGTAAAAGTGAGTTTTGGCTTTGAGAAGTTGGATTCTTGGGCCACATTATTTCGGGTGATGGTATTAGAGTTGACCCGAGTAAAGTTTCTACTATCATCGAATGGAAACTACCAAGGAATGTATCGAGATTAGAAGCTTTTTGGGCTTAGCCAGTTACTACCGACGGTTTGTGAAAGGATTTTCTATGATTGCCACTCCTATGACGAGATTGCTTCAAAAGGATGTTAAGTTTGAGTGGTCGAAAAAGTGTCAGTAAAGCTTTGAGAAATTGAAGATGTTATTGACTGAAGCACCGATTTTGGTACAACCCAAGTCAGGTAAAGAATTTGTGATTTATAGTGATGCTTCCTTAAATGGTTTGGGATGTGTACTACTGCAAGAGGGCAAAGTCATAGCTTACGCTTCGAGACAGTTGAAGCCTCATGAGAAGAACTATCTGACACACGACTTAGAGTTGGCCGCTATAGTGTTTGCTTTGAATATTTGGCGACTTATTTGTTTGGTGAGAAATGCCATGTCTATACCTATCACAAAAGTCTTAAGTACTTAATGACTTAAAAGGATTTGAACTTACGGCAACAAAGATGGTTGGAACTATTAAAAGATTACGAACTTATGATTGATTACCATCCGAGTAAGGCGAATGTGGTCACCGACGCCTTGAGTAGGAAGTCGTTATTTGCCTTGGGAGCTATGAATACACGACTGCCTTTGCTAGATGATGGTTTGATTCTAGCCGAGTTGAGAGCTAGACTAACTTTTCTTCAATAGATTTTTGATGCTCAGAAGGTTGATAAAGAGTTACAAGCTAAGAAAATTTAGTGTGAGTCCAACAGAGAACCAGATTTTCTGAATGACTCTGATGGTTGTTTGAGATTCCAAAGGACCTTAAGTTGATTCGAAATATTTTACATGAGGCACACAACGGTTGTTTGTCAGTTCACCCGGGCAGTACAAAAATGTATAATGACTTGAAAAAAATGTATTGGTGGAATGGTATGAAAAAGGATATCTAAGAGTTTGTATCGAAGTGTTTAATTTTTCAGCAGGTAAAAGCCAAACACCAAGTACCTTCAGGTTTGCTCTAGCCTATCATTGTTCCCGAGTGGAAATGGGACTGGATTACTATGGATTTTGTGACAGGTTTACCTTTAACTCCGAGAAAGAAAGATGCCGTTTGGGTTGTGGTTGATCGGCTTACGAAGTCGGCTCATTTTATCCCAGTACGTACTGATTACTCACTCGATAAGTTAGCTAAATTATACATTGGTGAAATTGTTAGACTTCATGGAGTACCTGTATCGATTGTATCGGATAGAGATCCGAGGTTTACTTCATGATTTTGGAAAAAGTTACAAAAAGCTTTAGGTACAAAGCTGAATTTCAGCACTGCTTTTCATCCGTAGACTGACAGTCAGTGTGAGCGAGTAATTTAGATCTTGGAAGACATGCTCCGATGTTGTGTGTTGGAATTCCAAGGTAGTTGGGAGAAGTACTTACTGTTGGTGGAGTTTGCTTATAACAACAGTTATTAGTCGAGTTTGAAAATAGCGCCTTATGAGGCATTGTATGGGCGTAAGTGCCAAACACCATTATATTGGACCGAACTCAATGAAAACCAGATTCATGGGGTTGACTTAGTCAAGGAAATTGAAGAAAAAGTAAAGGTAATTCGAGATTGTATGAAAGCTGCTTCGAATAGACAAAAGTCCTGTATAGATTTGAAACGGAAGGAGATTGAATTTCAAGTTGGTGATAAGGTGTTTTTGAGAGTGTCTACATGGAAAAAGGTTTTCAGATTTGGCAAGAAGGGTAAGTTAAGTCCTCATTTCATGGGGCCAAATGAGATCACCGAGAGAATAGATTCATGACGTGCTCCATGTGTCCATGTTGCGTCGTTAGCGATCTGATCCTACATATGTGATTTCACCAACAGAGGTTGAGATTCGACCAAACATGACCTATGGAGAGGAACCGATTAAGATTTTGGCTCGAGAAGTCAACCAGTTGAGAAACAAAAGTATTACCCTTATGAAACCGTCATGGCAAAGACATGGGGTTGAAGAGGCTACATGGGAGCTTGAGGAGGCCATGAGAAACCCATACCCAAACCTTTTTACCGGCAAGATTTTCGGGGCCGAAAATCCCTAAAGCGGGAGAGTTGTAACATCCCGAAATAAGGCCTAGTCGAAACAATGGTTTTGAGACCACAAATCTGAAATAGAAATAATTCTTTATGTTTGTTTGATGATTCATGATACGATTGCATGTTGTATGAAATTTTTATGAAGAAATTTTACGCCTAAAGTGCCAAATTTGAAGTTAGGGACTAAATTTTATAAGTTGGAAAACTTGAGTTCTAGAAGCTTCAAGCATGAAATTGCATTGGATTATTAATTAGAGGTCCTTAAATAGCAATTAGACCAAGTTTTAGAATTTTGGACAAAAATGGGCATGAATAGGAAAAATTAGAAAGAAAGGCATTAAAGGCATTTTGGTCATTTTGTAAATAAATGAATAAAAGGGGAAAATAAAGCCAAAATCTATTCATCTTCTCCATGCATGTGCCAAATTTGAAGAGACACCATATCTAGGGTTTCTTCAACTTTAAAGCTTGATAATCAAGAAAAACGTGATTCGGGCCTTGATCGGGGGAAAAAAAGTTTATGAGGATTAGGGTCGTTTCAATCATTTTGTAACGAGGTAGGTTCATGTGTAAATAATGCAATGTTGTATCATGTTTTAATGCTTTATTAATGTATGAATTTTCATGTTTAATTATTGTAAAGAGTGTATGAATAATATTATGCTCAATGAGAATGACTTTGTGAACGAGTTCGACAGAGATGTGGTATCGAAGAATCCCATTTGAACCTTAGGAACAGTTTAGGATACAAGTGGCATGTCACTAGGAATTATGTGATCTGTACTCATTGAGTTGTAGTTTAATTTCATGATTTATGTGATTTGAACTCATGAGTTGTGGTCTGAGTTCATGACTATGAAACACATGTTATGGCAGTTCGGGTACTGGTCTCGTACATGCTATTGATGGCGTGGTAGTCTGGCAAGTGTTGTGGATACCTGAAACGCTATATGAGTAGACTCGTGAGTTAATACAAGATTATGTTCAATATGTTAATATATGATTAATGCTTGTTTAAGTTGCATTCTATTCGCATGTGAACTTACTAAGCTTTAAAGCTTACCCCTTTTCCTTTCCTTTTCTTATAGTGTCGCCAAGCCAGCTTGGGGATCGTGGAACGTCGAAGATTTGATCACGTTATCAATTGGATAATTGGGTATAGTTAGACTTATCATTTTGAGTATGGCATGTATAGGGACTCGGTCTTTTTGTTATATGTCATACTAATTCGCAAAATGTGTTGGCTCATGGTGGTGTTGTGATTCATTTTGTATATGGCCATGAGAGGTGGCTCATATTGATTGTTGGGTTGTAACCCTAATCATTTATGCATGCATGCAAATGTGTTTATGTTTTGATGTGGTTTGGTTGCTTGTGGATGAAATGTGTGATGAATGACATATGTATTTATTGAATAAATGGGGACTAATAGGTATGAACATAATTATATTGTAAATGAGTAACTTAAAAAAATAATTATAAGGATGAATAAACATGAAATTGGTGTGGAATGCCGTATGGTAGTATAATGAATAAACATGAAATCGGTGTGGAATTATCAGGATGAATAAACATGAAATTGGTGTTGAATCCCAAACTCAAGCTCACACATGTTTCCTTTTTGGAGACTGAGCAAACTTTTCTTCGCTCTTTTTTTTTTTTAAGCATGAGCACGTACATCCTCTAAAAATTTCCTCAAATGTCATTTACCAAGACAACTTTAGTTAAGACGGGTGCATAAAATTAGGATAAATTCAAAAGATGGAGATATAGCTTGTAATGTAGGTTCATTGCAGTAAATAGGCTTTTAAGCTCAAAATTATAGTTTCAAGGGTGTAATATTATAAGGTGGACTTGAAAAGGCTCAAACGATTTAAAGAAAATGGTGCCTATAACATCTTAGATTTTTATGTCTCCTAGGATTTCACCTCAAGGAAGTTAACTAAGTCAATTCTAAAGATATAAAAGTTAACTAAGTCAATTCTAAAGATATAAACCTTCATGCATGTCAAATCTCAAAAGAAACTAAGTTTTCATGGCAAACATTACTGAAGACTAAGGTCGTACAATCATTCCATTCTTCATGATAACATACAATCACTTAGATAAAATCATCATCCATGCTTGCATACAAGCTATCTTATTAACAAAGAATTTCTCTAAACATTCATTTATTAAAACATACTCATTAAATAAATGATTGAAACATACTTGAAACTTTTAAAGATTTTAAGCAATTATTTGCCTTACCCCCTTTTAAAAAGAAGCAATGTCCTCATTGGAAGAACAAAGTAATGAATGAAAACTGAACACCAGGTAGGGTTAAAAAGAAAGAGAGGTGAGTCATTAAGACTGCTTAAATACCAAGTCTTTCCTCATAATCCAATCTTAGACATGTTCATTCCCATTACCACACCACTTAGTCATTTCCTTTTTAAAGGAAGCATTTATTCATGCTTGCTACATTTTATTTTGCAGAAATTAAATCCTAGTTACTAAAGAAACAAATTCCTAAAGACCTAAAATAAATAAATAAATAAACGAGAATCCCCCCTTTTATTTTTCTGACTCCTTCCCCTTATCTTCTTTAGCTCCATCTCCGTTTGTATAATCAGTATCTTCCGTCCATGTCTCAAAGATATCATCTGGGAACTCAGGAACAAAAGTGTTAAAGATATTCTTAAAGTATTTTGAATCAAATCATCTCTAATTTTTGCATATTTCCAGTAAGTTTGTTGTTGTTTATGCACGAACTTGCACATATCCACCATAATTGACAACTCCGGTTTCTTTGAAGTACTTGCGGAAGTCAACTTTGGAGTTGTAAATTCAGGTTCAACATTTAGCTTTACTGGTTCTTATTCTGGCTCAACTCTAAGTTTAAGGTTTGCAGATCCTTCAGCTGGTTGAGGATTGTTTGGTTCCTTATCAGACTCTTCTGCTTCAATGTCTGTAACTGAGTCAGCTTCAGTTTCATTTTTAGTTTTTGATTCTTCGGTATCTGGCTCAGTTGATTCTTTTTGCTCGCCTTGATTCAGCTCACGCAACTTCTTTACTAACCTTTCAAGATCATGACTTGTAATGCATCCTTGGACATGCCGCCTTCAGATTTGCTTGTGTTTTAAGATGGGCCCTTAAGCAAAGTGAAGTGATTAATGATAGGTAATAAGCACTTCCTGCCTTCTTTTTAGCACAATCGTAAATCTCCTTGAGGATAATTTTCCCAACATTAATGGACTTTTCCGTCAAGATTGCATATAACAAGAGCATCCGTTCCATCGAGATAGTGGAACTGTGTGAGATAGGCATAAAACTGTAGCGAATGAAATAAAACCGTACCTTTTCTACTGGTTTTAGGTATTCCTTTTGACAAGAATGGCTCCCATACTTTTTTATAATCCATTAGGATCCCGGATTTGTCACAACATCAAGCACTTGTTGAAGAAAATTCCAATTGATGTTGTTTATCATAGGGTAGTACCCATCTTTCAACATCAGGTAAGTTAAACAAATCATTGATAGACTTAGAAGTAAGAGGTACATTTTTCTTCCGAACGATGACCTCAGTAGCTTCTTGTGTGGTCAAACTTGCATAGAACTCTCAAACTAGTTCATCATCGGGAAGTGAACGAGCATCACCAAATCATTCCCACTTGAGAGCACTGATTGTCTTTCTAATGAGCACAGGGACAACCATCAAATCATTACTCTTTAGGTTAAAACCTTTTTTCGGCATCATAGGTTGATGCTTGAAAATTGAATCAAAACTCTCTTTCAGTTGTTCATAGATCATAATTGGGTTTTCAGGAGTAGTCTTCGACGATCTAGTTCTTTTGTAAGACATGGTATTTTCTCGAAAATTCAGCAAAGTTTTGCTTATAGGGGAAGAAGAGAAATTGGAAAGTGGGTAGGATTTGCTTCGGCGAACCTTGCAACGGCAAAGAGGTTGCAGCAGCGACGGCAACGTACAACAATAATAGTGGTGTATGGTAGTGATAGCGGCTACGTGCAGCAGTGACGTTGATGCTCCAGTGATTCTTTTGCGGCGACACTAGGTGGTTTCGGCTAAAGAAAAGAAATGGACTAGGGGTTTCTTTTGGGATTTGAGGCTAGCAGCACAAGAAGGAAGTTTAGGGACTTTTAGGGTTAAGCAAATTGCTTTAAGGGATATAAAAAATAGTAGAATGAAGAGGGGTTTATATAAGGAAAAACTAGGGCAACATGTAGCAAAAATTTAGCTACATAAAGGTTACTTGGGCGGCAAGCAATGAAAGTGGCGGCAATAGGTGTGGATTTTTCCTTCCTATCTGCTGTCTTGGGCCTTAAATTCAGAAACTGATTAGTAGTTGGGCAAAATTTGACCCCCTTTATTAATATAAACATTTCAAATTAAACAAAATAAATTAAACTAGAAAAACATTTTAAATCTTAATTAGAAAATTTCTTCTTAACAAATTACATTAAATTAATTCCCAGGAAAGGTTGGAAGGGTCACAGCGGTTCTGCTTAAGTTCCAATCTCCTTAGACAAAATTAATTAAATGTATTAAACTAAGAAAATAAATTCTAATTATATATTTATTTACAAAATGAGCTCATAAAAAATCAAGGGTTTGTTAATTTGAACGAGGATTCAACTCGCTCAACTTCACCATCCCAATAATGTTTAAGATTTTGACCATTAACTTTAAACGTACCTCCGTAATTATCGTATAATTCAATAGCTCTATAAGGATAAACTCGATAGATGGTATAAGGTCCTTTTCATCGGGATTTTAGCTTTCCAGGAAATAACTTCAGCCTTGAATTAAACAATAACACCTTTTGACCTTTTTTAAACTCGCGAGGTTGTATATTACTATCATGCCATCTTTTTTATCTTTCTTTACACATTTTGGCATTCTCATAGGAAAACAACCTCAACTCTTCCAACTCAGCAAATTGTAACATCCTCCTCTCACCGGCTTGCTTAAGATCAAAATTCAACTTCTTCAAGGCCCAGTGAGCTCTATTCTCCAACAATAATGGCAAATGACATGCCTTCCCAAAAACCAACCGATAAGGAGTCATTCCTAATGGTGTCTTAAATGTTGTTCGATAGGCCCGTAATGCATCATCGAGCCTTCGAGACCAACCTTTTCATGTAACACCCCAGACCTGTGCCCTACGCTGGGACAGAATGTGAGGCATTACCTAACTTGAATTCATGCATACAAACATTTTCATATCACCAAACATGGTCAAATTAAAAACTTTTTCAATTTTTATTATAAACTCTTTAATAAGAGCCTACGGGGCTCCAAACATCCATTGGAACCCATTCGAAATCAATCCGGGTCCTAAAACAAACTCTGAAAATAACACTTAACACAGGGGCACATGTCTGTGTGGGAGGGGTAACACGCCCGTATGACCATTTCAACATGGTTGTGCTGTTGGCCCGTGTGGTCCACACGGCCTAAGCATCTATGGACATGCCCGTGTCCTCCACCCGTGTGGAATTAATTCTAAATGCTCACCTACAGCGGTTTTCACATAGCCTGACACATGCCTGTGTCCCTAGCTCGTGTCCTTCACACAGCCATGACACGCCCATGTCCTAGCCCGTGTGCAAAAACTTGGACATTCTGTTTCTGAATTCAACAATTCTTAAGGGCCACACGGCCAAAATACATGCCCGTGTACTAGGCCGTGCCCTTCACATGGCTGAGACACTCGGCCGTGTCTCTGCCCGTATGTTTACTATCATGCGTACTAACTTGAAATTCTTACGTGCAGGGGACACACAGCTGAACAACACGCCCATGGGGCTGACCGTGTGTCACACACGGCCTAGACACATGCCTGTGTGTCTACCCGTGTGGACAAAATAAGGCTATTTACAAAGCCTCTTTGCCACCCTTACATATACTTATCTACACAAGATCAACCAAGATTAATACCAACATAACATCTATAACTAAAATAGCCACAACCATTAGAAATTTGCATCTTTGCATTGAATAATGATTAGTGTTAGCCAACATTCATGGCCTATACAAAATGAGTATCCTATTTATCACATGAGCCAACACATTATGGCTAACTAACAAAACACTAAACACAGACTCGAGTCCCTATACATGCCAGAAAACAAAACAATTAAACTAGCTATACCAAGGTCTTGAGTGATAGTGTGATCAAAGCTTTTTAGACGTCACTGGATCCTCGATGCTAGCTTGGCGGCACTATAAGGAAAGAAAGGAAAGGAGGGTAAGCGTGGGAGCTTAGTAAGTACATATATGCAAATAAAGTGTAATTAAAAGAAAATCATATTCGTCAAACGGTAACTTGTCATGCTTAAAAGATATAAATCACTTAATATACCTATCTTACTCTTCCTTTCATTCATGTATACTTAATGCACCTCGTTCCTTACTCAGGTCCTAACCATGAGTTCAGTATACATACCTCATTAAAGTATTCACCAACTAAATCTTCGAGTTACCCGTTGAACTCTCGAAATACATATGGATATGCGGGAACTTTATATCTAAATACCAAATAAGTAGTCAGGGCTACCTCATGCTATGAAATGCTCGTATTTGAGCTACTCGCGGTTCTTTTATCAAGTTAGGACCCGGACTCCATAGCTATCATGTAACGTTCGCTCATTAAGCCACTCACGAGTCTGTACACAAAGTCAGTACCCGGACCCACATCACATATAACATTTATCTCATGAACTCAGACTTAACTCATGAGTTCAGACCACATAATTTTCATGACATATCCCTTTTTTGTATCCTATGCTATGTCGGAGGCTCAATGGGGTTTCATATCTAACCGAATGGCGCCGCTCTTGCTCACATTGTAATTTACTCAATAACATGTCATTTATACATCCATGGCAACAAATAGAATTTAGATACATAACAACAATAAACCAATTACACATGTACATTATCCAAAATATTCCAAAGTAAGCTTCAATAACACATTATTCACATATATACTTACCTCGATACAAAATGATGAAGACGAGCTTAATCCTCGTAAACTTTGTTCTTACCCCAATCAAGACCCGAATCATGCTTCTCTTGATCTAAATTAATAAAATTCATTCATTTCATTAGCACATCAATTTAGGCACTCGAAAATTCATAATTGGGCAAAATAGTCACAAAATGACCATTTTACCCCTATACTCAAAAATTTATTTTTATCAAATTTCTTCATATTATAAGCCTAAAAAAACCCTTTTTACTCTTATAGCAATCCAAAATTTCCAATATTTCACATATTTATCACTTATTTTACAACTTGTGCAAAATAATCCCTATTAGGGTTTTCATGAGAAATCCCTTCACAAAAGTTGTTTAATACACATCTAAGTCCATATTCTTTCATAATATTTCAGTTAACAACACACAAGCTTTCATGGCAAAACCCTAGACTCTTGTTCATTTTGCAAAATAGTCCCTTCATTTGAAAGTTCTTGCTTCAAGGAGTCCAAAAATGTAAAAATCATCAAGAAAAGTCATGAAAATCACTTACTTGTGAAGGCTTAGAGTTGCTAAAATTTTACAGCTTCAAAGACCCCTCTAATGGCTAAATTTTAGTGGAAGAAGAAATAGTGAAAAAGATGAAACCTTTTGTTGTTATTTTATTTAAAACTAGTCAAAATTGGCGACCAAACACCACCTAATTTTGACTTTCCCATCAATTTGTCCCCTATGGCCTGCCAGCCTAAGCATTGGGGGTCTAATTGCTCTTTAAATCCCCCAATTTAGGTTCTTTAGCTAATTGACACTTTTATCTAACAAAATAGGACTTTTTCACTTTATGCGATTTAGTCATTTTTTCGAAATTAAGCAAGCAATCGCTAAAATTAATTCACCAAATTTTTCATGCACTCTTATAATAATGCCCCAACACATAAAATAATCTTAAAAATAATTAAAGCACTGTTTCGACTAGCCCCAAAATTAGGCTGTTACATTTCTGCTAGGGTACTACCTTTTCAAGGATACCTTTGATTTCACAGTTCACTTTTTCAACTTGCCCATTAGACTGAGGGTGATAAGTAGTAGCAATCTTGTGTTTCATATCATATTTTTCAAGCAACCACTTAAACAATTTGTTCACAAAGTGAGAACCTTCATCACTAATAATAGCTCTTGGTGTCCCAAATCATGTAAACACATGCTTATGTAGGAATCGCATGACTACCTTAGCATCATTTGTAGGGCATGCTTCAGCTTCAACCCACTTGGGAACATAATCCACAGCAACTAATATGTATTTGTTCCCATATGAATAAGGAAATGGTCCTAAGAAGTCAATGCCCTATACGTTGAATAATTCAATCTCCAAAATATTTGTTAAGGGAACCTCATTCCTATGTGATATATTTTCGGTTCTTTGGCAATTATCGCAGTTCTTCACATAAACATAAGAATCTTTTAATAGTGTAGGCCAAAAGAAACCTGCTTGCAAAATCTTTACTGCGGTATGTGCACCACCAAAGTGTCTCCCACTTGGAGATGAATGTTAATGATATAAGATCTCATCAATCTCACTTTCAGCTACACGCTTTTGGATTATATTATATGCACACTGTTTAAACAAGAATGGGTCCTCCCAGAAATAATATCGACTATTATGAAGGAATTTTTTCCTTTGTTGGTATGTCATTTCTCGAGGAATTATTCCACATGCAAGATAATTGGCAAAATCAGCAAACCAAGGTGTTTCATGAATTCGACTCACCTCAAATAAATGCTCATCTGGGAAATTCTCGTTGATAGGCACATGTGATCGAGTTACCTCATCTTGCTCCAACCTCGACAGATGATCAACTACTTGATTTTCAAAACCTTTTCTGTCTTGGATCTCAAGGTCAAATTCTTGGAGTAAAAGTATCCAACGAATTACCCTAGGTTTAGCATCTTTCTTCATGAGCAAGTATTTAATGGTTGCATGGTCAGTAAATACTGTAACTTTGGTACCTATAAAATATGAGTGGAATTTGTCTAAAGCAAAAACTATAGCAAATAGTTCCTTTTCAGTTACTGTATAATTGAGTTGGGCTCTAGTTAAGGTTCTACTTGCATAGTAAATAGGGTGGAACACTTTATTTTTCTTTGACCCATCACATCTCCAACAGCATAATCACTTGTATCACACATCAACTCAAAAGGTGTGCTCCAATAGGGTGTAAAGATTATTGGGGCTGAGATTAACCCTTTTTTTAGCTCTTCAAAAGCTTTTAAACATGCTTTGTTAAAATTGAACACTGTATGTTTCTCTAACAATGAACACAACGGCTTAGAAATTTTTGACAAATCTTTCATAAACCATCAGTAAAAACCAGCATGGCCTAAGAAACTTCTGACTACTTTCACATTCATTGGGGCTGGTAATCTTTCAATTACATCCACATTTGCTTTGTCGACTTCAATTCCTTTCTTTGAAATTCTATGGCCTAAGACAATCCCTTCCTTAACCATAAAATGGCATTTCTCTTAGTTGAGTACAAGATTCGTCTCTTCACATCTGTTCAGTACCTTAGCTAAATTACTCAAACAAATATCATAAGTGTTACCAAAAATAGAAAAATCATCCAAGAAAACCTCAACAAAGTTTCCAACCATATCAGTGAAAATTGTCATCATGCATCGTTGGAATGTTGTTGTATAAACCAAAAGGCATTCGCCTAAAAGCAAACGTACCGTACAGACAAGTAAAGGTTGTTTTATGTTGGTCTTCCGGAGCTACAACTATTTGGTTATATCCCGAATAACCATCTAAAAAATAATAAAATTCATTACCTGCCAGTCAATCTAACATCTGATCCATAAAAGGCAATGGAAAATAGTCCTTTCGAGTAGCTTTATTTAGCTTTTTGTAGCCAACACAAATTCTCCAACCAGTAACAGTCTTTGTTGGGATCAATTTGTTATGCTTATTCTCAACAATCATAATTCCACCTTTTTTCGGCACACACTGCACCGGACTTACCCACAAACTATCTGAAATAGGTTAGATGATTCTTGCATCTAACAATTTGATCACTTCCTTTCTCACAACTTCCTTCATAATAGGATTGAGCCTCTTTTGCCCATCAATTTGAGCTCTTTCACCTTCCTTTAAAATAATTTTGTGCATGAGTGAAGGGCTTATACCTCAAATATCAACTATGGTCCAACCAATTGCTTTCTTAAATTTCTTTAGAACAGAAATTAGTTGCTCCTCTTGATCTTTTGTCAGTTCTGCTGAAATAATCACAGGGAAAGTAGAACAGTTACCTAAATAAACATATTACAAATGGGAAGGAAGTACCTTTAGTTCGAGTGTAGGTGGTTCTTCGATTGACAATTTGGGTTGCACCAATTCTCTGACTTCTAACTTCAACGGTTCAAACCGTGTAGATTGAATAAAATTTCTCGGATTGGCTTCCATCAAAACCATGATTTCTTCACCTTTTTCATCCTCTAAAGGGTCAAGATCTAAGGCTTTCTCCAATGGATCTTCTCCAAGATTGCTTTCCATAGAAACCAAGGTTTCTATATTTTCCATAACTGAACACTGTTTTGCCAGATCGGGAAATTTTATCGCTTTAAGAATGTTAATAGTTACATGATCGTCTTGAACTCGTATGGTGAGTTCGCCTTTCAACACATCAATTAAGGTTCTTCATGTGGATAGGAAAGGTCTCCCAAGGATAATTGGCACTTTCTTATCTGCGTCAAAATCTAGAATAATGAAATCAGTAGGAAAAATAAATTTATCGACTCTTACCAAAACATCCTCGATCTTTCCTTCGGGGTATGCTAAAGATTGACCCGCTAGCTGGAGCGTCACAGTTGTAGGTCTTACTTCTCCTATCCCTAGCATCTTGAAAATAGACTTAGGCATCAAGTTGATACTTGCTCCTATGTCACACAAAGCTTTACCACAATAAGATTCACCAAGGTTACAGGGTATCGTAAAACTTCCTAGGTCTTTCAATTTCGATGGCAGCTTGTTCTACAGGAATGCACTGCATTCCTTTGTCAGGGTGACAATCTCATACTCACTCGCTCGTTTCTTCTTGGATAGTACATCCTTCATAAACTTCACATAATTCAGCATTTGTTCTAAAGCCTCCACCAATGGAATACTGATGTGTAATTTCTTCAAAACGTCCAAAAACTTCTTAAATTGTACCTCCTATTTCTGCTTGTGTTGCTGCAATCTTTATGGATAGGGAGGTGATGGAACTTTCAATTGAACTGGATAACTTTTCTGAGTAGGTAAATCTGCATCCAAAGAAGATGTTAAAGTATCTGAATTCACTAAGTTAGGGTTTACCTTGTCAGTCTTTTACAGTTTTTGACTCTTTTGGTGTAGGAACTTCAATAGCTGGTTGACTTTCCCCTTTTTCAACAGGCTCGTCTTCGACATAATCAATCAGGGTTCCAAAATTTTATCACTTCATAATGCCACTGCCTTGATATGTTATTTACCCAAATTTCTTGGATTCTTTGTATCGCTTGTCAAGGTTCCTTGCGATCTATTACGAAGCTACATAGCTAACTAACCCATTTGGTTTTCCAACTTTTGGCTTTGGATCAAAGCATTATTCTTTGCCATGTATGCTTTCAACAAGTTCTCCAAACTATTTGATGACTCAGCTTGAGCTGGATTTGGAGCTTACTGATTAAGCCCTTGAGATTGGTCGGGTCTATGCTGCATAAAGTTATTTTTTGGTCCATTTCCTTAGTTGCTCTAAGAAAAGTTGGGGTGATTATGCCATGAAGGATTATAGAAGTTTGTAATGCCCCAAGTTTTAGGCCTAGAAGTATTAGGTCTTGAGCATCAGTTAGGAGGCTGCACATATATGTTTAGTCGTACAAGAGAGTGACACAAATGCATGTCTGATTCAGTGGTTAAGTGTCCTGGGAAGAGTCTGAGAAGTCTTGGGTTCAAGCCTTGGTTTGTGTAAAAGTTTTATTTTTAATGGATAAACCTCTGTCTCTAGTCAGTAGGCTTTTAAATAAATGTGGGTATTCTATTTCAAAAAAGAGCCTACTGGTCTAGGGGATAAGTGGCGTGTTACTGTAACCTGAGTTCTAAGGTTCGAGTCCTGGTATGCACAATAGAGAGTTTTATTTTGCTGCTAGTATTGTGGGAGTGTCCTATTTTAGCCGAAATTCTGAGAGAGTTGGTGAGAGTTCAAATTGGATGGTTGAGAGATTAGAGGAGAGTTTTGAGGAGTGGATTAGGGGATTGGAAAAGAGTTTTGAGGAATGGTTCGTGGGAAAGGGGGAGTAGTGGTGCTGAAATTGAATTCCTTCTCAAGAATTTGGTTTTGGTGGGTATTTGCTTCCCATTGTGTTTTCTGTCAACATTTTTGGTTCCATTCATTTTTGGGAGGCCGAATAGTGTTGAGGGTTCATTCGGGCATCTTCTTTTTTTATTTTTTTGACTTGGTTCTCCCTTTCTACTATCTTCCCCTTTGTTAGTCGATTCTCTTTTCCTCCTCTACTCTCCTATCTGGCGTGCCCTCCCTTTTGCATTTGGTTGAAAACTCTCTCTTCTCCCTCTCACCATTCTTTTCTCTTTTATTCCTCTTCCCCTTTGGCAAATGATCTCTTCTTCTTTTAGTGCCCGAACCTTCTCCATCTGTCCATTATTCCTTCTCTCACTTTTGGCCGATTCTTCCTTCCTCTTGAACTCAAACTTCTGTTGGTTCGGTAAGTTTCGATTAGGGCTAAATCTATTCTCTCTTTTTGGAATATCTTCTAAGAGGGGTTTTCTTGTTGGAAGGAGTTACTCAACAGGCTAGTGATTGTTGATTGGCGTGTGGAGTGTCAAAATCCTGTTGGTGCGTGTGAAGGTAACGATTGTGAGTTCAGTATTTGGTATTGGTTTGTATGAGCTTTGAGTGGCTAGGTGTTGTTATGTTGGCTTCTTTTTGTTTTAGGCCTTGGTTTACGCTTTCGGTAAGCACTAAGGAGCTGGTGAGCAGTCTTGTTCAAACGATTTAAGTGTGCAAGTCTCAATCGATTGATCAAGGCAAGTGATAGGTAACCTTTGGATAAATGATATAAAAAGGATTGTTAAATCCTGTTAATGAAGGGACTGATGGTTTAATGTGATTGAGTCAAGGTTAGGGAGCGCTTGTGGACTATTTGCGCACTTTCGCAATAAGGTGTGTAATCTACATTCTAACTATGGAAACTAACAAAATCCGGAATAAGTGAATAATGACGCTACACGAGCGTACGCTCGCTCGTGTGGTAGTTCGTGTGACTAAACATGGGCGTTTGATCATAAAGGCCATCATGAGCAATTTCATGGGCATAGGTCGTTTTGGGCCTTATTTGCCCAGACTACGCTGTGTGGGCCCTACTGGCTTGTGGGCCCCACATGGGTGAACATGTGGAGAATATTGGGCCAGGCTGTGTAATCCACATGGCCAAGGCCATTTCTGGGCTATGTGGGCCACACAGACGTGTGGGCCCACATGGGCCTGCAACATGGGTCGTGGCCCATTTTTATTGTTTGACTGTTTAGGTTGAACAGGGTCACCCAAGATGACTGTGGACCTACTGTTGGGTCGGTAAGTGTACCTGGACCCCTAATTGATAAAATAACTATTATGCCCCTATGTGATAAAATGACGGTTATGGCCCTATGAGATGTATGATGATATTTGAGCATGCCATTTTAAACATATTGAATACATGTATGATATTATGACATGATGATGATATGTTGCATGGGGATGGGTTTTATTATGATTAGAGGAAGTGTATTGTACTGGCAGCTCTGCTGGAAATACTGATTAGTGTCGCAACCGGTACTACTTAAAGTGTAGGGATGGGTGGGTTGATTATATCCCCACATGGAGTGCAAGGTTGGACAGAGATGGAGTGTAGAGGCTGGCTGGGTAGGATCTCTTGATTGCATATCTGTACTGCCACTACCACTGAGATGGGCTCAGGCCCAAACTGATACTGATATTGTAATAGGCTAAGGCCCTAACTGAGACTGAATGGCTTAGGCCAAGACTGTATATGATCACTGTTTGTTTATTTGATAAGGGATTACACACTGAGTTTCCATAACTCACCCATCTGTTTATCTATACAGTAATCCCCAATCTTAGGCAGATCGATGCTGCGAGAGACTCAATTGTGGCCACACAATCGCACATACTTCCGTATTTGATTTTTAGATTATAAGTAATTTTATTTTGGGTATTTTTGATGTAATAAGGCCTTTATGAATTTTTACTTTAAATTGGGTTTTTACTTAGTTGATTTATAATTAGTAGCAATAGGGTAAGACGCGGGTTTTCAAAAAGATAAATGCTTTTAAAAAAATACCACGAATATAAAACCTGTTTTAAGAGCTTTCGCAAGAAATAACGTTTTAAAAATTTAATGACGTCTTAGTATGATCAACTTTTTGCCAAACGGCTTACATTTTGAAAAGGAACGAGACATCTAAAATCATCATTAAGATCACAAAGAGGTTAAATATAAAACGGGTTTTTCAATGATGTCTCACTATATGGAAAACACTTCAATGTGACATCACTAGATTCGGCCATAACGTCCAAGTTAGGTTTGGGGTGTCATATTTAGTGGTATCAGAGCCAGGTTGCAAAACTCAGCTGTAGATGTGGGTTCTTTTAAAAGTTGAAATTTGCAAAAAGAACTGTTTTCAAATTATTTGAAAGTATTTTGAAATGTTTTTACTGAATGTGTGGTACACCGAATCTCCAGCGCCGGTTCTGTAAGTCTTCTAAAATGTTGTTTGTTTGAATTGAAATACTAAAACTACTGTAGGTAGTAGACTGTACTGAAATACTCTAGTTAGGGTAAACTAAAAAACTGTAGTAAGACTACGATCTGCGAAAACGAACTCTAAAATACTGTTACTACTTTTCATAAAATATCTGTTAATAAACATTGGAACTATAAACGGATGCATAAAACTGTTAATACAGATAAAACATAATTCAATGGTGAGCACCAGAGGTACTTACGGAAGGAGTACAAGAGGCCGCGGTAGAGGCCGTGAAGGTGCTCGAGTTGGGTCTTCGTCATCTGGTCTCATGCCTAAAGTCGAAGCTAGGAGGCGTCGGCTTTACCTGTGACTGAGATTGGGTCTCATGATCATGCTGCTGGGGATGATGTACTATCCCAGTCTATCTATAGACTGTACTGAAGACACTCAAGTTAAAGGTGGTATTGTTTTGGAACTAGAGTGTGCAGTGGAAGCGTAGTGGTGTAGTCTGTGTTATGCGACTAATCTGATAGTTGGAAATTTTGTGGAGGAAATTTCTTTAAGGAGGGGTGAATTGTAACGTCCTGAGTTTTGGGCCTAGAAGTATTAGGTCTTGAGCATGGGAACATTTAGAAGGCTGCACATAAATGTTTAGTCGTGCAAGAGAGTGACACAAATGCATGTTTACTTCAGTGGTTAACTGTCCTAGGGAGAGTCTGAGAAGTCTTGGGTTCAAGCCTTGGCTTGTGTAAAAGTTTTATTTTTAATGGATAAACACCTGTCTCTAGTTAGTAGGCTTTTAAATAAATGTGGGTACTTTATTTCAAAAAAGAGCCTGCTGGTCTAGGGGATAAGTGGCGTGTTACTGTAACCTAAGGTCTGAGGATCGAGTCCTAGTATGTGCAATAGGGAGTTTTATTTTGCTGCTAGTATTGTGGGAGTGTTCTAGTTTAGCCAAAATTCCAAGAGAGTTGATGAGAGTTCAAATTGGATGGTTGAGAGATTGGAGGAGAGATTTGAGGAGTGGATTAGGAGATTGGAAGAGAGTTTTGAGGAGTGGATCGTGGAAAGGGAGCAGTGGCGAAATTGAATTCCTTCTCAAGAATTCGACTTTGGTTTGCTTCCCATTGCATTTTCTGTCAACAGTTTTGGTTCCATTCACTTTTGGGAGACCGAATAGTGTTGAGGGTTCATTCAGACATCTTCTTTTTCTTATTTTCGACTTGGTTCTCCTTTTCTACTATCTTCCCCTTGTTAGCTGATTCCCTTTTCTTCCTCTACTCTCCTATCTGGCTTGCCCTCCTTTTTGCAGTTGGCCAAATACTCTCTCTTCTCCCTCTCACCAATCTTTTCTCTTTTATTCCTCTTCTCCTCTAGCAAACGCTCTCTTCTTTCTTTTAGTGGTCAAACCTTCTCCCTCTGTCCATTATTCCTTCTCTCACTTTTGGCCGATTCTTCCTTCCTTTTACACTCAAACTTCTGTTGGTTCGGTAAGTTTTGATTAGGGCTAACTCTGTTCTCTCTTTTTGGAATATCTTTTAAGAGGAGTTTTGTTGTTGGTATGTAACACCCCGAATTTGGGCCTAGAAGTATTAGATTTTGAGCATGGGAATAGTTAGGAGACAACACATAAATGTTTAGTTCTACAAGAAAGGGACACAACAGTATGTCCAGTTTAGTGGTTGTATGCTCTGGAAGTGTCTGAGAAGTCATGGGTTCAAGCCTTGGCTTCCACAAAAATTTTGCTTTTTAAAGATAAAACCCCTATCTTTGGCCAGTAGGGTTATAAGTTTATTTTGGAAAAAACATGACAGAATGGGCCTGCTGGTCTAGTGGTTAGTGGCATGTGGAGTGTGCTAGTGGTCTGAGGTTCGAATCCCTACTTGTGCAAATGGAGATTATTTTTACTGGTGGCCATAGGAGGAAGTTGTGTTTGACCGAAACACCAAAAGTTTGAATAGTTTTGAATGGGGTTGTTGTTAGCTGAATTTGGGGAGTGAAAAAGAAGAGGGATTTTAGGAGGAAATAGGGGAATTCAAATTTGGTGGGAGAGGGAGTCATTTTTGAACTAGTGGCTCTCAAGAATTTCGACTTTGGGGTAAGTCTGAGTATTCTATTTTGGGTTTTCGGAAAAAACATTTTGGTTCTTTTCTCTTCATCTCATTTTGATCATTTCTTTTGGCTGTTCTTTTCTTTCTTTGTGACCAATTGTGCTAGGGAGTGTGGGGGGTATAACTTATTTTGAATACCATTCGGGTTTATTTTTCACTGCAAACCTTTTGCCAAACCGATTCTTTTTTCTCTCCTCTACCCCTTTACTTTGGCCGAATTTTGTTGGAGTGCTCCCTTGCCCTTTTGTTTTTGGCCAAATACATCCCTTCCCCTTTTCCTAATTCTTTCAGCGTTTAGCCCATGGCTTCAGTTGACTATTTCCTTAGTCTCCTTCTCTTCTTTTGGCTATTAACAAGTTTCCCCTCTAACCTTGCAAAAGTCGAATATCATCTTCTTTAGTAGTCGAATCTCTCCCTCTCTTCATTGTTGAATCTCTTTCACCTTTTTGTTCATTGAGTTCTGTTGGTTACTGAAACTTTTTGAGAAGTGAAGGGTTATCCATTGATATTGTAGCGGTTTAATCTCTCTCTGCACTTGATCAAAGGTAACTCTGGTTGCAGTTATCTCCTTTCTGCTCTTTCTGTCGAGTTAGTAGTTTCCATCTAGTGTATCCTTTGCTACAGTTATTTGTTAGGGGCAGTTTGTGCTAAGCCTCTACCTCTGTCGCATAGGGTGTTCGTATGGAGATTAGATCGATTGCTTCCTTTTAGTTTATAAGCAGTTTTATGTTTCCAGTAAGTTATTTATGCTTGGTTCAATTCATGTGTGCGGGTAATATAATTAGTGCTGAAAGGTTTGGGTGAAATACAGGTGATCTCTAAAGAGCCTATAGTTAGTTTCCTACAACGATTGAAGGCTGCAAGCCTAAATCGGTGATTAAGGTAAGTGATAATCCACCCTATTTTGGATAAGTATTGAAAAGAGCTGTTAACTCTATTATTAGTTGATTAGTTAGGTAGTTTGATCGAATATAGGTTTTAGTGTTTGTGGGTTGCGCGCACTTTCGCAAACAGGTGTGGAATCACTGTCTTAACCGTAAATCAGCAAAAGCTAAAAAATAGGATCGTTGATGCCACATGGACGTGTGATGGCTCGTATGGTAACCCCAAACGCAAAAATGTGGGTACTGGATTATGAGAGGCCGCCATGGGCGATCTCATGGGCTTAGGCCGTTTTGGGCCATATTGGGCTGAAATGATGACCGAAATATCCCCATAGGGTAAAATGACTGTAATACCCCTATAGGGTAAAATGACTACAATACCCCTATAAGGTAAAATGACTGTAATACCCCTGTAGGGTAAAATTACTGGAATACCCCTATAAGGTAAAATGACTAATACCCCTGTAAGGTAAAATAACTGTAATACCCCTATAAGGTAAAATGACTGATTTGCCCTGGGATGTTTATGACTGTATTTGAGCATGCCACGTTAAATGTATGTTGCATCCATGCAAGATATTATGATACGATGCATGACATGTTGCATGGGGTTGGGATTGTTATTTTGGAAGAAGTGTACTATACTGATATGGTCGCACGGGTCGCCCAAGATGACTGTGGACCTACTGATGGCTTTAAGCCGTTCATATTACTGGCAGCTTTGCTGTAATACTACTTAGTGTCGCAACCGATGATAATCTTGGTGTGTTTGGTTGGGTGGGTCGATTTTATCCCCACATGGTGTGTTTGGCGGGACAGAGAGGTGTGTAGAGGCTGGATTGTGTAGGATTTCTCATTACATTACATTACCGATATCATATTAGATCGAGCTAAGGCCCACGTTGATATCGATCATCAGA
Source organism: Gossypium anomalum (assembly GCA_025698475.1). Lineage (NCBI taxonomy): Eukaryota > Viridiplantae > Streptophyta > Magnoliopsida > Malvales > Malvaceae > Gossypium > Gossypium anomalum. The sequence continues at coordinate 59,996,141 of CM046961.1, forward strand.
ATTGCTCAGCCCAAACTGCATCTATCTATTGAATGATTGATTGCTTGTTTATTAGGGGATTACACATTGAGTTTTCATAAACTCACCTTTCTGTTTATCTACGTAGGTAATCCTTAGGCAGATCAGTGCGAAGGTGGCCATACAACTACGCATGCTTCAATTTTGACTTTTAAATTATAAATATTTTAAATTGGGTATTTTTTGTAATAAGACCTCTTTAAATTTTTGACATTTAATTTTGGGTTTTATTTATATTGATTTAAATCTGCTAGTAGTAGGACACGGGTTTTCAAAAGATAAATGCTTTTCAAAACATCACGGCTACGCAACACCTTTCAAAAGCTTCTGCAAGAAACATCATTTTAAAATAGAAAATGGCATTTTAATATGATTAATTTTCGACAAACGACTTACATTTTGAAGATAAACGACAAGCCTTGAAAATATCTTCAAGGTCATTCAAAAAGGGTTAATAGAGAATGGGTTTTTAACAATTTTGCACTTTGTGAAAAACACTTCAATGTGACATCGCCAGATTCGACCATAACATCCTGGCCGAGTTTGGGGTGTTACATTTAGTGGTATCAGAGCCAGGTTACAAAACTTGGCTGTGGATTAGGTTTTTAGATTTGAATTTCTGAAAGAACTATTTTAAACGATTTGAAGTATTTTGAAATGTAATACTAAATGTGTGGTACACTGAGTCTCCACGCCAATCCTGTAAGTTTTCTCTGAAAACTGTATTTTGATTTTTGACTGAAACTGCCATAGGTAAGATTGCTGAGACTACTAGTAAACTGTACTGAAATACTCTAGTTAAGGTAAACTAGATACTATAGTGAGACTGTGATCTGCGAAAACAAACTCTGAAATACTGATGCTATTTTCCATAAAATATTTGTTAATAAACAACTAGAACTGTAAATTGAGCTGCATAAAAACTGTTAATTCAGAAAAAACGCGAATAGACAACGAGCACCTGAGGTACTCGCGGGAAGGGTACAAGAGGCCATTCAAGTTAAATATGATGGTGTTTTGGAACTAGTGTGCACAGTAGCAGCGTAGTGGTGTAGTCTGTATTATGCAACTGATCTGATAGTTGGAAATTTCGGGGACGAATTTTCTTTTAAGAGGGGTGAATTGTAACGCCCTGAATTTGGGCATAGAAGTATTAGATTTTGAGCATGGGAATAGTTAAGAGACTACACATAAATGTTTAGTTGTGCAAGAAAGGGACACAACTATGTGTCTGGCTTAGTGGTTGTGTGCCCTGGAAGTGTCCGGGAAGTTATGGATTCAAGACTTGGCTTCCACAAAAATTTTGCTTTTTAAGGATAAAACCCCTATCTTTGGCCACTAGGGTTATAAGTTTATTTTGGTAAAAACATGATAGAATGGGCCTGTTGGTCTAATGGTTAGTGGCGTATGGAGTGTGCTAGTGGTCTGAGGTTCGAATCCCTGCTTGCGCAAATGGAGATTATTTTTACTGGTGGCCATAGGAGGAAGTTGTGTTGACCGAAACACCAAAAGTTTGAACAGTTTTGAATGGGGTTGTTGTTAGCTAAATTTGGGGAGTGAAAAAGGGGAGGGATTTTAGGAGGAAATAGGGGAATTCAAATTTGGTGGGAGAGAGAGTCATTTTTGAACTAGTGGCTCTCAGGAATTTCGACTTTGGGGGTAAGTCTGAGTATTCTATTTTGGGTTTTCGGAAAAAAAACATTTTGGTTCTTTTCTCTTCATCTCATTTCGATCATTTCTTTTGGCAGTTCTTTTCTTTCTTTGTGACCGATTGTGCTAGGGAGTGTGGGGGGTATTACTTATTTTTAATACCATTCGGGTTTATTTTTCACTGCAAACCTTTTGCCAAACCGATTCTCTTTTCTCTCATTTACCCCTCCACTTTGGCCGAATTTTGTTGGAGTGCTCCCTTGCCCTTTTGGTTTTGGACGAATATTTCCACTACAGGAAAATAGGGCTTTAGTAGCGTTTTTAGTGGCGTTTGGAGAAAAAACGCTGCAAATATTATACATTAGCGGTGTTTGCAATAAAATGCCGCAAAAAACTGAGCAATAGCGGAGTTTTTGGTCCAAATGCCGCTAAAAATTGAGCAATAGTGGCGGTTTTGGTCCAAACGCCACTAAAAACTAAACAATAGCGGTGCTTTTGGAAAAACGCCACTATAGATCGAGCTTTTAGCGGCGCTTTTTGAAAAACGCCGCTATTGCTCAGTTTTTAGCTGCGCTTTTGGAAAAACGCCAGTACAGATCGAGGTTTTAGTGCGCTTTTGGAAAAGCGCGCTATAAATCGAGCTTTTGCGGCGCTTCTTGAAAAACGTCGCTATTGCTCAGTTTTTAGCGGCGCTTTTGGAAAAATGCCGCTATAGATCAAGGTTTTAACGGCGCTTTTGGAAAAACACCACTATAGATCGAGGTTTTAGCGGCACTTTTGGAAAAATGCCGCTATAGATCGAGGTTTTAGCGGCTCTTTTTAAAAAATGCCGTAAAAATTTAATTTAGTTTATGTGTTATGGGTTAGTGTTTAGGGCCTAGAGTTTGAGGTTTGGGGTTTGAGGTTTAGAGGAAAATATGGTAAACTACTTAACTTGTGTATCTTGTATTTTTTTTATAATATAAATCTAAATAAGATAAATATAAATTATTATTTTAAATATATATATATCAAAATGGGTTAAATCCCAAAAGTATACATGAACAATGGTTTAGTGTGCAATGGGTTAAATCCCAAAAGCATAAATTATGAACACAATTATTGATATAACATCATTTTATATGACTAATTGTTTTTAATTTATATGTTAAATATTTTCTTATATAATTGTAAAAGAGATAGTATTAATTTTAAAATATTGAATTAATTATCATTATAGTTTAGGGTTTATGGTATATGGTTAAGGGTTTAATGTTTATGAGTTACTATTTTAAGGTTTAAGGATTATGGGTTTAGGGATTATGGTTTATGGTTTATGGGTTAAGGGTTAAGGTTTAAGTTTTAGGGGGGGTTGGGGTTTAAGGTTTAGAGGTTAAGTGTTAAGGGTTAAGGGTTTATGTTTTATGGTTTAAGGTTTAAGGTTTAGGGGTTAGAAGTTAGGGGTTTAGGGTTTAGATTAATTAGTGTTTTTTTAATTTATATATTAAATAATTTCTTATATAATTGTAAAAAAGATAATTTTAATTTTAATATATTAAAATTATGATTATAGTTTAAATTATTTAAGAGATAATAGATAAACTTTATATATATTAAATGGTTTAGGATTTAAGGTTTACTTAAGATTTGTTAAATGATGAAATTTTTTACAATCAATTAATACTTTTAAATTTAAAAATATTTAATCTAAACCATTTGATATATTTAAATATTAGATTTAAAAAAAAACATTGATAAATAAATAAATAAGAGTAACAGATTGATATGGATAGGTAACTATCTATTTTGGATATGACCAGATTATAACAAATAAAAATGAAATACAAAAACTAAAATCATTCCACATCAAATTCTAGCAAAATAGTTATATTTTAGTTAGGAAGACATATCTCTAATGAAATGGAGATTAGATCGGAAAAGAATAATATAAAATCATGATTAACGTCTCAATCTTTAATAGAAATTTGATATGTGAGAGATTGATTGCTTACATTGGATAATTTTAACTTAATAATTAATTACAACCATTTAATTATTTGTTTTCTTATTAAAATATACTATATTTATTTTTAGAGTACTTGATTTTTTTATTTATAAAAACTAATTTATAAAAAATAGTAATAAAAAATATTTTATAAAATTATTTAACTAATAATTTTTAACAGATAAAATAAAAAAACTTTTAGTAGAGTAAAACGGTGTCGTTTTATTTAAAATGAAATGATTTTTTGCGGCGTTTTTATGAAAAACGCAAAAAAAAATCATTTCACTTAAAACAAAGGCATGGTTTTATCCCAAATTTTCCCCCTCTGAAACCCCTAATTTTTCCCCCTAAAATGGGTATCCTCAAAACACTCCCAATCTCACCCCTCCGTTGCTCTTTTCAATCAAGAAACTCTCTAGCAGCAGTGTTGATTTGGTTTCCAGTTAGACTCTGAGATAGAAGAGATGGCAGTGAACCAGACGGTGGCGTTGAAGGTGGGTCCACCTCTGTATTGGCATTTCATGGAAGGATTAGTAGCCTTCAGCCACACTTCCAACACTTGCCCACCTTGCCTTTGCAATTGCTCTTCTCACAATCCCTGAAGGTATTACCAGATCTGGCTCGATCTCATCTCCTCCTTTCTTGTTTCTGTTTCATATATATTGGATTTGATCAGTTTCACGAACCTCAAAATTATGTTGTAGTAGTAAACTATAATCTGAAATGAGTGCTTTATGCGCTTCCTGCCCAATTTATTTACACTTGGAGAATGGCGGTCCTATGATTTCCCCTCTTTTTTTGTTCATCAAATTTTCAATTAGTTACTGCCTAATTTTAATTTACAATAGATGAGATTTGCAATATTATGATAACCCATTACTCCTTTGTTAATTCTAGGAAGCATTTATTCTTCGTGCGAATTTTCCCCAAAAGGCATACTATTTTCACTTAGCATTTTTATCAATGTTGTTTCTGTTGTCAATTAATAAAACACCATATCCTTGGCTATGGGGTTTTGCTTGGTAGTTATGCAGCTAATTATTGAAAGTTGAAACTCATGCCTATTTTATGAATGCTTGCATGGCGAGCTGTTGTTAGCTTTTCTTTCTATTATGTTTGTTGCTTTGTATTAGCATTCTCTATGCTACTTGCCCTGCAAAGTTCCAAGTTTCCATTGTTATTGAAGATGGCAATCGGGTATTTGGAAATGTTAATTATCTTATCTTTGGCAATTTGGCCCAGTAGAATTAAGCTAATTTTATGGTTCTATCTTTAATTAATGCAGATCAACAATGCTTCCTTTACTGTGTCGGTTTCTGTTTCTTTGTCATGGATGGATGTATTTATTGGAATATAGGACTAAGTAACTTAATACAAAGAAATTTTACATTTGTTTTTCTATGCCTTTTAGATCACCTCTAATTTTAGCATGACAACAGCCCTCTCTGTTGGGTTTGTTTAGATAACCTCAGTATTGATGCATTCACGCGAGATACAAACTTTAATAGGACAAAGTGATGAATTACACCATGCTTTTTGATTTTTTACGTCTGATTGTCGTCATGAAATTTTAACATTTAAGTGTTTAAATTGTTTTTCCTAATAAATAATCATAAAGTGATATAAAATTTGCATTTAAAGTTTTAATTGATATTAATTTCGAGTTTTATTTTCTATAATTCTTTACCTAAGCTTATCTCTTTTATTACTGTTATAATGAGAATGAAGATTTGGTAAATCAAAGAACATTGATTAGCTAAACGCACTGAAGGAATGAATTTGATTAATTTTCGTTTACAATTATCTGGCATTAATAGTTAAATCTTCTATTAAGTATGTAATAATTTGTTTTTCTATTATGTTTGTTGCTACTATCGCTTTCATTTAGGTGTCAACTTTATTTTAACAGATGTTATGCCTTATACGATGCTATATGAGACAAATATATTCCATAGTTTTTCTTATCCTTCTGTTTTTGTGCCGTTATACTCTCTAATCACATTATTTCCCTAAGCCACCCCCCGTTAATAATGATTTATTGTTGATGTAACAATGTTTGATTGCTAATCACATGATTTTCACTTTTGTTTTCTTTTCAATAATGATTGATTGCTAATGTAACAATGTTATTTTTTTACCAGGATGCTGTCTAACAATTGCATAACCAAGCCATGTTTTTAAGATTGATTGCAAATGACTGATATTGTGAAATAACACTTACATAAGATAAAGTAATAACTCTAGCTTTGGTATGCAGGATGAACTGCTTTGGTTGGAATTGCTTGATAATTAATGTTGTGCTATTTTTTTATCCGAGAGTAATTTGGATGTGAATGTAACACTAAATGTAATAACCCTCTATATTGCATTAACAAAAACCACTGCCTTCATCTAGCAAATGATTTCATATCAGGGTGATATTGATGATTTTGGGTTTTTGGGTTTCTGTTTGCCTTTTGATTTATCTATATGTTTTGATCTGGTGTTCATTGAGATCTTTATGGGTATTTGTGGTTTTGAGATTTATTTTTTATTGACTAAGCTAGATCTGTCTGAATCGGATGGAGGCAGCATCATCTCTGTTTTTTGTTTATATCTTTTATGTTCGATCTCATTTTCTTTTTAATTCTAAAATCACCACACGGAGATAGTATTTATTGATTTTTGATATATCTAACAAGCATGTTCTGTGGCTGATATTTTCATAGTTGTTGTCTGTTTTTAGCCCGTAAATTAGTACACCTTTGTTTTCTCTTGATTCTGATTTTGAGCTTGGTTTATTACTTGCACAATTTTGCACAATTTTGAACTTGAAAAATGGTACCAAGAATATGTTATACATTGATACTTTTGTTTTCTGATGGTTGCTCGTTATGATTTTGATTATGATATTTCACTCCAAAGTAAAGAGGGTGATAAGGTTATGTTTATCATTATGTTTTTATTTGTATTTTATCATTTAAAAATTAAAAAAACACAACCTGAATAAATTTAGAAAAAGAAACTATATACTTAAATCTAAAATATTAAAATCTTGAAGTTTTTTATTTTAGCTAAAATTTTATTAGCTTTTATATAATTTTTACAGTTTCTTTTTTGTATAAAGTTTGGTTTTCTAAAAATTTTTCTTGTTTCAAATTCAACAGGTAGTCAATAAGCACTAAAACTAATTTTTGACAGTTTTCTTCTTCTATTTCAGGTATGTTAAGCTTCTCTTTTACCTTTTTTTTTATTTTCTGTAATCTTTTGCTACTTTGGGTCTCTTGTAATATAAATTTCTTTCTTTTCTTTCTTTTTTTGCAGCATTTTCAAGAGCTACGTACCATGGTTTTGAGTTCATATTTCGACTGGCAAACTGATGTGCCAATGAATGAAAGAAAAACAGTTGAAGCTGAGAGTGAGACTCAGCTTGTTGCTACAGATGGTCTTGAATGCTACTGGAATGCATTTGTGCTGCCTTATACTTTTCCTGCTTCTTACAGTTGAAATAGAGGGACGCCTAAGTATCCTGGGAGAACTGTCACATTGGAGCTTGCTCTTGGGGAAGTCTATGTAAGTTACTTTTTATTTCCCAATTATCCATCATTGTGCTTGTTTAGTGTATAGTGAATTGTCAACTATTACATGTATAATTGGTCACTTAATTATGAGAATAATAAATTATGGTCTTTACTAATGGAAAACATTTTTAAAATTTTTTTAAGCTTGTTAATAATGCATTTATTCAGGGAAATTCATTTCCATTTGATGAGAGTGATGTGAGATGTTTGCCTTTAGAATTTCATTTGTCAAATACACTTGTTAATGCACTGCAAAGTTGTTTAGTAATGCAATGTTAACTAAAATGCATCATCAAAGTAGTTGTTTATTAATAGAAACTCATTTCTATTTGATAAGAGTGTTGTATGATATGTGGGATGCTCATCTCTAGTCTAGAATTTCATTTATCAAACACACCTTTGAATGCACTACAAATTTGTTTACTTTTTCCTTCTTTTATTAAAAGGCTAAACAACATTTCTATTGTGCATTTTTGTGCTAACTATTTAATTGATGTTTTTGTTATGCAAGTTCTTTTGCCTGGATTGTGGATATCAACATATTTTGTTTAGTGTTCTATGTGAACTTATTGAATGAGCTAGTATTTGAACTAAATAGCTTTTTTTCAATCTTGTGAGGTCATAGTGGGGAGCTGCTCACAAGATATCCAAGGAGGAAGATAAAGAAACTGCAATAACGGTATGCTCTTGAGAGTGAATTTCTTAAATTGTATTCATATGACATATAGCTTTCTCGAAATGTTTATCCATTAGTGCCATCCATCATTCTTTCCTTTTACTGCTTAAGCACCGATCAAAGTACTGCTATCATGTTCCCAAAGACATCTTTTTTACAATAGCACTTTGATACTGCAATTTTAGAGGATTAGTTGGGGCCTTGGAACTTTAGGTTGCTGTTATTCTGAATTGATTTCTAGTTTGATGAGAAGATTTCTAGTTTGATTCTGCCTATGTCATAAAAACTTGAATTGATAGATGAAAAAATATTGAGTGAAGTGATAACCTATATTACATTTTAAAAAGAGAATGTATGTTTAAATTTTGAAGGTAATATTATTGAAAGAGACAGATACAAACTTCAAATATAATATTAACAGTAAATTTGGCAAGAAAAATATTTAAAAAATCATAAAAACTTTGAGTTTTAAACCAAAAGAGGAAGGGCAAATGTTAAGTTGAAATTAGAAACCTGTTGATTGTTTACCCGTGGGGCCTCTGAGCAGGAACTGTGTTTGTACTTTGCATTTCGTGTTTAAATGGTTTAAATTTTCATATAAATTACAAGAGAAATAATTTGCTTTTTTTCACAAGGTACATCCACTATTTTGTTTTTAGCGTTAGTAAAAATTGTGGTTGTTTTGAGACCTCATGATTAATTAAAACTAATAAGTAAAAAAACCATCAATAATTGAGGTTTTTTATATGATAGAAGATATTTTTTATGCTGTTATATCATTCATAAAAGTTAATTTTTTTTCGATGTTAATTTTAGATGTTAACTTTGAAGTACATTTGTCCGATTCTCAATGCATTTTCTTATATATTTTCTACCCAATATCCATTATTTGGTCACAAAATGATTAAAATCATAGACTTCTTTTGATGTTTTTGTCTTATATATGATTAAAATATATATGATCTAAAAGCAAGAGAGAAGGAACTTAAAGCAAAAGAGGCTGAACTGAATAAGCGTGAACATGTAATTTGTTCTTATATGTTCGGATGCAATATGTAACTGTGTTGTATGTAAGGTGATTTTGCTAGTCATTTTGCTCTTAGATTAATTTGTCCTTGTAGTAACTGAATGTTAACTTTATATTTTGCAGGAGTTGAGAAGGAAAGAGGATGCAATAGCACAAGGTAGGTTCTTTTTTTATTTTTTATCTTGATGAGTCCCGAGTTTATCCATTACCAGTTTGATTTTGACATGAATCCCTTAAACATCTTTTGCTTTTTTCTTCCAAAAGTTTAACGTCTTTCCATTAGAGTTTCATCGTCAAGTTTATCTCCTCTTCCTTTTGATCGACATTTTCAATACTTTGGGTTCAAGATCCCCTATATGCTAGAGGTATAGAGTTCGAAATTTGGCATGAGCTTGTTTTTCAACAACTATGGCATTTTGCGCTCATCTTCAACGATTAGACATTTCAAAGTGACTAAAGATAATACCAAATTTGTTTGAATGAAAACTAATTACTTTATCAATGCTATTGGACATAGAAATTAAGATAATGATAACTAAAAACCTGTGATATTTGTCAGCTTAATAAAAAAAGTGAAACATGTTATGAGTCGCATGAAATCGAGAAAGGAGATAGACATTAAACACGTGAGGTTCATCATGACATCTCCTTTAACCTTCATTTGACCCTTTTTGTCTTTTTCATATATGCTACTTATTTTCTTTTTGAGGCCTTTACAAGTCCATCAACATGAAACTGGACTTATGCCTGTTACTTATTTACAACGACATTAGCATTTACGATTAGCCTAGCATCAGTTTTTTTATTATGGGTTTACTTTTTACTAATTTCACTTTCATTACAGTAGATGGTATAGCTAATTTCCTTGTTTTGCTCAGTCAAGTGACCGAGATTCAGTTTAACAATTTTCTTTAATGCTGGAACAAGTCTTAACCAAGATCAAGATCAAAGTACTTCACTACTTTGGCTTCATCTAAGCTTGAACCAGCCCTGTGTTGTATATTGTTTCTTTTTCTTTTTTGATCTTTTTGCTTTGATTAATGAAAGCTGATGATGATTTGGCATTATATTCTCACCAGGATGAATTTTGTTTTAAAAATTGTAATACTTTGTGTGTTTATGTGTGTGTGTCTTTTTATGTATTAAATTACATATTGAATTAATGTTTATGTATTAAATTTAAATTCATTAATTTTTATATTTAGTTTTGAAGTTTAAATTTTAATGGAAAATTTAATTTAATTAATATTTTTTATTTATCCTTAAAAGTATATAGTTTAAAGTTCAAATTTCAAAAATTAAACATAATATAATATTTAACATAGAAATAAATATTATTTAATTAAAATTTTAAAGGTCATGATTTTTAGCGGCGTTTGTGCGAAAAGCGCCGCTAAAAGTCATGTTCTTTAGTGGTGTTTGTGGGAAAAGCGCCGCTAAAGGTCATGGTCTTTAGTGGCGTTTGCAAAAAAGCACCGCTAAAGGTCATGGTCTTTAGCGGCCTTTTTTTAAATAAATGCCACAAATTTTTGCGGCGCTTGTGAAAACGCCGCTAATAGTTCTAGTGGCGCTTAAAAGCACCGCTAAAGGAAAAAAAAACGCCGTTAAAAGTCTGTTCTCCTGTAGTGTTCCCTTCCCCTTTTCCCAATTCTTTCAGCTTTTAGCCCTTGGCTTTAGTTGACTATTTCCTTCGTCTCCTTCTCCTCTTTTGGCTATTAACAAGTCGCCCCTCTAACCTTACAAAAGCTGAATATTATCTTATTTAGTAGCCGAATCTCTCCTTCTCTTCATTGTCGAATCTCTTTCACCTTTTTGTTCGTTGAGTTTTGTTGGTTACTGGAACTTTTTGAGAAGTGAAGGGTTATCCATTGATATTGTAGTGGTTTAATCTCTCTCTACACTCGATCAAAGGTAACTCTAGTTGCAGTTATCTCCTTTCTGCTCTTTCTGCCGAGTCAGTAGTTTCCATCTAGTGTATCCTTTGCTACAGTTATTTGTTAGGGGCAGTTTGTGCTAAGCCTCTACCTCTATCGCGTAGGGTGTTCGTATGGAGATTAGACCGATTTCTTCCTTTTGGTTTATAAGCAGTTTTACATTTCCAGCAAGTTATTTATGCTTGGTTCAATTCATGTGTACGGGTAATATAATTGGTGCTGATAGGTTTGGGTTAAATGCAGATGATCTCTAAAGGGCCTATAGTTAGTTTCCTACAACGATTGAAGGCTGCAAGCCTAAATTGGTGATTAAGGCAAGTGATAATCCACCCTATTTCGGATAAGCATTGAAAAGAGTTGTTAACTCTATTATCAGTTGATCAGTGGAGTAGTTTGATCGAATGTAGGTTTTGGTGTTCGTGGGTTGCGCGCACTTTTGCAAACAGGTGTGGAATCACTGTCTTAACCGTAAATCGACAAAAGCTAAAAAACAAGACCGTTGATGCCACATTGGCGTGTGATGGCTCGTGTGGTAACCCCAAACGCGTAAATATGGGTACTGGATTATGAGAGGCCACCATGGGCGATCTTATGGGCTTAGGCTGTTTTGGGCCATGTTGGGTTGAAATGGTGACCGAAATACCCCCATAAAGTAAAATGACCAAAATACACCATAAGGTAAAATGATTGTAATACCGCTGTAGGGTAAAATGACTGTAATACCCCTATATTGTAAAATGACTGTAGTACCCCTATAAGGTAAAATGATTGTAATACCCCTATAAGGTAAAATGATTATAATACCCCTATAGGTTAAAATGATTGTAATACCCCTGTAAGGTAAAATGATTGATTTGCCCTACGATGTGTATGACTGTATTTGAGCATGCCACATTATATGTATGTTGCATCCATGTAAGATATTATGATACAATGCATGACATGTTGCATGGGGTTAGGATTCTTATTTTGGAGGAAGTGTACTGTACTGATATGGTCGCACGGGTCGCCCAAGACGGCTATGGACCTAAGGTTGTATGGGTTGCCCAAGATGACTGTGGACCTACTAATGGCCTTTAGCTGTTCATATTACTTGCAGCTTTGCTGCAATACTGTTTATTGCCGCAACAGGTGCTAATCTTGGTGTGTTTGGCTGGGTGGGTCTATTTTATCCCCATATGGTGTGTTTGGCGTGACAGAGTTGTGTGTAGAGGCTGGATTGGGTAGGATTTCTTATTGCATTACTGCACTAATATTGTTACTATAATGGGCTAAGACTCACATTGGTACTGATACTATAACGGGCTCAGGCCCAAACTGCATCTATCTTTTGAATGATTGATTGATTGTTTGTTAGGGGATTACACACTGAGTTTTCATAAACTCACCCTTCTGTTTATCTGTGTAGGTAATCCTTAGGCAGATGGTGCTGCGAGGGACTTGAAGGTGGCCACACAACCGCGCATGCTTATATTTTTGACTTTTAAATTATAAGTATTTTAATTGGGTATTTTTTGTAATAAGGCCTCTTTAAATTTTTTACGTTTAATTTGGGGTTTTATTTATATTGATTTATATATGCTAGCAGTAGGACACGGGTTTTCAAAAGATAAATGCTTTTCAAAACATCATGGCTATACAACACGTTCTAAAAGCTTCCGCAAGAAACATCATTTTTAAATAGAAAATGATGTTTTAATATGATTAATTTTTGACAAACGACTTACATTTTGAAGATAAACGACAAGCCTTGAAAACATCTTCAAGGTCATTCAAAAAGGGTTCATAGAGAATGGGTTTTTAGCAATTTCGCACTTTGTGAAAAACACTCCAATGTGACATCGCCAAATTCAGCCATAACGTCCAGGTCGGGTTTGGGGTGTTACATGGTAGGAGTTACTCAACAGGCTAGTGATTGTTGATTGGCTGTGGAGTGTCGAAACCCTGTTGGTACGTATGAAGGTAACGATTGTGAGTTTAGTATTTGGTATTGGTTTGTGCGTTTGATCTAGCATAGCTTTGAGTGGCGAAGTGTTGTTATGTTGGCCTTCTTTTTGTTGTAGGCCGATAAATCCTTTCCCCTACGCTTGGTTTACGCTTTCGATAAGCACTAAGAAGCTGGTGAACAGTCTTGTTCAAACGATTTAACTGTGCAAGTTTCAATCGATTGATCAAGGCAGGTGATAGGTAACCTTTGGATAAGTGATATAAAAAGGGATTGTTAAATCCTGTTAATGAAGGGACTGATGGTTTAATGTGTTTGAATCTATGTTAGGGAGCGCTTGTGGACTATTTGCGTACTTTCTCAATAAGGTATGTAATCTCCATTCCAACTATGGAAATCGGCAAAAGTCGAAATAAGTGAATGATGACGCTACACGAGTGTGTGCTCGCTCGTGTGGTAGTCCGTGTGACTAAATATGGGCGTTTGATAGTAGAGGCCATCATGAGCGATTTCATGGGCTTAGACCGTTTTGGGCCTTATTGGGCCGGACTGGACTGTGTGGGCCCCACATAGGTGAACCACACGAATGTGTGGAGAATATTGACCAGGCTGTGTAATCCACACGGCCAAGGCCATTTCTGGGCTATGTGGGCTACACGAGCGTGTGGGCCTATATGGGCCCGCAACATAGGCCATGACCCATTTTCATTGTTTCACTGTTAAGGTTGCACGGCTCACCCAAGATGACTGTGGACCTACTGTTGGGTTGGTAAGTGTAACTGGACCCCTAATTGATAAAATGACTATTATGCCCCTATGTGATAAAATGACTGTTATGCCCCTATGAGATGTATGATGATATATGAGCATGCCATTTTAAACATATTGAATACATGTATGGTATTATGACATGATGCAAGATATGTTGCATGGGGATGGGTTTTATTATGATTGGAGGAAGTGTACTGTACTGGCAGCTCTGCTACAAATACTGATTAGTGCCACAACCAGTACTACTTGGAGTGTAGGGATGGGTGGGTTGGTTATATCCCCACATGGAGTGCAGGGTTGGACGGAGATGGAGTATAGAGGCTGGTTAGGTAGGATCTCTTGATTGCATATCTGTACTGCCACTGTCATTGAGATGGGCTCAGGCCCAGATTGATACTAATATTGTAATGGGCTAAGGCCCTAACTGAGACTGAATCATCACTAAATTGGGCTTAGGCCCAGATTGTATATGATCACTGTTTGTTTATTTGATAAGGGATTACACACTCAGTTTTCATAACTCACCCATCTGTTTATCTGTACAGGTAATCCCTAGTCTTAGGCAGATCGGTGCTACGAGGAACTCAATGGTGGCCACACAATTGTATATACTTTTGTATTTGATTTTTAGATTATAAGTAATTTTATTTTGGGTATTTTTGATGTAATAAGGCCTTTATGTATTTTTACTTTAAATTTGGTTTTTACTTGGTTGATTTATAATTGGTAGCAGTAGGGTAAGACGCGGGTTTTCAAAAAGATAAATGCTTTTCAAAAATACCACAAATACGCAACCTGTTTTAAGAGCTTCCGTAAGAAATAAATTTTTAAAAATTTAATGACGTCTTAGTATGATCAACTTTTTGCCAAATGGCTTACATTTTGAAAATGAACATGACATCCTAAAATCATCGTTAAGATCATAGAGAGGTTAAATATAGAACGGGTTTTTCAATGATATCTCACTATATGGAAAACACTTCAGTGTGACATCGCCAGATTCGGCCATAACGTCTAGGTCGGGTTTGGGGTGTTACAAAGTTAGACTAGGGTTCTTATCCACTCCTATTTTGATGTTGGTTTCCCACATAGTACACTAACTCGGGATTCAATGGGCAATTCTCGAAAGAATGACCTTCCCCACAATACACACAGGAAACTACTTCAAACGGACTTGGTGGCTAAGCTACAAAATTATTAGCACTATTAGCAGTAAACTGTTTTAACATAGAGGAAATAGACGATATCTGAGCTGATAACAAAGTGTGGGCGTCAACTTCATGAACTCTGGCTACACGTCTTCTTGAAGCTATTCGATTTGTTGGCCATTGATAGTTATTACTCGTGATCCTCTCGATGATCTCATAAGCCTCATTATAAGACTTAGACAACATTGCACCATTCGCAGAAGCATCTACCATCAATCTTGTATATGCATTGAGACCATTATAGAATGTCTCCAACTGGATACTATGAGGAGTCCCATGATGAAGACACTTACAAATTAACTCCTTCAATCATTCCCAAGCCTCATATAAAGACTCGTCATCCAATTGTTGAAAGGTTGTGATCTCATTCCTCAACTTAGCATTTTTGCTAGGTGGGAAATACTTAACAAAAAATCTCTCTGCTAATTCTTGCCATGTAGATATAGAACTTGGTGGCAATGAATTGAGCCATGCTCGTGCCCGATCTCTCAATGAGTACGAAAACAACTTCAACCTCAATACGTCTTCAGTCACTCCGACTATCTTGAATGAATCATTCACCTCCATAAACAATCGAAGGTGGAGATATGGGTCTTCCATGGGCATACCAATAAATTGGCCCACTATTTGTAGCATTTGAAACATTACTGGTTTCAATTCAAATTGGGTTGCCTCAATATTTGGCCTTCTAATTCCTGGATTTAACTCATTGAAAAATGGCATAGCATATTGTCTGATGCATCGATCCCTATCATCGGCAATAAGGATAGGATTTTGTACATGTTCGGCTTCATTACCTTGGTCTTAATTTTGATTTCCAAGGTCTATCTAGTTCTGTCTCTGAGCTATTCATTCACGTCTTCTTTGTCTGAAAGTTCGCTCAATTTCAGGGTCTACTAGGAGTAAATTGATAATCCGATCTATGCTCATAAACACCTGAAAAGAAATTTACAAAATTAAAAAGAATAAGTTAGTACTGTTAGAAATAACCAAATTGAAAATAAATAATTTCACAAAAAATAACTATGGCAACAGTTGACAATCCTCGGCAACGGCGTCAAAAACTTGTAACACTCGGGTTTGTGCAAGTGTACATAGTCGTTATCAAGTAATAAGTAAGTATCGAGTTATCGTCTCCACAAGGATTGTATTCGTGCTAAGTCACTCAATCATAAAAATATTATTAACAACTTGGTACATAGAAACACAATTTGATTTGGAAGTATTGATTAAAACTATGTAAAATTAATCTAGATGCAATGATCCCCAATGTGATTTATCCTAACATGCAACTATATGAATGAAATAGATTTTAGCAGAATTAACAAAATAAGTAACAATTATAACACAAATAAGCTAGGACAATTACTTTAATTAAACTCAAATTATTATCAACATGCTTATCAATATTCGGAAAAACATTCCATGGCAACTCTATCTTTCATGAGTTTGGAAACCACATTAGGTCCTCTCGGAATCCTTTACTTAGTAAATACACATTTTACTAATCCTTATTTACTAAGGGTTTCTTAGTATTCGTGAGAGGTAACAGGGACGTGTTAGGTTTGAAATAGTTTAATCACATAAATCTAAAAACTATGCAGATAATAGAGCCTGGTTAGGGTTGTTATGTAACCTACAATTTAATCGGGTTAGGATCTAAATTGAGGATGCACATTTCAATTATGTGTCCATTAGTCGTCTGGCTAGGATCACTCAGCTAATTCAGGTGCATTTCAATCACGTGTGAACGAAATACATACTTGATTTTAATTGAAAACTTGATCGATTGAGGCACAAACATTATAAGCATGAATCAAATAATTATTATTTAATCAAAACAATCATCCTAACTTAAATAAAATTAAGCTATCATTGTTGTAAATGAGAACAATGAACACATAGCAAACATTCTTGAATTAAATTAAAGAAAAGAAAGATTAAACCCAAATCAAAGTGGCTGTCACCCAAGACTTTAACTGACGAGACCTCCTTCGTTCCTTCACTTTGGTCCTTTGTTGATGGCTCTCCGAGGTGGCCGGCCAAGGGCTCTTTAATAGGCTAATTTTCTGAAAATCCTTATGCAAAGATGATGATAGGCGTGAGGGAGAAAGAAAGCTAAAAGAGTTGAGAGAGGAGAGAATGATGAATGAGCGAGGGATGATTAGAAAAGTGAGAAATGGGGTCTTATATATAGGTGAGGCAAGGGAGCTAGTTTACTAAAAATAGGAGTGTCCATCATTTGAAACATCATCCAAGGGTGCCCGACCATGATCTGTGGAAGTGTGACTGACCATGATTTGTGGAAGTGTGGCTAATTTTTGCTTGATTTAAGTACCACAACATCATCAAGATCAAGACTCGGTCAATTGCAAATCTCCGGGTAAATCTCCAATTTCTTCAACTCTTCAAGAACCTTGTGTAATTAAACCAAATTTGATTTATGAACATTCATATGCAGTCGAATTTTGGGTTGACTTGGTCTTCCATTTGGATGGTTTTGTAATCAAAATAAAGCTCTCAAACCTGTCTAAAAATAGTAGACAATTTACTTAATTAATTAAAACCTAATTTATTAATGAAATATATTAAAATAAATTATTAAATATAAATTTATATTTTATTATTAATTTAATCATGCGTGGCCCACTTTATAGCTTGAAAATATAATATGCTCAAATTAATATAAAAAAGCCATTTTCTGCATGAAAACTATATACTAAAGCACAAAATCACATTTTAATAATTTATATGTCCCTATTTCATATTTTCATTTATTTCATTAATTTATTAAACAATTACTTGGTTTTAACAACAAATTTAAATAAAAAGGTGATGAATTATATAGGAAAAATCCTATATATTTTTCAGTTTACACACCTTGTAGCTTTCAAAGGGTTGCAAGCCAAGCTGTTACACAGCCTGACACACGAGCGTGTGAGGCAATTTCAAAGGGTACATGGCCTAGTACACGGGCTTGTGCCTTGGCCTTGTGACCCAAGTCAATTAGTTACTCGGACATGGACACGGGCTGGGACACGACCGTGGGTCCCTATTTTGAATGTCCACACAGCCTAAGACACAGGCCTGCCTCTCGACCGTGTGAGTCACACGGTCTGGCCACATGGTTTTGTGACCCCTACAGTTTGAAGAGTTTCATCTTTTTATGAAAAATTCTAAATGTTTTCGATTTAGTCCCTATTTGTTTCTAATTTGTTTTTAGGGCATCGAGGGCTTTTATAAGGGAAAATATGTATGCTATTGATGGTATTTTCTATGAAAAATGTTGTGAAGAAAATGATTTATATTTTTTGTAAGTTCTAAAATGTAAACTCTGGTAATACTCAGTAACCCTATTCTGACGATGGATATGGGTTATGGGTGTTATATTTATTGGTATCAGAGCTAGAATTTAGTCAGTTCTCGGAGTGAACATTGCATGTGTGAAGTCTAGAAATACATGCCATTAGATGACCTGTGATAGTGCGATATATCCCGACTCTGATGAAATTTATTTTACTTATAGACAGAGATGCTTTCCAACCGAGCTAATTGCGAAAATGCTGAAAGTGGTACTCAAGTATCTGATTAAAAAGTTGCTTATAATGAGTCGAGACTCATAAAGGTACGAATAAATGGTTTATAACTTATGTTGATAATAAATGTTATGTTATATGTGAGTATATATGAAAGTCAAATTTAGAGGCTTTACGACCTTCACCCTCTCACCTTTATAGTCTTATACAACGAAATTTACAAGATTTATATTGATTAAGCTCACAAATGTGGAACAGAAGAGTTCAATGGCTGAATGAATAATAATGTGATCAAAGCCGAGGATGGGTTAGCATGTAAAGACGGTTCTAAAAGAGATATTAGATTTTTTTCAAAGATAATTTGGATTACGAAATGTCACTGTTAAAGAATAAGTTAATCTCGAGTAATCGATTTATTCAAGTATGGCATCTAAAGAACATATTAACCGAAATTTCTTCTGAATTGATTTCTTTAGTAAATGGGATAATGTCAGATTATTGATAACTGTAGTAGTCAGTGGAATAATGTTTGAATTGCCAAGATATCTGAATACAGCAGTTATAGTTGACTAGCTTACAACAATCTCTTCTGAGTATTCTATATGTTCTTCTATCCACTATTCATTTTCAGATGTGATTCTTATCGTATGAGAACACTAGCTAATCATAATGTTAGACGAAAATATTGTTAGGTTGGTTGATTTTTGATCGGCATTAATCTGTCTTTCTTTGGCATTCTATTCCATTATGTTTGGTAGAAAATTGGATGATAAAACTCATATGATGCTACTATTCTGTTTCTACTAGTTGTTGCTCTACTTTATATATATGCAAATTATGTTGCCTCTATCACAACTGATTCCAGTGTATATGAGCAGTGTTTTTCTTCAGGATTTTCTTTAAGGAATCATCGAGCTCTTTATCATTCAATATGGGTTGTATTCTCAGAAATTCAGTATAGCTTCACATCTTGGATTTCATTATCTCAGTTTTCTGATCATTCTTGTTGTTCAATCTATCAAACATGGTTCATCTGTAAAGGATATTCATTGGCCAGGGATAATTATATTTATTATGTTTATGATTCCTGGTGCGATCATGGGAGCACGGTGATATAGATCTCAGGTTTTTAGAGGTTGTGTTTTTGTACTAGTTGTTACTGGAACTACATTTGGTTATTCTCTTTTATTTCGAAATGCTCTATTGATGTTGAAGTATTCTTTTATTTATACGATTGTAACATTGGTCTTATTATAGTACTATGGTTTTAATTCATCTGATGGTTATGGCTCCAGTATAGTTCAAAGCTTCGATGTTAATAATTGAAATAACTTTATTATATATCCCCTTTCTAGCTTTTGTGAAGGAGTAGACATCGGCAAAAGCGTAGACAGTGGGAGATCGAGCTCAAACTTGCATATTGGTTCTCATTCTTCAGGTAATCTTGATTTATGTCAACGAGTTAAAATGGGATGTTATGTTTCGTTTGAGTTAATACAATTTTTAGAGATATTTGATTGGTATTCTGAGGGAATTATGATAGACCGTATATCTAGATTATCTCGACAACAAGAAGAAAGAGTTATTCTGAAATGTTATTATTCGATTGATAGATCGGCTCAATTGTGTTATTTAGGATCGAGTTATTCATTTGAAAAGTTAGGTAAGTTTATTATATTTGAGTTTATTTCTCGATTCGAGAATAAATTTTGCGCATTTACAGGTAAATAGACGGACAGTCTGAATGAAGAATTTATATTGTAAAAGGCATGATACAAAAATATATCTACCATATCATTCTAATCTGGAAATGTTATTATGGGGTAAAGTCGTCTCGATAGTTGAAGTCGTCGCGCTTATGTTAAATGATATTGTTTGACGATTTCCATGAAAAGGGAACAAATATCAATTGAAAGTTATAGATGCAAACATGTCAGAAGCATCAGCTAGAGTTTAATAATCTGCGTTTCTCGACTATGATTCGACAGACGATTACTGGGAATTTCTCAGTAGTTATATTACTAATGATAAGTGATGACAGGAGAACACCATAGCTGCTTAGTTAAGTTTAGATATAGTATCAAGTTTTATTATGAGTTCTGATACGAGTTGAATTGGGGTTAGTTATAAATGGTTTATATGTGGATTACCATTAAGAAGATGACAGAAAGACTCGACTTGATGGCTTGTATCAAGTGAGAAATTTCTAAGATGAAATTTTCGTAAGGGGGGAGAGTTGTAACAACCCTTTTTTTTTCAATGGTGTTGGAAATAGTTGTTTTAGGGCCACCAAATCTAAGGAGTAAGTTATATTTAATATTTACGAGTTAAGTGTGACTTTGAAAAGGTTTTCGATATAGTGATTTTTGTTTTGTAAGCGATTTATTAAGTTCAAGTGGTAAGACCTTAAGGTCAAGTGGTTTTAGAAAATGAGGTATCGAGACCTCGTTTCTATAAACCGAGTCATAAATATTTTTATAAATATTTACGGAGTGTTATTAAGGTGGTATTAAGATTGCGAAATTTTTAACGTTTCGATAGTTAAATAAGCGAAAAGGGCTAAATTGTAAAAGTTAAAAATGTCAATCACTATTAGTTTAAAGGTGTTAATTGATTAAATAGTTATAATTTCATGGCCTTATTGAGTAAATTATCCATCCTAGAGATAATGGGACGGTTGGATGCTTAAATTTCTTTTTATTATAATGTTTTATAAGTTATTATTATATGATAAAGATAACATAATGAATAAAAAAAGGTTAATAAAATTAAAACATAAGCCATCATCTCCTTTAACACCGAATGGCCATGGAAATAAAGAAATGGAGAAGCTTCAAGCTTCAACCTAGCTTTGGACGATGCATGTAAGTTCGTTTTAGCCCTATTTTCAATAATTTTTATGTTTTTGAGATCGTTGCAACTAGGTCCAGCTATCATGTACCTTCGATTTTGAAACTGTTAAAGATTTTGAATGTTTCCATTGGTGAATTTTGTGATTTTTGATGTTAAATGATGAATTTGGAATGTTGATTGATAACTAAAATTATTTTGTTAAGTGATTTTTGATGAATTTACTGATTAGGGACTAAATTATAAATTTAATAAAAGTAAAATGATTTAATGTGAAATTTTTGTATAAATAAGCTGTTATGGATACCATGAACTTTCAGCTATGCTCAAAAATGGTTAATTTGCATGTTTTGGGCTCAATGACTAAATTGAATAAAAGTAAAAACATTTTAGATCTGTGAAAAATGACTAAACTGCATAAGATACATTTTTATACTGTCTAAATTAATAGATTTAATGAAATTATTAATTTATATCAAGATCGAGTGGATAATCGAGGAGAATGAAAAATTACCAAAATGCCTATGTACTTTGTCATTTCTACAAATTAGCAAGGTAAGTTCGTATGAACTGTATTATGTATAATGTTGGTTAAACTGAATGTTATTATATGATTTTTTTATTGAAAGTGAATCAATATATATATAAGTTATTATACAATTTATCGTGTTATGAAATGACGTAAATCCAATGGTGTATAAGCGATCATTAAATATGAAAAGTGATAGCCTTGGCTATTGAATATGAAATAGGATGCTTCGGCTATCGATTATGAAAAAGGATGGTGACGAACATCAACTATGAAAAGGGATGGTGACAATCATCGAATATGAAGAGGGATAGATTCGGCTATCGAATATGAAAAGGGATTGCTTCGGCTATTGATTATGAAAAGGGATGGTGATAACCATCAACTATGAAATGGGATGGTGACGACCATCAATTAATGAAAAGGGATGGTTTTAACCATCGAATATGAAAAGGGACGATTACGACCATCGTTTAGCACATTTTGTGTGGGCTCCGGTAAGGTTCTAATTGACTTCACTACGACAAATATGGAAAGGTATGTTATACCAATGATCAAAGTATGGATATTTATTTTTATGAAAGGTATGATATAATTGATGCTATGTTATGTTCCATATCTTAACATGTGATGATATTGTTAAGTTATGTGTTTAACACTAGCTTGTGGCTATGGTGAATTTATTGTTTATGTCATATGTGTACGCAAATGAAATGGTAAGTGTTCAATAAGAACCAAGACATGTTTATATAAAACTTAATGGGATGGTGATACATGGAAAGACATGATATGTTGTGGTGGATGATAAATTCAATTGAATCATACTCTAGTATAATGGTTATCCATGTCAAATCCAATTGAATATACTCAAGTATAATGGTTATCCATGTCAAATTCATATGAATCATGTTTAAATGAACTAATATGTGTTGTTGATGTGCTAGGGCTTATGCCAAGCTTGTGGATATGATTGATGTTTATGATTATGCTTGTACTATACGTGCGAAACGGGTAAGAAAAAGGAAATGAACGGTAAGTACATAATTGGGATGTATTATGTGTTATAAAAGGTTTAATGTGATATATGATGTATTATATGTGAGCAAATTGCTTATGCTATGAATGAATACACTAAGTCGGGAATTGATAAGGTTGTTTAGGCTTATGATAAGCATTGGAAACAAAATGAAAAGAAAGTAAATGGAAAGATATATAATTTTACAAAAAGGTTGATGATTATATATTATGTCTTATGAAATCCTATCATGTTATGGATAGTTAATAATTATGCGACATTAATGAACTTATTCAATTGTGAGTTGATACTTATGGTTGGATAAATCTTGATGCATTGGTAGGCTTGTATTTAACCTCTAAATTTTATTATTGAAATGTAATTTTGTGCTAATGGTTTATACTAGCTTACTAAGCATTTAATGTTTTTTCCTTTACTTTACAGATTATTGGAAGCTCGATTGAGTTGGAAGCTTTTCGGAGATCCTTCACACTATACATCGGCTATATCAGAAGATTCTGATAATTTTGAGTCTTGGTTATAATGGCATGTATAGGTATCTTGTTTGATAAAATTGGCTATTTTGTGTAACTTGTATATATGTCATTTTGGAAGAAGAACTAGTTGGTATGATATTATGAATATATGGCATTAAGTGTGATTGTTATTTTGATGTGGTGGTGGTTAAATGATGGAAATGAAATGGTGTTTATAAATGGTCTATTATGAATTGTTGATCGGTATGGATTGAGGTAGTTCATGATATGGTCAATGGCTAGATTTGGTAGCTTGAATTGGTTTGGCTTTAGGTCAAAATGGTAAGGTGCATGATAAATGTGAAAATGGCAAAAATATGTTGTATACAAACATTATGGAAATGTGATATTGAAATTGTTCAATTGCTGGTTTGATTGATGATTGAATTTGATAGATTGGTAGACAAGTTTAATTGTTGAAATTGAGGTGCCATGTTGGCATATTAGTTGAATGGTTAGTTTCTATAATGTATAAGCTTGTATATCCATATGTTAGATGTGTCTTAAATGCATGATTATAAGTACAATTGGCTTGTGCAAGTGGTATGAGTTTGGGTGAGAAAAATGGCTTGGAAATGACCTATTTTTCGTCCACATGGGCAAAAACACGGTCGTGTGTCTCAGCCGTGTGTTACACACAGCCAGGCGACACAGCAGTGTGTCCCTTGTAGCTTTCAAAGGGTTGCAAGCCAGGCTGTTACATGGCCTGGCATACGGGCATGTGAGGCCATTTAGAAGGGTACACGGGCGTGTGACTTGGCCGTATGACCCAAGTTAGTGAGTTACACGGGCATAGACATAGGCTGGGACACGGCCGTGTGTCCCTATTTCGAATGTCCACATGGCCTGAGACATGGGCGTGTCTCTTGGCCATGTGACCCCTATAGTTTGAAGATTTTCATCTTTTTCCAAAAAAATCTAAATGTGTCCGATTTAGTCCCAATTTGTTTCTAATGTGTTTTTAGGGCCTCGAGGGCTCTTAGAAGGGACAATGTGTATGCTATTGATGGAATTTTCTACGATAAATGTTGTGAAAGTAAATGATTTATATTTTTGATAAGTTCTTAAATGTAAACTCTAGTAATGCTCTGTAACCTTACTCTGACAACGGATACGGGTTAAGGGTGTTACAAATTTGCCTTGGAAAAGCTTGGTATTTAAGCAACCAAACTTGACTCACCTCATTTTCTTAGGGTCCTACCTGGTGTACAGTATCTATTCACTTTTATATTTTTGTTTTCTTTGTTGTTTTTAACAATGGGGGCATTGTTCATCTTAAGTAGGGGGCCAAAAATTGAAATTATTATTTTTAGAATACATTATTCTTATAATAATGATTAAGTTATATTTTGTTCAGAAATTTGAGTTTTTTTTAATTATGCTAAACTCTAGTATAAATAAAGTTTTATTATCTCAATAATTACTATGTTAGCTGAATATGACATAAATGTTACTCTTAATAAAGTGTGTAAATCAAACCATAAAATTTTTTAATTCCTTAGGAGAAGGAAGCATGAAATTTTGAAAATGACTTAGGTAAATTTTTGTTTGGACCGTTTGAGCCTTTCAAGCCAACCTTAACGAATATTTATCCCCTGAAACCCAACTTTGAGATTATATGACCTGATTTTATTTGAACCATTGCAATTTTAAGCCATCACTTGTCTCATAATTATCTCTAAATTGTTCCAAACACTAGACTCAGTCTATCATGAATATTCTCTGAAAATAAGTTTGAGGGAGTTGAAAAGAAGTATCAAATGCTCAAAAGTTTTAGTACATATAGTAATATGCTAAAAAAAAAAAAGAGAAGAAAGAAAGAGCATATTTACTCAAAAGAATTAGATGTACAAAAGAGCATGTGAAAGCAAAATGATTTGGTGTATTGAAGGTACTTATTCTAAAGGTTCGATGCAAGATGAGTTTTGTAACAACCCGTTTTCAGTGAAATAAGAATAGTAGTTTTGGGAAAACAAATTCAAAGTCAAATAATTTATTTTATTATTATTTTACAGTCTACATCATGATAGTATTACCCTATAAAAATTTCGTTAAAAAAATTTTCCGTTTACATTCTTAATTTGATAAAAAGGACTAAATCGCGTAAAGTGCAAAGGTTGAGTTCTAGTATCTAAAAGTGTTAAGTAGCTGTAGAACTTTAAAGTGGAAGTCCTTATATGGTAATTAGACCATTATTATGTTAGTGGATGATAATGGCTTGGCATTTTGTGTAATTATTAAAGTTTATAAAGGTTAATTAGGTAATTAAGTAAATAAATGATAATTAAAATAAAACCAAACTAGTATAATCTTTTCTTTCATCTTTCTCAACCGATTATTAAGGAGAAGAAACTATTTTCTTAAAGCTAGGTTTGACCAAGCTTATTTTTCTCAATTAGTTATGGAATTTGTCCCGTTTTTAATTATTTCTATGTTTTCGAGATCATTATAGCTTAATCTAGCTAGCCCAGGACTAATTTATGAAACTGTTAAACTATTAGGGTTTTACCATTGATGAACATGCTGGAGTTTTGAAGTTTGATGTTAGAAAATGAATGGTTGTTATTAGATAAACAACTTTTGTAAAGGAATTTTTAGTGAAATTGTCAAATAGGGACTAAATTAAAAAATAAGAAATATTACATGGTGAAATTGTGAAATAGTTGAAGTATAGTGCATGCTAAGGACCTATTTGATATTCGGCCATAGTGGGTTGTGATGAAATTGTGTAAATTTCAAATTTTATGAACTAGGGACTAAATTGCAAAGAACTAAATGTATAGGGGCAAATTGGTAATTTTACAAAAATATATTTTGGAGTAATTTGAATGAAAAATATATATAATTGAATTAAATTTATCCGTATAGATCAAGACAGACCTCATATGGTG
The DNA here is from genome assembly GCA_025698475.1 of Gossypium anomalum. Taxonomy (NCBI): domain Eukaryota; kingdom Viridiplantae; phylum Streptophyta; class Magnoliopsida; order Malvales; family Malvaceae; genus Gossypium; species Gossypium anomalum. The sequence continues at coordinate 60,022,271 of CM046961.1, forward strand.
TTAGATCGAGGCAAAGGAAAAATCTCAGATTAATTGCCTCTGTATCTACATATACTCGTCGAGGTAAGTTCGTGTAATTAAATTGAGTATTTATATGTTATAATTGAATTATATGTATGCGATTTGTATAATTTCCATGTATAAATACCGAATCGCATATCCGACAACATATGATGATTACCAATTCCTGTTTGAACCTTAGGAATTCGTAGGATACAAATGACATGTCATTAGGGTTATCAATTTTGTTGTGGTCCTGCATGTGCTGCAAACACACCACAGCTCATATGAGCTTAACGATTTGTATCTCGTTAAAGCTTATCGATTTACAGCTCGTTAGAGCTTACCGATTTCCAGCTTGTGAGAGCATACCGATTCATAGATCTTATGAGCATACATGTACAAGAATCGACGGATTACAGTTTAGCACACTATGTGTGAGCTATCTCGAGTGTCTAACGATATTCTAAATGGTTCAACGGGCAATGTTCTGATACGATATGACATGAGTTCGATACAAACTATTACAGGTATAAGTATGAATTAGATGGAAAATGAAATTACATGGTATATAGGTATATGAAATGGATGATACATGTGTAAGGAATTTGATTAAGTGTTGAGCTCATCCATGACTTGGTTTATATATGTGTTTACATGACTAACATGGTTATATGTGCTTATGCATTTGGCCAATATATGTTGGGATATGTTTTGTTTACTTACCTTATACGTGAAAATGGTAAGTTTAATTTTGTGTTTACAAACTTACTAAGCTTAAATGCTTACTCTATGTATTTTCCTGTGTTTTATAGTGAATCGGAAGCTCGTTCGAGTTGGAAACTTGTTAGAGTTATATCACACTATCCATCGGCTCTTTTGGTACTTTTGGTTGGTTTAAATTTGGTTGTAATGACATGTATAGGTTATTTTGGCTAATATTAGCCTATGTGCTTTGGTTGTGGATATGACCATTTGGTTGGTTTGCATTTTGGCCTTGTGTTGGTGAAGTGGTATATTTTGTTGTGTATATAAGTTGCCTTATATAGTTGAGGTATGGCTTGATATGGTAGAATGATGAAAGGTAAAATGGTGGTTTGAATATGCATTTTGTGTAAGCCATGAATGGTTGTAAATTGCTACTTGTTTGAATAACTTATTTGGTGTTTTTAGTGCATAAATTATATGTGAATTATGTGACCATTTGGACCTAGATTTTGTATGTCATATATGGTACACTTTGGTATGTTTTTAAAGGGTAAATCAAGTGGCATAATATGTCTTAGTTTTGGTCAAGCCTTTGTTTATATTTGTACATGTTTTTGAATTGTGATTTGAGGTGCCTAACGACATATTGGTTGTATGTGAATATAATACATGTTTAAGACTTGATTTTGCTTGTTTCAGATGCCTTAATATGGCTTGTTTATGTGCACAAAGTTGAATATAGCTTGATGTCAAATCGGGTGAGAAAAATGGCTTGTAAAATAGCTTATTTTCATCCATACGGGCAGAGACACTGGCGTGTGTCTCAACCGTGTGTGACACGCGGCCATGTGTCCCCTATAGCTTTCAAAGGGTTGCAAGTCAGGTTGTTACATGGCTTAGCACACAGCCTGGCACATAGGTGTGTGAGGTTACTTCGAAGGGTACAAGGCCTAGCACACAGGCATGTGTCTTGGCCATGTGGCCTAAGTCATTGAGTTACACGGGGAAGGACACGGGCTGCGACATGGCCATGTGTCTGTATTTCGAATGCTCACACGGCCTAAGACATAGGCGTGTCTCTTGGTTGTGTGAATCACACGGCCTGGCCACACAACCATGTGACCCTTACAGCTTTGAAAATTTTAATGTTTTTTGAAAAAAATTTGAGTTTCCAATTTATTCCCAACTTGTTTCTAATGCGTATTTTGGGCCTTGAGAGCTCGTATATGGGATAAATATGAATGATTTTATTTGGTTTTTCATATGAATATTGATATGTTTTGAAATGTTGAAATTTCTGTCAATTTGATTCTCAAACTCTGGTAATCCTCCATAACCCTGCTCCAGCAACGGATACGGGTTATGGGTGTTATATTTATTGGTATCAGAGCTACAATTTAGTTGATTCTTGGACTGAACGTAGTGTGTACGAGTTTAGCTATACATGCCAATATATAACCTATGATAGTATGATATCTCCTAACCATTTTAAATATGTTTTCATATAGTAACTACATCGAACCGAGCTGATTCCAATGAAGTAGAAAGTAATGCTCAAGCCTCTGTTCAAGGAGTACCGTCGAGTGGTACGAGGCCCATATCTAAGGGCCAGGAAGGAGAGGCTAAAGAAGCCCTTTTCTAGATGATGAATGACTGGTTCACCGAGTTTGTACGGACAAACCTGGCTGCTCAACAACCTCCACTCCTTCCTGCTCCCCAGCCGAATCCTGTTATTCCTCAAGGTATGGAATCAATTCAAATTAGTAAGCCTCCTATTGGTAAGATTCGTAAGTATGGGGCTGAAGAATTTTGATCTACTACTGAACATGATCCGAGAGAGTTGAATTCTGGTTAGAGAATATAATCAGGGTTTTTGATAAGTTATCTTGTTCACCAGCTGAGTGCGTTAAATGCGCTGTATCATTATTGAAAGATTCGGGTTACCAGTGGTAGAACACGTTGACTTCTGTTGTGTCGAGAGAGCAAGTCACTTGGGAATTTTTCCAGACCGAGTTTCGAAAGAAGTATATCAGTCAGAGGTTTCTAAATCAGAAACGTAAAGAATTTCTAAAGCTTAAACAAGGTCGTATGTCTGTATCAGAGTACGAGGGGGAATTTGTCAGATTGAGCAAATATGCTCGGGAGTGTATTCTGATCGAGACTGCTATGTGTAAGAGATACGAAGATGGGTTAAATGAAGACATAAAGCTTCTGGTTGGAATTCTTAAGTTGAAAGAATCCGTTGTACTGGTTAACTGAGCACATAAAGCCGATGAGCTAATTAAAGAGAAAAGACATGCTGAATTTGAAGCTAGATATTTTAGAAAGAGATTGACGGGAAAGTCATATCAATATGTAGAAAATAGATCAAAAGAACATCACAACTGTTCTACTACTTCTATGGGATATTCTAATAAGGACAGAGGTACCCGACGCTCTAGTCCTAAACCTTAGGCTACATCTGTAGCGAGAGTGGGTAGTGTTAGAGATGCCAAACCCGAGTGTAAGCACTGTAACAGACCACATTATGGTGAGTGTTGAGTCAAGAATGGAGTGTGTTTCAGGTGTGGTTCCTTAGACCACTACCTTAGAGATTATCTAGGGAAATTTGAGAAAGAGAATATAACGCCCCAAATCTTTAGTGATTTAATTGTGTGCTATGTTGCACGTTAGCTTACTTGTTGTGATGGTTAAGGGTCCCAAGTAGTGTGAGAAGACCTGGGTTCAAGGCTTTAGCAAAAGTTTTTGGTTTGCTAGAGGTTGGGTTCTTATTTAATTGTGGGGAAATAAAGTCATTAAAAAGCAGTTGGTCCAAGGGATAAGGGCGTGTTGTTATTACTAGTAGGTCTTGGGTTCGAGACCTACCATGCTCAAAGTGTTTTATTTTGGCTTGTTCCCTTGTGGATGGTTGTGTATTACTGGGACTCTGAAGCTTGGGTGGTTGGTGTTTGAGGGAAGTGGGAGTGTGTAGCTGAAATTCTAGGAGGAATTTGGGGATGTGGATAGAGGGGGATCAGTTGAGATATTTATGGAGGATTTCTGGGAGGTGATTATGGGGAGTTGAGGAGTGGGAGAATGTTTCGCCGTATGGGGACTATAGGCGCCCTTGAAGTTTCGGTTTGGGGAGTCTTAGCATTTGGTGATTATTTTTTTTTTTGGAAAATCGATTGGTGTTTAGGGGTTCTTGTCGTGTTTTCTCTTTTGCTTTGGTGCTTTCAGGTTTTCGGTTCTTGGGACCTTTTCCATTGTCGATTCCTCTCCTCTTTTCTGTTTTCCAAACCTTGGCCGAGCTACCCCATTCTCTTTGCCCTTCATCTATTTTTGTGTGACCGAATACTTACTCTTCTATTCCCTTCTTTGTTTCCCCTTTCCAACCATTTCTTGTTTCATCTTTGGTTCTTTGTTTATGTTTATACCCTTCCTTTTCTCCTCTTTTCGTGACATCTTTTCATCATAATACTTTGACTGGTACTGCACTTCTTCACCCCTTTTTTCTTTCGGCTGCTGCAGTTGTTCTTTGAACAATCATATTCAAGCTGAGATTGATTCATCTAATGCCTTGGACTTAAGTGGTGCTTTGGGTGTTAGTCAAATACTACTGTTCTTCACTCTTGGTTTTCGTGTTTGGTAGCCTTTAAGGATTGGAAGCAGTTGCTTGCAATGGTTCTTGGGTTATCAAAGAAGGTGGGTGATAGGTTTTGGAGTCGTGGGCCAGTAAACGCATTTTCGCTACCAGGTGTGTAATCACACTACAAAGTTGTTAATCGGAAAAAGTCAAAAAGTATTTTCATACACGCTACACGTGCGTACGTTCACTCGTATGGTGAATTGAATGCATAAACACATTCGTTTGACAATTTGGGGCTTAGGCCGTTTTGGGTCACGTTGGGCCGAAATGCGTCGTCTAGGCCCACGGGCTAAACCGCACAAAAGTGTGGAGATTATTAGGCCAGGCTGTGTAGTTGCATGGCCAAGGCCGTTATTTGGGCTTATTGGGCCACACAAGCGTGTGGGCCCACATGGGCCATATTATGGGCTTGGGCCCATTTTCGCTGTTTAACTATTAAGGTTGTATGGGTCACCCGAGACGACTGTGGACCTACTGTGGGTCGGTAAGTACACCTAGACCCTAATCTATGAAATGACTGTTATACCCCTATGAGGTAAATGATGGATATACCCTTATGTAATGTATGACTGTTTGAGCATGCCATTTTTACTGTATATACATTTATATTATGTTGCATTGCATGAGATGGGATATATGATATTGGAGGAAGTGTACTGAAAGGCTATAAGCCCAATGCTGGCAGCTCTGCTGCAAATACTATTAGTTTCGCAACCGGTGCTATATTCTGGAGTGTAAGGATGGGTGGGTCGATTTTATCCCCACATAGAGTGTAGGGCTAAACGGAGTGGATTGTAGAGGATGGATGGGTAAGACCTCTGTATGCATCTTTGATACTGTACTAAATTGGACTAAGGCCCACACTGATACTGCTACTGTGATGGGCTAAGGCCTACACTGATATTGCTACTAATATGGACTTAGGCCCAGACTATTCGACACCATATGTTTTATTGTTTGACAAATAGGGATTACACACTGAGTCTTCATAAACTCACATTTTCTGCTTATTTGTGTGGGTAATCCTTAGGCAGGTCGATGCTGCGAGGGACTCGGAGATGGCTACACCACTCTTTATGTGTTCGTTTTTGACTTTTAGTAAAAGTAGTTCTATTTGGGTAATTTTATGTAATAAGGCCGCTTTAAGTTTTATTTTCATTTGGGAATTTATTTAAATTGGTTTATATTTGTTAGCTATAGGACTCGGGTTTTCAAAAGAAAGATGATCTTCAACTCTCACCCTACGCGACTTATTTTAAAAGCTTTCGCATCAAACAGTGTTTTTAAAATTTAAATAACAATTTAATGTGACATATGTTTTGCTAAACCAACCTATGTTTTAACTATTAACAAGATATCATAACCACTCTTAAAGATCGCAACGACGTTTTAATACAAAATAGACTTACAAGGAAACTACGTATTTCAAAATACACTCCAATGTGACATCGCAGATTCTGCCATAGCGTCTAGGCCAGGTTTGGGGTGTTACATTTAGTGGTATCAGAGCCAGGTTACAAAACTCGACTATGGATTTGGGTTTTTCCTAAAAACATAAATTTCAAAAAGAATTGTTTCAAATGGTGGAAAAATATTTTAAGGTGTTATTTCTGAATGTGTGGTCTACCGAGTCTCCGGCATCGATCCTGTAAGTTCTCTAAAACTGCTATTCGATTTAATTGAAATACTGAGATTACCGTAGATAATAGACTGTACTGAAACCTTTACTAGGGTAACCTAAAACTGTAGTAAGACTACGATCTGCGAAAACAAACAACTCCGAATTATTGATGCTATTTTTCATAAAACATCCATTAGTAAACACTGGAACTGTAAAACTGATGCGCAAAATTGTTAATACAAATAATACGCAAATTGGTAATGAGCACTAGAGGTACTCATGGAAGGGGTACAAGAGGCCGCGACGGAGGCCGTAAAGGTGCACGGGCTGGATCTTTGGCATCGGGCCATATGCCTAATGTTGAGGCAATAGAGGCACCGAATTCACTTGTGACTGAGACTAGGTCACACGATCGAGTAGCTAAGGACGATGCACTATCCCAAGCTATGCTGTAAATTTTGGAAAGGGTCGTTGGGCCCAATATTGGTACTGTAGGCCGAGGGTCGGTAATGGAACGACTCAAGTCTAATGGGGCTGAGATCTTTAGGGGTATCGCTGGAATTACCCCTAATGTGGCTGAATATTGGATTGAGGCCACAAATAGGATCATGGACGACCTCGACTGCAGCCACGAGCAAAAACTAAAAGGTGCAGCATTATTGCTGCGAGATCAAGCCTATCAGTGGTGGCTTAGAGTGAAAGAGGGCACTCAACCCGACTGGTTGACTTGGGAGTTTTTCAAGAATGCGTTCTAGGGGAAATATGTGGACGCTAGTTACGTGGATGCCCGAAAAAAGGAGTTCCTGAATTTGACCCAAAGGGATAAGTAGGTAGCTGAATATGAGTCTGAGTTTTTGCAACTTAGCCGCTACGCACGTGGGATAGTGTCAACTAAGTATGAGCACTGTGTTCATTTTGAGGATGGCCTCTGAGATAATCTGCAAGTTCTAATAGCTCTACAGAGGGAGAGAGATTTTGTTGTGTTAGTAGAGAAGGCGAAGATTGCCGAGGATGTGAAGCGCACTGAGCGCTAGAACCGTGAGAATGATAAGGGAAGGAACAAGAGGGTTTGGGAGCCCTCAGGTTCAATTATGGGGCCTAAGAAGAAGGCCAGAATTGATAGGCCACCTAGACTTGGGGCCCTGATTGTCATTCTTGGACCACGCCTCTTGTGCGATTGTGGAAAACGCCATCGTATGAAAGTCTTTGAAGAGATTAGGGGCATGTTTGAGGTGTGGATCTATAGAGCACCATATTAGAGATCGTCCACGCAGGCCTGATCATATGCAAGCTACCGGTATGGGTACTATTCAGCTATAGAGGGGTTTTCAGTAGCCACTGAGAGGCCGTGGTCAGGCCAGGGGTGGGAATAGTATGGTTCAGGTATAGGTGCTGGTCATACTGAGGCGAGACAACCGGCACTGTTTATGCTACACGTTGCCAAAAGGACAGAGATGCCCCAAATGTTATTACGGGTACGTTCTTTATTCATCATATACCTTACACTGAATTAATTGATGTTGGATCTACGCACTCTTATATAGCATGCACTGTGTCTGAGACTTTGGGTGTGATGTTTGAAAACACTGTGAGTGAGGTTACTGTACTAAGTCCATTAAGGCGGTCTATGAGAGTGAATAAACTGTTTAAGGGGGTACCTTTGGCGGTTCAGGGAAGGATCTTTTTGGTAGATTTAATGGAATTTCCTTTTGGAGAATTCAACTTGATATTGGGCATGAACTGGCTGGTTAAGCATCAGGCGAATTTGGATTGTGCTGCTAAATGGATGGTACTGAAAACTGTAGAGGGTGACGAGGTAGTGGTGATTGGGGAGCGACAAAATTATCCTTCAAATGTGATTTCTGCACTTAGAGTTTAGAAGTTGGTTCGTAAGGGTTGTGAGGCGTATCTAGCCTATGTCAGTGCTTTTGGTTCTGAGGTTTCGGCTATTAGAGATATCAGAAAAGTTAAGGATTTTTTGGATGTCTTCCCCAATGAGCTACTGGGGTTACCTCCTAATCGTGAAGTTGATTTTGGGATAGAGCTCTTGCCTGGTACAGCTCCGATGTCTATCGCCCCTTATAAAATGGCACCGAAGGAGCTTGTAGCACTTAAGGCTCAGATTCAAGAGTTACTGGATCGAGGGTTCATCCTCCCTAGTGTGTCTCTATGGGGAGCATCGATTTTGTTTGTAAATAAGAAGGATGGAACCATGCGTATGTGCATTGACTATCAGCAACTAAATAAATTGACTATCTAGAATAAGTACCTCCTTCCGAGGATTGATGATCTATTCGACCAGTTTCGAGGAACCTCGGTGTTCTCTAAGATTGATCTTCGATCGGGGTACCATCAACTGAGGTTCAAGGGGACTGATGTTTACAAGACAGCCTTTAGGACTCGTTACAGTCATTACGAGTTTCTAGTGATGTTGTTTGGACTATCGAATGCACCAGAAGCTTTTATGGATCTGATGAACTGAGTGTTCCAGCCCTATCTGGATCGGTTCGTAGTGGTGTTTATAGATGAAATTCTAGTGTACTCGAGGACTGAGGATGAACATGATGCACATCTCCGTGTTGTTCTGCAGATTTTGAGGGAGAAACAATTGTATGCTAAATTCAGCAAGTGTGAATTCTGGCTACGGGAGGTAACTTTTATGGGTCATGTGGTATCTGTTGAAGGGATTAGGGTTGATCCTTGGAAATTTGAAGTTGTTCTAGATTGGAAGAAGCCTAAGTCGGTATCTAAGATTTGAAGTTTCCTGGGTTTGGCAGGGTATTATAGACGGTTTGTTGAGGGGTTTTTATTGATTGCATCACATCTGACTAAATTGTTGCGTAAAGGAGTACCGTTTAACTGGACTGATAAGCAGTAGGAAAGTTTTGAGAAACTCAAGAAAGTTCTGACTGAGGCCCTTGTCTTAATACAGCCAGAGTCTGGGAAAGAATTCACTGTCTACAGCGATGCATCACATGTTGGGTTAGGATGTGTGTTGATGCAAGAGGGTAAGGTAGTGGCTTATGCGTCTCGTCAACTTAAGACGCATGAGGCGAACTATTCGACGCATGACTTGGATTTGGCTGTAATGGTGTTTGCATTGAAAATTTAGAGACATTATTTGTACGGTGAGAAGTGTATCATTTACACAAATCACAAGAGCTTCAAGTATCGCCTCACTCAGAAGGAGTTAAATCTCAGGCAGTGTAGATGGATAGAGCTTCTTAAGGATTATGATTGTTCGATTGAATATCATCCTGGTAAGGCTAATGTGGTAGCTGATGCACTAGGCCATAGGGCTACTAATTTGAGGGCGATGTTTGCTCGTCTCAGTTTATTCGACGATGGTAGTTTACTAGCTGAACTTCAAGTTAAACCAAGGTGGATTGAACAGATTAAAGGTAAGCAGTTAGAGGATGAGTCATTGGGTTCTCATTTTTGACAGATAGAGAGTGGGGAAACTTTAGATTTTGGGCTGAATAGCAAAAGGGTATTCTATTTCCGTGGGAGAGTGTGTGTACCGTGGGATACTAATCTGAGACAGTCTATATTGAAAGAAGCGCATAGTAGTCCTTATGCTATGCATCCTGGCGGGAACAAGATGTACCGAAACCTCGTGAGTTGTATTGGTGGATAGGTCTTAAGCGTGAAGTTATAGACTTCGTAAGTAAATGCCTTAGTTGTCAGCAGGTTAAGGCTGAGCACCAGTTACCTTCAAGGTTGCTTCAGCCAGTTAAGATTCTGCTTTAGAAATAGGAGAGAGTAACTATGGCCTTTGTTAGTGGGCTACCCCTAACGCCTTCTAAGAAAGATTTGGTATGGGTCATTGTGGATCGATTGACCAAGTCTGCCCACTTCATACCTATTCGTACTAATTACTCGCTCCAGAAACAGGCTAAGCTGTATGGATCTGAGATAGTGTGACTACATAGGGTACCGGTTTCTATAATATCTGATAGAGATCCTCGCTCACGTCTTGGTTCTGGAAGAAGTTACATGAAGCTTTGGGTACAAGGTTGGACTTCAGTACTGCGTTCCATCCTCAGACAGATGGGCAGTCAGAGAGGGTGATTTAGATACTGGAGGACATGTTAAAGAGTTGTGTGATTAACTTCCGGGGCAGTTGGAAGGATTATTTGTCGTTGGCAGAGTTTGCATACAACAATAGCTACTAGTCTAGCATACAGATGGCACCTTACGAGGCATTATATGGTTGTAAGTGTTGTACTCCTTCTTGTTGGACTGAGTTGAGTGAGCGGCGTGTTCTGGGCCCTTAGTTGATTGCTCATACCGAAGATAAAGTGAGGTTGATTCGGGATCGACTGAAGGCGGCATCTGACAGGCAAAAGTCATATGCAGATCTGAAGATTAAGGAGATTGAGTATTCTGTGGGGGACTTGGTGTTTCTTAAGGTCTTACCATGGAAGAAGATACTTAGGTTTGGTCGAAAGGGAAAATTAAGCCATAGGTTCATTGGGCCTTACCGTATACTGAAACATGTAGCACCGGTTGCCTATCAACTTGAGTTACCTCCAGAGTTGAACCGGATTCATGCCGTGTTCCAGTCTCTATGTTGAGACCATATCGCTCTGATCCTACGCACATTGTCTCGACTGAGGAGATTGAGGTTAGGCTAGATCTGACCTTTGAGGAAGAGTCAGTTTAGATTTTGGACCGTGACGTGAAAGTTCTGAGAAAGAAGTCTGTTCCATTGGTTAAGGCACTATGGCATAATCACAATTTGGAAGAAGCTACGTGGGAACCTGAGGTGGCGATGCGGCAACAATACACTCATCAGTTTTGATCAGGTAAATTTTGAGGCTAAAATTTTCTTTTAGGGGGTAGTGTTGTAACGCCCTAAATCTTTAGTGATTTAATTGTGTGTTATGTTTCATGTTGGCTTACTTGCTATGATGGTTAAGGGTCCCGAGTAGTGTGAGAAGACCTGGGTTCAAACCTAGGCTTTAGCAAAAGTTTTTGGTTTCTACTGAATTAAATCTTTACTGCTAGAGGTTGGGTTCTTATTTAATTGCGGGGAAATCAAGTCATGAAAAAGCAGTTGGTCCAAGGGATGAGGGCGTGTTGTTATTGCTAGTAGGTCTTGGGTTCGAGACCTACCATGCTCAAAGTGTTTTATTTTGGCTTGTTGTTGTGTGGATGGTTGTGTATTACTAGGACTCTGAAGCTTGGGCGGTTGGTGTTTGTGTGAATGTTGTGCCGTATGGGGACTATGGGGGGACCCTGTAGTTTCGGTTTGGGAAGTCTTAGCATTTGGTGATTGTTTTTTTTTGGGAAAACCAATTGGGTTTTCTCTTTTGCTTGGGTGCTTTCGGGTTTTCAATTTTTGTGACCTTTTTCATTGTCGATTCCTCTCCTCTTTTATGTTTTCCAAACCTTGGTCGAACTACTCCATTCTCTTTGCCCTTTATCTGTTTTTGTGTGACCGAATACTTACTCCTCCCTCCCTTCTCCTTTTCCCCTTTCCAACCATTTCTTATTTCATCTTTTGTTCTTTGTTCATGTTGTATATCCTTCCTTTTCTCCTCTTTTCGGGACATCTTTTCATCATAATACTTCGACTGGTACTGCACTTCTTTACCTTTTTTGTGTTTTGGCTGCTGCAACTGTTCTTTGAACAATAAGATTCAAGCCGAGATTGTTTCATCTCGTGCCTTGGACTTAAGAGGTGCTTTGGGTGTTGGTCGAATACTATTGTTCTTCACTCTTGGTTTTCGTGTTTGGTAGCCTTTAAGGATTAGAAGCGTCTGCTTGCAACGATTCTTGGGTGATCAAAGAAGGTAGGCGATAGGTTTTGGACTTGTAGGCCAGTAAACGCAATTTTGCTACCAGGTGTGTAATCACACTGCAAAGTTGTTAACCAGCAAAAGCTGAAAAGCATGTTCATACACGCTACACGAGTGTCCGTTCGCTCGTGTGGTGAATCGAATGCATAAACACGTACATTTGACAGTAGAGGCCACCATGAGCGGTCTCATGGGCTTAGGCCGTTTTGGGTCACGTTGGGCCCACGAGCCAAACCGCACAAAGTGTGGAGATTATTGGGCCAGGCTGTGTAGTTGCACGGCCAAGGCCGTTATTTGGCCTTATTAGGCCACACGAGTGTGTGGGCCCACATAGGCCATATTATGGGCTTGGGCCTATTTTCGCTATTTAACTATTAAGGTTGCACAGGTCTCCCAAGACGACTGTGGACCTACTGTGGGTCGGTAAGTACACCTCGTCCCTAATCTATGAAATGACTGTTATACCCCTATGAGGTAAATGACGGATATACCCCTATGTGATGTATGACTATTTGAGCATGCCATTTTTATTGTATGTACATTTATATTATGTTGCATTGCATGGGGTGGGGTGGGATATATGATATTGGAGGAAGTGTACTGAAAGGCTATAAGCCTAATACTGGCTGCTCTGCTGCAAAATTGTTAGTGCCACAACCGGTGCTATATTCTGAAGTGTAAGGATGGGTGGGTCGATTTTTTCCCTACATAGAGTGTAGGGCTAGACGGAGTGGAGTGTAGAGGATGGATGGATAGGACCTTTGTATGCATCTTTAATACTATACCGAATTGGGCTAAGGCCCACACTGATACTGCTACTGTGATGGCCTAAGGCCCACACTGATATTGCTACTGATATAGGCTTAGGCTTAGACTGTTCGACAGCGTATGTTTGACTGTTTGACAAATAAGGATTACACACTAAGGTTTCATAAACTCACCTTTTCTGCTTATCTGTGTAGGAAATCCTTAGGCGGGTCGGTCTACGAGGGACTCAGAGATGGCCACACCACTCTTTATGTTTTCATTTTTGACTTTTCGTAAAAGTAGTTCTATTTGGGTAATTTTATGTAATAAGGCCACTTTAAGTTTTATTTTTATTTGGAAATTTATTTAAATTGATTTATATCTGTTAGCTGTAAGACTTGGGTTTTCAAAAGAAAGATGATTTTCAACTGCCACGCTACGCGACTTGTTTTAAAAGCTTTTGCATCAAACAATGTTTTTAAAATTTAAATAACAATTTAATATGTCATATGTTTTGCTAAACCAACCTATGTTTTAACTATTAACAAGATATTATCACCACTCTTAAAGATAGCAATGAAGTTTTAGTACAAAACAGACTTACAAGGAAACTACGTATTTCAAAACACACTCCAATGTGACATCACAGATTCGACCATAACATCTAGGCTGGGTTTGGAGTGTTACAGAGAAAGTTCAGATCAAGAAGCCAAGCAATACTGGTGCGAGAGGTAGACCACCTCATAATCCTGGAAATGTGAGTGGTAGTTGTGGTGTGACGAAAGACTCCGCTTTAAGATCCTAGGCATGAGCACAGGTGTTATAACCGGTACTTCCTCTATTTATGATACTGATGTAACTGCTTTGACTGATCCAGGATCAACCCATTCATATGTTTGTACGAATTTAGTATCTAGTAAAAAATTATCTGTTAAGTCCACTAAATTCATGGTTAAAGTATCGAACCCCCAGGTCAGTATGTGCTAGTTGATAAAGTCTACAAGAATTGTCCTTTGATAACTCGGGGTTACAGTTTTTCAGCTAATTTGTTGTTGTTACCATTTGAAGAATTTGAGGTGATTTTAGGCATGGATTGGCTAAATTCTCAAAAAGTAAGGTCAAATGTTACAGGCGAATCAATATCTTTTTACAGACGGGAAACAAATCTTCAATCTTGAAGTCGTAACGCCAATAAATGGAGAAAGTTCATTGGGACTTTCATAAATAAAATAAACCCCTAAATGCCATTATCAAACGTCCCGTCCCCAGCTCATCGCCAACATCAAAATTATTAGCTTATCGTATAAAATGTCAGAATGGTGAGACACTTCCTATTGAATCAGATAATTCGAATGGTTGCCTAATGTTATATCAGCTATGTCGGCGTAGAAATATGTGAGAAAATGTTGTAATGCTTATCTTGCTTATGTACTGGATACTAAAGTGTCTAAATCGAAGCTTGAATCAGTGTCAGTGGTTTGCGAGAATACCGATGTGTTTCTAGAGGAGTTACCTGGATTATCGTCGGTCAGAGAGGATGAGTAAGATATAGAACTTGTACCAGGAACATCACCGATATTGATAGCACCTTATAGAATGGCTCCTACGGAGTTAAAAGAGTTGAAAGCACAACTGCAAAAGGTAACAAATAGGGGTTTTGCTCGACCCATCTTTTCACCTTGGGGTGCACCAATTCTATTTGTTAAGAAAAAAAGACGGATCGATGAAATTGTGTATAGACTACTGTCAGCTCAACAAAGTTACAATCAAGAACAAATAACCACTGCCTTGTATAGACGATCTATTCAATTAGTTGAAAGGTGCCACAGTATTATCGAAGATTAATCTTCATTCTGGTTATTATCAGCTGCAAGTTAAAGATTCAGATGTACCGAAAATTGTATTTAGAACCAAGAACGGACACTATGAATTTCTTGTGATGTCATTTGGTTAACTAATGCACCTACAGTATTTATGGATTTGATGAACAAAATCTTCAGACTGTATCTAGAAAAAAATTTTATGGTATTTATTGATGACATTCTGGTCTATTCTCGAGACGAGTCTAAACATGCTAAGCATTTGAGAATTGTTTTGAAAACTCTGTGAGATAAACAACTGTTTGCTAAATTTAGCAGATACGAGGTTTGGCTCTGAAAAGTCAATTTTTTGGGACATATTGTGTCAGCTGAAGGTATCAGAGTTGATCCGAGTAAAATTTACTTAGTTGTTAACTGAAAATTACCGAGAAATTTATCTGAAGTTAGAAGTTTTCTAGGATTAGCTGTTATTATCGAAGATTTATCAAAGGGTTCTCAATGATAGCTACACTGATGGCGCGGCTATTACAGAAAGATGTGAAGTTTGAATGGTTTGAGAAATGTCAATAGAGTTTCAATCAGTTGAAAGCATTGTTGATCAGAGCACTAGTTCTGGTTAAGCCTGAATGGGTAAAGAATTCATGATTTTTAGTGATCCATCCTTAAATGGTTTAGGTTGTGTTTTAGTGCAAGAAGGCAAAGTGATAGCTTATGCTTCCAGTCAGTTAAAGCTGCACGAAAAGAACTACCCGACACATGACTGAGAGTTAACAACTATTGTGTTTGCGTTGAATATTTGGCGACATCATTTATTTGGAGAAAAATGTCACCATATTTACCGAGCACAAGAGTTTAAAATATCTAATGTTGCAGAAAGATCTGAATCTGAGACAATACAGATGGCTCGAACTGTTGAAAGATTATCAATTTATCATTGATTATCATCTAGGAAAAGCAAACATAGTTGCTGATGCTTTAAGTAAGAAGTCCTTGTTTGCTCTGCGAGCGATGAATACACGACTGTCATTATCTAATGATGGCTCAATCTTACCTGAGTTGAAAGCTAAACTGATGTTTTTACAGCAAATCTGTGAAGATCAGAAATGTGATAGTAAATTGCTAGCTAAATGTGCTTAGTGTGAATCAACTTCTGATTTAGAGTTTCAGATAAGTCACGATGATTGCTTATTGTTCAGAGATAGAATTTGTGTATCAAGAATCTAAAACTTATACAGAATATTTTACACAAAGCTCATAGTGGTATCTTGTCTGTTCATCCTAGAAGTAATAAAATGTACATTAATTTGAGACAGATGTACTGGTGGTTGGGAATGAAACGCGAGATTTTTTATTTTGTATCGAGATATTTGATATGTCAGCAAGTTAAAGCTGAACATCAGGTACCTTCAGGATTGTTACAGCCAGTGATGATACCAGAGTGGAAATGGGATAGAGTTACTATGGACTTCGTATAGGGTTTACCCTTATCTCCGAGAAAGAAATATGTCATCTGGGTTATTGTTGATCGCTTGACAAAGTCTGCACATTTTATTTCGGTACGTACAGATTTCTTCCTTGACAGATTGGCTGAGTTATATGTTTCTAAGATTGTCAGATTACACTAAGTGTCAGTCTCCATTATTTCGAATAGAGATCCATGGTTCACATTGTGATTTTGGAGAAAGTTACAAGAAGCTCTTAGTACATGGTTGCATTTTAGCACTGCATTTCTGTAACGACCCGTTTTCAGTAAAATCAAAATAGTGATTTTGAAACCATAAATCCAAAGTTAAAATAATTATTTTATTATTATTTTGAGGTTTACAACATGATAGTATGATTGCATAAAAATTTCGTTAAGAAATTTTACAGTGTGTGTGCTCAATTTGTGAAAAAAGGACTAAATCACGTAAAGTGCAAAAGTTGTGTTCTAATAGATAAAAGTATCTAATAGATATGGAAATTTAAAGTGAAGGTCCTTATATAGTAATTAGCCCATAATTATTGATAGTGGAATATGATGGCCTGGTATTGTTGAAATTTGTGATAATTTAAAAGGTTATAAAGGTAAATTAGTAAATAAATGATAAATTAATTAAAGTAAAAACAAGCCTTCATCTTTTATTTTCTTCTTCAACCGAATGTTTATTCAGATACTTGAGGATATGTTGTATTGTTGCATTCTTAAGTTTGAAGGTAGCTAGGAGAAATATCTACCGCTGATTGATTTTACTTATAATAATAGCTTCCAATCGAGTATAAAAATAGCACCGTACGAAGCTCTATACAGTCGTAAATGTTGAACACCATTGTATTGGAATGAGCTTAGCGAAAATAAGATTCACGGGGTTGATCTGATTAGAGAGACTGAAGAAAAACTGAAAGTAATTCACGACAGTTTAAAAGCGGCTTCGAATCAACAAAAATCGTATGCAGACTTGACAAGGAAAGATATTGAGTTTTAGATCGGGGATAAAGTGTTTTTGAAAGTGTCACAGTGGAAAAAGATATTGTGGTTTGGTCAGAAAGGAAATTGAGTCCGCGATTTATCGGACCGTATGATATTACTGAGTGAGTTGGGCCAGTGGCATATCGGTTGTCCTTACTGTCTTAGGTAGAAAAGATACATAATGTGTTTCACGTATCTATGCTATGAAGATATCGATCAGACCCTTCGCACATTATTTCTCCAACTAAAGATACAGTCAGATTTATCATACAGTGAAGAACCAATTCAAATTTTAGCTCGTAAGATCAAAGAGCTGAAAAATAAAAGAATCGCTTTAGTGAAAGTATTATGGAATCGACACGGGGTAGAATAAGCTACATGGGAACTTGAGGATGCTATGAGAAAACATTACCCGAACCTATTCACTGGTAAGATTTTCAAGGACGAAAATCCGTAATGGGGGAGAGTTGTAACAGCCCAGTTTTAGCTAAATCAGAACAGTGGTTTTGAAACCACAAATTTGATGTCAAAAAAATTATTTTAATATTATTTTAAGTGTTTACATCATGATAGTATGTATGTGTGAAAGTTTCGTAAAGAAATTTTACTGTTTGAATGGCTAATTTGGTAAAAAGGACTAAATCGCGTAAAACGTAAAACTTGAGTTCTATTAGTTAAAGGTATTAAATAGCTATGGATCATTAAAGTAGAGGTCCTTATGTTGTAATTAGACCATAATTAAATTGAGTGGACATTAATGGGCATAATATCATGAAATTTGGGGGTTAATGTTGTAATTTAGTAATAAAGGCTAATAAAACAAAAGAAATAAAGATATCATCTTTATTATTAAGATACCACCATCAAATATTCATATTAAGAACAGCCATGGAAGCTTGAGTATTCAGCCAAGCTATTTTGTTCAATTAAGGTACGATTTTTACTCAGTTTTTTATGATTTCTATGTTTTTGAGATCGTTGCTTCGTATCCTAGCTAGCCCGTACCTTAGATTTTGAAACTGTTAAATATTTAGCATGTTTCCATTGTTGAATGTTTGAGTAATTTGATGGTTGATGATAGATTTGGAAGGTTTTGTAAAGTGATTTTTAACAAAAATGTCAAAAAGGATTAAATTGAGAAAATGTGAAATGTGGTGGTTAAAAGTGTGAATAAATTGAAAATATGGGTTGCTAGTAACATATATATAATTCAGCCAAGCATGGGTCCATTGTGAATTTCTTTAATTTGTGATTTTATGAAATAAGGACCAAATTGTAAAAAATGTAAAATTTGTGAGGCAAAAGTGTAAATATGTTTTAAAGTGTATTTTGGACTAAATTGGATGAATAAATGATTTAATAATTTATTTTTGAATATAATTAGATCAAGAAAAGAGGAATACGGACTTGGATCAGGGAAAAGATAAAGCTATCGATTCGATTCGTTGTTTTAGCATCCGAGGTAAGTTCGTATGTATTAAGTATCGTAATAATTATGTTTTAGTGATTTGATTATGCATAAATTGTATAAACGGGACTATAGATATGTTCGATGACAAATCACTTATTTGTGGCACTTAGTGTGCGATACGACATAACTTCGGCTATATATGGCACTTAGTATGCGATTTGAGATAGCTTCGGCTGTGTACAACACTTACTGTGTCAGATATTGAGTATGACACTTAGTGTGCCAGACATTGAGTATTCAACGACATTCCGTGTATGTATGAACTTATTATGGATTGGTACAGGTATGCACATGTATATTATGAGCTTAAACTCAAAGAAGTTACAAACTTTGTATATAAGCTTATGAATAAGCAATTGAAAGGCTTGTTAGTAATCATAAAGTACATGATAATATGTTTAGATTGATAAATGTTGTATTTGTGATTAGTTAAGTTTATATCATACGAGCTTACTAAGCTATGAAGCTCACTTTGTGTTATTTTTCTATGTTTTATAGTGAATCAAGGCTAGCTCAAATTTCGGAGTCGTCAGGAACATCATCACACTATCAAACATCTAAGTTGGTACTTTTGGATTATACATTTTTGGCATATGGCATGTATACTCTAGATGTGGTATTTTGGTTGTGATTATAGCCATAAGATTTGGCTTGTAAATTGTATATGTTTTGGTTTGTATAAATAGCCATGAGTGATAGCTTATTTTGGTATGTTTTAGTATGTTTGGTATGAATGTGGTTATGGTTTTATAGTTGCTCAACTGGTTAATTGGTTTGTGCAGTATAAAATGCTTGAGAAATTCCTTGATGAGGTATGAGTTTAGATGTTCTATGGTTATTTATAAGGAAGTTATGTGAGTGTGAATTATGGTAAATGAACTATATAGATTGATATTGTTTTGGTGTATTTGGCTAAGTAAATGGTAGTGATTTGAGATTTGGAATATATGAAATTATAATGGCATGAATTGTGGATTTGATGATTTTGGCTGCCTAATTTTATGATGAAATGGTACCATTTTGGTTGTTTAGGTGAGCATGAATAAGGGTGGAAAATTGGCCTTGCAAATGGCTTATTTTTGTCCACACGGGCAAAGACACAGGTGTGTGTCTCAACCGTGTGTGACACACAGTCATGTTACACAGCCATGTGTCCCCTGGTAATGAAATTGAATTGAAGCCAGTATGCTCCACACGGTCTCACACACGGGCGTGTGACTTGGTCGTGTTGCATAAGTCAGTATACCCTACAGTTTTGGCATGGACTAGTACATGGCCTGGCACACGAACGTGTGTGGCCACTTCGAAGGCCACACGGGCTAGACACACGGGCTTATGGTTGGCCGTGTGAACCAAGTCAGTATGTATGCCCTATTTCTACACGGCCTGAGACACGGGCGTGTCTAGAGCCGTGTGAGGCACACAGCCTGTTCACACGGGCATGCGACCCCTGTATGGTTGAAATTTTTCTAAGTTTCCAAAATTTTTATATGTTATCGGTTTAGTCCCAAACCACTTTTAAAGCATGTTTAAGGCCTTATAAGGGACAATGTGATTATGTTGAATGATTTATGAGAATGAATGCTTTATGTTTGATAAATGTATGCTATATGTTGTGAATTGATTGGTAATACCTCGTAACCCTACTCCGGCGATAGATACGGGTTAGGGGTGTTACAGTAACAATCATTAATTTCGATATCATTCAATACAACCAAATACAATACATAGCATAAATTAATAACATTTGAATATGTCATGCACATGATGCAATGCAAAAAGGTTCCAACCCATACCATCCGCTACACACCATGGGTTCCCCAGAATTTGTCTACCAAACTCAAACGAATGCGAGCATAGCTAGATGTGGTAAAACCACGGAATAACAATAATATAGTAAAAGTGTCGAACAACAAATAATGTGATATAATTGTCAATCCCCTCAGTACTCCAAATGTAGTGCACTCACTATGAATAAATACAGACTTAATATGCCACCAGTACTCCACGAAACTCCTTCGTCAACCACAAAATATCCCATCCCAATGCATATGCAATATGTCATGCAAACTTATATATAGCCATAATTCAATAATTTTCACATTTAATTAATATGTTTAACACATCCTCAATAATCAAATACCTTCAGTAAATGGAAACAGTGTTCCAACATTCAAACTACCATTATGATGGTGTCTATCAATATCATTCAATTTCACATACTTTACTAATTTCACACTACATGTTCAACAACCTTTTCAATATACATCATGTAATATCTCGATTTTGGGGCTAGTCAGAACAGTGGTTTCAGGACCATAAATTTGACGTAGAAAAATCTATTTTTATTATATTTTGATGGTCTAAGTTTTACGGAACTATTCTGTGAAAATATCGTTCGAAAATTTCGACGTTTGGGCACTCAATTTAGTAAAAAGGACTAAATTGTAAAAACTACAAAAGTTGAGTTCTACAAGTTAAAGGTGTCCAATTGCCATGAGATTTTAAATTAGAGGTCCTTAGTTGGTAATTAAACCATTTGTTAAGTTAGTGGACAAAAATGGACATGGTAAGATAAAATTTTAAAGTTTGGCAAAAAGGACATTTTGGTCATTTGGTAAATAAAAGAATAAAAAAGGAAAATCAAGTCAAAATTGTGTCCATCTTCTCCTACCTTGGCCGAAAATCTCAAGCTCACCATAACTAGGGCTTTGTCAACTTTCAAGCTTGATAGTAAGTGCATTCTAGCCTCGTTTTTAGTGTTCTTTACATTTTTGAAGTCATCGTAACCCGATTCACCTATTTCTACCATTATTTTGAAGTAGGGTTCATTTTTAAAAATTTACCCATGTGTGACATGCATGTGTTTTGATGTTTAGTGGTAGAAAATGAAAGTTTGATGTGTAATAAACAACTTTTACTAAGTGATTTTTCATGAAAATACCTAAAAAGGACTTATTTGTAAAAGGTTGTAAAATGGGTAGTAAAAATCCAATTTGATGAAAAATGTGGACTGATATTGGGTAACAAACAAATTGAATGCATTTCATTTTACAAGCCTAGGGACTAATTTGTAAAAGTGTGAAAAATTTAGGGGCAAAAAGGTAATTTTTCCATAACATGATGTTTGGAATAATTTGAGTAATGTGAATATTAAGACAGCTAAATTTGTTATTATAGATCAAGAAAAATGAAGTACGTACCTTGATTGGGGAAAGAATAAGGTGTTTAACGATTAAATCTTTATCTACTATTTTTGGTACCGAGGTAAGTTCGTATGTAAATAATGCATTGTTTATATATGTTTTAAATACTTTAATATTGTACGGATTTATGATTGACTCTTGGGATGAAATTGACAAAGGATGACGAGTGAGAAATATCCCGGTTAAACCTTAAGAATAGTTAGGATACAAATGTCATGATATTAGAGTTAGTTGAGATTACGTGTAAGATCATATCTGGGATAGGGTATCGATATGAGATTTTGTGTAAGACCATATTTGGGCTATTGGCATCGATATGAGATCCCGTGTAAGACCATATCTGGGATATGGCATTGGTATGGTATTATGTGTGTGAGATATCCCGAGTATCCTTTAGTATTCCAAGTGGTTCAATGGGAAACTTAACGGCAATGTTAAAGTTGGGAAAAAACTATGGTATGTTGTGAACGATTATGGTGAGCTGCAAGTTGGTACAGGTATGTTCACAAAACTCGTGCTTAATGAGTTCGATATGTGATGAATCCTCGCATTGGTTTGATCGAGTAAGTTAAGATGTTAAGATTTTAAATACATCTATACTAAGCTTGATTATGAATTCACAATGACATTTATGTTAATTTACTTTATGTTAAATATATGTTAAAGTGTGTTTATGATGCCTATTATTTGCATAGGAACTTACTAAGCTTTAAAGCTTACTCCCTTTCTTTTCCCTTGTCTTATAGTGTCACCAAGCTAACTCGGGGATCGAAGACGGTCGGAGATCCATTCACACTATCAAATTATTATTTTGGGTACTTATGATTTCATTATTTTGAGTTTTGGCATGTATAGGGACTTGTTCTTTTTGTTATGTGTCATAGTTGATTTGGCCAAAAGTGTTGGCTTACGTTATTTGATAATTCATTTTGTAAATGGCCATTGCAATTGGCTAATATTGGCTTAAGTATATATATGCATATGATGTTGTTTTCATGGATGTGTGAATTTGCATGGATTGAGTTGATAAGTAGGTGATGTTTGTATGTGATAGATGGTTGCATGTAAATCATACATTGATATCTTTTTTGTCGCTGAATTAGTTGTATGAATATACTTGGATTGGTGATGCTTGTTGTTGTGTAGGTTGGTGCAAGTAAGGGTGGCAAAATGGCTTGGTAAATAACCTTATTTTTGTCCACATGGATAGACACACGGCTTGTCCCATGGGTGTGTGATCTGGCCGTGTATCCCTGTATTTTAAATTTTAGTTTTGAATTGCCACACGAGCAGAGACACGGCAGTGTTTCTCAGCCTTGTGAAGGACATGGCCCAGGGACATGGGCGTGTGCCGAGGGCGTGTGAAGTCTGCACCTATTTTAGGAAAAATTATGAAAATTAAATCGCCCACATGGCCTAAGCACACGGGCGTGTGATTTCAATTTGTTGATGACATCATAAATAGAGAGTTACAAGGGTTAGGGACACGGGCATGTATGACCACACAGCCAATCCACACGGGCGTGTCCCAAAGCCACACGGACGTGTGACCCCTATTTTAATGAAAAATTTTTTAAGTATTGGGGAGTTTTCTAAAGTTCTCGGTTTAGTCCCGAACCACTTTCAAAGCATGTTTTGGGCTTTAGGGGACAATATGAATGTTTTTGAAAAGTTTTAAATTTGAGTGGAAATTCATGTCTCGGTTTTGAATGTTTGTTTGAGTTTAAGTTCGGTAATGCCTCGTACCCTATTCCAGTGTTGAATACGGGTAAAGGGTGTTACACATCATAGAAAATATCTCATGCAATAATATTATGTATAAACTCAATATTTCAAGAAATCATGCTATTCAAACAACCAATCCCTTACCATATAATAGAATCATGCATCACAATTCCAATCACATAGTCACACTATCAAACTAGCAACTTTGCTAACACATCAATCTTTTAAGGCTCGAAACGTACCTAGTTCAGCCACTTACAAAACTAACTATTTGGCTATTAATCCAATCCAACCAACAAGCTAATTCATCAAATATAACATGATAATTATCAATTTCAAACAAGCTTATGAGTTTAGGACCCACAACTTATTTTATGCTCTTTCGCAACACACTAGTGAATCTTCCGATTTCTTTAATAAGCTTTAAATTGAACCTAAACTAAAAGTCATTATAAATTAAATTAACTCACCTCCAGAACAGCCCCTAAAACCCCACTTATGGGTTCAAACCAATTGTCACAATTCCTACTATTTTACGAATCCAAACTAGTCAGATTTCTTACACTACTTTGATGCGAATCAAACACGCAAACATTTTTCGCCTTTACGATTGGTTTGTGGCTTTTAGGTCAACACCTAATACATTCATGTCACGTGTGAATGTGTGATATGAATGTGCATGTATACACGTTGAATCAAGTAATAAAGTGATGAGTGAGTATCGTCTTCACAGGGATCGGAATTGACTAAATAATTAGTTATGCTTTTACTATGAAACTAACTAATAAATTGAGCAAAAGGAACAAGTGAATAATTGATAAAGAGATGTAATGAAAGATTAAGAAAATCAATTACGACTAAAAATATGTTATGGAAATTAAAATGCTGTGGCAATTCTCAAAGAGTAAGTAGGAAAGAGTTTCTATTGTTGAATGATAACGGTTGGAGTTACTTGGGTTTATTTCAATAACATAATAATTCCATGGCAAAATCTTG
The DNA here is from genome assembly GCA_025698475.1 of Gossypium anomalum. NCBI lineage: Eukaryota > Viridiplantae > Streptophyta > Magnoliopsida > Malvales > Malvaceae > Gossypium > Gossypium anomalum. The sequence continues at coordinate 60,046,446 of CM046961.1, forward strand.
ACCATTCTTCTGCTCATGGAATCATTACTACAATTTGCTTCTTTTGAAATACAGACTTTGGGATATCATTCTGAGTTTTTGTATGTCTACAGACTCAAGAATGATATCCAGAATTTTCTCCCTTTCCCTATACAGATTGCAACTTCTATGTCTAGAGTGCTATAATATTCTTTCGAATACTTGCTTGTATCAATCGGTTATAATCCAATCTAATTAATATTTTCATAATTCAATCAGATCTAACAACATGCTACACAGTCATCTATGTCTAGAGCTTGCATGCATGCATTAAAAATAATCACAAATCGAATGAAATAGTATTCAACTCAAAATCAAACCAAGGGCATTAAAAGTTAATAAAAATTCACCTAGAATAATTGCAACTCAAATAAAATTAGTTCATGGGTTGAACATTATAATTCATAACAGAACCATCCAACGTCATTATTGAAATTCACAAATCAAAAATTCAAATTAGAAAATAAAGGCAAAACTGCAGGAAGTTTTAGCTACTCCAACTTTCATTCTAATGATGAGATTTGATGCAAAACCCGTGGCATATTTCTCTTCTCCTTCCTTGTGTCTATAATTCTTCTGTTCTGTAAGCTGTTACCCTTTTCACTCTTCCTCTGAGAATGCACGAGAATCTGATGCAGAGAGATAGAAACTATTATTCTCTCTCCCTTCTATCCTTGCTTTTTTTCTCTTTTCTCTTTTCTCTTTTCTTATTTATAGGGTAGGTCCTTTTCTCTCAACACACACCTTTTACTTCCTCTTTTTCAAGGTGATTTATTTGGTACAAGTACAATTAGCTGAGAGTGACGTAGACTGAGTGCTGCGTCATCTTCCTGGAATTGCCATGGCATTCATGCTGGCAATCTAACCAACATTTTTTATGGCAATATTTCATTTCCTTCATTTTCCTATCCTATTTCTCTTCTCTTCTTCATCCTACACCTACTGCCAACCACAAACAACATTTTTCTTCCCCAATAATAGAAGTAACAAATAATAAAATCTATAACACAATCAAAGCTTTGTTATGTAATGTTCTAAAAATATCTAAAATGCAAACATATTTACTTAATTACAAACAATTAATCCCATCCAGAAGCTTGAAATATAACTCTTTTCAAGAGTTATCACCCCCCAAACCTGAATTATAGCTAGTCCTCAAGCAGAATGTATATGAGTATGCATGAATGCATGAATATTTGCTGAAACACACAGTTACAATTTTCATTATTCAACCATGTGAAGTATATTTAATACCCCTATTTTCAATAGTCTTTTAAATAAAAAAAAATTAAATCGAGTTTTATAGGCTTGTTTAGCAAATGAAGTGCAAAAAATGTTTCCTAAAAATAAAAGTTCCTAAATAATTATGCTATTCTGACTATAGCAACCTCTCCTAATATATTTAAAATATATTTCCTCTAAACTAAATTTCACTATTCTCACTTATTTAGTCATTTTAAAATTTTAATCACAAAAATTATTTTCTATAGGGAATTCATGTTGTCACATGATTTCTTTACTTGACAATCTCAATGGAGCATATAATAGATTACCAGGTAGTATATCATGCCACAATTTGAATGTAGTTCACTAGTAAAGCTAAGGCTTTTAACTAAAGAGATGGATGGAGCAAACAACTACCTCCTTAGCTAATCAGCCCATTACTGCAGTGGAGTGTCCCTAAATTGTTATTAAATTATTTTTAAAACACTATTATTTGAACTATTTTGCTGATAAATAATATGATGGAGCAAACAAAGCATCACTGACCTACTCAACAATTTCAAACATTAGAGTGTAAAACTATTGCTAAGGTATTCTTTATCATTTATAACCAAATTTTTGAACTTAGGATTAAGAAATTCTAGATGCATTAAAAGAATCCTACTACAGACTTAATTACTTTGATACTTAAGTTATTCTATTTTTAGGAATTAGTTTTCAAATAGCTATCCTAAGCGAAACATGCTTAATCAACTTTCACAATTTTCTAAATTAGTCGAAGAGTTATTATCCTCATCAAACATCACGGATAACAATATACTCTTCATAGTTTACCAGTTATTTGGCATTTGTATGTAATGGCAAAATGAATGAAAAAATGCTTGAATATTAAAGCATCTATCTACAATATACTATATATACAACACAATACACCCCCAAACCTAAAGGATGCATTGTCCTCAATGCATGAACAATGAAATATGGCAAAATGCAAAAACAATAACTATCAACTATAAGAATGCCATGGCACTAAATATGAATGCATAAAACATATAGTATAAAATGAAAGAAGGAAACAAAACTTGCATAGAATTGTGGTTACTCTATTTGGGTTGGGTGGATTTCTTGGAAACACATTTGTAGTGTTGTTGCCTTTCTAATTCACCAGCATCATCTTGGACGGATTTTTTAGCGGTTTTCTTGTAGAGCTTCCATTTAAGCTGGTTAAGTGGCACCTCTTCTTCGTTGTCAATGTCTGACTTTGTGAGATCATCAATCAGTTGATGAACTGCATATTCTTATTCAAACATATGTGCAGCAGTCAGCGTAGTGGTGGTGTCTGTAGGTGTAATAGCTTGAGTCACATCATCATCTTCCTTTTTAAATTCAACATGGACAGATTTAGTTTTCTCTGCTTTTCCTTCTTGTTTGGTGGTCTGCTTCTTCACAGTAGTTTCTTCACCATCATCATCATCCTCCTCAAGCTCCAACCCTAACTCCTTAGGAAAATCAGGGAATGGAGGGATGGGTCTTGTAAAGTTCTTCTGAAGGGATTTCTTCAAGGCCTTATCTCTTCATCAACTAGACCCCCAAAAGATAGCCATTTCCTCTTGAGTGTGGCCAAAATCAGTGGCCAACCTTTTTTGGTGTTTCTCCAGTATGTGGAATTGTTGTTGCAACATCTCAAGTGCGTCAATAACTTTCTGCTCAAAATTTGTAACAACCCGTTTTTAGTCAAATTGGAACAGTGGTTTCGGGACCACAAATCTAAAGTTGAAATATTTATTTTATTATTATTTTATGTTTACAGCACGATTGAAGGATTGTGTGAAAGTTTCGTTTAGAAATTTTATCGTTTGACTAGTCAATTTGATAAAAAGGACTAAACTGCGTAAAGTGCGAAATTGTTGTTCTATTAGTTAAAGGTATTCAATAGCTATAGAACCATAAAGTTAATGTCCTTATGTTATAATTATTCTATTAATAAACGTTGTAACAGCCTGATTTAGACCCTAGTCGGAACGGTGGTTTCGGGACCACGATTTCGAGTCAGAAAAATATTTAAAAATTATTTTCTATGTTTATTATGTGTGAATTAATATCTGTGAAATTTCTGTGATTTAATTTTATTGTTTGAGTGTCCGATTTAATAAAAGGGCTTAATCGCGTAAAATGAAAATTTGATGGTTAATTGTAAAAGGGCTAAAATGAATGTGTCTTTGTAAGTGGAGGTATTTAAAATGTAATTTGACCATAGTTAAAGGTCATGGACGGTTGTGACCATGCATTTAAAATGGTTTTATATTTTTATCTTAAGGTTAAATATGTAAATTATGTAATAATATATATATAATAAAACATAAAATTAAAAATCAATGTTCATATTCTTATTTCATGACCAAAATACATAAAGAAAGAAAAGAAAAAGAAGCTATGGTATTCGACACTTTGGAAGTTCAATCAAGGTATGTAACTAGCTTAGTTTTTGATAATTTTTACGTTCCTGGGATCGTTGCTAAGTTATCTACAAAACCCATGCTTAAATTTTTGGTATTGATGAATATTTTAAGTTATGCCATTGTTGAAAGCTTTTTATTTTTGTTGTTTGATGATGAAATATGAAAGATATGTTTTGGATTAACATATTTTGTATTGGAGTTTTTGATGATTTTGAGTAATTAGGACTAAATTGCAAAAATAATAATTTTAGGGACTAAAATCTGAAAAAATGAAATATATGGACATGTATGAACACTAGGAGCATTCGGCCTAACATGGGTATGTTGAGATTTTGCATGTTTTGTGTTTTGTGCAATTTGGACTAAATTGTAAAAAGTGTAAAGTGTTAGGGGTAAAATGGTAATTTTCCAATTTATGTGTTTTTAGATGAATTTGATTGAATATTTGATTAAATAAGTTTAATTTATATTAATTTAGATCAAGAAAAGAGAAAATCGAATTTGGATCGGGGGAAAACTAAAGTTGTCGACTAGTCGTCCCGTTCTGTTTTTCATCTCCCGAGGTAAGTTTATAAGCAAATAGACGTTGTTTATTTTAATTAAATGCGATTTATATATGCTGAATTGAAATATGTGAATAAATATATATATAATACTCGAATGTATACAAGCTTGGCAACTATGTTTATGTATTCGTTTCGACCGAGTTACGACGTTCAAAAGCCCCATATGAACCTTAGGAATAGCTAGGATACATATGTCATAACATAGGATTCTGATATGTGATGTGCGAGTAAGACCATGGCTTCGATATATGTGTGCGAGTAAGACCACGTTTTATACGTTGGCATCGATATGTGATCTGTTATACGTGTGCGAGTAAGACCCTGTCTGGGATAGTGGCATCGATATGTGATTACATGTAAGACCACGTCTGGAATGTTGGCATTGTACGATGTATGTGATTATCCGAGTGTCCTACCTAATTCTGAATGGTTCATCGGGCAATGATGGGTTGTGATCGAATGTGTAAAATGAGCTCAAGTGATCAGGTATGAATTAGTTTACTACCTACTTGAAATAAGGTAAGTAAGTTACTTGATATTTGTTGTAAATCATATATGAAGTAAAGGAAGAATGTCTGTGAACATGGTAAGTGTATTCGGCTTTGTGAATAAATGATATGAAAATTATGGAATTGATTCTTGAATATGTGTATATATATGACTATGTATATTCGGCCACATAAATAGTATATGTACATGATGTTATATTATGATTATTGAGCTTGTACATATGGGTGTATGTATATTTGATTATATAATGACATTTTGGTTTTGAAATTTGAATGATAATTTGTTATTTTAATTATATGAGCATTCGACCAAGGTAGCATTTGTGTATGAAAATGTATTATTTATGAAAATTGTAAGTTTGTGACTAAATGTGATAATGATATTATAATTTGATTTAGTTTAATTGAGTTGAATATATCATTGGTTTGTTTATTCGCTTATGACTTACTAAGCTATAAAAGCTTACTCTGTGTGTGTGTTTGTTTCTGTTTTATAGATTTTGAATCAAGTTACGAGCTCGGGGATTGTTAGCAAAGTTCATCACACTATCTACTATTTCGGTATTTAATAAGTTAAACTTGAATTATGGTGTGTATAGGCTAGCCTTGGAGTTAGTTTATTTTGGAAGTGTATGTATATATAAGCCATGCGAAAATGGCTTAACTTCTTTGCTTGAAATCGATTATGTTTGATTATGGTTTGAGTTCATTTTGGTTATAACGCTATGTGCCATGGATGAGTGGTGTATGTGATATGTGTTTTGTGCATTGAAGTTGATTAATGACCTTGGATGTGGTATGAATGTATTGGTCCTAATATATACATAGGTATGTTTGGTTGATTTGAATGTGGTTCATAGTAAGATAAAGTATATATTTGAAATTGGTTATTAAATTGATTAAGGTGTTATTATGTGAATTTGGATAAGAATGGTTAACTTGGTTGTTAAGTATATTCGGTTATATGTTGAAATTTAGATAAGGTTAATACTTGACTTGTGATTTGGTACTTGCTCATATTAATATGTTTTGGTACATAATGTGGTAATGATATATGCAAGTACGAGATCTTAAGGTATATATTTATATGATAGTGTTTAATCATGTGTTTCGGTTAAGGAGTAATATATGGATGTGTATGGTGTTATAATATGTAATGCATTAGTAAATTAAAATGCATGTCATTTATATGAGGCATAATTGGTATATGTTTAATGTATAAAGTAAAAAAAATATGTATGGCTATGTGGGCTTGATAGCTATTCGAAAATCAATAAATATGTATAGGTAAATATTGTTAGCCGAATAGATAAAAGATTAATATGGTTTTTGTATCGGTCTCTAATGGTACATTATTTGTAAAATTTTGGTTACTTTATTTGAGCAGTTTAGATGGTTGAGTTGGTGATATATATATATACACATAATTATTTTTTCATGGTAAGCAAATGTTGTAATTAGGCAAACAAATGCTATTATGGAGTGTTTCATTTATATGAAATGAAATGATGTGTGTTTGCTTGTATAAAGTATGCGCATAACATTTGTATGATAATAAGATATTTTACATTTAAATTATTCAAATGTCATAAAAGTTAAAGTATACACATTTGATAAGTATATGAAATGAAATGTACTTGGTTATGAGTTTAACATTTAATTTTCATGTTTTCTTGTTGTCATTGTTTGATTATAAATTCTGAAAATTATATGAAATATTAAGTTGGAATATAATAGTTTGGTTTAAAAATTTTACTAGATAAATAAATAATGGAAGTTTGATTTGAGTTATATTTTGATATGTAATGCTTCGTAACCCTATTCTGGCGACGGATATGGGTTAGGAGTGTTACAAACATAATGGACAAATATGGACATCATTAATGTGACTAAGTAAGGTTATATAAGTAATTTAATTAGTAAATAATTAAAATAGGTAAAACAAAATTAAATTATTTCATTCATCATCTTCTAGCCGAAATTCTAGGGCAAGGAAACACCATTTTTAAGCTTTCAAATTTGGCCAAGCTTGGATAGCTAATTAAGGTACGATTTTTGTCCCGTTTTTAATGATTTCTATATTTTTGAGATCGCTGCAACTAGGTCTAGCTAGCCCAGGGACTATTTTGAAAAAGTGTTAAAGATTTTGAATGATGCCATGATGAATACAGGTGTGTTTTGATGTTTGATGATAGATTATGAATGTTGGTTGTGAATTATACAAGTTTTATAAAGTGATTTTCAGTGAAAATGCAAATTAGGGATTAAATTGTGAAATGTAGAAACTTTATGGTTAAAATACGAAATAAATGAAAAATATGGGTTGCTAGGGGCATAATATTAATTCAGCAAGCATGGGTTGTGGTTGAATTGCATTAATTTGTGTTTTTATGAAATAAGGACTAAATTGTTAAAGATGTGAAATACTAGGGGCAATTCTGTAAAAATGCCTTAAAGTGAATTTTGGACTAAACTGAATAGAGAGATGATTAAATAATTTATTTTGATTATATTTAGATCAAGAAAGGCGAAATACGGACTTAGATCGGGGAAAGAACAAAGTTACAAAATAGTTGACTCGTTTTGTCGTTTTAGCATCCGAGGTAAGTTCGTATGTTAAAAGCATTGTTGTAATTATGTTTCAAATGCTTTGATATTGTATAAACTGTGAATACGAGACTACAAACACATTCGACAATGATTCGATGATGATTCGACATTTGAAATCTCGATTGAACCTTAGGAATAGATTTGGATACTAATGACATGTCATTAGGGATTATTGTGATTATGTGATCCGGGTGCTGGTCCTGTACGTCCTACCAGTGGCTGAGTATACTGGCATGTGTTGCGGATACTTGATAGCTTGTGTGAGCAGCACCGTATAGCTACGTCTTGACTGACAGCTTTTGTGAGTAAGCCCGTTGATAGCTCTAGTATGAGCAGTATATGTGATACATTGAGTTGGCTTCAGGCCATGACTGTAACGGCCCGAATTTGGGCCTAGAAGTATTAGGTCTTGAGCGTGGGAGCAGTTAGGAAGCTGCTCATAAATATTTGGTTGTGCAAGAAAGTGACACAATTGCATGTCGGCTTCAGTGGTTTAGTGTGCTGGGAAGTGTTTGGGAAGTCCTGGGTTCAAGCATTGGCTTCCACAAAATTTTGGTTTTTAAGGATAAAACCCCAATCTTTGGTCAGTAGGGTTATAAATAAAATTTGGTAAAGTATGACATAAGAAGCCTACTAGTCTAGTGGATAGTGGCGTGTGGAGTGTGCTATTGGTTTGAGGTTCGAATCCCTACTTGTGCAAATGAAGATTATTTTACTGATGGCCATGGTAGGAAGTTATGTTTGACCGAAACACCGAGAAGTTTGAACGGATTTGAATGGGGTTGTTGTTAACCGAATTTGAGGAGAGATTTTTAGGGGATTTCGATTGTTTGAACTGGTGGACAGAAGGAAATTTAGAAGAAAATCATGGGGATTTGTGGTTGGAAAAGAGTTGGTGCCGAATGGGAATTGTAGGCACTCAATGCTTTTAGGATTTGGAGAGGAGTGGAGAGTGGTGCCGTTTGTGATCTCCTAACACTCAAAATTCGGCTTTGAGACTAGTAAGTGCTCTTCATTTCGGTAGGTACCCCTTTGTTATTGATTTCATTTTTGTCTGAGGTTGATTACTACTGAGACCATTCGGGTATTTTATTTTTCTGCTTTTCTTTTGGCTTTCTTCTCTCCATCATTTTTCTCTAACTTTGCCGAACCTTCATGCTCCCTCTCTCTCAATTGGTCATTAGCCTTTACCTCTTCTTTTGTCTTTGACCGAATATATCTACTCTTCCCCCTCATTTCTGTTGTTTTGGTTCTCTTCTCCTTCTGTGTGCTAGGTTAGCCGAATAATTTCCCTCTATTCATTTATTCTATTTTCAGCTAGTAAGGATTCTCTAACGAATCGGTAAGTGCTCTTGGTTTACTCTTGTTTCTCTCCACTATTGTGGTCTTTTCCTCTAACATCTTCCTGTGTTGTCGATCCATGATAAAGGTACAAGGATTTCGGCTCTTGTGTGGGTGTAGGCCAATTTTATCTATCAACCGTTCTTAGTTCTGCGTGGTGGTAAGATGTCATTCTTTTGGTTTTAGTTATTTAGTTCATGGTGATAGTTAAAGAGATTAAGATACAATGCAGGTTGTGCCAAGGATTTGGTGATCACTGGTTTAAGGAGGGATTATATCATACTTGCTTAACCAAGGTAAGAAGTATGTACCATATTGGGGATTAAGTGTTAATAAGAGGGTGTTTAACCCTAGTGATTAAAAGACTAATATTGGGTCATGTTTGAATTTAGGTTGGTGTACGTGGAGTTTTGCGCTATTCTCGTAATCAGGTTTGTAACACTGCCATTAGATGTGAAACTGCAAAGGCTGGAACGCTGAAAAGCTAAAAGGCTAAAAAGCCGAAAAGTGGGTTGTCGACACCACACGGGCGTGTGGGCACCCGTGTGGCAGGCCGTCTAACAAAACATGGCCATGTGGTTAACGAGACGACCATGAGTGTTTTCATGGGTCGAAATGATACTAGGCCATTTTTGGGCCGAATTGGGCCATGTAGGCCCAATGGGCCTATGGGCCCTACACTAGAAGAATCACACAAAAGTGTGGTTAATATTGGGTCGGCTGTGCAAATCACACGGCTAAGGCCATCTTGGGTTATGTGGGCCATACAAGTGTGTGGGCCCACTTGGGCTCGCAATACGGGCTGTGGGCCCATTACCACTATTTGATTGTTAAGGTTGCACGAGTCGCCCAAGACGATTGTGACCTTTTGTTGAGACGGTAATCGATAAAAATGACTATTTTGCCCTTATAAGGTAAAATGACTGAAATAGCCCTATAAGGTAAAATTACCGAAATACCCCTGAAGGGTAAAATGACTGTAATACCCCTATAAGGTGAAATGATTGATTTTTCCTATGATATGTATGACTGTATTTGGGCATGCCACGTTATATGTATGTTACATCCATATAAGACATTATGATACGATGCATGACATGTTGCATGGGGTTGGGATTGTTATTTTTGGAGGAAGTATACTTTACTGATAAAGTCACACGGGTCGCACAAGACAACTGTGGATCCAAGGTTGCACAGGTCACACAAGATGACTGTGGACCTATTACTTGGTGTGTAAGGTTGGGTGGGTTGATCTTATCACCACATGGTGTGTAGGGTTGGTAAGGAGATGGTGTGTAGAGGCTGGATTGGGTAGGATTTTCTGATTGCATATTGTACTGATTCCGTAATGGGCTTAGGCCACACTGTTGTTGTTACTGGATTGGGCTCAGGCCCATACTGTTTCTGATTCAGAAATGGGCTAAGGCCCTAACTAAAACTGAAAGGGCTTAGGCCCAAATTGTGTTTACTCTGATTGTTTGATTATATGGGATTACACACAGAGTTTTCGTAAACTCACCCATTTGTTTTAACTGTACAAGTGATCCCCAGTCTTAGGCGGATTGGTGCTGCGAGGGACTCAAAGGTGGCCACACAACCACTCTTGCTTCTTTATTGGATTTTTAATTTATAAGTAGTTTTAATTGGGTATTTTTATGTAATAAGGCCTCTATGATTTTTAGTTTTGGGGTTTTATTTATTTTGATTTATATCTGCTAGTAGTAGGATGTGGGTTTTCAAAAGGTATGTATGATTTACCAAAATACCACGAATACGCAAAATCATTTCAAAAGCTTCTGCGATAAATGAGATTTTGATATAAATAATGTTCTAAAGTAAATACTTTTGATAGTAATGCAAGTTTTAAAATTATTTTCTAAATCACACAAAGAGGCTAAATAAACATTGGGCTTCTCAAACGATATCATGTTTTACGAAAAACACTTCAATGTGACATCGCCAGATTCGGCCATAATGTCCAGGCTGAGTTTGGGGTGTTACAATGATATTGGCACTTCGGGTGTGAGATACATTGGATTGTGTATGAGATTGATACATGATGGTACAGGTATGTACATGAACCGTATAAGCTTAAATCAAAGAAGTTGCGAAGTTCATATATAAGATTATGATTGAAAATGTGAAAGGTTTGTGAGTTCAATGAATTATATGTTTATATGTTCAAATTGATGAATTGTATATTCATGTTAAAATTGAGTTTATTTCATAAGAGCTTACTAAGCTATAAAGCTTACTTTGGTTTTTTTTTTATAGTGACTTCAAAGCTAGCTCAGATTCGGGGATCGTCGGAACTTCGTCACACTATTCTACTGTCACTTTGGTACTTTTTGTGCTTATGTTTTGAGTATATGGCATGTATAGGGATTTTGGTCATTTTGGTATATTTGGTAATGTATTGTGCCATTTGAAATGGCTTGTAAATGTCTATGTTTTGGTTTGTATATATATCCATGTAAGTTGGTTTATATGGATGATTTTGATGATGTATATATATGTGCAAATCGCTTTTGATGTGTGGTTTATAATTGTCTTGTGAATAGCTTATTGAGATTTAGTATTCAAGGTGATAATGGATCGATATTGAGGATATATTAGCATGTTATGTATAGGTATAATATTGCATATGATAAGTGAATTATTTAGATGGTTTGGGTTGTGATTTTGGCGTGTATTTCAGAATGGTCAATTGCAGTTTATAAGCTTTGTGGTTGATGATAATGAAATAGCATGATTTTGGACTTGTATATGGTTGGCTTAACTGAATATTTATGTCTTATGTTGGTGCCAAATGATGTGGTGTAGGCACATGCAAGTTTGGGTGGCAAAATGGCTTGGTAAATAGTCTATTTTTGTCCACATGGACGTGTGTCTCAATCGTGTATGATACACGGTCATGTACATGGCCGTGTGTCCTCTGGTGTTAAAATTAAAACTAAGTTAGTATGCTCCACACAGCCTCACACACGGGCATGTGACTTGGCCGTGTGGCATAAGTAAGTATACCCTACAGGTTTGGCACGGCCTAGCACAGGGCCTGGCACACGGGTGTGTATTGTCATTTTTAGGGAGCACGAGCTAGTCAGAGAGTTACACAGGGTCAGGCACGGGCTGGGACACAGCCATGTGCTCCTATTTCGAATGTCTACACAGCCTGTAATGTCTACAGAATCAAGAATGATATCCAAAATTTTCTCCGTTTCCCTGTACAGATTGCAACTTCTATGTTTAGAGTGTTATAATTATTCTTTTGAATACTTGTCTGTTTCAACTGATTATTATCCAATCTAATTAGTCTTTTCAGCATTAAATCAGATCTAATAACATGCTAAGCAGTCATCTATGTCTAGAGCTTGCATGCATGCGTTAAAAATAATCACAAATCGAGTGAAACAATATTTAACTCAAAATCAAACCAAACCATGGGCATTAAAAGTTAATAAAAAGTCATCCAGAATAATTCCAACCCAAAGAAAATTAGTTCATGGGTTGAACATTAGAATTCATAATAGAACCATTCAATGTCATTGTTTAAATTCACAAATCAAAAATTCAAATTAGAAAATAAAGGCAAAACTCTAAGAAGCTTTCACTACTCTAGCTTTCACTCTGATGATAAGATTTGGTACAAAACCTAGGGCAGATTTCTCTTCCCCTTCCCTGCATCTCTAGTTCTTCTGACCTGTAAGCTACTACCCTTTTCACTCTTCCTCTAAGAATGCATGAGAATCTGATGCAGAGAGATAGAAATCATTATTCTCTCTCCCTTCAATCCTTTTTTTTTCTCTGTTCTCTTTTCTTATTTATAAGGTAAGTCCCTCCCTCTCAACACACACCTTTTATTTCCTCTTTTTCAGGGTGATTTATCTTATACAAGTGTAGTTCGCTAAGAGAGACATGGACTGAGTGCTGCGTCATCTTCCTGGAATTGCCATGGACTGAGTGCTGCGTCATCTTCCTGGAATTGCCATGGCATTCGTGCTGCCAATCTAACCAACATTCCATCATCGCAATATTTCACTTCCTTCATTTTCCTGTCCTTTTTCTCTTCTTTTCTTCATCCTACACCTATTGCTAACCATAAACAACACCTTTATTCCCTAATAATAGAAGTAACAAATAATAACATGTATAGCACAATCCAAGCTTTGTTATGTAATATTCTAAAAATATCTAAAAATGCATGCATATTTACTTAATTACAAACAATTAATCTCATCTAACGGCTTGAAATATAACTCTTTTTAAGAGTTATCAATTCACATACTGGAAAATTAGTAGCCAATATTGATCAAAATCCCACATTTAATCTATCCATATCCTTTTCCCAACAACTATGTCGAAACAACAACTAGTTTACAATTAATCGCACTTACACTTCCCGAATTGTGGGATCCAATTAGCTAATTGATCAAGAACGTCTTTCACTAATCAACATGTGATTAAAGGCTAATTAAGAGGGTTCAAGAAGTCAAATTAATTCTGGGAAAATATGAGCAAGAACCAAGAAAGAAAATAGCCCCATTTCTTGCACATAGGTGCATGCACCACCACCCACGGTGACCAAATTCGAGGCTAATTTAAAAATGATTTAAAGATCCACTAAAAATCTGGAAAAATACCTTTAAAATGTTTAAAATTCCCCTAAATTCCAGATCTAGAAATTTAGGTTTTTAATTGACCAGAGTAATTAACATATTGAAGAAAGAAGAGATCTTACACAAGCTAGTTGAAAGAAACGGCAATCGATTTTAAAGATCAAGATTTTAGATTTGGGGATTATTTTAATGAGGAAAAATACCAATAAGATGGTGGAGAATATGTTAACAAATCTTGAGACAAAACGAAAAAGAAATAGAAGGTAAAACTAGGTGTAGGCGACGGCAACAATGGAGGAAGAAAAAAAATTGAATATCAAGAAGGAGAAGAGAGGGGAGGAATAGCTAGGGTGAGTAAAAATAGAATAAAGGCATCACTTTGTGTAAAATTAAAATTTATACCTAGGGTTACAAGAGTATGGATGACACACATTAAAAATAAGGGATTTTGTAAAAGAAAATAGTTATTTTGCATGAGAAAGGATTCAAACTTGGGACCTCAATTAAATTTTTATGCTTTTCCATTTATCAATTAAAAACTAGGATATTTTCTTATTTTTGAAATAATTTTGCAATTTTTATTCTAAAAACCAGGTGTGTCATATTGTAACACCCCTTACCCGTATCTGACACCAGAACAGGGTTCGAGGTATTACCGGACTTGAGTACTTGTAATCATTTAAAACCGAGACATAAAATTTCATTAATTTTAAACTTTTTAAACATATTCAAGACTATCTACATTAAATGACTTTATACAATAGAGACCTTCAAATAACATAGGTCATCATTTTAGGCCAACTCCTAGCAACTTAATAACAATTAAACGAGTCTCCATACATGCCAAAGACTTAAAAATACTAAGACTTCAAAATACTTTAAAACCTTTATATATATCGATCAATAGTTTGATAGTGTGATTTAACCTCCGGCGACCTCCAACTCGAGCTAACATCTGCGACATATTGAGCTTGGAAAGCTTGAAAACCCTAGCCATGGCTTCCCCCATGCTAATTTCGGCCTCCATGAGAAAGATGAGTCAATTTTGGCTTTATTTTCCTTTTATTTCTTTTTTTAATTACCAAATGACTAAAATGCCCTTAAGGCCTTTCTTTAAAATTTTGTCCTATTCATGCCCATTTTTGTCCAAACAAAACATAATGGTCTAATTCCATTTAAGGACCTCCTCTTTAAACTCCCATTTCAATCAAGTACTTCTGAATTAGAACACATATTTTGCAACTTTTGCAATTTAGTCCTAAAAGTCCAATTAAGCACTTTATTAGTAAAATTACTTAACGATATTTTTACACAATATTTTAATCAATAAATAAACCTTAAAACTTAATTGGAATAAGTTTTTCGGCTTTGAATTTATGGTTCTAAAACCATCGTTTTGTTTAGGCCCTAAATCGGGCTGTTACAGCAACTTCTGCAAATAAGCCCTAATAGGCAAATTAAACATGCAATCTATAAAATTTCTTATCAATACTCTAACACATGCATCTAATGACTCGGTAAATCATAAAAATTAATTGAAATAAACTTTTCTATCTCAAATTTGTGGTTTCGCAACCACTATTCCATTTAGGCCCTATTTCGAGATGTTACACATATACTAAGGTTTAGGCAAAATTTGCAACACAATAAAAAATGGTGCAATAGAAAGGGTTTGAACTTGGGTTTCAATAAACATTTTACCAACACTTATCCAACAAACCTATATCTCATTTATTCCTAAAAAAACATAGATAAATCTCAAAAATTAGGGCATTATCACTCTCTCTCAATCTAAAAACCCGATTCTACTAACCCCCGATTTTTGAGACGTTACATGGGGTGTCAATTATATAATGAAAGTATTCAGTACTGATGTTCTGCGATCTTGTAAATGGTTTTCAGGATTAAGTAATTTCAGTTCTTTTTTTATTCAGTTTTTAATTGAGGCAAGTTGGTTTGTAATTTAGCTATGAATTTACTAAGTTTCTTAAGCTTGCTCACTTTTTTGGTTTTTTTTCTGTAGTTAATATTTTACGGAACTGGGCAGACGAATCAACTTCGAGGCTCACACTATAAAGCTCCTATTTCGGTAGTTTTTGATTTAGTTATTTTGGTGGTTTTATGGCATGTATATAAGGTTTTCGAGTTGTCTAATTGAAATTTCTAGTTGGATGTCTAATTAAGTTAAAGTTGTTATATGATGTTATGTTTATATCCTTTTAATTTGTGGTGAATGTGATGTAAATGGTGGAAATATCATGTTGTATAGGTTTGGTAAAAGGATGGTTTAAGCCATTTGAATAGTAGGCGTGTTTTAGTGATTGGTGAGACAAAGTGATAAATGGTTTTGATGTATGGTAATTAAACTTCAGTGATGTTTGAATGAGTCTAACATGTTGATTATGCCTTTATAGAGTAAGGTTGTTATATATGCTCAAATTGTAGTGCCAATGAGGGTATAGTGGTTACGCACATAGGTTGAATGATTTTGGTATGTTTTAAGTGTGTTTATATGTGTTTTGAATAGATGGATGTTGTTGAAAATGGTATGACTTGATATCTAAGAAATAGGTGATGAATTGGCTTGTTTTAGAAGTCATTTTAGGTACACATGGCCTCGGACATGATCTATCACACACGGTCGTACCACACAATCATGTGGCTTATTTAATTTTGGTGCAAGTATGTCCTACACGATCTCAGGTAGTTACACGGCTTGGAGACACGATCGTGTGACCTTATTTCGAGTCACACACGGTTTGGCACACAGTCTATGACACGACCGTGTGACCCTATTTTGAATTGTACACGGTTGGGCACACGGCCTGGTGACACGGTCGTGTGACCTTATTTTTGAATTGTACACGGTTGGGCCATATGACTATGTCCCTGAGCTACATGGTCATGCGACCCCTATCCTCAAGTTTTTCTATATTTTTCTGTTTTATTTCAAGTACGTCCTTGATTGTTCCTGAATTTATTTTTAGGTTCCGTAAGCTCGATATAAAGCCTGTAACTGTATTTATGCTATAAATGATGGTTGGCTTTGAATATTTGGTATTTAATTTAATAAGTGAATGGTTTTATGTTTTTATTTGTTTTTATATGTGTTGTAATACTTTGTAACTCTAATCCGACAACGAAAATGTGTTAGGGGTGTTACAGGGATTGGCCTAAACTCACTTTTCATGAGGATTTCCCCTCATAATTATGGGTTATGCAGAGAACCTTTTATGTAATAACCTTCCTTTAGATCTTTCCATATGATGCTATAACCCATTAGTTAAGGTCTTAGTCAACCAATAGCGAATCTTCCAATTTTCCTTAATAATTCCTTAAACGAACCTAAACCAAAATTCAGTATAAATTCAATCAATTTACCACTAAACCAGCCCCCAGACACCCACTTATTAGTTCAAACCAACCATTGAAATTATAACTATTTTATAAATCCAAACTAGTTAGATTCCTTACACTGTATCGATGCGAACCGTATGTACAATCGTTCTTCGCCTTTACAGACGATTTGGGGCATTTGGGTCAACACCTAATTCAATAATATACTGGAAAATAAATATCTAATTAATGATTAAATTCCTTCATTTAATCAATTCATAACCTTTACCCAACAACTATGTCAAAATAACAAACTAGTTATCCTTAATTGTACTTACGCTTCATGATGGATCCAATTGGCTACTTGATCGAAACTTATCTCCCTAATTAACATGTGATAAAAGGCTGACTAAGAGGGTTCAAGAACACAATTTAATGCTAAAAAAATATGGTCAAGACCCAAGAAACAAAACAACCCCCTTTCTTGCACACAGGTGCACACACCACTACCCATTGTAGAAAAAATTGGGGCTAAAATTAAAAATGGTTTGAGATCTCATTAAAATATGGAAAAATACCTTTGAAACCATTTAAATCCCCCAAATTCCATATCTGATAATTTGGGTTTTTAATTGACAACATTAATCAAAAAATTGAAGAAATAAGAGATCTTACACAAGCTAGTTGAGAGAAATGGCAATGACACTTTCTTGGCAATGCTCAAGACTGATCTTGGGGTTCAAGATTTTATATTTGGGGTTGATTTAGATGAGGATAGGCAAAAATAGAGTAAAGGATATGGTGCACAATCTTGATGCAAAAATAAGAAGAAAGAGATGGTAAAATAGGAGGTGTAGATGACGACAACAATGGGAGAAAGAAAGAATATTGAAGAGTAAATAGGAGAGGAAGAGGGTGAAAGGCTAGGGTAGGGAAGAATTGAATTAAAGGCTAAAAAATATAGTAAAAAATTTTATTTATACTTAGAGTTCAAGGGTATGGATGGCATACACATTAAAAGACAAGGGATTTTGCAAAATAATAGTTATTTTGTATGGGAAAGGACTCGAACTTGGGACCTCATTTAATTCCCATGCTTTCTCATATTTCTTTTAACCATTAGGATTTTTCCTCATTCCTGAAGTAATTTTGAAATATATATTTTGAAAACAAGGCATGTCACATACTAGGGTTTAAGCCAAAATTTGCAAAATAATAAAAAAAAGATGCAAGAGAAGGGATTTGAACTTAGGTTTCAAGAAACGTTTCATTAAAACTTATCCAACAAACCAATACCTCATTTATTCCTAAAAATGCATAGATAATCTCAAAAAATTAGGGCATGACCACTCTCTCTCGATTCCCAAACTCGTTTCTACTAACCCCCGATTTTTGGGACGTTACAATCCAGACGATACTACACAGAAACATCTAGAAGTTCGAATTTGAGTGTTCGAAGAAGTTAATCACCATTTTATTTGCACTATGTCAGTATAAGCAGGTAAAAATTGTGGGCTTAGATTATTATTGATTGGGTAAATTGTGATAGATAAGTTGTATTACGATTTTGCCAACTGGGTATGTGTTCGCCTAAAATTTGTGTATGAATATTAGTTTTGGGTTAAGAATACGCATGAGGTAACATTCAACATGTACTGGTCTTCGAATGATATTTACACAGATTTGGGAATGATGAGAGCCAAAGAAATATCTGATGATTGAGGTTGATAAAAAATAGAAATGGGAATATATCAAGGTGGGGTAGTTAACATGCATATAAAGGAATGACTTTAGGGCAAGTATTCATCATAATCAAAACCACATGATTGAGAACAAAAAGATCGCCATGAAGAACTAATAGCTACTATATATATAAGTATCAGCTAAGGTGACGATATCCTTTCTCATTAAGTTATTTAGAACCTATCCTCTTTTTTCTTCATGTTTCAGGTATGTCAAAGATGGGGCGTATTGGAATATTATGCATCTAATGTTATTATTGGGTGTAGTGATGAAGGAGTTAATTTATTGAGATATAAATGTCAAATAGTTTTGTCAGGCTCGATTAATTTTCTATAATTATATGCTTTAAATATTTTATTTGTATTGTTAGAAATTTAGTCCTGGAATGAAATTTTAAGCCAAGCTTGTTTCTAAATTATGGTTGTCTATTGGAATTTTTTATTTTTGGTTATGTGTTCTGTGTGGTAACACTTATGATCTGGATCCGACGAATCAGATCGGGTGGAGGGTTTTACATAACAAGTACAATGATTTGTATGAATCGAATGTAGAGTACGAAGGGAGTTACATTCGCGGGTTAGTTTAATATATGAAAATTTGGTATATGGGAGGAATGGGCGGATTGTTATGGGATTCAATGGAGTTTGGCAGCATCGTTGAATAGTTATCTACTAGCTTTATAGGGCGACACCGTGACAATGATTATCAAATGGACCTTCGGGGCGACACTGTGTAAATGATATATAAGTTATTTAAGGTGACACCTCGAAAAAGGTTGACTGGTTCTTCAGACAAAAAACCCATGGGTAGCCATGGCATGATCCAGTGATGAATAGGTACACTTTATTGCAAGATAAAGTGCACCAGGACAGTGAACCAGGAAACCAGTCAAGGCACAAAAATGGAATTTTTTGTATGTCTCGCGTGGCGAGCAGGATCTATGTTAGGGGTTAAGTCAAAGAAAATTGTTGGGGTAATATGGTAAAGATATGTTTAGTTCAATGTGGAATGAACGAATAAGGGTAGGGATGTAACATCCCTTACTCGTATCCGACACCGGGGCAGGGTTCGAGGTGTTACCGAACCAAAACATAAACATTCTTACAAAATCAGGCCATAAAATTTCATTAAATTCAAAACTATTTATACACAAGCATATTGCCCCTCATACGAGCCCACGAGGCCCAAAACATACATTGGGAACGGATCAGGACTAAACCAAGAACTCTTAGAACTTTCGTAACACTTAGAAAACTTTTCATCAAAACAGGGGTCACACGCCCATGTCCTTAGCCCGTGTAACTCTCAATTTATGATGTCATCAACAAATTAGGGTCACACGTCCAAGTCACACGCCCGTGCGCTAAGGTCGTGTGGCGAATTAAATTCTAAAAATCAGGTGCAGACTTCACACGACCTAGGCACATGCCCATGTCCTAAGGCTGTGTCCTTCACACTGCTGAGACACACGGCTGTGTCTCTGCCAATGTGTTTACTACTGGGCATTCAGTTTTGCATTAATTAGGGTACAGGGGACACACTGCCGGAATACATGGCTAAAGGGTAGACCGTGTGTCACACACAACCTAGACACACGCCCGTGTGTCTGCCCGTGTAGACAACTTTGAGGCTATTTTCCAAGCCTTTTGTCACCCATAATGACACATACACACTTATACATCTCAATGACAACTTACATGGCATAAATGAGAACTTACACATTCACAACCATGGCTCATGCATATCAACTTCTTATCAATTAGTACTTGTTAAGACTCCATATTTTATTTAAACTAAGCTTACCAAATCACATGAAATATACATAACATCAATTTACTTCCATTTTACATATTCTTGCCTTAGTTGTTATTATGCCGTGTACTCACAATTCCATCATCAAACATCCATAATCGTATCCACAATTCATCAATGCCAAATGAATTTATCCACATCATGAGTGACCTTAGATATGCATGCATATATGAATAGGATTACATCCCCATAATTAATACGAGCCATATCTCATGGCCATATACAAAATGAATCATCAAATCATTAAAAGCCAACACATTTGGCTAAACCAATATGACATATAACAAAAGACCAAGTCCCTATACATGCCATACTCAAAATGTTGAGACTAACCATACCCAAATGTCCAATTGATAGTGTGATCGAGTTTCCGACGTCCTTTGATCCCTGAGCTAGCTTGGCAATACTATAAGAAAATGGAAAACAGAGGGGAGTAAGCATAAAGCTTAGTAAGTTCGCTTGCATATAGATAGCAACATAATCATGAATATATATATACCATTGACATAACGTAGTTTACATATATGTCATCATAAATTCATAGGCATAACTTACACACTTTTAATCTTACCAAAAGATCATCACATACTGAGTTCATTCATATGAGTTTTTCGTACATACCTATACCAACTTATAATACATTCTCATATTTCCTCATCATTGACTTACTTGTCGAATAACTCACTGATTTACCCGTTGAACACTCAGAACACTATCAGATACACAGAAGGCTTGCACATAGTGCTTCAAACGTAGCCACATGCTACCTCATATCACAAATCACATATTGCTCACTCTCGAGCTAATCACGGGCCTGCTCATACAAGCTGATAGTCAAGACGTAACTACTTGGGCTGCTCACACAAGTTGATAGGTACACGCAACACATGCCGGGCTACCCAGCCACCGGTAGAACATACAAGACTAGCACCCGGATTCACATAGACACATATTGCATATCTTATGAGCTCAACACATATAGTTCCTAGTGACATGTCACATTGTATCCTAAATTACTCCTAAGGTTCAAAAGGGATTTTCTCAAGGTCACATCTTTATTGAGCTCGTTCACAATTTCATCCTCATAGACCATAACGTCATTCATACACTCATCATAACAATTTAAACATATAAACTCATACATTAACAAAGAATTAATAACATGATATTATATTGCATTATTTACACATGAACTTACCTCGGTACAAAATATGGACAATTAATTCGATTTAGTCTAAAATCTTGTTCTTTTCCCGGTCTAGGTCCGGACTCTATTTTTCTTGATCTATAATAGCAAATTCAGCTCATTTAATCATCACATTATTCAAATCAGCCCAAAAACTATATTTTGGAAAAATTATAGTTTTACCCCTAAACTTTCACATATTTACAAATTAGTCCCTAAGCTCGTAAGATGAAATGTGTCCATTTTCTTTGTTACCCAAGCCTAGCTGAACCTAATACATGCTCATAACAACCCACACTTTCCTTCAAATTAGATTTTTACTACTCATTTTTACAACTTTTACAAAAAGCTCCTTGTTAGGTGTTTTCATGAAAAACCACTTAGTAAAAGATGTTTATCATACATCAAACTTTCATATTCCTCCATTACACATCAAAATACATGCATGTCACACATAGGTAAGTTTTTGAACATGAACCCTAGCTTAAAATAATGGTAGAAATAGCTAGATCATGCTTCAAGGATCTCAAAAACATAAAGAACATAAAAAACGGGGCTAGGATGTACTTACTATTAAGCTTGAAAGGATGAACAAAACCCTACCTATGGCTCCTTAGGATTTTTGGCAATGAGGGAGGAAGATGGACACAATTTTGACTTATTTTTCCCTTTTTATTCTTTTATTAACCAAATGACAAAAATGCCCTTAAGGCCTCTCTTTCAAAATTTTCCTATTCATGCCCATTTTTGTCCAAAAAAATAGAAATTGGGAAATTTTCTATTTAAATACCTCTAATTAATAATCCATGGAAATTTCATGCTTAAAGCTTCTAGAACTCACATTTTTCAACTTTTGCAATTTAGTCCTAAATGTCAAATTGGACACTTTATCAATAAAATTTCTTAATGAAATTTCCACACAAGCATGAAATCATATCATAAACCTCATAATAATCATAAAATAATTATTTCTACTTCAAATTTGTGGTCTCAAAACCACTGTTCCGACTAAACCTTAATTCAGGATGTTACAAGAGATTCGCCGGTATGATGAAAATAATGGCAAGTACGCCAGTAGCAAAAGTAGCATTCAATGACTCAAACCTAACAATAGTGTCAAGCAATGGTTGATATAGGTTTTTATTAAGATAACATACAACTAGTAATTTTTTTCACAAAAATTGAAATCAATTAAGTGTTATTTTTCTATCATGAGTATGGAACATATCAATTCAAACACAAGATTCACAATAATCACACTAGCAACAACAATTTCTAAATAAGAATGCTACATTTCTATTCAAAATATAAGAAATTTAAGATTATATAAAAATAATCAATCTTAATTCGTGAAGTATTTTTAACACCCCTTACCCAAGTTCAATGCCGGAACAGGATAAGAGATATTACTGGGCTTGAACACATACTTACAAACATTTTCGGGTCATAAAATTTCATACCAAATTAAAAATTTTCACAATCCCCCTTAATGTCCCTACTATGAGCCTACGAGGCTCCAAACACACCTTGAAATTGATTCGGGACTAAACTGTGCACTCTAGAAAAATTTACAAAATTTCAAGCAAATAGGGTCATACGCCCGTGTGGACATAGGGGCACGCCCGTGTGCCTTTTGACACGCCTGTGTCCTCAGGCCGTGTAACTCTCTGTTTATGACATCAGCAAAAAAAATTGAACCACACGGCCAAGCCATACGCCTGTGTGCTAAGGCCGTTTTCCCCACACGGCCGTGTCTCAGCCCTTGTGGCCAACACTTAGGCTATTTTCCAAGCCCTTATGTTAGCCTTAATCATTCACATCTATATACACACTAAGGACACATATCATGACATCATTTCAATGATTTAACATCCCATATTAAAACACATTCACTGTAACACCCCTATCCCATATCCATTGTCAGATTAGGGTTAAAGGCATTACCGAAAATTGGAAACAATTAACATTCATTTCACAAACATCAAAGCATAAAAGGTCAAACATTATCATAGAGTCCCTTATATAGGTCATCGAGACCCAAAACATGTATTAGAAAGGGTTCAGGACTAAACCGAGCTCATACAAAAATTTTCAAAACTTAAACATTTTTCAACGATGAATAGGTTACACACCCGTGTGAACAGGCCGTGTGCCTCACATGGTATTAGGCACGCCTGTGTGTCTAGGCCATGTCAAAACAAGGCATACATACTGACTTATTCACACGGCCACAAGACACGCCCGTGTGCCTTGGCCATGGTCGAAACTGACTTGTGCCACACGGCTAGCCACACGCCCGTGTGCCTTGGCCATGCTCAAGCTTGCCTTACAATTGTAGGGTACCTCAGGGGACACACGGCCGTGCAACATAATCGTGTGTCGCACACGACTGAGACACACGCCCGTGTCTCTACCCGTGTTGACAAAAATAGGCCATTTGAAAAGCCAATTTGCCACCCCATTTGGGTCAAACCTAAAAACATCAAACCAAGCATATTTACACTATAATTTCAGCCAATTTCAATACCAAAACATACATAATTTATGTCATAACATTAACAACAAATTCATGCTTGTAACTCATACCAATTCATGTCCTTCTATAAGCCAAAAACATACCAAAATATATGATTTCATAATCTCAAACATACAATCAAATCTCATACCAAAACCATACCAAATTAACTGTAATGCCCCGTACCTGAGACCGTCGTCGGAGTCGAACATGAGGTGTTAACAGACTTAATTCATTACTTTAAACAGCTCAAACAATTTATTTTTAAAATTTTCAGTCAAGCTAGCAATCTGCATCACAGTCGCTTAAAAATTCATATCTCGAGTTCCAAAACTTGAAATCAAATTCCGTAAATTTTCCCTGAAACTAGACTTATATATCTCTTTACTAATTTTTTTATAGAATTTTTGGTCAAGCAAATTTGTACAGTTTATTAGTTAAATTCTCCCCTGTTTCAGGGTTCGACTGCTCTGACCTCTGTGTATTACGAATCAGATATCTCCTTGTACAGAGTTTCAATGACTATGCCGTTTACTTCTAATAAAACTAGACTCAATAAGGAATCTGTACATATAAATCATGACTTCTAATTATTTTTGAAAAATTTATGGTGAATTTCCAAAGTCAGAATAGGGGATCCAGAAATTGCTCTGTCCCTATTTCATAAAAATTTAAATATCTCATAAAATATAACTCATATACCTGTTTTGTTCCATCCATATGAAAATAGACTCATCAAGATTCAATTCCATAACTTATTCATTATTTAATTCCATTTATACTATTTTTAGTTATTTTTCAAATTCTCGTCACTACTGCTGTCTGAATCTATTTTATGGTAAATTTTACCCATTTCATGGTTCCCATGGATTAGCTAGCAATTTAGCATACATAACACCAAATATGATCATGATTAGCCATTCCAATGGCTAATCATTACCAAGCATTTCCATACCACTCAATAACCATATCATAAGACCATATATACAAAATGATTATAATGCTATACATGCCATACTCAAAATATACAAGCCATTATGCCAAGATGGTATACGGATAGTGTGAGCGTGCCTCCGACCGTTTCCGATTTCTGAGTTGGCTTGTCAACACTACAAGGAATGAAAAGGAGGGAGTAAGCACAAATGCTTAGTAAGTTCACATGCAAATAGCAAGTAACACAACTATATAAGCAAACATAAACATCATTTGCATGATCATCACCGAGACATTTATATCACATTTTCATTTATCATCTTACCATATTGTTGTTATATCGAGTTTTCAACCCGAGGGTTAAGTACATACCTGCTCAAAAAGTATCCATTTCACAACACTTACCAATACGTCCCTTTCATCTCGAGTATTCCTCCATTTGAGTAGAATTTTACCCGTTGAACACATCGGAATATAATTCGGATACATGGAAAGTTTGCACATAAGTGCCACATATGTAGCCAAGCTACCATGTAACCCGCCCATAAGTGAACTCGAACTTAACTCAACGAGCTCGGGCGTTCGCATCCATAAGTGAACTCGGACTCAACTCAACGAGCTCGGGCGTTCGCATCCATAAGTGAACTTGGACTCAACTCAACGAGCTCGGATGCCCAAATATCCCAGTGACATGTCACTTGTATCCTAATCCATTCCTAAGGTTCAACGGGACCTTTTTCCCAATCATGTGTCTCAACCATCTTCTACGGAATGCCGATACCGATACTCGATAGTATTTCACATTTTCCAAGTATATCACATAATTTGACATATTATCAAACAATTATCACGAGTATAATACTTCATAATAATTATCATATCATTTAAATAACATAAAAACATTTAAAATAATAACTATGTTACCAACATTTACATATGAACTTACCTCGTATGTGAAAATGGCTACTTTTACCATTTCGTCGACAACTTGGTATTTCCCCATTTTAGCCCGAATTTTAGTTTTCCTTACTCTATCATTTAAACTATAGTCTAATTAGGGCTCACATTATTCAAATTAACCCAAAATCATATTTTGGCAAAATTATAGTTTTGCCCCTAAACTTTCGCATATTACACTTTTGCCCCAAAGCTCGTAAATTAAACTTCAGCATATTTTCTTATGTTTTATGACATGTTGAACATTTTTCCCTTCTATGACAACATCAAATTCTCACTCTAACACATAGTTATGAACAATAACAATTTTCTTGATTAAGTTGTTTTACTCATTTTTGCTTAAAATCGCTTAGCAAAAGTTGTTTAACATAATTTCAGCCTTCATATTCTACCATAAAACATCAAAATAAACACATTTCACCTATGGGTATTTTTCCAAATATGAACCCTAGCTTAAATTATTGCTAGAATAAGCTTAATCAAGTTAATGGATTCTAAAAACGTAAAGAACTTGAAAAAGCAGGCTAGAACGGACTTACAATCGAGCTTGGAAGCTTGAAAAGCCCTAGCCATGGTTTCTCCTTGCTATATTCGGCCATGGGGTTGAAGATGAGCAAAAGCGGCTTTTAATTTTGTATTTTAATTCATTTTACCCCTAAATGACCAAAATGCCCTTACTACTAAACTTTCCAAAATTCCATCCGTGTCCAATTTTTGTCCATAGACTTAGAAATTGGTAAAATTGCTATTTTAGACCTCCTAATTAATATTTCAAAACAATTTCATACTAGAAACTTCTAGAATGCAAGTTTTACAAATTATTCGATTTAGTCCCTAATTTCAATTTAAGCACTTTATGCATAAAATTTCTTCACGAAATTTTCACACAATCATGCAATCATATCATAGACCTCAAAATAATCATAAAATAATTATTTCTATCTTGGATTTTGTGGTCACGAAACCACTATTTCGACTAGGCCCAAAATCAGGATATTACATTAACCATTTCCTTTGGCCAACCAAAAGCACATCACAATGGCACATTTGCATCACATATCATATATCATTACCAACCATAAGTTCAAACACAAGCTAGCCATATTACATGGCATGATATATATGCATTACAAAACAAATCCAAATACACCTAGCCTATACATGCCATATTCCATATATACAATTCTCAAAATAGTACCAAAATAACTGTTCGATAGTGTGAATGAGTCACTGATGATTCCCGGATCCGAGATAGCTTTATAACATTGTAAAACAGAGAACATTTCACACAGTAAGCTTTGAATCTTAGTAAGTTCATACCATAAATAAACAACAGTTTATAATATACGAAACATCAACTAATAAACACTTAGAAGTTCACAATTCATCCATCAATTCTATTCTATCTCAAATAACATGATAATACTAATTCATTAAACTTCATACACATAGTATCATCTGCCACATAGGTACCGAATATACGTGAACTTTTTCGTATAATTTCATTTCATTCTCACCTCTCGTTCAGATACATTAGTTCATTCAGAAGTCTTTTCATGCTTTAAGATTTCTCACACTTAGTGCATCAGTAATTTGCTGAAGTCGTAACAATCTCGCACACTTAGTGCCATTTTAATAAAACAAATCTATCTCAATATCGAACACTTAGTGCCTTTTATAGCTGAAGCTATTCCAATTCGCACACTTAGTGCAATTTTTAGTCGAAGCTATTTCTAATCGCACACTTAGTGCCGAACATATTTGATTATCATCATGCTCAAACCATAATTAGATATCTATACAATTTATGCATTATCAAAGCATTAAAACATAACTATAACATCATTTATCACATACGAACTTACCTCTTACTCGAAATTGACGATTTGGATCGTTTACTCAATAACCTTCGATTTCCCTCGATCTAAATTCGAATTCCTCTTTTCTTGATCTATATGTATTCAAAATTAACCCTTTTATTCAAAAAAATCATTTAATTTAATACACAAGCACATCTTTGGGCATTTTTGCACTTTAGCCCCTAAAATTTTACATTTTTACATTTTAGTTCTTATTACATAAAACACCAAATATATAAAATTCATCAAAACCATGCCTTAGCCAAATTTTCCTATGATCCCTATCAACCCATATTTATCATTTATTTCACATTATTGTCCCTCAATTTCTCATTTTCAAAATTTAGTCTAAAATACACAAATTCATTAAAAATCCCTACAAAACATAATAATCTAACACATATCTTCCATTTACTAACATCAAACTTCATAAAACTCACATTATCAACAATGGCTCAACTCAGAATCACCAACAATTTCCAAAATTCAGACATGGGCTTGAAAGTATACAGAGCAACGATCACAAAAACGTAAAAATTATCAAAAACTGAGCATAAATCACATTCCAATTAAGCCTTGTAAGTGCCGAATGTTCAAAGCATCCCAAACCCTATTATTTTCTTCTATTTTTGGCAAAGATGAAGAAATAATGAACAAATTTTTACTTTGGTTTTATTTAACTAACCTTTATTTTTCTAATTACCTTTTTAACCTTATTATTATCAGATACAATCCACTAACTAATGTCCATCCATGACATTTCTTGAATTCAATGGTCCATTTACCTTTTAAGGACCTTACATTTAATAAGACATAGCAAATAAATACCTTTATCAATTAGAACACATCTTTTGCATTTTTTGCGATTAGATCGTTTTTGTAAATTAAGCACACAAACGATAAAATTTCCACACGAAACTTTCACACATATCAATTCACATATTATAAACATAGAAAATAATATAAAAATAATTTTTTAACCACGTTTTTGTGGTCCCGAAACTATTCCAACTAGGGTCTAAACCAGGCTGTTACATTCACAAGCATTAGAACATAGCATAAATAGATAGGTTCACAACAATAATCCATATGAGCCACAACTCTTGGCCATATACAAATAACTCAATATAGGCCAATACATTTAGCTAATCATAATTGCACATATTATAAAAATCGAGCCCTTATACATGCCACACACTTGAAAACGCTTAATATATATATCAATATTCCAAAGGTGATGGCTTGATAGTGTGGTGCTGCCTCCGACGATCTCCAATCCCGAGCTAACCCGATAACACTGACGAAAAAGAAAGGAAGGGAGTAAGATTTATAGCTTAGTAAGACCGTATGAAAATAATAATCAATTTATCAACTTGCTTCTCAAGGTAATACAACCATATTTGCACTTTTACTTATGTTTAGGTCAAGTTGTTTTCTCGAGTCATAGTTATTAAATTATTTATATCTTGAGCTAAGGAACTCCAAATTAAGATCCACTAATTTTACCTGAAACTAGACTCACATTTATTCTTACCATAAAATTTTTTAGAATTTTTGGTCTAGCCAATAAGTACAGTTTATTCTTTAAAGTCAACCATGTTTTTCTGTCTAGTAGTTCCAACCCCTTTTCTCTAAAAATTAATTATCTCCTCATACGGGATTTAGATGATGTTGTCTTTTGTTTCTTTTGAAAATAGACTCATTAAGGATTCAAATCATATAAATTATAACCCATAATTATTTTTTTACAATTTTTAATGATTTTCCCAAATTGGAATAGGGGATTTCGAAATCATTCTGACTCTGTATCACAACAATTCAAATATCATATAATATGAACTTATTTTGCTTACAGCATTTCTTCTATTTGAAACTAGATGCAATAGGATTTAATTTCATATTTCATTCAGCCTCTAATTTGATTTCCACAATTTTTGGTGGATTTTCAAAGTCGGACTGCTACTGCTGTCCAAAACTATTTCAATGCTAATTTTACCCTTTCATAACTATCTTAAATAAGCTTTTATGCCAATCAATTTCTCTTTTCATATTCATTAGGCCATAAGGTGAAAGGATAAACATATCATGTCCCAATTTAATTCGACCTAAAAGCCTCACACATAATCATCCATCAAATTTACCATATAATTATACACTATAGGTATCGACCTAATATTTACAAGGTCATCACAAGTCATTCTCATAGGTATGACTTACTCATTTACATTCTTACCAAAAGTCCAATATACGTCGAGCTCATCACTCATGAATTTTTAATACATACCTGTACCCTTTCAACATGATCATAAACATAGCTTACTTATTTTCATTCCTTACTAATCATACAACATAAATTGAGCACGTATTTCATGAATTTCATGTAAGTAACTGTACCACTCACAACATGGTCATAACCTCTCTTATTCTGACATAAACCATAAATTTCCCGTTGAACCATTTGGAATACTACAGGATATTCAATAAGCCTCAAGCATAGGGTAAGGTTCCAACGCCATGTCCCAGACATGGTCTTACATTGGCTCACACATCAAAGCCGATAACATGTCCCAGACATGGTCTTACATTGGCTCTCATCTATCGGTGCTGATGCCATGTCCTAGACATGGTCTTACACTAGCTCTCATATAAATGTCGATGCCATGTTCCGAACATGGTCTTACACTAGCTCACGTAACCCTAGTATCACGGCATGGATATCCGATCTATTCCTACGGTTAAACTGGGAGCTTTATCACATCAAACTTCATCATGCATATTCATAACAAAATCGAACATTTCATACAATATCAATAATTTAATGCATAATAATAGTAAAATTGTTATATTTATGTGCAACTTACTCGTTTCAATAGAATATCATATTCCATCAAATTTCCAATGTATTCAATCATCACATAAATGTTATTAACATTTGGCATCACTTTCTCGTACTCAATATCATCAACATATAATTCAATACAATCATAGCAAGATAGATTTCAAGTATATTAACAATAACATGGATAACATGCTTGTTTAGTCACACGAACTTACCTCGAATGTAAAAATGACTATTTATTCCTTTTTTGCCCTAAACCACATACTTTCTCAATTTAAGCCCGGATCTCGATTTTCTTGATCTAAAATAATGAAATTTACTCATTTAATCATCACATTAAATTAAGCATTCCACAATTCATACTTTGGCAAAATGACCATTTTGCCTCTGGGCTCGTAAAACGATTTTTATCAAATTTCCTCATTAACCAAGCCTAGCCCAACCTTTAAAACTCTTGTAGCAACTCAAAATTCCAAGTATTTCACACAATTCCCATCCATTTAACAAAATTTACAAAATGGTCCACATTAGGTGTTTTCATGATAATCCTTTCACAAAAGTTGTTTATTTGCAACCATGACTCATTTTCTTCCATAAAGTTTCAGCTAACAACATAAATACTCTCATGGCAAAACCTTATACTTTCAACCATTTTGCAAAATAATCCCCTCATTAGCTAGCCTATGCTACAAAGGTCCCAAAAGTACAAAAATCATCAAGAAAAGCCATCAAAATCACTTACTTGTAAGGGATATAAGTTGCTGATATTTTTGAGCTTTTAAAAACCCCTCTTTACTAGTATTTTCTATAATATCCTGAATTAGGGCTTAATCAGAATAGTGGTTTCGTGACCACAAATCTGAGATAGAAATAATTATTTTATAATTATTTTGATGATTATGATATGATTGCATGATTGTGTGAAAATTTCGTGATGAAATTCTATGCCTAAAGTGTTTAAATTGAAAGTAGGGACTAAATCGAATAAGTTGCAAAATTTGCATTCTAGAAGTTTTTAGTATGAAATTGCATTGAAATATTACTTAGGAGGTCTTAAATAGCAATTTGACCAATTTTAAGTTCATGGAAAAAATTAGGACATGGAAGGAATTTTTGAAAGTTTAGTAGTAAGGGCATTTTGGTCATTTAGTTATTAAAATGAATTAAAAACAAAATTAAAAGCCAATTTTTGTCCATCTTCTTCATTAGGCCGAAATTTCAAGGATTCTCCATAGCTAGGGTTTGTTTCAAGCTTCCAAGCTCCATAGTAAGTGATTCCAAGCCCCGTTTTTAATGTTCTTTACGTTTTTGGAATCCCGGTAGCTCGATTAAGCCTATGCTAGCAATAATTCAACCTAGGGTTCATATTTGGAAAAATACCCATAGGTGAAATTTGTGTATTTTGGTGTTTTATGATAGAAAATAAGGTTTTAAATTATGTTAGACAACTTGTGCTACTCAATTTTGAGTGAAAATGAGTAAAAGGGGCTTAATCGGTAAAAATACCTAATAGTCATAAGTACATGTTAGAGTGTGAATTTGATATTGTCATAGAAGGGAAAAATGATCAGCATGTCATAAAACATAAGAATAAGGGATAAATTTTAATTCCCGAGCCTAGGGGCAAAAGTGTAAATATGCAAAAGTTTAAGGGTAAAATTGTAATTTTGGTAAAATTTGAATTAAAGACTAATTTGATAATGTGAGTATTAAATAAGCTAAATGTGTTATTTTAGATCAAGAAAGACGTGGAATCGAATTCCAAATCGAGGAAAAGAAAAGATTGTGGACTAAATTGATATTTTGGTACCAAGGTAAGTTCATGTGTAAATAATGTAGTATAATTGTTATTTTTAAATTATTGATGTTAATTATATGATATGCTGATTTTTATCATGAAATATATGCTTTGTGGTTATTTTCGAATAAAATGCAAATTATTTGTATTATTTGTTAAATATAAAGTGCTACCGAGTATTGGTTTTGGTATTTTACAAAAGATGGCAAGGATATGTGTGTTCGAGGAAAATCCCGTTTGAACCTTAGGAATAGATTAGGATACAAGTGACATGTCACTAGGATGGTTGAGCATCCGAACTCGTTGAGTTGAGTCCGAGTTCACTTATGGATGCGAATGTCCGAACTCGTTGAGTTGAGTCCGAGTTCGTGAGATGTAACTAGGCATCCGAGCTCGTTGAGTTGAGTCCGAGTTCACTTATGGATGCGAACGCCCGAGCTCGTTGAGTTGAGTCCGAGTTCACTTATGGGCGAGTTACATGATTGCTTGATTACATATGTGGCACTTATGTGCAAATTATCCGTGTATCCGAGTTATATTCCGATGTGTTCAACGGGTGAAAATTTCTATGAAATGGAAGAACACTTAAGATGCAAGTGACGTTTTGGTAAGTGTTGTGAAATGGGCACTTTGGACAGGTATGTACTTAACCCTCGGGTTGAAAATAGATACAACAACGATAAAGTGGTAAGATGATGAATGATGTTTAGAAATGTGATATATGTTTTGGTGATGCCATGCTAAGGTTGTTTGGTATAATTGTATTGTTATGTTACTTGTTATTTGCATATGAACTTACTAAGCATTTATGCTTACTCCTTCCTTTTCATTCATTGTAGTTTTGAACAAGTCAGCTCGGGAATCGGGACAGGTCAAAGTTTCGATCACACTATCCGAAGGATTTCTATTGGTAAATGGCTTGTACAACTTAAGTATGGCATGTATAGCAATGTACCTATTTTGTGTAAATAATTTTATGATATGGCCATGTTTGGTTGAGAAAATGTTTGATATTGATAAGTCATGGTGATGGCTAATTAGATCATGTTTAATATCATAGAAGTTTAATAGGTTATCTAGTTCATATAAAAATTCATGGAAAGATGAAACTTGCCTTAAAACAGAATATTGCTGCAGCAATGACATGAATTTGAAAAATCACTAAAAATAGTATAAGTGGAAAATAAATGATGAGTAAGTTATTAAATTGAAGCTTAATGAGTCTATTTTCATTTGGATTGAACAAAACAGGCATATAAATTATATTTTATGAGATATTTAAACTTTTGTGAAACAGGGGCAGAATGATTTCTGGATCCCCTGTTCTGAATTTAAAAATTTATAATAAATTTTAAAAAAATAATTATAAGTTTTTCTTTACATGTACAGATTCCTTATTGAGTCTAGTTTTAATAAAAACAAGCCTCATAGTCATTTAAATTTTGTATAGATAGATATCTGATTCGTAATACACAGAGGTCAGAGCAGTCAAGCCCTGAAATAGGGGATACTTTAACTAATAAACTGTAATAATTGGCCCAACCAAAAATTCTAGAAAAAAATTAGTAAATAGATATATGAGTCTAGATTTAGGGAAAATTACGGATCTTGATTTCGAGTATTGTAACTCGAGATATGATTTTTCTTGTAACGGTGACGCAGATAGCTACAAAGCTGTGAATGTAGAAACAAATGATTTGAAGTACTTAAATTGATAAATTATGTTAGGTAACACCTCAAGCTTGATTCCGGCGTCGATCTCGGGCATGGGGGCGTTACATTTGGTGGTATCAGAGCAGGTTTAGTCAGTTCTCGAACTACGTGTTGTATGTACGGATTTTTACTATACATGTCATATGTATAAATTGTGATAGTGTGACGACTTCTGACCTTTTTAAATGATTTTTATATAGTAAATGGATCCCGATCCAGCTGTGGCAGATGAAGTAGAGTAATGCGCGCCAATTTTGAAGGCGGCGCAATACGATCAAAACCCATCTCCTCATCATTGGTCGTCGTGAGGAGGAGAAAGGGATCGGGAAGCCTTTCTCCAAATGATGAGTGCATGGTACACTGAGTTCGTTCGTACGAACCCAAATGTACGACCTCCCCCACCTTCTCCAATTCCTCAACCTATGCCTCCAATGCCTCAAGGAGTGGATATAATAAAATTTCACGAAACCACATTGATAGAATTCAGTAAACAAGGGGCTGAAAAATTTAGAGCAAATATTGATGATGATGCAGAGAAAGCAGAGTTCTGGCTTGAAAATTCTATCCGGGTATTTGATGAATTATCTTGTACACCTGAAGAATGATTGAAATGTGCTACATCTTTGTTAAGAGATTCAGCCTATAATTGGTGGAAGACTTTAATTTCTGGTGGTACCGAAAGAGAGGGTAACTCAGGAATTCTTTCAAGAAGAGTTTGGAAGAAATATATCAGTGAAAGATTTATTGATCAAAAATGTAAAGAGTTTCTTAAGCTGAAGCAAGGTAATATGACAGTCTCAGAATATGAAAGAGAGTTTGTTCGATTGAGTAAGTATGCCAGGGAATATGTTTCTACAGAAGCCAAGATGTGCCGACGATTTGAAGACGGGCTCAACGAAGACATTAAGGTATTTGTCGGGATCCTTGAACTGAAAGAAATGGTAGTACTGGTTGATCGAGCTTGCAAGGCTGAAGAACTACTTAAAGAGAAGAGAAAGGTAGAGGCTGAGACACGAAATTGGAAGAAAAGGCCAATGAGTAAGGCACCTTCACAGCAACCTGGAAAGTCAAGAAATATGAATCCTCATTCCCAAGTTTCAGCTGGGCAATCATATGGAAATTTTAAGAAGCAGAATGTGGGTCCTAAATCTCAGAATACTTCTACAGCTAGTGTAGGGAACTCGAGATTTGTTAAACCCGAGTGCCAGTGGTGTGGTAGAAATCATTTTGGTCCGTGCAGAGCAAATGAATGTTTTCGATGTGGTTCTCCGGATCATTTTATTAGAGACTGCCCAGAGAGCCGAGAAAGAAAAATATCGAGAATGTAAAAGCTAGTGGTGCGGACTTGAGGGGAAGGTATCCGAGAAAAGTCGGAAGTGAAACAAGCGATAAGAATGTAGCCGAGATGCAGCAGATTAGATCTCAAGGAAGAGCTCAAGCTAGAACTTATGCTATTAAAGCGCGTGAAGATGCTTCCTCACCCGATGTGATTACTGCAGTACATTTTCTCTTTATGATATTAATGTTATTGCTTTGATTTATCCCGGTTCTACTCATTCATATGTATGCATGAAGTTGGTGTCTAGTATGAATATACCTATTGAGAACACAGAATTTATGGTTAGAGTGTCGAATCCGTTAGGCAAATGTGTGATAGTTGATAAAGTATGCAAGAAATGTCCTTTAATGATTTGGGGTCATTACTTTTCGGCCGACTTGATGTTTCCATTTGATGAATTGATGTTATTTTGGGTATGGATTGGTTGACATTGCATGATGCTATAGTAAATTGCAAAGAAAAGGTTATAGAATTAAAGTGTGAAAACGGTGAAACTCTACAGGTTGAATCAGATAAATCAGAGGCATTGTCTAGTGTGATTTCTCCAATGCTGGCTCAGAGATATTTGAGAAAGGGTTATGAAGCTTATTTTGTGTATGTAATTAATACAAAAGAAGTTGAAAAGAAAGTTGAATCAGTGCCGGTTGTGTGTGAATTTGCGGATGTATTTCCAGAAGAATTGTCGGGTTTGCCTCCAGTCAGGGAAGTAGAAATTGGTATTGATTTGATACCGGGAACAGCTCCGATCTCGATTGCGCCATATAGAATGGCACCAACAGAATTGAAAGAATTAAAGTCACAGTTGCAAGAGTTGACTGATAAAGGCTTTGTAAGACCGAGTTTTTCACCTTGGGGTGCTCCTGTGTTATTTGTGAAAAAGAAGGATGGTTCTATGAGATTATGTGTTGATTATCGGCAGTTAAACAAGGTGACAATCAAAAACAAGTATCCATTGCCGAGAATTGATGATTTGTTTGATCAGCTAAAAGGAGCGACATGGTTTTCAAAGATTGACTTGAGATCTGGGTATTATCAGCGCGAGTAAAAGAGTCGATGTGCCTAAAACGGCTTTTAGAACAAGGTACGGTCATTATGAATTTTTAGTTATGCCATTCGGGTTGACAAATGCTCCTGCTGTGTTTATGGATTTAATGAATTGCATATTTCGGCCATACTTGGACAAATTTGTTGTGGTGTTTATAGATGATATTTTAATTTATTCAAAAGATGAGACAGAGCATGCTGAGCATTTGGGGATAGTTTTGCAAACTTTGAGAAATAAACAGTTATATGCCAAGTTTAGTAAAAGTGAATTTTGGCTTCGGGAAGTTGGATTTTTGGGTCATATTGTTTCAGGGGATGGTATACGGGTTGATCCTAGTAAAATTTCAGCCATTATTGATTGGAAACCACCGAAAAACGTAACTGAAGTTAGAAGTTTCTTGGGGCTAGCTGGGTATTATCGGCGGTTTGTAAACGAATTTTCTATAATTGCTGCTCCTATGACTAGACTACTCTGAAAGGATGTTAAATTTGAATGGACGAAAGAATGTCAACAAAGTTTCGAAGAATTGAAAAAGTTATTAACTGAAGCACCAATGTTAGTACAACCCGAATCAGGTAAAGAATTTATGGTGTATAGTGATGCTTCTCTAAATGGCTTGGGGTGTGTACTCATGCAAGAAGGAAAAGTGGTGGCTTATGCTTCGAGGCAGTTAAAACCTCATGAGAGGAATTATCCTACTCACGATTTGGAATTGGCTACGGTGGTATTTACTTTGAAGATTTGGCGACATTATTTGTATGGTGAAAAGTGCCGAGTATATACTGATCACAAAAGTCTTAAATACTTAATGTCACAAAAATACTTAAATTTGAGACAGCGTAGATGGTTGGAGTTATTGAAAGATTATGAGCTTGTTACTAATTATCATCTGGGAAAAGCGAATGTGGTTGCCGATGCTTTAAGCAGAAAGTTGTTGTTTGCTTTGAGAGTTATGAACACTCAGTTGAAAATGTCGATGATAGTTCAATTCTAGCAGAGATAAGAGCTAGACCGATGTTTTACAAGAGATTTACGAAGCTCGGAAAAATGATCAAGATTTGCTAGCCAAGAGAAGGCGATGTGAAGAAGTCGATCACGGGATCGATTTGAGAATCGGTTCTCGATGGTAGCTTGATGTTTAAAAATCAGATTTGTGTACCAAAATGATGAGTTGATTCAAAAGATTTTACATGAAGCACATAATGGCTGTTTGGCGGTTCATCCGGCAAGATGAAAAAATGTATAATGACTTGAAGAAAATGTATTGGTGGAGTGGAATGAAAAGAGATATTTACGAGTTTGTATCACGATTGCTTAATTTGTCAACAGTGAAAGTTTGAACACCAAGTGCCTTCGTGATTACTTCACCTATTATGGTTCCCGAATGGAAATGGGATCGGATTACTATGGATTTTGTTTTAGGGTTGCCATTGACTCCGGGAAAGAAAGATGCCATCCGGGGTAATAGTTGACAAACCGACTAAATCGGTTCATTTTATTCCTAAGACGCATTTAATTATTCTCTTAATAAGTTGGCTGAATTGTATATCCGTGAGATTGTTAGACTTCATGGAATACCTTTGTCAATCATTTCGGATAGAGATCCGAGATTTACTTCACGGTTTTGGCAAAAGTTGCAAGAGGCATTAGGTACAAAGTTAAATTTCAGCACTGCCTTTCATCCACAAACTGATGGGCAATCAGAGAGAGTAATTTATATTCTTGAAGACATGCTCAGATGTTGCGTATTGGAATTTCAAGGCAGTTGGGAAAGGTACTTACCGTTGGTAGAATTTGCTTATAATAATAGTTATCAGACGAGTTTTAAAATGGCACCTTATGAAGCATTATATGGTCGTAAGTGTCGAACACCTTTGTATTGGACTAAACTCAAGGAAAATCAGATTTATGGAGTTGATCTAATAAAAGAAACCGAAGAAAAGGTGAAAGTGATTCGAGATTGTTTGAAAGCTACTTCAGATAGACAGAAATCTTATGCGGATTTGAAACGGAAAGAAATTGAGTTTCAAGTTAGTGATAAGGTATTTTTGAAAGTGTCTCCATGGAAGAAAGTCCTTAGATTTGGACGGAAGGGCAAGCTAAGTCCGCGTTTTATTGGGCCGTATGAAATAATTGAAAAAGTTAGACCGGTAGCATATCGGCTAGCATTACCACCTGAATTAGAGAGGATTCATGATGTGTTCCACGTATCTATGCTACGTCGGTATCGTTCGGATCCTTCACATATAATTTCACCGACAGAAATTGAACTACGACTGGATATGACTTACGAAGAAGAACCAATTAAGATCTTAGCTCGAGAGATCAAGAAACTAGGAAATAAAAGTGTCACTCTCGTGAAAGTATTGTGACAAAAGCATAGGGTAGAAGAGACTATATGGGAACCTGAAGAAACTATGAGAAACCAATACCCACACCTGTTTACCGGTAAGATTTTCGAGGACGAAAATCCTTTAAAGGAGGGAGAGTTGTAATATCCTGAATTAGGGCTTAATCGGAATAGTGGTTTTGTGACCACAAATTTGAGATATAAATAATTATTTTATAATTATATTGATGATTATGATATGATTGCATGATTGTGTGAAATTTCGTGATGAAATTCTATGCCTAAAGTGTTTAAATTGAAAGTAGGGACTAAATCGAATAAGTTGCAAAATTTGCATTCTAGAAGTTTTTAGTATGAAATTGCATTGAAATATTACTTAGGAGGTCTTAAATAGCAATTTGATCAATTTTAAGTTCATGGAAAAAATTAGGACATGGAAGGAATTTTTGAAAGTTTAGTAGTAAGGGCATTTTGGTCATTTAGATATTAAAATGAATTAAAAACAAAATTAAAACCCAATTTTTTTCCATCTTCTTCATTAGGCCAAAATTTCAAGCATTCTCCATAGCTAGGGTTTTTTTCAAGCTTCCAAGCTCCATAGTAAGTGATTCCAAGCCCCGTTTTTAATGTTCTTTACGTTTTTGGAATCCCGGTAGCTCTATTAAGCTTATGCTAGTAATAATTCAACCTAGGGTTCATATTTGGAAAAATACCCATAGGTGAAATTTGTGTATTTTGGTGTTTTATGATAGAAAATTAGGTTTTAAATTATGTTAGACAACTTGTGCTACTCGGTTTTGAGTGAAAACGAGTAAAAGGGGCTTAATCGGTAAAAATACCTAATAGTCATAAGTACATGTTAGAGTGTGAATTTGATATTGTCATAGAAGAGAAAAATGATCAGCATGTCATAAAACATAAGAATAAGGGATAAAGTTTAATTCCCGAGCCTAGGGGCAAAAGTGTAAATATGTAAAAGTTTAGGGGTAAAATTGTAATTTTGCTAAAATTTTAATTAAACTAATTTGATAATGTGAGTATTAAATAAGCTAAATGTGTTATTTTAGATCAAGAAAGACGTGGAATCGACCCCAATCGAGGAAAAGAAAAGATTGTGGACTAAATTGATATTTTGGTACCAAGGTAAGTTCATGTGTAAATAATGTAGTATAATTGTTATTTTTAAATTATTGATGATAATTATATGATATGCTGATTTTTATCATGAAATATATGCTTTGTGGTTATTTTCGAATAAAATGCAAATTATTTGTATTATTTGTTAAATATAAAGTGCTACCGAGTATTGGTTTCGTATTTTACGGAAGATGGCAAGGATATGTGTGTTCGAGGAAAATCCCGTTTGAACCTTAGGAATAGATTAGGATACAAGTGACATGTCACTAGGACGGTTGAGCATCCGAACTCGTTGAGTTGAGTCCGAGTTCACTTATGGATGCGAATGTCCGAACTCGTTGAGTTGAGTCCGAGTTCGTGAGATGTAACTAGGCATCCGAGCTCGTTGAGTTGAGTCCGAGTTCACTTATGGGCGGGTTACATGATTGCTTGATTACATATGTGGCACTTATGTGCAAATTATCCGTGTATCCGAGTTATATTCCGATGTGTTCAACGGGTGAAAATTTCTATGAAATGGAAGAACACTTAAGATGCAAGTGACGCTTTTGGTAAGTGTTGTGAAATGGGCACTTTGGACAGTATGTACTTAACCCTCGGGTTGAAAATAGATACAACAACGATAAAGTGGTAAGATGATGAATGATGTTTAGAAATGTGATAAATGTTTTGGTGATGCCATGCTAAGGTTGTTTGGTATAATTGTATTGTTATGTTACTTGTTATTTGCATATGAACTTACTAAGCATTTATGCTTACTCCTTCCTTTTCATTCATTGTAGTTTTGAACAAGTCAGCTCAGGAATCGGGACAGGTCGAAGTTTCGATCACACTATCCGAAGGATTTCTATTGGTAAATGGCTTGTAAAACTTAAGTATGGCATGTATAGCAATGTACCTATTTTGTGTAAATAATTTTATGATATGGCCATGTTTGGTTGAGAAAATGTTTGATATTGATAAGTCATGGTGATGGCTAATTAGATCATGTTTGATATCATAGAAGTTTAATAGGTTATCTAGTTCATATAAAAATTCATGGAAAGATGAAACTTGCCTTAAAACAGAATATTGCTGCAGCAATGACATGAATTTGAAAAATCACTAAAAATATTATAAGTGGAACTAAATGATGATTAAGTGATGAAATTGAAGCTTAATGAGTCTATTTTCATTTGGATTGAACAAAACAGGCATATAAATTATATTTTATGAGATATTTAAACTTTTGTGAAACAGGGGCAGAATGATTTCTGGATCCCCTGTTCTGACTTTAAAAATTTATAATAAATTTTAAAAAAATAATTATAAGTTTTTCTTTACATGTACAGATTCCTTATTGAGTCTAGTTTTAATATAAACAAATCTAATAGTCATTTAAATTTTGTATAGAGAGATATCTGATTCGTAATACACAGAGGTCAGAGTAGTCGAACCCTGAAAAATGGGAGATTTTAACTTATAAACTATACTAATTGGCCCAACCAAAAATTCTAGAAAAAAATTATTAAATAGATATATAAGTCTAGATTTAGGGAAAATTTACAGATCTTGATTTTGAGTTTCGTAACTCGAGATATAATTTTTCTTGTAACTGTGACGCAGATAGCTACAAAGTTGTGAATGTAGAAACGAATGATTCGAAGTACTTAAATTGATAAATTATGTTCGGTAACACCTCAAGCTCAATTCCGGCGTTGGTCTCAGGCGTGGGGGCGTTTCATTTTTGGTGGGGAAAGAGGAAGATGAAAGATGATACCCTTTTTTATTTTATTATCTTACTAGTCAGAATAACTCACCAAAGTCACCTAACCATTGAAATTTTTTATCTCTTTGTCTCTATAGCCGGCCAAGCCTTTTTTAAAGGTATATTTGCTTTTTAAAGACCCCTAATTATGGTTCTCTAGCTATTTAACACATTTAGCTAGCAAAACAAAACTTTTTCCCTTTATGTGATTTAGTCTTTTCTCTCAATTAAAGCTCACAAACACTAAAATTAATTCACCAAAATTTTTATGTACTCATATAATCATGCTATAACACCAAAATAATATTAAAAATAATTTCTTGACCATCGGATTTGTGGTCCCAAAACCACTATTCTGACTAAGCCCAAAATCGGGCTGTTACAGTATTTGTATTAGTTATGTCACACCAGACACTCCTAAGGACACAAATCAAAGTAGGGTATGTAAGTTGATTAAATAGAAATATAAATTTGTGGGCTCAGCTGATATACTTAGAAACTTAAGTGACTAGTTGTGAATAATTGAATTTCAACCTTGGTTTAGTTAGATTGGAACTGGCTTGTTCTAGAGTGGGAGACAAAATGATTAAGGATGAATGGTTGTGATGGTCGGTGAAGATTGTGCCAAAGGAGTATATATTTAAGTGTTTGGGGAAAATAGAATTCTTCTTAAGCATGTTTACAAATTATTCTCCCTCTGTATCATTGCCTTTTTCAAACACTCTAAACAAGAAGAGGATGTAGCATAAGGAAGATCTACATGTTGTAGTCATCATGTGATTTGAAGTCTAGAAGTAGAGAAATTGGAGAATTAATAAGCTTTCTTATCTCTCTGTACTCATGGATTAAGGAAGAACTAGAGTAAGGACTCGTAAAGCTTCTGTATAATTTAAGATTTTGGGTTTCTAAGGACTGACCACCTTTAGTTTAACCGATTAATTATTGTCATGCTTAGCTACCATGACAAAGGAGGCTCTGGTGTTCGTCCTGGCAAATTGGTGTAGACAACTGAAGTTTACTTGACCAAGGCACAAAATCTTGAATCCTTGCTCTATGTCCGCCTTGTACTTCTTCAGAGCCTCCTCATTCTCCTTCGAGATGTGTTCCTATCAACGATGTGTTGTTGCTCGAGACTCCTCAACTGGCCAGCCCTCTCCTCCAACTCTTTTGCTCGGGTTTCTAAAGATTGATTTTTGGTCTCCCAGGTAGAGACAGACTTAGTAAATTCAATGGTTTACTGGCAGAACTGGGAAACACACTACTTACTAGAGAGAATGGCTCTTTCAGACTCAACCCGTTTGGCCTCAGATTGAGCACAAGCCTACTGAAGAGCCTAGCTCATGAGGTTACTCTTCACTGATAACATGGAAAAGTAGCCTATCAGCTCATAGAAAGTGGGCTTATGAACATTGGAAGAAGTGGAGGAAGGATAAGCGAACTCCTCCAATTCCTAAGACAACTTCTGGTTTTAACATTATTGGACAGCAAAATGAGAGAAGGGATGTTGGCCCACGCTGAGATGATTTTGCCATGAGAAGAATGTTTGGACTTCCCCTGAAGGGGTATTATAATTGAAGGCACCAATAGGGGAAGTATGGATTATTGGGTTGGTAGCAGGTAGGTTCGCAGCATTGGCAGACTCAATAGGAGGGTCAAGAAAAATTGGAGGAAGGGATAAAAGGCGTATTGGAGAGTCAGATGTTGGGAATATTATCTTAGGTACGAATGAGGAGCAGAAGATCCCTTCTCTGGAAAGACCAGTTGCTTGTCGGGTCTGTGGTTGGACAACCTATTGCCAATCCTCTCCCCAAGACTAAAGGACCTCCTATCAATTCTTAACCTCTTGCGGCTACTACTACCAGCTCGCACATTTGAAGTAACCACATCCATGGTTTGTTGTACACTCTCAAACAAAGCCTATATATACGCAACACCGAGCTAGGATAGGGGTGTTAGAGGCAAGAAATGAGTAGGACTTGAAGGGAGAATAGCGCGTCAGCACCATTTTTAATTAAGTCACTACCCGAAGACTCATCCATGAATCTCGGAGTTGTGGTAAGCTAGCGACGGGGAAGTATATTGCAAATAGTATAGAAGAAACCAATGGGCTCCTTCTATTTTCCCACTAGAGCCCAAGCAAACTCGCTATTGGCCCCAAATTTCCATGCCTCTTCGGCAAACCAGACCATTCTAACAATCAGATGCTCGCCAACCATTTGGGCTCCTACAGAAAAGAGCCTTCTTAACTCTAGAGCGTGTCTTGGATTCAATCTTTTAACTTGTGCCACGATGATCTCTTTGTCTAAAGGCTGAGATTGGGGCAAATAGACTCAGTAAGAATAGACCACTTCATGGGAAACTCGAAACCACTAGGTAGTTCTCCTTTCACCTAAATAATTTTTTTGTGGTGCAAATAAAGGTTTAGAGCCAAGTCTTTGAGTATAGGTTCAATACCCTGGCGAACAGTAAAGTAAACAATTCCAATTGAGGGCTAGTGAGTCAAAACTTTCAACCAGTCACCAAGCAAAGGTGGTTTATCCTGGTTATAGCAGTACAAGAAGTAAGCCATCAAGGCCCACCAGGATAAACCAGTCAATTGCCCTGGTCCAATTCCGAACTCTTTGAGAACTGCCCAAAAGAAAGGATGTAAAGGGAGATGGAAGCCAGCTTCCAACAAGTAGAGGGGTAGAGTAAGGCCCTCACTAGAATCACTCAGACGTCTCTCCCCTGTGACGACCTCGAAGTGATATACAAAGTTAGGCAACCGAATACCACAGGTTGCCAAGTAAATTACCACCTCCTCTGGAATTAATCATAGTTATTTGATGCAAATGGTGGAATTATGAAATGAGAGATTGTGGAGATATATTAACTATGTATGTATTTTTCAGTTTTACCGACTAGTTCTGGGCACATTGAAATGTTTGTAAAGTTGGTATGCCCAACCAGTGCTGGGCACACATATAATACTGTCTGTTTATCCAACCAGCACTGGGAACATAACATCCTCGGT
The DNA here is from genome assembly GCA_025698475.1 of Gossypium anomalum. Taxonomy (NCBI): domain Eukaryota; kingdom Viridiplantae; phylum Streptophyta; class Magnoliopsida; order Malvales; family Malvaceae; genus Gossypium; species Gossypium anomalum. The sequence goes on from CM046961.1 coordinate 60,091,111, forward strand.
TTATCTGACCAGTGTAGGGCACAACTATTATCGGTTCATCAGACCAACGCTGGGCACAAAACACCGTCGATTTATCTGACCAGTGCAGGCCACAATTATTGTCGATATATCCGACTAGCGCTGGGCACAAAACTTTACTATGGTATATTTCATTAGGCAACAGATGTCAATAATGGTATAATTGATGAATTATGTAAAATCAATTCATTGAATGAATTTGGAAAAAGAGATATAATGGGAAGAGTTGAGAGTTGATACATATATTTCTCATAAAATAGTATGTGGTAATGAACACTATATATTTTGAATACATGAATTATGGTTAATAAGTGTATGTTTTGTTTTTTTGCAATTTAATGAAATTTATTCAGCATTTGATTATTCTTCTATGTGCAGGTTAGGTACCTATCTTTGATTGTCGACTCAGCATCCATCAATAATCCTGAACTCAACGTTGGTGAAGTATTATTGTTTTAGTTTTTCATGTACCTAGGATGTTAATGTTATGAAATGGTCATTTTTTATGTTTTATTGTTTTTAAAGAAAGTTACATGTATAGAATGTTACTTTGTAAACTTTTTTCATATTTTTTTTGGTTCAAATGTAAATGCTTGTGCATATGGTTGATGTTATATGTTCTATGAAATTGGCTCTTTTGGAAGTGAATGATTTAAGTCACTTTGTTTGGGTTGATTTATAGTATGATATGATAATTAAAGTTGATGGTTCTTATTATTTGAATAAGATGAATGTATGATTTGGTTGTGGTTGAATAGCTTTGTATGTCATGTTTGAATTATGGTGTTAATGAAGGCACATTGGTTAGGCACTTAGGTTGTATGGGATTTGCTTGTTGTGACTTGTTTGAAGGTGTTTTTGGTGATGTTTAAAGGTTTGTTTTAGGCCTAGCTTGGTACCCAAGATAGGTGTAAAATATGCCTTATTTTAAAAGCAAATTTTGGTGCACGGGCTTTCACACGGTCGTATGTCTTATTTGTTTTCAATGCAGGTTGGTTCACACGGGCACAGAGAGTTACATAGCCTAGCAACACGGCCATGTGACCCTGACCTACACGGTTATAGTAAGTTACACGGTCTGTGTACACGACCATGTTTATGAGTCACACGGTCTGGGCTTTGTCGCAAGGCTTGGCCATGTGACCCCTGCTTTCAAATTTTTCATTTTTTTTTCAAGTTTTTATGTTTTATTCTGAATTGGTCCCAGAATGTTCCCAAACTATTTTTAGGGCCCGTAAAATTTGGTTAAGCCTCGTAGGTGCATGTTTATTATAAATCGAATGTGATTTGTTTATTTATAATTATATTGGAACGATTGTTGGTATGCAATGTTAAATTTTTAAAATTTTATTGCAATTGTAACAGTCCGATTTTGGGCCTAATCGGAATAGTGGTTTCGGGACCAGAAATTCGACGAGAAAAAATTTATTTTTATTATATTTGTACGGTCTAAGGTTTCACAGAATGATTTTTTGAAAATTTCATTCGAAAATATCGATGTTTGGGCACTCAATTTAGTCAAAAGGACTAAATCGTAAAAACTGTAAAACTTGAGTTCTAGAAGCTAGAGGTGTCTAATTGCTATGAAATTTTAAATTGGAGGTCCTTAAATGGTAATTAGACCATTGGTTAATTTTTTGGACAAAAATGGATATGAAATAGGTGAAATAGAATATTTTTAAGTTAGGGGTATTTTGGTCATTTAGTAATTAAATGACTTAATAAACAAAATAACAACCCAAAAATTTGTCCATCTTCCTCCTTGGCCGAAATTTGCAAGAAGAAACCATGGCTAGGGTTTTTCAAGCTTCCAAGCTCGATTGTAAGTCTATTTTAGCCCCGTTTTTAATGTTTTTTACATTTTTGAGATCCTCGTAGCTTGGTTTAGCTATTTCCACCATTATTTTGAGCTAGGTTTTGTGTTTAAAAATTTACCCATGGATGACATGCATGTGTTTTGATGTTTTATGGAAGAATATGAAAGTTTGGGGTGTGATAAACAACTTTTACTAAGTGATTTTTGATGAAATTGCATAAAAGGACCTATTTGTAAAAGTTGTAAAATTATGTGTAGAAAATGTGATTTAGCAAAAATTTTTAGCTGCTATAAGAGGGAATATGAATTTTCTAGGCTTAGGATTTGAGAAAAATAAGTGTTTTTCATCTTACAAGCCTAAGGGTAAAATTGTAAATATGTGAAACTTTAGGGGCAAAAATGTAACTTTTCCATAGTGTGATTTTTGGACTAAATTGAATAATGTGAGTATTAAATGAGTTAAATGTGTAATTATAAATCAAGAAAGACGAGGGATTGACCTTGATTGGGGAAAAGAAAAGGTTGTGGACTAAATTACAAATTCGTCATATTTAGCACCGAAGTAAGTTTGTATGTAAATAATGCATAGTTTTTACTTACGTTATCACATTTTATTATGTTTTATGAAATGTGGCTGAATATTGAATGAATTTGACAAGTATCGAAAAGTGAGAAATTTCTCGATTGAACATTAGGAACAGAATAGGATACAAGTGACATATCACTAGTGACACAAGTGTGGTACTATGTGAAGGCCACTTTGTGAAGAAATATAGTTTTGGTCACAAGTGTGGTACTATGTGAAGGCCAATTTGTGAAGAAAGATAGCTTTGGTCAAAAGTGTGGTACTATGTGAAGTCCACTTTGTGAAGAAGGTAGCTTTGACTACAAGGGTGGTACTATGTGCAGGTCACCGAGTATCCGTTATTATTCCGATGTGTTCAACGAGAAATGACTAGGTGAAATTGAATATCACTATGTGATGAATAAGTGCAGGTACGTGTGTGTAAACTTATAAGCAATACGCTCGATATGTGATCAAACTTCGGTAAGATTGATATGGAGTAAGTGTTACAGTGAAAGTTACTACAAAGAAAACATGAAAGAGTGAAATTTAGTAATAAAAGCAGCTTTTAGACAAAGAAGAATCAGGTGAAAAATCACCAAAAATGACTTTGAAAAATCACCAAAAATGGTGGAAATAGAATTAGAGGTCTAATAAGATATTTGAAGTTTTGTGAGACAAAGTTAGAATGATTTTGGAATCCCTGTTCTTATTTGGGAAAATCATTAAAAATTGTAAAAAAATAATTATGGATTATAATTTGCATTCTTAAAATCCTTAATGAGTCTATTTTCAAAAAAAAACAAACAAGAACATCATCTGAATTCTGTATGAGGAGATAATTAATTTTTAGTGAAGAGGGGTCAGAACTGTTGGACAGCAAAACAAGGGTGACTTTAAAGAATAAACTGTACTTATTGGCTAAACTAAAAATTCTGAAAATTTTATGGTAAGAATATATGCGAGTCTAGTTTCTAGAAAAATTAGCGGATCTTAATTTGGAGTTTCATATCTCCAGAGATAAATAATTCAGTGACTATGACTTGAATAGACAACTTGTTTTGGACTTGAGTAAATAGTGGATCCATGTGTAGTTATGATTGTATTATTTTGAAAACATATTTTGAGGATTTATAAAAGCATGTTAATAATTTTATTATTATTTACATACCTACGTACTAAGCTATATGCTTACTCCCCTTTCTTTTCCCTTGTTTTATAGTGTCACCAAGCTAGCTCGGGGTACAGAGATCGTCAGAGATCCATCCACACTATCATCATTCTTTTGGTATTTTGAAATTCATATTTTGAATTATGGCATGTATAGAGGACATGGTTATTTTTTTATATGTCACAATTGATTTGGCCTAAAATGTTGGCCTTTAATATTTGATAACTCATTTTGTATAAAGCCATCAATGTTGGCTAATATTAGTTAAGTTATATGTTATGACGATGCATTTTGTGAGGGGCATGAGTTGGTTGAATGAGTGTGTAATGACTAAGTATGGAAAATTTGGCATGTGAATGGTTGTGTGGAGGAAACGGCCTTGGACACGGGTGTATGCCCCTATCTTCAAGAAATTTTCCAATATTTTCCAAAGTTCTCAATTTAGTCTCGGACCGCTTCCATAGTATGTTTTGGGCCTCGTAGATCCATATCAAGGACTTAGTGATGAAAATTGAAAAGTTTAATTTGGATGAAAAATTGTGTCTCGATTTTGTACGATTGCATGTGTATGTTCCGGTAATGCCTCATACCCTGTTCTAGTGTCGAACACGGGTAAAGGGTGTTACAACAATACTTTGTAACCCTAATCTAACGATAGAGGCAGGTTAAGGATGATACATTTAGTGGTATTAGAGCTATGGTTTAGTCAATTCTCAAACTAAATCAAGCTTGGGATCATGCCTAGAAGTACATGCCAAAATTGAGTCGATTCTAATTCAGGGTTTGGATGCTGATTATAATTGTTTCTGCATTATAGTTAAAAGATGTCTAATGAATCTAATAATGTGGTTGATCAAGAGATCCATACAATTTATGATTCTAATGAGAAATTAGGTGAGATTGAATTGGTAACACCAGCTATTCAATTAGATGGTGCTCAACAGCCAAGTCCTAATAGAGGCACTAATGAAGGACAGAATGATATGAACATACTACGTACTGTTGCTGAAGCTCTTCAGAGAGTAGCAGGAGTTACTCCAATGATGATGCTCACAGCTGTGGTTAAACAAGCTCTCATTAAACAATTGAGAAGGTATGGTGCTACAGAATTTGTTGGGTTAAAAGGAGTTGAGCCATCAATGACTAAAATGTGGTTGGAATCAACAACTCAAGTTCTTCAATAGCTAGAATGCACTTCTTGAAAGAGTGTTATTTGTGTTGTTTCACTACTACAGGGGGAAGCCTATATATGGTGGTAAATTATTACATGACAGTCTCCACTAAAGCTTTAGATTGGAAGTTCTTTTAGACAAAGTTTTAAAAGAAGTATGTCTATATCATGAAGATAGAAAACAAGAATTTCTTTTGTTGAAGCAAAGAGACCAAAATGGTATTTCTAGGTAAAGGTAGTAACAGTTCAATCAGGTTAGGATTTACCTTAATTAGTAATTAATTAATTAATTGACTTGTGCATTGTTTAATTGGAAAATAAGAGTCCAATTAGTAGTTACTAAATTAGAATTAGTTTTTATTTTAATTATTTTGATTTCAATTTAATCTTGGATACTACTAATTCATAACTCGACTAGACTAGTACTTGTTTTTAGATAATTAATTTAGCAACAACGATCACCAATTTTGGCAATCCGTTGGGAATGATCCTCAAAATACTTTTGTATTTCATTGTAAATAAAACTATATTATAATTTGGCATGTTCGCTTTTAGTATACTACACTTATTTATCTTTAATCTACATTATTTTACAACCTCAGTGCACGTACATCGATGCACAATCAAGTTATTGGTGCCATTTATGGGGATTGCAACAGTGTAATGTTGTTATTAAATTGGTTATTTTAGAAAAAACAATATTAGTTGAAAGACGAATGAGCTAAATTGTGCTTTAATTTTCTTATATAGTTATTTTCAAATTCTACTTTTATTTTTCTGTTTATTTGCCTTCTTGAAAATTCAACGTAATTATGTATAACGATGGATATAGGTGGTATCATGATTGACATAGATATAATGAGAGATCAAGTTGGTCGAACGGAGCCTCGACAAACCAGTGGAATTATGATGTAGAGTATGGAGAATGTAGGTATTTAGACGAACATTCATACAATTTGTATGTATATGCGACCAAGAGAGATGACTATCTCTAAGGATAGTCCAATAGCTATATGGCTTATGACCTACAACATCAGTATTACTATTCGGATTGGGGTGAGGATCATAGTGGATACGAGAAGGACCTATCATTGGAGGTTCGTATTAGTGTAGTGGAGGATGAGATACCTGAGATTAAGAATACCATGTCTTCCATGTCCAATCAATTGGAGCAGATATTGGAATACCTCCAAGATCAATTAGAACAAAATAATCTAATGAAATAAGTCGAGCATGATTTTCTCGACTTTAAAGATGAAAGCCACTATACCATTGTTAATCATGTTGAATTGAATGTGGAAGTTCATAGGTGTAGGAGTAGATCTAGAAGTAATTGCTAATACTGAGCTTTAATCAATTCTGAATGAAGGTGTTAAGGAGCTAATATGCCTTTAACATAGTTGGGGAGACCCCAATCGAAGGTGTTAATGAGTTCAACTTGTTCTCATTCGAAGAGAAGAAAAACTCGAGAAATCATGGCCTCACGCGACATTAAAGTGGTTGTATGTGTGGTAATACTACTCTGAAATGAAGTATGGGGTTCACTCGGATTTGGTGTCAAATGGCTCGTAAGGTAGATGTTGCACCAGTCAAAGATAAGTTATTATTAGTGGATTTGACTCAGGATGATGGTTTATATTTTTCGACTAGAGAACAAAAGGCAAATAAAAGTGTCGAGAACCAACTAGAAGTTCTACTATGGTGGCAATACAAATCATGTCTGATTCTAAAGGACTTTTATGATTTTCTTTAATTATTGTATTAATTATTGTATCAATTTTTTATTGTTTGATCATTTGATTTTATAATTTTTAAGTGTTAATTTGAGTTGTTTTTATTTGTTTTTCACAACAGGTGTTGATATCATGGAATGAACAAACCAAAAAATTGAAGAATTTTAGAAGTTAACGCAACGTCGTGACATGGATACCTTGAAGTTGCAACGTGGGAAAATGTCATGCCCAAGGAGCCCAAGTTAATAAGTGACGTCGTGAAGTGGAAAGCTTCATGGTCGCAACAAGAAGGCTTGACGTTGCAACTTTTTAACTCAATGTTGTGACGTCCAACACCAAAACATTTAATACAATGAGTTATGTAAGGACGAGATACCCCGATGTCACGACAAGCCGTCACGTGCCTACCTTGGAGCTTGGAATTTAAATATGAAATTGTAACGAGTTGAGCTTTGACATCACCACGAGGTGACAATTATAAAACCCTAACGTCACGATGTCCCCATTCTTTTAGCCGCCACAAATTTCCATCTTCTTCTTTTGATGTTCTCTGCTCTCTACCCCCTCAACAAGTTCAATTTGTCTTTCTTTTTCATTTTTAATCTTCATTATTTCTTATTTTTTTCTTATTTTTTCTTTTTAGTTTTTGGTTTTGAAAAATCCATTGAAACACTAATTTGTCGTCTATCAAGTCCAATTGAGGAGATAGATTGTCTTGCGTACCGAACCTAATGACTGACTCCTAGAAGGTAGAGACATAAATGTGATGGATTGGACTAAGAATATATCAAAAAGGACCCAAGTAGAATAGTTCTTAGATCCTTTTATGAATTTATTCACTTGTGACGTTCATAGTATAGTATACCTTAATCCTAAGTGGATGGTGGACTATGTATTCATGACACGTATACTTCGATGTAAATGCAAGCTTGAATTAAAATAAATAAGGAACCAAAAATTGATACATTGGGTATATGACTTCTACATGATGTAGCATCATTCTATAATAGTGGAATTCATAGTCCAATAAAGGGTAAATGATATCCTTTCATTGGTATTACATGATAGATGGAACATAATCTAGCCATGGGTCATTTGTCTTTGTCATAAATTATTTAATTATATTTGATTGTCATTTACTTTTCTTGAATGAAGATGTAATGGTTACCATGAGATAACATAGGATCATGTTAGGAGAATGCATTTGTTCCAAAGAGATTAAGGATATCCTATTAGGGTAACACCCTTAGGAAAAGGCCGTTGGATGAGCACTTGAAGAGTATCTTTCGAAATGGTATATAATAAGGGAGAGCTCAATTATGATACTTTAGTAGAAATATGATACTTTAGTAGAATAACTTTAAGACTAAATAATGTTATAATTAATAGGTGAAGAGCCGAAATTTAATTACAAATTATTTAAGCCCTAATTATATTTGTCAAATTGGTCACTCCACTAGCTCGAGATAACCATAGACAAATTGCATGTAAAACCAATAAAAATGAAATGAATGAAAATGATGAAATAAGAGAAATAGATTGCATGTATTACTATCTGCAATGAATGCATTTTCTCACTAAGCACAAAAGATGGCTTAGAAATTAATTCAAGTTCTTCGAATTATTATTTAATTAATTTTAATTAAATAATTGAAGTTCGAAGTGAGAATTAAAATAATTAGTCATCGTGGATTTGTTGAATAAGACAAATAAATATATTTTTCTCATAGATTCTATTACGGTAAAGTTGTCATGACTTTAATGGAATTAGAATTGGGTTGAGAAGATAATTTAATTGAAAATTTAATAATTAACTTAATTGATTAAATTAATAATACTTTTGGAAATAAAAACTAAATATTGGATTTGATGAATTATAATTGTTAGATAAAAGTAATAACACATGCAATTAGACTAAATACATGAAAGGCCTAACTAAGCCTTGTAACATACAAGGGGTGCCAACCCCTACTATTTTACTAGGGGTGTTGCCGCCCCCTATACTTATACTTAGAGTAAAATTTGAAATTTTATTAAAATATTATTATTTAATCAAGTTTTATTTAAGCAGGACACTTGTATTGATTCTCTATAAATAGGAACTATGTGTGGAACTATTTACACATTTCATATACATTGTTATTCTGTTAAAAATAGTGGTAATTTATTTTATAGAATAACTTCTATTTTTTGGGGGGAAAACACATAGTTTTCGATTGAAGATAGAATTAACTTTTTTACTAAAAGTAAATAAAATTTTTCATTCCGTGCGATTGGTTCGATATACTTTGAGCCCACATTCAAAGCAATTCATTGTTCCAGAATAGCGGAGATGATCATTCGATAATGTAACACCCCTAACCTGTATTCGTCGCCAGAATAGGGTTACAGAGCATGAACAGACTTATCTTTTTAAACAATCATACATTTCTCATATCCAAACAAAAGCCATTCAAATACAATCATATAGTCCCTAATACGAGCCCTCGAGTCCTGTAACAAGCATTAGAAGTGGTTCGGGACTAAACCGAGAAATCAAGGAAATTTTGAGAAAACATGGAAAATTTTCAAAGTACAGGGGACACACGTCCGTCTGGCCAGGTTGTGTGTCTCACACGGCCAAGAGATACACCCGTGTCACAGGCCGTGTGGACATTCAAAATGGGATCACATGGCTATGTCCCAGCTCGTGTCCGACCCCATGTAACTCACTGACTTGTGTCACACGGCCAACCACACACCCGTGCGACTAGCCCGTTTACCCTTCGAAATGGCCTCACAAGCCTGTGTATTAGGCCATGTGTGTAACACCCCATACCCGTAACCCACGTCGGGGCAAAATACAAGGCAATTCCAGCTTGAACTTGTGCTTACGAATATTTTTGAGTCTCTAAGACTCGGCCCCCAATTTAAGAATTTTCAATTTATACATTATCTTCTTCTTATGGGCCTACAAGCCCTAAATCGACCATTAGAAACTATTTGGGACCAACCTGGGCCCTTAAAACCTCAACATAAATTTTTACTTTTAAAACAGGGCACACACCCATGTGGGTAGGCCGTGTGCTCTCACACGCCCGTGTGGCTTGGGACACGCCTGGGTCCCTTGCCCGTGTGGCCAATTTATTTTCACAATTTTTCATAAATCAAGTGCAGACTTCACACGGCCTGGACACATGCCCGCGTCCCTGGCCCGTGCTCCTTACACGGCCTCAACACGCCCGTGTCTATGGCCCGTGGAGCTCTCTGTTTGTGACCTCATCACCAACTAGGGATACACAGCCACGGCACACGCTCGTGTCCATCACACGGCCATAACACGCTCGTGTCGTTGCCCGTGTACAAAAACCTGGGTATTCTGGTTCTAACGTCAGCATACCCAAAATGTCACATGGCCAAGGCACACGCCCGTATGCTAGGCTGTGTCCACCACACGGCTGAGACACATGGTCGTGTCTCTGCCCATGTGTTTACTACCATGCAATCTGACTTGAAAATTTTACGTGCAGGGGACACACGGCCAGACCACACGCCCATGGGGCGGACCGTGTGTCACACACGACCTAGACACATGGCCGTGTGTCTACCCGTGTGGACAATGTAAGGCTATTTACCAAGCCTCAATGCCACCCTTATATACCTAGTTCCATACCAATGCCAAATCAGCCACAATTGACATTCATTCAGCCATGAAAATGCATCTTTTATAAACTCAAAATGAAGGGTTCCTAACCCAAGCCAACACATTTGGCCATTTCTCAAGACACAAAATATTATAGTCTAAACCCTATACATGCCATATTCAAAAATATAAATCCAACTATACCAAATGCTTTGGATAATAGTGTGATCAATATCTCTGACGTCCGGTGATCCTTAAGCTAATTAGGCGGCACTGAAAGAAAATGGAAAGAAATGGGGGGTAAGCATAAAAGCTTAGTAAGTTGCATATAAATAAATTTACAACAACAATTTCACCAATGATCATCATGCTCATAGCACAAAGGTAAGCATAAGCTTGACTTACTCATTACCATCCACTCAAGTCACATATTCTATATCGAGCTCATTACTCATGCATACCAATTAGGTACCTGTACCACTCACAACATTATTATACTTTCCTTATTAACTCACATTCATAACTTCTACCGTTGAACCTTTCGAAATACTACCAGATATTCTATAAGCCTCAAACATGGAGTAAGTTACCGATGCCATGTCCCAGACATGGTCTTACACTAGCTCTCGCATATGCGTGTCGATGCCATGTCCCAGACATGGTCTTACACTAACACAACTCTTAGCCAATGCATGTCCAAGACATGTTTTACACTAGCACTCGTCTCAATGCTGATGTCATGTCCCAGACATGGTCTTACTCTGGCTCTCATAATGTGGCTGATGCATGTCCCAGACATGTCTTACACTAGCACACACAAGTGACCCAAATGTCACGGCGTGAATATCCGGTTTATTTCCTAGGTTTCCAACGGAATTTCTACTATCCCAATTATCATTAAGCATTCTCAATTCACAATCAAGCAATTCATGCTATATCAATTCAATTACATTTCAAACACATATAGTAGCAATGTAGTTGTATTATTTACATACAACTTACCTCGGATTACAAAATGTACTCGACTAGTCGGTTTAGTCGATTTGCTTGGCTTTCCCCCGATCTAGGTTCAGATTTGGCAATCCTTGATATATGTAACAAAATGCGCTCATTTAGTCACTAAATACAATTAGGCAATCTAAAATTTACATCTTACGTAAAAAGGCCATTTTACCCCTAGACTTTGGCAAAATGACCATTTTGCCCCTATGCTCGAAATTCAATTTTTATTGAATTTCTTCGTATCTTAGGCCTAGCTGACCCCTTTTTACTCTTATAGCATCAACAATTTCTCACTATTTCACACACTTATCACCTAATTTCACAAACTTTGCAAAATGGTCCTCTAAGGGTTTTCATGAGAAATTCTTTCACAAAAGTTGACTATTACACAATTAGGACTAATTTTCTTCCATAAAAACTCAGCAAAAATCACAAATATTTTCATGGCAAAACCCTAAACTTTCAACCATTTTTCAAAATAGACCTCTCATTAGAAAGCCTATGCTTCAAGGAGTCCAAAAATGTAAAAATCATTAAGAGAAACTTTCAAAATCACTTACTTGATAGGCTTAATGTTGCTGAAATTTTTGAAGCTTTCAAAACCCCATTATTTGCTGAAAATTTCGGTGGAGGAAGAAGATGGAAAGGGATGATATCATCCTTCTTTCATTTATTTCTATTTTAGTCAAAATAAGTCACCTAACCCACCAAATTTTAAAATTTTGTCTCCTCTTGACCCTATGGCCGACTATGCTCCTTTAAAAGGGTCTAATTGCCCTTTAAAATCCCCCAATTTTGATTCTCTAATAAAATAACACCTTTAGCTATCAAATTATGACTTTTGCACTTTATGCGATTTAGTCGTTTTTCTCAATTGGGCTCAAAATCGTCAAAATTAACTCACCAAATTTTTCATGCACTAATATAATCATGCTATGACTCCATAATAATAATAAAATAATTTTTTTCTAACTTCAGATTTGTGATCCCGAGACCACTGTTCCGACTAGGCCCTAAATCGGGCTGTTATAGTGTGAAAACTGGACGGTATACTAACTTGTGCACACGGCCAAGCCACATACCTGTGTACTAGGCCGTGTGAAGCTACCGACTTGGTTTCTAAATAAGTATCAGGGGACACAAGGCCGTGTCACCTACACACGGCTGAGATACACGCCCGTGTCTCTGCCTTGTGGACAAAAATAGGCTATGTTTCAAGCCACATTTCTCACCCAAATTTGCATCAACCTAAACACATCCAATAGCATATAACCCTAACATCAATAAGCATTCAAACCAATCACAACCAAATCCAAATCATGCTATACCAATACCAACAATAAACAATGCTCATAAACTTCACAATTGGGCATTCAAAATCATACCAATATCAATTCCAAAAATCAACTAAAGGGTCAAATGCATATATACTTTTGTGCCTAACACATAACCAATATACCATTTCTCAATCTCAACCACACGATGCTCAAAATTTCCAAATCACAATTAAGGCATTTCCATGGCAATCCAAATACATACAAAATGAGAATAACCACATATATACATGCATATACCAACATATGCCAAATTAAGTCATATTAAATGACTAATTACATAACCAAAACATATAGGCTTCCATTATCCAAATGACCTATACATGTCATATAACCAAAATACACAAAGTTCAAAAGTACAAAAATAACGGTTGGATAGTGTGATAGGATCTCTAACAACTTCCAATCCGAGCAAGCTTCGAAATCACTATAAAACACGGAAAAGTAAATAGAGTAAGCTATTAAGCTTAGTAAGCTCATATGTCTGATAAGTAAAACTTACCATTCATTCTCTATTTAAAGAAGCATAATTAAACATATGTAAGTTTCAATCAATTTCAAAGGTTAGCACATAAACATAATCATGTTAGTCATGTATGAATACATCAACTATAAATTACTTGTCATACTTCTCACAAATACCTGAATTGGTTCATATCATCTCTTATATCCTCGTACCATCATCTTTACTGATTGAACCATTTGGAATACTATCGGATACTCAGGAATCTCCACACTAAGTGCCAAAACATGGTTGAAACCATCTTAATCACATATCTCATATAAATGCTCACTCTCAAGCTATCACTGGGTCTGCTCACACAAGCTGACGGTCAAGACGTAGCTACACAGTGCTGCTCACACAAGCTGATGAGTAACCACAACACATGCCGAAAAACTCAGCCACCGGTAGAACGTACAGACTAGCACCCAAAACACGGTAACCCCTAATGACATGCCATTTCTATCTTATCTATTCCTAAAGTTCAACCGGGATTTCATACATCGCCAAACTTCGTCGAATATTTCCGTGAAGTTGTATTCATCAAGAATGCAATAATAAAGTATTTAAAACACAATTTTTTTAATGTTTATTAACATACGAACTTACCTCGATCACAAAAATGACGAAATAAGATTAACTAGTCTGATACTTTATCTTTCCCTCGATCTAGATCCGTATGAGGCTTAACTTGATCTAAATAATCAAATTCAATCCATTTAGTATTCATTCTATTTAATTCAGCCCAAATTACATATTTTTGCAAATTTACACTTTTACCCCTAAACTTCTAACTTCTTTACAATTTAGTCCCTAGCTAATAAAAATGCAAATTCATGCAATTTAATCCACACCCATGCTAGTTGAATTTCATCTATGTTCATAGCAGCCCATACATTTCATTATTTCACACAATTCACCACATAATTTTCACATTTTACAAATAAATCGTTATTTGACATGTTCAACCAAAATCACTTTACAAAAGTTGTTTATCTATCAACAACCATTCATTTTCTATTATCAAACATCAAAACACATACACATTCATTAATGGTAAAACCCTAGACTTTTAACAGTTTTGTAAATTAGTCCCTAGGCTAGCTAGATTAAGCTACAACGACTCTAAAAACATAGAAATCATTAAAAACGGGACAAAAAAATCATACCATGCAATCAAAACTCCATGGCCGAATTTTAAGGCTTCTTCAATGGCTATTCTTGCCCTAAACTTTGGTTGAAGAAGATGAATGGGGAAAAATTGATTTTGTTTTACTTAATTTAGATTTTATTTACTAAATTACCTTTGTAACCTTTATTATTAACCTTTAATTCACTTAATAAAGTGTCCATATTTGTCCACTCAACATGTTAACGGTTTAATTACAACATAAACCCTCCAATAATTTAATTTCATAGCTATTAAATCCCTTTAACTTATAGAACTCAAGTTTCGCACCTTTTACGATTTAGTCCTTTTTATCAAATTAAGCATGCAAACGATTAAATTTCTTAACGAAATTTTCATCTGACTCTATTAACATACTGTAGACATAAAAATAATAATAAAATAAATATTTTCACATCAGATTTGTGGTCCCAAAACTACTGTTCCTATTTCACTGAAAACGGGCTGTTACAGATAGAAAGTCAAGATCGACTTTAAACTGCCTCGTACAAAGCATAGGTACAATTTCAATTAAGTTTGTTGCTGTAAATATCACAAAAAATAGATTTAAAAAAAATTAACTTTCATTGTGCCTAAAAATACTATTTTCTTAATTGATATTTTTAACAAATACTCTATCAGTACTTACAGAATGTCTTGCTCCAATCAAAATAATTAAAGCAAGAGAATTTATGTTCTGTAATTTTAGATAAGATTAGAACCATCTCACTGATAGGCAACTTAGTCTCTATCGTCTTTCTAACAAATTAATCAACCCTACCAAAGTTGGTTCAATACCCAAAAAGAAAACCAAAACACCAAAACCCCTATGCAATTTTCAAAGAGTATCAAAACACAAGAAAATTTCAAACTGAAACCAATTAAACAACACAACAACAAAAACCACCCGGCATGGTTAGAAAACAAAGTCAATGTTAGAGTAGGGAGGCACTGTTGCAAATATTGTGCACGCACCCCAGCACATTGGTGCATGAAGATTTCATTGCGAAGCTAGTGTGGCGCATGAGTCACACTCGTTAAGAACCAAGACACCAGATTTAGAAGACCAGTCGAAAAGAACCATTGCCTGACCTTCCTTAAGGTGACGATGAGAGATAAAGAACTCTAAAAGGAGGGGACCCATAAAACATAAGTTGAAAAAAAAACTATGGGAAAGAATGGAAAATAAGAACCCTAGGATCTTATACCAAGTTACAACACCAATATTTTAAAGGAAAAGGTATATTTCTCTATAGATTTACAAGAGGATATATACAAAGTATTATTAGTTCAATATGTAGATAATATAAAATCTAATTCTTGAATATACAATGTAATCCTTAAATATATGTATTTACAGTCTATTAACAGTTCACATGAAGGTATTAAAAATATATATGCGTTTGATTCATGTGGACTTCTATTAGAAGAGTATGAAGTCCGACATTGCTACCTAATTGTTTTCTTGCCTAACTTGTCAATGCAGTAAGATCGAGCACTTAAGCCTCGCAAGTTTGCTTCAACCACTTCAACTTCTTACATAAGTATGGTCTTGATGGGCGTTGAAACTACCAAATACAATTTCCTATGCTCTAACTTAATTAAATAGTAGTATAGAGTAGTAGGGTCGATCCCACAGGGACTGGGGTTCCTAATTTTCCTATTTACACGACAAGATTTCTAAGTCTACGCAGCTATCGTGCCTCCAACCTGTGCTTGCAGAGCTGTAAAATAAATAAAAGCAGGGACTTTAGTTGATAAATAAAATAAATTAAACAAATATAAAATGAAATAATAACAGAATTATGATTGCAAAATAAAGTTAAGGAAATTAAATCAAATTGGTAAATCAATATGTGAATGCTTAGTCTTAGCCTCGATACACTCTGAAATCGAATCGATCCTTAAAAGTAGATTTTTCTTTCCAAATGATAAGTTGATTATAACGATCAAGGATGCCCCAACTGCCAATGTTTCCTTATGTAGTTCGTTCCGATACGACCTGCAAACCAAGCCTTTCTGATTATCTAGCCACGTAACACACGTCAACAATTTAAGATCTCAAAAACCTTACAATCTTGAAAATCCTAACTCGAATTAACGACCTCAACTACGTGGGTCGTTTAAATCCGATCACTATCTCCCTTGACAGAATCCAACTAGCTTTTTTTTTTAACTTAACACGCCAATTTGTTTGCGGGAATTCGAACTCGACAGACGACTGTCTCATTTTCCCAAATGTATGCCAAACAATTACAATCCAATGCGCGTTTTTTGAATTTAAATTGAATTAACTTTAAGGGATGATTGTGACTATCCCATATATTGGAGAAATAGCAAATATTGTGTTGAAAAGATTTTTATTGTGGGTTCATATCTCACCATTTTTGGTCGGAATGAGAATCAGACTAAAGCTAAAAGGAAATTAGTTGAGCATAAAATTAATCAGACTCAATTGAGATTTAAAAGTGGATTCGAATGAAATGGTGATAGGTAAAAATGAGAAAGGGCTTACAAAGCAGTTAAACCAAAAATAAGAAAAAGAAATGAAATGGCAAAATAGTTTTCCTAACGCTACATACAAATGGAAAAAGATGAAAGAAACAAATTATATTTTATTCAATCTCAAGTGTAAATTCAAACGTATTTCTCAAAGCCACCATACAAGGTATTTATATACATTCCATATGTTAAATTTAGTCTAATTCATCTAACAACCGTCCACATAAAATCAAATTTTATATCAAATTTTTTCTAAATCTAGCTTTTACAAAGTCAAATAAAAAAATCTAACTAGCCATAAATTTCTCAAAATTTTCAATTCGGTACCCTTTTATTACTTGTGCTCCAATTTAGCTCGATTTGCTTACTAACTTGAATTTCGATGCTCCAACTGCATACTTGATAAAATTAACAAAAATCACAGACTCAGTAGCAAAAATTATTGAAATTGGGTACGTTAAAAATACAAATTCAGCTTGTTATCAAATCCCCCTTACTTAGCCGATGTTTGTCCTCAAGCATGATATGTATTCCTATACTAGAAATCATTCGATAATTCTTTTCAAAATCAAATTTGCTTCCTCAGCCAAGCGTAATGCAATCAATTAGTTGAATCAAAAATAATTAATTGCTAGGTTAAAGAGTATTTTTTTTCCTTTTTTTTTAAATGAGAGTGAGCACTTTTATTAGGCAAGTTTAAAGAGCCAACAATTTTTATGAAATATTGACTTAGCCATAACATTTTCAACTCTCCAAAATACTTTATTTATCAAAGTAAGCAACAGTTATTCATGAATCACCCAATTATTTAAATAAACTAAGCATAAGAATTGGAAGTTCATTTTCAAAACGAATCAAGGAATAATCTTAGTATACGAATTAACACATACAAAGAAGAAATAACATGACATGTCCCCCTACTTAACCCATACCGCCCTCATGTTCAATTTTAAAAGAATGAGAAAGAGAAGCGTCAAGTGTACTCACCGTGTATGTATAATTTGGTAGAGGGTGGTAGAAATGACGACTTTGAAATATAGCAAGGATATTTGAGATTCAAGCCTCCATCATTATTCCTAGAAAGCAACATATTAAAATAGATTAAATAATAATCTTTTTTTTTTATTTTGGACATAAACTAAATCAAATTCAAAATTAAATAAATTGAAATAAATATTTATGAGTTGCCTCCCATAAAGTGTTTTTGTTTAATGTCGTTAGTTTGACGACTTGAGTGTTATTCATTTGGTTCCTCGAGAATTAATTCTTCCACCATGTGTAATTGGAAGTTCTCGTAAAAAGGTTTCAACCTTTGCCCATTGACCTTGAAGCACTTTCCGAATTCCTTCATCATTAATGGATTGAGTTCCAATTCCAAGGCCTGCAAAATGGAAGGTAAAAGTTTAGTTTGGAAAGGAGACAATTCAAAATTTTTACCTTGACTTCTAAGAAACTATGGCGCCTCCATGAAAATGACAGCTTCACGAATTGGTTACTTAATTGCCACCAATTCCTCTAGTTTTTCCAAAGCATCGATATCTAAACTCTTGCAAAGTATATTTTGTAATTCATCTTCTTCATTATATTCAAAATGTAACATTGTCAAGGGTTCAATAATATCGATACTAGAGACATTCCTCATTATACTGGGGTGACCCATCGCCTCATAAACATTGAATTTGACCACTTTACAGCCAAATTCCATAGTTAGAGTTCCACTTCGAACATCAATTTCCATACGTGCAATGCTTAAGAATGGTCTTCCGAGTAAAATATCCGAGGAATTTTTTGAATTGTCACCCTCCATGTTGATGATGTAAAAATCTGCTGGAAAAATTAATTCATTTACCTTGACGAGGACATCCTCCAACACCCCTTCTGGATACACAACTGGCCTATCCGCTAACTGAATGATCACCCCTATTTCTTTCAAAGGACCCGTGTTTAGCAATTTAAAAATAGATAAAGGCATAATGTTAATAGATGCTCCTAAATCACACATGGCTTTCTTTATGCCAACATTATCTATTTTGCAAGATATAGAAAACATACATTGTCCTTACACTTGCACCTAAATCATACGTTTTCTCCTACATTTACCCATTCGCTACCTTGAAGTTTCTTCTTGTCAGTGCATAATTATTTTAATAATTTCGCATAGTGTGGAGCTTGTTTTATCACATCGAGTAAGGGGATATTAATTTCTAACTTTTGAAATATCTCAAGGATCTCTTTCCCTTCTCACTCCCTTTTACATTGAGCGAGCCTTCTAAGGAATGAGGGTGGTACCACAAATGGTTTCAGTGGTGTCGACTTCATGAGAGCTATTGATTCAGGTTTCTATTCTTCCTGTTCAATGTCATGATCATGACTTGTTCCAGGTACTAACTCCAAAATTGTTTCATCTTTTATGGTCATAGCACTCGTATTTTGTCGTGGGTTTGGCTCGGTTTGAGATGGCAATTTCCCTTATGTCTTTGAATAACTAACCGTAAGAGCAAGCTTACTTATTTGTTGATCTATTTCTTGGAAGTGTGCTTCAGCCTTTTGTTGGAATGTTTTGATGCTAACAGCTAACCTCTCTACTATGGTTTCAAAAGATGACTTTGGGGGTTGATACTGTTGAGGCGGAGGTGGCCTTGGTTGGTACGGTTGGTTGTTACATTGATTCGATCCATAACTTAGATTTGGATGGTTTCTCCACCCTACATTGTAAGTATTCGAATGTGGATCATAAAGCCTTTGAGGTGGGCCTCAAAAATTCTCAACGACATCTACTTGTGTTGTTGTATCCTCATGTAAAATCGAACAGAAGCTTGTTGGATGATCTGACATGGCACAAATCCCGCACAACCGAGCGGGTTCATTTTTTCTACAATCAATTTTTTAACTATATTAGTCAACTCGTCAATTTTATCTACTAAGGATGGAGTACTTAGCTCATGAACCCTTCTCATAGGTTCTATAGTTGGTCAATATTATTGAGAACTCGCAGTCATGGTCGAAATTAATTCCCTTTCTCTTTGAGGAGTCATGTTAACAAGTACCTCTCCATTAGCTGCATCAATCATCTTCATTTCCATAGGGAGTAACCCCTCATAGAAATATTGAATAAGTGATTATTCAGTTAGGTCATGTTTTGGGAAACTTGCACACAACTTCTTGTATCGCTCCCAGTAGTCATAAAGTGATTCTATTTCCTTTTGTTTTATTCAGACAAGATCTCTTCTTAATTCAGCTGCCTGAGCTGCTGCGAAGAACTTGTCAAGAAACAAATGAAACATATCAGACTATGTATTAATAGATCCTAAAGGTAAATAAAATAGTCATTGTCTAGCAGAGTCAGCTAACAAAAAAAGAAAAGCTCGAAGTTTAATTTGATCCTTAATTACTCCCTGAGGTTTCATGCCTAAACAAACCATGTGGAACTCCTTAAGATAAGTGTGGAGGTTCTCGTTTTTCAAACCATGAAAAGTGGGCAATAAATGAATTAAGCCCGACTTTAATTCAAATGATGTTCCTCTTGTTGAATAAGTTATACACAACGGTTGTTGCTCATCCAGTGCCGCAGCAAGTTATCGAACGGTTTGATTCGCCATTTCTTCTAGTTCACTGAGTATATTGTCTATTACTTCTATGTAAGATAGTGTTTCTTATTTGCCCTCTCTCACATGTGGTTGTTTTCTGCTTCAAGTAGCTTCTTTTCGTAGCGTTTGAGCTAATTTCTCGATTTTCAGTTCAAACTGTAAGGTTTCCTGTTCTGACCTAGTCATAAGTAAAATAAATAAAAATTAGAATAATTTTTAGTCCCCGGCAACGGCGCCAAAATTTGATGGGCGTTGAAACCATAAAATATAATTTCCTACGCTCTAATTTAATTAAATAATAGTATAGAGTAGTAGGGTCAATCCCACAGACACTGAGATTCCTAATTTCTTATTTACATGACTAGATTTCTGAGTCTAGGCAACTGTCGTACCCCCGACTGTGCGTGCAGAGTGTAAAATAAATAAAATGAGGGAGTTTAGTTTATAAAGAAAATAAATTAAACAACTATAAAATAAAATAATAACATAATTATGATTGAAAAATAAAGTTAAGGAAATTAAATCAAATTGGTAAATCAATATGTGAATGCTTAGCCTCAACCTCAGTACACTCCGAAATCAAACCAATCCTTAAAAGTAGATTTCCTTTCCAAACAATAAGTTGGTTATAACAATTAAGGATGCCCTGACCGCCAATTTTTCCTTGTGTAGTTGGTTCCGGTATGACCTGCAAACCAACCATTACTGATTATCTAACCACGTAACGCATGTCTGCAATTTAAGACCCCGGCAACTTTACGATCTAGAAAAGTCTAACTCGAATTAATGGCCTCAACCGCGTGGGTCATTTAAATTCGATCACTATCTCCCTTGACGGAATCCAACTAGCTTTTTCCAATTGAACACGCCAATTTGTTCGCGAGAATTCGAACTTGGCAGACAACCATCTCGTTTTCCCAACTGTACGCCAAACAATTCCAACCTAACGCGTGCTTTTTGAATTGAAATTGAATTAACTTTAAGGGATGATTGTGATATCTCATATATTGGAGAAATAGCGAATATCGTGTTGAAAAGGTTTTTAGTTTAGGTTCATACCTCACGATTTTTTTTCAGAATGACAATCGGGCTAAAGCTAAAAGGAAATTAGTTGAGCATTAGTTGAGCATGAAATTAATCATACTTAATTGGGATTTAAAAGTGGATTTGAATGGAATGGTGATAGGTGAAAAGGAGGAAGGGCTTACAAAGTAGTGAAACCAAAAGCAAGAAAATGAAATGAAATGGCAAAATGGTTTTCCTATTGCTACATACAAATGGAAAAAGATGAGAGAAAACAAATTATATTTTATTCAATCTCAATTGTTTCTCAAAGCCACCATACAAGGTATTATATACATTTCATATGCTAAATTTAGCTTAATTCATCTAACAACCAACCATATAAAATCAGATTTTATATCAAATCTTTTTTAAATCTAACTTTTACAAAGTTAAATAAAAAAAAAATCTAATTAGACATAAATTTCTCAAAATTTTCAATTCAGCCCCCTTTGATTGCTTGTGTTTCAATTTAGCTCGATTTGTTTGCTAACTCGAATTTTGATACTCCAACTACGTACTTGATAAAATCAAACAAAAATCACACTCAATAGCAAAAATTAACGAAATTGAGTGCGTTAAACATAAAAATTCAACTTTCCATGAGATTTAATGTTTCCATGGACTTTATTGATAGGTTACCCAAATCTTGGGGTAAATCTATTTTTTTAGTCGTGGTGCACCAATTTTCAAAGTATTCCCATTTCCTTCTAATTTCACACCATTATGCAATCGTTCCAACAGTGCAAGTATCTTTTGAATACATTGTTTGCTTACGTGGCTTACCTGAGACTCTTACTTATAATTTTACTAGTGCATTATTAAAGGAGGGTTTGGAGGAGGGGTAAGAAAATCTGAATTTTTCTTATCAAGAAATCAGAGAAAAATCCTATGCAAACTCTCACTCTGAATTCTTAGCCAAATGCTCAAATCAATTCTCCATTCTTACCACCCTGAGACAGATGGGCAGACAGAGGTAGTCAACCGTACTATGAAAATGTATCTTCAATGTTTTGTGGGAGATTTTTCAAAGGGATAGGTGGCATGGTACCGTGGGCTGAATATTTTTATAACACTTTTTTCCACACAAAAAACTTCCAAGTTATCCATGGTCGTGATCCATATCATTTGTTGTCTTATGAGGCAACATATTCATTTTTCCCATGTTGTCAACACCCCCATCCCAAATTCATTTTTCCCGATTTCTCTCCCTCCATAAAATAAAAACATTTATGGTGCCTGAGAACTGCAAAAACCTTGCACTACTTTTAAATGAACTCCAAAGCAAGCTTCCTCTGCTTGTCCCATTTCTCACCAACGCTTTCGTCCCATTAAAATTTAAATATAGGAAAACCAGCCAGGGCATATTCACTTCATTTATAAAAGAAAAAGGATAAATCACATTCAATAGCAGAAACATCGTATAGCGGAATGTGAAATAATGAATTCAAAAGCTTTGCAGACTTCTGCTCATGTACAATATGTATATATTTGACAGCTATTTTACCATGGTCAAAATTTGTAGTTATAACCCCCTACTGCTAAACTAAATTCAAAATATTTATCTATTAATTTGTCAGAGGAGGCTTACTTCTATTCCACTCCCATATAACTTTGTATTGGCATACCGAATCTTCATCCTTCAGACCGTCATCATCCTCGGGTAGAAACACCCTTCTAAAGACGGCAATCTGTGAAGCAAATCCAGGTTCCAGATCAACAGCACCACCAACCCCACTGAATTCAACCCTATACATGTGTCTAACAGCTAATTCAGATGCCCAATGTTGAAACTGCTCTCTTGTCCACTCAAACTTGTGGTCATGGTTGCGAAATTTACATGATTGTGACTGAATCTTCTCCTCCGGATCATCTTCATGGCTTGTTAGATTGGATTTCTGGAGTACAACATTGTACTCATAGTTGGGAGTCGAAACAATAAGAATCCTTGGACGAAAAGAACTGAGCACAATATCACCAAACAGACTGGCCTGCTCCTCCTCCATATGTTCAATCACCTATTTATTTTAAAAATGTAAGCTGCAATCAAGAACAATAGAAAGCAAACTGCATTCTTTTTATTGTTAACATCAACATGATATGATTAGCTTTCAACACTAAAGTAGAAAATATACCCCGGATGCTGCTCAGACTCCTTTTTCAATCAGCCCAATAGAAAACCTTGGATAAGTTACAAATTTTCATTTTTCATAAAATCTATTATTCTTTTAAACCCAAGAAGTTGGAACTAGTGGCCATTCCGTTTGTATTCAAGGATCACATAAGCAGTGGTGCTGCACCAATCTTATACACCAAACATTAGGACCTAAGGATTTGGTCCCAGTACACCCATGACTTATGATTAATTGCAGGGGCCAAAGAGCTTCAATATATAAGCAAATGTTCATGTAAACATGCATATATCTCTTCATATATAAAATAATAGAAATATATCACAAGTAAATATACATAAATATATATAGGTTATGAAATTTTCTGAATAGTCCTATCAAGAAAAACCTACGGTCAACTTTTCAAAAGTTAGGCACAACCAATAATATGGCACAACAAGAAGAATTATTTAAGGTTTCCTATAAATATCCTCATCCTGAATTTCAAATATCTCTATTACTTGATGGAACCACTTTTAAGAAATCAGCAATCAAATTTACACTCTGTGCTTTCCATAGTCTATTACTTGGGTTTTTCGGCAACAATGAAAGAGAATACTTTCTAGAGTCAGTTCATTACTTGGTCTTCTGACAACAATGTAAGGGAATACGTAGACAATGGCACAATGATTTCTTTTCATTCCTTTCCTTTGGCCAATTTAAGTATCATGTCCCATTGGTATTCATCTTCCCAACAAGTATCCACATTTATGGTGTTCAATATCTATTTCAAACATTTTTAAAGCTCTTCACCATTTAATATGTTGTTCTACTAGTGTTGCCAAGTCTTGTGCACTCTAGGCACTAAACCATTATATTGCTTGAGGCATAAGGCATAAAGAATTGTTACCCTAAGTAAGACACTGTCTATGTATGTATTCTAATATATGTCTATGTAGATAAAATATAAGATTACAAGAAATAATTTTGATAACAACTCAAAGCAACAGTCCAATTTATCCTAAAATATGCAAAAAAAAAAAAAAAAAAAAATCTTTTGTTGGGTAATATGCATGATTTGTTCATGGTCCCCCCGGTTGTTGGATACTCAAATATAGAGTTTGGAATCCCCCTTTTTTACTATTTAAGGTAGAATTAACGAAAGAAGATACTAAAAAGATAGTCAATCAGACAGATTTTTGCAACCAACGCCTGACATAAAAGCAAGCCTAAATGCACCAAGCGTGCACCCAATCAAATGTACCCTATCCGAAACAGAATGAGACACTTTCGTTGTCTACCAAGGCACAACACCTAGGTATATATATTAACAACACTACAAGTCTACATAACCTAACATAGTCAAAATTTAAGAGCAATAAATAAAACTAAGAAAATATATTATGAACTCCAGAATTTCTTGTTATAGGTAAGACGTATGTTTTAGTCAATCTTGTTCGTACAGAACAAATATGTGAAATGGGTAATGCAGTGACACGGCTGACAATATTAGCTTTTACATGGAAAATAAACCTATCAAATCTGACAAGAAGTAAAATACATCTAACCAATCCAAATCCAAACTTGATCAGTAAAATAAATCTAACCAATCCAAATCCAAACTTGATCCAACTTGATTTAACCCAAAAAAATCAACGTCTGAAATCAATAGAACTCATATCACCCAAAAAATTAACTCAAATTTGCACAAACTTAAAATAAGAATAATTTGATTTTTACAGAACATTAATTTCACAAAAATAAGAAATATAACATAAATTATTAATCTATTTTTATTTTATGATTAAATAAAAATAATAAATATAAAAATATTGTTACTCTAATTTTATAACTCTAAATTATCTTTTAAAGTACTTTTTCTTTACTACAATTTTGTATAATCTGAATAATTTTATTTTTAATTATGATAAAACAGAATAGAAACAAATTACTTCTACTATTATAAAAAGATTTAATTTTTATGTTTATTATAAATATCTTTTTTTTTTCTCTTATTTTCACTTTGCAAACTAATTAAATAGAACAATAATAATCATTCTAAAACAAAAATAATTGAAAACAGTTCGATAAACTAATTCTGATGCTTTTAGACATTCTATTTTAAACTTCATAAGAAAATGCTACTTTCTAAAATAGCTAAAAAAGAACAATCTAAAATCAAGTGAAAGATAGATTATAAACACAGTCACACCTACTAACACGTAACCAAAATGTTCTAAGATTTCAAATTACAAATCCACATAAATTTGAATATTGTTTTTGACTTGTTAGGTAATAATTCATTCTCATAATATCACCACAGAATTTCTTATCATAAACAGTCATGGATCCATATGGCCTATTGGCAATTAATACATTACATATATGGCTCATGGTTGATTGCAATCTGCTAGATTGGATTGACTTCAGAAAAAAGTTGACTTTGAGACTTTTGAAATTGAAATCTTTTAGTATAGAATCTGAAATTGAGATGACTCTGGAATTTGATTAAAAGTGAAGTAGTGAACCAATGATTACATATAATTTAACGTCAAGAAAAAACACTTCAGTTTAGTAAAAAAGTAAAATCACATTCTTTTTCATCTATATATAAAATTAACTTCAATTGAAAGCACACAAATATTCTATTTATTTTTAATATTTTATTTTTTATCTTCCAATAAAATTATAATAAAATATTACTCGATCAAAAATTCCATTTAAAATTGAGCCTAATTTGGGCTTAAAAAATAAATAGATTGAACTCAAATGGGCAAACCCATTTTCAAAATGACCTGAATCAGAAATAACTCATACCTAACCCTCGAACTAACCTGATCCAAAATCCAAACCCCCCAGACTTGTCCAGTGACAGGTCCAATGGAAAGTATATTCCAAACACTAGGCTAGGAAGAAGAATTGAACATATGTAGGTGAGCTTAAGCTTTTTACAAAGATATTAACACATAACAAATGGTTAGTGCAACCACAGTTTCTTAAAAACACAATCAGCAATTAGCAGTATAGCATTAATTACCAGTGTCTTTGCATGCAAAGGTTCACTAAAAGGGTTAGTTCTAAATACCTCTAAGCATGTGGCAAGATCAAATCCACACAACCGAGAATCAAAATCTGTAATAGAGCCATCAAAAAGAATGGCAGATTTTATACTCCTACAAGGTGCATCAAAATCCGACTTCATGACTAGTTTTGAATGAAGAACCTGTGTAATAAAGACATCAAAGATACTTAGCCACATTTTAACTTGCGAGAGAATAATATAGCACACTGATGATTTAAAATCCTTATCTGCACATTTATGATATGCAACAATGGAATAATTTATTTTATTCATGTCTTTCAGATAATGCTCAAAGAGACCTCAAATTCATTTGGCCATATGTAAAACCAAAATACACTGGAACACACCTTTGCTGCACGACTGAGGCTCTTTTGTGAAATATCAACTCCGGCAATTGTTTCCAAAGAAGTTGGATACTCCAACAAAGACTCCAGTAAACTACCAGAGCCACATCCAAAATCAACCTGCAACAGAACATAGCATGATGTCAAGCTGAACTTGTCATTATCAACGCTGCAAAAACGAGGAAACAAGATAAATACCAAAGAAGTAGCACAAAATTCTTGAATGTGTTGCACTGCATATTCGACACGTTGCTTGGAAAGTGGTGGGTTGAAAAGTGCCTGCTCCATTCTGTCTTCCGGGGGTTCTGTCACCTGTAACAAGATGATCGAGTACTCCAAGCAGCAAGCTTATGCAAAGAAAACCATGTATAGCCATTTAGATCTCTCAACCATTTTAAAGAAAAATGCCATTAAAAGAATTATAAAAGCTCCATTTATTGCTAATAATATTAGTTGCCGCGTTAAAGCTTCAAGTGATTATAGATTACAAATATAGTTGCTATTGTACATACAACTGAAATTAATGCAGCGCAAATTAATTGACATTAGCATTACCACGTGAAGTGTCTCATGCACAAAATATATTTTGTTTCCCTGCTCACTGAAAACAACTTTTAATCTAAGTGATACGTTTTTTCAACACACAACACGGATTTAGACACTGCCAAAGCATTGCAGGCAATCCACATCCCTAATCAACACAAGGAAATTTATCAACTATTATTTAGCATTTAAATAATGTATTTACTCACGTGAAGTTAAGAATGCAAGAGCATTTGCCAAATCCTTAGCTGCAGCCAAAACCAAATCTTCAGGAGGCAACTCTGTATAGAAACAAGCAGACTGGCCAACAGACATCTGGGAGACAACAGCTTCAAGACAGGGAATTACCGCTCCAGTCCCCATCTCAAACTCAAACTCCTCGATACTTTCAAGAAGCTCCTTCTGAAGTTCACCTTTTGTCACTAAAGATACAGAATAACATACGCACAAAAGGGATCCATTAGATGGACACAGACCAGAATCTGTACCTTCTATATTTATATAACTCGCATCATTTTCCACCACACCATTCAATTCAGGTTCTTTCCCTCCCAAAGTTTCATTATGCTGACAGTTACAAACAGATAGGCATTTTACAACTTCCTTGAAAAAGATTTGTCGATAAAACTTAATATCAAAGACATTGGCTACTTGTTTTTCTTTCTCCAAAGACATATCCATGTCCTTTAAATATACATTCAACCATGATAAAACTTTTAAGGAAGCACTCTGAACAGCATCATTTTGCTTCTTATACAAAACATTGGGTGCACACTCCAAAATCAAATCTTGACACTTTGAGTATATTTTTACTTCACAAGTAAAACTGCTTCCCGATACCACCAATTTTGGGTCAACATCAGCAGATTCATTTTCATTGGCATACTCTCTCTCTTGCTCAGCTGATTCTGAAACCTCAGGTTTATTGTTTGATCTTGACAACTCCAATGATACTTTTAAAGGAATACTTGAGACACAAAAAACAGGTTCTAATAGCCGGTACTGGCGACAGAATGAACTGAGAATTTCTCTCGGGAAGGAACCCTTCCAGTTTGTCTTTGTAGTAAACGTCAGGGGCAACTCAGCTGCAAGTATTGCCTCTCTGGACAACTTGTAAACTCCGCTTGGTATTTTACTTATAAGCATCCTGCACAAGTCCAGCCAAAAAAAATATACAGCGAATAGTGACGAACTCAACAGATGCATCATACAAGAATACCACTAAAGGCAGATAACTGATTGAATAAGCAGCCAAATTGCAGAAAATTAAGGTGGTTTGGCCTGATTATCAAGGGCTTGGCTCGCACATCTAGAGAGAACCCCCCTCAGTCCCACTTCTTCCAACAACTTGACAGTTCATCACCGGTCAGTGAAGCATTCATTGTGCCTTACTAAGCAACTGAGTTAATGAAAAGCTTTCCAGGGCAATTGATACCTTACTCCTTGGTTTTCAATGAAATTAAAATACTTGGAATTTTTTGCCACAACACGAGCAAAATAAAGTGGTTTGAGGAAATGTAGACTGAAATTCCATTTGTATATCTAGGTATTAATGATTTTGGAAATTTTTTAACGGAGTTTATTATTAGAGCCAGCGGCTGGTGCTGTCTATAAATTCCGAAGTTAATCTCTAGGCTCTAATTAGTTTTTATTTCATATTTCCTTGTTTGGGTAGTTTCTATGTTTAAATAAATAGATTAGGAAGGCCGTTCCTAAAATTTCTCTAGATCTATTTTTTCCTTGATTTGAGGGATTAGTTTGCTGCTAAAATTGAGGATCATACCTGTTGTCATATTTCTCCTATATATTCAAGCAGCCTTGTTTTATGAAAATGCAGAGCTTTGCTATTTGAAATTCTTCACTTCCTTTCTTAGGTCAGTGCATTGAGGTAGTATTGTGCTTACAGTTGCATAAGCTAGAAAGAAGAAATGGGAAGACCTAAACGTAGCTGTAACTATCAAAATTTCCTATGGTTTGATCTTGAATTCTATCCAGAAAGCACTCCAAAAAAGATAAGAATCAGCTTGATTGCCCTTAAAATTCAAACATATCAAGGTAAGACATACTAACAGTCTTCTCAGCTGAGGTCATTAGCAGCCAGGGGTTTCAGAAGCCCTGTGTGCTAATTTGAACCCCCAACATAGAAAAAAGCCTTTAACAGATGAAATAGTTTCAAAAGAAAGTGTGTATGCAAATGAAGAAGAAACCTGTAATAAGATTGCAAGGTGACATCTTCATGGAAAATATCTTGGCCTTTCCAAGTGTAACCAATGGATGCCAAAATTGAATCCCCATATATATCTTGACCACAAAGAGAGCTGGCCCTTGCATTCAAAGGTCCTCCAAACGGAACAACTTTAGCATTTAAAAGATCAGATGACATATCTAGAGGATATGACTTGGGAGCAGCAAAGTAAAATCTTGTTTCAGATGAAGCTTTACCAATAGTCCTGTTGAGAAATAAAGACAGTTAGTTCCTTACAGAGGACAGATAATCTTAAGGACCATACTTCACACATAGAATTGCCATTTCAGGCATCATCAGTCATATAACAGTTTCAACATACCTCGAGATCAAAACCATGTTGGCATCTGATAATCCAAGTATTTGTGCAATAACATCAAGGTAATAACCTGTTGATGATATATTAATAATCACCGGTTCAACAGCCTTTTCAGGTGAACATGGTATGTATATGGCCATAGTTGTAATGCTTTCAGCAACATCAGACTGTTGAGATATTGATGATTCTATGACATTAGGAGGATAAGGATCTTTCCTCCAAATCGAAAAATGTCCCTCAGCACCAACAACCAACTCTGGTAATCCTGCAGCAGCTCTCATAATATATGATAAGACCAAGAGAGGATGAGACTCCACAGTAGGATTAATTATTTTGCACAGATTATTAAGTTTTCCGTCACATATAGCAATAACAGAAGCAGGAACTGAAGCATTAAGATCACCAACTCTGCGTAAAGCTGCTTTGAAGTGACTGCTCAAAGGATGAAGAGCTGAAAGGAACTTATTCAATGATTGAAAAAAAATAAAGATAGAAAAGATCAGAATGAAATTTTATTTAACTTAAAGAAATAAAACTATTCCCTGACAATATAAAAAAAATAGATAAAATTAACATAAATGCATGATAAAGAGATGAAAACTTCATAAATGAGTAAATAAAGCAGAGTCAAGAAAAGCTGGCCATTGCAACTACATATTTTGTGCCTGGAGAGAGGACCAGCAGAAAAGGAGGCGAAGAGAAAAACAACTCTATTGAACTCACTTAGTAAAGATGAGTCAGGAAGCAAATGCATTCGCTAAAATTAAATAAATAAATAAATTTCACACTAGCTCGTTAAAATTGGGATAAAGTCGGGAAAAGTTATCTTACCCAAGCTCCCTGCAAGCAGAAGTATGATAAATACTATATACTGTTATCTACAGTCCTTTCTCCTATTCTAGTAGAAAGTTGTACAGTTCAATGCAAACTGATTATTTCTTGATGTACAGTGAAACAAGAACAAAAGTCCAGATAATTCCATGTTTACATGTGTCATGGTTATTGGTTGTGTATAGTTTGAGAAAGAAAAAATAGAAGCAGCATATACATGCATACAGACACACAACCCCCTACTAATGCACTTGGAAATGCACAAACCCACTCCAACACACCGAACAAAAAAATAGTCCACCAACCTCATTCGAGAATATATATTTAACACGAGCTATCAACTCTCTCCATGCTTGCTCTGCAGTGGGACTATCAACAGAAAGATTGATGCCAAGCTGAAATTTAAAAAAAGAAAAAAAAAATAAGAAATATAAGAAGATGAAAATAAGAAGTGACACTTCAAATTGAAGATTGCTTGGAAAATATGAGAAATTAACTAATAATTTGCTCTTATGAGTGAAAACAAGCTTAAAAAATTATTCTTCACTATACACAAATGATAGAACTGCTAAAGCTTGAAATAAAATATGATCATGTCAAATTCATAAGTTTAGTTTAAGTTTTATGCAAACAAAAACGATCACAATTCAGTTCACACTATTCATTTCTGGTAAGACGAATAAAACATGTTACATCCACATAGACTTATATATCCCAAAGTTATTATAAACTCAAAAATACAGTTCAATGAACAAGGGTCTCAGTACAACAATCTGTAAAATACCCTGACATTGTACCTTGATGGTAGCCCCGAGAAAATAGCTTAACAATTAACAATTTATAAGATCGTGCAGAAATGTACAGGAATATGCATGAGTTAAATGCCAGCTCCAAAAGCTATGGCAGTTGATACCAGATTACTAAGAAATTGAGATACTCAATCAGTTTCTATGTTCCTTGCATAAAATTTGGTTAAAAGCTTCCAAAGAGCAAAGTCAAACTTGAGTAATAACAAATACCTGTATCACTGGGAAAAAGCTTTGAGATATTTATTTGAAAATGAAAGCGTATCTAGATGAGGAGGATGAAGAAATTTGAAATATTATCATCAAAGAAAGCAGATAATAAATTAAAGCTTAATAGGATGACAACAGGATAGCAACCTCTAACGAAAAAAGACTCAGAAAGGGAATCAGACCTGAAGGGACATATTCAGTATTAAAAGAGAATATTGCATCCCCTAACAATCATTTACATGGTTATAAACTGACAATGGCATTAACCTAATTAATTTTAAATATCTGTGCAACATAAAATTTAGACAGAATTAACAAGTAGATGGTCCAACATAAAAGGTGCATCAACTGCCATTGTCTTTTGAGTTACATCTGGAAGAATTTGTAAACATCAGAAAATTCTGAAATGATAAGGATCCTGCCTTATGTTTGAATACCTAACTGTTCACTTTTAAACTTCAAGCGCTGAAATAAAAAATTGACGATAGTTCAAGTAAAAAAAACTATATATATATATATATATATATATATATATATATATATTTCTGAATTTAACTCAATTTATCCTCAAAAACTTTTCGTCAAGAAAAGCTTACTTCAAACTAATGGCTTCCAAGATACAACCTTGTAACCCCAGCAACAAACCAAGGAACACCTATTCAATAGTTGCAAATGGCATAATGAACGCTCTTTATTTTTTATCGAATTTCACTATATATTCCACAAAATATCACCAAAACTCACAATAAAGCAATCGATGCAGCTACTGGCACGTCTATCAACCTGGAATTATAAGGAAATCAGTATGCTGAGTAAGATGATTAAAACCTTTTCCAAGGCAATCTGAGCAGCAGACTGCTCAGCATCTTTCTTCTTCTTAAAGGACCCAGACACAACAGTAAAATCTGGAAGGTCCAAGCTACAGCGATAAAGGCAGGGCCCCTTCTGAAGGATAGCCAATCCTGGGCATCCATTTTGAGTAGGTTCCTCTACTTCCTCTACCGTATAATACGCTTTGCTTCCAAACTTCTGGTGTATAATAGCTTTAGGCGTAAGCGTGGGCTTTCTTATTGCCTGTACCAATGATCCTCCAGTTTCCATGTGACCTCCAGATGTTTGAATAAATTAATCTGGAAAAAAAATTAAAAAGTTCAGGAAATGGTAATTTATCACGTATACAAAGAAAATGGGAAGAACAACAACTCAATAAGAGTTGCATTTCACCAATAGCACAAACAAAACCCTAAACCCTAAAACGAAAAACAAAGAAGAAAAAACTAAACACATTCTACAATCAATTGAAAAAATAATAGAAAATGAAAACATAGAAAAGAAAGAAAGACCTGTTAATTTCTTAAAATGTGGAAGATTGAAATCAATCGTCTTAAGGATATGAAGTTAATTCCTACTCAAGAATCAATGTTGTGAGAATAATGAACAAGATATGAGAAGAAGAGATAAGATAGACAGAAAAGGGATGGGCTTGGCCATGCAAAGAAGAGAGAAGACAGGGAGTCCTTGAAAGGAAGATGACGGAGAAGGGAAATTACTTTGAAACAAATTAGTAGACCCATTTATCTTTCTTTTTTTTTTAGTACTTTAATCTGTATAATAATAACTTGTTGGAGAAGTTCGGTTCTAAATTCATATACAATTCCTACATTTTGAAATTTAGTTTTCAATTTTTTTATTTTGGGTTCGAATTTCATTCTACATAAATATTTTTGAATACTTTTTGTTGGTAGCTAATAAAATAATAATACTACATCAAATTAAAGTGAATAAAAAATATTTAAAAGCTTTGTATTTAACTATAAAATCAGCAACTTGATTACACTTTTTAGACACATATTTTATCACCCAATGATTTCTACTTTATAGCATTTGTTGAATTTGTCGAAACAAAGTTAAATTTAAGGATATAGAGTAACCTTTTTAAATAGTTTTGACTACCTCTAAGTAATCTCTTTAAATCAAAGTCCTATCATGCATTTTTTTATAACAAAAATAAATTATCCCATATGCCACATAACTCAGCATAAAAAATTAAGCAATCACCCAAATTATTGTTAAACCCAACAATCTACTCCACAGACTAATCTCACACTACATCGCCAATAGAGGCTAACCCTATACTCACATTCCTTGCCCCATCAGTATGTAGATAAACAAAGTTACTTGATAATGATAGAATATTTTTTATCTATAATTTACTTAATATAAAATTTTCAAAAAAAAAAATATTGAATAAGATAAAGTATTAAAATATTAATGATTTTATTTTATTAAAAATTAAATAAATTACTTTTTTTAAATTGAAATATTCAAATTATAATATTTATATTTTATCCAAAATTATTCAAAATAATATAAAATATTATATTAATAAGATTAAAATTGAAAATAAATAATTTTTTAAAAATAAATATTTATTTTTATCAAACAATAAAATTATATTCCGTACTTATATTTACTAATTTACCAAATAATTTTTTATTATAAATTTATCACTTATAAAATTTAATATTAAAAATTCAACACTTAAATTTTCAATTTATTGAACATACCATTCATTTTTACGAGATATGAACTTATTTGAAAATTTTAAATTCAATTACAAATTAAATTTTAAAATTCGTTTTATGGATTAAATTGTAATAACATTTTTTCATGTGGTAAACTAGTATGGTGTGTCTTGTATTATTGTTATTGTTGTTATTGTTGTTGCTATTGTTGTTTTCGTTCATCGTAATCGTTGTTATGTATTATTTGTAGAGATATATATTAGGAAAATAATAGAAACTCTAATTTTGAATTCAAGTTTGGTGAATTTTATTTTCACCAATCAAACTCATAATTACCAAAACTCTTAATATGTTTAAACTCATTTTATTTTCTTCACCTTTTCTTGTCCCAACATTCCATCGTCCCACCGGCTCCATCATCCTTAGCCCATTACTCCTATTATGCCAATTACCAGTTGTTGCCTTGCATCGCCACTTTCGTCCCAGCCTTTTCATGTCCCTGTTTTTCTCCTGGCCTCACCTACGCTCAACGTCGCTGTAGCACCGTACCAGGACACCTTCCATCGTCCGGCTTCCAGCCCTGTTTTGCTGCACCAGGCTGCTTGTCGCTAACCCAGCTCCCTAGCCTTTGCATAGTGTAATCGCCCTTTAGTTGCCCGACTTCTCTTTTCTTCACCATATACAGAGCTGTTGTTTTCACCGGCCATAACAACTCCATGCAGCTTTCTAAGCTAGTGGCAGACTGGAGTTTAATGAAAGGTTCGAATCTTTAACCCATGGTAAATAATTTTTGGACGTGTTTTTTTGTGGAAAAAGTTGTGAGATGGGGTTTTGGTTTTAATATGTTGTGGAAAAAGTTGTGACATGTCAAGTTCTTTATGGTTTTGGATGTTTATAATTGGGTCCTCTAAGTTAATTTTTCAATATTGATAATTTTCTCCTTAAATCACTCATGATTTATTTTTTGTAAGAAAATATAATATCGTATGTAGTATTAATATGTTAATAACAATAATAATGCAATACAATGCAATAGCAATAACACAACAAAATACCTATAATCAGACAGAGTTGAAAATTAGAAGAAGAATTTTGTTGAGGCCTGTATGAACAGTTTTCTTAAGACAAATTCGACACCTCATCGGTACTTTAAGTAACATTGGACGTTTGTCTCCTAAGATACAACAACAAACAATCATAGTAGTAGCACAACAACAGTGATCAATCAAACACAATCTTGTTTTTCTCTATCACCGGGAGGAAGGAATTTAGAAGGAATTTTTATATTGATGGTTTTTGATGTCGTGTTTCGGAAGTCTCCTAACTTAACTTTATATAAAGGAGAGGAAATGAATGAAGAGATTTAGACCGATTCATGAAGAGTTTTGTTGAAAAGTTAATAGATATAAGTGAATAGACACAATGAATGAAAAGATACAATATTAAACCAAAATCAATGAATCTGTTCACCAAAAGATACAATTGTTCAAAACATACAACTGTTTATCAAGAGACGAAACTATTGTTTAATTTGAGCATCAATTTATCATTCACCACTCAACAATTTTGAGCATATTATATAGAATATTAATCCATAATTTATTATTCAAACCTTCAATTTTATCAATAAAATAATATTCGTCAAAGTTCCAAAAATCCATTATTTTCCAACATTTTCAGATAGGTAAAACGTGATCTATATGTTGTCTGATCTTGATTGATTAAATTGCATTTATCACGTAATAGAGAATTGTCATTGTTTGATTAAATTGCATTTATCACACTCATGTCACGTTGAGGTACTGCAGAAGAAAAAACTGCAAAATCCGATCCAGTTTTTTAAGGAAAATGACTTGACAAATTGTTACTAATATTTTTAAGGAAAATGTTTCATGGATTTATTTTTGTTAAGTTTGAATTGTTTAATTGTGATTTTTAATTACTTTTATATCAACTATCATATTTAGTAAAATTAGAAACTCCAAATCACTACTAACTTGTGAAAAGCTCAGTGTTCAAGAGCAAGTTATAAATAGCTCGTAAGTTCATTATCGAGTAGCATCGTCGTGAAGAATCTTCACACAATTTTTTTTTTAATATTCTCCTTTTAAATGAATTGTGTAGTTTCACATGTA
Organism: Gossypium anomalum; assembly: GCA_025698475.1. Lineage (NCBI taxonomy): Eukaryota > Viridiplantae > Streptophyta > Magnoliopsida > Malvales > Malvaceae > Gossypium > Gossypium anomalum. The sequence continues at coordinate 60,127,515 of CM046961.1, forward strand.
CTTAGGACATATTGTCTTATCAGGACTTTTTATCTATAGTTGATATGTGTTCAATTTTGCTTTAATTATAGATTTGATAAGTTTTTTTTTTATATAAAAGCTTTGTATAACTTGATTTTTAAATGTTATAATTTTTATGTTTCAATGTGTGTAATTGAATCTTTGATCGAGTGGGTCACTCCAACGACTACTGTGACACTCTGAATTCGACCGAATTTCTAGGCCAAGTTTCGAGGTGTTACAAATTTAGTCCATCTATTTTTCAAATTTAAAAATTCAAATCCAGTTGCTACCACCATTAATTTTTTTATTAAATTCATTGGTGTAACCTTTTGAAATTGAAAAAAAAAATTATATTCACTTAATCATGTTACAATAAAAGCAATATTAAAAATATTGATATGGGTTTTTTAAATGAAAATTACATATTCAAACTCGTCATGATAAATATTTTTTTATTGGAATAGTGTTATTAAGAAAAATTGACATCATCATTTTGATTAAAATAATTAATAAGATTAACTACACCTAGACACACAATAGTTCACTTTTGTTTTTTCATCTCAACTATTCTCTCCTTTCGATTTTTATTCTCCTCATTTAGCCACCATTCTTTCACTTTTTGTCACCTAAAACACCACTATTGGCCACCATTCATCATTGAACTACCACCTCTACTCCACTAAATCCTCCACTTCTTCCACTCCTCACAACCGCTGCACCACCGTCGAACCTCCACTTCCATTGTACCGCTACACTACCACTGCTGTTAGTCACCATTTCTCTACGTTTCTGTTCCTCTTTTCATTCCGTTGTTCGTAATTGAATTCTCATTCATTTTAACACCTATATTTTGATTAGAAAGGAATTATTGACATTCTTTTACTAATCCACTTTCTTTTTATTTTTATTGTATTTTGTTAGTCATCATTCCTCCTCCTTAACCGAATCACCATGGAAATCATGAACTCTCATATTTCTCAATATAACGTAAGTAATTGGAAAATTCTCCGATCTCAATCTTTTCCTTTCCATCTCTTTAAGTCGATTCTAACATTAATTTTTGCACACTCGTGAAGAGTTCCATTCTAAATCGCTCAGATCTGTATCCTTACTATAGGGAGCGTACGTTTACTTGAACAATTGATTAAGTAAGATTTCTCGTTTGATCTGCAATATGAGATCTACATGAAATGTCTTATTAATTTAACACATGGTATTGGTTTTATCAAATCTAAAGGATTAGAAATGGAATCAATGTAGACAGAGTTACTAATCAAGGTATGTGTCTAACCTAATAATACAATATTGTATAATTAATTGGTAAACAACATTTAATGTTGATTTATATTATTAACACTCTAAAAATATGACTATACATGAATACATTAAATATTCAAAATGGATGATAAATCCTTTGAAAGGATGATACCCAAGTATTCATAATTGTTAAAATCTGTAATATGTTGGCTATGTTTGTGTGATATATTATTGGATGAAATATTACGTAAACGTTCCAATACTCATGTCATGTGATTTTACGATAATGTCTGAATAAGTGAAAATTTGACATCATGATAAATCATGAATATTGTGTTTTGTTTGATAAGCATGAAAATAAGCATGCCCATTGTATCTTCTATTAATAAAGATTCTGATTTGCATGTTAAGCATTCCCACTGAAATTTCTGTATCTGTGTGTCATATCACATGTATGAGGTTGGGACAATATTGAAAGGAGGAATATTCTGGCAGTTTAATGATCTGCATATTCTAGTGGTTAAACCATATTTTTTTGGCAGCTTGTCTACAATATTTGGTGGCTTGTCCATATTATGGTGTGTTATTAGATGGATAAGTTCTAGGGAACTCTTTTATGGTGTGTAGCGGAGTTGGGTAGGAATATTTTCTAAAAAACCTTGCACTGATTTCTGAAAAGCTCTGCATTTACATCCCGATGCATACAATTATCTGTGATATTGTGTTGATCTATAAATTATGCTATGTTTATGAAATGCATGTCTTAAATTCTGTTGTTATTTAAGTTAGTACTCACACTAGACTTTAATAGCTCCCCCTTAGTTTCCTGAAATTTTAGATAATCCCAAGGTTAGACATGAATGCCGCTGATGGAGGAGTACTCGGATGAATTTCAAATAAACATTTTTGTAATACCCCAAAATATGAATGCTTGAGTGTTGGATTCTATCATAATTGAGTCTCTGTATCTGTGGTTCTGTACTCTGCTAATGTGATCGAGGTTAGGAGTTCGAGTCGTATTTTTAGAAGTTTTGCTATTTTATTCTAAGTAACCTCAAATCTTTGAACTTCGTAACTAAGTTTAATTCAGTGTAAACTTGTGTCAAGAATGAGCCTGTTGCTTCACCGGTTAAGTATCTGTATTTTGTTTGGTCCTGTGTTCGAGCCCTAGAGTATGTGATAGGAAACATTTTTGCTAAATGCTAGGAATCTGGTTGGTGGTAAACTTAATTTATTTTAAAACTTGGCTCTATTGATGTTATTGTCTTTTATTTTTCTTATTTTTCCCATTTTCTTTTCATTTTCTTTTGCTTGCTTCTATAAATCATTATTGGGTTAATTAGAAGTTCTTTGTTACTCATTACATCAATTGCACGGTTGTTGTGCGCGGATCTTATAGGAGACGTTCCTTCATCGCACTAGATCAGTTTTTCTCTTTTACGTGTAAGGTTTCGGAATACTTCTACGTTGGTCCTACTCCAAAACTATAATAGGTGCGTACAGAAAACTAGAGTTTTTAAAAATTTTGGACGCCAAAAAATATGGCTGTTGATGCCACACGGCCATGTGCCAAGCCGTGTGGTAGGCCGTGTGGTTGGTCGTCTAACTCACTGTCTTCCAAAAATGAACCACATGGGCAAGGGACATGGGCATGTGTCAAGGCCGTGTGTGGTCAGGTTAGTGTAGGTTTCACACAAGCCAAGGACACAGGCGTGTGTCTAGGCTGTGTAACTCACTAAGTACAAGATAGGAATCACACGAGTTAGGGTCACAGGCATGTGTCCAGGCCATGTGACTCACTGTTTTCAATTTTGGGCCACACGGGCTGACAACATGGGCGTATGTTAAACCATCTAGGACACACTTGTAGGTACATGGGCATGTGGCAGGCTGTGTGGGGTTATCCGGGCATATGGGCCAGATCCAAAATTTATTTCTAAGGCCGTAAGCGTTGCCTAATGTGAACGTCAGCTTTTCGTAGTGCACTGATGACTTGTATTAGACTGTATGTGTTATTATCTAATAAATCTAAAACTGAACTGGGAGTATATAAATGGATACTAAATATTATGACTGTTGATGACATTGATCTGTACCATCTGAATATGAATTGATCTGAATAGCTGCATGTACATTTTGACATCCGTGATTTACATTTGCATTAGGTGAGAATTGTGAAAAAGGAAGAAGTGATCTGTTCTAATTTAGCGGCTAGGCCATAATCTATATGTAATCTAGCACTTTAGTGCAACTTTGATCTGGCAGCCAGATTGTAATTACTTGAAGATGTTGAATCGACACTATATGGTGTGTAGGGCTAGAAGGGTTTTAAACTCCCCTATCGGTGTATTGGGGTGGTCGGAGATGGTGTGTAGCGGATGGGGGTAGGAATCACTATGTTTGTTTCTGATCTGTTCTATACCTGAACTGAACTCGTACTATTATTCAATTTATGTGTAACATTGTACTAGAAAGTCTCTGATTCTAAATAGAGTCTAAACTTAAGAATTTATCGATATACCGTGCTTCTAGTTAAATCTATATTGGATATATATATATATATATATATATATATATATATATATATATATATCGAGTTCTCTACTCATTTCTTTGATAACTAAATTTCAGGTAACTCATAGTCCTGATTGGGCCAATGTTGTGGGAGCTCGGACAACCTACTTAATCATCTCTCTTATCTATATTAATTAGTAGTTCAGTAGTCTTTTATATTATGGCTTTCCAAGATTTTTGGTTTTCAACTGAAGTTTATGGTTGTTCAATTTGTTAGACGGTTTTAACTATGTTATATAAGTCGGTTTTCTTAGTAACATTGGTGTAACTCCTTGAACTTGGCCTTGACGCCCAGGCCGAGTTTAGGGTGTCACAATTTTATACTGTCATTTTGGCATTTGGACTATTGTTTTATTATTTTTCAAACTGTGGCATTGGACATTACTTTGGGAACTTTTGGTTAATTTCTACATGACTTAAGTCGAAAAGAATTTTTACAATAATTCATAATTTTGATGCAAAAAATTGATTTTCCAACAAAAATACTATTTCCATAAAAATGACTCTATTTTCAACTAAAAATTACTTTTTTACAAGACTTGAATTTATTTTATCCAAATAGGCAATGTTTTATTGGGATAAACTAAATAATGACTTTTTAGCAAAAAGCATAATTTTTATCAAATTCCGCTGCGATATTTTGAAATCAAGACATTTTCTTCAAATGTTCAAATATAGTCTTTTTCTAAAATATTCAATTTTTGGTCTTATAACTCCAAAGTAGTTAAACAAGATTATTCTTAGTTTCCTTAAATAAATAAAAAATATTATGATTTCTAAGAAAGAATTAAATCATTTTTTCGTGCCAACTTAATGGCCAATGTAATCTTCGAGATTCAGCCATAATGCCTAGGCCAGATTTAAGAAGTTACATTTAGTGGTATTAGAGCTTGGTTCAAAACTCAGATTGTGTTTTTTTTTTAAAGTTTGCATGCATATTTTAATAAGGGGTATTTTGGGAAAAAAATCCTGCCACAATTGAAGCTTATTTTTACAAAAGTTGTGTTTTCTTCAAAAATTTGAAACTTCGAAGTCGGTCCAATATAAGTACTTATTATATATTAAAACTATAGGCTGTGAAACTATAGACTATGAAACTGTAGATAATGAAACTGTGACTAAACTATTAGACTGAAAACATTCAAGATTGATAACGAAAACTCGTTTTTAAATTATCAAATAATCGCGTAAAACTTAGAAAATAGATAGCAAAATGAACACTAGTGAAGTACGAATTGGGGGTATGAGAACTCGTAGAGAGCAAGGTCATGGGACCTAAGTTGAATCGTCTGGGTCTCAAGTGTGCACTCCCGAGCCAGTAGCTGAGCATATCAAGCATGCACCTATTATTGATGAGAGCCATCATGAGCCTGCTGACGATGTTGTATCACAGTCCATGCTTAGGGTGCTATAGCAAGTGGCTAGAGCCTAATCTGGGTCGAGTAGTCATGGGACTATCGCTAGGAGGCTTCGATGTAATGGAGCTGAGTTGTTTAAGGGCATTGTTGGGATAACCCCTACTATAGTTGAATAATGATTAGAGGCTATAGAGAGAATTTTGGATGATCTAGAGTGTACCCCCAAGAAAAAATTAAAGGGTATTGTATCACTGCTAAAAAATAAGGTTTACTGAGTTGGATTCCATCAAGGGAGCTATTGATCAAATTTAAACGACCCACGTGATTAAGGTTATTGATTTGAGTTGGGCTTTTCAGATCACAAGGTTGTCAAAATCTTGAATTGCGAACACGTGTATCACGGTTAGACATTCATCAAGGGTTGGTTTGCATGTTGTATCCTAACCGACTACACAAGGAAAAGTTGGCAGTCGAGACTTTCTTGGTCACTATAACCAACTTATCGCTTGGAAGGGAAAATCCATTTTTCAAGGATCAGTTCAAGTTCAGAGTATACCGTGGCTAAGGCTAAGCTTTAATATATATTTAATTTACCAATTTAATTTATTTCACTTTACTTACTCTATAATCACAATTTTGATTTTACTTTTCTTATATTATTATCTTTATCAACTAAACCATTTATTTATTTATTTATATTACAGCTCTGCACATTCAAGTTGAGGGCACGATAGCTTCCTAGACTTAGAAATTTGGTCACCAAAAATAGGAAAATTAGGAATTACAATCCCTGTGGGATCGACCCTACTACTATATATTACTATTTAGTATTATTTTGTTGTAGGAATTTATATTTGGTGCTTTCAACGCCCATCAAATTTTGGCCTCATTGCTGGGGATTGGAAATATTTTTTTCTAATTGTCATGTGATTTCTTTATGACCAGGTCAAACCCAGGGGCTCTGGGATTTGAACCAGAAATAGTGAAGTTGGCTCAAACACTGCGAAGAAAAGCTATTCAGTGCTGTAAACAACCACAACCCGACTTTGAAACACGATCGTATATGGAAGATATCTTTTCATTCGATGAACCAAATGAAATGGCAGATCAAACTATGCACCAACTCGCAGTAGCACAAGATGAACAACAACCATTATGCATAACTTATCCGGTGGGAGGAATGCCATTCGAGTTGAAATCAGGCTTAATTCATCTTTTGCCGACCTTCTGCTGATTGTAAAATTAAAATTCGCATACCCATCTTAAAGAATTTCACATGGTTTTCACAAGCATGAAACCTTAGGGAGTGACTGAAGATGAAATTAAACTTTGTGCTTTTCCTTTCTCGTTAGCCGACTCTACTAGAGAGTGGTTATTTTATTTACCTTCTGGTTCAATTAATACACGGTCTGATATGTCTCATTTAGTTCTTGACAAATTTTTTTCAAGCAGCTTGGGCGGCTGAATTAAGACTAGACATTGTAGTAATTCATTTTTCCTGCTGATTTCTTTGTGTTAGATTGTGAAGCTGAAAAAGATGTGCCTTTTAGGACTGTGATTGATGTTCAAAAGGGAGAATTAACTATGAGGGTGAACGATCAACAGATCACTTTTAATGTTTTCAAGGCTCTAAAATATGTTAATGATATTGAAGAGTGTCATTTTGTCAATTTGTTAGATTATGTTGTCAAAGAGGAATTTGAAAAAGGATACCATGACAAAAAGCATAATGAAACCAAGCTTATTGTCGATCGATCTGGAAAGAGGTTTGACACACTAGATTTATTTGTCAAACTTTCAGCCCTTCTAAACCGACCATAGAAGAACCACCCACCTTGGAGTTGAAACATTTACCTTCACAGTTAAAGTACACTTATTTAGGAAAGGATAACATGCTGCCTGTGGTCATGTCTACTGAGCTGACTTACGAGCAAGAGGTTAAGTTATTAAATGTGCTTAAGAAATTCAAAAAGGCATTAGGATGGACATTCGTAGAAATTAAAGGAATTAGCCCTACACTCTACATGCACACAATTATGGTAGAAGACTGCCATTGCAATTCTATTGAGCAGCAAAAGAGGTTGAAACCCATCATGAAATAGGTGGTGAAGAAAGAGATAATCAAATGGTTGGATGTTGGCATTATCTACCTAATATCTGATAGCTTTTGGGTGTGTCCAGTCCAATGTGTGCCAAAGAAGGGAGGTGTCACTATCGCGTGTGAATATGTAATGCGAATGTACAAGCATACACGTCGAATCAAGTAATAAAGTGATAAGTGAGATCGTCTCCACATGGATCAGAATAGGTAAAAATATGGTTGATTTATGACTATAAACTATATGAATTAGGCTTCTGGCAAAGTAAACAAAATAATGATTTGAAGTGAAGTATTAGTGTATGAAATATAAAAATCAAGTAATGAATAAAATGCTATGGTAATTCTACGAGACAAAGTTGAGAGGATTGAAGCTGTTAATGGGAAGATTGGAATTACTTGGATTATACATTAATAACATAATAATGTCATGCCAAAATCTTGACCAAATTACTTTTCAGAGTAAAACTATTGCATTCCGCTTCTTTTGAGAGCTAGAATTAAAGCTATCATTCTAAGTCTTTGTATGTCTACAAGTTTCATGAACAATACCTAACAATATTCTTCCTTACTCTGTATAGATCATAACTTTATGTCTAGAGTGCTACGGGCATTCGCTCGAGTACTCGCTCGTATCATTCGATTACGATCCACCTTATTTAACCTTTTCAGAATTAAATCAAGTCTAAGGATATACCATGCATTCATCTATGTCTAGATCTTGCATGCATATATTTAAAATAATCCAAACCGAATAAAATAGTAGATCTACTCAAAATATCACCATGATCATCAATATATCAAGATAGATCTAGTAATTCCAACCCAAATGAAATTAGCTCAAAGGTTGGGATTTAAAATCCAAAATCAGAATAACATTCAAAACCATTATTAACAGTTTAGAAATCATAGAAATTAATTAAAAAAATAAAGGTAGAACTATAGGAAGCTTTTGCCACTCTAGCTTTCACTTCAATGCTAATGAATCATGTAGGACCCAAGGCTGATTGCTCATCCCTTTCCTTGTGTCTCTGCTCTCCTCTTAAGCTGCTACCCTATCCCTTTTCTCTAGAATTTTTCACAAGTTTTTCTGGAGAGAAAACTACTCTCCAGATCCCCCTCTAAAATCCTTTTTTTTCTTTTCTTTTCTCTTTCCTCTTTTATAGGGTAGGTCCCCCTCTCTCAGCACACACTTTTCTCCCTCTTTTTTAGGTGGATTTATCTGGTACCCGTCCAACTGGCTCAGAGTGACGAGAATTGAATGCCGTGTCAGCATTTTCCTGGAATTGCCATGACATTTGCGTTGGCAATCCATCCAACCTTTTAACAACCCGTTTTTTAGTGGTGTTGGAAATAGTGGTTTCAGGGCCACAATTTTGACGAGTAAGTCCGTAAATATTATCATTTAATGTTTACGAGTTGAATATAATGTAATGATAAAATTTGATTTAATCATTTATGCTATTTGAACGAATAAATAGGTTCAAGTGATATGACCCTAAAGTCAAGTGATTTTAGAAAATGAGGTATTGAGACCTCGTTTCTATAAACCGAGTCGTAAATATTTTACTAAATATTTAAGGTCGTATTAAAATTTGGTTAAGAAATTTTAACGTTTAAATGGTTAATTAGGTGAAAAGGACAAAATCGTAAACGATGCAAAAGTTGAATTCTATTAGATGAAGGTGTTAAATAGTTAAATTTATAAAGTCATAAGGTTTTATGTGGAAAATATACCAAAATCAATTGGTATAAGCGGTTGGTGCAGTAACTTTTAACTAATTATATGTTATTATTAATAAAATAATGTTAAGTTAAAATAATGATAATAAAACAAAAGCCAACATTTGTAATTTCTTTTATGTTCTTCTTCTTCCCCATAATCGAAACCTCCATGAAAGGATAGAGAACATTCGGTCAAGTATAGTTACATTGCATGTGAGTGTTTTTCATTCCGTTTTTAATGATTTTTATGTTTTTGTTATCATATTAGTTTAATCTAACTAGCCTGGGGGTCAATTTGTAAAGTTGTTAAAAGTTTAAAGACTTACCATGATATATTTAGCATGTGTTTTGAATTTCGATGATGGATTATTAAATTTGGTTGCTAAATAAACAAGTTTTATTAAGTGATTTTTGATAATTTTAATGTTTAAGGATTAAATTGTAGAAATAGTAAAAATCAAGGTAAGTATTGTGAAATGATGATAAAAATGGGCTGATTATGAACCCATGAAAATTGGCTAGCATTAATTTTAACTAAAAATTGTAAATTTTCAAGTTTCGGGTTTAGGGAGTAAATTGCGTAAAAGGTAAAATATTGGGATTAATTTGTAAAATGATTATGGAAGGACTTAATTGTATTAAACATATTATTTAATTGCTGAAATTGTATTAATTGAATGAAAAATTGTTATTTAGATCCATAAATGAATCAAACGGATCTAAACGGAGGAAAAACTAATGTGTCGAATTAATCGTCAGCCTCGTTTTACAACTGTAATTGTCGAGGTAAGTTCGTAGGTATAGAATTGTACATATCTATATATACATAATGTTAATACTGATTTATGAATGTATATATATATATATATATATATATATATATATATAAATATATGATGTTTAATGTGTGAGTTGGAAGTCGAAATATTACAACTGAATATAAGGTGAGAAATGATTTATTTGAAAACTATTGAATATTTATGAAATATGATATATGTGATCTTGGAATGATTATGAATTGTTGCAGCATGTGTATTGAGAAATATGGAAGTGCCTCTGATTCACGAAAGTTATAATTTTGTTAAAATGCCCGTTTGGACATAGTAAATGATTAGGATACAATTGTCATGCCAATAGGGTTAGTATGCGCGCTTGTACGGGATTTGCACTTCGGTGCCTCTGTTTGTACTTCGGTGCCTCTGTATACACTTTGGTGCTCATATTTGTACATTTGTGCCCCTGTTTGCACTTCGATGCTCTTGTTAGGCATCTATGATGTCTTTGGTGTGGTGTAGTTACCCCAGTATCTGATTCAAGTTACTAGTTCATCAGGCTAAATGTACAACACCCCTAACCCGTATCCGTCGCCGGAACAGGGTTACGAAGCATTATCAAAAATTTTAAAACATTTTCAAATAATTAAATATTTTACTATTTATTCCTCGAGATTTATTCATAACGTCCTTAAATTTGACCCTTGAGGCCCAAAACGAGTATTAGAATTGAATCAGGACTTAATCGGGAACCCTAAGAATTTTCGTGAAATTTTCAAAATTTTTCCAAGTTATAGGGCTCACACGCCCGTGTGGTCCAAGGGACACGCCCGTGTGACCCTGGGGCATGCCCATGCTGCAGGCCATGTTTGACCTCGTGTAACTCTCTGACTTGTGCACACGACCATGCCACATGCCCCTATGCTAGGCCATGTGGTCAATTAATTCATTTCAAAATTAGGTGCAGGTTTTACACAGTCAAGACACACGCCCATGTTCTAGGCCATATAGCACACGCGGTTGAGAAACACTTCCGTGTCTCTACCTGTGTGCTCAATCCTGAGCATTCTATCTTCTCGAAATTAAGGTGCAGGGGACACACGACCTAACCACACGTCCGTGTATCAGGCCGTGTGTCACACACGGTCTAGACACACGCTTGTGTGTCTGCCCGCGTGGACAAAATAAATTCATTCCTAGCTTCATTTCTCACCCAAAATCACACCCATAGCCTGCAGTTGAATCACACATCCAAATACCAACCATTTCAAGCATTCAAATCAAGCAAATTCCATCATTCATCATGGCATATCATTTCATGCATACATGTCTATAATCTTACCTTAGTTAAGTCCTCAAGTTAGACATAGTTTGATCAACTACTTAATATATATGTAGCTACCATTGTTTAACATTACAAGTATATTAAAACAAACCATTACTAGTCATTCTAATGGCTAGATTACAAGCATCATTTACTTTACATGCCGATATGGCCAATATATCCTATACATGCCATTACAACCATAAATGATTTACCATATTGTATTGACATGGGCCGATGGATAGTGTGAGTGATCTTTGCCAAGCTTTCAATCCAACTAGCTTCCGATTTATTATAAAACAAGGAAATAAAACTAAATAAGAATAAAATGCTTAGTAAGTTCGTATAACATGGTACTCAACTTACCATTCATTCTATTATGAGGTAACTATGTAAGGCATATTCAATCAATTTGACCTCAAGCCATATACACACATCCTTATTGCCCTTGTTAGTCATATAATCCATAATAACATCAAAACATAAATGGGATCATCAACAATCAAGATTCCAAGCACATATCCTTTCCACAACTGTAACACCCCTCGCCCGTATCCAACGCCGGGACAGGGTTCAAGGTGCTACCGGACTTAAACTCAACCTACTATATAAAACCAGGCCGTAAAATTTTGATCAATTTAAAATTTTTCATTTCACATACATTTTGTCCCTTAAACAGGGTCACGAGGCCCAAAACATGCATTAGAGACGGTTCGGGACTAAACCGAGAACTTAAGAAAAACTTAGAAAAATTTCATGCTTTAAGGATCCACACGCCCGTGTGGGTATAGAGCCACGCCTGTGTGCTAGGGACACACCCGTGTCCTGAACTTGTGTCCAAAAACTTGGACATTCTGCGAATTTAGTCATGAACAAATGGAAGCCACACGGCCAAGGCACAAGCCCGTGTCCTATGACTGTGTCCTTCATACGGCTGAGACACATAGCCGTGTCTCTGCCCGTGTGTTTACTACCATGCATACTGACTTGAAATATTTAGATGTAGGGGACACATGGCTGGACAACAAGCCCATGGGGGCGGATCATGTGTCACACACGGCCTACACACACGCCCGTGTATCTACCCGTGTGGACAGATACAAGGCTATTTTCCAAGCCATTTTGTCACCCTCACAACACATGCATGCATACTTGTACAATAGCATACAACATGGAAAAATTAGGCACTTAAACATTCCTAACATGTCATGACCATGGCAATTTCACATGCAACCAATATCATAGGTTTTACCTTCATCTTTACCACATTAATGCTATAGCTATCAACATGTCATCAAACCTCATTTTCATCAATACCATTCATACCAAGCCATTGAGGACTTTTCATAAATAAATAGCTTTACCAACCCCAATATCAAAATAATCCAATACATTTGGCTAAAGCGATATCACATACTCAAATATTTAAACTCCTATACATGCCATAGACTCAAATTACTTGAAATTACTTACACCAATAGCGATAGCTTGACAGTGTGATAATATCTCGAATGAACTCCAACCCAAGCTAACCTGGCAACACTAGAGAACATGGGAAAGGAAGGGGGGTAAGCTTTACGCTTAGTAAGTTCATATTAAAACAATAAGCAACTCATTAACATGTTTTATCAATGTTCCCAATATATTCTCAAGTTCATGATAAGCTATCTTCTTGTCCAATAGTCAATAAAGTATTTATATCTAGAGCTACGAAACTCCAAATTAAGTTTTGTTAATTTTACTTGAAACTAGACTTATGTACATTTTTACCATAAAATTTCCAGAATTTTTGGTTTAGCCAAATAGTACAGTTTATTCCTCAAATTTACCCTTGATTCACTATTTGACAGTTCCGACCCTTCTGCACTAAAGTTCAATTATCTCATAGCACAGGACTCGAATAATGTTCTCGTATATTTCTCTTGAAACTAGACTCATTAAGGATTCTAAAAATATAAACTATAACTCATAAATATTTTTGTACAATTTATAATGATTTTCTCAAATCATAATAGGAGATTTCAAAGTCATTCTGACTCTGTCTCACGCAACTTCAAATATCTCATTATAGAAAATTATTTTGCTTACATGGTTTCTTTTATAAGAAACTAGATTCAATAAGCTTTAATTCCATATTTTATTCAACCTATAACTCATCTTACACTATTTTTAGTGTATTTGCAAAATCACACTACTGTAGTAGCCCAAAATTGTCCAGGCTAATTTACTCATTCACAATTATTGTTCACCAAATTAATACATCATCATTTCATCTATCATGGTAAGAACACATAGCTATGCATCATAAGCATGAACCCATAATCTCAATGTCATCAAGTATTAAAGACATAGTCCAAATCATGCCATTTTCATAGTATTCACCAAATACTATATACATCATAGATTATCACATATCAAGGCATTATTCATAAGTTTAGTGTACATACTTGTACAACTTGTAACATAACTCAAGTACATACTCACTAATAACTTACTTCTTTGGAACCATATTCAACTCTTTCCTCTAATTTCCCGTTGAACACTTGGAATACTAAAGGGTACTTGGGGAAATTCGTACACATAGTAAGATGCCAATGCCATATCCCAGATATGGTCTTACATGGGTTCACACACATCGATGCCAATGCCATGTCCGAGACATGGTCTTACATGGAATCTCATATCGAAACTTTATCGAATGTCATCAAGACATCATGAATCCATTTCATAAAGAAAAATACATGTACATATACATTTCATGCAATATTTGAACATTAGACATATAATAATAGCACGTTGCATTATTTTCATACAACTTACCTCGACACCAAATTGGTAAAAGAGGCCTAAACATCAATTTCTCGTTTTCCTCATTCTAAGCCTAAATCTCATTTTTCATCATCTATAACATCACATTTAACTTATTAAAACAATATACTAATCAAATTAGTCCAATGACACATTTTGGCAAAATTTCCAATTTTGCACCTATACTTTGCCAAAATTACCAAATTGCCCTAGGCTTGAAAAATGATTTTTATCACATTTTCTTACTCATTAAGCCTAGACAAACCATTTTCATAACTATAGCAACTCACAATTCGATTATTTCACACATTTACACTTATTTTACAAACTTTACAAAATAGCCCATTTAGGTGCTTTCATGCAAATTTCTTTCATGAAAGTTGTTTACAACACTACCAAGGCTCATATTCTTCCATAAAAACTTAGCAAACAACACATGTGCTTTCATGGCAAAACCCTAGACTCTTAATCATTTTGCAAAATAGTCTCCTCATTTGAAAGCTCATGCTTTAGGGGTTCTAAAAATGTAAAAATCATCAAGAAAAACATTAAAAATCACTTACTAGCATGGGAGTTTCTTTGCTGAAATTTTCCAGCTTCTAAACCCTTTCTTTGCTACCATTTTTGGTGGAGAGAAGATGAAGAAAAGATGAGATCTTTCTTTTCTTTCTTTTATTCTATTTCTAGTCAATTTAGTCACCTAAAAGCCACAAATTTTGGCTTTTTGACCATTTTGTCTTCCTTGGCCGGCCATCACACTTTCAATGGCCTAATTTCACATTAAAGACCCCAAATTTAAGATAAAAATCAATTTAACACCTTTAGGCATCAAAACACAACTTTTACCTTTTACGCGATTTAGTCCTTTTTCGAAATTGGACTAGAAATCGCTAAAATTAATATACCAAAATTAACATGCACTTATAAAATCACATTACAACACATAAAATAACATCAAAATAATTTTCTCCAACCTCGGAAGAGTGGTTCCGAAACCACTGTTCCGACTAGGCCCAAAATTGGGCTGTTACAATAACATGTATTCATTCAAACATGCATAATTTATCTCATTATTACAAGTATAATTTCATACTAGTTCATTTCGAGTTCAGATCATTTCCTATCAGAACTTTACTCATATTGCTCGGAATATCAAGGTTACGATTAGTACACTCAAGGTGTATAAGTCTATAATCAAGGATGTACATACTCATCAAATAAATTCCATGTACAATATTGTCATTTCATATTTCCATATATCAATTATCACGTATCGTCATTTTGATGTATTTCAGGCTGATATGTGTAATAACTCATTTCTTATTCATATCTTCTCATGTCGAGAACTTTTACCCGTTGAACTATTTGAAATATCGATGGATACACAGGTAGTACACTCGTGGTGTACAAATCAGGATTCGTCAATTCATATTCAATGGTACCCATAAGGTACTATTTCAGGGAGTACACTTTCGAGCCACACATGTATACAACAGGATTACCAGTCCAGGCTAAATCCTTTTTATGATATATGCTTTAAGGAGCTTGATCTGAATTACCCGTATGAGCTAAATCCAATCCATAACATATGCTCGAGAGGACTTATATCAAGATTACCCATCCAGGCTAATTCCTTTCTGTAATAAGGTCAATAAGATTACTCGTCCAAGCTAAATCCCTTCAGCACCAAATGTAGTACCTTATTCATTTCGGGAAATCACATATCCATCGAATTTCCATTTTATTAAACCTGGATTTAAACATTTTTCTCAAGTATTATCGGGCATGTGATTATTTCATACATCCACAACATTCATATAATTCAAATAAACACATTCCACATTCATTTCAAGCATATAAGTAACATTTTTATCGTTTATCCATTATCGGGCATTATCATTTAATTTAAACATTTTCATTTATCGGGCTTGATCGGATATGTAATCATTTCACATATTTATTACATTTATACAATTTACATAAACACAATCAATGCAAGCATGTAAAGAAACACAATTTAGTTATAGGAACTTACCTCGACAAATGTTCATGTACATAAATCTACTAATCTGACATTTTCCTCTTTCCTCGTTCTAGCTTCGAATTTAGTCTATCCGGATCTATACGAGTAAATTTAACATCAATTTATCATATTTTATACTCATTTAGACTCAATTTACGTTCTAGGCAAAATTACCATTTTGCCCTTAACTTTTCCATAAATTCCCATTTTGTCCCTAGGCTCGAAAAATAAAATTTGTGCAATTTACTCCCTATTCCAAGCCTAACCAAAATCCCATTACAAAATTTACAGCACATGTATTAATAAAAATTCAGCATTTTTCTTCAATTTCAAAACTTTACATTTTAGTCCCTAAATCATATTTTCATCAAAAATCACTTTGTAAAAGTTGTTTATCTTTCAACAACCTTTCATTTTCTACCATAAATTTCAAATTTTCAGCATTTACATCCATGACCCATTTTCCATACTTTGATAACTTCTCAAATTGATCCCCTAAATAGATATATTAAGCTATCCCGGTTTCAAAAATATCAAAATTATTAAAAACGGGCCAAGGAAACTTACCCAATTTGGCCATGAAAGTTTCTTCTCTCTCTCCTAGGGTTTCCATGTATTTTTGGGGAAGAAGATGATAAAAATAAGATGATATTTCTTTTTATCATCTTTTAATTAATTAAATTATTTCACTTTCCAATTTAGTCCTTGCCCTTTTTCTAAATTTCCATGGACGAGTCACCAAATTATCTACATACTTTATTTAATGGTCTAATTACCATATAATGACATCTAGTTTTGAATTCCATAGCTATTTAATCCTTATAGCTACTAGAATTCAACTTTTGCATTTTATGCGATTTAGTCCTTCTCGTAATTAAACACTTAATCAATAAAATTTTCTTATCAAAATTTTCACATGACATTTCTATCATATTATAGACCATTAATAAAATAAAATAATTTTCATTTTCGGCTCAGGTTTGTGGTCCCGAAACCACTGTTCCGATTTCATCGAAATTTAGGCTGTTTCAAAATGTGAATAGAATTTACAAAATTATTTAAATGTTAAAGGCTAATGTATAGTCAAGATATTAGTAAATGTTAAATTTTCAATGAATTACTTGATCATATATGAGTATCATTATATTGAGGATTGTTCGGTTAAAGATAGATGTTTATACACATATATGTATGAGTTTAGATTGAATTGTTATAGTATAGGAAGCATACAATGAACTATTTTCAATATTAATCCTATAAGTGCTTTGTAAATGAATAACATGTATGATTAATCTATTTATTTAGCTTTCACATTGTTTAGCGAAAGTAAGTGATTTCGAGATGTTATGTTTATATGAAAGTTTGAAATGAAAGATGAATTACAGAATGATTATATGTTAAATGTGTAAGTGTTATGGTTAGAAGAAACATTTAAGTGAAATGGTAATATGAAATGCTTATAAGGAAAAATATATACATGTATATGCAAGGCTACACCCATTATTCATGAGAGGTGTAGTAAATAGAAAATGAAAGTTAGCTTAAAATATAATAAAAATTATGCTTAATTGTTTATTCTAATATGTCAACAGTTAAGTTACCTTTATATGAACTTATTAAGCATTATTGCTTACGCTAGTTGTTTTCTTTTCCTGTAGATCACCAGAAGGTTCGATTTGGTTGGAAGCTCGTCGGAGACCTATCACACTATCTAGTAGTTAATTTTGTAGTTTTTGAGCATTTTTGGCTAAGGTTTATAATGGCATGTATAGGGTGGTTTATAATGGTTTTTTGATCAATCTGTGAATGGTAATTTGGTATGTTTGTGCCTTGATGTAAATGTATGGTTGTTGGACTTATAATGCTTGTATAGGTAAGTCCTTTTGGTCACTTTTGATAATAGATGTATATGGAATTTTGGTATAAGATGTTGGCTTGGAAATGGTCATTTATGATATGTATTAGGTACATAATAGAATAAGGTTTTATGCATGGAATTAGGTAATGTTAACATGTTTTGGTAAATTTTGTTTGTTTTAACTGTGGTACCTTTGAATGAAATATTGGTTAGTTGAATTAGGGTTTTGAATTGGTGTCTTTATGTATGCATGGATGATGGTTGGAACCCTTGAATGTGTGTTTAAATGATTTGAATGGTTATGCATGATATGGTTTTGAAATGTCTTGATTTTAGGCAATTTTGGGTTCACACGGCTTGAGACATGGGCGTGTGACTCAGCCGGCTGTTAGCGACACGGCCTTGTGTCATCTGAGGTTTTCAAAGGGTGCAAGTTAATGAGTTACAGAGCCTGGCACACGGGCGCATGACACGACCGTGTGACCCTACTCAGAGAGTTACATAGGTGAGGACACGGGTTGGGACACAGCCGTGTGTCCCTTGTTCGAATGTTACACGACACTGGGGTGATTCCACACAACTGTGTGACCCTTGTTTTCCATTTTTGTAACTTTTTCCTAATCTTTCCAATTTGTTTCAAATTAGTCCTGAATTTCTCCTAAGCTATTTTTAGGGCCTCAAAGGCTCAAATTGGGGATGCAATGTTTATGAGTGATTTCTTTATTATATATTTAGCTTATTTAAAGTTTATGACGTTGTTTGGTTTTTGGTTGATTAATAATACTTTGTAACCCTAATCCAGCGAAGGAGACGGGTTAGGGGTGTTACAAACCTTTTGCCATGGCAATATTTCACTTCCTTCATTCTCTTATTCCTTTTTTCTCCTTTTTTTCATCCTTCCTACACCTGCCTAATACAACAACCAATTCCCTTCTTCCCAATAGTAAAAGTAACATGAAATGACATTTAAGGCACAATCTGAGCGTTATTATGTAATGTTCTAAAAATACAAATACATCATTTAATCAAGCGTAGAGGCTCGAAATATAACTCATTTTAAGATTTATCACACCCCCAAACTTGAGTTCATGCTTGTCCTCAAGGAGAATATGTATGAATGCATGAATGCATGAATTTGCCATAACTACACAATTGCCTCTTGTACTGCTAAACCAAACGAAACATATTTTATACCTTCATTCTCAGCATTCTTATGTTTAAAAAGAATTAGTTCAAATTTTATAGGCTTGTTTAGCATACGAAGTGCAAAAAATGTTAACTAAAAATACTAGTTCCTAAATATTTATGCAATTCTGACTATAGCAAGAACCTCCTAATGTACTTAGTTTATCTTTCCACTAAACTCAATTTTTCTTCTTATACTTTTTCTGATATTGCATTATATAAAATGAGTGACAAAATGATCTAATGTTCAAACAAAATATCTCATGCATACAATATGTGCAGCACACCCCTAAACCTAAGGGATGCATTTTCCTCAATGCATGATTAGACACAAAATTTCACTTGTGCAAAAATAAATAGATATGTAGAAAATGTAATGAAAACAATTATGAATGCATGAAAAACACATATAAAAATTAAAAAAAATATGCAAATGAAAAGTAAAAATAAAAGCTTTGAAAGGATTTGTGTTACTTTTGTTGGATTGGGTGGATTTCCTGACAGCTTGCTTGTAGCGCTGCTTTCGTTTGAGCAGATTGATTGGCACCTCGTCTTCATCATCATTTGATTTTATGAGAACGTCAATCAGTTGATTAATCTCTCAATCTTACTCCGATATGGGTGTAGTGGTTTGATGTGCGGTAGAAGGGTCCTCCGGTATAGAAGTTTGATTCATGTTATCTCTTTCCTTATTTGAGCCAAAGTTCACCGATTTTGTTTTCTCTTCTTCCTCCTCTGTTTCTTTGTTATTATTTTCTATAGTGGCTGGATGTGTGGTAGTGTTTGTCACAGCAGCTTCAACTTCATACTCATTTTCATCCTCTAGATCCGATAACAACTCTTTGAGAAAAGTAGGGAATGTAGGCATGGGTTTGGTAAAGTTTTTTTGAAGAGATTTCTTGATGGAATTATCCTTTATTCTGACATAGCCCCAAAATAAAGCCATTCATCTTGATCCTTTCTTAGATCAGTAGTTGTCCTTAGTTGTTGCTTCTCTATCAAACGAAATTGTTGTTTCAACATCTTAAGAGCACCGAGCACTTGCTGCTTGAAATCATTATGAGATGTGGATGAAACGGCTTGGGAAACAGTAGGTGGAGAAGAGGTTGATGCAGAGCTAGGATACAGTCGCACTTCTTCCCCTAAAAATTTCATGGCAATCTATAAGTGATGGCTCATTTGTTAGGGACTTTGTTCTCACTGGCTTGGATATGGACATTGACCTATTGACAAAGTGCAACAATAAGAGATGGAAAATTCAGGGTTCCTGCATTCTTTTATGTGCAATGATGAACTTCTCTAAAAATAAATTTTCCAACATTTATCTTTCTTCCAGTCATAATAAAGTGCAGTAACAACATGTGTTCCTTTGAAATAGTAGAGTTATGAGTTCAAGGGCTAAGGCGAGATTTAAAAAAAATGGTACTGTACCCTACAATGAGGCTTCAAAGAAACACGGTTGATGGTGTAGCAGTCATTTCGAGAAACTGTCCATTTGGTCCCTTCCATGCATAAATCTGCAAGAACTTGTTTGGGTCCTTTTACTATTATTTTCTTAACAAATTGAGAATGTTCATTAGGGCTTTTAGGTAAACCATATTGTGTGTTGATGGAGTATTCATCGACTAACATCGAAGCACCGCGTACATAAATGAAAGCATTATCTAGAGAGATGGCATAAAATTCCTTTAAAATTTTCGTGAAGAGTTGCTGATAACTTTTGAAAAGAGTTATATTTTAGGCCACTAAATTGAATTAATTGTTTGTAATTAAGTAAATATGTTTGCATTTTTAGGATATTTTTAGAACATTGTATAACAAAGCTTGGATTGTGCTATAAATGTCATTATTTTGTTGTTGGGGAAGAAAGGTCTTTGTTATTGCTGGCATTAGGTGCAGGATGAAGAAGAGAAGAGAGAAAGGAGAAATAAAATAAAGGAAGTGAAATATTGGCATGGAAAAATGTTGGTTAGATTGCCAACAACAATGCCATGGCAATTCTAGGAAGATGACGTAGTACTCAGTCTACCTCATGCCAGCCAACTATACTTGTACCAGATAAACCACCCTGAAAAAGAGGAAGCAAAAGGTGTGTTTTGAGAGGGAGGGACCTACCCTATAAAAGAGGAAAGAGAAAAAAAAGAGCTACGAGGATTTTGGGGAGACAAGAATTAGAGAGCAGTTTTTCTTTATATAAAATTCTCGTGGAAAATTTCAGAGAAAAGACAGGAGAGGGTAGCAGCTTATAGAGTAAAATCACAGACTCAAGGAAGGGGAAGAGAAATCGGCCCTGGGTTTTGCATCAAATTTCAGTATTAAAATGAAAGTTGGAGTTACGAGAGCTTTCTGCAATTCTGCCTTTATTTTCTGATTTGAACTTTGTGATTTGTAAACTTGAATAATGATGTTGAATGGTTTTATTTTTGATTTGAAAGTCCAATCCATG
Source organism: Gossypium anomalum (assembly GCA_025698475.1). Classification (NCBI taxonomy): domain Eukaryota; kingdom Viridiplantae; phylum Streptophyta; class Magnoliopsida; order Malvales; family Malvaceae; genus Gossypium; species Gossypium anomalum. The sequence goes on from CM046961.1 coordinate 60,148,947, forward strand.
AGCTAAATCTCATTATGTTGGAATTATTTGGGTAAATTTTTACTATCTTTAATACCCATGGTCTAATTTTTAGTTGATTACTGTTTCATTCAATTTGTGATTATTTTAAATGCATTCATGCAATCTCTAGACATAGATGATTATATGGTATGTTGTTAGATCTGATTTAATTTTGAAAAGATCAAATAAATTGGATTATTATCGATTGATACATAAGAGAATTTGAAAGAATATTTGCAGCACTCTAAACGTAGAAGTTGTGATCTGTACAAGGAAAGGAAGAACAACCTGGATATCATTCTTGAGTTCTATAGACATATAAAAACTCAGAATGATAGCTTAAAGTCTGGCTCTCGAAAGAAGCAAATTGCAGTAGTGAGTCCCTGAGAAGCAAAATGGTCAATATTTTGACATGGCATTATTTTGATATAAAAATCAAACTTGAGTAATTCCAGCATTTATCATTCAACAATACAAATCCTCCCCACTTACTCTTTGAGAATTGCCATAGCATTTCAATTTCCCTAGCATTTTTTCATTCATAATTGATTTTATTAATCCATTAATTAATTCTCTTCATCAATTTGTCATATGTTTCTTTTGCACTATTTAATTAGTCAAATTCATTGTAATAGCATAACCATTTTTTAATCAATTCCGATCCCTGTGGAGACGATACTCACTTATCACTTTATTACTTGATTTGACGTGTATACTTGCACATTCCCATTACACATTCACACGCGACAAGTTTTTGGTGCCGTTTCTTGGGATCGACAATATTGGTGAAAATTTGGTTTGTTATTACCTCTTTAATTTTGTTAGTTTAGCTTAATTAGTTGTTTTGATTTTTGTTTTTCAGGATTTTTGTTGGTGCATGAGTAGAGATATTTCTACACTTGAAGAGTATTCTTTTGATCTAGAAATTGAAAAAACCCTTGAGAAGAAGGAGAAAAGAATTGTGAGAAATGGAAAGAATTAAAAATGATCAGGTTAGAGAAGAGCCATTACATCAGAATAGAAGGGATGTTGATATTCCTCGAATGATAGATGAAAGATACAGACTCATCAGAGAACATTTAGTGCATGTCTTGGAATTGATTAAAAAATCCAAGAATTGTCAGGCTGCATATTCAAGCTCAACATTTTGAGTTAAAGCCGATGATGTTTCAAATGTTACAAACTGTAGGGTAGTTTAGTGGATTGTCTACTAAAGATCCATGGTTGCAATTAAAACTCTTTTTGGAAGTTTGTAACTCATTTAGGCAGCAAGGTGTTCCTGAAGATGCCTTGAGACTGAAGTTATTCCCTTATTCATTGCGAGGTCATGCTAGAGCATGGTTAAATGCATTACTGTCAGGTACGGTGGCATCTTGGAATGAAATTTGTCAGAGGTTTCTACTAAGATATAATCCTCCAATTATGAATGCCAAATTGAGGAACGATATTACGTCCTTTCGGCAATCTGAGGATGAAACATTATATGAAGAATATGAGCGATTCAAGGAGTTAATTAGAAAATGCCCAATGCATGGTTTTCAACATTAGACGCAAATGGAAATGTTTTACAATGGATCGAATGCTCATACAAGGATGGTGGTTGACACATCTACCAATGAGACTTTGCTTAATAAATCATATAATGAGGCATATGAAATTTTAGAGAGGATAGCAAACAACGATTATCAATACCCTACTACAAGAGTAGGGACTGGCAGAAGAGTTACTAGAGTAACGGAACTTTATGTGATTACTTCCCTAATAGCTCAAGTATCATCTTTAAAAAATATGATTAAAGCACTGTAAAGACCAACTGCAATGCAGGAAATGAGAATAGTTGAGTTAACATGTGTTTATTATGGAAAAGGTCATGTTTTTGATGAATGCCCATCGAACCCAGCCTTAGTTTATTATATGGGAAATCTTAATTGCAACAATAACAACCCATATTCCAACACATATAATCCGGGGTGGAAGAAACATCCCAATTTTAGTTGGAGTCATCAAGGGGTGCGAAATTCCATTAATGGTATTTGACAGAATGTTGCGAGTGCACCACCTAGATACAATCAACCCATGCCATAACAAAATACTTAGCAAAATTCAGCTTCGAGTTATTCATCTATGGAAGCTCTATTGAAGGAATACATGGCCAAGAACGATGCTATCATTCAAAGTCAAGCTGCATCTTTAAGAGCTTTAGAAAATCAAGTGGGGCAAATTGCCAAAGCATTAAGTTCAAAACCGCAAGGAGCACTGTCGGGTGATACCAAAAATTCACCATCTCAAGGGAAGGAATAGTGCAAAAGGATTACACTTAGAATTGATATGCAGTTATTAGGAGTTGTTAATGACACCACTATTAAAGAAGCTAGTTCAGATTTCACAAATAAGAAGAATTCAGAACCAGTAGTGGAGCAGGTTAAAAAGAAAAGAGCAACCAGAAAATTGTTGAAGCAGATTCATCTTGTATTGCCAATAAAAATGTCATGACAAAAAAAACCTTAATAAATGGAAGAAAGGCCACCACTACATTTTCTTCATCATTTCCAAAAATCTAAGTAAGATTTTCAACTCAAAAAATTCTTGGATATCCTGAAGCGATTACATATCAACATAACATTGGTGAAAGCATTGGAACAAATGCCAAATTATGTGAAATTCATGAAAGATATCTTATCAAAGAAGAGATGGTTAGGGGAGTTTGAAACTATCTATCTCACTAAAGGGTGCACAACAATGCAAAGAAACAAATTTCCATTAAAACTAAAGGATCCAGGGAGTTTTACTATACCTTGATCTATTTGAAATCATTATGTAGGCAAAGCATTATGCAACTTAGGTGCAAGTATAAATCTAATGCCTATGTCTGTTTTTAGAAAGATGGGAATAGGGAAGACGAGACCTACAACTGTCACATTGCAATTAGCTAATTGTTCATATGCATATCCAGAAGGTAAAATCGAAGATGTGTTGGTAAGAGTTGCCAAATTTATTTTTCCAATAGATTTTGTTATTCTAGAATGTGAGTTTGATAAAGAGGTACTAATCATACTTGGGAGACAATGTGAGGTTGATAAGAGGTACTAATCATACTTGGGAGACCTTTTCTAGCAACTGGTAGAACATTATTTGATGTACAAAAAGGTGAATTAACAATGAAAGTTAATGATTATCAGATAGCCTTTAATGTTTTTGATGTTATGAAGTGTGTAGATACAAATAAAGAATGTGTTGAGATTGTTGACACAATAGTTCAAGAAGAATTTGTAGAATTTTATCACAATAATTATAATGATGATACAGAGTCATTTGAGTTAGTTGAAGCAGAAATGATTGAAGAGCTTGGTGAATTGATGGAAGCTAAGCAAATTAAGAATGGATCAAGGAGAAGTTTTGAATCATTAAATTTATCAGACTATTCTTTTAAAACTCTTCAACCATCTATAGAAGATCCTCCTATGTTGGAATTGAAGCCTTTGCCAGTACATGTGAAGTATGCTTACCTTGGAGATTACAAGACATTGCTAGTAGTTATCTCTGCGGCAGTAACATTAGATCAAGAGGTTCAATTAGCCCAGCATCTGTATGCATAAGATATTACTGAAGGATTGGCATGACAACTCTATCGAGCAGCAGAGAAGACTGAATCCCATTGTGAAGGAAGTTGTCAACAAGGAGATTATCAAATGGCTAGATGCTGGAATTATATACCCAATTTTTGATAGTTCTTGGGTGAGCCCTGTTTAATATGTACCTAAAAAAGGGGGGGTCACCGTGGTACGCAATGATAATAACGAACTCATTCTTACTCATACTGTCATGGGATGGAGGGTTTGTATGGACTATCAGAAACTCAACAAAGAAACAATGAAGGACCATTTTCCTTTGCCATTTATCGACCAAATGTTAGATAGATTAGCGAGGAAAGACTTCTATTATTTTCTAAACAGTTATTTGGGGTACAACCAAATTTCCATAGCTCCTACTGATCAAGAGAAGACCACATTCACATGTCATTATGGAAATTTTGTGTGTTAGTGAATAAATTTTGGATTATGCAATACATCTGCAACATTTCAGTTTTGCATGATGGCAATATTTTCGGACATGGTGGAAAATTTTTTAAAAGATTTTATGAATGACTTCTCGGTGTTTGGCGATACTTTTGAAGACTGTTTAAAAAATCTGGAGTTAGTTCTTTGTCGGTGTGAAGAAACAAACCTTGTTCTTAATTAGGAGAAATGCCACTTCATGGTCTGTGAAAGCATTGTTCAAGGACAAAAAATTTCGCAGCAAGGGATTGTTGTCGACAAAGCAAAAATTAAGGTTATTAAGAAACTGCCACCACCCACCACAATTAAAGGTATTCACAATTTTCTTGGCCATTTATGATTCTATCAATGATTTATCAAAGATTTTTTTGAAAATATCCAAACCCCTATGAACATTGTTAGAACATAACAAATCTTTCAATTGTGATGAGCCCTGCTCACAAGCATTTGAGGAATTGAAAAAGCGGCTAGTCACAACACCAATAGTCATAGCACTAGATTGGACTTTACCTTTTGAACTTATGTGTGATGCTAGTGATTTTTTCCGTATGAGCAGTACTTGGGTAAAGAAAGGAATATGTATTTCATGCTATCTACTATGCAAGTTGTACGTTGACAGATTCATAGCTAAATTATACCACTGGAAAGGAGCTATTAGTTATGGTATTTTCCTTCGATAAATTCTGATTTTTTTTAGTGGGCACCAAAGTTACGATTTATACGGACCACTCGACTCTTAAGTACTTGGTGACCAAGAAAGATGACAAGCCTAGATTAATTAGATAGATACTACTACTACATGAAATTGATATGGAAATTAGAGATAGGAAAGACACAAAAAATCAAGTGGCTGATCACTTGTTTCAAATTAAAGAAGGAATTGAAGACAGTAATATTCAACGCATTCAAGATGATTTCCCATTTGAGCAACTATTAGTTGCCATGGCATTACCGTTGTAACAGCCCTATTTTGGGCCTAGTCAGAACAGTGGTTTCAGAACCACTAACTTGAGGTTGGAGAAATTATTTTTAATATTATTTTATGTGTTGTGGCATGATTATTTGAGTGCATGAAAATTTTGGTGAAATAATTTTAACGATTGCATGCTTAATTGCAAAAAAATGACTAAATCGCATAAAGTACGAAAGTTTTTTTCTACTAGCTAAAGGTGTCAAATAGCTATGGAACATTAAATTAGAGGTATTTATTGAGTAAATAGACCACAAATTTGTTAATAGCTAATCATAGAGACAAAGAGGAGTCAAAAAGTCAAAAATTGAGTAGGGTTGGTATTTGATGACATTAGCTAATTGAATAAAAAAATAAAATCAAAGGGGTCATGTTTCTTCTCCATCTTTCCACTGAAAATTGAATTGAAAAACCCCATAGGAACTTGAAACTTTTCAGCACAGTAAACCTCTACATGTAAGTCATTTTGATGGTTATTTTTGTTGATTTTTGTACTTTTGGGGACCCTTGTAGCTTAATTTAGCTAATGGATGCACCATTTTGCAAAATGGTTGAGAGCCTAGGGTTTTTCCATGATAGTAATCATGTTGATTCCTAAAATTTTATGGAAGAAAATGAATCACGGCTATTAAATATACAACTTTTGTGAAGTAGATTTCATGAAAACCCTAACTAAGGACCATTTTGCATAAGTTATTAATTATGTGATAAATGTCTGAAATAATGGGAATTTTGGGCTGCTTCTAGTATAAAAAGAATTCAGTTAAGCTTGGTTAGTGAGAAAATTTGATAAAAATTAATTTACGAGCTTAGGGGTAAAATCGTAATTTTGTGAAAGTTTAGGGGCAAAATGGTCATTTTGCCAAAATATGAATTATGAAATATGATGATTAAATTAGTAAATTTTTATCATTTTAGATCAAGAAATACGAAATCCAGACCTAGACCGGGGAAAGGCCAAGCTAGTAGATTAAAGCCAATTAGTCGTCCACTTTTTGTATACGAGGTAAGTTGCACGTAAGTAAAGCAACTTTATAGTTATTATGTGTTGAATGATTGATTTTACATAATATGGTTGAATATGATTATGAATAATGCATGATGAAATTAATGTGGTAAATTTTCGGTTGAACTTAGGAATAAATTGGATATCCATGCCATGACATTTGGGTGTCATGTGAGTTAGTGTAAGACCATGTCTGGGACATGGCGTCAGCCACGATATGAGAGCCAGTATAAGACCATGTTTGGAACATGGCATCGACGATGTTGTGAGAGCCAGTGTAAGACCATGTCTACGGCATGGCATCGACAATGATGTGTGTGCTAGTGTAAGACCTTGTCTGGGACATGGCATCAGCATTGAGATGAGATCTAGTGTAAGACCATGTCTGGGACATGGCATCGGCCTCGACGTGTGAGCCAGTGTAAGACCATGTTTAGGATATGGCATCGGCTAATTACCTTATTGTGTGAGGCTTATCGGATATCCTTTAGTATTCCAAATGGTTTCACAGGTTATTTTGAAGTTGATGAAAAGATATGGATTGATGTATTCATGTTGTGAGTGGTACAGGTTCTTATTCGAAACTCATAAGGTATGAGTCTAGTTATATTGCCTTAATGGTAAAAATAACATGAGTAAGTTCTATTTATGAAAATGAATTTCGGGACGATTCTATAATCTCTGGCTCATACTTGTGAAATTTACCTTTGTTCACTTAAGAATGTTGTATTGATTTATAATGTGTTATGTGATTAAATATGCATGGTTGATGATGTTACTTATTTACAGGCAACTTACTAAGCTTTATGCTTACTCCTTCTCTTTTCCATTTTTCTTATAGTGTCGCCAAGCTAGCATCGGGGATCAAGGGACGTCGGAAGCATCGATCACACTATCACCTAAAGCTTTTGGTATAGCTAGTTTAAATGTTTTGATTGTGGCATGTATAGGGACTTGAATCTTTTGTTTAGTGTCTTGTTAGTTTAGCCACAAATGTTGGCTCATATGATGGATGTGGTATCCATTTTGTATAGGCCATTAAGGTCAGCCAATATTGATTACTATTAAATGTATTTGATGCAAATTCCTCATGGTTGTGGTTACTTTGGTTATATGTGTTATGCTTGGATTGGTTTGGTTGATATTGTGTAGGTTGGTGCAAGTAAGTTTGGCAAAAAGGCTTGGTAAATAGCCTTATTTTTGTCCACACGGGCGTGTGTCTAAGCCGTGTGTGCTCCATGGGGATGTAGTCCGGCCGTGTGTCCCCTGCACTTTAATTTTACAAGTCAGTATGCATGGTAGTAAACACACGGGCAGAGACACGACCGTGTGTCTCAGTCGTGTGGAGGACACGACCTAACACACGGGCGTGTGCTTTAACCATGTGCCCTTCATTGGTTAATGACGTCAGAAACAGAATGTCAGGTTTTTGTACACGTGTAACGCCCTGATTTTCAGGATTTTTTGGGTTTTTGTGATTTTTTGGTAAATTTTGAAATTTTGGTGTTCTGAGTATTAGAATTGTGTTTAAATGTGTTAGTGGGCCTTTAGAAGGTCCAAGCCTAAGTTAAAGTTGGTAAAATATCAAGGTTGGATTTTAAGTGAATAGGAGACTTGGTTAAGTGGGCTTTTAAGAAGAACTTCGTAAATTATGACACAAATAAGGCCTTGGTAAAGTGTCAAGGTGGCGCCACTAGGTTCCTAAATAAATGGCGCTTAGGAAGGAATTAGAGGTCTAAGGTTCAAGTTGTAAGGTAGGCATGTTGTTACTTTTTAATTTGAGGCATGTGCTGGGCATGTGATCACTCAATATAATTTCAGCAAGGGCCATAGGGAGGTTGGGCCGATTGCTTTAGTTGATATTAGGGTTAGGTTCTTTTCTTTTTCTGTCTTGGAGGATTAGGGTTAGCCACCTGAAAGCTTTCATTCATCTTTTCAGAGTTCTCACAAAAGCCGAAAACGCAAGTCCCTTCTCACTGATGCCGAATTTTCTTCCTCTCTTTTTCCTCCTTTTTCTTTCTTTCTTTATGCTTCATCTTCTAGCCGAAACCTTCTGATCACCTTATTCACCTTCTCTGCCGATCCCATCCTCCACTAAACCTTCATAGCCGATCGCCGTTAAAAGCCGAAATCCCGAAAGCTCACTACTTGTGCCGATTTCTCCAAAGCCAAAATCCTTCAGTATTTTTGTTTCTTTTGATCAACATTCATCTTCTCTAAACCCTTAGTATCTGTCGGCAACAATACTTCAACGTTGTAGCCTCAAACCATCATCTTCTTCATCACTTAAAAAGCCGAAATACCATAAATTTAGCGGCTTATAGCCAAAACTTCAGATCTCCTGGATTCGAGTTCTACCATCGTTTAAAGGATAGATCTGCATCAGATCTGCGTAGAAATCAAAGAAGAATAAGTGGTAAGTGCTCATCACTTCAGATCTAGTCTTATTTTACAAGTTAGAAAAAGCCGAAGTCCCTAAAATCTAAGGAGGCTATCGATTTGGGCATAGGGCTTTAAGGGCCTTTAACAGATGATTTCTTTGGTGATTAGTGTCTTCTTGAGTGTTGGATCGAAGGCTTAGATATTTGGAGCAACCAGACTTGGATCTAGTCATCGATTTTTGGCAAAAAGGTAAGATTCTAAAGGCTTTAGGGGCATGGTTCCAATATGGGTAAGAGAATATTGGAATTAGTTGTTGTGGTTTGCGATCTAAGAATTGTGGTAATTAATTGTAGGACATTAAAAGGGATCTTAGTAGCAGTTGTCGCGAAACAGGTGTGTATCGAACACCCTCTCATAGTTCCATTCGGCAAAAGCCGAAATGCCAAAATTTCGGCATTTCGTGAGGTTGTGAGTGTGCGAGTGCTCACAAGATGTTTAGAAATCATTAGATCTGAAATCGCAAAGTGGTAAGTTAGCCGTGTGTGAAATTTCGTGCACTTCAGTAATTGGGCCTCGATAGGCTAAGACTGGGCCCAATGGGCTTACGGTTCCATACGAGTAAGATAATTAAAAAAAGGGCAATAAATATGTTCTGTTAGACTGCGGTATCAAAACTACTTAAACCGATAAACTGCTACTTAAACCGATAAACTGCTCATAATACTTGGATTAAATGGGCATAAATTGCTAGTGGACTCTGTAGGGCCATTAGGGTTAAGGTTGACCTGAATGCATGTCATTTTTTTCATTTCTCGCATACCATGTTTTTATTGTTATCTGATGCATGGAACTGGGATATTGATGTAAGAAGTACTGAAAGTGGCTTGTCCACGTACTGGAGGCTTTGCCTCAACTTACTAATAATTGAGCGACAATCTTTGCAAGCAATCATGGAGTGTAGAAATCGGGTGGGTTGAGATATTCCCACGTGGAGTGTGATTGGCTATAAATAGGTCAGTTGGGCTTGCATTCACGAATATGTTTATTCTGTTACAAATTGGGCCTATGGGCCACATTGTTATCTGAAAAGGTGCTAAGGTCCGGTTCTTGTAGATACGAAAAGGACCTCGGCCTGCACTACACCACTGCTCCCGATTGGGGCTTAGGCTCAATGGGCTTGAGCTGTCTTGGGCTTTGGATGGGTTCTCCATACACACTGAGTTTTCCAAACTCACCCCTTTCTCTTTCATCCTTGCAGGTGATCCCTAGTTGGTGGACTTGGAGCTGGGCGGGATTCAGAGTGGCCACGAAGATTAAATTTCTGAATTTTAAATAAGTTTCGCATTTATTTTTGATTATTTTTATTTTGGTTAAAGTTGTAATAAGGCCGCTCTTTTATTATTTTTATTTTGGGTTATTAAATCGGCTAGCTCTAGGGCGCATTTTATAAAAGTTACTTTTTCTCAAAATATCACTATAACCGAGTAAAGCTTCCGCAATTTAAATGTTTTCAAAGGAAATAAATATTTTAAATAGACTTAAACTTAATTTGTTGTTCGTGGACAAGTAATATGGTTAGAGTGTGGCAATAGATGTGTGCATGTCTAGGATTAGATCCAGGAAGAGCTTGGTACTTAAGCGGTCCAATAGACTCACCTCCTCTTTTCTGGTTTCCTACCTGGTGCACAACTTCCATTCACTTTAACTTATAACAAAAACATTCTTTAAACCCTAAGAAGGATTTTTGGATAAAACATAACTACTTTGGTAACATTTCCATGTGACACGCTGAATTCAGTCGTAATGTCTGGGCTGGGTTTGGGGTGTTATATTTAGTGGTATCAGAGCCAAGTTTCAACAACTCGGCTATGGATCGGGTCCAAAAAGGTTTTCAAAACTTTAAGCCCAAAGAGGGTAATTTTGGAAAAATCTTACTTTTGAAAACAAATTTTCTGTTTAAAGGAGATAATCTCCTAACTTATTTTCTTTAAGTCAAATATTTAAGGAATGGATTCTAAAAAGGCCTAAATCTTTTGAGTTTGTCTAAAAAACTGATAAGGTGGCACACTGAATCCCCGGCACCAAGTCTGTAAGTATTTTTCTGCTCTATATATACTGTACTGTACTAAAAATAGTATTTTAGATAGTACTGAGCCTTAGATATAGTACTAGAGATAAGGTAGTAGTAAGGCTGCAAAACTGAGACAGTAGCTAAACTGTGATTGCGCGAAAACAACTCTGAAACTTTATCTGATCATAAGATATTCTGTAATAAACAGTGGAAACAGTAAACTAATGTCATAAAATTCGTAATTAGATAAATCGATATGAGTACGAGAGCTGCTCGGGGAAGAGGCCGTGGTCGAGGCTGAGGTAGTACTCAGGCTGGGTCTTCGTCTTCTGAACACATACCAGCTGGCGAGGCACGGCCACCACCGGTGGATGGTAATGGGCCATATGATCGGGCCGCAGGGGACGACGCTCTGTCCCAGGCCATGTTGAGAGTTTTGGAAAAGGTAGTCGGAGCTAATGTCGGGCCCATGAATAGGGGGTCCATTTCTGAGCGACTCCGGGCCAACGGAGCGGAGGTTTTTAGGGGCGTATCGGGAGTAGCCCCAAATGTGGCTGAGTACTGGCTGGACGCCACGGAGCGGATTATGGATGACTCGGACCGCTCGGAGGAGCGTGGTTTAAAGTGGTGGTGTGTCGTTCTTTGCGGGACGAGGCGTATCAATGGTGGATAATCTATGAAAGAGAGGTACCCACCAGGGTAAAATGGGAGCTGTTCAAGCAGTCCTTCAAGGCGAAATATGTTGGAGCTAGCTATGTGGATGCACGAAGAAAAGAATTCCTGAACCTGACCCAGGGTAATAAGACCGTTGCTAAATATGAGGCAGAGTTTCTACGATTGAGCCGATACGCTAGTGGCATTGTCTCCACTAAATATGAGCAAAGTGCTCATTTTAAGGATGGCCTTAGGGATGAGCTAAGGGTGCTCATAGCTCTGCAGAGAGAGCGCGATTTTGTTGCACTGGTAGAGAAGGCTAAGATAGCTGAAGAGGTGAAGCAAGCCAAACTAAAGAACTGAGATAGGGATCAAAATCGGTTCAGGAGAGATGCTGGACCAGCTGGTGCTGCAAACTGAAATGCTAAGAGAGTTAGGATGGAGGAACCAGTTCGAACAGTTCTGGTGAACACAGTTAGACCACAAGCTTGTGGAGATTGTGGTAGAATATATCTAGGGGAATGCTGGAAGCATTCTGGGGCTTGTCTTCATTGTGGGTCAAAGGAGCATAGGATCAGGGATTGTCCTAGGAGGCCAGCTCAGACTCAAGTGGCTGAACAAGGGGCTGTGCAACCTGTCCAACCAGCGCGAGGAGGACCACCGCTGCCGAGAGGTCGTGGACAAGGTCGCGGTGGCAATGGCCGTAGACGTGGGACACCTGGCAGGGGTACTGTTAATGCTGAGGCTCGTTAGCCAGCTTTGGTATATGTTGCTCATCGTCGCGAGGAGGTTGATGCACCTGATGTCATAACTGGTACGTTTTTGATCTTTGGCGTACCTTATACTGCTCTGATAGATGTGGGGTCAACTCATTCGTATGTTGCATGTGACATTTCTGGGGCATTGGGTGTACACTTTAAGGAGATTGTGAGTGGGGTAACTGTGATAAGTCATTTAGGTCACTTGGTTAAGGTAGAGAAACTCTTCAAGGAGGTGCCTTTAGAGACTCAAGGTAGGATTTTCTGTGGGGACTTGATAGAGTTACCGTTCAGAGAATTCGATTTGATCCTTGGGATGGATTGGTTGACCAAGCATAGGGCAACTCTGGATTGTGCAGCTAAGAGGATGGTGTTAAAGACTGTCGAGGATAAATAGGTAATGATTATTGGAGAACGAAGAGATTACTTGTCCAATGTAGTATCGGCTTTGAGGGCTGAGAAACTGATGCGTAAGGGATGCGAGGCATATTTGGCTTTTGTAAGCCAAGCTGAAACTGAGGATCTAACTGTGGAGACCATTAGAACTGTTAGGGAATTCTAGGATGTTTTTCCAGAAGAGCTTCCTGGATTACCTCCGAATCGGGAAGTTGAGTTTGGAATCGATTTGCTACCTGGAACAGCTCCAGTATCCATCGCACCCTATAGGATGGCACCGAAGGAGCTAGTGGAACTGAAAGCTCAAATCCAAGAGTTGTTGGATAGAGGCTTCATTAGACCTAGTGTGTCTCTATGGGGAGCATCGGTCCTGTTTGTGAAGAAAAAGGACAGGACGATGCGCATGTGCATCGATTATCGCCAGTTGAACAAACTGACCATAAAGAACAAATACCCACTGCTAAGAATTGATGATTTATTTGACCAACTTAGAGGAGCTTCAGTATTTTCCAAGATTAACCTTCGTTCTGGATACCATCAGCTAAGGGTAAAGGAAGTGGATATTCATAAGACAGCATTCAGAACTCGGTATAGTTATTACGAGTTTCTGGTTATACTGTTTGGGTTGACGAATGCACCTGCAGCTTTCATGGATCTGATGAATCGAGTATTCTAACCTTACTTGGACCGATTTATGGTCATCTTTATCGATGATATTCTGGTATATTCGAAAACTGAGGAGAAGCATGAGGAGTATCTACGTATTGTGCTACAAGTGCTGAGAGAAAAACAACTTTATGCGAAGTTTAGTAAGTGTGAATTCTGGTTGAGTGAAGTGACTTTTTTAGGTCATGTGGTTTCTGCTGAAGGAATTAGAGTGGATCCTCAAAAAATTGAGGCAGTTTTGGAATGGAAACCATCGAGTCGATATAAAAATTCGAGAGTTTTCTGGTCCGCAGCAAAGCTACTACTGAAAGGTTTGTAGAGGATTTTCTCGATTCTTTGCACCATTGACGAAATCATATGAAAGGAGCAGCATTTGTTTGGACTGAGAAACAGAATAAAAGCTTTTGACCATTTGAAAAAGGTGTTAACTGAAGCGCCAGTGTTGATTCAACCGGAGTCTGGGAAAGACTTCACTGTGTACAGCGATGCGTCGCATGTGGGGTTATGTTGCGTACTGATGCAAGAGGGTAAGGTGGTCGTTTATGCTTCACGACAGCTTAAGCCTCATGAAGCGAACTACCCTATGCACAATTTAGAGCTAGCAGCAATGATCTTTGCGTCGAAAATTTGGAGACATTATTTATATGGAGAAAAGTGTATCATATACGCAGACCATAAGAGCCTAAAGTATCTGTTGACTCAGAAGGAGTTAAACCTTAGGCAACGAAGATGGGTAGAGTTGCTTAAGGATTACGACTGTTTAATTGAGTACCACCCAGGTAAGGCTTACGTGGAGGCTGATGCATTGAGTCAAAGGGTTGTTACTGATTTGAGAGCCTTGTTTGCACGTTTGAGTCTGTTCGACGATAGAAGTCTGTTGGCAGAATTGCAAGTGAGGCCTACTTGGACTGAACAGATTAAAGAAAAATAGTTGAAGGATGATTCATTAGTTATTCGGTTTCGGCAAGTTAAGAATGGTGAGAATGAGGATTATGGACTGAATACTGATGGAGTTCTATGCTTTCGTGGAAGAGTTTGTATTCCGAAGGACCCTGAATTGAGGCGGTTAATTCTAAAAGAGGCTCATGGTGGACCCTGTGCCATACATCCTGGAGGGAATAAGTTATATCGAGACCTGCAAGAGGTGTATTGGTGGCCTGGACTAAAACGAGACGTGACTGAATTTGTTGGGAAATGTTTGACGTGCCAGCAAGTTAAGGCCGAGCACCAGTTGCCTTCTGGATTACTACAACCGGTGAAAATTCCACTATGGAAGTGGGAGAGAGTAACTATGGACTTTGTGAGTGGGTTACCTTTGACACCCACCAAGAAAGATTCTGTGTGGGTAGTTGTGGATAGGTTAACGAAATCTGCCCATTTCATACCTGTTCGTACTAATTACTCACTGCAAAAGTTAGCCAAGTTATATGTAGCGGAGATAGTGCGACTGCATGGGGTGCCAGTGTCGATTATTTCTGATCGAGACCCTAGGTTTACATCTCGGTTCTGGTGGAAGTTGCAGGAGGCATTGGGTACTCGATTGGATTTTAGTACTGCTTTTCACCCTCAGACAGATGGATAGTCAGAAAGGGTTATTCAAGTTTTGGAGGATATGTTAAGAGGTTGTATCATCAATTTTCGTGGTAGTTGGGAGGACTACTTGCCGTTGGCGGAGTTTGCATAGAACAACAGCTATCAAACAAGTATTCAGATGGCTCCATATGAGGCACTTTATGGGCGAAGATGTCGTACGCCTACGTGTTGGGACAGAGTTGGGTGAACGACAAGTGCTTGGACCAAAATTAGTGGCAGATACTGAAAGTAAGATTAAGTTGATAAGAGGACGATTAAAGGAGGCATCTGATAGGCAGAAGTCGTATGCAGATCTAAAGCGCAAAGGGATTGAGTTCGCGGTTGGGGATATGGTTTTCTTGAAGGTTTCACCTTGGAAGAAGATCTTGAGGTTCGGCAAGAAAGGCAAACTGAGTCCGCGGTTTATAGGGCCTTATCGGGTTCTTAAACGGGTAGGGCCAGTAGCATATCAGTTAGAGTTACCACCGGAGTTAGACAGAATCCATGACGTCTTTCATATGTCTATGTTGAGACGATATCGATCGAATCCTTCACATGTTATGCCGGTGGAGGAGATTGAAGTAAAGACTAATTTGACCTTTGAGGAGGAACCCCTGCAAATTTTAGATCGAGAGGTTAAAGTTTTAAGAAGGAAGTCAGTTCCGTGGGTAAAAGTACTGTGGCGCAATCATGGAAGGGAAGAGGCTACGTGGGAGTCAGAAGAGACTATGCGTCAGCAGTACCCTCAATTATTTGGATTAGGTAATTTCGAGGCCAAAATTTTTTTAAGGGGGTAGAGTTGTAACGCCCTGATTTTCGGGATTTTTTGGGTTTTTGTGATTTTTTGGTAAAATTTGAAATTTTGGTATTTTGAGTATTGGAATTGTGTTTAAATGTGTTAGTGGGCCTTTAGAAGGCCCAAGCCTAAGTTAAACTCAGTAAATATCAAGGTTGGATTTTAAGTGAATAGGAGACCTGGTTAAGTGGGCTTTTAAGAAGAACTTCATAAATTATGACACAAATAAGGCCTTGGTAAAGTGGCAAGGTGGCACCACTAGGTTCCTAAATAAATGGCGCTGCGAAGGAATTGGAGGTCCAGCGTTCAAGTTGTAAGGTAGGCATGTTGTTACTTTTTAATTTTAGGCATATGCTGGGCATGTGATCACTCAATAGAATTTCGGCAAGGGCCTTAGGGAGGTTGGGCCGATTGCTTTAGTTGATATTAGGGTTAGGTTCTTTTCTTTTTCTGTCTCGGATGATTAGGGTTAGTCACCTGAAAGCTTTCATTTATCTTTTCTGAGTTCTCACAAAAGCCAAAAACGCAAGTCCCTTCTCACTGGTGCCGAATTTTCTTCCTCTCTTTTTCCTCTTTTTTATTTCTTTCTTTATGCTTCATCTTCTAGCTGAAACCTTCTGATCACCTTATTCACCTCCTCTGCCGATCCTATCCTCCACTAAACCTTCATAGCCGATCGCCGTTAAAAACTGAAATCCTGAAAGCTCACTACTTGTGTCGATTTCTCCAAAGCCAAAATCCTTCAGTATTTTTGTTCCTTTTGATCAACATTTATCTTCTCTAAACCCTTAGTATTTTTCGGCAACAATACTTCAAGGTTGTAGCCTCAAATCGTCATCTTCTTCATCACTTAAAAAGCTAAAATACCATAGATCTAGGGGCTTATAGCTGAAACTTTAGATTTCCTGGATTCGAGTTCTACCATCGTTTAAAGGATAGATCTGCATCAGATCTGCGTAGAAATCAAAGAAGAATAAGTGGTAAGTGCTCATCACTTCAGATCTAGTCTTATTTTACAAGTTAGAAAAAGCCGAAGTCCATAAAATCTAAGGAGGCTGTCAATTTGGGCATAGGGCTTTAAGGGCCTTTAATCGATGATTTCTTTTGGTGATTAGTGTCTTCTTGAGTGTTGGATCGAAGGCTTGGATCTTTGGAGCAACCAGACTTGGATCTAGTCATCGGTTTTCGGTAAAAAGGTAAGATTCGAAAGGCTTTAGGGGCATGGTTCGAATATGGGTAAGTGAATATTAGAGTTAGCAGTTGTGGTTTGCGATCTAAGAATTGTGGTAATCAATTGTAGGACATTAAAAGGGATCTTAGTAGCAGTTGTCATGAAGCAGGTGTGTATCGAACACCCTCTCATAGTTCCATTCGGCAAAAGCTGAAATGCCAAAATTCTGACATTTCGTGGGGTTGTGAGTGTACGAGTGCTCACAAGACGTTTAGAAATCATTAGATCTGAAATCACAAAGTGGTAAGTTAGCCGTGTGTGAAATTTTGTGCACTTCGGTAATTGGGCCTCGATAGGCTAAAACTGGGCCCAATGGGCTTACGGTCCATACGGGTAAGATAATTAAAAAGGGGCAAATAAATATGTTACATTAGATCATGATGATCAAACCGCTAAAACCGGTAAACTGCTAATAATACTTAAATTAAATGGGCTTAAATTGCTAGTGGACTCTGTAGGGCCATTAGGGTTAAGGTTGACCTGAATGCATGTCTAATCGCTTTTACATTTCTTGCATACCATGTTTTTATTGTTATCTGATGCATGGGACTGGGATATTGATGGAGGAAGTACTGAAAGTGGCTTGTCCACGTATTGGAGGCTTTGCCTCAACGTACTGATAATTGACCAGCAATGCTGGAACTGTGGAGTGTAGGGCTGGGTGGGTTGAGATATTCCCCACGTGGAGTGTAGGGTTGGTACGGGTGTAGTGTAGCGGTTGGCTATAGGCTGGGTTGGGCTTGCATTCACGAATATGTTTGTTCTGTTCTGAAATTGGGCCTATGGGCCACACTGTTATCTGAAAAGGGGCTAAGGCCCAGTTTACTGTATTCTGAAAAGGGCCTCGGCTCGGTACCCGCTGCTATCTGATTGAGGCTTAGGCTCAATGGGCTTGAGCTGTCTTGGGCTTTGGATGGGTTCTCCATACACACTGATTTTTCCAAACTCACCCCTTTCTCTTCCGTCCTTGCAGGTGAGCCCTAGTTGGTGGACTTGGAGTTGGGTGGGATTCAGAGTGGCCACGAAGATTAAATTTCTGGATTTTTAATAAGTTTCGCATTTATTTTTGATTATTTTTATTTTGGTTAAAGTTGTAATAAGGCCGCTCTTTTATTATTTTTATTTTGGGTTATTAAATCGGCTAGCTCTAGGGCACGTTTTATAAAAGTTACTTTTTCTCAAAATATCACTATAACCGAGCAAAGCTTCCGCAATGTAAATGTTTTCAAAGGAAATAAATATTTTAAATAGACTTAAACTTAATTTGTTGTTCGTGGACAAGTAATATGGTTAGAGTGTGGCAATGGATGTGTGCATGTCTAGGATTGGATCCAGGAAGAGCTTGGTACTTAAGCGGTCCAATAGACTCACCTCCTCTTTTCTGGCTTCCTACCTGGTGCACAGCTTCCATTCACTTTAACTTATAACAAAAACATTATTTAAACCCTAAGAAGGATTTTTGGATAAAACATAACTACTTTAGTAACATTTCCATGTGACACGCTGAATTCGGTCGTAATGTCTGGGCCAGGTTTGAGGTGTTACAACACGGGTTGAGACATGGGCGTGTCATGGCCGTGTGAGGGACACGGGCCATGGACACGGGTGTGTGCCTGGCCATGTGAGAACCCTTGTAGGTTCGAATCAAAAAATAAATCCACATAGGTTAGGGACACGGGCGTGTCTATATTTTCCATGCTGTGTAAGTTACACGGGCCTTCAGCACGATCATGTTAAGATGACACAAAAGCGTGTCACTTTTCCACACGGGCGTGTGCCCTGTTTATCTTGAAAATCTTTAAAGTTTTCTAAAGTGCACAGATTAGTCTCGAATCAATTTCAAAGTGGGTTTGGGGCCTTGTAGGCTCATAGTAAGGACATTTAGGTGTGTTGTGGAAAGTTTTAATTTGGAACCAAATTCCATAACTCAAAAATGTATGTTTGCATGTGTTTGAGATTGGTAGCACCTCGTACCCCGTCCCGGCGTCGGATACGAGTAAGGGGTGTTACATTTAGTCATATCAGAGCTATGGTTTAGTCGATTCTCGAACTAATCTAGTATGAGTACGAGTCAGCTATACATGCCATAAATATATTGTGATAGCTTGACGACTCCTGACAAATTTCAATTATGTTTTCATTTAGTAAATGGATCCCAATGGAGCAATGGCGGGCGATATAAAGAGTAATGCGCCGGGTCCAGCTGAAGGGACCGCGCCAATAGAGAGTGGGTCCGTGACAATGAGTCAGGGCGGAGTGGCTAGAGAAGCCTACCTCCATATGATGGATGCCTGGTATTCGGAGTTTATTCGTGCAAATCTGAACACTCCGCCTCCCCCACCTCCTCCAATTCCTCAGCCTGCCCATATAGCTCCCTAAGGAGTAGAAATTGCTAGGAGAGAAAAACCTCCGGTAGATAGAATTCATAAGCACGGGGCCGAGGAATTTCAGGCTAAAATTGATGATGACCTAGAGCGAGCAGAGTTCTGGTTGGAAAATTCCATTAGGGTATTCGATGAATTGTCTTGCACCCCTGAGGAGTGCATGAAGTGTGTTGTGTCGCTCCTGCAAGACTCTACCTACCAATGGTGGAACACCCTTGTGTTGGTTGTACTAAGGGAAAGGATTACATGGGAGTTTTTCCCGGAAGAATTTTGAAAGAAGTATATTAGTCAGAGGTTTATAGACCAGAAGAGGAAAGAATTTCTAGAATTGAAGCAAGGCCGAATGACGGTAACAGAGTATGAACATGAGTTCGTGACACTTAGCAAAAACGCTAGGGAGTGCGTATCTACCAAGGCCACTATGTGCAAGAGGTTTGAAGATGGTTTGAACGAAGACATTAGATTGTTAGTTGGTATTTTGGAGTTAAGAGAATTTGTAGTACTTATTGAAACAGCGTGTAAGGCCAAAGAGAAGAGGAGAGCTGATATTGAGTCACATAACTCAAAGAAAAGACAAATGGAAAGATCATTTCAGACCTCATCCAAGAGATCGAGAGAGTTTCCTACTCGATCTAATGCTTCAATGGGATTCTCGAGCAGAAACAAGAATAAGCAGTATGCGGCGTCTAAAGCTCAGACCACTTCCGTTGTGAGCGTTGGTGTGCTCGACCGAATAGACCGGAGTGTTCGTAATGTGGTAGACAACACTTCAGTGAGTACCGAGGTAATGATAGAGGTTGCTTCAAGTGTGGTTCACTAGACCACTTTATTCGAAACTGTTCTGAGATAGAGGAGAAAGACAAAAAGGAAGATGTGAGAGTGAGTAATACTCTCTCGAGGGGTAGACCACAGAAGAACCCTGGGAATGGGGCTGGCAGAAGAGGTACGCCTAGAGATTCTATTGTGATGTCCGAGGGCAAAACGCCTGGAAGGACATATGCCATTTTGCGCCCACAAAGATGCTGCATCTCCCGATGTGATTACGAGTACCTTTTCTATCTATGATATATCAGTGGTTGCTTTGATTGACCTGGGGTCTACCCACTCTTATATTTGCATGAAATTGGTACCTAGTACGAATATACTAGTGGAGTCTACTGAATTTGTGGTAAAAGTGTCTAACCCGTTAGGTAAAGATGTAATAGTTGACAACGTGTGTAGAAACTGTCCTTTAATGGTTAGGGGCCACTTTTTTCTAGCTAACCTCATACTACTACCGTTTGATAAATTTGACGTTATCCTTGGTATGGATTGGTTGTCTACCTATGATGTCATAGTAAATTGTGGGAAGAAATTTATTGGACTGAAATATGGAAATGGGGATATTATTTGGGTTGAATCAGGTGAATTAGACAGCTTACCAGTACTGATTTCTTCTATGACTGTTGAGAAATACATGAGAAAAGGGTATGAGTCCTATTTTACATTTGTGTTGAATACCCAAGAGTCGGGCGTAAAGATTGAGTTAGTGCCAGTGGTATGTGAGTACCCGGATGTGTTTCCAGAAGAATTGCCTGGATTACCTCCAACTAGGGAAGTTGAGTTTGGTATCGAGTTAGTCCCTGGTACTGTGCCTATATCAATTGCCCCATATAGGATTGCACCGTTAGAGTTAAAAGAGTTGAAGGCTCAGCTACAAGAATTAACGGATAATGGTTTCGTAAGATCGAGCTATTCCCTGTGGGGTGCTCCAATACTTTTTGTGAAAAAGAAGGATGGGTCGATGAGGTTATGTATAGACTACAGAAAACTCAACAAGGTGAAGGTGAAGAACAAGTATCCCTTGCCAAGGATTTACGATTTGTTTGATCAATTAAAAGGAGCCATGGTGTTTTCTAAGATAGACTTGAGATCAGATTATTACCAGCTAAAAGTTAAGGAGCAACATGTGCCGAAAACTATGTTTCGAACGAGATATGGGCATTATGGGTTCCTTATCATGCCCTTTGGCTTAACAAATGCCCCCACCATGTTTATGGACTTATTGAACCATATTTTCCGGCCGTACTTGGATAAGTTCGTTGTTGTTTTTATTGATGATATACTGATCTATTCTTGTGATGAGAGTGAACACATGGAACATTTAAGAACTGTTTTGCAGACTTTAAGAGATAAACAGTTGTATGCCAAGTTTAATAAAAGCGAGTTTTGGCTCCAAAAGGTCAGATTCTTAGGGCACATAGTGTCGGGTGATGGAATTAGAGTTGACCCGAGTAAGGTCTCCCTATTGTTGAGTGGAAACCGCTGAGAAATGTATCAGAGATTAGGAGCTTTCTAGGCTTAGCAAGTTACTACAGACGATTCGTTAAAGGATTCTCTATGATTGCTACTCCGATGATGAGGTTGCTACAAAAAGATGTCAAGTTCAATTGGACGGAAAAATGCCAACAAAGTTTTGAGAAACTTAAGACGTTGTTGACTAAAGCCCCAATTTTAGTGCAACCAAAACCAGGAAAAGAATTTGTAGTGTATAATAATGCATCCTTGAATGGATTAGGATGCGTGCTCATGCAAGAAGGCAAGGTAATAGCATATGCCTTGAGATAGCTGAAGTCGCATGAGAAAAATTATCTGACACACGACTTAGAGTTAGCAACCATAGTGTTCGCACTGAAGATTTGGAGACACCACTTGTATGGCGAGAGATGCCGAGTATTCACCAACCATAAAAGTCTAAAGTACTTGATGACTCAAAAGGATTTGAACTACGACAACGAAGGTTGCTAGAGTTGATAAAAGATTACGAGTTGGTAATTGACTATCACCCGGGAAGGGCTAACGTGGTCGCAGATGCGTTAAGTAGGAAGTCATTGTTTGCCTTGGGAGCTATGAATACTCAGTTGTCTGCAACCGAGGATGGTTCGATTCTAGCAGAGTTGAGAGCTAGGTCGGTGTTCCTTCAAGAGGTTTGTGAAGCTCAGAAAGGTGATAAAGACTTGCAAGCCAAGATAACTCAGTGCGAGACAGTTAACGAATCAGATTTTCAGGTTAGTACTGACAGTTGTTTGATGTTTCGAGATAGTGTCTATGTACCTAGTGATGATGAGATTATTGGGAAAATTCTTCACGAGGCACATAGTAGTTGTATGTCAATCCATCCAGGTAGTACTAAGATGTATAATGACTTGAAGAGACTATATTGGAGGCCGAGTATGAAAAGGGACATCTCAGAGTTTGTGTCAAAATGTTTGACCTGTCAGCAGGTGAAAGCCGAGCACCAAGTACCTTCGGGTTTACTTCAGCTTGTAATGGCTCTCGAGTGGAAATGGGATCGAATTACCATAGATTTTGTGATGGGATTGCCGTTATCACTAAGAAAGAAAAATGTTGTTTGGGTCATAGTTGATCGACTAACGAAATCAACTCACTTTATTCCGGTGCATATCGACTACTCACTTGATAAGTTAGCCGAGTTGTATATTTCTGAAATCGTGAGACTTCACAGAGTGCCCTTGTTGATTATTTTAGATAGGGATCCGAGGTTTACTTCCCGGTTTTGGAAAAAGTTACAAGATGCTTTGGGGAAAAAGTTAAATTTTAGCACGGCTTTCTATCTGCAAACCGACGGCCAGTCGGAGAGAGTAATTCAGATTCTTGAGGATATGTTGCAGTGTTGTGTTATTGAATTCCAAGGTAATTGGGAAAAGTATTTACCGCTGGTAGAGTTTTCCTACAACAATAGCTATCAGTCAAGTTTGAGAATGGCGCCTTATGAGGCTTTATACGGGCGTAAGTGCCGAACGCCTTTGTTTTGGACTGAACTTAGAGAAAATCAGATTCATAGGGTTGACTTAGTCAAAGGGACCGAAGAGAAAGTAAAGGTAATTCGTGATTGTTTGAAAGCTGTTTCGGATAGACAGAAATCCTACGCGGATTTGAAACGAAAAGAAATTGAGTTTCAAGTCAGTGATAAAGTATTTCTAAAAGTATCCCCGTAGAAGAAAGTCCTTAGATTTGGTAAGAAAGGAAAATTAAGTCCACGTTTTATTGGACCTTATGAGGTGACAGAGAGAATTGGACCGGTAGCTTATCGACTAACTTTGCCATCCGAGTTGGAAAAGATCCACAATGTTTTCCATGTGTCGATGTTACGCCGTTACCGTTCTGACCCTTTGCATGTTTTTTCGCCAACAAAGATTGAGATTCAGTCAGATTTGACTTATGGCGAAGAACTGATTAAGATTTTAGCTCGGGAGCTTAAACAATTGAGAAATAAAAGTATAGCACTCGTGAAAGTACTGTGGCATTGACATGGGGTTGAAAGGCTACATGGGAACCTGAGGAGACTATGAGAGATCAATACCTTAACCTTTTCACTGGTAAGATTTTCGGGGACGAAAATCCCTAAGGGGGAGAATTGTAATAGCCCGATTTTAGGCCTAGTCGGAACAGTAGTTTTGGAACCACTAACCCAAGTTCAGAGAAATTATTTTTAATATTATTTTATGTGTTGTGGCATGATTATATGAGCGCATGAAAATTTTGGTGAAATAATTTTAGCGATTGCATGCTTAATTGCGAAAAAAGACTAAATCGCATAAAGTGCAAAAGTTTTGTTCTACTAGATAAAGGTGTCAAATAGCTATGGAACATTAAATTAGAGGTATTTGTTGAGTA
This sequence comes from Gossypium anomalum, assembly GCA_025698475.1. Taxonomy (NCBI): domain Eukaryota; kingdom Viridiplantae; phylum Streptophyta; class Magnoliopsida; order Malvales; family Malvaceae; genus Gossypium; species Gossypium anomalum. The sequence continues at coordinate 60,172,565 of CM046961.1, forward strand.
AATAGACCACAAATTTGTTAATAGCTGATCATAAAGACAAAGAGGAGTCAAAAAGTCAAATATTGAGTAGGGTTGTTATTTGATGACATTAGCTAATTTAATAAAAAATTAAAATCAAAAGGGTCATCTTTCTTCTCCATCTTTCCACCAAAAATTGAAGTGAAAAACCCCATGTGAGCTTGAAACTTTTCAACACAATAAACCTCTACATGCAAGTCATTTTGATGGTTATTTTTGTTGATTTTTGTACTTTTGGGACCCTTGTAGCACTATTTGGCAAAATTGTTGAGAGCCTAGGGTTTTTCAATGATAGTAATCATGTTGATTTCTGAAATTTTATGGAAGAAAATGAATCACGGTTGTTAAATAAACAACTTTTGTGAAGTAGATTTCATGAAAACCCTAACTAAGGACCATTTTGCTTAAGTTATAAATTATGTGATAAATGTGTGAAATAATGGGAATTGTGGGCTGCTTCTAGTATAAAAAGAATTTGGTTAGGCTTGGTTAGTGAGAAAATTTGATAAAAATCGATTTACGAGCCTGGGGTAAAATCATAATTTTGTAAAAGTTTAGGGGCAAAATGGTCATTTTGCCAAAATATGAATTATGAAATGCATTGATTAATATGATAATTAAATTAGTGAATTTTTATCATTTTAGATCAAGAAATACTAAATCCGGACCTAGACTGGGGAAAGGCCAAGCTAGTAGATTAAAGTCAATTAGTCGTCCACTTTTTGTATACGAGGTAAGTTGTACGTACGTAAGGCAACTTTATAGTTATTATGTGTTGAATGATTGATTTTGCATAATATGGTTGAATATGATTATGAATAATGCATGATGAAATTAATGTGGTAAATTTCCTGTTGAACCTAAAAATAGATTGGATATCCATGCCATGACATTTGGGTGACATGTGAGCTAGTGTAAGACTATGTCTAGGATATGGCGTTGGCCACGATATGAGAGCCAGTGTAAGACCATGTTTGGAACATGGCATCGGCGATATTGTGAGAGCCAGTGTAAGACCATGTTTGGGACACGGCATCGACATTGATGTGTGTGCTAGTGTAAGACCATATCTGGGACATGGCATTGGCCACACCATGAGAGCCAGTGTAAGACCATGTTTGGGACATGGCATCGACATTGAGATGAAAGCTAGTGTAAGAACATGTCTGGGACATGGCATTGGCTTCGATGTGTGAGCCAATATAAGATCATGTTTAGGACATGGCATCGGCAAGTTACCCTATTGTGTGAGGCTTATTGGATATCCTTTAGTATTCCAAATGGTTTCACGGGTTATTTTAAAGTTGATGATAAAGATATGGATTGATGTATTGATATTGTGAGTGGTACAGATTCTTATTCAAAACTCATAAGGTATGAGTCTAGTTATATTGCCTTAATGGTAACAATAATATGAGTAAATTCTATTTATGAAAATGAATTTTGGGACGATTTTGTAACCTTTGGCTCATACTTGTGAAATCTACCTTTGTTCACTCAAGAATGTTGTATTGATTTATAATGTGTTATGTGATTAAATATGCATGGCTGAAGATGTTACTTATTTACAGGCAACTTACTAAGCTTTTTGCTTACTCCTTCTCTTTTCCATTTTTCTTACAGTGCCGCCAAGCTAGCATTAGGGATCAAGGGACGTCGGAAGCATTGATCACACTATCACCTAAAGCTTTTGGTATAGCTAGTTTAAATGTTTTGATTGTGGCATGTATAGGGACTTGAATCTTTTGTTTAGTGTCTTGTTAGTTTAGCCACAAATGTTGGCTCATATGATGGATGTGATATTCATTTTGTATAGGCATTAAGGTCGGCCAGTATTGATTACTATTAAATGCATTTGTTGCAAATTCCTCATGGTTGTGGTTGCTTTGGTTATACGTGTTATGCTTGGATTGGTTTGGTTGATATTGTGTAGGTTGTTACAAGTAAGGGTGGCAAAAAGGCTTGGTAAATAGTCTTATTTTTGTCCACACGGGTAGACACTCATGCATGTGTCTAGGCCGTGTGTGACACACGGCCTGCCCTATGGGCATGTAATCCAGTTGTGTGTCCCCTGCACTTCAATTTTACAGGTCAGTATGCATGGTAGTAAACACACGGGCAGAGACACGGCCGTGTGTCTCAGCCATGTGGAAGACATGGCCTAACACACGAGCATGTGCCTTGGCCATGTGCCCTTAATTGGTTGATGACGTTAGAAACAAAATGTCAAGGTTTTTGTACACAGGCTGAGACACGGGCGAGTCATGGTCGTGTGAGGGACACGAGCCATGGACATAGGCGTGTGCCAGGCTGTGTGAGAACCCCTGCATGTTCGAATCTAAAACTAAATCCACATGGTTAGGGACACGGGCGTGTCCAGATATGCCAGGTCGTGTAAGCTACACGGGCCTTCAGCGCAATCATGTTAAGATGACACACGGGCAGGTTACTTTTCCACACACGCGTGTGCCTTGTTTACCTTGAAAATTTTTAAAGTTTTCTAAAGTGCACAGATTAGTCTCAGATCAAATTCAAAGTGGGTTTGGGGCCTTGTAGGCTCATAGTAGGGACATTAAGGTGTATTGTGGAAAGTTTTAATTTGGAACAAAATTCCATAACTCGAAAATGTATGTTTGCATGTGTTTGAGATCGGTAGCGCCTTGTACCCTGTCCCGACGTCGGATACAGGTAAGGGGTGTTACAACCGTGTTATGCCAATATTGTAAATTTTTTAGTTAGTGGAATGCTGCCACCTGGGCTCACCAATCAAAGACGAAGGAAATTTATCCATGATGCCAAACAATATATTTGGGATGAGCCATTTTTATTCAAACATTGTGCAAACCAGATAATTCGGAGGTGTGTTCCGAATGATGAGATTCAAAGTATTTTATATCATTTTCATTCAGCACCGTATGGGGGACACTTTGAGGGCATGAGAACTATTGCAAAAGTTCTCCAATCTGGTTTTTATTGGCCAAACATGTTTAAAGATGCTCATGAATTTTGTCAAGCTTCGATCACTGTCAAAGAATTGGAAATCTATTGAAGAGGTATGAAATGTCCTTGTAAACTATTTTAGAAGTGAAATTATTTGACGTATGGGGAATTGATTTTATGGGTCCATTTCCACCTTCTTGGGCCAATGTATACATAGCTGTTGATTATGTCTCTAAGTGGGTTGAGGCTATTGCTATATCAATGAATGATGGCAATTCGGTACTAAAATTTCTACATAAGAATTTTTTTACCAGGTTTGGTATCCCTTGTACTCTGATTAGTTATGAAGGTTCACATTTTGATTGCAAATTAGTTGGTAATTGTAACACCCCTAACCCATATCCATCGTTGAAATAAGGCTACAAGGCATTACCGATCAAATATAGCATACAACATACATTTCTCATACTTGAATCCATTATCTGATAAACATTAATCAAACATAATCACGATGTCCATTATAAGGCTCTACGAGACCTTAAAACATGCTTGGAAGAGGTACGGGACTAAACCGATAACATTTGAAAACTTTGGGAAATTTAGAAAATTTTCATGCATAAAGGGATCACACACTCGTGTCACAGGCCGTGCGAAAGTAAGGCATACATACTGACTTATACCACACAGCTGAGGACACACCCGTGTGCTAAGCCATGTGAAATTTATAGAGGTTACTAACTTGGGTCACACGGCTGGTCACACGCCATGTGCCAGCCCGTCTGCCACACACGGGCAATAAACACGCCCGTGTGTCTAGGCCGTGCCAAACCTAAAGGGTATACTAACTTATTTTTGAAGGGCTACCCCAAGGGACACACGACCGTGTACCAAGGCCATGTGTCACACACGGTCGAGCGACACGCCCGTGTGGTCAGCTGTGTGGAGTGAAAATAGGCTTGGTTTAAGCCACATTTCTCACCCTTCTCATGCATACCTAAAACACAAAATTTTGCACCATTTCAATACATTAATAGTCAGCCAAGACATGTTATTTTATGCACCAAACATGTCGTACCAATTCCGTCCATTTCATCAACTCAAATCATAAACACTTCCTGTACAAACCACATACCCAAACTAGCATGATTCATTTCTCATTTCACACCTATTCCATCACATAGCAAAACACATAACACATTCATTAATTCAACCTTTTTCAAATATGTAATTTATCATCATCAATCAGACACAAAGCTTAACTTATAAATCATCTATTAACCATTCATTTATTAAATCCAAATTCATGCTTTTCATAAGTAAATACTCAACATATACCAAACGACCAAATGTTCATCTTGAACCATCACTAATCATACCAAATTATGCCATTACACAAGGCAAATTACACATCAAACATAAGTCATTAATAAGCCATATAAAATGGTCAAATACATCACCAAAATCTTAATAAAAAAAAGACTCAAGCCTATACATGTCGTATAACCAAAATCACAAAACTTATAAGTACCAAACCATAGCTGGATAGTGTGATGAAATCTTTGACGATTTCCAAACCGAGCAAGCCTCCGAAACTCTATAAACATAGAAAAGAAAACAAAGTAAGCTATAAAGCTTAGTAAGCTCGTCTGGTAATAAACTCATATTATTAAATAACTGCATTTAAAACAATTATTCAAAACATGATATAATTATATGATTTCACCATTCTATCTCGAATTCATGCATGTAGTTAATCAAGATGTTCATGAATTTATTCATTCAAAACACGTATGGTTTGAATACTTCTTATCAATTCCTTCACATTTTCATATGCATAAGCAATTATATATATATAAACTTTATTCAATTCAATATTCATCACTTTTTCTTTAGCCGAGTGAATTATGTGAAATATCATCAAATAACGGTATTTTGCACACTATATGCTATATGTATATTTAGTTAAAACAACTATAACTCATATCTCACATATCATTCAATTCATAACTCATTATAGCCAAATATACACATTTTAGCGTGGAACATACTTATACATGAATCTTTCTCATTTCATATACATAATACACTAAAAACTTACCAAATTACCTTAATTTGATTCTTATATAAGTTTTGTATGAACCTGTATCACTTAATTCAATTGTACTTTCCTTCTCGTCTTGACTATGCTCGTTGAACCATTCAGAATCATTAAGGATACTCGAAAATCACAATAGCTCGTACAATGCCATATCCTGGATATGGTCTTACATGTTATCATATATCGATGCCACTGTCCTAGACAAAGTCTTATACGAAATCATATAATGATGCCAATGTCCTAGACATGGTCTTACACGTAATCACAATACAATGCCAATGTCCCAGACATGGTCTTACATGTAATCACATCTTGGTAATCCTAATGTCATGACATTCGTATCCTATATTATTCCTAAGGTTCATACGGGACTTTCAGATATCGTAACTACGCCAATTCTTGATCGTATTTGCTCGTTCAACATTCATAGCAATTCAATGATAATGAAACATGTATAATTCAATTCAATTCAATGATAAATAAGCATTTATAACACAATTTAAATACGTTTATTAGCATACGAACTTACCTCTTTCGCTGTAACGCCAAATTAGGTCAACTAATTCGATACTTTGTTTTCCCCCGTTCTAGATTCGAATCTCATTTTTTCTCAATCTATATAATAACAAAATTTACTTATTTAATCATTAATTCATTCAATTTAACACAATTTACACTTTTTTACAAAATTACACTTTTACCCTACTATTTCACATTTTTGCAATTTGTTCCTTAACACATAAATTATAAAATTCATGAAATTTAAACAATTCCCTGCTTAACCGAATATTACCCAATCATATATCAGCCCATATTTTTACTTTATTCATATTTTTAAACACATAATTTCATAATTTCACAAATTAGCCCATAATTTGCATTTTTACTCAAAATCAGTTCATAAAATGTGAAAATCTAACATCAAATATTCATATTTCACCATTAAACATCAAAGAACACATAAGATCATTAATGGAAACTATCAAAATCTTTAACAGTTTTAAAATCGAAGACACGGGTTAGCTAGTACTAGTACCTAATCAAGCAACCAAAGTAGCTGAACCTCAAAATGCTTCCATGGTATTCTTTTTCTTTCAATTTTGGTGAAAGATATGAGAAAATAAGCTTTAATTTGTTTTTGTTTTATCATAACTTAACTTAATTACCTATTTACCCGTTTACCCTTTAAAAACATTAATAGTTTCCACTATAACAAGCCATAGAATTCCACTATAAACATTTATGGGATAATTAGCACTTAAGGAATCCCACTATTTAATATCATAGCCATCTAATACCTTTAACTTATATAATTCAACTTTTACATTTTACGCGACTTAGTCCTTTTTACCGAATTAACCACTCAAACGGTAAAATTTCTTTACGAAATTTTCACACAAACGTTCTATCATACTGTAAACCTTATTAAAATAATAAAATAAATATTTTGAATTCGGATTGCGGTCCCAAAACTACTGTTTTGATTAACCCTAAAAACAGACTGTTACACTAATGCTCTGAACATGTATGGAGTTAAACATAAAATTGCCATGGCATACCATCCTTAGACAAATGGACACGCAGAAGTCTAAAATAGAGAGATTAAATTTTTTTTTGGAGAAGGTAGTCAATCCCACCTGCAAAGATTGGTCGTCTAGATTGGATGAAGCTTTGTGGGTATATTGAACTGCAGTTAAGACACCATTGGGGATGTCACCTTTCAAGCTTGTTTATGGGAAACCCTGTCGTTTGCCTATTGAACTTGAACATAAGACATATTGGGAAATTAAGAAATTGAATATGGATTGGAGTCCTGATGGTACTAATCGCTTATTGAAGTTGAATAAGATGGAAGAATTCAGAGCACAAGCTTATGAGAATGCCAAGCTATACAAAGAAAAAACCAAATGATGGCATGACAACAAGATTTTGCCACGACAATTTGCACTTGGACAATAAGTCTTGTTATTTAATTCCAGGCTTTAATTGTTTCTTAGCAAATTAAAATCTCATTGGTTTGATCCATTCGAGATAGTGCATGTCTATCCTCATGGGGCTGTAGAAGTCAAAAACAGCAAGACTGGTTCTACTATCAAAGTCAATGGCCAACGATTAAAGCATTACTTTGGAGCTCCTATAATTTGTGATAAAAATTCCTTCACTTTTCAAACTGCTTAATATTTCTCCCCTGTATTGTTTTATTTATTTACTTTGCTTTTAATTTCTTTGTTTAGTTTATTCAATAAGTTAACTTTTATTTTCTTTTGTTGCAGGCACATTACAACCCAGGTTTGTATAAATCAGCCCATTTAATATATTAGTTAATTTTAGTTTAATAATTTTTTCAATTACTTTTCTTTTTCCCGCTCAATTTTTTTTCTGTGTAAGGGCACAATTTTATGTTAATCTTATCCCCCACGTCACTGCTATATTTTCTCTCACGTTTTACCCTAGTCGATTCATTTCTTTTCTAACTTGTTTTCTATTTCATCTTCTTCACCCTTCTCTATTTTTTACTCCATAAACTATAATGGTCTCACGTTTTTCATTTTACAGTTACTATTTTCTCTCAAATGGCTCACCAAACACCATCTTCTTCCACCTTTGTGCATCCACGGACATTCTTTAGTAAAATTGTGGAAGAAAAATATAACAAGAACATATCAAAATGACCTTTTTGCATGAAAAAAGGTTTCCTTTTCTAAGATGTCCCCCTATGGGCTATTCTGAAGCCATCTTGTATATTATGGGGAAAACGGGTGGAAATCTTTTGTCTCCACCTTGATGACGTCCTCACTAAGGTAGTCAAAGAATTTTATGCACATTTAACCTCTCCTGAAAATGCTTTCATCTATGTGCACAGTGTCTTCGTGTTATTCGATGAAGATTCAATAAATGCACAATATGGGTTACCTGAAGGCACTGATGAACACTTCTAATTTGTCAAGACAATGACAACTGAAGAACTCAACCAGTTTTGACAGATTTATGTGTAGAAGGAATTACATAGACATTTCTCGAAATTATTGCTATACTATCGACCGTGTAACTTTGAAGCCTTAATGTAGGGTAAGGTATCATTTCCTTAAATCTCGTCTTAGCCCTTCTATACACAACTCTACTATTTCTAAGGAATGCATGTTGTTGCTACACTCGATTATGTTTGGAAGAAAGATAAATGTTGGAAAAATCATTTTTAGAGAAGTCCACCGTTGTGAACAAAAGAACATCAGTTCCTTAACCTTTTCGTCACTCATTACAGCACTATGTTAAAGAGTAAATGTTCCTACTCAAGCAACTGAAGAAAAAATCCCCAATAAAGGAGCCATAACCAAGCAAATTGCCTTGAGATTTTTAGGGGAGGAAATTTCAAAGCATCCTAGCTCTGCATCCACAGGTTTTCCACTTATGACTACTGATGTTGCCCCACCAACATTTCACAGCGACTTTGAGCAAAAAGTGATTGATGCTCTTGAGATGTTGCAACAACAACTAATGATAGTCACTAATCTTGGCCGAGCTCAAGAAGAAATGACTCTATTTTGGGGATATGTTAGACGATGGGACAAAGCCATTAAGAAATCTCTTCAAAATAACTTTACTCGACCTATGCCTACATTCCTTGTTTTTTCTAAAGAATTGTTGTTGGAGTTAGAAGATGATGATAAAGATGGAGAAGAAGCCAGTGCTGAGAAAAAGAACATAGAAAACTAGAGAGAGGAGGAGAAAACTAAATCCGTGCATAGTGAATCTAATAAGGATGAAGCTGATATGACTCAAACTTCTACACCTACTACAATTGCCACTACACCAAAATCCACTACCTCTATGACCGAGCAAGAGCATGCGATTCATCAACTGATTGATGATCTCACAAAACCAGATACTGATGATGAAGAAGAGGTGCCAATTAACCAGCTAAAAAGGAAGCACTACAAGCAAGCTACTAGGAAATCAGTTCGAGATGATGCTGGTGAAGTGGAAAGGAAGCAGCGGTACAAGCACGTTGCTAGAAAATAACCCAACCCAATTAGAGTAACACAAATTTCTTCCAAGCTTTTGTTTTTATTTTCATTTGCATCTTTTTCATTTTATAACATATGTTTCATGCAGTTATATTTGGTTGTCATTGAATTTTTATATTTGTAAGTTGTTGTTTTTGCATTTTGAAATGTTTCATTGTTCATGCATTGAGGATAATGCATCCCTTAGGTTTAGGGGTGTGTTGTGTTGTAAATATAGTATGCAGTAGATATATGTTTTAATATTCATGCATTTTTTCATTTGTTTTTCCATTACATGAAAATGCCAAGTAACTGCCAGTCTATGACAAGTATATTGTTATCTATGATATTCGATGAGGATAATAATTCTTCGATAATATTAAAAAATTGTGATGGGTGAATGGGTATGTTTAGTTTAGGATAGTTGTGTGAAAATTGATTCCTAAAAGTAGAATGCCCTATTATAATTGTAATTAGTCTATAGTAGGTTTCTTTTAATACATTTAGGAATTCTTAAACTTAAATTCAGTAAATTGACAGTGTGTAATAATGAATATCATGGAAAAATGATAAGAATCACTTCAATGTTTGAAAATGTTGAGTAAATCAGTAATACTTTGTTTGCTCCATCGTATTATTGATCAGAAAAATAAGTTTAAATAAGAGTGAGTAAGAAACAATTGAGGGACACTCCACTATAGTAACAGGCTGATTAGCTAAGGAGGTCATTGTTTGCTCTATCCATCTTTTTAGTTAAAAACCTTAGCTTCATGAGTGAGTTACATTCAAACTGTGGCATGATATAATACCAAGCAATCTAATGTATGCTTTATTGAGATTGTCCAGTAAAGAAACCATGTGACAAGATGAATTCCTAAGGAAAAAATAAAATTTGTAATTAAAATTTTGAAATGATAGAATAAATGAGAATAGATAAATTGAGATTAGAAGAAAGATAACCTAAGTGCATTAGGAAGTATTTACTACAGTCAAAATTTCATGAATATTTAGGAATTTTTATTTTTAGGTAACATTTTCTACTCTCCGTTTGCTAAACAAAACTACAAAACTTGAATCAATTTTCTTTAATAGAAGATTGCTAAGAATGGAGGTATAGAATATACAATAAATGGTTTAGCAGTATATATGGTAACTGTGTGTTATAGCAAATTCATACATTCATGCATACTCATACATATTTGCTTGAGGACAAGAAATAATTCAGGTTTGGGGGTGTGATAACTTTTGAAAAGAGTTATATTTTAGGCCTCTAGATTGAATTAAGTGTTTAAATATGTTTGCATTTTAGGATATTTTTATAACATTGTGTCGAAACCATTTTTAAATAGAGTTTTGGAAAATAGGAATCGACTTTAAGAAAAACAAAAACGGGAGTCGCCACCAATCTTTTTAGGTGTGATTGGATCACCTTATGAAATGTTTTGTTTTAAAACATTAATTTTGGTCTACGAAAGTCGAGAAAACAGATTCGGGAGTCGGTTACGTACGAGGAAGGGTTGGCACCCTCGTAACGCCCAAAAATTGGTACCTAATTGATTATCAAGCGTCTTTAATGTCGAAAATTTAGAATTTTTAAGATGCAATCCTCTTTAGAATATTTTAATTTTGAAAATTAGGGTTTACTTGTATCAGAGGAATCGAAATATTACATCCAATAAGTTAGGAAGCAATATTTTTAAGACATTTGAAACTAAGCTAGCCCTTTTTGAAAATCCTTATCTCAGAATGACAAAACGCCATATCCAATAAGTTAGGACATAACGCTTTAAAATTTCGAGACAGTTGTTCGTATTTTGAAAACCTTAAAAACTTAGGAGGGTGCTTGACTATTTAAACTCAACAAGAAAAGTCGCAACCCAGTAAGTTAGGGCACTATTTTTCTCGAAGTTTCGAAATACCAAGCATTGCCTTTTTATTTAAAAAATTTTTTTGAATCTTGTCTTTAATTAACGCATGAAGAACCGTATACATGCATTATAACATGTAAGATAACATTTTACAATAATAAGTGGCTTAAAACATGTATTTAAATAATATGATAGCCATAATATTAAGGTTCTATTCTAGATACATACATAAATATAACAAATATAACAACGTACATATTAAGATATTGATAGCATATATTGAAGATGAAAAAGCAAAATATACGAACATACAAAGTAATAATTAATTTAAAAATGATGCATGATATATAATTGGACATATAAATATATATATATATATATAAAACAAATGCGATAATAATAAAAATAATGTAGTAACAAATATATATCAATCAAACAACATTTAATAATATTATGAAACTAGCATTTAATATATAAATGATATAAAGTATAATAATATATAAAAGATTTAATTCGTATTAAAATATAAAATAAAGTGAGTAATTATTGATAAAATATACCTAAAATTAAAAAACAATGTTTAAAATAAGTTATGTATAATAATATAATATGAATAAAATATAAGGAAATATAATGTAAAATAATAATAGTATAATAAGTATTTTGCATATGAAAATATGGTAAAATAATTAATATATAATATAAAAATTTAAATATATTTATATAATATAATAAAAAATATATAAGAAAGATAAATATTATAATGAATATTAAATAATAAAATATAGTCTGTAATAGAAATACATAAATAATTATAATGAAATATAATATGGTTTAAGTATAATAATAATAATAATGTAACAAATATATAAAAATATAATTAAATAAATAATAAAATATACAAAATATAATGAAATTTATGAACATATATAATATAACAAATAATATAAATAAAATAATATATTACAAAATATAATTAATGTTTTTAAAACACATATATATAAGGTATTTAAATAAATTAAATTAAAGGTATATGAGGATTAAAATTAAATTTAATTAGGGAATTTACAGTTAATTGCAAAATAATAAAAATTCTGGGCCTGATTGAAATGCGCGTTAAATTCAATGGACTCATTGGATAATTTAGCCCTAATCCCAAAACGACGCCGTTTCCTGAATACCGTTTTAAAATCACTGTGAGGACTAAATTGAAACAAAGTTAAAACATTAGAGCTAAATTAAAACAAATAAAATAGAATTATAAATATTTAAAATCATGAGAGGACCAATTGGGCAATTATCTCACTTTGCAAAAACACGCGGATCATCCCCGGGTAATCGGGTCATCACGCGGATCTTGAGCCTTGAAACGGCGTCATTTTAAGCTTATTAGATTAAACCAAAACGAAATCGTTTCGTTAAGGCTATATAAACCAAAACTTAAGCCCAGAATTCATTTTACACCGTTCTCTTAAAAAAAAGGTTTGAAACTCTCTGCAGAGGGGAAGAGAGGGGTTCCGGTCTCGACCTTTGGCCTCTGAGCAACTCAGGCTCACGCGTCACACGCGCCACACGCGCCACCATATACGGTGGTCGGAGGGTTAAAACCCTCGCCCTTCAGGCGAAAACCCAGGTAACTCCTTCGGTTTTAGTATTTCGGTAGTTTATTTTTTTAAAAAAATGCTTCATATACCCGTCAGAAAATAATTAACAAAATATGAAATATCAATCACCTTAGAAAACTGTTTGTAGTCCTGAATGTATTCGTATATCTTCTGTTTTTATTTTCTAAAAAATTCGGGGTCCTCTTTACATTACATTTTACATCCATTTATACTGTTTACAAAAAAATTAGTCCCCGATTCTAATTCTGATTTATTGGTTGATTGCTTGCTTCTTTCCTTTTCTTGCAGGTCAACGGTGCAATCCTCGGTGGTGGGGCATGATCTATGCGCCGATTGCGGTATGAAATGGGGATTGGAACCACGGCGCTGATGGAGGGTAGCTGAAATGATGGATGTTGAAGAGGCGTGACCCTTAGGCTGATTACGGTGCGAACCCTAACTAGGGTTTCTCAGCTGCTGAAAATAGGTTGGGCCAGTTGGGCCAATTAAGTTTTGGGCTAGTTTAGTGTATCGGGGGTAGGGTGTGAATGGGTTACACGGGTATTGGTTTGTTTAGGCTTGGGCCCCAATGCTTGGGCTTTGTAACCTGGACTGTTAAATGGACTTTAAAATAAATATTTATTTATTTATTTTTATTTGTTTATCTCACGGGCCCGGGCAGATTTGGGCTGCTACAGCTGCCCCTCTTTGCTCATTGCTGTGTAACAGGAATCGAGCAAAGACTCATAGAAAGACCAAATTTGCTCGGCCTTATCAGATTATGGTCCTCAATCTGCTCATTGCAAACTCAAGACTATCATGTCGATATCTTCGATCGGCTCTCTGTCGAATACAGAGACATCAAATCTTCTATCTTCAATCTGTTCTCTGCTAACACAGAGATGCCAAATCTGCTATCTTTGATCTGCTCTCTGCCAATACAGAGATGTCAAATCTGCTATCTTCGGTCTGCTCTCTGCCAATACAAAGATGCCAAATCTGCTATTTTTGATCTACTCTCTGACAATACAGAGATGCCAAATCTGTTATCTTAGATCTGCTCTCTGACAATACAGAGACGCCAAATCTGCTATCTTTGATCTACTCTCTGACAATACAGAGATGCCAAATCTGCTATCTTCGATCTGCTCTCTGATAATACAGAGATGCCAAATCTACTATCTTCGATCTGCTCCCTGACAATACAGAGACGCCAAATCTACTATCTTCGATCTGCTCCCTGACAATACAGAGACGCCAAATCTGCTATCTTCGATCTGCTCCCTGACAATACAGAGACGCCAAATCTGCTATCTTTAATCTGCTCTCTGCCAATATAGAGATGCCAAATCTGTTATCTTCGATTTGCTCTCTGACAATACAGAGACGCCAAATCTGCTATCTTCGATCTGCTCTCTACCAATACAGAGATGCCAAATCTGCTATCTTCGATCTGCTCTCTGCCAATACAGAGATGCCAAATCTTAGATTTGCCCTCTGACAATACAGAGATGCCAAATCTGTTATCTTTGATCTGCTCTCTGCCAATACAGAGATGCCAAATCTGCTATCTTCGATCTGCTCTCTGCCAATATAGAGATGCCAAATCTGTCATCTTGGATCTGCTTTGATGTAAATACATGAAGGTCAGATCTGCTATGCTTCAGCCTATTACCCTACTGCTTAGGGGGTTAAGGCGCACCAATCTTCATTGTCCCTTGAAGGACATGACCTGTATAATGTGTATGATTTCATGACCAATGATTAGGATGCTATGATCAAAATGAATCAAATGCAAAATGTTTATGAATATGACTCCTATTCCAAACGTCACCACTCATTCCTTAGTCAAAGCTCATCTTATTTTTCTCGAAATATCATTCTTATTCAAACCATGGGTTTGTACCATTCTTCAAATGCTATGACCCATCAAAATGTTTGTAAAATGATCCCCTCTTAGGATCGAATCTTTTGATTTGTCCAATCATCATTTTGGACCAAAAAAGGAATTTCCTTTGAGTTCTTTCAAACCTCACTTACGTGAATTCCTCAAAAAATTATTTTGTTTTAGTTTCCTGTATTATCTAGAAATTTCCAGAGTAATGAGCAAAACTTCATTGGTGAAAATTATTTAGTTCATCTATCATTATTTAATGCAACACTCTTTAAGAATAATGGAAGATGAATTTAATCATGAGAATAATTTCGAATGAATTTGTCAAAAATACAAAGGGAATTAATCTGAAAGCTTATCTTTAAGAAAAAATAGAATCTAAAGATAGCAAACAGAACAAAATTAGATACTTTAGATATCACCGCTTGAGCGTCTATACACCAAATCCATGAAGTCTTTCTTGAGTTCAACATGTGTTTAAAAGATCCAAAGTACTTTGTTGATGCCCCGATATGCAACGCGCTTCGCTCCTTGTTGAGTCAAGTACAGCAAGATTACTGTATGTTCTTCAAATTTTGAGCTGCCCTTTCAGGTTTTCAACTCAAAACGCCTTTGGTCACAAGGCGCCCTTTGTAAGTTTTCACCTTGGCCTCTCCATTTTCCTTTTTTTTTTCAAAAATTCAAGGCGCCCTTTGCGGGTTTTCACCTTGGATTCTCCTCTCCTTTAGACAAAGTAATTTTTGACTGAGTCTGAATTCATTGGATTGGGTAAACTCTTCCCATCCATTTCTGACAAAATCAATGCACCTCTAGAGAAATCCTTCTTCACGACATATGGCCCTTCCCAATTTGGCATCCATTTTCCTCTAAAGTCCTTCTGAATAGGAAGAATCTTTTTTAGCACAAGGTCCCCCTCATGAAACTCTCTCGGACGAACCTTCTTGTCGTAAGCTCGCATCAGTCGCTTCTGATACATCTAACCATGGCGAATAGCTTTTAGCCTCTTTTCTTCGATCAAGTTCAACTGGTCATACCGCGATTGAATCCATTCTGCCTCATCCAACTTTATCTTTGACAAAATTTGAAGAGAAGGTATTTCAACTTCAATAGGTAACACTACCTCCATACCATAAACCAGCGAGAAAGGAGTTGCCCCAGTAGAGGTTCTAACAGACGTTCTATAGGCTAAGAGTGCAAATGGTAACTTCTCATGCCAATCTCTATAGGTTTCAGTCATTTTCCCCACTATCTTCTTGATGTTTTTGTTAGCAGCTTCCACTGCCCCATTCATCTTTGGGCGATACGGAGATGAATTATGATGCTTAATCTTGAACTGACTGCAAACTTCTGCTATCATTTTATTGTTCAAGTTCAATGCATTGTCTGATATGATCCTCTTAGGTGTCCCAAACCGACAAATGATCTCCTTCTTCAAGAACCGACTTACTACCGCCTTAGTAACATTTGCATAAGAAGCAGCCTCTACCCACTTCGTGAAGTAATCAATGACCACAAAAATAAAGCGATGCCATTTGAAGCTTTTGGCGATATTGGCCTAATGACATCCATGCCCCACATGGAAAAAGGCCATGGAGAAGTCATAACATGTAAAGGGGAAGGTGGTACATGAATCTTATCTCCATAGATTTGACATTTATGGCATTTCTTGGCATAGTTGATACAGTCCCCTTCCATAGTAGACCGATAATATCCAAACCTCATGATTTGTCTAGCTATCGTGAAACCATTTGCATGTGTCCCACAAACACCCTCGTGAACTTCTTCCAAGATTAATTTAGCCTCCACGACATCAACACATCTCAGTAGTACTTGGTCTTTTCTTCTTTTGTACAAGATGTCACCATCCAAAATGTAATCACAGGCTAATCTTCTTAAAGTTCGCTTATCATTTTCAGTTGCCTGTTCTGGATATTTACGATCTCTCACATATCGCAATATATCTTGATACCATGGGTTATTATCCTTTTCTTCCTCTTCAATGTTACAACAGCTAACTAGAGCTTCAAAGATACTCATCTGAATGGGCCTCATCTCTTCCTCTTTATTCACTCTAATTAGTGAAGCCAAGGTTGCTAGAGCATCTGCCATCTGATTTTTGTCTCGGGGATGTAATTGAAAGTGATGTCATCAAATTTCTCAAGTAACCCCAAAGCTATCTTTTGATAATTAATTAATTTAGGATCCCTTGTCTCTTATTCACCTCTAAGTTGGTAAATAAACAACGCAGAGTCTCCATATACCTCCAAGGTCTTTATTCCTCGCTCTATAGCTGCTCGGAGTCCCATAATGCATGCTTCATACTCAACCATATTGTTTGTACAATCAAAATCCAACTTGCATGTAAATGGATAATAATCGCCATTTGGGGATATCAATACTGCCCCAATTCCATTTCCTACTGCATTGGATGCCCCATCAAAACTCAACTTCCAAGAACAATCCTCTGTAGTTGCCACACACATGAACTCCTCATTTGGGAAATCAAAATTCAACGGCTCATAGTCCTCTAGAGCTCTACTAGCTAGAAATTCTGCTATCGCGCTTCCTTTTATAGCCTTCTAACTCACATAGACTATGTCAAACTCTGAAAGCAGGATTTGCCACCTCGCCATTCTCTCAGTCAATGCTGTTGACTCCATCATATACTTCAAAGGATCAAGTTTTGAAATAAGCCAAGTAGTATAATATAGCATGTACTGTCTTAACCTTCGGGTCGTCCAGATTAAGGCACAACACAATTTCTCAATTGGCGAATATCTCATCTCACACTCTGTAAATTTCTTACTGAGGTAGTATATCGCCTTTTCCTTTCTTCCCGACTCGTCATGTTGACCAAGCACACACCCCATGGAATTACTAAACACTGACAAGTACAGAATTAATGGTTTATCTGGACTAGGTGGAGATAGTACTGGAGCGTTTAATAAATTTTACTTGACTTTATCGAAGGCATTCTGGCATTCCTCATTCCAAGTTGTGTTTTCTAAGGAGACGAAATATAGGGTCACATTTCTCAGTTAATTGTGAAATAAACCGAGCAATGTAATTCAACCTTCCAATAAAACCCCGAACTTCCTTTTGAGTACGTGGTGGAGGCAAGTCTCGTATAGCCTTAACTTTGTCTGAGTCAACTTCTATTCCCTTTTTGCTGAACACAAAGCCTAGTAATTTCCCTGACCTAGCTCCAAAAGTACACTTTGCCCGATTAAGTTTTAACTGAAACCTCCTTAATCTCAAGAATAGTTTCCTTAAAACTTCAATATGTTCCTCCTCCGTTCGAGACTTGGCAATCATGTCATCAACATACACCTCAATTTCCTTGTGCATCATATCATGAAATAAGGTCACCATAGCCCTCTAGTATGTTACCCCTGCATTCTTCAATCCAAAAGGCATTACCTTGTAACAAAAGGTACCCCATAATGTTATGAAGGTGGTTTTGTCCATGTCCTCGGGATGCATCTTTATCTTATTGTACCCTGAGAAACCATCCATGAAGGAGAACAACGAATATCCTGCTGTATTGTCTACCAAAGTGCCTATGTGTGGTAGAGGAAAATTATCCTTTGGACTAGCTTTGTTCAAATCTCTATAATCAACGCACATTCGTACTTTCCCATCTTTCTTAGGAACTGGTACAATGTTAGCTACCCATACGGAGTACTTCACCTCTTGCAAGAATCCTGCATCGAACTGCTTCTTGACTTCATCCTTTATTTTTAACACGATATCTGGCCTCATTCTTCGTAACTTCTATTGAACTGGCCTACAATCCTGTCTTATTGAGAGATGATGCACCACAATATCGGTATTTAACCCTGCATATCTTGATAAGACCATGCAAAGATATCCTTGAACTCACGTAGCAACTCAATCAGTCCTTGCCTAGTGTCTTCGGCAATATACGTACCAATTTTCACTTCTTTCCCTTCCTCTAGGGCTACATTATCTATCACCTCTTTCTCATGTGGAATGATTTGTTTCTCCTCCTATTTTACCATCCTCAAAAGATCCAAAGACACATCACAATCCTAGACATCCTCAAAATCTTGAGATTCTTCTAAACACATGTCTTGCTCTTGAGAGAAATCAGGATTTGATATATCAGTGCTCATGTTATTGATATCTAGGGATCTTTGAAGTATAAAGAATATACAAAGAATGAATGAATTTAAGAATGATTATTTATGTACTAAATGAAAGAATAAGAGTTGTCAAAATTTGATGGAATATTGATTGATAAAAATGAAACAATACTCGTTGAATTGATAAAAGTTATGTTTTATTAAAAAATAATAGATGATCATAAGCCTATTTCACAAATGTAATTCTATTACTCCTAGGCTCTAGAGTAACAAAAATGTTTCGAGAATTACTCTGAAGAATTCCTAAAGACTACAGGAAGTTCCTCCATGATCTAATTATTCAAAGAGCTTCCTACTGTCAGTAAGAGACTAATACCTCAAGGTTTCCTTGTCTTGATCCTTCATCTTGTACAACATTAATCTGATGACTTCTTTCTATGAGTAACCCTCTCGATATGAAGGTTCAGGATATTGGAGGGAATGTCATCAGCTCCCACTCCACTTCTCTTCTATTGAGGCATGCCCTTCTTTCCTCTTGGTGCTTCTCAATTTCCTTCCTCCTTTGTTTATAATCTGGTTTGAAACCTAGACCAAAGCGATCTCTCTTCTCTTTAAGTTCAGGGATTTGAGTCCCTCCTTGTAAATATTTTTTTAACCCCCTTTTTGGTGATGCTCCCCTTTCTGCCATCATTTGTAGAGCCATCCTCGTAGCTCTTGCTATCTTTGGCACCGGTAACTCACTTCCTTCTGAAATGAAGGTTGCCTTTACAAACTCTAAAGAGTGAAAGGAACACTCAATAGAATCTTCGTTTGTCTCAACTAAGGGGCCTTGCTAGTGACTGTAGCTATAATGTCCTCCTCTACGTTGATGGTTACTAACCATCCATCTGTCGCTAACTTCAATTTCTGGTGCAATGATGAGGGCACCGCTCCCGCAGAATGTATCCATGGCCTGCCTAATAAGCAATTGTAGGAAGGCTTGATATCCATTACCAAGAAGTCTACTTCGTATATGTTTGGCCCAATTTCTAAGGGGATGTCAATTCGTCCCATCACCTTTCTTTCTGTACCGTCAAAAGCTCTTAACACATTTTGACATGTCTTCATATGAGAATCGTCAATGTGTAATCTGTTCAGAGTAGATAATGGTAGAACATTCAAAGTTGATCCATTGTCGACAAGCACGCTTGGGAGTGTGTACCCCTTGCATTGAGTAGTAATATGCAAGGCCTCAGTTGACCCCCTGCCCCTCGGTGGGATTTCATCATCATTAAAGTATATGAAATTATCAGCACTTATATTATTCACCAACCGGTCCAGCTTATTAATGGATATGTCATGGGTGACATATGTTTCGTTGAGCACCTTCATTAATGCATCCCTATGCACTTCAGAACTTAGAAGTAGCGTCAATACTGATATGCGAGCCGGTTGCTTACACAATTGCTCGACCACGCTATACTTGCTATTTTTAAGGAACTTTAAGAATTCCTTAGCTTTCTCCTCCTTCACCGGCTCATTGATGGGTACTTTGGTCTCTTTCTCCTTCTCAACCTCGACACCTTTTATTTTTGTGGACTCCACTCTAACGCCCCCCGTATCATAACGCTTCCCACTCCGCGTATGGAAACCTTTAACTTGCATGTCTTTAGATGCGCTGGCTATATTTTCTTCTTCCGGCACTGCTATACTATAGTCATAACTCCATGGTACTCTCTTGCTATCCTTGTAAGGGAAATGAGTAGGCTTATGGATAATGACTTTGGGCACTACTGGTGTCCCCACTTCATTATTCTCTAGCAGGGAGATAATAATTCTTGGCCGGCTAGCTCCTTTCTGTTCATCCTCCAACACACATATTTGTTTTTCACAAGATCTACCTTCAAAAATCTGTAACTTTTTATTGTCTATAAAGCCTTGCACCAAGGCCTTGAAATCTTCGCAATCTTCATGGAACTCATCATAGTTCCTTGTTTCTTCTTTCTCATTTTTAGAGGTTAACATACATCTCTTCATTATCTCCTCCCAAATCACTCTCATAGGCATCCTCACCTCAGCAATATCTTCTTTCCTTTTCCTTTTACTGGCTTCGCCAATGGCATTCACTCCTTGGTCACCATGATTTGGCAGTGGGTTTTCAGTACTAGGGGTATTGTCGAACTTTACTACCCCTATCTTAATAAGCTTCTCTACGGCTTTCTTAAAACCGATACAATTTTTGATCGAATGCCCTGGTACTCCAGCATGATATTTGCGTCTAGCATTTGCGTCGTACCATTTGGGATATGCAGGCTGCAGTGGTTTCAAGTAGAAAGGAGAAATAGCATGTGCATCGTATAAGCTCTGATAAAGCTCACGATACGTCACGGGTATAGGTGTGAATTGTATCCTTTTAGAATTTTGCCTTGTACACAACTCCTTATTTTGAGAACTTTATTGCTCAATCACAGCTGTTTTAGGCTGACCAACTGTGATTGCTCTCGTGTTGTAGGTACTTGTGTTATTCACTTCACCATCCTTTCTCCTTGGGGCCGATCTTTTGGTCGTTTCCCCCTCAATTTTGCCACCCTTTATGGCTTCCAATTATGTGAGTAATGAATGGAGCTTTCAGAGTGTTGATAAATAACATGGTGGTTTCCTTCTCCAACAGTGGTGGTTGAACCTGCATTGCCACCTTCCTCCACCTCTGCGCATATTGCCTAAAATTCTCATTAGGCTTCTTCTCCGTGTTTTGTAGGGTGATCCTATCAGGAGTCATGTCAGTCACATGATTGTACTGCTGCATGAAGGCTTGCGCAAGATCCCTCCATGAATTTATTCTAGCCCGGCTCAACTGATTGTACCACCTGGCTGCCGCTCTCACTAAACTGTCTTGGAAACAATAGATCAACAGTTGATCATTGTTTATGTACCTGGTCATCCTTCTACAGAACATCGTGATGTGGGCTTGTGGGCAAGTAGTACCATTGTACTTTTCGAACTCCGGCATCTTGAATTTGTGAGGAAGCACCAAATCTGGGACTAAGCTTAGATCTTTGACATCAACTCCATGATACCCATCAGCATTCTCTAAAGCTTTAAAATTCTCCTCCAACTGTTTTGCAGCTTCGGCTCTCA
This sequence comes from Gossypium anomalum, assembly GCA_025698475.1. Taxonomy (NCBI): domain Eukaryota; kingdom Viridiplantae; phylum Streptophyta; class Magnoliopsida; order Malvales; family Malvaceae; genus Gossypium; species Gossypium anomalum. The sequence continues at coordinate 60,194,214 of CM046961.1, forward strand.
AATCTTCTTTTTCAGCTATATCCAAGTCAGGAATGAGAGGATTGGTAGGGTTATCACCCAAATTGAATCCCGAAATAGTTGGGTAATTAATATGGATCCCAGCATCAACCGGCCCATGTTGAGGTCTTATAGTGACAGATGGCCTCCAGGGAAATGCCTCAGTTTGTGTAGACACGTGGGGTGGGGTGAAACTAGGAGGATGACCCTCATCTTCAATGATTGCCATGGGAGCCTTTCCTTTATCTGTGGCCCTCAGCAGTTGAGCCATTTCAGCCATCATGTTCCTTTGAGCCTCCATCATTTGCTCCCTCATATCGTTTTGCATCTTGGCCAATTGCTCTTGCAATTGGTCCTGCATATCCTTTTGTAACTGTTCAAACCTTTGACCCATATTCCTAGATTTTGCACGAGTTTCGTATTGATGCGTGGTTTCTAGATTTTCTTTTCTACTTCTGTGGTAATTTTAACTAATTAGGGTCTTTCTATAACTTCGAATGCAAACGATGCGATGAAATGCTATGAAATGCAAATGCATGAATGCAAAATGAACATCGATTCTGATTCAATCTCATTTAGAAAACTTTATTTAGAAAAAGAATATCTTTACATATAAGAGGATTACACATACGCTTTCGCCCTAATGCCCAAAGTTTTAACTCTATCTAATAAAAGGGCTAACTCTCGACCTATATCCGACGATGACTCATGCATCATACTCAATACGTCAGCTCGTACTGCCAAGTCTCTAACGTGTTCTGCTACCTCTCGGATCTGAATTACGGCTTTTCCAATAAGGTAATCTCTATCTCTGAATTGTTCTTTAGACTGGCACAGTTCTCCCTTTAAATAATCCTCTCGTGCTTCAAGCTACTAGATAAGAAGCTTACTATCCTGTAATGCTGATTCTAACTCCTTAACTTTACCTTTTAGCTTCTTTACCTCTACCGTGGAATCACGACTTCGTTGCATATGAAGGGATCGTCCAAGCTCAGTCACCTTAGTTTTTAACCCTTGATTTTCTTTCTCTAAGGTCAAATTCTGTAATTGCATCTCTTGGAACTTCCTCTCCCAATATTCAGCTTTGGATTTTTCCTCTTGGACCTCTTTCTACAACTAATCTGAAGACCCTCCTATTCTCGTTTTTCTCAAGGATACTTGTGACCTTTTGTAATGTTCTTTTAAATCATCTCGATCTTCCTCAATCTTTCTTTTCTCTTTCCTTTCTTTTTCAACTTCCCTCTTTTGAACGTCGACGTCTAGGCTCAAGTATATCTTTTCTTCCTCGAGCTTTGCTATCCTCTTCTCGAGCTCTAATTTCTTTCTCTCGAACTCTTGCTTCATAATTTCTAACTCCGAGGGCATCACTTGCAAATATTCCTCCATCGGTGGAGCTCCTTCCACGCTTGACCTAGGGATGTTATCATTAATCCTTCTACTTCTCCACTCAACGTACTCTGGAGTCGTAGCAGGGCTAATAGCTACTCCCTTTAATTGACAAGTTTTATTCCAAGCACTAGAGATCTCACTGACCTTCCTCTTGTAGTCAGCTCCTCTATACACGAACTCATTTTGAATCAACCCATAAGTTGTCGGTATGAACTGTCTCAATCCATGTTGCCTCAACACAAGTAAAGGGGCATAACCAATGGCACCCCAAATTCCCAACGAAGGGACCCAATCAAAATTGCCGCACCGGTAAAGAATCTCACCAGGAATCATCCATGAAGCTCTCCACTCCACATCTTTTGACTGTAGGTTCTGAAGTAGCGCTATCCAATTTTCCTCAGGAACATCAACTCTCTTAGTTGAAGCTGCTATGTCTTTCAGCGGGGAGTAATCCACAAAAAAGACCTGACAAACCACCCTATCTATCAATCGAAAGTGACTGTAGAACCAAGCTAAAAGTAACTGAGCACAACCAACAAACCTGCCTGCACTGTCTTTCCTACATACATTCAAGGACCTGAATGTCTCCGCCAAAATCGCAGGAACAGAAGTGACCCGTTTGCTAAGTCAATGAAAGAGATCCATGGTCGCCTCGTCCACATATCCCAAGGGCTTGGGAAAACCATCAATCCGTATACGCTTAAGGCAAAAATGTCTACCCTCTTCGCCTCATCTGGAAGTGTCTGGATCAGATCTTTTAAAGCTCCCCACGGAATGCACTTACTCTCACCCTTCTTCTTAATTCTAGCCATGATCCACTGCTAGCTCATCCCCGTAATGGTCATCAGCTTCTTACCAAAGGTTGGGACACAAGCAGCTCGAGAATAAATCTTGTCACACTGAAATCTAGGACACCGAAGTAAGGCTGCATACTCCTCCATAGTAGCACTAAATCTACCTCCCCAAAGGTAAAACAACTGTATGTTGGGTTCCAAAACTGAGCTCGAGCTCGAAACAAGTGCTCATCAACCTGAATATCAAACAAATAGGGGAAATCTCCGTACTTACCGTTGAATGATTGCTTGGTCTCATTACCCCACTGATCCCAAATCGCCTTAAGCTCCTGCAGATTATTCTGTGTGACACTGATGCAAGTGTAGTCTGACAGCTCCGACATATATCCCACAGTTATGCTATCCTCTTTTCCTAGCTGAGTTTGCTCAGACCATCTATGGATGTTAGCGTTGCCCTCCACTCTATCAAGAAGTCCGTTCTCCATAATAAAACTTTCTAACTTAGAAACTGATCGTGAATCGATACCTTTTAAATGCGAAATGACATGCAATGAAAAAAAGGAAATAGTCAGTATCACATAATATTAATAAACCTAAGAATGATATGTGAGGGTAATATCTAAAGTATAATTCTAACTAAGTTGAGCTCTTACGGTTTTTCTATAAGAGGTTTTAGTTCTAAAGTTAAGGTACCTGAACCAGCAGATTCTTCGATTCTCACCCATTTGAATCGAGTTCAGTTCAGGGGAATACATTTCCCTATGGCTACACGGAGATGAAAATCTCACGAAACCATAGGTACAGATGTATCCCGAAAGTGATCCACTATCCTGCACGGGGGCGAAAACCTCACAAAGGCGTAGTTTCTCACTCCCACTTAAGGGTGTGACCACAACGGTCATGCAAATGCAATGCATATCAGAATATAGCAACACTTGCAATAATACAAACACATGTAATGCAAAGAGAATTAAATTTTAAAATTTTTAATTTCTGACATTAAGATAAGAGATAATCAGTTACACGGCTTGACTCTCTTATTAGTCCCGATGTGAGTCGCTTAAGTCATTAAAACCATTTTTAAATCGAGTTTTGGAAAATGGGAATCGACTTTAAGAAAAACAAAATCGGGAGTCGCCACCAATCTTTTTAGGTGTGATTGGATCACCTTATGAAATGTTTTGTTTTAAAACATTAATTTTGGTCTACGAAAGTCGAGAAAATAGATTCGGGAGTCAGTTACGAACGAGGAAGGGTTAGCATCCTCGTAACGCCCAAAAATTGGTACCTAATTGATTATCAAGCGTCTTTAATGTAAAAAATTTAGAATTTTTAAGATGCAATCCTCTTTAGAATATTTTAATTTTGAAAATTAGGGTTTACTTGTATAAAATGAATCGAAATATTACATCCAATAAGTTAGGAAGCAATATTTTTAAGACATTCGAAACTAAGCTAGCCCTTTTTGAAAATCCTTATCTTAGAATGACAAAACGCCATATCCAATAAGTTAGGACATAACACTTTGAAATTCTGAGACAGTTGTTCGTATTTTGAAAACCTTAAAAACTTAGAAGGGTGCTTGACTATTTGAACTCAATGAGAAAAGTCGCAACCCAGTAAGTTAGGGCACTATTTTTCTTGAAGTTCCCAAATACCAAGCATTGCCTTTTTATTTAAAAAGAAAACTTTTGAATCTTGTCTTTAATTAACGCATGAAGAACCGTATACATGCATTATAACATGTAAGATAACATTTTACAATAATAAGTGGCTTAAAACATGTATTTAAATAATATGATAGCCATAATATTAAGGTTCTATTCTAGATACATACATAAATATAGCAAATATAACAACGTACATATTAAGATATTGATAGCATATATTGAAGATGAATAAGCAAAATATACAAACATACAAAGTAATAATTAATTTAAAAATGATGCATGATATATAATTAGACATATAAATATATATATATATAAAACAAATGCGATAATAATAAAAATAATGTAGTAACAAATATATATCAATCAAACAACATTTAATAATATTATGAAACTAGCATTTAATATATAAATGATATAAAGTATAATAATATATAAAAGATTTAATTTGTATTAAAATATAAAATAAAGTGAGTAATTATTGATAAAATATACCTAAAATTAAAAAACAAATGTTTAAAATAAGTTATGTATAATAATATAATATGAATAAAATATAAGGAAATATAATGTAAAATAATAATAGTATAATAAGTATTTTGCATATGAAAATATGGTAAAATAATTAATATATAATATATAATATAAAAAAATTAAATATATTTATATAATATAATAAAAAAATATATAAGAAAGATAAATATTATAATGAATATTAAATAATAAAATATAGTCTGTAATAGAAATACATAAATAATTATAATGAAATATAATATGGTGTAAGTATAATAATAATAATGTAGCAAATATATAAAAATATAATTAAATAAATAATAAAATATAGAACATATAATGAAATTTATGCACATATATAATATTACGAATAATATAAATAAAATAATATATTACTAAATATAATTAATGTTTTTAAAACAAATATATAAGGTATCTTAAATAAAATAAATTAAAGGTATATGAGGATTAAAATTAAATTTAATTAGGGAATTTAGAGTTAATTGCAAAATAATAAAAATTTTGGGCCTGATTGAAATGCGTGTTAAATTCAGAGGACTCATTGGACAATTTAGCCCTAATCCCAAAACGATGCCATTTTCTGAATACCGTTTTAAAATCACTGTGAGGACTAAATTGAAACAAAGTTAAAACATTAGAGCTAAATTAAAACAAATAAAATAGAATTATAAATATTTAAAATCATGAGAGGACCAATTGGGCAATTATCCCACTTTGCGAAAACACGCGGATCATCCCCGGGTAATCGGGTCAACACGCGGATCTTGAGCCTTGAAACGGCGTTGTTTTAAGCTTATTGGATTAAACCAAAATGGCATCGTTTCGTTAAGGCTATATAAACCAAACTTAAGCCCAGAATTCATTTTACACCGTTCTCTTAAAAAAAAGGTTTGAAACTCTCTGCAGAGGGGAAGAGAGGGGTTCCGATCTTGCCCTTCAGCCTCCGAGCATCTCAGGCTCACGCGTCACACGCGCTACACGCGCCACCATATACGGTGGTCCGAGGGTTAAAACCCTCGCCCTTTCAGGCGAAAACCCAGGTAACTCCTTCGCTTTTAGTAGTTCGGTAGTTTTTTTTTTTAAAAAATGCTTCGTATACCCGTCAAAAAATAATTAACAAAATATGAAATATCAATCACCTTAGAAAACTATTTGTAGTCCTGAATGTATTCGTATATTTGCTGTTTTTATTTTCTAAAAAATCTAGGGTCCTCTTTACATTACATTTTACATCCATTTATATTGTTTACAAAAAAATTAGTCGTCGATTCTAATTCTAATTTATTGGCTGATTGCTTACTTCTTTTGTTTTCTTGCAGGTCAACGGCGCAATCCTCGGCGGTGGGGCATGATCTATGCGCTGATTGCTGTGTGAAATGGGGACTGGAACCACGGCGCTGATGGAGGGTAGCTGAAGTGACGGAAGTTGAAGAGGCGTGACCTTTAGGCTGATTGCGGCGCGAACCCTAACTAGGGTTTCTCAGCTGCTGAAAATAGGTTGAGCCAGTTGGGCCAATTAAGTTTTGGGCTAGTTTAGTGTATCGGAGGTAGGGTGTAAATGGCTTACACGGGTATTGGGTTGTTTAGGTTTGGGCCCCAATGCTTGGGCTTTGTAACCTAGACTGTTAAATGGACTTTAAAATAAATACTTATTTTTTATTTTTATTTTTTATCTCACGGGCCCGGGTAGATTTGGGCTACTACACATTGCATAACAAAGCTTGGATTGTGCTATAAATGTCATTATTTATTTTCGGGGAAGAAATGTGTTGGTTATTATCGGCAGCAGGTGCATGATGATGAAGAGAAGAGAGAAAGGAGAAAGAAAATGAAGGAAGTAAAATATTTCCATGGAAAAATGTTGGTTAGATTGCCAACAAGAATGCCATGGAAATTCCATGAAGATGATGTAGCACTCAGTCCATGTCACTCCTAGCCAGCTGTACTTGTACCAGATAAACCACCCTCGAAAAGAGAAAGCATAAGATATGTGCTGAGAGGGAGGGACATATCCTAAAAAGGAGGAAAGATAAAAAAAAAGAGGGGACAAGGATTTTAAGGAGAGAGAAATTAGAGAGTAGTTTTTCTCTGCACTGAATTCTCGTGGAAAATTTCAAAGAAAAGTGAGGAGAGGGTAGCAGTTTACAAAGCAAAAAATCACAAACACAAGGAAGGGGAAGAGAAATCTGTCATGGGTTTTGCATCAAATTTCAGTATTAAAGTGAAAGCAGTAGTAGCGAGAGCTTCTTGCAGCTCTGCCTTTATTTTATGATTTGAACTTATTGATTTGTAAACTTGAATGAAGATGTTGAATAGTTTTATTTTTGATTTAAATGTCTAATCCATAAGCTAAATATCATTGGGTTGGAATTATTTAGGTGAGTTTTTACTATCTTTAATTCCCATGGTTTGATTTTGAGTAGATTATTGTTTCATTCGATTTGTGATTATTTTAAATGCATGCATGTAAGCTCTAGACATATATGATTGTAATTGTTAGATCTGATTTAATTTTGAAAAGATTAAATAAATTGGATTATTATCGATTGATACAGGCGAGTATTTGAAAGAATATTTGTAGCACTCTAGACATAGAAGTTGCGATCTGTACAGGGAAAGGAAGACAATTTGGATATCATTCTTGAGTTCTGTAGACATACAAAAACTCAGAATGATAGCTTAAAGTCTAACTCTCGAAAGAAGCAAACTGCAGTAGTAAATCCCTGAACCGTAGAATGGTCAAGATTTTTCCATGGCATTATTATGATATAAAAATAAAACCTAAGTAATTCCTGTAACACTCCTAATCCGTCTCCGTCACCGGATTAGGGTTACGGAGGATTACTGATCAATTGAAAAACATTTAACACCATAAAATTAAATAAATTAATCTTATTAAAAAGAAATTAATTATATGCATTTTGTCCCTAACTTGAGCCTTCAAGGCCCTAAAAATAGCTTATAAACAATTCGGGACTAATTTGAAACAAAATAAAAGATTTGGGAAAAAATTACATAATTTAGAAATAGGGGTCACACAACTATGTGGCCAGGCCGTGTAACAATCGAACAAGGGACACACGGCCATATCCCAGCCTGTGTCCTTACCCATGTAACTCACTAAGTAGGGTCACACGGCCGTGTCGCAGGCCGTGTAACTCGCTAACTTAAAATACTAGGATTTTACAAATGACAGACGATCATGTAGCCAGGCTGTGTGACAGCCCGTGTGATCCAAAAATTGACCCTAAATTCAAGCCATTTCAAGGCCAAATCATACCTAACTAACCATACCATTTGAGCACACGTTCAAAGGATTTAAACATCATTCAGACACACCTAAACATGCCATTTCAAACATCCTAATTCATCTAACCAATATGCCATTCAAAGGCACCACAATTGCATCAAAACACCATGGATCAAACCAAAACAACATAGCTACTTTTCAAGCAAAAAACCTAGTTCAATTATCTATCAAATCATATCACAAATGATCATTTCCAAGCCATAACAAACATACCAAATGTAACAGCCCATTTTTAGTCAAATCAGAACAGTGATTTTGAAACCACAAATTCGATGTTGAAATATTTATTTTATTATTACTTTAATGTCTACAACATGATAGTATGATTGTGTAAAAATTTCGTTAAGAAATTTTATCGTTTGAGTGCTTAATTTGATAAAAAGGACTAAATCACGTAAAGTGTAAAAGTTATGTTCTAATAGCTAAAGGTGTCTAATAGCTATGGAACTTCAAAGTAGATGTCCTTAAATGGAAATTATACCATTAGTGTGCTAGGGGACATTTATGAGTTTGGTATTGTTGAAATTTGATTGAAATTAAAAGGTTAATTAAGTAAATTAGTAAATTAATGTTAAAATAAATAAAAAAAAAACCAATTTTTATCTCTTATCATCTTCTCCAACCAAATATTCAAGGAAAGAAAGCCATTTTTGTTCATCTAGGGTTCAGTCACTTTGAGGCTTGATTGGCAAGTAATTTTTGTCCTGTTTTTAATGATTTCTATGTTTTTAGAATCGTTGTAGCTTAATCTAGCTAGTCCAGGGACTAATTTGCAAAATTTTTAAAGGTTTACGTTTTTACCATTGATGAATATGTGTGTATTTTGATGTTTGATCATAAAAAATAAATGGTTGTTGTTACATAAACAACATTTGTTAAGAGATTTTTGATAAAATTGTCAATTAGGGATTAAATTGAGAAATGTGAAAATTTTGTGGTAGAAATGTGGAATAAATGAAAAATATGGGCTGCTATGATAATAAGAGAAATTCGGTTAGCACAGGTATTAGTTTGAATTTCATGAATTTGCATTTTTATGAGCTAGGGACTAAATTGTAAAAATGTTAAAATATTAGGGGCAAAAGTGCAATTTTGTCATAATGTGATTTTTGGGTTAAATTGAATAGAATGATAATTGAATAAGTTAAATTTGATATTATATAGATCAAGAAAAGCAAAGTTCGGATCTAGATCAGGGGAAAAATAAGGTATTGGACTAGTCGATCCATTTCGTCGTTTTTGTGAATCGAGGTAAGTTCGTATGTTAATAAGTATTAATTTAATTGTGTTTTAAATGCTTTATTATTGAATTAATTATGAATACGATCTTACAAATATGTTCAACGAAGATTCGGTAATGTGAAATCGCGGTTGAACCTTAGGAATATATTATGATACAAATGACATGTCATTAGGGGTTATTGTAACGCCCCACACCCGAGACTGTCTCCGGATTTGAACACGAGGTGTTAACAGACTTAATTCATTACTTAAACTGCTCAAACAATTTTTTTTAAAAAATTTCAGGTCAAGCTAGCAATCTGCATCACAATCGCTTAAAAATTCATATCTCGAGTTTCGAAACTCGAAATCCAATTCTGTAAATTTTACCTAAAACTAGACTCATATATCTAATTACTAATTTTTTTTCTATAATTTTTGATCAAGCCAATTAGTATAGTTTATTAGTTAAAGTCTCCCCTGTTTCAGGGTTCGATTGCTCTGACCTCTGTGTATTACGAATCAGATATCTATCTGTACAGAATTTCAATGTCTATGATGTTTGTTTCTCTTAAAACTAGACTCAATAAGAAATCTGTACATATAAAGCATGACTTCTAATTATGAACTCGGACTCAACTCAACGAGCTCGGGCGTTCGCATCCATAAGTGAACTCGGACTCAACTCAACGAGCTCGGATGCCTAGTCACATCTTACGAACTCGGACTCAACTCAACGAGTTTAGAACTCAACCATCCTAGTGACATGTCACTTGTATTCTAATCTAGTCCCAAGGTTCAAACGGGCTTTTTCCTTGATCACATATCTTTGTCGTCTTCCATGGAATATCGAAACCGACACTCGGTAGAAATTCATATTTATTAAGTAGTAAACATAGTATGCATATTACTCAATAATAACCACAAAGCATAATATTTCATGATAAAAATATTCATATCATATAAATACCTTTAATGATAATAATCATCATATCATATAAATAACATTATATTACTTAAATTGAAAATTATGTTACCACATTTACACATGAACTTACCTCGGTACAAAATTATTAGCAATCGAGCCTATTATTCGTAAACTTTGTTTTTCCCTCGATCGCGACTTGAATCTCGTTTCTCTTGATCTATAATGCCAAATTAATCTTATTTAATACATACATTCATCAAAACAACATTTAATACAAACTTTGGCAAAAATTACATTTTTGCCCCTAAACTTTTGCATAATTACACTTTTGCCCCTAGGCTCGGAAATTAAACTTCATCCCTTATTCTTATGTTTTATGACATGCTGATCATTTTTCCCTTCTATGGTAACATCAGATTCACACTCTAACATGTACTTATGACTATTAGGTATTTTTACCGATTAAGCCCTTTTACTCGTTTTTGCTTAAAACCGAGTAGTACAAGTTGTCTAACATAATTTAAAACCTCATTTTCTATCATAAAGCACCAAAATACACAAATTTCACCTATGGGTATTTTTCCAAATATGAACCCTAGGTTGAATTATTGCTAGCATAAGCTTAATCGAGCTACCAGGATTCTAAAAACGTAAAGAACATTAAAAACGGGGCTTGGAATCACTTACTATGGAGCTTGGAAGCTTGAAACAAACCCTAGATATGGAGAACCCTTGAAATTTCGGCCTAATGAAGAAGATGGACAAAAATTGGCTTTTAATTTTTTTTAATTCATTTTAATAACTAAATGACCAAAATGCCCTTACTATTAAACTTTCCAAAAATTCCATCCATGTCCAATTTTTGTCCATAGACTTAGAGATTGGTCAAATTGCTATTTAAGACCTCCTCATTAATATTCCAAAACAATTTCATACTAAAAACTCCTAGAATGCAAGTTTTACAAATTATTCGATTTAGTCCCTAATTTCAATCTAAGCACTTTAGGCATAGGATTTCATCACGAAATTTTCACACAATCATGCAATCATATCATAAACATCAAAATAATTATAAAATAATTATCTCTATATCAGATTTGTGGTCACAAAACCACTATTCCGATTAGGCCCTAATTCGGGATATTACAACTCTCCCCCCTTTAAGGATTTTCGTCCTTGAAAATCTTACCAATAAACAGGTGTGGGTATTGGTTTCTCATAGTTTCTTCAGGTTCCCATGTAGTTTCTTCTACTCCGTTCTTTTGCCACAATACTTTCACGAGAGCGACACTTTTATTTCTTAGTTGCTTGACCTCTCGAGCTAAAATCTTAATCAGTTCTTCTTCGTAAGTTATATCCGACCGTAGCTCAATTTCTGTCGGTGAAATTATATGTGAAAGATCCGAACGATACCGACGTAGCATAGATACATAGAATACATCATGCATCTTTTGTAATTCAGATGGCAATGATAACCGATAAGCTACTGGTCCAACTCTCTCAATCACTTCAAACGGTCCAATAAAACGTGGACTTAATTTGCCTTTCTTGCCAAATCTGAGAACTTTCTTCCATGGGGATACTTTCAAAAACACTTTGTCACCAACTTGATATTCAATCTCTTTTCTCTTCAAATCTGCATACGATTTTTGTCTGTCTGAAGCTGCTTTCAAGCAATCTCTGATGACTTTTACTTTCTCTTCTGTTTCCTTAACTAGATCGACCCCGTAAATCTGATTTTCCTTAAGCTCAGTCCAATACAATGGCGTCCGACATTTACGACCATACAATGCTTCATAAGGTGCCATCTTCAAACTCGTCTGATAACTATTATTATAAGCAAATTCTACCAACGATAAATACCTTTCCCAACTACCTTGAAATTCCAATACGTAACATCTGAGCATGTCTTCAAGAATTTGAATTACTCTCTCTGATTGTCCATCAGTTTGTGGATGAAAGGCAGTGCTGAAATTTAACTTTGTACCTAATGCCTCTTGTAACTTTTGCCAAAACCGTGAAGTAAATCTCGGATCTCTATCCGAAATGATTGACAAAGGTGTTCCATGAAGTCTAACAATCTCACGGATATACAATTCAGCCAACTTATTAAGAGAATAATCCGTACATACCAGAATAAAATGAGCCGATTTAGTCAGTCTGTCAACTATTACGCAGATGGCATTTTTCTTCCCCGGAGTTAACGGAAACCCTGATATAAAATCCATAGTAATCCGATGCCATTTCCATTCAGGAACCATGATAGGCTGGAGTAATCCCGAAGGTACTTGGTGTTCAGCTTTCACTTGTTGACAAACTAAGCACTCTGATACAAACTCAGAAATATCTCTTTTCATTCCACTCCACCAGTACATTTTCTTCAAGTCATTATAGATTTTCATACTTCCTGGATAAACTGCCAAACAACCATTATGTGCTTCATGCAAAATCTTTTGAATCAACTCATCATTTTTCGGTACACAAATCTGATTTTTAAACGTCAAGCAACCATCAGAACCGATTCTAAAATCTGATCCCGTATCAACTTCACACTGCTTTCTCTTGGCTTGCAAATTCCTTCTTTTTCACAAATAACACAAGAGCACCCCAAGGTGAAAAACTCGGTCTCACAAAGCCTTTATCAGTCAACTCTTGCAACTGCGACTTTAATTCTTTCAACTCTGCTGGTGCCATTCTATATGGAGCAATTGAGATCGGAGTCGTTCTCGGTATCAAATCAATACCAAATTCTACTTCCTCGATCGAGGCAAACCCGGTAATTGTTCTGGAAATACGTCCACAAATTCACACACAACCGGCACTGATTCAACTTTCTTTTCAACTTCTTTTGTATTAATTACATACGCCAAATAAGCTTCATAACATTTTCTCAAATATCTCTGAGCCGACATTGAAGAAATCATACTAGATAATGCCTCTGATTTGTCTGGTTCAACCCGTAAAATTTTACCACTTTCACACTTTAATTCTATAACCTTTTCTTTGCAATTTATTATAGCATCATGCAATGTCAACCAATCCATACCCAAAATAACATAAAATTCATCAAAAGGCAACAACATCAAGTCAGTCGAAAAGTAATGACCCCGAATCATTAAAGGGCATTTCTTGTATACTTTATCAACTATCACACATTTGCCTAACGGATTCGAAACTCTAATCATAAATTCTGTGTTCTCAACAGTATATTCATACTAAACACCGCCATGCATACATATGAATGAGTAGAACCGGATCAATCAAAGCAATAACATTAACATCATAAAGAGAAAATATACCAAGAATCACATCGGGTGATGAAGCATCTTCACGTGCCTTTATAGCATAAGTTCTAGCCGGAGCCCTTGCTTCGCATTTAGTCTGTTGAATCTCTGCTACATTTTTGCTGCTTGCTTCATTTCCACTTTTCTCGAATATCTTCCCCTCGAGTCTACACCACTAGCTTTTACATTCTCAATTTTTCTTTCTCACTCTCTCTGGGCGCCTCTAATAAAATGATCCGGAGAACCACACCAAAACATTTATTCACTCTACATGGGCCAAAATGATTTCGCCACACACGCACTTTCGGGCTTAACAAATCTCGTATTTCCCACACAAGTGCAGTAGTCCGAGATTTAGGACCCACATTTTGCTTCTTAAAATTTCCATATAATTGTCCAAATTAAACTCGTGAACGAGGATTCATATTTCTAGATTTTCTCTCGGATTGCTTTGTGAGAATGAACCGCTCGTCGGTCTTTTTTCCAATTTCTAATCTCAGCCTCTACCTTTTTCTTCTCTTTAAGTAGTTCTTCAACCTTGCAAGCTCGATCAACTAGTACTACCATTTCTTTTAATTCAAGAATCCCAACAAATACTTTGATGTCTTCATTGAGTCCGTCTTCAAATCGTCTCACACATTTTAGCTTCAGAGGAATATATTCTCTAGCATACTTACTCAACTTTGACAAACTCCCTTTCGTATTCAATGAATCACATGTTCCCTGCTTTAATTCAAGAAACTCTTTATGCTTCGATCAACAAATCTTTCATCGATATATTTCTTCCGAAATTCTTCTTGAAAGAACTCCCAAGTTACTTTCTCTTTCGGTACTCATCAAGTCAATGTCTTCCACCAATGATAAGTCAATCCTCAACAATGATATAGCACATTTCAAGCATTCTTCAGTGTGTACAAGACAATTCATCAAATACTCGAATAGAATTCTCGAGCCAAAACTCGCTTTCTCGGCATCATCATCAATATTTGCCCTGAATTCTTTGGCCCTTTGTTTACAAATTTTGTCAACTAGAGTTCTGTGAAATTTCATTAGATCTACACCTTGAGGCATCAGGGGTACAGGTTGAGGAATCGGGGGAGGTGGGGGAGGTTGTGCATTCGGGTTCGTACGAACGAACTCAGTATACAAGGCACTCATCATCTGGAGAGAGGCTTTCCGAGCCCCTTCTCCTCCTCCTTGACCGATAGTAGGAGGTGGATTTTCAGTTGGCACCGCCCCTTCAGCCGGAGCTGGTGCATTACTCTCTACATCATCAGCCGCAACTGGATCGGGATCCATTGACTATAAAAAAAATCATTTAAAAGGTCAGAAGTCGTTACACTATCATAATTTATATATATGGCGTGTATAGCAAAACCCGTACATACAACGCATTAGTCCGAGAATCGACTAAACTGCTCTGATACCACCAAATGTAACGCCCCATACCTGAGACCGTCTCTGAATTCGAACACGAGGTGTTAATAGACTTAATTCATTACTTAAACTGCTCAAACAATTTTTTTTAAAAATTTCGGGTCAAGCTAGCAATCTGCATCACAGTCGCTTAAAAATTCATATCTCGAGTTGCGAAACTTGAAATCAAATTCCATAAATTTTACCTGAAACTAGACTCATATATATAATTACTAATTTCTTTTATATAATTTTTGATCAAGCCAATTAGTACAGTTTATTAGTTAAAGTCTCCCCTGTTTCAGGGTTCGACTGCTCTAACCTCTGTGTATTACGAATAAGATATCTTTCTGTACAAAATTTCAATGTATATGATGTTTATTTCTCTTAAAACTAGACTTAATAAGAAATCTGTACATATAAGGAATGACTTCTAATTATGTTTTTACAATTTATTATGAATTTTCAAAGTCAGAACAGGGGATCCAGAAATCACTCTAGCCCTATTTCACAAAAATTCAAATATCTCATAAAATGTAATTCATATACCTGTTTTGTTCAATCTATATGAAAATAGACTCATTAATCTTCAATTTTATAACTTACTCATCATTTAATTCCATTTCTACTATTTTTAGTGATTTTTCAAATTTACATCACTATCTGCATGCAGATTCTGCTTTTATGGCAAATTTCACTTTACTAAGGATTTTCATGGACTAAATATCATTTTAAACATACATAACATCAAATATGACTTAGATTGGCCATTCCAATGGCTAATCAGTTACAAACAATATGACTTAGATTGGCCATTCCAATGGCTAATCAGTTACAAACCCTTTTCTTTCCAAACCATAGCCATATCATAAGATCATTTACATAAAGTGAGTTTTTTTCCATACATGCCACATTCAAAACACACAAGCCATTTTACCAATTTAGGCCTTCGGATAGTGTGAACGAGTCTTCAACCTATCACGATTCTCAAGTCAGCTTGTCAAAGCTACAATGAAAGAAAAGGAGGGAGTAAGCACAAACTCTTAGTAAGTTCACATGCAAATAGCAAGTAACATAATCACACAATCCCACAAAAACATTATTTTCATAAACAACAACAAGACATTCATGTTTCATTTGTATTTAATATCTTTCTACGATTTCATCATACCAAGTTCTTAACCCAAGGGTTTAAGCACATACCTATCAAATTTTCTCATTTACCACACTTACCAACATGTCACCTTCATTTTAGGCCTTCTTTATATTCACTTAAGATTCACCCATTGAACACATCGGAATATAATTCGAATACGCGGATCTCATGAACATAAGAGCCATACCCGCAGCTAGACAAACTCAATAGACTGCGGAACTTATGTAGCCAAGCTACCATGTAACCCGCCCATAAGTGAACTTGGACTCAACTCAACGAGCTCAGATGCCTAGTCACATCTCACGAACTCGGACTCAACTCAACGAGTTCGGAACTCAACCATCCTAGTGACATGGCACTTGTATTCTAATCTATTCCCAAGGTTCAAACGGGCTTTTTCCTTGATCACATATCTTTGTCGTCTTCCATGGAATATCGAAACCGATACTCGGTTGAAATTCATATTTATCAAGTAGTAAACATAGTATGCATATTACTCAATAATAACCACAAAGCATAATATTTCATGATAAAAATCTTCATATCATATAAATAACTTTAATGATAATAATCATCATATCATATAAATAACATTATATTACTTAAATTGAAAATTATGTTACCACATTTACACATGAACTTGCCTCGGCACGAAATTATTAGCAATCGAGCCTATTCTTCGTAAACTTTGTTTTTCCCTCGATCGTGACTTGAATCTCGTTTCTCTTGATCTATAATGCCAAATTAATCTTATTTAATACATACATTCATCAAAACAACATTTAATACAAACTTTGGCAAAATTACATTTTTGCCCATAAACTTTTGCATAATTACACTTTTGCCCCTAGGCTATATCCCTTATTCTTATGTTTTATGACATGCTTATCATTTTTCTCTTCTACGGTAACATCATATTCACACTCTAACATGTACTTATGACTATTAGGTATTTTTACCGATTAAGCCCTTTTACTCGTTTTTGCTTAAAACCGAGTAGTACAAGTTGTCTAACATAATTTAAAACCTTATTCTCTATCATAAAACACCAAAATACACAAATTTCACCTATGGGTATTTTTCCAAAGATGAACCCTAGGTTGAATTATTGCTAGCATAAGCTTAATCGAGCTACCGAGATTCTAAAAACGTAAAGAACATTAAAAACGGGGCTTGGAATCACTTACTATGGAGCTTGGAAGCTTGAAACAAACCCTAGATATGGAGAACCCTTGAAATTTCGGCCTAATGAAGAAGATGGACAAAAATTGGCTTTTAATTTTGTTTTTAATTCATTTTAATAACTAAATGACCAAAATGGCCTTACTACTAAACTTTCCAAAAATTCCATCCATGTCCAATTTTTGTCCATAGACTTAGAAATTGGTCAAATTGCTATTTAAGACCTCTTCATTAATATTCCAAAACAATTTCATACTAAAAACTCCTAGAATGCAAGTTTTGCAAATTATTCGATTTAGTCCCTAATTTCAATCTAAGCACTTTAGGCATAGGATTTCATCACGAAATTTTCACACAATCATGAAATCATATCATAAACATCAAAATAATTATAAAATAATTATCTCTATCTCAGATTTGTGGTCACGAAACCACTATTCCAATTAGGCCCTAATTCGAGATATTACAGTTATTGTGTTTGGGTGCTAGCCCGTACGTTTTACTGGTGGCTGAGTTATTTGGCATGTGTTACAAATCCTTGTCAGCTTGTGTGAGCATCACCGTGTAGCTACATCTTGACCGTCAGCTTGTATGAACAGGCCCGTTGATAGCTCGAGAGTGAGCATTATATGAGATATGAGATTGAGATAGCTTCGGGTATGTATTGGCACTTAGGGTGTGAGATTCCCTAGTATCTGATATTATCCCAAATGGTTCAACAGGTATATTGATGAATTGAAAGAGTATGAAATTGATACGAGCTATTATAGGTATGTACGTGAACTATACAATCGTTGGATTGAAGAAATTAATGGAATTCATGTTTAACCTTTGGATTGAATAAGTGTTAAGTTTTGGATTTAAATTGAATTACATTATGAGATGTTTATGTATTTAAATTGGAGCTAAATGGTAAGTTTCACTTATTAAGCATACGAGCTTACTAAGCTTTATAACTTACTTCGCTTACTTTTCCGTGTTTTATAATGTTTTTTGAAACCTGCTTGGATTTAGAGTCGTCGGAGATCCCATCACACTATCCAACTATCGTTTTGGTACTCTTGAGCTTATGTATTTGGTTATATGGCATGTATAGGAGTTGTGGTCAATATGATCTTTATGTTGGTAATGGATTTAGCCATTTGATTTCGCATTGTAAATGATAAGTGTTTGGTTTTGTGTATAGCCATGTGATTTCGCTTATCTTGGTGTATTTGGTGATGTATATATATGTGCAAATAGTGTTTATTATGTGGCTGGTGATGGCTATATGATGCTTGTTTTGTGGATTGGTATTTTGAATATCAAATGGTTGAAATTTGAAATTGTATGCTTGTGGTTTTAGGTAAAATGATGCATAATTGAAAGTGACCATATAAATGACTTATGAATGTGAAATAGGTATGAAATTGAATGGCTAATGGTGATGTTTGTGTGTCTTATGGTTGATGATATTGTTATAACATGAATTGAACATGGTTTAGATGAGTTTAAATGCCATTTGAAGATATGGTCATATATAATTTGGTTTGGTGTATGAGAATGCTATTGAGTGATAAAGATGGCTTGGAAAATAGCCTATTTTTGTCCACATAGGCAGATACACGGACGTGTGTCACACACGATCAGGTGACACGGCCGTGTGTCCCCTGGTGTTTAATTAGAAACCAAGTCAGTATGATCCACATGGCTAAGCACACGGGCATGTGACTTGGTCGTGTGGCATAAGTCAGTATACCCTACAGGTTTAGCACGGCCTAACACACGGCCTGGTACACGAGCGTGTCAGGCCATTTCGAAGGGTACACGAGCTAGTCACACGGGTGTGTGGTTGGCCGTGTGACCCAAGTTAGGGAGTTATACGAGGTCAGACACGGGCTGGGACATGGCCATGTGATCCCATTTCGAATGTCTACACGGCCTGTGACACGGGCGTGTCTTTGGCCGTGTGAGACACACAGCCGAGCCACACAGGCGTGTGTCCCCTATATTTTAAATTTTTTTTCAAAGTTTTCCAAAAATTTCTTGAGTTATTGGTTTAGTCCCGAACCACTTCTAATGCATGATTTGGGCATCGTAGGCTCATATTAGGGACAATATGATTGATTGCAATTGATTCTTAGTTGTAAATGGAAATT
Source organism: Gossypium anomalum (assembly GCA_025698475.1). Taxonomy (NCBI): domain Eukaryota; kingdom Viridiplantae; phylum Streptophyta; class Magnoliopsida; order Malvales; family Malvaceae; genus Gossypium; species Gossypium anomalum. Next base: position 60,213,233 of record CM046961.1, read on the forward strand.
GTATATGAAATGTATGAATGTTTATGAAATAAGTCCGTTAATGCTCCATAACCCTAATTCAGTGACAGATACGGGTTAGGGGTGTTACACCAAAAGACCTTGCATTTCAAATACCTAAAAGTGGTCAAAATGACCTAACTTAATAAAGCATTACAAGTCCATTAAACCAAACATAAACATCAGGCATAAGCATACCAAAACATCCATTACACTTTCAAGCAACACCATTACAAAAGGTCCTATACTTGCCATTTATAACTGTGGCCAAATGGCTCAAAAACTATCGAAATGGTTGTTGGATAGTGTGATAGGTCTTCGACGAGCTTCCAACCGATCGAGCTTCCTATAATCTGTAAACTAAAGGAAAGTAACTATGTAAGGAACTAATGCTTAGTAAGCTAGTATAAACTCAAACAAAACTCACAATTTCATTAGTTTAATCTATAGAATAAGCACAATATCATAACCAAGACCATAAGCTTAGCATACGCCTATACAAGCACCATCAAACTCACAAGTTAGTATGCTTATCCATGATACAAATGTATTCAATCATATAGCAAGTTTCACATATACATCATTTAATTCATCAAAATTTTCATATAATCATGAACTGTTTCATTTGTATACTTACTATTTCCTTTTCTTTTCTTACCTATTGAACCATCTGTAATTGCATCAGATACTCGGGAGTACTTATGTAGCAGCTCATTTTCAGTGATATCAGAACAGTGGTTTTAGGACCACAAATCCGATGAGTGAATTATTATTTTATTATTATTTTAATGTCTATGGGATTATATTAAGTTCGTATTAAAATATCTTTAAGAAATTTTGAAGTTCATATAGTTAATTAAGTAAAAGGGATTAAATCATAAAGAGGGTAAAAGTTGAGTTCTATTAGCTAAAGGGGCTAAAAGACTATGAAAAGGAAATCTTATGGACTTAAATAGTAATTGTACTATTCATAATATTAGTGGATAAAGATAGGCATGAGTTTGATGTTTTGTTTAATTAATAAACAAAGTTAAATGGTAACTTAATAAATAAAATCTTAAATTAAACTAAGTAAAAAGATGGTATCATCTTCCTAAAACAAATTCATCACCAAAAACTAAAGGAGGATAGCCATTTTTTAGCTTTATGTTTCGGCTAGCACTATAACCTTGCATGTAAGTGATTTTTCTACCCGTTTTTAATGATTTTTATGTTTTTTAGATTATTTTAGCTTAATCTAGCTGGCCCAGGAATTAATTTGCAAAACTGTCAAAGGTTGAGGGACTTTCCATGAATGTTTCTGAATGAGTTTTAATGTTAAATGATAGATTATGAATCTTTGTTGAAAAATAAACAAGTTTTGTAAAGTGAATTTTTGATAAAATTTGGAACTAGGGACTAAATTATTAAAGGTATAAATTCTAGGGTTTAATGTGAAATGATGATAATCATGGGCTGTTTCAAGGTCCCTTGCATATTTGGTTAACATGGATTGAGATTAAAATGGTTAGATTTGAAGTTATAAGCTTAAGGAATAAATTGTGAAAAAGTTAAAATATTAGGGGCAAAATGGTAATTTTAGATAATGATGAAATGTGGATTAAATTGAATACTATCAGTATGAAATGGATTGAAGTTGTCTATTAGATCAAGATAAACCACGTACAGACCTAGATCGAGGCAAAGTAAAAGCTTCAGAATAGCTTGATTTAACTTCTACGCCCCTAATAGTCAAGTTAAGTTCGTACGAACGATTGTTATATTCATGTTATTTAAATTGTGTGTTATTATGTTGAGTGATTGATAGCACTAGAAAGCACATAGGTTTTTCCACTTACTTATTGGTTAAATTATTTCCATTTAGTTATCCTTAGCATATATTTTAGCATTTTCAGTTTAGTAAATTGCATTTTATAACTCAGCGAATCCTAGCCTATTGTATCCTTAAATTTTCTATCTTATTGCATTAATGTTGCTGCATTAGTTAATTCTACATTGCATCCAGAATTGTCGCCGCACTTGACAGTTGTCCGGATAAGAACTAAAATTGCGTAAGTTGTCCAATCTGGTATAACCAACCTGTACGTGCAATGACAGAATAATTCTGAGGAAAGGACACCTGTATTATTGGAGGAGGACATAAAAGGTGGACGTGAGAAGAAAAGAAAAGATTTTTTTTCTGGATAATCATCTTCATCATCCTACCTTGAAGCTTGCGACCATGGCAGCTTAAGCCTCTCACGGGTGGGCCAATGTGAAAACCAAATGCAGAATAGCTTCTGACAAGGAGACCTAAGTGCGAGATAAGAGGAAATAGAGAGGTTCAGTCGAGTTGTCTAGGAATAGAATTCTCCACTCGATTCTTTCTTATTTCTTTTTAAATGCTGGTGATTACTCTCTGTTTTCTGTTTGTATGGAAGTACATATGAATTCTTGGTTAAATGTTATCTTATTCAATCTTGCTTTTATTGTTTATTCTTGGGGTTCGAAAGTTTTTTAACATGGAATTGTTATTACAGTCACTAACACTAGAAAGTGCAGTGACAGTTTGAGCCAACAAACATTTCAACAGAAGTTGAGTGAGGATTAGAGGAATTTAGTCCACTTATTCTTAATAATGTCATGTTGCCATCATCAGAAGGGGGTAATGTGCATGTTTAAGCCTCAGATTAAATAGAGGAGTGACGCTAGGTAAGATATACATTGAATTTTATTGCCTTAACAATCACCTATCCTTTTATACCTTGTGAACACTTAGTATTTTTTTGAAGATTGATATTTTATTTTATTGTTTTCAAGTTCTTGCATCGACAACTATTCTCACAATTTATCTCATTTCTATCTAGTTATTGCACCAACATTAATAAACAAAAGACTACTATCTATATGGGATCGATATCTAACAGACTCACATCTGTCTACTATACTTGCATCGACAGTGTACACTTGCACATTATTGCTGTAACGTTAAGCAGCCGGTCAAGTTTTTGGCACCATTGTAGGGGATCGAACCTGGGTTGCCCGTGTGATAGGCGGGAACATCGTCAATGTTCATGTTATTTAAATTGTGTGTTATATGTTATATATAATGTAATTGAACGATGTATAAACAAATCAATTCTATGACGGTTATCGAGTCCCAGTTGAACCTTAGGAATTCATTGGATACAAATGACATGTCATTAGGGATTTCATGTTTCGGGTGCTGGTCTTGAATGTCTTACCAATGGTTGAGGTCTTGCATTTGTTGCGGATACTCCACAGCTCATGTGAGCAACATCGTATAGCTTACATTTCGACCTATAGCTCGTGTGAGTAGGCCCATTTCACAATTTTTGTGAGCAATGATGTAAAGGAAAGGTTATGGTTATATGTAAAGGCACACTTTGTATGAGCTTTCCTAAGTATCCGATAAAATTCAATATGCTTCAACGGGAAAGAAAAAGGATTGAAATGGTAAGTTTTCTAATGGAATTATGCATAAGATTATGGAAAGAATGCATAAATCAAATGATGCATTTCATTTGGACAATGACTTATCATATGGTTTGTTCAATTGAGTTATGTACAAATGTGCTAACTTGTATATTGATGGTGATGTTTAGGCTTGTACCAAGCTTATGGTTTGGATTTTAATGTACTATTTCTTTATATTATGTAAATGAAATGGTAAGTTATGTTCTTTTTCTATGAACTTACTAAGCATCAATTGCTTAAGTAGTTTCTTTCATATGTTTCTTTTTAGTTTATTGGAAGCTCGTTCGAGATCTATCACACTATCCAGCATAAATATCAATATTTTTTGAATGTTTTGGCCAAGGTTATAATGGCATGTATAAGATGAATTGTAATGGAATTTAGTTGAATTTTTAGATGGTGAATTGGCGTGTATAAGTTGTGTAAGTTAACTTTGTTAGTACAATTTGATGCCTTGCTATATTGTGTCATTTTGGCTATCTTATGATGCATGTTTTGAGTGTCTCATATGGTATATTTTGAATTGGTATGATTATGGTCAAGTTATGGAATGTTTTGGAATGTATTGAACTAGAATTTGATGTTTGAAAATTGGTAAAATTGACATGTTTAGGTAAATGTTGATGAATGCATTTGAGGTGCCTTTGAATGAAATATTCATTAGTTGAATTAGGATTCTTAAAATGGCGGGTTTTGGTGCCTTGAATATGTGTGCAAAAGATCTAAATGTTTATGCATGAAATGGTATTAGAAATAGATTGATTTTAGGCAAATTTGGGTCCACATTGCCTAAGACACAGGCATTTGTCTAACCGTGTCAGGCACACGGCCTATCGACATAGCTGTGTGTCATCGAAGAGTTCCTTTGTATGCAAGTCAGTGAGTTGCATGGCCTAGCACATGACCTAGGACACGGGCTTGTACGGTAACTCAAGAGTTACAGGGCGTGGCACATGGGCATTTGGCACGACCATGTGACCTTACTCAGAGAGCTACACGGGTGAAGACATGGGTTGGGACATGGCCGTGTGTCCCTAGGTCCAAGGTTAGACGACCTAAGAAACAAGCGTGTGTCCCACACGTGTGAGGCACACAACCATGTACACTTGTTTCCAAAATTTTGTGAATTTTCCTAGACTTTTCAAATGATTACAAATTTGTCCTAATTTGTTTGTAAGATATTTTTAGGGCCTCGAGGGCTCAATGTACGGACAGTGTGTATGTATATGATTAGTTTATGAATTGTTTATGTTATTAAATGAAGTTAAGTTTAAATGTTTCTAATTGTACGATAATACTTTGTAACCCTAATCTGGTAATGGATATGGGTTAGAGGTTACATTTAGTGGTATCAGAGCTACGATTTGTCGATTCTCGGACTGAATGTAGCATGTATGGAGTCTAGAAATACATGTCATTATATAAACTGTGATAGTATGATAACTCCTAACTCAAATTTAATTATGTTTTCATAAAGATAAGATGTCATCCAACTGAGCCAATTCTAATGAGGTTCAAGGTAATGCGCAATCCTCTATTCACGAGTACCTTCTAGTAGTAGTAGGCTTATGTCTAAGTAGTAGGCTTGTGTCTAAGGATCATGGAGGATAGGCTAAAAGAGCCTTCTTCCAAATGATGTCTGAATGGTTTTCTGTGTTAGTGAGAATGAACCCAATGGCTCAACGAGCTCCACCCCATCCGTACCTCAACCGGTCCCCATAATTCCTTAGGATTTAGAACCAATGTGAGTAAAGAAGCCTCCAGTTGATAAAATCCAAAAGTATGGGGCTGAAGAGTTCCACAGTATAGCTAAAGATGATCCAGAGAAAGCTAAATTCTGTTTAGAAAACATGGTGAAGGTTTTTGATGAATTATACCATGTACACCGATTGAATGTTTAAAATGTGTTGTTTCTTTGTTGAAAGACTTAACTTATTAGTGGTGGAACACTTTGGTTACGGTAGTACCGAAAGAATGTGTGAATTGGGAATTCTCCCAGACAGAGTTCAGAAAGAAATATGTAAGTCAGGGGTTTTTCGATAAGAAATATAAAGAGTTTCTTGAATATGAGAGGGAATTTGTACGACATAGCAAATATTTGTTCAATTAGCGAAAATTCTCATATCAAAGTTGAATAAAATACTATTTTGACTTGTATGGATTAAATAACAATAATTACGGAATCATTAGTCAAATTTGTGGTCTCAAAACCACTGTTTTTTGACAACATTGAAAATGGGTTGTTACAACTCTCCCATTTTATAAAATTTCATCCTCGAAATTTTCTTACTTGGAAATAAGTTTGGGTATTGAGATCTCATAGATTTTTCTATTGCCCACGTAGCTTCTGCAACTTCGTGCCAGGATGTTTATTCAATAATTCTTTCACTTCTCGAGCTAAAATTCTAACTGGTTCTTCATTGTAAGTCAAATCGGGCTGCAACTTAATTACATCTATAGATAATACATACGACAGATCAAAATGATGGTGAAGAAGCATTGAAACATGGAAAACGTTATAGATTCTATCAGGTTCCGAAGGTAATGCCAAGTAATAAGCGATTGGTCCGATTCTTTCCAGAATTTCATATGGTCCAATGAATCTCGAGTTGAGTTTTCCTTTTCTGCTGAATCGAAACACTTTTCTCTTGGGCGAGACTTTCAGAAACACTTTCTCACCAACAGAAAACTCAATATATTTATGTTACAGATCAACATAAGATTTTTGACCGTCGGATGTAGCTTTTAAATTATCACGAATGATTCAAGCTTTATCCTCAGTTTCCTGAATCAAATCATCTTCTACTAAATTTCTTTCATTTAGTTCAGACAGACCAATATATTTTAAGCGAACTCAGCTAACGGTAAATATATTTCTTAGATACCTTCGAACTTAACAATACAACACCATAACATATCTTCCAAAATTTGTAAGACTCGTTCAGACAGGACATTTGATTGTGGATGAAAAACGGTATTGAAATTCATGGTCGGGAGTGCATACCATCTAAAGTTGTTATGTGCATACAGTTTGAAAATGGTCTAAATGAAGATATTAAGTTGCTAGTCGGGATTCTTGAGCTGAAAGAATTTTTAATTTTAATCGATATATCACACAAGGCCGAGGAACTGAATAAGGAAAAAAGAAAAGTTGATTTTGAAGTACGTGATATGAGAAAATGATCTATGGGAAAATCATTCTCATCTCCATCGAAGAATTTCGTAGTCATTCATCAACTTTAGTGGGTTATTCTGGAAGAGATAAAGGAAAGCATAATTCCAATTCAAAACCTCAGGCTACATTTGTAGCGAGTGTGGGTAGTATTTTAAATGTGGTCCCTACAATCATTTTCTCAGAGATTGCCCAAAAAGGTCTGATAAAGAAAAGGTTCAGAATGCTTGTTCAAGTAATACTGCTGCGAGAGGGAGACCACCCCGTAACACTGGAAATGCGGGTAATAGTCAAGGTGGAACAAAAGATTCTACTGTTAAATCAGAGGAACGGGCACCAGTTAGGGCTTATGTGATTCGTGCTCGAGAGGAAGCTTCAGCTCCTGATGTGATCATTGATATATCTTTGATACTAATGTTAATGTTTTGATTGACCCAGGGTCAACGCACTCATATGTATGCACAAATTTAGTGTCGAATAAGAAAAAACCTTTTGAATCTATTGAATTTATGGTTAAAGTAAAGAACCCTTTAGGTCAATATGTATAAGTTGATAAAGTCTGTAAAAATTGTCCTTTATTGATTTGGGGTTGCAACTTTCTGACTGATTTGATGTTATACCCTTTGATGAGTTTGATGTGATTCTGGATATAGACTGGTTAACTTTGTATGAAGTTGTTGTGAACTGTAGATGAAAGCATATTGTGTTAAAATGACAAAACGGTGAAAGGATCTGAATTGAATCAGATAGACTGGATGGTACATCTAATGCTATACCAGCTATGACGACACAAAAATATATTAGAAAGGGTTGTAAAGCATATCTCGCTTATATATTTAATTCCAGGGTCTTGTAATTGAAGCTAGAATCGATTCTGATTGTATGTGAGTCCACAGATGTATTTCTAGAAGAATTACCACTGATCAGAGAAGTTGAGTTTGCTATTGAATTAGTTTGGGGAACATCTCCAATATCGATAGCTCCGTATAAAATAACACCTACAAACTTAAAAAGTTGAAAGCACAATTGCAAGAGTTGACAGATAGGGGTTTTGCTCAGCCTAGCTTTTCTTTTTAGTGTGCTCCTGTATTGTTTGTTAAGAAAAAAGACGGTTCAATGCGATTGTGTATCGACTACCAACAGCTTAACAAAGTCACGATTAAGAACAAATATCCTTTGCCACTTATTGATGATTTGTTTGATCAGCTGAAAGGTGCGACAATGTTTTCAAAAATCAACCTTCGTTCTGGATATTATCAACTACAGGTTAAAGACTCGGATGTGTCGAAAATTGCTTTCAAAACTAGGTATGGACATTATGAATTTCTTGTTATGCCATTTGGTTTAACCAATGCTCTTACTGTGTTTATGGACTTGATTGTACTTAGACAGATTTGTTGTTGGATTTATTGATGACATTCTAATCTATTCTTGAGATGAGATAGAGCATGCCCAGCATTTGAGAATTGTTTTGCAGACTTTACGTGAGAAATATTTGTTTGCTAAGCTTAGCAAATGTGAGTTTTGGCTCTGAGAAGTTGGATTTTTAGGACACGTGGTATCGATAGACGATATTAGAGTGGATCCGAGTAAAGTATTGGCTATAGTAGACTGGAAACCTCTGAGAAATGTGCCAGAGGTCAAAAGTTTTATGGGTTTAGTCAGATATTATAGAAGGTTTATCAAGGAATTTTCAATGATTATTGCGCCGTTGACTAAACTACTTCAAAAAGATGTCAAGTTTGAATGGTCTGAGAAGTGTCAGCAAAGTTTTAGCCAGTTGAAAGCATTGTTAACTAAGGCACCTATCTTGGTTCAGCCAGAATCTAGTAAAGAATTTGTGAATTACAGTGATATTTTATTAAATGGTTTAGTTTATGTTTTGATGCAAGAAAGAAAGTGATAGCATATGCTTCTCGACAATTGAAACCGCACGGAAAGAATTACTCGACTCATGATTTAGAACTTGCAGCTATTATGTTTGCTTTAAAGATTTGGCGACGCAATTTGTACAGAGAAAAATTTTATATCTTCATGGATCAAAAAAGCCTGAAGTATTTGATGTTACTGAAAGATTTGAACTTGAAACAGTGTAGATGGCTTGAGTTGTTGAAAGATTATGATTTGATCACCGACTATCATCCAGGAAAGGCTAATGTCGTTGTTGATGCACTGAGTAGAAAATATCTATTTGCTTTGCGATCTTTGAACACACAATTGACATTGATTGGTAATGGTTCAATTTTAGCTGAATTGAAAGTTAGACCGACATTTTTTCAATGAATTTGTGAGGCTCAAAAAATGACATTGAATTTATCACTAAACAGAAATAGATTGAGTCGACATTTGATTTAGATTTTCATGTTGGTTCGAAAAAAAGTTTGTACTTCCGAAACAGAACATTTGTTCCAAGAAATTCTAATCTCTTTTAGAAGATTTTACAAGAAGCTCATAGCAGTACCTTATCGATACATCCTGGTAGCATTAAAATGTGCGGTGATTTGAAACAGATGTACTGGTGGCTAGGTATGAAACGGGAGATTTTAGAGATCGTATTAAAATGCTTAATTTGTCAGCAAGTTAAAGCTAAACATCAAGTACCTTTTAGTTTATTACAACCTGTGATGATTATAGAGTGGAAATGGGAACGTGTTACGATGGATTTTTTATTGGGACTACCTCTATCTTCGAGAAAGAAAGATGTTGTATGGGCTATTATAGATCGCTTGACAAAATTTGCGCATTTCATTCCAGTGCGTACAGATTTCTCACTTGAGAAATTGGTAGAATTGTATATTTCTGAGATTGTTAGACTGTACAGTGTGCTAGTTTTTATTATCTCTGATAGGGATCCATGGTTTACATCTTGATTCTGAAGCAAGTTACATGAAGCTCTAGATACTCGAATGCATTTTAGCACATCATTTCATCTAAGACTGATGGTTAGTCTGAGCGAGCCATTCAGGTACTCAAAGATATGCTTTGTTATTGTGTTTTAGAGTTAGTAGGTAACCGGGAGATATTTCTGTCGTTGGTCGAATATGCATACAATAACAGCTATCAAGCGAGTATTAAAATTGCCTCGTACGAAGCTTTGTATGGTCGAAAATGTCAAACGCCACTATACTGGAAGGAGTTGAGCGAGAAAAAGTTATTTGGTGTTGATTTGATTAGAGAAACAGAAGAAAAAATCAAAGTGATTCGTGACAGTTTGAAAGCGACTTCTAATCGTCAGAAATCTTACGCAGATTTGAAAAGAAAAGATATAGAGTTTCAAGTCGGCGAAAAGTATTTCTGAAAGTATCGCCTTGGAAGAAAGTTCTCCGATTTGGCCGAAAAAGAAAGCTTAGTCTACTATTTATCAGGCCATATGAGATCATTGAGAGGATTGGGCCAGTAGCTTATCGATTTGCTTTGCCATTAGACTTAGAAAAAATTCATAAAATTCATAACGTATTCTATGTATTGATGGTACAATGGTATCGATCATATCCTTCACATGTGATTTCACCTATAGATGTTGAGATTCAACTAGATATGACGTACAGTGAAGAACAGGTCAGAATTCTAGCTCGAGAAGTTAAAGAATTGAGAAATAAAAGTATAGCTTTAGTTAAAGTTCTCTGGCAACAACACAGAATAGAAGAGGCTACCTGGGAACTAGAAGAAGATATGAAAGTGCAATACCTGAATCTATTCTCTGGTAAGATTTTTGGGAACGAAAATTCCTTATGAGGGGAAAGTTGTAACAGCTCGTTTTCAGTGATATCAGAACAGTGGTTTTGGGACCACAAATCTGACGAGTGAATTATTATTTTATTATTATTTTAATGTCTATGAGATTATAGCAAGGTCGTATTAAAATTTTGTTAAGAAATTTTAAAGTTTATATAGTTTATTAAGTAAAAATGATTAAATCGTAAAGAGAGTAAATGTTGAGTTCTATTAGCTAAAGGGAATAAAAGACTATGGAAAGGAAATCTAACGGACTTAAATGGTAATTGTACCATTCATAATGTTAGTGGACAAAGATGGGCATGAGTTTGATGTTTTGTTTAATTGATAAACAAGGTTAAAATCGTAACTTAATAAATAAAATCTTAAATTAAACTAAGTAAAAGATGGTATCATCTTCCTAAAAAGAAATTCATCATCGAAAATTGAAGGAGGATAGCCATTTTTGAGCTTTAAGTTTTGGCTAGCACTATAACCTTGCATGTAAGTGATTTTTTTACCCGTTTTTAATGATTTTTATGTTTTTGAGATTATTTTAGCTTAATCTAGCTAGCCCAGGGATTATATTGCAAAACTGTTCAAGGTTGAGGGACTTTCCATGAATGTTCTTGAATGAGTTTTGATGTTAAATGATACATTATGAATATTTGTTGACAAATAAACAAGTTTGGTAAAGTGATTTTTGATGAAATATGGAATTAGGGTCTAAATTGTTAAAGGAATAAAATTTAGGATTTTAATGTGAATTGATGATAATCATGGGTTGTTTCAAGGTCTCTTGCATATTTTTTTAACATGGATTGAGATTAAAATGGTTAGATTTTAAGCTAGCTTAAGGACAAAATTGTGAAAAAATTAAAACATTAGGGGCAAAATGGTAATTTTAGATAATGATGAAATGTGGATTAAATTGAATACTATAACTGTTAAATGGATTGAAATTGTCTATTTAGATCAAGATAAACCCGTACGGACCTAGATCGAGGAAAAGCAAAAGCTTTATAATAGCTCGATCTAACTTATACGCCTTTAATAATCGAGGTAAGTTCGTATGAACGGTTGTTATGTTCATGTTATTTAAATTTTGTGTTTTTATGTTATTTATAATGTAATTGAACGATGTATAAACAAATCAATGCTATGACGGTTATCGAGTTCCGGTTGAACCATAGGAATTTGTAGGATATAAATGACATGTCATTAGGGATTTCATGTTCCGGGTGTTGGTCATAGATGTCCTACCAATGGCTGAGGTCCTGCATTTGTTGTGTATACTCCACAGCTCATGTGAGTAGCATCGTGTAACACCCGTCACCCGTATTCAACGCTGGAGTAGGGTTACAGAGCATTATCGGGCTTATAACATAAATAAACATACATTTGATATACATATTTCGATTTCATGTAATTAACATTCATCATCAACCACATTGTCCCTAATACCAACCTACGAGGCCCAAAACATGCTTAAAGAGTGGTTCGGGACTAAACCGATAACTCATAAAATTGTTACAAAACTTAGAAAATTTTCCAACCTACAAGGGACACAAGCCCGTGTGGCATGGTCGTGTGTCTCACACTGCTAAAGACACACCCGTGTCACAGGCCGTGTGAACATTCGAAATGGGATCACATGGCCGTGTCCCAGCCCGTGTCTGACCCCGTGTAACTCTCTGACTTGGGTCACACAGCCAACACGCACGCCCGTGTGGCTAGCCCGTGTGCCCTAAGAAACGGCCTCACATGCCCATGTGCCAGGCTGTGTGCTAGGTCATGCCAAAACTATAGGGTATACTAACTTATACCACACGGCAAAGTCACATGCCTGTGTGCTAGGACATGTGGAGCATACTGACTTGATTTTTAATTCAACACCAGGGGACACACGGTCGTGTAACCTGGCCGTTGTCACACACCGCTGAGACACACGCCCGTATCTCTGCCCGTGTGGACAAAAATAAGCTATTTACCAAGCCATCTTGCCACCCAAATTTGCACAAACCTAAACCAACCCAATTAACACAAAACATGGAATAAATAGGCATTCAATCAACCTCAACCAAGCATCGTTTATACCATTTCAATACCAACAAATATAAGGCATGCAATATCACAAGATGCCATTCAATTTATACCAAATTATCACATTCTTAAATCATCAATATGGTTACATTTCAAACATGAATTATTTTACCTATAATTCAAACATACCAAATCTCATATCTCAACCATTTAGTATTTCTAATTACCAATTATTATCAAGCATCACATATCCATCAATAAACACCTGACCAAAGCCATATGCATATATGAATACACAACCAAATTAAGCCAACTCTCATAGCTATATACAAAACCAAAACATTAACATTTACAAGCCATTTCAAATGACTAAATTTATTACCCAACTATATATCAAAATGACCATAATCCTATACATGCCATATACTCAAAATACTTAAGTTCAAAAGTACCAAAGTGATAGTTGGATAGTGTGATGAAGTCTCCGATGATTCCCAAATCCGAGCTAGCTTTGATTTCACTATAAAACATGAGAAAATAAACAAAGTAAACTATAAAGCTTAGTAAGTTCGTATAGCATTCAAATCAACTTATCATATATACACAATTTAAGCAAATAAAACATAACATAACCTATCTCATATTTAATCACCAACCTACCACATTCCTCATTCACAAAGTTAGCTAACTTTTATAAATTCCCCCATTTCAATAATTGTTCGGTTCATGAACATACCTTACCATCTTGTAACAAACTTATACTCATCCACATCTTTGATATACCCATTGAACCATTCAAAATACTATCGGATACTTGGAAATCTCGCACCCTTAGTGCCACATATATAGCCGAAGCTATCTCAATCTCGTATCACATATAATCCTCACTCTTGAGCTATCAACAGGTCTGCTCACACAAGCTGACGGTCATGATGAAGCTACACGACGCTACTCACACAAGCTAACGAGTATCCGCAACACATGCCGGATAACTCAGCCACCGGTAGGACGTACGGACCAGCACCCAAATCACATAACCCTTAATGACATGTCCTTTGTATCTTAATCTATTCCTAAGGTTCAATCGGGATTTCTCATTTGCCGAATCGTTGTCTAATATATCTAAAAGGTCGAATTCACAGTTTATGCAATACCAATGAATTTATAATACAAATATAACAATGCTTATTACATACGATCTTACCTCGAATGCAAAAACAGCAAAATAAGTCGATTAATCCAAAACCTTATTCTTTCCCCGATCTAAATCCGTATTTCACTTTTCTTGATCTAAACATAATCAAAATTAACTTATTTAATAATTTCTCTATTCAATTTAATCTAAAACACACATTAAGGCAATCTTACATTTTTGCCCCTAACATTTCAACGTTTTTAAATTTAGTTCTTATTTCATAAAATTACAAATTCATGCAATTCAACCAAAACCCATGCTAGCCAAATTTCAATTAGGTCCCTAAAAGTCCATATTTTTTATTTATTTCACAATTTAACCATAAAATTTACACATTTCACAATTTAATCCCTAATTGGACATTTTACTAAAAATCACTTAACAAATATTGTTTACTAACAACAAGCATGCATTTTCTACCATTAAACATCAAAACACACCAACATTCATCAATCGCAAAACCCTAAACCTTTAACAATTTTACAAAATCGTCCCTGGGCTAGCTAGATTAAGCTGCAATGATCTCAAAAACATAGAAATCATTAAAAACGGGACAAAAATTGTACCTTAAAGAGCTAAATAAGCTTGGAAAAATTTCAAGCCCTAAAAATGGCTATTCTTCTTGTTAAAATTGGCTAAGGAAGATGAATGAATCAAATTTATGTTTTTGTTTTATTTTAATTAACCTTATTTACTAAATACCAAAATTAACCTTATTACTAATTCAAAATTTCAATAATGCCATGCCATTAACATCCACTATCTAATTAATGGGATATTTACCACATAAGGACCTCTATTTTAAAGTTTTATATCCATTAGACACCTTTAGCTATTAGAACACCACTTTTGCACTTTACGCGATTTAGTCCTTTTTATCAAATTAAGCAAGCAAACGATAAAATTTCTTAACGAAATTTTCACACAATCATATTATCATGCTGTAAAAATTAAAATAATAATAATATAAATATTTTGACTTTAGATTTTTGGTCCCGAAATCACTGTTCCGATTTGACTAAAAACACACATCGTGTAGCTTACATTTCGAGCAACACCTCATGTGAGCAGGCCCATTTCATAGTTCGTGTGAGCAATGATGTAAAAGAAATATTACATTTATATGTAAAGGCACACTTTTGTGAGCGTTCCCGAGTATCCAAAGAAACTCAAGATGGTTCAACAGGTAAGAAAAGGTATTGAAATGGTAAGTTTTCTAATGGAATTATGCATAAGCTTATATAAAGAATGCATGAATCAAATGATGCATTTCATATGGAAAATGAATTATCATACGGCTTGTTCAATTAAGTTATGTATAAATGTGCTAACTTATATATTGATGGTGATGTTTAGTCTTGTACTAAGCTTATGGTTTGGATTTTAATGTACTATTGCTTTATATTATGTAAATGAAATGGTAAGTTATGTTCTTTTTCTACGAACTTATTAAGCATCAATTGCTTACGCAATTTCTTTCATATGTTTCTTTTTAGTTTATCGGAAGCTCGTTCAATTTGGAAGCTCGTCGGAGATCTATCACACTATCCAACATAAATGCCGGTAGTCTTTGAATGTTTTGGCCAAGGTTATAATGGCATGTATAGTATGAATTGTAATGGCATTTGGTTGAATGTTTAGTTGGTGAATTGGCATGTATAAGTTGTGTAAGTTAACTTTGTTGGTACTGTTTGATGCCTCACTATATTGTGCCATTTTGGCTATCATATGATGCATGTTTTGAGTGGCTCATATGGTATGTTTTGAAGTAGTATGACTAGGGTCAAGTTATGACATGTTTTGGAAAGTATTGAACTAGAATTTGATGTTTGAAATGTGGTAAAATTGACATGTTTAGGTAAATGTTGATAAATGCATTTGAGGTGCCTTTGAATGGCATATTGATTAGTTGAATTAGGATTTTTGAAATGGCAATTATATGTATGTTTTGATAGGGTTTTGGTGCCTTGAATATGTATACAAAAGACCTAAATGTTTATGCATGAAATTGTATTAGAAATGACTTGATTTTAGGCAAATTTGGGTCCACACGGCCTGAGACACAGGCGTGTGACTTAGCCGTATGTCATCTGAGAGTTCCTTTGTATGAAAGTGAGTGAGTTACATAGCCTAGCACACGGCTTGGCACATGATCGTGTAGGGAAACTTAGATAGTTACACGGCCTGGCACATGGGCCTGTGACCCTACTCAAAGAGTTACACGGGTGAGGAGACGGGCTAGGACATGGTCGTCTGTCCCTAGTTTGAAGGTTACACAGCCTAAGTCACGGGCGTGTGTCTCAGCCGTGTGAAGCACACGGCCTGGCCACATGACCGTGTGACATCTATTTTAAAAAAATTGTGATATTTCCTAGACTTTTCAAATGATTACAAATGGGTCTTGGTTTATTTTTAAGGTATTTTTATGGCCTCGAGGGCTTGATTTAGGGACGGTGTGTATGCATATGGTTGGTTTATGAATTTTTTTATGTTATTGAATGAAGTTAAGTTTAAATGTTTTTGATTGTATGATAATGCTTGTAACCCTAATCCAACCACGGATACGGGTTAGGGGTGTTACAACTCACATACATAGTGTGCCTTTCCATATAACAATAACCTTTCATTTTCAATACTGCTCACACGAGCTGTGGGTCGAAATGTTAGCTACATAATGCTACTCACACGAACTGTGGAGAATCCGCAACAAATGCAAGACCTCAACTATTGGTAGAACATTCAAGACCAATACTCGAAACATGAAATCCCAAATGACATGTCATTCGTATCCTAGGAATTCTTAAGGTTCAAATGGGATTCGTTATCCGTCAATTACTCATACATCTATACATATACATTTACACGTCTGTTATATTAATACAACATAGCAAATAATCAATTTAGCTAACATTAATACAATCATAATTCTTACAAACTTACCTCGATAACTAGGGTCGTAGAAGTAGAATCCGAAACTAATCCGAAGCTTTAGACTTTTCTCAATTTATGTCCAGATGTTGTTTATCTTGATCTAAATAGATAAATTTATTCAATTAAGTACTTCTATTATTCAATTTAATCCATAATTCATATTTATGTAAAATTATGAAATTACCTCTAACATTTTAGCTTTTCACAATTTAGTCCTTAAGCTCATAGTTTGAAATTTAACCATTTTAATCCTCCATAGAAGCTAGCCGAATTTCATAGGGACTCATACGAACCCACTTAAATCATTATTCATAAATTTACCATGAAATCTTACTATTTTCACAAATAAATCCCTAAAAGCAATTTCATAAAAAATCACTTAACAAAACATTTATATTTTACAACCAAGATTAATAATCAATCAAATAACTTCAAAACCTATTCAAAAACAACCATGGAAAGTCCCTCAACCTTTAAAAATTTTGCAAATTAACCCTTAGGTTAGCTAGACTATGCTAAAACAAACTAAAAAACATAAAAAAATCATTAAAAACGGGATCGAAATCCAAAACCATGCAAGCACCTATGTTGACCAAATCTTAAAACCTTAAAAATGGTCATGTCCTTCTTCAATTTTTGGCAGAGAGACTAAGTGAGGAAGATGATATCAATTTTTATTTTTATTTTAGTTTAATTTTATTTATTAAATTACCATTTTAACCTTAGTTATTAACTTAAAAATTAGCAAAATCTTACTAATAAATGTCCACTAACATTAAGAATGGTATAATTACTATCTAGATCCTTTAGATTTCCTTTCCATAGCCATTTATTCCTTCTAACTAATAGATCTCAACTTTTACATCTTTTATGGTTTAGTCATTTTTACTTAATTAACTAATTAAACTTTAAAATTTCTTAATGAAACTTTAATACGACCTTAATATAATCTTGTAGGCATTAAATAAATATTAAAATAATAACTCACTTGTCGAAATTGTTGTCCTAAAACCATTATTTTTGACACCACTAAAAATAGACTGTTACAACTCTTTCCCCTAAAGGAATATTTGTTCCCGAAAATCTTACTAGAAAATAGGTTGGGGTATTGCACTTTCATAGCTTATTTCGGTTCCCAGGTAGCTTCCTCGACTCCATGACATTGCTAAAGAACCTTAACTAAAGCTATACATTTATTTCTTAACTTTTTAACTTCCCGAGCTAAAATTCTTATCGGTTCTTCACTGTATGACATATTTGGCTGAATCTCAACATCAACAGGTGAAATTACATGTGAAGGGTCTAATCGATACTTCCGTATCATCGACACATGAAATACATTATGTATTTTCTCTAACTCTGATGGTAAAGCCAAACAATAAGCCACTGGCCTAATCTTTTCGATGATCTCATATGGCTTAATGAATCGTGGACTAAGCTGTCCTTTTCAGCCAAAATGAAGAACTTTTCTCCAAGGTGATACTTTTAAAAAACTCTATCACCAAGTTGAAATTCAATGTCTTTTCTTTTCAAATCCATATATGATTTTTGATGATCAGAAGCAGCTTTCAAACTATCACGTATTTCTTTGACATTTTCTTTGGTTTTTCGAATCAAATCAACACCGAATAGCTTTTTCTCACTCAGTTTAGTCCAGTATAATGGAGTTCGACATTTCTTACCATACAAAGCTTCATACGACGCCATTTTAATACTCACCTGATAACTATTATTATAGGCAAATTCAACCAATGAAAGAAATATCTCCCAACTACCTCGAACTCTAAAATACAACAACGGAGCATATCTTCAAGTACTTGTACCACTCACTCAGACTGACTATCAATCTGTGGATGAAATGTTGTACTGATATGCAGTTGAGTACCTAGAGCTTCATGTAATTTAATCCAAAATCAAGAAGTGAACCATGGATCTCTATCAGAGATAATATATACCAGTACACCATCCAGCCTAAAAATATTAGAAATGTACAATTCTGCCAACTTCTCAAGTGAGTAATCTGTATGTACTGGAATGAAATGTGCAAATAGAGTCAAATGATCCACAATAACCCAAATGGCATCTTTTGCGAGGACAAAGGCAATCCCGATACAAAATCCATCGTAACCTGTTCCTATTTCCACTCTAGAATCATCACAGGCTGTAATAGTCTAAAAGGTACCTGATGCTCGACTTTGACTAGCTGACAAATCAAACATTTTGATACAAACTCTGAAATCTCTCATTTCATACCTAGCCACCAATATATTTGTTTCACATCACCGTACGTTTTTTTACTACCAAGGTGTATCGAAAATTTACTACTATGAGCTTTCTGTAAAAGATTTTGAATGACATCATGTAACACCCTTTACCTGTATCCGACGCACGAACAGGGTACGAGGCATTACCAGACTTAAACACAAGCAAACACACATTTCGAGCCACAAATTTTCATCCAAATTAAAAATTTTTAACAATCAATCACATCGTCCCTAATACGAGCCTATGAGGCCCAAAACTTGCATTGGAAGTGATTTAAGACTAAACCGAGAACTTTTGAAAAGTTTCCCAACACTTAGAAAATTTTTCATCAAAACAGGGGTCACACACCCGTGTGGCTTAGGACACGCCCGTGTTGGCAGGCCATGTGGTCACACACGCCCGTGTCCCTAACCCGTGTAACTCTCTATTCTTGACGTCATCAGCATTTAAAAGTCACATGGCCAAGTCACACGCCCGTGTGCTTAGGCCGTGCGGGCGATTAAATTTTCATAATTTTTCATAAAATAGGTGCAGACTTCACACGCCCTGGGCACACGCCCATGTCCCTAGGCCGTGTCCTTCACACAGCTGAAACATACTGCTGTGTCTCTGCCTGTGTGGCCAATTCGAAGCTAAAATTCAAAATGCAAGGGACACACAGCCGGATCACACACTCATGGGACAAGCCATGTGTCACACACGGCCTAGACACTCCCGTGTGTCTAGCCCGTGTGGACAAAAATAAGGCTATTTACCAAGTCATTTTGCCACCCTTCCTTGCACCAACCTACACAACAACTAGCAACAAAAATCCAAGTATATTCATACAACCAATTTAGCCATCAATGTATCATTTACATGCAACCATCTACCACGTACAAACATCACCTACTTATCAACTCAATCCATGCAAATTCACACATCCATGAAAACATCATCATATGCATATATATATATATATATATATACTTAAGCCAATATTATCCAATTTAAATGGCCATTTACAAAATGAATTATCAAATAACATAAGCCAATACTTTTGGCCAAATCAACTATGAAACATAACAAAACGACCAAGTCCCTACACATGCCATAGCTCAAAATATTGTAATCATAAGTACCCAAAATGATAATTTGATAGTGTGAATGGATCTCCGACAACCTTCGATCCCCGAGCTAGCTTGGTGACAAGAAAGGGGAGTAAGCTTTAAAGCTTAGTAAGTTCCTATGCAAATAATAGGCATCATACACACTTTAGCATATATTTAATATGAAGTAAATTAACATAAATGTCATATTAAAATTCATAATCAAACTTAACATAAATGTTATTAATACCTTAACATCATAAATTACTCAATCATACCACACCGAGGGTTCATCACATATCGAGCTCATTAAGCATGGGTTTTATGTACGTACCTATACCAACTTGCAACTTACCATAATATTTCACAACATACCATAGTCTTTCACAACTTAAACATTACTGTTAAGTTTCCTGTTGAACCACTTGGAATACTAAAGTATACTCGGGATATCTCACACACATAGTACCATACCAATGCCATATCCCAGATATGGTCTTACATGGGATCTCATATCAATGCCAATAGCCCGCTATGGTCTTACACGAAGTCTCATATTGATGCCATATCCCAGATACGGTCTTACACGTAATCTCAATTAACCCTAATGTCATGACATTTGTATCCTAACTATTCCTAAGGTTCAACCCGGATTTTCTCGCTTGTCGAACTTTGTCGGATTCATTCAAAGAGTAAGTCTCAATTCATACAATAATAATACAAATAAAGCATATATAATAATGCATTATTTACATACGAACTTACCTCGGTACAAAAATATTAGAAAAGGATCTAATCGTCAAACACCTTATTCTTTCCCCGATCAAGGTCCGAACTTCATTCTTCTTGATCTATAATAGCAAATTTAACTTATTTAATAATCACATTACTCAAATCAGTCCAAACATCACATTATGGAAAATTACCTTTTTGCTGCTAAAGTTTTACATTTTTATAAATTAGTCCCTAGGCTCGTAAAATGAAATATATTCAATTTCTTTGTTACCCAAGCCTAGTCGAACCATATACATGCTCATAGCAGTCCACATTTTTCATCAAATCAGATTTTTACTACTTGTTTTACATCTATTTATAAATAGGTCCTTTTTAGGTATTTTTATGAAAAATCACTTAGTAAAAGTTGTTTATTACACATCAAACTTTCATTTTCTACTATTAAACATCAAAACACATGCATGTCACACATGGGTAAAATTTTAAACATGAACCCTACTTCAAAACAATGGTAGAAATGGAAAGATCGGGTGAATACGACTTCAAAAATGTAAAGCACATGAAAAATGGGGCTAGGATGTACTTAAAATCAAGCTTGAAAGTTGAAGAAAACCCTAGCTATGGTGTCTCCAAATTTTTGGCCAAATATTTGAGAAGATGGACAAATTTTGGCTTTATTTTCCCTTATTATACTTTTATTTACCAAATGACCAAAATACCATTTTTGCCAAACTTTAAAATTTTACCTATCCCTATCCATTTTTGTCCAATAACTTATCCAAATGGTTTAATTATCATATAAGAACCTCTAATTTAAAATCTCATAGCAATTAGACGCCTTTAACATGTAGAACTTAACTTTTGCACTTTTTACAATTTAGTCTTTTTTACTAAATTGAGTGCCCAAACGTCAAAATTTTCGAACGAAATTTTCACGAAATCATTTCGTGAAACTAAAGACCATGAAAATATAATAAAAATAAATTTTCCTACGTCAAATTTGTGGTCTCGAAACCACTGTTTCGACTAGCCCAAAAATCAGCTATTACAACTCTCCCCCTTTTACAGATTTTTGTCCCCGAAAATCTTAGCAGAAAATAGGTTTGGGTATTGTTTTCTCATAGCCTCCTCAGGTTCCCATGTAGCCTCTTCAACACCATGTCTTTGCCACAAATCCTTCACTAGGGCTATACTTTTATTTCTCAACCGTTTAACTTCTTGAGCTAATATATTAATTGGTTCTTCACCGTAGGTCATATCTAGTCAAATCTCAATCTCTATCGGAGAAATCACGTGTGAAGGATCGGAACGATATCGTCTCAACATCACACATGAAACACATTATGAATTCTTTCTAGCTCTGTCGGCAAAGCTAACCGATATGCCACTGGCCTATTCTTTCAGTAATCTCATACGGCTCAATAAAACGTGGACTCAACTTGCCTTTACAGCCAAATCTGAGAATCTTCTTCCACGGAGATACTTTCAAAAATACTTTGTCACTAATTTGAAATTCGATCTCTTTTCTTTTCAAATCTGTGTATAACTTTTGTTGATCTGAAGTTACTTTTAAGCAATCACGAATTACCTTTACTTTTTCTTCGATTTCCCTAATCAAGTCAACCCCGTGGATCTAGTTCTTTTTTTTTCAAATCTGCATATAACTTTAGTCCTTTTTACTAAATTGAGTGCCCAAATGTCAAAATTTTTGACCAAAATTTTCACGAAATCATTCTGTAAAACTGTAGACCATAAAAATATAATAAAAATAAATTTTCCTACATCAAATTTGTGGTCCCGAAACCACTGTTCCGACTAGCCCCAAAATTGGGCTATTACACATCAGAATTCCTCGAAACATATATTCTGTTTCGCAAATACAAACTACCATCAGAACTAACGTGAAATTAAGAATCGGATGTTGACTCAATCTGTTCCTATTTAGCAATCAACTGGGAGTCACTTTTTTATCCTTCACATATCTATTGTAGAAACATCGATTTAGCTTTTAATTATGCTACAATAGAACCATCATCAATCAACGTCAACGTGAATCTGTTTATCACTAAGATCGATCCAATACAAAGGTGTTCGGCACTTGCGGCCATACAATGCCTCATAAGGTGCCATTTTTCTACTCGACTGGTGGCTGTGGTTATAGGCAAATTTGACCAATGATAGATATTTTTTCCAACTACCCTCAAATTCTAGAACACATCATCGAAGCATATCTTCAAGTATTTGAATTACCCTTTTGGACTGATCGTCGGTTTGTGGATGAAATGCGTTACTAAAATTCAATTTCGTACCCAAGGCTTCTTGCAACTTTTCCAAAACCGCGAAGTAAACCTCGGATCTCTATCTGAGATAATAGAAATAAGCACCCCGTACAATCTCACAATCTCAGTAATATATAATTCAACTAGCTTATCAAGTGAATAATTCGTACGTACTGGTATAAAATGAGTCGATTTCGTCAATTTATCAAAAACAACCCACACGACATCTTTCTTTTTCGGGGTCAAAGGTAAACCCGTTACGAAGTCCATCGTAATCCTATCCCATTTCCACTCGGGCACCATCACTGGTTGAAGTAAACCCGAAAGCACTTGGTGTTCAACTTTCACTTGCTGACAAATCAGACATCTCGAAACAAACTCGGAGCTATCTCTTTTCATGCCCGACCACTAATACATTTTCTTCAAACCATTATACATTTTCGTACTACCTAGATGCACAGATAAAAAACCATTATGTGTTTCATGAAGAATTTTCTGAATAAGTTCATCATTTTTTGGTACACAAATTCTACTTCAGAAAATCAAACAATCATCGGATCCGACATGAAAATTTGAACCACTAACCAATTCACAATGAGCTCTCTTAACTTACAAATCACTGCCACATTTTTGAGCTTCACAAATTTGCTAAAGAAATAATGGTCTATCTCTCAACTCAGCTATAATCGAATCATTATCAAACAAAGTCAACCTCATGTTCATTGCTCTCAAGGAAAACAAGGATTTTCTACTCAGGGCATCTACGACTACGTTCGCCTTACCCGGGTGATAATCAATCACCAATTCATAGTCTTTTAGTAACTCAAGCCATCTTCGTTGCCGCAAATTTAAGTCTTTCTGAGTCATCAAATATTTCAAACTCTTGTGATCAGTAAAAACATGACATTTCTCACCGTACAAATGATGTCTCCAATTTTTTAATGCAAACACAATAGCGGCTAATTCCAAATCATGCGTCAGCTAATTCTTCTCATGTGGCTTCAAATGTCTCGAGGCATAAGCTATTACTTTTCCCTCTTGCATCAACACACATCCTAATCCATTCAGTGACGCGTCGCTATAAATTACGAATTCTTTTCTAGGTTCAGGTTGCACTAAAATTGGTGCCTCGGTCAATAAAGCTTTCAATTTCTCAAAACTTTGCTGACATTTTTTGGACCATTCAAACTTGACATCTTTTTGCGACAATCTCGTCGTAGGGTAGCAATCATAGAAAATCCTTTAACAAACTGTTTGTAATAATCGGCTAATCCCAAAAAGCTTCTAACCTCAGATACATTTTTTGGTGGTTTCCACTCAACAATAGCAGAAATCTTGCTCGGATCAACTCGAATACCATTACCTGAGATAATATGGCCCAAAAATCCAACTTCTTTGAGCCAAAACTCACTTTTAATGAACTTAGCATACAACTGTTTGTCTCTCAAAATTTGTAAAACAGCTCTCAAATGCTCGGCATGCTCGGTCTCATCACGAGAATAAATCAGTATGTCATCAATAAAAACAACTACAAACTTATCCAAATATGGTTGGAAAATTTTGTTCATCAAGTCCATGAAAACATCAGGGGCATTAGTTAATCCAAATGGCATAACAAGAAATTCATAGTGCCCGCATTTTGGTCCAGCGCGCTTTGGCACATCCGACTCTTTAACTCAGAATCGATGTGAGTGATCGGATCTCAAATCAATCTTTGAAAACACGGTTGCTCCTATCAATAAGTCAAACAAGTCATCAATCCTTGGTAAAGGATACTTATTCTTTATGGTAACCTTGTTGAGTTGTCGGTAATCTATACAAAGTCTCATAGAACCATCTTTCTTCTTCACAAATAACATTGGAGCACCCTAGGGGGAATAACTCGGTCTCACGAATCCCTAATATGTCAATTTTTGCAATTTAGCTTTCAATTCTTTTAATATAGTCGGAGTCATCCTATACGGAGCGATCGATATCGATGAAGTACCAGGGACTAACTCAATGCCAAACTCAAATTCTCTAATTGGAGGCAATCCTGGCAACTCCTCTAGAAAAACATCTGAATAATCACACACCACCGGCACTGTTTCAATTTTCAATTCAGACTCTTTCGTGTTTAACATATAAGCTAGGCAAGCTTCACACCCTTTTCTTATACATTTTTTAGCTGACGTTGAAGAAATCACCACAGGCAATCTATTTGACTCATCTAATTCAACCCGAAGATTTTCACCATTTTCACATTTCAACTCAATAACTTTCTGTCTACAATTTACTATAGCATCATGTAGCGTCAGCCAATCCATACCCAAAATAACATCAAACTCATCAAAGGGCAACAACATCAAGTTAGCCAAAAAATAGTAACCTCTAATTATCAAAGGACATTTCTTACATACTTTGTCAACTAAAACATGTTTGCCTAAAGGATTTGACACCTTAATCACAAATTCGATAAACTCGACAGGAAATTTCTTATTATTTACCAAATTCATACAAACATACGAATGAGTAGATCCAGGGTCAATCAATGCAATAACATCAGTATCATAAAGAGAAAAAGTACTAGTAATAACATCGAGAGACGTCGCTACTTCGCGAGCACAGATGGCATAGGCTCTCACCGGTGCTCTCGCTTCCAATCTCATGGTTGTATCTTTAGTCACACCTCTACTACTAGCTCCATTTCCAACATTCCTCGGGAGCCTTCCTCTAGAAGCAGTATTACTAGGCCTTGTACTTTGGAACTTCTCTTTCTCTTCCATCTCCAGGCAATCTTTGATAAAATAATCTTGAGAACCACAGTTAAAACAAGCCCTGTCATTCATTCTACATTCGCCAAGATGACTTCTGCCACACTGCTGACATTCGGGTCTGTTAGACTTTACATTGCTCACACTCGCCATTAAGGTGGCTTGAGATTTAAAACTCGAATTTTGCTTCTCACAATCTTTGCATGAATATCCCGCTGAAAAATTTGAATGGGAATACATTTCTTTAGACTTCTTAAATTGAGATGGAAACCGGTCTCTCCCCCAAATCTTTAGCTTCAAGGTTAGCTTTCCTCTTCTCTTTATTCAATTCTTCGGCCTTACAGGCCCATTCAACCAATACCACAAACTCTTTCAGCTCTAAGATCCCGGCTAGCACATGAATGTCTCCTTTCAATCCATTCTCAAATCTCTTGTACATGATGGCCTCGGTCGAAACACACTCCCGAGCATACTTACTCAGTCTAACAAATTCTCCCTCATACTGTGTTACGGTCATAGGACCTTGTTTCAGCTTAAGAAATTCTTTACGTTTCTGATCGATGAACCATTGGCTATTATACTTCTTTCGGAACTCCTCTTGAAAGAAGTCCCATGTAACCCTCTATCTTGGTACCACTAATACTAGTGTATTCCAAAAATGGTATGCAAAATATCTCAGAAGTGAGATAGCACACTTCAAACACTCATCTGATGTGCAGGACAACTCATCAAATACCCTGATGGAGTTCTCGAGCCAAAACTCGGCTCTCTCGGGATCATTATCCACATTAGCTCGAAAATCTTTAGCCTCATGCTTTTGGATCTTATCAATCGGGGGCTTATTCATTCTTACAAAGTCCATGCCTTGTGGGGCTGTGGGAACCGGTCGAGGGATAGGTGGGGTGGAGGAGGTTGGGCATTCGGATTTGTTCGAACAAATTCTGTATACCACTCGTTTATCATATAGAGAAAGGCTTCCCTGCCTCCTTCTCCTTGAGTAATTGTAGGGGGTCTACTATCAGATGATGCTGCCCCTTAAGCAGGAGCCGACACATTACTTTCGACTTCATCAGCCTCAGCTCGATTGGGATCCATTACTATATGAAAACCTAATTTACAATTGTCAGGAGTCATCACACTATCACAGTTCATTTATGGCATGTATAGCTAGACTATTACACACGCTATGTTAGTCCGAGAATCGACTAAACCTTAGCTCTGATACCATTAAATGTAACACCCCTTACCCATATCAACGTCGAAACAGGGTATGAGGTATTACCAGACTTAAACACAAACAAACACACATTTTCGAGACACAGATTTTCGTCCAAATTAAAACTTTTTAACAATCAATCACATTGTCCCTACTACAAGCCTACGAGGCCCAAAACAGGCGTTGGAAGTGATTCGAGACTAAACCGAGAACTTTTGAAAAGTTTCTCAACACTTAGAAATTTTTTCATTAAAACAGGGGTCACACGCCCCTATTGGCAGGCCGTTTGGTCACTCATGCCCGTGTCCCTAACCTGTGTAACTCTCTGTTTATGACATCATCAACATTTAAATGGCCAATATTATCCAATTTCAATGGCCATTTACAAAATGAATTATCAAATAACATAAGCCAATACTTTTGGCTAAATCAACTATGACACATAACAAAAAGACCAAGTCCCTATACATGTCATAGCTCAAAATATTGTAATCATAAGTACCCAAAATGATAATTTAATAGTGTGAATGGATCTCCGATAGCTTTCGATCCCCGAGCTAGCTTGGTGACACTATAAGACAAGAGAAAAAGAAAGGGGAGTAAGCTTTAAAGCTTATTAAGTTCTTATGCAAATAACAGGCATCATACACACTTTAGCATATATTTAATATGAAGTAAATTAACATAAATATCATTGTAAACTTCATAATCAAACTTAACATAGATGTTATTAAAACCTTAACATCAAAACTTACTAAATCATACCACAGCGAGGGTTCATCACATATCGAGCTCATTAAGCATGGGTTTTATGTAAGTACCTGTACCAACTTGCAACTTACCATAATCTTTCACAACATACCATAGTCTTTCACAACTTAAACATTGCCGTTAAGTTTCCTGTTGAACCACTTGGAATACTAAAGGATACTCAGGATATCTCACACACATAGTACCATACCAATGCCATATCCTAGATATGGTCTTACATGGGATCTCATATCAATTCCAATAGCCCAGCTATGGTCTTACACGAAGTCTCATATCGATGCCATATCCTAGATATGGTCTTACATGTAATCTCAATTAACCCTAATGTCATGACATTTGTATCCTAACTATTCCTAAGGTTCAACCCAAATTTTCTCGCTTGTCGAACTTTGTTGAATTCTTTCAAAGAGTAAATCTCAATTCATACAATAATAGTACAATTAAAGCATAAATAATAATGCATTATTTACATACGAACTTACCTCGGTATAAAAATAGTAGAAAATGATCTAATCTTCAAACGCCTTATTCTGTCCCCGATCAAGGTCTGAACTTCGTTTTTCTTGATCTATAATAGCAAATTTAACTAATTTAATATTCACATTACTCAAATTAGTCCAAACATCATATTATGGCAAAACTACCTTTTTGCTTCAAAAGTTTCACATTTTTAGAAATTAGTCTCTAGGCTCGTAAAATGAAATGTATTCAATTTCTTTGTTACCCAAGCCTAGCCGAACCATATACATGCTCATATCAGCCCACATTTTTCATCAAATCATATTTTTACTACTCATTTTACATCTGTTTACAAATAGGTCCTTTTTAGGTATTTTTATGAAAAATCACTTTGTAAAAGTTGTTTATTACACATCAAACTTTCATTTTCTACCGTTAAACATCAAACACATGCATGTCACACATGGGTAAAATTTTAAACATGAACCCTACTTCAAAACAATGGTAGAAATGGAAAGATCGGGTGAATACGACTTCAAAAACGTAAAGCACATGAAAAACGGGGCTAGGATGTACTTACAATCAAGCTTGAAAGTTGAAGAAAACCCTAGCTCTGGTGTCTCCAAATTTTTGGCCAAAGATTTGAGAAGATGGACAAATTTTGGCTTTATTTTCCCTTTTTCTACTTTTATTTACCAAATGACCAAAATGCCATTTTTGCCAAACTTTAAAATTTTACCTATCCCTATCCATTTTTGTCCAATAACTTAT
This sequence comes from Gossypium anomalum, assembly GCA_025698475.1. Lineage (NCBI taxonomy): Eukaryota > Viridiplantae > Streptophyta > Magnoliopsida > Malvales > Malvaceae > Gossypium > Gossypium anomalum. The sequence continues at coordinate 60,242,099 of CM046961.1, forward strand.
CCAAATGGTTTAATTATCATATAAGAACCTCTAATTTAAAATCTCATAGCAATTGGACACCTTTAACATGTAGAACTCAACTTTTGCATTTTTTACAATTTAGTCCTTTTTACTAAATTGAGTGCCCAAACATCAAAATTTTCGAACAAAATTTTCACGAAATCATTTCGTGAAACTGAAGACCATGAAAATATAATAAAAATAAATTTTCCTACGTCAAATTTGTGGTCTCGAAACCATTGTTTCGACTAGCCCAAAAATCGGCTATTACAACTCTCCCCCCTTTAGGGATTTTTGTCCCCGAAAATCTTACCAGAAAATAGGTTTGGGTACTGTTTTCTCATAGCCTCCTCAGGTTCCCACATAGCCTCTTTAACACCTTGTCTTTGCCACAAAACCTTCACTAGGGCTATATTTTTATTTCTCAACTGTTTAACTTCTCGAGTTAAGATCTTAATCTGTTCTTCACCGTATGTCATATCCGCTCGAATCTCATTCTCTATCGAAGAAATAATGTGTGAAGAATCCGAACGGTATCGTCTCAACATCGACACATGAAATACATTATGAATTCTTTCTAACTCTGTCGGTAAAGCTAACCGATATGCCACTGGCCCTATTCTTTCAATAATCTCATACGGCCCAATAAAATGTGGACTTAACTTGCCTTTACGGCCAAATCTGATAATCTTATTCCACGGAAATACTTTCAAAAATACTTTGTCACCAATCTGAAATTTGATCTCTTTTATTTTCAAATTTTCGTATGACTTTTGTCGATCTGAAGCTGCTCTTAAGCAATCACGAATTACCTTCACTTTTTCTTTGGTTTCCCTAATCAAGTCAACCCCGTGAATCTGTTTCTTTTCTTTTCAAATCTGCGTATGACTTTAGTTCTTTTTACTAAATTGAGTGCCTAATTGTCAAAATTTTTGACCGAAATTTTCACGAAATCATTTCGTGAAACTATAGACCATAAAAATATAATAAAAAAAAATTTTCCTACCTCAGATTTGTGGTCTCGAAACTACTATTTTGACTAGCCCCAAAATCGGGCTATTACACATTAGAATTCCTCGAAACACATATTTTGTTTCGAAAATACAAACTACCATCAGAACTAGCGTGAAATTATGAATCGGATGTTGACTCAATTTGTTCCCATTTAGCAATCAATTGGGAGTCACTTTTCTGACCTTTACATATCTATTGTAGAAACGTCGGTTTAGCTTTTAATTATGCTACAATAGAACCATCATTAGGAACGTCAACTGAGTATTCAAGGCTCACAAAGTAAACAAGGATTTTATACTTAAAGCATCAATGATAGCATTAGATACTTCAGCTTTAAAATCTACATTTTCTTAAATTCAATTCTTTTTGCAACATCAAATACTTTAGGCTTTTGTGATCCATGAAAATATGACATTTTTCTCCGTACAAATAGTGTCACAAGATCTTTAAAGCAAACACAATAGCCACAAGCTCTAAATCATGAGTCGGGTAATTTTTCTCGTGCAATTTCAACTAACAGGAAGCATAAGCTACGACTTTGCCTTCTTTCACAAAAACACAGCCTAAACCATTCAGTGAAGCATCACTATAAATCACAAATTCTTTCCCAGAATCTTGCTTAACTAACACAGAGGCTTCGGTCAACAACACTTTCAACTGATCAAAACTTTACTAACACTTTTCGAACCATTCAAACTTGACATCTTTCTGGAGCAGTTTCATCAACGATGTAACAATCATCGAAAATCCTTTAAAACATCTCTGATAATACCCGGCTAAACCCAAAAAACTTCTAATATCTGAAACATTTCTCAGAGGTTTCCAGTCTACTATAGTTGATATTTTAGTCAGTTAACTCTAATAACATCTGTCGATACAACGTGTCCCAAAAATTCAACTTCTCAGAGCCATAATTCACACTTGCTAAATTTAGCAAACAACTGTTTATTGCGCAAAATCTACAAAATTATTCTCAAATTCTAGGCATGCTCAATTTCATCTCGGGAATAGATTAGAATATCATCAATAAACATAACTACAAATCTGTCTAGATATGGCTGGAATATTTTGTTCATCAAATCCATAAACACAGTAGGTGCATTGGTTAAACCAAATGACATAACTAAAAATTCATAATGTCCGTACCTGGTTCCAAAAGCAGTCTTCGACACATCCAAATCTTTAACCCGAACTAATAATATCCAGAACTAAGGTCAATCTTTGAAAATACTATCGCACCTTTCAACTGATTAAACAAATCATCGATACGTGGTAAAGGATACTTGTTTTTTATCATGACTTTGTTAAGCTACCTATAGTTGATACATAACCGCATTGACTAGTCCTTTTTCTTAACAAACAAGACAAGAGCACCACAAGGAGAAAAATTGGGCCGAATAAAACCTCTGTCTGTTAACTCTTGCAACTGTGCTTTCAACTCTTTCAATTCTGTAGGTGCCATTTTATAAGAAGCTATCGATATCGAAGAAGTTCCCAGTACTAACTCAATAGCAAACTCACCCTCTCTGTGTAACACCCCGAACCCGGCCCAGACGTTATGCCAAATCTAGCGTGTCACGTTGAAGTGTTTTTTGAAAACCTTGTTTTCATTGAAAACCCTTCTTTAAAATAAAAACCTTGAGTAAAATCCCAGCTTGTATTTGTTGCTTTCAAAGCGAGGTGTATTTAAAAAAAAAACTATTCCTTCTTGTATAATAATAATTACTTTGTAAAATCTTTTTTCAGTTGCGGAAGCTTTATTTAAAACTGATGATCTATGAAAACTTGTCATTTAAAGATTGAGTTGCGGAAATGTAGTATTTGAAAACAGTTATGGTTTAGGAAAACCATGTTCTACTTCTAATAAATATAAAGCATAAAATAATAATAAACCTAATTTGAAATAATAAACAGAGGAAATGCCTTTTTACAACCCAAATAAAAAAATTAAAATATTAAAAATTAAATAAAAGACTAAGTCTAAACTTTTTGCTAGTTGGCTACCTCCGAGTCCCTCCATCCATCGAACCGCCTACTGAGGATCACCTAAAAAATTTAAAAGGAGGGGGTGAGTTTCGAAAACTCAGTGTGTACAACCCTCAACGAGTATAAAGCAATCATCAGTCATTTTGGGGCCAGAGCCCAATTCAATAACGAGGGCCTTTGGGCCTAAGCCCATATTAGCCTCAGTTGGGCCGAAGCCCATATCACAATAATATCACAATAATACCATACATGCAATGTTGTGCAACCCACCCCAATAATCCAATCGCTACACACCAACTCCGTCACCGGTACACATCATGTGGGGATATAAATATCGACCCACCCATCCGATAAACATCAATGGTGGCCCAGTTGCGGTACTACCTTCATTGCAGTAAGCTGCCAAACAAATATTGGGCTTAATAGCCATCGGTGGATCCACGGTCGTCAAGCAACCATGCGATCCTCATATACTTCCTCCGTTCCATAATTCCCAACCCATATGCAACCTAAACAGAGTATCATATGAATGCAGCAGGTATACATGTAACATCCATAAATCTTACATCAACACATAGGGGTATTTTAGTCATTATCGCACTTAGGGCATTTTGGTCATTTCTCATCATTACGGGTCTAATTACTTACCTTGGCCCGTTAACAAGTCCCCGTTGGCTAAAGTGAACAGATACTATGCACCAGTAGGATTCTAGAGAAGAGGAGGTGAGTCATTAAGATCGCTTAAATACCAAGCTCTCTCTAGATCCAATCCTAGACATGCATATACCCATTTCCACACCTTAACCTTATGACTTGTCCATGGTCGCAATTAATTAATTATTTAAGTTTTATGCCTGTTTAAGCAGTTATCAGATACTAGGCCCAAAACCCCTTACAAAGCCCAAACAAGTCTACATACATGCATATGGCCCACTAGGCCCAATCTTATTCATATGGCCCATTAGACCCAGATCACATTCATATAGCCCATCTGGCCCTAATCAATTCCAAGCCATGTAACCAACAAGACTAGTTCATCACTTATTACCAAATCAACAAATTCGCTTATTTTTGGCCAACGGCCCATGGGCCTATTTAGCCCATTCTGGCATAGTTGGCCTAAGTACGGCCCAGATCCATGAGATCGCTTATGGGGCCTCTGATAACAAATCGATTTCCCCCTTACGAGTGTTCGCACACTCACAAGACTATCGTAGCTAGACTTTCGACTTTTTGGCATTTCAGCTTTTCGGCATTTCGAGATTTGCTGATCTAACATGTGTGCAGTGTATGTACACACTTTCGGCTTTATATCAAGCTAACATAGGGTAGACGTACACACTTTATCACCTGGAGTACTAAGTATTCATAATCGCCAGAACCTTAACTAGATTGATCGGCTGCAATCTGCCAATGTAACTCGAAATCTGACGTAGTCTCCCTTCCGAATCCAGGCGAAAAGTCCCAAATGGCTGACATCTTACGTCGCTTAAACTTGGGAGCTTCCTCTCTGCAAGAACCCTCTTTTTCCATCAACTAATACTTAGCCAGCGATCACACTCTTGAATGAGAGGAAGAAAGAGAAATAAATGGAGAAACCATAGGTTAACGAAAGTAATGGTATTGGAAAGGATAAAGAAAAAATTGTCTTTTAAAAGTGTAGAAACGAAAGAACTTAGAAATATTTAGCAAAAGTCGAAGAAGATCTAATTCACTTACCGATCGCGAGATCGCTTGCCAACAAGAAATCAAACCCCAAAGTGTATGAATCGGCTTTTAAATGAAAAAGGAGCAATCGGCTAAGTTAAAGAGGGAAGAGGTTGATTTGATTAAAATAGGGAAGAAAAGATCAAGAGTTTGGCTTAAAGAAAATAGGAGATGAAGGGTTTGAGATTACTTAGGTATTTGCAAAAAAACAAAATTAAAGAGTCAAGAGGTTGGAAGAAATTTCCCCCAAGAATATGCGACTGAAGCACACAAAAATAACAAATGCCCTTACTTGCCCATACGAGACACATATATATACTAAAATAAATAAATAAATAAATAAATAAAATACAAACCTACACTCCCGAATCGAGTTAAACTCGTCAAGTTAAATTCCCTTCAATTTTATCACCATCATATCCAAACCTAATCCTCATCTTTATCTCCACTGTAACATTGATTTTAGCCAGCAATTCCAATTTGAATTGCATTCAAATTGCTTCCACCGAAATGGCAATCCTTCCTTGCTTTGAGTAGCAAAATTGAATTCCCTTTTATGCATGAAACCACTCGAACTCCAGCCCTCCAACTTCTCAACACGCTGCTGGCCACTGCACCGCCACCTATCTTGTGCTACCATTCGGTCACAATTAACTATAAGGCTTATATGCCTAAGCCTCAGTTTCCTTAAAGAATAAAACTTTAAAACTTGTCAGGCCTGGGATTTGAACCCACAACCTCTCAGATCCATAGCATGCTTCTCGCCACTCCCCCAAGCGCTCTTGTGCCATATTTCATCCCTAAATATTTTTAAGGCCTATTAACCCTCAACCAGGTTATCCTAAAAATATTTGCTACCATTTAGATTCGAACCCCCAATCTCTTAGTTGCGCTATACGTCCCTTGCCACCACGACACCTACCTTATTTGTGTCGTTTCTCCTCCCCAATTAATTAAAAAGTCTTTTTGCCGACCTCCAGGTTGCTTAAAAAAAACCACCACAATTTTCTCCAAGGCCACGACTTGAACCCTGGACTTCCTGCTTGCTACCAACGCCTTTTGCCAATAGGCCAAGCGTTTCCTTGTGTCAGATTTTACCAGGCCTTATTAATAAGCCTTCCACCTAATGCTCAGGGTCCTTTAGAAAAAAAATGTAAAATTTTGCTAAAGCCCTGGATCGAACCTAGGACTTCTTCCACACTACCAAACCTTCCTAAATCACTTAACAATTAAACTAAACATGAAATTATAAGATATTTAAACATATTTAAGTTATTTAAGCTGCTTTCTAACCGATCCCAAACTCAAGGCCCATTACTTCTAGGCCTAAAATTTAGGGTGTTGCAATTCAGCCTTCCTAAAAAAAATTCATCCTCAAAATTTCTAAATAACAGGGTAGTCATGTATCAACTATCCCACTACGCTACTGCCGTGCACTCTGATCCTAATAATTTTAATATATATCCAAAACATCCACCTATCGCAAACATTCTTAAACACACACAAAATAAGTATCAAATTCAGATTCAAGTGTTTTAATTCAATCTGATATCGAAGGAAATCCTATTGAATATAAACTATTAATAGCTTAAGACATATTGCAGTATAACAGTTCAACATAATTTAGTAGTAAGAGAACTTACTTGGCTCAACGTCGAAGACTCGGTGTGCCACAAAATAGAATCTTTCAAAACCACCTCAATATCATTTGTAAACAATTTTAAAAGCCCCAAAACAAAGCCCATTTCACAGCTTGAGTTTTGAACTTGACTCTAATACCACTAAATGTAACACCCCAAACCCGGCCTAGACATTATCCCGAACCTAGCGTGTCACATTGAAGTATTTTTTGAAAACCTTATTTTCATTGAAAACCCTTCTTTAAAATAAAAACCTTGAGTAAAATCACAGCTTGTATTTGTTGCTTTCAAAGCGAGGTGTATTTAAAAAAAAATATTCCTTCTTGTATGATAATAATTACTTTGCAAAATCTCTTTTTAGTTGCAGAAGCTTTACTTAAAACAGATGATCTATGAAAACTTGTCATTTAAAGATTGAGTTGTGGAAACGTAGTATTTGAAAACAGTTATGGTTTAGGAAAACCATATTTTACTTCTAATAAATATAAAGCATAAAAAAATAATAAACCTAATTTGAAATAATAACCAGAGGAAAAGCCTTTTTACAAACCAAATCAAAAAAATTAAAATATTAAAAATTAAATAAAAGACAAAGTCTAAACTTTTTGCTAGTTGGCCACCTTCGAGTCCCTTCATCCGTCGAACCGCCTACTGAGCATCACCTGAAAACTTTAAAATGAGGGGTGTGAGTTTCGAAAACTCAGTGTGTACAACCCTCAACGAGTATAAAACAATCATTAATAATTTTGGGGCCTGAGCCCAATTCAATAATGGTGGCCTTTGGGCCTTAGCCCATATTAGCCTCAGTGGGGCCGAAGCCCATATCACAATAATATCATAAATGCAATGATGTGCAACCCACCCCAATAATCCAACCGCTACACACCAATCCCGTCTCCAGGTACACATCATGTGGGGATATAAATATCGACCCACCCATCGATACACATCAATGGTAGCCCGGTTGTGGTACTACCTTCATAGCAGCAAGCTACTAAACAAATATTGGGCTTAATAGCCATCGGTGGATCCACAGTCGTCAAGCAACCATGCGATCCTCATATACTTCCTCCGTTCCATAATTCCCAACCCATATGCAACCTAAACAGAATATCATATGAATGCAGCAGGTATACATGTAACATTCACAAATCTTACATTCAACGCATAGGGGTATTTTAGTCATTATCGTACTTAAGGCATTTTGGTCATTTCTCATCATTATGGGTTTAATTACTTACCTTGGCCCATTAACAAGTCCCCGTTGGCTAAAGTGAACAGATACTACGCACCAGGTAGGATTCTAGAGAAGAGGGGGTGAGTCATTAAGATCGCTTAAGTACCAAGCTCTCCCTAGATCCAGTCTTAGACATGCATATACCCATTGCCACACCTTAACCTTATGACTTGTCCAGGTCGAAATTAATTAATTATTTAATTTTTATGTTTGTTTAAGCAGTTATCAGATACTAGGCCCAAAACCCCTTACAAAGCCCAAACAAGTCTACATAAATGCATATGGCCCACAGGCCCAATCTCATTCATATGGCCCATTAAGCCTAAATCACATTCATATGGCCCATCTGGCCCGAGTCAATTCCAAGCCATGTAACCAGCATAACTAGATCATCACTTATTACCAAATCAACAAATTCGCTTATTTTAAACCCACGACCCTTCGGGCCCATTTAGAGCATTCCGGCCCAGTTGGCCTAAGTACGATCCAGATCCATGAGATCACTTATGGGGCCTCTGATAACGTATCAATTTCCCCCTTACAAGTTTTCGCGCACTCGCAAGACTATTGTAACAAGTCTTTCAGCTTTTCGGTATTTTGAGATTTGCCAATCTAACGTGTGTGCAGTGTATGTACACACCTTCGGCTTTATATCAAGCTATCATAGGGTAGAAGTACACACCTTATCACATGGAATACTAAGTATTCACAATCGCCAGAACCTTGACTAGATTGATCGGTTGCGATCTGCCAATGTAACTCGAAATTTGACGTAGTCCCCCTTCCGCATCCAGGCGGAAAGTCCCGAATGGCTGACACCTTACGTCGCTTAAACTTGGGAGCCTCCTCTCTGCTAGAACCCCTTTTTCCATCAACTAATACTTAGCCAGCAACCACACTCTTGAATGAGAGGAAGAAAGAGAAATAAATGGAGAAACCATAGGTTAACGAAAGTAATGGTATTGGAAAGGATAAAGAAAAAATCAGCTTTTAAGAGTGTAGAAATGAAAGAACTTAGAAATATTTAACAAAAGGTGAAGAAGATCTAATTCACTTACTGATCGCGAGATCGCTTGCCAACAAGAAATCAAACCCCCAAAGTGTATGAATCGGCTTTTAAATGAAAAAGAAGCAATCGACTAAGTTAAAGAGGGAAGAGGTTGATTCGATTAAAATAGGGAACAAAAGATCAAGAGTTTGGCTTAAAGAAAAGAGGAGATGAAGGGTTTGAGATTACTCAGGTATTTGCAAAAAAAAACAAAACAAAAGAGCTAAGAGGTTGGAAGAAATTTCCCCTAAGAATATGCGACTGAAGCACACAAAAATAACAAATGCCTTTACTTGCCCATACGACACACATATATATACAAAAATAAATAAATAAATAAATAAAATACAAACCTACACTCCCCAATCGACTTAAACTCGTCTTCAATTTCTTCAATTTTATCACCATCATATCCATACCTAATCATCATCTTTATCTCCACCGTAACCTTGATTTTTGCCAACAATTCCAATTTGAATTGCATTCAAATTGCTTCCACTGAAATGGCAATCCTTCCTTGCGTTGAGCAGCAAAATTGAATTCCCTTTTGCGCATGAAACCACTCGAATTCTAGCCTCCAACTTCCCAACACACTGCTGGCCACTGCACTGCCACCTATCTTGTGCTACCATTCAGTCACAATTAACTATAAGGCTTATATGCCTAAGCCTTAGTTTCCTTAAAAAATAAAAATTTAAAACTTTCCAGGCTTGGGATTCGAACTTGCAACCTCTCAGATCCATAGCATGCTTTTCGCCACTCCCCCCAGGCGCTCTTGTGCCATATTCCATCCCTAACTATTTTTAAGGCCTATTAACCTGCAACCAGGTTATCCTAAAAATATTTGCTACCATTCAGATTCGAACCCCTAATCTCTTGGTTGCACTATACGTCCCTTGCCACCATGGCACCTACCTTATTTGTGTCGTTTCTCCTCCCCAATTAATTATAAAGTCTTTCTGCCGACCTCTAGGTTGTTTAAAAAAAACCACCACAATTTTCGCTAAGGCCAGGACTTGAACCCTAGACTTCCGGCTTGCTACCAATGCATTTTTCCACTAGGCCAAGCATTTCTTGTGTCAGATTTTACCAGGCCTTATTAATAAGCCTTCCATCTAATGCTCAGGGTCCTTTAGAAAAAAAATGCAAAATTTTGCTAAAGCCCTGGATCGAACCCAGGACTTTTTCCACACTACCAACCCTTCCTACATCACTTAACAATTAAACTAAACATGTAATTATAAAATATTTAAACACATTTAGGTTATTTAAGCTGCCTTCTAATCGATCCCAAACTCAAGGCCCATTACTTCTACGCCCAAAATTTAGGGTGTTACACTCTGACTGGCGGTAACCCTAGTAACTCTTCTGGGAACATATCCTCAAATTCACAAATAGTCAAAACTGACTCTAATTTTAATTTTGAAGTCCTGGAATCAAATATATAAGCTAGATACGCCTTATAGCCCTTTCTGACAATTTTTTGAGTCGACATAGTTGAAATAAAATTAGCTGCACTATCAAATCTATCAGATTCAACCCTAACTATATCACCAATCTGACATTTCAACAAAATTTGCTTTCGTCTACAATTCACAATAGCATTATGCAGATTTAACCAATCCATACCAAGGATCACATCGAATTCATCAAATGATAATAGCATCAAATCAATTGGAAAATTGCAATCCTGAATCATCAAAAGATAGTTTCTACAAACTTTATCTACTAACACATACTGGCCTAAAGGATTTGTTACTTTAATCACAAATTCAGTTGACTCATAAGGTATTTTCTTATCCGACACTAAGGTTGTGCATATATATGAGTATGTTGAACCTGAGTCAATCAAAGCATTAACATTAGTATCAAAGATAAAAAATGTACCAATAATCAGATCAGGTGTTGAAGCTTCCTCACAAGCTCGAATTGCATATACCCTAGCTAGTGCCCGAGCTTTAAATCTAACCATAGAATATTTCATACCACTTCGACTATTACCCGCATTTCCACTATTTCTAGATGGTCTCCCTCTTGCAGCCATGTTACTCGAATGAGTGTTCTGAGCTTTCTCCCTATCAAATCTTTCAAGGTAGTACTGACATTTATTTTATTTTGAGGGTTGTACACACTGAGTTTGCGAAAAATCATCCCCTCTTTTATTTTATTTTTAGGTGATGCTCAGTTTAAAGTTCGATATTTGGAGGGGCTCTGGGTGGCCAGCTAGCAAGATAATTCAGACTTGGTTTTTTTAAGCATTCAAGTTTTTATTTCTTTTTAAGCATGTTCAGACCAGATTGTAATAGGGCTTCCACTTTATTATTATTTGGATTATTATTTTTATGTGATGTAATTATAAGAAGTTGAACATGTTTCTTAAACTATAGTATGACTTTTCTACGTTTCCACAACTACATTTTAAAATGACATGTTTTCATAAAATCATATATTCTAAACAAGTGATTGAAAGGAGTTTTTTTTTAAGGATAGTTAAGGTTTCTTTTATTTTAAGAAAGGTTTTCAATGAAAACACGATTTTCGCTAAAACACTTCAATGTGATGCACCAGATTCGGCCATAACGTCCAGCCTGAGTTTGGGGTGTTACACTCTTCACATCGACAAAGAACGAGCTGTAGGTTTTTTAAAAAACCTTCAAAAGTATCGCCAAACACCGAGAAGTCATCCATAAAAACTTCCAAAAACTTCTCCACCATGTTCAAAAATATTGCCATCATGTAATGTTGAAATTTTCCAGGGGCATTGGACAATCCAAACGACATTCATCTAAAAGCGAAGGTTCCATAAGGACATATGAACATAGCCTTTTCTTGGTTAGTAGGAGCTATGGAAATCTAGATATACCCTGAATAAACATCTAAAAAGTAATAAAAGGCTTTTCCCAATAATCTATCTAACATTTGATTGATGAATGGCAAAGGAAAATGGTCTTTCTTTGTTGTTTTGTTGAGTTTTGATAGTCCATACAAACTTTCCATCCCGTAACAGTACGAGTTAGAATGACTATCATTGCTAACCACAGTAACACCCCCTTTCTTGGGTATACATTGAACAGGGCTTACCTACGAACTATCGAAAATAAGATAGATTATTCAAGTATCAAGCCATTTGATAATCTCCTTTTTAACGACTTCCTTCATAGTGGGGTTCAATCTTCTCTACTGCTCAATAGAATTGCCATCGCAATCCTCCAGTAAAATCTTATACATGTAGATGGTCAGACTGATTCCCTTTATATCTATAGTTGTCCACCCCAATGCTTCTTAGATCTCTTCAAAACTTCTAACAATTAAGCCTCTTGATCAAATGTTAATTTTGCAGAGATAACTACTAGGAATGTGTTGTTGTCTCCCAAGTATGTGTACTTTAAATGTAATGACAAAGGCTTCAACTCCAAAGTAGGAGGGTCCTCTATAGAAGGTTGAGAGGTTTAAAAGAACGCTCTAAGAAATTTAAAGATTCAAAACTCCTCATTCCTCTATTTTCAAGTTTCTCTAAGTTCTTCAATCAGTTCTTCTTCATTAAACTCAACTGAGTTTGCTTCATTATTAGGATTATTGTAACAAAATTCTGCTAACTCTTCCTTCACTACTGTATCAATAATCCCAATGGCATGACAATCTTAATCTATATCTGCACACTTCATGGCATCAAAAACATTAAAGGTTATCTGCTGGTCATTAACTTTCATTGTTAATTCACCTATCTGTACATCAATTAATGTTCTACCAGTGGCTAGAAAAGGTCTTCCAAGAATAATTGGTACCTCTTTATTAGCTTCACATTCTAGAATAATAAAATCTACTAAAAAAATAAATTGGTCAACTTTTACCAAAATATATTCAATTTTACCTTCTGGATGTGCATAAGAACGATCAACTAGCTACAGCATGACAGTTGTAGCTCTCGCCTTCCTAATTCCTAATTTCCTGAAAACAAACATAGGCATTCAAATTTATGCTTGCACCTAAATAACATAATACCTTGCCTACATAATGATTTCCAATTGAGCAAGGAATAGTAAAACTCAATTGGAACTTCAATTTCGGTGGCAATTTGTTCATCAACATTGATGTGCACCCTTTAGTGAGAGCAACAGTTTTAAATTCCCCTATCTTGTGCTTCTTTAGGAATATGTCCTTCATGAACTTTACGTAATTAGTCAATTGCTCTAATGCTTCCACCAGTGGTATGTTGATATGAAGTTCCTTCAAGACAACCAAGAATTTTTTAAATTGAAAATCTTGCTTAGATTTCTGAAATCGCTAAGGAAAAGGTGGAAATGGCCTTCCTTCAACTTGTTGATGTTGTTTGCTATGGCATTCTTATTAGCAACACAAGCTGATTCTACTTCAACATTTTTTTATTTTCTATTCTCAATAAATTACTCTACTACTGGCTCTGAATTTTCCTCATGTGTGAAATCTAAGCTATCTTCTTCAACAGTGACATTATTAACAACCCCAAGTAGCTGAATACCACTTATGAGTGTAACGGCCTTACAATGTTCCTTCCCTTGAGATCTTGAATTTTTAGTATCACTCGACAATGCTCCTTGCGGCTTGAGTTTAATGCATTGGCAATTTTCCTGACTTAATTTTCTAAAGCTCTTAAAAATGCAGCTTGAGTTTGTATTATAAAATCATTCTTAGCCATCTATTCCTTCAATAGAGCTTCCATAGATGAAGATAACGATGAACTTTGCTAAACATTTTGCTGTGGCATAGGTTGATTGTATCTAGGTGGTGCACTTAAGATATTTTGTCAACAACATTACTGAAATTTCCCATTCCTTGATTACTCCAATTGAAATTAGAATGTTGTTTCCATCTTGGATTGTATGTATTGGAATATGGGTTATTATTTTGATTAAAATTTCCCATGTAACATACAGAAGCTGGATTCATTGGGCATTCATCAAAAACATGATCTTCCCCACAATAAACACATGTTAATTCTGTTGCTTTCATTTCCTGCACTACATATAGTCTCTTTAATTTTTTGATCATATTAGTTAGGGATGATCCCTAAAATGTTAATGAAGTGATCGCATCAAGCTCCATAGCTTTAGTAACTCTTCTGCCAGTACCCACTCTTGTAGTTGGACATTGATAATCATCGTTAGCTATCCTTTCCAGGATCTCATATGCCTCATTATACAATTTATCCAGCAAAGTCCTATTGGCAGATGAATCAACTACCATTCGTGTATGTATATTAAGTCCATTATAAAACATTTCCATTTGTGTCCAGTGTTGGAAACCATGCATCAGGCATTTTCTAAACAATTCCTTGAATTGCTCCCAAGCTTCATACAATGTCTCATCTTCAGATTGCTGAAAAGATATAATATCGTTCCTCAATTTGGCATTCATGTTTGAAAGATTATATCGTAACAAAAACCTTTGACAAAATTCATTCCAAAATGCCACTATTCCTGATGATAAAGCATTCAACCATGCTCTGGCACTTTCTTGCAATGAATAAGGAAATAGCTTGGGTCTTAGGGCATCTTCAAGAACACCCTGCTGCCTGAATGAATCACAGACCTCTAAAAGGGTCTTAAATGCATCCACAGATCTTCAATAGATAGTCCACTGGATTGTCCTACGGTTTGTAGCATTTGAAACATAACTGGTTTCAACTCAAAATGCTGAGCTTTAATATGTGGCCTGACATTCCCTAGATTCAAATCATCTAAGATTGGTACTATATGTTCTCTAATGGGTCTATCTATATCATCTATCACACGAGGAATATCAAAATCCCTACCATTCGGATGTAATAAATCTTATCTGCTTGGATCATTTCCAATCCATACCATCTCTCGCAATTCTTTTCTCCTTCTTCTCAAGGTTCTCTCAATTTTAGGATCAAAATAGTAATCTTCATTCTCGCAAATGCCTCTACCCATAAACTAGCAACAAACCTCTAAAAGAATAAAAAACAACAAAGTAAGATAAAACTTGTAACGCCCTAACTTTTAATTCCTGCTTTTGTAAAAAAAGTTGACACAACTGTGTATCTGCTTCAGTGGTTAAGTGTTCTGGGTATGTGTGAGAGGTACCATGTGCAAGCCTTACCTTGAGCAAAATTTGTTATTTTTGGAATTAAGCCTTACCCTTGGTGAGTGGGTTTATTTTTAATTGTTGCTATTGGATATCAGAATGAGCCTGCTGGTCTGGTAGTTAGGAGGAGTGTGGGTTTGCTGGAGGTCTTGTGTTCAAATCTTTGTGCAAGCGTCATTTTTATTATTTTTGCTCTGTTGGTTTGTAAAGTTTCGGTTGAATGAAAAGTCTGAGTAGTGGTTTTTAGTGTGATTAGTGGAGAGATTTGAGCGATATGGGGAGTTATGTGAATTATCCTCATTATTTTCTTTTCTTCAAAATTTCAGATCTTCTTTTCCTCTCTAACGTTTCTGTGTTTTCCTTTTACCAAACTTTTGTCTTTTCCAACCACGGTGTTAATTTTCCTTCCATTGTACGATTTTTGAAAGTAATAGTTATCTTGGCGTTTTTGCAATGTTTCATTTGTATTCTCATTCTTTTTGAATATTCGAGTTAATTCGATAAATCATTTTGGTAGGTGTTCTTCTGGAAAATCGAGACCATTCAGATTTGTTGTGAAATTTTGTGGTCACTGTTGTGAAGGGTAGGTTCTTGAATCGTTAGTAGTGGTTTTGTTGTGCTTTTGAGTTTTGGCCAAGAGATTGCTCGATTAATTCATTTGAGGATTTAAGTAACTGTGGGTTTTTGGTTGTCGTTATTAGTTATTGTTCGATTCAAGAGTGCTTCTTCGTCGAAAACGACTCAGGTGTGTACCAAAAATGTAGAAAAATAAGATTCGATAAAAGCTAAAAAAACCCTTACTGTCGACGCCACATGGCCGTGTAGTAGGCTGTGTATGACGACACAACCGTGTGATCGACGAAGGCTAGGCCGTGCGCAAGATACGGCCGTGTGATGGCTGGAGTTTAGCCTTGTGAGCAACACGGACTAGGCCAAATTGGGCGTGTGGGCCCACACGGGCACACCATATGGGCGTGTGGTACCTAGGCCAGCAAGGCCAATATGGGCGTATTAGCCACACGGGCGTATGGGCCCATTTATCTAAATTTTTCCCTAGGGTTGCACGGGTCGTCCCAAACGACTGTGGGCCTACTGTAGGGTCAACAAGGGCTAATTAAACCCAAATTGTATGAACTATTTGTTTGATATTCTGATCTGATTAGAATTCTGATGCATGTCTACTTGCACTAATATCTTTATATGTATACGATCATAAGCATGTGAGCATGTTAGATTATTTTTCTGTACTTGTATATCTCTGTATCTAATATTGGGGTTGGGATAATGTATATTGAAGGAAGTGTTCTGAAAGGCAATTTACGCCTATTATCTGGCAGCATGGTTGCATTATATCTGTTATGTGCCCCATTGGTACTATATGGTGTGTAGGGATGGGTAGGTGTTTTAAACCCCACATGGTGTGTAGAGATGGTCAAAGATGGCGTGTAGAGGATAGGGGTAGGATTCTGATTCTGATTTGTGTATCTGCATCTGTAATGTGCTTAGGCCCGAATCTGTATCTAACCGATTCTGTTTTACTGTATGTGTGTGCATGCTTAATTCTGTGGGGTTACACACTGAGTTTACATAAACTCACTATTTTTTGTTTGATCTGCACAGGTAATCCACAGAGTTAGGCGGATCGGTGCAGCGGGGGACTCGTCAGTGACCACCTGTTACGTACTATTTTCAATTTGGTTTTACTTTAAATTTTTTATTCCTTTATGGATATTTTTGTAAAATGTGGACTTTTCAGACTATTGTTTTAATTTGGGTTTGACTACGTATTATGCTTTTAATGTTCCCAAACTTGACAAAAGCTCAAATTTTACAAAAAAAAAAAGGCTTTTTAAAAATATCGAACGATTTTTCCTAAACTTAACGATTTCATAAGCTTCCGCTAAAAATAGGTACATCTTTAGACATTTCGACTAACTAAATAAACGTTTTGGAATAAATATAAACAAATAGGAGTTAGATAATCGAAATTGGTTTCTACCAAGATAACCCCATTTTCAAAATCCATTCCATGTGACATCGCCAGATTTGGCCGTAACGTCTATGCCGAGTTTGGGGTGTTATATTAGTGGTATCAGAGCTAGTTATAAAACTCGATTGTGAATTTTGGTCTCCAAAATATGTTTTAAAGAATTGGTTTTTAAATGGTTTAAAAATATTTTGATTTAGAGTGTGGTACACCGAGTCTCCGGCGCCAATGTTGTAAGTGTTCTGAAACTTAGATAGTTATTTTGAAATACTGTAGATAGCATACTCTGAAAACACTATAGTTAGCACTCTCTGAAAACTGTAGTGAAACAAATAGAGACTGAAACTTTTGGAAGCATTATTGAACTTCTGGTATTTATTACATAAAACACCTATTAATAAATATTGAACTAATGTATAAAACTCTTAATGTAGATAAAACTTTGAAATTACAATGAGTGTACAAAGTATCCATGGACGTGGTACTTGAGGCCGTGGTAGAGGCTGTAGGGGAGCTCGAGTTAAGTCCTCATTTCTAGGTAGCATGCCAAACTTGGATACTAGTGAGACATCAGTGTCATCTGCTACTGAGACGAGGTCTCAAAGTTGTTCGGCTGGGGACGACGCATTGTCCCAGGCCATGTTGAGGATTTTGAAGAGGGTCACTGGACCTAATTGTGGATCTGGAGGCTGAGGGTCGGTAAAGAGTTGTTTAGAGGTATCACAGGAGTCGCCCCTAATGTGACTGAGTATTGG
Organism: Gossypium anomalum; assembly: GCA_025698475.1. Classification (NCBI taxonomy): domain Eukaryota; kingdom Viridiplantae; phylum Streptophyta; class Magnoliopsida; order Malvales; family Malvaceae; genus Gossypium; species Gossypium anomalum. The sequence continues at coordinate 60,259,560 of CM046961.1, forward strand.
TTGGAGGCCACTGAAAGAATTATGGATGATCTGGACTGTACCCCCGAGCAGAAATTGAAGGGTGTAGTCTCCTTGCTTCGCAATAAGGCTTACCAATGGTGGTCGACGGTTAAGGAGGGCATTTAGCCGGATCATCTGACTTGGGAATTCTTTAAGACTACATTTCAGAGCAAGTATGTGGGAGCTAGCTACGTCGATTCTCACAGGCGTGAGTTCTTGAACCTCACGCAAGGTGACTGATCTGTGGCCGAGTATGAGGCTGAATTCCAAAGGCTGAGCCGCTATGCTCGAGGTATGATGGCATCAAAATATGAGAGGTGTGCTCATTTTGAGGATGGACTGAGAGATAATCTGAGAGTTTTGATAGCTCTACAGAGGGAACGTGAGTTTTTTGCTCTGTTGGAGAAGGCAAAGATCGCCGAAGATGTTAAGCACGTGGAGTGCCAGAATAGAGATAGGGAGAGAGGTAAGAACAAGAGGGGTTCAGAGTCCTCAGGTTTTGTCCAAAGGCTTAAGAAAAAGGCTAGATCTAATGGGCCAGTTAGAGTGGGGGCTCTTGTTGCTTCAGTTGGGTTATAGCCATGTGGTGATTGTGGTAGGCGTCATCCGGGTGAGTGCTGGAGGAGGATTGCAGCCTGTTTGAGGTGTAGATCTTTAGAACACTGTATTAGAGACTATCCACAATGGGCAGATCAGACTCAAGCGCTGGGTTTTGTGCAGCCTCGGAGGGCAGTTCAGCAGCCACGTAGGGGCTACGGTCAGGCTAGGGGTGGTAATGGTATAGGCCGAGGGCGGAGAGCATCGGGCAGAGGTACTGGTCAGACAGAGGTGAGGCAGCCTGCACTGGTATATGTTGCACGATGTTGGGAGGATAGAGATGCTCCTGACGTCATCACCGGTACATTCTTTATATATGATGTACTTTACTTGGCTTTGATAGACATAGGGTCTACTAATTCATACATAGCTAGTACTATATCTGAAACCTTGGGAATTTCTATTCAGAGCACTATTAGTGAGGTTACTGTACTGAGTCCGTTGGGGTAATTTTTTCGGGTTAGTAAACTATATAGAGATGTTTCGTTAGTGGTGCATGGGACTATTTTCCTGGCTAATTTGATGGAGCTTCCATTTGGGGGGTTCGATTTAATCTTAGGTATAGACTGGTTGGTCGAGAACTGAGTCAATCTAAATTGTGCGACTAAGAGGGTCATTCTAAGGACTATGGATAATGAGGAGGTGGTAATAATTAGTGAGCGTCGAGATTATCTATCTAACACGATCTCCGCTCTTATGGCTGAGAAACTGGTTCGAAAAAGGTGTGAGGTGTATTTGGCATATGTCAGCATTTCTGCTATTAGGGACTCTGCTATTGGAGATATCAAAACTGTGAGGGATTTTCTAGACGTCTTTCCTGAGGAGTTATCGGGATTACCTCCTAATCGGGAAGTGGAGTTTGGGATTGAGCTTCTTTTGAGTACGACTCTTGTGTCCATCGCTCCCTATCGTATGGCACCGAAAGAGCTTACTGAGCATAAGGCTCAATTGCAAGAGCTTTTGGACCGTGGTTTCATCTGTCCTAGTGTGCCTCTATGGGGAGCACCAGTTCTGTTTGTTACGAAGAAGGATAGGACCATGAGAATGTGCATTGATTATCGGCAACTGAATAAGTTGACCATGAAGAATAAGTATCCGCTTCTGAGAATTGTCAATTTTTTTGATCAGTTCCGAGGGGCTTCTGTGTTCTCCAAGATTGATCTTCAATCTGGGTATCACCAGTGGAGGGTTAAGGATGTGGATATTCATAAGACTACATTTAGGACTCGTTATGGACACTACGAGTTCCTAGTTATGCCTTTTGGTCTGACGAATGCTCTAGCTACATTTATGCATTTGATGAACCGAGTGTTGTAGCCTTATTTAGATCAGTTCGTTGTGGTTTTCATCGATAGTATTCTGGTATATTCTAAGACATAGGATGAGCATGATGAACATCTAAGGGTAGTGTTTCAGATTCTTCGTGAGAAGTAGCTTTACGTTAATCTAAGCAAGTGTGAGTTCTGGTTGCGTGAAGTGACTTTTCTAGGGCACCTGGTTTCTGCTGAGGGGATTCAAGTTCATCTTCAAAAGATCGAGGCTATGCTTGATTGGAAACAGCCTAAGAACATGTCTGAGATCCATAGCTTTCTGGTTTTGGCGAGTTACTACTGACACTTTGTTGAGGGATTTTCTCTGATTGTAGCTCCTCTTACTAAACTTCTACGTAAGGGTGTGTCGTTTGTCTGGATGGATGCATAGTAATCGAGCTTTCAGAAGCTTAAGTCTGTTCTGACTCAGGCTCCTGTTTTGATACAACCTGAGTCTGGTAAGAAGTTTGTAGTCTATAGTGATGCTTCACACGTTGGTTTGGGGTGTGTTCTGATGTAGAATGGTAAGGTTGTGGCTTATGCATCCCGTCAGCTTAAGACACATGAAGGGAACTATCCGATGCATAATCTTGAGTTGGTTGCAGTGGTCTTTGCTTTGAAAATCTAGAGCCATTATCTGTATGGTGAGAGGTGTATCATCTACACCGATCGCAAGAGCATCAAGTATCTCCTTACTCAGAAGGACTGGAACCTTAGGCAGTGCCGTTGGATTGAACTGCTTAAAGAATATGACTGCACCATCAAGTATCACCCTGGTAAGGCCAATGTGGTGGCCAATGCTCTAAGCTGTAGAGTGATGACTGATCTGAGAATGATGTTTGCTCACCTTAGTTTGTTTGATGATAGGAGTCTATTAGCCAAGTTGCAAGTTAAGTCGATTTGGATTGATCAGATTTGAGATAAACAGCTAGTGGATGAGACCCTAGGTGTGCAGTTTCGTCAAGTTGAGAGTGGCTGCACTTCAAATTTTGGATTGAATAGTGACAGGGTATTATGTTCTCAAGGTTGGATTTGTGTGCCAAATAACTTTGATTTGAGACAGTCGACTCTACAGGAGGCACATAGTAGTCCTTATGCTATGCATCCCGGTGGTAATAAGATGTATCATGATCTTTTTGAGTTGTATTGGTAGGCGGGGTTGAAGCGTGAGGTTACGAATTTCGTTGCTCGTTTTCTAATGTGTCAGCAGGTTAAGGTCGGGCATTAGTTACCTTTGGGTTTGGGGTGTTACAAAACTAACAGAATTAAATCGATAATAACAATCCAAAATTCACCAATTTACTGATCCCCGGCAATGGCACCAAAAACTTGTCGCGTGTGAATATGTAATGTGAATGTGCAAGTATACACATCAAATCAAGTAATAAAGTGATAAGTGAGATCGCCTCCAAAAGGATCAGAATAGGTAAAAATATGGTTGAATTATTACTATAAACTATACGAATTAGGCTTATGGAAAAGTAAACAGAATAATAATTTGAAGTGAAGTATTAATGTATGAAATATACAAATCAAGTAATGAATAAAATGTTACGGCAATTCTATGAGACTAAGTGGAGAGGATTGAAGCTGTTGAATGGGAAGGTTGGAATTACTTGGATTATACCTTACTAACATAGCAATGTCATGGCAAAATCTTGACCAAATTACTATTCAAAGTACAACTACTACATTATGCTTCTTTCGAGAGCTAGAATTAAAGTTACCATTCTAAGTCTTTGTATGTCTATAAGTTTCAAGAACAATACCTAACAATATTCTTCCTTACTCTGTACAGATCACAACTCTGTGTCTAGAGTGCTATGAGTATTCGCTTGAGTACTCGCTCATTTATGATCCAACTTATTTAACATTTTTAGAATTAAATCAAGTATAAGGATATAGCATGAATTCATCTATATCTAGAGCTTGCATGCATATATTTAAAATAATCCAAACCAAATAAAATAGTAGATCTATTCAAAATATTACCATGATCATCAATATATCAAAATAGATACAGCAATTCCAACCCAAATGAAATTATCTCATGGCTTGGGATTTAAAATCCAAAATCAGTATAACATTCAACATCATCATTAACAGTTTAGAAATCACAAAAATTAATTAATCGAATGAAGGTAGAACTATAGGAAGCTTTTGCCACTCCAGCTTTCACTTCGACACTGCTGAATCGTGTAGGACCCAAGGCCAATTTCTCATCCTTTTCCTTGCATCTCTACTCTCCTCTTAAGCTGCTACTCTCTTGATGCGATCTCACCTCAGTGATGATTCAAGTCGTTTAGATTGCCCAATCGTAAAATAGTGAAGTCTCGTTCAATTTTGAGTTTGATGGAATTTGGCTAAGTATAGGCTTTAAACAAAAGGGGTTTGAAGTATTTTAGATATGATGAGTATATGGTTTTGGCTAACAAGAAATAAGGTTATATTTAAGTAGATGAATGTGGATGGAATAGAAAGGCTCAAGGTTGAAGAATGAACCAATACTATATACAATATTAACCCGAGACTTATAAAAGCACTTGAGATGGATGAAAGATGAAAGATAGGATCTTGACCCGCTATCTAGGAAGATAGGAACCAAAGATATCAATGGGGTGAACGCCACACTCAATTTAGGAGTGATAAGTTCAAAGAAATAGAATGATGCCACTAGCAAGCTAGATAAGCCAAGCTGAGTCTAAAATGAATTAAGAGAGTCGAAAAACTCACAAATGTTATAAACATTCATAAAAGTAGCAAAAAGTCTCCATTACATAGAAATAGCAAAGTATTTATAGTTAGAAAACTAGGCTAGCCGAATAGGCACTTTGGGTAGCCTAATGGATAGCATGCAGCAACTTAATGAGCTGAAACATCTTAGCAACTTCCTAGAACGTCCCTTGAAGGTTCCTTGAAGCTTCCTAGCATGGGAGATATCAATGGAAAGATTCTAGAAACCTTTAATCATCTTAATTCAGCTACTAATGAGCTAGACTAAGTTACTTAATGTTTACAAGTCCTTTGGTGAACTTTAGGCCTAGGAGATGGTAATAGACAGTCCATTTAGTCTTCCAATTCAACTTAATAAATGAGCTAATGAATTGAGCTTGAAGTGTTCAATGATTGAGCAGCTGAAGAACTTTGATTTACTTTATTAATTCAGTCTTGGGTAGTCGAATGAGCTCCAGGAAACTTAATGTGCATTTAGGCACACAAACAGCCTTGTGTGTGAACTCTTGGATCCAAACGGCCTTATGATGTGAAAGGAGGTGTGAAAACATTGTGAGCTGATGGGACTTAATGTGAACAGCATCTTGCCTATTGAACTCAACGAACAGCCACTTCGAGAAGCTCAAACAGTTGCTAGTCTTTAATTCTGCTTCTTGCACTTAACCAAGTTCATTCTCCTCTCTTTAAACTCACTTTCTTTTCTTGCGCACATGCTTTTTCAATTTCAATCTCATTTTTCTTTCTCTCACTCTCTTTTTCTTTTTTAATTTCTTCTTCTTTCATTTTTTCATTACAAGAGGAAGATAACAAGAAAGAATCAAAATAAGAACCCTTTCGTTGAGAATAAGAGGAAGGGTCTTCATACAAAAGACGATTATTTCTTCGAGATTGAATCTTTATGGATGAGTATCTTGGTGTATACGAAGAATTACTTGAACCCTCTCGTTTGCCACCGTAATAGGCTTCAAACTTGAAGCTTGAGTTATTTCGACTCGAAGTCCTTGTTGAATAGGAAAATCGATAAGGATCTCTTCATAAATAATAATTGGACGCTAAACTCCTTGACATCTCATTTTCATCCTTTGTCTTAAAGAAATTTGCTCCCGTTGAGCTCTTGCTAGTTGCCTCCGCTCTTCAACATAATCCAATCATTCTTGTAGGGGTTTTAGTTTTCTATCGAACAACCAGTCCATCTCTTTCATCAAATCTTGAAATTCAAATTCTAAAAACTCTTCTCGAAACATGATTTATTATTGAAAAGGAAAAGAAAAAAAATAATTTTTAAAATAGAAAATGAATACCTCACCAATACAAACCTCACGAATCCACTCAAAAAGAAAAGATTATATGGCACTCCACTCGTGTTTGCACTCACTATTGGGTTTTCTTCGCTCTAATGCTCTCACAAACTCTCGTGCCTTTTACCGCTTGATTCTCCTCTCAAAGTTCGTAGAAGACTCATTTAGACTTAGAAGCAAGCTTATGGGTTGGTTTCAAAGGGTTAACAAGGGTAGATGATGCTTGGGTATTGGGAAGGCTGAAAGAAAAAAAAATAAGAAGGGCTGAAAGTGTGGGGCAAGGGATTGATTGTGGGCAGAAATGGATTTGGAAGATCGGGAACAAATTGAACACTTTCAAAACAACTTCTTTCTTTTTTTCTTTTTTTTTTATTTCAAATCTCTTCCTTTTTTTTACTCTTTTTTTTCACACGATTTTTTTTCGAATTTCTTTCTTTTTTTTAATATATATGAATTCAATACAACTTGTATTAAACTATTCTTGTAAAAAAATTATACACAAATTTTTTTCGATTTTTTTTAATTTTATTTTCAAAACTCACCCTGAAACTTCACAAACGCCCGTACTCCTTGATTTTAACTAGCTCTGATACCAAATGATGCGAACTCATCTCGTGGCTTGATTTGAGTCGTAGATGTGCCCGATCGTTAAAATGAGAAGAATCGTTTGATTTAGAACAAAGGGGTTAAATTCGGCTAAGTGTGGTATTTAGTTTCCAAAATAGGTAAAAATTGGCTAAGTAAGATATGTGATGGATTCGACTAAGCAAAGAGAATAAGGTGATTTAAAGATGGAAATGCGGATAGTTCGAATGGCTTTAAGGTCAAGAAAGAACCAGTACTAAAATGGAGTACTAACCAAATCTTATAGGACGCTTAAAGGTGGATAGGTGATTGAAATAGGACCTTGAGCCGCTATCTAGGAAGATAGAAACCAAAGGTATCAATGGTGTGAACGCCACACTCGGATTGAGTGATAAGTTCAAAGAAACAAGGTAGATGCCACTACTATGCTAGATAAGTTAGCTTGAGTCTTAACGAAATAAGAGAGCTGAAAAACTTACAAATGTTATAAACATTTATCAAATGAGCAAAAGTCTTAACAACATAAAATTGGTTAAGTATTTATAGCTAAACATCTAGCTAGCCGAATAGGCACTTAGGGAGCTGAATGGGCAGAAAATGTTCAGCTTAAATGATTAGAAACTTCTTGGCAACTTCCTAGAACATCCCTTGAAGCTTCCTTGAAGGTTCCTAGCGTGGAGACACCAATGGTCATTAAAGAAACTAAATGCACAGCTCAAATCAGCTTAATTAAGCTGAAGTTTCCCTGAAGCTTTCCAAAAACGTCCAATGGTGTGAACAACCTTTTAATGAGTTGCTTTGATCAGCTGAATGGTTTTGAAGGTGTTAAATGATGTCTTGAGTGCTCCAATGGACATTAGGTGTGAAACCGAATATGAGCAACCCCTCAAGTGTGAATGCACAAACCCAAATGGTCATCTAAGGTGAAAGGAATTTTCCAACAATGTGAATGTGTTTATTCCTTTCTTGGGAAGCCGAAAATGCTACAGCCATTTTTAATTCAGCTCATTGTCCATTGAGCTCCATGAATAGTCACATGAAAAAGAGGAATCATCAGCTCCTTCAATGTCGTTCCATGCATGTAGCTGCACATTAAATTCAACAAATTAAAACAACTTAAGACACATTAAATCAGCAGCAGCTAGGACACATTAAAAACATGTTTGAGCTAAGACACAATAATACCTGCACATTAATTCAGCTAAAAATATTAAAAATATGTAATAGACTAAGACATATTAAAATCATGTACTAACTATGACATATTTAAAACATGTATTAAAATTAAACACATTTAACACTAAATTAATAAGACACATTTATAAACTGAAACTAAATTAACTAATTTAATTAAACAGCTAAGTTTATTCCAGCAACTTAAAATGCATGAAATTAAATAAAATAGAATCAAGCTCAATGAGCTAGCATCAAGCCAAATTGAGCTGGGGAAAAGCTCGTTGAGCTGAATTTAAGCTTCATTTTGCACTTGGGCCCCTCGTGTTTAGGCCAATCTCGAGGGCATCGAGTTCTGTCATAACATGATGTGGTCAGGATCACATCACCTCTCCCTTTTCTCTAGAATTTTTCACGAGTTTTTACAGAGAGAAAACTGCTCTCCAAATACCCCTCCAAAATCTTCTATTTTTTTCTGTCTTTTCTCTTTCCTCTTTTATAGCGTAAGTCCCCCTCTCTCAACACACACTTTTCTCCCTCTTTTTCAAGTGGATTTATCTAGAACACGTCTAGCTAGCTGAGAATGACAAGGATTGAGAACTGCGTCAGCATTTTCCTAGAATTGCCATGGAATTTATTTTGGCAATCCATCCAACCTTTTGTTATGGCAATATTTCACTTCCTTCATTCTCTTCTTCCTTCCTACACCTGCTGCATACAACACCATTTCCCTTCTTCCCAACAGTAAAAGTAAAATGAAATGACATTTAAGGCACAATCCAAGCGTTATTATGCAAAGTTCTAAAAATAACCTAAAAATACAAATATATATACTTAAGTACAGGCATTTAATCAAGCTTAGAGGTTCGAAATATAACTCTTGTCAAGAGTTATCAGTCACTATGGTCAATAATGTCAATAATGAGCTTATACCCATACGAACTATCATGGGATAGCGAGTCTGTATGGACTACCGCAAGCTCAACAAAACCATAAGGAAGGACCATTTTCCATTGCCCTTCATTGACCAAATGTTAGATTGATTAGCTAGAAAGGATTTCTACTACTTCTTAAATGGATACTCTGGGTAAAATCAGAGAGCAATCAAACTAGAGGGTTAAAAAAAGACAACAATCACTTGTCCTTATGGTACATTTACCTTCAGAAGAATACCCTTTGGTATGTGTAATGCACCGACAAAATTCCAACGGTGCATGATTTCCATATTCTCTAATATGGTTGAAAATTTCCTTGAAATGTTTATAGATGATTTCTTGGTATTTGGGAATGATTTCGAAGGTTGTTTACACAACTTAGAGTTGGTACTTCAACATTGTGAGGAGACTAACCTCGTCTTAAACTGGGACAAGTGTCATTTCATGGTAAGAGAAGGCATTGTCCTAGGGCATAAAGGTTCTCATAAAAGGAATCGAAGTTAACAAGGAAAAAATTGAAGTAATTGAGAAACTGCCACCTCTAACGAGTATTAAGGGAATTAGGAGTTTCTTAGGGTATGTTGGATTCTATAGGAGATTTATCAAAGACTTTTCCAAGATCTCTAAGCCCTTGTGTACCTTGTTGGAACAAAACAAACCTTTCATTTTTGATGAACCTTGTCTATTAGCTTTGGAGGAGTTAAAAAAGTGACTGGTGGTTGCACTGATTGTAATAGCTCCTGAGTGAACATTGTCATTTGAGCTCATGTGTGATGCCAGTGATATGCCATGGGAATAGTATTGTTTCAAAGGAAAGACAAAATATTCCATGCGATCTATTATGCCAGTCAGACTCTAATTTATGCGTAGCTTAATTACACCACCACCGAAAAGGAATTATTGGTTGTGGTTTTTGCATTCAATAAATTCTGCTCATATTTATTTGGTACCAAATTCATGGTTTACACATACCATTATTCCATTAAGTATTTAGTGGCTAATAAAGATGCAAAGCCAAGACTGATTCGGTGGATACTCTTGCTGCAAAAGTTTGATTTGGAGATTCCAAATAGAAAGGGAACCAAAAATCAAGTGGCAGATCATCTATCAAGATTTGAAGCTAGAAATGAAGACAGTAATATCAAGCTTATTAAGGACAATTTCCCAGATGAACAGTTGTTGATTGCCACAACATTACCTTAGTATGCCGATATTGTAAATTTCTTAGTTAGTAGATTGTTGCCACCTAGTCTTAATAGCTAGGGCAAATGAAAATTCCTGCATGATGATTCTACTTCTGGGATGAGCCTTATCTATATAAGAAATGTGTTGATCAAATAATTCGAAGATGTATTCATGATGAAGAGATTAATAGTGTACTCTAACATTGTCATTCAGCCCCATATGAAGGACATTTTAGAGGAATAAGAACAGCAGCAAAGGTACTCCAATCTTGGGTTTTATTGGTCAAATTTGTTCAAACATGCCCATAAATTTTATAATACATGCGATCATTTTCAGAGAATAGGCAACCTGTCAAGGAGACACGAAATGCCATTGTAAAATATTCTAGAAATCAAGTTTTTCGATATTTGGAGGGTAAACTTTATGGGTCCATTTCCACCCTCGTTCAACAATTTATACATACTCGTGTTAGTAGATTATGTCTCCAAATGGGTAGAAGCCATCGCTCTAGCTACTAATGACACCAATTCAGTGATGAAGTTCCTACACAAGAACATCTTCACGAGATTCAGTACGCCTCGAGCCATCATTAGTGATGAGGGGTCCCACTTCGATTGCAAGCTAGTTGCTAATGCTTTGCAAAGTTACGGAGTGAAACAAAAGATTACCACGGCATATCATCCTCAAACAAATGGCAGGCTAAAATTTCCAATAGGGAAATTAAGTAGATTTTGGATAAGGTTGTTAATCCAAATCGTAAGGATTGGTCCTTAAGATTGGACGAAGCTTTATTAGCATATCACACTGCTTATAAAACTTCGTTAGGAATGTAACCATTTAAGCTTGTCTACAAAAAACCTTGCCATTTGTCAGTTGAGCTAGAGCACGGGGCATACTGGGCTGCAAAGTAATTAAACATGGATAGGAAAGTTGTTGGCAATAGAAGATTACTTAAGTTAAATGAGATTGAAGAATTCAAGGCACAAGCGTATGAGAACACCAAAGTTTATAAGGAGAAGACTAAGCATTGGTATGATAAGAGAATTATGCCACGACAATTTGAATCAAGACAACATGTGTTGTTATGTTCCTTGGCAAACTGAAATCCCGTTGGTCAGGTCCCTTTGAAGTAGCTAAAGTATACTCTCATAGAGCAATTGACATCAAAGATAGCAAAATTAGGGTCACATTTAAAGTCGACGAACAATGTTTAAAGCACTACTGGGGTGCTCATGTAGATCACGACAAACAATCCATTGACCTTAAAGATGCTTAAGTTTAATATTTATTTCATGTCTTTATTTTCTTTACTTACTTTACTTTAATTTTGTTTTTATGTTTTTCATCTTTAATTACTCGATGTTATTTTCAATTATGGCTATTTTTTATTAGGTGTACAGATTTTGCAGGAAATATAGAGAAAGGATAAAGGTGCAAGCACAATATATGTAGTACCAATAGGTGTTTTCCCCAACAATTTAGAAATGAATTATGCCACAACAAAGTGGGTAAGTGGACATTAAAGCAAGAGAAAAAATGGGTTGAAAAAAGAGAAAAGCCCAAGAAAAAGATTTTGGAAGCCCAAAAAGATTTTAGGAAGTTATCCTCTTAATTAGGAAGCCCAAAAAGATTTTAGGGCTAGGTCATCCCAAGGTTCCTTCCAAAAGTATTTTTACTTTTCCCTCTTCCCTCTTTTTCATGCAACTCACCCTATAAGTTTCTTTAAATCGTGTGACCCATTACCACCATTTACTTCTCTCCAACTGCCAACACCTCTTTCATTTGTCTGTGGTTACTTAGTGTTTACCCTTTCATCTTCTTTAACCTCACTAACATCCTCTTCTTGCACTCTAAATTTTGTCCCATTAACCACTCTTGATTAGTTTCAGAAACCATTTTCCTGGCTAGACTCTAGAAAAATTCTCAAGGATTTTTCAAGATTACTCAATGGCAAGAGTAAAAACAACTTCCAAAGGTGCCAAATCTTCTCAGACAAGTTCCACTCAACCAAAAACCTTCTTCAACAATTTCGCTGCCTCAAAATATGACAACAATATTTCCAAGAGACCATTCTGCTTTGAGCAAGCCACACATGGGTTATGCCAAGTTAGTTTCATCTATTGTGGAAAAGCATGGCTAGCAAATCTTCTACTTACACCCGGACGATGTCTTGGGTAAAGTTACTCAAGAGTTCTATGCATATATAACTTCCTCTAATAACCCTTTCATTTATATTCGATGAACATCGTTCCCATTTGATGAAGATAGAATCAATGCACAATTTGGGCTGATAGATGTTCAAGATGAGCATACCCCATTTGTTGAAAACATCAACGCTAAAGGCTTGAATCAAGTGTTAAAAGACTTGTGTGTTGACTGAACTTGGTGGACTGTGTCCAGCCAAGAATGTCACACGGTGGAGAGGACTTCACTAAAGTCCATTGGTAAGGTCTGGTATCATTTCCTCAAGAGTAGGTTAATGCCATATACCCATAATTCAACAGTGTCTAAAAAACAAATGCTACCACTGCATTTGATCATCATGGGTAGGAAAATCAACATCAGCAAAGTTATTTTTCATGAGGTGCATCAGTATGCCGAAAAGAATGCAGGCAGTCTAAATCTCTCTTTCCTCATCAGTGCTCTTCGCAAAACAGTTAATGTTCCCTTGAATGTTAATAAGAATGCTACCCGAAACAAGGGAGGAATGTCCTGAGCTATATTTGCAAAAGTCCAAGGAGCAAAAACACTGAAACAACACCAACAACGTAAGGCACCTACATCCTCTGCCAGGAACTTTACCTCGACAGAAACCTCAGATTCTCATAGTTCATTTGAAAAACAAGTGCTACGATCTTGGAGCAACTGGAGCAAAGAATGTCCCTATTCGAGATTCAGCAATATCAAGTTACTGAAGAAATGACAAAGTCCCAGGAACAACAAGCACTCTATTGGTCCTATGTGAAGGAGCTTGATAATGCTCTAAAAAAGTCCCTGCAGAAGAACTTCACTAAACCAATACCTGAATTTCCTGATTTCCCCAAAATTTTGCTACCACTTCCTAAGGCTAGTCGTGCTGAAGAAGAACAAATTGAAGTGTCGTCTGACAAGGTAGAGTCTGCAAATGTGAGAGCAGGTCCTGAAAAAGGGAAAGTAGCCGAGGCAGAACCTGAGAAAACAAAAACTATGAACATTGAAAGTGATGAATAAGAGCAAAATGAAACCACCCCTGTAGTTAAAGCAACTGAGAAGGGAAAATAAGTTGTCCCACCTACGCCACCTAAAGCAATGTCCACACAAGACAGCGAAATCAACCGCATTATTGACGAGCTCTGTGAATCCGATAAGGAAGTAGAGGAACCACTCATTCAGTCACTTAAAAGAAAGACAAGATACAAGCACATAGCAAGAAAATTAATTTGTGGGTAGTGAAGTACCATCACCACAAATTAAGCTTTTGGACAGGGAAGTTTGTTTTACCCTCTACTAAATAAATAATTCATACTACATTTGTTAATTTTGAGTATCATGTATTGAGGACAATGCATCTCTTAGGTTTGGGGGTATAGCATGCATTTTAGATTTTAGTTTAACATTGCATCATTCATTGTTATATTTTCTTCTTATAGACATACTTAGTTGCCATAGCATTCATGCATTCTTATAGGTAATAAAGAATTGTTTGTTATAACATTATTGTGTTGATTGCATGATGGCTAATTTAGTGAAGTCTAATTATGATGAAAATAATCCTTAATAGTCCTTAATTTTAAATATATATATATATATAGAAAGGAAATAAATAGAATCGATTCCTAAGGTTAGGATTCTCTATCATAACTATGACACTTAGATTGTATTCATTCAATCCTTAATGACCTTAGGAATTTTTGGATTAAAATTCACAGTTTCTTATAAAAGTTATTGAGTCGAAGTGTACAAATATAGCAAATGAAAGGCTAAATTTAAACTCCCAGAAGCATAAATTGCTAAGTTTTGTAGTAAAGACTCCAATGCCTGTTTCATTGGGTAGCCTAATAGTTTGGTGTTTGCTCCATCTTTACTTTTGGGTTTCACATAAGAGTACCTTAAATATATTTTGGGACACTCCGTTGTGGAAAACTACTAAGTAGCTTAGGAGTTTGGTGTTTACTCCATCTTTACTTCCAAGTAGAAAGGTAGTTGGAAACATGAGTGCACTTCAAATCATGATTGTGCTAAGTACTTCAGAGTTTGGTGTTTGCTCCATCTTTATTTCCAAGTAGAAAGTCATGTGTGATGAGATGAATTCCAAAAAAAAAGAATGAAGCAATAAATAGGAGAAGTATCAACTAAAGTCAAATTAAAGCCGTCAAAAGTGAGTTAGACTAGGAATTCGTAAGTTCTTTAATAATTAAATAAGTACAATCAAATGCACACAACTGCACTTAAGGAGATTTTGATTTTAGGGAAAGGTTCTTGCATTTTTGGATTTGATGAGCTTTTATTGGAAAGATTGCACATATTCTTGAGTACAGGACATTCTGAAGACTAAAAATTGGCAATGCTTAATCAACTCGATAATGTAAGTACAGGCAATGAAGTGCATTAGAGCATGCACTAGTTTTTAGGTTACATTGCAATGCTTGAGTACAATCAATAATTCAGGTTTGGGTGATACATGCACGGGAACGACTAAAGTGCATTCGAGTTCAGTGGACCAAATTCCAAGTTGCTCATTTCAAGAGAGGATCCAATTGAAATTCTCATCGAGTTTATAACACGTGCTAGATCAAAGAAGTTTAAAGAGGTGATGATGGGCCTGGTTCAGCAAGCTTGGGATAAACATGAGATGTTCAACCCTTATTGGACCCAAAATATCGTTCCAAGTCCATACAATGTTTTGCATGTGGTTGTTTGTTTAATTTAATTAATTCTACAGTTTTTAATTATGTCTTGATCATTAAGTGTTTGCATTTTTTTAATTATGACATGGATTATGTGTTTTGCATTAAATAAAGTCATGCATTATGTAACTCATGTTAGTTAAGTTTGCATCATAAATTATGACATGCTTTATGTAACTTTCATGTTAGTTAAAGTTTGCATCATTAAATTAAGTCATGCATTTAAGCATCTTAGTTGTTCAATATGTTTGAGTTTGCTTATATAAGTATGTTATTTAATTTGGCTATTACTTTTTACTGGATAAATTAAAGTGTGTTTATTTTCATTTTAAATAAGGTGATTTGAGTTGCATGTTCATTAATAAATTTATGTATGAGTGTTTATAGTGTGCCGATTCTTATGAGTGTCTTTAATGCTTAATTATCTATCTTGTAAGTGACTATTCATATGGCTAATTGGCTCTTCAAGTTTGGATGTTTGTCAAGCCTTCAAAGGTCATCGTGGTGGCTGTTCAAATGGTCCAAGATTGTCTCTTCAAATCTATTCAGTTTTAAAGCACTCAAAGCTAGTTAAAGAGCCAATTAAAGATAATGAATGTTGAATTTGAATTTTTTTGAGTTTTGTGTGAGAATCCTATCTCTTTGTTCTTGGTTTAACTTACTTGGACTTACCAAGGTTCTCCTTGTTGCATCAAACCCTTTCTTTTTTTGAACTTATCATTTCCATCCTTTCTTTCTTTGTTCTGAAGTGTGGTATTCTAATATACTGTTGGTTCCTATTTTGCTAAATAGCAGGTCACAGTTTACTTCTTCTTCAAAGACTTGTTTGTTATTTCACTATATAGAAATTGGGTCATGATCATTTATATCGTTGGTTCTTTTCTAAGTGTTTAATTCGTACAAGTCATCCTTCTGAAACCTTCTTTGTTGTTTTCATTCAACCTATTTTCCATCACTCACAATTTCATTTTGAATTTCAACTTGAAATGATACTAAAATTAGACGATCGAGAAATTCAGCTGTCTTGTAATTGAATTCACGAATACGAGCACGCATCATTAGGGGTGGGATAACTCTTGAAAAGAGTTATAATTCATACTGTTAGACTTAGTTAATTGCTTGTACTTAGGTAAAATTAGCTTTATTTTAGGTAATTGCACGATCAATTTTAGTGAATCGAATAGTGCATCTAAGAACTTGAGATGGTGATTACTTTATTGCATCATTACTTTTAATTACTTGTAGCTGAATTGTAGGTTTAAGGAAGAAGAATAATAGAGGATGAAGGTTTGCTGAGGCATTATGAGAAGTTGTCATGGCAATGCTGGTGAAGAAAACGAAAAACACCCAGTCAACAATGAGAGCATTCAGCACCTGGTCCCCCAAATGCATGTATAATAGAGAATATTTACCTCAAAATTAGGGAAAAACCAATCATTGCCTAAAGGCTTTTACCTTAGAGGAGAACCCAAGTATAAAAGGAAAAAGGGGAACCAAAAAGGGAGGAGACGAAGAAAAGGAGAGAAGCTGCACCAAGATGCCGAGTTGGGGAATTCGTGTTTGAATCCCATATTTCTTTCTCTACAGTTTGTTTCAAATATTCTGTACTAAACTGATATTTTTGGTATATTTTGTGCAACTCGGCTATGAGCTAACTTAACTAGGATTACATCTTTGATTAATGTTCATGGATTAATATGGTTCATTCTACGACTTTACCCAATGGTTATTTTTGTTTAAATGCTTATTAGGATGTTGATGAATGCTTGATAAGCCTTAAGGTAGCTTAATACCGATAGGGTTAGGTTGCCTGGACCAAAGTTGGGTAATATAAGTGAGTGTTAATTGATATACTTGTGTGAACTAGAAAAACTTATTTCTGCTCCTATAATTATTACTCCTAACTGGTCAGAAAGTTTATTATAATGTGCTATGCTAGTGACTATTCTGTAGAGGCAGTGCTGGGACAAGAACATAATAACCTATTTGGAGCTATTCATTATGCAAGTAAAACACTAAATTCAGCATAGTAACACCCCAAATTCAAATCCATCACCGAAACAGGGTTACGGAGCGTTACTAGATTTTTCAGAACATTTACAAATAATCATGTCAATTATTGTTCATTTTCTAAGATTATTCATAGCGTCCTTTAAATGGACCCTCAAGGCCCTATATGAGCTTTAAAAACGAATCGGGACTTAATCGGGAACTCTAAAACTTTTTCGTGAAATTTCAAAAGTTTTCCAAGTTACAGGGCTTGCACACCCGTGTGGTCCAAGGGACATGCCTGTGTGACCCTAGAACACGCCCGTGCTGTAGGCCGTGTTCAAACCTAGGTAGCTCTATGGCTTGTGCCACACGGCCAGCCACACGCCCGTGTGCTAGGTCGTGTGGTTAATTCAACTTTTTGAAATTAAGTGCAGGTTTCACACGGCCAAGACACACGCCCTGTTCCAGGCCCTGTAGAACACACGGCTAAGAAACATGCCCATGTCTCTACCTGTGTGCTCAATTCTGAGCATTCTGTTTCTCGAATTTAAGATGCAGGGAACACACAGCCTAACTACACGCTCATGTACTAAGTCATCTGTCACACACGGTCTAAACACACGCCCGTGTGTCTGTCCGTGTGGACAAAATAAAGCCATTTCTAACTTCATTTCTCACCCAAAATTTTAACATTATCCTGCACTAAAACTTACATCCAAATACCAACCAATCCAAGCATTTATTTTAAACAAATTTTAACATCTAATATGATATAACATAGCATCCATACATGTTTAAATTCGTACCTTTGTTTAACCTAAACATTGAACATTATTTGGTCATTTATACTTAACACATAAGTGTTTATCATGACATTATGCTTTATAGGTACCAAAACATACCATTACTAGCCATTCCAATGGCTAGATTATAAATAACATATTTAAGCCATCTATGGCCAAGTTAGCCTATTCATGCCATTATACCAAAATAAGTGTACTATTTATACCAAAATAAGATTATGGATAGTGTGATGATGCTCCAACTGATCTCCAACCTTCGCGAGCTTTTGAGCACTATAAAACAGGGAAAATAAAACTAAATAAGCATTACATGCTTAGTAAGTTCGTATAACAGGAATTAAAACTTACCAATTTACATTTAGCAACTTTAAGCATTCAATAACATGTTTTTTCATCAATTTGGAAAATTTACCTATACACATACACTCAATCAAACAAGTTAGTTACATAAATGTTCACATATGCATCAAGTAAGCATAAATGAGCTCACAATACTATATTCTTTCAAGACATCATTCACTTCGTCTCATAATTCTCATATCATATCAAGTATTTTATCCGTTGAATCATTGAAATTCCGATGGATATTCAAACAGTACACTCGAGTGTACAATTTAATAACCTGCCAATTCATATTACCATTAGGGCACTTAACTAGAAAGCATACTCTCGAGCCTCATAACATATAACAGGATTACTAGTCTAGGCTAAATCTTTTTTGTAAAATATGCTCAAAAGAGCTCAATTAGGATTACCAGTCCAGGCTAAATCCTAATTGTAACATATGATCGAGAGGGATTATATCAGGATTACCAGTCCAGGCTAAATCCCGTCAGTAACAATGCAAGACCTCATTTAGTAAGAAAATTTCGTTTATCCATCTAAATCCAATATACAGACGAAATTTAACCCTTTTCAAACAATCTCAAGCATATAATCATTTCTTATGTTATAACATTCAAATTAACTCACATAAATATAAAACACATTCCATACAACACAACATTCAATTAATCATATTTACAAGCTCAATTAAGTTACACGAACTTACCTCGACACTTGTTCACGTATATAATTACTAATCCGAAACTTTCTCTTTCCCTCAATCTAGCTTCGAATTTGTGTTATCAGGATCTATATAAATGAATTTATTCATCAATTTATCACATTTCACATTCAAATGGACTCAATTTACATCCTACAAAAAATTACCATTTTGCCACTAACTTTTTTATAAATTCCAATTTCATCCTTAGGCTCGAAAAATAAAATTTATGCAATTTACTCCCTATTCCAAGTCTAACCAAAATTTCACTATAAACTTACAGCATGTACATTCTATAAAATTTAAATTTTTTCTTCAATTTTTACAACTTTACATTTTAGTCCCTAAATCATGTTTTCATCAAAAATCACTTTACAAAAGTTGTTTATCTATCAACAACCTTCCATTTTCTACCATAAATTTTAAATTTTTAGCATATTCATCCATGACATAATTTCCATACTTTGATAACTTTTCAAATTGATCCCTCAAATAGATAGATTAAGCTATCCCGGTTTCAAAAATATCAACATTAGTAAAAATGGGACAAGAAAACTTACACAATTAAGCCAAGAAAGTTTTTTTCTCTCTCTCCTAGGGTTTCCATGTATTTTGGGGATGAAGATGACATAAAATAAGATGATATTTCTTTGATCATCTTTTAATTAATTAAATTAATTCAATTTTCAATTTAGTCCTTGCCCTTTCTCTAAATTTCCCTGGATGAGTCGCCAAAAAATATCTACATACTTTTCTTTAATGGTCTAATTACCATATAAGGACCACAAGTTTTGAATTCCATAGCTATTTAATCCTTCTAGCTACTAGAGTTTAACTTTTACATTTTATGCGATTTGGTCCTTGCCATAATTAAACACATAATCGGTAAAATTTTATTATCAGAATTTTCACATGACATTTCTAACATAATACGGACCATGTAATAAAATTAAAATAATTTTTATTTTCGACTCGAATTTGTGGCCCCGAAACCACTGTTCCGATTTCACTAAGATTGGGCTGTTACAAGCATAGTGTAATTACACTACACCTGAAAAAGAAATGCTTGCAGTCGTGTTTGATTGTGAAAATTTTCAACCGTATTTGATGCCAAATAGATTTTATGTGTACACTGATCATTTAACATTGAAATATGCTATGAAGAAAAAGGAAACAAAAGCTAGGTTAATGAGGTGGGTGTTACTGCTTCAAGAATTTGATTTATGGATAACGGATAGAAAAGGAACAAAAAAATCAAATTGCAGACTATTCATCCAGAACAGAGAATGACACAGAATAACTGAAATCTAAAGAAATAAAAGAAACTTTTTTTGATGCACAGTTGTTCAAGGTGGATATCCACAAAGCAAGGTTCAAAAATAATGGTGCCCCATGGTACGCTGATTATGTAAACTATATTTCTAAGGGCGTCTTTCCACCAAAGTTGTCATGGCAACAAAAGAAAGGGATCATGCATGAAGCAAAAAATTATATATGGGAGGATTCGTATGTTTTCCTATAGTGTGCTGACCAATTTGTAAGAATATGTATAGCCAAAGAAGAAGTAGTTGATATTCTATTGGGATGTCACACATTCCCTTGTGGAGGACATTTTGGTGGGAAAAAATAGCCTAAAAAGTACTTCAATCGGGATTCTACTAGCCAACCATGAACAATGACGCATACGAGTTTATGCAAAAGTGTGATAGATGTCAAAGAACTGGGAGTATATCAATAAGGGATGACATGCCACAAATGGGGATACTGGAGGTAGAGGTATTCGATGTTTAGGGGATTGACTTCATAAGGCCATTCCCAAGTTCTTTTGGGAATCATTACATTCTATTAGTTGTTGACTATGTTTGAAAGTGGGTCGTGATTGTGGCTCTACCCATTAACGACATGAAATCAGTAGTTAAGTTCTTACGATAAAATATATTTTCCAGATTTGGAACCCCACACGCATTGGTAGGTGACAAATGATCTCATTTTTGCAATAAACAGTTCGAGGTTGCTTTGGCCAAGTACAGTGTACGACACCAAATGAGAATAGCATACCATCCCCAGGCTAATGGTCAAGCAGAGGTCTCTAACCGTGAGATCAAACAAATTTTAGAAAAAATGGTGAACCCAAATAGGAAAGATTGTGCGGCAAGATTGGATGATGCATTATGGGCTTACAGAACAGCATATAAGACGCCGTTAGGTATGTCTCCCTACAAGTTAGTTTATGGAAAAAAAATTCATTTACTAATTGAACTAGAGAAAAAAGCATATTGGGCAACAAAAAAACTAAATTTAGCTCTAGAATTGGCAAAGAAAGAAAGATTATTCTAATTACAAGAGTTGTAATAATTTTGTTTTATAGCTTATGAGAACGCCAAGATTTACAAAGAAAGAAGCAACTTCGACATGACACAAGAATTCGAAGACAAGAATTCTTACTTGGGAAAAAAGTTTTATTGTTCAATTCAAGGTTGAAATTATTTCCTGGTAAACTTAAATCAAGATGGACAAACCCGTACACCATAAACCAGGCAACGCCATACAGAGCAATAGAACTCAATAGAAAAGAGGGGCAATATTTCCTTGTAAACGAGAAACATGTAAAACATTCTTTTGGAGGAATGATGAATATAGTTGTCGACACACATTTTCTACAATGCAAACCTATATAGATTTCAAGAGGAACTGAAGGGATAAATGAAAAGTATTACAATAAAGAATGTGATGAAAGTGAGGATTACGAGACACAAAAGGGACACATTCAGACATGGCTCATATGTTGCGACACCAGAACCTTATGTTGCGATATTAAACAATCTTCAAAATACGTAAACTATCCTCGTTGTCACGACACCGCTAAAGGATGTCGCGATACCACTGCATAAATTCTACTATCTAAGTTTAAACTAACCATTGATGTTTGTTTAGTTTAGTTTTATTAGGATTATAAATTTTTAACCTTCTACTAAGTAGGATTGAGTTATAACTCTTTGTTATGCTATTATTTTCTTTATAAAAAGAATACTCGGCATCTACAACCTATGAAAACCTCATTAGTTTTGTTCTGAAAAGCTCATTAATTTTTAGAACAGAAGATTACAGTAGAAGAGTAGATATGAAGAATGACAAGTTTTTGTGAAATCATTTCAAGTCCATCTATTAAATTCTAGGAGTGCGACATAGATAAATACCTACAACAGATACAGCCTTATACTTTTTATTCAAGAACAAGGTTTCAATCCTTTAATGAGGAATTGTAAAGGCATATGGGATGTCTAGCAGAAAAGGAGTGGACTAACTTTTGTTTGCCTCCCGAAGAACCCATAATAATTCTTATAGTGCAAGAATTCTATCCAATACTAAAAGAGAGGGAAGCAAAAAGACCATTCTATGATATGCAATCTCCTGTCAAGGTTAGAGGGGTTAATGGCCTGGTAACCGAAAGAAGTATCTGTCAATTTTATGATGCACCGTATTATTATCCCAATTACCTGTACAAAATATATCTCAGTGAGTTCAAAAACATCGATATAAAGGATATCTTGATTTTTTTACAG
Organism: Gossypium anomalum; assembly: GCA_025698475.1. NCBI lineage: Eukaryota > Viridiplantae > Streptophyta > Magnoliopsida > Malvales > Malvaceae > Gossypium > Gossypium anomalum. The sequence goes on from CM046961.1 coordinate 60,281,665, forward strand.
AAGGAAAAGAGATATGGACATATCGAAAGGGCACAACAATACCAAAAACATTCAACCAAGTGTTAATGAAACCAAAAGCCAAAATTTGGATGAAGTTCGTGTGCTAAAAAATTTGGGTGACCACTAACATGTCCAACATCAATCCAATCCACGCTATTATAACATATGGAATATTGCAAAAGAAGCAAATATATATTGGTACATGGACATACAGGAATATGGTTGAATGCGCAAGAAATCTAGAAAAAGGAATATTCTTTCCCTATCTAAAACAGAATTATGCAAGAAAGCAAGAGTACCTATAGAGTGAATGGACAAAACAATGAATCCTCCCAAGAAACTGCTCAGAGATGATGTTTATAAATAGTTTTTCATATTTTAGGAAAAAAAAAAAAAGGAGGAAAGGAGGAGAAGATGAGTTCAAGAAGATGATGAATAGATTAAACTAATGTATTAGTTTTATTTCAGTAGATAGCGTTAGGAAATTTAAATCAGTTTTTTTAGTATTGTATTTGTTTTTATTAATTTAGGGACTTGTAATTCGTTATGATTAATGAACTTCAATTATTTATAAAATACCCCTACAAAATAGATGCACAACAATTAGAGCTATCCACATGCAATGGAGGAAGCACCCACCAATAGCCAATGGAACTATCACGATCAATTGGGTAAGTTCTTTCCTTATCTTTTTAAAGGCCACACATTGTGGACAATGTGTTATTTAAAGTGTGGGGGTGACATAGAAAATTTGGTTTAAATTTTTATGTGTTTCTTTGATTTTTCTTGTCATTTGTTTGCTTGAGCTTGTAGAAATACAAGTGATTGGTTAGGACCATGTACATAGGTTGCTTGTATTTACAATAAATTTGGCATAAGGATAGGTGATTTTAAATGTTTGATTATTAGACTATTAAGTTCTATATATTACACTGTAAATAGGCATTCAAGCAATTTAATATACCAAAGGATATAAAGAATACAAAGAAACTGGAATGCTAGTATGAATGATAAATTGTTGAATTTGTGGTTGTTTGGTTGATTAGAGTTGTGAATATTGTGATAGCTAGGGATGACCTAAGGCATTGTTTGGAATACACCCAGAGCCAAAAAGCTAACTCTATTATTTATCTTTAGTACCTATTTTTGAGCCAAAAATCACTTCTTGATGAACCTTTATACAAAACCCGAGCCAAAATATAAATTTGTACTTATCCTTTTTTGTTAATCCTAAACTGCACAACTATAGACGTCTAGCCATATGTACCGAGAATTAATTAGATACATTATGGTGGATTTTGTAAAAATAGTGAAACAGGAGAGATCAATGTGATATAGTAATCATAGGTTAGCCAATATATGCAAGAAAAGAAAAATTAAATGCATTTAACAAATGTATTTCACAAACATTTAACTCTATAATTCAATTAACCATTTGCAACTATAAAACAACAACCATATTCACACCAAACATGCCAAAATAAGCCATCACTCATTGCTATATACACAACCAAAACATATACATTTACAAGCCATTTTTAATAACTAAACACACCATATTATTAACATTATTTACAAGCAAACTCTCATGGCTATATTCACAACCAAAATATCACAAGTAGCTTATACATGCCATATACTATCTATACACAACTCAAAAGTACCAACTTAGGTGTTTGATAGTGCGGTGATGTTCCCGACAACTCCCGGATTAGAGCTAGCTTTGATACACTATAAAACATAAACAAATAACACAAAGTAAGCTTCATAGCTTAGTAAGTTCGTAAGTGAATAACTCAATTCATCAAATAAATGTAATTCAATCAATTACACATTACCAAATCATAACCACCTTAACTACAAACCTTTCTCATGTCTCAAAACATGATTAAGTACCATCTCATTGAACTTTCTCTATTTAATACTCAAATAGGTTTCGTATGTACTTGTGTCACCTCGTACAAACCTCTTTATTAACCACATCATTCATTTACCCATTGAACCATTCAGAATAGAATTCGGATACTCAAGGATCACTATTGATAAGCACCTATACCATGGCCCGTAGCCAAATCCAGGTAACTTATCCCAGAGTACCTATACCATGGCCAGTAGCCAAATCAAGGTAACTCCTCTCTGAAATACCTATACCATGGCCCGTAGCCAAATCAAGGTATCATTTGCACCCGAAGTGCCGATATCATGGCCCGAAGCCAACACAATAACCTAATGACATGTCACTAGCATCCTAAACTATTCCTAAGGTTCAACCGGGAAGTTTCACTTGTCGATTTCATTGTCGAACACATCCGTAGGGTCATATTTACAATTCAATTATTATTCGTAATCTCATAATCACAGTTAATGCAATATCAAAGCATATAGCATACATTTATAATGAAATTACCACAAACGAACTTACTTCGGGTATGAAAACGGCAGAACGAGTCAATTACTCGACAATCTTGCCTTCCCCCTATCTAATTTCAGATTCCTCTTTTCTTGATCTAAATGTATTCAAAATTAATTCATTTAATCACCTACTCATTCAATTTAGTCAAAAAATGCACATTTGGGCATTTTTACACATTAGCCCCTAAACTTTCACCTTTAATCAATTTAGTCTCTATTTCACAAATATAAAAAATCCACACAATTCAACTTAACCCATGCTTAGCTGATTTATACATGAGTCCCCATCAGCCCAAAAATTTCATTTATTTCACATTTCAACCCCTCAATTTGCATATTTCACAATTTAATCCATCTTTGACATTTTTGTCAAAAAATACTTTACAGAACTAGTTTAACTATCAACAAACTTTCATAACCTATCATCAACATCAAAATACTCAAGTATTCAACAATGGCAACATGAAAATTCTTTAACAGTTTTGAAAATTAAGGTACGGGCTAGCTAGAATACAAAGCAACGATCTCAAAAATGTAAAAAATCATCAAAAATCAAGCTCAAACCGTACCTTAATCAAGCTATGTGTGTGTCGAACCCTAAATTTTCATCAATGGTTTCTTTTCTTCTTCAATACTCGGCAAAAGGGAGAAAATATTAACAAAAATTCATTTTGTTATGTTTTAATTAACCTTTATTAACAATTTACAAAATCAACCTTAGTGACATTTATTAATTACACCAAATGCCATGCCATTATCATCCACTATCATAATAATGGTCTAATTACCACATAAGGACCTTAACTTTAAATTTATATAGCTATTAGACACCTTTAGCTAATAGAACAACACTTTTGCATTTTACGCGATTTAGTTTTTTTCTCAAATTGACTATTCAAACAATAAAATTAGCTCACGAAATTTTCGCACACATCAAATAATATGATGTAAACACTAAAAATAATATTAAAATAATTTTTTGACATCGAATTTGTGGTTCCAAAACCACTGTTCTGATTTAGCTAAAATCAGGCTGTTACACTCAGCTAATGTAACAGCTCGTTTTCAGTGAAATCAAAACAGTGGTTTCAGGACCAAAAATCCAAAGTCAAAAAATTATTTTATTATTATTTTATTTTCTGCAGCATGATAGTATTACCGTATAAAAATTTCGTTAAGAAATTTTACCATTTACATGCTCAATTTGATAAAAAGGACTAAATCCCGTAAAGTGCAAAAGTTGAGTTCTAGTAGCTAAAGGTATTAAATAGATATAGAACCTTAAATTATGAATCCTTATATTTTAATTAGACCATTTATGTTTTTAGTGGAATGTGATGGCTTGGCATTACTGAAATTAGTAATGTTTGTGAAGGTTAAATTGGTAAATAGGTAAATAAAGGTTAATAATTAAAGAAAATCAATTTCCTTCATGCATTCATCTTCTTCAATCGAATCTTAGGGCAAGAAAATCCATTGGAGAGCTTTGAGCTTTTACTTTCGGCACACATTTCCTAGCTTGTGTGGTATGTACTTTTGACCCGTTTTTGATGATTTATACATTTTCAGGATCATTGTAGCTTAATCTAGTTAGCTCGAGGACTAATTAGTGAAATTTTTAAAATATTAGGGTTTTTCCATTGATGAACATACATTAGTTTTGATGTTTGATGATAGAAATGGATGGTGGTTGTTAGATAAACAACTTTTGTTAAGAGATTTTTTATGAAATTATCAAATAGGGATTTAATTAAAAAATGGAAATTTTACATGGTGAAATTGTGAAATAAATGAAATATAGGGCATGCTAGGGACCTAATTTATATTTGGCTATAGTGGGTTCTGGTGGAATTTTATGAATTTCCATTTTTTGAGATAAGGACTAAATTGCAAAGTAATTAAAAGTATAGGGGTAAATGGTAATTTTGTCAAAATATGGTTTTGGGTTAAATTGAATGAAATATATTTTGAATTGAGTTAAATTTATCCGTATAGATTAAGACAAACCTCGTACGGCTTTAGATCGGGGCAGAGAGAAAGTCTCGGATTAACCGCCTCCATATTTACGTAAACTCGTTAGAGAAAGTCTCGGATTAACCGCCTCCATATTTACGTAAACTCGTTATGGTAAGTTCGTGTGATTAAGTTGTGATTATATGTTTTATTTTGAAATATGTATGAATTGTAAATTTTCTATATGTATACATGGCTGCATATCCAACGACGTACATCAATTATCGAGTCTCGTTTGAACTTTAGGAATTCTTAGGATACAAATGCCATGTCATTAGGGTTTACATGATTCGGGCACTGGTCCTGAACGTCCTACCGATGGCTGAGGTCCTGCATGCATTACGAATACTCCACAGCTCGTGTGAGCAGCATCATATAGCTACGTTCCGACCCACAGCTCATGTGAGCATACCGATTTACAGCTCGTGAGCATACCAATCTATAGCTCAAGTGAGCATACCGATTCACAACTCGTATGAGCATACATGTAGAGGACTTGATGGATTACAGTTATATGATTTAGCACACTATGTATAAGCTATCCCAGGTATCCAGTGGTATTCTAATGGTTCAATAGGTGATATTCTAATACGAATTGGTAAGAGTTTGATACAGACTATTACAGGGACACATATGAATTACATGGAAATGTTGTTACATGGTATATGGTTAATTGAATTGGATGATACATGTATATGAAACTTAATCAATTTTTGTGCTCATCCATGATTATTGGTTTATATATGTATTTACATGGCTAACATGGTTGATGTCTATGTGCTTAGGCATTTCGCCAAGTTATGTTGGGATATGCTATGTTTACTTACCTATTATATGACTAAATGGTAAGTTTTATTCTATGATATATGAACTTACTAAGCTTAAATGCTTACTCTGTGTTATTTTACGTGTTTTATAGTGAATCAAAAGCTCGTTCTGTTAGGACCTTGTCGGAGCTATATCACACTATCCATCGGCTCTTTTGGTACTTTCGATTTTTTGATTTTGGTTATAATGGCATGTATAGGTATTTTTGGCTAATGTTGGCCTATATGTTTTGTTGTGAATATGGCCATTTCTTTTGGCTTGTGTTTTGGCATACTTTGGAATGTATATAAGTAGCCTTGACATGGTTGATATGTGGCTTGATTTGTGTTTGAATAGTGAAAGGTAAAATGGTAGTTAAATATGTTTGGTGATATGATGAAATTGTGGTGATTTGGTACTTTAATATGTATGACTTTTATCGTAATTTGGTGCTGTTTAGAATGGCATATTTGGTACCAATTGAGAAGTTTTGGTTTGTTTTGGTAAGTAAAATAAATGGCATGAATTGATGCAAATATGCTTAGTAGTTAGTTGATTATTTTGCCAAATAGAGTACATGTGTATATATGTTTTAATGTTGTCATTTGAAGTGCTTAATGGCATATTAGTTGTATGTGATTATACCATATGTATATAGCTAGAATATGCATGATTTTGGTGTCTTGTTATGGCTTGTATATATGTGCATTTTTTTTTGTAGGTACATGCCTAGTTGGGAGAGAAAAATGGCTTGTAAAATGGTCTATTTTCGTCCACACGGGTAAAGACACGAGCGCGTGTCTCAGCCGTGCGACACGGCCGTGTGTCCCCTATAGCTTTCAAAGGGTTGCAAGTCAGGCTGTTATACAACCTATCACACGGCCTATCACACGAGCGTGTGAGGTTATTTTGAAGGGTACACGGCCTGGCACACGGGCGTGTGGCTTGGCCATGTGACCCAAGTCAGTAAGTTACACGGGCACGGATATGAGTTGGGATACGATCGTTTGTCCTTATTTCGAATACTCACATGGCCTAAGACATGGGCATGTCTCTTGGCCGTGTGACCCCTGCAGTGTTAAAAATTTTCCTTATTTTCTGAAAAATTCTCTGAGTTTTCGATTTAGTCCCAACTTGTTTCTAACACGTATTTAGGGCCTCAAGGGCTCGTATAAGGGACAATATGTATGTTTTGAGTTGATTTTAATATGTTTATTGCTATGATTTAAAAAGTTTGAAATTTAGGTCTGTTTGATTTGAAAACTCTGGTAATGCTCCATAACCTTATTCTGGTGACGAATACAGGTTAGGGGTGTTTCAGCTAACACTTGTATGGACTCCTTTTTTTCACTTTGTATAATTTTATCTTTAGATTTATACTTTATATTTTCTCTTTTCTTAGGGTTTAGATTTTTGTTCTTGTTATTTTCCATTAGGAAGAAATCAGATTCTAAAATTGTTCTCAAACTCTGTGAGGATTATGTGCTTAAATTCAATACAATTAGGCTTCTTCTAAACTTTATTCTTGAAATTGTTCTTTATGTTCGTTCTTTCATTCAAGTTTATATTGTTTACTAGATCCATGAGGAACTAATCCTCCTCTGGGAGATTAGCGAGTGGAGGTATGAATAATTAACTATTTTGTAAGGATTTCTTAACGGTTAGTTGTTTAGGAGAGGAAGAAACTAAACCCTAGGCCTGACAACCCTAGGAAGTCATCAAGGTGGGAATTAACCAAAATTTGGTATGGTCTATCCGTGAACACCTTAAACCTAAACTGGTTTGGACTGTGAGGTCGGAAGATAAGTAGTTCTCGCTGACTCAATATTTTAATGGATGTATCGGAAGATCCTACTAAGGTATTGGCTAGTTGGTTGAACAAGAAAACCCGAGACGAAAGTTGATTATAATTACCGAAGCAAACTAATCATCCATGCCCAGATTTGATACATACTTCCTTTTTTGATTTCTTACTTTTCATTTATTTAATTTTCCTTATTTGATTTCTTACCTTTCGTTTGTTTAATTTCTTTTCTGTTTTTATCATAGTTTATTAAAACTCTTATTTTTAACTTTCGTACTATAATTTGATTAAAGTATTAATTAGATCTATTTATGTTTAAATTAGAATTAATTTAGTGCCCGCCTCCCTTGGGTACGATCCTCCGAGTACTTGCCTTCTCCGTTGTAACTATATTACAACCTAACCCATATACTTGCGGATATCGTTTGTTCACATCTGTTATGCAGGATTTCTATTCTAGATCTTAGTACGTTCGGAGGCAATCAATATCCTACAAACTTTCATAATTCTTTCCGTGAGTCCAACTTCCTCGCATCTTTATCCAATATGTGAGTTAAGTATCCCCAAATCCTAAAATGATTAAGATTCGACTTCCTTCCATGCCACAATTCGTATGGCATTTTTGATGCTGCCTTAGTTGGCACATTATTCAGAATATAGCAAGTCATTTGTACAACGTATCCTAAAAAAGCGATTGGCAGCTTTAAATAACTTAACATCGAATGTACTATGTCTAACAACATTCGATTTCTTCTCTCTACCACGCTATTCTGTTGTGGAGTGTCCGATGTAGTTAATTGGGATAGAATATCATTCTCTATGAAGTACCCTAAGAACTCATTAAATAAATATTCCCCACCTTGATCAGACCAAAGTGCCTTTATGGGTAAACCTATTTGTTTCTCCACTTCCACAAGAATTTTTTTGAATTTATCAAAAGTTTCACTCTTGTGGTGCATTAGGTAAACATATATATATCTGGAATAGTCATCAATAAAGGTTACATAATACTCGTAACCACCTCTGGCACTAACACTCATGGGACCACATATGTCAATATGCACAAGTTTTAGGGTTTTTTGGCCCTCGTTCCTTTTGCATTAAAAGATCGCGTAGTCTTCTTACCTTCCAAGCAAGATTCACATTGTGGAAGATCAACTTCTTTAAGCGATTCTTTCTTGATTAATATAACTAAGTCTCAAATGCCAAAGGTACGCCTCATTAGATTAAGAAGTTTTAAATCTTTTATTTGATACTTCAGTCTCAAGCAATTTGTGCATCTTTGGTTTGATAAAATAGAGATTATTTGACATCTATCCATTACAGATAAGATTGCGATTTTTAAATATTACAATTCCATTATTAAAAGTCACGATCAAGTTTTCTTTATATAAACATGCAACGAAAAGTAAGTTTCTTTGAAACTTGATACATAAAAAACGTATTTTAAAATAATCTTCCTAGAATTATCAACATAATGATGTACATCTCCCACTGCTTCAACTATCACACTTGTCCTATTCCCAGTCCACAACGATAAGCTCTTATCTCTAAGATGTTTCGTCTCCTCGAACCCCTACAGAGAAACACAAACATGATTAGTGGCTCCCGAATCAATGTCCCAGTGATCTATTGAGTCTTGCACTAAATAAGTTTCTATCATCAATAGTTTCATATCTTTGCCTTTTGTAGCTAGGTATTCTTTCCACTCTTTACAGTTTGCCTTGAAGTGCCATTTCTTATTGTGGAAGAAGCATCTAAACTTAGATAAGTCTTTTGCCTTTTTGGTTCTCTTCCTTGCCACTTGTAGTGGCCCAAAGACCTTAGCCTTGCCTTTCTTAGTGCGCTTTCTCTTCCCTTTTGAGAAAGAAGCGATGACTATATTCGCTTCTTCTCTTTGAATCGGCTAACTACCATTCAACACCAACTAATAGGATTGTAACTCCTTCATGAGTTGTGTAAATTTTAGGGTTTTTTTGCCAAATTTATATACAGCCAAAAACTAGTAAAATCCTTGGACAAGTTTTTGAACACCATCTCTATTTGAGTTTTTTGGTCCAAATCGGTCTCATTGTTCATGGCCTCAAAAAGTAGCCTATAACACCCACTCACCCGTCACCGTCACTAGATTAGGGTTATGGAATGCTACGACAATTAATAAGACAAGAATTTACAATTCCAAACAAATTTCCATTTAAACAATCATTATCAGGCAATCAATTAATAAACATGCCACTCAATCAAAATTGGGGCTTAAAATCGAGCCTAGGAAACTCTGAAAGCAATTCAGAAACAATAAAGGACTAATTTGGAACAAATCAAAAAATTAAGGCAAAATAGAAAACAGGGGTCACACGGCCATATGATCAGACTATGTGACAAAATAAGATCGTGTGAAGCTGAACAAGACGGTTGTGCCATCGAACCGTGTGAAATAGCTTAGATCGTATAAGCTGTGTCATACGACCGTGTCACTAGGCCATGTATGTAACACCCCTAACTCGTCTCCATTGCCGAATTAGGGTTACAAAACATTACTACACAATCAAGAACGTTAAACATCATATCATTCAAATAGGCTAAACATATCATAATTCATCCAATCACATGCACTTTGTTCCTAAATCGAGCCCTCGAGGCCCTAAAAATAACTTAGAAGAAATTTGGGACTAATCTAAAACAAATTGGAAAATTTAAGAAAAAGTTTCAAAAATTAGAAACAAGGATCACATGCATGATCGATATAAATAAAATATAAAATGCAATGGTTGAATCATTAAAATATTAATCATAAAAAGATATATAAAAGGGTGTAACTAGTTTTACAATGATGTAAATAAATCTCTCACAAATAAAAACGGTATAAAATTATTAAATATTAAATTAAAATAATATAAATGTATTTTTTAAAATTAAAAAACTAATATAAGCAAGTCTAAAATTAATTCCCACTTACCATTTACAAATATAGACAACCTTAAACCAAATTTTAAACCCATATCTAAAACCATATTGAACTCGAAGTAGTATATAGAGTATACTTAAACCCAATCCGACTAGTTAACACCTTTAGTTAAAATATGCCACTAAAACCATTAAAACCCTTTCTCTAAAGGATCTTAATAACATTGGTTCTTGAGGTGAAGTTTATGTTTCTGGAACAATTTTTTGTACTTGATCAGGATGCTCAACGACAATTTCTTGATTCAGAAATGTTAAACAATTTCAGGTTGTCAATAATAATTAAAGAAATGTATTGTAGAATATATAAATATTCTTCAAAAACAATGCACTTACATTCCCTCACTGGAAACTCAACATTCTTAAAAGAACCCATCTCAAAAATAACTTTAGTAGTGGGGAACCCCAACAACTAAAGCTTTGTCGACAATTTTCCAGACCCCAACAATATTGAACAAACAATGGAGTACGTAGGAGTCTATTGCCTGCCATTTGTGTAGCGAATACACATTGAACTCTTAACTTGCTAAAAGAGAGTTTAGTTATGGTTGTAGTCGGCTGATAAAGGGCCTGCTAGCCAGGTGCGATACTTAAAACAAGACACGAATGTACAGCACAAGATTGATCATTCACCCTTCCATCTTTTACCAACCTAATTTGGCAAATTAAAGGAAAAAAAAAAATATTTTGAGTTTGAAGGAATGATCCAAGCTTATTTTTACAATGTCACAACCAAAAACTTGCAAACAGCTTGAGTTATGTGGCAGGTTTCGCTTCTCTCTTCAGCAGTTCCTGATTAAAGTAGATGTCAGAAATTAATATTTTTATTTCTAACAAAAGCAGTTGATATGCACTTTGCTATATACCTGTTTGGTAGCAGATATCGAGACACGCTGACGCTCTTTTTTCTCACGTTGGCACTCTCCACACCAGATTGAGAAATCTTTCTGATATTTCCTCAGCTCACGAAAGACCGAACTAGAAGAAAATTTGGCATGCAGCTTAAACAATTTGGCAACATAAAAACCAGTTCTAAACCTTACAATGCAAATTAAGAAAATGTGCACCACCGTGATCTGAGTATCATGTTGCACCTTTCTCCAAGGATGCAAATAACAGCTAGATTAAAATTTCAGTCATTCACCACTATTTTAATCCATTTCAACACCAAAAACAAGTCCAGGAAAATACACCCATGTCTAAATTCTTTGGTTTCCTCCATGATTTATTAAAAATTGTTCTTCACATTTCAATTCAAACGCAGATGAATAAGCAAGCTTTATTCAAGTTGTAATCCCTTTCAACTTAGAGAAGTAACAAACTCATGGTTGCAATAATAAAAAGTGCATGAGAAAGATACCTTCTACACCACAAAAGTAAGTTGAATCGTTGACCAGATGTTGTGGCTCTTGCACCATGCCTATGGCGCCCACGATGAAGAACAGCACATCCTGGAACATGTGAATAATCCAAAATTTCCTATAATGCACAAGATACATAGCACATTAAATTAGCATTCTGTCAATATAACTTGTTAAATTAGAAAAACTGCCAGCACATATCTTTTCTTCAAGGAACCAATATCTAAAAAACAATTTAAATACTATGCCTACTCACTCTAGTCTAAGTAAATTACAAAAGGAAAGAAATATAATCAAATCATTTTGTTTAGCAATCTGTTAATTCATGCTCTCGTTCACAGTAGAAAGTAGCCACAGACTAGACTGAAAGAAGCATAATAGGCTCTTTTGATATTCTCATGATATTTCACGTTAAAAGAAAGGGGAGGGAGAGGGCCTTGACAGAGATGGGGTTGGTTCTCCTTGTTGACTTGATACAATATGGAACTTTTTACTAAACTGACTATGCTTCATCCCAGTGCAATTATAGAACTAATGTAGCTATTATCGCCGAATGATTAAGCTATAGTGCCTTAGAATTAACAGTGTAAAGGAAGAATTGAATAGAAGGGTTAGCATACATCTGACTGGGTTTCTGTATTGACATGCTTATCACACCTAACACCTCGAAAAAACAAGTCCCCTCCAGAAAATTGTTTACCCAAGCAAACATTTAAGGTGACTTCTGAATCGTCCACGTGGAAACCTACAAACACAAAACTACAGAACTTCATGAAGCATCAAGTTTAACAAGAAGATCTGAAGCTAAAAGGATTAACTATATTCACTAAAAAGAGGTAGTATTATAAACAAGCACATTAACAGAACAAGCATCAACAAATGAAATTTTAATGTGCACAAAATTTTAAATATTAGGAAAAAGCATAGCCAGGTGAAACTACAGTCATAGAGGGGAAAAAAAAGATGACGTGAATGAAATGCAAAAGAAAATTGATGATGCTATCAATTAATAAGGAAAATAAGTAACAACCAATCCACAAAGCAGAGTTAGAGGAATGTAAGAATTATTTTGTGCAATACCTTCTAAACACTTTAATGGTAGAATCCAAAGAATCATGTTTCCATCTACCAATAGCTAAAGATTTAATTTCCTAAGAATAGTGCAAACCATTTCCGAGAACCAATGGAATGGTTTAATTAAAAAGAGAAAACAGAACTCAGAACGTACCAAGCTCAACGTCCCTGTCAATTCCATATTCAACAACAAAACCATGATGAGAATCCAATGTAGATCCACCCACATCAGAAAAGAAAACTGCAAGCCATTTCCGATGATACATATAAAACAAATTATGGTCTAAGCTTTAAATCTAAATATATGTTAGCAAGCATTTACAGTCTCATCATGGAAGAAAAACTAAATACCTTTGGATATAGGCCGGATAAAGTCCTCCATCAACTTGCCAAGCATGGTCTCCAGGCCAAAGTCATCCAAAACAGCACCAAATTTGTTCATCGTGTTTGGTCGCATAATTCTGAATTTTGTCTCATGGACCCACTTTTCAAAGTTTTCTACCTAAGCAATCAGAACCTGATAAGAAAAATATAAAAACTAAAAAACAAGAAATAAATTTAAAAAAAAAAAAAAGAGAGAGAGAGAGAGAAAGCAATGACAATACCTCAGATAACAACAATTCACAGAAACGAGGCTGAAACATTTCAAAAGTAAAAACCCCTAGTGTAGGTTCAGCCATTATACTTCTAAAACCTTCCTCTTTATTCTCATTAATTGCTTTGAGAAATGAAGGGGCAAAGAAGTTTGAGGCATGCATCGTATACAATTCTCTATGCAGAGGCTGCAAAACGAAGAGATAACATAACCAGAAGAAAATATAAAACGTCACAAAGATTCACATTACAATGAAATTCTAAGTAGTTTAACCATGGCACCTATAAAGGGTCAATCATCATATATAGCAAAAATCAGTATAGTTTGGAGTTTTTGCAGGCAGAAATTAATCATTACAGACCACCTTGAGTATAAATAATCCTAGTCAAACAACAATTATACTATGCACCTGATAGTGCGATATAATCTTCTGCCTGTATTCTCGATGCCTTTGAACCTGTTCACAAAAAACTTTAAATAGTGAAAAAGAAGGTATGGATAAATGGAAAACGAAAATCAATAGAGATTGATTTCCGCACACCAGATAGCTAGCTTCAACTAAAGGCTAAATAAAAAGCGTGTAATGAGAAAATTTTGACCAACATAAAATGCATAACATTGCAGGAAATTACTGAAAAAGGATACAAGCATATAGATCAACGACAATAGGATAGATAAAATCGCTCTGCAGATCAATCAATATATCAATTTGTCCCGATCCAAACAATATTCGGCAGCTCAGAAATTCAAAACAAGAAATAAATAAATAAATATCCCTTCTTATTTCTGCATTTTCCAGTATATGTCCATTTTTTCTCAATGAATCAAAAATGAATTGAAAAAGGCACCAATCATTCTCAGTTTCCAGCAAAAAAAGCTTTTGAAAAGATTACATTTATATTACTGATTTTGCATTATGAAAAATTCAACTGATTTTCACCTTAATGAACATAACTTCAGAAGCTTAACTGGAATATTGGCATAACAATATTTTTGTAAAAGTTAACATTATCATTTCATCGGCAATCAATAGGTTACATTTTAAATGAAAAAAACTTTCGACCCTGATATCCAAACATACAATAAAAGCAAAAATAAAGGCGATAAACAAAGAAACTTACGCGAATACGTTCGCCATCAGGAGAGTAACGAAGGATAATATCGCGCATGTAATGGAGCTTGGAATCGCGAGGGAGTGAGAGCATGGGAGGAGGCAAGTAACGTTCCAGGGAGCTGAACAGAAGCGGACTGAACTCCAACTGCAAACCCTCGTAGCTCTCCGGCTTGTGCTCCGTGTTAGGATTCAGCCGTAACCGGTTCGCCGTAACCGTCGACATGCTAGGCAATATCGGCACGACGTTGCCATTGTGACCAGTGCTCGGTGGCGCAGGCTGCTGGGCCTCTTTTCTACTGACATCGAAAGACATGATTCCTTTTAACTGAACAAATCATACGCATTTGCATCAGCCTAACAGCAATTTCCAATCATTGCTGTCAAAGAAACGAAAGGAAAAACTAAAATTGACCAGAGAAAAAAAAAACCAAAAGAAAGCCGGAATTTGTGTTTAGAAAGGATACGGTCTTTTGTTTTCTTATTTTCATCAGTTAGGGTTTTAAGTTTGTCGATTGGATTTGTGATTTAAGATAGACGACGAGGGACCTCCCAGCCCGGAGACTAAGGGTATTTCAGTAACCTTAATATGTCAAGAGAAAAATTTTACTATAATTTTAAAATAATTTATATATTTTTTCATTATCTATTAAATATTTTATATCTTTTTATTCTTTTCTTTTAAATTAAAATAATTTATTTTTAAAAAATTTAAACTATAAATTAATTAATAAGATTAATATTTTAATCCAAAAACTTATAAATTGACATATTTTATTTCTTCTAAATCAAAATCTCTTTTGAAATTTTGTTTCATTTGAAATTCCTTGTGATGATCAAATATTTTAAACAAAATAATTTTAATTTAAATATAAAATTATACTTATTAATAGAGAAATTATTCCATGGACCATTCTCACCACCTCATGGTCCTATCCAATTATTTTACGCCACATCAACAACTTTTTCCAACTCAAATTTAAAAGATTAAAAAATTTCCAAGTAATATTCAATTTCTTCAAGGTTTTATTTTCACGTCAGTTTCAATTTCTCTTAGTTTTTTTTTTCCGTCAGATTCAATTTCTTGAAGATTCTTTTTCCTGAATTTTTCTCTCTCATCATGTCTTCACTATTAGAAGAAAAAGATTTATGGTTTTGGTGATTTTTTCGATTGTTTCTATCTTCATCGCCTCTTCATTGTTAGGAAAAAAAGGATTTAGGGCTTCATTCTTTCCCAACATCAGAAATGGAAGGATTACAAACTGAGCAAAAAAATGAAAGGATTATAGAATGTAGTTTGTTCTTATTTTCGTTCATAACAACTTTTATTTGTTTATTGAAAAAAAAAAGCAAAATTGAAGTAAAATTGTGAAGAATAACCTTTTGAAATTTCTATCAATATATATGCAGTGGGGAGTGACTAGCTTCTTGTATGTCAAATATTTTCTCTCTGTCAATGGGGGTTTTACATTTTATATAGCGGGTTGATTATCATTCTGGCGTTTTTGCCATTTTATAAAAGAGAGATTGAAAGATAAGTGAATAATAAGACTAGTGGATGATAATGAACAGAGAAAGGGAGAATAGTTTTTTTTTCTTTCCCTTTGTTGTTGTTCTTAAGAGCTTGGGGGTGAGTTTTTTTTTTTACTGGAAACATATGTTGGTATTGATTTGTCTAAATTTTAGATTTTATAATTGTCGTTTTTGTTAATTATCACTATAACTATCATTTTACTTGAATTTGTTTTATTTAGGAATTGGGTGTTTGAATCATGTGATCGAAACTTTAGTTTCTATTTAGTTAATTGGAAAGTGAAAGAACAGGAAGAAAATGTAAGGTCTTTTTCGAGTTTGAGGTGAACTAGAAATTTTTATAATTTTATATCTTAACACCTCTTTGAATGCTATCCCTAAAATGTAATTGTATAGTTAAGACGAAGCTTTTATTTAATGTTACCCTCAAAAGAGACTTAGTCTCATGGAATGTGATGATCTCTGGCTACAGCCGGAATGGGTATTCAAAAGAAGCTCAAAGTTTATTTAAGACACTGACCCATTAGTGTTTACAATTGAGTTTTTTAACTGCCCTGACTATTATTTTGTCTTGCATTTCCCCTGATTCCTGTCATTTTGGTAAATCAATTCACTGCCTGGAGATAAAGCCAGGGCTTTCAAGAATATTCATATGGTTAATTCCCTCATGCACATGTACATTAATTTTGGAGACTTATCAGCTACTTTAATGTTGTATGACACAATTTCTGCTAAAGAGGATATTGCCTGTTGGAACACTATAATTTTTGGTTGTACAAATAATGGTCATTTTCGAGAAGCTTTAGCAACATTTAATTGGATGAGGCAGGTAATGGATGTTATGTGCGATTCTATCACGCTTGCGAATGTTATATCAGCTTTTGGAAATCTCTTATTGATTTAGGAAGGTAAATCGTTGCATGGCCTTGCCATTAAAACTTTTGTGGGATCAGAAACCGATGTCTATAAGAATTTGCTTCAAGAGACCGCTCATAGAGTTAGGTTAAATCTTCTAGTATACACAACTATTCGATGTGGACCAGGTCATAATCGTACCTTTTCATGCATGGTTGAGCCTTGTTTCTTCCATGAGAACAAACACTTAAAGGCCAACATCAACTAAAGTGCTTGCCCCGCCAAGAAGAATGAGAATAGGAGCTCTGTCATTTTCAACCAGACCCAAGTTCGAAAGAACAAACCTTGGTGATATGCATCCCACTTCCATGGCACCACTAGTTGGAATAAGATCAACTGTACCATTGGACTAGACATTGTTTAGAAGCAATGGCATTGTCCAACAATGTTTAACCATTTCGTTTTCAACTAGTCTGGC
Source organism: Gossypium anomalum (assembly GCA_025698475.1). Classification (NCBI taxonomy): domain Eukaryota; kingdom Viridiplantae; phylum Streptophyta; class Magnoliopsida; order Malvales; family Malvaceae; genus Gossypium; species Gossypium anomalum. The sequence goes on from CM046961.1 coordinate 60,298,669, forward strand.
TTTGATTGGCTAAAGAAAGTGTATGAATTTGACGAGTATATGAATTGAATATGTTCTATAATTATTTCTTTTAATTGTTGTTTTGTATGTTCTTGAGCTAATATTGTTCTAGAATTGTTACCTATTGATTTGATGGTGTAATGATTTCATTAATGAAATTATACGTTTTATCTTCCAAAACATGGAAAATAACTCCTTGCAAAAAATCTTGATAAGATCCAAACATGGGACATAAGAAATTAACATTAGAATATAAAACCAAAAAATATTTTAAATCTCATTACGAAATACCAAAAAAACATAGCTAAAGAATTCAACATTTAATCAAAGAACCTCAAATAAGGAAGTGCAAAAAAACACTTAGTCTAATATCAAATGTCATTAAGCACCAAATCTAGACTTTAGCAATATAACTTCACCATGATGTATGTTTCTAACTTTCAAGAAAACAATCCAAAGCTTTACCCTACATCATTAGAACAAATACAAAAAAAAAGTATATACAAGTATAATTCATTGATAAAAGAATAAGCGATACTATGAAAATTATAAACAAACATAAGTTATTGATAAAAGAATAAGTGCTAATATGAAATAAACCTGTGATTAACGGTTAGGATCTGGATATCATTGATTACGTGTAAGTGATTCCTATAATTAATTTATTAAAATAATTAAATTCACAAAAGTAAATTTTAAAGGAGTTGTTTAAGGAAAAAAATCACTTTATTTGATGTAAAATCAAACATACTATATACCTAGAAATAAAATAAAAAATGAATGCCTGACATGAATTTGGAGCTATTACACCAGTAGCTTGTTGCATGCTATTATAAGGTAAATTTGAACCACTTAAACACCAACTGGTACTTGGGGTCTTAAAAGAAAAACAAATAATTTCATTTACATGGCATTCTAAAAAGATATAGATATAACATAACTATCGGTTGTGGTTACCATGTTGAAAAATTGCATTGGATTTTGACAAGGATATGCATAGATATTGTTTAACGACATCATCATTGAAGGAATGACCTATAATGCCAACAAAAAAAAAAAAAGAGTTAATAATGTATAACAATAATAAAAATACATTTATGTAATATGTGACTAATTAATTTTATACTTACAAAATTTTCATAACTTAGAGTAGAGCCAATGGGTAGATCTAAGGATTCTCTGATTGTTCATTGTTTTCTTTTTCCTATATAAAATATAACATTTATGAAAATAAATATAATTAAAAATTTTTACCACAAAGTGTAACTGTAACGCCCCGTACCCGAGACCGTCGTCGAATTCGAACACGAGGTGTTAACAGACTTAATTCATTACTTAAACCGCTCAAACGATTTATTTTTTTAAAATTTCCAGTCAAGCTAGAAATCTACGTCACAGTAGCTTAAAAATTCATATCTCGAGTTCCGAAACTCGAAATCCAATTCCGTAAATTTTACCTGAAACTAGACTCATATATTTTGGTCAAGCCAATTAGTACAGTTTATTAGTTAAAGTCTCCCCTGTTTCAGGGTTCGACTGCTCTGACCTCTGTGTATTTCGAATCAGATATCTCTCTATACAGAATTTTAGTGTCTATGACGTTTGTTTCTCTTAAAACTAGACTCGATAAGAAATCGATACATATAAAGTATGACTTCTAATTATTTTTTTACAATTTATTATGAATTTTTAAAGTCAAAATAGGGGATCCAAAAATCACTCTGGCCCTGTTTCACCAAAAATTCAAATATCTCATAAAATATAATTCATATACCTGTTTTGTTCAATCCATATGAAAATAGACTCATTAATCTTCAATTTCATAACTTACTTATCATTGAATTCCATTTCTAATATTTTTAGTGATTTTTCAAATTTACATCACTGCTGCTGCCAAATTTTGTTTTATGGCAAATTTCACTTTACTAAGGATTTTCATGGACTAAATATCATTTTAAACATACATAACAAGAAATATGACTTAGATTGGCCATTCCAATGGCTAATCATTTACAAACCCTTTTCTTGCCAAACTATAGCCATATCATAAGATCATTTACACAAAGTGAGTATTTTGCCATACATGCCACATTCAAAACACACAAGCCATTTTACCAATTTAGGCCTTCGGATAGTGTGAACGAGTCTTCGACCTATCCCGATTCTCAAGCCGGCTTGTCAAAACTACAATGAAAGAAAAGGAGGGAGTAAGCACAAATGCTTAGTAAGTTCACATGCAAATAGCAAGTAACATAATCACACAATCCCACAAAAACATTATTTGCATAAACAACACCAAGACATTCATATTTCATTTATATTTAATATCTTTCTCTGATTTCATCATACCAAGTTCTCAACTTTGAGGGTTTAAGCACATACCATCAAATTTTCTCATTTACCACACTAACCAACATGTCACCTTCATTTTAGGCCTTCTTTTTATTCACTTAAGATTCACCTGTTGAACACATCTAATATAATTCGAATACGCGGATCTCATGAACATAAGAGCCATACCCGCAGACTAGACAAACTCAATAGCTGCTCATGAACTTATGTAGCCAAGCTAGCATGTAACCCGCTCATAAGTGAACTCGGACTCAACTCAACGAGCTCGGGCGTTCTCATCCATAAGTGAACTCGGACTCAACTCAACGAGCTTGGATGCCTAGTTACATCTCACGAACTCAGACTCAACTCAACGAGTTCGCAACCATCCTAGTGACATGTCACTTGTATTCTAATCTATTCCCAAGGTTCAAACGGGCTTTTTCTTTAATCACACATCTTTGCTGTCTTCCACGGAATATCGAAACCGATACTCGGTAGCAATTCATATTTAACAAGTAATAAACATAATTTGCATATTACTCAACAATAACCACAAAGCATAATATTTCATAATAATAATCATCATATCATAAATATCATTAAGTTAATTAAAATGACAATTATGTTACTACATTTACACATGAACTTACCTCGGTACAAAATTATTAGCAATCGAGCCTATTCTTCGTAAACTTTATTTTTCCCTCGATCGCGACTTGAATCTCGTTTCTCTTGATCTATAATGCCAAATTAATCTTATTTAATACATACATTCATCAAAACAGCATTTAATACAAACTTTGGCAAAATTACATTTTTTCCCCCTAAACTTTTGCATAATTACACTTTTGCCCCTAGGCTCGGGAATTAAACTTCATCCCTTATTCTTATGTTTTATGACATTCTGATCATTTTTCCCTTCTATGGTAACATCAAATTCACACTCTAATATGTACTTATGACTATTAGGTATTTTTACCGATTAAGCCCTTTTACTTGTTTTTGCTTAAAACCGAGTAGTACAAGTTGTCTAAATTTAAAACCTCATTTTCTATCATAAAACACCAACATACACAAATTTCACCTATGGGTATTTTTCCAAATATGAACCCTAGGTTGAATTATTGCTAGCATAAGCTTAATCGAGCTACCGGGATTCTAAAAACGTAAAGAACATTAAAAACAGGGCTTGAAATCACTTACTATGGAGCTTGGAAGATTGAAACAAACCCTAGCTATGGAGAACCCTTGAAATTTCGGCCTAATGAAGAAGATGGACAAAAATTGGCTTTTAATTTTGTTTTTAATTCATTTTAATAACTAAATGACCAAAATGCCCTTACTACTAAACTTTCCAAAAATTCCATCCATGTCCAATTTTTGTCCATAGACTTAGAAATTGGTCAAATTTCTATTTAAGACCTCCTCATTAATATTCCAAAACAATTTCATACTAAAAACTCCTAGAATGCAGGTTTTACAAATTATTTGATTTAGTCCCTAATTTCAATCTAAGCACTTTAGGCATAGGATTTCATCACGAAATTTTCACACAATCATGCAATTATATCATAAAAATCAAAATAATTATAAAATAATTATCTCTATCTAGGACTTGTGGTCACGAAACCACTATTCCGATTAGGCCCTAATTCGGGATATTACAGTAACTTTGTAATCAAATTACTTACTCAGCTTGTGCAATTGGGATGCTTTTGATTTTCTTTTCTCAAGGTGACCTTTAAGTTTAGAATTAGAGACTGCTTTTGGCTTAGCACATTGTAACCTCCCTAATTCGGCCTAGACATTATGGCTAGATTGAGAAGGCTACATTAACCACAGAAATGGATTTTTGAAAACTTTAAATAAACTCATTTTAGAGAAAAATCATATTTGAACTTTGAGTTAGTTTAAAAGGGTTCATTTATTTGATAATCTATACTTAAGACTCATTTCAATATTGATAGTGTTGTTTAAGAAAAAAAATCGTTTGCTTGTCACTCTTCTTTGTAAAAACTCGATGTTAAACTAATGCAATGGAAAAGCCATTTTTCAAGTCATTTTGGAAACTTAGTTGCCTTATCGATTTGTTTTTCAAAAATGGTTCATTTCCAATGCATCGAAAATTAGGGAACAATGCCAAATTTTACTTAAGCCCGATATCATGAATTTTTCGATTATTATGCTTGAGTAATCCATGTATGCAAAAATCCTCAAAAGAAAAGTTATCAAGTCACAGACTAGAAATAATTAAAAATTACAAACCAAAACCAATAAAGACTTAATAATACTTATTAAGAATAGTCTGAGGTCCTAGGTGATTCTCTGAATGCCAAGTCTGGTCCTAGTTTCAAAGTTTACTTGAAAAGATAAACACTATTGGGGGGTGAGCTTATGAAATCTCAATATATTTAAAAAGACATAAATATTGAATATAGTGAAACATATTAGCTTTAACAAAAGAACACAAAACCATCATTGAAATTTTATATCATTATATAGTCATTATCAAATTTATGTCAAATGGTGTATGAGTATGGGTCATCATTCATTCGAGTAACAATCATATAGTCATTATCAAATTTATGTCAAATGGTGTATGAGTATGGGTCATCATTCATTCGAGTAACAATCATTAATTTTGATACCATTCAATAAAAAAATACAATACGTAGCATAAATAAATAACATTCTAATATGTCGTGCACATGATACAATGCAAAAAGGTTCCTACCCATACCATCTACTACACACCACGAGTTCCCCAAAACCCATCTGCCAAACTCCAACGAATGCGAGCAAAGCTCAATGTGGTAAAACCACTAACTAACAATAATGTAGTAAAACTGCTGAATAAAAAACAATGAGATATAATCGCCAATCCCCTCGGTACTCCAAATGCAGTGCACTGGCTACGAATAAATTCGAATTTAATAAGCTATCGGTACTCACTCCTTCGTCAACCACAAAATATCTCATCCCAATGCATATGCAATATGTCATGCAAACTCATATATAGCCATAATTCAATACTTTTCACTTTTAATTGACATGTTTAACACGTCCTCAATAATTAAATACTTTCAATAAATGGAAATAGTGTTCTAACTTTCAAACTACCATTATAGTGGTGTCTATCAATATCACTCAATTTCACATACTTTACAAATTTCATTATGCATGTATAGCAACCTTTTCAATATACATCATAGAAAATTTCTCATGCAATTATATCATACATAAACTCAATATTTCAAAAAATCATGCTATTCAAACAACCAATCTCATACCATATAACACAATTATGCATCATAATTCCAATCACATAGTCACACTGTCAAACTAGTAACTTTGCTAACACATCAATCTTTTAAGGCTCGAAACGTACCTAGTTCTGCCACTTACAAAACTAATTATTTGGCTATTAAGTCAATCCATCCAACAAGCTAATTCATCAAATATAACATGATAATTATCAATTTTAAACAATCTTATGAGTTTAGGACCCACACCTTATTTTATGCTTTTTCGCAACACACTAGTGAATCTTTCGATTTCTTTAATAAGCTTTAAATTGAACCTAACTTAAAAACCATTATAAATTCAATTAATTCACCTCTTAAATAGGCCCCAAAAAATCCACTTATAGCTTCAAACCAATAGTCAAAATTGCAACTATTTACGAATTCAAACTAGTTAGATTTCTTACATTGCTTTTATGCGAACCGAACACGCGAACATTTTTCAGCTTTACGGTTGATTTGGGGTGTTTGGGTCAGCACCTAATACATTCACATACTGGAAAACTAGTAACTAATATTGATCAAAATCCCACATTTAATCAATCCATAGCCTTTTCCCAACAACTTTGTTGAAACAACAAATTAGTTTACAATTAATCGCACTTACACTTCCCAAATTATGATATCTGAATGGCTAATTGATTAAGAACATCTTTCCCTAATTAAAATGTGATTAAAGGCTGATTAGGAGGGTTTAAGAACTCAAATTAATGCTAGGAAAAGATGGTTAAGAACCAAGAAACAAAATAGCCCCCTTTCTTGCATATAGACGCACGTACCACCACCTGTAGTGGCCAAATTCAGGGTTAATTTAAAAATGATATAAAGATCCATTAAAAATATGGAAAAATATCTTTAAAATATTTAAAATTCTGCTAAATTCTAGATCTAGAAATTTAGGTTTTTAATTGACAAGATTCATCAACAAATTGAAGAAAGAATGGATCTTACACAAGCTAGTTGAGAGAAACAACAATGACACTTTCTTGGCAATGTTTGGGATCGATCTTGGAGTTCAAGATTTTAGATTTTGGGCTGATTTTAATGAGGAAAAATACCAAAAATATGGTGGAGAAGATGTTAACAAATGTAACTCCCCAAAATTCTTTATAATTATTTTCGTATGTTATTGTTACAAATAATTGTCTGCCTCAGTGGTTATGTGTTCTGGGTGTGTGTGATTGGTCCCAAGTTTAAGCCTTAGCTTGGGAAAAATTTTGTTTTTAATTGAAGGAATCCCTATCTTTAATTAATAGGCTTATAAATAAATGTTGGTGAAATATAACAGAATGGGCCTACTGGTCTGGTGGTTAAATGGAGTGCAGATGAACAGGAGGTCTGGAGTTCGACTACTGACGCAATCATTTATTTTGACTGCTGGTGTCATGGGAGTGTTGTGGTTTGACCGAAACACTAAAGAGTTTGAGTGGAATTTGAATTTGGTGGTTGAGGGAGGGGTAGACGATTTTAGGGAGAAGATTATGGGATTTTGGTGAGGAAATTAAAGAGTGAGGAGTGAGGAGTTTGAGCACATTTAAACTGTATTTGCAAGTTCAGCTATCCCTCTCCCTCTTTCTTTTCTGACGTTACTCCCTTCCCTATGATCTTTATTTTCTTTGTTTTTTTTTTTTTTTTTGCTCTCTGCCTCCATAACCGAATTCTATCCCTCTTTCCCCCACCCATTTTCATTTTTTCCTTTGACTTTAATCTCCTGTGTTGCTATCGTATTTTCGAGTGCTTTCCCCTCTACCTACTGATTTGTTCCCTCTCCATCCTTTTCTTTTCTTTTTTAGCCAAAGTTCCCCATTGTTGCTGTCTTTCTCTCTAATTCTCTCTTGTAGTTGCTGAAACTTCAGGTGTTCCCCTTACCTTGCGTTTTCGGTCTATCCTACTCTTTGTCGAATTAGTGTTCCATTTCTATTCTACGGGCTTGCGTTTTTGGTAAGTGGTACTCGTTCTGGCTTAGATTGTTCTTGTAAATATTCTTTTAATAGGGGTTTTGACTGGAATTGCAAGAATTAATCAAGGAGCTTGTGATTATTCTTTACCAACAGTTTAAGTGAGTAGGACTTAGGCTATTCAAACAAGGTAAGTGGTTGTCGATCAAGTGCATAAGTGTTGGAATAGGAACCGTTTTAAATTTCTTTGAGGTGCGATTAATTGTGTGATTATGGTTGAACACAGGTTTCGGAGTGCTCAAGGATTGTGTACATATTTTTCGTAATTAAGTGTGTAAACATAACCCCAAAAATAGAATTCAGCAAAAAGCCAAAATAGGTGGTTGCCAACGCCACACGGGTGTGTGGCCACCCGTGTGGTAGGCCGAGTGATCAAACACGGGCGTGTGGTCGATGAGGCTGGTCATGTACAATTCATGGGCCGGGCCAAATTGGGCCGTGTGGGCCACGTGGGCATGTGGGCCTTACAAGAGTGAACCATACGAGAGTGCGAGAATATTGGGCCAGGCCGTGTGATTCACATGGCCAAGGCCATTTTGGGCCGTATGGGCCACATGAGTCTCCCGAGTCGACTGTGGACCTACTGTAGGGTCGGTAAGCTTTACCTAGATCCCTAAATGACTGTGTAACATTAGAATATGTATGACTGTATACTGAGCATAATATTTATACTGTTCTGATTATATGCATGATTCCATGAGATGGCATGTCATGATTGTATGATGCATTGCACGGGGTTGGGATAATATGATTTAAGGAAGTGTACTGTACTGGCAGTTCCGTTGCAAATCACTGATGGCTCTAAGCCTGTTATACTGGCAGCTCTGCTGCAAATACTGTTTAGTGCCGCAACCGGTGCTAATTTGTAAGTGTAAGGATGGGTGGGCGATTTATTCCCCACAGGAGTGTAGGGTTGGATAGGAGATGGTGTATATCGGTTGGTTGGGTAGGACTTGCATATTGTACACCGTATTATTGCTATTGCATACTGATTCTATAATGGCTAAGGCCCTACTGCTACTGTATACTAAGACTGTGATGGACTAAGGCCCAAACTGATACCGTTACTGTGAAGGGCTTAGGCCCAGTCTGTTACTGTTTGCATTTTGACTGTATAACTGCATGGGGGTTACACACTGAGTTTTCATAAACTCATCCCTTTTGTTTTACTATACAGGTAATCCCCAGTCATAGGCGGATCGGTGTAGTGAGGGACTCAGAGGTGGCCACACGATCGCATATATTTTTGTACTTGATTATGATTTTAAGTATTATTATTTGGGGTATTTTTATTGTAATAATGTCGTTATGGATTTTTACCTTATTTTGGGATTTTTTTATCGTTGCTTATGATTTATAATCACTAGTGGTAGGAAAACATGGATTTTCAAAAGTTACAAATGTTTTCTTTCAAAACACTCACCACTACGCAAATCGTTTTAAAAGCTTCCGCAAATTATAACGACTTGTAAATAAATGGATAACATTTTGGAAACAAATAACTTGATTAAGAGATAATATAAGATAACGAAAATTGTTTAAACGAGGAAATGGTTTATCAACGACTTAGTTTTCGAAAGCACTTTCATGTGACATCGCCAGATTCAGCCATAACGTCTAGGCCGGGTTTGGGGTGTTACAACAAATCTTAAGACAAAAAGAAAAAGAAAGATATGACAAAACTCGGTGTAGGCGACGACAACAATGGAGGAAGAAAGAAAGAAAATTAAAGATCAAGGAAGAGAGGAGAGGGACAACTAGAATGAGTAAAAATAGAATAAATGCTGATTATTTTGTGTAAAATGAACATTTACCCCTAGGCTTACAAGGGTATGGATGGCACACACATTACAAATAATGAATTTTGTAAAAAAAAAATAGTTATTTTGCATAGAAAAGGATTTGTACTTGGGACTTCAATTTAATTTTCATGCTTTTGCATTTATCGATTAACCAATAGGCTATTTCCTTATTCGAAATAATCTTGCAATATTTATTTTAAAAACAAATCATGTCACATTCTAGGGTTTGAGGCAAAATTAGCAAAATAATAAAAAAATAATGTGATAGAAGGGATTTCAACTTAAGTTTCAAGGAACATTTCACTAATACTTAACTAACAAACCAATACCTTATTTATTTTTTAAAAGCGCATAAATAATCTTAAAAATTAGAGCATGACCACTTTCTCTCGATTTCCAAACCCAATTCTACTAACCCCCAATTTTTGGGATGTTACACACATGGTGGATCTAAGATTGGAGAAGTTTTACTTTCACCCTCTTTTACAATATGATCATCATTACTCGATAATTCTTCAATTATTGACATTTTCCCTTTTTCTAAATTAAAAATAAAACAATTATCACTTAATGTAAGAAAAAAATAAATCATTTAAAATTCTTGATTATATAGATACTTACCAGATCAAATGACTTCTCTTGCATTTGTCTTATTCTCTTTGAGCTCATTATTCTTAGAGACACATAACTTTGTCAATTCTTTCTCAATTTCCATGCCCCCTTCATATAAAATCTTCTGACAAAGTTGTCTTGTTTTGTTTTTCTTAACTTTTTATAATCAAATTATAAGCAAATCGAATCATATGATTACGAAATACAACTTCAACCTCCATATTATACTATTGTGAAAATTCAACAACATTACCACCATACATGTCTTTTTTAGCATCTTTAGTCATCTTTGAGAGATATATTGATTAGAAATTTTCTTAACATTTTTTACACTAAGAATTTGTAAAGCATGAGAGCAAAGATAGCCACAAAAATCAAACTTTTTGCAAGTATAATGAATCTCCATGGTGGCTGTGTTAAAATGGAGTTAAAATGGACCATTCGAACTCTTAAACTTTTTTCATCCATCATTACTTCAAAAGTATAAGTTGTACATTTTGATCAACTTCTCTCCATATCAATAGAACACCATCAAGAAATTCTTTCTCAAAGCACTTGTATATTTCATGAGTATAAACTTTCAATGCATGAGATAAAATACCACAATTTTTAATTGCACACGTGATTGAGCCATTTCTACACTAAAAATCCTTCTCAGCTTCAAAAGAATGCCATCTTGCCACTAAATTCTCGAATTAAAAAAAAAAGCATCCAGTAAGAGAAGTAGTGGCTTTAAAAATACCATGCAAAACATTATTTGTAACCTCAACCCTTTGAGAAGATTTAATCTGAGAAGAAAATATATCGATGCTAAAAGTAGTACTCTATTTTTCACGACATTTGTACAAACCTTTCAACCATGAATGATCTTGAAGATTATGATCATTTATCATTTTTTCCCAAGTCATCTCAAATTCTATTTTGGATTCACAAACTTGCATGCACTTTTAAAACAAAGCATGGAAATTAGCATTTCCATGAAGATTACCAAGATGTGAAGGGGCATTGCTAGAAATGTGCCATAAACATAATCTGTGACATGAATCAGGAAAATAGTCTCCTATTGCTTTGCTAATTGTATGATCCTGATCAATCATTATAGTCTTTGGTGATTGACTACCCATTGATTGCAAGAAAGACTTGAACAACCATGCAAAGTAAGGAGCAGTCTCATCTAGAAAAAATGTCTACCCAAACGTTATTGTTTGTCGATGATGATTAATACCCACAAAAGGGAGCACATATTAGGTTATATCTATTGGTACGATAAGTTGTATAAAAAACCACAACATCTCCGAAACAATCATAATCAATTCTTGATCTAACATCTCTCCAAAAAAAGTTTGTCATTCAATTTTCTTGATCCACTTGAACTGTGAAAAAAATATTAGATCTTCACTTACTTTAACCTTGAAATGTTTAAGTAAACTTTGACTATCTCCGGCTTCAATCATCATCATCTTCTATTTGTTAGTGTAATTATAACAATCTCATTTTGTAAACCCAACATTTTTATTTCAACTAACTTCATTTGACATGTAAGAGTAAACATCTGTAGGACGTATACTAGCACTAACCATTGAAATAATGACATTAGCTTTAGTGACTGGAACAGATCGAGCTGACCTGAGTAGATGTCTTTTTAAAGGAGTTGCTAACTCATGATTATGCTCAGAAATAAAACGAGTGATTGTCCATTGGTCATCTTGTACTGTAAAGTGGATCATTGCCAGACATCTAGTTCTTGTTTCTAATTTTTTATGTTTTTTTGTATCATCAATATCTTCAAATTCTTTGAAACCTTGCTTGGAATAATAGAAGTCTTTAGTACGAATAATCTTTGTGCTAGAAAAATATCTATTTTTTCCTTTTCGAACACTAAAACCAAAAATTATAAGCTTCATCTTCAATATTCACCACAAGTCCCTTCAAACTAGCATTATCAATTTCTACCCTTTCTATATAAGTAAAACTTTGAAAAGCTTCCTCATCCATATCATGAAACATACCTGCATCAAATTAATCATATAATATATATAAAATTTACTCAAATCAATAACGAGCATGGATGATGTGGTAAGAAGGATTCATAAAAAATTTTCTCGTTCACCTAGATATTGTGCAAAATTAAAGAAAAAAGTAGAAAAAGAGACGAAATTAGAAAAAAAATCTCGTTCACCTCAAACTCGAAAAAGACCTTACTTTCCTTGTTCTTTCACTTTATAATCAATCAAACAAGAACTAAAATTTCAATCACATAATCCAAACACCCAATTCCTAAATAAAACAAATTCTAATTAAAAAGATAAAAGAAAATTTAAACCAATACTATCTTTTTATTTTATAACAGTATTTAAATTTTTCTTTTGTTTTTTAAGTTGGTATTAGCGTTAGTCAAATTGTTAAGTTTCTTTTAAAAATAAAAACTTAACTTACAAATTTGTACCTAAACCATATTCCATTTCCCATCTTGGTACCTAAATTTTTTTAGTCATAACTGATACCTAAACTACTTTTTTCCCCAAATTGATGTCTTGTTTAGTCAAACTGCTAAATCTAGTTTTGACAAAAAATGGCTTAACTCACAAATTAGTAATAAAGTTATACCCCTTTTTTCCCAAGTTGATACCTATGGTCATAAGTGGTCTCTAAACTATTCTTTTGTTACTCATTTTATACCAAAATATTATATCTATTACAAAAAATTTCATCCAGTACAGACTGCAACATCATATAAATTTTTAAAAAATATTTTTTTCTTTTAAATTATTTCTCTCTCTTTCTAGTTTTTCTATTTTTTTCTTCTTTTATAATGTTTAATAATACCAACAATACTCGGAATTCGCCCTCTTCATACTGAGGCACTAACTAATATTTTCCTGTCCAAATTTAAGCATGTAACAACTCATAACATGAGTATTTATTTTATCAAGTCACAATAAAATAGTAAGAAATATCTTCAAGTGATAGAAAAACAATTGCTTGAACATAAAACTAGGGACCAACTATTCTTCCAATTACAAATTATTTACAAACGTGTCATGATAACATCAAGTTTCACAAATTATTTCTAATAAAAACCTTAAAAGAACACACAATAATTACATTCATGGACTTTCAACCCCTAACCAACAAAGTGATTGTTTTAATTCAGAAACTTCGGTGCATAAAGCAGCATTAGGTGATATCAATTATGAACCACCTCTTTTTCCCTTGACTCCTCCAACAACTTCATATCCTCTATATAAGGGTCTATAATTTCAAATTACTCAAATCAATAACGAGCATGAATGATGTAGTAAGAAGGATTCACAAAAAAATTTCTCGTTCATCTAAATATTGTGCAAAATTATAAAAAGTAAAAAAAGAGACAAAATTATAAATATTTCTCGTTCACCTCAAACTTGAAAAAGACCTTACATTTTCTTCCTGTTCTTTCACTTTCTAATCAACCAAACAGAAACTAAAGTTTCGATCACATGATCCGAACACATAATTCCTAAATAAAACAAATTCCAAGTAAAAAGACAAAATAAAATTTAAACCTGTATTGATCTAGGCATAAATCAAAACTTAAAAAACAAAACAAACAAGATGTTATCTGGCTATGTAGGCTTTCTGGGTATTTTTGTTGTTGTTGAGTACTTAAAAAATTTAGGGAAAGTGATGCAAAAAAAAATTATTGATTTCAGTGAGAAAATGCCACTAGTAAAGTTAATAGTAGCATCTCCCCATTTTCTTTCAACAATTAATTTTGTTTTGGAGTTTTCACTTTTGAATGCTTTCAGAATGTAAAAAAAATGACAGTTTTTTTCTTTTTCCTATTGAAAAATTGAATGTTAGATTTCTCTCTGGCTTTAGTGATAATTAACAAAAAACAACAATTACAAAATCTAAAATTTAGACAAATCAATACCAACATATGGTTCCAGTAAAAAAAAAAACCCACCCCCAAGCTCTCAAGTACAACAACAAAAGGGAAAGGAAAAAAAACCATTATTCTCCCTTTCTCTGTTCATTGTCATCCACTAGTCTTATTGTTCACTTATCTTTTAATCTCTCTTTTATCAAATGGCAAAAACCTAGAATGATAATCAACCCGCTATATAAAATGCAAAACCCCCATTGACATAGAGAAAATATTTGAGATGCAAGAAGCTAGTCACTCCCCACTGCATATATATTGATAGAAATTTCTGAAGGGTTACTCTTCACAATTTTACTTCAATTTTGCTTCTTCTTTTTTCCAATAAATAAATAAAAATTGTTATGAACGAAAATAGGAACAAACTAGATTTTATAATCCCTCTATTTTTTTGCTCAGCCTGTAATCATTCCATTGTTGATGTTGAGAAAGAATTAAGCCCTAAATCCTTTTTTCTGAACAGTGAGGAGACGATGAAGATAGAAAAAATCGGGAAAATTACCAAAATCCTAAATCTTTTTCTTCTAATAGTGAAGACACAATGAGAGAAAAGCAAAAATCAGGAAAAAGAATCCTCAAGAAATTAAATCTGATGGAAAAAAAAACTAGGAAAAATTGAAACTGACGTGACAAACAAACCTTGACTTGGAAATTTTTTAATCTTTTAATTTTGAGTTGGAAAAAGTTGTTGATGTGAAATAAAATTATTGTGTAGGACCACATATGAGATGGTGAGAATGGTCCATGAAATAATTTATCCCTATTAATATCTAAATATCTCAACAATTATCATATATCAAGTGTATTTAAATCTTATTTACTTAGAAATTATCTCACCAAAAATAATTGATCAATATACTTTATTTTTTAAAATAAAATTATCCCAACAATTAATTTTTTAACTGGATAAAATGAATAAATTTGATAAGTTTATAAATTTAAAAAGATAAATATTGATTTAAATTTTGATGTAAAGTTTGTATCAATTATAAATACTTAGCATACTCTCGTTCACAATATTTTAACTAGGCAAAATTTTTATTGTACGTAATTTATCAAAAAGACATGAAAAAAAATGTTTTTCAACTTTTCAAAACACAAAATGGAAAGTTCTGGAATTTTTTTAGGTTCATTTGATATTCGAGATTTAAAGTGATATTCTCTATATTTGAACAATTAAGTTACATGGAATGATAAGAGGTCATGATTGAAGTTGTACGACTATCCAACTGTTGGCGGTGAAGATTCAACCAAATAAAGATCTTAGAGCGCATTTTTGACTATTTTGCGGATTTATTCTCAAATATAGACCAAAAAAATTGAAATGGAAAAAAGAAAATGAGTCTAGCGATATTATTCGAAGCTGGAGGTGTTAATCGAAATGGGAACTCGGACAAGTGGAAGCTTCAATGTGACTAAGAATAATTGTAAAGTAATTTAATAAGAGTTTAAATTTATTTTATTGAAAGGAAAAAGAAATATTAAAAGGGGGACGTGCTGGAAAATCCGATTATGAAAACAATTTATTATTATAACAAAAGTTTAAATATTTTTAAAACTGAGTTAATTTATGATATTTATAGTAATAAACATTCTACTAAAAGTATATGTGTTTTGTGTGAGACAAATTTCAAGTGTTCTCGACTTTCAATCAAACGACCTTCTCCACTATTCTCGTACCTCAAATTGTGTTGTGGGCTCGAACAATAAGAACCAAACACAACCAAAAACGATTTATTACTTTCAGTAAGAAGTAATTCTGTCAATAGAAACAATAAAAATTATTATTCCCAAAAAATAGAATTTATTCTAAGAAAATAAATTCCCACTACTTTCTAGCAGAATAAACTTATGTGTTAATATCTTTACCAATGCCATCTATTTATAGGGAACGATAGGAGAATCCTGGTTGAATAAGTATAACACAAATAATATTTATTTAATAGAAAAACAATCTTTTGGTCTAACTAGAAGAAGGGGCGGCACATCCTAGATAAACACTATTGTAGTCACCCTTCACATGTAAAATGAGGAGAATTAAGCCTCTCATGTATTGAGTCCATATGTTATTTCTGAACTTTTGACTTAGCACTATATAATTTTATCTAGCATAATATATGTTTTATATTCCCAAAATAAATAAATAATAATTACTTAAAATAATTGTATTAACTAAATTAATTTCTCAATTAAATAATTTTCTCAACCTATTTCTAATTTCGTTAAAGTTATGACAACTTTACCATAAAATAATTTATAAGGAAATATATTTAATTTCCTTATTCAATAGATTCATAAAAACTAATTAATTTCATTTCATTTTGAACTTCAGTTATTTAATTATAATTAATTAAATAATAATATGAAAACCTTAAATTAATTCTCAAGTAGTTTTCATACTTAGTGAGAAAACATATTCATTGGTAAATATAGCTCATTTCTCTAACTCTATCATTTCTAAAACACATTCATTGGTAAAATGTAGCTCATTTCTGTAACTCCATCATTTCTATTCATTTGGTTCTACATGCAATTCATTTTTGATTTCAACGAGCTAGTATAGGGATTAATTGAACATATGTAATTATGACTCAAATAATTTATAATTAAGTTCTTGTTTTTCACCTATTAATTATAAACTTATTTAGTTAATAAGTCATTCCATTATAATATCATGATTGAGTTCCTTCTCATTATATAACATTACGAAAGATACTCAATAAGTGCTCGTCCAATGACCTTGTCATGAGTGTGTTACCCTCATAGGATATCCTTAATATCTTTGGGATAAATATGTTCTCCCAATAGGATCTTATTTTATCTCACGGTAACCATTGCATTTTTCTTCATGAAAAGTCAATTACTATCAAATAGTAATAAAGTGATTTATTAAAAAGACAAACAATCTATGACCACGATTACTTTTTATCTATCATGTAATTCCAATGAGAGGATATCATTTACCTATTAGTTGGGCTATGAATTCCACAATAGCAAATGATGTTACATACTACAAAAGTCGTATACCCAACACACCAACTTTCAGTTTCTTATTTATTTGAACTCAAGTTTTTACTTACATTAAAGTATATGAGTCATACATACATAGCCCATCATCCACTCAAGATTAAGGTATGCCACACTATGAACATCACAAGTGAAAAAAATCCATAAACAAATCTAAGATCTATTCTTTTTGGGTCTTGTCTGATATATTGTCAGTCTATTCATTCACATTTATGTCTTTATCTTTTGGGAGTCATATGCTCCGGTGCTTAAGACAAAGCTTCTCCCCCATTAGACTTGAGAAATGAAATATTATTCTTTCAATCGGTTTGCTAATTTCTGATTAGACTAAGGATATATTTTAGTTCATCTACTAATATAAGTAGTCTTTCCATATTACGATCTTATCATGTAATACCGCTTAGTATTGGTTAAACGTTAGATAACCAATAAGCTAATATGTGCTTCCAATTTTTATTTTTTTTGCACGCAAAAGCATTGAAAACAATATACAAATGATATTAATGAAATTAATGAAAATTTTATTAAACCAAAATTTGTTCGAAAAATACAAGTATAATTAGATGAAAATATTACACTAAGGGCATCGGAACCTAACAAGACATTTGACCTGATGCCAAATGAAGTAGTAATTCTAGTCTATTTCCACACTAAAGGAGCTTATTTTCTAGCTATTATAGTATTTATTATTGCATTTTTTTTGTTTTAGTAGTTTAGTAGTAAAAGTTAATAAAATAAATGTTTTTACACAATTTTTTGAATGCTAGTACCTATTAGGCTGACACAGGCCTTAGGTAGTTCTAACGCGTTAATTTGAGTGCGAAGGATGATGAATTATAGGCCCAATGGACGTAGGAATATGGGACGAGTGATGTGCAAGCTTTTTGAGTCGCTAAAGCATGACAAGAACCCAAGATTGCATAAAATGAGTGTCGTGTTGCGCCATACACAAGCTATGGCGCGACATAGGGCCGACGTGAAGCCCAAGCATTCTGAGGTTATTTTCATCCTCACAATTAACTTTATACGAAGACTTAGCACATACCAATGACCTAATTTAGGCTGGAAACACTCCTATAAATAAAACCTTATGGGTTTGATGTAACTAAGTCATCTTAGACGCATCCAAAAACCCTTGTAGTTTAAGAATATAATTTAGATTAAGTTTTCTTTTCTTTACTTAAAAACTCTTTGTTCATTCCTCTTGGAATAAATTTTGATCCAAGAGTTCTTTTATTCAATTGAAGTGTTTCAATTTCTTTTCCTTTGCAAATGAAGATTCATGTTATCCTAATAGAGAGATTTCCTACTCCGCGCTTCAACAGACATCGACAATATTATTTCTACATCACTTTTCTCTTTAGATTTAATCATGTTTATTTACATTTTTATTTCAATTAAGATTAAGATTGTGAATATCATGAGTGACTAAATCCCTTAAGGGAGATTAACGAGTGGATAGGGGCATGATTAATAAAGGATTTAGGGTTTTTCGATAGGATTAGTTGGTATAGATTACGTGTTCTTAAACCCTAGGCTTGACAACCCTATGAAGTAAATAAGGTTAAACGAGGTCAGGAGATAAGTTTGCCGAGTAAATTGTAAATTGTAATCTTACGAAGGATTATGCCCATGCATGTGATGTTAAAGACAAATGAGGAACTATTACAATTCAAACAGAGTCTCATCGAAATGCTTGGTCAAGTATGGGATAGATTCAAGATAATTGTACGAAAGGCTTTAGGGGGTGAAATTAGTACAATCATTAAATTACGAAACTTTTATATAGGTTTAGATCAGGAGAGCAAAGAACAATTTGACATAATGGTTGGAGGAAGTGTTTGGTAAAAAAAATCACTCAGGAAATTGTCATGCTCCTTGAAATAGTGAGCAGTAATGATTATACTTGGAGAAAAATAAGAGAAATAGAATTAACAGAAGCAGTAATGGGAATCAATGAGGTGAAATAAGATAACGAGGAAGGCATGGAAGGGCAATTGAGCGCAGATGAAGATTGCACTTCAGATGTTCAAGAAATCCTAGAAGATAAATTTTCTGAAAAACTATTCGAAAAGCAGTTGGAACACATTCATCAGCTGGTGTAGAAAAGACAATATAAAAAACCTTTGCGTCAATCAGAGAACTTTCCAACAAAGATGACTCTGTCAATTGTCAAACAACCTATGTTGGAATTAAAACCCTTTCCTACACACTTGAAATATAAGTATAAACTTTCAATGCATGAGATAAAATACCACAATTTTTAATTGCACATGTGATTGAGCCATTTCTACACTAAAAATCCTTCTCAGCTTTAAAAGAATGCCATCTTGCCACTAAATTCTCGAATTAAAAAAAAAGCATTCAGTAAGAGAAGTAGTGGCTTTAAAAATACCATGCAAAACATTATTTGTAACCTCAACCCTTTGAGAAGATTTAATCTGAGAAGAAAATATATCGATGCTAAAAGTAGTACTTTATTTTTCACGACATTTGTACAAACCTTTCAACCATGAATAATCTTGAAGATTATGATCATTTATCATTTTTTCCCAAGTCATCTCAAATTCTATTTTGGATTCACAACCTTGCATGCACTTTTAAAACAAAGCATGGAAATTAGCATTTCCATGAAGATTACCAAGATGTGAAGGGGCATTGCTAGAAATGTGCCATAAACATAATCTGTGACATGAATCAGGAAAATATTCTCCTATTGCTTTGCTAATTGTATGATCCTAATCAATCATTATAGTCTTTGGTGATTGACTACCCATTAATTGCAAGAAAGACTTAAACAACCATGCAAAGTAAGTAGCAGTCTCATCTAGAAAAAATGTCCACCCAAACATTATTGTTTGTCGATGATGATTAATACCCACAAAAGGGAGCACATATTAGGTTATATCTATTGGTACGATAAGTTGTATAAAAAACCACAACATCTCCGAAGCAATCATAATCAATTCTTGATCTAACATCTCTCCAAAAAAAGTTTGTCATTCGATTTTCTTGATCCACTTGAACTGTGTAAAAAATATTAGATCTTCACTTACTTTAACCTTGAAATGTTTAAGTAAACTTTGACTATCTCCGGCTTCAATCATCATCATCTTCTGTTTGTTAGTGTAATTATAACAATCTCATTTTGTAAACCCAACATTTTTATTTCCACTAACTTCATTTGACATGTAAGAGTAAACATCTGTAGGACGTATACTAGTACTAATCATTGAAATAATGACATTAGCTTTAGTGACTGGAACAGATCGAGCTGACCTGAGTAGATGTCTTTTTGAAGGAGTTGCTAACTCATGATTATGCTCAGAAATAAAACGAGTGATTGTCCATTGGTCATCTTGTACTGTAAAGTGGATCATTGCCAGACATCTAGTTCTTGTTTCTAATTTTTTATGTTTTTTTGTATCAGCAATATCTTCAAATTCTTTGAAACCTTGCTTGGAATAATAGAAGTCTTTAGTACGAATAATCTTTGTGCTAGAAAAATATCTATTTTTTCCTTTTCGAACACTAAAACCAAAAATTATAAGCTTCATCTTCACTATTCACGACAAGTCCCTTCAAACTAGCATTATCAATTTCTACCCTTTCTATATAAGTAAAACTTTGAAAAGCTTCCTCATCCATATCATGAAACATACCTGCATCAAATTAATCATATAATATATATAAAATTTCCTCAAATCAATAACGAGCATGGATGATGTGGTAAGAAGGATTCATAAAAAATTTTCTCGTTCACCTAGATATTATGCAAAATTAAAGAAAAAAGTAGAAAAAGAGACGAAATTAGAAAAAAAATCTCGTTCACCTCAAACTCCAAAAAGACCTTACTTTCCTTGTTCTTTCACTTTATAATCAATCAAACAAAAACTAAAATTTCAATCACATAATCCAAACACCCAATTCCTAAATAAAACAAATTCTAATTAAAAAGATAAAAGAAAATTTAAACCAATACTATCTTTTTATTTTATAACAGTATTTAAATTTTTCTTTTTTTTTTTAAGTTGGTATTAGCGTTAGTCAAATTGTTAAATTTCTTTTAAAAATAAAAACTTAACTTACAAATTTGTAACTAAACCATACTCCATTTCCCATCTTGGTACCTAAATTTTTTTAGTCATAACTGATACCTAAACTACTTTTTTTCCCAAATTGATGTCCTGTTTAGTCAAACTGCTAAATCTAGTTTTGAAAAAAAAATGGCTTAACTCACAAATTAGTAATAAAGTTACACCCCTTTTTTCCCAAGTTGATACCTATGGTCATAAGTGGTCTCTAAACTATTCTTTTGTTACTCATTTTATACCAAAATGTTATATCTATTACAAAAAATTGAAGTGTTTCAATTTCTTTTCCTTTGCAAATGAAGATTCATGTTATCCTAATCGAGAGATTTCCTACTCCGCGCTTCAACAGACATCGACAATATTATTTTTACATCACTTTTCTCTTTAGATTTAATCATGTTTATTTACATTTTTATTTCAATTAAGATTAAGATTATGAATATCATGAGTAACTAAATCCCTTAAGGGAGATTAACGAGTGGATAGGGGCATGATTAATAAAGGATTTAGGGTTTTTCGATAGGATTAGTTGGTATAGATTACGTGTTCTTAAACCCTAGGCTTGACAACCCTAGGAAGTAAACAAGGTTAAACGAGGTCAGGGGATAAGTTTGCCGAGTAAATTGTAAATTGTAATCTTACGAAGGATTATGCCATGCATGTGATGTTAAAGACAAATGAGGAACTATTACAATTCAAACAGAGTCTCATCGAAATGCTTGGTCAAGTATGGGATAGATTCAAGATAATTGTACGAAAGGCTTTAGGGGGTGAAATTAGTACAATCATTAAATTGCGAAACTTTTATACAGGTTTAGATCAGGAGAGCAAAGAACAATTTGACATAATGGTTGGAGGAAGTGTTTGGTAAAAAAAATCACTCAGGAAATTGTCATGCTCCTTGAAATAGTGAGCAGTAATGATTATACTTGGAGAAAAATAAGAGAAATAGAATTAATGAATGCGATGGGGAATCAATAAGGTGAAATAAGATAACGAGGAAGGCATGGAAGGGAAATTGAGCGCAGATGAAGATTGCACTTCAGATGTTCAAGAAATCCTAGAAGATAAATTTTCTAAAAAACTATTCGAAAAGCAGTTGGAACACATTCATCAGCTGGTGTAGAAAAGACAATATAAAAAACCTTTGCGTCAATCAGAGAACTTTCCAACAAAGATGACTCCGTCAATTGTCAAACAGCCTATGTTGGAATTAAAACCCTTTCCTGCACACTTGAAATATAAGTATTTGGGTGTCAACAACACTTTACCAGTAGTCATTGCAACAGGTTTATCAGTGGACTAAAAGCTCATAAAAAAGATATTGGTTGGACCATTGCTGATATTAAAGGAATCAATCCAGTTTTATGTCAGCATAAAACAAGATTGGATGATGGAAAGAAACCAGTAGTCGACACTCAGTGACGTCTCAATCTAGCAATAAAGGAGGTGGTTAAGAAGGAGCAGATAAACTGGTTGGATGTAGGAATTGTCTACCCTATCTCTGATAGTGAATGGGTGAGCCCAACATAGTTGATTCCAAAAAAAAGAGGAATGTCAGTGGTGACAAATGAGAAGAATGAGTTGATTCCCAGTCGGACAGTTGCAGGGTGAAAGGTTTTGTATCGACTACGGGAAAATGAATGACGCAACTAAAAATAATCACTTTTCGCTGCCATTTATAGACTAAATGCTCGACCGGTTGGCAGGCAAGGAATATTATTGTTTCCTTGATGAATATTCAGGATATCATCAAATCCCTATCCATCAGGATTATCAGGAATAGGCTATGTTCATATGTCATTTTGGAAAGTATGCTTTTCGAATGATGTCGTTTGGACTATACAACGCTCCAACTACATTCATGTGATGTATGATTGCAATCTTTTCCGACTTGTTAAAAAAAGGATTAGACATATTCATGGATGATTTTTCTGCTAATCTTTCCTATTTCACTCTATTTTTACAAAATTCCACCATAATATATCTACTTATCCTTCAATATGTATGGTCAGACGTCTACAGTTGTGTAGTTCAAGACCAAAGAAAAAGGGAAATACAAATTAACATGTTTGGCTTGGATTTTGCATGAAGATTCATCAAGAAGTATTTTCTGGCTCAAATATAGGTAATAAGGATAAATAAATGGGGTTAGTTTTTTGGCTCTGGGTATATACCAAACAATGCCTTAGGTCATCCCTATGTATTTCAATATTCACAAATTTAATCAACTAAATAGTCACAAATTCAACAATTTATCATACTAGCATGCTCGTTTCCCTATATTTCCTATATCATATGGTACATTTAATTGCTTAATGCTTATTTACGATGTAATATATAGAATTTAGTAGTCTAATAATTGATAAACGCCAAATTATACATATTGTTACCCCGAGTACTTAGCATATTTATGGATATTTATTATTAGATTTGTGGATTTTGGTGCTCTTAATCTGATTATTTCATGTTTTGTACTCAGGAGAGCACCAAGAGTCAAAAGGAGCCAAAAACGAGCTTAAAAGAGACAAAAAAGACCAAATCAAGAAGATCACACGGCCTAAGCCTTACCACACGGGCTGCTCACACGCCCGTGTCTGTCGAGGGTGTCGTCCAAGGATTTCACGATTCACACGGCCTGGCCATTGACTCACACAGCCGTGTGAAATTTAGCGGAACGAACACGGCCTGGCAAACACATCACACGGCCGTGGCACATGGGCGTGTCCCTTTTTCAAAGAGTTGTATTTTACATGGAAAAAGGATACTTAGGGGAGAAGAAAGCTAATCCAAAGCCTATAAAAACACCCTAAGTATGACCTACTAAGGGGGACTTTTCCGGCGTTTTTAGAACTTTTCTGGAACGCAGAACCACATGCCAGAAATTACTTGAAGGAAGCTAGACGATCCATCCCAAAAGCCGGAGCTATTCCAAGACTGAAGATCTCTCTCAGTATTCCTTTAGCGATTTTAGAGTTTTCTTTATGTTTTGTTATTTTCATACTTTTGAGATGTACTCTTATTTCATTATGAACTAAACCCCTTAGATACCTAAGGGGGATGAAACGTATGATAGATCTTGTTATTATTATTTGAACTATATGATAAATACTTGATTTTTTCTTAATTATGTGTTTCTAATGCTTGAGTTAATATTCCGGGTATTGACTCATGGTTTAATGTGCTTATGCAGAGGAGGAATAGACCTTGCCTAAGAGTAGATTTGGCAAAATTAAACGGAGTTGATCGAACGCCTAGAGATAGGGTTACAAGGTTTTGCCAGATTAGGGTGAAACCTAATATGGGAGTCCATAGATCGATTTACTGCTTCCCTAGGGGTTTTAATTAGAAAGATATTTCAATTAATTCAACTGAGGGTTAGGCGTTATTAGTCTTGAAAGAGATAATAATGTAAGTTAGGGAGTCTCACGGATCAAGTCAAGTGAATAAATCGTTTGGTTCAGAGTCATATAACAAGTGAAATCTAGGTGGATTCCTTCTTGGGTGTCGTCTTTATCAATTGCTTTTCTTCAAGTCTTTTCCAAATCTTCTCTTCGCTTTAATTAAATTAGTTAATTAGTTTAGATAATTAGTTTAATAAACAAACCCTTTTTATTCCTAGGCTAGATAATAAAAAGATAGTTATTACTAGTACTTTTGGTTTCCTTGGGTACGATATCCTGGTCTTGCCATTACTATACTATTGTTCGATAGGTGCGCTTGCCTTTTTCATTTTGATAATAGTTAGTCTAGGTTTGATCTTCATTGTAAATATTTATTAATTGTTACAAATCACGCGATCAAGTTTTTGGCGCCGTTGCCGGGGAAACTGAAATATTAGGAACACTTAATTTTTATTACTTTAGCCATTTATTTTTCTTGCAATTTAACTTTATTTCTATTTTTATTTTACTAACTTTCTTCTTCTTTCTCCTGGCAGGTTCTTGTAGTGTATGACTGGAAGAAACCTGTCAGGATCGTTGCTTTTTGACGAGGAAATTGATCGTACAGCTCATAGAAACAGACGAGAAATCAGGCGCAGCTTAAGATACACAGAGGAAGAGCAAGAGGATGATATCTCAACTACTACTGAAGAGATGGCTAAAAATCAAGACAATCCGCTACCGCCAGCCATACCCGCTGAATTAGCAAATCAGAATCCTACTCCTCGTACTATGTATGATTATGCTAAACCTAATTTTACAGGAACTGAGTCAAGTATAGTTAGACCTGCTATTGCTGCTAACAATTTTGAACTAAACCCTAACACGATTCAGATGATACAGGAATTTGTTCAGTTTGATGGTTTGCAGGATGAGAACCCCAACACGTACTTGGCAAATTTCCTAGAATTGTGTGACACTTTCAAAATTAACGGCGTTTCTGATGATGCCATTCGCCTTCGGTTATTCCCTTTTTCACTGAGAAATAAAGCTAAACAGTGGTTGAACTCACTACCAATAGGATCCATTACCACTTGGGAGCAAATGACCGAAAAATTTCTATTAAAATATTTTCCACTGGCAAAAATAGCTAAGTTGCGTAATGATATTTCTTCTTTTGTGCAGATGGATTTAGAGACACTTTACGATGCATGGGAGAAATTTAAGGAACTTTTGCAAAGGTGCCCTCACCATGGGTTACCTCTATGGCTGCAAGTTCAAACGTTCTACAATGGTGTGAATCCCTCGACAAGACAAATGATTGACGCAGCTGCTGGCGGAACCATCAACAATAAAACACCGGAAGATGCCTATGAATTTATAGCGGAGATGTCATTGAATAACTATCGGTGGTAAGTTATGAGGACAAAGCCAACAAAAACAGCCGGTGTTTATAACATCGATTCGGTCACCATGCTCTCTAATCAGGTAGAACTTCTAAATAAGAAAATTGATGGTTTACTTGGTTCTACGCAGGTACATCCAGCGATGAGGTGCGATTCAAGTGGAGGAGGTGTGCCTACAGAATACCCACCATTCAACCTTACAACCGAATAGGAACAAGTCAACTATATGGGTAATAATAATTTTAGATCTCAAAATAACCCATATACTAATACTTATAATGCAGGTTGGAAGAACCACCCAAATTTCTCTTGGGGTGGTCAACAGAATCAAAGGCCACAGAATCCTCAGAATTTTCAACAGCCACCGTATCAACAAGAAAAGAAGCTGAACCTTGAGGATATGTTATCCAAATTCATCTCGGTGTCAGAAACTCGTTTCCAGAATACTGAGACAGCACTCAAAAATCAAGAAGCATCAATTTCAAGGACTCAAAACTTAGATAGGCCAACTATCCAAATTAATTTCTGAACGACCACAAGGTAGTCTACCAAGTAATACTGAACCAAACCCAAGGGAACAACTCAATGCAATTGATATTCAAGAAGGATGTGATGAGACTGAGCAAGAACCAAGGCAAGAAAATGTGGAAAGCAAAGGTGATGGTGAGATAAGTTATAATAAAACGGTAAGCACAAATTATAAATCTCGTGTGCCATATCCTAAAGCAATGACGAAAGACAGAACAGAAGAACAATTCGGTAAGTTTGTCAAACACTTAAAGAAATTACATATTAACTTACCTTTTATTGAAGTTCTTTCGTAGATGCCCAACTCAGCACAATTCTTAAAGGAACTTTTGACCAATAAAAGAAAATTAGACGCTACATCACATGTGGAACTCAATGCAGTCTACTCAACTATTCTAAAGAATAAGCTACCTAACAAATTGAAAGATCTAGGGAGTTTTACAATTCCTTGCTTAATTCGTAGTTTATCTGTGAATAATGCTTTAGCTGATTTAGGGGCAAGTATAAATGTTATGCCTTATAAAATGTTTAAACGACTAGGTCTCGATAAACCCAAATAGACTAGGATGAGCATACAATTGGCTGACAAAACAGTTAGATTTCCTAAGGGTATTATTGAAGATGTTCTCGTTAAAATTGATAAGTTTATTTACCCAGTAGACTTTGTTGTCCTAGATATGGATGAGGATAACGAGGTACCTTTAATTTTAGGACGACCCTTTTTAGTAACTGCCAGAACAATTATTAATGTCGGCACAAGAGAGCTAACACTTCGTGCAAGTGACGACGCAGTAACACTTCAAGGACGCGACTCAGTCAAATCCTCTAAGACTCAGGAAGATGTTATAAACCTGTCGATGATAAAACTAGTATTCAATCGTTTTTGTAGGAACCTCCTCGAACCAAGACAACAGAGACAGTGCGCTACTATCATGAAGAAAACAAAGACGTCCATGAAGAACGAAGGCTACGGATAGAGGAGGTAGACGAATGGCGAGAACACAAACCGAGAACACATGATAAACTAAAACTTCACCAAAACAAGCCCGATACCTCCCCTAATCAACTTAAGGTAGGCGATAAAGTCTTACTAGATGCCACAGATCCCCACATTGTCACTACCACCAAATGAGGAGATCCCTCTTACGGTACTTAGTATTTTCCCATTCGGTACGGTTGAGGTGAGTCATCTCAAATTTGGCACTTTTAAGGTAAACGACACCCGATTAAAACCTTATTTTAAGATTGACAGCAGGAACGAGGAGTATGAACTCCTCAAACCACCATGATAAATCAACAGAGAGGTAAGTCAAGTTTAGACTATAAATAAGCGCTTCTCGGGAGGCACCCGAGCACTAACATGTTTTGATTTCTTTAAATTTAACTTCTCACACTTTGATTCAATTAATTTAGTCTTTGAATTACAAAGTTTTTCAGAACACACGGCCACCCACACGGGCGTGCCTAAAGCCGTGGCAAAACAGGGGAAGCGACACGGCCATGCGATACGGCCGTGTGGAAACAAGGCAAAGATTTCCCCAAAACACGGGATGCGATAAATCCCCACGATCGTACGACATGGCCGTGGGTGAGGTTAATAGATGAACACAGGCGTGGGAATGGAAAAACACGGGCGTGCCAGGGGCAAGGCTCGATTCTGTTTCTCTAACACGGACGTGCAACACGCCCATGCCATTAAACAGTGGACAACAATACACAGGCGTGGTACTATATACACAGGTGTGGGAGAAGCGAACGAAGCTAAGCACGACCGTGCGATATGGCCGTGTACCACACACGCCCAAGACACACGGGCGTGGGATAGTAGCCGGGCACGACCCAAATTGAAAATTTTGAAAAACATGGGCTTACTCTCAGAGTACATGGGTGTGTCCCTAGGTCGTGTGACCTTCCCCTATATAAGCAAACCACTGTTCATCTTCTTCCTCTTTTCAAAACCCTAGCTGAAATCTCCCCTCCCCTACTCCTTAATCTCTATTCCGGCCACCATTTCCCCAGATTCTTACTTACCCAACCCTCAAACCACCCTAAAAATCCATTCCCCTTGTATTATCCCCACTTTCTCCTTTCTTTCCCATTTAATTTTCCTCCACACTGCTGTATTCCCGTGCCACACACCCGTGCTTGCTACCAACACACCCGTGCGCCTCCTACAGTAGCTTTCGGTTCACTTTCTCAACTTTGTTTTTCCAATTTGTGTTGCTATATTAGTACTTGTTCTAATTCAAGTTAGGAATTTTCTCTAGTTTTTTCTATATTTAAATTGTTTAAACTACTAAATAGCATATACTAGTTTTAGGATTCTTGCTTAACCAATGATGCATCTTCGATTTCAGTAAATGTTTCTGACTAACCATATATGTTTTCACCTCTCGCTTGATATCATTTAATGTTAACATATCTTGGACCTACTATATCACTATTTATACATTTTCAGGTCTATTATGTCATCATCGAGAGGCAAGAAGGCCGCGGTCCCTCCCTCAAAGAGACGTAGGGCACCGGGTTCTTCCTCGGTACGTGCTACAGCTGAAGTTCGGCACCCACTGCTCAAGTTTCTGCAGGCTTCGCAGGAGGAGCTATTTCGGATACTACGCGCGCGACCCCTCACTACAGGTCACTGCATTGACTGAGCCGCCGTAGAGCAAGTCTAGCTAGCTGGTGCCATCCGTGCCCTCCTGTCCACAAACTCATGGGAACGGTTCTTTGCTATTATCAAGCCCACTTATTTAGAGCTAACTTTAGAATTATGCTCTACTTTTCAATTACAGGTGGTGATGACGAACAATGACCACCCAGGCACCATTCACTTCCGATTAAATGGTCTAGTTCGTGCGATGAGTGTCCCAGAGTTTGGAGTCACTTTGGGACTTTACACCGATGAATTTATTGAGGAGGAGGACATGAATGCACTACCACGCAATATCCACATTTCTCCATCCTTATGCTGGATGGCTTTGGCACCACTCTCTTCCATATACAACCCCAGCCGCTCGAAGGCCTCAACTCTCGCCCCTTTCCTACGCTACCTCCATGCCATATTGGCACACACCTTGACTAGAAGAAGAGAGAGCACTGGCGTGGTCAATACACATGATACCTACTATTTATGGTGCATGGCGAATGCACACGTGACTGACTTGGCATACTTCATCGCCTTCACCATTCGCCATCAGACCGAGCGGCAGAGGAAGAGAGTGATCTCTATCGGCCCTACATGACGCGCCTCGCCAGACACTTTGGCCTCCTCAACACAGTGGCTCAGTCATCGGTGCTAACACTGATAGGTTAGATGTCCCCACAGGGCATCACGACTATGTTACGCATGTGGATGATCGAGCACCGACGCGGGACCGATTCTCCTGAGTACCGTTTTTCTCATGCCATTGACGAGGAGGATCTTGAGAACATTCCTGATGATGTCCCCCCACAGCACGAGGAGCCTTCGACCACATCACCTAGGGAACGACCAGTTCATGCGGCTGCTTCATTGGCACACCTTTCCGACCGACTCGCTCAATTTGAGCAGTATTGCACTACACAGTTCGAGATGATCCACGAGTAAGATCGGCGACGCGATAGACAGATGAACGACATGCAGGCCATGATGCAGCAGCTGTGCCAACACTTTCATATCGCCACTCTAGCACCACCACCTGAGGCCCCACTGACGAGGATCATTGAATCCTCCTATCTTTTTATTTTTATCTTTCTTTTTAATTTTATTCTTCATTTTTAATTTCATTTCAATTTTATTATTTCTTATAAAATACATATCTATATTAGTAAATTTTACTTGCTTCATCTTTTTTTTCTGGTATTTCTAACAAGTAATCCCACTACACTCTCTTCCACACCAACTCTTAATAAGCTCTTCATGATTCTACAGATTTCCAAGCAAGCTGCTAGGAATATTTTACGGAATGAGGAAACAAACAGGGAACAATACAAAACGAATGCCATGTTCAACGACCCAATTTTTTCATCTAGCTAAGAACAATGGTAGCTACTACATTCCCCAAACACTACAGCCTCAGAATCAAGCTCCGCATCCATATAACAGGGAGTTTCACCTCCTTCCCTCTTATGATTTTCTTTATTTTGAATAGTCTATCTTTGTACATTGAGGGCAATGTACATCTTAAGTGTGGGGGGTGAACATAAACATGAAACCTAACTTTTTGCATTATTCTCAAATCCCTGAATGTGGTCTTGTGCTTAAGTGATTTTTTCATAATATTGATAGAATAAATTCTGATTAATCTATAATTATTGTTGATATGTCATGAATTAGACTAAGGGGATTATGCATGAGTATTTGATTGTAAGACCTTAAAGAATCAAGCATGATAAGTTGATATTTTGAGAACAAAAATTTTTTAGATTTTTTTCCGAATTGAGGTATTATCTTGAAATCTTAAGTTTACAGGAATGGCATCAAAACCTAAATTTTTGGTGAGATTTTTTTGAACCTTTTTGAGCATGTAGCTTTTTTTCTTACTCACTTCTTTTGTGGTTTGAGTGTGTCAACATTGAACTGTTATTCTAGAACTTGCTTCGATTATAGATGTCGAGTTCTCACGTATGATTTGATATACTAAGATGATAAAGGCACTTAAGATTTAACCCACTTACTCCATAAAAAGCCTTTCCACATAATTAAACCCTTAGTAAACCCCCTTTGAGCCTACTAACCCTTTTTCTTTATTGATTAACCCTCATCATTAACCCATTAACCCATTATTATTGAAATCGCCTTACTTAATTTGACCCTTTTTATCGAGATTGAATTTAACATTGCTACCTCACTATGATCACCAATTTTTGTTACTAAATCATGGAGTATAACTACTATATTGTATTAACTTGATTTGTTTTAAAAAAAAAAACTAACCTCAGTATTATTATTGTAATTCTTAGCAAGCTAAAGTTGTCGTGAAAAAGAGAGCTCATGTAATATAGTTCTAGATATTTGTTGTCATTCAGTAATTAAGTTTTTGATAGTGGGGTGATATGTTGAAATCATCTCAATTCTAACCTTTGTCTCTTCAGCTTGTATCCATACCCGTAACCTAAACCCCGTTATAACTATGCAAAGACCTTTTGATTTGTGTATCATATCATTTTCAAGTGGTGGATATTTGATTTTCATGCAAGCCTATAGTGATAACATCTCATGTTAGACAATCGAGTGCCTAATTTTGAACCTTAAACACTTTGAGTGATTTGAGTGAATCCTTAGTGAGGATGTCATCTCTTGTATATTTAGGACTAAAGTTAATTACTTAGAGGAAGGAGATTACCTATAATTTTATTATCAAAATAATCGATTTAGATTGTTTAAGGTTTTTAATACCCCTATGGTTGGATTCTCACTGTATGATTCTCCATGGAATAATTTGTAACATTATCGGTAATGATTATGTGATTGAAAGTAATGAATTCTAGCAATAAATGAGAGTTTTGCTTGAGGACAAGCAAATGCTTAAGTGTGGGGGTATTTGATAAACGCCAAATTATACATATTGTTACCCCGAATACTTAGCATATTTATGGATATTTATTATTAGATTTGTAGATTTTGGTGCTCTTAATCCTGTTATTTCATGTTTTGTACTCAGGAGAGCACCAAGAGCCAAAAGGAGCCAAAAACGAGCTTAAAAGAGACAAAAATGACCAAATCAAGAAGATCACATGGCCTAAGCCTTGCCACACGGGCTGCTCACACGCCCGTGTCTGTCGAGGGTGTCGTCCAAGGATTTCACGATTCACACGGCCTGGCCATTGACCCACACGGCCATGTGAGATTTAGTAAAACGAACACGGCCTGGCAAACATATCACACGGTTGTGGCACATGGGCGTGTCCCTTTTTCAAAGAGTTGTATTTTACACGGAAAAAGGATACTTAGGGGAGAACAAAGCCAATCCAAAGCCTATAAAAACACCCTAAGTATGACCTACTAAGGGGGACTTTTCCAGCGCTTCTAGAATTTTTCTGGAATGCAGAACCACACGTTAGGAATTACTTGAAGGAAGCCAGACGATCCATCCCAAAAGCCGGAGCTACTCCAAGACTAAAGATCTCTCTCAGAATTCCTTCAGGGGTTTTAGAGTTTTCTTTATGTTTTGTTATTTTCATACTTTTGAGATGTACTCTTATTTCATTATAAACTAAACCCCTTAGAAACCTAAGGGGGATGAAACTTATGATGGATCTTGTTATTATTATCTGAACTATATGATAAATACTTGATTTGTTCTTAATTATGTGTTTCTAATGCTTGAGTTAATATTTCGGGTATTGACTCATAATTTAATGTGCTTATGTAGAGGAGGAATAGACCCTGCCTAAGAGTAGATTTGGCATAATTAAGCAGAGTTGATCGAACACCTAAAGATAGGGTTTCGAGATTTTACCGGATTAGGGTGAAACCTAATATGAGAGTCCATAGATCGATTTACTGCTTCCCTAGGGGTTTTAATTAGAAATAGATTTTAATTAATTCAACTGAGGGTTAGGCGTTTTTAGTCTCAAAAGAGATAACAATGTAAGTTAGGGAGTCTCACGGATCAAGTCAAGTGAATAAATCGTCTGGTTTAGAGTCAGATAACAAGTGAAATCTAGGTGGATTCCTCTGTGGGTGTCGTCTTTATCAATTGCTTTTCTTCAAGTCTTTTCCAAATCTTCTCTTCACTTTAATTAAATTAGTTAATTAGTTTAGATAATTAGTTTAATAAACAAACCCTTTTTATTCCTAGGCTAGATAATAAAAAGATAATTGTTACTAGTACTTTAGGTTTCCTTGGGTACGATATCCCGGTCTTGCCATTACTATACTATTGTTCGATAGGTGCGTTTACCTTTTCGTCGTGATAATAGTTAGTCTAGGTTTGATCTTCATTATATATATTTATTACTTGTTACGAATCACGTGATCAATAATAAAAATTTTAAAATTACATATGATTATGCAAAATTTATAATGAATACAATTAACCTATACACTTACTTCTAACCAATCACTTGTATTTCTACAAGCTCAAGCACATAAAAATAAAAGAAAAATGTAAAATTTAAAACAAATCTCCTATGTTACGCCCTACACTTTAGAAAACACATTGTCCTCAATGTGTAGCCCTGAAAAGATAAGGAAAGAAGTTACTCGATTGGTCGTGGTAGCTCCGTAGGCTATTGATGGGTGCTTCTTTCTTTGATCATTGAAAGTTTGAAATTGTTGTGCTTCCTCCTCTGGCAATCCTGTTCGTCCACCTCATCTTCGTCCTCTGAGGCCGCCTCCTCATCTTGATAGGTTTGCATCGGGCCAAACATGTCCTGCGAATAATTTGGGGTTCTCAACCCCGTTCCACCGTGTGAATTCTTGGAGTACTGGGGCCGTCTCTTGCATCCATCTTATCATTCTATCAAGCCTCTCTTCGGTGTCTCGCTTGTACCTTTCCGAGCCTTTGTTTGTTCATTCCTTTTGAGCGACATCGGGACATTCATTTTTTCTTTCCTTCTCTGGTTCTAATCGATAATTTGTTTCCTCTAACGCTCAACATCCTGAGTACATATTCAATCTCTAATCAAACTTCTTGTTAGCTTCATGAACTAATCGTTCTTTTCCAAAGGAACCTCTACACTTTTGCAAAGTGCCATTACTAGATGGGGAGAGAAAATCTCTACC
Organism: Gossypium anomalum; assembly: GCA_025698475.1. NCBI lineage: Eukaryota > Viridiplantae > Streptophyta > Magnoliopsida > Malvales > Malvaceae > Gossypium > Gossypium anomalum. The sequence continues at coordinate 60,332,748 of CM046961.1, forward strand.
TTCTGGTCATTCACACATCACTTCCTATTTTGATAAATCCATTCTCTAATGCATATATTTTTTTTCTGTAAGATGTCATATAACAAAATAGCTCTAAAATTATTTACGTTAGAAACATCTAGTGTAGGTGTTATCCTAGTACAGATAAATTGCATCTATATCTTAGCTATTGGAAATATGATTGCTCGATTGAAATTGGTTGAAAGGCCTGTATTTGGTCGGAGGTTCCATTCACCATGATTCTCAGTTGGATATTTTACAATGCTTTCTATGTCTAAGTTCTCAAATTTATTTAAATCACTATTTTCTAAATATTCAATTTCATAATAAGGAGCATCATAAAATTCACAAATAGTTTCCGGGTTGAATGGTATGTCCTTACCTCATACAGTTACTATTTTCCACCGGACACCATATAGCCTCTGTGTCTTGTAACACCCCTAACCCGTATCCGCTGCCAGAATAGGGTTTCGAAGCATTACTACCATTTGCAGATCACTAAAAAAAATTCACTTAAATACTTACCAATTCAATGCATCAATAAATATATTACCATTCAATCAATGGCTTGGCACTTGCCTAAGCATCATCAACAACACTTGTTAGTGTACTTACACATATTTCATATAAATTCTTGTTTTCTCAATATGACATATTTGAATTTAATTACTCGTCTTAACTTACATATTTTCCCTATGTTAACGTATAAAAGATAATCTCATATGTACATGTCATGATACATATCATTCTCTTACTGTTTCTTTAATAACATATATCATTTATTTTATTATATCAACATTTCATGCACCATCATTTCCTTATATCTTAAGTATATTTATTTCGGTAATAGTTCGTATTAAACTTAACATAATTTAAATTCCATGTACCTATACTTATTTCATTTATCTATCTTATTAAATATTTCATACAACTATTTTGTACATTTATTTCCATATGACCAATTCCTGTAAACATTTCACATTACCATTTTGTATAACCAATTCATTTAACTATTTGTTATATTACCTGAATATTAGTTATTCAACAGATATCTTGGCGTTTCTCTTCCGCGATCTTATTTATCTTCGACATGATGCCATAGTGTCTTTCAACTATGGTCTTACTCATTTTCTGTCATGTTGCCATGGTATCATTCAACCATGGTCTTATTCATTTCCCCGTCGCGTTGCCATGGTATCTTTCAACCATGGTCTTACACATTTCATGTCACGTTGCCATGGTATCTTTCAACCATGGTCTTACACATTTCATATCAGGTTGCCATGGTATCTTTCAACCATGGTCTTACATATTTCATATCAGGTTGCCATGGTATCTTTCAGACCATCACATTTCATATCAGGTTGCCATGGTATCTTTCAACCATGGTCTTACACATTTCATATCAGAGAGCACACTCCCGCGAACCTCATCCTTACAGTGGGATTACCAGTCCAGGCTAAATCCCCTGTAATATAAACTCATAGAGTATTGTCGGGATTACCAGTCCAGGCTAAATCCCCTGCAACGACAATTACTCTAATGAGCTTGATCCAATTACCAGTCTAGGCTAAATTCGGACCTAATTCGGATTACCCGTCCAAGCTAAATCCATTTTCCACATATTCTTCGGGAGGGCTATATCAGGATAGGATCACCCGTCCGGGCTAGACCCTTTTTTACCGTCAATTCCTTTTCAGAGATCCATCGAATTTTCCTTTCATTCAACCGGGATTTTCTTCCCATTTTATCAAATATATCAATGTTTCATGAATTTCCATACAATGAACATTCAAATCATATTCACATCAATTACATACAATCTCAAGCATTTAAGAATATAATTCAAGTTACACGAACTTACCTCATTTCTTGTTTGTGTTTATAATTTCATTAATCCGATATCTTTTCTTTTTCACGATCGAGTCTCATATTTGAGTCTCCCGGATCTCTTTTAAATAAATTTGATCATCATTTTCATTCATTTCATATTCTAATGCATTTAATTAATGCTCTAAGCAAAATTACCATTTTGCCCCTAAACTTTTAATTAATGACGATTTCATCCTTGGGATCAGGAAAATAAAATTCTTGCAATTTAATCCTTATTTCCAACTATTATTCTCTCATATATATTGATAATGATCCATGAATTCTATAAAATATCAAAATTTTCCATAATTTCAACACTTTTCAATTTAATCCCTAAAACATGTTTTCCCCCGATCTTGAACTAAATTGATAATTTCGTTAAATTTTGTAATTTAAATAATAAAATAATCTATTTCATGCAATTTAGTCTTTTCTGAAATTTTTACAAAATTGCCCATAAAGTTTTACTTTTATTCAATTTAGTCCCTGAGCCTAAAACATGCAAATTAGCCATGCTAGATGAATATTCATACATATTTTCCTCCTCCTCCTCTCCATTCCACATCCTTAAATTTATATAATATGCTTATAAGTAACATTATCAATAATTTCACTATTTACTTATATGTATATTCAAAGCTGTCCATTTGAGTCATAGTCACTAAATTATTTATTTCTTGAGTTATAGAACTCCAAATTAAGATCTGTAAATTTTACCTGAAACTAGACTCACATATATTCTTACCATAAAATTTTCAGAATTTTTGGTTTAGCCAATTAGTAAAGTTTATTCATTAAAGTCACCCCTGTTCTGCTGTCTGACAGTTCTGACCCTTCTTCACTAAAACTTTATTATCTCCTTGTACAGAACTCAAATGATGTTCTAGTTTGTTTCTATTAAAACTAGACTCATTCAGGATTATATACATATAAATTTAAGCCCCTAATTATTTTTATTAATTTTTTTATTATTTTTCAAATTCTGAACAGGGGAACCCGAATTCATTCTGACCTTGTCTCACAAAATTCATTATATCTCAAAATTTACAAATCCATTGCTTACGCTGTTTCTTATATGAGAAACTAGACTCAATAAGATTTAATTCCATATTTTGTTCATCTTCTAAATCGATTTTTAAAATTTATGGTGATTTTTCAAAGTTAGACTACTGCTGCTGTCCATAACTTTTTTAGTGCAAGATATTAATTACCATGTTATAACACCCTTATTTTCTTTTTCTACACCATTTCTCATCACTTTCTCTTATTTTCTCTTCACTAACATATCAAGAACATAGGACCTCATGTAAGAGAACTCTACTATAACATTATTTCCATGCTTTATCAACAATAACAAACTTAAAAACATATTGAAATCTTGATGTACTTACCTTGTTCGCTTGATACCAATCTTTAACTTGATTTTTTTCTCTCCTCCAGCTTCTATTTCTTGAATCCAACTTGATATTCTAACTCCCCATGCTCTCCTTAACATTTTTCTCTCTTGGTAGCTATGGAAATTCATTTGATTTTTGGGTGAAAATGGTGAATTTTTGGTAAAATGACCAAATTGTAAAGAAAGTAAAACTTTCTTTCTTCCTCTCTTTCTCTCACGTTAGTGCATGGGAAAAATATGGATGAGAATTTCTCATCTTTCTTTCTTTATATACTAATAAAATAATAATAAAATAAATTATTAAAATATTAATAAAATAATATTTATCTAATTAAATAATTATAAAATATCAAAATATCTCTAGCATCATTATTACTTTCTAGATTTCTCTCTCTTCCAATTGACCATTTTGCCCTTCATTATCTTTTAAAATTCCATCCTTGAGTCATCATTTAATTTGGTAAAATTGCAATTTAGTCCCTCATAGTTCTTCATCTATTCAATTTGGTCCTAATTCATCCATTTTCCTTAGTTTCTAGATCATTCCACTCCTAAAATATTTACACTATTGGTCCTTCAAAATTTTCATATTTACACTTTAATCCTTTAAATTTTGAGTATTTACTCTTGGGCCACAAAACTTTTCTCACTTTTACAATTTAGTCCTTTCTTAAATTAATATATCATAATATACTTCTCAATATTGACATAACTCAAAATTTCTCATTTTGTCACTTTATTTCCTTATTTTACTATATTACTGATAATATTTTACTGTAAAAATTTTGGGGTATTACATGTCTCCTCACCCCTAAGAGCAGCATAAAATTCTTGAACGAGAGGAATAATAACATTTTCTTTTAGGGTTATTCAAAAATGTTCCCATCTATCATTTCAAACTAATGACCATATTTCATTTCAAAGAACCATCGAGGGTTCGAATCCTCTTTCCTGAATAAATGTTTTTCCTTGTAACTCAAAAAAATATTTTTTAGCATTATGGTTTCAAAACTTCAAAGGATTCGAGACTGCAGGTGGTTCTTGTACATTCGTTTTTCTAGATTTCCTAGGTGGCATGTTGAATGTAATCTTATGTTGACACTTAATCAACTATCAAGCAATGTTTCTAATAGGGCAATGAAAAGAAATTTATAACCCTTAACCTCAAGTGGAGATGCGTCGGATTCCTCGTTAGCGCTTAATTGTTTTCATTCCTTTAATTGTTTTTCGCTTGCTTTTGTACCAAATCAACTTTCAAAATAGAATGAATTTGCAGCATAACAATTAAAAAGGTGAAAAAAGAGGTTATAGGGTTTAAAAGGATTTAAAGGACTTGAGAGAGTTTAATTGTTAAGATATGTTTAGTTTTAGGTTAAAATAGTTTTTAGATTTTTAAAAGGGTGTTTTAAGGTTAAAAAATCAAGTTAACACAAGGTTTATGTCACTGGGTTGCACAATCGAGTTGGGTTGACCCTGCAAAAATTTGCAATAATGTTGGAACACCGGGGTTCGATGTCGCGACACGCTCTAAAAATTTTGAAAGCCTGGGTGAACTGCTCTTTGTGTCGAGACATAAGAGTTCTCTGTCACGACATCAGGATGATTTTCTTGATTCTACCAATTTTGGTCAAGGTGTCGCGACACGGGGTGTTGTGTTATGGCACATACTCTACTTTCGTCCAAACTTCTATTTTCAGAGCGCCTCAATTTATTAAAAGAGAATACAATAATATACATAAAATTAAACTTAATATAAAAAAATGGCAAGTTTTGCTATCGGATTCATCCGTCAGCTCTGTTAATGTACACGTAGGTGCTTTTCTGGTTTCGTCTCTATCGGTATTAGTCCAACATATGTCATGCCACTCTACTTTTCCTCATTTATCCCATTCATTGAATCTACTTTTTCATCTTTCATTTATCATTGAAAATATTCTCCACAAACTAAAGTAATTATACACATTTGTAACTATTCTATAACCGACTGGTTCAAAATACCTCTTGTAGTCCTAATTCCATGGAGTATTCTTGTGATATGTTTAATTTGCAATTTTAATTTTTCTCTTATTAATAATTCTTGTAGGGCCTAAAAAAATCTTCCAACATCAACAATTTTTCAATATTCACCTAGAAATCTAGAGTCATATATTCATCCCACATCTTATACCTACGTTGTTCGGTTGAGCCCTCTTTCAATAGTTTTATTGACTGAGTGCTGATTTGTCATATGATTATAATAAAAAGTAGGTGGTTTCTAATTCTCTTAACTCTAGAGTTGTTTTTCTTTGTAGGGTCATTTGGTTAAGAGTAGTCTCTAAGTTACTTGAAATTTTGTCAATACATATAGTTCCTAAATTGATTAACATTGTAAAATTCTTTTGGTTTTTGAATTTTTGAGGTGTCTGATTAAGGATTATTATTTTCCCAAGTTTGTCCATATCGAATAGGTCTTCCTTTATGCAATTATCAATTTCCTCTACAGGATTTGAAAGCTTCAGTTATCCTTCTATGGGTTCCATAAAAGTTAATATCTCACAGAAAATTTGAAATATAGATGAAGCACTTACCTCGTTATTTAAAGTTGGACGTTGCTTGCCCTCTAATTTTGATAAGAAGAGCAAATTCAGTATTTAAATCAGTTGACAATGTCCTTGTTGATTTTGGTTTACGTTGAACACCCTTTTGTAGCGTTGTTTCTCCTTCGAACTCACTGGTTCCTTTAGATTCTTCTTCTTCAAAAACAACATTGTTTCTTCTATATATTCCAACAAGTGCTTTTGTTGTTGAGTTTTCCTTTTCACTGGTTCTTTTCCCCTGATTTTTTCTGGTTGGTGACAGATTATATTTGCGTTTGTACTCCTGTCACAATTTTGTAAATCTGTTGAGACTTTACCTTTGAGTTGGCTAAATTCTAGCATCAATAGTCTCTGATTCTCTTTAATTTCCCATTCCTCATAGACTCATAAATTTCATCATCATATTTTATTTCATAGACTTCTTCATAAATTTCATCATCATAGTTTATTTCATCAGTGGACCACATATAATCAAATTTGTCCATGATTGGTTGTGGTAGCTACTTTTGTAAGAATCTTTCCTTTTTTAAAATGTATATACGGGGAATTCCTTAAAGAAAAGAAAAATGTGAGTACTATAAAATGAATAAATAACTAAATACAAAGTATTGAAAATCGTATCTATAATTTATAAATTTCCTAATTGTTCTATTAAATGCAAAGATAAAATTAATCTAGTGACGTTGCCTTCCCAACAATGGCGCCAACAACTTAACCGCCTCTGGACGTGCCAATGTCCAGAGTGGAATTTTTGCACAAAATATGTTAACAAGGTGGTATCTACAAGTGTACGAGTCAAGTTGTAATATAGTTACAACGAAGTAGGTGAGTACTCCGAGGATCGTACCCAAGGGAGGCGGGCAATAGATTAATCCTAACCTAAGCATAAATAGAGGTAATTTGTGACAGTCCAGTTTAGACCCTAGTCAGAATAGTGGTTTCGGGACCACATATCTGAGTCAAAAATATTTAAATATTATTTTCCGTGATTAAGATGTGTGAATTAGCATGTGTGAAAGTTTCATCTGAAAATTTAATCATTTGTGTGTTTAATTTTTGAAAAAAGGACCTAACCGCGTAAAATATAAATCTGTGTGATAGATGTTAAAAGTGCATATCTGATATGGCTTTGTAAATGAGAGGTCCTTATGTTGTTATTATGCCATTTACATGGTTAATGGACATATATGGCCTTAATGAATATGAGATATATGTTTAATTAATAAGGGTAATTGGAATTTGTTTATTTAAGCTAATAATAAGGAATAAAACATGAAATATGGCTATTATATGTTCATCCACCACCGAAAATGCTAAGTAAAATAAAAGAGAAAAGCTTCCTAGGGTTCGGCTATTGAATTCCTTGATTAAGGTATGAATTTTGTTCGATTTTTTATTATTTCTACATTTTTGTAATCGTTGCTTCGTATATTATCGAACCCATGCCTCAATTTTTGATTTTTATGATAATTTTGAAATGTGCCATTGATGAAACTATGAGCTTTGTGATGTTAGTTGATGAATTATGAAAGCTTGGTGTTGGGTTTACATGTTTTGTCTTTGGATTTTTGATGAAATTGAGTAATTTGGGCTAAATTGTAAAAATGTTATTTTGAGGGATTAAAATGTAAAATAAATGAAATGTATGGACTTGTATGAGAGCTAGGAGAATTCGGCCAAGCATGAGTATATTCAAATTATGTGTATTTTGTGATTTTGTGAATTAGAGACTAAAGTGTCGAAATGTGAAAATGTGAGAGCTATTCTGTAAAATGCCCTAAATATGTGTCTATGGATTGTTTTGAATGATTTGGTGAATAAAAGGGTTAATTTTGAATACATATAGATCAAGAAAAGAGGAATTTGGACTTAAACTGAGGAAAGTCAAATATTATAGAGTAAACAGTCTGAGTCGACAATTTCGAGTACGAGGTAAGTTCGTACATAAAATATGATGTTACAAGTATGTTTTGATGCTTTGATTATACATAGATTGTATATATGCTTGGTTTGATGAGTACGATGATAAACTAATGGTATTTGGCACTAAGTGTGAGATTTAAACTAGCTTCGGCTATATGAGGCACTAAGTGTGTGATACCGACTTAGCTTTGGTTAATTAAGATGGCACTAAGTGTGTGGAATTGTTCTAGCTTCGGCTAACCTTTACAGCACTAATTGTGCGGATGTTTAAAGCACGAATAATTTACAGAAAATATTAATATATCCAAACGAGAGGTGAGAATGAAAGTGAATAAGTACGGGAAGATTCAGGTATGTACGACACCTATGTGGTAGATGATATTATGTATGCGAAGTTCGTTGAATTGGTATGAACAGATGGATTGTGTTGGCATAGATTTGATAGATGATTTGAGAATTTATAAATACTTATGTGTTGATGTTTTATGTTTTATATACTGTTGATGATTTTGGTACGAGCTTACTAAGCTTTTGAAAGCATACTTTGTGTGTGTTTGCATTGTTTTATAGATATCAAAGCTACTGTGAGCTCAGGGATTGTCAAGGATCGTCACTACACTATTGAACATCATTTTGGTACTTTTAAAATGTATATTTTGAAGTATGGCATGTATAGGGTAGTAGTTGTGGGATTATGTTTTGTGATGTATATACTTAGCCATGTGATTTGGCTAGTTTATGTTTGAACTTATAGTTGATAATGGTATATAATATGTGATGTCAATGTTAAATTTTGGTATGTTTTGGTTGGTTAAAAGAGATGGTAAGTTTAGTAAGTTCATGGCATAAGATTTAATGATGTATAGAAAGAAATGTTTTGATATGATCTTACCTTATGTTTGGCATGAATTGGTAAGGTTTATGAATATGTAAATGGTTGATAACGTTATGATATGAATGATGAATGTTTTGGCATAAGAATTGGCTGAAATGATGGTGCAAATATACTTGTTTCTTTATTTGTAGGTTGACCCAAATTAGGGTGGCAAATTGGCTATTCAAATGGCCTATTTTTGTCCACAGGGCAGAGACACTGGCGTGTGTCTTAGCCGTATGCGACACACGGTCACATTACATGGCCATGTGTCCCCTAGGGTACCCTACGAATTAAGGGCAGTATACCCTCCTGTTTTGACACAGCCTAGACACTTGGGTGTGTCTATTGGTCGTGTGTGGCACACGGACGTGTGGTCAATTGTGTGACCAAGCCAGTAGCCTCCCTGAATTTCACACGGCCTGGCACACGAGAGTGTCTTGTGGCCTTGTGGACAAGTCAGTATGTATGCCCTGTTTCGCCACGGCTTAGACACACGAGTGTGTCTAAGGTCATGTGAGGCACACGGCCTATTCACACAGGTGTGTGACCTTTGAAAAGTTGAAAATTTTTATAAGTCCTGAAACTTTTATTTGTTATCTATTTAGTCATAGATGCATGGATTAGACCTTGTATGCTCGGTTTAAATTTGCATTGAACATGAATGACTGGTATTTATGGAAATGAGATGATATTTGATATTCGATTATTCTGAATTGTGTTACGAGTTTAGTAATGCCTTTTAACCTATTCTGGTGATGGTTACGGGTTAGGGGTGTTACATAATTAGTGCTTTAAATAAATTATATTACGAATAAAAATAAAGATAGAGTTTTTAATAACTAAAGAAATAAAATAATATAAAAACTTGGAAGATTTGTTATGGAAACTTAATCTGATTTGAACATGGGTGATTAGCATGCTTCGATAATCATAACTAACTATAGCTTCGGGTTCCTTATTCAATCAACTAGTTGCTACCCTAGTAGGATCTTTAGATCTTCCACCAGAATAACGAGATGGCAAGAACTATTTATCTCTCGACCTCACAATTTAGACTGATTTGAGGTTAAGGTGTTCATGGATAGGCCATACCAATTTTAGGTTAATTCCCACCTATATGACTTCTTACGATCGTCAAGCCTAGGGTTTATGTTCTTCCTCTCCCAAAAAATTGACCCGTTAAGAGAACCCTACAAAACAGTTAATTAATCATGCCTCCACTCACTAATCCCCCATAAAAGGATTAGTTCCCTGTGGATCTCATAAACATGATAAACTTGATATAGAAAATTGATATGAATAATGAGTCAAGAGAAAAAGGTTTAGGAGAAGTCTGAATCGTAGTGAAGATAATGTAACGCCCCCACGCCCGAAACCGTCACCGGAGTCAAGCCTGAGGTGTTACTAAACTTATCTTACCTTTTAAACAACTCTAAACCACTTATTTTAATTTTCGTAATAAACTATTTTTCTGCGTCATGGTTGCTTAAAAATTCATTTCTCGAGTTTCAAAACTCGAAATTAAGATCCGTAAATTTTTCCTGAAACTAGACTCATATATCTATCTACTAATTTTTTTCTAGAATTTTTGACTTAGCCAATTAGTACAGTTTACTAGTTAAAATTACCCTCTGTTTGAATTCAATCAGACTCGACCTCTACTTACTACTTACTACGAACCACTTTTCTCCCTGTACAAAATTCATATGACTATACCGTTTGTTTTTATTAAAACGAGATAAGGATTCTAACCATATAAAGTACACCACCTAATTATTTTTTTAAAATTTATGGTGAATTTCTAAAGTTGAAACAGGGGATCAAGAAATCGCTCTGGCCCTATTCCACTAAAACTCAGATATCTTATAAAATATAAAACCGTTACTTGTTTTGCTTATTCCATATGAAAATAGACACAATGAGCTTTAATTTCATTATTATTCACCATCAAACCATGTCTATGATTTTTAGTGATTTTTCAAAGTCACGTTATTTCTGATACTAGAATCCGTTTTTAAGTTACTTTCACATTTTTCATAGTTTTCATGTGATAGTTACTACTTAATCATACATACTATTAAACATGTATATCATCAGCCATTCTATTAGCTAATCATTAGAAAGTATTTACACATCATTCATTGATCATATCATATCAAAAGAAACCAAGTTCCTATACATGCCATACACAAAACGAAACGTCTAACTATACCAATGTGATTCCTTCGATAGTGTGATCGGGTCTCCGACGTTTCCTTAGATCCCCGAGTGGCTTGATAAAAACTATAAGAAAAAGAAAATAAAGAGAATAAGCACTAGGCTTATTAAGCTTACAAGCAAATAAATTACAACATTCAACATAATGAATAATTATACATAATGTCACCTAGCCTCATAAACTTTCTTTACTTCTCATTTTCTACCTTCTTCTTTACTCACTTACCTTCTTTCTTACCTGACCTTTCACTATTCATAAATATAATCTACCTTCCCTTTTGCTAATAATTCACTGTAATTTAACATGTACAATGACCCATTGAACCACTCGGAATACTAAGGATACTAGGGTCGTTCCTGTCTATCAATATCCTGCCAATGCCATGTCTTCGACATGGACTTACATGAATTATTCCTGTCTCCAATGCCATATATATATCTAATATGGGCTTACATGGCTCATTCCTGTATCCAAAGCCATATATCTGATATGGAATTACATGGCTCATTTCTGTCCTGTTCTGTCCTGTCAACCCCAATATCCTAACATTCCTAAGGTTCAAACGGGGCTTCCTAATGCTTTTTCTTTGTCACTTCGCCTTTAATTAGACTTTAAATATTCTCATAAAATAAGTATATAAATGCTAGAAATTGACAATAATAATGTAAAATAAAATAAAATTGCATTTATTTACTGTAAACTTACCTCGATACAAAATGTGACTAAACTTTACAATTTAGTCCTTTACTTTTTCTTTTCCCCGATCTACTCCCGAATTTTGCTCTTCTTGATCTATAATAGCAAATTTAACTTATTTAATATTCACATTAATCAAAACAGTCCTGTACTCAAACTTTAGAAAAATTACATTTTTGTCCCTAAACTTTTGCATATTTACACTTTTGCCCCAAATCTCGTAAATTAAACTTCAGCCTGTTTTCTTATGTTTTGTCACATGCTGATCGTTTTTCCCTTCTATAGCAAAATCAAATTCTCACTCTAACATATACTTATGACTATTAGGTATTTTTACCAATTAAGCCCTTTTACTCGTTTTTACCTAAAACCGAGTAGCACAAGTTGTCTAACATAATCTAAGACCTCATATTCTATCATAAAACATCAAAATAAACATTTTTCACCTATGGGTATTTTTCCAATTATGAACCCTAACTTAAATTATTGCTAGCATAAGCTTTATCGAGCTACCGGGACTCTGAAAACGTAAAGAACATTAAAAAACGGGGCTTGGAATCACTTACTATGGAGCTTGAAAGCTTGAAACAAACCCTAGATATGAAGAACCCTTGAAATTTCGTGCTAATGAAGAAGATGATGAAATTTGTGTTATTTTTCCCTTTTTATTTCATTTAATATCTAAGTGACCAAAATGCCCTTCCTTATTAAACTTTCAAAAATTCCATCCATGTCCAATTTTGTCCATGAACTTAGAAATTGGTCAAATTTTTATTTAAACCCTCCTAATTAATATTCCAAAGCAATTTCATACTAAAAACTTCTAGAATGCAAGTTTTGCAAATTATTCAATTTAGTCCCTAATCTCAACTTAAGCACTTTATGCATAGAATTTCATCACGAAATTTTCACACAATCATGCGATCATATCATGAACCTCAAAATAATAATAAAATAAATTTTTCTACCTCAAATTTGTGGTTTCGCAACCACTATTCTGTTTAGGCCCTATTTCGGGATGCTACATTTCTCCCCCCTTTAGGGATTTTCGTCCCCGAAAATCTTACCTGTGAAGAGATTTGGGTACTGTTTTTGCATAGCCTCTTCGGGTTCCCATGTAGCCTCGTCTACCCCATGTCTATTCCATATTACTTTCACAAGTGCAATACTTTTGTTCCTTAATTGCTTTACCTCTCGAGCTAGAATCTTTACCGGTTCTTCACCGTAAGTCATGTCTGGCTGAATCTCAACCTCTGTCTGAGAAATCACATGTGACAGATCTAAACGATAACGACGTAGCATAGACACATGAAATACATTATGAATCTTCTCTAACTCAATCGGCAAAGCTAACTGATATGATAATGGTCCGACTCTCTCAATCACTTCAAACGGTCTAATAAAACGTGGACTTAGTTTGCCTTTCTTGCCAAATCTGAGAACTTTCTTCCACGGGGATACTTTCAAAAAAACTTTGTCACCAACTTGATACTCAATCTCTTTTCTCTTCAAATATGCATACGACTTTTGTCTGTCTGAAGCTGCTTTCAAGTAATCTCTGATGATTTTTACTTTCTCTTCTGTTTCCTTAACTATATCAACCCCGTAAATCTGATTTTCCTTAAGTTCTGTCCAATACAAAGGTGTGCGACATTTACGTCCATACAAAGCTTCATAAGGTGCCATCTTCAAACTCGACTGATAACTATTATTGTAGGCAAACTCTACTAATGGTAAATATTTTTCCCAACTGCCTTGAAATTCCAATACCACGACATCTAAGCATATCTTCAAGTACTGAATAACTCTCTCGATCGATCACGTTTGAGGATGGAAAGTCAGTACTAAAACTCAACTTTGTGCCCAAAGCCTTCTGTAATTTCTTCCAAAACCGTGAAGTAAATCTTGGATCTCTGCAAAATGATCGATAATGGTACCCGTGTGTAGTCTGGCTATCTCTCGAAATATACAACTCGGCCAACTTGTCAAGTGAATAATCCATACTGAATGGGATAAAATGAGCCGACTTCGTTAACTTATCAATCACAACCCATACTGCATCTTTCTTTCACGGTGTAAAAGGCAATCCTGTCACAAAATCCATAGTAACTCGATCCCATTTCCATTTAGGGACTAGCACAGGCTGCAATAAACCTGAAGATACCTGATGTTCGGCCTTTACCTATTGGCAGATCAAGCAGATTCCTATTTGTTATGTCAAAATCCTCTTTGTTTTTTATTTAAAATATAAAAAAAGGAGGGCTTCGGTTAATGTCTTTGTACGTCTAGAAACAAACTCTGAAATGTCCCTTTTCATTCCTACCACCAGTACATTTTCTTCAAATCATTATACATCTTTGTACTACCTGGATGAATAGACAAAGAACTACTATGTGCTTCCTGTAAGATCTTTCGAATAAGCTCATCATTCTTCGGTAAGCATACCCTGGGTGATAATCGATCACTAGCTCATAATCTTTAATCAACTCTAACCATCTTCTTTGCCTCAAATTCAAATCTTTTTGAGTCATCAAATATTTCAAAACTTTTGTGATCAGTGAATATGTGACACTTCTCACCGTACAAATGATGTCTCCAAATCTTCAATGCAAAAATAATGGCAGCTAGCTCTAAATCATGCGTCAGATAGTTCTTCTCATGTGGCTTTAGCTGTCTAGAGGCATAAGCAATTACCTTCCCTTCCTGCATAAGTACCCAACCAAGTCCATTCATGGACGCATCACTGTAAATCACAAACTCCTTACCTGGTTCTGGTTGTACCAAAACAGGAGCTTTAGTCAACAATGCTTTTAACTTGTCAAAACTCTGTTGACACTTCTCAGTCCATTCAAACTTGACATCCTTTCGCAGCAATCTTGTCAGCAGGGTAGCTATCATGGAAAATCCCTCTACAAATCGTATATAATATCCGGCAAGACCAAGAAAACTTCTAACTTCTGATACATTTTTAGAAGGCTTCCAATCAACAATGGCTGAAATCTTGCTCGAATCAACCTTAATACCTTCACCTGAGACAATATGTCCAAGAAAACCAACTTCTCGTAACCAAAACTCACTTTTGCTGAACTTGGCATACAACTGATTATCTCTTAGAATCTGTAAAACTGTTCTCAAATGCTCTGCATGCTTAATCTCATCATGAGAATAAATCAAGATATCATCAATGAACACAACTACAAACTTATCCAAGTACGGTCTGAAAATTTGGTTCATTAAGTCCATGAAAATGGCAGGAGCATTAGTCAAGCCAAATGGCATCACAAGGAACTCATAATGACCATACCTAGTCCGGAAAGCAGTCTTCAGGACATCTGACTCTTTAACTCACAACTGATAGTATCTGGATCTCAAATCTATCTTGGAGAACACAATCGCTCCCTTCAATTGATCAAACAGATCATCAATTCTAGGCAATGTATACTTGTTCTTTACTGTTACCTTGTTAAGTTGCCGATAATCTATGCACAATCTCATCAATCCGTCTTTCTTTTTCACAAATAGCACTGGTGCACCCCATGGTAAACTACTGGGTCTTACAAAGCCTTTATCTGTTAATTCCTGCAACTGAGCTTTCAATTCTTTCAATTTCAACGGAGCCATTCTATAAGGAGCAATTGAAATGGGCGTGGTACCTGGAATCAACTCAATACCAAACTCAACTTCTTTAACAGGAGGCAAACCTGGTAGTTCTTCCGGAAACACATCGGGCAACTCACATGCCACAGGCACTGATTCAATTTTCAATTCTGGATCTTTAGTGTTTTACACAAAAGCAAGATAAGCTTCATACCCTTTTCTCAAACATTTCTGAGCAGACATAATAGAAATTATGAGAAATGAACTATTTGACTCTTCTAAATTAACCTGAAGGATTTCACCATTTTCACACTTCAACTCAATGAATTTCTTTCCACAATTCACTATCACATCATGTGTAGTCAACCAATCCATACCAAGAATCAAATCAAACTCATCAAATGGCAATAGCATGAGATCGGCGGGAAAAAAGTAGCCTCTAATCATCAAAGGACAATTTCTACATACTTTATCTACTAATACATGCTTGCCTAATGGATTCGATACTTTAGTCACAAATTCTGTAGATTCTATAGGCATATTTATACTAGGCATAAATTTCTTGCAAACATATGAATGAGTTGAGCCCGGATCAATCAAAGCAATGACATTAATATCATGTAGAGAAAATGTGCTCGTAATCACATTGGGGAAGGATGCCTCTTCGCGAGCACGGATAGCATAAGTCCTTGTAGGGGCTCTAACATCTGGTCTCACAACCGAATCTCTTGAGGTACCCCTGTTACTTGCTCCTACTCCCGGTTTCCTCGGTGATCTGCCTCTAGTAGGAGCATTTCCGGATCTAGCACTCTGTGTTACCTCTCGGTTAGCCACCTCTGGACATTCTCGTACAAAATGATCTGGAGCACCACATTTATAACAAACATTTTCGTATGCCCAACAAGGACCATAATGAAGTCTACCACACCGTGGACACCCTGATCTACCCTGTCCAACATTACCTATACTCGCAGTCGAGGTGGTCTGAGCCTTCGGATCCTTAAATCTGCTGCCTCTATTCTGACTAGAATACCCGGCTGAGAAACTAGATCTGGTAGAAAACTCCTTTGGCCTTTTGGATGTAGCTTGGAATGACCTGCTCATCAGTCTCTTCTTTGTATCTTGTGTCTCTGTCTCAACTTTGCCTTTTCTTTTAATGACTCCTCTTTTTCTGAGCTCTCTCAACTAAAATAACGAACTCTTTTATTTCTAGGACACCCACTGACAGTCGGATATTATCATTTAACCCATCCTCAAACCTTTTACACAGGATAGCCTCTATGGACACACATTCTCGAGCATATTTACCTCTGACTGATGTACTTTTTACGAAATTCCTCCTGAAAGAAATCCCAAGTGACCCTCTCCTTTGGTACAATCGATACAAGTGTCTTCCACTAGTGGTAGGCTAAGTCTCTAAGAAGTGATACTACACATTTCATACATTCCTCGGGTGTACAAGATAATTCGTCAAAGACTCTGATAGTATTTTCTAACCAAAATTCTGCTCTTTCTGCATCATCATCTTTTGGTGCTCGAAACTCTTCTGCCCCTTGTTTCCTGATTCTATCAACTGGTGGCTTTTCTCTTATCACTGTACTTGTGAATGGGGGAGCTTGAGCTACATGGGTAGCCTGTAACTGCCGGATTCGTACGAACGAACTCGGCAAACCAATCATTCAAAGCTTGGGAGAGAGCTTCTCGAGTCACTCCTCCTTGATCAACTGTTACTGGCCTATTCTCAGATGGCACTACCCCTTCCGCGGGAGCAAGCGCATTACTTTCTACATCATCATCACCAGCTCGCTTGGGATCCATTACTATAAAACAAAATATTTAAAAATCATCAGGAGTCGTCACACTATCAAAATACAGGTATGGCATGTATAGCTAGACTTTTACTCACACTAACTGCTCCGAGAACCGACTAAACTCGCTCGATACCAATAAATATAACGCCTCACGCTCAAACTCACACCGAGTCAAGCTTGGGGTGTTACTAAACTTATCTTACCTTTTAAACAACTCTAAACCACTTATTTTAATTTTCGGAATAAACTATTTTTCTGCGTCATAGTTGCTTAAAAATTCATTTCTCGAGTTTCAAAACTCAAAATTAAGATCTGTAAATTTTTCCTGAAACTAGACTCATATATCTATCTATAATTTTTTCTATAATTTTTGAATTAGCCAATTAGTATAGTTTATTAGTTAAAATTACCCCTATTTCAGAATTCGACTACACTGACCTCTACTTACTACGAACCACTTTTCTCCCTGTAAAAAATTCATATGACTATACCGTTTGTTTTTATTAAAACTAGATTCAATAAGGATTCTAACCATATAAAGTACACCACCTAATTATTTTTTTTAAAATTTATGGTGAATTTCTAAAGTCGAAACAGGGGATCCCAAAATCGCTCTGGCCCTGTTCCACTAAAACTCAGATATCTTATAAAATACAAAACCTTTACCTGTTTTGATTATTCCATATGAAAATAGAAACAATGAGATTTAATTTCATATATTATTCACCATCAAACCATGTCTCTACAATTTTTAGTGAATTTTCAAAGTCACATTATTTCTGATACTTGAATCCGTTTTTAAGTTACTTTCACATTTTTCATAGTTTTCATGTGATAGTTACTACTTAATCATACATACTATTAAACATGTATATCATCAGCCATTCTATTAGCTAATCATTAGCAAGTATTTACACATCATTCATTGATCATATCATATCAAAAAAAACCAAGTTCCTATACATGCCATACACAAAACGAAACGTCTAACTATACCAATGTGATTCCTTCGATAGTGTGATCGGGGCTCCGACGTTTCCTTTGATCCCCGAGTGGCTTGATAAAAACTATAAGAAAAAGAAAATAAAGAGAGTAAGCACTAGGCTTAGTAAGCTTACAAGCAAATAAATTACAACATTCAACATAATGAATAATTATACATAATGTCACCTAACCTCATAAACTTTCTTTACTTCTAATTTTCTACCTTCTTCTTTACTCACTTACCTTCTTTCTTACCTGACCTTTCACTATTCATAAATATAATCTACCTTCCCTTTTGCTGATAATTCACTGTAATTTAACATGTACAATGACCCGTTGAACCACTCGGAATACTAATGATACTAGGGTCGTTCCTGTCTATCAATATCCTGCCAATGCCATGTCTTCGACATGGACTTACATGAATTATTCCTGTCTCCAATGCCATATATATATATATCTAATATGGGCTTACATGGCTCATTCCTGTCTCTAAAGCCATATATCTAATATGGACTTACATGGCTCATTTCTGTCCTGTTCTGTCCTATCAACCCCGTATCCTAACATTCCTAAGGTTCAAACAGGGCTTCCTAATGCTTTTTCTCTGTCACTTCGCCTTTAATTCGACTTTAAATATTCTCATAAAATAAGTATATAAATGCTAGAAATTGACAATAATAATGTAAAATAAAAGAATATTACATTTATTTACTGTAAACTTACCTCGATACAAAATGTGACTAAACTTTACAATTTAGTCCTTTACTTTTTCTTTTCCCCGATCTACTACCGAATTTCGCTCTTCTTGATCTATAATAGCAAATTTAACTTATATAATATTCACATTTATCAAAACAGTCCTTTACTCAAACTTTGGAAAAATTACATTTTTGTCCCTAAACTTTTGCATATTTACACTTTTGCCCCAAATCTCGTAAATTAAATTCAGCCTATTTTCTTATGTTTTATGACATGCTGATCGTTTTTCCCTTCTATAGCAAAATCAAATTCTCACTCTAACATATACTTATGATTATTAGGTATTTTTAACAATTAAGCCCTTTTACTCGTTTTTACCTAAAACCGAGTAGCACAAATTGTCTAACATAATCTAAGACCTCATATTCTATTATAAAACATCAAAATAAACACTTTTCACCTATGGGTATTTTTCCAAATATGAACCCTAACTTAAATTATTGCTAGCATAAGCTTTATCGAGCTACCAAGACTCCGAAAACGTAAAGAACATTAAAAACGGGGCTTGGAATCACTTACTATGGAGCTTGAAAGCTTGAAACAAACCCTAGATATGAAGAACCCTTGAAATTTCGTGCTAATGAAGAAGATGATGAATTTTGTGATATTTTTCCCTTTTTATTTCATTTAATATCCAAATGACCAAAATGCCCTTCCTTATTAAACTTTCAAAAATTCCATCCATGTCCTATTTTGTCCATGAACTTAGAAATTGGTCAAATTGTTATTTAAACCCTCCTAATTAATATTCCAAAGCAATTTCATACTAAAAACTTCTAGAATGTAAGGTTTGCAAATTATTCGATTTAGTCCCTAATCTCAACTTAAGCACATTATGCATAGAATTTCATCACGAAATTTTCACACAATCATGCAATCATATCATGAACCTCAAAATAATAATAAAATAAAATTTTCTACCTCAGATTTGTGGTTTCGCAACCACTGTTCCGTTTAGGCCCTATATCGGGATGTTACATATAATGTTGAATCCACACAGATTTTGATTGAGTTCCATAGATCGAATCTCCCAACAAAAGCAAATAAAAAATAAAAAAATTCTAAAGCTTAAGATAAGAGAAAACTAAAGACTAAAACTAAGAAAAAAAATTATACAATATGAAAAGCTGCATATAACATGTGTCTCTATTTATATAATTAAAGTGGTTGTCATCTTTAAGCCTAGGTTAGCTATCGGTCTCATGCTTAATGTTTGATTCTGCGAACCAAAACGCCCCTGACTGGTATTTATTTCCCATATAGAGTAGGTGTCACGACACACCAGGTCCTATATCGTAACATCGAAGGCAGTATGCTTATCTTCAGGGTATCATCAGGGGTGTGTCGTGACATTTTCAGGCAATCTTGGAATTCTCTTGTACACTCACAAAGCATATTAGCTCACCCTTAGCCCTCATTCGGCCCCTAAGGTCAATAAAAGACTCAAGTTACACATTTTATTAAATTTAAATCAAATAATGAAAACTTAACTAAAATCTAACTAAAGTGCTTGTATTCAAGCTCCTTAAATGCGAAAAACTAGTTTAATCAGTTACACCTATATTTGAGCCAGAAAACACTTCTTGTTGAACCTCCATACAAAACCTGAGCCAAAATCATTAATTTGTATTTACCCTTTTCCTTAGTCCTAAATTGTACGACTATAGACATCCAACCATATGTATTAAGGGTTAAGTAGATACATGGTGAATTTTGTAAAAATAGAGTGAAATAGGAAGAATCAGTGTGATATAGTGATTATAGGTTAGCTAATATATGAAACAAAAGAAAATTTCAAAAAAAAAATCAAAACGAGTAGAAAAATTCCTTGAAAAGTAAAAGCATTTGTGAGTGAGATGTACTGAAAAAGAAAAAAATGTGACAAAGTCACAAAAGTAGAAAAACTCATTCATTAGTTCGCCAAAACCTAGTGAGCTAGCCATAGTTGTTATATTATGTAGCGATTTTCTATGTGGAGAAATAAGGAAGGTGAGAAAAGGAGAAATAAGGCGGTGAGCGGGTAAGGGTCATTAAGGGGGGAGAATAAGGAACAATACAATATGCCAAACTATTTTCGTGACTTGAAACTATTTTGATGCTTACTATTCTTGAATTCCGTACCTGTCTTAAGCCTTAGAATGTTATAAGCCGAAAAGTCCTATGTGATATTCATGAATTGACATCATATTAAACAATTTCATTTTCGCCTGTTTGTATTCTACTAGGATAATCATATTACCTGTATGATTTATTGATGGACTCATATGTTTAAAAACTTTAATGTTGGTATACCTTGTAATATAATGAAATTAGGTGTTCGATATTGTAACACCCCTCACCCGTATCCGACACTAGGACAGGGTTCGAGGTGCTACCTAACTTTTACTAACACTTATAAATTATATTATAACACATAAAATAACACTAAAATAATTTTCTCTGGCATCGGAATAGTGGTCCCGAAACCACTGTTCTGACTAGGCCCAAAATCGGGTTGTTACATTTTTTCTCCCCTTTAGGGATTTTCGTCCTCGAAAATCTTACCAGAAGAAGTTGCTCTCAACTTTCACGAGTCACTTATATATTTTTCTCAACAACTTACAAATCAACTCAGTCTCATACTTAAGTTTTCTTGTAGCTTTTCCATAGTTACCAATAAAAGTCTTGGCTCAATTCAAAATACTAAAAACTGACATTCTAAGAACTATAAGCCTAGAAGCATAACTTGTCCAAATCCGTCTAACAATACCTCTGTATATACCAAAATAGTCATGTGGACTACTATCATCAATCTATCACAATTCAACTTGCAGCCCTCCTTTTTCTCGGGGATGGGAGATATCCCGATACGAAATTTCATAACAGTACTCTCTCATTCTCCTTTACATATCATCACCGACAATAATAGTCTCAGGTGCATCTGATATTCGGCTTTACTCTGTAGACAGTTTAACATCCTTTAGAAGAATGGACAAAAGACTGTTGTAAGCTCTGTACTCAATTCTCTGTATAACCCGAAGTTTCTTAGTACTCAAATCTTACTCTGAAATAATGGTAACAGAAACTAGAAATCAAATCCTCTCTGCAATTCCAAATTAAAAGTTGAACTATGCTGTACTAGTTTAATTTATCACTTATAGCCACATTTCTATACTCTGGTCATCAACTGTTTAGAAACTTTACTAACATGAATCAAATGATTCCAACTTCATAGATGTGATCTCTTTATTGATCAGGACAACTTTACTTATACAACATCTCTCGAATGAGAGAAATCCACTAATTATGGTTTTCGTATCATACTTATAAGAATAAAACCTCATCATTTCTGACTGCACGACTACTTACCAAAGAACACGTAACGGTATTCTTGAACCAGAGAATAAACTTAAATGCACATAACTCAGATTTACCTTTGCTGAATATCCATTCTTCACCCCAAGAATTTTAAAGAAATCTTGACACTGAAATCCCCGCACTTCTATAGTTGAGCCAGAAGCATAATCATAACAGATTCTAATATTGCAAGTCAAAGATTACTCGTAAAGATAAGCCAAGCTCGATAATTCTCGAAACAAGAATGAGAGAAAAACCAATATAAGTAATTCCAAGATATAAGACTATACCA
Source organism: Gossypium anomalum (assembly GCA_025698475.1). Classification (NCBI taxonomy): domain Eukaryota; kingdom Viridiplantae; phylum Streptophyta; class Magnoliopsida; order Malvales; family Malvaceae; genus Gossypium; species Gossypium anomalum. Next base: position 60,355,088 of record CM046961.1, read on the forward strand.
GAAATCCGAGAATATAATCTAGAAGAAAATAATAAAGATGATCCAGAAAATCCCCTAGAGAAAACCAGAAGGAAACTACTATCTGTATGCTTTAGAATTCCTCATAACAGAGATAATATAATTCCCGCATATATAAACCATAATCAATAGAACATCAGAATAATCTTACATAGACTTTTACTATCGACTCCATTCCAATATATCAGAATAGAAATCTGAAGAGATGGAGAAATGTCGATCATAACTAATTGGACCAATAGAGCTTTTCATCTAATATCATAGTCAGTAGCATCCTCACATGATAGAATTCCCACTCGAAAGGGATAACCATACGTATTTCCCAGAATAGAGGAAAACATAGAATACTCAGAAGAGAAAGATAGCCATAAATTTTATTTAATTGAATCCTTCATACTCAGACATCTGTGCAAGTCCAAAGTTATTCCTCTAACTAATTTTGTCTTCACTAATCCCATACTATTCCATTATTGTGCTCTTTAGTTTCACTTTTGCAAGCTTATGCAAACATATCTCTCGAGAATCTCATCGTATAACTCTATTCTGGTAAGGGGACGAAGATTGTAAAGCCTCTAAACTTTTGACTCTCAAGCAAATACATGTTCAGCAACAACATAACATTATGCACATGGATTCGAACATTTCAAATTTCCAACTTGTTATGAACACATCTTTACATATCTCAGTAATACATGCAACTTTATTTCATGTGAATGTTAGATAAACATAAGTGAATTTATCACAACTCAAACTTTTATTTCTTTTACTCAAATTACCCTTAATGTCTTATCAAGTTCCCACATTGAGTCTTAATCACTTGCCAATATTTATCAAATTGGAGAACGTCTTACGATTTTGAGTATATTGCTTACTTGATGCCATAGTCCAACTATGGTCTTGTCTTGTCCATCTGTGTCGATGACGTGTCCCAGACAGGTCTAACACTGACACATGTAACTGTGCCAATGTATGTCCCAGACATGTCTTACACTAGCACATCCCGTAGCCGACGCATGTCCCAAACATGTCTGACACTGGTTAACATCTCGAGGCCGATGCATGTCCCAGACATGTCTTACTCTAACACAACTCTTAGCCGATGCGTGTCCCAGACACGTCTTACATTGGCTATCTTTATCAAGGCCGGTGCATGTCCCAGACATGTCTTACATCGCACTCATCTGCTCTTGCGATGCCATGTCCTGGACATGGTCTTACACCGCACACAAATCTCATGTATTGCCATGGTGGTCGATGGTATGGTCTTTTCCATCAATTCATTAGTGAATGATAGTACTCATTCCCTGCGTTCCACCCAATTTGATATTTCATTACAACTTTCATGCTATTGTGACATTTATGATTTTGTAACTGAGATTATAAAGCATAACATTGCGGCATCTTGACTTCATTAATCTAGAATAAACGTCAACCTCATGTATATACTGATTACTAATCATGCAATAAAAGCATTCATAGATACACTGTGTCATTTCAAGCAAATTTCTTTCTTTTCATAAACACTTGGCCAATCCAGTTGGACATTTAACATCGTATGAATACCAACATGCATAAAAGAGCTTTTCATAACTTAACTTCGTTTTACTCCACTGTTTCATATTCTTTAACTCAAGAGTATCACATAATGAATACTAGTTCATGCAAAAATCATAAATTTCTTTTCATACCTTTCCCATTTTCATCGCATATCACAAGCATGATTCAATAATCTCAACTTTACTCTTATCTCTATCAAGATTTACTCGGTTGGAACTCATTCCTGTCTTAGTCAACAGTCTTGTTAGGGCCGGGAGATATCACACTATCATGAGTAATACTATGGCATATTTAGCTAGACTCTCTTACGCTAGGTTAGTCCAAGAACCAACTAAACCATGCTTTGATACCACTAAATGTAACACCCCTCGCCCGTATCTGACGCCGGGACAGGGTTCGAGGTGCTACCTAACTTTTACTAACACTTATAAAATTATATTATAACACATAAAATAACACTAAAATAATTTTCTCTGGCCTCAGAATAGTGGTCCCGAAACCACTGTTCTGACTAGGCCCAAAATCTGGCTGTTACAGATATCAAAAGTGGTAAGTTAGTTATATATCATGCCAAGATTATGTGTAAACATGAAAATGCCTAGTTATGTACTTCAACACCAATCTTTGTATCATACTTGCTCAATAGATGTCTTTTATTTTTAATTTTTTATTTTTTTAGGACAAGCAATGATTGAAGTGTGGGGGAGTTTGATCTGTCATAATTTAGTATAGCTGATTAAACTAGTTTTCGTACTTGAGGAGCTTGAATATAAGCAATTTTAGTATGTTTTCTTAGTGTAGTTTAGGCTCTATTTGGTAACATGTAAAAGCTATTCCGTAAAAGCTTTTCAGGCTTTTCTGATGTTTGGTTGGCTAAATGATTTCCTAAGGTAAAATATTTTACAAACACGGGAAAAAAATGTCCTTTTTTAAGGAAAATGTCTTACCCTTTTGAATTCAATAAGACATTTTTCGGAAAATGACGCCTTCTTCTCCCTTTTCCCTTTCCCCTTCCCATTTCCCTTGGTTGCAAATCAGTTTGGTCAATGACCTTTTCCGGTTCCTCTTTCATCCAGTTAAAGCTCCTTCTTCTTCTGTTCTTCATTCCTTTTCCTTCTTCTATTCTTCATCTTCTCTTCCAGGTAAAAGTCTGTCGCATATCTTCTCTTCTTAGTATATTCTGTTTCATTTCCTCTCTTTCTCTCTTTCTCAGACAAATCTACCGTGAATTCTTTGCTGAGTCTTAGCTTAAGGCGATGATCACTGGGTCTTCGCTAGGTCTTGGTTTGAACTCTTAATGATTTCTCCATTCTTGCATCCTTGATGATTATTTTGCTATTCACAGGCCATTTATCTTTTCTTGCTTTCTTCTTAATTCTCATATTGGCTTTCTTCTGAATATTCTTGTGATTGTCTAGATTTTTACCTTTAGCTTTTCTTGAAGCGTTTAATTTTAGCCTTTAAAAAAGTTGTCTATCTTTCATGTTGGTTCCTCATTTTTTTCCTTTGTTTCTTAAGGATTTTTCTTCTTTTACAATTATACCTATCTAGCAACATGCTACATTTAACCATCTTTGAGGAAACTTATCTTTCAAGAGCCATTTGACATTAGTTTGATATTTTCACAAGGTGCCTGTTTATGTTTCTTTGGAAACAGTATGCCTGCAATGCTGTCTTTATTCCTTCCTAGAAAACCCACCAATCGAATGCTCTGTTGCACAACTATTACATTTGTGTTTTTGTATTTTCGCTTGTTGTTTCTTGAGATCATAGCTAAATGTGTTTTGTTTGCAATATTGAAATTTGGAGTAATCCTTTTATTCAACTCTCTTCATACATGCTGCAGTCTGAACATGGTTGAGGTACTGATATTACATATCATTCTTATGGAGACAAATGATTTTTTTATTAATTATTTTCCAGGCTTCTGATTCTATGAAGTATGGTAAGAATCTTTTCAGTTTGAAGGTGAAGGTCTAGTGGCCCAAAGATCGTGAGTAAGTATATATATATTTCAATTGTAGCAGAAGTGATCCTTTGAAGTAGAAACCATGAATTTTATTTGTTTATATCTTCTTTTTTATGCGTATGCACGCGTGGGCATTTATCTAATGTGTGGTTGTGCTTATATATGTTGGAGCCCCCCTCCTTTAAATTTTAATGTCAATGAATTAAAGTTGCTTAGCCTTGAAGCTTATTATCATTATATAAGCTCAGTTTCCCTTGTTTTCTCACACTTGAATCTTTTATTTACTGTAAGAAAAAAATTGATAAATGTCACGTGTTTTCAATGTGGAGTGTCTGCTAATTTCTTTCTCCCCTTATGGATTTTTCTTTGCAGGTTCTACGAAGGTTTTATTCATTCATTTGATTCTGCTAAAAAGAAGCACAAGGTGACACGTTTAATGAGTAAAAATTCATTTTAATGTTTTCTTTTCCTTAGTATGTTATTGGAAGTTTTTCCTCTGACCATTCATGCTAGAATGTATTAAATTATTTTCTTAAATTTTCATTTGTTTATAGGTGCACTATAATGACGGTGATGAAGAAATTTTAAATCTTAAGAGAGAAAAGTGGGCTATGATTGAAGACGAGTCACGGTCAGATGAGGTGGGCAGTTCATAAGCAATTGATTTTTTATTTGTTCATGTACAAGTTATAATTCAGATCATGACATTCCTAGTGTTTTGCATTAATTTCTTCTATATTGTTTGATTAAAATAAGAGTCTCTAATAATGTAAGGCTAAAATCATTATAACTTAGTTTTTTTTACAATGCTTGAAATTGTTGTTTATTGTTGCTCCATTTTATGGATCGTTAGGTGATAGTTGGTCCTTTGGTGATATAATAAAATGCACGTCTGAGTGAATTCACTAGCTAAATGTTTTATGATCAATGCCGGAAACTTTTGCTTATAAAGATGCTTGCAGTAGGGATTTTTGTTGTTAGACTCCTGTGACTTCTTTTATGACTCTTCAAGAGTCTGATCTGATATTGCTAACATGCTTATTTGAAGCTATGAAGCTAATCTACATTGAAAGGTGTGGTTGTTAGTTGGATACGTTTGTTCATAAAAAAATTGACCTATATTCAACTTAGGTTACTATTTAAGTTTTGAGTATAGTTTTGGCATAACATGCAACATGTTACTTTTGCACCATGCATCTGGTGTAATTATATGTTATTTTCAGTCTTACTAACTTGGATTATTTTAACAGTTTGTATCATTGGTGCATCTATCAGTTAGTGTTGATTTTTCGATGCTACATGATTGCTATGAATCATTTGCAATGTATTGCTTTGGAAGGTACCTTGTTGCTTGCTTGGGTATGTTCATTTCAAAGACCTTGAACTTCAAATAAAGATTTTATTTCTTATCTCTGGATCAGCCTTGCACGATATTTCATTTAGTTTACAGTTTCTGTGGTGACATTGTCTTTGTTATTTGCTTTGCTTATGCCCTTGAATCTGAATTTTGGACACCCAGATATTATTTTAAATGTCATTGAATAGTCATTTCAAAACTTTAATTTTTCATATCTTTACTTTTTAAGAATATATAGGTTTTTCTGATGTCTAACATACCATAATCATAATTCCCCTTAATGCACTAAAAGGAATATGCACTACTTTGCTAGCAAGGTACAGGATGTTGTTGAACTTTGGCCTGCAATGAAATAGGAAACCAGCAGCAAACCAGTATGCAGACCAGCATCCAAGCTGAACCAGAGAAGCAACATCATTTTGTTTATTTTGTTCATTTGTAACTTGATTTAGTTCCAATGTAATTTATACTTAAAGTCAGTAGGAGTAGTTGTTGATTTATGTTTGATGTTATAGCTGGTATGTCAGCTGCATTTTGTGTGTAATTCTAGCTAAGCAATAGTCATGTATTAGTGGGAGCAGTTATACATTAGGTAACTGCCATATTTCATTGTAACATAAATGCTTCTCAAGTTAATGAAAAAGATCTGATTTTTGGAGATCAAATTCAGTTTTCTTCTTGTTCAAACTTTTTTGCATTCGTTTTTCTTTTTCTCCTTAGGTTTTTGCTAAAAAAACCAACACATGTAATCCAGACTACTTATGTATATGGCATATTGCTTATTCAAGTAATGAAGTTAATCTTTACATCATCCGGGTTACTTGCTTCTGTTTTCTTCCTCTGCTGTCAAAACCCCAACAGATGTGATTTGCAGCTCTTGCCTTTAGCATTGATGACCAGCTCAAGGCTCGGCATTACACATTAGGCTGTTTCAATTACTAGCCAATGCCTGGTTTTAGTTTTAAAGTTATTTGGTGCTAGCAATGCTTACATTAGTTACTGATGACAAACATTTGAAATAACAAGCATTAAGACGCACAGACATTGAGAAAAAGGGTATTGTAAATATTTCATTAAAGAGATTTGAAAGAAGAATGGATAGTTCTATACCTACGTCAAACTTATTTATACTTGCTTTTTTTCTCTTCATGTATTTGACATTATGGATCTATTGTCAGAATTCATAAATTAAAGCTAGTCCAAGATATATGAATTTATGATTTATGGAATTTTCAAAGCTATCTTACAGGACACGCGTCCAAGTGTAGTAATAGTTTTTTGTGCTTTGATAGCACAGGTTAATTTTAAATATTTCACATTTTGCATTGCTCTTCTCCCTTTTATTTTCTAATGTATATTCTAGCTTAATAATTGAGTTTATTATATATTTAATTTGATTTATTTATTTATAAATAAATCATCGCAATATATGTAAAAACAATTTAAAGTATAAATTTATTAATATATGTAAAACTAGCTTTTCAGGAAAATATTTTCAGGAAATCTACCAAACAGCAGAAAAATTTTTACACAGATTCATCCAAGCACCAGAAAAGTAAATCATTTCCAGAAAAGTAAATTATTTTCTAGAAATTATTTTCTAGAAATCATTTTCCAGAAGACATTTTACTGGCAAACAAACGGAGCCTTAATTTCAATAAAAAGTGCATTTTGAGTCTTTTATGGACCTTAGGGGCTGAATGAGGCCTAAAGGTAAGCTAACGTATTCAGTGAGTGTGTAGAAAGCCATTCAAAGTCACAACAACTCAAATTTGATTGCTATGTTGCAACACGAGGAGATTGAGGTCCCAACATAGGGAGTAGACTGCCAGAACCACTATACTACCTTGGGTGTCACGACACACCCCTAAAGCTACCCCTGAACCATGCATACTGCCTTTGATGTCATGACACAGGGACTAGGGTGTCACGACATCAGTCTTATACGAGAAGCACTTACGAGTTAGGGGCATTTTGGTCCACAAAATGAAAATTAAAACACAAGAACATCAGCTGACCTAGGGTTGAAGATGACGGCAACCCTAACTCTATAAGTAGGCTCTCAAAACACTTTTTTAAGGACAACTTTTTCAAACATTAAGTTTTTCTCTATAATTTCATTTTGTAGCTTTTTAGGCTTAGGGTTATATCTTGTTATTTTCTTTTTGTTCTTCGGCGTACGTGGTTTGTAAACGCGATTAAACACTAATGGATTTTCTACGCTTCGTATTACAAATACAAAAAAAGATTCTCTAAACTCTACTTTTGATTTTTTTTATTTATGTTCATCTTTATATTGAAGTTTATTGTGTTCATGAGATCCATAAAGAACTACTCCTCTTATAGGGGATTAGCGAGTAGAGGTGTGATTAATTAATTATTATGTAGGGTTTTCTTAGTGGATCAGCTATTTGGGAGAGGAAGAACTTAAACCCTAGGCTTGACGATCGTGGAGTCATAGTATGGAAAAGTGTAAAACACTGCTGACTCTACTATAGAGGTTGAGTATGTGACTGCTTCTGAGGCAACGAAAGAAACAATATGGCTTTGAAAGTTCTTAACTGAACTTGAAGTTATTCCTCCTATGGAAAAAGCTATAACATTGTATTGTGATAACAATGCTGCAATAGCAAATACCAACAAAATGGGAAGTCACAAGAGGACGAAACACATTGATCGGAAGTATCACTTGATACGAGAGGCAGTAGTTGAAGGAATTGTAAATGTGATGAAAGTAGCTTCTAAAAGTAACCTTGTGATTCCATTTACTAAGACTCTTATAACAAGGAGTTTTAACAAACACGTCGAGGATATGGGAATGGGAAACATGACACATTTACTTCACTAGAGCAAGTGGAAGATTGTTGGGAAATGTGCCCATATTGTAGTAAACATGTAAGTGTTTTCTATTTATTTGAACGATGAATAAATAAAGTTAATTTCACATTTCATTATTATGTCTTTTGTATTCATGTCTTTTATATTTTGAATGCATAACAAAATTGTGACAAGTAAATATTAGCTCATTGATTGTCTAAAGTTCAAATTGAATATAAGTGGCATTGTAAAGAAAGTTTACATTGCAAGAAAGACAATTTACTTCAATAGATAATCTAAATGAGCTTGTAACCCCGTAAAAGAATCAAAGTGAGCATTTGATTCCAATAATGAGAAGGATTATTATGTCGTCTAAAATTCCAATTGGGGAGATGGCTAGTCTTGGCTTCGAAACACTTGACTCCACGAGTAGAGATATAGATGGATTCATTGGTGGAATGATACATTGGATTGTACCTAAAATGAATTAATTCTGAATCCATTTGTGAATTAATTCACTTGTAACGTTCATGGTGTGATTTACCTAAATCCTAATTTAGTCACATGCAACTCATGTGCTTTGATATAAGTGGAGGCTTATGCTCTAAAGATGATCGAGCCCATAGCCGGTATGTTGGGTACATGACTTCTGAATGGCATGGCTTTACTAGTAACAGTGTAATTCATAGCTCAATTAATGAGTTAATGATATCCTCTCATTAGCATTGTATGGATTGATAAATATGGAACGTGGTCACGGGTTCCTTGTTCTCGAAAGAGCAATTTATCACAATCATTTGTTGATAATGACCATATTAATCATTAAGAAGACACAATGGTGACAATGAGATAAAATACAATTGTATTGAGTGAACGGATTTAACTTAAAGGAATTAAGGATACCATATGAGGGTAACACACATGACAACATCATTGGACAAAGCAGTTGGATGAATTGCTTTTGTAAAGAGTATACAATAAGGAGTTGTCAATCATGATACTTCTTGTGGACCAACTCCATGATTAAGTACTTGAAAATTATCAGAATGATGCTTCTGGACATAATTGCAATCACTAGAGCCTAATTGTATATGTCCGATTGGTCCTTCTGCTAGCTCAACAAAAGCTCGATCAGACTGCATTTAAATCAAAAGAAAATTCTATGACTTTTTGGAATAATTTAATTGAGTCAATTTATTCGATGTGGAATTAAATTAGGTGGTTGTATGAATTGTTCAATTAGAGAATTTTTTTTTTAAGAATTTTCTTGAAAAATTAATTTGAAAAATCCAAGTGATTTTTGGAAAAATTAATTTTGATCAAGTAAAATTAAATTAATCAAATCAATTAAAATTAATATAATATTTTTGGAAGTTAATTTTAAAGTCAGACAATTGGCTCAATGGGTAATTGAACTTGAAATTTGGACCTGAGATCATAATTTGGGACTAGGAGCCCAAAATCGAGACCAAGACCCAAAAACTGGACGAACTGGGCCCGGTATATGAAAACAAGCTGGCGGTCCAACCGGTGGCTAGACCAAACCAGTCAGGTAGTCACTAACCTGCATCGAACCGGTAGCACCAAACCGGGTCGGGTGTCTTTGTAGGGTGTCGCCCCGCATCACCGAACACAACAATCTTGATGGTCTGCGATGGCGCTGCTCTCGATTCTGCGGCGGTTGGTCGTCGTTGGTTTAGTAGTGGAAAAGTTACACTCATTCTAGAACTCTAATAGAGAATTTGATTTGAGATCAATTATTCCAAAAATAATATGATTTTAATAGTTTAATATTATATTTAATTTATTACTTATCTTAATAGTATTTTATTAATTTAATATTTAAGTGATTATCTTAATATTAAATTTAATTTAATATTTATCTTGTAGATAACATTCTATTATTTTAATAAGATTTAATATTAAATTTAATATTAAAGTGATTAAGTTTAATCATAGTTGAACTCTTTAAACCCTCCCTATATAAATAGAGTCTTGGGTCATTATTCATACATACTTGAATTTAAGAGAAAGTTGTAGAGAGAAAATTCTATAAAGAGATTATTCTAGAAAATTTCTAAAGATATTTTTCTGATTTACAGCTTGAACCAAAAGTTTAGAGAAATTCCAAAATTAAATTACACTATTGGTAATTTTTGTGAAAATTTTTTTTTTCAAAGCGAGCCAATACTCGGTAGACATGAGCTTGAGGATAGCAGAGAAGACTACTCGGTTGAAGCGCTCATTGTAATACTTCCTACCCGTACTCATTGCCGAAATAGGGTACGAGGCATTATCGGAGTTTACGAATAATTTTTTTTAAAAAAAAACTCAGTATAATCCCTTTTACAGATATCTAACCTTTCCTGCAATATTAAATCAAGACCAATCCACATCAACCAATCCAATTCAACATATTTTCAAGATAGATTCATGTATTTTTATAAGATAACCTCATCACATACCAAAACCAAGATTTGTTAGCCATACCATTGGCTAACCTTACATTCATTTCACAGAATCATTTACTTTATCAGCTTATACATGCCATTGGTTCCCAAAATAAAGTTTCTTTATATACCGAAATTCTGAGGTTGATAGTTTGATGTGTCTCCGACCAAATCGACCTCCGAGCTCTTAACACTACAAAATAGGGAAAATGAAATGTGGGTAAGCACTTTGTGCTTAGTAAGCTCATGTAACAAGAATTATACTTACCTAATATTTTCAATACAATGCAATAAACATTCATATATCCATTCCATACAATATTACCCTAACATGCACAAACTCAATATTCAAGTCAGTGCAATAACTTCCATGTATTAACATATTATAGACCATGATTGATGAGCTCATTAATACCATAGTTTTCAATCCCTTATTATTTTTCCATATTTATCCCGTTGAATTTCTTGGAATTTTTGATGGATTTTCAGAGGTACACTTTTAGTGTATGCGTTTAAGAATCCAATCAATTCATATTCATGTGTGCACATTTCCATTTCGAGAGCCCACTCTCACGAACCTCATCCTTACAAATGGGATTACCAGTCGAGCTAAATCCTCGCAGCGACAATTACTCTAATGAGCTTGGATCTGAATTACGACCCAGTCTAAATTGCACCCTAATTCGGATTACCCGTCCAAGCTAAATCCATTTTCCACATATTCTTCGGGAGGGTTATATCAGATAGGATCACCCGTCCGGGCTAGATCCTTTTACCGTCAATTCCTTTTCAGAGATCCATCGAATTTTCCTTTCATTCAACCGGGATTTCTTCCCTTTATATCAAATATATCAATGTTTCATCAATTTTCATACAATGAACTTCAAATCATATTCACATCAATAACATACATTTCAAGTATTTAAGAATATAATTCAAGTTACATGAACTTACCTTGATACTTGTTCGTGTACAAAAATCTACTAATCCTGAACTTTTCCTTTCCTCGATCTAGCTTCCGTATTTAAATCTTCTGGATCTAAATAAATAAATTTAATTATCAATTTAATACATTTCATGTTCATATGCAACATTCTCTATAATTCAACTATTATTTATAGTTCATTCAAAGCTGTCTACTTGAGTCATAGTTACTAAATTATTTTTATCTTGAGCTACAGAACTCCAAATTATGATAAAATAATTTTCCCTGAAACTAAACTCACATATCTTCTTACCATAAAATTTTCAGAATTTTTGGTTTAGCCAATCAGTACATTTTATTCTTTAAATTCACCCATGTTCTGCTGTCTAACAGTTCTGACCCTTCTTCACTAAAAATTAATTATCTCTTCATACAGGATTCAAATGATGTTCTCGTTTGTTTCTATTAAAAATAGACTAATTCAGAATTCTATACATATAAATTTAAGTCCCTAATTATTTTTATTCATTTTTTTATGATTTTTCAAATTCAGAACAGGGGAACCCGAATTCATTCTGACATTGTCTCACAAAATTCGTTATATCTCAAAATTTACAAATCCATTGCTTGCACTATTTCTTCTATGAGAAACTAGACTCAATAAGATTTAATTCATATTTTTTTCATCTTCTAATTCGATTCCTACAATTTTTGGTGATTTTTCATATTTAGTCTACTGCTGCTGTCCAAATTGTTTTAGTGCAAGCTGTTTATTACCATTTTTCCCTTAAACTTTTAATAAATGATAATTTCGTCCCTACTCAATTAGTCTCTAAATTGAGCTTATTTTTATTAATTAAAACTTTATTATATCACCTTAAACTAGTTTACAACCTTTAGGAATCAGAATTTCAGAAATAGACTTTAATTTTAAACATTTTCACAATTAGGTCCTAAAAATCAATTTCCATTGAAATTACCTAATAAAATCATCTCATAAACAATTTAAATCTTTAATTTCATTATATTTCATCATAAACTTACATAACTCAACCATGGTGACTTTCAATTTCATCCATGAAACCAAAAACTAATGAATTTAATAGTAGGACCTAGTTGTAAACGTCTTAGAAACACAAAAAATTACAAGAAAAAGGCAAGGATTAACTCACTTGGTGCAAAATTATGGAATACCAGCTTAGAGAACCCTCCTATGGCATTTTTAGCTACTGGAATTGAAGAGAAATGAAGAGAAATCTAGATATTTCCTATTTAGTCCTAGTTTTATTTAGTTAATTTTGCAATATTCCAATTTTGCCCTTAATTTATCAACTTTCCTGCTGATTTCATGCCCTTGCCGTCCATCCCAAATAAATTTTGGGTCTATTTGCCTTTTAACTCCTCTCTCATTAGACACTTAAGCTATTTAATCATCCTACCCACTTTTACACCTTTTACAATTTAGTTCTTTTCATTTAATTAACTATCCAAACATTAAAATTTCCTAACGAAATTTTATCACATTACTAACACTTCATAAATATTTATAAAATTATATTTTGACTCGGTTTTACGAGATAGAGGTCCCGATACCTTATTTTACCCAATTTCTTCAATAATTTCTTTTTCTAACTAATCACTAAATCGATAAAATTTTTCTATCAATATTTTTATACGATTTTTCTATCATATAAATATTCATGCAAAAATATTAAAATAAATTTCTCTTTAAATCAAATTTGTGGTTACGAAACCACTGTTCTGATAACCTTGAATTTAGGCCATTACAACTCTCCCCCCTTTAAAGATTTTCGTCCTCGAAAATCTTACCAGTAAAGAGGTTTGGGTATTGTTTCCTCATTGTCTCCTCCGGTTCCCATGTCGCTTCCTCAATCCCGTGCTTTTGCCACAATACTTTCACCAAATTTATCTTTTTATTTCTAAGCTCTTTTGTCTCCCGTGCCAATATCTTGACTGGTTCTTCACTGTAAGTCATATCCGATTGAATCTCCACTTCTGTCAGAGAAATAACATGTGAAGGATCTGATCGATATCGTCGTAACATAGATACATGAAAAACGTTATGGATTCTATCAAGTTCCGATGGTAATGCCAATCGATAAGTGACTAGTCCAATTCTTTCTATGATTTCATAGGGCCCGATAAATCTTGGACTCAATTTACCCTTTCGACCGAATCGAAGAACTTTCTTCCAAGGAGACACTTTCAAAAATACCTTGTCACCGACTTGAAATTTAATCTCTTTTCGCTTAAGGTTGGCATATGATTTTTGACGATCGGAAGCTGCTTTTAGACTATCTCGAATAACCTTTACTTTTTCTTCTGTTTCCCGGATCAAATCAATCCCATGTATCTTCCTTTTACTGAGCTCTGTCCAATATAACGGTGTTCTACATTTTCTCTCATATAAAGCTTCATACGGAGCCATTTTAATACTAGACTGATAACTGTTATTGTAAGCAAATTCAATCAAAGGTAGATACCTCTCCCAATTACCTTCAAACTCTAATATACAACATCGGAGCATATCTTCCAATACTTGAATTACACGCCCAGATTGGCCATTTGTCTAAGGATGAAATGCAGTACTAAAATACAACTGAGTACCCAAGGCTTCTTGCAATTTATTCCAGAAACGAGACGTAAATCGGGGATCTCTATCCGATATAATGGAGACAGGCACTTCATGTAACCTGACAATCTCAGATATATACAGTTCAGCTAGTTTATCTAAAGAATAATCCATACGTACTGGAATAAAGTGCGCTGACTTTGTCAATCGGTCAACAATCACCCAAATAGCATCTTTTTTTCTCGGAGACAAAGGTAGTCCCGATACAAAATCCATAGTGATTTTTTCCCATTTCCATTCTGGTATAGTAATTGGCTGAAGTAACCCCGAAGGTACCTGATGCTCAGCTTTAACTTGCTGACATATTAAACACCTTGATACAAACTCAGAAATATCATGTTTCATTCCCGACCACCAGTACATCTCTTTGAGATCATAATACATTTTATTACTCCCTGGATGTACAAACATAGTACTACTGTAGGCCTCGCGTAGAATATTTTATATGAGCTCTGAATTCTGAGGTACACATACCCTACCTCTGAATAATAAACAATTATCAGAACCAATCTGAAATTCAGAATCATTACCTGACTCACACTGTGCCCGTTTAACCTGTAACTTCTCATCATTCTTCTTAGCTTCACATATTTGCTGTAAAAATGTCGGTTTAACTCTTAATTCAACTAGGATTGAACCATCATCAGTCAGTGATAACCGGGTATTCATAGCTCGTAAAGTAAATAAAGATTTTTGGCTTAAAGCATCAGCTACAACATTAGCTTTACCTGGATGGTAATCAATAATCAAATCATAATCCTTTATCAGTTCAAGCCACCTGCGCTGTCTCAAATTCAAATCTTTTTGTGTCATCAAATATTTCAAGCTTTTATGATCAGTATAAATATGACATTTCTCACCGTACAAGTAATGCCGCCATATCTTCAGTGCAAATACAATAGCAGCTAATTCAAGATCATGTACTGGATAATTTCTTTCATGTGGTTTAAGTTGTCTTGAAGCATAAGCTATTACTTTACCTTCTTGCATCAAGACACAACCTAAACCATTTAATGAGGCATCACTGTAAATAACAAATTCCTTACCCGATTCAGGCTGCACTAATACAGGTGCTTTCGTTAATAGATCTTTCAATCAGTTGAAACTCTGCTGACATTCATCAGTCCATTCAAACTTTACATCTTTCTACAATAATCGAGTCATTGGAGAAGCTATCATAGAGAATCCCTATACAAACCTCTGATAATAACCAGCTAAACCCAAGAAACTTTTAATTTCAGATACATTCTTCAGTGGGCTCCAATTGACAATAGCTGAGATTTTACTCGGATCTACCCTGATGCCTTTGGTAGAGACAATATGTCCTAGAAAACCCACTTCTCGAAGCCAAAATTCACATTTACTGAATTTAGCATACAATTGCTTCTCTCGCAGAATTTGTAACACAGTTCTCAAATGTTCTGCATGTTCTTCTTCATCACGAGTATAAACCAAAATATCATCAATGAATACTATCACAAATCTGTCTAAATACGGTCGGAATATCCGGTTCATCAAATCCATGAATACTGCAGGTGCATTAGTTAGCCCAAACGGCATAACCAGAAACTCATAATGCCCGTGCACTGTTCTAAAAAGCGCTTTTGGCACATCCGACTCCTTTACCCGTGGTGATAATAACTTTGATCGAAGATCAATCTTTGAAAACTCTGTAGCACCTTACCACCGATCAAATAAATCATCAATTCGGGGTAACGGGTACTTATTCTTTATGGTTACTTTATTAAGCTGCCGGTAATCAATACACAATCTTAAACACCCATTTTTCTTTTTCACAAACAGAACCGGAGCACCCCAAGGTGAATGACTTGGTCAGATAAAACCCCTATCAACAAGCTCTGGCAACTGTGTCTTTAACTCTTTTAATTCTGTAGGAGCCATCCGGTACGGAGCTATGGAGATCGGAGTAGTTCCCAGAATCAAATCTATAGAAAATTCCACTTCTCTTTCTGGTGGCAATCCTGGTAATTCTTCTGGAAACACATCGAAAAATTCACATACCACTGGAACTACCTGTATTTTTGACTCAGATACTTTGGTGTCGAGTACATAAGCCAAGTAAGCATCATACCCCTTTTTGACATACCACTGTGCTACCATTACTGAAATCATATCAAATAACCCCTCTGTCTGATCAGATTTAACCAGAAGCAACTCACCATTCTGACATTTTAGCACAATATATTTTTGTCTACAATTTACTACCGCATCATGCTGGGTTAACCAATCCATGCCCAATATCACGTCAAATTCATCAAATGGCAGTAACATCAAATCAGCCGGGAAATAATAACCTCTTACCATCAATGGACAAATTTTACAAATTTTATCCACTAACACAGACTGGCCCAGGGGGTTCGAGACTTTAACCACAAATTCAGTAGGTTCAATAGATAAATTTTTAACAATTGCAAGTTTAACACATATATATGAATGCGTAGAACCGGGATCAATCAATGCAGTAATATCAGTGTCAAGTAAAAAAAATGTACTAGTAATAATATCGGGTGTTGAGGTATCTTCTCTGGCACGAATGGCATATGTCCTAGCAGGTGCTCATACCTCAGGTCTACCTGCAGTATCTTTTGTAGCTCCTCGACTACCACTGACATTACCGGATGGTCAAGGTGGTCTGCCCTTTGAAACTAGATTACTCGGCTTCGATATCTGTTCAACTTCTTTTTCAACCCTTTTTGGACAATCTCTGAGGAAATGGTCAAAAGAACCACATCAGTAACAAGCCCCGCTCTTAAATCGGCATTCACCAAAATGGATTTTATTACAGTACTGGCATCTCGGCTTAGGAGTGCCAACACTGCCAACATTGGTCACTGATGGAGTAGAAGGTCTTGGATTAGTGCGTTGAGAACCTCGCTCTCTGCCCGAATACCCAGTGGCTGAGGTAAAACTATCCTGATACTTCTTCAATTTCTTTGAAACGGAAAACTGAAATTTTCCTATCGGTCTTCTACTAAAAATTTGAGCTTCCCTCTCAGCCTGTTTCTTTTCTTTGCTCAATTCTTCTGCTTTATAAGCTCTCTCTGCCAATGTAGCAAACTCTCGAATTTCAAGAATTTCGATCAGAAACTTAATGTCTTCATTCAACCCTTCTTCGAATCGTTTGCACATTTCAGCTTCAGACTGTACCCATTCTCGAGCATATTTACTCAATCGAACAAATTCTCTTTCATACTCAGATACTGATCTATTGCCCTGTTTCAGCTCAAGAAATTCTTTTTTTTTCTGGTCAAGGAACCTCTGGCTGATATATTTCTTTCTGAACTCGGTCTGAAAGAATTCCCATGTAATTTCTTCTTTCAGAACAACTGAAGCTTTAGTATTCCACCAATGGTAAGCCATTTCTTTTAGCAGTGAGACGGCACATTTCAGACATTCTTCTGGTGTACAAGATAATTCCTCCAAAAACCGAGCAGTATTCTCTAACCAGAATTCGGCCCGTTCGGAATCATCATCAACTGCTGCTCGAAATTCTTCGGCCCCATATTTTCAAATTTTATCTACTAGAGCTTTTCCTTTTTTGACAGATTCAGTACCTGTACCCTGTGGGATCTCGGGAACCGGTGGAGGAGTAGGAGCGGGAGCTTGAACTTGCTGCACTACAGGGTTAGTTTTTAAGTATTGATTAAACCATTCATTCATAATTTGAAAGAAGGCTATTTTTGCCTCCTCCCCTCGACCCTCTGTCTCGAGCCTTCTACTACTAGTTTCTTCTCTTTGTACTGAAGTCGGAGCATGACTCCCAACTTCCTCAGATTGAGCTCGGTCGAATGACATTACTATAAGAAAAACACATTTTAAATGGTCAGGATATATCACACTATCAAAAATAATTTAAATGGCATGTATAGCTAATCCCGTATTTGCTACATCGATCCTAGAATCGGCTAAATCGTAGCTCTGATACCAACAAATGTAATACCCCCTACCCGTACTCATTGCCGGAATAGGGTACGAGGCATTACCGGAGTTTATGAATAATTTTTTTTTAAAACTTAGTATAATCCCTTTTACAGATATCTAACCTTTCCTGCAATATTAAATCAAAACCAATCCACATCAACCAATCCAATTCAACATATTTTCAAGATAGATTCATGTATTTTTATAAGATAACCTCATCACATACCAAAACCAAGATTTGTTAGCCATACCATTGGCTAACCTTACATTTATTTCACAGAATCATTTACTTTATCAGCTTATACATGCCATTGGTTCCCAAAATAAAGTTTCTTTATATACCGAAATTCTGAGGTTGATGGTTTGATGTGTCTCCGACCAAATCTGACCTCCGAGCTCTTAACACTACAAAATAGGGGAAAATGAAACAGGGTAAGCACTTTGTGCTTAGTAAGCTCATGTAACAAGAATTATACTTACCTAATATTTTCAATACAATGCAATAAACATTCATATATCCATTCCATACAATATTACCCTAACATGCACAAACTCAATAATCAAGTCAGTGCAATAACTTCCATGTATTAACATATTATAGACCATGATTGATGAGCTCATTAATACCATAGTTTTCAATCCCTTATTATTTTTCCATATTTATCCCGTTGAATTTCTTAGAATTTTCGATGGATTTTCAGAGGTACACTTTTAGTGTACGTTTTCGGGTCCGTCAATTCATATTCATGTGCGCACATTTCCATTTCAGAGAGCCCACTCCCGCGAACCTCATCCTTATAGCGGGATTACCAGTCCAGGCTAAATCCCCTGCAACGACAATTACTCTAATGAACTTGGATCTGAATTACCAGTCTAATCTAAATTCAGACCCTAATTCGAATTACCCGTCTGGGCTAAATCAATTTTCCACATATTCTTCGGGAGGGCTATATCAGGATAGGATCACCCGTCCGGGCTAGATCCTTTTTACCGTCAATTCTTTTTTAGAGATCCATCGAATTTTCCTTTCATTCAACCTGGATTTCTTCCCCTTTATATCAAATATATCAATGTTTCATCAATTTTCATACAATGAACATTCAAATCATATTCACATCAATAGCATACATTTCAAGTATTTAAGAATATAATTCAAGTTACATAAACTTACCTTGATACTTGTTCGTGTACAAAAGTCTACTAATCCTGAACTTTTTCCTTTCCTCGATCTAGCTTCGTATTTGAATCTTCTAGATCTAAATAAATAAATTTAATTATCAATTTAATACATTTCATGTTCATATGCAACATTCTCTGTAATTCAACTATTATTTATAGTTCATTCAAAGTTGTCTACTTGAGTCATAGTCACTAAATTATTTTTATCTTGAGATAAATAACTCCAAATTATGATCCAATAATTTTACCTGAAAATATACTCACATATCTTCTTACCATAAAATTTTCAGAATTTTTGGTTTAGCCAATAAGTACATTTTATTCTTTAAAGTCACCCCTGTTCTGCTGTCTAACAGTTCTGACCCTTCTTCACTAAATATTAATTATCTCTTAATACAGGATTCAAATGATGTTCTTGTTTGTTTCTATTAAAAATATACTAATTCAGAATTCTATACATATAAATTTAAGTCCCGAATTATTTTTATTCATTTTTTTATGATTTTTCAAAGTTAGAACAGGGGAACCCGAATTCATTCTGACCTTGTCTCACAAAATTCATTATATCTCAAAATTTACAAATCCATTGCTTGCATTATTTCTTCTATGAGAAACTAGACTCAATAATATTTAATTCCATATTTTTTTCATCTTCTAATTCGATTCCTACAATTTTTGGTGATTTTTCAAAGTTAGTCTACTGCTGCTGTCCAAATTGTTTTAGTGCAAGCTGTTTATTACCATTTTTCCCCTAAACTTTTAATAAATGATAATTTCGTCCCTACTCAATTAGTCTCTCAATTGAGCTTATTTTTCTCAATTAACACTTTATTATATCACCTTAAACTATTTTACAACCTTTAGGAATCAGAATTTCAGAAATAGACTTTAATTCTAAAGATTTTTACAATTAGGTCCTAAAAATCAATTTCCATTGAAATTACCTAATAAAATCATCTCATAAACAATTTAAAGCTTTAATTTCATTCTATTTCATCATAAACTTACATAAATCAACCATGGTGACTTTCAATTTCATCCATGAAATCAAAAACTAATGAATTTAAGAGTAGGACCTAGTTGTAAAAGTCTTAGAAACACAAAAAATTACAAGAAAAAGGCAAGGATTAACTCACTTGGTGTAAATATTATGGAATACCAGCTTAGAGAACCCTCTTATGGAGTTTTTAGCTGCTGGAATTGAAGAGAAATGAAGAGAAATCTAGATATTTCTTATTTAGTCCTAGTTTTATTTAGTTAATTTTGCAATATTCCAATTTTACCCTTAATTTATCAATTTTCCTACTGATTTCATGCCCTTGCAGTCCATCCCAGATAAATTTTGGGTCTATTTACCTTTTAACTCCTCTCTCATTAGATACTTAAGCTATTTAATCATCCTACCCACTTTTACACCTTTTACAATTTAGTCCTTTTGATTTAATTAACTATCCAAACATTAAAATTTCCTAACGAAATTTTAATACTACATTATTAACATTTCATAAATATTTATAAAATTATTTTTCGACTCAGTTTTACGAGATAGAGGTCCTGATACCTTATTTTACCCAATTTCAATTTCTTTTTCTAACCAATCACTAAATCGATAAAATTTTTCTATCAATATTTTCATACGATTTTTCTATCATATACATATTCATGCAAAAATATTGAAATAAATTTCTCTTTAAATCGGATTTGTGGTTACGAAACTACTGTTCCGATAACCTTGAATTTAGGCCATTACACTCATCCTAGTCGAATCGAAAATGTACAATTTTGATTAAATGTTTATTATTTTAGATATCATAACCAAGTTCTTATTTTGGAACAATTTTAAAACTTTGGTTTTTCCCTAAATTTATTTTCCGTTGCATTTTCAAAACCCGTTTTTCCAACATCATGCACATAAGAAGGGGGTAGGTTCAGAGGGTTTCGCCTTGGGGTTGAATATATTGTAACTAAATAGTTACCATAGAGTCTGAAAATTTTAGATAATAGAAGTTTATTTTAATCTATGGTTTCTATTGTAAGATTATTTATAATAATTAAGTTTAAATTTTTGTTCAGAGAAATCTGGTTCAATTGTGACACTCCATATCCGGATTTGGCAATCAAGTCGGGTAAGGGTGTTATAGGACTCGTACTTGCAAGATAGTCTTATAAGACTTTCTCACTACAAACCATTTGACAAGATATTCCCAACAACTGCTAGTCCTTAGCGGACTATCCCATCCTTAGATTTGTCCTTGGCAAACTTCTATATTAGATAGTCCTGAGTGGATTTCCCCACACTAAATAGTCTTGACGAACATCCTCTTTCTTTGTTAATCCCTGGCAGACTTTATCTATCAATCAATCATTGGCGGATATTCCTACTTTTCTGGCAATCTCTTTGCAAATAAACCCTTGGAGTTAGGACCTGAGAACCATATTGTTTCCTCTTAACCCAGGTTGGCATGTCCATCTCCCTTGGTGAACTTTTATTCGAGAATACCTGGAAGGAAAAATACTCATTTTAACCCCTTATAACCTCACTCACGACACATTCATATATTCCTCATGTCTTTGCATATTGGTTGGATCCCTTATTAGCATGCTAGCCATCGCTCTCAGATGTGCCATGATCATTATGTCAAACTTCCCTTTTTATGCCCTTATAGTCTTCCCTATTTTCTGTCCTGGCGGACTTTAATTCACCATAAGGCTTACTTTTTCACCACTAGATCATGCCATGGCTAACCATGGACTTTTGATTGTTAAAAGTCAGTAAACCTATTCTGAGGTGTCACTTCAAAGGGTCTATATATAGTTTACATAGTGTCTCTCCAAAGAGCCAATAGATAACCATTCGACGATGCTACCAAACTCCCTCGAATCCCCTTTCAATCTGTCCATTCCTCCATTACGCCAGGTTTTCTTATCTTTATCTAACCTGCCAAAGCAACTCACTCATACTTTACATTTTATAAAAATACATTTCACACATAACATTACACTTATGTCTATAACATGTAGTATACCATATATTAATACGTCAATACACAACCGAATTTTGCATTCAGAGAACATACTCACAATCATTCATATATTTCCATAGCGTTATGCATGCATAGCTTATTCATTCATCGTAATCACATACAACCATAGAATTCAAACTAAACTCAGAGAAAACACATGAGTAGAACATTCAAGCAACACAACAACATGCAAACACCAAAAGTAATGTACAGAACTCACTTACCATCTTTCATCCTCGCCAGCTTAGCTTTTCCAAATTCAGAGTCTTTATCATCCTGGCAGCTAAGCACAACAACCCATACACTAATTAAACCAAAGGTATTCAAACTTAAAAACCCCGAATTCAGTATCATTCAAAAGCTTCTCAAAGATTTCAAAAATTCTTATTTCACTTTCTCAAATACATGAATACAGAAAAATAATAAGGCTTACCACTTCATCGGGTTCTATACTTCCTTGTCTCAAACTTCATGATCACTACCCCATGTAAAGTCTTTCCCATCTTTCTCTTCTTCAGAGTAACCAAAGAAGACAATGTTAAAGAGAAAAAAAAACTAGAATTGTGAGGATTTTCTTCCTACAAACTAATCCTCCTCATACATATCGGTATCCCTTTTTCTGCACGGTCACCACATTCCTATATAACCATCCCTCACTAATCATTTTGTCTCACGCTAAGGAACCAGCCAGTTCCAATTTAGCTAAACCGGGATTGAATCCCAATTATTTATCCTTCAGCCACTAAAGTTTTAATATTTCTCAGTAGGGTCCATCAGACTTACTATCTTTTCAATTAACTCTCAATCCTTCCTGATTCCAGACTTTAATAGGAATTGGGTGTGACAACTCTCCCACCCTTAAAGAAAATTGTAACACCCTATACCCGACCCGACCACTGGGTCTGGGTATCAAGTGTTACAATCAACTCAAATAGCTTAACAAAGTCTCTAACCTATTACTTATAGACTTGGTCAAGTCTAAATTATACATTCATTACTACTACTCAACCCTTATTCAATTCCATAGATAATAATAGATTCAAAATTTAAATTTCAGTTATATTCTATACCATGCAAGTATTAATTTCTTACAACCATTCTACCTTATTAAGCACGAATAATTAATTACATTAACTTTATACATATGACTTTATTATAAATAAACTTAAGCAATTTCCCCTTCGTATAGCCTCTGAGGGTGCCCCTTTATACGCATGATACATCTATTACGCCATTCATGTAAGCCTAGCGATGTCTAGCTTGGTCCCTCCATAAGATCCTTGGGTTACTCATATACCATGCATTCCAGAAAGTAAATTTGTAAGTTCAGATGAACTTAGTGAGACCTTATACAGTAGTATTCAAAGAAAACTCCTAAATTGTCGAGTAAATAAGAATTAATGCACATGATTAAAATGCCATGATTATCTTAGGAGATTCTGTAGGTCTAACTAGCATTGGAGACACCCATACGTGTTCTGAACTAATTGTTAGTGGACATGTTGACTGGTTTAGTTGTAAGCATACTCTTCAACTTTGAGTTCCAATGTTGTCTTTTTAATTTGACTCATCATAAGATAACCATATATGCAATTGTACAAATTAGGGTCAACTACTGGCATTCATTCATATATCTCACCACTTAGTGGATTCTTCCCTGATTACTTTCATTCCATGCCAAATAGACATATCATGTTGTCTTGACAATTTCCCTTTTATGACTAAACATATATGTATACCCCTTTCTTTAGGTAGACTTGTTTACTAATATTATTATTTGTGGCCTTGAATATTAGATTTGATTGATAAATAAACACCCTATTCATTACGGACTTGCACTTGCAAGGTAATCCCATAGGTCTTTCCTCACTTCAAAACATTCTACTAAGATACTCCTAAGAACAAATAGTTCCTGATAGACTATCTCTTCTTAAGTCTCCCCTTTGACGGAATTCTACCCTTGATAGTTTTTAGTGGGCTTCCTATTCTATATGGTCCTGATAAGCCTCTTCTTCTTTTGTAAATTCCAGGTAGACTTTCTACCTAAGATGGTCCTTGGTGAACTCCTTTCTTAAGAAGGTCCTCGGTGGACTTTCCTTGTTCTAGTGGCCTCTTTAGCCACAGATTCTTAGGATTAAAATTTGTATAATTGTCTTACTTTATAACACCTAATTTTTGGTTTACCCGCCAAACAGTGGCTGACTCATAATGACAAATACTTAATTGCTTTGAAGAAAATACCTCTTCCTTTCACATATATTGCATTTAAAATGCTTCTACCAATTCCTCTTACCTTCGTATTTTGGTGGATCCTCTTATTAACATACTTTTCAGCATTTTTAGACGCATCATGATCATCATATCAGACTGCTCATCGCGCTAATCATACAGTGACTTCCCTTTTTATGCCCTGACGGGTGTCATTGTTTACTATCCTGGTGGACTACATTTCGCCAAAAGGTGTACTTGTTCATCACTGGATAATGCCATGGCTAATCATGGACTTTTGATTTTGAAGAATCATTAAAGCCCTTTCGAGTCGTTTGCACAATATCGCCCTGAAGGACCTACATATCATCGTCACGATGTCGCTTCGAAGGACCAGTCGATAATCGTCCAATGATGCCCCCAAACTCCCTTGAATCCCATAATAATCCACCTATTCCTCCATTATGCCTATTTTTCCTATCTTCATCTACCCCGTCTAGTAACTTCCTCTATACTCATCATATTATAAACATGCATTTCACGCATAGCATTACACTTATCACTATAACAATAGTATGTCATTTATCAGTAAATCATTACACGTTTTAAAATGAATGACACGTTTTAAATCATCAATAAGAACACACAACGAAGTCAAATTTGGAAAGGGTTTTTTGACGTTATCACACTTTGCGAAAAAAAACACGTCAATATGACATCGTCAGATTCGGCCATAATGTCCAGGCCAAGTCTGGGGTGTTACATTTAGTGGTATCAGAGCCAGGTTACAAAACTCGACTGTGGATTTGGGTTTCTTTGAAAACTTAGAATTTCTAAAAGAACTGTTTCAAATGATTTGAACTAGTTTGAAATGTTTTACCGAATATGTGGCACACCGAGTCTCCGGCGCCGGCTCTGTAAGTCTTCAAACTAAACTGTTGTTTGTTTGAATTGAAATACTGAGACTACTGTAGGTAGTAGACTACACTAAAATACTTTATTTAGGGTAAACTAAAAACTATAGTAATATTACGATCTGCGAAAATAAACTCTGAATTACTAATATTGTTTTCCATAAAACATCCATTAATAAACACTAAAACTGAAAACTGATGCACAAAACTATTAATACAGATAAAACGCAATTCAATAATGAGTACCAAAGGTACTCACGGAAGGGGTACAGGAGGCCACGGCAGAAGCCATGGAGGTGCTTGAGCTAGGTCTTCGTCATCTGGCCACATGCCTAATGTCAAAGCTAAGGAGGCGCTGGCTTCACCTGTGACTGAAACTGGGTCTCATGATCGCGCGACTGAGGACGACGCACTATCTTAGTCTATCTATAGACTGTACTAAAAACACTCAAGTTAAAGGTGGTAGTGTTTTGGAACTAGAGTGCGCAGCAGGAGCGTTATGGTGTAGTCTGTGTTATGCGACTAATCTGATAGTTGGAAATTTTAGGGATAAATTTTTTTTAAGGAAGGGTGAGTTGTAACACCCTGAATTTTGGGCCTAGAAGTATTAGGTCTTAAGCATGGGAACAGTTAGGAGGCTACACATAAATGTTTAGTCGTGCTAGAAAGTGACACAAAATATCTATTTTCTTTTGTGGTTAAGTGTCCTGGGAAGAGTCTAAGAAGTCTTGGGTTCAAGCCTTGGCTTGTGTAGAAGTTTTGTTTTAAATGGATAAACCTCTGCCTCTAGTCAGTAGGCTTTTAAATAAATGTGGGTATTTTATGCCAGAAAGAGCCTTCTGGCCTAGGGGATAAGTAGCGTGCTATGGTTACTTGAGGTTTGAGGTTCGAGTCCTAGTATGCGTAATAGGGAGTTTTATTTTGCTGCTAGTATCGTGGGAGTGTCCTAGTTTAGCTGAAATTCCAAGAGCGTTGGTGGGAGTTCAAATTGGATGGTTGAGAGATTAGAGGAGAGTGTTGAGGAGTGGATCAGGGGATTGGAAGAGATTTTTGAGGAGTGGATCGTGGGAAGAGGGGGAAGAGGGGAGTAGTGGTGCCGAAATTGAATTCCTTCTCAAGAATTCGGCTTTGGTTGGTATTTGCTTCCCATTGCGTTTTTTGTCAACATTTTTTGGTTCCATTCACTTTTGGAGGCCGAATAGTGTTGAGGGTTCATTCAGGCATCTTCTTTGTCTATTTTTTTTTACTTGGTTCTCCTTTTCTATTGTCTTCCCCTTGTTAAATGATTCTCCCTTTTCTTCCTCTACTCTCCTATCTGGCGTGCCCTCCCTTTTGCATTTGGCCGAATACCCTCTCTTCTCTCTCTCACTATTCTTTTCTCTTTTATTCCTCTTCCCCTCTAGCAAACGATCTCTTCTTTCTTTTAGTGGCCGAACCTTCTCCCTCTGTCCATTATTCCTTCTTTCACTTTTGGCCGATTCTTCCTTCCTCTTGCACTCAACTCTAAACTTCTGTTGGTTCGGTAAGTTTCGATTAGGGCTAACTCTGTTCTCTTTTTTGGAATTTTTTTTAAGAGGAGTTTTGTTGTTGGTAGGAGTTACTCAACAGTCTGGTGATCGTTGATTGGTGTATGGAGTGTCGAAACCCTGTTGGTGCATGTGAAGGTAACGATTGTGAGTTTAGTATTTGGTATTGGATTGTGCGTTTGATCTAGCATAGCTTTGAGTGGCTAAGTGTTGTTATGTTGGCCTTTTTTTGTTGTAGGCCGATAATTCCTTTCCCCTATGCTTGGTTTACGCTTTCGGTAATCACTAAAGAGCTTGTGAACAGTCTTATTCAAACGATTTAAGTGTGCAACCCCAATCAATTGATCAAGGCAAGTGATAACTAATATTTTGGATGGGTGTTTTATGAGAGGTAGTTTAATCCTATTGTTAATAATTGATGGAGTTTCTTGATTGAATATATGTTTGGAGTGCTCGTGGGCTAGTTGCACATTTTCGCAAACAAGGTGTGTAAACACAATTCCAATTATGGAAATCGCCAAAAGTCAGAATAAATGATTGATATCGCTACATGAGCGTACACTCGCTCGTGTGGTAGTCCGTGTGACTAAATATGGGCATTTGATCGTAGAGGCCATCATGAGCGATTTCATGGGCTTAGGCCATTTTGGGCCTTATTGGGCTGAACTGGGCTATGTGGGCCCTACATGGGTGAATTACATGAACAGGTGATAAAATGACTGTTTTGCCCCTATGTGATGTATGACAATATTTTGGCATGATATTTAACTGTATTAAGTACATGTGTAAGATTATGATATGACATGACATGTTGCATGATGCATTGCATGTGGATGGGTTTATAATGATTGGAGGAAGTGTACTGTATTGCCAGCTCTGCTGCAAATACTATTTAGTGCCGCAACTAGTACTACTTGGAATGTAGGGATAGGTGGGTTGATTATATCCCTATATGGAGTGCAGGGTTAGAAGGAGATGGAGTGTAGAGGCTAGTTGGGTAGGATCTCTTGATTGCATATCTATACTGTACTGTCACTGAGATGGGCTCTGACCCAAACTGATACTGATACTGTAGTGGGCTAAAGCCCTAATTGATACTGAACTGTCACTGGATTTGTCTTAGGCCCAGACTATGTACAAACTGTTTGTCTTTTTTATATGGGATCACGCACTGAGTTTTTCATAACTCACCCATCTGTTTATCTGTATAGGTAATCCCCTGACTTAGGTGGATCTGTGCTGGGAGGGACTCAAAGGTGGCCACTCAATCGCACGTACTTTCTTATTTAATTTTTAAATTATAAGTAATTTTATTTTGGGGTATTTTTAATGTAATGAGGTCTCTTTGGATTTTATTTTTAATTTGGGATTTTAATTTGCTTTGGTTATAACTACTAGTACTAGGAACTCGAGTTTTAAAAGAAACAACAATTTTAAAAAGTAAACGCAAGAACGCAATCGATTTAGAAAGCTTCTGCTATAAAGCGATATCTTGACATTCAAAAAGTTTTCAAAGTAAATGCCTTTTGATTGGGACGCAAGTTTTAAAATGAATGACACGTTTTAAATCATCAATAAGAACACTCAACGAAGTTAAATTTGGAAAGGGTTTTTCGACGGTATCATACTTTGCGCAAAAAAAAAAAAACTTAAATGTGACATCGCCAGATTCGGCCATAACGTCCAGGCCAAGTCTGGGGTGTTACACAAGTTTTCCAATAGAGCCCGCTAACTTGCTATTTTATTCAATTAACTCCCAACTCTCCTTTTAAACTCGAGATTCTAATGAAAATCGTGTGTGACAGAAATTGTTTGTGTTTATGATTAGACATAACTAATATTTGCATGAAAAATTAAGTTTCTGGTGATTGCATTTTTAACAGTAGATAGTATCCACCAATAAACCTTAACCATATAGTGGTATGAATCCACCAATGAATTGTACACAACTATATGGGTGTATCCGTGTGTAAATTTTTATTATTGCTAAGTGTTGTAAAACCTAGCTTAATTTCACTTCTTGAAAACCTTGTTCGAAAGTTTGTTAATTATCCTTGGAACTCACTAAGTTCATTTTGAACTTACTTTTTTCCCTACCATTTTAGGATCTATTGAGAAAAGTGAACGTTTGGAGGGACTCAGCCAAACAACGAATTCATTTGTAAGTCGTTCATCATTTTGTCATAACATTTATATCAAATTGAGGTAGCCAGTGGTCTAAATCTCTTGCAATTGAATTATGTAAAAGAGAAATTGAATTTCTTCTATAAAACCGTTTGTATAGAATAAATTATGGCACTTCGCAAATTTATTAACCTTTTATGTTATGTGAATTAAGGTTTACTCTTATTTTCCCTTGAATTGTGCCTTAATTCTTTTAATCCACCGAGTGGCTTTTTGGAATGTATATTTTTATTTTCTTATAGTCTTGTTTTAAAAACACTACTTCACCAAATGTCATTTTAAGATTGTTTTATTAAAATCGTATTGTAATAGCCTGGTTCTAGCTAAATCAGAACAGTGGTTGCAGAACCACAAATTTAAGGTCATAAAATCATTTTAATATTATTTTATGTGTTTACAGCATGAGAATATGAATGTGTGAAAGTTTCGTGTGAAATTTTTATTGTTTGTGCGCTCGATTTGATAAAAAGGACTTAATCACATAAAATGCAAAAGTGGCATGCTATAAGTTAAAAGTGTCTAATTGTTATGGTTTGATAAATGTGTGGTCCTTATGTTGATATTAGACCATGATTAAGGTTAGTGGACATTTATGTCCATGGCTTATGTGTTATATTAAGGTTTTATTAAAGGTTAAATTAGTAATATGTTTAATAAGTAATATTAAATAAAACCAAAATCAATTTTTACTCATCTTTTTCATCTAGTTGCCGAAAATTGAGAAAGAAAACAAGCTCTTCTTTAAGTTTTCATTCGGTCACTTTGGAAGTAAGATTATGGTATAGTTTTTGATCTGTTTTTAATGATTTTTACATTTTTGTGATCGTTGGTTTGAAAATTAGCTAGCCCGTGCTTTAATTTTGAATTTGTTAAAGATTTTGAAAGTTGCCATTGATGATTTCATGTGTTTTTGAATGTTTGATGATGAATTATTAAAGCTTGATGATAGATATATATGTTTTTAAAGTGATTTTTAGTGAAATTGCATAAAAAGGACTAATTTTTGAAAAGTGTAAATTAATGGGTTGAAATGTGAAATAATTGTGAAATATGGGCTACTAGGTACCTATAGAGAATTCGACTAGGCATGGGTTTTGTCAAATTTTGTGAATTTTGTGTATTTATGAAACAGGGACTAAATTAAATAAATGTGTAACTTTAGGGGCTAAAGTGTAAAAATGCCTAAATTGTGTGATTTGGATGAAATTGAATGTATTGATGAATAAAAGGGTTAAATTTTGAATGTATATAGATCAAGAACGAAAGAAATCGGATTTAGATTGGGGGAAAATGAGAGTTATCGAATAGTCGAATCGTCCGTTTATTCCGATTATAAAGTAAGTTAATATACAAATGAATGCCTCTAAATTGATTTATAAATGTTATTTAGTCATTGAATTGTCATGAATGTTGAACGAGCAAATACGAGAAAGTATCGATGAAGTTAGAATATCCAAAATTCCCATACGAACCATAGGAATAGTATAGGATACGAGTGTCATGACATTAGGATTCCGAGATGTGATATCGTGTAAGACTATGTCTAGGACATTGGCATCAATCTGAGATTACATGTAAGACTATGTCTAGGACATTGGCATCGTATATGATTTCGTGTAAGACCCTGTCTGGGACAGTGGAATCGATATTTGATAACATGTAAGACCATATGTGGGGTATGGCATTGTACGAGTTTACGAGCTATCCAAATATCCTTATCAATTCCAAACAGTTCAACGGGCAATATCGAGAATGGAATAAAAATGTGAATGAGTATCCGGTTCAAGTATGTATGAAATGTATATGTTATTCAAGAATGAAAGGTGAGTATGTTTATAAATGATGACATGTGAATTTCATAAGAAAGAATGGTCTGTTTATAAATAATGATATGTGAATTTCATAAGAAAGAATGGTGGTTAAATGCAAGTACATTAAGAATAAGTAAGTTAGATGTGAATTATGAAACTTGTGTATGTGATTTGCTATGGATTCCATGGATAAATTGGTTTATAATTATCTTACGTGTTAAGTTTATTTTTATATGGCTTACAAAGCTTTTGAAAGCTTACTTAGTGTGTGTTTTTCATTGTTTTATAGATTATCGAAGCTACAATGAGCTCGGGGATCGTTAAGAATCGTCGTCACACTATCGAACGATATTTTGGTACTTTTGAAGTTGTACATATGAATGTATGGCATGTATAGGCTAGTGATGTTATGATATGTGTTATGTTTATTTCTTGCCATGTGATGGCATGAATATGATTGATACTATGGAAATTGGTTTTGGTATAGACTATGTGATGGAAAAATGATACAATTGATGTATATATATGGTCTTGTGTGAATGGCCATCTTGGTATGATTTGGTAGTTAAAATGGTAAGTTTTGGTATAATTTTAAATTGAAGTTTGGAAGCCACTTTGGTTTTGTAAATGTATGATGATTTGGGTAGTGTTTAAATGTGGATATTAGTTAAAGTATTAATTTGATTTGGCATGTTTTTGATTGTGTAATTGAGTAGTGAAAAAGAGATGATATATATGTATAAATGGTATGAAATGTATATGAAATTGCATGTTTTGAATGCCTATTTAGGCGATGAAATGGTACCAAATTTGGTTACTTTGTGTGCTTAAGATTAGGGTGGCAAATTGGCTTTGCAAATAGCCTATTTTTGTCCACACGGTTAGAGACACAGGCGTGTGTCTCAGCCGTATACGACACACGGCCATGTTACACGGACGTTGTCCCCTGGGGTACCCTTCGATTTAAAGTCAGTATATCCTAAAGTTTTGACACGGCCTAGTCACACGGGCATGTCTATTGGCCGTATGTGGCACACGGGTTGGCACATGGGCGTGTGGTCGGCCGTGTGACCCAAATCAGTAACCCCCTTATATTTCACACGGCCTGGCACACGGGCGTGTCCTCGGCCGTGTGGATAAGTCAATATGTATGCCTTGTTTTGCCACGACCTAAACACATGGGCGTGTCTAATGCCGTGTGAGGCACACGGCCTGTTCACACTGGCATGTGACCTCTATAACTTAGAAAAATTGTTAAGTTTCTATAAATTTATACGAGATCAGTTTAGTCTCGAACCTTCTCCAAAGCATATTTAAGGTCTCGTAAACCTATTTAAGGGACATTGTGAATATAATTGAATGTGATTTGATATTTTGTAAGCTATGTATGTGATATGTTTGTAATATGTTATGAAAGGTTCAGTAATGCATTTTAACCCAAGTCCGGCGATGGATACGGGTTAGGGGTGTTACACGTATTGATTGCCTTTACTACTAAAACCAATGTTTTTGTCATTTGTTTTTTGTTTTCCGATAACATCGTCATTCGTTAGATAGACGATCGATTTAGGGTGTTATAGAAATGACCTGAGAATAAATTTAAGTTTTTCGAATTATTATTTAATTAATAATCGAAGTTTAAAAATGAAACTAAATTAATTGGTTATTGTGAATCAGTTGAATGTAGAAATTAAATATATTTTCTCATAAATTCTTTTACAATAAAGTTTTCATGATTTTAACAGAAATAGAATTGGGCTGAGAAAATTATTTAATTAAAAAAATTAATTAATTAAAATTAATTTACAAATAATATTTATATTGGAAAATAGAAAAACATGTGTTGGGTTAAAAGTTCAAGAAGCACATATAATTAGACCTAGTACAGGAGAGATTGAATCCCCGTCATAATACATATGAGGGGAGGCACAGCCTATTAGTTGCCCCTCTCTCCTAGTTCAACTAGAGGATGGGGTTTTTATTATTATTAAATATGTATTAATTGTGTTCTACTAAATCAACTAGGGTTTCACTTCCTCTCCTAATAAATAAATGACACTGGTAGGGCTAGAAATACAACTTTGATATTCTGTCCGAAAATAGTCAAAATTTTTTCTAAGTATAAATTATATTTTTGGGAATAATAGTTGTACTGGTTTCTATTGCGAGAGAAATTACTTTCCTAGTGAAAGTAAAGAAAATTATTTTTTGTTCTATATTTGATTCAAAAATTTTCCAACCCACACTAGAAGCAGATTGTGGTACGAGAATAACGGAGAAGGTCGTTCGATTGAAAGTGGGGAACATCTAAGATCCATCTCGCTCAAAGCACATGTACTTTTTTGGAAAAGTTTATTGCTATAAATATCAAAAACTATATTGGCTTTCAAATTTTTTATTTTTTCATTTTGCAAGAAAACTGTTTTCAAACCAAATTTTTTCTAACACTAAGTGGTTTCACATTCACATTCACATTCACATTCAAATCCATATTAACATAGGACATAGAAATATGTTGGTAATTCATTTAGTGCTTTCAGGAACCAGGAATAACAATTTCATCTATTTATCAACATTATCATAACAAATTTATTAAGAAAGGTAACTATGATCCTAAATATACAATATTTCCACATTATCTCATATAAATTCCATCTAATGCCCAACATGGTTAAAATAGAATATGTATTACTAAATTGTTCCATGGTGGCTTAATAACATAATTTCCTCATTTATAAATAACTGTTGACTTAATCAACAAGTTTACGAGAATTAACAATTTAAACACATTTTTACCATTTTCCACTCTAATACCATATTTCATAAATTCTCACATATTTCAAATCACATTAGCATAGTCACTCATGGAACCAAAACTTTTATAACATAATACTAAGATTCATCACCTTTTATAATCAAATTTTATTAAACCATAATCTTCCAAATCACTTATTCTACCACTTTTATTCATATAATCTACATATACACTTTACAATATCATTTTCATAATTATTTCACAATTTATACACTTTCTTAATCAAATTGATGTAAGATAAGTATGAATTTCCAAGGTTACTTACCTTTGGATGCTCAAAAATAGAAAATCATGCCACAAAAAACTTAAATCCATCCACAAATTACTTTAAAAGCCTTATTTTTCAAGATTTCTCACTTTTTTTCATAGACAAAAAAATATATATCAAAATAACCATGAGATGTGGTGTGGTGATTGCTCACCTTATTCCTTAACCATAAGGTTGTGGTTTGATCTATGCTCATGAGAATGGAGCACAACCATTATTTTACCTATTTGGAGACCACCCGCGAGGAGAGGGTTTGTAACACCCTTTACCTGTATCCGACGTCGAAACAAAGTACGAGGCGTTACGTATCTTAACACATGCAAACATACATTTCCGAGTTATAAAAGTTCGTTTAAATTAAAAACTTTTCAAATTTCATCTTTGAGTCCCTAACATGAGCCCACGAGGCCCATAACATACTTTAAAAGCGGTTCGGGACTAAACTGGAGAACTTTGAAAACTTTAAAAAATTTCACTAAAAACAGGGGCACACGCTATTGTGGAAGGGTGACACGCCCGTGTGTCCTGTTAACATGGCCATGCTGAAGGACCGTGTGGCTTACACAGCCTGAGCATATTGGGACACACCTGTGTCCCTAGCCTATGTGCATTTATTTCTCAATTCAAACCAAAAGGGGTTTTCACACAGCCTGGCACATGCCCGTGTCCTTGGGCCCTGTCCTCAAAACGGCCATGACACACCTGTGTCTCAGTCCATGTACTAAAACCTTGACATTTTGTGTCGAATGTCAGCAACAATTTGGAGGCACATGGCCAAGGCACACGCCCGTGTGCTATGGCTGTGTCTTCCACACGGTTGAGACACACAACCGTGTCTCTGCCCGTGTGGTTACTACTAGGCATTCTGTTATGTCAAATTTAGGTGCAGGGGACACAAGGCCTGACTACACGCCCATGGGGCAGTCCGTGAGTCACACACGGCCTAGACACATGCGCGTTTGTCTATCCGTGTGGACAAAAACAAGGCTATCTACCAAGCCTTTTTGTTGTCCTTACTTACACTGACCTACCAAACATCAAACAATACCAATATAAACATAAACATATCATTTCCAAGCTATTCTCTTTCACATACAACGTCTACTACTTATCAATACAACCATACAATAACCACATTCATGAAAATCCTCTTCAAATGCATTTAGCAATAATAAGTATTAGTCGTCATTCATGGCTTTATACAAAATGAATCAACAATCATAACAAGCCAACATATTTGGCTAAACATTATGACACTAACAAAAAGACCGAGTTCCTATACATGCCATACTCAAAATGTTAAGTCTAACTATACCAAGTGCTGTAGTTGATAGTGTGATCGATGGCTCCAACGTCCCTTTGATTCCTGAGCTAACTTGGCGACACTATAAGAAAATAGAGAAGAAAAGGAGTAAGCGTAAAGCTTAGTAAGTTGCATGAAAATAAGCAACAACATCAACCATGCATATTTAAACCAACACCACATTCTTGATTTAACAAAGGTAGATTTTTACTACATATTGGTACATCACAAGTATAAGTCAAAGTTTACAAGATCGTTTCGAAATCATTCCCATAGATAAAACTTACTCAATTTTATTCTTACCATTAAGGCATCATAATTAGACTCATATCTCATGAGTTTCGAATAAGAACCTGTACCACTCACAACATGATTATATCATTCCATATCTTTATCAGAAGCTTTAAATAATCCCGTGAAACCATTTGAAATACTAAAGGATATTCGATAAGCCTCACACAAGAGGGTAAAAGGCCGATGCCATGTCTCAGACATGGTCTTACACTAGCTCTCGTCTCAATGCCGATGCCATGTCCCAGACATGGTCTGACACTAGCTCTCGTCTCAATGCCGATGCATGTCCCAGACATGGTCTGACACTGGCTCTCATAATGTGGCCGATGCCGTGTTCTAGACATGGTCTTACACTAGCACACATATCAACGTCGATGCCATGTCCCATACATGGTCTTACACTGACTCTCATAATGTGGCCGATGCCATGTCCCAAACATGGTCTTACACTAGCACACATATCACCCAAATGTCACGGCATGGATATCCAATCTATTCTTAGGTTCAACCAGGAATTCACCATATTAAATTTGACTATGCATCACTCATAAGCATATTCAACTATATTATGCAAAATCAATCATTCAATCCATAATAACGATAAAGTTGCCTTATTTGCGTGCAATTTACCTCAGTATACAAAATGTGGGCGACTAATCAGTTTTTAATCCACTAGCTTGGCTTTCCCCCGGTCTAGGTCTAGATTTCGTATTTCTTGATCTATAATTATAAAATTCACTAATTTAATCATCACATTAACCAAGACATTTTACAAACCACATTTTGGCAACATAACCATTTTGCCCCTAGACTTTAACAAAAATTACGATTTTACCCCTAGGCTCGTAAATCAATTTTCATCAAATTTTCTCACTAACCAAGCCTAGCCGAATTATTTTTATACTAGAAGCAACCCACAATTCCAATTATTTCACACATTTACCACATAATTTATAACTTATACAAAATGGTCCTTAGTAAGGGTTTTCATGAAAACTACTTCACAAAAGTTGTTTATTTAACAACCATAACTCATTTTCTTTCATAATATTTCAGCAAAAAACACAAAAGCTTTCATGGAAAAACCCTAAAATTTCAACCATTTTGCAAAATAGCCCCCCATTAGTTAGCTTATCCTACAAGGGTCATAAAAGTACAAAAATCATCAAGAAAGGCCATCAAAATCACTTACTTGCAAGGGATAGAAGTTGCTGAAATTTTTGAGCTCTCGAAACCCCCCATTTTGCTGTAATTTTTAGTGGTGAAGAGAAGAAATAAAAAAGATGATAGCTAGTCCTTTAGGTTATTATTTTATTAATCAATTAAGTCACCTAACCTTTGACCATTCCTTGAATTAAGGCTCCATGTCCAGCCACTAATATTTTATTGGCCTATTTACTCAATGAGGAGCTCTATTTTAATGTTCCATAGTCAATAAACACCCTTAGCTATCAAAACAAGACTTTTGCACTTTATGCAATTTAGTCCTTTTTCGAAATTAAGCATGCAATTGCTAAAATTTATTCACCAAAATTTTCATGCACTCATATAATCATACTATAACACATAAAATAATATCAACATAATTTCTCCAGCCTCGAATTAGTGGTTCCAAAACCACTGTTCTAATTAGCCCTAAAATCGGGCTGTTACAATTCTCCCCTTTAGGGATTTTCGTCTCCGAAAATCTTACCAGTGCAAAGGTTATGGTATTGATCTCTTATAGACACCTCGGGTTCCCATGTGGCCTCTTCAACTCCATGTCTATGCCATAGTACTTTCACAAGTGCTATACTTTTATTTCTCAGTTGCCTAACCTCTCGGGCTAAGATCTTAACCGGCTCTCCGCCATAAGTCATGTCTGATTGAATCTCAACCTCTGTTGGTGAAAGGACCTGCGAAGGATCAGAACGGTAACATCGCAACATCGACACATGGAAAACATTGTGGATCTTCTCTAACTCAGTTGGCAAGGCTAGTCGATAAGCTACTGGTCCAATTCTCTCAGTCACCTCATAAGGTCCAATAAAACGTGGACTCAATTTTCCTTTCTTACCGAATCTGAGGACTTTCTTCCACGGAGATACTTTTAAAAACACCTTATCACCGACTTGAAACTCAATTTATTTTCATTTTAAATCTTCGTAGGATTTTTGTCTATCCGAAGTGACCTTCAAATAGTCATGAATTACCTTTACTTTCTCTTCGGTCTCTTTGACTAAGTCAACCTTATGAATCTGATTCTCTCTGAGTTCGGTCCAATACAAGGGTGTTCGGCACTTACACCCATACAAAGCCTCATAAGGTGCCATTTTTAAACTCAACTGATAGCTATTGTTGTAGGCAAAATCTACCAGCGGTAAGTAATTTTCCCAATTGCCTTGGAACTTAAGGATACAACACCACAACATGTCTCCAAGAATCTGAATTACTCTCTCCGACTGACCATCGGTTTGCGGATGGAAAGCCGTGCTAAAATTCAACGTTATCCCCAAAGCTTCTTGTAACTTTTTCCAAAACCGTAAGGTAAGCCTTGGATTTCTATCGAAAATAATCGACAAAGGCACTCTATGGAGTCTCACAATTTCTGAAACATACAAATCAGCCAACTTTTCAAGTGGATAATCCATACGCACCGATATAAAATGGGCTAACTTTGTTAGCCTATCAACCACAACCCATACAGCATCTTTCTTCCTTGGCATCAAAGGTAACCCCGACACAAAATCCATAGTGACACGGTCCCATTTCCATTCTAGAACCATCATAAGCTGAAGTAAACCTAAAAGTACTTGATGTTTGGCCTTCACTTGCTGACAAATTAGGCACTTAGAGACAAACTTTGAAAAGTTTCTCTTCATTCCTAACCACCAATACATTTTCTTCAAGTCATTGTACATTTTTACACTACCTAGGTGGATAGACATACAACTGTTATATGCCTCATGCAAAATTTTTCGAATAAGTTCATCGTCTTTTGGTACACAAATTCTGTCTCAAAATATTAAACAGCCATCTAAACCAATTCGAAAGTCTGATTCTATACCCGTCTAACACTGAGTTATCTTAGGTTGCAAATCTCTATCTCTTTTCTGAGCTTTACAAATCTCTTGGAGGAACATTGGTCTAGCTCTCAACTCTTCTAGAATTGACCCATCATCGGTTACAGTCAACTGAGTGTTCATAGCCCTCAAGGTAAACAATGACTTTATACTCAATGCATCGGCGGCTACATTCGCCTTTCCCGGGTGATAATCAATCACCAACTCATAATCTTTTATTAGCTCTAGCCATCTCCGTTGGCGAAAGTTCAGTTCCTTTTGAGTCATCAAATACTTTAGACTTTTATGGTCAGTGAATACTCGGCATCTCTCGCCATACAAATGGTGTCTCCAAATCTTCAGTGCGAACACTATAGCAACTAACTCTAATTCGTGAGTCGGATAGTTTTTCTCATGCGGCTTTAGTTGTCTCGAGGCATATGCTATTACCTTGTCTTCTTGCATGAGCACACATTCCAACCCATTCAAGGATGCGTCACTATACACTACAAATTCTTTTCCCAGTTTCAGTTGCACTAAAATTGGAGCTTCAGTCAACAACGCCTTTAGTTTCTCGAGGGCATTTTTCTATCCATTCGAACTTGACATCTTTCTGCAGCAACCTCGTCATGGAGTAGCAATCATGGAAAATCCTTTAACAAATCGTCTATAGTAACCCGCTAAGCCTAGAATGCTTCTAATCTCTGATACATTCCTTGGCTGTTTCCATTCAACAGCAGCCAAGATCTTACTCGAGTCAACTCAATTCCTTCACCCGACACAATATGTCCTAAGAATCTGACCTCTCAAAGCCAAAACTCACTTTTACTAAACTTGGCATACAACTACTTATCTCTTAAAGTCTGCAAAACAGTTCTCAAATGCTCCACGTGCTCACTCTCATCACGAGAATAAATTAATATATCATCGATAAAGCCAACAACGAACTTATCCAAGTACGGTCAGAAAATACGATTCATTAAATCCATAAACACAACGGGAGCATTTGTTAAACTAAAGGGCATGACCAAGAACTCATAGTGCCCGTAACTCATTCGAAATGCAGTTTTCGGTACAGCTTACTTCTTACCTCTTAGCTGGTAATAACTAGACCTTAAGCCTATCTTAGAAAACACCGTGGCTCCTTTCAATTGGTCAAACAGATCATTAATCCTTGGCAAAGGATACTTGTTCTTCACATTCACCCTGTTGAGCTGTCTGTAGTCTATACATAACCTCATTGACCAATCTTTCTTTTCCACAAAAAGTACCGGAGCGCCCCACAGAGAATAGCTCGGTCTCACAAAACCTTTATCCGTTAACTCTTGCAGGTGATCCTTCAACTCTTTTAACTCTAACGGTGCCATCCTATATGAGGCAACTGAAATAGGTGCAGTACCAGGGACTAACTTAATGCCAAACTCGACTTCCCTAATTGGAGACAATTCGCGCAACTCGTCCGGAAACACATCCAAGTACTCACATACCACAGGTACTGACCCAATCTTTACTTCCGACTCTTGGGTATTCAACATAAACGCAAGATAGGACTCATACCCTTTTCTCATGTATTTCTTAGCAGTCATAGAAGAAATCAGTACAGGTAAGCTATCCAATTCACCTTATTCAACTCGAATAATATCTCTATTTTCATATTTCAGTTCAATAAACTTACTACCATAGTTTACTAACACGTTATGAACAGTCCAACCAATCCAAGCCAAGAATTAGATCAAATTCATCAAACGGTAGTAGCATGAGGTTAGCAGAAAAACAATGACCTCTAATCATCAAAGGATAGTTTCTACACACTTTATCAACTATCACATGCTTGCCTAATGGGTTTGACACTTTTATCACAAATTCTGTAGACTCAACAAGCATACTCATGCTAGACACCAATTTCACACAAGCATACGAATGGGTAGAACTCGGATCAATCAAAGAAATAACAGAAATATCGTGAAGAGAAAAAGTACCAGTAATCACATCCGGTGAGGATTCCTCTTCACAAGCGCGAATGGCATAAGTCCTTGCAGGCACTCGGCCCTTGGACCTCACGGCAGAATCTTTAGGCACACCTCTACTATTAGCCCCACTTCTCGGGTTCTTCTATGGTCTACCTCTTGAAGGAGCATTACTCGCCCTCACATCTTACTTTTTGTCTTTCTCATCCATATCAGGACAGCTTCCGATGAAATGGTCTAGTGAACCGCACTTGAACCAACCTCTATCATTTCCTCGGTATTCACTGAAATGACGCTTACCACACTGCGAACACTCCGGCCTATTTAGTCGAGCACTACCAACACTCGCAATAAAAGTGGTTTGAGCTTTAGACGCCGTGTACTGCTTATTCTTATTTCTACTCAAGAACCCCACTGAAGCATTCGATCAGGTAGTGAACTCTCTCGATCTCTTATATGAGGACTGATGTGATTTCCCCAATGTCTTTTCTTAAAGTCACGCGACTCAATACCTGCTTTTCTTTTCTCTTTGACCAACTCTTCTGCCTTACAAGCTCTCTCAACAAGTACCACAAACCCCCTTAACTCTAAGATGCCAACTAATACTCGGATGTCTTTGTTCAATCCGTCCTCAAATATTTTGTACATGATAGCTTCGGTAGATACGCACTCCCTAGCGTATTTGCTAAGCCTCACGAATTCACGCTCATACTCTGTTACTGTCATTCGGCCTTGCTTCAATTCTAGAAATTCTTTCCTCTTCTGGTATATAAACCTTTGACTAATATACTTCTTCTGAAATTCCTCTTGGAAAAGCTTCCATGTAACCCTTTCCCTTGGTACAACCGATATAAGGGTGTCCACCACTGGTAGGCCGAGTCTCGCGAGAGTGACACAATACACTTCATGCACTCGTGAGGTATGCAAGACAATTCATCGAATACCCTAATGGTACTTTCTAACTAGAACTCTGCCCTCTCAAGGTCATCATCTATATTCTCTCTAAATTCCTCGGCCCCCTACTTCTTAATTCTATCAACCAGAGGTTTCTCCCTTCTTAACATCTCCACTGCTTGGGGAGCCATGGGGTTAGGCTAAAAGATTGGAGGGGTGGGGGAGGTGGAGTGTTCAGATTTGCACGAACAAACTCTGAATACCAAGCATCCATCATACGAAGGTAGGCTTCTTTAGCCCCCTGCCCTGATCAGTGTCACGGGCCCACTCTCAACTAGCGCGGTCTCTTCAACGGGAGCCAGTGCGTTACTCTCTACATCATCTGCCACTATTCCATCGGGATCCATTTACTATATGAAAACATAACTTAAAATCGTCAGGAGTCATCACACTATCATAGTTCATATATGACATGTATAGCTAGACTCGTACTCATGCTAGGCTAGTCCTAGAATCGACTAAACCATATCTCTAATACCACTAAATGTAACACCCCTTACCTGTATCCGATGCTGGAACAAGGTACGAGGTATTACTTATCTTAACACATGCAAAATACATTTCTTAGTTATAAAAGTTCGTTTAAATTAAAAACCTTTCAAATTTCATCTTTGAGTCCCTAACATGAGCCCACGAGACTCATAACATACTTTAAAAGCGGTTCGGGACTAAACCGGGGACTTTTGAAAACTTTGGAAAAATTCATGGAAAATAGGGGCACACGCCCGTGTGGAAGGGTGACACGCCCGTGTGTCTTGTTAGCATGGCCATGCTGAAGGAGCATGTGGCTCACACGGCCTGAGCATATTGGGACACGCCCGTGTCCTTAGCCCATGTGAATTTATTTCTCAATTTGAATCTACAGTGGTTTTCACATAGCCTGGCACACGTCCGTGTCCTAGCCCCGTGTCCCTCACACACGGCCATGACACACCCATGTCTCAGCCCGTGTTCTAACACCTTGACATTCTATTTCTGATGTCAGCAACAATTTGGGGGTACATGGCCAAGGCACACGCCCGTGTGCTATGGCTGTGTCTTCCATACGGTTGAGACACACGGCCGTTTCTCCGCTCGTGTGGTTACTACTAGGCATTCTATTTGTCTACCTATGTGGACAAAAACAAGGCTATCTACTAAGATTTTTTGTCATCCTTACTCACACCGACCTACCAAACATCAAACAATACCAATATAAACATAAACACATCATTTCTAAGCTATTCTCTTTCACATACAACGTCTACTACTTATCAATACAACCATGCAATAACCACATTCATGAAAATCCTCTTCAAATGCATTTAGCAATAATAAGTATTAGTCGTCATTCATGGCTTTATCCAAAATGAATCATCCATCATAACAAGCCAACATATTTGGCTAAAAATTATGACACTAACAAAAAGACCGAGTTCCTATACATGCCATGCTCAAAATGTTAAGTCTAACTATACCAAGTGCTTTAGTTGATAGTGTGATCGATGGCTCCAATGTCCCTTTGATTCCCGAGCTAACTTGGTGACACTATAAGAAAATAGAGAAGAGAAGGAGTAAGCGTAAAGCTTAGTAAGTTGCATGAAAATAAGCAACAACATCAACCATGCATATTTAAACCAACACCATATTCTTGATTTAACAAAGGTAGATTTTTACTACATATTGGTACATCACAAGTATAAG
This sequence comes from Gossypium anomalum, assembly GCA_025698475.1. Lineage (NCBI taxonomy): Eukaryota > Viridiplantae > Streptophyta > Magnoliopsida > Malvales > Malvaceae > Gossypium > Gossypium anomalum. The sequence continues at coordinate 60,397,946 of CM046961.1, forward strand.
TCAAAGTTTACAAGATCGTTTTGAAATCATTCTCATAGATAAAACTTACTCAATTTCATTCTTACCATTAAGGCATCATAACTAGACTCATATCTCATGAGTTTCGAATAAGAACCTGTACCACTCATAACATGATTATATCATTCCATATCTTTATCAGAAGCTTTAAATAATTTCGTGAAACCATTTGGAATACTAAAGGATATCCGATAAGCCTCACACAAGAGGGTAAAAGGCCGATGCCATGTCTCAGACATGGTCTTACACTAGCTCTCGTCTCAATGCCGATGCCATGTCCCAAACATGGTCTGACACTGGCTCTTATAATGTGGCCGATGCCGTGTTCTAGACGTGGTCTTACACTAGTACACATATCAACACCGGTGCCATGTCCCAGACATGGTCTTACACTAGCACACATATCACCTAAATGTCACGGCATGAATATCCAATCTATTCTTAGGTTCAACCGGGAATTCACCATATTAAATTTCACCATGCATCACTCATAAGCATATTCAACCGTATTTTGCAAAATCAATCATTCAATACATAATAACGATAAAGTTGCCTTATTTACGTACAACTTACCTCGGTATACAAAATGTGGGCAACTAATCGATTTTTAATCCACTAGCTTGGCTTTCCCTCGGTTTAGGCCCGAATTTTGTATTTCTTGATGTGATAAAATTCACTAATTTAATCATCACATTAATCAAGACATTTTACAAACCATATTTTGGAAAAATGACCATTTTGCCCCCTAGACTTTCACAAAAATTACGATTTTACCCCTAGGCTCGTAAATTAATTTTCATCAAATTTTCTCACTAATCAAGCCTAACCGAATTCTTTTTATACTAGAAGTAGCCCACAATTCCAATTATTTCACACATCCACCACATAATTTATAACTTATACAAAATGGTCCTTAGTTAAGGTTTTCATGAAAACTACTTCACAAAAGTTGTTTATTTAACAACCATAACTCAATTTCTTCCATAATATTTCAGCAAAAAACACAAAATCTTTCATGATAAAACCCTAAACTTTCAACCATTTTGCAAAATAGTCCCCCATTAGTTAGCTGATGCTACAAGGGTCCCAAAAGTACAAAAATTATCAAGAAAGGCCATCAAAATCACTTACTTGCAAGGGATAGAAGCTGATGAAATTTTTGAGCTCTCAAAACCCCCCTTTTTGCTTTAACTTTCAGTGGTGAAGAGAAAAAATGAAAAAGATGATAGCTAGTCCTTTAGGCTATTATTTTATTAATCAATTAAGTCACCTAACCTTTGACCATTCCTTGAATTAAGGCTCCATGTCCAGCCACTAATATTTTATTGGCCTATTTACTCAATGAGGAGCTTTATTGTAATGTTCCATAGTCAATAAACACCCTTAGCTATCAAAACAAGACTTTTGCACTTTATGCGATTTAGTTCTTTTTCGAAATTAAGCATGCAATCGCTAAAATTTATTCACCGAAATTTTCATGCACTCATATAATCATACTATAACACATAAAATAATATCAAAATGATTTCTCCGGCCTTGGATTAGTGCTTCTGAAACCACTGTTCTAATTAGCCCCAAAATCGGACTGTTACAGGGTTAGTCATTGCTATTGGACGTGGACACCTTGGTTTCAACAAAAAAAATTAAAATATTAATACGTTATCTTTATAAGTTGTCTCATTCAACAAATCTCAAATACTAAGCTAGGTGAAGCAAAAAACACCATTAATAACATATATAAAGCTTTCTCTTTATAACTTCTATTTTCTCTCTCAAAAACCCATGAAATCTTAAGATGAAAATTGAAAGATTGATGGTGAAATGAGAGTAGGAGATAGTTTTCCTAGTAATTTCAACAAAATTCATGGTGGGTGGTGAGATTTTTTAGCAACTTTAAGAAAAATGAAAGAAAAAAAATTGAAAAGGAAGAGAGCTCCCATGAAGAAGAAGATGGTCAGCTGCAAAAGATGACAATTGGGGCAACTGGGGGGTCTCTCCACTTTCTCCCCTTTAAAAAAAAAAAATCCAAGTGAGCCAAAGGTCCAAACACAGTTAAGTCCGTAGTTTTTAAAGATTGTGACCTACTATCATAATTCATGATCTAAATAACTCAAAAAAATTATGATTTAATCTTTATACTTACCAATCTTTTCGATGTGGTCCCAAATGTGGTTTTCATTAGACCAATAAATATTCTATCTTATTCTTATGTGAATTAATCAATAACAACTCATATTTCTCATTTTGATCAAATTTACACTTTAGTTTTCAAACTTTTTAAATTTTGCGGTTTAATCCTCTTACCACATTCCCACTTCTAAACTTATTTTCATTAATTCTCATATCTAAAATCAATTTTATTTTCATAAAAATCCTTTCTCTGACTAATTTTCCAATTTTCTCAATTTTTCGCTATTTCCTATCTTAGAACAATACTAAAAGCCTTATTAGGAATTTTGAGGTGTGACAATTTTGTTTACTCTTGTTCAACTAGGGCTATTGTGATTTTCTCTATAAATAAACACCTTTAGCTAAGTCAAACGCATACCACATTAAGAATCCATACTTTGTAAAAATCTAGTGAGATTTATTTCACTACATATATTCAAAATTTTAAGGGTTTGCCTTTCGGTTTCTACCCTTTGAGATTTATTGATATTCAAGTTTTCATAATTGTTCATCGGTTCATGAATAGAGCCCGCACTCTAAGCAAGTTGAGGTTCGAGAATAGCGGTCAAGATTGTGTTAGTCGAAAGTCATGAACATTCTTTACAACCTATTCCATAACACAAGTACAAATTTAGTAAAGCGTTTATTGCTAGAAATAACACAATTGTTCGGTTTTAGAAAAAATAATATTTTTTCTTTGTGCAACAAAACTATTTTCTAAACCAAAAATTTTCAACATTAAATGCAATTGTTTGAGTTCTTTAAGTTATAATGGATTGGTTAAAGATGCCATGTCATATTTTAAACTAATTCCACATCATATGTTAATTTTTTTTTGGGAAAACTACACCCATGATCACTCTAAATTAGAGTTTATCATATTTTGGTTAATCTATTTTTTTTTTCAATTTAGTCACTCTATTTAAAATAATTGTGCAAATTAGTCACTTCCGTTAAAATTTTCGTTTGCCAGTAACAAATTACTGACTTGGCACATTAACCAATTGAGTGATTGACACATGGCATTTTTTTACTTTTGATGAAAACTTAGGGACCTTTCTATAAATAGTCCAAAACGTATTTTCTTCCTTCTCTTTCTCATCACTTTGTTTTTGAACGATTTTCTCATTACTTCATCCTTGAAAAATCCTAAAACAGAGTTTTAAATTTTATACTTGTACAAATAAAACAAACATTTCTTTTCTTACAATGACTTCTCAATCATTCAGCTTAAGCTTCTCACCATCTCTCAAAAATCTGATACATTCTACAACTCTGTTTTATTTGATCAACCTGCATTTGGGCATGATGTGTGCGTTTCAAGCCACTTATCAATACAACAAACATGAAATCGATGGTTGCATTTCGGTAGAAACTGCAAGAGTAGGGATGAAGTTGAAATTGAATACATGGTTTTGGAGAGTTTGAATAAAATTTGGTTGGTGGAGATTTTATATATAGTGAAAGTTGAGAAGCTAAAGTAGTGTTAAATACATCATTGATTTTATCGCTTACTTTTTGGAGATATGAGCATGAAAATGCAATCATCCTCTTCCAATTCAGGAACCAACTAACTAAATAAAAAGACTGTTCAAATTCCAAAAGATGCCCCCTGAAAATCCAATGATCCTTTGCTTGTTTCCATTTTCAATTTACTTATCAGATTGTTGAGAGATGGAGAGAAGCGTAAGGTGAATGATTGCAAGAAAGGAAATATTCATTTTATTTGTGGATGTATAAAATTTAAAACCTGTTTTAAGATTTTCCAAGGAATAAAGTGATGAAATAGTCGTTAAAAAAGAAGTAAAGAGAAAAAAATATTTTTTAAGAGAGGTTCCTAAATTTTAATAAAAAAATATCACATGCCAATCATTTAATGGACTAATGTGTCACGTTAGGAATCCGTTAATGGCAAAGAGTAATTTGTATAATTATTTTAATTAAAGTGACTAAATTAAAAAAAAATTGAGTGATCAAAATAAGATAAACCTTATTTTGGAGTGATCGTAGGTGTAGTTTACTGTTTATTTTATAAAGTAATACAAAAATATAATCTAAGCTATAGTACAGTCGTATAGGGTAATTTTAGGTAACATGTTTGAAATAATAAAATTTAATTAAAACATATTTTATCAGGTTTTAACCCATTATAAAATATAGCATGATATGGTTATTTTCAATTTTGAAAGACAATAGAAAAATATCTGAAAACAAAAATGTATTGTCCTTTTTCTTTTCCTTTTTTTTTTTATCAAAAAAGATATGCTTGCTTTATAAATTTTAAATTAGTTTTCATGACTTGGTAAGAGGTTTTTAAAAATCCAAAAACGAAAAGAAAGAAGTTGTTTCCCCTTTGTAGTTAGTAAACGTGAGGTGTAGCTATAATTTCGATTATGGAAGGTTGAAATGGGCATGAATTTCGGCCTCCATTAAAGCAAATGAGCCGTTTTCCTCATCGACAATATGCAACACTGCGAGAGAATTAAGCGTTCTTCCATTGAATCAAAAAAGCTTGGGTTTTCAGGACCGAAGGGCTCGCTCGCTGCTGCATCTTTAACAAGGTTTTTCTTTACTTCTCTGCCTTTATTATTGTTATTGTAATTTGATTGATTGCCAAAATTTTCTATCAATTAATATTCAAATTTCAGAGTTATATTCTTCAATATTTTAAATAATGTCAGTTTTATGTAATTCTTGAACTAATAATCCTCCAAAAATTTTATGTTGCTTTACTTCTCAAGAACCTCAATTGTAATCTGTAATCCTTTTTAAACTAAAGAAAAACATTGTGAATTGATCATTTTATTATTTGTGTTTGTCCTTTTTATTGTTTGGTGGATGGAATAAAATGATTTTAAAATTTTGCAGCTGCTTCTCTTTTGTTTGATACAAAGAAGAAGCTGTGAGGATGGTCAGTAAGCCTTTTACAGTTGATTTGAATAAGCCTATTGTTTTCCAGGTCTGAAACATATATATACTTGTTCCTTATTTCTTTAATGTTTTCCCATCATTTTTATTTTTTGTGCTTATTCTAGATTTCTTATTGCATTTTATATTTTTCTCTGTATCTTATAAAAAAGCAATCCTCTACCCAAAATTGCATTTCTAAAATCAACAAGCTAATTTATTAACATTGCAAAAGGAGAAAAATTGACACTTCTGCCTCAATTACCCATAAAATATTTTAATCATAAATCAATTTTTAAAATATATTTTATTCATTTTTTCTAAATCCATTTCCTAAGTACTCAAGAGAGTATTATAGCGAGAAAACAAAAATCAATCACTAGTTGTGCAATGAAAGAGCCATATTTTTTTTTAAATATTAGAATTTTTGTTCTAAAATAAATTCGGATGATATTCCCTTAACTTAGACTTTATTAGGTAAGAGTGAAAGCAAAATTAAAAAGAGTAGAAAAATAGAAGATAATATCTTTTATTTAATAAAGATAAATTCATAAATCATCATTACATTTTTAAGAAAGTACTTAAGGAGCCATATGTAATAATGTATTTTTATTTTATTTTAATCAATACCTTCCAATATATTCAAAATGTTGTAAAGTAACTTTTTCGACTACCACACTCCCAACAATCACATTTTAAGGAATTACATTTCATTGGAATCATAATATGGGAAAGCACTAAACACTACCTAGGTGTGCTTAGGTAGGAGAAAATATTGTATGAAACTAGGATACCATGTCATTGTATCTCTTCCCAATAATTTAAAGTCATTTCAGCATTTTTCATTTTGAAAATAACCAAATCCAACATAATATGCTGAAATTTAGGATGAAAATGTTAAAATGACGTTAAATTATTGGAAATAAATACAAATGATATGGTATCCCAGTTTCATATAATTCTTTCTCGCTTAGGTAGAGCTAAAAAACTAGAAAAAAAAATAATTTTTCTTTTCATCAATTACTTGGTAGAGCTGAAAAATGGAAAAAAAAAAAAACTAACTTATTGAAAATTGCATAATTTTGATCTAACACACATACCTCCTTCATTCCCCCAACCCCCCCCCCCCCACCTTATTTTGAAATGACTTGTTTTTATGCATACTAGGACAGAAAATGGTTATCTATCCTATTTTCTTTATTCTCACTTTTCTTTCCTACAAAATATACTCAAATTTATTTTCTTTTTAATGTTCCCTTCTCTCTTCTTTTTATTTTTCATTAAGTTAAGCACACCTTTAGATTTTGCTTCATAAAGTTGAAAGAAAATTAAAAAGAGGAAAATTTGAAAGAGTAGAAGAGTAGGATAGAAATTTTTTTTTTCCTTCCATTGGTGTACTTGATAATAAATATGAAAAAATTGGAAGGAAAAAAAAGTAATTTTCTTTTCATTCATTACCTATTGTAGTTGAAAAAGGAGAGAAAAAAAACTTTTAAAAATGCATAATTTTTATTTAAGATACATATTTTCTTCATTTTCTCTTTTCATATTATTTCAATTTGAAATGATTTGTTTTTATAGAGGATGAAAAATTATCACTTTTCTTTCTTACAAAGTATAGTTCTCATTAGGGGATGGGCGTTCGATCAAATCGAATCAAATGAAAAAAAATTTCGAATTAATTTATTTGATGAATCTTATTTTATCATACTAATTCAATTTGAAATTTTCTTGATTCGAGTCGAGTGATATGAAATTCGAATCGAGTCGAATCAAATTGAATATATTTGTTCGAGTTAAATTAAAATATGATTTTGGTGTTTATTATTTCTATGTAATTTTTTTTAAAAAAATTTCTTTAAAATTTTTAAAAATTGAAGTGAATAAATAAAAGCAACTGATGAAAAAAAAAAGAAGATTTTAATTTTGGGGGGTAAATGGGGAGAAATAAAAGTTTTTTTGGGATTTTGATTTTTGGGAGTAAAAGAGGAGGGAAATTAAAATTTTTGGAGGTAAGGGGGATAAAAAATTTGTGGGGATTTGATTTTTGGGGTTAAGGGGGGAGTAAAAAAAATTAAAGAGAAAGGGAAAGTAAAAAGGGGTAGAAATGGTGGGGTAGTTTAATATTCGGTTTATTCGAGTTATTTGAATTCAAAAATTTAATTTGATTCGAACTCGAAATTCGAAAAAAAAAATTAAAGTTTGACTCTATTAATTCAATTAACTCAATTCGAATAATTTAAATTTTGATTTTTTTTTAGATTTTTTTGAGTCCAATTGAATTTTACTCACCCTTAATTCTCATTCTATCTTTTTTTCATATTTTTCACTTAATCATGCATTTAATAAAAGAAGTTAAAACAAATAAATATTTTGGAAGTACCTACCTGAACTTTTGAGAGCCTTGCTGTAAAATTCGGCAGCCCCAACTTCTGGAAAATCTAAAATTGGTAATGGAATGCATAAGATCAAGTATTGCACAAATCGAAACCCAAGTAGAATTTCATCACCCAAATATTTATCTTCATTCTTTTCCACCAATTTCGTTGTAGAAACCATTAAAAATAGCTTAGCTAAGCTAACACCACATTATCCAGCAAACAATCTCTTGGTTATATGTTATTGTGCGGTATGAAATTTTTGTTCAATCCTTAGCATTCTTCTTTCTTATCCAATTATGGAAAGAGAATGTTAAGTTATCCAAACTCTTTGTTTTTTTAAAAGATATATGTGTTTATCACTTATATGACAATGGTATGATAATAATATCGGACACATGAAAAACTATATATTTCTATAAAGAGATTGAGCATACCCGATCCAACATAACCGAGGTAGATTGTTTTAACTAAGAATAAGGATATTGTTACATATACATATAATTTGTTTCTATCGGATCCTTTATTAACCTGTTTGAGTCGCATACAAAATGAGAATTTCATAGGTTGGCCATCTCGGGGAAGCTTATGAGAAATGGGTTCACCAACCTATCGTAACCAAGGATGGTCCTCGGTTTTTCGCCAACGACTTTTGCGAGGTATTGTTCCTTGCCTTTCCGTTCAGGCGATTTGTAAAATTACACTGCATATCTCGTCACATCTTTAAACTGACTGGAACAGCTGTTGACACGCACTAAATGGTGGGTGATCCCCCTAGTTTGGCTACCAGTTGTATGTTGGCTTGTGTGTATCTCCACCCAAAGAGGTCTCACACCTACAGAGGCAGCCTTGGCAGTGGTTGGTGGCATCTTCATCTGGACACTTCTCGAGTATTGTTTGCACCGTTTTCTTTTCCATATTAAAACAAGAAGTTATTGGTGAGTTCTCTTTTTGTCTCCATTTCTCTATGACTGCTGTCTAAATGAACAAGTTGGTATATATTTGAACCAAGGCTGAGAAATTTTGTTCAGGGGAAACACCTTTCACTATCTACTTCATGGCTGCCATCACAAGCACCCTTTGGATGGGCTACGCCTTGTTTTTCCCCCAGCCGCTACAGCTATTCTGTGTGCGCCGGTATATTTATTTGTTCCCAACTCTTGACCTGTCAATACTGCTACTGCTAAAACCATTTTTTTATATAGGATTAATATGTAGTTTGTATCTAAACTTATTCACAAGTACTTAAATTTTTTTTTTTTGACCTAGTTAATATTTGAACTTGTATTCTATCACTCAGGTTCGTATCTTCACACTAACACTGTTTGTTTGAGTTGACGTGACATTGATAATCATTCCGATGGTGACACGTGATAACCTCTCAATATATAATGTGAAAAATATATATTAAAATTTAAAAATATATAAATTAATTAATAAAAGTATAATTCTTTTTCACATCGTGAATGAACCTAGGCAAATATTTATCCAGATACAGCTGAATCTGGACACTAATTTATCCAGATACATTCTATATGTTTTTAGTAAGTTTATATGTTTCTAATAATTTATAAAATATCAAATTATTTATATTATTGTGAAATTAAATATATAAATTAATAAAAAATATAAAAAAAATTTACATAAAAAATCAACCTACATAGATGATTGTCCAAATTAAAATGCATTTGGACAATCATTTATCCAGATTTATTATAGAAGTGCTTTTTAGCTTCTTCTTTTTTATAATTTTATAAATTTATAAACTTTTAGTTCTTTTACATATTTATATATTTTTATAAATTAATAACTTTTTTTGTATATTATTTATTATATACTTTTATTTTTAAAAATATTATAGCCTTTTTTATATTTTTAATACTTTTATATGTTATATACTTTTTTTTAAAAATAATAATAATTTAAAATATGATTTTTATAAAAAAATTGAAATATATAACTTACTCAAAATATATCTATAAAGAATATTAACAAATGATTGTTTAGATTCAAATGTATTTGAGCAATCATTTGCCCAGATTCATTTTAGATATGAAAAAATTATACTTTTATTTATTAATATATATTTAAAGATTTTAAATTTATGTTTGCAATGTGGCATATTGAGACATTGCCACCTACTATTATCGGATTGACTACCAGTGTCACGTCAACACAAATTAATGGTGTTAGCGTGAAGATATTTATCTAAGTAATGAAGTACAAGTTCAGATATCAACTAAATATAAAAAAAAAAAAAATTAAACACCAACTAATAATTTTAGATAAGTTCAATGCAAACTAAAATCAAGCGTTCTATATAAATGCAAAATGGAGAGGGCAGGGGATGAATTGGTGTCCTACCTATTTGCTCAGGGTTTCCTTCACCTAATTCTAGTTGAACCGCTTTTAATTACTAGGTGTGGACCATGTTTAAGCTTTTATCATCTCCTTCAACAGCTCCAGCTTTGTTTGGAGGTGGGTTGCTGGGATATGTAACGTATGACTGCACCCATTACTACTTGCACCATGGAAAGCCATCTAAAGGATATGGTCAAATTCTCAAGGTAACAACTCATTTAGGTTTATGTTTTTTTTCCTCTTTTCCTTTTCTATGCCAGATTACTTGAAATGACCCGCTAGACAGAAACAACTTGGAGACAAGCAGTTGTTACTTGATACAATCAATATATTGTAAGAGAATAAAGAGATAAATTAGGTAAAACTATTATATTAGAAATTAGATTGTATTCTATTTTTTTATTCAAAAAAATAGAGAAATTAGTTTATGTACATTATACTAAAGAGTAAATTAGTCTTTTTTATTAAAAAATTTTATCTATTCGTATTCTTAAAAACTGACGTGTCTGACAAAATATTCAGATAGAAATCAATTTTTACAATAAAAATGAATGAACTTTTAATTAGAAAAATCAATCTATTCTTGAATCTAACGTAAATAAATAAATTTATTTATTTTTAAATAAAAAGTAAATAAAATACAATCAAACTCTCACTAAAATGTATTTTCACTCATAAATTAATATCTAGTAAACTAGATTTTGCTGTCAAGGCTTAGTCCCAGCTTGTTCATGTAACAAGTGTTTGGTTTGTATTTGACAGAGATATCACTTGAATCATCACTTCAAAGCTCAGAACAAGGGATTTGGGATTACATCATCTATTTGGGACCACGTGTTTGGAACATTCCCTGCAACCCAAGTGAGCAACATAAGTAGGTGATAGCGTATTAATTCTCTATATAAGCCGTAAAAAAATCCTAATCTGAGTATTTACGTAAATCCATGAGCCTCTTCCCTCTTCATCCTTATAAATCACTGATGTAGACAGCGACTTTTTTCTTCATTCACTAAGGAATTAAGCTTATTTTCTTTCAGTTTATTTGGTTTTCGTATATGGTATATTATTGTCCATGTCATTATTTTCTTTTTAAAATCATTGCAAAGACAAATAACTAATGTCGCAACGTTTTTTTTATTGCTGCACATTTGAAAAATACATGGAGTGATCGTTTTAAGGGGTTAATATATATAGTTTGCTTCTAAATTTGTTTTAAAATATTTAATTGGTATTTTTTTTTTATGTTTAGTTGGCATTTGAATTTCTATTCTACCATTTAAGTTGGTATTTTTCACTAATTCCTTAATTTGTATTGATGTGACATTGATAATCAATTTTATAATAAAATGTTACTTTTTCTCAATATGACTTATGACGAATATAAATTAAAAAAAAAAGGTTAAAAAATTTAAAACATATAAATTAATTTGAAAGTGTATAATTTTTTTGGACAAGCCAATTAAGTATTTTTTTGGACAAGTTTAGAAAGCAAATTACATTTTAACACTTAAAAAAATAATATAGTTAATAAATTGAAACAATATGTGACGGAATACAAATTTATATACCAATTAAATACTTTTAAATAAATTTAGAATTAAACTGCATATTAATCCATCTTAATTGAAGAGTGATTGGTTATTTAAAATTTTCATTTTAGTAAAATTTAAATAGATTAAAATTCATTAAAATGACAGCATGTTGTTTGCACTTTTGTTTGCATAAACTTTCAGTTCGTTAATGAAAGTAGTACAATTTAATCATATAAGTTATTTGAAAATTAAGTTTAACATATAAAAATGGATAATGTGATATTTGGTATGATTATTTTTATAAAATGTCAAATGTAGTATTTTAATTATTAATATATGTTTTATTATAATAGATATTGTTAATACTATTAGTGAATTAATAAATCAATTAATGAAAATTCGACATGTAGATTTTTTTTTCAAATCATCAAGTTCATATCAATAATATAACATTATATGAAATTTTAAATAAAATACAAAATTTAAATTAAATTAATAACTAATTAACTAAATATATGATTAAAAAAATAAATACTAAACTTATATAAGCAAAAATTTCATCTTCCCCATTTAAATAAATGGTATCTTCTTCAAAATGTATTTAATTTCAAATAATATTTTTAATTCATTTTTAAATATCATTTTTTTTTGTTTATCTATGAAAGTAGCACTTTCAAGTAAGTTTAACATTTACTTTATTATTAATAATAATATATTTAGTTATTTGTTTTTTAATTTATTTTAATTTAATTATTTTTATTCTATTTAGTTTTTCATATAATATTATATTATTCATTTGAACTTAATGATTTAGAAAAAAAATTATGTGTCAAATTTTTATTGGCTAATTTAGCAATTCAATAACGATATTAACACTTGATACCATAATAAAACACATATTGATAGTTCAAGTGTCACACTAGACATTTTATGAATGTACAAGTATTCTAATAAAACACATATTGATAGTAGAGGTACCACGTTAGATATTTTCAAGGTACGAGTGCCACATTGGATATTTTATGAATGTATAAGTACCAAATGTGACATTACTCCTATTTAAAATAGTTCTCTCAACATAATCACGGGGGTTAAGTAAGATAGCAAGGGTCTCTTACCTTATTTAGGGTTATTTTACCAATCTAACCTAAATTTTTTTTATATTTATAAAAATGACCCAAGTTTAAAAACAATCACCAAAATGACCTAAAATGAACAGTAGAATGGGGTTTTGGGAAGTAGATGGCTGGCACTAACTAGTGTTTTGGCCCCATGATTGCCTGATGATTGTGTCAGACTTTAAATTTTTTTTTTTACTTTGGGAACCCAATGGCCGGCATCAAGATATTTTTTTAAAATCGTATCATACTGGTATACAAAAATACCAGTATTTAAAAAAAAAATTGGTACTGGCCAATAGATGGTCGGCACTAGGTATCTTTTTCGTGTCCCAATGCAATTTTTTTTACTTTTACACTAATGGTCAGCACTAGAGATGTAAAAAAAAAATTGGGTGCTGGCTATGTAATGGCCGGCACTAGAGATGTAAAAAATAAAAAAAATTGGGTGCTTCCCATTTAATGGCCGACACTACAGATGTAAAAAAAAAAAAAAACTTTTTTGGGTGCTTGCCAGTAGGTGGTCGGCACCAGTTACTTTTTTCGTGTCTCAATGCATTTGTTTTACTTTGGTACACTGATGGCCGCAACAGAGATGTAAAAAAAAAAAATTTGGGTGCTGGCTAGTAGATGGCCTGCACCAAGTACTTTTTTATGTCCCAATGCAAATTTGTTTTTGCTTTAGTACACTGATAGCCGATACCAGAGATGTAAAAAAAATATTTTTTTTGGATGTTGGTCATGTGATGGCCGACACCAGAGATATAAAAAAAGAAAAAAAATTCGCTGATGCCCAGTAGATGGCCGGCACCAAGTACTTTTTTTTGTCCCCAATGCAAATTTTTTTAACTTTGAGACACTGATGGCTAGCACCAGTGACATTTAAAAGAAATTTGGTTGGGTGCTAGGCAATAGATAATCGGTACAAAACTTTTCAGATATATATAGATGTTTTATCTTCCATTTGAGTTTTTGTTTGCTTTTTGTTTGCTTTATTAGTTGAAAATCTAGATTAAAAATATTAGTTTTTTTTTTTGAGAAGGAAGCAATTTTTTTTTTTAAGATGAGTTCCCAAATTTTGTTTGTTCATGTTCATTTTGATGGAGAAATGATAAATACAACTGAAGAAGGCTGTGTATTTCAATGTCGGAAAAAAAAAGGAATGAGATTCAACAAGTGTGTTTCACTGACGGATTTAAAACGAAAAATCAATACAAATATAACAACCCATTGCGGAAAACAAATGTTGAGACTATTTTACAAATTTCTGGTTTTAACTGATCCGCTCAAGTTCTCAGATAGGGAGCCTGAAGATGATGATGATCTAGTGATAATGATAGCACTTTATTGCCCACCCTAAGATAGAAAACCCTAGTCTGGTTGAGTTGTTCGTGGAGATAGCTGAACCGGATCCCATTCAAGTTGTAATTCTAGCAAGTCAGCACTCTGAAATTGATTTTGAACTTAACGTCTCCTAGAAAGATCAATCACGTTTTGGACGGTCAATGCCAACTCCTGAAATTTCAAACACCGGTGGAGGGGTGCTGGCCACCATAGAAGATGCTGATGAAGGGTCCAATAATGATTATCAGTCCCACCGTGATCCCAACGATGATTTCAATGACTCTGATTTGGATGACATCCTTGAAGACATAGACGAGAAAGGGTCGGTGGAGGGTGAAAATGCAAACCCCCATTCGACCGGGAACACGGGCCCTAGTATATTTATAAGAAATAATCTATGGTCCTTCATGACAGACGTGGATCTTGATGCGGATCTTGTATGCGAGTTCCTAGAATATACAAACATTGTGCCGGCTCACGTACTTGGTGATGAATTCGGCGATGAAAAGTTATTTGTAGGATAACAATTCAATAACAAAAAAGACTGTTTACATGCTATAAAACAACTTAGCTTGAAGTTAGGTGTGAATTATAAAGTAACAAAGTCGACGCAGTCTTTGTACGTAGGAGAATGTTGGAAAGCGTCAAGTGGTTGTAACTGACGTGTTCGAGCCGCGTTAATGCAGTGAACACAGATGTGGATGACAAGGAAACTATAAGTTCCACACACATGCACATTTGCTCGTATGTCGCAAGACCATAGAAAGTTAGATGCAAAAACTATATGCAACTACATCATCTATTTAGTGAAAGAGTCGCCCACCATTCAGGTGAGTGTCGTATCAAAAGGCATGGTGGGCAAAGAAAATGGCGATGCGAGAGTTGTATGGTGGTTGGGATGCGTCATACAATGAGCTTCAAGGGTGGATAGCCAGGATGCAGAAGTATGTGCCCGAGATAATGATTAATTTGTAAACACTGCCTTATGAAGGCCCGGGCAGGGAGATACAATCAGGAAAACGAGTTTTTCATCGATTGTTTTGGACGTTTGAGCAGTGTGTTAGGGTATTCCCTCACTGCAAGCTGATGGTGTAGGTGGACAGGACATGGTTGTACGAAAAATACAAGAAAATACTCTTGATTGCTATTGCACAAGACGACAATCGAAATGTACTTCCGATCGCTTTCGCCATCGTGGAGAGTGAGTGTTTCGAGGCTTTAGAATTTTTCCTCAAAAATGTAACAGCCCGGTTTCGACCCTAGTCAGACTAGTGGTTTCGGGACCACAAATTTAAGTCTGAAAAATATTCTAATATTATTTTTTGTGTCCATGATAAATGATTTTGTGACAACCCTAATTTGACCCTAGTCGAAAAGTGGTTTCGGGACCACAAAATCGAGTCATAAAAATAATTAACTGTCATATTTTATTTTTATTATATGTGAATATGAATGTGTGAAAGTTTCATACTTTAATTTGGTCAGTATATGTGAAATTTATTAGTAGAGACTTATGTGAGACAAATATGAAATGTGTTAGACTAATGTAAAAGTGATCTAATAGTGCATGATATCAAACAAATGTACTTGCATGTCAAATTAGCCAAATTTTGGATAGTGGCCGGCCATGATATTGGTTATTAATGATAATATATTTTTCTATTAATATTTTTAACTTACAAAATATATTATTGAAATTAAGAATAATAAAATATTGGGTGAGTGGGAGGAGAAACCAAAGTTGGTTCATCCTTGCTCCACCATTGCCGAAACTTGAGAGAGGAAGAAAAAAAATTTTCTTGTTTCATGTTCGGCTTGGATGATGTTTAAGAAAAGGTAAGTACTTTGAAGTTCTTGGAAATTTATGTATAAATAAGGTGATTAGTTCAAATTCTATTCATTCCATGGATTAAGTTTTGGTTGTTTGGAGCTTTGATATTCGGCCATGTAGTTTGAAACTCATAGTATATTTTGTTTTATGTCATTAAAATGATGGTAATGTATATTATGAGGAGTTGAAATTAGCTTGTTATAGGAAGGTGCCGAATGTGGTCATTGAAGGGTAAGTAAAAACTTTGGCTTTTGTTATGAATATTGAAAAATGCGAATTAGGAAAATATGTCTATATGATATGTGTATTTGGTTTGTGAACGATTAGTAAGCATGTTATGGACAATTCTTGTGTATATGATTTACATATGTATATGAAATTGTAATAAGACATATGAGTTTTGCATATGTATATGTGAACTAAGTGCATTATGAATATTCGGCCCTGAGGATTAAATGAAAATATGTTAGTCTTGGCCTTACATACATTCGGTTAAAGTGTTAATATAAAAGAAAATAATCGTGTTTTACTACTTTTAAGTTTCGAGATGGAATTTGTATATGAAAACTAAGATGAGCGGTTAGGGCCGAATGAGGTTTATAAGATATTAAAGCATGTTAGAATTATAAATTAGTGAAAATGTGTGATTGTACTAAATTCCCTACTTGAATTTGGTTAAGTATAGTCATGGTATGAGTTTATTAGGGATAATACCTTATAAGTGAAGGTAGTTTAGTTAACTTTATGTGTTATGCATGTGTTAAAATAGTTAATGATTTGGATGTTATTATAGGCATTTATGCTACAGATTTTTCGGCTATGTTTCATATCCATGAAATGATTCAAATGGCTAATATATATATGAATGATTTCGGCTTTAAAAAAAAAAGAAGAAGAAATGTGTGTAGTACGTGTAGGGCGATTGTATAAACATGAGGCATTGAAGTTACCCTATAAGACCGAATTGGGTAATTAAATTATTGTTGTGTATGCATTTCGATGTGGTGTAGCTTAACATATGAGATGGTATATGTTAGTTAACAGCTGTACTTAAAGTGATGAGTTAAAAATAATTAGGTATACGGTTGGTTTCATATTTAAATATAAGAGTTGAGTGTCTTGAATTTATCTTTGATGTTCAAAATGATTAAATCAGTTCATTTGTTAATATTAAGCTCAAGAGCAAAGGGGAACTAAATCTGATAAAGGAAAGGAGAAAGCAGTCGAGTAGCCTACCCGTAACTTTTCAAACATATCCGAGGTAAGTCTTTGAGTAATGGAACTTAGCTTATGTTTAGATATTATGAGTATGATAAATAATTTATAACCTAGTGGTTCTACTTGCGTTACATGACCAAATAAATAAGCAGAGTATTTGTTTGTAGCTGTAAGGTTATAGAAAGCTTGTGGAATAACGAAACAGGATCATGTTATTTGTTTATGATTAGTGAACTGAACGAGATATGTTAGTAAAAATGCTGTAATTGTATTCGAGTATCAGAAATGATATCTAAATGTGCATATATGTGTGAATGTTAATCGGGGTTTAAATCTGAGCTTGGTCTCGAAGGGCTTTAAGCCAGTGTCATAACCGGATTTAGTTCCGAAGGGCTTTAAGCCAGTTTCATAATCGGATTTAGTTCCGAAGGGCTTTGAGCCAGTGTCGTAACCGAACTTAGTTTCGAAGGGCTTTCGAGTCAGTGGTATAAACTGAGCTTGGTCTCGAAGGGCTTCTAAGTCAGTGCTAAAAATTGGGCTTAGTTCCGAAGGACGTCTATGCCGGCATAATAATTGGATTGATAACCCGTAAGTATTCGTAAGAGAAATTATATAATACATGTCAAAATAATTTTAAACACATGTGCAATTTACCGTGAAATAACCAAGTAAGTAACTTACTCTCGTTGAGAATATGATTATCTTTAATTTAGGATTATGAAATTCGGTAAGTACGCTTAGACTAATGTTTCAAATCATTTGAACATTTATGATTTGATTATGATGTATGAGTTCTGAATTAGAGAGTTCAACTTCGCAAATATGAAATGTATGAATATATATATGCATGAATTCGCATGGAAATTTGAGACGAACGTATTCGGCTATAGACTGAATATAGTTGGATATATTGATTTCACCTTTGTGATATGAATGATAAAAGTAGTACCTTAGTTATGTTTATATTCGGCCAAGGGATGAAACATACAAACTTGATATTATTATGCCACTCTTTTAGATGATTTCATTACTTAAAACTTACTAAGCATCGAAATGCTTATTCTTTTGCTTTAATTCTCTATTTTATAGATTTTGTTCGTCGGCCATCGGATTCGGGAGTATCAAAGTCGAAGTCGTCCACACTGTCTAAGCCTTTTGGGTACACTTTTTGATGAAATTTTGATAATGGCATGTATAGGATTGACTTTGTATGTTGACCTAATATATTTTGGTGATGTATATATGTATAGCCATGCGAAAATGGCTTGTTAAGTTAGCATATGTGTTTTTCATAAGTAATGTGTGTGTGTGGATGATGATCGACAAATATTTGAAATGTTTTTATTATCTGAATGAAAATTAGAGATGAGATTAGAGTTTGTTTGGTAATATTCCTTACCCCTCTGGCGACGGATACGGGCGAGGCGTGTTACAGATTTTGCATTTGTGAAATTTCTGTGATTTAATTTGTCTGTTTCCGTACTGAATATTAAAAAAGGATTTAATTGCATAATAGGTAAAATTAGCATGTTACATGTTTAATGTATGTATTTGAAATGGCTTTGGACTAATAAGTCCTTATGTGGTTATTTGACCGTGTAATGTATTAAATGACTTTGTTAGACATTAGTAAATGGTTTATTAATGTTTAAATGCAAGGGTATTTTAGTAAAAGGTTTAATAAATGTTGTTTAATAAAATGAAAACATGAAATTGGCCATTATTATCATCCATATAGCCGATTATATCAAGAAAATAGAAAGAAGAAGACAATCCTAGGGTTCTGTCATTGATTTGGTTGATTAAGGTATGTACTTTGGTCAGTTTTTGATAATTTCTACGTTTCTATGATCATTGCTTCGTGTTCCACCGAGCCCATGTCTGAATTTATGTTTCTATTAATGATTTCATGAAATGCCATTATTGATATCATGAGTTTTGTGATATTTTTGGATGAATTATGAAGGCTTGGTAGATGATTTATAAGTTTTGTCTTTGAATTTTTGATGAAATTGAGCTATTTGGGCTAAATTGTGAAAATGATGTCTTAGGGGACAAAAATGTGAAATAAACATGTTGTGTGGGCTTATATAGAAGCCATGAAAATTCGGCCAGCCCTTGTTGCAAAGAAATTTTGCATATTTGTGATTTTATGCAAATAAGACTAAATTGTCAAAGTGTGAAAATGTAAGGGCTAAAATGCAAAGTGCCCTAAATGTGTGTATATGGATTGAATTGAATGAAATGAATTATTGAATGGTTGAATTTGAATTGTATTAGATCAAGAACAAAGAAAATCAAACTTAGATCGAGGGAAGTCTAAAATAGCTGAATAGTCGACTCGTTTTCATCTAAAATCCATACGAGGTAAATATGATTTCATATTAAATTGATTGAATGTTGTATATACTAGTTATAATCTGTATTGGACGGCTGTGAGAGCCTGATGAATGAATTCCGAGTACATTTTGATAATATGCTAGTATCTGAAAAGCTCTGTATGTTTCTAAAGGAACGTTGACATCGATTTGAGATATCGTGTAAGACCGTGTCTAGCACACAGGCCTCGATTTGAGATTTACGTGTAAGACCATGTCTAGGACATCGACATCATATCTGATTCCGTGTAAGACCCTGTCTTGGACAGAGGCATCGATACCGAATTACATGTAAGACCATGTCTAGGACATTGGCATTGTACCCGTTATTGAGTATCTGTATCTTTTCTGAACCATCAGATGATAGAGTACGAGATATGGGAATGAATATATGAAATGTATAATCTATACATGTATGTTTGTATCGTACTAAATTTCTGAATATGAAAGACTCTGTTTCTGTGAAATAATGAATGCGAAGTATGTACGAAACCATGGAAATGAAACATGACATGTATACAAGAAAATGAGCATAGTTAGGCTCATGAATTACTCTATGAAATGGTTGTGAATTCTTGCTATTAATTTTTACTTTATATGCTTTAATAGCTAGACTAGTTGTATTTGGCTTACTAAGCTCTTTGTAGCTTACTCTGTGTGATTTCTGTCTGTTTTACAGTTATCGTAGCTACTAAAGGCTCGGGGATAGTCGAAAATTGTCACCATACTATCGAACTCATTTTGGTACTTTTGAAAGTGTAAATTTTTTTAAGTATGGCATGTATAGGCTAGAATGTTTATGTATTTAAGCTTTGATATGTATATATGTTATGCCATAAGAGTTGGCTAGCAAATGATATGTTGTGCATAGTTTTGGTGTTGGTTGGTGATGCCAAATTGTGTATGCTTGTAATGGTTATATTGCCTTGTATGTGGTGGTCATTTTGAAATATGCCTAGCTGAAGAAATGGTAAGTTTAAGCATGAATTAGAAGGTGCCATAAGTGAGCTATGAAATGAACATTTTGGCATATTGTTGTAATATGATTTTTTAATGTGTTTGGGTATGGATTTGAATATGTTATTGAATGATGATGATTTAGTTGTAATGAAACATGTTTTAAGCATTGTATTGGCTGAAAATTTTGCATGAATGTTGTTTAATATTGCTTATAGGAATGTCCCATATAGGGGTGACAAGTTGGCTTAAACCAAGCCTGCATTGTGTCACACGGTCAGGGAACACGGGCGTGCCTTATGGCCGTGTATGCAAAGTAGTAACCTTTTAAAGTCACACGGTTAAGACACATGGGCGTGTCATATGGCCGTGGGCTTAAGTCAGTAGCTAGCTAAGTTCACACGGCCATAGCACACGGGCGTGTCTGTTGGCTATGTGTAAAAGTCAGTATATATACTCTGTTTTGGCACGGCTGGATCACATGGGTGTGTCCGGTGCCCGTGTGTGCCACACGGCCTAGTCACACGGGCGTGTGACCTCAACAAAATTAAAAAATTTCTCTAAGTTCTAAAAATTTTCAATGTGTTCGGTTTAGTCCCGACCTTTTCAAAAGTATGTCTTAGGTCTTGGAGACCTCCATAAGGGATGAATTGTTGATTTGCTTATGCATTAATATTAAGTGATATCTGTGATTCTGTATTGGTCTGTAATGTTCTGTCTGTCTGGTAATGCCCCTTACCTATTCCGGCGACGGTTACGAGATAGAGGTGTTACATTTTATTGGTATCATAGCTATGGTTTAGTCGGTTCTAGGACTACCATTGCATATGTGAGTCTAGCTATACATGCCATATATCTGAAACTGCGATAGTGTGATGAATCCTGACATTGAGATGTGCTTTTATATAGCAATGGATCCCAATAGAGCTATAGCTGAGGATGTTGAAAGTAATGCTTCTGCTCCCACGCAAGGGACGGTGCAAGATGATTCTCGACCGGCTACGAGCAGCCTTGATGGTGAGGCTAAGCAAGCTTTCTATCAGATGATGAATGATTGGTTCACTCAGTATATTAGAACCAATCCGGCTGTAGAACAACCTCCACCTCCGGTTAATCCTTCTCAAATTCCTGTTATGCACTCAGTGAATCCAGTTCAGTTAAGTAGACCACCAGTTGATAAGATTAGAAAGTATGGGGCTGAAGAGTTCCGAGCTACAACGAATGATGATGCTGAAAGAGCCGAATTTTGGTTAGAGAATACAATACGAGTGTTTGATGAAATGTCTCTGAATCCTGAGGAATGTGTAAAATGTGCCGTTTCACTTCTGAGAGATACGGCGTACCATTGGTGGAAAAATTTAATATCTGTGGTTCCAAGTGAGCGGGTTACTTGGGATTTCTTCCAAGCTGAATTTCAGAAAAAATACATTATTCAGAGATTCATCAATCAGAAACGTAAAGAGTTTCTCGAGCTTAAACAAGGCTGTATGTCTGTTACTGAATACGAAGGTGAATTTGTGAGATTGAGCCAGTATGCTCGGGAATGTGTATCAAATGAAGCAAAAATGTGCAAAAGGTTTGAAGATGGACTAAACGAAGATATCCGTCTGTTAATTGGGATTTTAGAGATTAAAGAAATGGTAGTGCTCGTTGAGCGAGCTTGTAAAGCTGAAGAATTAAGTAAAGAGAAAAGAAAAGTTGATTCTCAAGCTAGAGATGTTAGAAAGAGATCTTCGAGTAGATCATTTCAGTCTGTGTCAAAGAAATTCCGAAGTGATCATAGCCATTCAAAGACTGATGTAGGACATTCGAATCGAGACCGAGCTAGATCGCATTCGAATTTTAGAGCTCCTGCTACTTCTGTTGCAAGTGTCGGGAATGTTTGATCTGAGAAACCTGAATGCAAACACTGTAGTAAAAGACATCCGGGAAATTGTAGATTGAATGACAGAGCCTGTTTCTAGTGTGGATCTCTGGACCATTTTGTAAGAGATTGTTCTGAACTTGCTGAGCAAGAGATTGTACAGAATCCAAGACTGAGTAACCCCTCAGCTAGAGGTAGACCTTCCAGAAATACAAGAAATACAAGTGGTGGTCAAAGAGCTACTGGGGATACTGCCGTTATATCTGAGGCCAGAGCATCTGCCAAAGCCTATGCTATCCGAGCTCGTGAGGAAGCTTCGTCTCCAGACTTGATTACTGGTACTTTTACTCTTTATGATACTTCTGTGATTGCAGTGATAGACCCTGGATCAATGCATTCTTATATCTGTATGAATTTAGTGCACAGTAAGACTTTACCTGTAAAGTCTACTGAATTCGTAATTAGAGTATCGAACCCCTTAGGCAAAAGTGTTTTGGTTGATAAAGTTTGAAAAAATTACCTGTTATTGATTCGAGATATCTGTTTTCCTGCTAATCTAATGCTTTTGCCTTTCGACGAATTTGATATAATTCTGGGAATAGACTGGTTAACTTTTCATGATGCTATTGTGAATTGCAAATGAAAAGTCATTGATTTAAGGTCTAAGAATGATGAGATAATTCAAATTGAGTCTAGTGATCTGAATAGACTACCAGCTGTGATATCTGCAATGAAAGCACGAAAATATGTAAAGAAAGGCTGTGAAGCCTACTTAGCTTATGTGTTAGACTGGAAAGTGAATGTAACACCCCTATCTCGTAACCGTCACCGGAATAGGTAAGGGGCATCACCGGACGGACAGAGCATTTCAGAACAATGCAGAATCACAAATATCATATAACATTAATACGTACGCGTTCATCCATAATTCACACTTTAAGATGGTCTACGAGACCTAAAACATACATTTAAGAAAGGTCGGGACTAAACCGAACACATTCAAAATTTTTAGAACTTATCCAAAACTTTCAAAACTGCCAAAGTCACATGCCCGTGTACCTAGGCCGTGTGACTCACACGGGCATAAGACACACCCATGTGGTCCAACTATGCCAAAAATAGTTTATATACTGAATTTTTCACACGGCCAACAGACACGGCCGTGTGCCATGACTGTGTAAAATTTAGCTAGCTACTTACTTAAGCCCACGGCCTCAAGGCACGCCTGTGCTCCCTGACTGTGTGGCACAAAGCGGGCTTGGTTTAAGCCAAATTTGTCACCCTTTTTGGGTCCAAACCTACAAGCAATAGTATACAACATTCATACCAAAATTATCAACCAATTCTATGCTTAAAGATGACCAAATCACATTAGAACATAGCACATTACAAAAATACACCAAAACTATACACAAGCTTATCATTTGCTAGCCAATTCACATGGCATAACATATATATACATATCAAGCTTATATACTTAAAACATTCTAGCCTATACATGCCATATTTAAAAATATGTACACTTCCAAAAGTACCAAAATGAGTTTGACAATGTGGTGACAATCCTTGACTATCCCGAGCCTTCAGTAGCTGCGATAACTATAAAACAGACATAAATCACACAGAGTAAGCTACAAAGAGCTTAGTAAATTAAATACAATTACCCAAACTAATATAGCATATAAGTAATAGTTAATAGCCAGGATTTACAACCGTCTCATAGAATATTACATTACTTCACCGAAACATAGTCTTTTCTATTCCGAAATCTAGTACAGTTCAAATGCACCTGTATGAATTATACATTTCATATATTTACTTTATCATCAGACAATTTAGAAACGGAATAGATATTCACAGACAGGTACAATGCTGACGTCCCAGACGTGGTCTTACATGTAATTCGGTATCGAAGCCTCTGTCCTAGACAGGGTCTTACACGAAATCTCAAGTCGAGGCCTGTGTCCCAGACACAGTCTTACACAATATCTCAGATCAAGATCAACAATCTTTTAGGAATATACAGAGCTTCTCAGACACCAACATGTTATCGGAGTTTATTCATCAGGCTCTCAAGGCCGTCCAATACAAATTACAATTTAAATATGCAGATTTTAATCAATTTAACACGTAATTGTAATTCGACTTACCTCGTACGGATTTCAGACGAAAACGAGTCGACTATTCAAATACTTTGGACTTCCCTCGGTCTAAGTCTGATTTTCTTTGTTCTTGATCTATTACAATTCAAATTCAACTATTCAATCATTCATTTCATTCAAAATAATCCATGAACACATATTTAGGGCACTTTGCATTTTAGCTCTTACATTTTCACACTTTGACAATTTAGTCTATTTTTACAAAATTGTAAATATGCAAAAGTCACCAAGACTATTGTAACATCCCGAAATAGGGCCTAAACGGAACAGTGGTTGTGAAACCACGAATCCTAAATAGAAAATTTTAGTTTGATTAAATTTTATGATTTACAGAGTGATTAGATGCATGTGTTAGAGTACCGATCAGAAATTTCAGTGATTGCATGTCCGATTTGCATATTAAGGCCTAATTGCAAAAGTTGATAAATATGAGTTCTAAATGTTAAAGGATTAAATTGAAGTGCATAATTGAAGTAGAGGTCCTTAAATGGTAATTAAATCATTATATTTTCATGGACAAAAAAAAGATATACATAGGTAGAAATAACAAAAAAAAATTTTAATGAAGGGTATTTTAGTCATATGATAATTAAAAGATTAAAAAAGGGAAAAAGATGGCAAAATATGCTCATCTTCTTCCTTAGGACGAATATCAAGGGGTTCTCCATAGCTAGGGTTTGTTTCAAGCTTCCAAGCTCCATAGTAAGTGATTCCAAGCCTCGTTTTTAATGTTCTTTACGTTTTTAGAGTCCCCGGTAACTTGCTTAAGCTTATTCTAGCAATAATTTAACTTAGGGTTTGTATTTGGAAAAATACCCATAGGTGAAATGTGTTTATTTTGATGTTTTATGATAGAATATGAAGCTTGAATTTATGTTAAACAACTTTTGCTAAGCGATTTTAAGCGAAAACGAGTAAAATGACATAATCTATAAAAATACCTAATGTTCATAAGTACATGTTAGAGTGAGAATTTGATGTTGCCATAGAAGGGAAAAATGATCAGCATGTCATAAAACATAAGAAAATAGGATGAATTTTAATTTCCGAGCCTTGGGGTAAAAGTGTAAATACGTAAAAGTTTTGGGGCAAAAGTGTAATTTTACCAAAGTTTGAGTCAAGGACTGTTTTGATAAATTTAAGTATTAAATAAGCTAAATTTATTATTATAGATCAAGAAGAACGAAATATGGAGGTAGACCGGGGAAAGAAAAAGATAGAGGACTAAATCGATATAGTTGATTGTATTTTGTTTCAAGGTAAGTTTGCGGTAAATAAATATAATTTTCTATTATTTTATGTTACTGTTGTTAATTGTCCAGCATGTGTATATTTATTTCATGAAATTATTCAAAGAAGACTCCAACATGAATTGAAGGAGAAGTAATTTCAGATAGTCCTGGTTGAACCTTAGGAATGTGTAAGATACGAATGTCATGACATTAGGGTTTAAGGATACCATGTAAGCCCGTGCCAAGGCATGGCCATTGGTAAGGTTCTAAGGCAAGGATACCATGTCAAGACATGGCATTAATAAGTTACTATAAGGCAAAGGTCCCATGTAAGACCATGCCAAAGCATGGCATTGGTGAGTTCATAAGGCAAGGATACCACGTAAGACCATGACAAGTTATGGCAATGGTAAGGTACCCATGTATCCTTAGTATTCCAAGTGGTTCAACGGGAGAAAATTTAAAGAGAACATCAAGGTAAGGTAAGGTAAGACGAGTTATAAATCAAAAGGTAAGATAAGCTAATGATAGAAGAACAAAGGTAAGTATATAATGCTCATGTATGTTTGATAAGGAAAAAGATAAGTAAAATAATTCTTATGAAAGTTGTTATTTATCTGCTTGCAAACTTACTAAGCTTAATGCTTGCCCCTTTATTTTCCTTCTCTTTTATAGTTTTGACAAGCTATCTCGGGTATCATAAAGCACGTCGGAGATCCGGACACACTATCATCAAGAATTATTTTGGTATAGCTAGACGCTTCATTTTAAGTATGGCATAAATAGCATAGCAATCATTTTGAGTGTATAATATTATGATATGGCTTATGGATAGTATGAAAATGTTTGATGATGGTTAGCTATTAGATTGGCTAATCAAAGACATGTTTGGTTTTATGTATGCCTAAATGCTAGTTATTCCATGGAAATCATGAAAAAGGGTGAATTTAGCTTTAAAACAGTATTGATCAGTAGCAATGATATGGATTTGAAAAATCACTAAAAATAGTAAAAATGGACTTAGATAGTGAATGAGAAATAGAATTAATTCTTATTGAGTCTATTTTCATATGAAGGAATCAAAACAGTAAATGAGTTGTATTTTATGAGATACTTTAGTTTTAGTGAAATAGGGTCAGAGTGATTTCTGAATCCCCTATTCTGACTTTAGAAATTCACCATAAATTGTAAAAAAAAAAATTAGAAGTCATATTATATATGTATAGATTCCTTATTGAGTCTATTTTTAATAGAAATAAACAAAATAATCATTGGATTTCTTTATAGGAAGAAATTTGATTTGTAGTGCACAGAGGTCAGATTAGCCGAACCCTGAAATAGGGGAGAATTTAACTAATAAATTGTACTAATTGGCCCAACCAAAAATTTTATAAAAAAATTAGCAAGTAGATATATGAGTCTAATTTTAGGGAAAATTTACGGATTTCAATTTCGAGTTTTGTAACTCAATATATGATTTTTTAGCAACTTTAACGCAGACGGACAATTTATTGCGGGAAATAAAATAAATTGTTTGAACTTGATTAAGTTGTAAGGTAAGTTTAGTAACGCCTCGTGCTCGGTTCCGGCGACGGTCTCGGGTAAGGGTTCGTTACAACTATAGCTTAGCCGAATATACATGGCTTCCATACAAGTTCAAATAACACATTTAATTCACAATTTAGTCCCTCAAAAACTCATTTTCACAATTTAGCTCAAACATCTCTATTTCATCAAAATTCAAAGACAATACTTACAAATTATCTACCAAGCCTTCATAATTCATCCAAGAACATCACAAAGCTCATGATATCAACAATGGAATTTCATGAAATCTTTAACTGAAATAGAAATTCAGACATGGACTTTGAAGAACACGAAGCAACGATCACAGAAACGTAGAAATTATCAAAAACGGAGCAAAGTGCATACCTTAATCAACCAAAACAATGACCAAACCCTAGGTGATCTTCTCCTTTCTTTTTTCTTGTGAATTTTCGGCTAAGGATGAACACTAATGCATGGCCATTTCATGTTTATGCTATTTTATTACATATTAATCACTTTTTTCTGATTTTGCCCTTGGCTAAAAAAAATATTAATCTCTAACCACTAATGTCCATAATTCTCCATACCATATAACAATGGTCTAATTGCATCATAAGGACCTCTCATTTATAAAGCCAAGCCAAATAAGCACTTTAACAATTAGCATGCAACTTTTTTATTTTACGCGATTAAGTTTTTTTCATAATTAAGCATAGAAACAGATAAATTAAATCACAAAAATTTCACAGATGCAAATTCACATATCACAGACTTAGAAAAAATATTAAAATATTTTTTAGACTCAGATTTGTGGTCTCGAAACCACTATTCCGACTAAGGTCAAAATTGGACTGTTACAGTGAATGATAAGAAAAATGAATCTGTACCTGTTGTTGTGAGTTCCCTGATGTGTTTCCCGAAGAACTTCCGGGATTACCTCCAGTCAAAGAGGTAGAATTTGACATTGAATTGGTACCTAGTACAACTCCGATTTCAATAGCTCCGTACAGAATGGCTCCGACCAAACTAAAAGAACTAAAGTCTCAGTTGCAAGAATTAACCGATCGAGGATTTACTAGACTGAGCTTTTCACCTTGGGTTGCTCTGATTCTATTTGTGAAAAAGAAAAACGGTACGATGAGGATGTGTATAGATTATTGCCAGTTGAACAAGGTGACTGTTAAGAATAAGTATCCTCTGCCCCGAATTGATGATTTGTTTGATCAGTTAAAAGGAGTTACTGTGTTTTGAAAAATAGATTTAAGACCAGGCTATTATCAGTTGTGAGTGAAAGATTCAGATATTTCGAAGACTGCTTTTAGAACGAGGTACAGTCACTATGAATTCTTAGTTATGCCTTTCGGATTGACTAATACACCTGCTATTTTTATGGATTTGATGAATAGAATTTTCAGATCGTATTTAGACCAATTTGTTGTGGTATTCATTGATGACATACTGATTTATTCACACGATGAATCCGAACATACTGAGCATCTGAGTATAGTGCTACAGACGTTGTGAGATAAATAGTTGTATGCAAAGTTCAGTAAGTGTGAGTTCTGGCTGTGAGAAGATGGTTAGAACTATTAAAAGATTATGAGCTGGTTATTGATTATCATCCGGGCAAAGCAAATGTGGTAGCGGATGCTCTGAGTTGGAAATCATTGTCTGCATTGCGTACGATGAATGCTCATTTAGCATTGTCTGATAATATCTTGGTTTGTGCCGAATTGAAAGCAAAACCCTTATTTATACAATAGATCAGCGAGGCTCAGAAATCTGACAATGAACTAATAGCAAAACAAGCTCAGTGTGATTCTAAATTCTGAGTTGATGTTGATGATTGTTTGAGATTCAGAAATAGACTTTGTGTTTCGAGAAATTCGGAGTTAATTCAGACGATTTTGAGTGAAGCTCACAGTAGTAGATTTTCTGTACATCCGGGAAGTACGAAAATGTATAATGATTTGAAACAACTATACTAGTGGCTGGGAATGAAAAGAGATATCTCTGATTTTGTTTCTAAATATTTAATCTGTCAGCAAGTTAAAGCTGAATATCAAGTGCCATCTAGTTTGTTACAATCGATTATGATTCCGGAGTGGAAATGGGATCGAGTGACCATGGATTTTGTTTCGGGTTTGCCCCTATCTCCGAGAAAGAAAGATGCAATTTGGGTTGTAGTTGATTGTTTGAAGAAATGAGCTCATTTTATTCCAATTCAATTTGATTACTCACTCCATAAACTAGCTGAGTTGTACATTTTTGATATTGTGAGATTGCATGGTGTGCCATTATCGATAGTGTTAGATAGAGACCCGAGATTTACATCATGATTTTGGAAGAAATTACAAGATGCTCTGGGTACTAAGTTGTATTTTAGCACTGCTTTTCATCAGAAAACAGATGGTCAATCTAAACGAACTATTCAAATACTCGAGGATATGTTAAGATGTTGTATTCTTGAGTTTGAAGGTACGTGGGAACAATATCTACCTTTGATTGAATTCGCTTATAATAATAGCTTTCAATTGAGCATTAAAATGGCACCGTACAAAGCCTTATACAGTAAAAAGTGTAGAACTCTGTTATACTGGTCTAAGCTCAGTGAAAATAAGATTTACGGTATTGATTTAATAAAAGAAACATAACAGAAAGTGAAAGTAATCTGAGATAGTCTGAAAGCTGCCTCTGATCGTCAAAAATCTTATGCGGATTTAAAACGAAAAGATAGCGAATTTGAGATCGGTGATAAAGTGTTTCTAAAAGTATCTCCGTGGAAGAAACTATTCCAATTTGGTAAAAAGGGCAAGTTGAGTCCGAGGTTCATCGGACCGTATGAAATTATTGAGCGAGTTAGGCCGGTTGCTTATAGATTGAGGCTACCATCTGTGTTAGAAAAGATTCATAATGTATTTCATGTATCTATGCTTCGAAGATACAATCTGATCCATCTCATGTGATATCCCCTTTTGAGATTGAACTACAGTCTGATATGTCATATGTAGAAGAAATGATTCGCATTCTATCTCGTGAGACTAAAGAATTACGTAATAAGAGAATTTCGTTAGTCAAAGTGCTGTGGCATCGACACGGGGTAGAAGAGGCTACGTGGGAGCCCGAGGATACAATAAGACATCAATATCTGAATTTGTTTAATGGTAAGATTTTCGAGGACGAAAATCCCTGAGGAGGGATAATTGTAACAGCCCGGTTTAGACCCTAGTCGGAATAGTGATTTCGGGACCATAAATTTAAGTCTAAAAAATATTTTAATATTATTTTCTGTGTCCCTGACGAATGATTTTGCATCTGTAAAATTTATGTGATTTAATTTGTCTGTTTCCGTACTAAATATTAAAAAAGGATTTAATCGCATAAAAGGTGGAATTAGCATGTTACATGTTTAATGTATGTATTTGAAATGGCTTTGGACTAATAGGTCCTTATATGGTTATTTGACCATGTAATCTATTAAATGACTTTGTTAGACATTAGTAAATGGTTTATTAATGTTTAAATGCAAGGGTATTTTAGTAAAAGGTTTAATAAAATGAAAACATGAAATTGGAAATTATTATCATCCATATAGCCGACTATATCAAGAAAATAGAAAGAAGAAGACCATCCTAGGGTTCGGTCATTGATTTGGTTGATAAAGGTTGATAAAGGTATGTACTTTGGTCCGTTTTTGATAATTTCTAAGTTCTGTGATCATTGCTTCGTGTTCTACCGAGCCCATGTCTGAATTTATGTTTCTATTAATGATTTCATACCATTGTTCATATCATGAGTTTTGTGATGTTTTTGGATGAATTATGAAGGCTTGGTAGATGATTTATAAGTTTTGTCTTTAAATTTTTGATGAAATTGAGCTATTTGGGCTAAATTGTGAAAATGATGTCTTAGGGGACAAAAATGTGAAATAAACATGTTGTGTGGGCTTATATAGAAGCCATGAAAATTCAGCTAGCACTTATTGCAAAGATATTTTGCATATTTGTGATTTTATGCAAATAAGACTAAATTGTCAAAGTGTGAAAATGTAAGGGCTAAAATGCAAAGTGCCCTAAATGTGTGTATATGGATTGAATTGAATGAAATAAATTATTGAATGGTTGAATTTGAATTGTATTAAATCAAGAACAAAGAAAATCAGTCTTAGATCGAGGAAAGTCCAAAATAGCTGAATAGTCGACTCGTTTCCTTCTAAAATCCGTACGAGGTAAGTCAAAATATGATTTCATGTTAAAGTGATTTAATGTTGTATATACTAGTTGTAATCTGTATTGGACGGCTGTGAGAGCCTGATGAATGAATTCTGAGTAAATTTCGATAATATGCTAGTATTTGAAAAGCTTTGTATGTTTCTAAAGGAAGGTTGACATCGATCTGAGATATCGTGTAAGACCGTGTCTGGGACACAGGCCTCGATTTGTGATTTATGTGTAAGACCATGTTTGGGACATCAGCATCATATCTGATTTCGTGTAAGACCTTGTCTGGGATAGAGGCATCGATACCGAATTACTTGTAAGACCACGTTTGGGACGTTAGCATTGTACCCGTTATTGAGTATTTGTATCTTTTCTGAACCATCAGATGATAAAGTATGAGATATGGGAATAAATATATGAAATGTATAATCTATACAGGTACGTCTGTATCGTACTAAATTTCTGAATATGAAAGACTCTATTTCTGTGAAATAATGAATACAAAGTATGTACAAAATCATGGAAATGAAACATGACATGTATACAAGCAAATAAGAATGGTTAGGCTCATGAATTACTTTGTGAAATGGTTGTGAATTCTTGCTATTGACTTTTACTTTATATACTTTAATAGCTAGACTAGTTGTATTTGGCTTACTAAGCTCTTTGTAGCATACTCTGTGTGATTTCTATCTATTTTACAGTTATCGTAGCTACTGAAAGCTCGGGGATAGTCGAGGATTGTCACCATACTATCAAACTCATTTTGGTACTTTTGAAAGTGTAAATATTTTTAAGTATGGCAAGTATAGGCTAGAATGTTTATGTATTTAAGCTTTGATATGTATATATGTTATGCCATGAGAGTTGGCTAGCAAATGATATGTTGTGCATAGTTTTGGTGTTGGTTGGTGATGCCAAATTGTGTATGCTTGTAATGGTTATATTGCCTTGTATGTGGTGGTCATTTTGAAATATGCCTAGCTGAAGAAATGGTAAGTTTAAGCATGAATTAGAAGGTGTCATAAGTGAGCTATGAAATGAGCATTTTGGCATGTTGTTGTAATATGATTTTTTAATGTGTTTGGGTATGGATTTGAATAGGTTATTGAATGATGATGATTTAGTTGTAATGAAATACGTTTTAAGTATTGTATTGGCTGAAAATTTTGCATGAATGTTGTTTAATATTGCTTATAGGAATGTCCCATATAGGGGTGACAAGTTAGCTTAAACCAAGCCTGCATTGTGCCACACGGTCAGGGAACACAGGCGTCCCTTATGGCCGTGTATGCAAAGTAGTAGCCTCTTAAAGTCACATGGTTAAGACACATAG
This sequence comes from Gossypium anomalum, assembly GCA_025698475.1. NCBI lineage: Eukaryota > Viridiplantae > Streptophyta > Magnoliopsida > Malvales > Malvaceae > Gossypium > Gossypium anomalum. The sequence goes on from CM046961.1 coordinate 60,430,519, forward strand.
GTGTGTCATATGGCCGTGGGCTTAAGTCAGTAGCTAGCTAGGTTTCACACAGCCATAGCACACGGGCGTGTCTGTTGGCTGTATGTAAAAGTCAGTATATATACTCTGTTTTGGCACTGCTGGATCACATGGGTGTGTCTAGTGCCCGTGTGTGCCACATGGCCTGGTTACACAAGCGTGTGACCTCAACAAAATTGAAAAAATATTCTAAGTTCTGAAAATTTTGAATTTGTTCGGTTTAGTCCCGACCTTTTCTAAAAGTATGTCTTAGGTCTTGGAGACCTCCATAAGGGATGAATTGTTGATTTGCTTATGCATTAATATTATGTGATATCTGTGATTCTGTATTGGTCTATAATGTTCTGTCTATCTGGTAATGCCCCTTACCTATTCCGGCGACGATTACGGGATAGGGGTGTTACAAGAAATCTGTGGAGGCACGTTGTCGAAGAAGACAACATTTTCCTTATATCAGATAGATCGAAAGGATTACTTGCTACGATAAGGCGATCGGGGGTTCCCTGAAGGTCTGTTTATTGTATCTGGACATCGTGGAGGTCTGTTGTACATGACACATGTAACTAACTTCAAATATAAAAATTCTACCAAATCGAAAGTTGATAGGTGTGAGCTTCTCACTGATTTGACCGACACTTCTTGGATGTCTAGAATCTACATAAAAGTAGTAACAGGAATAAGTAAATAAAATACTTAGTAAGCTCATACAATATAAGCAAAAAGCTTACCTTAACCATTTAACAAATACATGAATTAATATGAAACAATTTCACCTATCATGGCATCCAAAAACAACATCAATCAAGTGAGATTTAAACCATATCCATATATATAAACTCAAATGGTGAAACACCACATTCAGCTTAAAATATATAAAGAATTTGTATTCTAATTTATCACCTTGCTCACTTTCACCTATCAATTCGCATCATGTACACTTATCAAGATTCAAACAACATCATTAAACATATAATGTTTGAACTCAATTAGATATACAACCACAATTGTTCACATTTTCATTTCAAATAAACTGATACCTTATCTTCAACTCATAAGTATAGCATAGTCAGCAGTTAATGACATAAAACCACCTTTTTATTCACAATATTACCCGATGAAATTTCATAAAAGTACTCCGTATGCTGGTGAAAGTAATAGTGTCTGGTCACCCGTTAGGGTTGAACCTACACAAATCATTTGCCTACCCAGGGCTTATTATTACTGTATTCTCCATTCCATAACATACTGCAACAATGAAAATGTGCAAGTGTGCAAAATCGTATCAAGTAATAAACTGACAAAAATGTCAAGTTATCATACCCACAAGGTTTGTGCAAGAAAATATTTATGAAATATAAAAATTAAACAAATTTGTGAGAACAAAATATGTTGAGTTGAAATATGTGATATAAAAACTAAAAATTAACTAAGTGATTAACTAAAAAAATGAAATTCCAAATGCATGATTTCTAAAAATGGATTTAATCAATATGACATAAATTCGTTAGATCAATTTCATTCTTTAACTTAGAATAATTAGAACTATGTTCATGTTGTTACGAATAATTTCACGGCAACTTGGTATCCTGTTAACTAATGCACATACTTACTAAATCCATTAATCTCTTAAACATATTTCTTTGCCAATTCAAAGAAAAATAATCAAATTTTCATAAACAAGTATAAGATAAAGTGAGGTAACAATATATTCCTATTGAAACAATTTAATCACAATAATTTTACAAGTTTTGCAATGCTGAAGTATTGTTTAATACCATAGCTAATTTAACCCTCAACTACCTTAGAAGATTAAACACACACCAATTAAACATTATGTCAATTAATTATAATTTTAGTCTGTTTAATAATTAATTCAATTGTTACCTTACAGTTAAAATGCAAGCATAACTAGGCATGATTTTATTTAATTGAACAAACTACAAAGGCCTATAACAATACAAACATGATTTTAACAAAGCAAGTGGACAAAATGCAATTAATCTAACACGAATGAAATTTCAGTCATTTTAATTAATGCAAGAACATCAACCCAACAAATATTCATAATTATAATCACAACATAAACTGAAAAGATTAAGAGAAGGGAACTAGGAAAACAAATCTCGGTGATCTTCTAAAGCAAGACTACTGTGTTCCTTTCTTCTCGGCTCGTTTTGTTGATCCAAGGTCTTCACGAACACTTGATTATTGCTGCTCCAAGGGGAGTGCTAGCTCTTTTTCAAGAAAGGAAATCAACAAAGGAAGAAAATTCAAAGGCAACTAGAAAGGAAAAAAAGAAAAATGAGAGAAAAGAATGTGTTAGAGATGTGTGAAGGGAAGGATGAAAAATGATGAAGTGAAAGGGGATTTATATAGTGGGAGATGGAAACTAAAATTAGCTAAAAATAGTAGTCAATCCCCCTTCCCATGGCCGACCATGTTTGGTGGAAGGAGTGGTTGACTTAAATTTTCTATTTTTAGCTTGTGGCTAAAAATAGAATGCATGAAAAAGGAAAGGGTTTGAACGGCATTTAGGAGAAGTTCAAAGACTGATCTGCAAGAATAAAAATCAGCTAAAATATGTTGATTGGGTCAGCTAATTTGGATTGTTTGGGCTGCCATTTTCTTAATGAATCAGTCCTCTTCACTTAGCACATTTAGGCTCATTTCTCTTCATTAGGCTATAATTAAATTTTAACCCAATTTGTGTTGAATCAAAAATTATTAGTAAATGTGTTCAAGGAATATAATTTGGGTCATCCATGGCTGGAAAATAATCAACCATACTCTTGGGTCAATTAATACGAAAAGTGCTTTGATGGTCCAATTTTCTCAAGGTGACTGTTGAGTCGATTTTTCACCATTTATGCAAAATTGTCGGAAATAGATCAAATTTTGCATATTTATTATAAAAATAATTAAAATTCAATATGATTCATAAATTGAGTGCTCATTAATTATTTTATAATTAAAGTATGAAATTCGAAAAAAATTACTTAGAAACTGCATGAATTAGTGCTCAAAATATGCTAAAAAAGTCTATATATTCTTGCGTTTCCACATATGCAGGAGCTAAGAACCTAAGCATGTATTCTCTAGTTCGCAACATATGTAGGAGCTAGGAACCTAAACCTGTATTCTCCAGTCTACAACATATGCAGGAGCTGGAAACCTGAATCTGTATTCTCCAGTTCACAACATATGCAAGAGCTGAGAACCTGGGCAAGAACTCATAACCTCGTATACTAGACTTTACTAGTTTCATTGGGATTTAATCTCAAATCATACCATTTCGCAACAATTCATTTAAATTAGATTCAATTCTCAATTTGTTTACTAGCTCATATCCAATTCAAACTTTCAATAAATCATGAATACATATTTAACATAGTTCAACAAAAATTTAAACTTAGTTATACTGTATGAGCTTACCTTGATCAATTAACAAATATACAAATCATTATGTAAAATAATTCTCTATCATGGCATAACACAACAAGATCAATTATGTGAGATTTTTGGTTTATAACCATACTTGTAATCTCAAATAAAAACATATCAAACTCAAGTTAATATACATCATATACACATTATTCAATCATATCACAACTTCAATTTGTCAATGCTACTCATTTATTCACTATTGTCATTTAAATTTTTTATTTTACAATTTAAGCCCACTAGATGTCGTATTAATAAAAATTACACTTGTATATATATAGTTAATAGGTATAGACAAAAAATCCAAACAAAATAATAGAAAACAATAAGTTCCATATGAACTTACCTGATAAAACGGTAATGCTTTAAATACTAGGGACTATTCGACAGATTTTTTTCCATTTTCGCTTAAGTCAACAACTTGATCTAAATAATATTTAAGATTCAAAATATCAAAACCAACCTCATAATACTACTCAAATTCATGCTTATATAATCTTTAAAAAATCATTTTACGAAATTTCCCTAAATTTTAAATTTTATTCAATTTAGTCCCTTAAATCAAACTTATCATAACTTTCAAATTTGGACATCAAAATTTTAAAAATTTCAAATACATTCAATTACAACCACCTATTATAAAAAATCACAGAAATTTCATTTCAATTTCAAGATATTAACAATTTAGTCCTTATGTTCAAAATTAACAAAATTTACTTTATAAAATAGTCCTTAAGCATTTCATAGCTTCCAAATCTACCATCTTCTATCAAGAACATCTAAGATTCATCAATAGAAAGTTTTAAAATCTTTAATAGTTATGAAAATGGAAATATGGGTTAGTTGGATTAGTTGTAACGATCTCAAAAAATAAAAATTACAAGAAATGGTTAAAATTGGCTTACCAAATTTGAAGAACAAACTTAGCATAAAACTTAGTTACTCATCCATGGAGAATCGGTGGTGAGGGGGAAAAATAAAGATGATAACCTCTTTTCCCTTTTTTTATGTTTTATAATTTTTACTTAACTATTTAATTTAATTTAACATTAAAATAACATATAATTTAACAAATAATAAGCATTCACCATCCAAACACATTCAAAAGGTGGTAAACTTCTCCTTTAGACCTTAAACAAACATTAATTATGCCTTTTAGCTAAAAAAAATCAATAGTGATTAATTTTTACATCTTTTATAATTTAGTCATTTTCCCTTAATTAACTATCTAAACATTAAAATTTCTGGACCAAAATTAAATACACCTATATAAAAACTTTGTGAATATTTAATAAAAATATTTACAGGCTCGGTTTATAGAAATGAGGTCATGATACCTTATTTTCCAAAACCACTTGACTTTAAGGGCAATCTATTTGTACTTAACTAATTATCCAGTTAAATAAAATTATCAAATAAAAATTCACTATATCATAATACTTGACTCGTAAATATTAAACAATAATATTTACAGATCACTCGTCAGAATTGTGATTCTGAAATCATTATTTTCGACACCACTGAAAAACAGGTTGTTACAGGTACGCCAATGGAGCGGCGTGCTGGAATGTTATGCTTACAAAGGAAATCAAGTGGCGTGTCAAAGTCTGCACACAAGTCATTTGAGTAGAAATCCAATATGTTTGTAGTTTAAGTCTGTGCCTAAATAAATATATAGTACTTCAATATGTACACAGTAGGTTGAGAGAGAGAGTAGGAAAGTCTGAAATTTCATTGAGTCGACATGATAACCACACATTGTATTTTTACAAGAAACTCTATAATAACCATAGATTGTAGTGTGTACATAAGTGAAATGTAAATGTACGACAATAAGAGATTCAGTTACACTCATAGAGAAATTTACATCAATGAATAAAAAAGAAAAAAAAATCAAGTTAGAGTAAGGACGTAACACCCGAGATTCGAATTTGGTAGATTGGGCGGGTCGAATAGGTTTATAATGGAATAAGATTGTAATAGGACCGTAATGAAATGAGACTGTAATAGGACTGCAATGGAATGGAATAAGACCCCAAATATTACATAGTTTGGTTGAATAGAATAATGATAATGAATAGATCACAAATGACAACTTTACCCTTAATAATAAAAAAATATTTTATTTATATTATTAATATATAGTAAAATTATTTAAATAAAATATATTTTAAATTAAATTAAATAATTACTAGTAAAAATATCATATTCGCAAACCACCATTCACCATTTTTCCCTAAAACCACTTATTGCCACACCAACCACCATGGGCTATTGTCATTTTGTGGCCTTTCCTTATCAAAATATCATATTTGGATGAATTCAACATCCTCTTTTCGATTCTTTTGTTGGATTTTTTTCTAAATTAACCTTTAACACTGTAGATCTACAAAATATTTTTGAAGCTACCACCCACATTCTGCTATCTTTTGTCACTCCGACAACCACAATTTTCTGACATTTTATTCTCCCATCTGTCTTTTCGTCCCTCCCTAAGCTAGAAGCCCTAAAACAAGTTTCTAAAATCAAACCCATAAATAATTAAAGAAAAACAGAATAAGCTTCAAGACCTTTTTTTTTCTGTTTCAGATTTATTTTTTGTTTAGTTTTGGGTAGCATGTTGAATTAGAGAATCAAAAGTCTCTATCCTCTCTCTCTTATTTTTTTTTCAGATTTATTTAGTTTTGGGTTTCATGTTGAATCTCTCTTTTTATTTTTTTGTTTCAAATTAAGGAATCAAAATTCTCTCATCTTTTTGCTTTTTATTTTAGATTTATTTGTGATGTTTTGGATAGCATGTTGAATAATGGTGAAATGCAGGAGTATCACATACCATAACAGTTGATGGGAAAATATTTCTATTAAAGAAAATCCATTGAAAGAAGAAAAAATCCAAAGAAGAAATTGCAATGCTTTGTAAATGATAATGAGACTAGAAAGAGATGCTGCCAGATAATAGTAGAAGACAAAAATTAAACAAATTTAAGGGTGTAATATTGAAAGAATAATTTTTTACCCATTCCATCATGGCTTGAATAGCCATTCCTTTGGGTGGGCACTCAATGGTTATACCAACCTTACTCGTAATAAGCATATAAGTGACAAAAGTCATAATAAACAAAATAGTGAACCAAACTATGGAAAAATAGTTGCCCTAATGAATAAGGGTGGAATGCATAGTCATTCCATTCAACCAAACATCACGCTAATCTTTTATATTCATGTTTTGATGATTAATAGAATGCTTGGGGGCAATATGAGTGAGAATGGATGGAAATTAGAACTTTGGAGCATTCAAGAAGTTGTGCACATGCAACTGATTTTCATACAGGCAATCCACATGGTCGTGTGGATTCACTTAGCTATGTGTCTAGGGTGTGTCGATATCAGGAACTGTGTGGACTGAAGGTTGCGGGTTACGATTTTTAGTTTTTTAGCACTTTAAGAGGATATAAATAGAGAAATAAGAGGAGAAGAAGGCAACCACCAAGGTAGAGCATGAAATTACTTTGGGAACACCATTAAAGCCAATTTCCAAGCAATTTTCCACCAAGATTCAAGAGTCCAAGTTGATTTTTAAGGGAGTTACATGAATTTCTTTTATTCTAATGGTTATATTGTATTTTTGGTGTTTACTCTTGCCATTATGAACTAATTCTCTTAATATATAGGGGAGATGGTGTTGGAAAAAATCTGATTCGAAAACTGTTTTCTTGCATAGTTGAAAAATAAAAATTTGAAAACTTAGCCGGTTTTTGATATTTATAACAATAAACCCTTTATCGAAATCGCACATGTGTTTTCAGCTAGAAGGATCCTTTTTGTTATCGACTTTCAACCGAAAGACCTTTTCCACTATTCTTGTACCACGAACTGCTTTGAAGGTAGGTTCGAACATATTCTAATCAAATACAGAACCAACAAGTCTTTAGTTTACTTTCAGTAGGAAATGAAATCTCTTTTTAATAGAAATCGATAGAATTGTTATTCCGAAAAATGTAATTTATACTTAGAGAATAAATTCTCACTACTTTCGGGTAGAATAACAATATCTCAAAATCATGTATTTAGCCCTACCGGTGTCGTCTATTTATAGGGAGAAAAGGTGAAACCTTTGTTGAATTGTGGTGGAGCAATTGGAACATATACCGCACATCCAAAAATTATAAGATGGGAAATATTTGGCTCCTAACCAAAAATCTATTTTATTAAAGAGTATTTATATTTTATTGGCCTGATGCATACAAGTGTTGTAGCACATAAATCAACATAATATCATATTGAAATATGAAGCTTTGTTCTCATAAGTAATGATTTAGTTATTAACTAGAGGCATTCAATCAATAATTTCTCTAAATCATTGCCAGTGCAAATAACAAGCTTTATAAAAGTTTTTTCAAACTCATATACAACAATCAATAAAAGCCTGAGATATAAGCTCATTAGCATTAGCAAGATGAATTGTCTTAATTTCATAATCTAAAATTAATTATATGAACAATCAATCTCGCAAACGACATGTTGTGAGCTGATAACACATATGTGATTATTTTGTAGATACATCTACCAAAATCATATAGTATCAAAATCATACACATGTTGGATGAATGAGCCCATATTCATTTAAAAAATGCAAGACATTAAATTTCAATTGTAGCTAGTGAGTTTCTAATAATCAAATTTCATTGAGAACAAGCAACACATAATAATTCTTTAAATTAAAGAATCTTTTCGTTCTTTAATGAATGTCCACATGAATTCTCAATTAATTTTTACATCATATATGATTCAGGATGGTCTAACTGGTCACACCAAGTAGTAAATGTATTTGTATCAGTAAACTTTTTGTTTTCTTTAACATGTTTTTCAATTGTAATAATGTTGATATAAATTGTAACATTTACTTTTGGAAATGCCTGAGTCAATGTGAAGTCCATAATGCCATTAACTCGACAAAATAAATATAATGTCCAAATAAATATACAATATTCGCTTCAGGGAATATGTTAAAATCTTCAAATGTTAAAATTGACTTTAATGATCAAAAGTGATTATAAAATTTATTATATTTATTGCATACATTCACTCAAGGAATGTACAAAAAATAATTTGGACAAGAATGTAAGCATATATATCATATTTCTTACCAATAAGACATATAGATATCATCTGCTTCAAGTAATGATTAATTAGTATAAACCATTGATAATTTTATTCTAAGAATGAACATTTATCAACATTCTGAATCATTCATCTTCTTCTTATCTATTTGTCAATACAATAGATTCCATTGTCACTATTGTTATGTATTGCTACATTCGCTTCAGGGACTGGAGCAAAACTAACGGGATGAATAATTCATTATTTAGCCATAAGAAAAATGAGATAAATTCAAAATACTTTTAAAACTCTTTTCAAAAAAGTTTTGCATCATCAATTAACTAGAATGAATAGGTATAAAGAATCACATATAAATCAGCATAATTAGTTTAATATTTTCTCCAAAACACTAGTATTGATGACAATTATTAAAACAAAGAAAACTTTTCATTCTTCAATAAAATCATATAATTCTCATCAAATTATCTCTCATCATCATTGACTCGAGATTGTCTAACCGGTCATACCAACATTATGAATTTTTTTTACTATTTCATATGTCAATCATATAAGTGTAATGTATTCCTTCAGGGAATATATATAATACAAATATACGAGTATCTCATGTTATTTCTATCTATGGTTTTAATTTAAAATACATAAAGATTTCCTTCAACGTATATCTTTTTGATCTGAAAAATAATATTATGTTTTACAAAATTTTGCATCACAAAGAGGTAAAATATTAGCCCTTAAAGTGCTTTTTTCAGTTTGATTCAATATTAACTCTTCATGAGCATGTAATTATTTTATTATATAATCTTAATGAATGCTTAATTTATTTTAAATAATATACACTTCTACACTTCTTTTCTTATCTTCAAAAACTTTATTTATTCATATAAAAATAAAATGAATATGTATAAAAATATATGTTAAAACATAATAAATAATAAATTCATGTTACTAATAAGTCACTATAGTCAGATAGTATTTTTTTTATATATCATAACACAACAAAATACAAAATATTATAAGGTTAAATTAAAGTAACTTTACAACTGTAGAGGTTTAAACATAAACATTTTCTAACCTCCACCTCCTATGACATAATTTCATTTCAAATTTTACTATAGATAAGAACAATCACGAAACTATCCAGATAGGATGAATATCCCAAAGTTCATAATAAGTAAGTACTTTTACTCCCATTCTGCAATAATCATATATCTTAATCAAAATTAAAATTAAGCCAATCAGTTCTATTAAATATAAACCAATAAAAAATAAAAAACATTTATCTCCACATAAAAATCTCAATAGCTAAATGAGTAAAGAGTTTTATAAATTCATAGAGATATGAATAGAGAATTATATAAATTGAACTTCTTAATAGAAATCAAATTAAATTTAAAAAGAAGTTTATTAGACTAACTTAGGTTGCTGTTATAATAGACGTCGATAATGGCAATAGAACGACCGCAAAGCAATAAGAAAAGGAAAAAAAATAAAACACACAGATTTTATGTGGAAACCCTTTCGGGAAAAAAAACACGGGTAGAGGAGAAGAAATTCACTAATATTGAAAAGTGAATGATGATGAGTTCCGACTACATCTATTTAAACGTTGAAAAAAACCATTTTCTAATTAATGTTAAATAGAAGAACTGTAGTTCTATACGGATTCTACTTGTGCAGTATGGTCCATACCGTGGGGATAGGTCACAACCCCAGTCCAGTTTTTTGCCACTGTATTTTATTTCTTTAGCAAGTGATGGGATTCAAGTCACACAAGCTCTAACAGTTACCATGGATGAAAAGTAGTGATTATAAACATCCTTTGTAATGAAGAGAAAGAAATCATCCCTAAGCAAATATCAAGTAGCCATTGATTCTAATTATTTTTGAACCAAACTAAGAACATATTTCTTTTGAATAAAATCGTGCTGATAACGTATTATAAAACTAAAAGAAAAATACAAAGATTAATAGAGAAAGAAAGAAAAAGAAATGAAAAGATGATTCAACTTTTACTTGGAATACCATAAGCTTGTACATGCCCTCTATTTATAGGGCTTCAAGTACCATAAGTTACAAAGTATTAAAGACCAATATTAAGGTACCTCTAAATGATTTATGGGTTACAAGATAATGAATTTAGGGGTTATAAACATTCATTCTTTAGAGGTTACAATAGGATAAATTTGAGGGGGCTATGGACATCCATTTGTCTATGGATTTACAACAAGGTATCGTTTCTTAAAAGCACGTTTCTAACTACATCATGGCTTAATCATCTTTTGATTAATCATACTAACATATAATATCTTTTTCTTTAGTTGAAATGATAATTTTAAGGAAAAATCCACTTTAAAATTTTAACTAAAATTATTAACTACGTTAGTTATTTATTATTTAAACTAATTAATTATATTATAAAAATACATTAAAAATTTATTTCAAATTAAATTACAAACAACTAAATCCCAAACTTAAGAATGAAACTCACAAATTGATATTATATCTTTCTCTATTTCTCTCTTTCCCCTCCCATGTCTCTCTCTCTCAATACCTCCACCCAAGTAATTGAATAAATTAATAAATAATGCCAAGTGTTAAGGACTTTTATAATACCTAAGTTTTTATAGAGGGTGAAGTATAAAATAGCGATTAAATTATTAATTTCGTTTTATTTTGGTTATTTAATTATTATTTTTTTGAATTTAAATATTTTAGTTATTCTCTCGTTAGTTATTATTAGATAAATAACCGAAAGTTATGACATGAGTTTTTTTTAAAATTAATCTAATAACAAATTTAACCCTATAATATTTACTTGATCTTAAATATAAAAAAATCAATAAATTTAAGTTGAATTTTTACAAAATGACAATTTTGTATTTTAAAAAATGTGGTTGAATCAATATTCATTATATAAAAGTAGTAGCAATACTAGAATAAGAAATGAACAGTAAAAAATAACCCATAAAGAGAACTCACTCTTGCAATTGGATTAAGGATGCAATAATCTGGATTTTTTAATTTTATTTTATAACCGACAACCTCAACCTTGCAAAGTTCAAATAGGACGCTGAAAAGCCACAGTTATATAACACAATGTGAAGCAGCAGAATATTTAAGCACCAAGTTATAACTTGTCTCAGCCCTGGGATCTTGGTAGAGTTCCGGCATTCATGGATTTTTGTCATTCAACTATCTCGCCTAGGACATACGGGGGATGATTACGTAGTTGAAAACTCAAGGTGGGGAGAACAAGAACTGCTTGAATTGATTTTAGACTAGAATAAAACACTTATTCTAGTATTGCTATTACTTTTATATAAAGAATCTTGATTTAACCACATTTTTAAAAAATACAAAATTTAATAATTAAATTAGAAAAAAATAGTAGTATAATAAAAAGACCAAACTCTCAATTTCACTTTCTTTCTTTCTCTCTCTGTGATTATAATAAAAATTTCAGTTCTCTTTTCCGTCCCTTCTCCTTTCTCCCAATACTAGGTGTCAATACCTGATATGTATTTAGTTTTTATAAATGTTAGACATGTACTGCCTTTTATTATGTAAAAAAAATGAAACACCTCAAAAAGGAAAATTACAAAAGGGCCCCTCTAGTTTTATGAACACAACAAATTGATCGTAAATTACTAAAGCTTGCAATTTGGCACCTGCACCCCTACAAGTTGTACACTCACATCACAGCCGGCCTACCACCGCCAGCACCTCTCATCATCCAGCATCCTAGCTCTGCCTCCTCCATGAAACAGAAAAAGAAACACTCTCCCTCACTTCCCCTGGTTCGTCTACCATTCTCGAGCACCACCATCCCCTCGCCATCCTCCATAACTGAGCCCGCCTTTACCATAACCATTTACAACCTCACACCTTCAACTCACAACACCTCCCTCAACACTGCCACTCTCCCACTCTTTCAGGCACCCCCTCCAGCCTCTCTCGGCACTTTCCTCTCCATTCACCCTTTCACACAGACTCTCCCAACCACCATTACAATCTCCTTCACCATCTCCTATCAAAATTACCCCTCACGAGCGAGCTCACCTCGCCATCTCCCATAACTCATCACTATCACCCATGAAATCAACCATTAGCCACCAACAATAAAGCTTCACTCAACAATCTGACCACCATTGTAGAAAGCCAAAACCCTAGTCCCTTACTACCTCCACCATCTCTCACGGTTACCTCACCACCGTTATCCCATTTCTACCGTCGCACCAGTAAAAAGTCAACCCTCACCAATTCAGAACCGGAACTCAGGAATCAAGAAGAAACTGCGAAAATGAAGAAATAAATCAAAGGCGAAAATCAAAGGAAAATAGTAAAAAATCAAATAAAAAGAAAGAGAACCAACCCATCAGTTACGGCATTCTCAAGCAGCGGAGCTCCGTTCGAAAATCCGAACAATGTGAGTGTCAAGGAAAACATACTGAAAAATCGCGGTGATCCGACAATGCCCGGCGGAGATCGGGGCCGAGGAAAGTCCGAATCTCGATTTAGGCATTCGTGGAGGTGTTTCATGGAAATCCAAAATGTGAAAAGGATAGAGGAAAAAGAGAACTTCATTTTAGTTGCCTCTGACCGGAGTTCGACAGCGATGAGGCGGCGGTGTAAGGTGCGGCGGTTAGGGTTGAGAAAGATAAAGGGAAGAATAAGAAAAGAAGAGGAAAGAAAGGAGAAAGAAGGAATAAAAGAAAAAAAAATGGAAAAAAATTTAAAAAGGAAAAGATAAAAAAGAAATTAAGAGAGAGAGAGAGAGAGAAAGCATTAACTGAAAAAAGGACGCGTGAAAAAAAAAAGGAAAAAAGGCAAAAGAAAAGAAAAACGTGAAAAATGGGAAAGGGCGCACGAGAAATATTTGAATTCTTTTAAGTTTTCGGGTAAATTGTAATTTTAATAGCTTTGAGTTTCTTTTGTTTAAGTTATTACAGGTGTTTATTCAAGTCGAACGGGTTCGACAGCATGCAGCCAATAGTTCGGTGCATATTTCTCACGAGCTCAATATTTTGGATATAATTATAAATTTCTTCATAAATTTAACCCTCTTTCATAATTTCATATAATTAATATTTTAATAATTTTACCGTTATATTTCGTGCTTTATTTAGATAGATCAAATATATCAAATATTGAACCTCATGTGATCGAACTAAAGTGTTCACTGTCTCAGACATGATATAAGTTCGAGTCGTGCTAGTTATGTTTGTTGTTCAAACTTTGTCATGTTATTGTAATTCATAAAAAAACATATAAAAAAAGTTTAATAGTTAAATCTATATTAATATGAATAATATTTTAGATTATTCTAATAGAAATATTAGATTGATTCAAAAATTTATATGCATGACAAATTTAAATATCTTAATAAATTTAACGGTTTTGATATAACTTAATTGAATGATATTAGTAAGAATATCGTAAAAGTTAATTTCATCCTCCTCATGATTGCTTTCAACTTGCCAAATGGACATTGCACGCTTTTTGTGTAAAACTGAGCTCCTTTAACAATGTAATTAGGAGTGAGTATTCGATTGAGTTGAGTCAAATGCAATAAAAAAAATTTGAGTTAGTGGAGTTGACGAATCCTATTTTAGCAATCGAACTCAATTTGAAATTTTTTCAAATTGAGTAAAAAAATTTCGAGTCAAGTCGAGCCGAGTTAACGGTTTTTATTCTTTATACTCAATGTTGCATTTACATGGATCGATTATTTAACTAATAGACGAAGTACAAGATTATTTAACTAAATAAACAATATAATGGTTTTGCCTTTTAACTTAATGGGTAAACATTTATCAAAACGACATAGTTTTACATTTTAAATTAATAGTTTTGACTTTAACTTTAGAAAAGGTAAACATTTATCAAAATAACATAGTTTTACCTTTTCTTATTCGGATTTTTGGATAACTTGAATTGTATAATTCATATTCAAGTTAAACAAAAAATAATAATTTTTAATTCGAGTTAATCCAAACAACTCGATTAACTCGAGTAACTTGAACTATGTGAAAAAAAAATAAAATAAAATAAAAAATAAAGAACACAAAATTTTACGTGGAAACCCTTTCGGGAAAAAACCACGGGCAGAGGAGAAGAAAATTCACTATGTCGAAAATTTGAATCAATACAAAAGGAATAGACTATGTCTATTTATAGGCTTGTAAAGCCATATTCTAGTAGGATTGAAACACCTTATCCTAGTAAATATAAAATAGATGGAGTTTAATAAGGTTTAAAAAACCTTATTCTAAAATAAAATAAAAGAAGTCTAGTTCTATATGGATTTTACTTTTATTTTATTTTCCATCGTATTTTATTTAAATAAGAATTAGGGTCACTTAATTCTAACAATCTCCACCTTGACACAAATTCTCAATGAACAAGTTCTTAATTGCGAACAAGTTCTCCACCTCTTCCATAAAACCCCTTAAGGTTTTAACTTCAACAATGAACACCAACCAAGTCTAAGCAATGCTCAAACTTGGTTATAGCAAGTGACTTGGTCATCATATCTGCAGGATTTTCATGAGTACTAATTTTGCTCACAACAATATCACCACGAGCAATAATATCACGAACAAAATGATACCGAACATCAATGTGTTTTGTTCTCTCATGAAACATTTGATCTTTTGTAAGAAAGATGGCACTCTGATCATCACAAAATATCATGCTTTTGAAGGTCTTCATTTAGTTCACTAAAGAGTCCCTTCAACCAAATAGCTTCTTTACAAGCCTCGATGTCGCCATGTACTCGAAACTTCATGGTAGACAAAGCGATCAGTAGTTTGCAAAGTGGCTTTCCAACTTATTGCACAACCTCCGATTGTAAAGACGTAACTTGTGAGAGATCTTCTTCTATCAAGGTCTCCAAAGAAAATCAGCATCAACATACCCAATAACTCCATCTTCAGTTCTTCCAAACTGTAAGCAAACATCCGTAGTACCTCGTAAGTATCTTAAAATCCACTGAATTGCTTTCCAGTGTTCTTTACCGGGATTCGCCATATATCTGCTAATCGCACCGATCGCATATGATAAATGACGGCGTGAACAAACCATAGCATACATGAGAGATCCCATCGCACTAGAGTATGGAACATGTGACATGTACTCAATCTCATCATCCGATTGTGGAGACAAAGCCGATGAAAGTCTAAAATGGTCGCTAAAGGAGTACTAACAGAGCTTAGCACTCCGCATATTTAACTCAAAAAGAAGTTTCTCAATGTACCCCTTCCGACTTAGGTACAATTTACTTGTTTTTCTATCTCTAAGAATCTCCATACCAAGTATCTTCTTTGCTTTGTCCCAAATCTTTCATCTCAAATTCTTCACTTAGTTGGGCTTTGACCTTTCTTATCTCTCCTTTGTCTTTTCTTTTTATCAACATGTCATCAACGTAAAGAAGTAGATACACAAAAGAACCATCATTGTTTTTCTTAAAGTAAACACAATCATCAAAACTACTTCTTTTGAAATCGTGAGAAGTCATAAAGGAATCAAACCTCTTGTACCACTTTGCCTTGGTGATTGTTTCAAACCGTAAAGGGACTTTTTCACAAAGCAAACATAATCCTCTTTTTCTCAAATGTAAAACCCTCTGGTTGTTGCATGTAAATATCTTCCTCAAGTTCTCCATGCAAAAATGCGCTTTTACATCTAATCGCTCAAGCTCTAAATCATGCATGGCCACAATACCAAGCAAAGCTCGAATCGAACTATGCTTCACAACTCGGGAGAACACATCTCATGAAGTCCACTCTGGAACTTGATCAGTAACCCTTTGCAACAAGCCTTGCTTTATATTTAGGTTCTTCAACTCCTGGAGTCCTTCTTTCTTTTTAAACACCCATTTACAACGAATGGTCTTCTTACCTTTAGGAAGTTTCACAAGATCCCATGTTTTGTTTTTGTGGAGTGATTCCATCTCCTCTTGCATAGCAAACATCCATTTTTCTCGAGTCTTCACAGACTAATCGCCTCAGAATAATTTGATGGCTCTTGATTCGCATCTATATCTTCACCACATTTAAAGCATAAGCAACTAGATCACCTCGGCATACTTCTTTGGAGGTTTAATTTCTCTTTTAGTTCTGTTTTTGGCGATAGAGTATTGAGGCGAAGAAGCAACTCTATTCTCAATTTTTGTACTTGACTTGAGGAGTCGACTCAGTATTAATCTGATGCTCCACCGCTTTTGATTTTCTTTATTGGAACAGTCTTTAAGAGATAAGTTAGGAAGCATAGCGGTTTCATCAAAAACAACATCTCTGCTAATCACAACTTTCCTATTTTCAGACACCATAACTTATACCCTTTTACACCACTTTATAACCAAGAAAAAACACATTTAATGGATCTCGGTTCCAATTTTCCATTATTAACATGAGCATACGCAGACACCCAAAGATCTTTAAATCAGAATAATTAGCAGGATTACGAGACCATACCTCTTGTGGAGTCTTTTTCTCAATGGCAACGGATGGAGATCGGTTGATCAAAAAACATGCAAGATGAAATTCGTCGCTTCAAAACGACTTGGTAAGTTGGCATTTGACAACATACATCGAACCTTCTCCATGATCGTTACTTTTATTCGTTCGCAACGCCGTTTCTTTGTGGAGTATGACGAATCGTCAAGTGTCTCACGATCCCTTCTGACTTGCACAATCTATTAAACTCATCAGAACAGAACTCTAAGCCATTGTCTGTGCGGAGGTATTTTATCTGTTTTCCCGTCTGTTTTTCAATCATAATTTTCCAAGACTTAAATGCGGAAAACACATCGCTTTTCTGCTTCAGGAAGAACGCCCAAACTTTTCTCGGAAAAATCATCAATAAAGGTTAGCATATAATTAGCTCCACCTCTCGAAGGCACTCTGGATGGTCCCCATAGATCAGAATGAATATACTCCAACGTTTCCTTCGTGTTATGGATTCCTCTAGTGAATCGAACTCTCTTTTGCTTCCCAAAAACACAAAGGTGCTCACGTAAATTCGGTTTGTAAATTCCTTGCCCATCAAGAAGTCCTCTTTTGCTCTATTCTACCATGCCATTCTCACTCATATGCCCTAGGCGCATATGCCAAAGTTTAGTAATATCATCATCCGACAAGGAAGAGGAAGCGACAAATTGCATCACCATATGATAGAAACCCACAAAAAACATATAACTTGGCGCTTTTTCTTTGCCCTTTCATCACAACAAGGACCCTTTGAAATCTTTAAAACCCCACTTTCACTGTGTATATCTGTACCCTTTTGAATCAAGAGTACTCAACGAAATTAAATTTCTTTTCAATTCTGGAACATACGGTGCGTCACTAAGTGTTCGACAACTCCATCAAACATCTTAACTTTAATTGTTCCAACACCGCGATCTTACACGAAGCATTATTTCCCATCAAAACAACACCTTCGTACAATCGTTTCGTAAGTTGTAAACCAATCCCGATTGGGACTCATATGGAAGGTGCGGCTGAATCAAGTATCCACTCCTCACTTACTTTAGAATCATTGTGAAGCGACTAGAAGTTCACCATCGCCGTAGTCTTCTACAACATCGCCTTCACCGAAATTTTTCGGTTGTTTTCCTTTGATTCGCGACCTCCTTTTAATCTTATTTTGTAGCTTATAGCACTCAAATTTAATGTGCCCTTTCTTCTTACTGAAGTTACAAGTTTTACCTCTATTTGAAGACTTGATCTACCCTTAGATTTACCACGATGATTTCTTTCTGTGTCCTACCACGATCATCATAAGATATTCCGATCTTGTCTCCCACGAACAATGAGACCCTCTCCCTGAGAGTCGGGTTTAACCACAAGATGTTTCATCTTATCATACGAGGTTAAAGAATCATAAACCTCATCAACTGTGAGAGACTCACGGCTATATAAAATCGTGTCTCTAAAGGTTGAATAAGACGGAGGCAACGAACAAAGTAGAATCAACCCTAGATCTTCTTTATCATACTAAACCTCCATGGCCTCCAAGTTTGAGAGAATTTCTTTAAACATCATTAAGTGTTCGTGTACAGACGCACCTTCCTCCAAACGATGAGCATAAAGACGCTGCTTCATATGCAACTTGCTTGTTAGAGTTTTCGACATACATATTTGTTCTAGCCTCTTCCATAATGCAGCGGCAGTCTTCTCTTTCATCACATCCTGCAAAATTTCATTGGACAAATGCAGATGCAATTGTGTTAATGCCTTTCGATCCTTACGCTTCTTCTCTTCATCTGTTAATGTCGAAGGCATCTTATCTATCCCTAGCAGGGCATCCTCCAGATCCATCTGCGCAAGAACTACTTGCATCTTAATCTGCCACAACGCAAATCTGGTGTTGCGATCCAACAACGGAATTTCATATTTCAAAGACGCCATTACCGTGATCGAGATGAACAACCCGGAAGCTCGGATACCAATTGTGAAAAAAAAATAAAATAAAATAAAAAATAAAGAACACAAAATTTTACGTGGAAACCCTTTCGGGAAAAAACCACGGGCAGAGGAGAAGAAAATTCACTATGTCGAAAATTTGAATCAATACAAAAGGAATAGACTATGTCTATTTATAGGCTTGTAAAGCCATATTCTAGTAGGATTGAAACACCTTATCCTAGTAAATATAAAATAGATGGAGTTTAATAAGGTTTAAAAAACCTTATTCTAAAATAAAATAAAAGAAGTCTAGTTCTATATGGATTTTACTTTTATTTTATTTTCCATCGTATTTTATTTAAATAAGAATTAGGGTCACTTAATTCTAACAAACTATTTAATTCAAAATTTAAAATTTTATTAAATTTGTCGAATCGAATCGGATTTTATTCACTCCTAAATGTAGTTACCGTAATTTTGAACATGTCTATCAAAACCATAAGTTAAAGAAAGCAATTCATCAATTTTTTTCTGAACCTTGATCATACAACCTAATAACCTAACATCTAAATAGAAAAAAAGTATACGAATTTTAATTATCATCAAAATTGTTAAATGTTATAAATAACATTTATCAAAACATGCACTTTCATATTTTTGAGTTCTATGTCTTTTTTGATAATAACTTTTTTTGTAGTTCAATCTCTGTTCATATTGTAACACTCTTTATCCGAGTTTTATCAATAACTTCAGCAAAGGATGTCACATTCGAGCACTAAGTCACTTAAACTTAAATTCCATTATAACCACTTAATATTAACTTTATTAATGTCAAATGGGGTATTAAATAGTCAATTAAAATGTAATACTTTAGAGAAATTGTGAAAAATGAAATTAAATTGTCATATGCCTTAAATAAGATATTACAAGATAATTGGTACTGATATTTGAATTAACTCATTATATAATCAAGAATCGAATTAATCGGAAGCTAAACACAAAAAAAGGAAAAGCTGTAGAATAGTCATTGGGTTGTGTTTGTTGCTATTTTAATTTGGTAAGTTCATACATTTTTTAATCATTATAAATATTGATTAATTGTGTTATAAATACTTGTATATACTTAATGAATCTTGAATGTAGTGGAATTGATATAAAAGTTGAGTTTGAAATTAAATGAAATATATTTAGATATGTATGAGATAATTAAACTATTTGTAGAGTATTTTATGATATTAAGATGAATTTGATATATGTTTTAGTTATTGGAAGTGTTGTGATAAAATGAATTTTCTAAATTCTAAATAAGTGCTCTTGATAGCACTACGGTGTTCTTGATAGCATATTCGTGCTCCTAATAGCACATTTGTGCTCTTGTTAGCACTACGGTGCTTTTGATAGCATATTCATGTTCCTGTTTGCATTAGAATGCCTTGACTGCACATTTATGCCTAGTTATGCACTTTGGTGCCTCTATTTGCACTTTGGTGCCTCTATATGCACTTTAGTGTCTATGTTTGCACATTAGTGTCTTTGATTACATTTTGATTCCTCTGTACAGCACAATGGTGCTTTCTTGTGTGGCATAGTTACCCAAGCATTCAAAATTTATTTACTAATGTTCATCAATCTATTGAGTTAATAGAAAAGAGAAATGACTGTTAATTATTAGTTGACTAAATCCAAAGGATATATGATGAGTAGATGATATGAATTTGATATTTTTAAATGGTTAAATGTTGAATTGATTATAAATATCGTATCAAAATTTGATATTGGATTGAACTAATTAAAATAGATTGTATGGAAGGTTTTTGGACATGTTTTATGTAGGTTTGGAAGTGTGCAAATGTAATAAAAATGCAGATGGTTGGAAAGACTAATTATGAATCTAGTTTATATGTTTACAAAATAAATATGTGAGAATAACATGAAAATAGTTAGTATGGTGACACATGATTGTGATTTGAATACTTTGATCTTACTATGCCAATGTACTAACTTGTGGTTGTTTTGTAAACTTGTACAAGAGAGCTTAAGGATGTCAAAGAAATGTCATGTCATGTAACTTTGTGTCATATTTGATTAAACTGATATAAAATTTAAGTAAGTTAAGTTAGATTTCGTATAAACTTACTAAGCATACGAAATGCTTATTATGTTTCGTTTTCTATTTTCTGTAGTTGACATATTACGGAATGGAAAGATCAGATCAACATAGAGCTTACACTACATAGTCTTCGTTTTGGTGGACTTCCATTCATTTGAACTTAGTTATATGTGGCATGTGTCTAGGAGTATCTTGTTATTTTTAATGTTAAGTATGTTTTGAGACATACTTGCTTTTAACATTTATGCCAAATTGCTTATGTTTGCAAATTGCATGCTTTTTGGTTTATATGTATGGTTTGGAAATCAAGCAAGTAATGTATGCATCATCAGTTTGTTAAATGGATGGTATGGAATTATGAATGGTATATATGCACAAGATATATATAACATGTTAGAATGTGTATGTTTAGTACCTATTGATGCAAGAATGAACATTTTTGAATTGAGAAATGGAATAGTTGAAATTCATGTAATTGTACATATAACTTTGTTGTGATTTGGCTCTAAATGTGACATAATGGTTTTATGATTTACTTAGTGATTATATGTTATGTTTTGGCATGGTATTGGTATGGTTTGAACATATTTATAATGGTTGAACTGTATTTTAGGTCACTTTTAAAGGTTGAGTTTGTATCATGTACCAAAATGGCCTATTTTTGTGCCACACAGGCTGGCACATGGCCATGTGTCCCACACAAGCTAGTCATATGCTCATGTGAGTACTGTAGATTTGGTCATTTTTAATGCACACAGCTACACTTTGTTACATGGCCTAACCACACGGCTGTGTGACTTCTGATGAAATTTTGTAGTTTGAACCACACAGCCACTGTGAGTTACACGGTCTGAGCACACGGTCATGTGATCCTTGTTTTGCATTCCTTAACATTTTAATATGTTGCAATTTGATCCCTGTTCATTCTTGAAGTAACTTTAGAGCTTTCGTAAGTTCAATCAAGACTCAAATCTAATTATATATTATAATATTTTTGTGTTTAAGATATCATTAATTATTTAAAGGATTATTTATAATATAATTGATCTGTAATTTTGTAAATGTTGCAAATTAGTCCTAGTTAAATTCTGCATTGGTACTAAAGCATAAGTAAGCTTGCATAAAGCTTGAGAAATGTTGTATTTGGTGATTATGAATTGAATTGACTATGATTGTATGATTTATGATTAATTTGAATGATAATTGTGTATTTATGAAGTAATTCCATATTTATTTAAAATAATTAATATGAATTGAATGCATTTTGTTCCAATGATGATTGTAGCATTTCATACCTCGAGTTTGATGTTCGAACTGAGTAATGTTGGAAAACTTCAATTTGAAAACGGTTTTCTTGCATAGTGAAAAATTAAAATTCTGAAAATTGACTCGATTTGTGATATTTATAATAATAAAGCCTAGTCGAATTCATATATGTGTTTTTGACTTAGTGGATGTTTGTTGTTCTCGTCCTTCAACCAAACGATCTTCTCCACTATCTCGCACCTCAAACTGCTTTGAGTGTGGGCTTGAACCAATTTAATTGAAACATAAAACTAGAAAAAAGTTTTCTCTCCTTTTTGGGTGAGAACGAAATTTCTCTCTTCTTAATAAAAACAAATAAAATTGTTATTTTGAAAATTATATGTAATAGTTGAGAATAAATTCTCTCTATTTTTCAGTAGAATAAAAGTATCTTAAAGATGTGTAAATAGCTCTACTGGTGCCATCTATTATAGGAAGAGAAGATAGAACTCTTGTTGAGTTGTAGTGGTTTATTTCAAATAGAAAAATAACTTCGTACTTAGAGTAGGACTAGAGTGGATGATAGGGTTACCGCCCCCTTCATGTCCATAAGGGGTTTTTGGGCCTCTCTCACATTGAGTCCAATTACGAGTACTTATTAAAAATTTTGACCTAATACTTTGTCATTTGATCCAACCCGATTTTGTTTTTCTATTTCCCAAAATAAACTTCAATATATAATATTAAATAAATTTCTTATCTCAATTTTACCCCCAGTAAAAGTTTGACGATTTTACCCCGGATAAAATTTTAACGATTTTACCCCTAGTAAAATTTTGAGAAAATTCATTTAATATTTCACAACTCAACATGTTCACTATGACTGAATGATTTATTTTCATTTCCAGGCTTCAAAATAGCTTAAAAACTTGAACTCATTCTTCTGATCATTTTTAAGTAATGCATATAGAATTGCATATGGATCATTTCCATTTTCATTTCCATTACCATTTTTGGAAGCCTACATTCATTTCCAAATGATTCCATTTCTCCATTTCGGAGAAAACCATAACCATTCCTTAATATTTCTCATTTCACTTTTTCTATTCATTCTGTTTATTTCTATTCAAATACGCAATCCATTTCTGGTTTCAACGAGCTAGTAGAAGGACTGATTGGACATATGTAGTTGAGGCTCAAATAATTTATAATTAGGTTTCGACTTTTTACCTATTAATTATAAACTCATTCAGTCACAAAGTCATTCCACTATAGTATCATGACTGAGCTCTCTCCAACGACATACCATTATAAAATCAACTACTCAGTGCTCTTCTAATGACCTTGTAATAAGTGTGTTACCCTTATAGGATATTCTTAATCTTTTTGGGATAATATCTGTTTTCCCAATATGATCCTATTTTATCTCATGGCAACAATTACATTTTACTTAATGAAAATAATTAAGTCATTCATCACAAAGACGAAAGACCCTTGGCCATGTTTTATTTTCATCAACCATGTAATGCGAATGAGAGGATATCATTTACCCATGTCTCAGGCTATGAATTCCAATTTTGTGAATAATGCTACATACTGCAGAAGTCGTACACCCAATGCACCAGCTCTCGGTTCCTTATCTATTCGAACTCAGGCTTTTACTTACATCAAAGTCTACGAGTCACATATACATAGTCCACCATCCACTTATGATTATACCAAACTGTGAATGTCGCAAGTGAATAAATCTATAAATGGAATAAGGATCTATTTTACTTGGGTCCTGCTCAATGTATTACCAGTCTAGCCAGTTACATCTATGTCTCTATCTTTTGGGAGTCATCCGCTTCAATGCCCAAAATAATGCATCTCCCTAATTGGACTTGATAGGCGACATATTAGTCTTTCAATTAGATTGTTCATTTCCGGTTAGACTAATGACATGTTGCTTAGTAGTAGTTAAAAATGAGACAAACAATGAGCAACTTTTGCTTCCATTTTTCTTTGCCTGCAAAAACTATTTGGGGACAATAATACAAAGTATATTAATCGTAATCAATGAATTTGTTTTATTAACCAATTTGTTCAAAAAAATTACAACTTTATAGACGAATACACTAAACTCAGGGCACCAGATCCAACAGTCTCCCACTTTCCCTAGTGAAGTAGATGAGTCATGTTTCGCATTCTTGTGCCCCTCCATATGTTTCCCAAAGAGCTCTTTAGCTAATAGAGTCTTGGAAAAACAATTCCCAGAGTTTGCCCTCAAATGCGATTTTTTACTACATTCAATATTTCATCAAACACTATTGTTTCCCTTAATGTGTTTTGCTCTTATGTGGTTTCTTTTAGGTTTAGCTATGTTCACACTATTATAGTTCCATAACTTTTCCATACCTCATATTTGACCCTCTATAGTGAAATTAGTAGTGTAAGCCTCCTTGACACTTATTCACACTATGGACTCGCTGTTTAGAACAAAAACAAAATTTGATGTTGATTTCCTCAAATCTTGACATGTTTGGAAGTCAGAATTAGTATATCTGATAGGAGTAAGATCTCCTCTGGAATACACAAGCATATAATCCCTCATTCTTTGTAAATACTTGAGTATATGCTTAACTAATTGCTAGTGTCTTGGTCTTGGATTTGCTTGATATTGACTTACCAACTCCAATGCAAAACAGATATCTGGGCGTGTGCATAGCATAACATAGCATACATGAGACTTCTTACTATCGAAGCATAATGAAAATTTCTCATGTTCTCTCTTTCTTCATGTAACATTCCAAAAATCGAGGGTTAATAGAAGCAAGTTTGTGAATAGAGAGAGTGTGTGGTCATGCCTTAATTTTTTAGACTATCTATGCATTTTTAGGAAGCAAATGAGGTATTGGTTTGTTGGTTAAGTGTTAGTGAAACATTTCTTAAAACCCAAGTTCAAATCCCTTCTCTTGCATAATATTTATTATTTTGCAAAATTTGCCTTAAACTATAGTATGTGACATTCCTTGTTTTTAAAATAAATACTGCAACATTATTTCAAGAATGAGGAAAAATTTTAAAGGTTAAAATAAATATGAGAAATCATGGAAATTAAATGAGGTCCCAAGTTCGAATCTTTTCTCTTGCGAAATAACTAAAATTTGCAAAATCCTTTATTTTTTTTAATGTGTGTGCTATCCATACCCTTGAACCGTAAGTATTAATACAACTTTTTATTGTATTTTTCAGCCTTTAATTTAATTTTTCCCTACCCTAGCTGTTCACCCTCTTCCTCTCCTATTTTCTCTTCAATTTTCTTTTTTTCTCTTCAATTTTCTTTCTTTCTCCCATTATTGTTGTCACTTACACCTCCCATTTTACCATCTCTTTCTTTTTATTTTTGCATCAAGATTTCACATCAATCCTTTACTCTATTTCTGCCATTTATCCTCATATAAATCACACCCAAATTTGAAATCTTGAACCCCAAGATCGATCCCGAGCATTGCCAAGAAAGTGTCATTGTTGTTTCTCTCAACTAGCTTGGGTAAGATATCTTTTCTCTTCAATTTCTTAATTAATTTTGTAAATTAAAAAAAAATCTAGATCTTGAATTTTGTGGATTTTAAATGACTTAAAAGGTATTTTTCCAGATTTTAATGAGATCTCAAATCATTTTAAAATTTAGCCCTAATTTTAGCCACCATGGGTGGTGGTGCATATGCCTATGTACAAGAAAGGGGGTTGTTTTGTTTCTTGGGTCTTGCCCATATTTTTCTAGCATTAAATTGTATTCTTCAACCCTCTTAATTAGCCTTTAATCAATGTTAATTTGGGAGAGATGTTCTTGATCAATTAGCCAATCAGATCCCATAAATCGTGAAGTGTAAGTGCAATTAAGGATAACTAGTTTGTTATTTCGACATAGTTATTGGGTAAAGGTTATGAATTGATTAAATGAAGGAACTTAATAATTTATTAGCTACTAATTTTCCAGTATATTATTGAATTAGGTGCTGACCCAAATGTCCCAAATCATCCGTAAAGGCGAAGAACGATTGTACATACAGTTTGCATCAATACAGTATAAGGAATCTAACTAGTCTGGATTCATAAAATAGTTATAATTTCAGCGATTGGTTTGAACTCATAAGTGGGTGTTTTGGGGGCTATTTTAATGGTAAATTGATTGAAATTATATTGAATTTTTGTTTAGGTTCATTTAAGGAATTATTAAGGAAAATTGGAAGATTTACTAGTATACTGCGAAGAAGCAAAAAATAAAGTGTGGGTCCTAAACTCATAAAATTGTTTGAAAATGTTAAATATAATGTTATATTTGATAAATTAGCTTGCTGATTGGCTTGGCTGAATAGCCAAATTATTGATTTTGTAAGTGGCTGAACTAGGTATCTTTCGAGCCTTAAATGATTGACATGTTGACAAAATTGCTAGTTTGATAGTATGAATGTTTGGTTGAGTTTGTAATTGCATATTTGAGTTATGAGATATGAGAATGTTTGACTGAATGATATAATGTATTGAGATATTAAGCTTATGTAAGATTTAAACGCATGAGATATTTGTTATATTGTGTATTGAAAAGGGTGCTATTTATGTACAATAAAAATCCGTCAAGTATGTGAAATTGAACGATATTGATTGATATTAACACAATGGTAATTTGAAAGGTTGGAACATTGTTTCCAATTATTGAAAGTATGTGATTATTGAGGACATGCTGAGCATGTCAAATGAACGTGAAAATTATTGAGATATGATTTTGTATGAGATTGTGTGACATATTGCATATGCATTGGGTTGGGATTTTGTGGTTGATGGAGGAGTTCCATGGAGTACCAACGACATATTAAGTCCGTATTATTCGTAGTCAGTGCACTGCACCTGGAGTACCGAAGGGAATGACAATTTATCGCATTTTTACTAGCAACTTGTCTGCATTTTTATTAGTAGAATTTTTTGCATATTGTTATCAGTGGTTTTAACCACAACGGGTTTAAGCCCATAATATTTTGAAGTTCAGATGATGGGTTTTGGGGAACTCATGGTGTGTAGCGGATGGTATGGGTAGGAACATTTTTGCATTGCATTATGCTCACGGCATATTGGAATGTTATTGATTTATGATGTGTTGTATTGAATGGTATCGAAATTATTGATTGTTACTCGAATGAATGATGTCCCATGCTCATACACCATTTGATATCAATTTGATAATGGCTAAGTAATGATATGAAATTCCTATGATGGTTCTGTTTTCTTTTGTTAAAGCTAATCTGTTTCACTGTATTCGTGTAACAACCCATTTTTAGTCAAATCGAAACAGTAATTTTGAGACCACAAATCTGAAGTCAAAATAATTATTTTATTATTATTTCAATGTTTATAGTATGATAAAATGATTGTGTGAAAGTTTTGTTAAGAAATTTTATCGTTTGAGTGCTTAATTTGATAAAAAGGACTAAATCGCGTAAGGTGTAAAACTTGAGTTCTATAAGTTAAAGGTGTCTAATAGCTATAGAACTTTAAGTAGAGGTCCTTATGTTGTTATTAAACCACCCTAATGTGAGTGGACATTTATGGACACATTATTAGATGTTTTAAAGGTTAATTATTAAGGTTAAAATGGTAAAATAATAAAATCAGCTTAAAATTAAAAGAAATAAAATATGTATAATCTTCTCTAATGCTATGTTCAATCGAAATTAGAAACAAGAAAGCCATTGTTGAGCTTTTGGTGGTTTGGCTATAGACTCCTTTGCATGTAAGTGCATTTTTGCTTGGTTTTTATTGATTTTTATGTTTTTGAGATCGTTGCAACTAGGTCTAGCTAGCCCATGGACTAATTTACAAAACTATTAAAGGTTTAGGATGTTGCCATTGATGAATATGTATGAGCTTTAATGATTGATGATAGATTATGAATATTTGATGATAGTTATACAAGTTTTGCTCAGTGATTTTTAGTGAAAATGCAAATTAGGGACTTATTTGTGAAATGTTGAAATTTGGTGGTTAAATTGTGAAATAAATGAAAAATATGGGCTGCTAGGGACCTAATTGAAAATCAGCTAGCATGGGTTGTGGTTGAATTGCATGAATTTGTAATTTTATGAAATAAGGACTAATTTGTAAAAATGTAAAATATTAGGGGCATAAGTGTAAAGTGGTTTTAAAGTGTATTTTGGACTAAATTGAAAAGGGAGATTATTAAATAAGTTAAATTTGATATTATATAGATGAAGAATAGCTAAATACGGGCTTAGATCGAGGAAAGAACAAGGTTTTGGATTGATCGACTTGTTTCATCGTTTTTATATCCGAGGTAAGTTCGTATGTAATAAGCTTTGTTTTAATTGTATTTTAAATACCTTAATATTGCCTAAATTGTGAATTATGACCTTGCGGACACATTCGACGAAGATTCGGCATTGGAAATCTCGGTTGAAACTTAGGAATTGAGTAGGATACAAATGACATGTCATTAGGGGTTACATTAAATTGGCTTCGGGCCATGATATTGGTACTTTGGGTGTGAGGTTCATTGAGTTGGCTTCGGGCCATGATATTGGTACTTAGGGTGCGAAAATTCTGAGTATCCGGCTTATATTCCAAAAGGGTATATCGAAGATATGAAATGATGAGGATAGATACATAACAGTACAGGTATGTATGGAAACTATGTGAGCATCGAATTTATAGAAGTTATAAATTCATGGCTATAGTTGTGATTGAATACAAGTTAACATTTTGATTTGAATGTTTTGTAGCTTATTATGTTTGTATTATTTGATTGTAAATAAATGGTGAGTTTGCTTATTAATTCATACGAGCTTACTAAGCTTTATAGCTTACATCGTCTGTTTTTCTATGTTTTATAGTGATTTCAAAGCTAGCTCAAATTCAGGGATCGTTGGAGACTTCATCACACTATCCAACTATCACTAGGTACTTTTGAAATTAAGTTTTGGTCATATGGCATGTATAGGGACTTGGGGTCATTTTGGTATATGTTAATATGAATTTGGCCATTTGTGTTGGCTTGTAAATGTCTAAAGTTTGGTTTTGTATATAGCCATAGAAGTTGGCTAAATTTGGTTGGATTTAGTTGTGTATATAATTGTGCATTTGGCTTGTGTGTGAACTTTCTGATGGATATATGTGATGCTTGTTGATGATAGGTAATATGGATAGCAAATGGTTGAGTTATAATATTGGTATGATAGTGAACCTAAACAAATGATGCATATTTGAAATTGGTTATTTTGATGTTTTGGTAAAAATGAGTTTTGGTATGAAATTATTTGGTGTATTGTGCTATTGATGTGTCTTGTATGGGTTGGTTTAGGTGTGTGCAAATTGGGTGGCAAATTGGCTTGGTAAATAGCCTATTTTTGTCTACACGGGCAGAGAAACGGGTGTGTTTCTCAGTCGTGTGTGGCACACGATCAGGTTGCACAGCTGTGTGTCCCCTGGTGTTGAAATTGAAATCAAGTCAGTATACTCCACACGGCCCAACACATGGGCGTGTGACTTGGCCGTGTGGCATAAGTCAGTATACCCTACAGGTTTGGCACAACCTTGCACACAGGCATGTGTGGCCATTTCTAGGGCACACTGGCTAGCCACACAGGCGTGTGTGTTAGCCGTGTGACCCAAGTCAGAGAGTTACACGGGGTAGAACACGGGCTGGGACACGGCCATGTGCTTTTATTTCGAATGTCCACATCGACGTGTCTCACACGGCCGGGCCACATGGGCGTGTGTCCCTTGTATTTTGGAAAATTTTTTAAGTTTCGTAAAAATTTCCTGAGTTGTCGATTTAGTCCTGAACCTTCACGAATGCATGTTTTGGGCATCATAGGCTCATATTAGGGACAATATAATTGAATTTGAATGATGATTGCTTGATATTTGAAAAAGTATATGAAGTAAATGCTTAATTATTTTTATAATCCGGTAATGCTCTGTAACCCTATTTCAGCGTTGAATATAGGTGAGGGGTGTTACAATTCGATATTTATGTTTGTTTAAATAATTATTTGACTCACACTGAGCTTTTCATAAGCTTACCCCCAATAGTGTTTAACTTTTCAGGTAAACCTCGACATTAGGACTAGACTCGGCATTCGGAGAATCACCTTGGACCTCAGACTATTTTTAATAAGTATTAATTAGTCTCCATTTGTCAGATCTCGCAATAAGAGCTTCCACAATGGATAGTTATATGTGGATTGACTTAAGCATGGAAATCGAAGAGAAGGTTTCTTCGTAATCGATACCTTCTTTCTAAGTATAATCTTTCACTACAAGTTTGGCCTTATAAGTTTCCACTTTTCCATTTGCATTTCTTTTTCTCTTGTAGATCCACTTACATCCTATGGCTTTTATCCCTTCAGGTAAGTTTACAACTTCCCAAAATGAGTTGAAATACATAAAGTCCATCTCAACTTTCATAACTATTTCCTAGAGCTTGGAATCAGCATTCTGCATCTCTTCATTATATGTGAGTGAGTCATCATCTTTCTGATTGACAAACTCAGTGTTAAAAACACTTCTGCTAGATTGGAAGAACTCAGGCCCACGATAGACCTTCCCACTATGACGAAGCTCTCTATATTGCTGATTGTTTGCAAGTCTACTATTAAGAGTTGGTTTTGGAATCGTTTCTGTAGGGTTTTGTATATTTCTCGAAATCTCCTCGAGTACCTCTTTACTCCAAGGTTTGAAGTCATTCATGTAACTTTCTTTAAGGAAAGTAGCATGAGTTAAGACCATAACAATTTTCTCTTTTATGTTATAAAACAAACCACCCTTTATTCCCTTTGGATATCTTACAAAGATGCACAATTCTATCTATAAGTCTAACTTCCTTGCATCTTTATCCAATATGTGGGCCGAGCATCCCCAAATCCTAAAGTGATTAAGATTCAGCTTCCTGCCATGCCATAATTCATATGGGGTTTTCGTTGCTGACTTAGTTGACACATCATTCAGATTATAGCAAGTCGTTTGTACAACATATCCCCAAAATAAGATTGACAACTTCGAATAACTTAAATTGGACGTACCATTTCTAGCAATGTTTGATTTCTTCTCTCTGTAATGCCATTTTTTTGTGGAGTGCTTGACACAATTAACTGGGATTGAATCCCATTCTCTATGGGGTACCCTTAGAACTAATTAGATAAATATTCTCCACTTTGATTAGGCTGTAGTGCCTTTTTGGGTAAACCTAGTTGTTTCTCCACTCCTGTACGAAACTCTTTGAGTTTATCAAAGGTTTCACTCTTGCGGTGGCATTAGGGATACATATTCATATTTGGAATAGTCATCAATAAAAGTTACATAATACTCATAGCCACCTCTTGTACTAATACTCATGGAGCCATATACATCATTGTGCACAAGTTCTATGGGTTTTTCGTCCCTCGTTCCTTTTGAATTAAAAGATCGCTTAATCATCTTACCTTTCAAGCAAGATTCGCATTGTGGAAGATCAACTTCTTTAAGTGAACATAAGATACCGTCTTTTACAAGTCTAGTGATTCATTCTTGGTTAATATGACCAAGTCTCAAATGCCAAAGGTACGCTTCATTAGAGTGAGAAGTTTTAAGTATTTTATTTGATATTTCATCCTCAAGCAGTGTGTACATCTTTGGTTTGATAAAATAGAGATTATTTGGCATCTTTCCATTATAGATAAGATTGTAATTTCTAAATATTGCAATTCCATTTAAAAGTCACAATCAAGCCGTCTTTATATAAAATACAACAAAAATTAAGCTTCTTTTGAAACTTGGTACATAGAATACGTCTTTTAAAATAATCTTTTGAAAATTATCAAAATAAAGATGTACATCTCCCACTACTTCTGCTACCACACTTGTCTCGTTCTTAGTTTGCAACAATAAGCTCTTATCTTTAAGATATTTCATCTCCTTGAATCCTTGTAGAGAAACACAAACATGATTAGTGGCTCTCGGATCAATGACCCAGTGGTCTATTGAATCTCTCACTAAACAAGCTTCTATCTTCAAGAGTTCCATACCTTTACCCAGTTGAGAAATGTGCCAATATTGTAGTAAACATTTAACTGTTTTCTATTTATTTGAACGATGAATAAATAAATAAAGTTAAATTCACATTTTACTATTATGTCTTTTGTATTTATGTTTTTTATATTTTGCATTTATAGCAAAATTGTGACAGACAAATATTAGCTAATTGATTGTCTAAAGTTCAAACTGAAGATAAGTGGCATTGATTGCCGTAAGTTGGGTACATGACTTGTGGATGGCATGGCTTTACTAGCAACAGTGGAATTCATAGCTCAATTAATGAGTTAAATTATATCCTTTTATTGGCATTGTGTGGATTGATAAATATGGAATGTGGCCATAGGTTGTTTGTTCTTGAACGAGCAATTTATCACAGTCATTTGTTGATAGTGATCATATTAATCATTAAGAAGACACTATGGTGAGAATGAGATAAAATAAGATTGTATTGAGTGAACATATTTAACTCAAAGAAATCAGATATATTATATGAGGGTAACACACACATGACGAGGTTATTGGACAAAGCAGTTTGATGAATTGCTTTTGTAAAGAGTATACGATAAGGATTTTTCAATTATGATACTTCTTGTGGACTGACTCCATGATTAAGTAATTGCAAATTATTGGAACGATGATTCTGGACATAATTGCAATCATTAGAATCTAATTGTATATGTCCAATTGGTCCTTCCATTAGCTCAACAAAAGTTCGATCGGACTGCATTTGAATCAGAAGAAAATTCTATGACTTTGGGAGTAATTTAATTGATTCGATTTATTTGATGTGGAATTAAATTAGGTGGTCATAAGAATTGTTCAACTGGAGAATTTGATTAAATAATTTTCTTGAAAAATTAAATTAGAAAATCTAAGTGATTTTTGGAAAAATTAATTTTGATAAAGTAAAATTAAATTAATCAAATCAATTAAATTAATATGATATTTTTGGAAGTTAAATTTCAAGTTAGACAATTGGCCCAATGAGTAATTGAACTTCAAAATTGGGCCTGAGATTTTCGAAATTTAATTTAATACTTATCTTAATAGTATTTTTTTAATTTAATATTAAAGTTGTAACAATCCGATAGTCAGGGGTGTTAGAAAGTAAGATTTGGGACTCCATTCCCATAAAACGAACCTGTGAATATTTTTATTAAATATTTATGAGGTTAGTCTAGAAATGAATTAAATTTTGGATAGGTAATTTGCATGAATTAGGAGCTATAATGGTATAAGGACTAAATCACATTTGAGTTAAAATTTGAATTATATATTGAAATAAATTAAAAGGGCTAAAGTTACAATTAAACCATTTAATAAATGGTTGCGTATAGGTGGCCTGTTATGGTTAAGTGTAATGCATGTATATATTTAATATATGTTATATTATAAAAAAATAATTATAATAAAGGAAAGAATAAAGAAAGAGAAAGAGAATTGCATGCAAATTAGAAAAGAAAGAAAGAAGAAAAGAAGAAGATAGTCACGCACGGCTAGGGACCTAAGGGGTTCAAGCTTAAATTGGTTAGTGCAATTTAGTCCTTTTCTAGTAATTTTCATAATTTTGGAATCCCGGTATCTAGGGCTACCCAACTCATGTTGTAATTTTTAGTATTATTCAAGATTTTAGATATTGACATTGTTGAATAGTTTAAGTATTAGGGATTAAATAGATAGATTTTTAAGTTGAAAATGGAAAAGGACTAAAATGTGGAATAAATTGTTGATTTTGAGCAATAGAAACTAAATTGTGAAAAATTTGAAATTAAAGGGTTAAATTGGAAAAGAGGAAGCTAAATTTAGTTAGAGTGAAATTAGTATAAAAATGTAAATTTAAATGTGAAGGTTAAAAACTAGTCTCGGTTTAGGGACTAAATTGAAGAATAAGCAATATATAGTGTGAAAACTAAAATTCAATGTGAAATTGAACAGAATCCTTGAGTAAAAAAGGGAAGGATAAAATCGACGTCGAATAGCTCGAAATTCATGGTTTGTGTTTACCTTAACCCACCAAGTGTTTGACAAAATTCCTCAAAGAGATTTTTTTTTGGTTTTGGTGTTTTTCTAAGTTGTTAATAGCTAGTATGGCCCCAAAGAAGTGTTCTAGGACTAGTGCATCTTCTTCCAATCCATCTAGTGAGTTGGAGTCATCGTTTAGCTTTTGTTTTCAAGACTCACACACTCGGTATATTTTTAACTCGTATTTCGCATCAAAACATGTATGGGAGCCTAGGAAAATTGATATAGCCATGTTAGAAGCTATTAGCTTTGCTTATCTCCCTATTTTACAAAATTGGGGGTGGATGGATTTTTTTAAATATTTCTTTGCCAACTTATTTAAATCTTATTTGAGCTTTCTTTTCAAATGCCAAACTCGAACATGATGAGTTCGGTGATACCGTTACTACTATCACCTCATTTTTAAATAGAACTCCTATTCGTCTCACTCTCGAAGAGTTTAGCGATTATCTTCACCTGCCTTCCGGATGAAAAAGTTCATTTTGATCCCTCCCTTTTTATCTAGTCTGGATCAGTATCCGAACTCAATCTCCATGATCGTGTCCTCCATTTAATTCTCACTTGGAATCGAATACCTATCAAAAAACATACCAAGCTTCAAAACACCAATTATTCATGGCTCAATTATTTTAAATTGAAAAGGCGTCCTGATCTTGAACTTATCTTGTTTAATGACATTACAAAAACTATTGGAAGGGGGATGAATACCAATACCACTCATCCTCATGGTACGTATTTTTCATACATTTTTAGGCAATTAGGCATTAGCATCCATGGAGACACCCCTATTTCTTCTAATCAACCTATTATTTATGGAGCCTTACATCATGCGGGATATCATTTCGATGCTGCCACCAACACTTGGATGAAACATTACCATTTGACGGATAATCAAGATGACGACGTCGACACTACCTTTGACTATATTCTGGTGCCCCATCCTGTTGCTCGACTAGCTTCTTCCTCGCATGCTGTTTAACCCTTCTCCGAGGTTAATAGTGCTATCTCAATGCTATCCATTCCTTGAGCAATGACATTAGAGGTCTTAGGGAAGACGTTAACTCTCGTCTTTCAACTTTGGAGACGCAAATGACATCTCTCTTAGCCTGTTTCCCTTTGACGCCTCATTTCTCCCCTCATCATGAAGATTAGACTAGCTCTAGACCATACATTTCATTTTCATAAAATTTGCACCTTCATTTTTATGTTTATGCCTATATCTTATTATTGCACTTTATTACTTTATTTGTATCTTAATTGAATTAACATTTATAACAAAAAATATCGATACCCTTTTTTGAGGTATCAATACTTACAGTTGCTTGTGAAATAAATGCTCTAGTTTTACATCTCCATCGACAATATTAACCTCACCAACAACTTCAACAGCTGGAAATCTATTGGGGGTATAAATACCATCTTTTAAAGTCCCACAACAACCAAGAAAATACTTGTAACAACCCAGTTTTAGCTAAATAGAACAGTGGTTTCGGAACCACAAATCCAATGTCAAAAAATTATTTTAATATTATTTTATATGTTTACAACATGATTGTATGTATGTGTGAAAATTTCG
This sequence comes from Gossypium anomalum, assembly GCA_025698475.1. Lineage (NCBI taxonomy): Eukaryota > Viridiplantae > Streptophyta > Magnoliopsida > Malvales > Malvaceae > Gossypium > Gossypium anomalum. Next base: position 60,466,529 of record CM046961.1, read on the forward strand.
TGAGCTATTTTATCATTTAATTGCTCAATTTGAGAAAAAGGACTAAATTGCGTAAAATGTAAAAGTTGCATTCTATTAGTTAAAGGTGTCAAATGACTTTGGCTTTTAAATATGATGGCCTTAAATGGTAATTAGACCATTAAATGTGTAAGTGGACATTAATGGACATTAATATGATGATGTTAATGTTTTGTCATTAAGGTTAAATAGATAATTTTATAATTAAAGTTAATTATAATAAAACAAAACATAAAAATTGTTGCATTCATCTTTCTTATTGCCGAAATTTAAAGAGGAAGAAGCTAAGGAAGAGCATTTAGGGTTCGACACATATTAAGCTTGATTAAGGTACAGTTTGAGCTCGATTTTTGATGATTTTTATGTTTTTATAATCGTTGCAGCTCAATCTAGCTAGCCCGTACCTTAGATTTTGAAACTGTTAAAGATTTTGAGAGTTTCCATTGTTGAATCTATGCGTTATTTGATGTTTAATTTTGAAATATGAAAGCTTGATGATAGTTTTACATGTTTTGTAAAGTGATTTTTGACAAAAGTGTCAAATAGGGATTAAATTGTGAAATATGTAAATTGAAGGGTTGAAATGTGTAATAAATGAAAGTTTTGGGCTGCTAGTGACCTATATGTAATTTGGCCAAGCTTGGGTTTAAAGAAATTATGTAAATTTTGTGTGTTTGTGAAATAGGGACTAAATTGATTAAATGAGTAAGGTTAGGGGCTGTGTAAAAATGCCCAAGTGTGTACTTTGGGACTAAATTGAAGAATAAGTCAATTTTGAATTCATATAGATCCAGAAAGAAAGAATTCAGATTTAGATTGGGGGAAAAGCAAGGTTATCGAGTAGTCGACCCGATACAACAATTCCGAATAGTGGTAAGTTCGTATAATTGAACTTAAATGTGTATCTATTTATTTGATGGATAAATTTGAGATAGTATTTATTCTATTGGATAAATGTTGAGATATTAAATGAAATGTATGGATTAAGTAAGGCAAGTTGTCGAATAAAACCATAGCTGAGCTATGGCAATCGAATAACAAGACCATAACAGGGTTATGGCATGTGAATGAAAGACCACAACAGGGCCTTGACAATGTATGTGTAAGACCATAGTTGGACTATGGCATCGAAAAATCGATGAATTTGTATCGTAAGCCTTGGTAAACCGGAGTGGTTTAATAAAAGTATTAATGAGAAATAGAAATGTATTAGTATAGGTATGTACGAAAAACTATTCAAGTATTGAACTAATGGAAGTTGAGAATTTCATACCTATTTAGTGAATGAGACTTTAATGTAATTTATGTCATCTATTTGGAATTGCTAATGAATGATGAGAATTATTTTATGTTCACATATGAACTTACTAAGCTCATAGCTTACTTTGTTTATTTGTTCCTATGTTTTATGGTTTTACGAAGCTAACTCGGATTCGGGAATCGTTAGGGACTTCATCACACTATTGATCATCTATTTTGGTACTTTTGAAGTTATGTATATTTGGTATATGGCATGTACAGGCTTGTGCCAATTTGGTTTGTTAGATGGATGTGTATTTTGGCCATTTGTGTTGGCATAAGATGATAAACTTGATGATGTTTTATGAATGTGTAATGGTTCTATTTTAATGTTTGGTAATAGACCTATATTGAATGAATATGGTTAAAGTGATTATGTATATTTGAATTGGTTTAGTTAGATGAATTATATATGTGAATTATGCTTAGTAAAGCAAGATAAATTGATTGATATTTGAATAGGTAAATGGTATGGATTTGAGTATTGAATTTAGTTGAAATGGATATGGTATGATTATGTATTGGTTGATGAACTTTGGCTGCATATTTGTGACTTAAAATGGTACCAATTGAGTTTACTTAAGTATGTGCAAAAAGGGTGGCATATTGGTTTTGTAAATGACCTATTTTTGTCCACACGGGCAGAGACACGGGCGTGTGTATCCGCCGTGTACGACACACAGTTAGGTTACAGGGTCGTGTGTCCGCTAGTGTTGAAATTGAATTGAAGTTAGTATGCTCCACACATTTTTACAAATGGGCGTGTGACTAGCCGTATGGTATAAGTCAATATACCCCCTAAATGGCATACGGCCTAGCAAACGGGCGTGTGTGGTCATTTCGAAGGGCACATGGGCTAGCCACATGGGCGTGTAGTTGGCCATGTGACCCAAGTCAGTATACTCTCCAGTTTTCATACTGTTTGGCACATGGCGTGTCCTTGGCCGTGTGATGTAAGTCAGTATGTATGCCCTGTTTCCACACGGCCTAAGACACGGGCGTGTCTACTAGCCGTGTGCGGCACATGGCCTACTCACATGGGCGTGTGACCCTTGCATAGATGAAAAATTTCTAAAGTTCCCAAAATTTATGTATGTTATCAATTTAGTCCCGAATCACTTCTAAAGCTTGTTTAAGGCCTTGTAGGCCCTTATAAGGGACAATGTGGTTGTATTAAATGATGTTTGAGAATGAATGCTTTATAATGATAAATGGATGATATATGTGTTATGTTTTGATCAGTAATACCTCATAACCCTATTTCAAAAATGGATATGGGTTAAAAGTGTTACATTTTATTGGTATCAGAGCTACGGTTTAGTTGATTCTAGGACTAACATAGCATGTGTGAGAGTCTAGCTATACCTTTCATATAGACTTTGCGACAGTGTGATGATTCCTGATAGCTTAAATTGTGTTTTCGTATAGTAATGGATCCCAAACAAGCTATAGCGGATCATGTAGAGAGTAATGTGCCAACTCTCGCTCAAGGAACTTCGCCTATTGAATCTAGACCCGTATCGAGTAGTCACGGAGGTGAGGCTAAAGAAGCCTTTTTCCAGATGATGAACGAATGGTTCACGCAATACATTCGTACTAATCCGGCTACTCAACAACCTCCACCCCCACCTATGCCTCAACAAATTCTTTTTGTTCCTCAAGTTGTAGATCTGATACGGTTGAACAAGCCACCAGTGGATAAATTTTGTAAATATGGGGCTGAAGAGTTTCGGGCTACTGTTAATGATGATATTGAGAAAGCCGAGTTTTGGCTTGAAAATACGATTCGAGTATTTGATGAATTGTCTTGTACTCTTGAGGAATGTATTAGATGTGATGTATCTTTACTTAGAGACATTGCATATCAATGGTAGAATATCTTGGTGATTGTAGTACCGAGGGAACGAGTGACTTGGGGATTCTTTTAGACGGAGTTCCGAAAGAAATACATAAGTCAGCGATTTCTTGATCAGAAGCATAAAGAGTTCTTAGAGTTAAAACAAGGCTGCATGACTAGCACCGAGTACGAAAGAGAGTTTGTACAGTTAAGCAAGTGTGCTCGAGAGTATGTGTCTACTGAGGAGATTATGTGTAAATGGTTCGTTGATGAGTTGAACGAAAATATAAAACTACTAGTTGGAATTCTAGAGTTGAAAGAATTTGTTGTTCTGGTTGAAAGGGCTTGTAAAGCTGAGGATCTTAGCAAAGAAAAGAGAAAACAGAATCAGAAGCTAGAGACTCGAGAAAAAGATCAATGAGTAAGCCATATCACTCTTCATCAAAGAAATCTTAAGATTTGTTTAGTTGGTCAAATACACCAGTGGAATACTCTAATAGAGATCGTGGGAAGCAAATTACGAGTTCAAAAACTCCAACTGTGTCAGTAGCAAGTGTGGGTAATGTTAGATAAAATAAACCTGAATGTGGATGGTGTGGAACATGACATTTTGGAGAGTGTAGATTGAATGATAAAGCTTGTTTTAGATGTGGCTCGTATGAACATTTCATCCGGGATTGTCCTGAGCTAGATAAGAAAGATAAGTCTCAGAATGTAAGATTGAGCAACTCTACTGTGAGAGGAAGATCATTCCATAATGTTTGAAATGTGAGTGGTGGTAGAGGTGCAACTCAAGATACTGTTGCGAGATCCGATGCTAGAGCACCTGCCAGAGCCTACGCTATTCGTGCTCTCGAAGAAACGTTATCTCCAAATGTTATCACTGGTACTTTCACTCTCTATGATACTAATGTGATTGTATTGATAGATTCAGGATCAACTCATTCTTATATATGTATGAATTTAGTATCCAGTAAGACTTTTCCTGTAGAGTCTACTGAATTTGTGACTAGAGTATCGAACCTCTTAGGCAAATGTGTTTTGGTTGACAAAGTCTGTAAGAATTGTTCGTTAATGCTTCAGGATTTCTGTTTTCCAGCTAATCTGATGTTGTTGCCATTCGATAAATTTGATGTGATTTTGGGTATGGATTGGTTAGCTATGCATGATGCTATAGTGGATTGTAGATGAAAGACAATAGAACTAGAATGCCAGAATAATGTGACTATTAGAATTGAATCTGATGATCTAAATAGTTTGCCAGTTGTGATCTCATCTATGTTAGCTCAGAGATTTGTGAGAAAGAGGTATGAAGCTTATCTTTCTTATGTACTTGATATGAAAGTGACAGAAAGAAAGATTGAATCAATACCAGTTGTGTGCAAGTATCCAGATGTATTTCCCGAAGAGTTACCGGGTTTACCACCTATAAGAGAGGTTGAGTTTGGTATTGAATTAGTACCGAGAACTACGCCGATATCGATAGCTCCATACAGAATGGCATCGACAGAGTTAAAAGAATTGAAAGCTCAATTGCAATAATTGATGGATAAAGGTTTTGCTAGACCAAGTTTCTCACCTTGGGGTGCACCGGTGTTATTTATGAAAAAGAAAGATGGTACGATGAGAATGTGTATAGATTATCGGCAGCTCAACAAAGTGGCGATCAAGAACAAATATCCTTTGCCACAAATGGATGATTTGTTTGATCAGTTAAAAGGGGCAACAATGTTTTCGAAAATTGATTTGAGATCGGGTTATTACCCGTTGTGAGTCAAAGACTCCGATGTGCCTAAGACTACATTTAGAACAAGGTACGTACACTACGAATTTCTTGTTATGCCTTTCAGACTAACCAATGCACCTGCTGTTTTTATAGACTTGATGAATCGAATTTTTAGGCCGTATTTAGACCTATTCGTAATTGTATTTATTGATGATATTTTGATCTACTCTCGTGATGAATCTGAACATGCCGAGCATTTGGGAATTGTATTACACACTTTGAGAGATAAATAGTTGTTTGCAAAGTTTAGTAAATGTGAGTTTTGGCTATGAGAGGTTAGTTTTCTGGGAGATATATAGTTTCAGCCGTGGGTTTCCGAGTTGACTCGAACAAAATATCAGCGATTATATATTAGAAGCCTCCGAGAAATGTATTTGAAGTCTGTAGTTTTCTAGGACTAGCTGGCTATTATAGATGATATCTGAAAGGCTTCTCGATGATTGCGACTCCGATAACACGATTGCTTCAAAAAGATGTGAAATTTGAGTGGTTAGAAAAGTGTTAGCAGAGTTTCAAACAGTTGAAAGTATTATTGATAGAGGCACCAGTGTTAGTTCAGCCTGAGTCGGGTAAAGAATTCATAGTTTTCAGTGATGCATCATTAAATGGCTTAGGTTGTGTTTTGATGCAAGAAGGAAAAGTTATAGCTTATGCCTTGAGACAACTAAAGTCGCATGAAAAGAACTATCCGACGCACGATCTAGAATTAGCTGCGATAGTGTTCACATTGAAAATTTGGCGTCATTACTTGTTTGGCGAGAAATGCCGTATTTATACCGACCATAAAAGCTTGAAATATTCAATGACTTAAAAAGACTTGAATTTACGACAACGAAGATGGTTAGAATTACTAAAAGACTATGAATTAGTGATTCACTATCATCCGGGGAAAGCAAATGTAGTTGTTGATGCTTTGAGTCGAAAGTCCTTATTTGCTTTACTAGCTTTGAACATACAATTAGCTTTGTCTAATGACGGTTCGATATTAGCTGAGTTGAATGTGAGGTTGTTATTTCTACAACAGACTTGTAGGGCTCAAAAATTTGATAATGAGTAGCAAGCAAAATGAGATCACTGTGAGTCAACTCCTAATTCAGAGTTTCAATTAAGGCCTGATGACTGGTTGATTTTTCGTGATAGAATATGTGTACCAAGAAATTCTGAGCTTATTTAGAGGATTTTAAATGAAGCACATAGTAGTTCTTTATCAGTACATCCGGGAAGCACGAAAATGTATAATGATTTGAAACAGTTTTATTGGTGGCACGGTATGAAACATGATATCTTAGAATTTGTTTTGAAATGTTTGATTTGTCAGCAAGTCAAAGTTAAGCATCAAGTGCCATTAGGTTTATTACAACCTATTATGATTCCTGAGTGGAAGTGGGATAGAGTAACAATGGGTTTTGTATTGGGTTTGCCCTTATCTCCGAAATAGAAAGATGTGATCTAGGTTGCTATTGACAAATTGACAAAATCAACTCATTTCATTCCAGTACGTATGGATTACTCACTTGATAAATTGGTGGAGTTGTATATCTTAGAGATTATTCGATTGCATGGAGTGCCACTATCTATTATTTCGGATAGGGATCTGAGATTTACTTCGCGATTTTGGAATAAATTGCAAGAAGCTTTAAGCACAAAGTTGCATTTTAGCATTGCATTTCACCCTCAAACGGATGGTCAATCTGAGCGAGTTATTCAAATACCTGAGGATATGTTGCGATGTTGCATTCTTGAGTTTGAAGGTAGCTGGGAGAAAAATCTACCGCTGACTGCATTTGCTTAAAATAGTAGTTTCCAATCGAGTATTAAAATGGCACCGTACGAAGCTCTATACGATCGTAAATGTCGAACACCATTGTACTATACTGAGCCTAGTGATAATAAGATTCACGAGGTTGATTTGATCAGAGAAACAGAAGAGAAAGTGAAAATAATTCGTGACAGTTTGAAAGCAGCTTTAGATTGACAGAAATCGTATACAGATTTGAAACAGAAAGATATTGAGTTTCAGATAGGGGATAAAGTGTTTTTGAAAGTTTCACCTTGGAAACAGATATAGCGATTCGGTCGAAAAGGGAAATTAAGTCCGCGATTCATCGGACCGTATGAGATTATTGAGCGAGTTGGGCCAGTGGCATATCAGCTATCTTTACTGCATGAGTTAGAGAAAATACATAATGTGTTTCATATGTCGATGCTTTGATGATACCAATCCGACCCTTCACATGTCATTTCCCCGACCGAGGTTGAAATTTAGTCTGATATGTCATAAGCTGAAGAACCGATTAGAATTTTAGCTCATGAGACCAAAGAGTTGAGAAATAAGAAAATCGCATTAGTGAAAGTATTATGGCAACGACACGGGGTTGAAGAAGTTACATGGGAACCTGAGGATGCTATGAGAAAACAATACCTTAAACTATTCACTGGTAAGATTTTCGGGGATGAAAATCCCTAAGAGGGGAGAGTTGTAACAGCCCGGTTTTAGCTAAATCAAAATAGTGGTTTCAAAACCACAAATCCGATGTTGGAAAATTATTTTAATATTATTTTATTTTTTTACAGCATGATTGTATGTATGTGTGAAAATTTGATGAGCTAATTTTATCATTTAATTGCTTAATTTGAGAAAAATGACTAAATCGCGTAAAATGTAAATGTTGCATTCTATTAGTGAAAGGTGTCAAATGACTTTGGCTTTTAAATATGATGGCCTTAAATGATAATTAGGGCATTAAATGTGTAAGTGGACATTAATGGACATTGATATGATGATGTTAATGTTTTTTCATTAAGGTTAAATAGGTAATTTTATACTTAAAGTTTCTTAAAGTTAATTATAATAAAACAAAACATAAAAATTATTGCATTCATCTTTCTTATTGCCAAAATTTAAAGAGGAAGAAGCTAAGGGAGAGCATTTAGGGTTCGACACACATTAAGCTTGATTAAGGTACGGTTTGAGCTCGATTTTTGATAATTTTTATGTTTTTGTAATCGTTGCAGCTCAATCTAGCTAGCCCGTACCTTATATTTTGAAACTGTTAAAGATTTTTAGAGTTGCCATTGTTGAATCTATGAGTTATTTGATGTTTAATGTTGAAATATGAAAGCTTGATGATAGTTTTACATGTTTTGTAAAGTGATTTTTTACAAAATTGTCAAATAGGGATTAAATTGTGAAATATTTAAATTGAAGGGTTGAAATGTGTAATAAATGAAAGTTTTGGGCTGCTAGGGACCTATATGTAATTTTCCTAAGCTTAGGTTTAAAGAAATTATGTGAATTTTGTGTATTTGTTAAATAGGGACTAAATTGATTAAATGTGTAAATGTGTAAAAATGCCCAAGTGTGTATTTTTGGACTGAATTGAAAGAATATGTGATTGAATAAGTCAATTTTGAATTCATATAGATCAAGAAAGAAAGAATTTGGATTTAGATCGGGGGAAAATCAAGGTTATCGAGTAGTTGACCCGATATGACAATTTTGAATACGGGGTAAGTTCGTATAATTGAACTTAAATGTGTATCTATTTATTTGATGGATAAATTTGAGATAGTATTTATTCTATTGGATAAATGTTAAGATATTAAATGAGATGTACGGATTGAGTAAGGCAAGTTGTCGAATAAGACCATAGCTGGGCTATGGCAATCGAATAATAAGACCATAACAGGGTTATGGCATGTGAATGAAAGACCATGGCAGGGCTTTGGCAATGTATCTGTAAGACCATAGTTGGACTATGGCGTCAAAAAATCGATGAATTTGTATCGTAAGCATTGGTAAACCGGAGTGGTTTGATAAAAGTATTGATGAGAAATTAAAATGAATCGGTATAGGTATGTATGGAAAACTATTCGAGTATTGAACTAATGGAAGTTGAGAATTTCATACTTATTTAGTGATTGAGACTTTAATGTAATTTATGTCATCTATTTGGAATTGCCAATGAATGATGGGAATTATTTTATGTTCACATACGAGCTTACTAAGCTCATAGCTTACTTTGTTTATTTGTTCCTATGTTTTATAGTTTTACGAAGCTAGCTCGGATCTGGAATCGTCAGAGACTTCATCGCACTATCAATCATCTATTTTGGAACTTTTGTAGTTATGTATATTTGGTATATGGCATGTATAGGCCTGTGTCAATTTGGTTTGTTAGATGGACGTGTATTTTGGCCATTTGTGTTGGCATAAGATGATAAACTTGATAATGTTTTATGAATGTGTAATGGTTCTATTTTAATGTTTGGTAATAGACCTATATTGAATGAATGTGGTTAAAGTGATTATGTATATTTGAATTGGTTTAGTTAGATGAATTATATATGTGAATTATGCTTTGTAAAGCAAGATAAATTGATTGGTATTTGAATAGGTAAATGGTATAGATTTGAGTATTGAATTTAGTTGAAATGGATATGGTATGATTATGTATTGGTTGATGAACTTTGGCTGCATATTTGTGACTTAAAATGGTACCAATTGAGTTTACTTAGGTATGTGCAAAAAGGGTGGCTAATTGGCCTTACAAATGGCCTATTTTTGTCCACATGGGCATGTGTCTCAGCCTTGTGTGACACACGGTTAGTTTACACGGCCGTGTGCCCCCTAGTGTTGAAATTGAATTGAAGTCAGTATGCTCCACACGGTCTTGCACATGGGCGCGTGACTGGCCGTGTGGTATAAGTTAGTATACCCTCTAAATGGCACACGGCCTATCACACGGGTGTGTGTGGTAATTTCGAAGGGCACACGGGCTAGACACACGGGCATGTGGTTGGCCGTGTGACCCAAGTCAGTATACTCTCCAGCTTCACACGGTCTGGCACATGGGTGTGTCCTCGGCCGTGTGATGCATGTTAATATGTATGCCTTATTTCCATACGACCTAAGACACGGGCGTATCTACTAGCCGTGTGAGGCGCACGGCCTTCTCACTGGGGCGTGTGACCCTTGTGTAGATGAAAAATTTCTAAAGTTCCCAAAATTTTCGTATGTTATTGATTTAGTCCTGAATCACTTCTAAAGCTTGTTTAATGCCTTGTAGGCCCTTATAAGGGACAATTTGGTTGTATTAAATGATGTTTAAGAATGTATGCTTTATGATGATAAGTGTATGATATATGTGTTATGTTTTGATTGGTAATACCTCATAACCCTATTCCGACAACGGATACGGGTTAGGGGTGTTACAGTACTTTCAAGAAAAAATCATCAATCAAACAACCTTAGAGCTTAAATTTTCATATTTCTTCTTACACACACTTGTGAGCTTTATCTCTATTCTTTTGCTCAAGTGTATCCCATTTTATTTGTGTTTCAATTTGCAAAAAAAAAAAAAAAAATATACTGTAAGGATTGTTTCTTTGTTTTCTCATTTGTATCTCTTTGAGAGGGTTTAAAACTTAAGATTTGTGGTAGAAATCTTAACGAGTTGTAGGGTTAAAACTTGTCCTCAAAGATTGAACAAATTAGTGAATTTGAGAAAATCCTCAGTGGTGAAAAGCTAAGGTAGTGGAGTAGGCAATTGGGGCCAAACCACTCTAAATTCTTTGTGTTCATTGTTTCATTCTTACCTTTTCTTTCACCAAATTTTTTCAAGGCCAATTCACCCCTCTCTTGGCATTTTCGGTTTGCTTCATTGTGCTATCAATTTTCCTTGAATTTTATAAAATACTTGAAAATCATCAAAAAATACTTAACAAAATTCTTATATTTAACAACCAAGCTTAATAATCTATCATAAAATTTCAAAAACAGTGCAAATTCATCCATGGTAAAATTCTAAACATTTAATAATTTAATAAATTGACCCTCCGAGTTAGTTAGATTAAGCTAATACGAGCCTAAAATCATAAAAATCATTAAAAACAGAATTAAAACACTTAGCATGCATCAAAATCAATTTAAACGAATGCTTCTTCCCTAAAAAAGAAGGTGTTTCGGTCATCCCTTCTCCAAATGAAAGAGATGATATCTTTTTCCTTACTTAATTTCAAGTTTAATTGGCTAATTACCATTTTACCTTTAAATATTAAACCAAATTTCACCAAATGCCAAGCCATAATCATCCACTAACCTTAAAATTGGTTGAATTACTACTTAAGACCCTTATTTCATGCTTTTATATCCATTAAGTACAAATAAAACTATAGCTATTAAATTTCATATTTTTACAATTTAGTCCTTTCCAATTAATTAATCATTTAAACATCAAAATTTCTTAATGAAACTTTAAGTTAAACATCAAAATTTCTTAATGAAACTTTAATACATCCTTAATAACACTCCATAAATATTTAATAAAATATTTAAGGCTCAGTTTATAGAAACGAGGTCATGATACCTTATTTTCTAAAACCACTTGACCTTAGGGTCATACCACTTTAACCTAAAATAACATAAATTGCCAATTCAAAATTTCTTGTCATACCATATTTGACTCATAAATATTAAATAATAACATTTATGAACTTCCAAAACCACTATTTTTGACACCACTGAAAAACGGGCTGTTACATATCCAACTTTTTCCAACATTCTCCTGAATGACACTTATATCAGTATCTACAAATCGAAACCCTAGCTGATCCAATAGTTCCTCTAGTAATAACCACTACAATATTTTGTTGAGGTTTGGCTTCTCTTGCCCACTTTCAAGGTTGCAGATTTGGATTAGTGTAACCAAACTCTCTCTTATTCTAAATTTTATTCTTTTCCTTTCCCTTGTGCTCTAAGCGTTTACTCTCTTTCTCCATCTTAGTCTTCTCAACCATAATCTTGAAAATCTTTTCTATGACTCCCAACATCGCTTGGGACACTACATCATCCCTAACCTTTCGATATTCGCCTTCAGAAGTAGGCGCAATCACAGTGTCATTTGTCGCAAGTTTAGGCACAATTCCTTGAGAAGCAAATGACTCAACTTGGGAAGCTTGACGCTAAGCCCTATGGTTCCTCATTCTATGGTTCTTCATTATGTATCCTACGATTTTAAGTTTGATCTACAGTTCTAGAAAAACAATCACTAGCTACCTTTAGTCAGTTTTCAGTTTCCTATCTTATAACTTCAAAGATAATATAAATACTAGATATTTCAGTTCTATGTCTACAGTAATAAACATTTGGTGTATACCTATAATTTAACAGTAGCTATAACAACCCAGTTTTAGCTAAATCAGAATAGTGGTTTCGAAACCACAAATCTGAGGTCGTAAAGTTATTTTAATATTATTTTATGTGTTTACAGCATGTGAATATGTATGTGTGAAAATTTCGTGAGCTAATTTCATCGTTTAATAGCTCAATTTGAGAAAAAAGACTTAATCGCGTAAAATGCAAAAGTAGCATGCTATAAGTTAAAAGCTATGGGTTATTAAATGGGAGGTCCTTATGTTGTAATTAAACCATTGGATTAATGGATGGACATTTATGCCTATAGTTAGTGGAATTTTAATGTTAAATCATTAAGGGTAATTATGTTATTTTGTAATTTAAGTTAAATTAAATAAAAAAACAAAGGTTAAAATAGATCCATTCATCTTTGTTACAACCGAAAATGGAGAAGAAACGTTAGGGCATGAAGCTTGAAAAATTCGGCACTTGTGAGCTTCAATTGGTATGTGATTTTTGTTCGGTTGTTGATGATTTTTATGTTTTTGTGATCGTTGCTTTGAGTACTAGCTAGCCCATGTCTCAATTTTTGAAAGTGTTGATGATTTTGGAAGTTGCCATTGATGAATTCATGTGTTCTTGGATGTTTGATGATGAAATATGAAAGTTTGGTATTTGACATACATGTTTTGTAAAGTGATTTTGAGTAAAAATGTCAATTAGAGATTAAATTGAGAAAACTTGAAATGTTGTGGTTTAAAGTGTTAAATAAATAAAAATATGGGCTATTATGGAGCTTATAGAAATTTGGCTAGCATGTATTTTAAAGAAATTGTGTAATTTTGTGTATTTATGAAATAATGACTAAATTGTAAAAAATGTGAAAGTTTAGGGCTAAAGTGAAAAAATGCCAAAATATGTGTTTGTGGACTAAATTAAATGTGTTGGCGAATAAAATAGTTAATTTTGAATGTATATAGATCAAGAACGAAAGAAATCAGATTTAGATCAGAGGAAATTGATAGTTGTCGAGTAGCCGACCTGATACGTCAATCCCTAATACAAGGTAAGTTCATATGCAAATAAGTGTATTTAAATTGAATTATATGTGTTTACTTGCCATTGAGTTGTTATGAATCTTGAACGAGTAATTACGAGCAAGAATCTATGAACTTACAATATCTAAAAGTCCCATACGAACCTTAGGAATAGTATAGGATACGGATGTCATGACATTAGGTTACCGAGATGTGATTACATGTAAGACCATGTCTAGGACATTGGCATTGTATTGAGATTACGTGTCAGACCATGTCTGGGACATTGGCATCGTTAATCGATTTCGTGTAAGACCCTGTCTGGGATAGTGACATCGATATGTGATAACATGTAAGACCATATCTGGGATATGGCATTGTATGAGCTATATATGTTTGCCGAGTATCCTTAATGATTCTGAATGGTTCAATGGGCAAGGTCAAGTTGAGAAAGAATATGTGAATGAGCTAAGTGACTCAGGTACGTACGAGATTCATACGAGTATTGAGAAGTAAAGTAAATGATGAGTTTGATTAAGACATTGAATATGTGATCAATAAGAAAGGTTTGAGAACTTATGTGTGATTAGTTATGTTTATCATTTTGAATTGATATGCAAGGGTTCATATGATAGCTTTATTTGTATATGACTTACTAAGCTTTTAAAGCTTACTTTATATGTTCGTTCCATGTTTTATAGATTATTGAAGCTAGCTCGGACTTAAGGATCGTCAGAAAACATCATCACACTATCGATCATCTTGTGGGTACTTTTGAGAGTTATGTATATATGGTATATAGCATGTATAGGCTAGTGTCATATTGGTATGTTTTGAATTATAATATTGGCCATGAGATTTGGCTTGTAAATGTTAGTATGTATTGCCATTTAAGTTGGTTTGAATTGTGTTTGGTAAGTGTTATATATGTGATGTATATAATGCCTTATATGTTGGCTTTATTGGTGTGGTTATGTGTTGGTTATTTTTTATAGTTGTTAATTGATGTACTGATGCTTGGAAGTTGGCATATTGTGGTTTGATTTGAGATGATGATGTGGTGTATTAAGTGACTTGAAATAGAGGATAAGTTGATGAGTTAATGCATTTGGAAATTAGGTAAATAGTGATGGTTTTGGTATAATGATTTGGTATGTTTTAAATATGGAACTGAGTGGTTGATATGGTTGTGAATAGATGGCATGATATGAGTATGAATTGGCATGTTTTTGGTTGCTTAAAGATGTATTGAAATGGTGTTATTTTGGTTGCTATGTGTACCTGTGAAAAGGGTGGCAAATTGGCTTTGCAAATGACCTATTTTTATCCTCACAGGCAGAGACACGAGCGTGTGTCTTAGCTGTGTGCGACACACGGTTATGTTACACGGCTGTGTGTCCCCTGGGGTACCCTTCGAATTAAGTCAGTATACCCTACAGTTTTGACATGGCCTAGACACATGGGCGTGTCTACTGGCCGTGTATGGTACATGGGCTTGACACATGGGCGTGTGGTCGACCGTGTGGCTAATTTAGTAACCCCCTTAGATTTCACACAACCTAGCACACGGGCGTGTCCTCGACTGTGTGGTGCAAGTCGGTATGTATGCCCTATTTTCACACGGCCTGTGACACGGGCGTGTCTGGTAGCCGTGTGAGGCACACGGCCTGTTCACACGGGCGTGTAACCGTTAAATGTTTAAAAATTTTCTATGTTTCCTAAAGTTTACAAATGTTATCAGTTTAGTCCTGAACCTCTGCTAAGCATGTTTTAAGGTCCCGTAAGACCTTATAAGGGACAATGTGAATGAGTTGAATGGATTTTGATTATGAATGTATAAATGTATATGATTAATGTGTATTATCTGGTAATACCTCTTAATCCTAATCTGATGTTGGATACAGGTTAGGGGTGTTACAGTAGCTTTTCTATGGTAACTGGCACCGAAGTCTCAGACCTTTTTGTAGAATATCGTTTTAAAGATTCTCTGTGGCTTGTTTTTCCCAAAATACCCCCCTCTGTTTTTAATGAATAAATGCAGACCCATTAAAACCTTAGGCTGAATTTATGAACATGGCTCTGATACCATTAAATGTAACCTCCCTAACTTGGTCTAGACATTATGGCTGGATTAAGAAGGCTACATTAGCCACCGAAATGGCCAAGCTAACTTACGTTACTTTTGAAGACCTTAAATAAACTCATTTTAGAAAAAAATCGTAGTTTTACTTTGAGTTAGTTTAAAAACTTTCATTTATTATGTCACCTGAACTTAAGACTCATTTTATTATTGATAGTGTTATTTTAGAAAAATTGTTTGTTCATTGTCTTACTTGTAAAAAAACTTGATGTTAATTAATGCAACAGAAAAACCATTATTCATGTCATTTTGGAAATCTAGTTGCCTTATCAATTTTTTTTTTCAAAAATGGTTTCTTTGCAATGGAGCGGAAATTAGGGACCAATGACAAATTTTACTTAAGCCAAATATCATGCGTTTTTTGGTTATTATGCTTGAGTAATCCATCCATGAAAAAATCCCCAAATGAAAAGTTACCAAGCCACCGACCATAAACAATTAAAAATTACAAACCCAAACCAATAGAAACTTAATAATACTTATTAAAAATAGCCCGAGGTCCAAGGTGATTCTCTGTCTGTCGGGTTTGGTCCTAATTTCGAGGTTTACCTAAAAAGAAAAACACTATGAGGGAGTGAGCTTATGAAAGCTCAACGTGAGTCAAACAATTATTTAAACAGACACAAAAATCAAACATAGTGAAACATATTAGCATTAACAGAAGAACACAAAACCATCATTGTAATTACGTATCATTACATAGCCATTACCAAATCAACGTCAAACGGTGTATGAGCATGGGGTGATAAAAATTTTCTACCCAAATCATTCGCTACACACCATGAGTTCCCCAGAACCTGTTTGCCAAACTCCAACGAAGGCAAGCAAAGCTCGATGTAGTAAAACCATCGAATGAATATAATTGCAAAAAATCTGCCATTTAATGAATAAATGTGATAAAATCGCAAAATCTCCAGTGTAGTGCATTGACTATGATTAAATGAAGACTTAATATGCTGCTGAATCTCCACGAAACTCCTCCATCATTCACAATAACAATCCCACCCAAATGCACATGCAATATGTCATACAATCCCATACATTTAAGTCGGCATGCGTGAACTACTTAGGTTTCTTACATTGGTTTGATGCGAATCGCATGCATGAACGTCTATCAGTTTCACTGTTGATTTGGGGCATTTAAGTTGGCACCTAACACATTTAAATACTAAAAAATTAGTATCTATTCCAAGATTAAAATCTTAATTCGATCAACCACACTTACGCTTCCCGAATTGTCAGATCTGAGTCACCGATTGATCAAGATTGTTTTTTCCTAAATTACAGATGATGAAAGGCTAATTAGTAACATTTCAAGAACCCAAAATATTTCTATAAATAGATGGGAAAATTTAAAGAAACAACAACCCCCTTTTGTGCCTTTAGGCGTCGTGGACCACTACCAATGGTGGCAAAATCAGGGCTGATTTAAAACCAAAATTGAAATCACTTTAAAGATTGGAAACATACCCATTAAATATTTTAAAAATAACCCTAATTCTAGATCTATAAAATTGGGTATTTTATTGAAAGACCCATCAAGAAGAACAAAAAGCACTTAAGCAAGAAGATAGGGGCGACAATGGAGTTCTTTTGAGGCATCAATTGATGTCGATCTTGAGTGCTAAAATTTCAAATTTAGGGCAGGAAATTTTATGATAAAAAGACAAAAAGAAGAGAAAAATAAGGGTGTAAGAACCCATTCAAAAAAGAAGAAAAGTTGATGGTGAATCTTTGTGGCTTGGGCTGCAGCACACAAGAGAAGAAAGAAAGAAAATTAAAGAGAAAAGAGGAGAGGAAGAGGGTGAACATCTAGGGTAGGGAAAAATTTACTTGAAGGCTGAAAAATATAAGAAAAATTTGTATTTATATCTTGTGTTCAAGGTTTGGACGACACAAAATAAGAAGGAGAAATTTTGGCAAAAATTAAGTTATTTTGAAAGGGAAGGGAAGCAAACTAGGGACTTAATCTAATTTCCTTGTTTTCTCATTTTTTTTAACCACTGGGCTATTTCGTCATTCTTGAAATAATTTTTTAATATTTATTTTAAAAACAATGTGTGTCACATACTAGGGTTTGATGCAAAATTTGCAAAATAGTAAAAATGGTGTAAGAGAATTGATTTGAACTTGGGTTTCAAGGAACGTTTCACTAACATTTAACCAATAAACCAATATCTCATTTATTTCTTAAAAATGCACAAATAATATAAAAATTAGGACATCACCATTCTGTTTCAGTTCACAAATCCAATTCTACTAACTCTTGATTTTTGGGATGTGACAATATTTATATTCATATTCATTATTAAATTTAACACGTGTTCTCATGCAAGGTCGAGTCGTGATCTGCCGGTCCGGTTTACAATAAATCTACCTTACTGGAGGCATAAAAAATAAAGCTTCTTTTTCATTTTCACATATCACAAATGGTTCGGTATTGGGCTCGAACACAAGGTAGGTATTTACTACGACCATGGCCATGTTCATACGTACAACATTGACTTGTTACACATATGTTAATACACTCCATATTGACATATCTTCAATAAAGACAACTTACCTTATACCACTCCATATCATAGAGTTTCAAAACCCAAAGGAAACAAAAAAGAACTCACTAGAACCTTCAGGATAGGATCTACTCTGTTGATCCTTGGAAACATAAAAATATATAGACTTTTTCATGCCTTTTTTAACTTAAATTCATGTAGTTTCGTAGTAATTCTTGTTGAAAAATATAATATAATTATAAAATAGTTATATTGTGCCTAAATTATTAACATATTGAATTTTAATTAATTTTATAACAAATTTTTCATAAATTTTGATTTATTTTCGACAGATTTGAACAAAGGATAAAGGTTGGCTCAACAAACACTACTAAAAGCTCAAATAGTGAAGCGATTTCTAAAGCGTTGAGGCAAATTAATTTTTTAGCCTAAGACGGTACAAATTATGAATATTAATACATAATATAATTAATTTTAATTTTAATCAAATTTATTTTGGGTTAAATAATTATTATTGATTATGTTATGGAAAGGAGGCCTAGTTGTGCTAATATGAAAGATTGATCCAAACGAGCAATTGGGCTGCCCAAACCTGTCCAAAATGGTGACCCGATAAGCTCAAATTAGCTGATTTGTTGACTTGCAAATAAGCCCCTAAAGTCTCCTTGAAATCGCATTCAATCCCCTCCACTTATTATGCTTTTGTAGATTTGCCCCTAGCCAAATATAGCAAGTTTAAATCATCAACAAATGCCTAAGTGGTGACCGGCCATGAGGGAGTTAGTGGCTGATATTTAATTGCTCAAATTAGTAGTCAATCTAACCTATAAATACCCCCTTCTCTACTCATTTAATCATTCAACTCAACTTAATTTATTCACTAAATATTCTCTCTTCACTCACCTTTCTCCCTTTGTTTTCCATTTTCTTCCTCGTCCCTTCCTTTTTCAATTTCTCCTCTTGAGAAAGAGTTTTATTCTGACTTGGAGTAGCAACACTTGAGTGTTTGTAGAGGCCTCAAATTGATAGAACGAGCAAAGAAGAAGAGAAGCGCACTAGTGACCTCAGAGAGACACTGGATTTGTTTCTAGTTCCGTACTCTTTTATTTTCTTGATTCTATTATGATGAATATTCATTGTTTTGTTACTCTTGATTTAATTAAAATGGCTTAAATTTAATTAGTGTTAGATTGATTGCGTTCTATTGCTTAATTTATTAAAAATCATGTTTGTGTTTATATATGTCTTGTTGATTTGTTCAATCAAATAAAATCATGTTTATGTTATGCTTGCATTTAAATTGTAAGGTAACAATTGAATTAATTATTTAAGCAAAATAAAATTATAGTTAATGGACACAATATTTAATTAGTGCATGTTTAATCTTCTAAGGTAGCTGGAGGTTAAATTAGCGACGGTATTAAACAATACATTAGCCTTGCATAACTTGCAAGATTTTGTGATTAAATTGTTTCAATATAGAGATATATTGTTACCTCATTTAATCTTTTACTTGCTTATGAAAATTGAATTAATTGTTTAAATTGACATAGAGGTATGTACAAGAGAATATTTTAATTTCGTAAGTATGTATGTGCATTAACACATTTGCTTATTAAAATTTGTTTAATCGGTTGAATTGACATAGAGATATAGTCAAGAGATAAATGGATTTTGGTAGGTAGGTATGTTCATAAGTTAGCAAATTTCCGAGTTGCCGAGAATCAAATTGGTAAGAACATGAACTTCGTTCTTATAATGTTAAGTTAAAGAATGCAATTGATCTAGCACATTTATGTCATATTGATTAAAACTTGTTTTTGAAATCGTGCATTGGAAATTGTTATCTTTATTTTACTTAGTTTAAGTTTTAATCTTAATTAAACCCCTTTTCAAATTATCAAAATTTCACCACCAACTTGTTAAAGTATTTATTTCATAAATATTTATTTGCAAAGTCCCTGTGGGTACGATAACTCGACATTTATTTGTCACTTTATTCTTCTTACGATTGTGTACACTTGCACAATTCCATCATTCCAAGTTTTTGGCGTTGTTGCGAGGAACTTTTTAAAAAGTCATTATTTGTGAAATTGTTAATTTTGCATTTTGGTTTATTTTTCTCTTCAATTTGAACTTAATTAATTTTCTGTTACTGTTTCAAGTGTTTATGAGTATTGATCGAATTGTCAACTTACTCCCTGTAGATTTTGAGATTGAAAGAAGTTTTCAATAACGAAGAAGACAAACATCTCAAAGAGGGACCAAAGTGATGAACTTCAAAAACCAGAATCAAGGAAACAGAGAAAATTAAGTTCAAAATCCTATCCTTATTGCTTATGATAGGGATAGAGCTTTAAGACAATATGTCGTGCCAGTTTTCATGAGCTTAATTTGGGTATTAGGAGACCCAAAATCGAGACACAAAAATTTGAACTGAAGCTAGTTATTTTCCAAATGCTTTAGACAGTAGGCTAATTCAGTGGAATGCTTACCGAAGATCCTCACCTTCACTTAAGACTGTTTGTGGAGGTGAGTGATTCTTTCAAGCTAGCTAGAGTACCCGAAGATACACTATGATTAAAATTTTTCCCATATTCGCTAAGGGACAGAGCTCAAGCCTGGTTGAACTCATTGCCACCAAATTCTACTACTACATGGCAAGAGTTAGTAGAAAGATTCCTTATGAAGTATTTCCAGCCTAGCAAGAATGCTAAGTTGCAGAATGAAATTACTACCTTCCAAAAAATGGATGAAGAGTCCTTATATGAGGCACAGGAAAGGTACAAAGAATTACTATAGAAGTGCCCTCATCATGGAATCTCGTATTGCATCCAACTTGAGACATTCTATAATGGTCTCAATGCTTACATGAGAATGGCGGTAGACACTTTTACTAACGATGCTCTCATTTCTAAGTCTGATAATGAGGCTTATGAAATCATTGAGAGAATTTCCAGCAATAATGATCAATGGCCAACCAATAGAGTAGCATTAGGAAGATGAGTTGCAGGAATACATGAAGTGGATCCATTCACTTCTCTTGCAGCTCAGGTATCTTTGATTTCCTCAATGTTTAAAATTTTTACCAGTAATAGGTTTAACAATTTTGCAGCAAAGCCTCCGAATCAATACAAAAATGTAGCATGTTTTTATTGTGGGGAAGGACACTTGTTCGGAGAATGTCCATCAAACCTAGAATCCATATATTACATGGGTAGCCAAAATCAGAACTGCGGAAGACAATAATTGCAATCCAATTTCTATAAACCATCCTAGAGAAACCACCTTAAGTTTTCGTGGAGTAAGCAAGGAGCTGGGCGTAGTAACACTTATGTACAACCAAGACTGACCCAGCCATCTGTATTTACTCAACAAATTCAAAAACAGCCTCAAGTTGAACCATCCAATGACTTGGAAAACCTGTTGAAGACATACATAGCAAAAAATGATGTCTTAATCCAAAGCCAAGCAGCCACATTAAAAAACCTTGAAAACCAAGTGGGTTAACTTGCCATTGAACTCAAAAACTGTCCACAAGCGCTTTGCCTATTGATACGGAGAATCCGAGAAATCTTGGGAAGGAGTATTGTAAAGCATTAACATTAAGGAGAAGAGAGACATTAGAGCCTAACCCTGTCGAAGTTGAAGAGGAAGCCAACTGATGCTCAAGATGCAATGGAAGTTCAACCAAGTGTTGAAACTCTAAACTCACAAGAAACAGAACCTGTGAAAGCTAAAAAGGTAACTTTGAAACCAGTCAATTCTGATAAGCTAACAACTTTGTTAGATACAAAAGTGCCATGGAAGACGAATTAGCCAATTCAAGTTAAAAATCCTCTACCACCTTACCCTCAAAGACTTCAAAAGCAGAAACAAGAAGTCTGATTCAAGAAACTTTTAAACGTACTCAACCAACTTCATATCAACATTTCGTTGGTAGAAGCACTTGAACAGATGCCGAATTACGTCAAATTTTTGAAGGATATCCTATCCAAGAAACGAATACTTGGAGAATTTGAGACGATAGCCCTGACGAAAGAATGCAATGCATATCTTCAAGATAAACTACACCCAAAATTGAAGGATCCTGGATGTTTTACCATACCTTGCAATGTTGGAGCAACGTATTGTGGTAAGGCACTATGCGATTTGGGTGTGAGCATTAACTTGATGCCCGTGTCATTATTTAGAAAATTGGGGATAAGTGAAGTTAGACCAACCATGGTTACACTTCAATTGGCAGATCGATCCCTAGCACATCTTGAAGGAAAAATCAAGGATGTATTGGTACGTGTACCTAATTTATTTTTTCTGTTGACTTTGTTATCTTAGACTTTGAAGTAAATAAAAAGGTGTCAATCATCCTAGGAAGGCCTTTCTAGCAACTGGAAGGACTCTTATTGATGTGCAGAAGGCGAGCTAACAATGCGTGTTCAGGACGATCAAGTAACATTTAATGTTTTTAAATCCATACGATTTCCTGATGTAGTCGATGATTGTTCTACAGTATTTGAGTTAGAGGAATTAGTTGTGGAAGAGGAACTCAAATCTTTTGAGGATCCTTTGGAACAAATTTTGTTTTCAGACCCTCCAAGTAATGATGATGGCAAGGAATACTTAGCTTTGTTGGAAGCTAACCAGAGGGGATTTAATCCATAACCCCGTTTTGAGCATTTAGTTTTAGAGAGAAAGGATTATGTTCAACCGAAAGCATCAATCAATGAGCCACCTAAATCAGAACTCAAGGTACTTCCTTCACATTTGAAATATATTTATTTAGGTGACGCCTCTACTTTGCCTGTAATTGTTTCAACTTAGCTAACTAATGAACAAGAAGAAAAACTTATTCAAGTATTGAAACAATTCAAGAAGTCTATTGGATGGACCATAGCCGACATTCATGGTATTAGTTCATCCGTGTGCATGCATAATATCATCCTAGAAGATGACAAGAAAAGGACGATTGACGGACAACGAAGACTGAACCCCATTGTGAAGGACGTGGTAAAAACAAAAATAATCAAGTGGTTATATACGTGTATATTTACCCTATCTTTGATAGCTCATGGGTATGTCCGATCTAGTGTGTGCCAAAAAAAGGAGGTATCATGGTCATAGAGAATGAAAAAAAACGAGTTGATACTGACTAGTACAGTTACTAGGAAAGATCACTTTCCTTTGCCGTTCTTGGATCAAATGCTAGATAGACTCGTAGGACGAGACTATTACTGTTTCTTAGATGGGTACTCAGGGTACAATCAAATTACAATAGCACTGGAGGATTAACACAAAATGACATTCACATGCCCGTATGGTACGTTCACATTTAGACGCATGCCATTTGGTTTATGTAATGTACCTGCTAAGTTTCAAAGACGTATGATGGCTATTTTTTCTAACATGGATGAGAAGTACTTGGAAGTTTTTATGGATGATTTTTTAGTGTTTGAAGATACTTACAATGATTTCTTAGTCAATCTAGCAAAGGTACTAAAGCGGTGTGAGGAAACAAACCTTGTACTCAATTGGGAAAAGTACCATTCCATGGTATGAGAATGTGTTGTTTTGGGGCACCGAATAACGAGATAAGGAATTGATGTTGATAAAGCCAAGGTAGATGTCATTGAGATACTCCCACCTCCAACATCTGTAAAAGGTATTAGGAGCTTTTTTAGACATGCCAGATTCTATCGTAGATTCATCAAAGACTTTTCCAAGATTGCTAGACCCTTGTGCAAATTATTGGAAAAGGAAACAACATTCAAGTTTGATGAAGAATGTATGAAAGCTTTTAATGATCTAAAGAATCGGTTAGTTTCAGCACCAATTATCATCACACCAAATTGGGAATTTCCATTTGAGTTAATGTTTGATGCAAGTGACTTCGCGGTAGGAGCTGTGATAGGCCAGCGAAGGAACAAAGTTTTTCATCCTATGTACTACACAAGTCGAACTTTGATGGGAGCTCAACTGAATTATACGGTAATCGAAAAAGAATTACTTGCTATTGTTTTCACTTTTGACAAGTTTCAATCTTATCTTGAAGGTACTAAAGTGATTATTTATACGGATTATTCGACAATTAAATATTTGCTTGCTAAGAAAGATGCCAATCCGAGATTGATCTGATGGATACTTCTATTTCAAGAATTCGATCTAAAAATTCAAGATAGCATATCACTTATCTAGATTGAAGCCGCAAGAGGAAACTTCTATTGTTGTACCTGTATAAGAAACATTCCCATACGAACACATACTTAAGGTAAGTCATGTCCATAACAACCATTAGTTTGCTAATTTCACTAACTTTTTTGCCTGTGGTTTGATTCCCTTTGATAAGACATATCAAAAAAGGAAAAAGTTTCTTCACAATGTGAACCACTATTTCTGGGAAGAGTCATACTTGTTCAAGGAGTGCTCAGACCAGATGATAGGGAGATGTGTAGCAGAAGATGAGGTACATGAAATATTATATCAATGTCACATAACCCCGAGTGGGGGACAATTCAGAGGTTCACATACTGCGGTCAAAGTATTACAAGCTGGATTCTTTTGGCCAACTTTATTTAAAGATGCGTACGCCTATGTAAAAAGTTGTGATCGATGCCAGAGGGTTGAGAAACGAGATGCCCCGAGCAAACATCATTGAAGAAGAATTGTTCGATGTTTGAGGTATTGATTTCCTTGGTCTATTCCCTCATTCTTTTGGTAACAAGTACATAATGGTAGAAGTAGACTACGTATCTAAGTGGGTTAAGGCTAAGGTGTATCCGAAAAACAATGCAATGTTAGTGATGATGTTCTTATAGAAACATGTGTTCGCAAGGTTAGGAACTCCTAGGGCTAACATCAGTGATGAGGGGTGCCATTTTGTGAAAAAATAGTTGAAATGGTTACTCGATAGACATGGAATGAAACACAAGGTTGTCACAGCTTACCATTCGTAGACAAATGGGCAAGTTGAACTGGTAAACAAAGAGATAAAGGGTATACTCGAACAGGTAATTTGTCCGAACCATCAAGATTGGTCCAAAAGACTGGATGATGATTTATGGGCCTACAAGATAGCATACAAAACACCTTTAGGGATGTCCCCCTATAGGTTGGTATTGGGGAAAGCCTGTCATTTACCCTTAGAGTTAGAACATAGAGCTTATTGGGCTCTTCAACGACTCAACTTAGATCTCAAGCTTGCTAAAGAGAAACTAATACTGAAATCACATTGTAGTCTAAGAATTTGATAATGCCAAGTTATGCAAGTTATAATTTCAAACGTTCTCATATGATAATGCCAAGTTATGCAAAGAGAGATTAAAAAGATGGCATGAAAAGCACATTCGAGTCTGAGAATTTGAAGCAGGTCAACAAGTCTTGTTGTTTAATTCTGAGTTAAGGTTCTTTCTAGGTAAGTTAAAATCACATTGGTCCGATCCATTCACCATTCACCAAGTTTTTCCATATGGAGTTATTGAACTCCACAGTACGAGTGGTAATTTTTGAGTCAATGCTCAGTGTTTGAAATGATATTAAGGGGATAAATTGAGCGGGATAAATCATCGCTCATTTTATCAAATATTAATTTTTTCTTGTTTTCATTAAATAAATGACTTAGGCTATACTTTCTAGATTAGTATGTTGAAATAAATTATGTCTAGGAGATTGGAACTTAAGCGAGACCGCTTGTGACCCCTCCAATCTTTCCTGGGAATTGATTTTAACATAATCTTTTGAGAAATTATTCCCTAAATGGCAATCTGATTTTTTAGTTTTTCAAATAAAAATGGTCAATTTTGATCCAAGTTTTAATTGCAGCTCAATTTTCAAATTTTCTTTAAGTTTAGGTACTTAATTGAATTATTTGAAAAGTTTGGTTGTTCTTTTTGTAAATATTGAAATTAGCTATCTTTTTTTGTAAATATTTTTAAAATATCTAAAATAAATGTTTAATTTTTACTTTTAATAAATAAGGATGATAATAACTAATGTATAATTATATTTATTATAATGTATATTAATTATTATCAACTTTGTATAAATTAGAATTAGTTTAAAATTTATCATATATTAATATATTAATATATATATATATTAGAATTAGTTTAAAATTAAAAGATTTTATTTTAATAAATAAAGTAATAGCAATTAATATACTAATATACATTATATTATTTGTTAATTGTTATTAACTTTATATGACATTAGGACTTATAGTAATTTAGCATTATTGTGTTTTTAGAATTCTAATTGAACTCCTTCCATCTATCACTTTAAATACCACCTCCTTCATCCATCATTCACACAACTCACCGTTCATTAAACCAAATTTCCCATACACCCTTCCCACTGTCGGCCTTAGCATCCAAACCCACCTAGTGTCGTAACTCCTAACCACCACTAGCAACATTGCCCAACAGCAGACCACATTGCCTTTGCCAAGCGCACACCTGCCCAACAACTCTCGCACCAACTCCGGCACGCTTCTGCTAAAACCACAACATGTTTCTGCTCTAGCCAACACACGAAGCTCCAACCCCACATGTCACTGCTGGCACACGTCTGCCTCCATCGCACCACGTCGATGCCATTTGCTGTCTCAGCCGATGCACCTACTCACGCCGGGCCCGCATGATATTGTTGTTCCTTACCTCTATCCCCTGCACCCTTGTCACCTTGGCACCACAATTACCATTACAATTAGCTATCATCACGATCACCCTCTAACCAACCCTCAATCGAAATATTTTGCTCCATATTATTTTGAATTTTAAATATTATACAAAGGTGGTAAGAAAAATTTTCTCCTAAATTTTAATTTAATTTAATTATTTACCCTTTCAATTTTATTAATTGATAAATTTTTATGTTAATTAAAATTTTGAGAAAATATTTGTTCCATCTTATTTTCAGGTTAAATTATGCCCAGCAAAAGAACTCATGCCTCTGTCCAAGTTGAAGAATCACAAAACAAATTTCATTGTGAAGAAGCCAAAGCAAGACACGACAGCATTTTGATGAATCAACAAATGCTCCTGGAAAAAGGGTTTACATTGAAAGAGAGCAACCATATCGGTTTCATGGAGGCATTCGAAAAATTGCTAAAGCCCTCAATTGGGAGTTGTTTTGTGAGAAAAGACCTAGTGCAGATAAAGAGTTAGTTCGTGAATTTTATTCGAATTTGACCTCAAGCAAATTAATAAAAGTTTCTATCCGAGGATTCAAGGTACCAATAAGCTCAAACACTATTAATGAATTCTTTGAATTACCTAATTTTGAAGACGACGAATATTATTCTTTGATGAGAAATATTGAGGTTGAAAAATTGCGAGATTCTCTAGGAGCTTATAGTTTCGGGTTCTAAGTGGATTGTGTCAAAGCATGAATCTCACACTTGTCGTAAAGAATATTTGACACCATTAGCAAATGTATGGTTCTATTTCATTCGATTAAGCCTTATGCCTATTTCACATTGGACATCAATTTCATTAGAACGAATGGTCTTGTTATACTCGATTTTAATGGCAAAGACCATTGATGTGGGAAAGATCTTTCTGAGAGAAATTCAAAATTGTGTCACTAGATGTTCTGGCCCAACATACTTTCCCTTTACAATAACAATTTTGTGCTTGAAAGCTAAAATTCTTGCAAACGTAAAGAAGACAGGTTATAGCTAAGGCATAATCATAGATTGGGACCTCTATTAAATAGCTAGAGATCCTGTTCTCTAACAATGAGTTGAATTGAACGAGGATCCTAAAGAAGAAGAAGAAGACCCCACTGAGATCGAACCAATACAGTTAGCTGAAATCCCTGATAAGGCAGAACCAATTAAACCAATAATTGAACCTGACATGGTGACCTCAACATTCAAAACTCAATCGCCTTACCCATATCCTCATGATGAGCTGTCATAGTTGATGGACCTAATGTAACATATGCAGTGGCAGCAACAAGCTTGCTGGAGATATTCAAAAATATGGGATGATTGAATGAGAAGCACTTTTATGAAAATATTTCATGACCCTTTTTTTTGTGCCTGAGTTTCTAGATTTCATATTTGAACCATGGAGTCCAATATCGAAGAGGGAACGAAGCAATTCATGCAAAAACAAAGACGATGGAGAAAAAGATTAGTCATATTCTCAGGGATCTATTAATAAATAAAAAGGGGTTTTTTACTTTATATTATTTTCTTTCCTAGGATATTTAATGTTTTTAGGATTAGGCTCTATTAGGATTTTTTTTATTTCTCGCATAATAAAATAAGGGGTGGATATCATAAATAAAAATGAACAAGTTGCAAAATAAGAAGTGTGACAATAGATATGTACATGTCTAGGATTGGATCTAGAAAGAGCTTGGTACTTAAGTAGTTAAATTGACTCACCTCTTTTTTTTTACAATCCTACCTAGTGTATAGTATCTATTAACTTCTAACATTGAGGACATTGTTCATCTTAAGTAGGGGGACTGAAAAATTGAAATTATTTCCTCTTAGAATAAATTTTTCTTTTAATTATGGTTAGGTTATATTTAGTTCAAAAATTTAAAATTTTGTTAAGTATGTTAAACTTCAGTATGAATAAAGTTCTATTATCTCAATAATTGTTATGTTAGTTGAATTATGACATAAATGTACTCTTAATTAAGTATGTATATCATACCTTTTTAGTTCCTTAAGAAAGCTAGGCATGCATGAAAGTTTAAGTCTCTAGAATTGACTTAGTAATTTCTTAAGACAAAATCCTAGAAATTTTGAAATTTTGAAAATGACTTAGGCAAACTTTTGCTTGGACTGTTTGAGCCTTTCCAGCCAACCTTAATGAATTTTTATCCTTTGAAACCCAACTTTGACACTATATGGTCAAATATTATTTGAACCTTAGCAATATTTAGCCATCACTTCTCTCATAATTATCTTTAAATTATTCCAAACACTAGACTCAGTCTATTCAGAATATTCTTTGAAAATAAGTTTGGGGGAGTTGAAAAGAAATATCAAATGCTCAAAAAAAAGAAAAGAAAAAGAAAGATCATATGTACATTAAAGAAATAGATGTACAAAAGAGCACGTAAAAGTAAAATGAGTTGGTGTATCGAAGGTAACTATTCCGAAGGTCCAATGCAAGCTGAGTCTAGGATCTTTAGCCTAAATTTATCTATCTTTCACCTACCCCTAGCCTAGCCATGCTACAACCTATTTAAAAGACCTATTTATTCAAGTTTCTATGCTACCTACATTAGTGGAGAGAAATTGCTATGTTCAATATATGAATGTATAAATTAAACTTAATGATTGCAACTTAATCTTAAACAAGGGAATAAAACCAAATAGCTAGGGATTTAACATGTCTTTATTAAGAAATCATCTAGTCTATTTTTCCTATCATAATAATAATTGAGATTAATTTGAATGATATGTATACGTAAGTGACATAAATCTCAAAATTTTTGTTCTTGAGCATAAGTATACTAACTTCATAATTATGGGAAGAATGTTTTTTGAAGGAATTTCTCAAAGGTGTTTCTAAGAAATTCTTTTCAATTTGTGCATTACTCAAGATGAACAATGAATTAAGTTTGGGGGTGTGGAAACACAAAAATATATAGACTTTTTTATGTCCTTTTTAACTCAAATTCATGCAGTTTCGTAGTAATTCTTGTTGAAAAATATAATATAATTATAAAACAATTAAATTGTACCTAAATTATTAAAATATTAAATTTTAATTAATTTTATAACAAAATTCTCATAAATTTAGATTTATTTTCGACATATTTGCACAGAGGGTATAGATTGGCTCGAAAGACATTGCTAGAAGCTCAAACCGTAAAGCGATTTCTGAAGCGTTGAGGTGAATTAATTTTTTAGCCTAAGACAGTAAAAATTATGAATATTAATACATAATATAATTAGTTTTAATTTTAATCAAATTTATTTTGGGTTAAATAATTATTATTGATTATATTATGGAAATGAGGCCCAATTGTGCTAATATGAACGACTAGTCCAAACGACCAATCGGGCTGCCCAAACCCGTCCAAAATGCTGACCCAATCAGATCAAATTACTTCATTTATTGACTTGTAAATCAGCCCTTTAAGTCTCCTTGAAATCACATTCAAACCCATCCACTTCTTATGCTTTTGTAGATTTTCCCCTAGCCAAATATAGCAAGTTTAAATCATTACCAAATGCATGAGTGGTGGCTAGCCATGGGGGACATTTAATGGCTGATTCTTAGCTAAAATTAGCAGCCAATCTCATCAATAAATACCCCCCTTTGCTACTCATTTCATCATTCAACTCAACTCAATTCATTCAAAACACATTCTCTCTACACTCACCTTTCTCCCTTTGTTTTCCATTTTCTTCCTTGTCCCTTCCTTTGTCAATTTCTCCTCATTAGAAAGATTTTTCTTCTGACTTGAAGTAGCAGCACTCAAGTGTTCGTAAAGGCCTTGAATTGACAGAACAAGTGGAGAAGAAGAGAAGCATGCTAGTGATTTCAGAGAGACATTGAATTTGTTTCTAGTTCCCTACTCTTTTATTTTCTTGATTCTGTTATGATGAATATTCATTGTTTTGTTACTCTTGATTTAATTTAAATAGCTTAAGTTTAACTCATGTTAGATTGATTGCGTTTTATTGCTTAATTTATTAAAAATCATGTTTGTGTTGTTATAGGCCTTGTTGATTTGTTTAATTAAATAAAATTGTGTTTATGTTATGCTTGCATTTAAATTGTAAAGTAACAATTGAACTAATTATTTAAGTGGATTGAAATTGTAGTTAATGGACACAATATTTAATTGGTGCATGTTTAATCTTCTAAGGTAGCTAAAGGTTAAATTAGCGATGATATTAAACAATACATTAGCCTTGAATAACCTGCAAGATTTTGTGATTAAATTGTTTCAATAGAGAGATATACTGTTACCTCACTTAATCTTTTACTTGCTTATGAAAATTGAATAAAAATTTGAATTGACATAGAGATATGTAAAATATATTATTTTTATTTCGTAAGTATGTATGTGCATTAACACATTTGCTTATTAAAATTTGTTTAATCGGTTGAATTGATATAGAGATATAGTTAAGAGATAAATGGATTTTGGTAAGTGAGTATGTTCATAAGTTAGAAAATTGTCGAGTTGTCGCGAATTAAGTTCGTAAAAACATGAACATGGTTATGATAATGTAAGTTAAAGAATGCAATTGATCTAGCACATTTATATCATATTCATTAAAACTTATTTTTGAAATCGTGCATTGGAAATTGTTATCTTTATTGTACTTAGTTTAATTTTTAATCTTAATTAAACCCCTTTTCAAATTATCAAAATTTCACCACCAACTTGTTAAATTATTTATTTTATAAATATTTCTTTGCACAGTCATGGGTACGATAACTCGACATTTACATGTCACTTTATTACTTGTTGAGATTATGTACACTTGCACATTTTCATCGTTCCAGTCCTTTGCCTCAATTGATTGAACCTTCGCTAGCTTCTTGAGCTAAATAAGAAACAATCATAATTATCAAACCATTGTAACACCCCTTACCCGTACCCAACGCTGAGACAGGGTTCGAGGCGTTACCGAACTTAAACATAAACATTCATACAAAACCAGGTCATAAGAATGTGTCCAATTCAAAACCATTCATACATGTCGTCCCTATTACGGGCCTACGAGGCCCAAAACATACATTGGGGGTGGTTCGAGACTAAATCGAGAACTTTCAGAACTTTTACAACACTTAGAAAATTTTCTTATTTTGGAGGGTCACACACCCGTGTGGGTAGGCCGTGTGGTCACACACACGCCCGTGTGGCTTGGGACACTCCCGTGTCCTTAGCCCGTGTAACTCACTGTTTATGACATCATCAACATAATAGGGCGCACGCCCTTGTCCCAAGGCCGTGTCTCTGCCCATGTGTTTACTACTAGGCATTCTGTTTTACCTAATTAGGGTGCAGGGGACACACGGCCGGATCACAACCGTGTGAACAACTTTGAGGCTATTTTCCAAGCCAATTGCCACCCTTATTTGCACCAACACATACAAGACTTCAAAGGCACTTAACATGTTATAATTAAGTACTTAATCATCCTCAAACAAGTCAAGATTATGGCAAAATCATTTTATCTTATATGTGCACAAGACACCATACTTTGTCAAGCCCAAATTACCATTCTAATTCAAGCCATGGTTATTATCATACTAAACAAATCCCAATTTAATCATCAAGCATTCTTGGCCACAACATAACTCATCACATCTACATAACCACTAACCACATCACAATTGTATAGGCACATGCATGCGTGAATAAATAGGTTTACAACCTAATAATCAATATAAGTCATATCTCATGGCCATATTCAAAATGAATTATAATATTATCATAAGCCAACACTTTTGGCTAACCAATATAACACATAACAAAATGACCGAGTCCCTATACATGCCATACTCAAAATACTTAAACTCACTATACCCAAAAGATTAGTTTGATAGTGTGAATCGAGCTCCGACATCCTTCGATCCTTGAGCTAGCTTGGGGATACTATAAGAAAAATGGAAAGGAAGGGGAGTAAGCATAAAGCTTAGTAAGTTAGCATGTAAATAATTAACAACATTAGTCATGCATTATTATACACATAACATAATATAATTTATCACAATATCATCAAGTGTCATAGATACATCTTAAATCATGTCATTTACATAGCGTACAATAAAACTCATGATCATGATTGATTCATTCACTTCTTATCGAGGTCTCATCAATTCATAATCTCAAAATTTATGAGCTTTGTGTACATACCTGTACCCTTTCGACATAATCATACCTTGTCATTTCTTTGACATAATCTTTAAATTACCCATTGAACCACTTGGAATACTAAAGGATACCTGGGAAATCTCATACACATAGTAAGATGCCAATGCCATATCCCAGATATGGTCTTACATGGGATCACATATCGATGCCAATAGCCCAGCTATGGTCTTACATGATATCTCATATCGATGCCATGTCCCAGACATGGTCTTACACGAAATCACATATTGATGCCAATGCCATATCCCAGATATGGTCTTACATGGGATCACATATTGAGGCCATATCCCAGATATGGTCTTAACAAAACCACACATAACCCTAATGTCATGACATTTGTATCCTATCTATTCCTTAGGTTCAATCGGGATTTCGTAGTACCAAATCTTTGTCGGATCGTCATCGAGTCATCAATAACCAAATCCATATAGACAAATATACATTTCATGTAATATCAAAGCATTAGATACATAATAACATAATGTTGAATTATTTACACACGAACTTGCCTCGGTACCAAAATATGGCTAACTATTCGATTTAGTCCACAACTTTGTTCTTTCCTCGGTTTAGGTTTAGACTCTGTTTTTCTTGATCTATAATAGCAAATTTCACTTATTTAATTATCACATTGTTCAAAACAGCCCATAAATCATACTTTGGTAAAATTACAATTTTGCCTCTAAGCTTTCACATATTTACAAATTAGTCCCTAGGCTCGTAAAATGAAATGTACTCATTTTCTTTGTTACCCAAGCCTAGTCGAACCTATATCATGCTTATACTAGCCCACATTTTTCATCAAATCACATTTCTAATACTCATTTTTACAACTTTTATAAATAAGTCCTTTTAGGTGTTTTCATGAAAAACCACTTAGTAAAAGATGTTTATCACACACCAAACTTTCATATTTATCCATTAAATATCAAAATGCATGCATGTCACACATGGGTAAGTTTTTGAACATGAACCCTAGCTCAAAATAATGGTAGAAAAAGCTAGATTGGTTGATGACAACTTCAAAAAATGCAAAGAACATTAAAAACGGGGCTAGGATGCACTTACTATTGAGCTTGAAAGTTGGAGAAATCCTAGCTATGGTGAGCATGAAAATTTCGGCACACATGAAGAAGATGGACATCAATTTTGACTTATTTTTCCCTTTTTATTCTTTTATTAACCAAATGACCAAAATGCCCTTTTTACTAAACTTTCAAATTTTATCCATGCATGCCCATTTTTGTCCATAAAATTAAAAATTGGGCAAATTACTATTTAAGGACCTCTAATTAATAATCCCTGGCAAATTCATGCTTAAAGCTTCTAGAACTCACATTTTGCAACTTTTGCAATTTAGTCCCAAATATTGGATACTTTATCAACAAAATCTCTTCATGAAACTTCCACACAATCATGCAAACATGTCATGGACCTCAAAACAATCATAAAACAAATATTTCTACTTTGGATTTGTGGTCTCGAAACCACTATTCCGACTAAGCCCAAAATTAGGATGTTACAACCATACTAAGAAATAATCATGTATGTGCTAATGCAAAGACGTAAATTCTCTCGACATCAACTTAAGGTTTTCCAGAAATTAACAGTCAATTGGCACTTATCAATGGTGTCTTAAAAATTTCTTAGAAACCTTCCTCGTCTCCTCTAGCGAAGATAAAAGAAATTTCTTAAATATGTTGGGAAAAATGCAAAGGGAAAGTAAAGGTGAAGCATGCTGGCTGTAGGTACCCTTATATAGCATAGACAACGGAAAATAAGCTTAGTGGGAAGGTTAGAAACCCAAAATCGCCCTTGACTTCTGAGACTAAGTTTGCCTAATAAGATTTGAAACTTAATCTTTTACCAAACGCAACTACTACCACTAATTAGAGTTGTAAAACATTACTTGTACGCTTAAGCAATTAACTAAACAAGTCATTCAACCACCTAAATGTATCATGTTGTCATTTACAGTACTCTAGTTCAATTCTAACTAGGTGTCCACTAAACTTAACGATACTCACAAAACTACTGTTTCTACGTAAAATAATTTTATCGCTTCGCGAACTGACAAGTTTTTGTAGAACATCTAGAGATGGCGGATCATTTCACAAAAGAGTCTGGCAAACCTAGAGTTCGCCAAACCTAAAATTTCGGCCCATGGTGAATTCCAGTAACACGTTCCTCACAAAAAGGATATTCACTACACGCCACAAAAACACTTAATGGGATATTTCACCTTTTTTGTACTCAGGCTTACTAAAAAATACACCAACAACATATAGGTATGATCTAAGTCGGGCGGGCTGTTACAAGGGAGGTTCACTAGATTTCCTACATGGCATGATCTAATAAGGTCCGCCAGATTTTCTACATGGCATAACACAAGAAGGTCCACCAGATTACCGACATAGCATGATCTAGGGAGGTCCGCTGGATTGCCTATATGGCATAATCCACTGGAGATCTGAAAATAGTTCTCAGGTATGACCCTGTTTCTATATAAGAAAGCATTTTCTTCATTAATTCATAATAGGTGAGTTGTTTATTCAAGCATGTATTTTTCTAAGACTCTATACGAAATGTACATGTGTCCACAATATGGCTAATCTGTTATGACCCCACCTCTAGATAGGAGTCTTCTTTTATGAATCCATCTATATGTTTCACAATTATGGATCCGCATACTTGAGACTAAAATATAGGCTATAAGGATCATTCTACAAAATTGAGTCCGTTAGAATAAGTTACTAATAGCAATCTACAGCTGTAACTATTCTCCAAGGCTCACCTCACTTGGCTATCAATATCTATTAGTGCAAGTCACGTAACATGAGAATTATCTATAGGTCTTCTTCCACATGTCTGTAAGTAAGAATCAATAAGGATTATCTCTCAAGGAAGTAATTGCATAGAAGTCCGTAAGGACAACTATTGAAGAAAGAATCTACGGGTATAATCCACTAAAATATCAAACATCTATAAATCTATATTTTTTATTATACATCTATGAAATCTCATAAGTGGAATACTTATATGTGCAAGACAATGTATAGTTCAAATGTTAAATCTCCTGATTTTAAATCATCTATAATAGATCCATTACGGTCAAACAAGTTGAATTGTTCTCCAAGATGTACAAATAAAATACGATGGTTTCATTAAAGATAATGTATCAAGTACAAGTTGAGCCAATTTTTGTGATGTCAAGACTACGCAAATAAGATTGGCAAACTGTCCTAGTACAGACAAAGTCAAACATGAATTTTGAATCATGAAGTACATGCTTGCTAACGTTGTGCTGATACAAGTTATGGACAACTCACTAATTTCATTTGAACTTACCTATATGTTATTATCTATTTCAGGTAAAAAGGAGAAATTCGAGGATTCAATGAGGGATCAAGTCAGAATCTGTCGTGCTCAAGTAGACTTACTTCTTACCCGTAATATGCATACAGTGGAGTGACCTAGAGGTAGAGCCTCAGGGTCATAGTCGAATTTGTAATTAAGTATGGTCAGGATTTTATTTTCAAGACTAAGTAAATTTTTCAATATGGTAAAGTTACCTTTGTAAAATTTTTGTATCTTAGATTAAAGGTATATAATTTTAATGAATTCTTGAATTGGTGAAGTCAATTAGCTAACCGTATTAAATAATGTTTATATTACATGAATATGAATTGGGGAATGTATTTATGGATGTGTTAGTTAAATTCAGACATGGAGTAGCACCCTGTAGTCGTGATTCGGTAATGGGTCAGGTATGGGGTGTTATAAGGATAGAGGGGTTTGGGCCTCTCCAATATTGGGTCCAATTATATGTTCTTCTTGGACTTTTAACCCAACACTTTATAATTTAATCCAACCTAGTACATGGTTTCCTATTTCCCAAAATAAATACTATTCATTAAATTAATTTAAATTAATTAATTTTCCAATTAAATAATTTTCTCAACACAATTCTAATTATGTTAAAGTCATGACAACTTTACAGTAAAAGAATCTATGGGAAAATATATTTAATTTTCATATTCAATGGATTTACAATGACCAATTAATTTAAATTCATTTTCGAACTTCAATTATTTAAAAATAATAATTCAAGAAACTTGAATTAATTCGCAAGTCATTTTCATACTTATTGAGAAACCACATTCATTTACGAATGTAGCCTATTTGGCTAACTTTATCATTTCTATCCATTTATGTTCATTTGGTCGTAAATGCAATTCATTTCTGGTTTCAACAAGCTAGTAGAGGGATTGAACGAACATATATAATTAGGGCTCTAATGATTTATAATTAAGTTCTAACTTTTTGCCTATTAATTATAAACTTATTTAGAAATGAAGTCATCCCGCCTATTAATTATAAACTTATTTAGTAACGAAGTCATTCCACTATAGTATCGTGACTGAGCTCTCCCTATTACATGTCATTATGAAAGCTACCCAGTTATTGCTCGTCCAATGACCTTGTTATGAGTGTGTTACTCTAATAGGATATCTTTAATATCTTTGGGATCAATTTGTTCTCCCGATATGATTTTATTTTATCTTATGGTAACCATTACATATTCCTTTATGAAAAGCCAATTACTATCAAATATTAATTAAGTCATTTATGACAAGGACAAATGACCCGTGGCCACGTTTAATTGTCATCTACCATGTAATGCTACTGAGGGATTATCATTTACCCATTTCTTGGGCTATGAATTCCACTATTTTGAATGATGCTACATACTGCAGAAGTCGTATACTTAACGCACCAACTTTTGGTTCCTTATCTATTTGAACTTAGGCTTTTACTTGCATCAAATTATACGAGTCACACATACATAGTTTATCATCCACTCATGATTAAGGCATGTCACACTATGAATATCACTAGTGAATAAATCCATAAACTAATCTAGGATTAATTCAACTTCGGTCTTGTCTGATGTATTGTGAGTCCAATCAGTCACATATATGTCTCTATCTTTTGGGAGTCATCCGTTCTAATGCTCAAGACAAAGCATCTCCCCAATTGGACTTGATAGGCAACATAGTATTCTTTCTATCAGTTTGCTCATTTTCGATTAGACTAAGGGGATTTTTAGGTTCATCGATTAATATAAGTTGTCTTTCCGTGTTATGATCCAACCACATAATACCACTGAATATTAGTGATAACCAATGACCAATATTTGCTTCCATTTTGCTTTGCATGCAAAAACATCAAGGATGATATATAAAGGGTATTAATGTAATTAATAAATACTATTATTAAACTAATTTGTTTGAAAAATACCAGTGTACATAGATGAAAATACTTCACTTAGGGCACCATATCCAACATAAACATCGTAGGAACTCTCCATAAGAGTTGAACATGAATTCCATAATATGATTGGCTAACAAATCCTTTATGTAACACCCCTAACTCGTATTCGTCGCCGAAATAGGGTTACGAAGTATTACCGGAGTTTGCAGAACATTTACAGGTAATTTATACTAATTACTAAACATTTTCCGATTTCAACCATAATGTCCCTTAAATGGATCCTCGAGGCCCAAAACAAACAGTAGAAATAAATCGGGACTAAATCGAAATCTCATAAATTTTTTCTTGAATTTTCAATTTTTTTTCTTATGAACAGTGTACACATGCCCATGTGGTCGGACCGTGTAACTACAAATGCCTGTGTCCCTAACCTGTGTAACTCTCTAACTTACAAGGCATGAAGAAATTGAAGTCACACGCCCGTGTGCTAGGCCGTGTGGCGAATTTTATTTTTGAAATTTAGGTGCAGTTTTCACACGCTCGTGTAACACGCCCGTGTCTAAAGCCGTGTCAACGACACGGCTAAGACACACACACTTGTCTCTGCCCGTGTGCCCAATTTTGAGCATTCTGTTTCTCATTTTTAAGATGCAGGGGACACACAGCCGGACCACATGCCCATGGACGAGCCGTGTGTCACACACAGTCAAGAAACATGCCCATGTGTCTACCCGTGTGGAAAAAAATA
This sequence comes from Gossypium anomalum, assembly GCA_025698475.1. Classification (NCBI taxonomy): domain Eukaryota; kingdom Viridiplantae; phylum Streptophyta; class Magnoliopsida; order Malvales; family Malvaceae; genus Gossypium; species Gossypium anomalum. Next base: position 60,505,175 of record CM046961.1, read on the forward strand.
AAGTCATTTCCTAGCCTCATTTGTCACCCAAAACTTATCATTTTCCTGCACCAAAACTCACAAGCATATATCCACCAATCCAACATCATATTCACATAAATTTTGTCATCAATCATGTAGTATTGTCTCATGCATCAATGGATATAAACTTACTCTTATCATAAACTTAAATGCTAACATAATTCCAATAAACTAACACATAACAAGCACTTATGTGATTACTAAAACATCACTTCAAAAATAACCAAACTTAGACCATCACTAGCCACTCCAATGGCTAGATTACAAAACAACAATTACATGCCATCATTGGCCAAATAAGCTTATACATGCCATTATACTAAATGAGATTTCTAATTATACCAAAATAAAACAGTGGATAGTGTGATGATTGCTCCGACCGACTTCCAACCTTCGCGAGCTTTTGAGCACTATAAAATAGGAAAAATTAAACGGAGTAAGCGTTTTATGCTTAGTAAGTTCGTATAACGGAAAATAAACTTATCAATCATATTTATCACTACAAGCATACATAGTCATACTTTCCATAAAATTTGGGTGAGTTTACCTAAACGCAAACACTTAATCAAACAAGTTAATCACATAACCTCATATAAATATCAAGTAAACATAGATGAGCTCATCACATTACCAACTTCCATTAATTTCACCTTTCCACACTTTAAGAGTCCTTTCCGTCGAACTATTGAAATTTAGATGAATGTTCGAGTAGTATACTCATGTGCAAAAGTACCCGTTAGGGTACATAATAAAAAGGCACACTCTTGAGCCACACATTTTACAACAGGATTACCAGTCCAGGCTAAATCCTATCCATGCATATGCTCTAGAGAGCTTAATTTGGATTACCCATCTGGGCTAAATCCATTGTATAACTAAAGCTCAAAAGGGCTTACATTATAATTACCCGTCTGGGCTAAATTCTTTCTACAACATAGATAGTATTATTCTTATTTAAGAAATCATCTTAATCCATCGAAATTCAACATTCAACCAGAATATGACAGTTTGTACATATTTCACAACTTATGACTATTTCATAATGTATATCATCTCATACATATCAACACAATTATACAATTCAATTCAAGCATATTATCATACATATTTAAGTTACACGAACTTGTCTTGAAATTGGTTCGTATTTGAATTTCAACTAATCCGAAACCTTTTGCTTTCCTTGACCTAGTTCCGTAATTGGTCTTTTTGGATCTATATGGGTAAATTTAACTATTAATCTATCACATTTCATATACATTTGCATCCTATTACATCCTAAGCAAAATTATCATTTTGCCCTTATCTTTTTTAAAAATTTTAATTTCGTCCCTAGGCTCGGAAAATGAAATTCATGAAATTTAACCCTCTTTCCGAGCCTAACAGAAATTTATATACTACATTTAAAGCACATACATTTCACAATTTTTTGAATTTTCCAAGGGTTTTACCACTTTTTCATTTTAGTCCCTAAATTAATTTTTCATCAAAAATTACTTTGTAAAAGTTGTTTATCTATGAATAACTTTTCATTTTCTATCATAAATTTCTAATTTTCAGCATATTCATCCATGACCCACATTCCATACCTTGATAACTTTTCAAATAAACCCCCTAAATAGAAAGATTAAACTATCCCGATTCCAAAAATATAGAAATTAATAAAAACGGGACTTGATTTCATACCTTTTTAAGCTTGAAAAGTTTTCTTCCTCTCTCCTAGGGTTTCCATAGAAAAATTGGGGAAGATCATATGAAAATAGATGATTTTTTTTCTTTTTTTATCATCTATTAATTTTATTGATTTCTAATTTAGTCCCTACCCTTTTCTAATTTTTTCATGGATGAGTCATTAAAATATCTACTAACTACTCTTAATGGTCTAATTGCCATATAAGGACCTTAAGTTTTGAATTCCATAGCTATTTGATACCTATAGCTAATAGAACCCAACTTTTACATTTTATGCAATTTATTCCTTTCCCTAATTAAACACACAATCGGTAAAATTTTCGTATCAAAATTTTCATGTGACCTTCCTATCATGATGCCAACCATAAAATAAAAATAAAATAAATTTTTATTTTTGGCTAGGATTTGTGGTCCCGAAACCACTGTTCCAACCTCACTGAAAATAGGCTGTTACACTTTAAATATAAGTTGAGGCATATAATTCAATTAATTTGAATAAATCATATGGTAACACTAAATGAGGCTTGAGCGAACTTTGTATGATATGCTTATGAAGGGCTTAACATTATTAAGGAATAAGACAAGTAGGTTTATCCATGGTTACTTATTCTCACACATTAGTTGTTTAAAATGTATAGGTTTTGAGTTTGTTGAGAAGTCATAAGGTTAGCTTGGGAGGATCATATCACCATTCGAGTTTTGAGGTTTTACTTCAATTGTTTTTAGTGTCATTTGTACTTGATTATTGCGTTGTACTTAAAGGCTTGATTAGAAGTGTATTTTGTAATGTTGAATGGAAAGTTTAAATCCATTTGATTTTTCTTAACAAATGATTGCATGCACCCTTTCATCTTTGAATGAGTTTTTCTATGTATTTAAGGCTAAATGAGTTTAAGTTTTGTTCTATAATGCTTTTAGTATGTTGAAACGATATGGCGGTGTTTGGGTATGATTTTAAGTGTTTTTAGATTGATTTTTGCCTAAGGGAACCCAGGTTCCAGTACCTAACTTATAGGTATTGGAACATGGCTTGAAAATAGCCAAAATGCTATAGTAATAGGCCTAGGTGCTGAAACTTGAGTATAGGTAGCGATACCTAGCCCCTAGACAATCTCCCTTACACTATTTTGGTCATTTTGAGCTTTCCGAAGCTCGTACTTGATTTCGGATACCTCTAATAATCCACAAAAAGTTTTTATATGTTTTTAAGATGATTTTAAAGCCCTCAAAATGATTTTATCCTATTTTGACAATTTTATTAAATTTTTTTAAAATTTGAAGTTATTAGAAAATATCTGCCTTTCTAAACTAGACGACCTCGATTTAAGCCGATAAACTTTGAACGCTTGGTTTATGCTTTAGATTTTTCCAGCATGTATTTAATGACCCAAATTGATTTTTAGGTATATTTGAATATTTCTAAAATTTTCCAATTTGGTTTAAAGAACACTAATATGTTGTGAAACAAATGTTTTTATAAAAGAAAATTTTTGGTTTAAGTTTGAAACTGTTCCAATAACACCTTCCACTCGCACCGTACGTCGAGACATCTGAAAAGTGTTACAAACAATCTAATTAGTATTATTAAACAATAATATTTTTAATTTGTATCAATCTTATATTTATTTATCTTAATGTTTATATAAAGACCGATATTGTTTAATGTCTCATTTTTCGTTTGTTCTAAGTTTTTATTTGTTTATTGGATTAAAACATTGGCATAAATGATAATAGTTTTAGAATAAAACTTTTTTTTTATTTTCTAATTGAACTTGCTCATTTTTAGGTAACTAAAAAAACCGATGGAGAAGAAAATAAAATTGAAGTAGAAGATTAAATTAGAATGAAGATGTTTGAATTTTGAAGAAAATATTGAAAGAATTGTTAATGTGGATGACATTGGTGTTATATGAAGTTTCATTAGGTGTTAAAAACAAGAAAATTGGTTTTATTTGAAGTTTTATTTAAAATATTGAAAATTATAGTATATGGTTTTTTTCAGTGAAAAGATAGTCTAAAGAAAAATCAAAAGATTACAATGTAGGTGTAACACCCCAAACCCGGCTTAGACGTTATGGCCGAATCTGGCAGCGTCACATGAGAGTGCTTTTAGAAAACCTTAGCAAGTTAAAAATCGTACAGTTCATTGTCTTTACTTAAGTCGTGAAATCACTAATCCAATTATTAGGTGAACACATTGCATTATCGCAGAAGTTAAAACATCATTAAATCATAAATCAATAACTTAATAATTTGAAATCCCAAAATATCTTAGAAATTGTTCAAGTCTGAAAACATTTCAATCCCAAAAATAAATATTTAAAATAAATCAAACAAAATAGAATGTTACTCAAAAATCCAAAAATGTCCAACAGTGGTCACTATCGAGCCCACCGTCGTATTGATCCATCTACTGCTGAGGATTACCTGACAGACAAATAAACAAAGGGGTGAGTTTTCGCAAACTCAGTGTGTACATCCCCACAAACAACATGTATACAAACAGATAACACAATACAGATATTCAGCCTTAACCATACAAATATCGCATGCATAACAGATCAAATATCAAAAATAAAAAATCATGCCTACCAACCCTGCACACCATCTCCGTCCACCCCAACACACCATGTGGGGATAAAATCAACCCACCTAGCCCTACACACCAAGTATGGGGATACAATCACCCATCTAGCCCTACATACCATATTGTATCATAAAACAGTATATAAAATATATACACAGCTTAGCTGCCAGATAACAGGCTAATCGCCTCTCAGACTTCCTTCTCTTCATAGCAATCCCAACCCAGTGCAATGCGTCATAAATATCATGGCATGCTTATATACAGATAACGGATCATATCAATACCATGGCATAACAGATATACAGAATCAGACAGATACACTTGCTTATATTATCATGCTTTAGCATATAATTCATCAATCACTCAGAATATGGGGTCTAAGTAACGCTTACCGCCCCTACAATTAGGTCACAGTCGACTTAGGTGACCCGTGCAACCTTATAGAATATTTCAGACAAATTGGACTCACACGCCCGTGTGCCCTGCCCGTGTGGGTCCACACGCCCGTGTGGCCCACACAACCCAAATTAGCCTTGCCCGTGTGGATCACATGGCCTGGCCCAAATATCACACGCCCGTGTGGTTCACCCGTGTGACCCACACGCTCGTGCGGCCTACACGACCCAAATGGTTGAGCCCGTGCCTCGCACACGGCCTTGCTAGCCTCACACGCCCGTGCCCGTCATTCTCGTGTGGCGCGCACACGGCCTGGCTCTTCTGTCACATGCCTGTGCCTCGCGATGCAGACTACCACACGGGCAGACCACACGCCCGTGTGGCATCAATAGCCAGCTTTTCGACTTTCGTCGAAGCTCGTTTTCTACTTAATCAGAGTACACATCTGGTTTGTTTTCTCTGCTAATCCAACCAGGAGCTCTCCAAAGCCTAAGATTGAAAAAATCGAGCCCAAATCAGTCACTTAAATCGACTTACATAAGAATGGACAAATCCTAAAACGCGAGATCTACTTACCTTCAGCGAAGAACAATGATTCCTCGCTGCTAATAACTCGATTAGCGATCCAGAGAACCTTGAATATCTCCTAAACAGTAAAGAAATCGCTCTTAATAACCTCCAATAAAAATCACTTAACTTTATTAACAACCAACTTACCAAACCGACGAAATCACTATCAACACGCCACAACTACTCGAAGGAGAAAAAAAATGAAAAGAAGGAAAAAGAAAGAAAATAATTTCGGTAGCAAAGTTTTTGGGGAAAAACAAAAGAAAAGACGGCAGAGAACAAAAAGAATGCCTTTTTCCAAAAAGAAGGGAATAAACCCTAATTTCCCTTACAACCCCAACTCAGATTTCTGATAAGCCCAACTCTTAACTGAAACTTGCAACAAAAATAATCCAATTGCCACTGCAGGGAATCGAACCCCTGACCATAAGCGTATTCCCTTGCCACTTAACCAAAAGACCAGCAGGCTCATTCTATTAAGTTTTTACCCATAATTCCATATAACCCTACTGACCTCAAGTCAGGCTTTATTCAAACAAAACCTAAAATTTAGCCCAAGTTAACGCTTAAACTTGGAACCTCCCAAACACACCCCAGAACATATAATCACTTAGCCCAACATATAATTAAGCCAAAATAACGCAAATCACAAATTCAGACACTTACAAGCCCAATACTCACAAAAGCCGAAAATCAAAAATTTGGGGCGTTACAGTAGGACTAGGGAATAAAGAACCCCTAGAAATATCCTCTTCTAAAGTTCCTTGAATCTCTAAAGGTGGGGCTTTAAATAAGCACAGTTCTTCCTCGTTTGCAAAGACTATTTTAATTAGAGAGTCTGCTGCATGATTTTCCTCTTTAAGAATGTGTTGTATGAACCATCTTTCTTCTTGGAATAAAATATGTTGAATTCTTCTAACGAGGGAGATACTTGAGGCGTTTGAATTAAGATCAAAAATGACTTTGACTGCCTTTAGATTATTTGACAGAATAAGTACTCTATTATGCCCTTACTTTTGAAGTAACAGCAACCCGTCCAAAATACCCCATAACTCACCAACGAATACTGAAGGCTTCCCCAGAAACTGATTATAGCCTAAAATCCACTTCCCTGCTTCGTCCCTAATCATGCCACCTGTAGTAGATAAACTAGTATTCATTTGAACAGCACCATCAGTATTAAGGTAAACACACGTACCTAGGTAAGAGAATGCATAGAGGGGTCTAGTATTCGCCATCGACGTGATTGTATGAACTAAGAAGAACTGGTTGGCCCAACTGAAAGACACTTTGATGATTTCATTTGAATCCATAGAAATTCCTTGGAAAATAGAGAGATTTATGTTTTTCCAAAGATTCCATGCTAGTAAATCTGAAGAAGTAGGCCCAACTAGTATCCCTCGAACTTTGACATGAATGTTCCTCTAAATTCGAGATTACCCATTCAATTAAGTTGCTTGAAAAGAAAGTATGTTGCTTTCCTTGAGGAATAACTTATAGCAAAATATCTTTTGCAATTGGATAATCTCTAAGCACATGTAGAGAATCCTCAAGACGATGCCTACAAATGGAACATGATTCATCCTAGCTAATTTTCCTTTGAACTCTCTCGACATTAGTAAGGAGTTGCTACTTGAGGACTATCCAAAAGAAGTGTCTTACTCTCCAAGGATAAGGAAATTTCCACACAATATTCAAAGCTGAATTTTTAGAATTTCACGATTCTTTCTTCATCATCCAATAAGCACTTTTGTCAAAGAATTTACCAGTTTTAGAACAAGACCATGAGATTGAATCCGGGCCTAGAAAGATTGAAGGAGGTAGGATGCTAACAATGTGATGAATGATATCCACTATCAGCCAGACATGAAAAAGATCAAGATTCCAATCACCATTCTCTGTAACCATCTCACTTAATTTGCCGTCTAAGTTAATATTCGCTTCAGTAAGGACAAGTTTAGATAGAGGTCCCTCATTAGGAACCCATGCATCTACCCAACATCAAACATTATTTCCATTTCCTACTAACCACATCAAATTATCATGAAGTAGAAGTCATACCTTGGAACTAGATTTCCACAAAAAATAACTTCTACTCTGCAAAATGCATTCCAGTACTCTATCCTTAACACCATACTTTCCTCGAAGAACCTGAACCCATAAGGCCTTAGTTTTGGTGACAAGATTGAAGCCAAGTTTCATCATTCAAGCTGAATTCTGATCACTGAGATGTTGAAAGCCAAACCCTCCAAATGATCTAGGTTGACAAATAGCATCTTAACTCACTAACGCTGTTTTCCTATTGCCACCAGAAGAACCCCAAATAAAGTGTCTCACCAAATCTTTAATTTCATCACAAACACCTTTTGGAACCATTAAAGACTCTACAAGGTAGCTAAAAAAGGATAAAAGGACCAGTTGTGCAGGAGTAACCCCTTTCGTGAAAGAGAGTTTCTTAGCCTCCGAACTGGAGAGCTTTTTCCAAATCTTATCTATCACAAAACTTAGTGTACCTTTGGTAATTTTATGGTGAAGAAGAGGGACTCCCAGAGAATTTCTAAAGTCATGGACAGGTTAGAAACTGAACAGGTCTATAATCTTCCCCACTAAATCCTCCTTGACCCCTGCAAATAAAAAAACATTAGTCTTATGAGAGTTTACTTTGTGCCCTGAATACCCACAAAAACTTCCAATGAAGTCCTTAAGAAGTTTGCTATGCTTCAAGTCTGCTCTACTAAATATCACAAGGTCATTTGCAAAGAATAAATAGATAGAGCAGGCCCCTTACGAGATATGCAAATTGGATTGCACTCCCTAGAAGAGATGGTCGAATACAATACAAACAAATAGGGGAAGAGAGGGCGACATTATGACTTATATTAGGAAATTAGGAACAGATGTAGCTCTAAGAGAAGCTTTCACAAAATCCCACTGAACTCTATCGTAAGCTTTTTCCAAATCAATTTTAACTCCCATCCATTCCATAGTACCCTTACTTCTCATAGTATGCAGAAGTTACTGCGCTATAATCATATTATCAACAATGTTTCTTCCTGTAATAAATCTCGCTTGCTCTTGGTCAATGATCTTAGGAAAGAGAATCTTAAACCGGTTCACTATCACCTTCATAACAAGTTTATATAAAACAAAACAGAGGTTGATAGGTTGAAATTGAGAGAAGCTTTCAGAGTTCTAGACTTTTGGAATTAAAATGATCAGGGTATTGTTTAGATTTGAATTAATAACATTATTCCCAAAGCTCCTCTTAACCCAATTACATATTGATCCTCCCATAACATCCCATTGTTTCTGAGAGAACAAAGCGGGAAAGCCATAGTTCTTGGTGCCTTTCACGATGCCATGTCAAAAAGTGATCTTTTAATCTCCTAATCTAATACAGGTATTCTAAGGAAGTCAATATCGATATTCCCAAGTTGTGGATAGCCAATGGTAGGTAAATTCCCCGTAAGACTAGGAACCTCAGCATACAACTTTTGGAAGAATGTAATAGCCTCTATTTAAGAGTTTCAGGTTCAAAAATCCATTTGCCATCTAAGTTACGCAAGTTTGTTATACTATTTTATTTTCTCCTTTGAATCGTACACCTATGAAAATACTTAGTATTACTGGCTTCTAACCTCAACCAGTCACATCTCAATTTTTGCTTCCAGAGTAACTCTTCATGATAAAGGACATTTTCTAGTTCCTCTAGAGTTTCCAATTCACGAGTGCCAAGTTATTAGAACCAGAGAAATCCATAACGCACTGAATATCGCTAATTTTTTAATCAACTATTTTTTTCGAGTATTGATATGCCCATAGACACATTTATTCTAGCTCTTGAGTCTTTCAGTGAGCGATTAGGAGAGCCCAAAATGTTATCGTCAAAACTCCAGTTATCTGAAAAAAACTCCAAGAAATTCAGGTGTTCCAACCAACCAGCTAAAAAACGGAAAGGCCTACCTCTAAGAGGGGATATATTCGATTGTAAAGACAGTAAAATGGGCCTATGGTCTGATTTAATTCTTAGAAGATGAGTCACCACACAATTAAGGAACAACTCTACCCAAGCCTCATTACCTAGAGCCCAATCCAAAAGCTTGAATAGAGTACCATGATGCCAAGTGAAAGGGGAACCTCTAAAACCCAGATCATTGACTTTATTAGTGTCAACAGAATTACCAAAAAAAAAGACACATTTGACCTGTCACTTGGCCACCTTTCTTCTCCTCTGCCAATAGAATGGCGTTAAAATCCTCAAAGCCAACCAAGAAGAATGACCTGAAGGGATAGATAACCGTAAATCCTTCCAGAGAAGCCTCCTTTTTTTTTATCTATTTGGGCTACCATAAAAAAAGCAACAAAAATCTGTCGTGATTGAATAATAGACAAAATATGAGTCAAAATAAATTGAGGATGATTTCTGATCACCTCTACATCAATAGACTCCTTCCATCCTGGCCAAATACCACCCAATAAACCAACTGATTCTACTTGATGAGTTCTTTCCAACCTCAATTTTACAATAATAGTATCGGCTTTAAGACCACTAACCCTTGGTTCAAGCAAACTAAAAATATCTAGTTTAAATTCATTACTATATTCTCGAAAAATTCGTAGAAATTTCGGATTCGCATAGCCCTACACATTTCATGAAAAAATGAATAAATTCATAATAAAAATTGAAAAACTAGATAACACATTTATTGTCCAGCATTGATAGTACTATTCGAGCCTTCAGTTTCTCCTGTCAGTTTTTCCTTGGCAACTTGACCGTCCAACTCCGAGGAGATAAGATCTGCTGCCATCCGACAAGAGAGACTTGTGAGCTCCCCATAACCTTAAAATGATTACTTGGTCCCTTTAAGAGTTTTATTAATCTTCCAACCACCCTTAGGATCCCTTGCTTTTCCACCATTATCGTGACCCTTAACTGGGTTAAAAGTGTTTTCCAACTTAGCAGCTTTATTAACGCCCTTTGTCCCAGTTAAAGTCGAGCTAGAGGTTGCTTGGAAGGTAATTGTTGAATGATTGTTGGACTTGAGAATGCTTTCATTTATGGTCACTACCACAACTTCCACTTATTTAACTGCAGGATTAAAATTTGTTATCATTAAAACCTACAGGAACTGTAAGCACTGTATTGCCCAAATCTCTAACTTCTCAATCAAGAATTCTAGCAGAATTGTCAACAGCAGTATCAGTTTTCCTAGCATTGGGTAGGACCGCCCCACCTATCAAATGGTACTTCAAAGGTGCGTTTAGCCCAGGCGCATTGCTGGACCTAGAACTCTGCTCAATCGATAGCCCACATGTTTTGCTTGGGCCTTTGACACGAGCATTAGACCTGGAAATATTCAAAATAGAATTAGATTTTTTGTTAATTAAAGAACCCACTAACCTTTCCCAAGATCAAACTTCAAATCTCTTTCACCTTGATAATATCTTCCCAAAATCTATATTTACAATTTCTTTCCCATTTTTTCCATGGTCGAATATCTCTCCCTTTTCTCGAAACCACTCCTTAAAGAATCAGAATTAAAAGATAAGGCATGAAATCTTGACCCCGAAAATTTTTCCCCTTCTCCAGTCTTTCCAAGTTTGTTCTATTCACGTGAGTTACACTTGGATCTCCTTTCCACCAGCATCCAAGGACTGAAATCATCACTTCTAGTCGTCAAGTCTGCATCTGGTTGTGGGTTTCCGATTGTCAGAGTATATTCTTCTGATTTGTTCCCTGTTGCTTGTATATATGGAAAACCATCCTTGGAGTGGCCATACCGTCCACACGAGAAGAAGACAATCGATAAGCTTTTGTACTCGATTGGTTGAAGATTTCCATTGATGAGGACTTCTGAGATAAGAGGTTTCTCTAGATTGATAAAAACAACCATTCGCACGTATTGACCCATTATTTGGTTTTCTGTCTTAAAATCCAATTTGGTAACCTTCCTTACCATTCCCCTAAGTTCCTTATTACCTCTTTTTTGTAGAGATGGCTAGGAAATCCTAGGAGTCTAATCCAAGCCAGGACATTACTAGGATAGAGACTCATTAAATTGAAATTAATAGTCCAAGGTTGAACCGTCAAGTATTGCCCGAAGATAATCCATGGACCCTGTGATAAAACCTTCTCATAGTCTTCAAAATGTTGGAATTTTGCTAAAAAAATAACCATTTTTCTATTTTCATCATTTGAAATGGTTGAAATGGTCCCTAAAGTCCATAAACTTTATTTTGTAGTGTTGTGAAATCAATATTCCTTCCCAACAGTTTGAAGATCATAGAAGTAGACATGTCTTTAACTAATAATTTTTGAACTCTATCTGAGAACACAATGGCGGGGATGTCATTGAGTATCAACTTTTTAATGTCACCTTCCAGTAGTGAAATAGTCTTATTAGTAGTGTTTAAATCTCTCTCCTAATAAGAAACGGTAAAACCTTTCCCCTGATGTGGGCTAAAATCTAAAATAGAGAAAATAGTCGAAAAGAGAAAAGAAAAGATAGAAGAGAATGATAAATTTTCTTCATGTAGCACCCCCTACCCGTATCCATTGCCAGAATAGGGTACGAGGCATTACCGGAGTTTACTGAACATTTTCAGATAATTCTGAGTCATTTATTATTCAGATTTTGAAAATAATCATAATGTCTCTCTATTGGGCCCTCGAAGCCCCAACATACACTAGAAACCAAATGGAATTAAATCGAGATTATAAAAAAAATTTGTAAAATCTTAAATTTTATTTTCATCTAAGTACTTACCATTTCAAAGTTTCTTGTAATTAAACATATTACCATTCAATCAATAGCTTGTCCTTTGTCTAAGTGTCAAGCCACATCATTGTTAGTATACTTGCATTTATTTCATATAAATTCAACATTGATATACTTATTTTCTTGACATGTCACACTTGAGTTTAATAATTGTCTTTACTTACATAATTTCCTTGTATCAACATATCAAAGATAATCATATATATACATGTCATGAAACATATCATTCTTTTTACCGCTTCTTCATAAGCATATATCATTCATTTCATTATATCAATATTTCATACTCCATCATTTCCATATATTTTATGTATATTTATTCCGGTAATAGCTTATATCAAACTTAACATAAATTATATTCCATGTACTTATACTTATTTCGTTTATCTATCTTCATAATTATTTCATATAACCATTCATCATCTGATACATATTACCTGAATATCAATTGTTCAACAGATGTCATAGTGTCTCCCATCCACGGTCTTATTTATCTTTGACATGATGCCATAGTGTCTTTCAACTATGGTCTTACTCATTTTCTGTCATGTTGCCATGGTATCTTTCAATCATGGTCTTAAACATTTAATATCAGGTTGCCATGGTGTCTTTCAACCATGGTCTTACACATTTCATATCAGGTTGCCATGGTATCTTTCAACCATGGTCTTACACATTTCATATCATGTTGTCATGGTGTCTTTCAACCATGGTCTTACACATTTCATATCAGGTTGCCATGGTGTCTTTCAACCATGGTCTTACACATTTCATATCAGAGAGCACACTCCCGCGAACCTCATCCTTACAGTGGGATTACCACCCAGGCTAAATCACGTAATATAAACTCATAGAGTATTGTCGGGATTACCACCCAAAGCTAAATCCTCGCAACGACAATTACTCTAATGAGCTTGATCCAATTACTAGTCCGAGATAAATTCGCACTTAATTCGGATTACCCGTCCGGGCTAAATCCATATTCCACATATTCTTCGGGAGGGCTATGTCAGGTTAGGATCACCCGTCCGGGCTAGATCCTTTTTACCGTCAATTCTTTTTCAGAGATCCATCGAATTTTTCCTTCCATTCAACCGGGATTTCTTCCCCTTTTATCAAATATGTTAATGTTTCATCAATTTTCATATAATGAATGTTCAAATCATATTCACATCAATAACATACATTTCAAGTATTTAAGAATATAATTAAAGTTACATGAACTTACCTCATTGATTGTTCGTGTTTATGATTTCATTATTCTAATATCTTTTCTTTTCCATGATCAAGTCTCGTATTTGTGTCGTCCGGATCTTTATAAATAAATTTGATCATCATTTTTATTCATTTTATATTCTAATGCATTTAGTTAATACTCTAGGCAAAATTACCATTTTGCCTCTAAACTTTTAATTAATGACGATTTCATCCTTAGGGTCAAGAAAATAAAATTATTGCAATTTGATCCTTATTTCCAGCTATTATTGTCATACATATCGATAACAATCCATGAATTCTATAAATATCAAAATTTTTCACAATTTCAACACTTTTCAATTTAATCCCTAAAACATGTTTTCCCCAGATCTTGAACTAAATTGATAATTTCAAGTTAAATTTTGTAATTTAAATAATAAAATAATCTATTTCATGCAATTTAGTCATTTCGACATTTTTACAAAATTGCCCATAAAGTTTTACCTTTATTCAATTTAGTCCTTAAGCTTAAAACATGCAAATTAGTCATGCTTGCTGAATATTCATATATATTTTTCTCCTCCTCCTCTCCATTCCACATCCTTAAATTTATATAATATGCTTATAAGTAACATTATCAATAATTTCACTATTTACTTATATGTATATTCAAAGTCATCCATTTGAGTCATAGTTACTAAATTATTTATTTCTTGAGTTACAGAACTCCAAATTAAGATCTCAGTAAATTTTATCTCAAACTAGACTCACATATATTCTTACCATAAAATTTTCAGGATTTTTGGTTTAGCCAATTAGTACAGTTTATTCATTAAAGTCACCCTGCTTTGTTGTCTGATGATTCCGACCCTTCTTCACTAAAAATTAATTATCTCCTTGTACAGAATTCAAATGATGTTATAATTCTATACAAATAAATTTAAGCCCCTAATTATTTTTCTTAATTTTTTTATGATTTTTCAAAGTCTGAACAGGGGAACCCGAATTCATTCTGACCTTGTCTCACAAAATTCATTAAATCTCAAAATTTACAAATCCATTGCTTACACTGTTTCTTCTATGAGAAACTAGACTCAATAATCTTTAATTAAATATTTTTTTAATCTTCTAATTCGATTTCTACAATTTTTGGTGATTTTTCAAAGTTAGACTACTCACTTCATGTCCATAATCAAGTTTTAGTGCAAGATATTAATTACCATGTTATAACACCCTTATTTTCTTTTTCTACACCATTTCTCATCACTTTCTCTTATTTTCTCTTCACTAACATATCAAGAACATAGGACCTTATGTAAGAAAACTCTACTATAACATTATTTCCATGCTTTATCAACAATAACAAACTTAAAAACATATTGAAATCTTGATGTACTTACCTTGTTCTCTTGATACCAATCTTTAACTTGATTTTTCTCTCCTCCAGCTTCTATTTCTTGAATCCAACTTGATATTCTAACTCCCCATGCTCTCCTTAACATTTTTCTCTCTTGGTAGCTATGGAAATTCATTTGATTTTTGGGTGAAAATGGTGAATTTTTGGTAGAAGGACCAAATTGTAAAGAAAAGAAAGTTTTTTTTCTTCCTATTCTCTTCATACGTTGGGTGCATGGGAAAGATGAAGATTCTTCATCTTTCTTTCCTTATATATATACTAAATAAAATAATAATAAAATAATAAAATATCATTTAAAAAAATTAAATTAAAATATTAATAAACTATTATTTATTTATTTAATCTAAAATATCTCCAACATCATCATTGCTTTCTAGATTTCTCTCTCTTCCAATTGACCATTTTGCCCTTTATTATCTTTTAAAATTCCATCCTTGAGTCATCATTTAATTTGGTAAAATTACAATTTAGTCCCTCATAGTTCTTCACTTATTCAATTTGGTCCTAATTCATCCATTTTTCTTAGTTTCTAGATCATTCCACTCTTAAAATATTTACACTATTGGTCCTTCAAATTTTTCATATTTACACTTTAACCCCTCAAATTTTGAGTATTTATTCTTGTGCAACAAAACTTATCTCACTTTTACAATTTAGTCCTTTCTTGAATTAATATATCATAATATACTTCTCAATTTTGACATAACTCAAAATTTCTGTTTTTGTCACTTTATTTCCTTATTTTACTATATCAAGGATAATATCTTACTGTAAAAGTTTTCAGGGTATTACACTTCAAGTATTTGCATAACTGTTTTCCTGCATACAGCTCAAGCTTTAAAAGAACAAATGACAGCAAAAGAATGTGGGTTCATTATGTTACAATAAAAAACACTTCGTTCCACTAATTCTCTACGCATCATTTTGTTTAATTGCAACTAACTGCTTAAATTGACATTTTACCCTCCTTATTTCTACTTAGTATTTTAGCCCAAAACAATACTGCCTCCCAGAAAAAAATCTTTGTCCTCAAGGATGAAAGTTTAGAAAATTGGCCTGGAGTAGGGAAAGGGATTCTCAGGTAGCGTCTTCAGGAAAAGAATCAATCCATTCAACTAGAACCTCTGTAACAGCTTTGTTCCCCCTTTTTGACTATCCTTCTGTCCATAATTCGGACTGGCTCTTTCAGTATTGCACCATGATCATCAACCAAGGGTAGCTGAGCTTGAGTAGGCTTGGAGCCAACATGCTTCTTCAGCTGAGAAACGTGAAAAGTGGGATGGATACGGGAGCCCGGAGGTAACTGTAAGGTGTAACCTACTTCACCTACTTTCTTAATCACTGGAAAAAGGACCATAATACCGAGGAGATAGTTTCTGGTTAAGCACCTTACGAACTGTCTGTTGTCTATATGGCTGCAGCCATAAATATACAAAGTCAACCACTTGGAAACTCCTTTCTAATCGATGTTTGTCAGCAAAATGCTTCATACGAGATTGAGCTCTTTTTAAATAATAGTGCAGTAACTTCCTCGCAGCTTCCTGAGCCTGCAAGTTTCTATCAACCGCTGCGATCGAAGAAGTTCCTGCTAGGTATGGCATATGGGAGGGTGGTGGTTGTCCATATAAAGCCTCATAAGGAGTAAGGTGAATAAAGGAATGATAAGATGAGTTGCACCACCATTCAGCTAGTGGCAACCACTGTAACCAATTTGTAGGTGTTTCACCAGTCATACACCTTAAGTAATTCTCAAGACATCGATTTAAGACTTTCGTTTGCCCATCCGTTTGAGGATAATATGCCGTGGATAATAAAAGCTTAGCGCCAGTCTATCAAAATAACTCCTGCCAAAATCCACTAACAAAAATTCTATCCCTGTCCGAAATAATCAAATCAGGCATGCCATGAAGTTATAAACATGAGTCAGATACTCTTGAGCCACATCCCTAGCAGTATAAGGGTGAGCAAGGGCTAGAAAATGACCATACTTAGTCAAATGGTCCACCACCACCAAAATAGAATTTTTTTCGACCCGAATTCTGTAGCCTTTCAATGAAATCCAAGCTGATAACTGACCAAGCCCGGTCATAGGCAGCGGTTATAGAAGTCCTAGCGACGCTATTAACTCACTTTTGCACCTCTGACAAACCAAACACTTTCGGATCCATCGTTTAACATCAGTGGTGAGGCCCTTCCAGTATAGTAAACTAGCCATTCTTTTCCTAGTAGCATGCATTCCCGAGTGTCCTCCTACGGCAATAGCTTGAAAATGGTGAAACAATTATTATCGCAGCTGCAAATCCTTCCCAACTACAATTTTCCCTTTCCTACGCAAAAATCGGCCATCCCATAAAAACTTTGAGTTCTGATTTAGCCGCTGTTCGATGTCTTGTATGGTCTTCTTTAGCTTAGCATCCACTTCATATGTATGTTGCACCTGTGCTAAGAGATCAGATATGGTTGAACTCACTGACAAATGGAAAAACTGACCTTGCATCAACTGGGGTTGTCGAGACAATGTGTCAGCCACTCTATTGTTAACCCCCTTCTTGTAGGAAACTTCAATATCATAACCTAACATCTTCGCCACCCAACACTGTTAGAATGGGGTGATTGCTACTTGATCAGACAAAAACCTCAAACTTTGATGATCAGTTCGGATTTTAAAATACCTTCCCACCAGGTAAGCATGCCATTTCCTAATAGCTAGTAGGACTGCCAACATTTCTTTTTCATAAATAGATAGGGCCTGATGCCGCACTCCCAAAGCCTTGCTGAAAAACGCTATTGGTCGTCCTTCTTGTTGTAACACTGCCCTAATGCCCACCCCACTCGCATAGGTATCTACTGTAAACTTGAGCTGAAAGTTAGGTAATATCAATACAGGTGCTACACATAAGGCTGCTTTGAGTGCTTGGAAGGCTACTGTTGCCTGATCAGACCAGCTCCAGCCATTTGTTTTTAACAAATCCGTAAGAGGCTTGGAAAGGATTCTATAATCCTTAATTAACCTCTGATAATAACCGGAGAGGCCAAAGAAACTCCATAACTCCTTAACTGAGTGAGGAACTGGCCATGAAGAAATACACTTAATTTTAGACTTATCCATGGAGACCATCCCAGCATGTAACATATGTCCCAAGTATTCAATTTGAGAAGTGCCAAAACAACATTTATTTCTCTTGGAAAACAACTCATTCTATCGTAAAATGATAAGAACAGTCCTCAAATGCTGCAAATGCTCGATCCACGACCTCGAGTACACGAGTATATCATCAAAAAATACAAGTACGAACTTCCTCAATAGTGGTTTAAATACCGAATTCATAAGAGCCTAAAAACTAGAGGGGGCATTAGTGAGGCCAAAAGGCATCACAAGAAATTCGTAGTGGCCTTCATGTGTCTGAAATGCCATCTTATGGATATCGAGTTCCCACATCCGTAATGATAACCCGAACTTAAATCAAGTTTGGAAAATACTCGAGCTTCCCCCAACTCATCGAGCAATTCTTCAATAATAGGAATAGAAAATTTATCCTTGATCGTATGTTGATTTAATTGTTTGTAATCAACACACAACTGCCAACTTCCATCTTTCTTTTTAACCATCATTATGGACGAAGCAAAAGAGCTGTTGCTGTACCTGATTATGCCAGCTTGAAGCATTTCTTGAATTAATTTTTCTATCTTATTTTTCTGAATGGCCGGATAACGATAGGGTCTGATTTTGACCACAGCTCCTTTATCCTTCAAGGGAATTATATGATCATGTAGTCAGGGTGGTGGTAGCCCTTTCAGCACTTAAAAAATATCAGCAAATTCTTCCAACAATTGTTGAAGCTGTTCTTCAAACCCATCAATCTCCATGGTCGATAGTGCTACTTGTTTGGGTGTACTCATTATCAGAGTATAAGGTCCGAGATCTTGACCCATAATAGTAAAACACCTTGAACTCGAGCTGCTATCGTCTACTTCCAATAAACCAGGGACAATACCATGAATAGTATAGGGTACACCCTTAACCATAAATTGCATAGTTAAGGAACTAAAATTCCAAACAATATCCCTCAAAGCCAAAAGCCATTGGACCCCTAACACCATGTCACACCCTTTCAAGAGCAATACCATAAAGTCAGTTTCAAATCAGTAGTCTTGAACTTCCCATCGAACTCTCTTACATATCCCTCTAGTAAATAGGCAACTGCTATTTGCGACAGCCACCTTCAGTTGCTCTTGGGGCACCACTGGCAATGGTAACCTACTGACCAGTTTTACGTCAACGAAATTGTGTATGCTACCTGAGTCCACCAGGATAATGGCCAAAGTCTATCCAACACGAGCAGCTACTCTCATAGTATTATGACCTTGTAGACCAGTGAGCGCGTGTAGCGAAATCATAAGAGACTTAGAGGATTCCTCCTCAAGACTACTCTCTTCAAGTTTATCAGAACACTCCTAAAATTCCTCTACTTCATTGTCAGAGTGAGGCTCCCACAAAATTGGTATAATTGGGATTTAACACATTTGTGCCCCATATGATACTTTGCCCTGCACTAAAAACATAAGCCTTTCTATTTTCGCTCAGCCATCACAGCTGGTGGAATAGACCGAGTCCCGAATTTACTGACCGAAACATTACTCACAGACTATGATGCTGCAGTAGTCCTACTTGGAGACGAAGAGTAACCCGATATGACTGAAGGACTAAGCAACAACCTTGGTGAATTGGTTAAAGGTGTTGAGGCCTTCTTTGCCGAACCAGATAGGAGCACCTCGATTTTTCTAGCTAACTAGAAAGCCTCCATTAAGGTAGATGGTTCGAACAGATCAAAGTAGTGGCCAATCTCATATTTCATGTTTCTAAGAAAAATGCTAAGAGCATATGGCTTAGGGAGATGCAATTGATTCAATAAACCAATGAACATATCTTGATATTTTTCAACTGTACCTTGTTGTTTCAAATTTACCAGCTCCTTCATGGGGTTGCCGAACTATCCAAAACCAAAACGATACTATAGATTCTTCAAGTAGGCTGGCCACGATAGCATTTGGAGACCACTATTTCGCTGATAATAAAAACGGTGCCACTCCAAAGCTCTCCCCTCCAAATTCAACATCACTGTGTGCACCTTACTAGCCTCCGATATGCCCTCCGCCTCAAAATATTGCTCCAATTTAATCCACCAGCCACAAAAATCACTACCATCAAACTTTGGACATTCCAGCCTACTGTTCTTCTTAGAAACTTTCATCACTTCTGAAGGATTTCTCATGGGCACACTACTCATATCAGCCAGATTCGGTCCCAGAGACACGATAGGAGCAGCCGGATCCTTTGGGGAAAAACCTGGTGGTGTGCCTAACAGTTCTTTCCCTTTGTCCGTGGTGGAATTTGTAGAAAGTCCGTTCGCCGAAGGCCCAAAATACTGCCCTAATAACGCCTGTAAGTCAACACAAAATTCCTCCTTAAACGCCTGAAATTTGGTCTCCATCTTAGCCTCTAAACTCATCATCTCTTCCTGGAGTTTGGAAATTTCTTACTGCATGCTGCCCACCTCCTTCTGTAACCGAGTTGAAACACCATCGCCGGCCATTGTTGGGATCAGAAAGAGCTCTGATGCTTTTGATGTGGGCTGAAATCTAGAATAGAGAAAATAGTCGAGAAGAGAAAAGAAAAGATAGAAGAGAATGATGAATTTTCTTCAAGTATTTGGACAACTGTTTTCCTGCATACAGCTCAGGCTTTAAAAGAACAAATAACAGCAAAAGAACGTTGGTTCATTTTGTTACAATCAAAACGCTCTATTCCACTAATTCGCTACGTATCGTTTTGTTTAATTGCAACTAACCGCTTAAACCGACATTTTACCCTCCGTATTTCTACTTAGTATTTTAGCCCATAACATCCCCATAACCATATTTTTCCAAGACAAGGTTGGAATCGGTGTTGAATCAACAGCCATCACATTTTCAGTACTAGACGTCGAGTCCTTGAAACAAACCTTCTTGGTGTTTGAATCGCTAGAAATATCATCTTTTTTTTCGCAGAGAGAGTCCATGGTGAAAGGGAAATTTACCCATAGTATATGTCTTTTTTTATTGGAAAGACGGTATGTGTAATTTTAAATGTTACAAAAATTAAAGGTAAGAGTAAACTAAAATGATGAATCTTAAATATTTGAAAGCAACAATAAATTAAAAGTATGAATAATTAACCTAACAATATGTCTAATTAAAATTATAAACTTTGCATAATATCTTATATTATATCTTATATATCTAAATGTCATGTGAATTAATTATTCTATTGATATATGTACAACAATGCTTTTAACTATTTTAATATAAATTAAATTTTAAAATATTTAAAAAAATTGAATTATGTTTATTTAATTTTTTATTTTAATTAATTTATTTTTTTCTATAAATTAATTTACCTTTTACACAATAGTGAATCCAATTTTTTTTTAATAGGATCAAAATTTAATTATAATTTTTCTTTAAATCAAATTATAAGTTTATTATTAGTTTATAATTTTATTATTTTTGAAGGGACTAAATAGAATTTTTACTTTATTTTTAGGAGGTTAAAATGCAATTTTAGTCTATATTAATTTACAATTTCTTTATTTATAAGAGGATTGAATTGAAAATTTTTCATTTTGAGGGACCAAAATATAATTTCACTATATATTAATTTATAATTTTTTTATTCATGAGATAACTAAATTAAAGTTTTTCATTTTTGGGAGGCCAACACCTTTGCCTACCCCTCAAATCGCCTCTACTTTTCATATATATATATATATATATATATATATATATATACTTTTATGTATAAAATTAGAGGTGTTCATGGGCTGGTTCGGGAAAAATTTAGGCCCAGGCCTTGCCCATAAATGAGCCTACAATTTTGCTCAAGCTCGGCCTGGTTCCCCTGTATTATTTTTAAAAAAAAATATAATACATAAAAAATATAAAAACATTAAAATAAATATTTCCTAACAAATTGAAAATAAATTTAAAAAATTTGTATACTTAAATAACACTAAGATAGGTGCAACTTAACAAGTAAATGTCTTTAAAATAGTAACAAAATTAACAATAAAACAATAGTTATACAATAACAACAAAATAGTAGTAACATAATAGTGAAATAATAGCAAAATAGTGAAAAAACAAGAAAATAACAACAAAATAGTAAAAAAAAAAAAAGCAATAAAACAGTAAAAAAACAATTTTTTTTTTTTTCATAAGGGTTGGCAGGGCTCGGGTTAAAAAAGTTATACCTGAGGCTCAACCTATTTTTTAAACGAGCCTTAATTTTTTGCCCAAACCCATTTTTCAGGCCTAGTTTTACTCAAATCCTCTTATTTTCGGGCAAGTCGGGTGGTCCGACCCATGAACAAGTCTATTTAAAAATACTTAAAATATTTTTTTTCCCAAAAGCTAAACAATATAGATTTATAATCTTATTAAAAAACGCATAGTTTTATAATATAATCATATTTTAGAAAATCTATTAAAAATACAATACAAAATAATCTACAAATTTTATAAAAATTACAAAATAATTTAATATATTTTAATTTAAATATACAATCTCGTTTATTGTAATTAATAATAATTTAATGCACTATTTTCCTTCCTCTCTAGACTTCAACGTGGGATGAAAGGGTTTTCATGAAGCACTGTTGTTTAAAAAAAAATCAAGTTTTTTTAGAAAAAGAAACAAGATTATATGAGGATCTTATGGTACATAAATAAATAAGTTAACCTCCATTGTGTTGGTTTAGCATTAAGGACAAGCTGATTACAAAATTTTGTGAGCACCGAATCTCAAAATATTACCTATTTTTAAATTGATTCCCAAAAGCTTTTGATTTGTCTTATATGGCGTAAACTTCACAAGCGACGAATTAATATTAAGAGTGTAGTCAGTTGGACATTCATTCGAGATAAAAAGAACAATGGAAAAACCAAGCTCATATCCGAAGGTCCACTTCAAATTTATTCTTCAGTTTAGCTTTCAATTTAAAATTTTCATTATTACTTTAAATTCTTAAAATATTT
The DNA here is from genome assembly GCA_025698475.1 of Gossypium anomalum. Classification (NCBI taxonomy): domain Eukaryota; kingdom Viridiplantae; phylum Streptophyta; class Magnoliopsida; order Malvales; family Malvaceae; genus Gossypium; species Gossypium anomalum. Next base: position 60,527,904 of record CM046961.1, read on the forward strand.
TATTAAACATTCATGTCTTATCATACTTAATTATATAATTTAGTATTCGAGTTTGATATTATTTTTAATATTGAATATTTATTTTTTGTTCAATATGATATTTGCATTTGTTAGGAGTTACACATTTTGGTATCAAAGATTATTGTATTAATTTTTTAATGTTTAATTTAAATTTTTTTTATTGATTTGATAAAAGAATAGACAAAATTAACACCATTATTTTTAGATACCAAAATATGTAACCATTGCTAAATATAATACCACATTGGATAAAATATGTATTTGTGTATTAAAGTGTTGGTATTTGATACACTAGTAGTGCAAAAGAAGGTTAAGGGAGTGAGAAAATTAATAATATTTGTTTGGCATTCAATAAAAAAACATGAAAGAGAGAACTCAGATAAGAAATATATTTGACATCTTAGAAAGGAGTGGTACTAAAAAATTGAAGGGAAAGCAAGCAAGTAATATTGGTTTACTCCCTTTGTCCCGATCAAAATGTGGCTAATTAATTCCTTTTTTTTCAAATTAAACCCTAGAAAATTGCAAGCACCATTCTTATATGTAGCTTTGGCAAGGAAAATTGCAATGCAACACTTGAATGAATTCTGAATCGTATATGTAAATTTACAGTTGCAATTACAACAAATACAAGTTCCCTTGCCCATCATAATTGCTGCAGATTCAACCAGAAGCTAAACCTCCACAACCAACCGCTATAAACAAAAGACAACGACGATATTCCGATTTGGATATATCGTCATACTTAAACCAATGTCATCTTTGTTTTCTGGTGTGTTGCAATATATATTAGTATGAAGCAGCATACAAGGGAAAGTAAAAGGGCAACACCCCGCCCCCCTTTAAGTCCAGCAAGAATAACCATCACAAGCAGAACCACGTACCCTGTCCCTGAATTCCTTTTTCTTACATTCTCCGGTTCTGATTCAACCTGCAAGACTTGATCTCCTCCAGTTTCTGATTCATATTCTTCATTGGCTACTTGATTACTTGATTCCTTATCCTTCTTCTTGTTACTCTTCCCTTGCTTCTTACTCTTTTCATGACGCAACTTCTTTGGAACAAATTTCTTGATTAAACTTGTTTTGAATCTTGCACTCAGACTACGCTCACTCTTACATGTTATGATTGCGGTTTCCCTTCTTATCTCATCTTTCAATTCGATAACCTCGGAAGGATCAGGGAAGTCAATTCTCCGACTACGCTCACTCTTACATGTTATGATTGCGGTTTCCCTTCTTATCTCATCTTTCAATTCGATAACCTCGCAAGGATCAGGGAAGTCAGTTCCTTGTTGTTTCTCAACCAATTCATCTGCTCTTGATTTCAAACCCTTTCGAATCCAAGATTCGAAGAAAAGGGTCTTGGATTGGGGTCTCAAGAAACCCAGAAAATGTGTGCCAACAAACTCTATTACCGCAAGTAACAATGCAGCCATCATGATCCAAACCGCAAGATTTATGGTACTAACAGCCAGAGCCACCATTAAAGAAACTTTAAACACAAGATGCAAGCCAATCTTCTCATCATCCCCTGCTCTCGTAATTATTACTAATTCGCCATCATCCATGTCAGGAGTTTGTAGCTCTTCATTGCAGGGAGGGGAAGGGATTAGGATCTGGGGACCGGATTTCTTTTTAGATGACTTCCGCAAGCGATCACGGTTCTTAACGAACAGATCGATGAGGGATGTCGGGAATCCAGTCTCCACCACAAGGGATCCGCCGCGTTTGGGGGACTGGTGGAGGCCGGCAACCAGCCGTGAGATACGGGTTACTTTGGCTTTCTTCCACGGAAAATGCATGGTGAAAAAAAGAAAAAGAAAAAGAAAACCCAAAACAAACACTGGGTTTTCTTTCTTTATTTGCTTAATTTCTTCGTGATGAAGGAAAATAGAAACAGAAAAGAAATGGAAAAGAGCAATTACATGAAGATGATAATGAAGATGAAGCCGAAGATGATTAATGATGTTTTAAAGCACGGCTCAAGAGCAGGAGACAGGAAAGTAGAATACGCGTGGGGGAGATGGGTTTGGTTTCAGAGGAAAGTGGAGACTGAAGAGAGGGATTTTTATTTATTTATTTTATTTTATATTATAATTAAATAGAAGAAATGAAAGGAGACGGAATGATGTTGTTACTTGTTATGATTGTTACATTAATTTCTAAAGATGAATTATTTTTACTAAATCTAACTTTAAAATAATATTTTACTAAAATTTCAAACTTTTACCTCTCTTGTTAACAAATGCTTAAAACTTAACTTTTTTTAAATAAAAAGTTCACCAACTTTGATATATCAAGTTTTTTTTTTTACTTAAAAAAGTTATTTTATTATTATTTTTAACATAATACTAAAATTTCATTGTTCTAAAAAAAAATTTACAAGGCACCAAGACATCATTGAAGATGGTTAACATATCTAACAATGAAAACCAACAGAGGCGGGAGGAGACCCATGCTAAAGTAAAGCCCTAGTCAAAGCTTTGCGAAAACAAGGTCCACCACTATCCCTTCAAATGCCTGAACGAAGAACAGGGGAGGAATCAAGGCAAAGGCCCTAATCTTTAATTTTCATTTCCATAAAGGCCTTTGTTTTTACTAGTGGTAGAAGCCAAACCTGCAACAAACCAAAACATGGCAAGGCATAAAGTAGAAAACAAAAACTAAAGAAACTAGATCATAGCTCTCCTACAACCATAAGTTTGGAGCATAAACAAGTCAGACTTAGAGGCCTGGGCTGTAACACCCCTTACCCGAGACTATTGCCAAAATCGAGCATGAGGCATTACTAAACTTAATCTATCACTTAAATAGTTTTAAAATTGTTTATTTAAACTGTTCAGAATGTGCTGTCATTCTGCGTTGTAGTCGCCTAAAAATTCATATCTTGAGTTCCGAAACTCAAAATTTAGATCCGTAAATTTTTCCTGAAACTAGACTCATATATCTATCCACTAATTTTTTTCTAGAATTTTTGACTCAGCCAATTTGTACAGTTTATTAGTTAAACTTACCCCTGTTTCAGAATTCGACTGCACAGACCTCTACTTACTACAAACCACCTTTCTCCCTATAAAAAATTAATATAACTATAACGTTTGTTTATATTAAAACTAGATTCAATAAGGATTCTAACCATATAAATTACACCACCTAATTATTTTTTTACAATTTATGGTGAATTTCCAAAGTTGAAACAGGGGATCTAGAATTTTCTCTGACCCTGTTTCACTAAAACTCAGATATCTCATAAAATATAATACCTTTACCTGTTTTGCTTATTCCATAAGAAAATATACATAATAAGCTTTAATTTCATATATTATTTATCTTAAAAATATGTTTATACAATTTTTAGTGATTTTTCAAAGTCACGTCATTTCTGTTATTTGAATCTGTTTTTAGGTTACTTTCACATTTTTCATAATTTTCATGTGATAACCACCATTCAATCATACATATTAATAAACATGCATATCATCGGTCATTTTTATTAGCTAATCTCTAGCAAGTATTTACACAGCATTCATTGTTCACATTATACTAAAAGTAGCTAAGTTTCTATACATGCCATACACAAAACAAAACGTCTAATTATACCGAGTTATTTCTTTGATAGTGTGATCGGCCTCCGACGTTTCCTTCGATCCCCGAGTGGCTAGATAAGTACTATAAGAAGAAGAAAATAAAGAGATTAAGCACTAGGCTTAGTAAGCTTACAAGCAATTAAATCACAACATTCAACATAATGGATAATTATGCATAATTTCATCTAACATCATAAATTTCTTTACTTCTCAATTTCTATCTTCTTCTTTATTCCTTTACCTTCTTTCTTATCTGACCTTTCCTTTTTCATAAATATAATCTACTTTTCCTTTGCTGTTAATTCACTGTAATCTAACTCGTATCTTGACCCGTTGAACCACTCGGAATACTAAGGATATTAGGGTCGCTTTACGCTCTATCAATATCCTCGCCAATGCCATGTTTTCGACATGGACTTACATGAATTATTCCTGTCTCCAATGCCATATATATATAATATGGGCTTACATGGCTCATTCCTGTCTCCAAAGCCATATATCTGATATGGACTTACATGGCTCATTTCTATCCCGTCCCCGTCCCACAACCCTAATATCCTAACATTCCTAAGGTTCAAACGGACTTTCTAATGCCTTTCTCTCTCACTACTTTTTAATTCGACTTTAACTATTCTCATAAAATAAGTATATAAATGCTGAAAATTGATAATAATAATGTAAAATAAAATAATATTGCATTTATTTACTGTAAACTTACCTCGATACAAAATGTGACTAAACTTTACAATTTAGTCCTTTACTTTTTCTTTTCCCCGATCTACTCCCGAATTTCGCTCTTCTTGATCTATAATAGCAAATTTAACTTATTTAACATCAAAATTTATCAAAACAGTCCTTTACTCAAACTTTTCAAAAATTACATTTTTGCCCCTAAACTTTTGCATATTTACACTTTTGCCCCAAAGCTCGTAAATTAAACTTCAGCCTATTTTCTTATGTTTTATGACATGCTGGTCATTTTTCCCTTCTATGGCAGCATCAAATTCATACTCTAACATACACTTATGACTATTAGGTATTTTTACCGATTAAGTCCTTTTACTCGTTTTTGCTTAAAATCGAGTAGTACAAGTTGTCTAACATAATTTAAAACCTCATATTCTATCATAAAACACCAAAATACACAAATTTCACCTATGGGTATTTTTCCAAATATGAACCCTAACTTAAATTATTGCTAGCATAAGCTTTATCGAGCTACCGAGACTCCGAAAACGTAAAGAACATTAAAAACGGGGCTTGGAATCACTTACTATGGAGATTGAAAGCTTGAAACAAACCCTAGCTATGGAGAACCCTTGAAATTTCGTCCTAATGAAGAAGATGGACAAAAATTGGCTTTTAATTTTGTTTTTAATTCATTTTTATAACTAAATGACCAAAATGCCCTTACTACTAAACTTTCCAAAAATTCCTTCCATGTCCTAATTTTGTCCATGAACTTAAAATTTGTCAAATTTCTATTTAATACCTCTTAATTAATATTTCAAAGCAATTTCATACTAAAAACTTCTAGAATGCAAGTTTTGCAAATTATTCGATTTAGTCCCTAATCTCAACTTAAGCACTTTATGCATAGAATTTCATCACGAAATTTTCACACAATCATGCAATCATATCATGAACCTCAAAATAATAATAAAATAAATTTTTATACCTTGAATTTGTGGTTTCGCAACCACTATTCCGTTTAGGCCCTATTTCGGGATGTTACATGTGCAGCATAACCTGATCAGAAAAGAAAAAACCTTCTATTGGAACAGATAGTTGATAATTGCTTAGATAAACAAAGTGCTTGGATGGAGGTGATGGCTGCAGTGAGAACTCAAGGTGACACTGTAAAAAGAAGAAAAAACAAGAACACACAAGGTTGTTTCTATGTTTGCAGAGCCTAGCTTAGTGAGTAAATCCACTATATTTCAACCCAATACAACTAGTGATTCAAGTCCTATCACATCCTAGTATACTAAACTCACTTTTATACATAAAGATCTAAACCATTCACCTATAAGTTTTCCCCTGAAAAGTTAGATTGCAAAACCAAGCAACAAACTTGTTTTATTCTTTTAATGCAATTACAAGAATACATTCCTAAATGAACAAATAATTGCTCCCAATACTTAGTACAAAACCTATACAAGTATCCCAAATATATAAGAGTTTCGAAACTTGCTAATATACTACATCAATTACAATATAATCCCTTACGAATAGTAGCTAAACTAGAAAGTATAATAAAATACTAAAGACCAATATAAAATGAACTGCTGGATATATGCCTTCTATGCTATCCTCGATTCAATATCTATAATTTAAGGGATTCGATTGCTTGACTGCTCCAATATAACAAGTTGTTTCAAATGGATTGATCCTCATAGATGAGCTTTCATATTTTCACAATATCAACATCCTTTGAAGCCCAAATATTTTTTTTTTCAAAAATCGCCAACTCCAAACATGGCAAGCTACTAAGTTTCTTGCAGTGCTAGCCATAATGGCCACTACCATTGGCACTTGACGAGGGAAAATTTGATATATGTAAATATGATTTGTTTCATGCTTTAGTGTATTTTTGAGTAAAATTGAGTCTTTTTAAGTGTTTAATAAGTTGTGTGTCGAATTTAGGTCTTATTGCATTTGTTTGCTCAATCTAGTATTTTTAATTCTATTTCGATTCTAGGAAGAAAATGGTTCTAAATAAGTGTTAAATGGTTTCGAAAGACCAAATTGAAGTTAACTCAACAAAAGAGTAAGTTATGTAGTGATAAGGAGCTTCTTAAGGTCATGACATTGTGAAACATGATTATGGGAGAAGGGCTTGACAGTCGCTCATGTCGTGACATGAAGGAACACAACCCCACAACATTGGCTCATTAAGTCACGACATGCTTGTGATGAATTCGTGGTGTCGAAGTAACTTTTGGGAGAAGTTTTTCATCAAAGTAATGGGGTCGACCCCACAAATCCATACTTGGACGATTATTAAGGGAATTTGTGTATCATTTTGAATTTTTGGCCTTTGTTAAGTGGGTTTTTAGTAAGGGAAAAAAGCAGAGGTAGAGCTAGGAAATTTGGATAGTGGAGTAAATTTTTTTTAAAAATTAAAATGTTTATAAAAGTCATATAAACTAATGAATAATATTTTTTTTCTTCATGTTCTTCCTCGACTTTACTAGCACACTTTTTTTAAAATATTTTTCGTTCTTATTAAACATTTAGAACAAATAAAGATAAGCCTTAAACATACAAAGGTGTTCACAAAAATCAACATACTGGTAATTTTTTTCACAAAAATAAAAAGCACGTAAGTGTTTTTTGGTGTCTTGAGGATGCAATATGTCGAAACCATTTTTAAAATCGAGTTTTGGAAAATGGGAATCGACTTTAAGAAAAACAAAAACGGGAGTCGCCACCAATCCTTTTAGGTGTGATTGGATCACCTTTAAAACATTTTGTTTTAAAATCTTTGGTTTTGGTCTACGAAATCAAAAGAATGGGTTCGGGAGTCAGTTACGTACGAGGAAGGGTTAGCACCCTCGTAACGCCCAAAAATTGGTACCTAATTAATTGTCAAATGTCTTTAAAGTCGGAAATGAGAAATTTTAAGATGCAATCCTCTTTTAATATTTTTGACTTGGAAAATTGGAGCTCATTTGTATCAAAATGTTGACATTGAGTTAGTCTTTTGGAAATCCTTATCTTGAAACAACACAACGCCATATCCAATAAGCTAGGACATGCTGTTTTGCAATCCCAAGATAATTTGCTTATATTTTAAAAACCTTTAAAAACGTAGAAGGGTACTTGATTATTTGAACTCAACGAGAAAAATCGCAACCCAATAAGTTAGGGCACTACTTTTTTGAAATTTTCAAATATCAAGCATTGCCTTTATTTTAAAAAAAACTTTGGAGCCCCTTTTACATAGGGAATTGTATTGCATTATAAATCATGCCTAGTAACATAATATTGTAACAAGTAAATAATACATGCATTTAATCAAAATGATGGCAATGATATAAAGAATAATACATATAAAGCAAATATTACAATATGCATACAAAGATATATAACACGTGTTAAGAATGAACAAATATACAAACATACAAAGTAATAATTAAGTAATGCATGATATACAATAAGGAGAAATGTTATATCAATGTACATGTTCATGAAATGCAATATCAAATAATAGATGAAATAACATTTAACATATAGTATATACAAAATAAAATTCAATGGAATGAATTATTATTAACAAAGTATACCTATAACACAAATAAAGACACGATATTTAATAATAATTCTTGAAATAGTATTTGCTATACAATATAAAACATCATAATATTTATAAAAGAATAACAATTATATATAAAATACATTGAGTTTTTCTTAAAAGGAATAAAATATGTGAAAGATTTTATAAAATAACACATAATGTAACAACATTATTTTTAAATAAAATAATGCATAATAAATAAATAGTTAATAATTATATATATATATATATAGTATGAGTTAAAAAAGTTTAATTTACAAATCTTAAAATTTGAAATAGTATAATGAATAATATAAACATAAATAATATAGTCGATGATGTATGATACACGTAACATATGTAGGGAAAAATAAGTAATAGAAATAAAATAAATGCTAAAAATAACTTAGAAATATAATAGATATAATATAAAATAATGAGAATTTATATATAAAAAATAATATGTATAAATAATATAATAATATAAGTAAAAATAAAATAATGATATAAAATAATAATTTGTTAAAAATAATAGATAACATAAATAATTATATGGTAAAATAATCTTATAATATATAGTAAAAAATATAAAATAGTATGTGGAATATATATAATAATAAATATATAAGGGCTAGATTTAAAGTTTAATAAAGTTATTGGGCGAATTTAAGAGATATAAGCTGAATTAAGGTCTCAATTGAAACGCGCGTAAAGCAAAAGGACTCATTGGGCAAATTGCCCCATTCCCAAAACAGCTGCGTTTTAATCTTGGACTTATAGCAGTTGCTATAGGGACTAAATCAAAATTGAAACAAAATAATAGTACCGAATTATAAATAAAATGGAGCGTAATTAATTGTAACAAAGAATAAGAGGACTAACTGAGCAATTATCCCTATTTAAAAAAAACGCGCGGATCCTCCCCGGGTAATCGGGTCAACGCGGATCAAATGCTTTAAAACGACACCGCTTTTATGTAGGCTATATAAGTCATATTTCACTAAAAAAACACTTAGAAGCTCACTTTGAAAAAAAACTCGAGAAATTCTCCGAAGAGAGAGGAGGAGGGGAACTCCGCTCTCGACCTCCGTCGGCCACACTTCACCACGCCATGACGCTGGCCACTTCTAAGAACCACCGCACACGGTGGCTAGGGTTTGAAAAATCCTTCCTTTCGCTCCTCGTTCGTTAGGTAACCTCCTCTCTTTTCTTTTTTTAAAATGTACTATTGTATATATATACATATAATCATTCGGATGTTTCAATATCGACAATAAAAAATGAAAGGAAAAAATATGAAAACAAAAATCACCTTTGAAACCGCTTTATATATTCGCTTCTCCGTATTTGTATCTGCTTTTTTTTTTCTCTCCTAATAATCGTTACAAGGGTTACAAAGGCTCTTTATAGCCTACTGATTTGTTACATAAGGAAAGAAATCTCTGATTTCTTGTCTATTGTATCTTTGGCCATTATCTACTAAGTTTCCTTTTCGTTTTGTAGGTACCCCGACAATCTCGGCGTTAACGGTGGTACCAAAACCAGAAGGGAGACTCGAGATCGCGCGGTCGACGGGCCGCAAGGGGGCGAGCGCATTGATGATGGCGCGTCAATGCATTGATGGCCACGATCCGGGAGTTGAACCAACGCTCCCGGTTTCCAAAAGTCATGCGCTACTGTGGGGAGAGAGAGAGCTAAGGTTAATTGGGTCTAGTTTAGGTCTTGGTCTGTAACGGGTATTGGGTTGTATTTAATTTTTGGGCCTACAGGTTTGTGGGCCATGGTATTTGGGTCCTGTAAAGGCTTAAATGGACTGTTTAAATAAACATTCTATTTATTTTAAAGCCTAGTCAAATTGGGTTGTTACACAATATATCATAATAATCACACTAGCAACAACAATTTCTAGATAAAAATGATAAATTTCTAATAAATATTCAAGAAGTTCAAGGTTATAGATACAATTGATCCTAATTTATTGAAGGATTTGTATTAATGTAACACCCCTAACCTATCTCTATTTTCGATTAGGGTTACAAAGTATTACAATACATATCGAATCAAATGACAGCATAAAATCATTTAGTTATTAAATTAAATATTAAAACATCACCATTCATAGCATATATATGAATACAGGCCATATATTGAGCATACAGAACGTAAAAATCAATTTGGGAATAGTTTGGGACTGATTTGAAACAAAACATAAAAATGTACGAAAGATTGAAAACGGGGGTCACACGGCCGTATGGCTTAAGGACATGGCCATATGGCCAAACTGTGCACAATTTGAAAAAAAGGTCACACAATAGTATCGCTAGACTGTGTGCCCGATCGTGCACAACTCTAAATAAGGTCACACAGCTGTATTACAGACCGTCTGTGATTTGAAATAAGGTCACACAGTCGTGTCACCAGGCTGTGTGATAACCTGTGACTGTGTGGAACAAACTTGCATCAAAATTAAGTAGCCACTTGGCCGTGTGGAGTGATCGTGTGAGGCACCACTTACATGCCTTCAAAACAAATCCAAACAAGCTTAGAACATACCAAAACATTCAACTTAAGTGCCTAACCAACATGCCCTCATTGGCACCATAATTTTTATATATAAACAATAAGGAATTTAACTAAAGATGCAATCATCATATGAATCTTATTCTAACATCAATAAGGTTTCAAATATCAAATACTAAAATCGTTCATTCATGTTACTTACCAAAGAAAAATATATTCAATTCTAAAACTATAAGATACCAATGCTAAATTGACCATTTTTATATCTATTCATAAGTAAGATACCAAAACCAAAACATGCCTACCATTCAAATGGCACAAAATAACTTCATACCAAATAAGATCAACATTCCACATCCATCACAAGATCAACAAGAAATATAAATTTAACATCATATACCAATAGTCACTTAATTTACAAATTCATCTACAACTTTAAGTTTGGCAACTTCAAAATCCTATATACATGTCACAAACCAAAATAACCAAATCAAAGACTACCAAACAAAGGTTGGATAGTGTGAGCTCTAAAGTTGATTTGTCTGACCAGTTCCACAAAATGTTAACTACAGAAAACAAGAAAAAAATGGGTAAGCTTAAGAAGCTTAGTAAGCCCATAGCTAAAATTCAACTCAACTTACCTTAATTAACACTTGAATACAAAAGAACTTAAACTATTAACCCTGACAATCATTTACAAAACGATATAACATTAGTGTTGAAACATTTCATCATATAATTGATATCCCACAATAGTTCAAACCAATTCAATTCATATATATAAACATCTCTATATTTTTCATCACATCAATTCTAAAATGTAACATACTAGTATGATCATTCTCGATATAACATTACAATGAATATAATTCAGATTTATCAAATAGTTTTAACCTTAATCTTATAATTTCATGGCCCAATGAACTATAGCAATATGACTCGAATACTCTGGTTTTCCCAAAACACACCAGAAAGCATCGAAATGCTAACAGAGACACTGAAGTGCAAATAGAGGCACCAAGTGCAATCTCGTACGAGCGTGCGTTCTAGCCCTATTAGCATGCCAATCGTATCCTAATCGTTTACTACGTTCATACGAGCATTTTAATTGAATTCATCACATTAACAAATTATAGGCACTTCCATAATATCCGTACACATACTGTAATTCCATTACGTCCATTCCAAGATCGTATAATTCATATTTCACAACTTCCAAATAAGTACAAACTCATTTTATACTTAATTATAAATAATTTATAAGTACAATTCCACTAGCAAATATTTGACCATATTTCAATTTAAACAAATTCAAATAGCATAAATTGTAATCATATATACGTATTCATCTACACTATGAACTTACCTAATATATGCTATCGGTTGACTCATAGGGACTAATCCGTAATTTTGCTTTTTATCCAATAATCCTTCGTACGATTCAATTCTTGATATGTATAATGATTAAATTTAATATATCAAATTCAAATACAATATCAAACTTATTTCTATGCATAAGACCTTTAAATTTCATTTTACAAAATCTTCCTGAACTTTTACACTTTATTTAATTTAGTCCATAACACCAAAATTATTTAAAATTTCACTTTTAACCCCTAATTCTTTGAACCGAATTTAATAACACCCGAAAATAGACTTTAAACATGCACATTTTCACAATTAAAATGCTAAATTTTTACATAATTTCAAATTAATCCTTAGGTTTAAAACTAACAAAAATTCCTTTATAAAATAGTCCTAATCAACAACCAAGATTACAAATTCATCATTTAATCTAAAAGACAGCCAGAATTCATCAATGATATGTTTCAAAACCTTTAAAAAATTTACAAAATAGTCCCTGGGTTAGCTAGTCTACAATGTTCTCAAAAACATAAATTTACAAGAAACGATTTCAAAATGGACTTACGTGCAAGGGAGTATTAATAGCCAAACCTTCAAGCTTGTTTTCTATGGTGTTTTGGTTTTCAAAGGTTGAAGAATGTAACAGCCCGTTTTTAGGTCAAATCGGAATAGTGGTTATGGGACCACAAATCTGAAGTCAAGATATTTATTTTATAATTTTAATAAGGTTTAAAACATGATAGATTAATTATGTGAAAGTTTCATAAAGAAATTTTACTGTTTAAATGCTTAATTCAGTAAAAAGGACTAAATCGCGTAATGCGTAAAATATGAGTTCTATAAGTTAAATGACCAAATGACTATAGAAATGAAATGATAGAGTACTTGCATGGTGATTTACCCACTAATTAGTTAGTGGAGGATTAGGTTTGGTATTGTGGAATTTTATTAATTTTTAAAGGGCTAAAAAGGTAAATTGATTATTAATGTTTTATTAATAAAAACAAAACAAATGAAAGCTTTATTTTCATCTGTATGCACTGGATTTTAAAGACGAAGAAGCTAAAATAGGGTTCTTCATTCGCCAACATTGAATTCAAGCAATTAGGTATGTTTTGACTCGATTTTTAATGATTTCTACGTTTTTAAGCTCGTTGCTTTGTACTCTAGCTAGCCCGTACCTTAATTTTTGAATTTGTTCATGATTTTGAAATGTGCCATTGTTGAATACTTGAGTTCTTTGATGTTAATGATAAATTATAGAAGCTTGATGATAGTTTTACAAGTTTTATAAAGTGATTTTTGATAAAAATATCGAATAGGGATTAAATTGTGAAAATGTAAAATGTGGTAGTTATAAGTGTGAAATAATGAAATATATGGGCTGCCAGTAGTACATAGTAAATTCGGCTAGGCATGGGTTAGTACTAAATTGCATGAATTTGCAATTTTATATGATAAGGACTAAGTTGTAAAAATTGAAAAGTATAGGGGCATATGTGTAAATTTTCCAAAATATTAATTATGAACTAAACTGAATAGCTTGAATACTGAATGTGTTGAATTTGATAATATACATATAGATCAAGATAAGTCGAGATCAAGTTTAGACCGGGGAAAGGAAAAGATTAACGAGTAATAGATAAATTTCTATCTGAGTCACTCGAGGTAAGTTCGTATAATTAGAATCGAAATTTTCTATACTTGTAATGGTTGAATTGAATGTATATAATTGAAATACTTGAAATATAAATGTCTTAATGATATATCGTATTTGTTACCGAGTCTCGTTTGAACTATATGAATTTATTGGATACGAGTGACGTGTTACTGAAATTACCGTATTGGTTGAGCTCCTGCATTTGTTGCGGACTCACCACAGCTCGTAAGAGCTTACTTTTTCAGCTCATTGGAGCTTGCCGTTCAGCTCGATAGAGCTTACCGTTTCATCTCAATAGAGCTTACTGTTTAGCTCGAAGGAGCTTACCGAGCAAGACTCGAAAGAGCGTGTATGATGATGAATTGACGAATTACAGACATTGTTCACTCGATTATCATTTGAAGCTCTAATAGGTTCAACAGGCTTAGATATTTATTATTCGGATAAGTTACAGGTTATAAGTGTTATATATTTGATATGTGACTTTGGAATTGATGTAAAGCAAAGTACTAATAGATAGTTCTGTATTTGTTAAATGACTAACATGTGATGAATACTTGTGATTAGGTGATGGTTAAATTGAATTGTTGGTATTTTTATTATTGCTTGATAGTATATAAATAGTAAGTTTAATTCTGAATTATACCGGCTTACTAAGCTATAAAGCTTATTCTGTTTCTTTTTCTATGTTTTATAGAGGTTTGTTAGCTCGCTTGTTTTGGACAATCGGAGTTGCACATCACACTATCAAATTTTCGGTTTGGTACTTTTAAACTTGTGGATTTGTAAATATAACATGTATAAGCTAGTTTAAATGGTGTTATTTTGGTCACTTGGAAGTTATGCTTTTGGCATGTTTTGTGTATAAGTTAAGCCATGTGATTTGGCTTATTTTGATACCATGTTTTGTTGTGTATAGATGTTATAATATGATATGTTTTGGGAAAAAATAGATGAAATGATTATGAAATGTTTGCCAATTGGGTTATGAAATGTGGTCACTTATGTTTATGAATGCTTGTGATGTTAGGGTGGCAAAATGACATTACAAATAGCCTAGTTCTGTCCACACGGGTAGAGACACAGGCGTGTGTCTCAGTCCTGTGCCACACACGGTCATGTTACACGACCGTGTGTCCCTGGGGTAGCCTTTCAAATTAAGTCAGTATACCCTACAGTTTTGACATGGCCCAGATACACGGGCGTGTCCACTGGTCGTGTGTATCACACGGGCTCACACACGGGCATGTGATTGACCGTATGACATAAGTCAGTATACCCTCCTAAATGGCACATAGCCTAGCACACGAGCGTGTATGGCCATTTCGAAGGGCACATGGGCGTGTGGTCGGTCGTGTGACCCAAGTCAGTAACCTTTCCAGTTTTCACACGGCCCGGCACACGGGCGTGTCCTTGGCCGTGTGACACAAGTCAGTATGTATACCCTGTTCCCATACGGTCTAATACACGGGTGTGTCTATTAGCCGTGTGAGGCACACGGCCTGTTCACACGGGCGTGTGATACTTAAAATGTTGAAAAATTCTCGAGTTCTCAAATTTTTTTTATATGTTACCAAATTAGTCCCGAATGTATGATTAATGCTTTGTATGCTTAAATTGAGTACAAATGGAATGCAGATGAATGATATTGATTGAAATGAAAGGATTATTTGATAAATGATTGTTCTGAATCGAGTACAAGTTTGGTAATGCCTCTTAACCTATTCCGGTGACAGTTACGGGTTAGGGGTGTTACAAAGAAGATAGGTGATAATGCTTAATTCATTTCCTTTCTATTTATTTTTATTATTTAACTTAAGTTTTAACATATAAAATTTATAATTTTATGCTTTAACCATCCACCAACATTAGAATATGGTATAAATGGGCTGTTATAATTAATCAACCTCTTTACTCAATTACGATGTTAGGAATCTCATACAAAATCATTCAATAAATAAAAAAAATCTTACATAAAAACCCTAATCTATCACAAGAATGACTACAATCCTAATTTTCTAGAGAATAATTAATTAAACATGAAAAGAAAAGAGTTGTTACCAAATTAGGAGACCCATTTGAAAGTATAAAAAAATGAATAAGTAAAAATTCTAAGGTGTGTGTGAGAGAATAAGAGAAATTTGAGAGAAAAATAATAAGTGTTGGAAGAAAATAAAATTATTAGGAATTTTTGGGTTTTAACGGGTGAATAGAGATTTATTTATTTTTATATAAAATAATTCTTTTTAAAAATTTTTGGTGGACTCTTTTTTTGAATTTTTTATGAAACATTTTTTAAGAGATCATTTTCAAATATATTATGGTATCAATGCACCAATTATATATATATATTTTAAAAATAAGTAATATGTTTTTTTTCTTTCTAGGGTCAATTGACCCATAATAATACTTGTGGTCCGCCACTAGTACAAAAGTCTTTTGGGGAGAGACAGAAAGAGATTGTTGCTATTTCATTCATTCTTGTTGAAGGCTATGTAAATGTTGATCAAGCAAGCTTCAGCTCTAAATCAGATTCATCTTCAATGAATGAACTGTAACAGCCCATTTTCAGTAAAATCGGAACAGTGATTTCGGGACCACAAATCCTTTGTTGAAATAATTATTTTATTAATATTTTAATGTCTACAGCTGTAACGTCCCATACCCGAGACCGTTGCTGGAGTCGAATACGAGGTGTTAACAGACTTAATTCATTACTTAAACAGCTCAAACAATTTAATTTTAAAATTTTCAGACAAGTTGACAATCTGTGTCATAGTCGCTTAAAATTTTTTATCTCGAGTTACGAAACTCAAAATTAAGATCCGTAAATTTTCTATAAAACTAGACTCATATTTATATCTACTAATTTTTTTCTAGAATTTTTGGTTGAGCCAAATAGTACAGTTTATTAGTTAAAGTCTCCCCTGTTTTAGGGTTTGACTACTCTGACCTCTGTGTATTACGAATCAGATGTCTCTCTATAAAAACTTTCAACGACTATTAGGTTTGTTTCTCTTAAAACTGTACTCAATAAGGAATCTTTACATATAAAGAACAACTTCTAATTATTTTTGTAAAATTTATTATGAATTTTTAAAGTCAGAACAGGGGATCTAGAAATCACTCTGGCCTTGTTTCACAAAAGTTTAAATATCTCATAAAATATAATTTATATGCCTGTTTTGTTCATTCCATATGAAAATAGACTCATCAAGATTCGATTTCATAACTTATTCATTATTTAATTCCATTTCTACTATTTTTAGTGATTTTTCAAATTCACATCACTACTGCTGTCTGAATCTATTTTATGGTAAATTTTACCTATTTCATGGTTTCCATGGATTAGCTAGCAATTTGACATACATAACACCAAATATGATCATGATTAGCCATTCCAATGGCTAATCATTACCAAGAATTTTCATACCACTCAATAACCATATCATAAGACCATATATACAAAATGATTATAGTGCTATACATGCCATACTCAAAATATACGAGCCATTATGCTAAGATGGTATACGGATAGTGTGAGCGAGCCTTCGACCGTTCCCGATTTCCGAGTTGACTTGTCAAAACTACAAGGAATGAAAAGGAGGGAGTAAGCATAAATGCTTAGTAAGTTCACATGCAAATAACAAGTAACATAACCATATAAGCAAACATAAAATATCATTTGCATAATCATCATCAAGACATTCATGTCATATTTTCATTTATCATCTTACCACATTGTTGATATATCGAGTTTTCAACTCGAGGGTTAAGTACATACCTGTTCAAAGTATCCATCTCACAACACTTACCAATATGTCCCTTTCATCTCTAGTATTCCTCCATTTGAGTAGAACTTTACCCGTTGAACACATCGAATATAACTCGGGATACACGGATAATTTGCACATAAGTGCCATATATGTAATCAAGCAATCATGTAACCCGCCCATAAGTGACCTCGGACTCAACTCAACGAGCTCGGGCGTTCGCATCCATAAGTGAACTCGGACTCAACTCAACGAGCTCGAATGCCTAGTTACATCTCTCAAACTCGGACTCAACTCAACGAGTTCGAACATTTGCATCCATAAGTGAACTCGGACTCAACTCAATGAGTTCGGATGCTCAACCATCCTAGTGACATGTCACTTGTATCCTAATCTATTCCTAAGGTTCAAACGGGCTTTTTCCCTCGATCTGACATTAGCCGTCTTCCACGGAATATCGGAACTGATACTCGGTAGCAATTCATATTTATCAAGTAGTAAACATAATTTGCATATTACTCAACATTAACCACAAAGCATAATATTTAATGATAAAAAAAAAATCAGCATATCATATAATTAACATCAATAACTTAAAAATAACAATTATGCTACATTATTTACACATGAACTTACCTCGTATGCGAAAATGGCTACTTTTACCATTTCGTCCACAACTTGGTATTTTCCCCATTTTAGCCTGAATTTCAGTTTTCCTTGCTCTATCATTTAAAATATAGTCTAATTAGGACTCACATTATTCAAATTGACCCAAAATCATATTTTGGCAAAATTACAATTTTGCCCCTAAACTTTTGCATATTTACACTTTTGCCCCAAAGCTCGTAAATTCAACTTCAGCCTATTTTCTTATGTTTTATGACATTCTAATCATTTTTCCCTTCTATAGCAACATCAAATTCTCACTCTAACATGTACTTATGAACATTAGGTATTTTTACTGATTATGTCGTTTTACTCGTTTTTACATAAAATCACTTAGCAAAAGTTGTTTAACACAATTTCAAGCTTCATATTCTACCATAAAACATCAAAATAAACACATTTCACCTATGGGTATTTTTCCAAATATGAACCCTAGCTTAAATTATTGCTAAAATAAGCTTAATCGAGCTACCAGGATTCTAAAAATGTAAAGAACATTAAAAACGGGGCTTGGAATCACTTACTATTGAGCTTGGAAAGCTTGAAAACCCTAGCCATGGCTTCTCCCATGCTAATTTCGGCCTCCATGAAGAAGATGAGCAAAATTGGCTTTTAATTTTGTATTTTAATTCATTTTACCCGTAAATGACCAAAATGCCCTTACTACTAAACTTTCAAAAATTCCTTCCATGTCCTAATTTTATCCATGAACTTAAAATTGGTCAAATTGCTATTTAAGACCTCCTAATTAATATTTCAATGCAATTTCATACTAAAAACTTCTAGAATGCACATTTTGCAACTTATTCGATTTAGTCCCTACTTTCAATTTAAACACTTTAGGCATAGAATTTCATCACGAAATTTTCACATAGTCATGCAATCATATCATAATCATCAAAATAATCATAAAATAATTATTTCTATCTCAAATTTTGTGGTCACGAAACTACTATTCCGACTAAGCCTAAAATCAGGATATTACAACTCTCCCGCCCCTTTTAAGGATTTTCGTCCTCGAAAATATTACCGGAAAAGTGGTCTTCACTTTTAATCTCATATTCGGTGCCGAAGAACTTTCACTTAGGCTGTACCTCCAATACATCTCTTTAATTTCTCATATGATCTCAAAGCTTACAGCCTCAACTCTCAACTGTTTCTTAAATTTTCAACCCTTCTCGCTTTCCCATGATATCATGACATAAAACCGGATCTCAAGTTGATTAATGGAGACCGAATTCCAAAAATCCAACAATCAAAGAGACCTAAAATTCCATGAATCTGATGAGTAGTAATTCATTCAATATAGATATGATTTATGGATCTCGCCAAACATTTAACAATAGGATACATCACATTTTCCTCTTTCCGCCATAGAAATAATTCTGATATGGCCTCAAGAATAATCCTTCTCATTTTCATCCCAATATCAACACTGGCAAGGATAATTTTGATAGATCCCAATGCTAGGCTTTAACCTCTTTAACAACTCAGATTTTATGTAACATCGATGCTCTAAACTATCACATTATCTCACTGTCTTGAAACACATCACAATTCATACAGAGTACATTATCTTTGAAAGTCAAGAAGTTTTTACTCAATGTAGACTAGTCTAGTTCAGACGCTTCGGTTACCAATATTCTCATCTATCTGAACTCTGTCAAGATGTAATAAACTTTTCAGCTTTCACAAAACGAAAACCTTATCATTCGTAGTGACTTTAACTAATATCCAACTCTTTCTAATAAATATACACTTCTCGTTCAGACTATTTACTCTTTTATCAGTACAAAAATGAAATTCTATTATCAGACTTGGGAAAAATAATCCTGACATAATTGTCACATAAAATCTTTCAAATAAATAATTCACCATACCGATTGAAACTCGCACTTTTATCACTTATGCCTTTAATGATGTCAAATCCTTACACAGAAATTAGAAAAAACCCCAATACTAAAATCACCACATTACCAAGATCAAATTAGAAGTATAGTCATATTTGACATGATTATCACGAGCTGAAGAACGCACTTCGAACATGAGTCATAATTGACAAATTATGGAACAAAGATAACAAGAAAACCGAATAAAGAAATCCAAGATAGAGAATCCCAGAATAAAGAAATCCAGAATAAAGAGACCCAAGATACGATACTATGCCGGAGAATCGAAAACCAAACTCATAGAGAAAATATGGAATACCCCGATAATTCTTCAAAGAAAGAAAGTCCAAAAGAAAACATCATTTAATCCCACTGAAATCAAATATAACAAGATCAATATATCTTCTCATACATATGTATCAGATGAAGCATCAAGTAGAAGAAACAGAATCATAATATCATATGTATTCTCTCATCAATTCTTATCGAACGAAATGAAATAGAATACCCGATGAAATAGAGCAATATAAATTATAAACCAGTCAGATTACCAATGCTTTCATCCAACACCAGAATTAGAAGACATTCCCATATAACAAAAATTTCTTTAGAAGATCAATAGCCATAGAAATATTTCTGAGAACGGGTAAACACATAGAACATCTCAAAAGAGACTGCTAAATCTGTCCAGTCATAATCATCACACTCGATAGTTCACATTTCAATTATCATTTCCCCAACTAGTTCTCACAAGCATAAATTTCATATTAAACCATTCACTAAAGAAGGCCAATTCTGAATAAATTTCAATTTACACTTTTCTCAACTTTGCACTGAGTAATTCGATTTACCAAAGAGAATTCCTTCTCTAATTGGGATAGTACATAACTCCAATAATCTTTACGTCAATCCGATACTTTCTTCGTCTCTCGACTTTACTTATCACTCATTTTCAATCTCTGATCATACTTATAATTATTCTACCAAAGTGAACTCTTTGGGTTCTCAACCAGAGACTTATTCAATACAGATCTCATGAAATTTCATTATAAGTACCACTTCGGTAAAGGGGAGGGGTTGTAGGACCTCTCACTCGACTTTCTTATACATACACATATGACACAATTTCCATCATCATAGCAACATCATCAAAATCATGTCATTCATTCAGGCAATGCAACATTCATGTTGGCTTACACAAATTTTCCTATTGTCCCATTTAGACAATATACTTATGCATACATTCTATGTTTTCTAGATAGCTTTACTTATCGATTCATTTAATTAAATTAAGCCATGCTCATGAAATCATATAAGGCCAAACAAACATAGATATTTGCACTACAATTACAACTTTCATTTCATGCATCATCATGTACATATCATTACAATCATATAATTCAGTCCAACAATTTAACATAGATAAGTTCATTTCATTATAATCCTTTATCTCATAAAATTATATATCATTAGTATTCATCAACATTTGACGTCCAAATCAAGACAAGGACATTTTCATTCGTATCATAATATTATGACCTTTATTCATACCTCTACTACTTTCTATTTATTCCGTTCATCTTATCAAGTAAGCCACATACACTACATCATATGAACATTAAGCAAATATGGATATTTATCACAACATGGATTTTCATCTCACATATTATCACATATGTATCATAAACTTTTATTCATACTTTTTCTCAATCGAGACCTATCATAATCATAACTTTACTCAAATACCTTCACATAATATTAAACATGGTCAATGTGAAATCGATTGGAGAGTACCACTCTAAAATAAGACGGTGCACTCATACGCGTCGGAAAGACATCACACTATCACGGATCGCTGGCATGTATAGCTAAACTTTTACACATGCTAGGTTAGTCCGAAAATCGACTAAACTCTGCTCTGATACCACCAAATGTAACGCCCCATACCCGAGACCGTCATTGAGTCGAATACAAGGTGTTAACAGACTTAATTCATTAGTTAAACAAATTTCAAACAATTTAATTTTAAAATTTTCGACATTAAGTGACAATCAAGGTCATAGTCGCTTAAAAATTTGTATCTCGAGTTACGAAATCGAAATTAAGATCCATAAATTTTACATAAAACTATACTCATATTTATATCTACTAATTTTTTTCTAGAATTTTTGGTTGAGCCAAATAGTACAGTTTATTAGTTAAAATCTCCCCTGTTTCAGGATTCAACTACTCTGACCTCTGTGTATTACGAATCAGATGTCTCTCTATAAAAAATTTCAATGACTATTAGGTTTGTTTCTATTAAAACTATACTCAATAAGGAATCTGTACATATAAAGAACAACTTCTAATTATTTTTGTAAAATTTATTATGAATTTTTAAATTCAAAACAGGGGATCCAGAAATCACTCTGGCCTTGTTTCACAAAAGTTTAAATATCTCATAAAATATAATTTATATGCCCTGTTTTGTTCATTCCATCTGAAAATAGACTCATCAAGCTTCGATTCCATAACTTATTCATTATTTAATTCCATTTCTACTATTTTTAGTGATTTTTCAAATTCACGTCACTACTGCTGTCTGAATCTATTTTATGGTAAATTTTACCTATTTCATGGATTAGCTAGCAATTTGACATACATAACACCAAATATGATCATGATTAGCCATTCCAATGGCTAATCATTACCAAGAATTTTCATACCACTCAATAACCATATCATAAGACCATATATACAAAATGATTATAGTGCTATACATGCCATACTCAAAATATACGAGCCATTATGCTAAGATGGTATACGGATAGTGTGAGCGAGCCTCCGACCGTTCCCGATTTCCAAGCTGACTTGTCAAAACTACAACGAATGAAAAGGAGGGAGTAAGCATAAATGCTTAGTAAGTTCACATGAAAATAGCAAGTAACATAACCATATAAGCAAACATAAAATATCATTTGCATAATCATCATCAAGACATTCATGTCATATTTTCATTTATCATCTTACCACATTGTTGATATATCGAGTTTTCAACCCGAGGGTTAAGTACATACCTGTTCAAAGTATCCATCTCACAACACTTACCAATATGTCCCTTTCATCTCTAGTATTCCTCCATTTGAGTAGAACTTTACCCGTTGAACACATCAGAATATAATTCGGATACACGGATAATTTGCACATAAGTGCCATATATGTAATCAAGCAATCATGTAACCCGCCCATAAGTGAACTCGGACTCAACTCAACGAGCTCAGGCGTTCGCATCTATAAGTGAACTCGGACTCAACTCAACGAGCTCGGATGCCTAGTTACATCTCTCGAACTCGGACTCAACTCAACGAGTTTGAACATTCGCATCCATAAGTGAACTCGGACTCAACTCAACGAGTTCGGATGCTCAACCATCCTAGTGACATGTCACTTGTATCCTAATCTATTCCTAAGGTTCAAACGGGCTTTTTCCCTCGATCTGACATTAGCTGTCTTCCACGGAATATCGGAACTGATACTCGGTAGCAATTCATATTTATCAAATAGTAAACATAATTTGCATATTACTCAACATTAACCACAAAGCATAATATTTAATGATAAAAAAAAAATCAGCATATCATATAATTAACATCAATAACTTAAAAATAATAATTATGCTACATTATTTACACATGAACTTACCTCGTATGCGAAAATGGCTACTTTTACCATTTCGTCCACAACTTGGTATTTTCCCCATTTTAGCCCGAATTTCAGTTTTCCTTGCTCTATCATTTAAAATATAGTCTAATTAGGACTCACATTATTCAAATTGACCCAAAATCATATTTTGGCAAAATTACAATTTTGCCCCTAAATTTTTGCATATTTACACTTTTGCCCCAAAGCTCGTAAATTCAACTTCAGCCTATTTTATTATGTTTTATGACATTCTAATCATTTTTCTCTTCTATAGCAACATCAAATTCTCACTCTAACATGTACTTATGAACATTAGGTATTTTTACCGATTATGTCGTTTTACTCGTTTTTACATAAAATCACTTAGCAAAAGTTGTTTAACACAATTTCAAGCTTCATATTCTACCATAAAACATCAAAATAAACACATTTCACCTATGGGTATTTTTCCAAATATGAACCCTAGCTTAAATTATTGCTAAAATAAGTTTAATCGAGCTACTAGGATTCTAAAAACGTAAAGAACATTAAAAACGGGGCCTTGAATCACTTACTATTGAGCTTGGAAAGCTTGAAAACCCTAGCCATGGCTTCTCCCATGCTAATTTCGGCCTCCATGAAGAAGATGAGCAAAATTGGCTTTTAATTTTGTATTTTAATTCATTTTACCCGGAAATGACCAAAATGCCCTTACAACTAAACTTTCAAAAATTCCTTCCATGTCCTAATTTTTTCCATGAACTTAAAATTGGTCAAATTTCTATTTAAGACCTCCTAATTAATATTTCAATGCAATTTCATAGTAAAAACTTCTAGAATGCAAATTTTGCAACTTATTCGATTTAGTCCCTACTTTCAATTTAAAAACTTTAGGCATAGAATTTCATCACGAAATTTTCACACAGTCATGCAATCATATCATAATCATAAAAATAATCATAAAATAATTATTTCTATCTCAAATTTTGTGATCACGAAACTACTATTCCGACTAAGCCCAAAATCAGGATATTACAACAGCATTTTAGTAGTGTTTCATAAAATTTCATGAAGAAATTTTATCGTTTGCTTATTAATTTGATAAAAAGGACTAAATTGCATAAGATGCAAAATTTTAGTTCTATAAGTAAAGGGTGTCTAATTGAATGGAATGTGAGTGGCCTTAAATGGTAATTAAACCATTATTATTATTAGTGGACTAAGTTGGACATTTTTTATGTAATTTTAAAGGTTAATATGTAAGGTTAATTAGGTAAATTAATAAAATTAACTTAAAATAAAATGAGTAAAAGAAAGATATCATCTTTCTTCTTCTTCTTCAACCAAAAATACTAAGGCAAGATACCTTTTTTGAACATTCAACATTCGGCCACCTCTCTCTAATGCATGTAAGTGCATTTTTGTCCCGTTTTTAATGATTTCTATGTTTTTTGGAGTCGTTGTAGCTTAATCTAGCTAGCTCGGGGACTAATTTGTAAAACTATTAAAAGTCTAGGGTTTTACCATGAATGTATATTGATTTTTTCTGATGTTTAACGGATGAAAATGAATTTTTTTTGTTAGTTAAACAACTTCTGTAAAGGGAATTTTGATGAATTGTTCAATTAGAGATTATATTGAAAAATATAAAAATATTCAAGGTGAAATTGTGAAAAAAACTAAAATGTAGGGCTTGCTAAGGACCTAAGTAAAATTTGGCTATAGTAGGTTGGCACCAAATTGCATGATTTTCATTTTATAAGATTAAGGACTAAATTGTAAATAATATAAAATTATAGGGGCAAAAGCATAATTTTTCCAAAATATGATTTTTGGATTGAATTGAATAAAATGAAGTTTGAATGAATTAAGTTTGATTATTTAGATCAAGAAAAGCATAATACTGATTTAGATGGGGGAAAAGAAAAAGTGTTAGATTAACCAATTGTATTTCTTCGTTTGTGATCGAGGTAAGTTCATAGATTTAATTAAAGTTTTAAAATGCTTGAATGAAATATAATTATGTTGTATTATGATATTATGATTCTACGTAAATATCCAATGAAGTTTCAATGACTTTTGGATCCCGTTTGAACCTTAGGAATATATTGGATACAAATGACATGTCATTGGGGTTACCGTGTTTTGGGTGTTGGTCCTAAATGTCCTACCGATGGCTGAGTTTCTAGCATGTGTTGTGGTTACTTGACATCTTGTGTGAGCAGCACTGTGTAGCTACGTTCCGACCGACAGCTTGTGTGGGCAGACCCACTTATAGCTCGAGAAGGCGCATTTATATGAGAAAAGAAAAAAAAATGGTTTTGACCATGTGTTAGCACACAGTGTGTGAGATTCCCGTGTATCCAATATTATGCTACTGGTGCAACGGGTATACAAAAGGGAAGGAATGATAGAGGCGTTTTTTAATGCCATGAAAACATGAAAAAGATATGAGATGTTGGTGATCAAAGATTTCTTAGCCATGTTCATAATAGTATGAATGTTTATATGCTAAGTACATGAAAGCTTTATTCTTGTGTGATCAACATGGCTAAATTATGTGTACATCACTAATTTGAGTTATGGTTGATGCTTAGGCTTGTGTCAAGTTTCATCGGATTAATTCAAACTTACTTTTATGTATGTGTATTGAAATGGTAAGCATTGTTTATGATTTACGAACTTACTAAGCATTATATGCTTACTTTGTTTTATTTCTCTCATGTTTTTAGATAATCAGAAGCTTGTTCGGGTTAGAAGCTTGTCGGAGATCCATCACATTATCCATCGGCTATATTGATAGATTTTGATGATTTTGAGTCATGGTTATAATGACATGTATATGTGTCTTTGTTTGATGAAATTAGCCATTATGTGTGGCTTGTGAGTATGCTATTTTGGTTGATGAAATAGTTTATATGAAATTAACCAAAAGATTATGTATTATGTGTAATAGTTTATTTTCAATCAAATCAGAATAGTGATTTCGAAACCACAAATTCAAAGTTAAAATAATTATTTTATTATTATTTTGAGGTTTACATCATGATAGTATGATTGCATAAAAATTTCGTTAAGAAATTTTACTATTTGTATGCTCGATTTGTAAAAAAGTACTAAATCGTGTAAAGTGCAAAAGTTGTGTTCTAATAGATAAAATTATCTAATAGCTAGGAACTTTAAAGTGAAGGTCCTTATTGTGACAGCCCTAATTTGACCCTAGTCGGAAAGTGGTTTTTGGACCACAAAACCGAGTTACAAAAATAATTAACCGTTATATCCTATGCTTATTATACGTGTAAATGCATGTGTGAAAGTTTTATGCTTTGATTTTGTCATTTGTATGTGAAATTTATTAAATAGGACTTATATGAGACATTTTTGAAATGTGATAGGTTAATGTGTAATGGTCTATTAATGCATGTTATAAAAGTATGGAATTGCATGTCAAATTATCCATTCTAGTTAGTGGCCGGCCATGTTGTTATTTATTATATAATATATATTTTATATTAGCATTATTTCTATTATATGGCTCTATAATATAGAATAAGGATATTAAAAATAGAAAATGGGTGAAGAAAACAAGGAATTCATCTTTATTTCCTTCTAAGCCGAATGTTCAGAGAGGAAAGGGGAGAAAACACCATTCAGTCATCTTAGGCTTGAATCAAGGTAAGAAATTCATGTTACTTCTTGAAATTTTAGTTAATTTTAAGTTAGTTACCAAGTTCTTTATTTAACCCATGTTAAAATTTTGATTTTGGGGAGGATTTGAGTTCTCGGCCATGGTAGATAATGAAGGGGATACATGGTTATTTTCAAGTTTAATGAATAATTACAAATGAATGATGTTTGAGATAGTTTAATGTTCTTGTAAGTAGTTTAGATGATTAAAAAAAAATTCAGCTTGTGTATTTGTGTAATTGCCGAATTTGAACTAGGGATATCTTTGAGTAATGTTTGTATTTTAAATGATGGAATGGAGTGAATGGTTGGAATGTGTTATGCATAAATTATAAGTTGGGCTAAAGGTTGTTATATTGCCTTGTCATTGCCGAAAATGTGCTTGGTTAAAGAAATTGGGTGTTGGATGTTTAAGTGATTTAAATAGTTATAAACTAATTTTGAGTTTTGATATCTAAATCTATTTTGTTGTGTTTGAATTTGATAAATAAATAAATTGTTTTAATATGATTATACCATAGCAAAATTTATGCTTTAATTTTATTTTCCTTTTAATTTGTAATTCGACACTTGTATATAAATTGATAGTTGGATGTGTATGTTTTTAATTTATAATATCATACTTGAACATGTTATATATATATGTGGTTGTATGTGTGTGATTGTTTATCAAATTATATAAATAACCATACTTGTAGAATTTATTAAATACATAATTGGTCTTAACGTAGACATGCTTATAATTATAAACTTGATAATGCCTAGTAAGGTGTTCGGTTGTGCATGAGTAGGGAATATATATATATATATATGGTATTTAATAGTTAATTATTAAGGTCATTTGTACCTTAACTAT
Organism: Gossypium anomalum; assembly: GCA_025698475.1. Lineage (NCBI taxonomy): Eukaryota > Viridiplantae > Streptophyta > Magnoliopsida > Malvales > Malvaceae > Gossypium > Gossypium anomalum. The sequence continues at coordinate 60,555,872 of CM046961.1, forward strand.
ATGATATACATGTATTATATCAAATTTCCTATTTGATAAGAAATTAAATAAATCTATTTGTTTTAAAATCAAGCTCAAGAGCAAAGAGGGCAGAAGTTGGATAGGGGAAAAGAGAAAGTAATTGAGTAGCCTTTCCGCAACCGTTCAAGTATATCCGAGGTAAGTTTTGAATAGTCACATTTAGTACATAATTGATAATGTCTTGATATATGAATGATAACTGTACTACGATCTATTGATTCTTTTTGAATATAGTTGTGTGACAAATAAATGTATGTTTAAGGCTTAAAGCCGAATAGACATTGGAAGATAAGCTTAGGAAGTAAAAATGGACAAATTTTTATGTATGTTATTGAGCCAAAAGTTATATGAACGGTGCCCATGTTATGCTATTATTCAAATGGAATATATGAACTTTGATTGTGAGATGTTATGTGAATTGAATTCTCTTGCGAATAAGTGTGCATGACATTCAGTGATGTTTATACCCGAACTTAAGGTCCGTAGGCTATGTGCTGGAATTATAACCGGACTTAAGGTCCGCAGGCTACGTGCTGGAAATATATCCGGGCTAAAGTCCCGCAGGCTTTGAGCTGGTATTATACCGGGTTTAAATTCCCGCAGGCTTGTGCTGGTAATTGATTTCAAGTCCTAAGACCGGACAGGCTTAATGCCCGTAAGTTAAGTAAGATTACGACATTGAATGTTCGCAGTAAATCACCATCGAGTGAGTACTATACATTTTAAGATGTTCAGGTACGTATTACTTACTCACCGTTGAGTTGATCTCGAAGTGAATCATTAGCATCAAAGAAGAATATATATATATATTGTGTAATATCCCGAATTAGGGCCTAATCGGAATAGTGGTTTCGTGACCACAAATTTGAGATAGAGATAATTATTTTATAATTATTTTGATGTTTATGATATGATTGCATGATTGTGTGAAAATTTCGTGATGAAATCCTATGCCTAAAGTGCTTAGATTGAAATTAGGGACTAAATCGAATAATTTGTAAAACTTGCATTCTAGGAGTTTTTAGTATGAAATTGTTTCGGAATATTAATGAGGAGGTCTTAAATAGCAATTTGACCAATTTCTAAGTCTATGGACAAAAATTTGACATGGATGGAATTTTTGGAAAGTTTAGTAGTAAGGGCATTTTAGTCATTTAGTTATTAAAATGAATTAAAAACAAAATTAAAAGCCAATTTTTGTCCATCTTCTTCATTAGGCCGAAATTTAAAGGGTTCTCCATAGCTAGGGTTTATTTCAAGCTTCCAAGCTCCATAGTAAGTGATTCCAAGCCCCGTTTTTAATGTTCTTTACGTTTTTGGAATCCCGGTAGCTCGATTAAGCTTATGCTAGCAATAATTCAACCTAGGGTTCATATTTGGAAAAATACCCATAGGTGAAATTTGTGTACTTTGGTGTTTTATGATATAAAATAAGGTTTTAAATTATGTTAGACAACTCGTACTACTCGGTTTTAAGCAAAAACGAGTAAAAGGGCTTAATCGGTAAAAATACCTAATAGTCATAAGTACATGTTAGAGTGTGAATTTGATGTTACCATAGAAGGGAAAAATGATCAGCATGTCATAAAACATAAGAATAAGGGATGAAGTTTAATTCCCGAGCCTAGGGTCAAAAGTGTAATTATGCAAAAGTTTAGGGGCAAAAATGTAATTTTGCCAAAGTTTGTATTAAATGCTGTTTTGATGAATGTATGTATTAAATAAGATTAATTTGCCATTATAGATCAAGAGAAACGAGATTTAAGTCGCGATCGAGGAAAAACAAAGTTTACGAAGAATAGGCTCGATTGCTAATAATTTTGTACCGAGGTAAGTTCATGTGTAAATGTAGTAACATAATTGTCATTTTAATTAACTTAATGATATTTATATGATATGATGATTATTATTATGAAATATTATGCTTTGTGGTTATTATTGAGTAATATGTAAACTATGTTTACTACTTGATAAATATGAATTTCTACCGAGTGTCGGTTTCGATATTCCATGGAAGACGGCAAAGATATGTGATCGAGGAAAAAGCCTGTTTGAACCTTGGGAATAGATTAGAATACAAGTGACATGTCACTAGGATATTAAGTTCCGAACTCGTTGAGTTGAGTCCGAGTTCGTGAGATGTAACTAGGCATCCGAGCTCGTTGAGTTGAGTCCGAGTTCACTTATGGGCGGGTTACATGGTAGCTTGGCTACATAAGTTTCGAGCTATTGAGTTTGTCTAGCTGGCGGGTGGGCTCTTATGTTCATGAGATCCGCGTATTCGAATTATATTCCGATGTGTTCAACGGGTGAATCTTAAGTGAATGAAAAGAAAGCCTAAAATGAAGGTGACATGTTGGTAAGTGTGGTAATGAGAAAATTTGATGGGTATGTGCTTAAACCCTCGGGTTGAGAACTTGGTATGATGAAATTGTAGAAAGATATTAAATACAAATGAAATATGAATGTCTTGGTGTTGTTTATGCAAATAATGTTTTTGTGGGATTGTGTGATTATGTTACTTGCTATTTGCATGTGAACTTACTAAGCATTTGTGCTTACTCCCTCATTTTCTTTCATTGTAGTTTTGAAAAGCCGGTTTGAGAATCGGGATAGGTTGAAGACTTGTTCACACTATCCGAAGGCCTAAATTGGTAAAATGGCTTGTGTGTTTTGAATGTGGCATGTATGGCAAAATACTCACTTTGTGTAAATGATCTTATGATATGGCTATGGTTTGGCAAGAAAAGGGTTTGTAAATGATTAGCCATTGGAATGGCCAATCTAAGTTATATTTGATGTTATGTATGTTTAAAATGATATTTAGTCCATGAAAATCCTTAGTAAAGTGAAATTTGCCATAAAACAGAATCTAGCAGCAGCAGTGATGTAAATTTGAAAAATCACTAAAAATAGTAGAAATGGAATTAAATGATGAGTAAGTTATAAAATTGAAGATTAATGAGTCTATTTTCATATAGATTGAACAAAACAGGTATATGAATTATATTTTATGAGATATTTGAATTTTTGTGAAACAGGGCCAGAGTGATTTCTAGATCCCCTATTCTGACTTTAAAAATTCATAATAAATTGTAAAAAAATAATTAGAAGTCATTATTTATATGTAAATGTTTTTTATTGAGTCTATTTTTAAGAGAAAGAAACTTCATAGACATTAAAATTCTTTACAGAGAGATATCTGATTCGTAATACACAGAGGTCAGAGCAGTCTAACCCTGAAATAGGGGAGAATTTAACTAATAAACTGTACTAATTGGCTTGACCAAAAATTATAGAAAGAAATAAGTAAATAGATATATGAGTCTAGTTTTAGGTAAAATTTATGGAATTGGATTTCGAGTTTTGGAACTCGAGATATGAATTTTTAAGCGACTATGACGCCGATTGCTAGCTTGACTGGAAATTTTAAAAAAAATAAATCGTTTGAGCAGTTTAAGTAATGAATTAAGTCTGTTAACACCTCGTGTTCGAATTCAAATGACGGTCTCGGTGCACGGGCATTACATTTGGTGGTATCGTGAGTAGGTTTAGTCGGTTCTCGACTAATGTGTTGTATGTACGGGTTTTGCTATACATGCCATATATATAAATTGTGATAGTGTGACGACTTCTGACCTTTTGAATGATTTTTTTTATAGTAAATGGATCCCGATCTAGTTGCGGCTGATGATGTAGAGAGTAATGCACCAGCTCCGGTTGAAGGGGCAGTGCCAACTGAAAATCCACCTCCTATCGCCGGTCAAGGAGGAGGAGAAGGGGCTCGGAAGCTTTCTCCGGATGATGAGTGCACGGTATACACGAGTTCGTTCAGACAAACCCGAATGCACAACCTCCCCACCTCCCCGATTCCTCAACCTGCACTTCGATGCCTCAAGGTGTAGATCTGATGAAATTTCACAGAACTCCGGTTGACAAAATCCGTAAACAAGGGGCCGAAGAATTCAGGGCAAATATTGATGATGATGCCGAGAAAGCGAGTTTTGGCTCGAGAATTCTGCTTCGAGTATTTGATGAATTGTCTTGTACACCAAAGAATGCTTGAAATCGCTATATCATTGTTGAGGATTCACTTATCATTGGTGGAAGACATTAACTTCATGAGTACCCAGAAAGAGAAAGTAACTTGGGAGTTCTTTCAAGAAGAATTTCGGAAGAAATATATCGATGAAAGATTTATTGATCAGAAGCGTAAAGAGTTTCTTGAATTAAAGCAGGGGAACATGACAGGTACTGAATATGAAGGGAGTTTGTAAGGTTGAGGAAGTATGCTAGAGAATATATTCCTACAGAAGCTAAAATGTGCAGACGATTTGAAGACGGACTCAATGAAGACATCAAAGTATTTGTTAGGATTCTTGAATTAAAAGAAATGGTAGTACTTGGTTGATCGAGCTTGCAAACGTCAAGAACTACTTAAAGAGAAGAAAAAAGGTAGAGGTGAGACTAGAAATTGGAAGAAAAGACCGATGAGCAGTTCATTCTCATAGCAATCCAGAAAATCTAGAAATATGAATCCTCGTTCACAGGTTTCGGCTGGACAATCATATGGAAATTTAAAGAAGCAAAATGTGGGTCCTAGATCTCAGACTACTTCTGCAGCTAGTGTGGGAAATACGAGATTTGTTAAGCCCGAGTGCCAGCGGTGTGGCAAAAATCATTTTGGCCCATGTAGAGTGAATGAATGTTTTCGGTGTGGTTCTCCGGATCATTTTATTGCCCAGAGAGAGCTGAGAAAGAAAAATTTTAGAATGTGGTGCAGACTCGAGGGGAAGATATTCGAGAAAAGCTGTAAATGAAGCAAGCAGCAAAAATGTAGCCAGAGATTCAGCAGCTAAATCTGAAGCAAGGGCTCCAGCTAGAACTTATGCTATAAAGGCACGTGAAGATGCTTCATCACCCGATGTGATTACTGGTATATTTTCTCTTTATGATGTTAATGTTATTGCTTTGATTGATCCCGGTTCTAGTCATTCATATGTATGCATGAAATTGGTGTTTAGTATGAATATACCTATTGAGAACACAGAATTTATGATTAGAGTGTCGAATCCGTTCGGCAAATGTGTGATAGTTGATAAAGTATGCAAGAAATGCCCTTTAATGATTTGGGGTCATTACTTTCCGGCCGACTTGATGTTGTTGCCGTTTGATGAATTTGATGTTATTTTGGGTATGGATTGGTTGACATTGCATGATGCTATAATAAATTGCAAAGAAAAGGTTATAGAATTAAAGTGTGAAAGTGGTAAAATTCTGCAGGTTGAACCAGACAAATCAGAGGCATTATCTAGTATGATTTCTTCAATGTCGGCTCAGAGATATTTGAGAAAGGGTTATGAAGCTTATTTGACGTATGTAATTAATACAAAAAAAGTTGAAAAGAAAGTTGAATCAGTGCCGATTGTGTGTGAATTTGCAGACGTATTTCCAGAAAAATTACCGGGTTTGCCTCCAGTCAGAGAAGTAGAATTTGGTATTGATTTGATACCGGGAACAGCTCCGATCTCAATTGCTCCATATAGAATGGCACCAGCAGAGTTGAAAGAATTAAAGTTGCAGTTGCAAGAGTTGACTGATAAAGGCTTTGTGAGACCGAGTTTTTCATCTTAGGGTGCTCCTGTGTTATTTGTGAAAAAGAAGGATGGTTCTATGAGGTTGTGTGTTGACTATCTGTAGTTAAACAAGGTGACAATCAAAAACAAATATCCATTGCCAAGAATTGATGATTTATTTGATCAACTAAAAGGAGTGACATGGTTTCCAAGGATTGACTTGAGATCTGGGTACTACCAGTTGCGAGTAAAAGAGTCGGATGTGCCTAAAACTGCTTTTAGAACAAGGTACGGTCATTATGAATTTTTAGTTATGCCATTCGGGTTGACGAATGCTCCTGCTGTGTTTATGGATTTAATGAATCGCATATTTCGGCCATACTTGGACAAATTTGTTGTGGTGTTTACAGATGATATTTTAATTTATTCAAAAGATGAGACAGAGCATGCTGAGCATTTGAGGATAGTTTTGCAAACTTTGAGAGATAAGCAGCTGTATGCTAAGTTTAGTAAAAGTGAATTTTGGCTCCGTGAAGTTGGATTTTTGGGTCATATTGTTTCAGGTGATGGTATACAGGTTGATCCTAGTAAGATTTCAACCATTGTTGATTGGAAACCACCGAAAAATGTAACTGAGGTTAGAAGTTTCTTGAGGCTAGCTGGGTATTATCGGCGGTTTGTAAATGGATTTTCTATAATTGCTGCTCCTATGACTAGACTACTACGAAAGAATGTTAAATTTGAATGGACAGAAGAATGTCAACAAAGTTTTGAAGAATTGAAAAAGTTATTAACTGAAGCACCAGTGTTGGTACATCCCGAATCAGGTAAAGAATTTGTGGTGTATAGTGATGCTTCTCGAAATGGCTTAGGATGTGTACTTATGCAAGAAGGAAAAGTGGTGGCTTATGCTTCGAGGCAGTTAAAATCTCACGAAAAAAATTATCTGACTCATGATTTGGAATTGGCTGCTATAGTGTTTGCTTTGAAAATTTGGCGACATTATTTGTATGGTGAAAAGTACCGAGTATATTCCGACCACAAAAGTCTTAAATACTTAATGTCACAAAAAGACTTGAATTTGAGACAGTGAAGATGGTTGGAGTTATTGAAAGATTACGAGCTTGTTATTGATTACCATCCGGAAAAGCGAATGTGGTTGCTTGATGCTTTGAGCAGAAAAAGTTACTTTTTTGCTTTGAGAGCTATGAACACTCGGTTAAAGGTATCAGATGATGGTTCGATTCTAGCAGAGTTAAGAGCAAGACCGATGTTTTTACAAGAGATTTGTGAAGCTCAGAAAAATGACCAAGATTTGCAAACCAAGAGAAAGCAGTGTGAAGTTGATACGAGATCAGATTTCAGAATTGGTTTTGATGGTTACTTGATGTTTAAAAACCGAATTTGTGTACCAAAAAATGATGAGTTGATTCAAAAGATTTTGCATGAAACACATAATGGTTGTTTGGCGGTTCACCCGGGCAGTATGAAAATGTATAATGACTTGAAGAAAATGTACTGGTGGAGTGGAATGAAAAGAGATATCTCCGAGTTTGTATCAAAGTGCTTAGTTTGTCAACAAGTGAAAGCTGAACACCAAGTACCTTCGGGACTACTTCAGCCTATCATGGTTCCTGAATGGAAATGGGATCGGATTACTATGTATTTTGTATCAGGGTTGCCGTTAACTCCAGGGAAGAAAAATGCCATCTGGGTAATAGTTGACAGACTAACTAAATTGGCTCATTTTATTCCGCTACGTACGGATTATTCTCTTAATAAGTTGGCTGAATTGTATATCCATGAGATTGTTAGACTTCATGGAACACCTTTGTCAATCATTTCGGATAGAGATCTGAGATTTACTTCATGGTTTTGGCAAAAGTTGCAAGAGGCATTAGGTACAAAGTTAAATTTTAGCACCTTTCATCCACAAACCGATGGACAATCGTAGAGTAATTCATTCTTGAAGACATGCTCAGATGTTGCGTATTAGAATTTCAAGGTAGTTGGGAAAGGTATTTACTGTTGGTAGAATTTGCTTATAATAATAGTTATTAGACGAGTTTAAAGATGGCACCTTATGAAGCTTTGTATGGACGTAAATGTCGCACACCTTTGTATTGGACAGAGCTTAAGGGAAATCAGATTTGACGGTCGATCTAGTTAAGGAAACAAGAGAAAGTAAAAGTCATCGAGATTGCTTGAAAGCGACTTGAGATGCACAAAAATCGTATGCGATTTGAAGAGAAAAGAGATTGAATATCAAGTTGGTGACAAAGTGTTTTTGAAAGTATCCCTGTGGAAGAAATTTCTCAGATTTGGCAAGAAAGGCAAATTAAGTCCACGTTTTATTGGACCGTTTGAAGTGATTGAGAGAGTTGGACCAGTAGCTTATCGGTTATCATTGCCATCTGAATTACAAAAGATGCATGATTTATTCCACGTATCTATGTTACATCGATATCGTTCAGATCCTTCACATATAATTTCACCGATAGAAATTGAACTACGACCGGATATGACTTACGAAGAAGAACAGATTAAGATTTTAGCTCGAGAAGTCAAACAACTAAGAAATAAAAGTGTCGCTCTCGTGAAAGTATTGTGGCAAAAGCACGGAGTAGAAGAAACTACATGGGAACCTGAAGAAACTATGAGAAACCAATACTCACACCTGTTTACTGGTAAGATTTTCGAGGACGAAAATCCTTAAAGGGGGGAGAGTTGTAATATCCCGAATTAAGGCCTAATTGGAATAGTGGTTTTGTGACCACAAATCTGAGATAGAGATAATTATTTTATAATTATTTTGATGTTTATGATATGATTGTATGATTGTGTGAAAATTTCGTGATGAAATCCTATGCCTAAAGTGCTTAGATTGAAATTAGGGACTAAATCGAATAATTTGTAAAACTTGCATTCTAGGAGTTTTTAGTATGAAATTGTTTTGGAATATTAATGAGGAGGTCTTAAATAGCAATTTGACCAATTTCTAAGTCTATGGACGAAAATTGGACATGGATGGAATTTTTAGAAAGTTTAGTAGTAAGGGCATTTTGGTCATTTAGTTATTAAAATGAATTAAAAACAAAATTAAAAGCCAATTTTTGTCCATTTTCTTCATTAGACCGAAATTTCAAGGGTTCTCCATAGCTAGGGTTTGTTTCAAGCTTCCAAGCTCCATAGTAAGTGATTCCAAGCCCCGTTTTTAATGTTCTTTACGTTTTTGGAATCCCGGTAGCTCGATTAAGCTTATGCTAGCAATAATTCAACCTAGGGTTCATATTTGGAAAAATACCCATAGGTGAAATTTGTGTATTTTGGTGTTTTATGATAGAAAATAAGGTTTTAAATTATGTTAGACAACTTGTACTACTCTGGTTTTAGCAAAAAAAGTAAAAGGGCTTAATCGGTAAAAATACCTAATAGTCATAAGTACATGTTAGAGTGTGAATTTGATGTTACCATAGAAGGGAAAAATGATCAGCATGTCATAAAACATAAGAATAAGGGATGAAGTTTAATTCCCGAGCCTAGGGGCAAAAGTGTAATTATGCAAAAGTTTAGGGGCAAAAATGTAATTTTGCCAAATTTTGTATTAAATGCTATTTTGATGAATGTATGTATTAAATAAGATTAATTTGGCATTATAGATAAAGAGAAATGAGATTCAAGTCGCGATCGAGGGAAAAACAAAGTTTACGAAGAATAGGCTCGATTGCTAATAATTTTGTATCGAGGTAAGTTCATGTGTAAATGTAGTAACATAATTGTCATTTTAATTAACTTAATGATATTTATATGATATGATTATTATTATTATGAAATATTATGCTTTGTGGTTATTACTGAGTAATATGCAAACTATGTTTACTACTTGATAAATATGAATTTCTACCGAGTGTCGGTTTCGATATTCCATGGAAGACGGCAAAGATATATGATCGAGGAAAAATCCCGTTTGAACCTTGGGAATAGATTAGAATACAAGTGACATGTCACTAGGATATTGAGTTCCGAACTCATTGAGTTGAGTCCGAGTTCGTGAGATGTAACTAGGCATCCGAGCTCGTTGAGTTGAGTCCGAGTTCACTTATGGGCGGGTTACATGGTAGCTTGGCTACATAAGTTCCGCAGGCTAGTGAGTTTGTCTAGCTACGGGTATGGCTCTTATGTTCATGAGATCCATGTATTCGAATTATATTCCGATGTGTTCAACGGGTGAATCTTAAGTGAATAAAAAGAAGGCCTAAAATGAAGGTGACATGTTGGTAAGTGTGGTAATGAGAAAATTTGATAGGTATGTGCTTAAACCCTCGGGTTGAGAACTTGGTATGATGAAATCGTAGAAAGATATTAAATACAAATGAAATATGAATGTCTTGGTGTTGTTTATGCAAATAATGTTTTCGTAGGATTGTGTGATTATGTTACTTGCTATTTGCATGTGAACTTACTAAGCATTTGTGCTTACTCCCTCCTTTTCTTTCATTGTAGTTTTGACAAGCCGGCTTGAGAATCGGGATAGGTCGAAGACTCGTTCACACTATCCGAAGGCCTAAATTGGTAAAATGGCTTGTGTGTTTTGAATGTGGCATGTATGGCAAAGTACTCACTTTGTGTAAATGATCTTATGATATGGCTATGGTTTGGCAAGAAAAGGGTTTATAAATGATTAGCCATTGGAATGGCCAATCTAAGTCATATTTGATGTTATGTATGTTTAAAATGATATTTAGTCCATGAAAATCCTTAGTAAAGTGAAATTTGCCATAAAACAGAATCTGGCAGCAGCAGTGATGTAAATTTGAAAAATCACTAAAAATAGTAGAAATGGAATTAAATGATGAGTAAGTTATAAAATTGAAGATTAATGAGCCTATTTTCATATAGATTGAACAAAACATGTATATGAATTATATTTTATGAGATATTTGAATTTTTGTGAAGCAGGGCCAGAGTGATTTCTGGATCCCCTGTTCTGACTTTAAAAATTCATAATAAATTTTAAAAACATAATTAGCAGTCATTCGTTATATGTACAGAAACTTCATAGACATTGAAATTCTGTACAGAGAGATATCTGATTCGTAATACACGAGGTCGAGCAATCGAACCACAAAGCATGTAGAATTTAACTAATAAACTGTACTAATTGGCTTGACCAAAAATTATAGAAAGAAATTAGTAAATAGATATATGAGTCTTGTTTCAGGTAAAATTTACGGAATTGGATTTCGAGTTTCGGAACTCGAGATATGAATTTTTAAGCGAATGTGACGCAGATTGCTAGCTTGACTGGAAATTTTAAAAAAAGTAAATCATTTGAGTGGTTTAAGTAATGAATTAAGTCAGTTAACACCTCGTGCTCGAATCCGACGACGGTCTCGGGTACGGGGCGTTACATATATATACATGATTAATGGTTATAATTAAGGATATGAGTATGATTTAATCGGTCATGGTATAATTGTATATGAATTATATGTTGAAATTTCTTTATGTACTTATGTACATTCAATCAATGATTTTTGGTGAATTATTAGTATTAAAGAATGATGTTGAAGTGTGGTTGATTGTTATATTCACGAGTAAAACAATAACCTATTCGGTCAAATGTTGGTAATATATGAAATTATTTGATTCAAATGCATCATATGAACTTTAAGTAGAAGAAAAATATGTGCTGAGAAATCTATGTATATGTTTAAGTGTATTCGGCCATTAAGCAATTTAAATTGAGAATAAGTCTGCTTAATTGAATGTTTCTATTGTCGATAAATCTTTAAATTGTTTGTGATGCTTAAAACTTATTAAGCTTGGAAAGCTTACTTTGTTCTCTATTTCTCTGTTTTATAGATTGTTGATTTTTGGCCACCGACTCGGGGATCGTCAATAGTTCATCACACTATCGATCTTTTTTTTTTTGGTACAGTTTTATTTTGGACTCGATGTGGCATGTATAGGTTAGGCTGTTGATAACGATATTTTGAAATTGTAAATATTTTAGCCATACGAAAATGGCGTATAACTTAGATATCAGTATGTATTTCAGCTCGATCTCTGTTTATGTTTATTGGCAATGTGAATGAGATAATTAAATGTTTGGTTCGGTAATACCTCTTAGCCTTAATCTGGCGATCGGATTAGGGTTAGGGGTGTTACATTTTATATAGTAATTAGCCCATAATTATTGAAAGTGGAATATGATGGCTTGGTATTGTTGAAATTTGTGATTTCATGTCTAACTTTATGGATGAATATGTGTTAGGTTTGTGGACTAAATTGAGTTGCACTATATTATGTTTAATTACTTAAATTGTGATTAAATGGTAAGCTTAATTTTATGCCATACGAACTTCCTAAGCTTAATTGCTTACTCTGTTTATTTTTTCGTGTTTTATAGTGTGTCAAAAGCTCGCTCGAGTTGGAAGTTGTTAGAGATTTACATCGCACTATCAAACTCACATTTTGGTATTTTTGGACTTTATCTTGGTTATATGGCATGTATAGGTGTTTTGGTTAATGTAGCCTATATGGTTTGTTATGTTTTAGCCATTGATGTGGCTTGACAATGGTATATGTTTTGATATGTAAAAGGTGTAAATGGCCTTTTGATATGTGGCTTATAATTGTTATATGGATGCCTTGTTGTGAATTGATATTTAAGGTATCAAATTGTTGAAATTAAGAATGTATCTGCATGCTAAGCTTTAGGCAATGTGCCATATATGTGCTTGACCATTTAGGTAGATTTTTGGAATTTCAAATGGTATGTTTTAAGGTGGTCAAATGAATGAGTTATGAATGTCATGTTGTTAATGTGGATGGATCATGTTATAAACCTGATATTTGTTGGCTGTGAATGTCCATTTATGCCATGGTTGTATGTACATTGTTTGGCTCAGGTTGGTGCCACATTGGGTGAGAAATATGGCTTGGAAAATGACCTATTTTTGTCCACATGGGAAGAGACATGGGTGTGTGTCTCAGCTGTGTGTGACACACGGCCATGTGTCCCCTGAAAATTCTTTAGAAAACAAGTCAGTAGCTTCACATGGTCTAGCACACAAGCATGTGGCTTGGTCGTATGGTACAAGTCAGTATACTCTCCAGTTTTCACAGGCCTAACACACGGCCTGGCACACGAGCATGTGAGGCCATTTCGAAGGGTACACGGCCTGGCACACGGACGTGTGGTCTGGCCGTGTGACCCAAGTCAGTGAGTTACACAACCTGGCTACACGGGCGTGTGTCCCCTACATTTTGGAAATTTTCCATGTTTTTTTAAAAATTTCTTAAATACTCGGTTTAAAAATTTCTTAAATACTCGGTTTAGTCCCGAACCATTTCTAATGTTTATTTGAGGCCTTAAGTGCTCGTATTAGGGACTATATGAATGAATTTGAGTGGTTTCTAATCGATATGAGTTTTGTATTTAAATTGTATGATTTGTTGAGATATAAGTCCAGTAATGCTTCGTAACCCTATTCCGGCTTTGGGTATGGGTTAGGGGTGTTACATTATAAGTATAGTTATAAAGACTCACCTATTGAATGTTGTGTTTGACAGAATTATAATTAATTAACTGTTTCTGTGTGATTTATGTGTTTATGCGGTAAATTTATCGTTTTAACCTTGAACTTATTTAAGTGGATCAGAAAAAGAAAGAATTTCTTGAGTTGAAGCTAGGTAACAAGTCTGTAGCCGAGTATGAAAGAGAGTTTGTACATTTCAGCAAGTATGCTCGCGAAATTGTGTCGAATGAGGAAGAAATGTGCATCCATTTTGAAGATGAATTAAATAATGAAATTAAAATGTTGATTGGAGGGACAAAAATATAGGAGTTCATTATTTTGTCAGATCGTGCTCAAAAGATGGAAGAGGTTTAGAATCACAAGAGGCAGAGAGATAGAAAGGCTCGAGAATTTGAAAAAAGAAGGAGCTTTTCTAAGTCATTTTCTGCACCGTTGGCAAAAAAATCAAAAGAATATTTTAATCGTGTTACATTACCATCTGGGTTCTCAGGTAAAAATATGTCAAGACATCATGATTTGAAATCTTTGGTTAAACCTGCTGATAATGTGGGAAATGTTCATAACGCTCTAAGGCCGGTATGTGAGCACTGTGGAAAACTACATGCTGGTGAATTCATGACCAGAATAGGTGCATGTTGTAGATGTGGTGCGACAAATCATTTTGTATCCTGAGATTAGTTGGATATGTTGAAGAAAAGAACGAAAAGCTGTTGTCTAGACCTCAAAAAAGTAAGTGTTCAGGTCAAAGTAGTAATACTGGAGTAAATCATAGTGGTACTAAAGATACAACTGTTAGATCTGAAGCTAGAGCACCTGTACGACCATACACTATCTGAGCCAAAGAGGAAGATACTGCACTCGTTGTTATTGCTAGTAAATTCTATTTGTTTGATGTTACTGCGTATGCACTAATTGACCCTAGGTCAGCTCACTTATATATTTGGACGAAATTAGTAACATATAAGAATTTACTTGTTGAGTCAAATGAGTTTCATGTTCGAGTTACTAATCCACTAGGTTTGAGTGTGTTAGTTAATTTAATATGTCGGAAGTGTCCGCTGAGAATTCAGGGTTGTGACCTACCTGTTGATTTGATGTTATTACCCTTTCGTGAATTTGTAGCACATGGCTAAGTGTTTCATATTCACAAGTAACTTTAACATGATGAATAATTGACTTACCACTCTTGATTACAAACATTTAAGTTCCATACATTACAAAGTATACAAACTCTATGGGTTTCAACTGTAGGGATCCATCAATAAATCATACAAGTAATTTGATTACCTGAGTAGAATACAAATAGTCGTTTATGTGATTGTTTAATATAATGCCCATTGATGCAAAAGGATATTTAGTTCACGTAGGGAATTTCAGCTTATGATGTTCTAAGGCTTAGGATAGGTATGGCATTGTAAGCATCAAAACATTTACAAACATAAAAATACTTTGGCCCATCGTATTGATCCCTATTCTTACCGCTTAGTGACCCTTACCTGCTCACCGCCTTATTTCTCTTTCTCTCACCTTCCTTGTTTCTCCATATAGGAAATCATAGCATGATAAAGTTACTACGGCTAGCCTACGAGTTTCTTTGCACTAATGAACGAGTTTTTTTCTTTTGTGACTTTGTCACCTTCTTTTTCAGCTCATCTCACTCACAAATGATTTTTTTCTCGATGTTTCAATACTTTTTCTACTCGTACTGAGTTTCTTTTTGAAATTTTCTTTTGTTTTGCACTTTCAAGCTAACCTATAGCTCCCATATCACACCAATCTTTCCTATTTCACTCTTGTTTTAACAAACTCTGCGTTGATGTATCTACTTAATATTCAATATGTTTGGCCAGACATCTATAACCGTGCAGTGCAGGACCAAAAAAGAAAGGTAAATACAAATTAATGATTTAGGCTCGGAGTTTGTAATGAGGTTCCTCAAGAAGTGTCAACAGGCTAAAAAATCGGCACTAAAGGTGAAATACAAATAGGACATATTTTTGGCTCTAGATGTGTTTCCAAACAATGCCTTAGGTCATCCCTTAATATCTCAATATGCAGAAATTTAACCAACCAACCAAACTCAAATTTAACCATTTATCATTCATACTATCATGCTCGTTTCCATTATTTTCTATATCCTTTGGTATAGTTGATTTCTTAATGCTTATTTACAGTGTAATGTATAGAACTTAGTAGTCTAATAATAAAAAAGTTAAAATCACCTATCATCATGCCAAATTTTATTTGTAAACGTAAGCAACCTATGCACATGCTTCTAACCAATTACTTGTATTTTTACAAGCTCAAGCACACAAAAGACAAGAAAAATCAAAGAAAAATGTACAAATTTTTAAATAAATTTCTATGTTACCCCCACACTTTAATTAACATATTGTCCTTAATGTGTGGCCCATAAAAAAAATAAGGAAATAAGTTACTCGATTGATCATGATTATTTCAATTGCTAACGGTGGGTGCCTCATCCTCTGCTTGTTAATAGCTCAAATTGTTGTGTCTTCTTTGTGTTGGATTCCAACATGGAAAATTTGAAAAATCTACAAGACAACTAGAAGTTTCATATATGTTCCTAATTCTAAGACAATTTTAAAGAAATTTAATACAATCTATAAAATAAATATTCAATTCAGCAATTAAAAATACAAATCCCTAATAAAAAAAACATATTGAATTTTCCTAAATTCATCTACTCCTAAAAAATAAAACCCTACTAACTTAATTCTAGATATTATTCATCATCTTCTTGAAATACTCTTTTTCTCCTTTCCTCTTTTTGTTTTGTTTGCAAAAGAATAAATTGCTGGAATATGTCATCACTGAGTAGTTCCCTTGGAGGATTCATGGTTTTATCCATCCGTTCAATAATGACTTCTGCTCTTTTGCACAATTCTGTAATCAAATGAGGAAAAAATACTCTCTTTCCTAAATTCCTTGCCCAGTCAACCATATTCTTGTATATCCATGTACCAATACATATTTGTTTCTTTTGGAGGATCCTATATGTTATGTAGCTTGAATTGGGCCAATCTCTGACATCTCTATTGTAGTCCATATTCTCGAACAAATAAATTTCATCTATATCCTAGCTTTTGGTGTCATTAGCTATTGATTGATTGTCTGGGGTATTGTTGTTCCTGTCCGATATGTCTACATCTTTTCCCTTCTGTTAAAAATCTCAATATTTCCTTCATATCTATAATTTTGAATTCATTCAGGTCTGTTTTATGGAGATAGTCCTAATAATAGTATGGTGAGTCATAAAATTGGCAGATACTCATCTCAGTTACCGAAACATTAACCCCTCTGACCTTCACAAAAGAACACATCTCGTAGAATGGTCTAGTTGTTTCCCTTTGTTTTAATGCTAAAAAAATTTTCTGCATCATAGGGATTATGGTAGGCTCTTCGGATGGCAAACAAATGTTTTTCCATTCTGTTTCTGTTGCATTCTCTCATATCCCTTTTGAATTCCTCACTAGGGGATTGAATCCCTACTCTTGGATGAAGGTATATGGCTGTAGTTGTTGCAAGTATTTATCCATGTCACCTTCTTGAAACTCTATAGCTGCGGTTGAAGCGCTTATACTGAAACTCACTATTGGATAATCTATTTTTGCTAAAATTCCTTGCACAATCTAGTATGACTGTAAATTGATTACTTTTTGTCTTTCTTTGTAAGTGATAACTAATAGGATCAATTTGACCTATTTATAAATTAGAAGAAGCGAATAAAACATATTAGAGTTATATTTTATTTCTACTAAACAAGAGGTTAAGGAATAAGAATCCTAATATAATTAAACTATAAAAGTGTCAGTAGTTAGTGTTAGTTTAGAAACTAGAGTTTACGTAGGGTGTCGCGACATCCATCCGTGATGTTAGGACATGGAGGTAGGTTCCATGATTTAAGTGTTCTTTATTTTTGCGACATTCAGAAGTTGTATCTGTGACAACCCTAATTTGACCCTAGTCGAAAAGTGGTTTCGGGACCACAAAACCGAGTCATAAAAATAATTAACTATTATATTCTATGCTCATTGTATGTGTACATGCATGTGTGAAAGTTTCATGCTTTAATTTTGTCATTTGTATATGAAATTTATTAAATAGGACTTATGTGAGACAATTGTGAAATGTGTTAGGTTAATTTTAAAGTGGCCTATTAATGCATGATACAAAAAGGATGGAGTTGTATGTCAAATATCTATTTTTGTTGTGTAATGGCCGGCCATAATGAGGTTTTATTTAGAATATATGTATTATTTATTAGTGAAATGGCTTTATATTTTATAATATTAATGAATAAAAAAATAAGAGAAAAAGAGGTGATGAAAACAAAGCTTCATTTTGGTTCTTCTTGGCCGAATTGAAGAAAGAAAAAGGGGCAAGATTTTCGGTCACTTTAAGCTTGAGGAAGGTTAGTAAATTATGTTAGTTTTTGAAATTTTAAGCTTGTTTTAAGTTAATTAGCTAGTTTCATACTTAGCCCATGTCAAAATTTTGAATTTGGGTGATGATTTGAGCATTCGGTTTTGGTTATTAAGGGAGGAGATTGGATTATGGTCTTTATGTTTTATGAAGAATTGTTGAAGAGAAAGGTTTGAGTTAGTTAAGTTATAAATTTTTAATACTCATGTGTACAATAGCTGAACATAGATTTGCTTAATGACTTGAACAAATGCCGTTTGGGTGTTTGAGATGAATGAATTTGAGGTTTGATCATCTTAGGGTTCGGCTTTGTGCATAACTTTTAAGAGTTTGATTTTGAATAATATGAGTATTGGGATGTAAGTAATGTTATGCATAGGTAAAATTTTTATATTCGGCTTTTGTAGTATATATGTATGATTAATCATTTTTCTTTTGCTAATGATATATATAAGGTGATAAATATTAAGACTATTGTTGACTTGTGTTTAGTGATATTCAGCCAAGGACTATATGTGCTTGCTAATTCGGTTTAAGTAAAGTAAATGTGACTGGTGGATGTGATTAGGTTGTGGTTTATTATTGACTTGTTTTTATTGTATAAATTAGCTTGTGAATTGTTTTGGAAATGGTAAATAATGAGCATGCTTTGTGGCCGTAAGGTTATTTGATAATGTGTCGTGACATTAACTTAGCTAGTCGAGTGGATGAGAAATGAATTGGATATATATATATAGGTAATATTGACGAGCTGTTTAGCACATGAGTTTTGTATATTGGTTTGGCAACTAAGCTAGAAAATAATTATTGGCAACATGGTAACTATGCACTTATATAGATATATATAAGGTATCTTAAGCATATTTGTCCATTTGATAAGGTTGGCTAATAGTTCACATAAGGATTATTCTATTCAATTTGTACATGAATTGAAGTAATAGGTTCGGTAATCAGCTTATGACATACGTGTAATATCATATATCTGATTATAAGTTAAACACTCGATAGTTGTGGTTCATTGGATATAATGTTTGAATATTATTTTGGGGAAATATATGAACGGTTGCCTATTAATTAGTTTGAAATGAATCATAATAAGTTGATATTCGTATATATTATGGTTGAATTCATGTATAAGGTAGCATAATAAGTTATGTAAATCTTTATTTGTGCATGCGAATTAGATAGATACTAAATAAGCATGAAATTGAGTCATGGCATATTTTATAAAATATAAAATGTATTGGACTTATATATAATTGTCAAATATGACTACTAAGAAGTAAATTTGAATAAGTAATTAAATAAATCTATTTGTTTTAATTAAGCTCAAGAGCAAAGAAGGTCTAAATCAGATAGGGGAAAGGAGAAAGCAATCGAGTAGCCTATCCGCAACTGTTCAAAATATCCGAGGTAAGTTTTGAGTAATCCCTTTAGTATAAAATTAACGATGCCTTGATATGTATATACTAGATGAATTTTTTTATCTTTTTGGTTCTATTTGAATTAAGATGTGTGGTAAATAATTTAAGTATATGACCAATAGTTGAATGGTCAATTCGGGTGAAGCTTGATTGATGAAAGGTATATGTGATTTGTATGTATGATTTTTAAAACAAAATGAAAATGATGGTGTACATTTTGTGCTTATATTCGAATGAAGCAATTGAATTACTAATGTGATAGGTTATGTGAAATGTGTTAACATGTGAATAAATATGCAAGACAATGGAAATGTATCCGGGCTAAAGTCCCCCAGGCTTCGTGCTGGATTGATATTTGGGTTTAAATACCCCAGGCTTTGTGATGGATTGGCATCCGGGTTAAAGACCCGCAGGCTATATGCTGGAATTGTATCTGGGTTTAAAGACCCGCAGGCTTCGTGCTGGAATGGTATCCGGGTTAAATACCCACAAGCTTGTGCTAGAAATGTGTTTCGAGTTCAAAGACTTGGCAGGACCGATGCTAGTAAGTTAAGTAAGATTACGACATTGAATATCCGTGGTAACCATCGTCGAGTAAGTAATATATATATTTTACATGTTAAGGTACATATTATGTAATCATAAGTGAATTGATTTCAAAGTGATTTTTTATTATTATTATCGAAGAACGATATATATATATATATATATATGTGTGGATGAATTCGGTATTTAAGAATAAGACAATGACCTATTCGGTTAAGGTATGTCATTATAGGAAATTATGTGACTTAAAGTAATTGTATAAGCCATATAGTATTGTGAAATATGTGCTGAAAATTTCTTGTGTATTCACATATATATATTCGGCCAAAAAGGTTTTATAACTAATGTACTTGTGTATGTTCGGCCAAGTGAATTACAATTAGAATATGAGTTTTGTGATATTCAATGTTTGATTTAAATGACAAGCTTTATTTGTATGAAATGCTTAACACTTACTAAGCTTCGAAAGCTTACTCTGTTTCTTATTTCTCTGTTTTATAGATTGTTGATTTTGGCCACCGACTCGGGGATCGTCAGTAGTTAATCATACTATCGATTTTGTTGGTACAGTTATATTTTGGTCTCGATATGGCATGTATAGGTTAGGCTGTTGACAAAATATGTTTTGTAATTGTAAATATTTTGGCCATATGAAAATGGCATGTATAACTCGAAGATTAGTATGTATTTAGCTAGATATCTGTTTTTTTTTTTTATAGATGTGAATGAAAAATCAAATGTTTAGCTCAGTAATACCTCATAGCCTAAACTGGCGATCGGACTCAGGCTAGGGGTGTTACAGTATCGTAACATGCAAACCATAATCTCCTATAGTTTGTGGGATTAAGACTCTGGTGATCTTCGTCATCATCACTCTTTTTGTCTGTTGATTCTCACTTGATTTCTTGTAAATCTCATAGCACGTTGCAGTGAAAAATTTGTTCAGCAACTATCGTGTTGATTTTCCTCCAAAATAATGTGTTACTCTTTGACCATTAACAAGAAAAAGTTTTCCCCTTTTCCTGATCAATTCTACTATTCCATGAGGAGTTAACTGGTGTATGGTATAAAGACATGTCCATCTTGATTTAAGCTTGCCAAGGAATAATTTAAGTCTTGAGTTAAATAGTAGAACTTTCTATCCAGGTAGAAATTCGCGCTTTCTAATCTTCGCATCATGTCGAAGCCTACTCCTTTCCTTGTACATTTTAGTGTTTTTCTAGGCCATAAAATGAAATTCTTCCAATTCCTGGAGTTGGAATAATTTTTCTCTCTTAGCTAATTCTGAGTCCAGATTTAACTCTTTAATCGTCTAATATGCCTTCTTGTCCAATTCAATTGGTAAGTGGCAGTTTTTACCATAAACTAGCTTATATGGAGACATACCTAGAGGAGTCTTATATGTTGTTCTATAAGCCCATAATGCATCGTCTAGCTTTGCTCTCTAATCCTTTCGACTAGTGTTTATTGTTTTCTCCAAAATCTATTTTATTTTATAGTTAGACACTTCTGCTTGTCAATTAGCTTGTTGGTGATAGGTCATCTTATTCGGTGTCTTATGTTGTACTTAGCCATAGCTGCTTCAAATTGCTTGCTACAAAAATGAGATCCTTCATCGCTGACCAATGCATGTGGTGTACAAACCTAGCAAATATGTTTTTCACAAGAATCTCACGACTGATTTTGTATCATTGGTAGGTAAAGCGACTGCTTCAAGCCATTTTGAAATATAGTCAGTAGCCAGGGGAATATATTGATTCCCAAAAAAAACTAGGAAAAGGTCCTATGAAATCAATTCCCCAAACATCAAATACATCAAGCTCATTTATTCCTATTTGCGGTAATTTATCCCTTTTTATATATTCCCAGTTCTCTAACATCTGTCACACCCTTGTACAAATTTATAGGCATTTTTATTCATAGTTAGCCAATAAAATCCTAACTGTGGCACTTTTGGAGCTGTCCTTTTTCCACTGAAATGCCCTCTGCATAGAGATGCATGGCATCTTTGTAAAATTTCATATATCTTTTCCTCTACTACACCAATTGATCCGCACATTTCTGAAACACATATGGCTCCTTCCAAATGTAATTTTTTGATTCATTGGCTATCCTCTTTTTCTGTTGCCAAGATGCCTATGTGGGAAAGACTCCTTTTGCAATATAATTGATATAATTGGTATAATCACTTGCATCACACATAATAATAAAAGGTTCTGAGCAGTTAAGGGTGATGATAATTGGAACAGATATTAGTTTTTATTTTATTACCTCAAAAGCTTTAACGCAACTTTGATCAAATATAAAAGGTGTTTCTTTCTAAAGCTGTTGATTCAGAGGCTTAGAGATGTGAACAAAGTCTTTTATAAATCTCTGGTAGAACCCTGTATGGCCTAGAAAATCTCAAAAACCTTTAACATTTTTTGGCTTAGGAAGATTTTTTATAACCTCAATTTTGGCTTTATCCACTTTCATACCTTTTCCTGATATTTGATGCCCCAATACCAATCCTTCTTTTACCACGAAATGACATTTTTCCCTAGTTAAGCGCTGGATCAGTCTCTTGGCATCTTTTTAGGACTTTCTCTAGGTTACCAAGACATTCTTGAAAAGTGTTTCCATAGACTGAAAAGTTATCCATGAATACATCCAATCCCTCTTCTAACATATCAGCAAAGATAACGGTCATGCACCTTATAAAGGTTACTGGAGCATTGCATAGGCCAAAAGGTATTTTTTTTTAAAAGCATAAGTACCAAAGGGAGATGTGAAAGTGGTTTTCTCTTGATCAACAGGATGGATTGGGATTTTTTGGCACCCTGAGTAACCATCAAGGAAACAATAGTAATCTTTACCTACTAAACAATCGAGCATTTAATCAATAAAGGGAAAAAGGAAATGGTCCTTTTTTATTACATCATTCAATTTTTGGTTGTTAATACACACTCTCCAACTAGTAGCCGTTCTCATTGGAATTAACTCATTTTTATCATTCTCGACTATAGTTAGACTTCCTTTCTTTGGAACACATTAAGTAGGTCTAACCCATTCACTATCGGCAACGGCGTAAACAATACCTGTATCCAACCATTTAAGCAATTCCTTCTTTACCACTTCCTTCATAGCTAGATTAAGTCTACGCTGAGCATCAAGTACATGTCTTTTTCCCTCTTCTAATCTAATTTTATATTGACAAAATGCAAGATTAATTCCTTTAATATCAACAATCGTCCATCTTATCACTTTTTTATGCCTTTTTAAAACACTTAGTAGAGCCTCTTCTTGGGTTACTTCTAACCCTGCAGCAATAATCAACAATAGAGTATTTTATTCTCCTGAATAGCCATATTTTAAATGTGCAGGTAATGAATTCAATTCTAATTCAAGAGATTTAATAACAAATGGCACCAATTTTGTTGAATTCGAGATGATTTGTTCTGGCTGCTACTTGCTTTGCCTCCACCTATCAATTTGGGATACCATGTGATCATTTTCTTGCTCCGCATTGTCCCATTCTTGCTTTTTTTTTTTTCACTTTTTTACTTTCTAGGCCCTAGTTTCTACTTCATAATATTCCTCCCAGGTAGATTCATTAGAGCTAGATTTTTCCAATATTTGCATAACTTCTTCCAGAGTTTTCGTCCAAATACTTCCACCAGTCATAATATCGAATTTTCATCCATTCTTAGTGTCCAACCTATAATCAAAATGTTGTATTTGGATAGAGAAGTGTATAGCCCCACCTAATATGTATATGAGAATTATTTTAAACCTTTCCCATGCCCATCTCAATGTTTCAGTAATAAATTTCTTAAAATAAAATAATTGGGTATAATTACTGAGTACCTTTATCATAGGTACTTCTCGGTGAAGAAAGAGTTGCACAAATTTAGTCCAAGTGGTAATGGTGTCTGGGGGAAGTGCTTCTAGCCACATTTTTGCCTTCCTATCCATTGAAAATGGAATTAATAACAATTTGATAGCATCCGGTGGAATGCTTGCATAAGTAACAGTGCTACATATATGTTCAAATCTCCACAAAAATGCTATAGGGTCCTTAGTTTTATAATCAATAAACCTGACATTTTCAGAAATCCATGTTAGTAAAGAAGGATTTAGTTCAACATGTGAGTTATGAATGACAGGACGAGAAATACTAGATCATAAACAATTTATATCAAACAAGGTTCTTAGAACATGCGTAATTTTAGTAGTATTATTTATGGCTAACTAAATCAAATCTATGTGTAACACCCCACACCCGAATCCTACGCCAGGACAGGATACAAGGCGTTACCTCACTTAAACACATGCATCCAAACATTTCGGAGTCACTAAGACTCGTTCAAATTTAAAACTTTTTTGAACTTCGTCTGAATTCCTTAACATGGGCCTACGAGGCCCTAAATATCCATTGGAAACCATTCGGGATCAACTCAGGTCCTTTAACTAACTTTAGAAAAATAACTCTTGAAACAAGGCACACGTCCGTGTGGAAAGGCAACATGCCCGTGTGGTCATTATGACATGGTCATGTTGATGGCCCGTGTGACATACACGACCTAACCATCAAGGGACACGCATGTGTCCCATGCCCGTGTGAATTAAATTCTAAATTCGAACCTACAGGGGTTTTCACACGGCCTGACACACGCCCGTGTCTATGGCCCGTGTCCCTCACACGGCCATGACACGCCCGTGTCTTAACCCATGTCTAAAAATCTTGACATTCTGTTTCTGACGTCAGCATCCAATTTAGGGCACATGGCCGAGGCACACTCCCGTGGCTAGAGGCCGCGTCCTCCACACGGTTGAGACACATGTCCATGTCTCTGCTCGTGTGTTTACTACCGTGCACACAGACTTGAAATTTTTACGTGTAGGGGGCACACGGCCGGACAACACGCCCATGGGGCTGACCGTATGTCACACACGGCCTAGACACACGCCCGTGTGTCTACCCACGTAGACAATATAAGGCTATCGACCAAGCCTTTTGCCACCCTAAAACACAATCTAATGTCAACCAACATATCAAAGTCTAACTTAATATGATTTCTCAACCAAACAACCATAGCTAAGGCCTTTACACATTATATATATATATATATATACTTAAGCAACCAACAAATTACTCATTCATGAAAGAGCTCATTGTATTCATAAAACAACTTTCAACCTTTTCCATTTTCCATGGCCTTGTACAAAATGAATCAATTTCTAAAGTAAGCCAACACATTTGGCCAATTAACATGACACAAACTTCAAAAGTTTAGGCCCTATACATGCCACACTCAAAATAATAAAACCAACTATACCAAATGCTTCGGTTGATAGTGTGATCATTGCCTCTGATGTCCGATGATCCTCGCGCTAATTTGACGGCACTATAAAAGAATGGAAAGAAGATGGAGTACGCATAAAGCTTAGTAAGTTATATGCAAATAAATATAACAACTACTTTACCATCCATCATCTTGCTCATAATACAAAAGTAGGCATACGCACCACTTAATATGCAAATAAATATAACAACTACTTTACCGTCCATCATCATGCTCATAATACAAAAGTAGGCATACGCACCACTTACTCGTCACTATCTAGTACAATTCACATAGCATATTGATCGTGATTTTTCGTGATAAGTTTTATAAATTTATAATTAATCATTCTTGAAACTAACTATTATCACGATGTAGGCAAATGTACCTATCGAACAGCAGTATAGCTTTAGCAAGACCGGATTGTCGAACCGAAAGGAACTGAAAGTACTAGTAATGACTGTCTTTTTATTATCTAGCTTAAGAATAAAGGGGTTTGTTTTAATTAACTAATTAACTAAACTAAGAGATCACAGAAAATAAAATTTGGGAATTACTTTTGGAAAAACGATTGATTTAAGACAATATCTAAGGAAAAATCCACCTTTACTTCACTTGTTATTTTGGCTTTGAATCGGACGATTTATTCATTTAACTTGTTCTGTAGAAATCCCTAAGTTATGTTATTATCCCTATTCAAGACTAATAACGTCTAACCATTGATTGAACAATTGAGACTTTTCTCTAATTAACACCCTAGGGTTGCATTAACTCGATCTATGGATCCCCTTATTAGGTTTCACCCTAATCCGGCAAAATCTTGTCACCCTATCTCTGGGCGCGCAATCAACTCCGCGTAATTATGACAAAGTTACTCTTGGCCAGGGACTATTCATTCTCCAACTAAGAGCGTTAACTTGAATCGATATCCTGAAATACCAAAACAAGAATTAAGAACACATAATTAAGAACAAGTCAAATATTTATCATACAATTCAGAAAATAATAAGAAGATTCGTCTTAGGTTTCATCCCCCTTAGGTATTTAGGGGTTTTAGTTCATAACTAAATAGGAAAGCATCTCAGAAGAATAAAAGATACAAAACATAAAGAAAACTCAAAACTCCTGAAGAGAAATTGAGGGGAGATCTCAGATGGACCAATCGACTTTCTTGGAGTAATTTCTTATTCCCTATTCTCCATCTCCCTTTTAGTCTTACTCTAGGGTGTTTAAATAGGCTTTAGAATGCCTAAAAGCCCTCCAACTTGCCCTTTTCCGAATAGAACTTAACTAGGGCTTGGCAAGGACACGCCCGTGTGACACGCCCATGTCCGATTACTTTAGGCCGTGGTCGAGGCTGAGATATCAACAGGCCCGTGCTTGGATTTTTTTTGGCCGTGGTTGAGCCTGTTAGAATGGCACGGGCGTGCGTTCTACCCGTGTGATGAAGTCCAGGCCGTGTTGTTTTCCCACATCGGCCCGTTTTCTCTGTTTTTGGCCTGTTTCTTGTTCTTTTCACTCTCCTATGCTCACCTAAGTATAAAACATGAAATTAAAGGATTAGGAGCATCAAATTCACCAAATCTAAGAAAAATCATTCATAAACGTGTTAAACAAGGGATAAAAATTTGTATAAATTACGGTTTGTCACATATATTAAGTTCTCATCTGATACATTTCAAATATGTACCTGTACCACTCACAACATGGTTATACTTTTCTCGTTTAACTTAAACTGCAACTCTCACCGTTGAACCATTTGGAATGATATCGGATATTCACTAAACCTCAAACATAGGGTATAATGCTGATGCCATGTCCCAGACATGGTCTTACACTGACTATCAAAATTGAGGTCAATGACATGTCCCAGACATGGTCTTACATTGACATACTCATAGCCGATGCATGTCCCAGACATGTCTTACACTGGCTTACATCTCGAGGCCGATGCATGTCCCAAACATGTCTTACACTAGCTCTCGTCTAAATGCTGATGCCATGTCCCAGATATGGTCTTACACTGGCTCTCATAATGTGGCCGATGCATGTCCCAGACATGTCTTACACTAGCACACAAATAACCCGAATGTCATGGCCTGAATATCCGATTTATTTCCTAAGGTTCCAACGGGAGTTCCACTATCTCCATATTCATTTTACATAATTATTTTCACAAACAAGCAATTTATGCTATATCAATTCAAACACATATAATAACAATGTAGTTGTATTGTTTGCATACAACTTACCTTGGTATTCAAAATATGGCGACTATTTCGGCTTAGTCCACTAACTTTGCTTTTCCTCAGTCTAGGCCTGAATTTTGTAATTCTTAATCTAAAATGATAGAAATTCATTCACCTCATTAGAATATTAATCTAGTCACTCGAAAATTCATAATTGTGTAAAATGACCATTTTGCCCCTAGACTTTTACAAAATGACCATTTTACCCTTAGGTCCGAAAATTAATTTTTATCGAATTTCTTCATATCCTAAGCCTAGCCGAATCCTTTTTACTCTTATAGCAACCCAAATTTTCCATTATTTCATAACATTACTATCTAATTTACAAGCTTTACAAAATAGTCCTATTAGGGTTTTCATGAGAAATCCCTTCACAAATGTACAACCATGGTTCATTTTCTTCCATAAAATTTCAGAAAACAACATGAACACTCTCATGGTAAAACCATAGACTTTCAACTATTTTGCAAAATAGTCCCCTCATATCAAAGCTCATGCTACAAGGGTTCTAAAAGTTCAAAAATCATCAAGAAAAATCATCAAAATCACTTACTTGTAGAGAGACTAAATGGCTAAAATTTCAAGATTCAAAAACCTTCTAATGGCTGCTATTTTCGGGGGAAAAATGGAGAAGAAAGATGACCCCTTTTTTTTTTTTAATATTCAATTTGCTAATGTCATCAAATACCACCCCTAGCCCTCTTTTGACTTTTTGACCAAATTTTTCTCCTATGGCCAGCCATGCTTCTCTAAAGGGTCTAATTTCCCTTTAAAGACCTCCAATTTAGGTTCTTTAGCTATTTGACACCCTTAGCTAGTTATGCAATTTAGTTATTTTTCACAATTAAGCTCACAGATGCTAAAATTAATTTACCAAAATTTTTATGTATCGTTATAAACATGCCATCACACATAAAATAATATCAAAAATAATTTCTCCGACCTCAGATTAGTGGTCCCAAAACCACTGTTCTGACTAGGCCCAAATCGAGCTATTACAATTCTCTCCTTTAGGGATTTTCGTTCTCGAAAATCTTATCGGTGAATAGATTAGGGTATTGGTCTCTCATGGTCTCCTCAGGTTCCCATGTGGCTCCCTCGACTCCATGTCTATGGCATAATACTTTAACAAGTGCAATACTCTTATTCCAAAATTGTTTTACTTCCCGAGCCAAAACCTTAATCGGCTCTTCGCCGTAAGTCATGTTCGACTGAATCTCAACCTCAGTTGGCGCGATCACATGTGAAGGGTCCGATCTATATCGACGTAACATGGACACATGAAACACATCCTGAATCTTTTCCAATTTTAAGGGCAAAGCCAATCGATAGGCAACGGGCCCTACTCTCTCTGTAACCTCATAAGGTCCTATGAAACGAGGACTCAGCTTGCCTTTTCTACCAAATCTGAGGACATTCCTCCACAGGGATACTTTCAAAAACACCATATCACCAACTTGAAGCTCAATTTCCTTTTGTTTCAAATCTGCGTAAGATTTCTGTCTATCCGTAGCGGCCTTCAAACAGTCGCGAATCACCTAAACTTTCTCTTCGATCTCTCTGACTAAATCGACCCCGTGAATATGATTCTCTCACAGCTCAGTCCAATATAAAGGCGTTCGGCACTGACGCCCATACAAAGCCTCATAAGGCTCCATTTTCAGACTTGATTGATAACTGTTGTTATAAGCAAATTCAACTAGCGGCAAATACTTTTCCCAACTACCTTGGAACTCGAGAACACAACATCGCAACATCTCTTCTAAGATCTGAATTACTCTTTCTGACTGATCGTCGGTTTGAGGGTGGAAAGCTGTGCTAAAGTTCAACTTTGTTCCCAAAGCCTCTTGTAACTTCTTCCAAAACCTCAAGGTAAGCCTTGGGTCTCTATCTGAAATGATCAACAAGGGCACTCCGTGAAGTCTCACAATTTCAGACATGTATAAGTCAGCTAGCTTATCGAGTGAGAAGTCTGTACATATTGGGATAAAGTGAGCTGACTTTGTTAGTTGATCAATCACAACCCATATGGCATCTTTCTTCCTCAGGGTTACCGGCAAACCCGTCCCAAAGTCCATAGCAATCCGATCCCACTTCCACTTTGGAACCATGATAGGCTGAATTAAACCTGAAGGTACTTGGTGTTCAGCTTTTAGTTGCTGACAAATTAGACACTTAGAAACAAACTCAGAAATGTCTCTTTTCATCCCTGGCCACCAGTACATTTTCTTTAAGTCATTGTACATTTTCACAATACCTGAGTGGATAGACAAATAACCACTATGTGCCTCTCGTAAAATCTTCTGAATAAGCTCATTATCCTTGGGTACACAAATTCTGTGTCGGTACATCGTACAACAACCGGTACCAATACTAAACTCTGATTCATTTCCTGTTTCACACTGAGCCATCTTACCTTGCAAGTCTTTATCACCTTTCTGAGCCTCACAAATCTCTTGAAGGAATATAGGTCTAGCTCTCATCTTGGCTAGAATCGAACCATCGTCAGGCATGGTTAATTGAGTATTCATAGCCCTCAAGGCAAAGAATGATTTCCTACTCAATGCATCGGCGACTACATTCGCTTTCCCTGTGTGATAGTCAATCACCAACTTATAATCCTTTATTAACTCTAGCCACCTCGTTGCCGTAGATTCAACTCCTTCTGAGTCATCAGATTCTTGAGACTTTTATGGTCAGTGAACACTCAGCATCTCTCGCCATACAAATGGTGTCTCAAAATTTTCAACACAAATACAATGGTGGCCAACTCTAAATCGTGCGTCGAGTAATTCTTCTCGTGTGGCTTTAGCTGTCTCGAGGCATATGCTATCACTTTGCCTTTTTGCATGAGCACGAACCCTAATCCATTTAAGGAGGCATCGCTATCCCAATTCTGGTTGCACCAGAACTGGAGCTTCTGTCAATAAAGCTTTTAATTTCTCAAAACTCTATTGGCACTTCTCTGTCCATTCAAACTTGACATCCTTTTGTAACAACCTTGACATCAGAGTAGCTATCATAGAGAATCCATTCACGAATCTTCTATAGTACCCAGCTAAACCCAAAAAGCTTCGAACCTCTGTCACATTCCTTGGCGGTTTCCACTCAACGATAGTCGAGATCTTGCTCGGGTCAACCCTGCTCCCATCACTGGACACAATGTGTCCCAAAATTTGACCTCTCATAGCCAAAATTCGCTCTTACTAAACTTGGTGTATAACTGATTATCTCTCAAGGTTTATAGAACCGTTCTCAAATGCTCTGCATGCTTACTCTCATCACGCGAATAAATCAGTATGTCATCGATAAAGACTAGTACAAACTTATCCAAATACGGTCAGAAAATGCGGTTCATCAAATTCATGAAAACCGTAGGGGCATTCGTTAAACCAAAGGGCATAACAAAAAACTCATAGTGCCCATACCTCTTCCTAAATGCAGTTTTCGGTATATCTTGCTCCTTAACCCTTAACTAGTAGTAGCCTAACCTCAGGTCTATTTTAGAAAACACAATGGCTCCCTTTAACTGATCGAACAAATCATCGATCCTTGGCAAGGGATTCTATTTTTCACTGTCACCTTGTTAAGCTGTCTGTAGTCCATACATAACCTCATTGACTCATCTTTCTTTTTCACAAAAAGTACTGGAGCACCCCACGGGGAAAAACTCAGTCTCGTAAAACCCTTATTAGTTAACTCTTGTAGTTGAACTTTCAACTCCTTCAACTCCGCAGGAGCCATCCTATATAGAGAAATCGAAATGGGTGCCGTACCGAGGACTAACTTGATACCAAACTCAAGTTTTCTGGTTGGAGGCAATCCGGGAAACTCTTTCGGAAACACATCCAGATACTCACATACCACCGGTATTGTCTCAATTTTCACTTCAGACTGTTTGGTGTTCAACACAAATGCTAGGTAGGACTCATACCCTTTTCTCAAATATTTCTCGGCAGTCAAAGACAATATCAGTACTAGTGAGTTATCTGGTTCACCTGATTCAACCTGAATAATATCCCCATTCTCACATTTCATTTCAATGAACTTGCTACCACAATTCACTGTCACATCATGAGTAGTCAACCAATCCATGCCATGAATTAGATCAAATTCATCAAATGGTAGTAGCATGAGGTTAGCCGAAAAACAATGACCTCTAATCATCAAAGGAGGACCTCTACACACTTTATCAACTATCACATGCCTGCCTAATGGGTTTGACACTTTTATGACAAATTCGGTAGACTCGACAGACATATCCATACTGGGTACTAATTTCATGCATACATAGGAATGAGTAGACCCCTGATCAATCAAAGCAATAATAGAAATATCGTGAAGAGAAAAAGTACCCGTAATCACATTTGGTGAAGATGCCTCTTTGCGAGCGCGAATGGCATAAGTCCTTGCAGGCACACGACCCTCGGACCTCATAGCTGAATCTTTAGGGGCACCTCTATTACTAGCCCCACTACCCAGGTTTTTCAGTGGTCTACCCCTCGTAGGAGCACTACTCGCCCTCACATCTTGGTTTTTCTCTTTCTCATCTAATTCAGAGCAGTCTCGGATGAAGTGGTCCAAAGATGCACATTTGAAGCAACCTCTTTCATTCACTCGGCACTCGCCAAAATGATGCCAACCACACTGTGAACATTCCAGCCTATTTGGCTGAGCACTACCAACACTTGCGATGGAAGTGGCTTGGGCTTTAGATGTCGTGTACTGCTTGTTCTTGTTTTTACTCCAGAATCCCCTTGAAGCATTCGATCGGGTAGTGAATTCCCTCGATCTCTTAGATGAGGAATGATGTGACTTCCCCATTTTTTTCTTCTTCGAATCACACGACTCAATAGTCGCCTTTCTCTTCTCTTTAACCAACTCTTTTGCTCTGCAAGCTCTCTCAACCAGTACTACAAATTCACATGAACACTCTCATTGTAAAACCCTAGACTTTCAACTATTTTGAAAAATAGTCCTCTCATATGAAAGCTCATGCTACAAGGGTTCTAAAAGTGCAAAAATCATCAAGAAAAATCATCAAAATCACTTACTTGTAGAGAGACTAAGTGGCTGAAATTTTAGGCTTCAAAAACCCTCTAATGGCTACTATTTTCAGTGGAAAAATAGAGAAGAAAGATGACCCTTTTTTTATTTTAATATTCAATTTGCTAATGTCATCAAATGCCAACCCTAGCTCTCTTTTGACTTTTTGACCATATTTGTCTCCTATGGCCATCCATGCTTCTCTAAAGGGTCTAATTTCCCTTTAAAGACATCCAATTTAGGTTCTTCAGCTATTTGACACCCTTAGCTAGCAAAATAGGACTTTTGCACTTTATGCAATTTAGTCCTTTCACAATTAAGCTCACAAACGCTAAAATTAATTCACCAAAATTTTCATGTACCTTTATAAACATGCCATAACATATAAAATAATATCAAAAATAATTTCTCTGACCTCGAATTAGTGGTCCCGAAACCACTATTTCAACTAGGCCCAAAACCGTGTTGTTAAAATTCTCCCACTTAGGGATTTTCGTCCCCGAAAATCTTACCGGTGAATATATTTGGGTATTGGTCTCTCATGGTCTCCTCGGGTTACCATGTGGCTTCCTCGACTCCATGTCTATGCCGTAATACTTTAACAAGTGCAATACTCTTATTCCTTAATTATTTTACTTTTTGAGCCAAAATCTTAACCGGCTCTTCGCCATAAGTCATGTTCGGCTGAATCTCAACCTCAGTTGGTGCGATCACATGTCCGATCTAAATTGACGTAACATAGACACATGAAACACATCATGAATCTTTTCCAATTTTAAGGGCAAAGCCAATCAGTATGCAAAGGGCCCTACTCTCTCGGTAATCTCATAAGGTCCTATAAAACTAGGACCCAACTTGCCTTTTCTACCAAATCTGAGGACTTTCCTCCACGGGGATACTTTCAAAAACACCCTATCACCAACTTGAAACTCAATTTCCTTTCGTTTCAAATCTGCATAACATTTCTATCTATTTGAAGCGGCCTTCAAACAGTCATGAATCACCTTAACTTTCTCTTCGGTCTCTCTGACTAAATCGACCCCGTGAATATGATTCTTTCTTAGCTCGGTCCAATATAAAGGATTTCGGCACTTACGCCCATACAAAGCCTCATAAGGCGCCATTTTTAGACTTGATTGATAACTATTGTTATAGTCGAATTCAACTAGTGGCAAATACTTTTCCCAACTGCCTTGGAACTCGAGAACACAACATTGCACCATCTCTTCTAAAATCAGAATAACTCTTTTCGACTGACCGTCGGTTTGCGGGTGGAAAACTGTGCTAAAGTTAAACTTTGTTCCCAAAGCCTCTTGTAACTTCTTCCAAACCTCAAGGTAAACCTCGAGTCTCTATCTGAAATGATCGACAAGGGCACTCCGTGAAGTCTCACAATTTCAGAAATGTATAAGTCAGCTAGCTTATCGAGTGAGAAGTCTGTACGTATTGGGATAAAGTGAGCTGACTTTGTTAGTCGATTAATCACAACCCACACGGTATCTTTCTTTCTTAGGGTTACCGATAAACCTGTCACAAAGTCCTTAGTAATCTGATCCCACTTCCACTTAGGAACCATGATAGGCTGAAGTAAACCCAAAGGTACTTGGTGTTCAGCTTTCAGTTGCTGACAAATTAGACATTTAGAAACAAACTCAAAAATGTCTCTTTTCATCCCTGACCATCAGTACATTTTCTTCAAGTCATTGTACATTTTCACACTACTCGGGTGGATAGACAGATAACCATTATGTGCCTCTCGTAAAATCTTCTGAATGAGCTCATTATCCTTGGGTAAACAAATTCTATCTCGGTACATCATACAACCATCGATACCAATACTAAACTCTGATTCATTTCCCGTTTCACATTGAGCCATCTTAGCTTGCAAGCCCTGATCACCATTCTGAGCCTCACAAATCTTTTGAAGGAACATAGGTTTAGCTCTTATCTCGGCTAGAATTGAACCATCGTCAGACATGTTTAATTGAGTATTCATAGCCCTCAATGTGAACAATGATTTCCTACTCAATGCATCAGCGGCTACATTCGCTTCCCCCGGGTGGTAGTAAATCACCAACTCATAATTCTTTATCAATTCTAGCCACCTTCGTTGCCGTAGATTCAACTCCTTCTGAGTTATTAGATACTTGAGACTTTTATGGTCAGTGAACACTCGGCATCTCTCGCCATACAAATGGTGTCTCAAAATTTTCAACGCAAACACAATGGCGGCCAACTCTAAATCGTGTGTCGAGTAATTCTTCTCACATGGCTTTAGTTGTCTCGAGGTATATGCTATCACTTTGCCTTCTTGCATGAGCACGAACCCTAATCTATTTAAGGAGGTGTCGCTATATACCACGAATTCTTTCCCCGATTCTGGTTGTACCAGAACTGGAGCTTCTATCAATAAAGCTTTTAATTTCTCAAAACTCTGTTGACACTACTCTGTCCATTCGAACTTGACATCCTTTTGTAACAACCTTGTCATTGGAGTAGCTATCATAGAGAATCCATTCACGAATCTTCTATAGTACCAGCTAAACCTAAAAATCTTTAAACCTCTATCACATTCCTCGGCAGTTCCCACTCAACGATTGCTAAGATCTTGCTCCGATCAACCCTGATTCTGTCACCTGACACAATGTGTCCCAAAAATCTACCCTCTTGTAGCAAAAATTCACTCTTACTAAACTTGGGGTATAACTGATTATCTCTCAAGGTTTGTAGAATTGTTCTCAAATGCTTTGCATGCTTACTCTCATCATACGAATAAATTAGTATGTCATCAATAAAGACCACTACGAGCTTATCCAAATACGGTTCATCAAATCCATGAACACCACAGGGGCATTCGTTAAACCAAAGGGCATAACTAAAAAGTAATAGTTCCCATACCTCATCTTAAACGTGGCTTTTGGTATATCTTGCTCTTTAACCCTTAACTGGTAGTAGCCTGACCTCATGTGACATCTTGAAATAGGGCCTAAACAGAATAGTGGTTGCGAAACCACGAAAATATGAGGTAAAAAAATTTATTCTGATTAAGTTTTAAGGTTTATTCATTGATCGAATAATTGTGTGAAAATTTCGTGAAGAAATTTTATGTATAAGTGCCTAATTTGATAATTAGGACTAAATTGTAAAATTAGCAAAATGTGTGTTCTAGATGATAAAGGGGATTTAATTGAAATGGGTTCTTAAAGTGGAGGTCCTTATCTAGTAACTAGACCATTATATTTAAGTTTGGACAAAAATGGGCAAGAATAGGACAAATTTGAAAGAAAAGCCTTTAAGGGCATTTTGGTCACTTAGTAATTAAGAAAAATTAAACAGGGAAAATAAAGCAAAAATTGGTCCATCTTCTTTATGGAGGCTGAATTTAGCATGGGGGAAGCCATGGTTAGGGTTTCCAAGCTTTCCACGCTCAATAATAAGTCCGTTCTAGCCTCGTTTTTAATGTTCTTTATGTTTATGGAGTTCCGGCAACTTAATCTAGCTTATACTAGCAATAATTCATGCTAGGGCTCATATTTGGAAAAATACCCATAGGTTAAATGTGTTTATTTTGATTTTTTATGGTAGAATATGAAGCTTGAAATTATGTTAAACAACTTTTCCTGAGTGATTTTAAGTGAAAACGAGTAAAACAACATAATCGGTAAAAATACCTAATGTTCATAAGTACATGATAGAGTGGGAATTTGATGTTTCCATAGAAGGGAAAAATGTGTAGAGTGTCATAAAACATAATAAAAATGGATAAATTTTAATTTCTGAGCCTAGGGGCAAAATTATAATTCTACAAAGGTTTAGGGACAAAATTGTAATTTTGCCAAAATTTGAGTTAGGGAATGTTTTGAATATTAAATTAACTAAATAAGTGAAATATGAGGTTTTAGATCCCGAAAAGTGAGATTTGGACCTAGAACGGGAGAAAAACTGAAAATCGGGAAAATTGGTAAAATGATCGTTTTGGTATTGAGGTAAGTTCATATGTTTAATAAGCATTTAATTATGCATATTTGAATGATAAATTGATATTTTGGCCATAAATACTTTAGTATTCAGTTTCAGATGTAATGATTAATGTTCGATAATAATTTGATATTAGAAAAAGAACTTGTATAATTTATATGTAAGACCATATTTTGTATTATGGCTTTGTATGATAACAAGAAAGTATTGACTAGCATAGTTTGATGAGAATAAGCTAAGTTGATGATATGATGAGATTGAGAATGTAAGGATGTAAGTTGAGTAGCATTTTATTATTATGCAATTATTGTTATTAGTATTGTTATTATTGAGTTATGCGACTAACCGTGAGAATTTGAGCAAGTATATTTTAGTTATGACTTGACAAGGTATTGATATCTCAAAGTCCATGGTTGTACCATGGCAATTAAGAAAGAATTAACAAAAAAGTTCATGTTCATAACATGTCATTTTAGGAGGAATTGACGGTTAAGGATACCATGTAAGACCATGTCAAGACATGGCATTGGTAAGGCAAGGATCCCGTGTAATACCATGTCAAGACATGGCATCGGCATTGATTAAGGACTCCATGTAAGACCACATCAAGATGTGGCATCGGCACTAAGATAAGGATACCATGTAAGACCATGTTTGGAACATGGCATTTGGTAAGACAAGGATACCATGTAAGACCATGTTTGGAACATGGCAATTGGTAAGATAAGGATATCATGTAAGACCATGCAAAGGCATGGCATTGATAAGTTCTATAAGGTAAGGAAATTATGTAGGACCATGTCAAGACATGGCATTGATGAGTTACTATAAGGAAAAGGTCCGAAGTAAGACCATGCCAGGGCATGGCATTGGTGAGTTCATAAGGCAAGGATACCACGTAAGACCACGTTAAGACATGGAAATGGTAAGTTCAAAAAAGAAAAGGTTCTCGAGTAATTCAATGAGTAAGTTAAAGAAACGACAAGGTGAAAACATGAAGAAAGAGTACAGGTATGCATTTAAGGCTTATTTAATATTGAGATTGCAAGTAATTGAGATTATCAAGTATTAAGTAAGTGGTGAGTTTTTAGTTATGCTTGTGACAATTTATGACATGATTGGCAATATGCCTATATTATGAAAGAGTACTCATGTGTTAAGTGAGATGTTGTAGGTATGTAAGCAAGCTATTAAGTAAGGTGCCTTTTGTATTCTGAGCCTTTGGTAAGGTTACCAATGAGTAAGATGGGAAAGTAAGAACGAAATATTATTTAAGCAAATTATGACAGCATAGTAGTAAGCTAAATTGATTGCTAATGATTATTATTTTACATGTGAACTTTCTAAGATTTATAAGCTTATTTCTTTCACATTCCCATGTTTCAGAGTACTTAAATGCAAGCTTGGGTTGGAGGTCGTCGGAGATCACTTCACACTATCGACTATCAAGTTACCAAATGGGTATCTTCGTTTACTAATGTTCTAGTTTATGGCATGTATAGGGACTTAGCCATTTTGTGTGTATGCCCTTATGATATGGCTAAAGAATGGTATGTAAATATTGATAATAATTAGCTATTGAAATGGCTAATGAAGAACATGTTTTGGTGTTATGTATGCCTAAATGGTAGTTAATACAAAGAAATCATGAAAAAGTGAAATTAGCATTAAAATAGTATTGAACAGCAGCAGTGACGTTATCTTGAAAAATCACCAAGAATAGTATAAATAGAATTAGGTGATGAATGAGATATATAATTAAAGCTTATTGAGTCTATGTCATATGAAAGAAACAAAGTAAGCAAAAGAAGTTTATATTAAGAGATATTTGAATTTTAGTGAGACAGGGTTAGAGCGGTTTCTGAATCCCCTATTATGACTTGATAAATTCACTAAAAATTGTACAAAAAGAATTAGGAGTTATAGTTATATTTATAGATTCCTTAGTGAATCTAATTTCATGAGAAACAAACAACATGGTTATTTGAATTCTATTCAGGGAGAAAATTGATTCGTAGTGAGGAGAGATCAGAGTAGTCGAATAGTGCAACAAAGAAAACTTTAACTAATAAAATGTACTAATTGGCTAGACCAAAAATTCTAGAAAAAAAAATTAGTAAGAAGGTATATAAGTCTAGTTTCAGGGAAAATTCACAAATTTAAAATTTGATTTTTGTAACTCGAGTTATGATTTATTTAGTGACTATGACGCAGGTGGGCAGTTTTATAAGGAATAATGAAATAAATTGTTTTGATTGGTCTAAATATTCAGAAAATTTTTAATGTTCCCAGTTTGGTCCCGACCCATTTCAATTGCATGTTTTGGGGTCTTGAGGGCCCTTTTTAGGTACATATTGAATGAATGTAAATAAATAAATTTTAAAAGCAAATTTTATGCCTCGAATTAGTAAGCTAAGTCAGGTAACTCCTCGTGCTCGACTCCGATGACAGTCTCAGGTAAGGGGTGTTACATTTATTGGTATCAGAGTAAAGGTTTAGTCAGTTCTCAGAATATTCAGTATGAGTAAGAGTCTAGCTATACATGCCATATTGAATTATGATAGTGGGATGACTCCCGACCTAGATATAAAACGTTTTGTCAGACAGATGCGCACTCCAACTGAGATAAGTTTGATAGTACAGACAGTATGTTTATGATGAGTTAAAGCTCATAAAATGTAAGAATAATGGTTCATGATGTTTATATGATAATGAATAAATTGTGAATAAGAATTGTTCGGGAAATATGAAAGATAAGATAAGATGAAAGGAAAGTTTATATTGAGATAAGTGTTCATGTTAAATTTGCATTTGTATGATGCTATATGTATAACTAGAGAAGTTAAGTGAATGCCATATGTAATTTTACTCGAGATTTATGAATGCATGTATAAGTGCACTAATTTGCATAAGATGATCATGAAGTCATTGTATTATGAATGTGCATGTTAAGTTACTTGAAGCAAATTGTATAATTGTGATGATATTGTAATATGATGAGTGTTAAGTTATATGCATGAGTATGTAAGAGGTAAGTCAGAGGTGTTACAACCTCACCCCCTTATCAGCAAGGTAACTCAGAATGAGATTTCATGAAATTCAGATTGAATAGGCTAAAGTGGAAAACTAAAGAGTTCAGTGACAAATTTATTGATGATGTAATCAGAGTCGAGAATGTTTAGCAAATGAACACAGTTGCAGAAAGGATGCCAGGTTAATAATAAAATCATCCAGATAACTGAAATGTCACAGTAAAAGAAAGGTCAGGCTCAGCTAATGCAGTCATTCAAGTATGATGTGTAAGGTATATGATTGCTAGATATGATTGCTAGATTTTCTTCTGAATAAATTCCAACTGTGAATGGGATAATGTGACTTCAGTAATGACAGAATTAGACAGAGGAATAATAATTGAGACATATTAATAGTTGAATGTAGAGTTTATAGTTGAGAAATTATAGAAAAATCTTTTCCGACTATTATATGTGTACATTTACTTTCAGAGATATATATAAATATATGCTAGATCATAGATGCAATTCCTACAGTATGAGAATGTTAGTTAAATTTACAGACAGATGAAAGCCTTATAGTTTGTTTGAGCTGTGATTGATATTGCTTTATCTATTCCAGTTTTCTACTTCAGCGTGCAGATAGAAGGTTGACAGTAAGATCTGTATGATGTTAGTGATCTGTATTGTTAACTATTGCTTAATGAAAGTAAAGGAAAATTTTATGGCTTCTGTCATAGTTGTTCCCAGTGCTTGTGAGTATTATCCTTTCCTTTTTGAAATTTTATGAGATGCTATTGAAACCTTAACTGTTCTACATGAGATATGGTTACCAAGAATTTTGTGTAGCTCTATGTTCTGAGGTTTTATTATCTCGGTTTTATTAATAAATTACTGTTCAAAGTATCAGCCATGAGACATTAGCAGAAAATTCTCTATTGATGAAAATGTTTTCTTCTTATTATGAGTATGTTTATGATGATTACGAGTTCGGGCCTGATAACGAAAGTACAGAGGTATAGTTATCAGAGGTATAAAGATTCTGCTTTTGCACTGGTTGTTATTGAAATTTGTGTTTAAATCTTTCAGATGATCAGGATGTTTTATTTTCACCCAGGATATTATTTACTAAAGTAATTGAGAAGTCAGTCTTATTATGGCATTATGATTTTTGAGTAGTATGAGTATTGTGGCCTCAGTGTAGTTTAGTTCAGACATGTGTATTGATTTTCATTTTTCGCATAATCTTGATATATATATCAGTGAGTTAAAGACTGAATGCTATGTTCTTTCGAGTTATGCAGTAATAATGATTTATGATTAGCTCTTTGAAGAAATCACGATAGAATGTATGTTTGAGATATCATGACAGCATAGAGAAGAACAGTTTTTGAAAAGTTATTGTCTTTTAGTTGAGACTGATTCAGTTGAGTAGTTGATTGAGTTATATGTATGTTAGAATTATTCATGGCTTCAGAGGTAAATGCTAATTTTTCATGTATAAATAGATAAATGACCTGAGTAAATAGTACATATTCTAGAGGTTATGGTACAGAGTCGTATATACATATCAGAAGGGTTGCATCAGAGGTATATTTTTGCAAATCCAAGTTGTCTGATTGTTAAAGTTCTTATTGTATGAAGTTTAGTTTGGCTTGAATTAATGCTAATAAAGTATAAACAGTTGAAGATATTGACAATTGAAGTATCCATTTTGATTCAGCTTGGTTTGAATAAAGAGTTTATGGTTTCTAGAAATGTGTTAATGAGAAATCAAGAGATTTTGCAATAGTTATGATTCCTAGCACAGTGATAATTATTTGATTATTTGAGAAGTACAGGGATGGATGATAACTTGAGCTAGTTATACTAGTAAGAGTGTGAAATGTTATGTACCAGACTTTGAATCCGATACCTAAACTTTTAGAGAGTTAAAGTTGATTTCCAATTATCCCAAAAGCTATTACAGTTAGTATTGATGGTTGTGTGAAAATGTGAAGGTATTTCAAAGAATTGTGCAACAGAATTGGCATTATTACCGAAAGGTTAAATGAGCTATGGTTGATTGCTCGAAAAAGTTTGTGTATTCTTTTCAGTACGAATGAGTTTTTCTACTGAAGGATTATCTGAGTTATTCATTTTGACGTTGTCAATTCATTCAGAGTGTAAATTTTAGTTGTTATGATTGGAAATCCAAGGTTGCATCGTGACTTCAGAAGAAAGCTACAGTAAGTTTTGATCATGAGATTGCTAAATGTTACTGCATGTCACCTTTGTACTGATAGTTGAATTGAGGAAGAGAAATTCGCAGAATTAAATTGAGCAGAAAGGATTAGAGGAAAGTGAAAATTAATTACAGAAATTAGAGACAAATAAAATCGAAAGGTAAGAATATTGACACTCAAAAGAGAAACAAT
This sequence comes from Gossypium anomalum, assembly GCA_025698475.1. Lineage (NCBI taxonomy): Eukaryota > Viridiplantae > Streptophyta > Magnoliopsida > Malvales > Malvaceae > Gossypium > Gossypium anomalum. The sequence continues at coordinate 60,597,454 of CM046961.1, forward strand.
TATTTTTTTTTGAAAATACCTTAGTGGCAGGGAATTTCCATTTTGGTAAGAAAAGAGGAGTAAGTTGCGTTTCATCAGAGAGTATGAGGTTAATGATAAAATAAGGTCAGTTACTTATCAGTAGGTATTCCAGTTCAGAGCCTTAGTTTAAGAAGTAAAATGTTGGGTATGCCAAGGCTGAATGAGAATTTGAAAGTGTTGCTGGAAATCAATTTTGAATCCATTTGTAGGTAAGATTTTCGGGGACGAAAATCCCTAAAGGGGGGAGAAATGTAACATCCCGAAATAGGGCCTAAACAAAATAGTGGTTGTGAAACCATAAATCTGAGGTAGAAAAAATTATTCTGATTCAGTTTTAAGGTTTATTCATTGATTTTAATTGTGTGAAACTTTCGTGAAGAAATTTTATGTATAAGTGCCTAATTTGATAATTAGGACTAAATTGTAAAATTAGAAAAATGTGTGTTCTAGATGATAAAGGGGATTTAATTGAAATGGGTTCTTAAAGTGGAGGTCCTTATTTAGTAATCAGACTATTATATTTAAGTTTGGACAAAAATAGGCAAGAATAGGACAAATTTGAAAGAAAAGCCTTTAAGGGCATTTTGGTCTTTTAGTAATTAAAGAATTAAAATTGGAAAATAAAGCCAAAATTGGTCCATCTTCTTCATGGAGGCTGAATATAACATGGGGCAAGCCAGGGTTAGGGTTTCCAAGCTTTCCATGTAACACCCCTCGCCCGTATCTGACGCCGGGACGGGGTTCGAGATGTTACCTGACTTAAACTCAACCAATCACACAAAAACTAGGCCGTAAAATTTCAATCAATTTAAAGCTTTTCTTTTCACATGCAATCTGTCCCTTATGCGGGCTTACAAGGCCTAAAACATACATTCAGGGTGGTTCGGGACCCAACCAAGAACTCATGAATAACTTAGAAAATCTCTTGCATCAAGGCTCCACACGCCCGTGTGCTAGGGACACGCCCGTGTCCCGAACCCGTGTCCAAAAACCTAGACATTCTGCCAAAACCACACGGCCAAGGCACACACCCGTGTCCTATAACTGTGTCCTTCACATGGCTGAGACACATGGCCGTGTCTCTTGCCCGTGGACTACTACCATGCATACTGACTTGAAATCTTAGGTGCGGGGGACACACGGCTGGACAACATGCCTATGGGGGCGGACCGTGTGTCACACATGGCCTAGACGCACGCCCGTGTGTCTACCTATGTGGACAAATACAAGGCTATTTTCCAAGCCATTTTGTCACCCTCACAACATATGCATGCATACTTATAAAATAGCATACAACATGGCGAAATTAGGCACTTAAACATTCCTAACATGTCATGACCATGGCAATTCACATGCAACCATTATCATAGGTTTTACTTTCATCTATACCACATTAATGCTATAGCTATTAACATGTCATCAAACCTCATGTTCATCCCCAAGCATCATAATCATATTCAAAAACCATTTATGAGGCATTGTTAACTATTTACCAATCACTTAATCATGCATAAGGTACTAACTCATCAATGAATCTCATTTCAATCTCTAGGCATACATACTCTAAGCCACATCGCAAGAGATAACAACATACACGCATAAGAATAATCATAAAGGCCCATAACGTCATTAGCCGACATAGGCCAATTTACATGACTAGAACACTTTATCAATACAAGCCAACACCTTTGGCTAAATCATAATATCACATACTCAACATTAAGACCCTATACATGCCATAGAATCGAAACACTAGGATTTACTTACGCCGATAACGTTAACTCGACAGTGTAATAATATCTCTGACGGCCTCTAACCCAAGCTAACCTAGCAAGAAACATGGGAAAGAAAGGGAGGGTAAGCTTTACGCTTAGTAAGTTCATATGAAAACAATAAGCAACTCATTAACATGTTTTATCAAAGTTTTACAACATATTCTCAAGTTCACGACAAGTTGTCTTCCTAAGCAATAGTCACTAAATTATTTATATCTAGAGCTGAGAAACTCCAAATTAAGTTTCATTAATTTTCCTTGAAACCAGACTCAAGTATATTCCTAGCATAAAATTTCCAGAATTTTTGGTTTAGCCAATTAGTATAGTTTATTCCTCAAAGTTACCCCTGATTCACTATCTGACAATTCCAACCCTTCTACACTAAAGTTCAATTATCTCATAACACAGGACTCGAATAATGTTCTCATTTATTTCTTTTGAAACTATACTTATTAAGGATTCTAAAAATATAAATTATAACTCATAAATATTTTTGTACGATTTATAATGATTTTCTCAAATCAGACCAGGGGATTTCTAAGTCATTCTGACACCGTCTCACGTAACTTTAAATATCTCATTATAGGAAATTCTTTTGCTTACACAGTTTCTTTTATAAGGAAATAGACTCAATAATATTTATTTCCATATTTTATTCGGCTTCTAACTCATTTTACACTATTTTTAGTGTGTTTTAAAATTACACCACTGCAGTAACCCAAATCTGTCAAGGCTAAGTACTCATTCATGATCATTGTTCATAAAAATTAATATAACATCATTTCATCCATCATGGTAAGAACACATATTTATGCATCATAGATCATCACATATTAAGGCATTCTCATAAGCTTAGTGTACATACCCGCACAACTCATAACATAACTCAAGTGCATACTCACCGATGACTTACCCTATTGGGACCATCATCAACTCTTTCCTCGGATTACCCGTTGAACACTTGGAATACTAATCTGATACTCGGAAAAAAAACTTTTGCACATAAGTGCCTCGATTGTAGCTAAAGCTACCTCATATCTCATGACATTTAAATGGTCACTCTCGAACTAGTCATCTAGACTCATAATTCCTAGTGACATGTCACTCGTATCCTATTTTATTCCTAAGGTTCAAACGAGATTCTTCCTCGCCTATCAAGGCTTTGTCTTATCATATTTCTATTAATCACATACACATTAATATTGGTACAATTCATTTAATGAAAACATTTAAATACATGTATAGCATGATATTATTTACATACGAACTTACCTTGATACCACAAAGGTGAAAAAGACGTAATCATCCACAAATCGATTTTCCCCGTTCTAGGCCCAAATCGCATTTTTCAACATCTAAAACATCACATTTAGCTAATTAAAACCATGAACTAATCAATTAAGTCCATTTACACACTTGGGCAAAATTTATGATTTTGCCCCTATACTTTGCCAAAATTACCAAATTGCCCCTAGGCTCGAAACAAGATTTTTATTCAACTTCTTTACTCCTTAAGCCTAGATAAACCATTTTCACAACTATGGCAACTCACAAAAATCATTATTACACACATTAACACCTTATCTTACAACTTAGCAAACTAGCCCCTTTTAAGGTGTTTTCATGCAATTTCTTTCACAAAAGTTGTTATTAGACAACTAGGACTCATAATCTTCCATAAAAACATAGAAAACAACAAATTTACTCTCATGGTAAAACTCTAGACTCTTCATCATTTTGCAAACTAGACCCCTCATTTGAATGCTTAGGCTTTAGGGATTCCAAAAATGTAAAAATCATCAAGAAACAACCAAAGATCACTTACTTGTTAGGGCTTAAACTTGTTGAAAGTTTAAAGCTCAAAACCCCCATTCTTTGCTGCCATTTTCAGTGGAGAGAAGATGAAGAATGAAAGAGAAAATGACAACTTTTTCTTTATTTTATCTTATTACCCAAAAAGTCACTTTGAATCCAATAAAATATGGCTTTTTGACCAATCTTGTCTCCCTTGGCCAGCCACCTCAATAAAAAGGTCTAATTTCCATTTAAAAGCCCTCGATTTTAGTTATCTAGCTATTAAACACCTTTAGGCACTAAAATACAACTTTTACCTTTTACGCGATTTAGTCCTTTTTCGAAATTGGACTAGAAATCGCTAAAATTAATATACCAAAATTAACATGCACTTATAAAATCACATTACAACACATAAAATAACACTAAAATAATTTTCTCTGGCCTCGGGATAGTGGTCCCGAAACCACTGTTCTGACTAGGCCCAAAACCGGGCTCTTACAATTCTCCCCCTTTAAGGATTTTCGTCCTCGAAAATCTTACCAGAAGAAGTTGCTCTCAACTTTCACGAATCACTTATATCTTTTTCTCACAACTTACAAAACAACTCAGCTCAAGCTCATACTCAGGATTTCTGTAACCTTTCCATAGTTACCATAAAAGTCTCGGCTCAATTCGAAATACTGAAAACTGACATTCTAAGAACTATAAGCTTAGAAACACAACTCGTCCAAATTCGTCTAACAATACCTCTGTGTATACCAAAATAGTCATGCGGACTACTATCATCAATCTATCACAATCCAATATGGTATCTCTTATTTACCTGGAGAAGAGAGACATCCCAGTACGAATTTCATACTAATCCTTTCTTAATTTTCTCTTTCAATGTCAGCACTGACAATTACAATCTCGAATATATCTGATAATCAGCTTTACCTTGTAGACAATTCAATACCCTTTGGAAAAATAGATAAGATGCTACTGAGAACTCTCTACACAATTCTCTACATAACTCAGATCTTCTCGGTACTCAGATCTTTCTCACTCATAGTCTCCTCTCTATGCTCAGACCCTTAACTATTTCGAAACTTTACTATAACCGCATCTCTCAAATAAAAGAAATCCAATTAATATGTTTCTGAATCACACTTTCAAGAATACAATTTCTTCATTTCAGATTGCATATCCACTTGCCAAAGAACGCGCAATATTATTTTCAAACCAAAGAATAAACTTAAATATACATAACTTAAAATTACCTTTGCTGAATAAACATTTCTTACCCCAAGAATTTTAGAGAAATCTCGACACTGAAATCCCTGCACTTTTATAGTTGAGCCAGAAGCATAATCATAACAGATTCTAGTATCGCAAGTCAAAGATTACTCGTAAAGATAAGCCAAGCTTGATAATTCTCGAAACAAAAATGAGAGAAAACCAATACAAGAATTTCCAAGATATAAGACTATACCAGGAATCTGAGAATATAATCCAGAAGAAAATAATAAAAATGATCCAGAAAATCCCTCAGAGAAAACCAGAAGGAAATTACTGTCTGTACGCTCTAGAATTCCTCATAACAGAGATAATATAATTCTCGCATATATAAACCATAATCAATAGAACATTAGAATAATCTCACATAGATTTTTACTATCGGCTTCATTCCAATATATCAGAATAGAAATCTGAAGAGATGAAGAAATTTCGATCATAACTAACCGGACCAATAGAGCTTTTCATCTAATATCATAGTCACTAGCATCCTCATACTATAGAATTCCCACTTGAAAGGAATAACCATACGTATTCCCCAGAATAAAGGAAAACATAGAATACTCAGAAGAGAAAGATAGCCGTAACTTTTATTTAATTGAATCCATCATATTCAGACATTTGTGCAAGTCCAACATTATTCCTCTAACTAATTTTGTCTTCACTAATCTCATACTATTCCATTATTGTACTCTTTAGTTTCACTTTTGCAAGCTTATGCAACATATCTCTCGAGAATCTCATCATATAACTCTATTCTGGTAAGGGGGCAAAGATTGTAAAGCCACTATACTTTTGACTCTCAAGCAAATACATATTCAACAACAACATAGCATTACGCATCTTGATTCAAACATTTCAAATTTCCAACTTGTTATGAACACATTTTCACAGATATCAGTAATACATGCAACTTTATTTCATGTGAATATTAGCTAAACATAAGTGAATTTATCACAATTCAAACTTTCATTTCTGTTACTCAAATTACCATTAATGTCTTATCAAGTTCCCATATTTAGTCTTAATCACTTGCCAATATTTATCAAATTGGAAAACGTCTTACGGTTTTGAGAACATCGCTTACTTGATGCCATAGTCCAACTATGGTCTTGTACTAGCTCTCGTCCATCTGTGTCGATGCCGTGTCCCAGATAGGTCTTACACTGACACATATAACCGTGCCGATGCATGTCCTAGACATGTCTGACACTGGCTAACATCTTGAGGCCGATGCATGTCCCAGACATGTCTTACACTAGCACTCGTCTCAATGCCGATACCATGTCCCAGACATGGTCTTACACTGGCTCTCATTATGTGGCCGATGCATGTCCCAGACATGTCTAACACTGGCGCACATATCTCATGTATTGCCATTGTCCAACCATGGTCTTTTTCGTCAATTCATTAGTGAGCGATCATACTCATTCCCTGCATTCCACCCAATTTGATCTTTCATTACAACTTTAATGCTATTGTGACATTTATGATTCTGTAACTGAGATTATAAAGCATAACATTATGACATCTTGACTTCATTAATCTAGACATAAATGTCAACCTCATGTATATGCTGATTACTAATCATGCAATAAAAAGCATTCATACATACATTCTATCATGTCAAACAAATTTCTTTCTTTTCATAAACACTTGGCCAATAAAGTTGGACATTTAACATCGTATGAATACTAACATGCATAAAAAAGCTTTTCACAACTTAACTTTGTTTTATTCCACTATTTCACATTCTTTAACACAAGAGTATCACATAATGAATACTAGTTCATGTAAAAGAAAATCACAAATTTCTTTTCATACCTTTCCCATTTTCAGTATATCACAAGAATGATTCAATAATCTCAACTTTACTCTTATCTCTATCAAGATTTGCTCTGTTGGAACTCTTTCCTGTCTTAACCTGTAACACCCCTATCCCGTAACCGTCGCCGGAATAGGTAAGGGGCATTATCGGACTTGTAACTCATGTCAGAACAGTAAAATTTTGAACTTTTTCTAAGTAAACATTCAAAAGATGCCATTTTCGCATGGCTTATATATACATTAACCAAAATATTCTTCCGTCACTAGTCTATTCTATACATGCCATAAGATAATCCAAAACATAGCAGTACCAAGCAGTGGATAGTGATAGTGTGACAAGTTGCTGACGATCCCCGAGCCTGTAGCTTCCTAATGAGATCTATAAAATAGAGGAAACAAAGTAAACGAAGTAAGCATTACAATGCTTAGTAAGTTTTAAGCAGTGTCAACAGATAACAATCAAATTATAACATAGTTGTTCGTATTTTTATTTCACTCTTCCTTCGGGCATACCATCCTTTTACCGAATATGCACATCTCATCATATATAATAGGCGGATAAACTTTCACATAAAAGTGAGCTCATGTGACATAGATATATTGTATAATTTCACATAACCCCTCACACTGATCCGATGTCACATGATCATAGGAATAGTCTCATAAATTGCTCACGTATGCATCACATAACTACCTTATGATTTAGTTCAAATCAAGCTCACATATAAACTTGGAGTACTTACCTGTTTAACCTTTCGCATTGTATATATTTATAATCAATTCTTATTGCGAAGTCGTATAGCTTTAACCTCTACTCGGATTATCGGCGAGACCTTTAGCTCAGATGAAATCTCCACACGAAGTCAGTGGTTCTTAACCCAGACATAGTCACCACAGATGGTCATCCGATCTTTAATCCCAGGTTAGAGTTTCATGCATATTTATTCACATGTTACAACATTCACATCGACTATCACATTCGTAATTCATTTACCTCATCAAATATCTAACAAAACACACCTTCCACGTCATCATTTGGCCACAATATATATATATACATACACATCTCATACATATCTCACATTAGCCATTCGGCTTTGCCACATATATACACTTCCACGTTCATCACATTGGCCATTCTACCTTATCACATATATGCATGTTCACATTCATCACATTGGCCATTCGGCCTTGTCACATATATGCATGTTCACATTCATCACATAAATTCATAAATCAAAATGTAAATTTTCATGTATTCACATCACAATTATCCAAACATACTTCACATACCACATATACTTTCACGTATACACTTTGTCTCAAATTGAATCTACGTCTATCATTTTCCAATGAATAATTCAATTTCATGCCATACTATCATTTCATATTTGAATACTTATAAACTTACAATTCCACAAACTTTAATATCAAAGATCCATCTAATACTCATATATCATTTTACATTATCACAATTTAGAATTCACGTATGGGTTTGATCGATAGCTTATGAGCAGCTAAAACAAGTTTTATCCATGTTTACAACATAACCACAAATTCTTTACAAGCTATTTTTCCTCAGCAACAGTCACTAAATTATTTATAACGGGAGCTACAAAACTCCAAATCAATTTTGGTTAATTTTCCCTGAATATAGACTCATATATATTTCATCCATAAAATTTTCAGAATTTTAGGTTCGGTCAATCAATACCAGATTTTTCTTAAAGTTTCCCCTGTTTCACTGTTTGACTAATCTGACCACTCTTCACTACAAATCAAATTTCTCATTGTGCAGAATTCAAATTATGTTCTAGTTGATTTCATTTGAAACTAGACTCATTAAGGAGTCTAAGCATATAAATTTTGTCCTATAACCATTGTTGTACAAATTATAATGATTTTCTAAAGACAGAACAGGGGATTTCGAAGTCGTTCTGACACTGTCCCACACAATTTTAAATATCTCTTTATAGGCAATTTCTTTGCTTACACGGTCTCTTTTATAAGAAACTAGACTAATTAAGCTTTGATTACATATTTTATTCAGCCTATAATTCCACACCAACAATTTATAGTGATTTTCTAAAAACACGTTACTGCTGCTGTCCAAAGCAAATTATTACAATTTGCTCTTAAATTTCCAAGTCCAAACACTTATGAACTTACCATTTGAGTTTAAGACATATCATGGCCACATCATATCTTATTAAATCAACTCATTATGTCCTATTATGATTGAATTTACTCAACGTTTAATCACTTAAAACTTATCTCGGAAGTAGTCGACGATTAGATATCCACGGCTATTCGCTTACTTTCTCTTTTCCTCTAACCGACTTTGATCCTCTTTGCTCGTAAGCTCTCCCTAAGACAATAGATTTGCTTGAGTACTTAACTAATATTATTCACTTAACAATCACATTTGGCAATCACATATCATTCAATTTAGCTAATTTCATAGCCGATTTTCTAAGTCAAGATAAAGCCATCAATATGCTTACCTATAGTCGAACGTACACATCAACCTATGTATCCATTCATGTGGCCGAATATGCATGTCTATGTTGAGGCCGATTATATACTTAATACATTCTACAAATATGGTTACTTGTATTGGCTAAATACCATTTTGTTTCAAGTTCAAAACTCGGCTAATACCATATATACACTAGTAATCAAATACTAACATTTGCACTTCACCTTAATAGCTAGCTTACCAACCTTAATTTAACATTTAATTGTTCATAACACAATTAAAGTATTCTCTCCATTCGGTCGATTCAAAACACATACATTACTCAATAATATTCAAAATCATATTCGGCCTTAGTACTCCCTTGTTAGCCGATTTTTCTTCATTTAGCAACTAGTGCACATATGTGCTCATTTGCTAGACTCTACTTCACCCAACTACCCTTTCTCATCCAAATAACATGAACAACATTTACTCATGACATCAAGCATTCGTTAATTCGGCTAATACTAGTATGAGCTTTAACCATTCATATTATTAGAAAGGCCAAGTTCTTTCCTAAATACATTCATCATCAAGATTCAAGTAAAACAATCAAAATTCCTTCCCTTATAACCATAGCCGAAAGCTCTATTCACCCATCATTAGAGGAAATTTTTGCATGGGCTAAGCAAGAACCATGATAATTTACCTAAAACAAGTAATTATTTCACAATTTCAACACAATATACTAACCTCCCTAAGGATTCAAGTGACCAAATTCTTCCCCTCCTTTGTTTCTTCTATTCGGCCAAGTTGAACAACAAAGAAAGAACTTTGTTTTTCCTCCCACTCACCTCATTATTTTTATTACTCAAACTCTTTTATTCATCTTTAATTCATTTAATACATTTTTTTATTACATATTTCTCACCACTAATAGATATAATAATATTAAATCATGCATATAATGTCCATACTTATGAGCTTGGCGGCCACTAGCATTAAAAGTGGCAAATTGCCATGCAAACCTACTTATTTGCATCATTCAATAATTAATCACTTAAAATAAGCCACGCATATATTCAAAGCTTCTCACATAAGTCCTTTTTATTTAGAAACACATTCAATTTGACAAAAATCAAAGCATTCAAATTTCACACATGCATGATCACATATTTTAGACATAAAATATTATATTCAATTATTTACGTGACTCGATTTAGCGGTCCCAGAAACCACTTCCGACTAGGGTCGAATAGGTCATTACAACTCTCCCCCTTAGGATTTTCGTCCCTGAAAATCCTAGTAGCGACTAGGTTAGGATAATGTCCTCTTATTGAATTATGTCCATATAAACATTAGCTCATCAATAACAATTGTAATTCATTACTACTTTCACATCGATCTATAAAATCACTTTCTTATCTTAAAACAAATACATAAACTTTTCTACAAGTATACACATACATCTCATTTTCTTGATTTCATAAGCAATAATCACTTAATTGAATTTATGCTTGCATTTCAAACACATATAAATCACATATTAACATGTATAATACATAATATCAGCTCACATATTCATAACCCACATTTTCATTCATGTATAAGCTGTAACCTGGCCGAAAGTATACATATTCTCAAACATCCCAAAGAATATCCTTTATAACTTTATCATATCTCAATATTCAACTTAACTTATTTCCAAAAGAAAAGTCAACTTCCACGTACCTGAACATTTAGTTCACTTAGCACATTCAATCATAGTTAACGTTACCCGTATACAGTCGAATAGGCATAAAGCTTAATATAATACACTGGCATGAGATTTATTCTAGCGCATAATTCGTATATCCAAAATTATCAGCATTCATCAAAAATTCTTTCAAACTTTCGAATGTCGAAACTTAATCAAAATAATTTCTTGAAAAGATTAACAAAATAGTGTCCATTCAAAGAATAGCACATATAACTTCATATACCGAGAATCTCATAGACTAAATCCATAACACATTTTCAACTAAGCACTTAAGTGTACATATAACATAAATCCATTCCTTAACAATATATCCACCAAATTTTTTTTTTTCATGTATCCACTTATAACAAAATTACAATCAAACAATAATCAATCGTCAATTTATATCTATTAATCCCCAATTCAAACTCAAATATCGAATATCATTATCTAATTAAAATTCAACATCTAACTTCAATTCTACTTCTTAACATTTGTCAATTTAAAGAGCGTCGTACTTGTCTCGAGTATGTCATTTACTTAAAGCCATAGTCCAACCATGGTCTTACATGTTATCACATACCGAGTCGATGCCATGTCCTAGACATGGTCTTACACAACATCTCAAATCAATGCCTTCATACCGCATTTGAGGTCTTACATGAATCTCATTTCACACACTTAGTGCCCATCGACCGATCTCGCACACATAGTGCTCGGTTGAAGAACTCGCACACGAAGCCTCAATTACCGATTTCGCACACATAGTGCTCGGTTGAAGAACTCGCACATACAATTGCCTCAATTCATCGATTTCGCACACATAGTGCTCTGCTAAAAGAATTTGCACACACATTGCCTCTAATCATTCGCATATAATGCCCATATTCATTCATTATTACATATTGAAATGACTTAACTAAGTCTATAAAACATCATATATGTATACTTTAAATGTATTCTTTCATTTAATTTCAATTCATATAGTAATGAACACTTAAACCTTGCTCGAATCACCTGCATTAAGCCCGCTAGGCACGAAGACCCGAATACACATCACCAAGATAAAGACTGCGAAACTTTAAGCCATAAATAATTTTCAGCACAAAGGCCTTCGGACCTCAAGTCCGGATTTTGTCCCAAAGACGAATGCCTTCGGGTTTAGCCCGGATACATCACCAAAGACGAATGCTCTTCGGACTTAGCCCGATATATCACCAAAGACGAATGCTCTTCGGACTTAGCCCGGATATATCACCAAAGACGAATGCTCTTCGGGACTTAGCCCGATATATCACCAAAGATGAATGCTCTTCTCGGGACTTAGCCCGATATATCACCAAAGACAAATGCTCTTCGGACTTAGCCCGATATATCACCAAAGACAAATGCTCTTCTGACTTAGCCCTGATATAACATAACTTGAAATTTTATGCATATTTATCCATCAAGTATACATTTCACTAATTTATCACATTGGCATTTCATTTGCTTTATTCGTATACAAGCACATAATGTATAACTTTCATTTGACATTCGATCTATATATACAAGGATCACATATCCACCTAATTCTCACAGTTTATTTTCTAATGATCATTCGGATACATGCTTTATACACAACTATCTTGTAAACAAATTTGAGTAAAGTAAGATCAATGGGCCATGATTCATATATCATACCTTTATAACATGTCATTCTAATTTTTATACTAAACTTAATTACTCAAAACTTACTAAATTTATCACATACCTTAGGGCTTATACTTCTAGTTCGCACATGATATATGCATATCATAAAATTCATTGCATCATTCAAAAAAGGCATAGCAAAATCAACAAGTACATTTCACATAGCACACCATATTCATAATTCACTCTTTTCTCAATTTTGACACATCATAAGCATGTTCCAATGCTCTCAATACCATCTATCACACTGCTTCAGGATCAAAATTTATTATTATACTAAAAACACATTTTAACTGCGTAAATCATCACACTATCATTTTATCACTTTATGGCATGTATAGCTAGACTCACACGTGCTACGTTAGTCCTAGAATCGACTAAACCGTAGCTCTGATACCAATAAAATGTAACACCCTATCCCGTAACCGTCATTTGGAATAGGTAAGGGGCATTATCGGACTTGTAACTCATGTCGAAACAGAAAAAATTTTGAACTTTTTCTAAGTAAACATTCAAAAGATGCCATTTTCGCATGGCTTATATATACATTAACCAAAATATTCTTCCGTCACTAGTCTATTCTATACATGCCATAAGATAATCCAAAACATAGCAGCATGCAAGCGGTGGATAGTGATAGTGTGACAAGTTCTTGACGATCCCCGAGCCCTGTAGCTTCCTAATGAGATCTATAAAACAGAGGAAACAAAGTAAACGAAGTAAGCATTACAATGCTTAGTAAGTTTTAAGCATGTCAACAGATAACAATCAAATTATAACATAGTTGTTCGTATTTTTATTTCACTCTTCCTTCTAGCATACCATCCTTTTACCGAATATGCACATCTCATCATATATAATAGGCGGATAAACTTTCACATAAAAGTGAGCTCATGTGACATAGATATATTGTATAATTTCACATAACCCCTCACACTGATCCGATGTCACATGATCATAGGAATAGTCTCATAAATTGCTCACGTATGCATCACATAACTACCTTATGGTTTAGTTCAAATCAAGCTCACATATAAACTTGGAGTACATACTGCTTAACCTTTCGCATTGTATATATTTATAATCAATTCTTATTGCAAAGTCGTATAGCTTTAACCTCTACTCGGATTATCGTGAGACCTTTAGCTCGGATGAAATCTCCACACGAAGTCAGCGGTTCTTAACCCAGACATAGTCACCACATATGGTCATCCGATCTTTAATCCCAGGTTTACATCATAGAGTTTCATGCATATTTATTCACATGTTACAACATTCACATCGACTATCACATTCGTAATTCATTTACCTCATCAAATATCTAACAAAACACACCTTCCACCGTCTGTCATTTGGCCACAATATATATATATATACACATCTCATACATATCTCACATTAGCCATTCGGCTTTGCCACATATATACACTTCCACGTTCATCACATTGGCCATTCTACCTTATCACATATATGCATGTTCACATTCATCACATTGGCCACTCGGCCTTGTCACATATATGCATGTTCACATTCATCACATAAATTCCTAAATCAAAATGTAAATTTTCATGTATTCACATCACAGTTATCCAAACATACTTCACATATCACATATACTTTCACGTATACACTTTGTCTCAAATTGAATCTCACGTCTATCATTTGCCAATGAATAATTCAATTTCATGCCATACTATCATTTCATATTTGAATACTTATAAACTTACAATTCCACAAACTTTAATATCAAAGATCCATCTAATACTCATATATCATTTTACATGATCACAATTTAGAATTCACGTATGGGTTTGATCGATAGCTTATGAGCAAATAAAACAAGTTTTATCCATGTTTACAACATAACCACAAATTCTTTACAAGCTATTTTTCCTCAGCAACAGTCACTAAATTATTTATAACGGGAGCTACAAAACTCCAAATCAATTGCGGTTAATTTTCCCTGAATATAGACTCATATATATTTCATCCATAAAATTTTCAGAATTTTAGGTTTGGTCAATCAATACCAGATTTTTCTTAAAGTTTCCCCTGTTTCACTGTTTGACTAATCTGACCACTCTTCACTACAAATCAAATTTCTCATTGTGCAGAATTCAAATTATGTTCTAGTTGATTTCATTTGAAACTAGACTCATTAAGGAGTCTAAGCATATAAATTTTGTCCTATAACCATTGTTGTACAAATTATAATGATTTTCTAAAAACAGAATAGGGGATTTCGGAGTCGTTCTGACACTATCCCACACAATTTTAAATATCTCTTTATAGGCAATTTCTTTGCTTACACGGTCTCTTTTATAAGAAACTAGACTAATTAAGATTTGATTACATATTTTATTCAGCCTATAATTCCACACCAACAATTTATAGTGATTTTCTAAAAACACGTTACTGCTGCTGTCCAAAGCAAATTATTACAATTTGCTCTTAAATTTCCAAGTCCAAACACTTATGAACTTACCATTTGAGTTTAAGACATATCATGGCCACATCATATCTTATTAAATCAACTCATTATGTCCTATTATGATTGAATTTACTCAACGTTTAATCACTTAAAACTTACCTCGGAAGTAGTCGACGATTAGATATCCACGGCTATTCGCTTACTTTCTCTTTTCCTCTAACCGACTTTGATCCTCTTTGCTCGTAAGCTCTCCCTAAGACAATAGATTTGCTTGAGTACTTAACTAATATTATTCACTTAACAATCACATTTGGCAATCACATATCATTCAATTTAGCTAATTTCATAGCCGATTTTCTAAGTCAAGATAAAGCCATCAATATGCTTACCTATAGCCGAACGTACACATCAACCTATGTATCCATTCATGTGGCCGAATATGCATGTCTATGTTGAGGCCGATTATATACTTAATACATTCTACAAATATGGTTACTTGTATTGGCTAAATACCATTTTGTTTCAAGTTCAAAACTCGCTAATACCATATATACACTAGTAATCAAATACTAACATTTGCACTTCACCTTAATAGCTAGCTTACCAACCTTAATTTAACATTTAATTGTTCATAACACAATTAAAGTATTCTCTCCATTCGGTCGATTCAAAACACATACATTACTCAATAATATTCAAAATCATATTCGGCCTTAGTACTCCCTTGTTAGCCGATTTTTTTCATTTAGCAACTAGTGCACATATGTGCTCATTTGCTAGACTCTACTTCACCCAACTACCCTTTCTCATCCAAATAACATGAACAACATTTACTCATGACATCAAGCATTCTTTAATTCGGCTAATACTAGTATGAGCTTTAACCATTCATATTTTTAGAAAGGCCAAGTTCTTTCCTAAATACATTCATCATCAAGATTCAAGTAAAACAATCAAAATTCCTTCCCTTATAACCATAGCCAAAAGCTCTATTCACCCATCATTAGAGGAAATTTTTGCATGGGCTAAGCAAGAACCATGATAATTTACCTAAAACAAGTAATTATTTCACAATTTCAACACAATATACTAACCTCCCTAAGGATTCAAGTGACCAAATTCTTCCCCTCCTTTGTTTTCTTCTATTCGCCAAGTTGAACAACAAAGAAAGAACTTTGTTTTTCCTCCCACTCACCTCATTATTTTTATTACTCAAACTCTTTTATTCATCTTTAATTCATTTAATACATTTTTTTATTACATATTTCTCACCACTAATAGATATAATAATATTAAATCATGCATATAATGTCCATACTTATGAGCTTGGCGGCCACTAGCATTAAAAGTGGCAAATTGCCATGCAAACCTACTTATTTGCATCATTCAATAATTAATCACTTAAAATAAGCCATGCATATATTCAAAGCTTCTCACATAAGTCCTTTTTATTTAGAAACACATTCAATTTGACAAAAATCGAAGCATTCAAATTTCACACATGCATGATCACATATTTTAGACATAAAATATTATATTCAATTATTTCTGTGACTCGATTTAGCGGTCCCGAAACCACTTCCCGACTAGGGTCAGAATAGGGCTGTTACATAACCAACAGTTTTGTTAGGGCTGGGAGAAATCACACTATCACGAGTAACACTATGGCATGTATAGCTAGACTCTCTTACGCTAGGTTAGTCCGAGAATCGACTAAACCATGCTCTGACACCAAAAAATGTAACATCCCTTGCCCGTATCTGATGCCAAGACGGGGTTCGAGGTGTTACATGACTTAAACTCAACCAATCACACAAAAACTGGGCCGTAAAATTTTAAGCAATTTAAAACTTTTATTTTCACATGCAATCTATCCCTTATGCAGGCTTACGAGGCCCAAAACATACATTCAGGGTGGTTCGGGACCCAACCAAGAACTCATGAAAAACTTAGAAAATCTCTTGCATCAAGGCTCCACACGCCCGTGTGCTAGGGACACGCCCGTGTCCCGAACCCGTGTCCAAAAACCTGGACCTTTTGCCAAAACCACACGGCCTAGGCACACACCCGTGTCCTATGACAGTGTCCTTTACATGGCTGAGACACATGGCCGTGTCTCTTGCCCGTGTACTACTACCATGCATACTGACTTGAAAAACTTAGGTGCGGGGGATACACGGCTGGACAACACGCCCATGGGGGCAGACCGTGTGTCACACACGGCCTAGACGCACGCCCGTGTGTCTACCCGTGTGGACAAATACAAGGCTATTTTCCAAGCCATTTTGTCATCCTCACAACACATGCACGCATACTTATACAATAGCATACAACATGGCGAAATTAGGCATTTAAACATTCCTAACATGTCATGACCATGGCAATTCACATGCAACCATTATCATAGGTTTTACTTTCATCTATACCACATTAATGTTATAGCTATTAACATGTCATCAAACCTCATGTTCATCAATAAGCATGCATAATCATATCCATAAACCATTTATAAGGCATTATTAACTATTTACCAATCACTTAATCCTGCATAAGGTACTAACTCATCAATAAATCTCATTTCAATCTCTAGGCATACATGTTGTAGGCGACATCGCAAGAGATAACAATATACACGCATAAGAATAATCATATAGGCCCATAACATCATTAGCCGACATAGGCCAATTTACATGACTAGAAGACTTTATCAATACAAGCCAACACCTTTGGCTAAATCATAATATCACATACTCAACATTAAAACCCTATGCATGCCATAGACTCGAAACACTAGGATTTACTTACGTGGATAGCGTTAACTCGACAGTGTGATAATATCTCTGACGGCCTCCAACCCAAGCTAACCTAGCAGGAAACATAGGAAAGAAAGGGGGGTAAGCTTTACACTTAGTAAGCTCATATGAAAACAATAAACAACTCATTAACATGTTTTATCAAAGTTTACAACATATTCTCAAGTTCATGACAAGTTGTCTTCCTGAGCAACAGTCACTAAATTATTTATATCGAGAGCTAAGAAACTCCAAATGAAGTTTTGTTAATTTTCCTTAAAACGAGACTCATGTATCTTTCTAGCATAAAATTTCCAGAAATTTTGGTTTAGCCAATTAGTATAGTTTATTCCTCAAATTTACCCCTGATTCACTGTCTGATAGTTCTGAACCTTCTGGACTAAAGTTCAATTATCTCATAACACAGGACTCGAATAATGTTCTCGTTTATTTCTATTGAAACTAGACTCATTAAGGATTATAAAAATATAAATTATAACTCATAAATATTTTTTTACAATTTATAATTATTTTCTCAAATCAGAACAGGGGATTTCTAAGTCATTCTGACTCTATCTCACGTAACTTTAAATATATCATTATAGGAAATTCTCTTGCTTACACGGTTTCTTTTGTAAGAAACTAGACTCAATAATATTTATTTTTATATTTTATTCAACTTCTAAATCATTTTACACTATTTTTAGTGTATTTTCAAAGTTACACCACTGCAGTAACCCAAATCTGTCAAGGCTAATTACTCATTCATATCATTGTTCACAAAAATTAATATAACATCATTTCATCCATCATGGTAAGAACACATATTTATACATCATAGATTATCACATAACAAAGCATTCTCATAAGCTTAGTGTACATACCTGCAAAACTCATAACATAACTCAAGTGCATACTCACCAATGACTTACCCCATTGGGACCATCATCAACTCTTTCCTCGGATTATCCGTTGAACACTTGGAATACTAATCGGATACTTAGAAAAAAAACTTTTGCACATAAGTGCCTCGATTTTAGCTAAAGCTACCTCATATCTCATGACATTTAAATGGTCACTCTCAAACTAGTCATCTAGACTCATAATTCCTAGTGACATGTCACTCGTATCCTATTTTATTCCTAAGGTTCAAACAGGATTCTTCCTCGCCTATCAAGGCTTTGTCTTATCATATTTCTATTAATCACATACACATTAATATTTGTACAATTCATGTAATGATAACATTTAAATACATGTATAGCATGATATTATTTACATACGAACTTACCTTGATACCACAAAGGTAAAAAAGACGTAATCGTCCACAAATCGACTTTTCCCGTTCTAGGCCCAAATCGCATTTTTCAACATCTAAAACATCACATTTAGCTAATTAAAACCATGAACTAATCAATTTAGTCCATTTACACACTTGGGCTAAATTTATGATTTTGCCCCTACACTTTGCCAAAATTACCAAATTGCCCCTAGGCTCGAAATAAGATTTTTATTCAACTTCTTTACTCCTTAAGCCTAGATAAACCATTTTCATAACTTGGCAACTCACAAAAATCATTATTACACACATTAACACCTTATCTTACAACTTAGCAAACTAGCCCTTTTTAAGGTGTTTTCATGCAATTTCTTTCACAAAAGTTGTTTATTAGACAACTAGGACTCATAATCTTCCATAAAAACACAGCAAACAACACATTTACTCTCATGGAAAAACCCTAGACTCTTTATCATTTTGCAAACTAGACCTCTCGTTTGAAAGCTTAGGCTTTAGGGATTCCAAAAATGTAAAAATGATCAAGAAACAACCAAAGATCACTTACTTGTTAGGGCTTAAAGTGGCTGAAAGTTTAAAGCTCAAAACCTCCATTCTTTGCTGCCATTTTCGATGGAGAAAAGATGAAGAATGAAAGAGAAAATGATAACTTTTTCTTTATTTTATCTTATTACCCAAAAAGTCACTTTAAACCCATAAAATATGGCTTTTTGACCAATCTTGTCTCCCTTGGCCGGCCACCTCAATAAAAAGGGTTTAATTTCCATTTAAAAGCCCTCAGTTTTATTTATCTAGCTATTAAACACCTTTAGGCACTAAAATACAACTTTTACCTTTTACGCGATTTAGTCCTTTTTCGAAATTGGACTAGAAATCGCTAAAATTAATATACCAAAATAAACGTGCACTTATAAAATCACATTACAACACATAAAATAACACTAAAATAATTTTCTCTAGCCTCGGGATAGTGGTCCCGAAACCACTGTTCAGACTAGGCCCAAAACTGGGTTGTTACATTCCAAGCTCAATAGTAAGTCCGTTCTTGCCTCATTTTTAATGTTCTTTACGTTTTTGGAGTCCTAGTAACTTGATTTAGCTTATCCTAGCAATAATTCATGCTAGGGTTCATGTTTGGAAAAATACCCATAGGTTAAATGTGTTTATTTTGATGTTTTATGGTAGAATATGAAGCTTGAAATTATGTTAAACAACTTTTGCTAAGCGATTTTAAGTGAAAACGAGTAAAACGACATAATCGATAAAAATACCTAATGTTCATAAGTACATGATAGAGTGAGAATTTGATGTTTCCATAGAAGGGAAAAATGTTTAGAGTCTCATAAAACATAAGAAAAATTGATAAATTCTAATTTTCGAGGCTAAGGGCAAAATTATAATTCTACAAAGGTTTAGGGGCAAAATTGTCATTTTACCAAAGTTTGAGTTAGAGAATGTTTTGAATAGTACTTTAATTAAATAAGTGAAATATGACGTTTTAGATCCCGAAAAGTGAGATTTGGACCTAGAACGGGAGAAAAATTAAAAATCGGGAAAGTTGATAAAATGGTCGTTTTGGTATCGAGGTAAGTTCATATGTTTAATAAGCATTTAATTATGCATATTTGAATGATAAATTGATATTTTGGCCATAAATAATTTAGTATTGAGTTTCAAATATAATGATTAGTGTTCGATAATAATTTGATATTGGAAAGAGAACTTGTATAATTTATATGTAAGACCATATTTTGTATTATGGCTTTGTATGATAACAAGAAAGTATTGACTAGCATAGTTTGATGAAAATAAGTTAAGTTGATGATATGATGAGATTGAGAAGGTAAGCATGTAAGTTGAGTAGCATTTTATTATTATGCAATTATTGTTATTAGTATTGTTATTATTGAGTTATGCGACTAACCTTGAAAATTTGAGCAAGTATGTTTTAGCTATGACTTGACAAGGCATTGATATCTCAAAGTCCATGGTTGTACTTTGGTAATTAAGAAATAATTGATAGAAAAGTCCATGTTCATAACATGTCATTTAAGGAGGAATTAACGGTTAAGGGTACCATGTAAGACCATGTTAAGACATGGCATTGGTAATGCAAGGATCCCGTGTAAGATCATGTCAAGACATGGCATCAGCATTGATTAAGGACTCCATGTAAGACCACATCAAGATGTGGCATTGGCACTAAGATAAGGATACCATGTAAGACCATGTTTGGAACATGGCATTTGGTAAGACAAGGATACCATGTAAGACCATGTTTGGAACATGGCATTTGGTAAGATAAGGATATCATGTAAGACCATGCCAAGGCATGTCATTGATAAGTTCTATAAGGCAAGGAAATTATGTAAGACCATGTCAAGACATGGCATTGATGAGTTACTATAAGGAAAATGTCCCATGTAAGACCATGCCAAGGCATGGCATTGGTGAGTGCATAAGGCAAGGATACCACGTAAGACCATCTTAAGACATGGCAATGGTAAGTTCAAAAAAGAAAAGGTTCCCGAGTAATCCAAAGAGTAAGTCAAAGAAAAGACAAGGTGAGAACATGAAAAAAGAGTACAGGTATGCATTTAAGGCTTATTTAATATTGAGATTACAAGTAATTGTGATTATCAAGTATTAAGTAAGTGATAAGTTTTCAGTTATGCTTGTGACACTTTATGACATGATTGGCAATATGCCTATATTATGAAAGAGTACTCATGTGTTAAGTGAGATGTTGTAGGTATGTAACAAAGCTATTAAGTAAGGTGCCTTTTGTATTCTGAGCCTTTGGTAAGGTTACCAATGAGTAAGATGGGAAAGTAAGAACTAAAAATTATTTAAGCAAATTATGACAACATAGTAGTAAGCTAAATTGATTGCTAATGCTTATTATTTTACATGTGAACTTACTAAGCTTTATAAGCTTACTTCTTTCACTTTCCCATGTTTCATATTACTTAAAAGCAAGCTCGGGTTGGAGGTCGTCAGAGATCACTTCACACTATCGACTATCAAGTTACCAAATAGGTATCTTCGTTTACAAACGTTCTAGTTTATGGCATGTATAGGAACTTAGCCATTTTGTGTGTATGTCCGTATGATATGGCTAAAGAATGGTATCTAAATATTTGATAATGATTAGCTATTGAAATGGCTAAAGAAGAACATGTTTCGGTGTTATGTATGCCTAAATGGTAGTTAATACAAAGAAATCATGAAAAAGTGAAATTAGCATTAAAACAGTATTGAACAACAACAGTGATGTGATCTTGAAAAATCACCGAGAATAGTAGAAATGGAATTAGGTGATGAATGAGAGATATAATTAAATCTTGTTGAGTCTATTTTCATATGAAAGAAACAGATATAATTAAAGAAGTGTATATTTAGATATATTTGAATTTTAGTGAGACAGGGTCAGAGCGATTTCTGAATCCCTTGTTCTAAATTTATAAATTCACTAAAAATTGTACAAAAAAAAATTAGGAGTTATAGTTTATATTTCTAGATTCCTTAGTGAATATACTTTCAAGAGAAACAAATGGCATGGTTATTTGAATTCTGTACAGGGGAAAATTGATTCATAGTGAGGAGAGGGTAGAGTAGTCAAACAGTGCAACAGGGGAAACTTTAACTAATAAACTGTACTAATTGGCTAGACCAAACATTCTGGAAAAGAAATTAGTAAGATGATATATGAGTCTAGTTTTAGGGAAAATTCACAAATTTAAATTTTGAGTTTTGTGACTCGAGTTGTGATTTATTTAGTGACTATGAAGCAGGTGGGCAATTTTATAAGGAATAATGAAATAAATTGTTTTGATTTGTCTATGTATTCAAAAAAATTTTAATGCTCCCGGTTTGGTCCCTAACCGTTTCAATTGCATGTTTTGGGGTCTCGAGGGCCTTTTTAGGGACATGTTGAATGAATATAAATTAATTAATTTTAAAAGCAAATTTTATGCCCCGAATTAGTAAGTTAAGTCAGGTAACGCCTCGTGCTCAACTCCGGCGACGGTCTCAGGTAAGGGGTGTTACACCTCAGGTCTATTTTAGAAAACATGGTGGCTCCCTTCAACTGATCGAACAAATCATCAATCCTTGGCAAGGGATAGTTGTTTTTCACTGTCACCTTATTAAGCTGTCTGTAGTCTATACATAACCTCATCGACCCGTCTTTCTTTTTCACAAAAAGTACCGGAGCACCCCACGGGGAAAAACTCGCAAAACCCTTTTCAGTTAACTCTTGTAGTTGAACTTTCAATTCCTTCAACTCCGCAGGAGCCATCCTATATAGAGAAATCGAGAAGGGTGCCGTACCGGGGACTAACTTGATACCAAACTCAAGTTCTCTAGTTGGAGGCAATCCGGGAAACTCTTCCGGGAACACATTCAGATACTCACATACCACTGGCACTGTCTCAATTTTCACTTTAGACTGTTTGGTGTTCAACACAAATGCTAGATAGGACTCATACCCTTTTCTCAAATATTTCTCGGCAGTCAAAGATGATATCAGTACTGGTGAGTTATCCGGTTCACCTGATTCAACCCGAATAATATCCCCATTCTCACATTTCAATTCAATGAACTTGCTACCACAATTCACTGTCACATCATGAGCAGTCAACCAATCCATGCCAAGAATTAGATCAAATTCATCAAATGGTAGTAGCATGAGGTTAGCCAAAAAACAATGACCTCTAGTCATCAAAAGACAACATCTACACACTTTATCAACTACTACATGTCTGCCTAACGGGTTCGACACTTTTATCACAAAGTTGGTAGACTTGACAGACATATTCATACTGGGTACTAATTTCATGCATACATAGGAATTAGTAGACCCCGGATCAATCAAAGTAACAATAGAAATATCGTGAAGAGAAAAACTACCCGTAATCACATCTTGTGAAGATGCCTCTTCGCGAGCGCGAATGGCATAAGTCCTTGTAGGCGCACGACCCTCGGACCTCACAGCAGAATCTCCAGGGGCACCTCTACTGGTAGCCCCACTGCTTGGGTTCTTCTGTGGTCTACCCCTCGTAGGAGCACTACTCGCCCTCACATCTTGCTTTTTCTCTTTCTCATCTAATTCAGGGCAGTCTCAGATGAAGTTTTCCAAAGATGCACATTTGAAGCAATCTCTTCCATTCCCTCGGCACTCGCTGAAATGACGCCTACCGCACTGTGAACACTTTGGCTTATTTGTCCGAGCACTACCAACACTTGCAATGGAAGTGGCTTGGGCTTTAGATGTCGTGTACTGCTTGTTCTTGTTTTTACTCCAGAATCCCCCTGAAGCATTTGATCGGGTAGTGAATTCCCTCGATCTCTTAGATGAGGAATGATGTGACTTCCCCATCTATCTCTTCTTCGAATCACATGATTTAGTAGCTGCCTTTCTCTTCTCTTTAACCGACTCTTCTACTCTGCAAGCTCTCTTAACCGGTACTACAAATTCCCTTAGTTCTAGGATGCCGACAAATACTTGAATATCTTCATTCAGGCCATTTTTTAACCTTTCACGCATTATGGCCTCGGTAGATACGCATTCTCAGACGTACTTGCTGAGTCTTTCAAACTCACGTTCATATTCCGTCATTGTCATATGGCCTTGCTCTAGCTCCAAAAATTCCTTCCTCTTCTGGTCTATAAATCTCTGGCTAATGTACTTCTTCCGAAACTCTTCCTGGAAGAACTCGCAAGTTATCCTCTCTCTCGGTACAACGGACACAAGAGTATTCCACCATTGGTAGGTCGAGTCTCATAGGAGTGACATTGCACACTTCATGTACTCCTCAGGCGTACACGATAGCTAATCAAATACCCTAATGGTATTTTCCAACCAGAACTCTACTCTTTCTGGGTCATCATCAATTTTAGCCTAAAATTCCTCACCCCTTGCTTTCGTATTTTGTCTATTGGGGGTTTCTCTCTCCTAACCAAATCCACTCCTTGCGGAGCTACGGGGGCAAAGTGAGGAATCGGAGGAGGTGGGGGAGGTGGAGTATTCGGATTCGCGTGAATAAACTCTGAATACCACGCATCCATCATATGGAGGTAAACTTCTCTAGCTCCTCCACCCTGAATCATCGTCACGGGCCCACTATCTACTGATACGGTTCCTTCAGTGGGAGTCGGCCTATTACTCTCCACATCATCCGGCGTAGCTACGTTAGGATCCATTTACTATATGAAAAATAGTTTGTATTCGTCAAGAGTCGTCACACTATCAGTATATAATTATGGCATGTATAGCTAGACTCGCACTCATGCTAGGTTAGTCTTAAAACTGACTAAATCATAGCTCTGGTACCACTAAATGTAACACCCCACACCCGAATCCTAACTAGGATGGGATACGAGACGTTATCTCACTTAAACACATGCATCCAAATATTTCGGAGTCACAAAGACTCGTTCAAATTTAAAAGTTTTTCGAACTTTGTCTAAATTCCTTAACATGGGCCTACGAGGCCCTAAATATCCATTGGAAACCATTCAGGATCAACCCGAGTCCTTTAACTTACTTTAGAAAAATAAGTCTTGAAACAGGGTAGACGCCCGTGTGGTCATGATGACATGGCCGTACTGATGGCCTATGTGAATTAAATTCGAAATTCGAACCTACAGGGGTTTTCACACAGCCTGACACACGCCCGTGTTTATAGCCTGTGTCCCTCACACGACCATGACACGTCTGTGTCTTAGCCTGTGTCTAAAAATCTTGACATTCTGTTTCTGACGTCAGCATCCAATTTAGGGCACACGGCTGAGGCACACGCCTGTGGCCAGAGGCCGTGTCCTCCATAAGGTTGAGACACACAGTTGTGTCTCTGCCCGTGTGTTTACTACCATGTATACTAACTTGAAATTTTTACATGCAGGGGAAACACGGCGGATAACACGCCAATGGGGCTGACCGTATGTCACACACGGCCTAGACACACGCCCATGTGTCTACCTGTGTGGACAATATAAGGCTATCTACCAAGCCTTTTGCCACCCTGAAACACAATCTAATGTCAACCAACATATCAAAGTCTAACTTAATATGATTTCTCAACCAAACAGCCATAGCTAAGGCCTTTGAACATTTCATATATATATATACTTAAGCAACCAACAAATTACTCATTCATGAAAGAGCTCCTTGTATTCATAAAACAACTTTCAACCTTTGCCATTTTCCATGGCCTTCTACAAAATGAATCAATTTCTAAAGTATGCCAACACATTTGGCCAATTAACATGACACAAACTTTAAAAGTCTAGGCCCTATACATGCCATACTCAAAATAATAAAACCAACTATACCAAATGCTTTAGTTGATAGTGTGATCGTTGCCTCCGATGTCCGATAATCCTCGAGCTAATTTGACGGCACTATAAAAGAATGAAAAGGAGAGGGAGTAAGCATAAAGGTTAGTAAGTCATATGCAAATAAATATAACAACAACTTTACCATCCATCATCATGCTCATAATACAAAAGTAGGCATATGCACCATTTACTCGTCACTATCTAGTACAATTCACATAACATATATTAAGCTCTCATCTCATACATTTCAAATAGGTACTTGTACCACTCAGAACATGGTTATACTTTTCTCGTTTAACTTAAACTGTAAATCTCACAGTTGAACCATTTGGAATGCTGTCGGATATTCACTAAACCTCAAACATAGGGTATAATGCCGATGCCATGTCCCAGACATGGTCTTACACTGACTATCGAAATTGAGGCCAATGCTATGTCCTAGACATGGTCTTACACTAACATATCTCATAGCTGATGCATGTCCCAAACATGTCTTACATTGGCTGACATCTCGAGGCCAATGCATGTCCCAAACATGTCTTACACTAGCTCTCGTCTAAATGCCAATGCCATGTCCCAGACATGTCTTACACTAGCTCTCATGTAAATGCCGATGCCAAGTCCCAGACATGGTCTTACACTTTCTATCATGATGTGGCCGATGCATGTCCCAGAACACAAATAACCCGAATATCATGGACTGAATATCCGATTTATTTCCTAAGGTTCCAACGGGAGTTCTACTATCTCCATCTTCATTCTACATAATTATTTTCACAAATAAGCAATTTATGCTATATCAATTCAAACACATATAATAACAATTTAGTTGTATTATTTACATACAACTTACCTAAATATTCAAAATATGGCGACTATTTCGGCTTAGTCCGCTAACTTTGCTTTTCCCCGGTCTAGGCCTAGATTTTGTAATTCTTGATCTAAAATGATAGAAATTCATTCATTTGATCAGTATATTAATCTATTCACTCAAAAATTCATAATTGGGTAAAATGACCGTTTTGCCCCTAGACTTTCACAAAATGACCATTTTACCCCTAAGTCTGAAAATCAATTTTTATCGAATTTCTTCTTATATTAAGCCTAGATGAACCCTTTTTACTCTTATAGCAACACAAAATTTCCATTATTTCACAACATTGCTATCTAATTTACAAGCTTTACAAAATGGTCCTATTAGGGTTTTCATGAGAAATCCCTTCACAAAAGTTGTTTATTTCACAACCATGGTTCATTTTCTTTCATAAAATTTTAGAAAAAAACATGAACACTCTCATGGTAAAGCCCTAGACTTTTAACTATTTTGCAAAATAGTCCCCTTCTATGAAAGCTCATGCTACAAGGGTTCTAAAAGTGCAAAATCATCAAGAAAAATCATCAAAATCACTTACTTGTAGAGAGACTAAGTGGTTGAAATTTTAGGCTTCAAAAACCCTCTAAAGGCTGCTATTTTCAGTGGAAAAATGGAGAAGAAAGATTACCCCTTTTTTTTATTTTAATATTCAATTTGCTAATGTCATCAAATACCAACCCTAGCCTTTTTTTACTTTTTGACCATATTTGTCTCCTACGGCCGGCCATGCTTCTCTAAAGGGTTTAATTTACCTTTAAAGACCTCCAATTTAGGTTCTCTAACTATTTGACACCCTTAGCTAGTAAAATAGGACTTTTGCACTTTATACAATTTAGTCATTTTTCACAATTAAGCTCACAAACGCTAAAATTAATTTACCAAATTTTTTATGTACCTTTATAAACATGCCATCACACATAAAATAATGTCAAAAATAATTTCTTCGACCTCGGATTAGTGGTCCCAAAACCACTATTCTGACTAGGCCTAAAATCGGGGTGTTACACTATGACCTAAAGATTTCCTAATTATTCCTAATAAGTGTAAAAATTAAAATCAAATTAGTGACGTTGCATCCCTGGCAACAATGCCAACAACTTGACCGCCTCCGAACGCACTAATGTCCAGAGTATGAATACTGTAGTAAAAAATGTAATATGAGGCGGTATCTACAAGTATAAGGGTCTAGTTGTAATATAGTTACAATGGAGTAAATAAGTACCCTGAGGATCGTACCCAAGGGAGGCAAATGTTTGATCAATTTTAACCTAAACATAGAAAGATCTAATTAATACTTTAATTTAGTTATAGTACGAAAGTAAAATAAAAGAGATTTTTATGATTTTTATAATAATAAAGTAAAATAACACAAGAAAATAAAATTCAAGAGAACAAAGAGTAGAACAAATAAAATCTTGATTATGGGTGATTAGCTCGTTCTGGTAATCCTCACCAATTGTTGCTTTAGGCTCCTTATCAATCAACTAGTCATTATCCCAACAGGATCTTCTAATCTTCCACTCATATAATGAGTCAGTAAAAACTACTTATCTTTCAACCTCACGGTCCAAATTGGTTTGGGGTGAAGGTGTTCATTGATAGGTCATACCAATTTTGGGTTAATTCCCACCTTGATTTCTTCCTAGGGTTATTAGGCCTAGGGTTTTAAGTTCTTCCTTTCCCAAACAGCTGATCCATTGAGTAACCCTACAAAATAATTAATGGATCACACTTCCACTCACTAATCCCCCTTAGAAAGATTAGTTCCTCGAGGTTTTCATAAACAATATAGAACTGGTGCAAATAGAAGACATGCCCAATTAATTGGAATGTAGAGTTTAAGAAAACACCTGATTTGTATTTAGAATAAATTAAATCCATAGAGTTTGATCATCTCCACAAATTAGATCTCTCGAGATAAAACAAGAACAAATTGGAAATAACCTAAAACTTAAGAAGAAAGGAAACTAAACTGAAATTTAAAAATGGAATTCTAAACTAAGTAATTAGTGTCCTTTACATGTAAAAATGAACCTATTTATAGATCTTAGATGGTTGTCGTCCTTAACCCTAGTTAGCTGACATTTCCTAAGCTTTAATTTTGATCATACAGACCAAAATGCCCTTTAGCTCGTGTAATTTACCGTCCAAAGCCGATGTTGCAACACATTAGGACCTGTGTCATGAAATAGGAGTCCATATGTAACAGCTCGTTTTTCAATGGTATTGAAAATAGAGGTTTCGGGACCACAAATCCAATGAGTAAGTTTATAAATATTATTAGTTAATATTTACGAGTCAAATATGATTTTAAAAAGGTTTTTGTTATGGTAATTTATGCGATATGAATGACTAATTAAGTTCAAGTGGTAAGATCCTAAGGTCAAGTGATTTTAGAAAATGAGGTATTAGGACCTCATTTCTATAAACTGTGTCATAAACATTCTTATAAATATTTATGGAGTGTCATTAAGGTGGTATTAAAGTTTCGATAGTTAATTAATTAAAAAGGACTAAATCGTAAAAGATGTAAAATTTTATCACTATTTGATTTGAGTGATTAATTGGCTTATTGAATAAAGGAAAAGGGACTTAAATGGTAATTAAACCATTTAAGGAGTTAATGTACTATTATGGCATGGATTTGATGTTTTAATTAGTTATTAACAAAGATTAAAATGGTAATTTGATAAATTAATTAAATTAATTAAAACATAAATAAAAGATGAATGGTTGTCATCTTCCTTTCTCTTTTGTTTCAACCAAATGTCCATGGAATTTTTAAGCTGGGTTCAGCCATGGTGGTTTCCTATTGCATGGTAAGTAATTCTTACCTGTTTC
Organism: Gossypium anomalum; assembly: GCA_025698475.1. Taxonomy (NCBI): domain Eukaryota; kingdom Viridiplantae; phylum Streptophyta; class Magnoliopsida; order Malvales; family Malvaceae; genus Gossypium; species Gossypium anomalum. The sequence goes on from CM046961.1 coordinate 60,627,613, forward strand.
TAATAATTTTGATGTTTTTGAGATTATTGCAATTAGGTCCAGCTAGCCCTTACCTTTAATTTTGAAACTATTAAAGATATTGAATGTTTCCATTGATGAATCTATATGATTTTAGATGTTAATTGATGAATTTGAAGTGTTGTTTGATATTTAAAAGTATTTTGTTATGTAATTTTGATAAATTTACCGATGAAAGACTAAATTGTTGAATTAGTAAAATTACAAGGATTTGTTGTGAAATTATTACAAAGGTGGGCTGTATGTGATGCCATGAACATTTGGCTAATCTTGGATTTGGAAAAAAAAAGGTTAAATTGCATGTTTTAGGCTCAGGGACTAAATTGATTAAAAGTAAATGTTAGGGCCAACTTTGTAACAATGTCAAAATTGACTAAATTTCATAAAATAAATTTTTTTTACTATCATTTTTTTACTATCTAAATTAATAAATTGAATGAAATTATTAATTTAGATCAAGATTGAGTGGAAAATCGATGAGAATGGAAAATTACCAAAATGCCCCTATAATTTGACATTTCTGCAATTTAACCAGGTTAGTTCGTATGAACTTAATTATGTATATTGTTGATTAAATTGAATGTTAGTATGTGATTTTATTGTGATTGAATCAATATATATATGCTATTATGCAATTTATCTTGTAAAGAAACAATGGAAATCCAACGATATATGATGATTATCGAGCCCCGTTTGAACATTAGGAATTTTTACATTAGGGTTTACATGTTTCGGGTGATAGTCTTGAATGTCCTACTGATGGCTGAGTTACGACATTTGTTGCGGATACTCGTCAGCTTGTGGAGCAGCACCGTGTAGCTACGTTCTGACCCACTGCTTGTGTGACCAGGCCCATTTCACAGCTCATGTGGGCATACTCATTTCACAACTCGTGTGAGCATATATATATATATATATATATATATATATATATATATATATAGGAAATGACAGACTAAGGTTATATGTTTTGCACACTTCGTGTGAGCTATCCCGCGTATCCAACGATATTCTATTCGGTTCACCGAGATGAGTTTACAAGGATATGATAAGTGTTCTATATAATCCAAGAGATGTATGAATGAAAGACTTGGAAATGGTGAGCTACATAGAAAATATGTTATGTTGAGATAGATGATAAATCCAATTGAATCATGCTCAAGTATAATGGTTATCATGTCAAATTCATATGAATCATGTTTAAAGGAGCTAACATGTGTTGTTGATGTGCTTAGGCTTATGCCAAGCTTGTGGATAGGATTGATGTTTATGATTATGCTTGAATTATGCACATGAAACGGGTAAGAAAAGAGAATGAAACGGTAAGTACGTAATTGAGATGTATTATGATGTTATAAAAGGTTTAATGTGGTAAATGATGTGTTTATATGTGAGCAAACTGCTTATGCTATGGATGAATCTACCTATAACATGGATAAATACACTGAGTTGGGAATTAATAATGTTGCTTAGGCTTATGATAAGCATTGGGGACGTAATGGAAAGTAAGTAAATAGAAAGGTTGATTATTATATATTACATCCCATAAAATCCTATCTTGTTATGAATGATAAATATATATGACATTAATGAACTTATTCATTTGTGAGTTGATGATCATATAGATTTATGAATCTAATGGCATTGGCATATGTTTATGTTTATTCTATAAAGTTTATTATTAAATTGGAATATTATGCTTAAAGTTTATATGAGCTTTCTAAGCATACATTTCTTACGTAGTTATTTTTCATTTACTTTATAGATTACTGGAAGCTCGATCAGGTTGGAAGCTAGTCAGAGATCCATCACACTGTCCATCGATTTTATTGGTAGATTTTTATACTTTGGTCACGGTTATAATGGAATGTATAGGTGTTATGTGCTTGATGATATGGCCACTATATTCGGCTTGTAAATATGGTTTTATAATTGATGACATTTTGGTATTTTTGAGCTTGATGGCTAATGTTGAAATGGTTTAGTGATGATATGTTTTGAATGGCCAAATTGGTATGCTTGTGTGTGATATTGGCATGAAATGTTGCTTTGAATTTGTGAAACTTATGTTATTTTGATTCCTTGATGGTTGGTGTGCTTTTAGCACTTTGATGCTTAATGGTTGGTGTTTATATGATCAAATTGATGCATGGTTTTTATGACCAAGGTGATAAGTGTTGGCATGTTTGCAAAATGATCATTTAGGGCATGATTTGATATGGAATTTAGTTAAGTATAATTGGTTAAATTATGACCCATTTGGTATGTTTGAATGTGAATTTGGCTTGTGGTCAATTATGGTATAACTTGATATGAAATTAAGCTAAATATATATAGATGAGTGATGGTCATATATATATTTAATTTACGTATATGTGTATTTGAGATACATGAAAATAAATATTCAAATGATAGGTTATATTGACATGGTATAAGCCAAGTATGGTATGCTTAAACATGCACATGTTTAGGTATATTTGGAATGACCATGTTTGGTATAATTATATAAGTCTAAGTAGAGTTATGCTTTTAGCTAAATATGAACTAATTGTAATAGTATAAATGTGATCAATCTATGATGAGTTTTGAAATGGAAAATGAATTAAATGTTGATGAATGGAATGTGTTAAGTACATATATATGTTTAGATAATTGTATGTTTGCATTTGAGGAACCTATATGGCATATTAGTTGTAAGGATAAATGACCTAATGAATTGGTCTTAATATGCATGCTTTGATATGTTTGAAAGCATACCCCTGAAGAATGACATCAAGCATTTCGTGTTGCGACATAGCAATCAGTATTCCTTTAATATGCCTTCCAATGGTCGTCTGCACACTTATAAAGTTCATTAGCTCACCTTTAGGCCTCATTCGGCCCCTAAGGTCAATAAAAGACTCAATTTGCACATTTTATTGGATTTAACAAAACTTACTAAAACATAACTAAATCTTAATGAAAATACTTAATTTCAAGCTCCTAAAGTGCAAAACTAGTTTAATCTGCTACACCGAATTACGACAAATCAACATGATTTCCTTTAATTACTTGGCATATTTTGGTATTTTGTCAATTAATTCTAAATGGGGTAAATTAATATTAAGAGACTTGAATAGGTTTAAAAATTTTACAAAGTTCGCTTCATCCCTCCTTTGTTTGCCTTTAATCCTTACGGGAATGTTATTTTATGGTTACAGGTTTGAGATCATCGGCTCAGCTACTGATTTGACTACTTGTTTACTCAGCTGTTCGCGCTTATTTTCGTCCAAAGATTCCTTGATAGATTTCTATGAATCCTCGTTTACTTGAATGGTAGCACTAATGTTGTCAAGGGTTTTACCTAATTGTAAAGCATTTGCATTCACGTGCTTCATTCCATCCTAACGAGGATTATTCTCAATGTTACTAGGGATTCCAGTACCAAATTGCCTTTGTAGGTTGCTCATCAGCTGGCTCATTTGGTTCTGGATGCTATCTTTAAAGTTAGTCAATTTGCTACAGGTTAATGTACATTCATATTGTACTTGTTGGATGTCCATCTTTATTGATTGGATTTCTCCTTCTATCTGATCTAGTCATTGACCACATATAATGTAGTCATTCCCTATAGATCTATCTTGATATCTTTGTACATGTGGATGTTGGTAAGAAGGGTTTAAACCGTTTTGCACTGTATTTCCACCATTTTTATTACCGCCCCTCCGTAGGTTCCGGAGATCCTTCCAACTAGGATTATATGTGTTCAAATAAGGATTTCTACCCCTATTGCCTACATAATTCACCTCGTTTGGTTGGTGCTCCAAATTTTGTTTACAATTTTGGGCTGGTTTTGTTATGGTTAATTTAGATGTTGCTTCTAATTGGTTTAAAATTTTCAAAATTATTTGATAAGCATCCATCTTTTGGCTTATTTTCGTAGGTGTTGGCATTGGATTGTAAGTGAACCTTTTGTCTAGCCCCATATATGAGTTCATAGCCATGTCGTCAATTATTTGATAAGCTCGCTTATACATGTGGTTCATCAAGGCTCCTTTGGATGCGGTATCAAGTGTGGACCTTAAATTTTTATCTAAACCATTATAAAACAGCTGCATCTGGAGCCATTCTTACATTTTGTGATAGGGACAGTTCTTCAATAGTGATTTAAATCAATCCCAAGCTTTGTATAAATTTTCAACCTTCAAATTTATTGAAGTTGGCAATCTCACAACGGAGCTGAATGGATCTACTTATTGGGAAAAATTTGAGTAGAAATTTTCCCAGAATTCGTCCCACATGGTTATAGAACCTGATTCTAATGATTCCAACCAAATTAACAACATGGTCACATAAGGAAAAGGCAAATAACTGAAGACACAACGTCATCGATTACCCCATTGTACTTGAAAATGTCGCACAACTGGAGGAACCATTTTTGGTGTTGGTTTGGATCCTCCATCATGTTCCTTCGAAACTGCAAGCTATTTTGGATCATTTGTATTATGTCTTCTTGATCTCAAAATTATTGGTGTTGATCATCGGTCGTTCAATACTGCATTTGGTAATGCGTACTCACGCTACATCCTTTGAGCCATTAGTATTTCTCCACGGATCTATGCTCGTGGTTTAGGTGGATCATTAAACAATGGATTTTCCCGAGGCAAATCAACTACCACGGGTGGATCATTTTGCATCAAGTGACAGTTGTGTCTCAAAAATTGCTCCAGACTGAGATATGTCTCGATTGGAATGTTTCCACTTCGGGTCATAAACTAAAATCAAAGATAAAAAAATAAAAAAAGCAAAGATAAAGATAAAGTATAATAAAAATCATATCTATAATTTTCCTATTTATCCTACTAATTGTAGAAAATAAATTTAAATTTAATGTTAAAACCTCCCCGACAACGGTGCCAACAACTTAACTTCCTCCAAACATGTGAATGTTTAGAGTAAAAATCATGCAAATAAAAGTATATAGAATAAGTGGGACATCTACAAGCGAACAGGTCAAATTGTAATATAGTTTCATGTTACAATGGGACACTGGTAAGTATTTCGAGAATCATACCCAATGGAGGTTGAATTAAATCTAAATATATTATCTAAACTAGCATGTCTAAAAATTAATCACTAAAAATCATATTACGAAAATTAGTAGTAAAGATTAAGGTTGAAAAATAAAAACTAAACTACTAAAACAAAGTTAACAAACAAAAATTTCTCAATTAATAGGTAGAAGATTAACATGCTTCAATGTTTGCAATTAATTTAAGAATTTGAGTTTTCTAAGTGAATTAGTTATTAACTAACCAGTATTACCTCTCGGCCTCTACTAATTAACTAATCGACTAGTACATGTTTATCTCTCAACTTCACTTTCTTGACCGGGATAAATCCATAATTTACTCAGTAAACTCACGATCTTGATTATCCTAGATTACTTTCTAGGGTCATCAATCCTAGGGTTTAAACACACATGAATTTATACCAACTAGCACCATGGGAAAAACCCTAATTCCTTCATTTATCACTCCCACATCCGCTCATTAATCTCTCTAAGGATCTAGCCCTTCATCAACTTAACAACCATCTTTTCCACAATTAAATTAACCATGCAATAACACAAATTAACGTAAAAGAGAAATATATAGAAATTGTTCATTTGATGAACTTGATGTGCTCAGAATCATGAAATCCTTTAACAGTGATTGAGATCTGATCAATTGTAAATAAGAGGTGAAAGAAAATTACGAAAATATAAAATAAGAAAAACTTGGACTCAAATCGAATCAAGGTCAAAGAACAAGAAATATGACTATTTTAAAATAACAATAAGCCTAAACTAAAAACCTAAATTGACTAAACTAAAACCTAAAGATGGCTTGTTCCAAAAGCTCTCTAGCTTTGTCTCAACTTAACTATTTATAAGCAGAGTTTAGCATCCCTAATTAGGTCAAATACAAGCCTTAATCACATAAAATATGAGTTGTGCGGATGGAAACACCCTTGCTTATTTTTCCCCACATCGCACTTGTTTCATGACACAGACTAAGGTTTGTTGCGACATACAACTTCGAATGTGAAATTCTGAATTGGCTTAGTTGTGTTGCAAAATGGAAGCCTATTTTGTGACTCGACTATCGTTCTTGATGCTTTTGGGCCTTAAAATAAGTATCTAGGACACTCAACTAAAGTGTTAAAACCACCTTAAGACCGATATTGGCCCAATTGGTCAACTAACTTGAAATAATGCCTAAAAAAACTTATTTTGCAATAATTTTAATCTAAGTTATGAAATGTGAAAATATAATAGGAGACATTAAAATGACTAGAAAACAAGCTCATTAAGTGTACAAAAGTACATAATTTGCTACTACGATTTGTGGCAGGTTAGCAGCTTGGGCAAGGAAGAGTCACGTCGTCGACTACCTCAGCACATTTACAAGAGGATTGCTATCAAAGGGAAGGGAAAGGAAATTGCTGAATCAGAGCCCGAATCCAATTAGTTACATTTATTTTCATTTTTTTAGTTCATGTGGAATGTAACTAAGTAACTACTGAATTATTTCAGACAAGACTTAATTTGTTTTTATTTTTTTAATTTTTTATTGGCATATGTTTTCTTTGTATGTTGTTTTTTTTCTGTGCGGGCCACCCATTCAAAAATTACACTTCAATTTCGAGCCTAAACATGAAGGTGGACGACCCTAACTTGCATGGATGAGGGTTCAGGGAATTTTGGTAACCCTTCAAACTTTCTTTTGGGAATACACATTAAAGACAATGTGTAATTTAAATGTGGGGGGATGTACACAATTTTATGATTTCATCTTTTTGTTTTTGTGTGTTTAATTGTCTATTTTCTGTTTTTACTCTATGTTTAAAAATTTTTCAAAAATGTTCTCCTTGTTTTTTGTTTATTTTATTGATTTTGCATGGTGCTTGAACTGTAATTGGGAAATTGACCATTGGTTGTGGGTATGGAATGAAGTGTTTTAGACTTTCAAACATGTAAATTTCGATGGATACTTGATAATTCAGTCCTCTTAAAAGTAGACTAGTTAGTTCAATGGATTAAATTGCATAATAGATTAGAGGTAATTGTTCTTTACAGAAAAATGTATGAATTGTGCAAAAAGATAGATTATATAGATGCTTGTAGATAAATAATGTTTGAGTCAATAGTTGTTCATTGGGATAAATGTAGGCATGATAGAAATTGTGTTCTGTGAAATGTTTAGGTATGAACTAAGGCATTGTTTGATTAGCCAAGAGCCTAAGTGACTAACATTTATGCTATATACCCTTTAGCCCCTATAATTTGAGCCTTAAATAAGCCTTTCTTGATGAACCTAAATTATTGGGACCTTGGGTTTAAATGAGGTAAAAACTCAACCTTTCTTTGTCCTTGTGTGTAAATGCACTATGAAATGTTGAGGGCTAGGAAGACACATTAATGCACTATGAAATGTTGAGGGTTAGGAAGACACATTATGGTGGTTTTAGTATGTTATTGATAGAAAAAAGAAGAGATTGCATGATATGGTGCATATAGACCCTTGCTAAGTTATTTAGAACCAAAAATAAAATCAAGCAAATAAAAGCAATATGAGGGTTACAGAGTGTTACCTAGCAAAACATTTTCTAGCCTCAAAAGAGTAAAAGAGTAAAAGAGGGAAAAAATTATGATTGAAAGAGTGTTACCGAGCAAAATAGAACAATTAACTTCATTTCAAAATAGTTAAATAAATAAATTAGAAACATATATAAACAAATCAATTCATGATAAAAATACACTTCTGGGCCTTAATTCGAGCATATAGGGCCCTAAAAGTAGTTTGAGAACAATCTGGGATCAAATCAAAATAAATCAGAAAATGTCAAAAATATTTAAAAAATTAAAAAACAGAGGTCACACAATCGTATGACATAGCCCAAGCCATGTGAATATTCCCAGCCCGTGTGAGTATTCAAAATATGGCCACACGGCTGTGTCACAGACCGTGTGTATATTCAAAGTTGGGTCACACGGCCATGTCGCAGGCCATGTGCCAGACCGTGTAACAAACTATTTTTGGTCACACAGCCGTGTCGTAGGCTGTGTGGATACTGTACCCAAAAACAATAAATACACACGGTTGTGTGAGGTGACTGCGTGTAGCACACGATCGTGTGACAGCCAATGTGCTCCATTTTATCTCCTAAAACAATCAAATTTATGCACCATTCCTTGCTCAACAAGACATGCCATATCTAGCTCATTTCCATGGTTCAAAAACACATTCAAATCACCAAATACATGCCAAAATTTCATTCATCCTATGCCTAACCAATATGCCATTCAAATGAATCACAATAAAAAATCTTTCATTCAACTAACCTAGATAAGAAATCACATGGCATTAATCATCTATCCGTGCTCAAACCATCAACCAAATTGGCCAAAATATAAACATACCCAAAACTTTACCATTCCAAAACATTATCACCTAATTATTGACCTTAAGGATTAACCTAACCAAAAACACTTCAAACCTACACTTTCAAAATCAACCACTTTACTAGAAATACCATTGTAGCATAGCATTTATATATTCACAATGAAAAACCTATATACATGCCACATCCCAAAATGAAATAAAAAAGCTACCAAGATGGCTGGATAGTGTGAGCTCCAAATCGATCTTTCCAGTTAGCCCGCAACCTTGAAAACTACAAAAGAACATAAATGAAACAAGTAAGCTAAAGAAGCTTAGTAAACTTATAGTTTAAACATCAAATTAACTTACCCTATTCAAAATAAATATCCAAAGAGATAATTTACAATTCCTAATAGCCAATTACAAGTTCACAAACCACATTAGTTTTTGCTCACATATATAAATATATCATGATAACCTTTTCTTAAATAACCTTCCATTTCCATAAACCACATTTCATCAATGCAATTGTCCACGCATGTAAACAAGTGGTTCATTGAAACATTTTTCACTTTCTAATATCAGGAATATGCACTAACATTTAAACATACAAGTAAATTGTAATTCAATTAACATTTAGCCCAATGAACTAAGTAACTCAGCTTGGATATTCGAGTAACTACACCACACTAGAGGCATCATAGATGCATAATAGAGGCACCAAAGTGCTGACAGAGGCAAAAATGTGCAATATGTGGCACCAAAGTGCAAACCCGTATAAGCGTGCATACTGACCCTAATAGGATGCCAAACATATCCTAAGCATTTACTACATTCAACCGGGCATCATATGTAAATTCATTACCTTTATACATATTCACCATTCTAAGGCACTTCATCATTTTAGTACACATACAATAATTCAATGGATTAATGTCAATATTATGCAATCACAAGAATTTCTATCATCAACTATTCATTTTCATACGTACTTAATTGGAATAATTGATATTATATAAGTAACAAATGAAATTTTACATATATATATATATATATATATATATATACAACTAACTAGAAAACAATAACATAATAACAAGAAATTATTTATTTACATATCAAATGTAACACCCCTTACCTGTATTCAACGTCGGAACAGGGCATGAGGCATTACCGGACTTACAACACAAGCAATCACACAATTCCTAGTCATAAATTTGCGTCCAAATTAAAACCATTTATATTCAATCATAAAGTCCCTAATACGAGCCCACGAGGCCCAAAACATGCTTTGGAAATGGTTTGAGACTAAACCGAGGACTTTAGAAATTTTTACAAAACATAGAAAATTTTTACTATAAACAAGGGTCACACGCCCGTGTGGTTTAGGACACGCCCGTGTGGGCAAGCCGTGTGGTCACACACGCAACGTGTCCCTAACATGTATAACTCTCTGACTTGCAACACATGAACATATTAAAGTCACACGGTCAAGTCACACGCCCGTATGCTAGGCATTGTAGATAATTTAATTTTCATAAATAGGTGCAGACTTCACACGGTCAGGACACACGCTCCTTCTTGAGACCATGCCTCTCACACGGTTGAGACACATGCCCATGTCTCTGCCCGTGTACTCAATTCTAAGCATTCTATTTATCAAAATGAAGGTGCAGGGGACACATGGCTAAAACACATGCCTATGGGACAGGCTGTGTGCCACACACGGCCTAGACACGCGCCCTTGTGTCTACCCGTGTGGACAAAATAAAGGCTCTTTACCAAGCCATTTGTCACCCTCATTTACACCTACACACACAAAAGTTCAATGGCATAAATCATGGCATACTTAGGCAACCAAAACATCCACAAAACAAGGCCAAATTATTGTAATTTTATTATCCACATCATGTTTTACCAAACCAAATCATACCAAACTCACATTCTATAAGTTTCAACATGGCTACCAATAACATGCAAAATTTTACTTAGTTTTCCTAACATACCAATGAACCAATCTCAACCATTCAACAACAAAACCATTAAGTCACATTCAACCATTCACCAAGCATTCATAGACCACATCACACAAGAGATAATTGTACATGCATGCATATATAAATATATATAGATATGCTTACAACCATTTCAACCAAAATGAGCCAAGTTACATGGCTAAATACCACATCAAGCCTTTGACAATTACAAGCCAATACATTTGGCCAAATTCCTAATGACACGTATAACAAAATGACCAAGTCTCTATACATGCCATATACTCAAAATGCTAAATTTCATCAATACCTAAAATGATAGTTTTGATAGTGTGAGGTGAATCTCCGACGATCCCCAATTTGAGCTAGCTTGGCGACACTATAAAAACATGGAAAATAAACGGAGTAAGCTATACAGCTTAGTAAGCCCGTATGCAAGAAATAAGCAAACCTTACCATATAATCAAAATTCAAGAGATATAATATAAGATGATATAATTTACCATAAGTTTCACAATCATAATTCATTCCTTCACAAACTTACCTTAAATTAATCATTTCTCGAAATTCAATAAACATACCATCTCGAAATGAATTCACACATATTCTCATCTTTGACATACCCGTGAACCACTCGAATTAATAATATCGGATACGCGAGAATCTTGCACACTAAGTGCCACATATGTAGCTAATGCTACCTACACCTCATATCACATTGTTGTTCGCTCTCGAGCTATCAACGGGCCTACTCACACAAGCTGTCGGTCATGACGTAACCACACAGTACTGTTCATACAAGCTATCAAGTAATCGCAAGATATGCCGGTATACTCAGCCACCGATTGGACATACAGGACCAGCACCTGGATCACATAATTACATAGCACATGGTAACCCTAGTGACATGTCACTTGTATCCTAATCTATTCCTAAGGTTCAAACAGGATTCCTTACTTGTCAAATGATCGTCAAACTCGTTCATAGAATTAATCTCATTCACATAGTAAATCATACAGTTCATGCAATATTAAAACATTTAAATACAATTATATTAAAGCTTATTTAGCATACAAACTTACCTCAGTTACAAAAACAACTATTAGTTTGATTTAGTCCACAACCTTGTTCTTTCCCTAGTCTAGACTCGAACTTCGCTTTTCTTGATCTATAATATCAAATTTAGCTTATTTAATCATCAAATTATTCAATTCAACCCAAAAACACACTATGGTAAAAATTACATTTTTACCCCTAAACTTTTGACATTTTACATTTTAGTCCCTAGGCTCGTAAAATGAATTTCTTTCAATTTTTTCTCAACCCAAGCCTAGCCGATTTTTATCCATGCTTAAAATAGCCCACATTTTTCATTTATTCACATTTTAACACACATTTTACAACTTTTTACAAATAAGTCCTTATTTGACATTTTCATCAAAAATCACTTTGTAAATGTTGTTTACCTAACACCAAACATACATTTTCTACCATTAGACATTAAAATACATGCATATTCAACATGGGTAAAATTTTAGACTTTGATTTTCTTTCAAATTAGTCCTTAGAAAGACTAGACTAGGTTGAGACAACTTCAAAAACATAAAAATCATTAAAAATGGGGCAAGAACAAACTTACAATTGAGCTTGAAAGTGTCCAAAACCCTAGCTATGGCCTCCTTGAGATTTTCGGCTATGGGAGGATGAAATTTAGAAGATAGACATCTTTTTATTAGTTAATTTTGTCTTTATTTACCAAATGACCAAAATGCCCTTAATGCATAACTTTAAAATTTTACCTACACCAGGTCCATTTTTGTCCATCCTAAGGTATGATTGTCTAATTACCATTTAAGGACCTCCAATTTCAGAATTCATTACAATTAAACACCCTTAGCTTCTAGAACACACATTTTGCACCTATTGCAATTTAGCCCTATTAGTCAAATTGGACACTCTATCGATAAAATTTCTTAACAAAAATTTCACACAATTATTCAATCATACTATAGACCTTAAAGAAATAATAAAATAAATATTTCTACTTTGGATTTGTGGTCCCAAAAACACTGTTCCGATTTCACCCAAAAACGGGTTGTTTCATCAAAATAATATGAACTTACCTACAATCACTTCCGGTTAAAACGCAGGGAGTACTCCACAATTTTCCCTTTTCCTCGACTATTTTATTTTTGATTCGGGTCTTGATCTATATAATAATTAAATAAAATCTATTAAATTCATATACATTTCACACTAATTAAATGCATATGACCCTCAACTTTTCGTTATTCACACATTTTTCCTAAATTTTTGCATTTCTCGTAATTTAGTCCCTAAACTTGAAATTCCAATTTTTATAAAACTTGCAATTTTTCTACACTAGTCAAATTTCATTCTAAACTAGTACAATCCCTAATTAATCACAATTCATAAAATTTTCATTTAAATTTACTATTTTTGTCAATTTAATCCTTTAACTAAAATTTAACAAAAATCACTTAATAAACTAATTCTAGTTCACAACTAAAACTTCCATTTCATCATTTAACATCCAAAATAACAAGTATTCATCAATGGAAACATCTAAAATCTTTGACAATTTCAAAAACGAAGCTATGGGTTAGCTGGTCCTAGTTGCAACAATTTCAAGAACATAAAAATTACAAGAAACATGTTTAAAACAAGCTTACATGCAAGGAATTGATGTAGCTAAACCTAAAGCTCCAACAATGGAGATTTTTCCTTAAATTTTCGATGGTGAGCCATTTGAGAAGATGGTAGAATTTTTTATTTATTTATTAATCTTTAGTTTAACTTTATCTAATTACAACATTACCCTTATTATAAACTTAAAATTTAACATTTTAAAAACCCTTAACCGTCCATCTACACTCAATATGGTCCAATTACTTCATAGGTCCTTTTTCATTTGATAATTAAGTTATCAAATCATTACAATTCAATAATTATTAAGTTTTGCATCTTTCACAATTTAGTCCTTTTTGTACAATAACCTAATTAAACCTTAAAATTTCATCACTAAAATTTAATATGACTCTAACATAACAATATAAAATTTAATTAAATAATAAAACACGACCTCAAAAATTAGAATTGTGGTCTAAAACTACTGTTTTCAACACCACTAAAAAATGGGATATTACATTTTGTTTAAAATCCAATTTGTCTTAAGCCTCTAAACGTTACAAGCCTAGAAGACCTATATGACCTAAACATTTCCTTTAAATGACTTTCTTGACTTACCTATATTTACTTTGATGAATGCTCTTGATTCACATTTTATATCCATTATGTATCTTGATAGTTTATTCTTATGGATAACGTAATCTAATACATATTCATTTGGATTGCCTCTAGATTTGTTAGCCCATTAACTTGTTAAACTAAGCATGTCTACTTTAGGAGTATTTGAATTAGCTAGATATCAGCCTTAAGTTGTATGTCAGATTATTTTTGTACAAGTTCAATATTCAACTATTATGTTCTCTTTTGTCTAATTTAGTTCAAGGGTCGTCTCTTGCATATTTTTTGTGTTTGCTCAAGCACAAGAAAAAAATTTAAGTGTGAGAGAGTTTGCTTTATCGTAATTTAATATGTCAAATTAGGCTCCCTATTACGCTTAAAAATCTCATTCTTGAGCAATTTATGTCTTGAATGTAGTTTTCTGGAGTTTTAGCTTTTTGCATGAATAAGTGATTTTGTGGGCTTTATCCTATTTTGATACCAAATCTAACAAATAGTGCCCGAGGGATCTAACAAGGTTGATTAGGGGTTGTAAGGAGTCGATTGTGGCCCCATATTGAGGAATGTGCAATTCAGAGTAGGTTTCGCGACACTAACACCATGTGACACCTAGTTTTGGCGGGTCCTATGTGCGGGCAAGTAGTATAAGAGATATCTATGAGGCGCAACCTACCCGCCCAATTGTTGTTTTGGCATATAGATTGGGCACATACAAATCATTAGAATATTACGGAAGGATTGCTCTAAGAATATAGTAAGTCATAATGAAGAAGAGATTGATAAGAGCGTTGAGAATATTGTATGTAGAGGTTATCGCTGAAGGAATTATACGCCTAATTCATTGAGTTATTATGCTAGTTATGTTGTAAATGAATTGGTTAGGAATTAAATGACCAGGTGAGCCAGAGAAAATATAAAAATATTAGGTTTCCATAGCTGTAAACCATTTATAAAAGCAATGGTCACAGTTTTTGACACATAGCAGGTTCCAATAAAGGATTACGTTATGTATTTAGATACTCGGGTTAGAAAAAGAGGCAATTTTACATGTTCCTTCTTCAAGAAGTATTGTTATGTAAAACTTAAAGAACCCATAATATTTGTTTCTCTTTCAAGCTGGAATAATAGATCTGGATCTTTACCATTGATTACTCAATGTCAAGGTAATATTGACGACTCTACATGTTATATTTTGAAAGAATAAGTCTGTTAGATATGATAAATTAGTAAGATAAAGAAATGAGGCCTTTATTGGGGATTTTTAGTGTTAGAAATGAAGGAAAAAGGGTATATGAATAGATCTTGATAGGTTTCCATGTTCTGTAGAAGTAGTCGCTGCTGATTTACACGATAGAAGTCTGGACCTAGAGTTTTAGATTGTAGTAGGTGAGTCTCAAGTGAGTCTCTAAGTTGAATCTTGTATGAATACTATACATATGAAATATTTCTATAGAAACTAATTGAATAATGAAACCAAAGCTAGAAAATTGTGGTATGATGGTTATGTAACTATATGAGTGACTATTGAAAATAGAATGTATGTTATGGTATGCAATATGAGAAGATTAGGTCCAATCACATATATGTGTCTTGGATGTATGCTAAGGGGTATGATCTGTTAAAAGATTAATGTGGTTTGTGTTAGTGCACAAATGGTTTGTGAAGTGAGTCTTCGTCTGTCTTCTCGATCTTGCCAAAAGAGGTCTGTCGAAACTTTAAACATGAATTTTGAAAGGAAAAGTCCATGGCCATGGCACTCTTTAATGGAACTTAAAGGAAGGTTATTACCCAAAGGGGTTTTTATGCGTGTCCCATGCGATGATGGGAAAACCTCAAATAAGTGAGTTTAGGCAAATCAATATCACAAAAGCACGACAGATAATGAAAAGCCTTTGTGGCATAATATCAAAGAAAGCGTTTGTTGTGTAATTTGAAAGAAAGCCTTTGTGGCGTAGTATGAAAGAAAGCCTTTGCGGCGTAATATGGAAGAAAGCCTTTGTGGCATAATATTAAAGAAAGCCTTTGTGGCATAGTATGAAAGAAAGCCTTTGTGGCGTAATATAAACAGAAGCCTTTATGGCGTAATATGAAAGAATAGCCTTTGTGGCATAAAATGAATTGAAAGGCTTTGTGGAAAACCATGAAAAGAAAGCCTTTGTGGTAAATCATAAGATGAAAGCTTCTACTACGATCTCTGAAAGGAGAAGCTCTTGGCGTGTAATGATAAAAATCTTAATGGCATACTATAAAAGATATCCTTTGTGGTAGATGCTATATCAAATTGTTTGGCGTATTGTCAAAAGAGGTCTATCGGGACTTTAAAAACGAATTCTAAAAGAAAAAGTCCATGGCCATGACACTCTTTAACGAAACTTAAAGGAAGGTTATTACCCATATGGGGTTTTTTTACGTATCCCATGCGATTATGGGAAACCTCACATAAGTGAGTTTAGGCAAATCAATATCACAAAAACACGACAGATAATGAATAGCCTTTCTGGCATAATATGAAAGGAAGCCTTTGTGGCATAATATGAAAGAAAACCTTTGTGGCGCAGTATGAAAAAAACCCTTTATGGCGTAATATAGAAGAAAGCCTTTGTGGCATAGTATGAAAAAAAGCCTTCGTGGTGTGATATAAAAGAAAGCCTTTGTAGCACAATATGAAAGGATACCCTTTGTGGCATAAAATGAATTGAAAGGATTTGTAGAAAACCATGAAAACAAATTCTTTGTGGTAAATCACAAGATGAAAGCTTTTGTGGCAATCTCTGTAAGGAGATGCTCTTGGCGTGTGATGATAAGAATCTTAATGGCGTACTATAAAAGATATCCTTTATGGTGGATTCTATATCAAATTGTTTGGTGTATTGTCAAAAGAGGTCTGTTAGGACTTTAAACACGAATTCTAAAAAGAAAATTCCATGGCCATAGCACTCTTTAAAGGAACTTAAAGGAAGGTTATTACCCAAAGGGGTTTTTTTTTGCGTGTCTCATGCGATGATGGGAAAACCTCACATAAGAATAGCCTTTGTGGCGATCTCTGAAAGGAGATGCTCTTGGCGTGTAATGATAAGAATCTTAACGGCGTACTATAAAAGATATCCTTTGTGCAGATTCTATATCAAATTGTTTGGTGTATTCAGTATGGTTTGTAAGTTGTGATAAGAAAGACCAATAAGGCATAGTGCCTCTAAAAACTTCGGTAAAGTATTATACAAGATTATAAATCAATTGTGAATGATGAAGATTGAAGAAATTTAGAAAAGTGTATTATTAATAAGGAACCCACACTTTATATTTGAATAAGGTAACTACTATCTGAATATAAGATGATTCAGGAATTATAATGAAATGATGGCTTAGAGTTACATGTGCAAGAGTAATGATGTTTTGATAGTATGGACCTCTGGTAAGGAAATTAATAAAGGTTATCAAAAGTTTAGATTAAAAAGTGTACATGGCACATCGAAGGCATTGAGGGGCAGAGATGAGTTATAAGCAAGGTAAGGTAATTGACGTGTAAGCGAGAATATGAACTGAGGGAGTATTCGTCAGTAATTAAGTCAAAGGTTTAGAACAATAATATCATCTAAACAAATTATTAGTTGAAATGTGCAAAAATGAAATAGGTAAGTGATGTTTTCCTCACTAAGTTCTCATGAACTTATCTGTGTATATTATGTTACAAGTATATTGATATGGGTCTGCGCCAGGAGGGATGACGCCAGGATTATGCCAATAAGTGGTGTATTGGGTTATTATACATATAGAGAGTGTTGACAGTGTATTTAAGTTTGAGTTTTCATTGAGAATCCCATACCTTGAGGTATCTATATTAGGATTCCAAGTTAAATATTATTGCAATTTAATCACCTCGAGCTGAAGTTGTAATTAGTCATTGTATTTACTTATGTATCTTAGTTTGAAATTTTGTAATCAAGTAAGTTGTAATTATTTGTAAATTGTATAAGTAGATTTAGCTTATGTTTGTATTCATTTGGTAATACCTAAGATTTGAATTTGATTAATCAGATCGAGTTAAGAGCATTACAAGTTTGGTATTAGAGCATGATTTAGCCGATTATTGGATCATAAAGTTGGTGAAGCCATGTATGCATGGTACACCGAGCCTGGCTTAAGTCTCTTAGGTGCGTCAAAATTATTTCGTAATGTGACTGATGTATTAATTATAGTTACTGAAGAGAAACAATGATGAAGTAAAGAAGGAAAAGAAAGGTAAAAAGATTGATTTGTTAATAAGAAAGAAAGGATGATACATGATATGGTAAAAAATAAAACAAGAATTAAAGTATAAAAGAAAATTCAGTCCCTGTCCTCAGTTTGATCAGTGGGCATGTGTGGAACCCCTTTTGTAAGAAGGGGATCTTCAGGATTTTGATCCATTGCTATTGAATTACATTCACTGTTTTCAGTGCCGAGCGTATTAGAAATGAAAAAATTTCCTGACCGTTTCCATTCTTTTTGGAAAGATTCACATTCTTCCTCCTCTGGATGGTAGATGTTAAAACTAAGAGACTGGGAAGAAATGTTACCAAGACAGTTAAAATCTACGCGACTAAGATCGAAAGGACCTGTGGCCACTTGGGTATGTAGAAGTAGGTTCAATTTCCACTATGGTAGAACATCATTGTTGTTCTTTATGGTATCCTCCTAATATTTCTTACAGGTCTCTTCATGAGAATGACGTATATTTTCCAGCAATGCTCTATGATTGTCTTCCAGAGCTCCGATCTTCTATTCTAAAATAAATTTCTCATCCTTCAATTGATCCGCCTCCTCTCTTGGCTATTCATTTTCATTTTAAGCATCCCTACACTAGCTTTGTAGAGTCGTGACTTGAGCATACAATCTTTTAATAAGATTGTAAGAATCTTCATATTTTTGGCATAGTGCAGCAAAAGTATCTTTGCCAGGCTTTACAGACTTCTCTAAAGTGGACATCTTATTTTTGTAGCATTCACTGGTATGTTTGAAAGCCCCACTCTAAAACCGTGTTCAATAGACATAACCTCTGAGATTTAGGACAAGAGTGAGAAAGGATCCTTAGAGGAATCAGATGCAAGGTAAGAGGAAAAAGCTTCTCTTAGCTATAAAGGTAGCAAATTTAGTTGTTGTTGAAAAATGATGCTAGAAGATATAGAAGATGGCACTGAATCTAAAAGAACTCACTAAGGAAAGTTACTCCCCAATTCAGAAGGGGTAATATCTTATGTTAGAAGAGGAAAGACAATTGATTAAATTAAAGGAATTATCTCAGAGGGATTAGTAACATGTGTGGGAGAACTCGTTTGAGGGGTAGACTCTTCAAGGGCTAAAGGAACCTCGAGGAGAGCAAGAATTGAAGATGAGTGGGTAATTGCAGTAATAGGCCCCCTATTTGATTTATGGCTTACCAAAGGAAGTCATCCACTACTTCCAGATTCTTGAATACTCTCATCTAATCTGGCCCTTTGCTTTGTTTTCTTTGTTGCTAGCTTATTGAGTGGAGCAATAGTAGCCTTCCCTTTGTCAATAGGTCCTTTAAGGATGGATGAAATGTCCATGTCTTGATTATGTGAATGTAACAAAGATCCTACATCATCAATAGGAGAATTAGCTTGATCTGAAGTGGAATCTGTAACAAGTTTTCTTATAATTTTCCAATTTCTTGGGCGAAGACTACAAATAGAGTAAAAGTATAATTGCAGCTCTCAGATGCGCCTAATAAGTGGTAGTTCACTGTCTGAGTTATATGGCTAGGCTTCATAGGAAGATAATATGGAGGGGTCAATTGTTGGATTGATGGAATAATGTTGAAATACGTTCCTAACAAAAACTAACTCCACCAAATCAAGTATACGCCCCCTTTTCAATCATTGGTATTGTCTTTCAGCACTTTGAATATCCTCTGACTGGAGTTTGGTACATTCATTTTCCTGAGGAAGGGACCATTGAGTTGGGAAACCAATACCAGAATTAAGTTTACTTAAAACCCTGATCTATTTTTCCTTTCTTAAATGGAGATTTGAGATCCTATTTTGAATAAAGGGTTCATGCTTATAGTGCACTAAAATAAGCACTACCAGTAGAAAATCCAGTTCTCTATATCTTAAGTTAATAAAATATTTGAAAAACACCTACCAATGGACACGGTGTTTAAAGAAATAGATGTAAAATGCCACCAATGTCCACTAGGATAGGCAGATAGCTGTCATGGTACAATACAATAACTATTGAGTACAATGCAGAAGAAAGGGTTAAGTGGCATATGGAAGCCAGCCTCCAGTAAAATGAGAGGCAAGATGAAACCTGTAGAACTGTCGCTGAGATGGCAATATTGATGAAGCTAAAAGTCATAGGCCAAATTTGGGTTTTGGAAACCCTGGGCTTCTAAGTAATGATACATTTCTTCCTGAGAGGTATTATAATTCCATATCTCAGTCTCCATGTGTGGTGGAGTTTCACGAGCAATAGTTCAGATAGTTTGGTCACAACCCCTCCCTTTGATAGTAATTCTTCTCATGTTGGGAATAAAAAGTTAAAAGTAGAAAGAAGAAAGAAATTACATTTGAGAAAATCCGAAATGGAAGATGAAAAATACAATAAGGTTTAGCAGAGGAAGGTTAGGGTTTTGATCAATTTTGCAAAAGTAATTGATGAAGTATTTGAGTACAAGTTTTATAGAAATTGTTGGAAAAAAAATTCAGTCTGAAAACGATTTTCTTGCACAGTGAAAAATTAAAATTTTGAAAATCGACCCAAATTGTGATATTTATAGGAATAAACCTTAACTGAATTCGTACCTACGCTTTTCGATAAGTGAATACTTGATGTTTTTCGGGTTTTAACCAAATGATCTTATCTGCTATTCTTATACCATGAACTACTTTGAGTGTGGGCTCGAACCAATTGAATCAAAACACTGAACTAGAAAAAGTTTTCCTTTTAGGGTGAAAACATAAATTCTCTCTTCTTTAATAGAAACCGATAAAATTATTATATTGAAAGACATGTTTTTAAGTTGACAATAAATTCTTTTTATTTTTTGGCAGAATAACAATCCTTCAAAGTTGTGTTAATAGCTCTACTGATGTCATCTATTTATAGGAAGAGAAGGTAGAGCCTTATAGAGTTTTAGAGGTTTATTTTAAATAGAAAATAACATCCTACTTAGAGTAGGAGAGGGGTGAACGTCTCACTCTTTTATTTCTACTAGGGTTGTCGCCCCTTTCATATTATATGAAGGGTTCTGGGCTTCTCTAACATCAGGTCTAATAACAAGTACTTATTGGGTCCCTTTTGACCCAGTATTCAGTAATGTGATGCAACCCGATTCAAATTTTCTATTACCCAAAATAAAATTTAATATTTACATATTAAATGATTTTCTCATCCCAATTTTACCCTTGTAAAATTTTGACAATTTTACGTGTAACACCCCTAACCCTTATATGTCGCTAGAACAGGGTTACAAAGTGTTACCGAACTTTATTGATTAATTACAGACATTTCACAATTTTTATTATTCAAATCCAGAATCAATCATAAAACACTCATTTTGTCCCTTAGATGGGCCATCAAGGCCCAATATAGACTTTAGAAGTGAATTAGGACTAAACCGAACACTTAAGAAAATTTTCCTAAAATCTCAAATTTTTCTTAGGAGCAGGGGACACACGCCCATGTGGTTGACCGTGTGGCTCATATTGCCAAATGGCATGCCCATGTCTTAGGCCGTGTGGGCATTCGATGAGAGGCACATGGCCGTGTCCCAGCCCATGTCCTTACCTGTGTAACTCTCTAACTTGTGTCACACGGCCAAGCCACACGCCCGTGTGCTAGGCCGTGTGCTAAAATCTAGGCATTTTGTTTCTAATTTTTAAGGTGTAGAGGACACACGCCCGTGTGGACGAAAATAGGCCATTTTTCTCACCCTTTTTAATATCAACCTACACACAACATTGAAATACACTATTATATCCCAGCCAAGCAACCAATACAAGCCAAAAATCATGTTTTAAACATAATATGTCATCACAAAGCTCATTTGCATAAACCTATCAAAAAAACTTCATTCATTGATTTACTAAAATCAACTACTAAATACATGCATACAAACATATATATATGTGCGTGTGTGTCATTCACAACCATATTTCAAGTTTAACTCTTTTCTAATCCAACCCTCATGCCATATAAACCTTAGAATGTATAACAAAATCTACTAGAGCAATCTAGATAGTTTGGCCTAATGTGCTGATCCGATCCTACGAACTTCTTGAAAATCTACAAAGAACATTCAATGACACAACTAAGCTTAATGAAGCTTAGTAAGTTCATTGGCTTTAATAAAAATTCTTACCAAACATACTATAATATTTCATTAAATAAAGCATTTCACTAACAATTCCTACCAATCACAGTTTCAAATGATGAATTCACTTGGTTGAGCTCAATATCAATGACTACTTAAATTCTTCCACATTAATTTCATGTGACACTTACCAATCCTTGTCAAATTAGAGAACGTCTTACGGAATTGAGTACATCATTTTCTTTGTGCCATAGTCCAACTATGGTCTTACACATATATCTCTATGGCCTCGCCATGGTCTTACATTCATAGTGTCATAGCCGAGTTATGGTTTTATCATCAAGATGCCATAGCCCAGCTATAGTCTTACACATATATATACACTGCCATGGTGCAATAATGGTCTTACGTTCAAGGTGCCATAACCTAATTATGGTCTTTTCATTAAGATACCATAGCCCAACTATGGTCTTACATTTAAACAGTGCCATGGTCCAACCATGGTATTATATGTCAATTCGTCTTTTGCCACGGAACGATCGTACTCAATCCTGCGTTCTACTCATTTTAATCATTCAATTCAATTTTCGTTCTTTTACCAAAATCTTAATTTCAACAAAAAAATATAAATAATTACATTATATCATTCCTACATTAATAAATAACCATGAAAGTTGAACCATATGAACTTACCTGAGGTAAATTGTAGAAGTTGTAGTAATTCAGTGACTATTCTGTTAATTTCCTTTTTCACGTTTGTCTTCGGGTTCTTGATCTATAATTTAAAATTATTCATTCATCAGCATCTAATTCAACTCTAATTCACTTCACAATTTATGCCCTTCTATTTTTAAAATTACACATTTACCCTAACTTTTATAATTTTTACAATTTAGTCCCTTATAAATATTCCCACCAATTGAACTAATTTTTCTCAATTAACAATTTCTCTAATTATTTTAGGCTACTATACAGCCTTTGATATTCAGAATTTCAGTATCAAACCCTAATTCTTAACATTTTCACAATTTAATCCTAAAAATCAATTTCTATTGAAATTACTTGATAAAATCATCACATAACAAAATTAAAGCTTCAATTCCATGTTAATTCATCATAAACACCCAGCACTCATCAATGGTAACTTTCAAAATTACTCATGAGATCAAAAACTAATGAAATAGATAGTTGGACTAAATTATAAAAGTCTCATAAACACAAAATTTTTAAGAAAAGAGCAAGAATTGAACTTACATGAAGTAAAATAAATAAAACCAACTTAAAACCTTCTCCTATGGAGTTTTTGGCTGAACAATTGAAGAAGAATGGCCTAGAAAACTTAAGAATTCAATTTATCGAAGTAAATTTTGTCAAATTTACACCTTTATTTCACTTTATTTCATTAATTCTCTGCTTGTGCCATTTCACACTTTTAATTTAGGTCTACTTGCTCCATAAGTCATCCTTTGTTTACCACTTGAGCTATTTTATCACTTTAGCAAGTTTTGCACCTTTTTCAATTTAGTTCTTTTTTAATTAATTAACTATCGAAAAATTAGAATTTTCTAACGAAATTTCAATACTAACTCAATAGCACTCCATAAATATTTATAAAAATATTTATGGCTCGATTTATAAAATTAAGGTCTCGATACCTCATTTTTTATACTAATTAATCTAATGATTATTTCTAAAGCACAAATCACTAATTCATAGCTTTCCTAAATTCGCAATTAGCTCATAAACACTAACTAATAAAATTTACGAGCTCACTTGTCAGATTTTAGTGGTCTCGAACCACTATTTTCGACACCGTTGAAAATTGGGCTGTTACATTACCCCTAGTAAAATTTAGAGAAAATTCATTCAATATGTCACAACTCAACATGTTCACTATGATCGAATGGTTTATTTTCATTTTTGAGCTTCAAAATAGTCCAAAAACATAAACTCATTCTTCCATTATTTTTTAAGCAATCCTATATAGAATTGCAAATTTCCATTTTCATTTCCATTTCCATTTTTGGAAACCTACATTCATTTTCAAATGATTCTCTAACATCCCGCTCGGTAAAACCCTAGTGCTCGAGTGTTATTTTAGGAGTAAGAATTGTTGAATAGGTTTTGAGTGAGTTAAGCGTTAGACTTAACCAAAAGGTTGAAGTCTACGAGAGCGTCCTTGGGTGAAGTCTTGATTAGGCAAATGACCGCCTCCAGACATACTAACTTCTAGAGTGTGAATACTGCAATTAAAAATGTGGAATGAGGTGGTGTTCGCAAGTATATATATCATGTTGTAATATAGTTACAACGAAGTAGGTGAGTACTCCGAGGATCGTACCCAAGGGAGGCAAGTACTAAATTAAAGTTAACCTAAACACAAATAGAATTAATTAGTAATCTAGATAAATCATATTACGAAAAAAACGTTATGAAGAGATTTTTGGGTTTTATGAATGAAAGAATAAGAATTACATAAATAAAGTGAACTTCCAATAACTAAAATCTAAAATTAATCAAATCTAAACATGGGTTATTAGCTCACTTCGGTGGTCATAACTAATTCTTATTTCGGGTTTCTATTCAATCAATTAGTCATTACCCTAGTATGATCTTTTGATCTTCCACTAAACTAATGAGTCGACAAAAACTACTTATCTCTTAACATCATAGTCCAAACCGATTTGAGGTTAAGGTATTCATGGATAAGCCATACCAATTTTGGATTAATTCCCACCTAAATGAATTCCTAGGGTCGTCAAGCCTAGGGTTTAAATTCTTCCTTTTCCAAACTGTTGATTCATTAAGAAAACCCTACATAGTAATCAATTAACTACCCTCCACTCACTAATCCCCCATAAGAGGATTAGTTCCTCATGAAATCCATGAACACAATAGACTTGATAAACTTGATATGTATAAAAAATAAATAAAAAGAGGTTTAACAGAATCCTAATTGTATTTTATTGTTGAAAGTGTAGAATTCCATAATATTTTGATTGCGTCTACAAATCAAGTTCTCCAAAGAACACAAATAAAAATAATTGAAAAGAAATCTAAACCCTAAGAGAATGAAAAAAACTAAAGACTAAATTACAAAGAAAAACTTAGGATATCAAAAGTTGTCCTTTAACAAGTGTTTAAGAGCCTATTTATATAGTTAGGGTTGTCTTCATCCTCAACCATAGGTTAGTTGACACTTTTATATTTAACTTTTGATTGTGCGAACAAAAACGCCTCTGGCTCGTAAGTATTTCTCGTAGAGGACTGATGTCATGACATCCTAGTGCCTGTTTCGTGACATCGAAGGCAATCTCGAGATTCTTTCATTCTTCTCCTGATGTTATGACATCAAACTTCCCGTGTTGCAACACAACGACCAGTATTGAGCTTGTACGCCCTCTAATGGTCTCCTGCACACTTAATAAGTACATTATCTCAACTTTAGGCCTCATTCGACCTCTAAGGTTAATAAAAGACTCCAAATATGCTTTTTATTAGATTTAAACTAAACTATAAAAACTTAAAACATAATGAAAATGCTTATATTCAAGCTCCTCAAGTGCGAAAACTAGTTTAATCTGCTACACTGAATTACAGAAGATCAATGAGCAAGTCAGAGGGAAAGTAGTAGCGTAGTTTAATCTGCCCAAATGATACTTTGGAAGATAGATTAGGCGAACCGTAAACATTGGGAAAATAAGTGAAAATGTCTTAGAAAGTGACACACCTTGAAGAATGGAATTTAGTGAAGTGTTAAAAAAGTGTGAGAAGAATCAGGATATCACCGAAGCGTGTTGTAAGCCAAGTTTGGCTAGTTAAGGTGTTAGTTATATTCTAACAAGATGGTTAGGAATGAATGATGGACTTGACCCAAAAATATTTATTTATACATATAACCATAATTAGTTGTACATGTGTCTTACAACTATAAACCACCTATATGGTAGATAGAATAGGATTTTGATGCGTGTCAATTTCTTATAAGGATAAAGGTTGTATATTAGATAATCACAAATGCGAAAGGAGAGTTTTTCCTCCTCTTTCTTCAGTAAGAATTTCTTTAGTCTAAATCTGAAGCAATTTGGAGTGTTTCCTTCCTTCACGAAAGTTGAGGTGTTGATTTGGATCTCCACCTATGAGAGCTTCATACCAAGAAGTTGTTGAAGCTACCGTTCGAGGGAAGTCTAGATCTGGAGCGTAGAGCTAAAAAAGGGGTAAAAACCAAGTGAGTCCCTAGATTGACTCTTGCATATGTATTATGCTTATCAAGAAATTTCTACACTAAGTGGCCAAAGCATGAGATTGAATCTAGAAAAGTATAATGTGACAAATCTGATAAGAAATGTAAGAGCTATGAATTTGAATTACTACGGTGTGCTTATGCCTCCAAGTATGAACAAGTCTAATAGGAAGTGCATGTATGTCTGATAAGCATAAGAATGTCTGTCATGAGTGAGTCGATGCATGATGAGTCTATGTCTGTCTCTTGAGTCATCAAAAGGGTTTGTCAGAACTAAAAACATGAATATCTAAATGGACAAGTCCATAGCCATGGCACTAAAGAAGACCATATCTTGTAAGATCGTAATTGGTGGGTTATTGCATCATATGGGAAAATTTAAGAAAGGTTATTACCTAATGTGGTTTTCTATGTGTCCCGAAATGATGAGGGGAAAACCTTAATAAGTGTAAGTTTAAGTAAATCCCTATTGTTTAAAACACTTAAAGGACATCCTTTGTGGAAAAACTCTAGAAAGGCAAGCCTTTGTGGCAAAACTCTGAAAGGGTAAGCCTTCATGGTGAACCTCTTCAAGGATGCCTTTGTGGCGAGACTCTAAAAAGAAAGTCTTTATGGTGAGTATTTAATAAAAAGGAAATCTTTGTTGCAATCTCATGATAAAGAAGCCTTTGCGGCTATCTCTGAAAAGGAATGCCTTCATGAAACCATCTAAAGAATGACCTTTGAGGTAACCATTTGAAAGAAACGTCTCTGTGGAAGACTTTGAACGAAAAAAAAAGAACCCATGGCTAAATCTAATAAAACGACATATGAAGTCTTCTAAAAGAATGATAAATATGGCAAACTCTAAAAGAAAAGCTCCGTAAGAAGTGTTATGACTAGCCCAATATAGTAACATGGTAAGAACAACGGGACTAAAGTGTGCCAGCATGACTGGTGAACCAAAGGTATCCTGTCTATAAGGCCCTCTGAAATAGGAACGGTTAAGGAATCATGAAAAAATAAGACAAGGACGCGAGAATGGTACAGAAGATATGAAAGGCAAGATATGAATTCAGTGTGAAGTGTGACAGTCATGGTATAATAAATAGAATCTAAGGGATGTATCTATCAGAGTTAAGTTGAAGAATAAGTGATAAGGAGTTAAAGTTCTCAGATGACATTCAGGTAAATGAGGGATTACTCGCTAAGTTCTATTGAACTTACCTCTGTGTTCTTATGTCATAGGTAAGTTGATTGAGGCTAATCCAGGAGGGAAGACGTTGGCGCTATGTCCATGAAGGGGAACATTGGGCTATTTTGCATATAGAATGAAGGAAGCGGCAAGTTCGAGTATGATAAGAATACTATGATTAGACTGGGCAAACTATTCGTAAGCCTAGCAATGTAGATAAAATATGTTGGCCAAAGAAGTGATGTCAATGATATTGTTTAAAGGCAAGATAAGTGTTATATATATTTGTACTTGTAAGTTCTCATTGGGTGAAAAGTTTTGTTAAATGGTTGTAAGTATACATTATACACTCAGATGATTTGTTGGTTGGGAAACATTACTTAATAATATGTATAAGTTTGAAAATTTTGTATGAAAAAATTTAATTAAAGACGGTAAGAGAACGTAACACTTGAGATCTAGATCCGACAAATTGGATCGGGCTGAGGGCGTTATATGTAACAACCCAGTTTTAGCTAAATCAGAACAGTGGTTTTAGAACTACAAATTCGATGTCAAAAAATTATTTTAATATTATTTTTTATATTTACAGCATGATATGTGTGAAAATTTCGTGAGTTAATTTTATCGTTTGAATAGTCAATTTGAGAAAAAGGACTAAATCGCATAAAATACAAAAGTTGCATTCTACTTGCTAAAGGTGTCAAATAGCCTTGGCTTTTAAATATGATGGCCTTAAATGGTAATTAGACCATTTTAAAGGTTAATGGACATATATGGATATTTAATGAATGTTTTAAATGGTTTTTCATTAAGGTTAAAATAGTAAAATAGTTAATAATGGTTAATAAATAAAAACAAATTGATTTTTGTCCATCTTTATCTCATTTTGGCTGAATATTAAGGAAGAAGAAAGCCATTGTTGGTGTTTTAGGGCTTGACACACATTAGCTTGATTAAGGTACTGTTTGTGCTTAGTTTTTTATGATTTTTATGTTTTTGTAATCGTTGCAGCTCAATCTAGCTAGCCCGTACCTTAGATTTTGAAACTGTTAAAGATTTTGAGAGTTGCCATTATTGAATATATCAGTTATTCGATGTTTAATGTTGAAATATGAAAGCTTGATGATAGTTTTACATGTTTTGTAAAGTGATTTTTGACAAAAATGTCAAAAATCGATTAAATTGTGAAAATGTGAAAGTTTAGGGGCTAATATGTAAATATGCTCAAACGTGTATTTTTGAACTAAAATGAAAGAATATGTAATTGAATAAGTTAATTTTGAATACATATAGATCAAGAAAGAAAGAATTGGGGTTTAGATCGGGGGAAAAGCAAGATTATCGAGTAGTCAACCCGATACGTAAATTCTGAATACGAGGTAAGTTCGTATAATTGAACTTAAATGTGTATTTATCTAGTTGATGGATGAAATTGAGATAGTAATTTTTCTATTTGATAAATGTTAAGATATTAAATGAAATGTATGAATTGAGTAAGGCAAGTTGCCGAATAAGACCATAGCTAGGCTATGGCAATCTAATATTAAGACCATAACCAGGTTATGTCATATGAATGAAAGACCACGATAAGGCCTTGGCAATGTATGTGTAAGACCATAGTAAGACTATGGCATTAGAAAATCGATGAATTTGAATCGTAAGCATTTGTAAGCCGGAGTGGTTTTCAAAAGTATTGATGAGAAATAGAAATGTCTCGGTACAGGTATGTATAGAAAACTATTCGAGTATCGAACTAATCAAAGTTGAGAATTGATGAATGATGATATGGATAAACTTTATGTTAACTTATGAATTGATGGCTTAAATGTTTATGATATTATCTATTTTCATGAATGTTGAGATTATTTCATGTTCACATACAAACTTACTAAGCTTATAGCTTACTTTGTTTTAATTGTTTCTATGTTTTATAGTTCTACGAAGCTAGCTTGGATCCGGGAATCGTCAGAGACTTCATCGCACTATCAATCATTTATTTTGGTACTTTTGAAATCAATATATATATGGTATAATGCATGTATAGGTGTAACACCCTAAATTTGGGCCTAGAAGTTTTGGGCCTTGAGCATGGGAGCGGTTGAAGGCAGTTTATAATATTTCGTTGTGTATGTAAATTTCATTAATGAAGGCTTGTTTTAGTGGTTAAGTGTGCTGAGAAGTGTTGGAGACGTCTTGGGTTCAACCTGGACTCTAGCAAAAATTTTGGTTTAAGGTGAATCAAACCCTGGGTGTAGTAGGTAGGCCTTAAGAATATTGTTGGAGAAGTTGTGACACAAAAAGCCTTGTGGTCTAGTGGCAAAGTAACGCCACATAAGAGGCAGGAAGGTGGCGTCATGGAGTTGGCAAGGAGGTCTAGGGTTCAAAACTCATGGCAAGCAAAGAGCATTTATTTTGCTAATAGGGGGCGGCAAGAGTTGGCGTTGAATTTAAACTCTGATGATGGAGGGATCCCACATCGGGAAGCTAACATAAGAGTGGATGTGAAGCTGGCTTTAAATAGAGAGAACCATGAGGAGAGTAAAGGTACCTTTCTTGGCTGATCCCTTTTGCTTTATGGCGTGCTCGTTTGGGTTGGGCGTCGGCTAAGAGTGCTCGGAGCGTGGATTAACTCCAGTCTCCTATCAGGTGTGTATTTCTCACTACTCTAGCTGTAGGATGGCTAATTCGGGTCGCGATGGGCCGAAAGGGGCCATGTGGGCCAAATGGGCCCACGGGCCCAATTGGATAAGTTGTTTGATTGTGTAGTAAATATTGGACTAGGCTAGGTGAATCTCGTATCTGTGGCTAGATTTGGGCTAAAAGGGCCACAGGAGTATGTGGGCCCATTTGAGCCGAGAGAGGGCTTTAGTCCCACTCGTATTATTATCCCTGTTTAGAATACTTTAGTTTACCAAATTACTGAAATACCCTCGACTTGTAAAATTACCAAAGTACCCCCGATTTATAGAATCACCATTTTATCCTCGATTTATAAAATTACCAAAATACCCCTGTTTACAAAATTACCAAAATACCCCTGGTTTATAAAATTACCAAAATACCCCTAATTTGTAGAGTTACCGAAATACCCCTGTAGGGTAAAATTATCGAAATACCCCTGTAGGTTAGAATTATCGAAATACCCCTGTGGGGTAGAATTACCGAGATACCCTTGTGGGTAAAATTACCATTTTGCCCTTAGGGCGTTAAATGACTGTTTTGCCCTTGTGGCCAAGTAACTGACTTGGACTGTGTGGTTGACGGATTTGATTGTGAATGTATGTTGGTGATATAGACAATTTCGGAAGAGCAGCAAGGCTTGGAGTATCAGTTTGGATAAACTTGGATCGAATCATCGGACCTTGCGAAGGTAAGTGATCTATGGCTATTAGGGGTTCTTTGGCCGAATATGGTAAGGTGGATGTTGGGTTTGATTAAGCATGAACTGTAAACTAAGAATGATGGTGATTAATTGTAGGTTTTCGTGGGAGAATTTGTTAGCGAACGTCACAAAACAGGTGTGTAACGAACCTTCTTTCGTAGCTTAACTCGATATTTGTCGAAATGTCGAAATACCGAAATTCTGGCATTTCGAGGACTTGTGAGCAAGCGAACGCTCATTGGTTAATTAGATCCTCTAAGTTGATGATCGGAACGTTGGAAAAGGTAAGAGCATGATTTTTGGCATTCACGGTAAGTTGGGCTTCGAGGGGTTAAAATCGGGCCCAATGGGCTTTCGGGCCCATTTGGGTAAATTTGGTAGAAAATGAAAACCTGTTAAATTACGTGTTAAGACTATTGACACCATTATGGATTATGGGCTAAATGGGCCTAGATGACAAAACCGGCTATGTAGGGCCCATTAGAGGTTTTAGGCCCAATAACTCGGTTTCGCTAAAAATGGGCCAGAAACGCTGTTCAAACAAATGAATAGTTAGTAACTGATAATGAGCATGGAAACCCTAATATTTGGTTAAATTACAGAATTACCCTTATAATATGAAAATGACCGTTTTGCCCTTAGGTAAAACTGACCATTATACCCCTAGGGTTAAATATGAATTTAATACATGGGATTTTGATAAACATGGTATGTATGATATGCACATGATCTGTATGATATGCACATGATGTATTCATAAATGCATTGGGTTGGGTTTTTATATGGATGGAGGAAGTGCAAAAAGGGCTTATGCCCCAGTTATTGAAAAAGGCTTATGCCCCAGTTATTGAAAAGGGCTTATGCCCCAGTTTATTGAAAAGGGCTTATACCCCAGTTTATTTAAAAGGGCTTACGCCCAAGTTATTAAAAGAGGCTAGGCCTCCAGTTATATGATAAAGCAGCTATGTTGCCAGTGGAGAGTTATGGATGGGTGGGTTGAGTTATTCCCCACATGGAGAGTTTGGTTGGTACGGGTAGAGAGTAGCGGATAGTGGGTCGAGTAGTCTCCCCAACTGGGCTTGCATTCACTCTTTCATTAACATTACACGTGATATTGAAATGGGCCTAGGGGCCATACTGTTACAGTTAAGGCTACGGCCCAGAATTATGAAATATGAAATATGAAAAGGCTTCGACCCAGTATTTGCTGAGATTGGTTTTGGGCTTAGGCCCAGCAAACTGATATTGACTTGGGCTCTAAAAGGGGCTTGTTGCACATTGAGTTTCCAAACTCACCCCTCCCCTTCCTTAACCTTGCAGGTGAGCCTTGATTTGGGGACTTGGAGCCGGAGGGGATTCAGAGTGGCCACGGTGATCGCTTTTGGGCTTTTGAATAAGTATTTGGTTTTCACTAAGTTTACTTTATTTATTATCTATTTTCGGGTTGTAATAAGGCCATTTTAACTTTAACTTTATTTTCTTTCTTTTCTGGGATTATTTTATTTAAATTGGTTGATAATAATTGGGCTAGACTTAGGACGCATTTCCAAAATGGTACTTGCTTTCAAAATAACACCACGACACACATAATCGGAATAACAAAGATAACTACCTAAATGAATTTTTAACTCGTTTACCAAAGTGTGGCAATGGTGGTGGGCTGTCTAGGATTGGATCCAATCAAGAGCTTGGTACTTAAGTAGCCTTCATGGTTCACCTCCTCTGTTTCGGATACCTACCTGGTGCCCAGCCTCCATTCACTCTGGTTAGCCAATCAATAGTCGATTTTTAGATAATAAAACAAAACATGGATTTTTAAACTTCTATGTGGCACGTCAGATTCGGCCATAACGTCTGGGCCGGGTTTGGGGTGTTACAATAAGATTGTGTCATTTTAATTTGTTTGATGGATATGTATTTGGCCATTTGCATTGGCATGAGATGATGAACTTGATGATGTTTATGAATGTGTATATGGTTCTACTTTTAATGTTTGGTAATAGACCCATAATGAATGAATGGGATTAAAGTAGTTATGAATTTTTGGATTTGTTATGCTAAATGAATTATACATGTGAATTATGCTTAGTAGAGCAAGTTAAGTTGATTATTATTTGAATAGGTAAATGGAATTGAATTGAGTATTGAAATGGTTGAAATGGTTTTGGTATGATTATGTATTGGTTGATGAATTTTGGCTACATAATTGTGTCTTAAAATGATACCAGATGAGCTTGTGTAGGTATGTCTAAAAAGGGTGGCAAATTGGCTTTGCAAATGGCCTATTTTTGTCCACACAGGCAGAGACACGGACGTGTGTCTCAGTCGTGTGTGACACAGGGTCATGCTACACAGTCGTATGTCCCTTGGTTTTGAATTTGAATTGAAGTCAGCATGCTCCACACAGTCTCACACACGGGTGAGTAACTGGTCGTGCGGTATAAGTCAGTATACCCCTTAAATGGCATATGGCCTAGCACATGGGCGTGTGTGGCCATTTTGAAGGGCACACGGGCTAGATACATGAGCGTGTGGTTACCCGTGTGACCCAAGTCAGTGTATTCTCCAGTTTTCACATAGCCTGGCATACGAGTGTGCCATTGTCTGTATGATGTAAGTCAGTATGTATGCCCTGTTTTCACACGGCTAAGGCACAGGCATGTCTACTAGCCATGTGAAGCACATGGCCTATTCACACAGGCGTGTGACCCTTGTATAATTGAAAAATTTCTACGTTTTCTAGAATTTTTGTATGTTATCGGTTTAGTCCCGAACCACTTCTAAAGCATGTTTAAGGCCTCGTAGGCCCTTATAAGGGACAATATGATTGAAATTGAATAATGTGTGAGAATGAATGCTATATGTTATGTATTGATCGGTAATACCTCGTAACCCTATTTTGATGATGCATACGGGTTAAGGGTGTTACATTTAATTGGTATCAAAGCTACGATTTAGTCGATTCTAGGACTAACATAGCGTGTGTGAGAGTCTAGCTATACATGCCATATATACTTTGCGATAGTGTGATGATTTCTGACAGCTTAAATTATGTTTTTGTATAGTAATAGATCTCGAACGAGCTATAGCGGATGATGTAGAGAGTAATGCACCAGCTCCCGCTGAAGGGACAGTGCCTATTGAATCTAGACCCATGTCAAGTAGTCACGGAGGTGAGGCTAAATGAGACTGTCTAATATCCCGAATTAGGGCCTAATCAGAATAATGGTTTGTGACCACAAATCTGAGATAGAGATAATTATTTTATAATTATTTTGATGTTTATGATATGATTGCATGATTGTGTGAAAATTTCGTGATGAAATCCTATGCCTAAAGTGCTTAGATTGAAATCAGTGACTAAATCGAATAATCTATAAAACTTGCATTCTAGGAGTTTTTAGTATGAAATTGTTTTGGAATATTAATGAGGAGGTCTTAAATAACAATTTGACCAATTTCTAAGTCTATGGACAAAAATTGGACATGGATGGAATTTTTGGAAAGTTTAGTAGTAAGGGTATTTTGGTCATTTAGTTATTAAAATGAATTAAAAACAAAATTAAAAGCCAATTTTTGTCCATCTTCTTCATTAGGCCAAAATTTAAAGGGTTCTCCATAGCTAGGGTTTGTTTCAAGCTTCCAAGCTCCATAGTAAGTGATTCCAAGCCCCGTTTTTAATGTTCTTTACGTTTTTGGAATCTCGGTAGCTCGATTAAGCTTATGCTAGCAATAATTCAACCTAGGGTTCATATTTGGAAAAATACCCATAGGTGAAATTTGTGTATTTTGGTGTTTATGATAGAAAATGAGGTTTTAAATTATGTTAGACAACTTTTACTACTCGGTTTTAAGCGAAAACGAGTAAAAAGGGCTTAATCGGTAAAAATACCTAATAGTCATAAGTACATGTTAGAGTGTGAATTTGATGTTACCATAGAAGGGAAAAATGATCAGCATGTCATAAAACATAAGAATAAGGGATGAAGTTTAATTCCTGAGCCTAGGGGCAAAAGTGTAATTATGCAAAAGTTTAGGGGCAAAAATGTAATTTTGCCAAAGTTTGTATTAAATGCTGTTTTGATGAATGTATGTATTAAATAAGATTAATTTGGAATTATAGATCAAGAGAAACGAGATTCAAGTCGTCGCGTTCGAGGAAAAACAAAGTTTACGAAGAATAAATTTGGATTGTTGATAATTTTGTACCGAGGTAAGTTCATGTGTAAATGTAGTAACATAATTGTCATTTTAATTAACTTAATGATATTTATATGATATGATGATTATTATTATGAAATATTATGCTTTGTGGTTATTGTTGAGTAATATGCAAATTATGTTTATTACTTGCTAAAATGAATTGCTACCGAGTATCGGTTTTGATATTCCATGGAAGACGGCAAAGATATGTGATCGAGGAAAAAGCCCCGTTTGAACCTTGGGAATAGATTAGAATACAAGTGACATGTCACCAGGATGGTTGAGTTCCGAACTCGTTGAGTTGAGTCTGAGTTTGTGAGCTGTAACTAGGCATCCGAGCTCGTTAAGTTGAGTCCGAGTTCACTTATGGATGCGAACGCCCGAGCTCGTTGTGTTGAGTCTGAGTTCACTTATGGGCGGGTTACATGGAAGCTTGGCTACATAAGTTCGACAGGCTATTGAGTTTGTCTAGCTGCGGGTATGGCTCTTATGTTCATGAGATCTGTGTATTCAAATTATATTCCGATGTGTTCAACGGGTGAATCTTAAGTGAATATAAAGAAGGCCTAAAATGAAGGTGACATGTTTGTAAGTGTGGTAAATGAGAAAATTTGACAGGTATGTGCTTAAACCCTTGGGTTGAGAACTTGGTATAATGAAATCGTAGAAAGATATTAAATACAAATGAAACATGAATGTCTTGGTGTTGTTTATGCAAATAATGTTTTTGTGGGATTATGTGATTATGTTACTTGCTATTTGCATGTGAAATTACTAAGCATTTGTGCTTACTCCCTCCTTTTCTTTCATTGTATTTTTGACAAGCCGGCTTGAGAATCGGGATAGGTCGAAGACTCGTTCACACTATCCGAAGGCCTAAATTGGTAAAATGGCTTGTGTGTTTTGAATGTGGCATGTATGGCAAATTACTCACTTTGTGTAAATGATCTTATGATATAGCTATAGTTCAGCAAGAAAAGGGTTTGTAAATGATTAGCCATTGGAATGGCCAATCTAAGTCATATTTGATGTTATGTATGTTTAAAATGATATTTAGTCCATGAAAATCCTTAGTAAAGTGAAATTTGCCATAAAACAGAATCTGGCAGCATCAGTGATGTAAATTTTAAAAATCACTAAAAATAGTAGAAATGGAATTAAATGATGAGTAAGTTATGAAATTGAAGATTAATGAGTCTATTTTCATATGGATTGAACAAAACAGGTATATGAATTATATTTTATGAGATATTTCAATTTTTGTGAAACAGGGCCAGAGTGATTTCTGGATCACCTGTTCTGACTTTAAAAATTCATAATAAATTGTAACAAAATAATTAGAGTCATGCTTTATATTTACAGATTTCTTATTTAGTCTAGTTTTAATAGAAACAAACTTCATAAACATTAAAATTTTGTACAGAGAGATATCTGATTCGTAATACACAGAGGTCAGAGTAGTTGAACCCTGAAACAGGGGAGAATTTAACTAATAAACTGTACTAATTGAATTGACCAAAAATTATAGAAAAAAATTAGTAAATATATATATGTCTAGTTTCGGGTAAAATTTACGGAATTGGATTTTGAGTTTCGAACCTCAAGATATGAATTTTTAAGCGACTGTGACGCAGATTGCTAGCTTGACTGGAAATTTTAAAAAAATAAATCGTTTGAGCGGTTTAAGTAATGAATTAAGTCTGTTAACACCTCGTGTTCGAATCCAGCAACAGTCTCGGGTACGGGACATTACAGACTGTTTCCAGATGATGAATGAATGGTTCATGCAATACATTCGTTCTAATCTGGCTGCTCAACAACCCCTACCCCCATCTATACCTCAGCAAATCCTTGTTGTTCCTTAAGATGTAGATCCGATATGGTTGAATAAGCCACCAGTGGATAAAATTTGTAAACATAGGGCTGAACAGTTTCAGGCTACTATTGATGATGATGCTGAGAAAGCTGAGTTTTGGCTCAAAAATATGATTTGAGTATTCGACAAATTTTCTCGTACTCCTAAGGAATGTATTAAATGTGTCGTATCTTTTCTGAGAGACACTGCATATCAGTGGTGGAATACCTTGGTGTCTGTGGTACCAAGAGAATGAGTGACCTGATAATTATTTCAGACAGGGTTTTGAAAGAAATACATAAGTCGGCGATTCCTTGATCAAAAGCATAAAGAGTTCTTAGAGTTAAAACAAGGTCGCATGACTGTCACTGAGTATGAAAGAGAATTCGTATGGTTAAGCAAGTATGCTCGAGAGTATGTGTCTACTGAGGAGATTATGTGTAAAAGGTTAGTTGATGGGTTAAACGAAGATATAAAACTATTAGTCGGAATTCTTGAATTGAAAGAATTTTTTGTTTTGTTTGAAAGGGCTTGTAAAGCTTAGGGATCTTAGCAAAAAAAAGAGAAAAGCAAAAACAGAAGCTAGAGACTCGAGAAAAAGATCAATGAGTAAGCCGTATCACTCTTCATCAAAGAAATCTCGAGATTTCTTTAGCCGATCAAATACACCAGTGTAATATTCTAGTAGAGATCGTGGGAAACAAATTACGAGTTCAAAAACTCCAACTGTGTCAGTGGCTAGTGTGGGTAATGTTAGACCAAATAAACCTAAATGTGGACGATGTGGAAAATGACATTGTGGAGAGTGCAGATTGAATGATAAAGCCTGTTTTAGATGCGGCTCGCATGAGCATTTCATCTGAGATTTTCCTGAGCTGGATGAGAAAGATAAGTCTCAGAATGTAAGATCGACCAACCCTACTGTGAACGAAAGACCATTGAAAATGTGAGTGGTGGTAGAGGTGCAACTCGAGATACTACTTTGAGATCCGATGCTAGAGCACTTGTCAGATCTTACGCTATTTGCACTCGCGAAGAAGCATCATCTCCAGATGTTATCACCGGTACTTTCACTCTCTATGATACTAATGTGATTGCATTGATAGATCTAGGACCAACTCATTCTTATATATGTATGAATTTAGTATCCAATAAGACTTTAGAATCTACTGAATTTGTGATTAGAGTATCAAACCCCTTAGGCAAATGTGTTTTGGTTGACAAAGTCTGCAAGAATTATTCATTGATGCATCAGGATTTCTATTTTCTGGCTCATCTGATGTTGTTTCCATTCGATGAATTTGATGTAATTTTGGGTATAGATTGATTAATGATGCATAATGCTATAGTGGGTTGTAGATGGAAACAATAGAACTGAAATGCCAGAACAATGAGACTATTAGAATTGAATCTAATGATCTGAATAGATTTCCAGTTGTGATCTCCTCTATGTTAGCTCAGAGATTTGTGAGGAAGGGGTGTGAAGCTTATCTTTCTTATGTTTTTGATACGAAAGTAACAGAAAGAAAGATGTAATCAATACCAGTTGTGTGTGAGTATCTAGATGTATTTCTCGAAGAGTTACCGGGTTTACCACGTATTAGAGAGGTTGAGTTTGGTATTGAATTAGTACAGGGTACAACATTGATATCGATAGCTCCATACAGAATGGAACCGACAAAGTTAAAAGAATTGATAGCTCAATTGCAAGAATTGACAGATAGAGGTATTGCTAGACTGAGTTTCTCTCCCTAGGGTGCACCGGTGTTATTTGTGAAAAAGAAATATGGCACGATAAGAATGTGTATAGATTATCGGTAACTCAACAAAGTGACGATCAAGAACAAATACCCTTTGCCAAGAATAGATGATTTGTTTAATCAGTTAAAAGGAGCAACATTATTTTTGAAAATCGATTTGAGATTTGGTTATTACCAATTGCGAGTTAAAGACTTCGATGTATCAAAGACTGCATTTAGAACAAGTATGCCTTTCGGACTAACAAATGCACCTGTTGTTTTTATGGGCTTGATGAACCAGATTTTCAGGTCGTATTTAGATCGATTCGTAGTTGTGTTTATTGATGATATTTTGATTTACTCTCGTGATGAATCTGAGCATGACGAACATTTGAGAATTTGATGCGATCCCGGTCGCATCATGTTTCGACACAACTCACCGACCTTAGAATTGGCTTAAGCTCGAGGGCCCAAAGTGCAAAATAAAGCTTAATCTCAGCTCAATAAGCTCAGTTTTAGCTTCTTCAAGCTCGTCAAGCTCAACCCGAGTCCATTTAGCTTATTTTCAACCCATCTTTAATTTGCTGGAATAAGCATTTAATTTGTTGGAATAAACTTAAACAATATTTAGTTTAAGTATTAAATGTGTTTAGTAAATGTAGTTTAATTAATTAAGTTGCTGGAATAAATTATTCATCTTAGTTAATTAAGTTCATCTTAGTTGATTTAGTTGCTGGAATAACTTAGTGTTAAATGTGTTTATTTAAGTTTATTGATTAAGCTTATTAAGTTTAATGAGTTTAATGTGTTTTAATGTGTTTGATTGTAGGTGATTAATCAGTTGGAAGCCGTTATGTACAAGGGCTATTACAAAGTGATTAATGCAGCTATTCAAGTTGGGATTGGTTACATGGCTGTTACAAATTGATTAATGTAGCTATTCAAGTTGGGATTGGTTACATACAAAAGTTGTTACATCATTTAAAAGGGAGCTTTATTCATCATTTAAAGGAGTTGTTAAAGCAATTAAAGGAGAGTATTATACATCCTTTAAATTCTGCAACCTTTCTTTCTTACATAACCGATTACTATTTAAATGATGCCATCATGTGCTTAAAATACCATCAATGGTATTGGTGACCATTTGGCTTCCAAGAGGGCATGCAACCTAAGCATTCAAGCTCAATAAATTAGCTAAATTGGAGCAATAATCCATATTGATAGTTACTGTTACTTAGGCTTAGAGGAATTCAAGAGTTTTTTACTTATTGATTGAGTTTTATTTCAGCCATTAACATCTCATTTAAGCTGATCTTTGTGACTTTTCGACTAGCCTTTATCTAGCCCTATAAATATTTGTAATCAACTCATTATAGAAGGACTTTTGATCCTTTGATTAATGTTTATAACATTTTGTGAGTTTTTCAACTCTCCTATTTCGTTTTAGACTCAGCATGACTTATCTAGTTTACTAGTGGCATCATCTTGTTTCTTTCTAAACTTATCACTCCTAAACCGATTGTAGCGTTCACCCTTATACCATTTGATTCTTATCTCTATATAGATAGTGGGTCACGATTTAGCTATCCTTCTATCCACCTTTAAGTGTCCTATAAGATTTGTGTTAGTATTTTATTTAGTACTAGTTCTTTCTTAACCTTAAAGCCATTCGTACCATATCCTTTAATTATCTTAAACTATCACATATCCCTTTATTTAAAGCTTTACTTAGCCAAATTTAACCATTATTCTGTTCAAGAACAATACTTCTCCATTTTACGATTGGGCAACATAAACGACTCAAATCATCATCGAGGCGAGTTTGTATCATTTGGTATTAGAGCTAGCTAAAATCGAGGAGTACGGACGTTCGTGAAGTTGCCGACTAAGTATTTGAAAAAAAATAAAAAAATATTTGTGAATGTGATTGTAAAAGTGTTGAATGTATTTGTATTGAAAAAAAAAAAGAGTTACGAAATTGAAAAAAAAAGAGAAATTTCGGAGATAAAAAAACTGCTTGAAAAGTGTTCATAAGTTACCCGATCTTCAAAATTGTTTCTCCATCAAATTCAAATCCAAACGCCACACTTAACACCCCTTTTTATTTTCTTTTAGCCTACCAAAACCAATATCATCAACCACAGTAACCTTTTTGAAGCCAACCCATAAGCTTGCTTATAAGTCTAATTGAGTCTTCTATGAACTTTGAGAGGCGAAACAAGTGGAAAAAGGCACGATAGTTAGTGAGAGCATTCGAGTGTAGAAAAAGCCATAAAAGAGTGCAAACACGACTGGAGTGCCATATTACTGTTTTTTTTTGCGAGTGAATAGTAAGGTTCAAATAAAATGTCTCTAAGTTTCGAAAGAAAAATTACTGCTATTAGTGGCCGGTTCAATCCAACATACCAAGCATCCAATCAAAGCAAAAGGCGGTGCGTTCATAGAAACCGAGGCTTTAGAGAGCATGAACTTATTTATGGCGATTTGAAGAATCAAAAGTTAGCCATTCCACCGTTTCAAGGTCGATCTGACCCGGAGGTATACCTTGAATGGGAAAAGAAGGTAGAATTGGTTTTTAACTACCACGACTACTCGTAAAGCAAGAAAGTGAGGCTTACGGAAAATGTTTCTCCGATTATGCCATGACTTGGTGGGATCAATGCACCATGAGTCGAAGATGAAACGGAGAGTGCCCAATATCAACTTGGTCCAAAATGAAAGAAGTGATGCAAAAGCATTTCCTTCCATCTACCTACCATCGAAAGCGAATTTCTTCAAGCCAAAGGACGAAAACAAGATCATCAAAGAGTTTAACATCCAACGACTATGTGAGAAAGGACTCCTATCGATATTCCTATTTAACATGGACTTCAAGCCAAAATAACTCAAGCTTCAAGTTTGAGTCCTTCTGATATGACAAACGAGAAGGTAGATATGTCTCTACAAGTGCATCAAGTCATTCATCCAACGAGGATCGCTTACGAAGAGGCGAACGTGTTTCAAAAGCATCAAAGTACCCGCCCACGAAATGACATTCACGAAGAAGTGATCTTGACTCTTATGTAGATTCTTTCCCTTCTTTCTATTAGAAAACTTGTCATTCTGAATCTTTCATGTTACCTCCATCTTATAATGAAATTGAAAGAAGAAAAAGAGACATGAAAGAAAAAGAAAACGAAAAAGAGAAAGATTGTGAAAAGAAAAAAAAATTGAAAAGGAGAGTGAGATTAAAGAAATAAATTAGTCTGTGAGTGGAGCGACTGATATTATTGAAAAAGAAAGTGAAATAAGGAGTGAAAGTGAGATTTCAAAAGAAGGTGAGTTTGGAAAAAGAAAAGAAAATGAGCGAGAAGCAAGTGTCAACGAGTGCTCAAAAATAAAAGACATTGTGGTAAAAGAACGAGAGTTTGAAAACGAGTTAGAATAAGAAACGAGTGAGAAAGATGCAAGTGGACAAAACAAAGCAGGGAATATTTTTACTAACCATCCTATTAGTTCTCCTTGTATTTTGTCTCCTTTTCACGTTTCTCAAGGTTCATTTGATAAGTTCCAACTCCATTACCTTCCCGATGAGAGACGGTTTCAATTAATCGAGAAAGGTAAGATTGAAGTTGACAATAATCCATAAGTGCATAAAGGTAATCAAGGTAAGGGTTCTTTGTTATGTGAGTCTCAACAAATTTACTCGTATGTTATTGATGAGAAAGCCGAAAACTTATTTTGTGAAAGAACTCCTCACCTAGATTCGATTAACTGTCATTTTTTTATTGCTAATGATTTTGTTCCGACTAGTTCCATGAAAAGTTACTTCTATGACAAGTTTGTTGTTGGCAATTTTGTGGAAAATATTCGATTAAATTGGCAAGTACCAAGCTTGATCATGTGTGATGGATTATCTTTATTTTCGAAACCAAAGCTTGTGAATTGTGTTGGCTTACAAAGTCAAAATCAAGTTGTCTACTAATACAAGTTGTCTTTTCGTACTACGATCTGACCACGTAATATTGCTTAGTATTAATTAAACATTTAGACAACCAATGAGCAACATTTGGTTCTATTTTGTTTTGCGTGCAAAAAACATGTGAGGACAATCATACAAAGTATATTATTATAATCAATGAATAATTTTATTAACTAATCTATTCAAAAAAAATTACAAGTTTACAAATGAATTAACTACACTTAGGGTAACAAATCCAACAAAAACAAGCTTGCGCGAGAAGTTTATTTCGAGGGAACTATTCAGTTTCTCAAATGTAAGGCTGACATTTGTTTAAAGAGGTAAATGTAACGTTTAGAAATTTAAAGGGTGACAGTTGAAATTTGAGACTACCCAACTCCTAGTATGCATTTGGCATAGATGGTTTGTTATTCGTAGACATTATTATTTTATAGGGTTAGAAAATTTTTCGAGGACGAAATTTTGTTAAGGGGGAGAGCTGTAATTCTTAATTTTGGTGGGTCCTATGTGCGGGTGAGTCATATGAGAGATATTTTTGGGGCCAAACTATCCACCCAATTGTTGTTTTTACATATAGACTAAGCGTGCAGAAGACATTAGAATATTGTGCAAAGATTGTCCTCAAAATGTAGAAAGTTGTAAAGAAGGGATTGGTACGAGTGTTGAGAATGTTGTATGTAGGAGTTATTGTCGATGGTATTGTATGCCCAATTCATTAAGTTACTGTGCTAGTTATATAACACCCTTTACCCGGTTTGATCACCAAACTCGAGCAATAGGATGTTACGAACAAATACCAAACAATTACATTTAATTATAGATCAAAAACTCAACTAAATATCATTCCATCATATAAGAACAAGTATATGCTACAGTTAAATCAATTTCAAGTTAATATCGAGCTTATGAAAACTTTAAACTAACTCGACAACAAACAAAGATTAAATTGAAATTAAAATACAAATATGGTAAGAATCTACAAACAGGGGTCACACGGCCGTGTCCTTTGGCCGTGTACGAAAGCTTCTCCTATATGTGATAGACCATACGGTCATGTCACTAAACCGTGTACAAGAGTCGTGCCCGTATGAGATAGGTCCCATGGCCGTGTAGATTGGTCACACGACCTTGTAAGCAAACCATGTAGCTCTTTACGCCCATGTGCACCAAAATCACTTAAATTTTGACAGACCACATGGTCGTGCCATGAGCCCATGTATGGCACATGATCGTGTGCCAGGCCGTGTGTTAACCCATGTGTACCTAAAAAATATCCTTTTTAAGTAGCCTATTCAACCATTAACACTTAAGCCACAAGCCTTCGTTTAACCCACATCTCAACCAATTCAAAAGCATTCAAATCGACCAAAATCATCTTTTATATCGACCATCCTAAGTCCCTCAATTGCCACCTCAATCAATAATTTAAAATTCAACCAAAAGACCACATACATACCAAACCATTAACCATTCAATGACACTTTCACTATCATCTAATCAACGACCAAATAGCCATTCAAGCAATCTCATACTTAAGCATCAAGCCTACCAAATCATTTCAAACATATTATTTAGCATATCATTTAGACACCATCAAAACAAACAAATATCCAAGTCAAACTTCTCATCAAGATACCGTCTTCATGACTAATGCCATCATACACATTTTTACATAAACAAAATCTCAAAAAGTCAAACTCACTCAAGATATAACATTTGCACAAACTTAAGATTTCCTAGGTACGAGCCACACATAACCAAGCCTTAATATGGTCAAAAGACTACATAATAAATACTAGGATAGTGTGAGCTTCTTAACGATCGACCTAACACATTTCGCAAGTTGACACTACAAAGAAAAGGAAACAAGGTAGTAAGCATTACAATTCCTTAGTAAATTCACATGTATAAAAACCAAATAACTACCTCCAGTTATAATTATACACTACATGCTACTTAGCTTGGTAAAATTTGCCTATCATGGAAAATCACATATCAAAAAGGTGAGTTCAACATTTATCAAACCATATAGTAACTCAATCATATAATATCTTAATTCACTTATTCAACATTTTATTACCATTCACAAAACAAAAAATAATTTAAATCAATTCACTATCTTAACTTATCATACAATTTATTTATGTACAATACATCCCATTTCATAATTTGAATTCTCAATCCAAATCATAGTAATTCATCTTTATACCAAATAGATATTGAATGTCAATTAAATATCAATCACAACTTTATTCCATAATACTAATTCTGAATCACGTTAATCAATTTATCACTTTTTCAAATTGGATCTTTGGGCTTTTATAATCGATTCTCAATATGTATATATATCATTCAATCATCATATCATCTCATTTCAAAAATAAACATTT
Organism: Gossypium anomalum; assembly: GCA_025698475.1. NCBI lineage: Eukaryota > Viridiplantae > Streptophyta > Magnoliopsida > Malvales > Malvaceae > Gossypium > Gossypium anomalum. The sequence continues at coordinate 60,672,564 of CM046961.1, forward strand.
CACTTCACATTTTTCTTCCATTTCTTATCCATTTGTCATCTCAATATCGAATACCACATCTCACATTCAATTTTACAATTTCATGGATTTCAAATGCTTGTTCATTATCATCATTTTTTTTTATCTTTTATCTTCCTATTAACACAACTAGAATTCGGATGGATACACATATCCAACCAAGACACCAATTTGGCACCCAACGCCTCATTAGATAAATTCAAAACAAGCGGTGCTTATCAAATAGTTTGACACCCAGTGCCTCATCGGTATAACCAAAGCAATTTGGCACCCAATGCCTCATTGACTCATAGTCGAAGTAACCCTGAACTCTTCCTATCCTATGACTTGCCAATTATATATGAATATCCCCAAACAATTAATAAGGTATTCATTATTCAATTTATTATCAATCAACATCTCAATCAACCAATTCAAGAATTCCGTAAATATATCGTAGCTTATCACCATATTAGTATAATTCCACATTTCAAATAATATTTGATATTTTTTAATCTATTCAATTCAGTCCCTTTCACATACAACCAAATTAAATAGAATCAATTTAGCTTATTTTTATCAAATCATCACTTTATCACATAACATATTCTATTTCAATCCAATTCAAAGTCAATTCCTTAATTTATTTAATTATACTATATTAAATTATGTTCAAATTAATCATTTATCTCACCTTTTTGTATTGAATTGTAAAAGGCTAGAATTTCAATTAAATATATTTACAATTATAGTTTTAAATACATAACAATTTAACACAAACATACCATATTAACTTACCTAATACAACCAGCAAGCAAATTTGTTCGTAGGGATTATTCTGTAATTTTCCTTTTTTTCCCTATTTTTCTTCGTACGATTCAATACTTTATCTATATAATAATGAAATTATATTTATTAAATTAAAATACACTATCATATTAGTTTTTATGTATATGACTTATAATTTTTAATTTATAAATTTTCCCTAAACTTTTACACTTTGTTCAATTTAGTCCTTAAAACTGAAACTATTAAAATTTTCACATTTAAGCCCTAATACACATAATTGATTCTAATTCTATCCATAAATAACCTTTAATGACTTAAAAATTACAATATTTTCATGCTAAGTTTATCATTTTTACATATTAGTCCTTAAATGCTAAACTAACAAAATTCATTTAACAAAATAGTCCTAAAACATTTCCAAGCTTCAAAATCTTCCATTTAACATCAAGAGCATCCAAAAATCATCAATGGTAATTTTAACAAACTTTAATAGTTTTGAAAATGGAGATGCAAGTTAGTTGAACCTAATTGCAACAATCTTAAAAACATAAAAATCACTAAAAACAGGTGAAAATATATATACCATGCACACCAAATAGACTTGGTTGAAAGCTCCCCAAGTTTAACTATGGAGTTTTTGGTTTCTAAACAAAGAAATAAAGAAGATGATAGTTGTTTTTTTTATTTTATCTTAGTTTATCACTTATTTAATTACCAAAATGCCATTAATTATACATATTTTTAATCTAAAATACATATTTTTACCATCCAATATCTTGACTATGGTTAAATTTCCATAAGGATCCATTCAATTATGATTTTGCACTCAATAAACCCTTTTAAACTAATAGCGATTAACTTTATTAGTTTTTACGATTTAGTCCTTTTTCGTTAATTAACTATTGAAACATCAAAATTAATAAACCAAACTTCAATCCACTTATAAAAATTTGTAAATATTTAATAAAATTATTTATGAGCTTGGTCTATGAAAATGACTTGACTTTCGATACATACCTCTTGTACCTTGAGTAACTAACAAATTCAATCAAATCAATTAAATCACGTTTTACTATAACACTGTTTTTAGTTTGTAAATATTAAATAGATAATATTTATTGACTTACTCATCAAAATTGTGGTCTTGAAACCACTGTGTCTGACATCACTAAAGAACAGGTTGTTTCAAGTTACGTTGTAAATAAATTGGTTAAGAACTAACTGACCTGGTGAACCAGAGAAAATATAAAAATATTGGGTTTTCATAACTATAAACCATTTATAAAAATAGTGGTGAAAGTTTGTGACATGTTTCAGATTCTAATAAGGCTCATGTTAGGTATTTAGATACTCTGGTTAGAAAAAGAGGAAGTTCTACTTATTCCTTCTTCAAGAAGTGTTGTTACCTGAAACTTAAAGAACCTACAATATTTATTTCTCCTTCAAGCTAGAGTTGTAGATATGGATCTTTTCCAGTGATTACTCCATGTCAAGGTAATATTTACGACTCTGCATGTTATGTTGTGAAAGAGTAAGTCTATTATATTTGGTAAATTGGTAAGATAAAGAAATAAGGCTTTGCTTGGGGATTTCCAATGTTAGAAATGGTAAAAAACAAGGGGCATATGAATATATTTTATGGGTTTCCATGTTTTTTAGATGTAGTTATTGTTGGTCTGTGAGATGGAAGTTTGGTTCGGGAGTTTTGGACTACAGTAGGTGAGAATCAAGTGAGTCTGTAAGCTAACTCTTGTATGAATAGTATTCATATGAAATATTTCTATACAAACTGATTGAATAATGAAATCAAAGCTAGAAAGTGTGGTATGATGGTTATGTAATTGTATGAGTGATTGTTGAAAGTAGAATGCCTGTTATGGTATGGAATCTAGGAAGTTTAGGTTCAGTCACATATGTGTGTCTCAAATTTATGTTATGGGGTATGATCTGTTAAAAGATAAATGTGGTTTGTGTTAGTGCACAAATGGTCTGTGAAGTGAGTTTGTGTCTGTTTCTATGGTATTTTCTAAAGGGTCCGTCAGAATTTTAAACACGAATTCTGAAAGGAAAATTCCATGGTCATGGCACTCTCTAAAGGAAGTTAAAGGAAGGTTGTTACCAAAATGGATTTTTCTGCATGTCTCATGAGATGATGGGCAAACATTACGTAACTGAGTTTAAGCAAATTCATATCACAACAACACGACAGATAAGGAAAAGCCTTTGAGGTGTAATATCAAAGAAAGCCTTTATGGTGTAGGATGAAAGAAAGCCTTTGTGGCATAGTATGAAAAAAAGCCTTTGTGGTGTAGTACGAAAGAAAGCCTTTGTGGCGTAATATGAAAGAAAGCCTTTGTGGTGTAATATGAAAGAATAGCCTTTGTGGAGTAAAATGAATTGAAAGCCTTTGTGGCAAACCATGAAAAGAAAGCCTCTGTTGTAAATCACGAGATGAAAGCTTTTGTGGTGATCTCTAAAAGGAGATGTTCTTGGCATGTAATGGTAAGATTATTAATGGCATACTATAAAAGATATCCTTTGTGGCGGATTCTAAATCAAATTGTTTGGTATATTCAGTATGGCTCGTAAGTTGTGATGAGTAAGACCAGTAAGGCATAATGTCTCTATAGACTACGGTAAAGTATTATACAAGACTATAAACTGGTTGTGAATGATGAATGTAACACCCTTAACCCGTATCCGTCGTGGAAACAGGGTTCTAGAGTATTACCGAAACATTCACAACATTTACAGATAAATCATGCAAGTTACTATTCATTAACTGAGATTATTCATAACATCCCTAAAATTGACCCTCGAGGCCCAATACGAGCATTAGAAACGAGTCAGGAATTAATCGGAACCTCTAAGAAATTTTCACGAAATTACAAAATTTTACTGAGGTGCAGGGTTCACACGCCCGTGTGCTAGGCTGTGTGGTTAATTAATTCAATTCGAATTAGGTGTAGGTTTCACACGACCAAGACATATGCCTGTGTTCTAGGCTGTGTAGCACACATGGCTGAGACACACGCTCGTGTTCTAGGCCATGTAGCACACACGGTTGAGACACACACCCGTGTCTTTGTCCGTGTGCTCAATTCTGGGCATTATGTTTCTCAAAATTAAGGTGCAGGGGACACACGGCCTGACTACATGCTGATGTACTTGGTCACGTGTCACACACGGTCTAGACACACGCCCATGTGTCTACCCGTGTGGACAAAATAAAGTTATTTCCTAGCCTCATTTGTCACCCAAATTTACCATTTTCCTACACTTGCAACACACATCTAATACCAACCATTTCAAGCATTCAAATTAAACAAATTTCATCATTCATCAAGGCATGCCATTACATGCATAGGTGTTTATAAACTTACCTTGATTAAACTTAGACATTAACATCATTTGATCACATATACTTAACAAAATACCTATGTATATATATCATAATAACCTACTTAGTCATACCAAAATGAACCAATTCCAATGGCTAGGTTACAAAACATCATTTTCAAGCCACCTATGGCCAAGTTGTCCTATATATGCCATTATACCAAAATGATTCTACTATATATTCCCAAAATAGCTAGCTGATAGTGTGACGATGCTGCAATAATCTCTAACCTTCGCGAGCTTCCGAGCACTATAAAATAGTGGAAAATAAAGGGAGTAAGCATTACATGCTTAGTAAGTTCGTATAACAAAAACTAAACTTACCAATCCCGTTTATTAAATTTAAGCATAGAATAACATGTTTTCCATCCATTTGCAAAATTGTCTAAACACATGCATTCACTCAAACATTTTAGTCACAAAATCTTCATATCAATCAAGTAAACATAGATGAGCTCATCATGCAATATTCTTCAAGACATTACCATTTCATCACATAATTCTTATACCATGTCAAGATTTTTATGTCTGTTGAATCATTTAAATTTCGATGGATGCTCAAGTAGTACACTCGAGGTGTACAATTCATTAATTCATCAATTCTTATTCAAGAGTACCCCTTAGGTTACTTTATCGTGGGACACACTCTCGAGCTACATATCGTACAACAGGATTACCAGTCCAGGCTAAATCCTTCATATAACGTACGCTTAGATGAGCTTAATTAGGATTACTAGTCCAAGCTAAACCTTAATCGTAATGTATACTCAAGAGGTTTCATGTAAGGATTACCCGTCTAAGCTAAATCCTTTCTATAACAAGGTCAATGAGATTACTCGTCTGAGCTAAATCCTGTCCACAACAAATGCAGGACCTTATTCATTTCGGGAAAGCGCATATATTCATCGGAATTCAATATTCAATCAGGACTTAACCCTTTTTCACCATTACAAGCATGTATTCAATTTTTCATTATAGAAATCAAATAATGCACATCAATATAAATCGCATTCCATACAAACACAACATTAAATTAAACATATTTACATGCTTGATTAGGTTACACGAACTTACCTCGACACCTGTTAGCGTTAGTAATTTACTAACCCGAAACCTTTTCTTTTCCTCGATCTAACCTCGAATTTGTGTTCTCTAAATCTATATAAATAGCTTTAATCGTCAATTCCATACATTTTATACTCATTGGGACTCAATTTATGTCCTAGGTAAAATTACCATTTTGCCCCTAACTTTTCCATAAATTCTAATTTTGTTCCTAGGCTTGGAAAATGAAATTTGTGCAAATTACTCCCTATTCCAAGCCTAACAAAAGCCCTATTACAAAATTTACAGCACATGTATTCATAAAAATTTAGAATTTTTCATCAAATTTCACAACTTTATATTTTAGTCCTTAAATCATGTTTTCATCAAAAATCACTTTGTAAAAGTTGTTTACCTATCAACAACCTTTCATTTTCTACCATAAACTTCTAATTTTCAGCATATACATCCATGACCCGTTTTCCATACTTTGATAACTCTTCAAACTAATCCCTCAAATAGATAGATTAAGCTATCCCAGTTTCAAAAATATCAAAAGTACTAAAAACGGGACAAGAAAACTTACCCAATTATGCCTTGAAAGTTTGTTCTCTCTCTCCTAGGGTTTCCATGTGTTTTTAGGTTAAAGATGACATAAAAATAAGATGATATCTTTTATTATCTTTTAAATTAATTAAGTTATTTCAATTTCCAATTTAGTCATTGCCCTTTTTCTATATTTTCATGTATGAGTCACCAAGAAAATCTACATACTTTTCTTAATGGTTTAATTACTATATAAAGACCTCTAGTTTTGAATTCCAAAGCTATTTAATCCTTATAGCTACTAGAATTCAACTTTTGCATTTTATGTGATTTAGTCCTTCTCGTAATTAAACACTTAATATATAAAATTTTTGTATCAAAATTTTCACACGACATGTCTATCATAATATGGACCATGTAATAAAATAAAAATAAATTATATTTTTGGGTCAGATTTGTGGTCCTGAAACCATTGTTTTGATTTCACTGAGAAATGGGCTGTTACAATGAAGATTGAAGAAATTTAGAAAAGTGTATTCTAAATAAGGAACCCAAACTTTATATTTGAATGAGGTAACTGCTATCTGAATATATGATGATTCAGGAATTATTATGAAACAATGGCTTGGAGTTATGTGTGCAAGAGTAATGGTGTTTCGATGGTTTGAACCTCTTTTAAGGAAATTTATAAAGGTTATTGAAATTAAAAAGAGTAAGTGGTGCATCGAAGGCATCGAGGGGAAGAGATTAGTTCTGAGCAAGGTAAGGCAACTGACATGTAAGAGATTAGAACTTGAGGGAGTATTCGCCAGTGATTAAGTTGAAGGCTCAAAATGATGATATCATGTAAACAAGTTATCAGTTGAAATGTGCAAAAATAACACAGGTAAATGACGTGGGTCTGGGCCAGGAAGGACGACGCTAGGATTATGCCAATAAGTGGCGTATCGGGTTATTATGCATATAGAGCGTGTTGGCAGCATGTTCAAGTCTGAGTTTTCATTGAGATTCCCATACCTTAAGGTGTCTGTAATATATTAGGATTCCAAGTTAAATATCGTTGCAATTTAATTACCTCGAGCTGGAGTTGTAATTACTCATTGTTCTTACTTATGTATTTTAATTTGAAATTTCGTAATTAAGTTGTAATTATCTATAAATTGTATAAGTAGATTAAGATCATGTTTGTATTCGTGTGGTAGTACCCAAGATTCAGATCTGGTTAATCGAATCGGGCTGAGGGTGTTACACACCATAGATTTTGAGACACCAAGTCCAGACCCTTTGAGGATGTCAAACTTCAATGAAAAAAAAACATAAAGAAAATTGCCGTAGGTGTTGCAACACAAAGGAGTGGATATCACGACACCTACTCAATATCGCGACATTGAAGCCTTAAGTCATGATATCCTTGAAGTGTTGAAGTGAAGAGGGTTGGAGGCTAAAGGAATAGGTGTCGCGACACCAAAAGTGGATGTTGCAACACCAAAAATCCCCCAGAAGCTTAAGATTGCTTACTACCCTTGATGTCGCGACATCCAATCATGGGTGTTGCAACACCATTGTTTGAAGAGACAAAAAAGACTGCAAACGTAGTTCTTGTCCAACCTCAGCCTTAATAAAAAATAGACATCTAGGAGCATTTTGGTCCAAAAATATGGGTTGTAATCTAATGTTTAAAGCCACTTTTAGCTAGATAAAAAAAAGAAAAAAAAGAAAGGCTCTTTATTCCTTTTGTTTATCATCTTTTAGCTTAGTTCTCTTGTCTTCTTCTCTAAAATTCTTTAGGGTTTTTCATTTTTCTAGTTTTCTTTAGTGTTTTAGGTAGTTAGGTAGTTAGTTAACACTGTAGCTTGGTTTTAATTGTTATTTGGTACTCTATACTCTTTTGTAATTTTAGTTTCATCCTTAGCCATTTATATAACTTAGTTCCATTTTCAGTTTCTTAGATAAAAATCTTATTTTTAGTGTTTTGTGCATTATCTTTGTCGCCATTATCATCTACTTCAAGCATCTTTTAAGAAAATAATAAGCTTTCTTAACCCTACCTCTTGCACTTTTTTTAATACATGCTTTGAGTGTTTATTTGATTGTTGTTTATTTAGAAATGAGGATGAGTGGTTGAATCTGAGGTGGTTGATTAATGAAAGTGTTGTCTAGTTAGTTTTTGGTACAGGGACTAAATTTTAAAAATTGAACTAAATCGAGTAAACTTCAAAACTTAAGATTTACACCCCTAAAGGAAAATTTAGATAAGTGAGACCGAAAGGAGATCTTATTTCACTCCAATTTGATAGTATCAAATTAGTTTGCTGAGATCGAGAGATAAATCAGACTAATTTGTCTAACTTAGTGAAGTGGAGATCGAGAGGTAAAATTAAAACAAATTGGGAGTTTAGTGATTTAGATCCCTAATCCAAAGGTTATTTAGCAACATGGAAGTCAACCAATCATTGCTTGTCATTTAATTGTTATTTGTTTATTTTTTCTATTTTACAATTTAGTCCTTTGTAGTGTTAAGTAGTTAACTAGATTAATTAACCTCCAAATTATGTATTTTTGTAATATAAAAATTAGTAAGTAGCAAGCTAGAATCTTTCATTGCATGCTTGTCGAGTAGGAATCATTAAATCACTGACTTTCTTGGGTTCAATCCTTAGAATACTCATGTGTTCCATTGACACTATAAATATTACAATTGACATGCCACACTTGCAGGATACTTCCTAGATGAGATTGTTTTAGTGTTGATTCTCAACCTTGGTGCACGGATGTCGAGGCGCGGTCAGTATGCCACACTATGAACGTCACAAGTGAATAAATCACTAAACGGATTCAGGATCTATTCTTCTAGGGTCCAATCCGATGTACTGTCAGTCCAGTCAGTCACATCTATGTTTCTATCTTCTAGGAGTCATTCGCTCTGATGCCCAAGACAAAACATTTCCCCAATTGGACTTAATAGATGACATATTAGTCTTTCAGTTCCGATTAGACTAAGGACATATTTATGTTCATCTACTAATGCAAGTTGTCTTTTTGTATTACGATCTAGCCACGTAATATTGCTCAGTATTAGTTTAAACATTATATAACCAATTAGCTAATATTTGCTCCTATTTTTCTTTGCATAAAAAAACCGCACGAGGAAAAATATGTAAAGTATTAATGTAATTCATAAATAATTTTATTAACCAATCTATTCAAAAAAATTACAAGTGTACATAGACGAAAATACCACACTTAGGGCTCTAAATCCAACAAAGATAGCATTTTTGAATAACTATCTTGAAGAAAACATCTAGATGATGCAACCAACTAGATATATAGCTAAAGAAAATGAGCATAAAGTTTGCAAACTTCTTAGATCTATATATAAACTTAAGCAAGAATCTCGCCCATGGAAACAAAGGTTTGATCAAATGATCAAAACTTTTGGACTTGAGAAAAATGTAGATGAACCTTGTGTTTATAAGTGTATTGGGGATGGAAAGATGGTATTTCTCGTTCTATTTGTTGCTAACATTCTACTAATTGGAAATGATGTAGGGACATTTTCATTAGTTAAACTATGATTAACTTAACAATTTAGCATGAAGGACTAGGGAGAAACTAATTTTGTTCTAAGTATTTGAATCTTGAGATATTGGAAGAACAAAGCGGTAGCATTATCACAAGCTTCATACATATACAAGATATTGGAATCTTATGCAGTGACCAATTAAAATAAGTGAACTCAAACTTCAGTATCAGGATTTTATCTTTCTTTGAAGAAATGTTCTAAGACAGTGGAAGAAAGAGAAAATAAGAGAAAGGTTTTTTATGCTTCTGAAGTAGGAAGTCTCATGTATATCATGTTATGCACACATCCAGATATCTGTTTCGTAGTAGGGTTAATGAGTCGATATTAGGCAAATCCTGGTCCAAGACATTGGCAAGTAGTTAAGTATGTACTCAATTATTTATGGATAACATAGGATTATATGCTAGTGTATTTCGAAGGAAATCTTACTCCTATCGAATATACTGTTTTTGACTTCCAAACGTGTCAGGATTCAATGAAATCGACGTCGGCATGTGTCTTTGTCCTAGGCAGTAGGTCCATAGTGTGAATAAGAGTCAAGCAGGGTTGCACTGCTAACTCACTATTGAGGTCGAACGTGAGGTATGGAAAAATTCATGACACTATAATAGTTTGTATATAGCTAAACACCAAAGAAACCACATGAGGACAAACCATATTGATAGAAAATATCATAAGGGAGACAGTAGTGTTTGATGGAAAGTGGATGTAGTCAAAGATTGCATCTGATATCAAACCCTATGGATTTGTTTACCAAGACTCTACTAGTTAGGGAGTTTTCAGGAAACGTATGGAGGGTATAAGAATGTAAAACATGACATGTCTACTTCACTAGGGCAAGTGGGAGATTGTTGAATCCGGTGCCCTAAGTATAGCATTTTTGTATATGTACACTTGTATTTTTTGAACAAATTGGTTAAATAATAATATCTATTAATAACATTAATACCTTTTATATATTGTCCTCAATGGTTTTTAAACTAAAAGAAAAATGGAAGCAAATATTGGCTCAATGATTTTCTAAATGTTCAACTAATGCTGAACAATATTAAGTAGTCAGATCATAATACAAAAAGACAACTTGTATTATAAAATAAACCTAAACATGTCCTTTGTCTAATCTGAAATGAGAAAATTGATTGAAAGACTAATATGTCATCTATCAAGTCCAATTCAGAAGATGTTTTGTCTTGAGCATTGGAGTGGATGACTCCTAGAAGATAGAGACATAGATGTGACTAATTGAACTAATAGTACATCGGATAGAACCCAAGTAGAATAGATCCTAAATCCGTTTATGGATTAATTAACTTGTGACATTTATAGTGTGACATACCTTAATCCTGAGTGGATGATGGACTATGTATGTGTGACTCGTATACTTTGATCTAAGTAAAAGCCTGAGTTTAAATAGATAAAGATCTGAAAGATGGTGCGTTGGATATACTGCCTCTGTAGTATGTAGCATCGTTCACAATAACGGAATTTATAGCCCAAGAAATGGGTAAATGATATCCTCTCATTAGCATTACATGATAAATGAAAAGTAAACGTAACCACATGTAACACCCCATACCCATATCCTACGTCGGGAAGGAATACAAGGCGTTACCTAACTTGAACTCGTTCTTACAACCATTTCCGAGTCTCCAAGACTTGGACAAATTTAAAACTTTCTCAACTTATCAACACACCCTTAATATGGGCCTACGAGGCCCAAAGCACACATCGGAAATCATTCAGGACCAATTCGGGTCCTTTAGCCAACTTTAGAAAAATGACACTGGATATAGGGGCACACGCCCGTGTGCGAAGGGCAACACGCCCGTGCGACCATTTCGACATGGTCGCGCTGTTGGCCCATGTGGCTCACACGGCCTAAGCAAAATAGGGACACGCCCGTGTCTTTCACCTGTGTGGAATTAATTCTAATTTCACACCTACAGGAGTTTTCACAAGACCTGGCACATGCTCGTGTCCCTGGCCCTTGTCCTTCACATGGCCATGACATGGTGTCTGAGCTCGTGTGCAAAAACTTGGACATTCTATTTCTAATGTCAAAAATTCTGACCAAGACACATGCCCGTGTGCTAGGCAGTGCCCTTCACACGGCTGAGACACACGGTCGTGTCTCTGCCCATGCATTTACTACCATGCATATTGACTTGTAAATTTTACGTGTAGGGGACACACGGCTGAACAACATGCCCATAAGGCTGACACACGGCCTAGACACACGCCCATTTTTCTACCCGTGTGGAAAAAAATAAGGCTATTTACCAAGCCTCTTTGCCACCCTTACTTACACAACCTACACAATAGAAACCAAAACCAATACAAGAATACTTATTAACCCAATCAGCCACAATAGACAACATATCAATTGTACAATTTCTCATTCATGAAAATAACCTCATTTGCATATATCAAAATGAATATTAGCCATCATTCAAGGCTTAATACAAAATGAAAGGGAATCAAACCATGACAACACATTTGGCCAATTTTCCAAAGACTCAAAACATCAAAGTTTAGCCCTATACATGCCATTCTCAAAAATAAATAGTCTAACTATACCGAGTGCTTCTGCTAATAGTGTAATCGTTGCCTCCGACGTGTAATGATCCTCGAGCTAGTTAGGCGGCACTATAAGAAGAAGAGAAGAGAGGGAGTAAGCATAAAGCTTAGTAAGTTGCATATAAATAACTATACAACAACAATTTTACCATTCATCAACATGCTCATAACGCAAAAGTGGGCATAATCATAACTTACTCATCACTATCCATATAAATCTCATAGCATATATCGATCTCATATCTCATACGTTTCAAATAGGTACCTGTACCACTCACAACATGGTTATACCTTACTCATTATCTTAAACTATATCTCTTACCGTTGAACCATTCGGAACACTACTTGATATTCATTAAGCCTCAAACGTGGGTAAGGTGCTGATGCCATGTCCCAGACACAATCTTACACTGGTTTATATCTCAAGTCGATGCCATGTCCCAAACATGGTCTTACACTGACTATCATCTCGTAGCCGATGCATGTCCCAGACATGTCTCACACTGGCTCATATCTCGAAGCTGATGCATGTCTCAGACATTCTTACACTAGCATTCGTCTCGATGCCGATGCCATGTCTCAGACATAGTCTTACACTAGCTCTCATAATGTGGCCGATGCATGTCCCAGACATGTCTTACACTGGCCTACAATAACCCATATGTCATGGCATGAATATCCGATTTATTTCCTAGGTTCAAACAAGAACATTACTATCTCTATTATCATCGTACTTTTTCAATCCACAATCAAGCAATTTTTGTTATATTAATTCAAATACAATTCAACATATACATTAGCAATGTAGTTGTATTATTTACATACAACTTACCTCGAATTACAAAATGTGGTGACTAGTCGATTTAGTTGATTTGCTTGGCTTTTCCCTGGTCTAGGTTCGGATTTGGAAATTCTAGATCTATAATAGCAAAATGTACTTATTTAGTCACTAAATAGAATTAAGCAATCGACAATTCACATCTTTGGTAAAATGACCATTTTGCCCATAGACTTTGACAAAAGGACCATTTTAGCCCTAGAACTGAAAATCAATTTTTATCAAATTTCTTCATATCTTAAGCCTAGTTGAACCCCTTTTTCTCTTATAGCAACTCCAAATTCCCACTATTTCACACATTTATCATCTATTTTACAACTTATGCAAAATAGTCCCTTTAGGTGATTTCATGCTGACACCTTTCACAAAAGTTGTTTATAAGACACCCAATACTCATTTTCTTCCATAAAAAGTCAGCAAACATTACAAATCCTTTCATGTCAAAACCCTAAAATCTTAATCATTTTGCAAAATAGTCCCCTCATTTGAAAGCTTATGCTACAAGGGTTCTAAAATGCAAAAATCATCAACAAAGGGTGTGGAAATCACTTACTTCTAGAGATGATAAGTTGCTGCAAATTTTAAGCTTCAAAACTCTTCTCTTGGCTGAAATTTTCGGTCAAGAAGAAAGAATAGATGAAAAATATGAAGGCTAGGCATTTAGGGTATTATTTTATCTCATAATATGTCATCACTTATCTAACATTTTGACCATTTACTCTTCTTTATATCATGGCCGACCTAGATATTTTCTAAGGGTCTATTTTCCCTTTAAAGACCCCCAATTTAAGTTTCATAACAATTTAACACCCTTAGCTATCAATTTAAGACTTTTTCACTTTATGCAATTTAGTCTTTTTTCGCAATTAAGCTCTTAAACGCTAAAATTAATTCACCAAAATTTTCATGCACTAATATAAACATGTTATAAGTCTAAAATATTAATAAAATATTTTCTCTGACTTCGGATTGGTGGTCCTGAAACCACTGTTTCGACTAGCCCCAAAATCAGGCTGTTACACAACATGTCGTTTGTCTTTGTGATAAATGACTTAATTACTATTTGATAGTAATTGACTTTTAGTGAAGGGAAATTTAGTAGTTATCGTGAGATAAAATAATATCATACTGGGAGAACGAATTTATACCCAATAAATTAAGGATATCCAATTAGGGTAACACACTTATGACAAGGTCATTGGATGAAGACTGATTGAGTAGCTGTCGTAATTGTATGTAATTAGGGAGAGCTTAGTCATGATACTATAGTGGAATGACTTCGGACTAAATGAGTTTTTAATTAATATCCCTAATTGTATATGTTCAAGCAGTCCCTCTACTAGCTTGTTGAAACCAGAAATGAATTGTATAAAGAATCAAATGAACAAAAATAGATGAAAATAATAAAGTTTGAGAAATGAGTTACATTTGGAAATGAATGTGTTTTCTTACTAATTATGGAAATGACATGATAATTAAGTTAAGTTTTTCGAAATATTATTTAATTAAATTATTAAAGTTCGAAAATAAAATTAAATTAATTGGTCATTGAGAATATGTTTAATATGGAAATAAATATATTTTCTAATAGATTTTTTACGGTAAAGTTGTAACAAATTTAACAGAATTAGAATTAGGTTGAGAAAATTATTTAATTTAAATTAATTTAATAAATAATATTTATTTTGTGAAATAAAAAAAATGTATTGAGTTGGATTAAATTATAAAGTGTTGGGTTAAAAGTTAATAAATGACATATAATTGGACCAACTATAGGAGAGGCCCAAAACCCCTCTCTCCTAAGTGAACTAGGAAATTAGTTTTTGTATGAGATAAGTATTATTTACATTTTACTAATTCAACCAAAATTTTCCCCTCCCTATAAATAAATTACACTGGTAAGGCTAAATATAACATAACTTTGAGATATTATTATTTTGCTCGAAAATATGGAGAATTTATTTTCTAAGTATAACTTCTATGTTGGGGGAATAATGATTCTACCGATTTCTATTGAGAGAAAGATTTACTTTCCTACTGAAGCCAAGAGAATTGCATCTAGTTCTGTGTTTGATTCGTACTTGTTTGAGCCCACATTCGAAGTAATTCATGGTACGAGAATAATGGAGAAGATCATTCTATTGAAAGTTAGGAATGTTAAAGATCTGTTTAGCACAAAATACAAGTATTTCTCATAAAAAGTTTATTTCTATAAATATTATAAACCAACTCAATTTTGAAAATTTTAATTTTTCGCTGTAACAAAAAAATTATTTTTAAATCAATTTTTTTCCAACAAGGAAACCACCTTTTGTAGAGACATTAGATGGGAGAGAAGCAAGAATCAGGTCTCGGTTTTTACCATATGCGCTATTCGTAGAGAAATTACCAATGTCAGCATTTTAGGAGAACCTCAACAAGAGTGATAGCGATGAGGAGATAGGAGAGAATTAAAAAAAAAGAGCTGTAAGTTGAACCCACATTTTGAGGTTGTATAATTTGAAGGAAACGAAACCTAAAAGAAACAAGTGGGAACTTTAAATCCATATTTTTCATGGATGAGATGGGATATGAGTTTCATTGCCTCGAGTAGACATCGAAAGTCATAGAAAACTTGGTTTTAATTCCTCAGTCTCAGCTGTCTGAAAGAGACAAGTCTAGTTAGTAGACAATCTCCTTTAGGAAGACAGATGAAAGTATCTATATGTTCTAACCAGTGGCGGGCTTGTTAAGGAATCCAAAAGAAGACTGCTACTAATTAGACAGGTGAGACTAAGGACAGAAAGACTAAGGTTGCGAGTGACTTTTGCCTTAATGGGCGCTCCAAACAACTTAAGGCAAGAAAATAAAAGCCACAAAAAAACTCTCATCCCTGCAAAGTAAAATATAGAATAAAAGTTCCCAATTCTATTTTTGGATTCATTTGGTTTGTTTTCCCATTTCTTTACTTGCAGTATGGGCCAAAACTCCACCATCACAAAAGGTAAATACGGATGTGGTAGATGCCATGTTTGTTTTTAGGAAGAAATTGGGTAAAACTATCAGGGAAGCCCCTGCACTTAGGGTTAGATTGTATTTTGGCTTTTCTATTGAAAAAATGGATAGATTAATCCTTATACGTGAAATTTATTTGTTAAATAATGACGTCAAACATATTGGAAAATATTTTTTTATGGGTATACTATAAAAATGATCACCCAATTATGTCTTTTGTTTTATTTTGGTCACCCAATTTTTAATTTTTTTTATTTAATCACTAAAGTTTTCGAAATTAAATATTTTAATCACCGGTTGATGTGGGCTTTTTTTATTGATTTAATAATAAAATTAGCCCTCTAATATTTACACATTCTAGCAATTTAATCCTAGATATAAATAATTCAACAAATTTAGCTCCAATGCTTACAAAATTTGTCATTTTAGTTCTACTTCTAAAAATTCAATAAAGTTGGCCCTTAACATTTACAAAATCCATCAATTTAGTCTTAACTATAAAAATTTTAAAAATAATTTAAAATATTTATATTTAGCCATTTATGACTTTTTGGCTAACTATGATGGCAATGGGATTGTTTTTTGCCTACCCTACCCCGATCTAATGCTCATTGCCATGCCTTGAGCCTAACACGAATCCAACTTTAAAAAATTTAAACTATTGCAAACCTGAATTCGAGAATTAATAGTATATCCAACTTCAATTTGGCCCGACAAAAGTTTAATTTTTAATTTTTAATTTTTTTTATAAAATTGTGATTAATTAATATTTTTTAAAATGAAAGATTTTGACATAACTTCTTATTAGATTACAACACACATGAAAAAAGAGGGAAGAAAAGTTTCTTTAATAAATTATTAAATTGAGAAGATTAAAAATGGAGAAGGGTGAAAGGAGACTAATATAGAGGCGGTAGAATGAGACTATTAGTGATAAGTTTTAGAGATTTTTAATTCAATTAATATTAAATATGTTTAAAGGGTAATTTCATAAATATCTTGGGGCAATTTCATTCTAAACCTGACGGGACTAATTTAAAAAATTAACCCTCCACGGCCTGACGGTTAGAGCAGCTTGGAACTCGTCATATTTGGGGGTTTTTGTCATCCCTACAACTAACTAATGTAAGATATTAAAAAAAAAAAGAGTACTTCTTTCAATTCGCTTGCAAAAAACTCTAAAAAGTTGGGATAAAGCACAAAAATAATAATAAGATCCGAAAGAAAATAAAGGCATTAAAATTGTTATTTGATCAGGTAGTAATGTAGCCAATTATTCCATATTTGCTCCAAATCAATTGGTTTAGTCCAATGTGAAGCCTAAATTATAGTAAAAAAAATTGTTGCAAGTGACTTGAAAGAGATACTCTTTTTCTTATTTTTCATATTTTAATACTTCACATGGGTTAGTCGATAAATTATAAATGGCTACATATGATTTTTTTTTAAAATTTAATTTTTAGAGTTAGGACAAAAATGATAGTTTGTAAATGTTGACGATCAAATTTATTAATTTTTTAGAATTAGAACTAATGTAACACCCCTAACCTTTATTTGTCGCTGAAACAGGGTTACAGAGCATTACTAGAGTTTTCAGAACATTTACAGATAATTCATATCAATTACTATTCATTTTTCGATATTAACCAAAACATCCATAGGACAAACCCTCGAGGCCCAAAATACATGTTAGGATCGGGTTGGGACTAAATCGAGAACATAGAAAAATTTCCTTGAAATTTAAATATTTTACTCATGTACAGGGGTCACACGCCCATACGGGTAGGCCATGTGACTCACACGGCCAAGTGACACAGGTCAGACGGCCATGTCTCCAACCCGTGTAACTCTCTGACTTGCAAAACATTAAGGTGTAGTTTTCACACAGCCAAGTCACACGCCTGTGTTCTTGGCCATGTGGTACACACGACTGAGACACACACCCATGTACTCAAATCTGAGCATTCTGTTTCTCAAGTTTAAGATGCAGGGGACACATGGCCGGACCACATGCCCATGTGTCAAGCTGTGTGTCACACACGGTCAAGACACACATGCGTGTGTCTACCCGTGTGGACGAAAATAGGTCATTTTAAGGCCACTTTTCTCACCCTTCCCACTATCAACCCGCATACGACATTTCCTTATACCAATATAACCCAACCAAGCAACCAATTCAATTCAAATATCAAATTTTAAACCTAAAGTGTCATATCATAACTCATTTGCGTAAACTTACCATGTAATTCCATTTATTGATTATTATTAGATACTACCATATACATGCACATAAACTAACATATATGAATAAGAGTCATTTATAACCATATTACAAGTTTACTTCCTTTTCATTCAATCCTATACATGCCATATAAACCTTTAAGGTACATAACAAAAGCTACCGGAGTAATCTGGATAGTGTGGCTTGATGTGTTGATCCGATCCTTCCAAAATCACGTTTATCTACACAAAACATTGGATATACAAGCGTAAGCTTATGGAAGCTTAGTAAGTTCATAGGCTTTAGGGTAAATCTTACCAAACAAGTTATAATTAAAACAATAAACAGAGTATTTCACTAATATTCCCTGCCAATCACAATCTCAAATGATGAATTCACTTCATTGAGTTCAATATCAGAACTGATTGAATTCTATCACTTTAATTCATATAACACTTACCATTTCTTGTCAAATTAGAGAACGTCTTATGGATTTGAGTACATCGTTTGCTTAATGCCATAGTCTTGCACATAACACAATGCCATAGCCTAACTATGGTCTTACACGTACACACATATACTGCCATGGTCTAACCATGGTCTTACGTTCACAATGCCATAATCCAGTTATGGTCTTTTCACTGAAATGCCATAACCCAGCTATGGTCTTACATTCCACACTTTGCCATGGTCCAACCATGGTCTTATCTATCAATCCATCACTAATCACAGAACGATCATACTCAGTCCTGCATTCTACTCAATTTGAACTTTTGTTTCGATTTTCATTTTATTACAATAATCATAATTCCATAACAAAGATATGAAATAACACATTATATAATCTCTAATTTTAACAATCAATCATAAATTCAATCATATGAACTTACCTAGGTTAATTTGTAGAATTTGTAAAGATTTAGGGACTAGTCAGAAATTTTCTCTTTTTCGTGTTTATCTTCATATTCTTGATCTATAATATAAAATTTTCAATTCATTAGCATCTTGCTCAATTCTAATTCACTTCACACTTTATGCCCTTTAATTTTTGAAATTACACTTTTACCCTAAATTTTGTAATTTTTACAATTTAATCCCTAACCAATTAACCCATCCATTGAGCTTATTTTTCTCAATTAACACTTTATCTAATCATTTTAGGCTATTATACAGCCTTTGGTATTCAGAATTTTAGCACCAAACCCTAATTCTCAACTTTTCACAATTAAGTCCTAAAAATCAATTTATATTAAAATCACTTAATAAAATCATCATATAATGAAATTAAAGTTTCAAATCTATGATAATTCATCATAAACTTCTAGCACTCATCTATGGTAACTTTCATAACCACTCATGAAATACTAATGAATTCAATAGTTTGACCTAATTGTAAAAGTCACAAAAACTTGAAAATTACAAAGAAAATGCAAGAATTGAACTCACATGGTGCAAAGCATGAAAAACCAGCTTCTTTCAAATCTCCTATGGCGTTCTTAGCTGATAAGTTGGAAGAAATGTCTAGATTTTTCAATTTGGTCACTTATTTTATATTTTATTTTAACCAAATTACCATTTTGCCCTTAGTTTACATTGTTTTCTTGTCTATTTCTATACCCATACTGCCAAGCCCATATAATTTGGGCCTAATTGCCTTTTAACTCCCTCCTTACTAGACACTCAAGCTATTTAATCACTTTAGCAAATTTTGCACCTTTAACAATTTAGTCCTTTTTGTTAAATTAACGATCAAAACGTTAAAATTTTCTAACGATACTTTAATACTAGCTCAATAACACTTAATAAATATTTCTAAAAATATATATAGCTCGGTTTATGAATCCGAGGTCTCGATACCTCATTTTTGACCCAATTTACCTATTAATTTCTTTTAAATCACAACATTCTCTAATTCAAGAATATTTTTAAATTCACACTTGACTCATAAATATTAATTTATTAAATCTTCAAACTCACTTGTCGGATTTAATGATCTCGAATTACTGTTTTCGACACCACTAAAAATTAGGCTGTTACAACTCTCTCCCTTTTAAGAAATTTCGTCCTCGAAATTTGTTACTTGGAAATAGACTCGGATATTATGATCTCATTGATTCCTCCGTTTCCTAGGTTACCTCCTCCGAACCATGTCGATTCCATAACACTTTGACTAATGATACTCGTTTATTCTGTAATTCTTTAACTTCACGAGCTAAAATCTTCACCAGTTCTTCTGAGTAAGTCATATCCGATTGAAGCTCAATTTCAGTGTGAGGAATCACATGTGAAGGATCTAATCTATACCGTCTTAGCATAGACACATGGAACACGTTATGAATCTTCTCAAGTTCCGGAGGTAGAGCTAACCGATAAGCCACAAGGCCAATTCTTTCAATTATTTCATATGGTCCAATAAATCTTGGACTCAATTTCCCTTTTCTGTCAAACTGTAACACTTTCTTCCACGGAGAAACTTTTAAGAACACTCAATCACCCACATTAAATTCTATCTCTCTTCTTTTCAAATTTGCATATGACTTCTGACGATCTGAAGTAGTTTTTAAACTGTCCCAGATGATTCGAACTTTTTCTTCAGTTTCTCGGATCAAGTCAACTCCAACCAACTTGGATTCACTCAATTCAGACCAATATAATGGAGTCTTACACTTTCTACCATAAAGAGCTTCAAATGGTGACATTTTTTATGCTAGACTGATAACTATTATTATAAGCAAATTCGGCCAACGGTAAGTACTTTTCCCAACTATCTCCTAACTCGAGTATACAACATCTCAACATATCTTTTAAAATCTAAATCACTCGTTCTAATTGCCCGTTAGTCTGAGGATGAAAGGTTGTACTGAAATTCAACTTAGTACCTAGGACTTATTGCAATTTACTTTTAAAACCTCGATGTAAACCTCGAATCTCGATCTGAGATAATGGATGTTGGAACCCTATGTAGTCTCACAATCTCAGACAGATACAACTCTGCTAACTTCTCAAGTGAAAAGTCTGTTCTGACTGGAATAAAATGTGCTAATTTTGTCAATCTGTCCACAATCACCCAGATCAAAATTTTCTTTCTCGGAGTTACAGGCAACTTGGATACAAAATCCATCGTAACATTTTCCCATTTCTATTCAAGAATCATGACAGGTTGTAACAAACCTGTTGGTACTTGGTGTTCTGTTTTCACTTGCTGACAAATCAAACACTTTGCAACAAATTCACAGATTTCACGTTTCATTCCAGGCCACCAATACATTCTTTTCAAAACAAATACATTTTTGTCCTACCCGGATGTATAGAATACATGCTACTGTGAGCTTTAGAAAGAATATCATTTTTCAAACCCAAATTATTTGGAACACAAATTCTGTTACGATAATATAACATACCATTATCATCAATGGTATACTCTGAACTCAGATTATCCCAAACCATCTATCGTTTCAACACCAATTTCGGATCATTGTCTTGTAACTCACGAATTCGTTGAAGGAACAAAGGTTTTGCTTTCAATTCTGCTAATACAGAACCATCCTCATTAAGAGTCAAATGAGTATTCATTACCCGAAGTGCAAAGAAAGAAGACTTTCGACTAAGTGCATCAGCTACCACGTTAGCCTTTCCCTGGTGATAATCAATGACTAAATCATAGTCTTTCAACAATTCTAACCACCGTCTCTGCCTCAAATTCAGCTCCTACCGAGTCATCAAATATTTCAGACTTTTATGATCTATGTTGTAACACTCTTAACCCGTATCTGTTGCCAGAATAAGGTTATGATGTATTACTTGACTGAACAAAACTTCTATAAGGTCAAAGATACTTTACCAGACATAAATTATCAACAATGCAAACCTGTCTCATTGATTTTCCATAAGAGCTCTTATAAATTTCCAAAATGACTCACTATCAAAACATAACCGAATATCTAATAACAAATTAACTACTATCAAGATATAACTAAAACATTTCAACACATTAATTCAATTATAAGGCTTCTCTAAACAAAATGAGCAAGCCATCTTCGCATGGCTATAATGTATACAAAGTCGAAATATCATTCTACCTATAGTCTATCCTATACATGCCTTAAACCCTGATGATATACAATCTTCTCAAATCACATAATAACTCGATAGTGTGATGATATCTCCGGCTCTTCCAACTCGAGCTAAAGTATAAAGCTATAAGAAATGGAAAAGAGAACACGGAGTAAGCTTCAACGCTTAGTAAGTTTTAAGCAATGCAAACAATTAATTTACTTATAGATCGATTATTTCAAATTTTCAAGAAATCATTCCTAGATAATTGCCATTTTGGCCAAGTATCCATGAACATAATGCATATTTAGCAAATTCACCTCACTTGAATCTGAACTCAATTAAAACCAAATATTTAAATCACAAATAAGATCATAAGAACTCGGAAAGCATCTCATTAACTAGTTTTAACCATGTTTGCAACAAAATCACAAATTCACTACAAGCTGTCTTCCTGAGCAACAGTCACTAAATTATTTATAAATGGAGCTAAGAAACTCCAAATCAAGTGCCGTTAATTTTTCCTGAAAATAGACTCATATATCTTCCATCCATAAAATTTTAAGAATTTTTAGTATGACCAATCAATACCAGATTTTTATTGAAGTTTTCCCTGTTTCACTGTTTGACTATTCTGACCACTCTTCACAACGAATCAATTTTCTCATTATACAGAATCCGAAATATGTTATCATTTATTTCATTTGAAACTAGACTCATTAAGGAGACTAATAATATAAATTTTATCTTATAATCATCATTGTACAATTTACAATGATTTTCTAAAAACAGAACAGGGGATTCCTAAGTCATTTTGATTCTATCTCACGCCACTTCAAATATCTCATTATCTACAATTCTTTTGCTTACACGGTTTCTTTTATAAGAAACTAGACTCATTTAGATTTAATTACATAATTTATTCAGCTTCTAATTCAATTTCCACAATTTATGGTGATTTTCCAAAGTCACGCTACTGTTGCTGTCCCAAGCAGATTTATTACAAATTTGCTCTTTCACACATTCCTTGCATTCAAATTATCTAAACATGTATATCATGTCATTCAAGATTGAACTCATATAACATAGGCATTAAAATGCTTCACTATCAGCTTTGGTTCAATTGAAACGAATAAAATACAATATCATATTCACATTTAATTTTCCATGATCGTAATCACCTAAAAATAAAATCATATACTTCCACAAACCTTTCCACAAGGACCAAGTGTTTATATTTGAATATAAACATAGAATCACTTCACATAACTTCACACATTTACCGAATATACCACGATCACATTTATAGTCATAACACTTATTCACAGATGCATCACTTTATATATTTATAATTTAATTCAAATCAAAATTGCATACGAGTACATGATACATACCTAGCCAACTTAATATGTAATGCACTTTCAATTTGTCAACTTAGTGTAGGATATTGTAATTGTATACTTTTATCAAATTCATCAGCACTTGGCCTGCTAGGTATAAAACCCGAAATTATATTACCAGCACAAAGCCTGTGGGACTTTAGCTCGGATACATTTCCAGCACGAAGCCTGCGGGACTTTAGCCCGGATACATTTCCAGCACGAAGCCTGCGGGACTTTAGCCCGGATATATTTCCAATACCATGCATACTTAGTCATATTTTAACACATCTCATTCAACCTTTCACTTTAGTAGTCATTTACTACATTCGGATATAAGCTCAATATGCACATAATCATTCACATTTATTTCTCAGAGTTATACTTAATACCACACATTCATTTTACCATTCAAGCTTAATCCCAAAGTGATCATTATACTATAAATCATATATATGCACTATTTATTATACAACTATAATCAAGAACGAACCAAAGATTTCAATTCACTTAATATACTCTTATAAAAGCATCATCAATTTCATACTAAAAGAAACTACTCAAAACTTACCTCGGGTATAATTGAACGATTCTGGATAGGCTACTCGATTACTTTCCCTTCCCTTATCCGATTGAGTTCCTCTTTGCTCTTGAGCTTTAAAATTAAACAATTGAATTCGTTTAATTACCTACTCAACTTTAATTCTTTAATAATCACATTTGATAATCATATAACTTCCATACATGTTAAGTTTTATAAAATGTACCATGACTCGATATCATGCCTATTATTTCATAAACCACATTCGACCCTAACCACTCAAACTTAGCTTTCATATACAAATTCCATTTCATGATCAAATGTAGCAAATTGCACATAGGTTTCACCTATGCTAAACAATGACTGAATATACATTTCGAAGAAATAACTTACTTAATACATAATTCACATTACCAAGTACATATAACCTTAATGACCGAATGTATATCACCCCAATTCCTATGACTTAGCCATTCACCCTTTTAGCCAAATATCAATAAAACATCTAGTTCACATACACAAACACAATCTCTTAAGGCTTATTATGTTATCAAGTACACATTAAATTTATATAGCCGAATATACATCTATATTTAGCTCATCAAACCGATACTTAATCATATTTTCCCCTAATACAAATATATTCGGTAATGACCACAACCTTTTAGCCAATTTTAAAAACAAACCACAACATTTTAAATTCATCTTATTCCTCCCCCTATTTGACCGAATGTACATATCAAATGAAAACTCAACTAAACAACAACATTTTTCTTCCCAAAATGCATATACACACACACGGCAATTTCAATTCATACTTTTCAACCATGAATTCTACTTATTCAACCCTTATTTAAGCTACTTAACATATAACTAACATCTTCCCAAAAAACTTATCAAAATAATACCAATTTAGCACTTGCCGAATGGACATTTGTTCATTGATTCATGAATTTAAACCATGGGTTAACTATGCTATGTATTTATCCATTTAATTTCATAATCAATTACAAAATAAAAATTGCATTGCATACCTTTAAAAGGAGTTAACCATGGCCGAATGCCTTGGCTTCTTCTTCACTATTTTTCTTTCCCCAATTCGGCATTCAAGAAAGAAAGATGAACATCTATTTTTTTTTTTTTTTCATCTTTTATTGTTTTACTAATTAATTTATTTCAAAAATAAAGCCATTACTTATTATAATATTTAAATAAAACATATATTATACAACAACCATCATTTATGGCTGGCCACTAAACAAAATTGGTCCATTTGACATGCAAATCCCTCATGTCAACATTTCATGCATTATTTGACACTTTAAAATTTACCTATCACACTTTCAAGTTTTATCACATGAGTCCTATCTTATAAATTTCACATACAAATGACAAAAATCAAAGCATGAAACTTTCACACATGCATTTACACATATAATAAACATAGAATTTAACAGTTAATTATTTTTATGACTTGATTTTGTGGTCCCGAAACCACTTTCCGACTAGGGTCAAATTAGGGCTATCACATGTGTACACATAGCATTTCTCACCGTATAAATGATGTCTCCAAATTTTTAAAGCGAACACAATTGCAACCAATTCGAGATCATGTGTAGGATAATTCCTCTCATGCGGTTTTAATTGTCGAGAAGCATAAGCCACTACTTTTACCAGCTGCATCAATACACAATCCAAACCATTCAAAGATGCATCACTATATACAACATATGACACACCTGATTCTGGTTGAGTCAAAACTGGAGCTTCCATTAACATTTTCTTCAACTGATCAAAGCTCTACTAACATTCATTAGACCACACAAGTTCAACATTTTTCTATAGTAGCCGAGTCATCGGTGAAGCAATTATTGAAAAATTCTTGACAAAACAACGATAGAATCCTACTAATCCCAAGAAACTTCGCACTTCTGTTATATTCTTTGAAATTTTCCAATTCACCACTGTAGATACTTTGCTTGGATCCACACGAATCCCTTCAGCTGACACAATATGGCCCAGAAATCCAACCTCATGAAGCCAGAATTCACATTTTCTAAACTTTGGATACAACTATTTTTCTCTCAAAATCTGTAACACAATTCTCAAGTGTTGTGTTTGCTCAAATTCTATCTTGGAATATATCAGTATATCATCAATAAATACAACCACAAATCTATCCAAATAAGGCTAAAAAATTCGATTCATCAAATCTATAAAAGCAGCATAAGCATTAGTTAATCCGAAAGGTATTACCAAAAGCTCATAATGACCATACTGAGCTCTGAAAGCTATCTTCGGCACATCGAACTCTTTAACTTTCAACTGATAATACCCGGATCGGAGGTCTATCTTTGAAAATGATACAGCACCCTTCAATTGATCAAACAAATCATTAATACATGGCAATGGATACTTATTTTTTATTGTAACCTTATTCAGATGTCTATAGTCAATACACAATTTGTAGAGGAAAAATAAAGAAAACAAATTTTTACGTGCAAACCCTTTCAAGAAAAAAGCCACAAGTAGAAGAGAAGATAGTTCACTATGTCAAATTCAAATGATTACAAGAGGAGTAGACTATATCTATTTATAGGCTTGTAAAATCATATTCTAATAGAAGAACAGTAATAAGGTTAAAAAATTTTATTCTAAAATAAAATAAAAGAAGTGTAGTTCTATACGGATTTTACTTTTATTTTATTTTATCATTGTATTTTATTTTAACAAGGATTCAGGTCACTCAATTCTAACAAATAGAGACCTTCTAGTTTTAAAAAAAAATTATTTTTTTCAATGGAAAATAGTTGGCTTTTAATAAATAAATAAAAAGAGGTGAACAAGACACCTGTTCATCAATCACATCATCGAGAACCAACAAAAGCAAAATAAAATAAAGCTAAATAAAGAAAATAGAACAAAAAAGGAAAAAAAATTAAGGCAAAGAAAACTGAAACGTTAGAAAAGAGCCTCCTAGAATCAACAAGCCAAGGAACCAACAACCTCTCCAAATCCAAAGAAAAAACCAGTGAAAGAGCAAAACAATATGGAAAGCCAAGCTTCAGTAGATTATCGGAGTGAAAGATGAAGTTTTCTAAAAACCAAAGCAAAACCCGATTAGCGTGAAAAACAATACTTAGATTAATCCGCTGAAGCTGCTCTTTCGACCAACTTCGGAGCTTCTTTGATCCAAAACCATTCCTCTAATAAGCGGTGTCCCTCCCTTGCCAACACATGGGCTACCTCATTCTCATCTCTCCTCACATGGTGAAAGGTAACATAAGCAAACAAACCCATATTTTGTTTTATGTCTACAACAATTGGGCCAAGAACTGACCTGTCTGATGTATCTAATTGTAGTTTTTCGATAATTGCAAGAGAGTCCCCTTTAATCTGAATATGTTGGAACCCAAGCTCCCTCGCAAACCAAATTGCCCATTCACATGCCCGAGCCTCTACCACAAACGCATCTACAACATGAGAGTAAGGGTAAGTACAAGCCCCTATTATCAAACACACTTTGTTTCGTATAATAATTCCTAAAAATGATTTACTTCCATACACATTAAAAGAGGAATTGAAATTAATTTTCACAGTGCCCTATTGTGGTGGCATCTAGTAACTAGTCTTAGGCATACAAACAGAGGGACTCTTTTCTAAAATCGAGTCCAATTCTTTAATATACCTTGCAATAAACCCTAAAATATCTTGAATTGATTATTTGATACCACCATGCACCAATCGATTTCTGACAAACCAAATAGCCCATACTGTTACTGTTAAAAGTTTTATGTTTATACTATTTTCCATGTTGAACGAGTTTATTAACCAATATCAATGGTCTGAGTGCTTCGAGACAGGGGATCTAGTGACATGCAGAAAGTCCAAAACTGGGCAAAACCGAAAGAGATGGTCCATTGACTCAGTACCCTCAAGGCACATCAAGAAGCACTAGGACTAAGGAGATTTCTCTTATTCATGTTAGCATAAGTAGGTAAAAAGTCATTGTAAACTTTCCACAGGTGAATTTTTATTTTCTACGGAAGTTGTAACGCCCATAGAGTAGAGAACAAATTTGTACCAAGAGTTGTAGTAGGCTTGTTAGGAGTGTTCTGGTTGGATAAGTTTCCATGTAACAATAACTTGTATCCACTTTTGACTGTATACTCCCCCTTACCTTCAACACGCCAAGTTTTGAGATCGAATGGTTTCGTATGGGCTATGGGGATGTATAAAATAACATTTACTTGGTCAAATTCAACAATCTTCTAAACTACATCTTCTTTCCAGTTACCTTGTTTTGGGTTAATTAAATCAACAACTTTAGTAAATCTTGTATTTATGTGTTGACATTTAACTCTACCATTTCTAGGTCCAGGGATCCAAGGGTTATTCCAAATGTTCACTGATTCCCTGTCTCCAACCTGCCAACCACGACCCTAATCCAATAACCCTCTAGCAGACAGAATGCTTCTCCGAGTGAGAGAAGGGTAAGTTCCTAACCCAGTAGATAGAAAATCAGTTTTTGGATAATAACACGCTTTAAAGACTCTGGCAAGCAAACAATCCAGTTGAGTCCAAATACGCCAACTTTGCTTAGCCAACAAAGATAAATTAAACATAGCAAAATAGCAAAAACCTTAGCCCCCAACAGACTTTGGTGGACATAATTCTCTCCACGAACTCCAATGAATATCCTTTATCGTTTTATCATTCCTCCACCAAAATTGATTAAACACATTTTCTAACTTTGTACATAATGATTTTGGAAAAGGAAAACACTGCATAGCATAAATCAGGAGAGCTTGTAACACCGATTTGATTAAGTTTTCCTTCCTTTCCATAGATAAAAACCTCAAATTCCAAATTCTGCTATGAAACCTATCCACATAATGTGGAAAAACACATTTCTTATTGCGTCCAACCATCATAGGTAAGCCGAGATATTTTTTGAATTTGATGAAACATGAACTCTAGAGGCGACTGTATTTCTATCGCATTCAGCCACATTTAACCCAAAATAGATCAACAACTTGTCATAATTAACCATTTTCCCTGATGCTTTCTCATATGCCGAAATAATTCTATAAATATTTTCAGCTCCCTCTTTTGAAGCATCCCTGAATAGTAAGCTATCATCCACAAAAAATAGATGGTTAGTTGTTAAAGGACCTCTACCTATTCGAACTCCCCTTACCAAATACCTCTCTTTAACATCATCCAAAAGTGTTGAAAATGCTCTAGCACATACCAAAAAACAAGTACGGGATAAGCGGATCCCCCCTACCTCAGACCCTTTGTTGGAATAAACCTATCACTTAAACATCCATTGAATCCCACTATGTAAGAAACTGAAGCCACACATCGCATTATCAAGGTCACCCAATCAGCATGAAATCCCAAATTGAGCATCATTCCCACTAGAAAATCCCACTTCACCCTAATATAAGCTTTGCTTGTGTCCAATTTAAGGGCAAAGCTTCCTTTTCTAACCGATCTTTTTGTTTTCAAAGTATGCAGAATCTCATAAACAACAAAAGTATTATAAAAATTTTGTCTATTTGGGATAAATGTACCTTGCGCCTTATGGATACATACATCCAAAGACCCACTAATTCTATTCACAATGGTCTTAGCAATAATCTTATATAAGACACTACAAAGACTAATAGGTCTAAATTGAGTAATGGTTCTCGGATTACTAACCTTAGGGATCAAGATGATGTGCGTGCTATTAATTTCCTCCACCACAACATCACCTCAGAAAACAACAAGAAAATAGGAAGATACCTCCGATCCCAAAATATGCCAATATATCATATAGAACAAGGTTGGAAATCCATCAAGTCCAGAAGCTTTTAAAGGGGGCCATGCCTCTCACCGCAAACCAAATTTCCTCCTCTGTAAATAGTTTCAACAATTTAACATTCATATCATGCGAAATGCCTTGTTGCACTTTATCAAAAGTGGCACCTGTTTCTCCCTCCTCCAATACTATGAAAATATCTTGAAAATAATTAGAAACAATAGCCATGACTCCATTTTCATCCTCAATCTATCTTCTCCCCTCATCCTCAAGACCCTTAATGGAGTTATGACACTTCCTTCTCGCTGCTAATTTATGGAAAATGTGGTGTTATGATCCCCATGCTTTAGCCAATTAATATGTGCCCTTTGTTCCCAATACAATTCCTCTTTGTCTACCTCAACGTTCAACTCTAACTGAATATTTGGCAATTCCAAGAACATCTCATTAGTTGGTTCTTCCATTACTAACACACACAATCTAACCTCCAGGTGTTTCTTATGGGCCTTGTGATCTCGTTTCAGTTTAAAATTCCAATCCATAAGTCGTTACCCAATCCAACTAGTTTCTTGGGTAATTTTTCTATAATAGAGCCCTAGTAATCTCAAATCACATTCTCATACTCACCCTTCAAACACCAATCAGCATCAAATTTGAATCTCCTCTGCCCCTTTCCATGATTTTGGATATCCAAATTTTTAGTTGACACTAAAATCAAACAGTGGTCAGAGATTGAATGTAATAAGTGATCAACCAAAAAATCGAGAAACTGACACCACCACGTCGCATTTGCTACACCCTGATCTAGCTGTTCCTAAATGTTTGTTGATGCAAATTTACCCCTCTCTCAAGTGTACCATTTTCTATTGTAACCCAAATCACTAATATCACAATCGACCATTATAGAACAAAAAGCTTCCATTTGTCTTTCTTCCTGATTTCTACCACCCGATTTTTCAAAAGAGAAAGTAATTTCATTAAAATCATCCATCATTAACCACTGTCAATTTTGATCCTGACCCAACCTGCGAAGTAGATTCCAAGTAGAGTTTCGTAAGTGTTCCTTCGGATGGTCATAAAACCCAGTAAATTGCCATTTAATGTCATCATGTTCCTCATGCACTTTCACATCAATATAGTGATTAGAGAAACTTCTTTAAATAACCACCTCATACTGCCTCCACCCTAAACAGAAACCACCTTTTGAACCATCAACTCCAACTTTTATTCCATTATAAAATCCATATTTCTACGAATACTTTCCATCTTCCTCGCACTTAATTTTGTCTCTATTAGAAACAAATATGGGGACGAACAACTCTCAGTTTATTCCTGAGATGATAAACTACCCGTGGATTCCCTATTATATGGACATTCCAACTTAGTATTTTCATAATGTTCAGCTGCCCTACCTAGCAAAGCTAGCTGATAAATCATCAATGCCTTCAAACACATCTGTTACTCAAATTGTTCGTTATCATTTCTTCTCATCTTCTAACTAAATGGGGTTGTTTTCAACATCAGACCAAAGTCCATAAACCTATCTACCATAACCTTATCCCCATCCAGGCCAGTTCCATCATTAAATCCCTTATTAAATCCAAAAAGAATATCATCATTAATATTCAGATTCCTATGATTGATATAACCCCCTGAATTAGACGTAGAGTACCCAAAATCATGTACCATTGATTCCTTTTCCTTATCCACATATTGGAAGTCCATCCCATCTGGCTAACACAACCAATGACTGATTCTCACCGATCCTTCCCTTATTGTGGCTTGAAAAGCAGTTTCCCAACCAAACACTATTTTGGACGGGTCCATACGAACCCTCACCGGACAAAAACTTTCCCCATGTCCAAGCTTTCCATAGATAAAAAAAAAAAGGTTAAGCTTTTCATAGTGAAAGTGAGCACAATATGATTGATCTCCCACCTGGACCTTTTTCCTCAGTTTAGGGGCCAACCTTACATCCAGTCTCACTTCTATTCTCATATACCATTGCAACCCTAAAGACGAAATTCGCGTATCATATTCCATGAACACCCAAAATGTTTAGCCATTGTTTCTAATATAAGACCCGAGAGCAAATCATGGATTTGAATCCAAAATACAACATAATTTAGCAGGATTGTGATTGGATCTTATTTCATTTGTAGTTTATGTATTAATAAATAGTTGTTAAAAAACCACAGAAGACCTTTTAAAACTCTGTTCATATCAACCGTATGAAAGAACTTAAATGAGTAACATTTCTCCCCAATATTATTTATAGTAATACTTCTAACAGGGTGCCATAAATCAGCCATGGTATTCAAAAGAGATGAAAAGTGGAGCACGCTATTTGTCAAACAGGTTCCAACCAGTGAAAACTCTATATCGCGTTCCATCTCTTTTGAATCTTCTTGAAAAGCATCATCTTCCTCATCCGAAAGCCGAAGATTCACTAGATCATCCACCATTAAATCACCAGTCAATCGAGAATTAGAAAGACCGAAAGAAGAATTGCAAGAAACCATAAGAAAATTAAAAAAAACAAAACAAAACCGTGTCAATGAGGACAGACTAAAATCGTGCTAGTTATAAATTTAAATTAATATTAAATTTTCACAACAAAATTTGATGGGCGCAAAACCACCAAATATAATTTCCTACGACAAAATAACACTAACTAGTAGTAGAGTTGAATCCACAAGGATTGGTTATCTAATTTTGCCTTTTTCTCGCGACCAAAATTATTTTTGCAATAACAGTTGTGCCCACTACTCGTGACGAACTTGCTGGGAAAAATAAAAAGTAAGGGGAGATAAAAATGTTTAGAAAGTAAATAAAGTGAAATAGTAGTAATAAACAATTTAATTAAAAATAAAATTAAATAAGAAAATTGAATTAAATTTCATAAGTAGCATATATGTTAAAGCTTAGCCTTAGCCTCGGTACACTCTGAACTCGAATTGATCCTTGAAAAATGAATTTTTCCCTTCCAAATGATAAGTTGGTTATAGCGATCAAAGACGCCTCAACCACTAACTTTTCCCTATGTAGTCGGTTCTGGTACGACCTGCAAACCGTCCCTTTCTGAATTTCTAACCACGTAACTCGTGCATGTAATTTAAGATTACGACAGCCTTACGTTTTAGAATCCCACTCAAATTAATGGCCTTAATCGCGCGAGTCATTTAAATTCGGTCACTATCTCCCTTGACAGAATCCATCTGGCCTTTTCCTACCAAGACAAGCCAATTTGTTCACGAAAAT
Organism: Gossypium anomalum; assembly: GCA_025698475.1. Lineage (NCBI taxonomy): Eukaryota > Viridiplantae > Streptophyta > Magnoliopsida > Malvales > Malvaceae > Gossypium > Gossypium anomalum. The sequence continues at coordinate 60,705,595 of CM046961.1, forward strand.
TTGAATACAACACGACCGACTCGACTTCCCAACTATACGCCAAAATGACTCCAACCCAACGTGCACTTCTTGTTGAAATTGAATTAACTTTAAGGGATGAATTTTTACTATCCCATATTCCGAAGAGATAGCGAATACCATGTTGAAAAGTTTAATATCTCACGAGTTTTTTTAGTGGAGCGATAATCAGGCTAAAACTAAAAGGGAATTAGTTAAGCATGAGATTAATCATGTTAGTTGGTGTATGTAAATGGATTTAATGGAATGGAAAAGGAATGGACTTGGGAAGCAATTAAGCCAAAAGTAATAAAAATGGAAAAGTGACAGAATGTCTGTATTGCTAAAATGTGTGTAAAGAGAAAAAAAAATTTCTTTTTGCATTCAATTTCCAAGTGTATTTTTCAAAGGCCACCAACATTGAGTATTTATACACATTCCTCATGCTAAATTTAGCAAGATTTTTTCCTAAAAATATCAACTAAAAATCATACTCATACTATTTATACAATTTTGACAATTTCAAAAATCTGATTTTAACCAGTCAACCACTAATTCTTCAATTCTTCAATTTAGCTTTCCTCTTTGCTTTTCGTTTTGAATTTCAACACTCCAATTTCGTCCCTGATAAGAAAGACACAAGTTTAGTAGCATGTTATTCGAAAATTAGCCAAAAATAAATACCTTAAAAGCTCAAAATTAACTTGCTATCAGACTTCTTTTATGCTATTTCGATTATATCTATTACATTTAAATTTTTGTCAAGATAAAACCTTTGAATATTGTCGGTGGTTGCACGATTTTACTTTGGTGCATAGTTGCCTATTCACATCTCACTTAGATGCAGTTATAATATTTTGATTATTGATGTAAATTTTTAGATAAATAGTAACAATAACTAGTTAGTATTCTTGTGTGATGCATGGTCAATAGTCTATATTAAATTTATAATAGTTTTTTATAATATTAAATTTAAAAAAATTAATGAATTTCATAAAAAATCATTAATAAATTGAAAAAGTAATTCAATTGCAAAGTATTTTAAAAATAGTTAATATTAGAATAATATAAAAATTTATCATGATTTGAATATTAATATTAATATATAATAATTTAAATAATATTATTAATATATTTTTACAGTTTATTTATTTTATATAAATTGATAAATTATTATTTTTAATTTTAAATTTATTAATATTGAGTTTTTTGTATTTTTATATTTATCTTTACTCTAATAAGAAAAAAATAAAAAATTTAAAAAATTGTAATATATAAAAGCAATAAAAAATTAAAATATATATTGAATACACTATTATAAACAAAAATAATAGATAAAAGATGGATATAAGAATATGAAGATTTTTATTACATTCTATATTTTTTATCATATTTACAATTAACATACTTCTATATATATATTGGGAGATTAGACTCTTCATATTTTAATTCATAAATAGGAAAAGGGTTACAAGAAGATGAAAGGTTTAAGGAAGATGAAAGGTGGAAGGTTAAGGGAGATGAAGGTGGAAGTTTAAGGGAGATGAAAGGTGAAAGGTTGAACATCCACTTAATAACATTCATAACACTCCCCTTTGAATGTTCATTGTATAAAGGATATGCCTTATTAAAAATCTTACTAGGAAAAACCCTATGGGACAAAAACCTAGTGAAGGAAAAAAGAGTACACAATCCTTTGACACACAGTATGTCACAACCTTAAAAGAAAATGTAGTGTGAATTTACTCCCCCTCATGTAAGCATCACTTAAGATCTTTGAAACAACACAATCCATGTTGAAAATTAACTTCTCAAATGTAGCAATAGGGAATGCCTTAGTAAAAATTAACTTCAATCCAATGTTGAAAATTAACGTCTCAAATTCTCACTTGAACGAATCTGTTGAACATTTATATCTCCATTCTTTTGTAGATCATGAGTGAAGAAAAAATTTGGTGATATATGTTGTGTTTTATCGCCCCTTATATATTCATCCTTTAGTTATGCAATACAAGTTGTACTATCTTCATATAAGACTATTAGAGCTTCCTTTTCAGAGCATAAACCACAGTCTTTTTGTATGTGATGAATTAAAGACCTTAGCCACACACATTCACAACTAGCCTCATGTATTGCCAAAAACTCAGTATGATTAGAACAAGTAACAGTAATTGTTTGTTTCATAGAACGCCAAGAATTGCGATACAACCATATGTGAAAACATAACTAGTTTGTGATCGAGCATTGTGAGGATTAGATAAGTACCCCGCATCTACAAAACCAACCAATTATGTTGTAACACCCCAAACCCGACCTAGACGATATGGTCGAATCTGGCATGTTGCATCAAAGCGTCGTTCAAAAATCGAGTTGTCGTTAAATTTTGTTTCTAAAATTAAAACCTTTTGTACGGGGTTAGCAAATCATCTCGTCACAAACGTTTGCCAAAATATTTGTCTTTGGAATATTAATTCAACTTAAATCCCAAAAGCATTTTGAAAACTGTGAATATTTTGAAAACCCAAGTTTTCCTAGATTAGCAGTTTAATATAAGAAATCAAAAGCCCATTTAAAACTTAAACTCACAATGGCCCACTTGAATCTGGTTCAGGGAGGTAAGACAGTTGCGGAGTATGAGGCGGAGTTTCTAAGGCTGAGCTGGTATGCTGTGGGGATAGTCGCTACGGAGTATGAGCGTAGTGTGCGCTTCGAGGATGGTCTTAGAGATGAACTTAAGGTGCTGATTGCTCCACAGAGGGAGCGTGACTTTGCAGTTTTGATGGAGAAAGCTAAGATAGCTGAGGAAGTGAAGCGAGCGGAGAGGCAGAATCGTAAGAAGGATCGGAACCGTTTTCAGAAGGATTCAAGACCTTCAGGTGGTGCGAATAGGAATGTCAAGAGATCAAGAGTGGAGGAGCCAGTTCGAGCAGTTTCGATGAATGTTGTTAGACCACTAATCTGTGGGGACTGTGGCAAGGTACATCTAGGCGAGTGTAGGAAACGTTCCGGTGTTTGTTTTCGATGCGGATCTATGGAGCATAGAGTCAAAGACTATCCTCAAAAAATAGATCAGGTTCAAGTTGCTGAACAGAGGGTTGCTCAACCAGTGAGAGGTAGACCACAACCACCGAGAGGACGTGGATAAGGTGGGGGCAAACATAGAAATGGTCGAGGTCGAGGGGCACCTGGCAGGGGTGCTGGAAATACTGAGGCTCGACAGCCAGCGTTGGTGTATGCAGCTCGTCATCGAGAGGAGGACGATGCACCCGACGTCATAACTGGTACGTTCTTGGTTTCTAGCATGCCGTATACTGCCTTGGTTGATATTGGATCCACTCATTCGTATGTTGCATGTGCCCTATCTGGGTCATTGGGTGTGCACTCTGAGAAGATTATGAGTGGGGTATCTGTACTAAGTCCTTTGGATCACTCGGTTAGGGTAGACAAACTGTATAGGGATGTGCCCTTAGAAACCCAAGGTAATATTTTCTCTGGAGACTTGATAGAGTTACCAGTCGGAGAATTCAACCTCATTCTAGGAATGGACTGGCTGGTTAAGCATAGGCGACTCTAGATTGTGCTGCTAAGCAAATAGTGTTAAGGACCACATAGGGTAAGGATGTTATGGTGATAGGTGAACGAAGGGATTATTTGTCCAATGTGGTGTCGGCACTGAGAGCTGAAAAGTGGATCCGTAAGGGTTGTGAGGCCTATTTGGCATTTGTAAGTCAGTTGGAAGCTGAGGGATTGACGATGGATAAGGTTAAGACCGTTAAGGAGTTCTAAGATGTCTTTCCAGAGGAGCTTCCGGGATTGCCTCCGAACCGAGAAGTCGAGTTTAGAATCGACTTGCTGCCTGGAACAGCACCAGTGTCCATCGCACCATATAGGATGGCACCGAAGGAGTTAGTGGAGTTAAAAGCACAAATTCAAGAGTTGTTGGATATGGGCTTTATTAGGCCAAGTGTGTCTCCATGGGGAGCACCGGTGCTATTTGTGAAAAAAAAGGATGGGATGATGCAGATGTGTATTGATTATCACCAGTTGAACAAACTAACGATTAAGAATAAGTACCCTCTAACAAGAATTGATGATCTGTTTGACCAGCTTAGAGGAGCTTCTGTATTTTCCAAGATTGATCTTCGATCTGGATATCATCAGTTAAGGGTCAAAGAGGCAGATATTCATAAGATAACATTTAGGACTCAGTATGGTCATTACGAGTTCTTGGTTATGCTAGTTGGTAGCTGATACTGAAGATAAGGTTAAAGTAATCAGAGATCGGTTAAAAGAAGCATCTAATAGGCAAAAGTCGTATGTGGATTTGAAGCATAAGGAGATTGAGTGCTCAGTAGGTGATATGGTATTCTTGAAGGTTTCTCATTGGAATAAGATATTAAGGTTTGGTAAGAAGGGAAAGTTGAGTCCCCGATTCATTTGGCCTTATCGGGTTTTGAAGCGAGTAGGACCAGTGGCATATCAATTGGAATTACCTCCAGAGTTAGATAGGATTCACGATGTTTTTCACGTCTCCATGTTAAGGCGTTATCGTTCTAACCCTACTCATGTCATGCCGGTTGCAGAGATTGAGGTGCAGCCTGATTTGACTTTCGAGGAAGAGCCTGTGCAGATATTGGACCGAGATGTCAAGGAGTTAAGAAGGAAATCTGTTCCTTTAGTAAAAGTGCTTTGGCATAATCATGGCAGAGAGGAAGCTACTTGGGAGCCAGAAGAGGCGATGCAGCAATAATACCCTCATCTATTTAGATCAGGTAAATTTCAAAGACGAAATTTCTTTTAAGAGGGTAGAGTTGTAACGCCCCAATTTTTAAGATTTTTGGGATTTCTGTGATTTTTTAGCAAATTTTAGGATTCCTATGTTTTGACTGCTTGATGTAGGTCTGAGTATGTTAGTGGGCCTCTAGAAGGCCCAAGTCTAAGTTAAAAACCAGTAGATTTAACTAATTTTAATTCAAAAGGGAAAAAGGATTCTGATAATTTGGGCTTTTAAAATTTAATGGGTAAAATAAGCCACAAGAAGGCATGTGGCAAAGTGGCATGTGACGCCACTAGGAGGCTAAAAAAGTGGCATGAGGATGATTAGGGGGAGCTGGGTTCAAGTCACAAGGTAAGCAAGTTATAGTATTATTTTTATGTACAGAAAAGGGATGTAATGGAACTCAAGTGGAACTCTGTCAGAAAGAGTTTAAGCTGCTCAGGAGATTGAGTAAGGAGGGGATAAGGGAGAAGATTTATGAGCTAATTCTGTATGATGTATGCCATGATTTGTATATCTGTTGTATGAGGACATGGGATATATTATGGAGGAAGCGTCCTGGTGGCTATACCACAATTATCTAATTTGGTGGCTCTGCCACAATTATCTGTTCTGGTGGCTCTGCCACGATTATCTGTATCTAGTGACTCTATCACATTATCTATTTCTGGCAGCCATGCTACAAATTCTGTGGCGTGTAGTGGTTGGGTGGGTCGAGTAGTCTCCCCACATGGTGTAAGGTTGGTACGAGGGTGTATACGGTTGGATATGGTTGGGTTTCTGCATAAACATGTATTATCTGTTCTGTTCTGTTATGGGCCTATGGGCTTCATTCTGAAATCTGTTCTAGGCTAAGGCCAACTTAACCTGTTTCTGTGGTTTTAGCTGATATAGACTATGGTTGGGTTATTTTACACATAGTTTCCAAACTCACCCCTTATTTTCATCCACGCAAGTAATCCCCAACCATAGTAGGCTTGGAGCTGTGAGGGATTCGGAGTGGCCACACATTCTGCAAATTTGGTTTTCTTCTGGTGAATTGGACATATTTTCATTTACTTTTATGATTTGGTTTTTAAGTTGTAATAAGGCCACTTTAATGATTTTGAATTATTTTAATATGTTTTACTAGAATAGATATGATATTATCTTAATCGCTGAAACTAATTAGCTTTAGGGCACGGTTTCAAAAACAGTAATTGTTTTCAAAATATCACAACAACAAAGCAAAACGTCTGCAACAAAAACGTTTTTCCAAATTAATCACTTTTCTTAAAATGGACTTAATCGAATTGGTTTCCTAAGAATATACACTAAGTTAAGGTGTGGCAATGGTGGTGTGCATGTCTAGGATTGGATCCAAAGGGAGCTTGGTACTTAAGCAGTCCGATGGACTCACCTCCTCTTTTTCGATTTCCTACCTGGTGCACAGCTTCCATTCACTTTAACCTATAGTGAAATTATCCTTTAAAACACTAAGTAAGTTTTTCTAGATCAAAAATATAAAATGTTTTTTTTACGCTTCACGTGGCACGTCGGATTCGGTCAAACATCTAGGCCGGGTTTAGAGTGTTACAAGGCATAAATCAAGCCCTTCTCTTATTGCCAGACTAATCAAAAACCTAAAAGTAGTAGCATCCACCTCAAGAGAGTATGTGTTTTCATAATCAATACTAGGCCTTTCTGAAAATCCTTGTGCAACCAAACACACTTTATATCTCACAATTTCTCCTTTTTCATTAATCTTTCTCACAAAACCCATTTATATCCCGTAGGTTTTACACCGTCAGGTGTGCAATCTACATGTCCGAGTACATCTCTCTTCGCAAGAGATTTTAACTCCGCCTCAATTGCTTCTTTCCATTTTGGTCAATCATCTCTTTGTCTACATTCATCAATTGGCATTGGTTCATGATCCACATTGACATTCAAAATATCTAGTGCTACATTGCATGCAAATATGTCATCGACGTCAATCTGATTTCGGTTCCACTTAATTCTTAACATGACATAATTTGTTGAGATCTCTTTATTATCAGGTACCTGAGATTTTTCTTGAGGTTCAGTCATGTCTAAAATCTTTTCTGGAGATCCTTTTAAAGTTATTGCTTCCTTGATCTAACCATTATTTTTTTTGCTCTTTTTCTTTTTCAAGGATTCTTATCTCTGAAACCAACTGGTCTACCATACTTCAAACGTGCTTTAGACTCACTAGCAACCAGAGTTTGTCCTTCAGGGACATCTATTTTGATTGGAGCATTTCCAGTTGATATATGTGATTTTGTCACTCTTATTGGATCAGTAAATGAGTCTGGCAATTGGTTTGCTAAACTATGCAAATGAATTATACTTTGAACCTCCAGTTCACATTGTTGCATATGATAATCAAGATGAGACAATGATAATTCATTCCAATCTATTTCCTTTTTAGACTATTTGTTTTCTACCCTTAACGTTGGAAAAACTGACTCATTAAAATGAGAATCAACAAATCAAGCTGTAAATAAATTCCCCGATGATGACTCGAGAGATTTAATTATTGATGGGGATTCATATCCTATATACAATCCTAACCTCCTTTGAGGACCCATTTTATAGCGTTGTGGTGGAGCAATCGGAACATATACAGCACATCAAAAAATTCTCAGATGGAAAATATTTGGTTCCAATCCAAAAACCATTTGTAACGGTGAGAACTTATGATAACTTGTTGGCCTGACTCGAGTTAGTGATGATGCATGTAGTATGGCATGTCCTTAAGCAAAAATTAGAAGTTTTGACTTCATAAGTAATGGTCTTGCAATCAATTGAAGACATTTGATTAATGATTCAGCAAGACTATTTTGTGTATGAACATGTGCTACAGGTTGTTCAACATTTATTCCAATAGACATATAAAAATCATTGAAAGCTTGGGAAGTAAATTCTCCAGCATTGTCAAGATAATTTGTCTTGATAGGGAAATCTGGAAAATGTGCTCGTAATTTGATCAACTGAGAAAGTAACCTTGCAAATGCCAGGTTGCTAGTTGATAACAAGGATATATACCACCATCTAGTCGAAGCATTGAGTCAAACCATAAAGTATCTAAATGGTCCACACGAAGGGTGTATTGGTCCACATATATCTCCTTGTATCCGTTCTAGAAAAGTGATAGATTTATAATTTCTCTTGGCTGGTGATGGCTGAATGATTAATTTATCTTAAGAGCAAGCATCACATGAAAAATTATTAACTTGAAGAATCTATTAGTTTTTCAATGAATGTCCACATGAATTGTCAATAATTTTTCACATCATAATTGAACCTAGATGGCCTAATCAGTCTTGCCAAATGATAAATTCATCAGTAAACTTCTGATTTGTTATATCATGTGCTTCAATTGTACTAGTTCTCGTGTAATACAAACCAGAGGAGAGTGTGGACAATTTCTCCAAAATATTTTTTATTTCCTTGGATTATACTCGTAATTTGAAGATATTCATCATCCCCTTCACTATTTATCACAATATGATATCCATTATGGCGAATATCTTTAAAACTCAACAAATTTATTTGAGACTTAGGAGAATATAACGCATCATTAATTTGAAACTTAGTTCCTCTAGGCAACAATATATTTGCTCTTCCAGAGCCTTCTATGATTTTGGTACTACCAGATATAGTACTCACACTAGCTTTTTACATTGTCAAATGAGAAAATATTTCTTATTCTTAGGTATTGTATGAGTAATTACACTATTTTCTAAGCATAAGTATTCAGCATTTATCACTAATTGAATTTGAAAGGTAATTCATATTCTTTAATAAAAACAAATAAATGTCACATAGATTTTTAAAATATATAAAATTTTTATAAATAGTTTAAAACATAATATAATAACCATGTTGTTAATAACATAACAAACTTGCATAAAATTTATTCTTTAAAATTATAATAATAAAATTAAAAGATCAATTATTCCCTTCAGGGGTGGTGAAGAAATCAACAACTTCCAAATAAGTGTACTAACGATACCATAATCATACAACTTCCAAATGAGTGTACTAACGATACCATAATCATCTTTGTCATTTTCACAAACCAAATTTATCTCTATTTTCTTCCCTTTATCCTTCAATGATTGTTGATATAATTACACAAGATGATTTTGTGTACAATAGGTACAGGACTAATGGTTTTTACCTCCACAATGATAACGCAAACTTTCCACTTTCCCAGTTGTATTTTTATCATTCTTTCCATCCTCATGATCCCACTTTTGGTGAGTATTCCTGAAATGACCACTGCATTCACGTCCATGACCACGACCATGGCCACAGCCATGTCCTCAACCATGACTGCTAGTGTGGCCTTTATCCTTTCCATTATATGATGTCACATTCGCTTCGTGGAATACAGTAGAGCCAGTTGGACGTGACTCATGATTTTTCGTTAATAGTTCATTATTTTGCTTAGCCACAATAAGACAAGATATTAACTCAGAATATTTCTCAAAATATTTTTCACGATATTGTGTCTGTATGACAACATTATTTGCATGAGATGTGGAGTATGTTTTTTTTCAACATATTCTCATCAGTTATGTTCTCTCCACATAATTTCAATTGGGAAGTGATTCTAAGCATAGTCGAGACATTATTTGTGTGAAATGTGGAGTATGTTTTTTTTCAACATATTCTCATCAGTTATGTTCTCTCCACATGATTTCAATTGGGAAGTGATTCTAAGCATAGTCGAGTTATATTCACTCACAGATTTAAAATCTTATAATCTCAAATGCAACCAACCATAGCGAGCTTTAAGAAGTATTATGGTTTTCTGGTGGTCATATCTTTCTTTTAAACTATTTCAAAGGACAAGTGGATCTTTAACAGTCAAATATTCAGTCTTTAGTCCCTCATGGAGGTGATGGCGAAGAAATATTATAGCTTTGGCCTTATCTTGACTAAATGCTTTATTTCCTTCATTAATAGTTTCACTAAGGCTTTTTGCATCTAAATGTATTTCAACATCTAAAATCCAAGATAAATAGTTTTTTTCCAGTAATATCAAGAGCCAAAAATTCAAGTTTTGCAAGGTTCGACATTGATGATATAGCTACAATATAAATTTAGTATAAATATAAGTAGTTCCTTAACAAATTTTCAAGCAAATATAAGTAGTCACTTAACAAAACTTTCCAGCATAACATAATAAGAAAAAAAAAAAACTCAAATAATTACAACAATTTAGTCATAAAATAAATTACAATTAATTTGACTATGTTAGAAGTTTTTAACAAATTACAGGATTAGTGGAACCCTTAAAAAAATGAAGCAAATTATAAACATAAGTAATTTTATTATGATGGACATCATGATAAAATGTATTACATACCTTGATCCAAACTAATGAAAAATGCAAGGCTCTTGGATTAATTTAAGCATTCGTGCTGATAACGTATTATAAAAAAATAATAGATAAAAGATGAATATGAGAATACGAGGATTTCTATTGCATTCTATATTTCTCATCATATTTACAAGTAGCATACTTATATATAGAGAGGTTAGACTCTTCATATTTTAATACCTAAATAAGAAAAGGGTTACAAGGATATGAAAGGTTTAAGAAAGATGAAAGATTAAAAGTTAAAAAAGATGAAAGATTGAACATCCACTTAATAGCATTCATACCATTCACAATATTTTCAGGATTGTAATCTGGATGAAGATGTGATTCAAATACATCAATTTTATAAGTTGTTAAATATGCAGGAATATATTTATAGTGAGAGCAATGTGAATGTGTAGAATAAAATTAAGAAATTTTGTATTTATTAATGAAAAATATTTATGCATTGATTACGTTGATTATAAAATCTTAAATATTTGTTTCCTTAAAATATTTCTCTATTATAGTAATTTAACTAGTATTATGCAGGGGAATAATGTCTATATGTTTAAAATATTTTTTCTTTTACTAATTCTGCCAATCTTTTTTTTGTGTAATTTCATTCCTTAACTGCGCCATTTTTAATATTGTTTTTATAATTAATTTGCATTTGATTAGTATTAACAAAGGCCATTGATTACCTTAATTGCACACTATATAATGTGATAAGTATTTAATATTACTATAATATTTTTAATTTTAAACATTTAAAATAAGGAAAAATATTTAATACACTGCCTATAGGTTTTTAGACTCCAAAAGTAAGGTTAAAGAGTTGACAAGTGTCCTATAGGGATACAATAAAATATTAAAAAATAAATATTTTAAATAAAGAGATATGTGGCAATTTGTTAAGATTGCTTGTAGAATAAAAAGAGTATATTGACATTGTACCAAATTCTAACCCTTAAAATAATATTACAATAAAATAATAATTATAGATATATACTTAAATTCTTTTTTTAAATCATTAATTATTTAAAATTTATTTAATTGCTTTTGAATTATTTTAAAAATTTTCAATATTATTTTGAAATATAATTAACTTGTATGAACTTTAAAAATGGTTAAACACATTTTAGAAAGGAGAAATTATTTAGTACACTGCTAATTGACGGGTCTGAATACAAAGTGTCACCTCAACTCCAAAACGAACTATGAACAAATTTCAACTAAGTTATAAAACTAACACAATTAAAATATCCAATTATGTTTTCTTAATCATACATAACTTAGTTTGCATAACACTAGAAACACCTTAACATATTTGACTAATTGATCCTCCAAACTAAAACGCTACAGTTACAAATTCTTAGCTTTAAGTTATTATCACGCAAATTTACGAGAACATTAGCAATATTGGCTTTGTTACATTTAAACGATTATTCATCAAGGAATTTAATATATCAAGTTAATACGTAGATACAAAGATTCAGACCCTCAGGTTCGGCCTCAAGGTCTCCCAACTATATGCATGTCACAGATGAGAACACAAGTTCGCCCACGCTTGAACAAATTACGGCTTGATCCCTCTTCAGCTTCTTATATAAACCATCATACCTAGATAACACAACAAAGACTAAGTAAGTTCTAATGAACTTAGTAAGTTTCCAATATAATATACCTTTAATGAAATATAAGTAAAAACTTCATGGTTTTGATCTCTTGCTTGACATCACTTGCACAAGTAGGATTCACACATTCTTCCTAGTGTACTCCTTTCCTTCCTTACGTTAGCTCATATTGAGAATTTGTACACCTTTTGCATTGACATAACCCTTCGTTCCTACTGTTCGTACTATAGGCTACAATGCAGATTGATTTTTACCTTCCCATTTGTACTGATTTCCTACAAGATGGAACATTACCTCTTTGCCAGTAGAACATATGTGAGTTACCTTAGCAATTGTTATCATTGTGGATTAACGTGCAACAGATTAATTCCAAGAAGACTCATACGTAGAGATTCGTACTTGGAGAATTCTATTACATGCAAATTTACACTTAAATTCATTTATATGCGAACTTGAGCTTGACAAACATATACTTGTAGACCTTACTTACGAACGTTTATAAGCGGAGTCATAATCACAAATTCATATACACGGGTTCTCACTTGTGACTCTATCTTAAATAATAGATGTTGTCAGACTCTTGTTTCGCAGATAGTCACTGTAGACTCTTGATTTAAACATAGTCATTGGCAGACTCTTATATGAAGAAGATCCTTGCGATTTTGGCTTATATAACTAATTCATACAAACTCTCCTAGCTTGAATATAAGAATAAGGCCATGCGGTCTCTTGCTTGGATAATAGTCCATACTAACTCTTGTGAATGATAGACTATTTGAACTCTTAAACTCAAAACAAGAATATAAAATCAACAAATTGCCATTCTAACAGCCCATTTTCAATGAAATCGGAATAGTGGTTCCGAGACCACAAATTCGAGTCAGAAAGAAAATTTATTTTAATTTTTTTGCATGGTCTACATTATGATAGGAATAACGTATGAAAATTTTGTTAGAAAAATTTGACCGATTTCATGTTTAATTGAAAAAAGGACCAAATTGCATAAAATGCAAAAGTTAAATTCTAGTAGCTATAGGTAGTAAATAGCTATGGAATTCAAAACTTGAGGTCCTTATATGGTAAAAAGACCATTAAGAAGGGTTAGTAGATATTTATGATGATTCATCCATGGCAATTTAAGAAAAGAAAATGACTAAATTGGAAAGTTAAAAAATTAAAGGATGATAAGTTAATTAAATGAATCAAATAATTTTATATCATCATCTTCCCCAAATTTTCTATGGAAACCCTTGCTAAGAGAAAGAGATTCAAGCAAGCTTAATTGGGTAAGTAATCATGTCTTGTTTTTAGTAATTTCTATATTTCCGAGATCATGATAACCTAATCTAGTTATTTTGGGGATCAATTTGAAAAGTTATCAAAGTATTAAAAATTTTGCCATGGATGAGTATGCTGAAATTTTGAAATTTATGATATAAAATGAAAGGTTGTTGATAGATAAACAACTTTTATAAAAGAAATTTTCATGAACTTGTGATTTAGGGATTAAATTGAAAAGATGAAAAAATCATGGAAAATTTCTAATTTTTGTGAAATACATGGGCTTTAAATGTTATATGTACAAATTGATTAGGCTTGAAATAAGGATTAAATTGTATGAATTTCATTTTCTGAGCCTAGGGATGAAATTGGAATTAATTAAAAGTATAGGGGCAAAATGGTACTTTTGCCTAAGATGTGAATTGGATTGATTTGAATATGAAATGTAATAAATTGATGATTAAATTCATTTATATAGATCCGGAAAGACCAAATAAAGAGTTAGATCCAGGAAAAGAAAAAGTGTCGGATTAGTAGATTTTCATACACGAGCAAGTGTTGAGGTAAGTTCGTGTAACTAAATTGTGTACATTTATATGATTGAATTAAATGTTGTATATGTGAATATTGAATTATGAATTTGTTATGTATTTGAAAATATTTATATATCCGACATGCCTGATAAGTGTTAAATTTCATTTGAACAAATGAAAATCGATAGATACAAGTTTCCCGTATTAGTTGTGGTCTTGCATATGTTGCAGACACACCATAGCTCAAAAAAGCATCCTATTATAAGCCCTCTCGAGCTTCTAGTAATGTGGTTCTTGTGAGCTTCCCGATACAGCTCTTCGGAGCGTCCTGATATGTAACACCCCAGACCCGGCCTAGATGGTATGACTGGATCTGACGTGCCACATCGAAGCGTTCAAAACGTTTGTTGGTTTAGAAAACTATCTTAGTGTTTTAAAAGATACTTCCATTATAGGCTAAAGTGAATGGAAGCTGTGCACCAGGTAGGAAACCGGAAAAGAGGAGGTGAGTCCATCGGACTGCTTAAGTACCAAGCTCCATTCGGATCCAATCCTAGACATGCACACCGCCATTGCCACACTCTAACATCACGTATATTTCTAAGAAATCTGTTTGATTAAATCCATTTTAGGAAAGTGATTAATTTTTGGAAACATTTGCTTAGCGGAAGCCTTATTTGTAATCGTGTTATTTTGAAATCAATTATTGTTTTGGAAAACGCGCTCTAAAGCTAATCAATTTCGATAGTTAAAATAAAACATTTTCATCATAATATAATATAAATCAAAACCATAAAAAAAATAATTAAGCGGCATTATTACATTTAAAAACCCAAAACCGTAAACGAAAATAAAAGGACATCCAGTTCACCAGAAAGAAATCGAATTTGCAGAAACATGTGGCCACTCCGAATCCCTCACAGCTCCAAGCCCACTATGGTTGGGGATTACTTGCGTGGATGAAAATAAAGAGGTGAGTTTTGGGAAACTCAGTGTGTAAATTAACCCAACCATAGCCTATATCAGCTCAAACCACAGAAATAGAATAAATTGGCCTTAGCCCAGAACAGAATTCAGAATAAGGCCCATAGGCCCATGACAGATCAGAACAGATATTACATGTTTATGCAAAACCCAACCCATATCCAACCACATGCACCCCCATACCAACCTTTCACCATGTGGGGAGACTACTCGACCCACCCAACCGCTACACACCACAGAAACATGCAGCATGGTCGCGAGCGAATAATGTGACAGAGTCACGAAAGCAGATAATCGTCGTGGTGAGCCACCGAGCAGATATATGTGGCGAGCCACGAATCAGAGCAATTTGTGGCATAGCCACCAGGACGCTTCTTCCATAATATAACCCATGTCCCCATGCAACAGATATACAATTATGGCATACATCATTTAAAATCAGATCAACATGCTTTTCAGTCAAAAGTAACCCTAGGGGTATAATAGTAATTTTGCACCTAGGGGTATAATGGTAATTTTTCCATACATAGGGGTGTTCAAGTAATTTAACTACTTTTAGGGTTTCCATGCATATCATAGACATTTACGTACTGACAGAAACACTTACCGAGTGTTCTTACCGAATTGGGCCCGTTGGCCCATTTTCTCGATTTTGGCTCATTAAGCCCAAAAACATCGAAATGCATAGAAACGTGCACTCAGCAGTCTTGACACTTTAATTTATCATACACGTCAAAATATTAATCTTACGAGCACTCGCACACTCACAAGTTCTCAAAATACCGACTTTTCGATATTTCAGCTTTTCAGCTTTTGCCGATCTAGTCTATGAGAGGGTGTCAGTTACACACCTATTTTATGACGATTCGTTGACGAGATCCACGCATGAACTGCCTACATTTATATTACTACCACGTTAATTCTAACTACCAAAATGAACTACATATTAACCCTTACCATATTCGGCCAACCACACCTTAGGCATTAGCGATCCTACCTTTATCGAAAGTAGTGACTAGACCAAGATCTGATCATTCCACTTGCCCAAGCCCTTGATCAGCAGCCTCTAAATCACACCATTATCAAAGTAAAACAGTTACCACAACCCCTTAGGGCCACAAGTCTAAATTAACAGCCTCCCTAACCTTTAGGGGTTTCGGCTTTTCTAAAATACGAAGGAAAGACTAAGTTGGAAAGACTTACCAGTAATTCCTTCGATCAATGATTCCAATTAATTTCTACTCAAATCGATACTGCTCTAAGCCCTCAAATGATCACAAAAGTCGAGCCTTCAATGTTCTCAATATTCGGCTAAGCCCCTATGAGTGTGGGGTTTTTGGCTTTTTACAACTGTGTACAGAAAGATGAAATAGGAGGGTTTTGCTATGGTCTTGTCGACAGAACTTGGGGTTTAGAGAACTATTAAATTGGTCAAAAATGATGAAGAGAAGAAATAGGGTTTTGGTTATAAGAAATTGACACAAAAGAAATCAAGCTTTCGAGATTTCGGGATTTGAGGCAATCGACTATAGGCTCAAAAAAACGTCTGAAGAGTAAGATGGAGATGAACAGGAGGATAGAAAGATTCAGCTATAGAGAGAAAAAGAAAAAGAAAAAGTTGATGAAGAGAGGAGAAAAGAAAAGAAGAGGAGAATGGTCAGGAAACGGCACAACTTACCCCTTAATGCCGAATTTAAACTGGCACTTAACCTAGCCGAATTTTTCCCCCCTAAAGCTCCCCTTGGCCGGCCAACTCTTACTCCTCAAGAGTCCACCATTCGGCCAACATTGCTCTCCCTAATCAACTCCTAAATTCTCTCCCTTATCCCCTCCTTGCTCAATCTCCTGAGCAACTCAAACTCCTCCTGACAGACTTTTACTTGAGTTCCATCACTTCCCTTTTCTGTACATAAAAATTAATTTCCTTAATTTTGCTGTCATTGTGACTTGAACCCCAGTTCTCCCTAGCATCCACATGCCACCTTTATAGCCTTCCCAATGGCGTCACATGCCACATTACCACAAGCTTCCTTGTGATTTATTTTACACAATTAATACTTAAAAGCCCAGTTTACCAAAACCCCTTTTTCCTATGGAACTAAAATTAATTAAATTACCTGGTTTTAACTTAAGCTTGGTCCTTCTAGAGGCCCACTAACATAATTAAACCTATGCCAAGCAGACAGAACACAAAAATTTTAAATTTTACCAACATTTTCAGAATTCTCAAAAATTGGGGCGTTACATGATAGGTTGTTATCCTACTTGTGTTGTGGACACATCTTAGCTCTTATGAGCGTCTCGATATATGGCTCTTCGTGGCCTTCCCATTAAATTGGCTCTTTGTTAGCTTCTTGTTAAATTGGATCTTTTTGAGCTTCCTTATATGGCTCACTTAAACTTTCTGATATATAGCTATCGAAAGCTTCCTATTAATGGCTCTTCGGAGCTACCCGTTATTGGCTTGCATGAGCTTCCCGATTATGGCTCTTTTGAGCTTCCCGTTATGCAGCCCGAATAAGCTTCTTGTTACATGGCTCACATGAGCTTCTTGTTATATGCTCGAGAGAGTGCTTCCTAATTATGAGCTTTAATGATCACTCCCGAATATGAATTGACGGATCACTAATTTGTACACCTCGTGTGTACCACCCGGGTATTCATCGATATTTCATTGATTTAATGGTTAAAAATCTTGATGTGAGAAAATATAAGTTTTAAATGAATTATTTCTCGAATATCCCTGAAATACTTGGAAATTGTTACACGATGAGTTCATCTATGTTTTCTTGATATTCATGTGATTTACATGACTAACTTGTTTGATGAGAATATGTGTTTAGAAAATTGGCCAATTTGTTTTGGATGCATGTTTTATATGCTATTTTTAAATAAACATGATTGGTAAGTTAAATTCTTGTTATACGAACTTACTAAGCATTAAATGCTTACTCTTTTTTCCTTCCTTTGTTTTATAGTACTCAAAAGCTCGTGAAGGTTGGAACTTGGTCGAAGACACATCACACTATCCCTTGGACTTCTTGGTATATAAAACAAACTAACTTTTGGTATAATGGCATGCATAGGCTAAGTTAGGTGAATTGATGAAATGTTTTGATTGTAATTAGCCATTGGAATGACTAGTGATGATATATTTTGTGTATATATATATATATACATGAGGTTGTACAATGTTGGTTTGTGTATGCATGAAATGGTATAATAGGTACAAGCTTATTTTAAATGAATATTTGATCACAAAGGTAAGATGTGTGACAACCCTAATTAGACCCTAGTCGGAATGTGGTTTCGGGACCACAAAACTGAGTCATAAAAATTTATTTTAATTTTAATTGCATATATTTATGTGTGATAGTGTATGTATGAAAAATTAAATGTTTTAAATTAGTCTTAGGAATGTAAATTTTTCTTGAAAGGACTTAGTTGAGAAATTTAGAAAAGATGATAGGTAATTTGTAAGGATCCAATAACAATAAGGTGAGAAAGCTTGGGTTTGCATTTCAATTTACCCTTAATGCATGTAGTAGTCGGCCATGAAATGATGTTACTCCACTAAGCCTAATTAAATACAATTTTAATATGATAAAATAAAATTAATAAAACAAAAAAAAGGAAGGTAAGAGAGTGTTCATCTTCTCCTTGCAAAAGTCGAAACTAAAGTGAGGGAGGAAAGAAAATTTTTGAAGGCATTCGGCCAACTTAGGGGTTGATTAAGGTAAGATTTCATGCTATTTTCATTAAATTTTATGAGAATTTAGTTCATAGTTAAGTTCATATTCCAACCCATATGTTGATTTTCTCTATTTAGTGACAAAATGTACATACGGTTACTATGGTTAGATGTTAAGAGATAGTGTTGAGGCTTAGGATGGATATATTAGAAGGTGAAGAATGAACTAGCTAATGGACATATGTGTTTTTGAATAATAGCATGAATAGATGAGGAGTTTTGTTAGTTACAAATATTTGGTCAATTTGATATGTGGTAAAAATTAAGTGTTAAATGAAATGAAAATGATATTATATTGGAGTATGTATATTAGGCCATATGAGTAAATACATAGATGATGTTAAATTTGATTATGTATAATCGGCCATATAGGGTACACATTTGTGATATTATCTTTAATTCTCTATAATTGATCAAATGGGTGATATTGGCTTATACGGTTGAATTTGATTCATGAATATGTACATTGAAGTGAAATATATCATAGGCTATGTTATTTTGGAAGTAAGAATACATTCGGCCTTGAGACACTTTATAAGTATTAGTTAAGGTTTTAATGTTTTGAACAATAATGGTTGTAAGATGAAGTGAAAATCATTAAAATATATATGTGAGTAATTAGCAAGGGTGGTTGCCGTGTATATATTATATATGTGTGTGTTTATATATGAGTGTAATTAAATTATTGATTGGATTATTGTTAATAAAGTGATATTAGGTGGTTGATAGCCGAATAGCATAAAAGCATAAGGTAGAATGATAAAAATTTTACCGTGAGTTTCTTGTGTTATGTAATCATTAATATTATTGGAGATAAATAACTAGCAAGGTAATTAAACTAGTTAATGTATTTTGATTAAGCTCAAGAGCTTAAAGGAGGGGAATCAAGCAAGGGCAAGTCGAAGGACATCGAGTAGTTGATTAGGGTCGTTTTATTCGAAACAAGGTAAGTCTATAAGTAATTAAGGTTGTTTATTTCATACATAATTGGTATATGCATATCATGAAAGAATTGTCCTCATATAAATATTCTTTGATTGAAAACGGTAATGGCCGATTCTATTTAGTTAATTAAATCAATCATTTTGTAATAACGAAATGACTGGGCACTAAGTGTGCGGAAAATTGTATGGTTCTAAGTGTACGAAAAATTGTATGGCACTAAGTGTGCGGAAATTTTACGGCACTATGTGTGCGAATATATATGGCATTGGTGTGCAGAGTTAAACTGTCGTTTCGCATGTGGACTAAAGAACCATGTGTGAGAGTTAATAAGGCATGATGGGTATAAGAATTTCTTATCCGAGCACTTCTTGTGTGAAATTGATTATATAATACTTAGATTTAATGGTGATAGTTGACTAGTAGTGAATTGATAATTTAGACATTATGTGAACCTTTTGATTTCTATTTTTTTTAGTTAGTTTACTATTACATTTCATTGCTTATGACTTATTGAGTTGAATACTAATATTGTGTGTTTGCTTGTCTCCTATTTAGAGGCTCTAACCCATTTTGCGTGCTTTGGACCATCGTCGAAGTCATCACACCAACTTGCAACATTTTGGTACCCTCTTCTTAGTTGACTAAGTGAACATTATGGCATGTATAGGCTAAAATGTATTTTGTTTGAATTTTGATATGTATACTTCCAGCCATGCGAATATGGCTTAAATATTAAGTTTGAATTTGGTTATGTTTAATCGTGGTATTATTCGTCTTGGTTATAATGTTTAATACTAAAAATGCATGATATAAAAATATATATATACGCTTGAGTGCTGAGAATGTTAGAAATATCGATTTTATGTTTGGAGTGGTTCGATTATGATACATTTATATAAGTGAACAATTGTAATTTGACTATTGTATTTGATCTTAGTATTTTAATTTGAGATAGCGTAATGAGTCATCTGGTTATGTTGGAGCATAACATCAAATCTTTTGATGCGGTTGTTATATGTCGTAAACTTATGTGATGGATTAAAGTACCTAATGAAATGACTATGATAGAAGTAGATGCATGAAAATTTATGAAAAAGTATTTGGTTCGGTAACATCTCGTAACTCATTCCAGCGATGGAAATAGGTTAGGGGTGTTACATTTTATTGGTATCAGAGCTACGATTTAGTCGGTTCTAGGACTACCGTAGCGCGTATGAGTCTAGCTATACATGCCTTAATGTTAGTATATGATAGTGTGATGACTTTTGACGATTGAAATTATTGTTTTGATTAGTAAATGGAACACAATTTAGAGAGAGCCTTGGCGGATAACGTTGAGAGTGTAGCGGCTGCTCCCGCGCAAGGGACACCGCCTGTTGAACCTCAATCATCTGCGAATAATCAAGATGATGGGGCAAAATAAGCCTTCTTTACCATGATGAACGAGTGGGTCGCACAATATGCCCGAACTAACCCGGCTGCTCAACCTTTCCCGAATTTAAATAATCCGCCCAAGGTGCCTATAATAACAAAGAACTCACCGATCTTATGAGGCCGAGTAAACCTCATGTGGATTTGATTAGGAAGCGCCGGGCCGAGGAATTTTGAGCCACAGCTACTGATGATGCTGAAAGGGCTGAGTTTTGGCTTGATAACACCATCTGTGTTTTTGAAGAGCTGTCTTGCACACCCGATGAGTGTCTAAAGTGTGCCATATCCTTATTACAGGACTCGGCCTACTATTGGTGGAGAACTCTGATTTCTGTTGTTCCGAAGGAACGAGTTACTTGGGACTTCTTTCAGGCGGAGTTTCGTAAGAAGTATATTAGTCAACGATTCATCGATCAAAAGCATAAAGAATTCTTGGAGTTTAAACAAGGTCGTTTGACGGTATCTGAATACGAACGTGAGTTTGTAAGACTCAGTCGATACGCTCGAGAGTGTGTAGCTGATGAGGTCACTATGTGTAAAAGATTCGAAGAGGGATTGAATGAAGATTTAAAGCTACTGGTGGGTATTTTAGAAATAAAAGAATTTGTAACACTAGTTGAACGGGCTTGTAAGGCTGAAGAGCTTGGAAAGGAGAAAAAGAAAGCTGAATCTGAAGCTAGAGACTTTCGTAAAAGATTAGCGGGTAAAACTTCTTTCTCGGCTGCAAAAAAGTTCAGAAACGATACTAATAAATCGAAGACGACTGCAGGAATTTCTATTAGGGAGCGACCATCAACGGACTCTTGAACTACCTCGATTGCTAGTGTTGGCAACAATCGACAGGAAAAACTCGAATGTTCACAATGTGGAAGATGACATGTAGGTGAATGTTGGGGTAAGTCTATTAACAAGGCCTGTTATAGATTCGGATCGCGGGATCATTTTATTCGAGATTGTACGGAACCTGCTGAAAAGAATAAGGTGCAAGATACGAGATCGAGTGGCGCAGTGAATAGAGGTAGACCACCGAGAAATACAGGAGGTAGGGGTGGTAGTTAGAGAGGAACTTCTGATACGGCTGTTCGATCTGAGACTCGTGCTCCTGCCAGAACTTATGCCATCCATGCACGAGAGGAGGCATCTTTCCCTGATGTTATCACTGGTACTTTCACTCTCTTTGATACTAATGTGATTACATTGATTGACCCTGGTTCTACTCATTCATATGTATGTGAGACTTTAGCATCCAGTAAGACTCTACCTGTTGAGTCTACTGAGTTCGTAATTCGAGTGTCAAATCCCTTGGGTCGATATGTACTCGTTGACAAAGTGTGTAAGAAATGCCCTTAATAATCCGATGTTCCTGTTTTTCGGCCGACTTGATGCTTTTACCGTTTGATGAATTTGATGTTATTCTCGGTATAGGTTGGTTGACCGTACATGATGCAGTTGTGAATTGCAAAAGTAAGACCATCGATTTGAGATGTGCAGATAATAAGATAATCTGAGTTGAGTCTACTGATTTGAACGGATTGCCAGCAAAAATAATATCCTCAATGTTGGCTTAAAAATATGTGAGAAAAGGGTGTGAAACGTATCTTGTATACGTACTTGATAGTAAAGAATCCGAAAAGAAGCTTGAATCAGTGCCAGTGGTTTGTCAATATCCGGATGTTTTTCCCGAAGAATTACCGGGGTTACCACCTGTTCGGGAGGTAGAGTTTGGCATTAAACTTGTACTTGGGACTACACCGATTTCTATAGCTCCGTATCGTATGGCACTAACTGAATTAAAGGAATTGAAAGTTCAGTTACAAGAGTTGACAGATAGAGGTTTTGCTCGACCGAGTTTCTCACCTTGGGGTGCACCAGTATTGTTTGTGAAAAAGAAGGACGGAACCATGAGATTGTGCATAGGCTATCGTCAGTTGAATAAAGTGACAATAAAGAATAAATATCCGTACCGTGTATTGATGATCTGTTTGATCAACTGAAGGGAGCCTCAGTGTTTTCAAAGATAGATTTGAGATCGGGTTATTATCAGTTGCGAGTTCAAGACTCAGATATACCTAAAACTGCTTTTAGAACGAGATACGGTCACTACGAGTTTTTAGTGATGCCGTTTGGGCTCACTAATGCCCCTGCGGTATTTATGGACTTGATGAATCGGATCTTCAGACCGTATTTGGATCGGTTTGTAGTTGTGTTTATCAACGACATTTTGGTCTATTCGCATGATGAATCTGAACATGCCGAGCACCTGAAATTGGTATTACAGATTTTATGAGACAAGTAATTATACGTGAAATTCAGTAAATGTGAGTTTTGGTTGAGAGAAGTTAGCTTTTTAGGACATGTGGTATCCACGTCGGGTATTCGAGTTGATCCAAGAAAAATTTCAGCTATAATTGATTGGAAGCCTCCGAGAAATATTACGAAAGTTAGGAGCTTTTTGGGACTTGCCGGTTACTACAGATGGTTTGTAAAGGGTTTCTCGATGATAGCCACACCGATGACAAAACTACTTCAAAAAGATGTTAAGTTTGAATGATTAGAAAGATGTCAGAAAAGTTTCGACCGATTAAAAACCTGTTTAACTGAAGCTCCAGTGCTAGTACAGCCAGAATCTGGTAAAGAATTTGTTATTTACAGTGATGCATCCTTACTTGGGCTGGGTTGTGTGTTGATGCAACGCGTCGAGGCAATTAAAGTTGCATGAGAAAAACTATCCGACCCATGATCTTGAATTAGTAGCTATTGTTTTCGCTTTGAAAATTTGGAGACACTACTTGTTTGGAGAGAGGTGCCATGTTTATTCAGACCACAAAAGCCTCAAATATTTGATGACTCAAAGAGATTTGAATCTGCGACAAAGACGTTGGCTTGAGTTGTTGAAAGATTATGAGCTCGTCATTGATTATCACCCGGGAAAGGCTAACGTAGTTGCCGATGCTTTAAGTCGTAAATCGTTGTTTGCTTTGAAAGCGATGAATGTTCACTTGTCCGTTTCATCCGATAATGTGTTAGTAGCAGAATTAAAGGCCAAACCATTATTGATTCATCAAATACTTGAATCCCAGAAAGTCGATGATGAATTGGTCGCTAAACAAGCTGAATGTGTTTCAAATGTGGAATCAGAGTTTCAGATTGATGACAATGATTGCTTGACGTTCAATAATCGATTATGTGTTCTAAGAAATTCAGAACTTATTTCGATGATTTTGAGCGAAGCTCATAGTAGTTGAATGTCAGTTCACCCGGGTAGTATGAAAATGTACAATGATCTGAAACGTCAATTTTGGTGGCCTGGTATGAAACGAGACATATCTGACTTTGTTTCGAAGTGTTTGATATGTCAACAAGTGAAAGCGGAACATCAAATGCCTTCGGGATTACTTCAGCCGATCATGATACCCAAATGGAAATGGGATCGAGTCATGATGGATTTTGTATCTGGGTTGCCATTATCATCAAGCAATAAAGATACGATCTGGGTTGTTGTTGATAGACTGACAAAGTCGGCTCATTTTATTCCTGTACGTACGGATTATTCCCTTGACAAGCTAGCTGAAATGTATGTTTCTCAGATTGTAAGGTTACATGGAGTACCTATTTCTATTGTGTTGGATAGAGATCCGAGATTCACATCGCGATTTTGGAAGAAATTGCTAGAAGCATTGGGTACCAAGTTGCATTTTAGCACCGCTTTTCATCCCCAGACTGATGGTCAATCTGAGCGGATAATTTAGATACTCGAGGATATGTTGAGATGTTGCATCCTTGAGTTTAGTGGTTCATAGGAATGGTATTTACCTTTGATTGAATTCGCTTACAACAATAGTTTCCAATCAAGCATTAAGATGGCACCTTATGAGGCTTTGTATGGTCGTAAATGCCGTACACCATTGTTTTGGACCGAATTGAGTGAAAGTAAAATCTTCGGGGTTGATTTCATTAAAGATGCTGAACAGAAGGTAAAAGTGATTTATGAAAGTCTAAAAGCAGCTTCGGATCGTCAGAAGTCGAATGCGGATTTAAAAAGAAAAGACATTGAATATCAGGTCGAAGACAAGGTGTTTCTTAAAGTTTCACCTTGGAAAAAAGTGCTAAGATTCGGCCGTAAAGGCAAATTGAGTCCGAGGTTCATCGGGCCGTATGAGATATCCGAACGAATTGGGCCAGTCGCATACGGATTGAGTTTACCCCCTGAACTTGAGAAGATTCACAACGTTTTTCATGTTTCGATGCTTCGATGTTATAGATCTGATCAATCGCACATAATTAATCCATCAGAGGTTGAAATTCAATCTGATTTGAGTTACGAAGAAGAACCGGTTCGTATTTTGTCACGTGAAGTAAAAGAAGCTGCGAAA
Organism: Gossypium anomalum; assembly: GCA_025698475.1. NCBI lineage: Eukaryota > Viridiplantae > Streptophyta > Magnoliopsida > Malvales > Malvaceae > Gossypium > Gossypium anomalum. The sequence goes on from CM046961.1 coordinate 60,730,678, forward strand.
TAAGAAAATCTCATTAGTGAAATCTGCATGGGTTAAACACGGGGTCGAAGAAGCTACTTGGGAACTCGAAGACACTATGAAGGATCGATATCCTAACTTATTCGCTGGTAAGATTTTCGGGGACGAAAATTCCTTATGTGCGGGAGAGTTGTGACAACCCTAATTAGACCATAGTCAGAATATGGTTTCGGGACCACAAAACCAAGTAAGAGAAATTTATTTTAATTTTAATTGCATATATTTATGTGTGATAGTGTATGTATGAAAAATTAAATGTTTTAAATTAGTCTTAGGAATGTAAATTTTTCTTGAAAGGACTTAGTTGAGAAATTTAGAAAAGATGATAGGTAATTTGTAAGGATCCAATAACAATAAGGTAAGAAAGCTTGGGTTTGCATGTCAATTTACCCCTAATGCATGTAGTGGCCTGCCATGAAATGATGTTACTCCACTAAGTCTAATTAAATACAATTTTAATATGATAAAATAAAATTAATAAAACAAAAAAAAAAGAAGGTAAGAGAGTGTTCATCTTCTCCTTGTAAAAGCCGAAACTAAAGTGAGGGAGGAAAGAAAATTTTTGAAGGCATTCAGCCAACTTAGGGGTTGATTAAGGTAAGATTTCATGCTATTTTCATTAAATTTTATGAGAATTTAGTTCATACTTAAGTTCATATTCCAACCCATATGTTGATTTTCTCTATTTAGTGACAAAATGTACATACGGTTACTATGGTTAGATGTTAAGAGATAGTGTTGAGGCTTAGGATGGATATATTAGAAGGTGAAGAATGAACTAGCTAATGGACATATGTGTTTTTGAATAATAGCATGAATAGATGAGGAGTTTTGTTAGTTACAAATATTTGGTCAATTTGATATGTGGTAAAAATTAAGTGTTAAATGAAATGAAAATGATATTATATTGGAGTATGTATATTCGGCCATATGAGTAAATACATAGATGATGTTAAATTTGATTATGTATAATCGGCCATATAAGGTACACATTTGTGATATTGTCTTTAATTCTCTATAATTGATCAAATGGGTGATATTGGCTTATACGGTTGAATTTGATTCATGAATATGTACATTGAAGTGAAATATATCATAGGCTATGTTATTTTGGAAGTAAGAATGCATTCGGCCTTGAGACACTTTATAAGTATTAGTTAAGGTTTTAATGTTTTGAACAATAATAGTTGTATGATGAAGTGAAAATCATTAAAATATATATGTGAGTAATTAGCAAGGGTGGTTGCCATGTATATATTATATATATATGTGTTTATATATGAGTGTAATTAAAGTATTGATTGGCTTATTGTTAATAAAGTGATATTAGGTGGTTGATAGCTGAATAGCATAAAAGCATAAGGTAGAATGATAAAAATTTTACCGTGAGTTTCTTGTGTTATGTAATCATTAATATTATTGGAGATAAATAACTAGCAAGGTAATTAAACTAGTTAATGTATTTTGATTAAGCTCAAGAACTTAAAGGAGGGGAATCAAGCAAGGGCAAGTCGAAGGACATCGAGTAGTTGATTAGGGTCATTTTATTCGAAACAAGGTAAGTCTATAAGCAATTAAGGTTGTTTATTTCATACATAATTGGTATATGCATATCATGAAAGAATTGTCCTCATATAAATATTCTTTGATTGAAAAGGGTAATGGCCGATTCTATTTAGTTAATTAAATCAATCATTTTGTAATAACGAAATGACTGGGCACTAATTGTGCGGAAAATTGTATGGCACTAAGTGTGCAGAAATTGTATGGCACTATGTGTGCGAATATATATGGCATTGGTGTGCAGAGTTAAACTGTCGTTTCGCGTGTGGATTTCTAAAGAACCATGTGTGAGAGTTAATATGGCATGATAGGTATAAGAATTTCTTATCCGAGCACTTCTTATGTGAAATTGATTATATAATACTTAGATTTAATGGTGATAGTTGACTAGTAGTGAATTGATAATTTAGACATTATGTGAACCTTTTGATTTCTATTTTTTTTAGTTATTTTACTATTACATTTCATTGCTTACGACTTACTGAGTTGAATACTCATATTCTGTGTTTGCTTGTCTCTTATTTAGAGGCTCTGACCTATTTTGCGTGCTTTGGACCATCGTTGAAGTCATCACACCAACTTGCAACATTTTGGTACCCTCTTCTTAGTTGACTGAGTGAACATTATGGCATGTATAGGCTAAAATGTATTTTGTTTGAATTTTGATATGTATACTTCCAGCCATGCGAATATGGCTTAAATATTAAGTTTGAATTTGGTTATGTTTAATCATGGTATTATTCGTCTTGGTTATAATGTTTAATACTAAAAATGCATGATATGAAAATATATATATACACTTGAGTGCTGAGAATGTTAGAAATATCGATTTTATGTTTGGAGTGGTTCGATTATGATACATTTATATAAGTGAACAATTGTAATTTGACTATTGTATTTGATCTTAGTATTTTAATTTGAGATAGCGTAATGAGTCATCTGGTTATGTTGGAGCATAACATCAAATCTTTTAATACGGTTGTTATATGTCGTAAACTTATGTGATGGTTTAAAGTACCTAATGAAATGACTATGATAGAAGTAGATGCATGAAAATTTATGAAAAGGTATTTGGTTCGGTAACATCTCGTAAATCATTCCAGCGATGGAAACAAGTTAGGGGTGTTACAAGATGAATACTTGAATACATGTGATAACTTATCATGCATAAAACCTGATTATTAGCTTGATTAATATGTCTTGAATTGGTTGGTGAATATGTTGAAATATTAATATCGGTGGAGGACAAGTTTGGGTAAGAAATAAGGCTTGGAAGTAGCCTTATTTTGTCCATACAGGCAGAGATGCGGGCATGTTTCTCAGTAGTGTGTGGCACACACAGGCATGTGGTTTAGTCATGTGTCCCCTGCATCCTTAAAATTGAGAAATGGAATGCCCAGATAACTTCATACGGGTAGAGACACGGGCTTGTGTCTCAACCGTGTGTAACACACGGCCTGGCACACGGGCATGTCTCTTGGCCGTGTGAATCTTGCATTTAATTTTTAAAAATTAAATTGCCCACACGGCCTAGCACACGGGCATATGGCTGGCTGTGTGACCCAAGTCAAAGAGTTACATAGGTATGGATACGGGCTGGGACACGGCCATGTGCCTTGTAACACCCCTTACCCGTATTCGATGCTGGAATACGGTACGAGGCATTATCGAACTTATACACAAGCAATCGTACAAATCGAGACATAAATTTCCATCCAAATTTAAAAATTTTGGCATGCATTCATATCGTCCCTAAAATGAGCTTATGAGGCCCAAAATATACATTGGAGGTGGTTCAGGACTAATCCGAAAACTTTAGAAAATTTTACAAAACTTAGAAAATTTTTCATGTTACAAGGGTCACACAGCCGTGTGGCTTTGGAACACGCCCATGTGGGCAGGCCATATTGTCACACACGCCCGTGTCTCTACCCGTGTGCTCAATTCTGACCATTCTATTTAGCAACAATTAAGGTACAGGGGACACACGGCCGAAGAACACATGCCAATGGGGCAAGCCGTGTGTCACACACGGCCTAGACACACGCCTATGTGTCTACCCGTGTGGACAAAAACAAGGCTATTTACCAAGCCATTATGTCACCATTCCATGGACATACCTATACAACAACATATAATACCAATCCAAGATATACCAGTAACCAAAACAATCTCAACTAAGGCATTAACACCTCATTCACATGCTAACATTTATCATACACAACATCACATACATATCAACTCAAATCATGCAAATTCCCACATCCATGAAAAGCATCAACATATGTATATACTTATACCAATATTAGCCAATTTCAAATGGCCATTTACAAAATTAATTATCAACCAATATGAGCCAACACATTTGGCCAAACCAAATATGACACATAACAAAATGACCAAGTCCCTGTACATGCTATAACTCAAAATGTTGAATTCATAAATACCCAAAATAATAAGTTGATAGTGTGATGGAGTCTCCGATGATCCCTAAATCCGAGCTAGCTTGGTGACACTACAAGAAAAGAAAAACGAAAGAGGAGTAAGCTATATAGCTTACTAAGTTCCTACGCAAATAATAAGCAACATATCCGAACATTTAACATACAACCAACATGATAATAATTGGCATAAATATTATTAAAATCTTATATTCATAACTTACTCAATCATAACCTTACCGAGGGTTCATGACATATCGAGCTCATTACGTATGAGTTTTACGTACATACCTGTACCAACTAGCATCATAACCATAACCTTTCATAACTTTGACATTCCCATTGAATTACCCGTTGAACCACTTGGAATACTAAAGGATACTCGGGAATCTCGTACACACAATATTGTACCAATGCCATATCCCAGATATGGTATTACATGTAATCTCGTATCGATGCCAATAGCCCAGATATGGTCTTACACAAAGTCTCATATCGACGCCATATCCCAAATATGGTCTTACACGTAATCTCAATAACCCTAATGCCATGACATTTGTATCCTATCTATTCCTAAGGTTCACCCGGGATTTTTCGCTTGACGAAACTTTGTCAAATACATCCAAGAAGTCAATCACAATTCATACAATATTAATGCATTTAAAACATAAATAAAACAATGCATTATTTACATACGAACTTACCTCGGTACAAAAATAGTAGAAATGGGACCTAATCGTCAAACACTTTGTTTTTCCCCCGATCTAGGTCCATACCTCATTTCTCATTATCTATAATAGCAAACTTATCTCATTTAATATTCACATTGTTCAATTTATCCCAAAAATCATATTATGGAAAAATTACATTTTTGCCCCTAAACTTTGACATTTTTACATTTTGGTCCCTAGGCTTGTAAAATGAAATGAGTTCAGTTTCTTTGATTCTCAAGCCTAGCCAAACCTCTTTCATGCTTATAACAGCACACATTTTTCATTTAATCACACTTTTAACACATTTTTGTAACTTTTACAAATAGGTCCCTTTTAGGTGTTTCATTAAAAATCACTTAGCAAAAGTTGTTTATCTAACATCAAACTTGCACAATCTACCATTAAACATCAAAATACACATATGTCTAACATGGTTCAAACCCTATACCTTAATCATTTCTCAAATTAGTGGTAGAAATAGATAGAACGAATGATAACGACTTCAAAAATGTAAAGAGCATTAAAAACGGGATAAGAACGGACTTATAATCAAGCTTGAAAGTTGGCCAAATCCTAGCTATTCTTCCTTCTAATTTTTGGCACAATGGGGAGAAGATGGCCAAGATTTTGGCTTGATTTTTGGCTTTTTAATTCATTTAATTACCAATTGACCAAAATGCCATTTTCTTAAAATACTAAAATTCTCTTACTTCATGTCTATTTTTGTCCACTAACTTAACAAATGGTCTAATTACCATCTAAGGACCTTCAATTTAAAATTTCATAGCAATTAGCCACCTCTAGCATGTAGAACTCAAGTTTTGCATTTTTTACAATTTAGTCCTTTATGGTAAATTGAGTGCTCAAACGTCAAAATTTTCAAACAAAATTTTCACGAAATCATTACATAAAACTGTAGACCATAAAAATATAATTGTGACATCCCAAACCCAGCCTAGACGTTATGGACAAATCTGCGATGTCACATTGAAGTGTCTTTTGTTTAAATCTAAAAACTCGTCGTTTAAACCCCTTCCATAGAGAATATTCTTTATATAGATTGAAAAACATGTTTAGAGTCCTATTGCTCATTCATAATGTAGGACTAGTACTTTTAAAGGTTGCTTTTAAGAAAATGTTATTAATTTTGTAAACGATTTATTATTCGCAGAAGCTTTGGAAACAAGTTACGTATTTGTGGTGTTTTTGAAAACGTTTGTTTTTTCTTGAAAACTCACGTTTTTCCTACTGCTAGCAGTTGTAAATCACAAATAAATTAGAGTAAAATACTAAAATCAAAAATTAACCCGAGAGGCCTTATTACATAATGTAAAACCCAAAATAAACCTTATTTATAATATTAAAAGTTAATTATGTCGAGTGGCCACCACTGAGTCCTCCGTCGCATCGATCTGTCTAAGTCTGGGGATTTCCTTCACAGTTAACAGATGGGTGAGTTTACGAAAACTCAGTGTGTGATAACCCATAATAGCAATCAATCAGAGTAAACACAATTTGGGCCTAAGCCCTTTCAGTTCCAGTTAGGCCTTAGCCCATTTCAGTAACATTAGCAGTCTGGGCTTGAGCCCATTTCAATGAAAGAGTATCAATGAAGCATAAGCCCATTACAGTATCAGTATAGTATGCAATCAGAAAATCCTACCCAATCCAGCTTTTACACACCATCTCCTTACCAACCCTACACACCATGTGGGGATAAAATCGACCCACCCATCTCTACACACCAAGTAGCACCAGATGCGGCACTAAAACAGTATTTGCAGCAAATCTGCTAGTAATAAGCTTAAAGCCTTTCAGTACACTTCCTCCACAATCACATGTCCCACCCCATGCAATGCAACATAATATAAATGTATATACAGTACAAATAGCATGCTCAAACAGTCATACATCACATAGGGGTATATCAGTCATTTTTAAAGAAAATAAGGGTCCAAGTACACTTACCGGCCCAACAGTAGGTCCACAATCTTCTTGGGTGACATGTACAACCTTAACAGTAAATTGGTGATAATGGGCCCACGACCCATATTGCGGGCCCATGTGGGCCACATGCTCATATGGACCACGTAGCCCAAAAATGGCCTTATCCGTGAGGTTTACACAGCCTGGCCCAATACTTACCATACTTTTGTGCCATCTTCCCAGCGTGGGGCCCACAGGTCTATTGGGCCTACATGGCCCAATTTGGCCCAAAAGGGCCCAATATCGTTTTAGCCCATGAAAATGCTCATCGCCATCTCATCGACCGTACGGCCTGTCACACGGGCGACCACACGCTCGTATGGTGTCAACAACCTACTTTTCGACTTTTCGGCTTTTCAAGTTTTGCCTTTCACATCTAATGGTAGTGTTACACACACCTGTTGTGAAATTGTAGCCAAAGTACTTCCGAGATCAATGCACCAACGAATAACTGCAGAACCTCCTCGAATAACAATGAATTTGCTTCAAAGTTAACCTTAAATTAAATAACAAGTGACTGATTAATAACAATCTAAACCCTTAGTATAATACACAACTTACCAACCTTCTACCAACACTTACTGAGGGTGGAAAGACCACTTGTAGGGAAAGAAAGGAATCGTCCTACACCCCCACAATTGGTTCCGTACTTCTAGCATCATTTGGCAGAACACAGGTGTTAGATAAAAACCATCAAGGCAGAAATAGGAAAGAGTGAGAAAGTTACTCTCGGTCACAGTGAAAATAAAAGAAGAAAAAGTTAAAACTTTTGAGAAGCAGACCAACCAATAATCGGCCAAGATCCACGCCTAGAAGTCACCCGAATAGCAAAAGGGGTATTCAACTTGAGCAAGAAAAAAACAAAGGATGTAGGGTTCGACCAACACAATAGACAAAGAAGAATCAAAGGGAAGGGAAGTGCTACTCAGGTAATCAACCAAGTTGAGAAAGAGGAAAAGACAGAACCGGCAAAAAGGAAGAATATAGGGGAAAATAGTATTCAACTAAGAACAAGGGGGAAATCGGCAGCACTCTTGGGGACCTTTGAGGGACTACCCGAGACCAAAAAAAAAGAAATAACACAAAACAAGTTGTTTGTAAACCTGAAAAACAATGAGAAGATTCGGTACCCAGCTAGACTATGACTGAAATTTTTGACAAAAAGGACACCTCTATTCGGTTAAAAACCTAACACCTACCCCTCAACACCCCTACTAAAACCGAAACTCTATGTGTCATCAGTTCAAATTCGGTACAAACACTTTCAAACCATTCAAATTCCTTGATTTCCTCCTCAATTTCCTCTCATCCATCTCCTCAGATTTGGCTAACAACAACCCCATTCAAATCTGTCCAAACTCTTGGTGTTTCGATCAAACACAACTTCCTCTCATGGCCACCAGCAAAAATAATCTCTATTTGCACAAGCAGGGATTCGAACCTCAAACCACTAGCACACTCCACATGCCACTATCCACTAGACCAGCAGGCCCATTCTGTCATGTTTTTAACAACTTTTACTTATAACCCTACTGACCTAAGATAGGGGTTTAATATTTAAAAGCAAATTTTTTGTGGAAGCCAAGGCTTGAACACATGGCTTCCCAAACACTCCTAGAGAACACAACCACTAAACTAGACACACTTTCATGTTACAAACACACACAAAAATAATTTTATCAAGGGTTTAAGGATTTGGGGCGTTACAATTCTACCCTTCTTAAAAAAAATTTCGGTATCAAAATTTACCTGGTCAAAATAGGTGAGGGTATTGTTGTCGCATTACCTCTTCAGGTCCCCATTTGGCCTCCTCAGAGCTGTGATTACACCACAAAACCTTAACAAGTGGAATAGACTTCCTTCTCAATACTTTCACATCTCGATCCAATATTTGAACTGGTTCCTCCTCAAAATTCAGATCTGGTCTAACTTCAATCTCCTCAACCGGTACAACATGTTTGGGATCAGAGCGGTAGTGTCTCAGCATAGATACGTGGAACACATCATGAATTCACTCTAATTTTGGAGGTAGCTCTAACTGGTAGGCAACGTCTCAGTATGCGGTAAGGCCCAATAAACCTTGGGCTCAACTTGCCCTTATGCCCACATCTCGGTACTTTTTTCCATGGCAATACCTTGAGAAAGACAAAATCTCCCACGGAATACTCAATTTCCTTACGTTTCAGATCCGCATACGACTTCTGTCTATCTGATGCTACCTTCAGTTGATCCCAAATTAATCTGACCTTATCCTCGGTATCAGATACCAACTTAGGGCCCAGAACACGACGCTCACCCAACTCAGTCCAACATAAAGGAGTGCAACACCTACGACCATCTAGTGCTTCGTATGGTGCCATCTGTATGCTAGACCGATAGCTATTATTGTAAGCAAACTCTGCTAGTGGCAAGTAATCCTCCCAACCACCTCGAAAGTTAATCACACAACTCCTTAACATGTCCTCCAGTATCTGAATCACCCTCTCTGACTGACCATCTGTCTGAGGATGGAACGCAGTACTGAAGTCCAACCATGTACCCAAAGCTTTATGTAACTTCTTTCAGAATCAAGACGTGAAGTGAGGATCTCTGTTAGATGTTATGGAAACTGGTACCCCATGCAGTCTCATATCTCGGATACATACAACTTAGCCAGTTTCTGTAACGAATAATCAGTACGAACCGGTATGAAATGGGAAGATTTGGTCAATCGATCCACAATGACCCATATCGAATCCTTCTTAGTATGCGTTAAGGGTAGCCTACTCACAAATTCCATAGTTACTCTTTCCCACTTCTACAATGGAATCTTAACTGGCTGAAGCAACCTAGAAGGCAACTGATGTTTTGCTTTAACTCACTGGCAAGTCAGACATTTCCTCAAAAAATTGGTAACCTCACGCTTAAGACCTGGCCACCAATATATCTCACGAAGATCTCTGTACATCTTACTTCCACCTGGGTGCATAGCACAGGGGCTATTATTTGCCTCTCGCAGTATAAACTACCTCAAATCAGTATCCTTAGGTACACAAATTCTGCCTCAGAAATAGAGTACTCCTTCACTGTTTAGCCCAAAATCCAGAGTATTACCATTTTCGACCTGATGGAACCGAAGACCCAATGACTTATCCTCTAACTGTTTATTCTTAATCTGTTCAATCCACAACGATGTCACTTGGAGCTCTGCCAACAAACTACCATCATCAAACTAAGGCGAGCAAACATTGCCCTCAGATCAGTCATGGCTCTACGACTTAATGCTGCCTAAGATTTAACTCCTTCTGAGTGAGGAGATACTTGAGGCTCTTGTGATCCGTGTAGATGATACACTTCTCACCATACAGATAATGACTCTAGATTTTCAGTGCGAATACCACCCCAGCTAACTCCAAGTCATGTGTCAGAAAATTCCTCTCATGAGTCTTAAGTTGTCGAGACACATACGCTATCACCTTACCCTTTTACATCAACACACATCCCAAACCGATATGTGATGCATCGCTGTACACAGTAAACTCCTTCCCAAACCCTGGCTGTATTAAGACAAGGGCCTCAGTCAGTACTTTCTTGAACTTCTCAAAGCTCTCTTGCTACGCATCTGTCCAGTTAAATGGCACACCCTTACGTAGTAGCTTAGTTAAGGGCACGGTAATCAGTGAAAACCCCTCTACAAAGCGTCTATAATACCCTGCCAATCCTAGGAAACTGTGAATCTTAGATACCGTCTTAGGCAGCTTCCAGTCCAACACTGCTTCAGTCTTTTGAGGATCAACCCTAATCCCCTCAGCAGCTACCACATGACCAAGAAGCGTTACCTTACGTAACTAGAATTCACACTTGTTGAACTTAGCGTACAGTTGTTTCTCCCTCAAAATTTGTAAAACTACTCGGAGATGTTCATCATGTTCATCTTCAGTCCTCGAATACACCAGTATGTCATCGATAAATACTACAACAAACCGATCTAGATAGGGTTGGAACACTAGGTTTATCATATCCATAAAAGTTGTCAGTGCATTCGTCAGTCCAAATGGCATTATTAGGAACTCGTAATGACTATAACGAGTCCTAAACGCCGTCTTCTGTACATCAGCCTCTTTAACCCTCAATTGATGATACCTCGATCGAAGATCAATTTTAGAGAAAATTGAAGCTCCTCATAGTTGGTCGAACGGATTACCAATCCTCGGTAGAGGGCACTTATTCTTAATAGCCAGCTTATTCAGTTGTCTGTAATCGATGCACATTTGCATGGATCCATCCTTCTTTTTCACAAATAAGACTGGTGCTCCCCACGGAGACACACTCGGTCGGATGAACCCACGGTCTAGTAGCTCATGAATCTGGGCCTTAAGCTCCACAAGCTCTTTCGGTGCCATTTTATAAGGGGCGATGATACCGAAGCTGTACCAGGAAGGAGCTCAATCCCAAATTACACTTCACGTTCTAGAGATAACCCAGGTAGCTCTTAAGGAAAGACGTTTGAAAAATCATTAATTATTCTGATATCCTTTATCGAAGAGTCCCCAACATCTGAAACACTTATCTAGGCCAAGAACGCCTCAAAACCCTTGCGTACCAACTTCTTGGCCCTTAACACTGAAATCACATTCGATAAATAGTTTCGACATTCCCCAATGACAACCACCTCGTTGTCCTCCTCAGTTCTCAGGGTTATCCTTTTTGTGGCACAATCTAAACACACTCAGTGTTTGACCAGCCAATCCATCCCTAGTATTAGGTCGAAGTCTCCGAAAGGCAGTTCCATAAGACCAGTCGGAAAGACAACTCCTTATATCTCCAAGGGAACATCTCTAAACATCTTATTTACCCAGACAAACTGCCCTAACATACTTAGTACAATAATCTCGCTCGTAGTACTCTCAACCGTAACCCCAAGGTTTTCAGCAATCAAACAGACAACATAGGAATTAGTAGATCCTATATCTATCAATGCAGTATATGGTATATTAGAACGTACCCATGATGACGTCTAGAGCATCTGCCTCCTCTCTGTGACGAGCAACATACACTAGAGTTGGCTGCCTTGCCTTAGCCTGACCAGCTCCTCGGCCTGGTGCTCTCTAACCACGGCCCATACCATTTCCACCTCTGGCCTGCCCACGGCCTCCCGGTGGCTGCTGAACAACCCTCTAAGGTGCATTACCAAAACCAGTAGCTGGCATCTGATCGGTCCTTCGCAAATAATCTCTGATACGGTGCTCTATAGAACCATACCTCAAACATGCCCCATCTGTTTTCAAAGACTTGCCCGATGGCGTCTTCCATCGGCCAAAGACAAAATCATGTCCATGGTAGCAGCGCAGGGCCCCAACTCGATCAAAGCCATCACTCGGCCTTTTTCTTAGGCCTCTGAAAAGAATTTGAGGGCTCAGTATCCCTCTTACCTCTGTCTTTCTCTCTGTTTTGGCACTCTGCGCGCTTTACCTCCTCGGTAATTTTTTCCTTGTCAACTAGTACTGCAAAATCCGCTCCCTCTGGGGAGCTATCAGAACCCTTAGACCATCTCTGAGGCCATCCTCAAATCAAACACACCGCTCGTATTCAGTTGCCACTATCCCAGTGCATAGCGACTCAGTCGTACAAATTCAGCTTCATATTCAGCCACTATCCTATCTCCTTGAGTTAAATTCATATATTCCCTCCTACCGGCATCCACATAGCTGGCACCCACATACTTAGCCTGTGAAGTAGTCTTGAAAACTCTCAGGTCAATCGATTGGCCTGAGTGCCCTCTTTGACAGTAAGCCACCACTGGCAGGCCTCATCTCTCAACAGTGATACTGCACCCTTTAGTTTTTGTTCGGGGGTACAGTCGAGGTCATCCATGATCCTCTCTATGGCCTCGATCCAATATTCAGCCACATTAGGGGCAACTCCAGCAATACCCCTGAATATCTCAGTCCCACTAGACTTGAGTCATTCTATAATAGACCCACGGCCCATAGTACCAATTCTAGGCCCAGCGACCCTTTCTAGAATCCTCAACATCGCTTGGGATAGTGCGTCGTCCCCAGCCACTCGATTTTGAAACCCTGTCTCAGTCATAAGTGAAGCTGGTGCCTCTCTAGCTTCCTCACTAAGCTAGTGTCCTGCCGATAAAGACCCAGCCCGAGCACCTCCACGGCCTCTGCCGCGGCCTCTTCCACGAGTACCTCTGGTGCTCATCTTCGAATGCGCTTAGTCTGTATTAACAGTTTTATGCCAGTCAGTTTATTGTTCCAGTGTTTATTACAGATATTTTATGAACAATGTTATCTCAGAGTTTGTTTTCACAGCTCGCAGTCTTACTATAGTTTTTACTCTAACTAAAGAGTTTCAATATAGTTTTAGTACCTAAAGTAGTCTCAATAATAACATTTCAATATAATTCTTTTAGTAAAAATAGTTAGAAGACTTACAGGATCGACACGGAGACTTGGTGTACCACTCCTTCAGTAAAACATTTCCAAATTATATTAATCACTTTAAACCATTTGAAATGATTCTGTTAAAATTTCCACGTTTTTGAAAAACCCAAATCCACAGTCGAGTTTTGTAACCTGGCTCTGATACCACTAAATGCAACACCCCAAATTCAGCCTAGACGTTATGGCCGAATCTACGATGTCACATTGAGGTTTTTTTTTTTCAAATCTAAAAACTCGTCATTTAAACCCATTGCATAGAGAATATTCTTTATATAGATTGAAAAATTGGTTTAGAGTCCTATTGCTCATTCATAATGTAGGAATAGTACTTTTAAAGGTTGCTTTTAATAAAATGTTATTAATTTTGTAAACGGTTTATTATTCGCAAAAGCTTTGGAAACAAGTTACGTATTTGCGGTGGTTTTGAAAATGTTTTCTTTTCTTGAAAACTCGCATTTTTCCTACGGCTAGCAGTTGTAAATCACAAATAAATTAGAGTAAAATATCAAAATAAAAAATTAACCCAAGAGGCTTTATTACATAATGTAAAACCCAAAATAAACCTTATTTATAATATTAAAAGTTAACTATGTTGAGTGGCCACCACTGAGTCCTCCATCGCATCAATCCGTTTAAGTCTGGGGACTTCCTGCACAGTTAACAGATGGGTGAGTTTACGAAAACTCAGTGTGTGATAACCCATAATAGCAATTAATCAGAGTAAACACAATTTGGGCCTAAGCCCTTTCTGGGCCAAAGATTAGTCCTTAGCCCATTTCAATGCTGATAGCAATTTGGGCCTGAGCCCATTTCAATAATGATGTCGATGGGGGCCTGAGCCCATTACATGACGATATAGTATGCAATTAGAAAATCCTACCCAATCCAGCCTCTACGCACCATCTCCGTACCAACCCTACACACCATGTGGGGATAAAATCAACCCATCCATCCCTACACACCAAGTAGCACCGGATGCGGCACTAAAATAGTATTTGCAGTAGAGTTGCCAATAATAGGCTTAAAGCCTTTCAGTAAACTTCGTCCACAATCATATATCCCACCCCAGGCAATGCAACATAATATAAATGTATATACAGTACAAATGGCATGCTCAAACAGTCATACATCACATAGGGGTATATCTATCATTTTCAAAGAAAATAAAGGTCCAGGTACACTTACTAGCCCAACAGTAGGTCCACAGTCATCTTGGGCAACACGTGCAACCTTAACAGTCAATTGGTGATAATGGGCCCACGGCCCATATTATGGGCCCACACGCTCATATGGCCCACATAGCCCAGAAATGGCCTTAGCCATGAGGTTTACACAACCTAGCCCAATACTTACCGCACTTTTGTGCGATCTTCCCCGTGTGGGGTCCACAGGCCCATTGGGCTTACATGGCCTAGTTCGGCCCAAAAGGGCCCAATATCATTTCGGCCCATGAAAAGTCTCATGGCTATCTCATTGACCGCATGGTCATGTTTTGTTACACGGCCTGTCACACAAGCAGCCACACACCTATGTGGAGTCGATAACTCACTTTTTCGCTTTTCGATTTTTCAGCTTTTGCCTTTCACATCTAATGGTAGTGTTACACACACCTGTTATGAAATTGTAGCCAAAGTACTTCCGAGATCAAAGCACCAACGAATAACTGCAGAACCTCCTCCAATAACAATGGATTTACTTCAAAGTCAACCTTAAACCAAAGAACAAGCGACTGAGTAATAACAATCTAAACCCTCAGTATAATACACAACTTACCAACCTTCTACCAACACTTACCGAGGGTGGAAAGACCACTTGTAGGGAAAGAAAGGAATCATCCTACGCCCCCACAATTGATTCTGCACTTCTAGCATCATTTGACAGAACACAGGTGTTAGATAAAAATCATTAAGGCAGAAATAGGAAAGAGTGAGAAGGTTACACTTGGTCACAATGAAAATAAAAGAAGAAAAAGTTAAAACTTTTGAGAAGCAGACCAACCAATAATCGGCCAAGATCCACGCCTAGAAGTCACCCAAATAGCAAAGGGGGTATTCAGCTTGAGCAAGAAAAAAATAAAGGATATAAGGTTCGACCAACGCAATAGGCAAAGAAGAATCAAAAGGAAGGGAAGTGCCACTCAGGTAATCAACCAAGTTGAGAAAGAAGAAAAGATGGAACCAACAAAAAGGAAGAACATAGGGGAAAGTAGTATTCAGCTAAGAACAAGGGGGAAATCGGTGGCACTCTTGGGGACCTTTGATGGACTACCCGAGACCAAAAGTAAGAAGTAACACAAAACAAGCTATTTGCAAACCTGAAAAACAAGGAAAAGATCCGGCAGCCAGCTAGACTATGATTGAAATTTTTGACAAAAAGAACACCTCTATTCGGTCAACAACCTAACACCTACCCCTTAACACCTCTACCAGAACCGAAACTCCATCTGCCATCAGTTCAAATTCGGTATAAACACTTTCAAACCATTCAAATTCCTTTATTTCCTCCTCAATTTCCTCTCATCCATCTCCTCAGATTCGGCTAACAATAACCCCATTCAAATCTGTTCAAACTCTTGGTTTTTCAGTCAAACACAACTTCCTCTCATGGCCATTAGTAAAAATAATCTCCATTTGCACAAGCAAGGATTTGAACCTCAAACCACTAGCACACTTCACACGCCACTATCCACTAGAGCAGCAGGCCCATTCTGTCATGTTTTTAACAACTTTTACTTATAACCCTACTGACCTAAGATAGGGGTTTAATTCTTAAAAGCAAAATTTTTGTAAAAGCCAAGGCTTGAACCCATGTCTTCCCAGACACTCCCAGAGCACACAACCACTAAGCCAGAATTCTTTCACGTCACAAACACACATAAAAATAATTTTATCAGGGGTTTAGGGATTTGGGGTGTTACAATAATAAAAATAAATTTTTCTGCGTCTGATTTATGGTCCCGAAACCACTGTTCCGACTAGACCCAAAATTGAGCTGTTACATGCCTCACATCGAATGGCCACACGGCCTGAGACACGAGCGTGTGTCCCTTGCACCTAAGAAAAATTTTAAAATTTCAAAAAACAAATTTTGAGTTCCTTATTTAGTCCCGACTTGTTTCTAATCCTAACTTAGGTCTCGAGGGTCCATTTAAGGGACAATATGATTGAATATGTTTAGTTATGAATATGAATAGTAAATGACATGAATTAACTGTATTTGTTCTGTAAACTCCAGTAATGCCTTGTAACCCTGTTTTGGCGACAGAAATGGGTTAGGGGTGTTACAGCCATAACTTGATTCATAAAGATACATCCAGTGAATTGTCATACATACGGATTCATATTGAAGATTCATAAGTCCGAACTTATATGTGAAAGACTCATACATACAGATCCATAAACAAATATTTACATGTAGATGCATATTCATATACACAGACTGTTCTGTAGACTTTGGCATGAAAGAATTCCACATATAACTTTGTCATGAAACTCAGAGAACAAATCTTGTGGATTGTCATGCATAAAGATTCATAGAATTAGATTCATGAATATGACAGACTCATACATGCAGATATTGTCGAGAACTTTGTATGGTGAATTCTCACATATAATTTTGACGTAAAACCTAGAGAATAAGTCCAACAGACTTTCATAACTTACATATGCCATGACCATTGACTTGCATACACATATGAGGCGTTAAGCCTTAGACTCTGCAGAGTCTCATACTTTAAAGAATCCACATAGGGTTATCATATACATATGCACATATATCTCCAACAATCCAACCAAACATCTACAAAGTCGAAAACCATATGTATACATTCTCCATGCACTCTACTAGTGTTGGGAACTGTGCCCATATTATAGTAAACATGTAATTGTTTTCTATTTATTTGAACAATGAATAAATAAATAAAGTTAATTTCACATTTCACTATTATGTCTTTTATATTTTGCATGTATAGTGAAATTGTGACAAGAAATTATTAGATCATTGATTATCTAAAGTTCAAACTGAAGATAAGTGGCATTGTAAAGAACGTTTACATTGCGAGAAAGACAACTTACTTCAATAGATAATCTAAATGACTTTGTAATCCTATAAAAGAATCAAAGTGAATATTTGATTCAAATACTAAGAAGGATTATTATGTCGCCTACAATTCTAATTGGGGAGATGGATAGTATTGGTTACCGGAGTAGTTAACTCCACGAGTAGAAACACAGATGTATTCATTAGTAGAATGATACATTGGACTGGACCCAAGATGAATTAATTCTAAACCCGTTTGTGAATTAATTCACATGTAATGTTCATGGTGTGATTTACCTAACTTCTGAGTTAGTCACTAACCAAGTATATGCAACTCATGTGCTTTGATATAAATGGAGGCTTATGCTCTAAAGATGATCAAGCCCATAGCCAATATGTTGGGTACATTAACAAAATGTATAATTGCACTAATCATGGAGTCGATTCATGAGCTTGAAAATCAAATTTCTTATTTTGGAAAGACCACAAGGTAGCTTACCTAGCAACACTGAAAACAACCCAAAGGAGAAAATCCACACAATCCCTGTTTGAAACGTAGAAGGGTTAGTTGAGCCTAAAAAGAAGTCAAAGCTAGGGTTGTTGTGAAAAGCGATGAGGTTGAGAAAACTAAGAAAGAACATAAGACTACAAACCATGAGTTCCATATCCAGCAACATTGAAGAGATACCATATAAAAGAAAAATATGGTAAATTTCTTGAACTCTTAAAAAAATTGCACATTAACTTACCGTTTGTTGAAACCCTTTCGCAGATGCCAAAGTATGTAAAATTTTTAAAGGAGCTGTTAACAAATAAAAGAAAGTTAGACAACTTGTCAACTGTGGAGTTCAATGCAGTTTACTCGGCCATTCTCCAAAACAAACTACCCAACAAACTTAAAGGTCCAGGGAGTTTTACTATCCCTTATCTCATTGGTAGTTTAAATGTTGAAAAAGCTTTAGCTAATTTGGGGTCTAGTATAAATGTCATGCCTTATAAGATGTTCAAACAACTTGGTCTTGGGAAACCAAAACCCACTAGGATGAGTATTCAATTAGTGGATAGATCAATTAGATATCATAATGGTATTATTGATGATGTACTTGTGAAAGTCAATAAATTTATATTCCCTATTGATTTTGTTGTATTAGACATGGATGAGAATATTGAGATACCTATGATCTTAGCTTGACCCTTTTTAGCCATTGCTAAAGCTGTTATTGATGTGGGTACAGGTGAACTTGTGTTTCGTGTAAGTGATGAAAAGATTACTCTTTAAGCACGTGATTTTGTGAGAGTCATTGGTGAGCGAGATGATACTAATTGTTTTGTTAATGTTAATAATCAAGTGGCTCAATGTTCTTCGCAAGAAATCCCTCATGAAAACTTGTTGGAGTCATATTTTATTCAAAGTGATAGAACTCGAGGGACAAGTGAATAGTGAATAGTGCAACTCGACGAACTAGATGAATGGCGAACAAAGGTTGATGAGAAATCGAGAAAGCAAAAGGAAGTAACAAAGTAACACCATAATGTGCATGTAAAGAGAATGAACCAATTAAAGTTGGGGACAAAGTGTTGTTAGACAAATTGGATCCACGAATTTTTCCTTCAGAGTTTAAATTAAGAGAGTCTGACCTATGTGTGGTAAAAACCATATTTCCATATGGAACCATTGAGGTAACATACCCTAATTATAGCACATTCAAGGTAAACAATCATTGTCCAAAACTTTATTTTGGTGGCAATACTGATAACGAGATAGAGG
This sequence comes from Gossypium anomalum, assembly GCA_025698475.1. Classification (NCBI taxonomy): domain Eukaryota; kingdom Viridiplantae; phylum Streptophyta; class Magnoliopsida; order Malvales; family Malvaceae; genus Gossypium; species Gossypium anomalum. Next base: position 60,749,639 of record CM046961.1, read on the forward strand.
AGCTTCGACTCTAAGATTCGCCTTAACCATAAGCTTAATAAGGGAAGTCAAGCTTAGACTCTAAATACACGCTTCTCGGGAGGCAACCCGAGTGTTTTTGTTTTTATTTATGTATTTTACTTTCATGTTATTTTTTTAAGAATTAAAAAAATTCAAAAAAAATTTGAAAAAAATAGTACATTTATTTTTATTACCTTAAAAAAATTAAAAAATGTGAAAAAAATTTGGTCCACATTGTCTAGGGTAATCCACACGGCCTAGACGCACGAGTGTGCATCAGGCCATATGCATACTAGAGCTAATTTTTTCAATTTTAATTTGACCCACACGGGTACAAAAAGTTACATGGGTTGGAGACATGGCCGTGTGAGACACACAACCTGTTACACCGGCGTGTGGTAGACCGTGTCACTTACACGGGCTCGCACATGGGTGTGGGGGAAGTGAAGGAGCATTGCACACGGCTAGACACACGAGCATGACCTAGGCCCTGTGGTTACTGGGCTTATTTTTCTCATTTTTGAATCACACACAGTCTAGATGATTTCACACGGTCTGTCCACACGGCTATGTGGCGTACATAGCTATGTGGCTTACATGGCCTGACACATGACCTTGTACTTTTTTTCCTTTTTAAACGTAGTTTTTTTTCTTCTTTTGTTTCCTTCCTACCCCAACGAAAGTGATTTCATTTAGTTTTTATATTTTATTTATTTTTATTTTGTTTTTAGTTTTAGTTTTAGTTTTAGTTTTAGTTTTTACTTATTTTATTTTATTTTGCACTGTAGTTTTATTGTTTTGTGAATTGTTTTTCTTTTTAGTTATCTCTTTATCTTACTTATTTTTATCTATCTTCTCATTAGTTTGCCCGGAAACATGTACTTCACTTAAAATCGTCTACAATTCCAGTTTACAATATTTTGACAAATTCATCCAAATTCAGGTAAGTTTCAGTTCTCTTCGTCCTTATGCTATTGTACTTATTTTGTGATTTTAATTGGTAAATTGAGGGCAATGTACATCTTAAGTGTAAGGAGGATTTCATACGTTAATGTGATATAGCTCCTAAATTATTGTTTGTGTTTAAGTAATTTTCTCGACCCTAACTTTGAAGTAATTTTTTTTTAATTTGGATTTTTTATTGATTCAGTTTTGGAATAATTTGTGGATTTTTGTGCATTGCCTGATTTATACTTTAAGACACAAGAGAGCCAAGCATGATAAGTTGTGTAACACCCCTAACTTGTCTCCGTTACCGGATTAGGGTTACGGAGTATTACCATATAATTCCATGCAATTAATATCAAAATATATAAATAATGTCATTCAACATTAATTAAATAAAACTCATTAAAAACTTATCAAACATATGCATTTGGGTCTTAAACCGGGCCTTCGACGCCCTAAAAATAGTTTAGAAATGATCCAAGGCTTAATCAAAACAAATCAGAAAGTTTGGGAAAAAGTTAAAAAAATTTTGAAAACAAGGGTCACGCGGTCGTGTGACATAGCCCAAACCGTGTAACAATCAAACAAAGGGACACACGGCTGTGTCCCAACCTATGTCTCAAACCGTGTAACTCACTGATTTGGGTCACACGGTCGTGTCGCAGGCTGTATGCCAAACTATGTAACTTACTGACTTGTGACACACGGCTGTGTGCTAGGCCGTGTAACACACTAACTTGATACATACGACCATGTCTTAGGCCGTGTGAAATTTACACCAAAAATAACAAGTGACATACAGCCATGTAGTTAGGTCATGTGACAGCCCGTAACTCAGGCTATGCGCTCCATAATTTGACCATAAAATCAAGCCATTTCAATGCCAAAACATATCTAGTCAACCACTCCATTTGTGCACACATTCAATAGACCTAAGCATCATTCAAACACATCTAAATATACCAATTCAATCAACCTATTTCATCTAACCAATATGTCATTCAGAGGCACCACATTTATACCAAAACATCATTAACCATAGTAAAACAACATAGCAACATTTCAAACACAAAACATAGTTCCTTTAACCACCAATTGACATTAATTTAACCATTCACATTTCACCATAAACATACCAAAAGGACCATTCACATTCCTTTAGCTACATGATGTTGCTCACACGAGCTATGGAAAAGCCACAACAAATGCAAGACCTTAGCCATTGGTAGGACATTTAAGACCAACACCCGAAGCATGAAATCTCTAATGACATGTCATTCGTATCCTAAGAATTCTTAAGGTTCAAATGGGATCATTTATCCATCAATTACTCAAAGCATCTATAACACCCCTTACCCGGGTCCGAGGCCAGGACTAGGCACGAGGCATTACCTGACTTAAACACATGCATACAATCATTTTGCGCCATAAAACCTCGATCGAATTTAAAACTTTCCAAACTTACTCTAGAAATTCTTAATATGGGCCTAGAGGCCCAATACACCCATTAAAAACCACTCGGGACCAACTCGGGTTCGTTAGGATATTCTGAGAAATAGCATCTGAAACAGGGGCACACGCCCGTGTGAGAGGGGCGACATGCCCGTGTGGTCATCTTGACATGGTCGTGTTGAAGGCCGTTGCGACTCTCACAGTCTAAGCATATGGGGACACGCCCGTGCCCCTTACCCGTGTGGATTAAATTTTCAATTCAAACCTATAGGGGTTTTCACATGGCCTGGCACGTGCCCGTGTCCATGACCCGTGACCCTCACAAGGCCTTGACACGCCCGTGTATCAACCTGAGCTTAAAAATTAGACATTCTATTTCTGACGTCAGCAATCTTTAAGGGCCACATGGCCAAGACACACGCCTATGTGCTAGGCCGTGCTTTTCACACGGCTGAGACACATGGCGGTGTCTCTTCCTGTGTGTTTACTACCATGCATACTGACATGTAAATTTAACGTGCAGGGGACACACGGCCAGATAACACACCCATGGGGCTATCCGTGTGCCACACACGGCCTAAACACACGCCAGTGTGTCTAGCCATGTGGGCAAAATAAGGTTATTTTCCAAGCCTTTATACCACCCTTACATGCACCAACCTACACCATCATCTAACATGACCAATCCACACAGCAATACAAGGTCTAATTAGCTACCATAGCCATTAGTTCAATCATGCAATTTACTCATCCATGAAAATATCATCATTTGCATATATCAATAATGAATATTAGCCATTATCCAAGGCTTTATACAAAATGAAGGGTTCATCCTAAGCCAACACATTTGGCCAATATAACAATGACACAAAAGTCTAAGTCCCTATACATGCCATACTCAAAATAGCAAAAGACTAACTATACCAAATGCTTTGATTGATAGTGTGATCGATCTCTCTGACGTCCGTTGATCCACGAGCTAATCAGGTGGCACTATAAGAAAATGGAAAAGAGAAGGAAAGCTTAGTAAGTTGCATAAAAATATACAACAACAATTTACCAAACTACCGCATGCTTACAACATTTCATAATTTATTCATAATACAAATGAACATAAACACAACTTACTCATCACTATCACATACAATTCACATAGCATATATCGAGCTCAAATCTCATACTTCATGTAAAATATACCAGTGGTCATAAGCATAACTTACTCTCTTTCCTTCCTTATTAAACATACAATGTAATTGAAGCTTGTATTTCGAAATTCTCATTTAGGTACCTGTATCACTCATTACATAGTCATGAGTTCTCTTATTTCGAAATATACCCTAAATCTCCCGTTAAACTATTTGAAATACTATTGGATATTCAACAGCCCCGAACATGGGAATAGATGCTGATGCCATGTCCGAGACATGGTCTTACTCTGGCAAGCACGTCAAAGTCGATGCCATGTCCCAAACAAGTCTTACACTGGCTCTCATCTATCGGTGTGGATGCCATGTCCCAGACAAGTCTTACACTGACACACAACAAGCTGACGCCATGTCCCAGATAGGTCTTACACTAGCTTGTATATCTCGAGGCCGATGCATGTCCTAGACATGTCTTACACTGGCTCTCATAATGTGGCCGATGCATGTCCCAGACATGTCTTACACTAGCACACATATCACCCAATGTTATGGCATGAATATCCAAATCTATTCCTAATGTTCAACCGGGAGTCTTTGTTACATTAATTTCTCAACATGCATACTCACATTCACAATCAAAAAAACTTATGCAATACCAATTCAATCATACATCTTAACAATATAGTTGCATTACTAACATACATCTTACCTCGGATTACAAAATGTAGACAATTAGTTGATTTAATCTACTTGCTTGGCCTTCCCTCGATCTAGGTTCGGATTTTATATTTTTTTATCTAAAATAATAAAAATTCACTCATTTAATCAGCATATAAATCTAGGTACTCAACAATTTATAATTGGGCAAAATGACCATTTTGCCCTTAGGTTTTCACAAAATGACCATTTTACCCCTAGGCTCGAAAATCAATTTTTATCGAATTTATTTATTAGCCAAGCCTAACCGACCATGAAAACCCTAAATTCCCTCTATTTTACACAATTACAAAATATTTTATAACTTTTACAAAATGGCCCTTTTAGGGGTTTTTCATGAAAATCACTTTTCAAAAGTTGTTTATTTCACAACCATAACTCATATTCTTCCATAAAAACTCAGAAAACATTAAAAATCCTTTCATGGCAAATCCCTAGACTATCAACCATTTCACAAAATAGTCCCCCCATTAGCTAACTCATGCTACAAGGGTTCCAATAGTACCCAAATTATCAAAAATTTGCATCTAAATCACTTACTTGAGAGAGAAATAAGTGGCTGAAAGTTTCAAGCTCCCATGGCTATTTCTTGGAGGAAAAAACGGTGGAAGAACGAAGAGTAAAAAGATGGCAACATTTTTCTCTTTATTTTATTTTATTTCTAGACAAAATTAGGTCATCAATTAACCTAACCATTTGACCCATTGATTTCCTTGTCCCTATGGTCGGCTATGCCTCTTTAAGGGGGTCAAATTTCTCTTTAAAGACCTCCAATTATGGCTCCCTAGCTATTTGGTATCTCTATAAAGTAAAATAGAACTTTTACCCTTTATGTGATTTAGTCCTTTTTCACAATTAAGCTCACAAACACTAGAATTAATTCACTCAATTTTTCATACACTTACAATATCATACTATGACACCAAAATAATAATAAAAATAATTTCTTCGAGTTCGAATTTGTGGTCTCGAAACTACTATTTCGACTAGGCCCAAAATCGGGTTGTTACAACATCGATACACATGCATTTTCAAGTCAGTTTATAACTAACACAATATAACCGATAATCAATTCAAACTATCATTAATAAGATTATAATTTTATATGAACTTACCTCGACAACTACGGTTGCAATAACCGAATTGAAGTCTAGTCCAAAGCTTTATCTTTTCCTCGATTTAAATCCGATTTTTGTTTATCTTGATCAAAATAAGAAATTTCATTCAATTAAGTACTTCAAATAACTTCAAGTATTCAATTCAATCAAGAATTCACATTATCATGAAATTATAGAATTATCCCTTCTATTTTTAACTTTTTCACAATTTAGTCCTTATACTCGTAACTTGAAATTTAACTATTTTAACCCTCAAAACAAGTTAACTTATTCTTCCCTATACCTATATCAATCTATATTATTGCTCATTTCACTCAATATTCATAAAATTTATCATTTAAATGATTTGATCCCTAAACCCTAAATTCATCAAAAACCACTTAACAAAACAAGTTTGTTTAACAACCAAGAGTAATAATCTATCAATTAACACTAAAACACATTCAAAAATAATCATCGTATGTCCCTCAACCTTTAACACTTTTGCAAATTACCCCTAACTAAAACAAGTTCAAAAATATAAAAACGGGACACAATTTTACCATGCAATGCTCCTATGTTAGCCAAACCTTAAAGCCATGAAAATGGTTTTTATTTACTTTAAATTTTGGTGGAGAAGACAACTAATGAAGTTGATACTAATTTGTTTTATTTTAGTTTAAGATTTAATTATTTAATTACTACTTTAACCTTAGTTATTAACTTACAAAACAACTAAATCATGTCCATATTTGTCCACCTTTAATGTAACAGCCCGTTTTCAGTGAAATCGAAACAGTGGTTTCATAACCACAAATCTGAGTCAGAAAGAAAAATTATTTTAAAATTATTGCATGGTCTGCATTATGATAGGAATGTTATATGGAAATTCTGATAAGAAAATTTTACCGATTATGTGTCTAATTATGGAACGGACCAAATTGCATAAAATGAAAAAGTTGAATTATAGTAACTAGAAGGATTAAATAGTTGTGGAATTCAAAACTTGAGGTCCTTATATGGAATTAGACCATTAAATGGAGTTAGTAGATATTTTTGATGAATCATCCATGAAAAATTAGAAAAAAAGGACTAAATTGGAAAATTAGAAAATTAAAATATGATAATTAAATTAAATAGAAATATCAAATTATTATTATCATCTTCCCCAAATATTTTTGCATGGAAACCCTAGGAAAGAGAAAAACATTCAAGCAAACTTTCTTGACTTAATTGGATCCAGAAAGATCAAATAAAGAGTTAGATTGAGGAAAAGAAAATGTGTCAGATTAGTAGATTTTCATACACAAACAAGTGTCGAGGTAAGTTCGTGTAACTAAATTGTGTTTATTTATATGCTTGAATTAAATATGGAATGTGTAAATTGTGTAAATATTATTGATATAAAGTTTACTACATGTTTAACAAAACTAGATAAATATAAAGTCCCGTTTGAATAATGAAATTCGATGGATACATGATTTCCCGTATTGGTTATGGTCTTGTATAATTGTGGACGACGAGCAATCCTGATACAAGGCCTCTCGAGCTTCCTGTTATATGGTTCCTGCGAGCATCCTGATCAGTAGTAATCTTGCATGTGTTGTAGACTATCACAGCTCTTTGTGAGTGTCCTATTATATGATTTGATCGATTGTGATCCTGCATATATTGTGGACACAAACGCAGTTCTTCACGAGCATCCTGTTAAATGGCTCTCAGAAGCTTCCTGATATGGCTTACTTGAACTTACTATTATATGGCTATCCGGAGCTCCCTAATAATAACTCTTCGGAGTTACCTGTTAAGCTCAATGAACTTCCTGTTTTAAACTCTTATGAGTTTCCTGTTTAGCCTGGATAAGCTTCCTGTTACCTGGCTCAAATGAGCATTCTATTATATGGCTCGAGAGAGTACTTCCTGATCATATGCCCTAACGGGTACCCCTGAACATGAATTGACGGATCACTATTTTGTACACCTTGCGTGTACCACCTAGGTATTCATTGATATTTTAATGATTCAATGGATAAAACTCTTGATGTGAGAAACTATGAGTTTTAAATGAATTATATCTTGGATGTTCCTAAAATACCTATAAATTTGTAGCATGACAAGCTAATCTTTGTTCTCTTGAAATTTTATGTTAATTGCATGACTAACTTATTGGATGAGTGCATGTGATTAGACAAGTGGTCAAAATGGTTTGGATGCTTGTTTTGTATGTTTATTTTAAATGAATAAAAATGTTAAGTTAAATTCTTGTTATGCGAACTTACTAAGCATAAAATGCTTACTCTATTTTATTTTCCTTTGTTATATAGTACTAGGAGGCTCGTGAAGTTGAAACTTGGTTGGAGTCACATCACACTATCCTTCGGACTTCTTGGTATATGAAACAAGCTTAATTTTGATATAATGGCACGTATAGGCTAAAATAGTTCAAATGATGAAATATTTTGGTTGTAATTAGCCATTGGAATGGCTAATTGATGTATTTATATAAGGCCTTAACATGTTTGGTGTGTGTTGGAAATGGTTTGATGGTGGAAGGTATATAAATCAAGTGATGAATGGATTTGAAATAGTATAATTGATAAAATTTTATATTAATATGAATACAAATTTGGTAAGTTTAATCACTTGAACATATGTGTTAATATGTCATACACAAAACTTGTATTTGGTATGGTTTTAATGAAATGAATTGGTCGGTGAATGCATTCAAGTGTTGTTATAGGTTGATGGCAAATTTGGGTGAGAAATAAAGCTAGGAAATAGCCTTATTTTGATCACATGGTAGACACATGGGCGTGTGTCTTAACTGTGTGTGACACACAGCCATGCGCACAGGCGTGTGGTTTGGCCGTGTGTCCCCTACATCTTAAAATTGAGAAACAGAATGCTCAAAATTGTTCATTCGGGTAGAGACACGGGCATGTGTCTCAGCCGTGTGTGACACACGGCCTAGAACACGGGCATGTGTCTTGGCCGTGTGAAACCTGGACCTAATTTTCAAAAATTAAATTGACTACACGACCCAGCACACGGGCGTATGGCTGGCCATATGACCTAAGTCAGAGAGTTACATGGGTATGGACACGGGGTAGGACACAGCCATGTGCCTCACATCGAATGTCCACACGGCCTAAGACACGGGCATGTCATTTGGCCGTGTGGCTACTCACACGGGCGTGTAACCGCTATACATAAGAAAAAAAATTAAAATTTCACAAAAAAATTTTTGTGTTCCCGAATTAGTCTCGACTTGTTTCTAATACATAAATTGGGCCTCAAGGGTCCAATAGAGGGATGATATGAATGAATATGTTTATTTTCGGATATAAATAGTAACTAACATAAATTTACTGTATATATTCTGTAAACCCCGGTAATGCTCCATAACCCTATTCCGGCAACGAATATGGGTTATGGGTATTACATTCAACATATATGGTATAGTTACCATCTAAGTCCATTATTTTACCTTTCCATAGCCATTTAACCCTTTTGACTAATAGAACCCTACTTTTGTACCTTTTCAATTTAGTCCTTTTTACCTAATTAACCATTTAAACTTCGAATTTTCTTAACGAAACTTTAGTACAACCTTAATATAATCCCATAGAATTTAAATAATAATAAAAACATTTACTCGTCCCGAAACCACTGTTTTTGACACCACTGAAATTGGGTTGTTATTAGTTATTTTTCAGAAATTATAATTTTAGGTTGCCTCCCTGAACTGAAAAATTATTTTGAAATTTTAAATTTGCAAGTTTGACATCAAAACCATAATTTTTTTATGAGCTTTTGAGCCTATAGAGCATATATTTTATTTCGTGTTCATTTTAGTTTTGGTTGTGAGTATGTCAACTTGATTTGAAGTTCTAGAGTTTGCTTCTATTATGCATATCGAGGCCACATCATTGATTTGATATGTTAATATGGTAGAGGCACTTAGGATTTAACCTATTTAACTTGTAAAAAGCTTACCTATTGAATTAACCATTAGTAAACCCCATTTATCTTAACACATTTTTTCTAACCCGTTAATGTTATCCCATAACTCATATCTATGCTGTAAAATTATCCTTTTTATTAACTCCCTTTTTGTCGAGATTTGATTTGGTTAGTTGTCTAACTATGTTTCATTATTTGAATTGTTGAATTTTGTTTTGTTTAAAACAATCAATCAAAAGAAAAAGAAAAAAACATATCAAAAAAATTTTGATTGAGCTTGAATAATTAGTTTTATATTATGTTGAAAAGCTCAATTCCATTTGTGATTATTCTTATTGATGTAATTTATTTTTAATTCTGCAACTGATTTTTTTCTATTTTGGTAATTTATCAACTCAATCTCGATTATAACAACTTTTCTGATCTTTTTCATACTCTTAACCTAAGCCCCATTACAATCGTGTAAAGACCTCTTGATTGGTGTGTCATCTCATTTTATAATGGTGGAGATTTGATTTTTCAAGCAAGCATATGGAAATAACATTTCTCATTCGACTATTGAATGCATATTATTTGAACCTTAAACACCTTTGGTGCTTTGAGTGATCATTAGTGAGGATGTCAATTCTTATTGAATTTTAATTTTAGGTAATTATTGAGATAGGGGAGATGCCTAATATTTTTATGCGTTAAGAATCTTTGCTTGGATTGCTTGTGCTTTTTAGTGTAATTTTAGTTTGAATTTCTCTATGGGTTGTCCTAAAACATGATTGGTGACAACAATTAGGGGTGAGCGTTCGATCAAATCGAATCAAATCGAATGAAAATATTTTGAGTTAATCGAGTTGACGAATCATATTCTATCATTCCAATTTGATTTGAAATTTTCTCGAATCGAGTCGATGAGATGGAAATCGAATCAAATCGAATCGAATATATTTATTCGAGTTAAATTTTAAAAACTAATTTTGGGTCCTTGTAACCACTATCACCCACCGTAATAAAATTTGTTTATCATAATCAAATTTTTATTAACTTTCATCACCTCATAATTTATTTATTATTCTTTTATATACGGGTTAGTTTCTTTACTTGCTTAGTTATTTCAATTATCTTCATATTCTTGTCACTATGTATTTTAGAATTAAAAAATATATTAAATGTAAAAATGTGATTTTTTAATAAAAGTTATTTTAAAGATAAAATGTGAAATTGATACCAATATAAAATTTTAACACGAATATTTTATGGCATCATTAATAATTCAATTTTAATATAAATATTCAATATGACTAAACATTCAATAATATAAATAATATAAAATATGAAATTTAATTTAATAATATAAATAGTAGATAAAAATAAAATTATTACTATATATGTTAGGGATTTTTTTGGATAATTTTGATTTTTTATTTGGAGTAAAGGCTGAGAAGTAAAAGTTTAGGGGCAAAATAAAAAGTTTTGGGGAGTAAAAGATTGAGGGGAAGTAAATAGGGGGAGTAAAATTTTGGAGGAAAAATATTAATAAAAAATTTTAGGGGGGAGGGTTTGGGGTAGGTGAGAGGTGGGATGGGAAGGGAGTAAAGGTTTTAGGGGAAAAGTGGGAGGGAGTAAAAATTTGGGGGGAAATGGATTTTGGGTAGATGGGGGGTTCGGAGGGGAGGGGAGTAAAAGTTCTGGGGGGAAAGTGGAAAGAAGTAAAAATTTTGAGGGAAAAGTAAAAATGTCTGGGAGTTTGGGGTAAAAATGTAAAATATTATTGTTTGATATTCGATTTATTCGAATTCAAAAAAACAAATCGATTCGAACTCGAAATTCAAAAAAAATTCGTGAAAGGTTATTATAGAAGATTCGTGAAAGGTTTCTCTATGATTGCGACTCCGTTAACAAAACTGTTACAGAAAGATGTGAAATTTGAGTGGTCTGAAAAGTGTCAGAACAGCTTTGATCAGTTGAAAGCTTTGTTGACTGAATCTCCAGTATTGGTACGACCCGAATCGGGTAAAGAATTTGTGATTTACAGCGATGCTTCGTTGATCGGTCTGGGATGTGTTTTAATGCAAGAAGGAAAAGTCATTGCTTATGCTTCGAGGCAGTTAAAATCGCACGAAAAGAATTATCCGACGTACGATCTTGAATTGGCTGCGATTGTGTTTGCTCTAAAGATTTGGCGCCATTATTTATTCAGTGAGAAATGTCACGTGTATTCAGATCATAAGAGTTTGAAGTATTTGATGACTCAGAAAGACCTAAATCTACGATGGAGAAGACAGTTAGAACTGCTAAAAGACTACGAACTTGTGATTGATTATCACCTAGGAAAAGTAAATGTTGTTGCTGATGCTTTGAGTCGAAAATCGTTATTTGCTTTGCGTGCAATGAATGCTCATTTGGTTCTGTCAGATGATGGTTCAGTTTTAGCTGAATTAAAAGCAAGACCTTTGTTCTTACAGCAAATTATAGAAGCTCAGAAGATTGATAATGAGATTTTAGCTAAACGAGATCAATGTGATCTAGAGACTGGTTCAGAATTCAGAGTTGATAAAAATGATTGCTTGAGATTCTGAGATCGAATTTGTGTTCCAAGAAATCCAGATTTAATTCAAATGATTTTGAGTGAAGCTCACAGTAGTCAGTTATCTGTGTATCCGGGTGGTACAAAAATGTATAATGGTCTGAAACAGTATTTTTGGTGGTCTGGAATGAAAAGAGATATATCTGAATTTGTTTCTAAATGTTTGATCTGTCAGCAAGTTAAAGTTGAACATCAGGTGCCATCTGGTTTGTTACAACCGATTATGATTCTAGAGTGGAAATAAGATCGAGTGACCATGGATTTTGTTTCGGGTTTGCCCTTGTCTCCGAGAAAGAAAGACACAATTTGGGTTGTAGTTGATCGTTTGACGAAATCAACTCATTTTATTCTAGTTCAATTTGATTACTCACTTGATAAATTAGCTGAGTTATACATTTCTGATATCGTGAGATTGCATGGTGTGCCATTGTCGATAGTGTCAGATAGAGACCCAAAATTTACATCGCGATTCTGAAAGAAGTTGCAAGATGCTCTGGGTACTAAATTGCACTTTAGTACTGCTTTTCATCCATAAACTGATGGTCAATTCAAGCAAATTATTCAGATACTGGATGATATGTTGAGATGTTGCATTCTTGAGTTCGAAGGTACGTGGCAGCAATATCTACCTTTGATTGAATTCGCTTATAATGACAGTTTTCAGTCGAGCATTAAAATGGCACCGTACGAAGCTTTATATGGTCGTAAATTTTGTACACCTTTGTATTGGACGGACCTCAGCGAAAACAAGTTTCACGTATCGATGCTTCGACGATACAGATCTGATCCTTCGCACGTGATTCCTCCATCTGAGATAGAGATTAAGTCTGATATGACTTACGAAGAAAAACCGATCTGTATCTTAAATCGAGAAGTTAAAGAGCTATGAAATAAGAAAATTCTGTTAGTTAAAGTGATGTGGCATCGACATGGTATTGAAGAGGCCACATGGTAGCCTGAAGATACTATGAGATAGCAATATCCAAATTTGTTTAACGGTAACATTTTCAGGGATGAAAATCCCTAAGGGGGGAGAATTGTAACAGTCTAGTTTTGACCCTAGTTGGAATAGTGGTTTTGAGCCCACAAATCTGAGTTGGAAAAATATTATAATATTATTTTTTTGTCCTATTTATAAGTGAATTGACATGTGTGAAAGTTTCGTGTGAAAATTTAATCGTTTGTGTGTTTAATTTTGAAAAAGGACCTAATCGCGTAAAATATAAAAGTTGTGTGCTAGATGTTAAAGTGCCTATTTGAGTTGGCTTTCTAAAGAAAGGTTCCTTATGTTGTTATTTGTCCATTGAGAATGTTAATGGACTAAAACAACCATTCATTAAAAGGTTTTATAATTGGTTAAAAAAGGGCAAAATAGGAAATTATTATTAAAGTCATTATAATTAAAAGAAAAAGATATCAAATTCATTTTATTCCCTTGTTAATTAACCGAATATTGGAAAAAGAAGAAGAAAAACTTGGTTTTTAGGGTTCAGCTAAGGAAATCCTTGATTAAGGTATGTGTTTTGATCTGTTTTTGATAATTTCTACATTTTTGTGATCGTTGCTTAGTGTACTATAAAGCCCATGTCTCAATTTTTTTATTTTTGTTGATGATTTTGAGTTATGCCATTGATGAAATTATGAGCTTTGTGATGTTAGTTGATGAATTATGAAAGGTATGTTTTGGGTTGACATATGTTGTCTTTGGATTTTTGATGAAATTGAGTAATTTGGGTTAAATTATAAAAATGTTATTTTGAGGGAGTAAAATGTGAAATAAATGAAATTTATGGACTTGTATAAGAGCTATGAAAATTCGGTTAAGCTTGTGTACAAGCAAATTTTGTGTATTTTGTTATTTTGTGAATTAGGGACTAAAGTGTCGAAATGTGAAAATGTGAGGGCTAGTTTGCAAAATGGCCTAAATATGTGTTTAGGATTGTTTTGAATGATTTGGTGAATAAAAAGGTTAATTTTGAATACATATAGATCAAGAAAAGAGGAATTCAGATTTAGATCGAGGGAAGTCGAAGATTATAGAATAAACGTTCGAGTCGACAACTTCAAGTACGAGGTAAGTTCGTACATAGAACATGATATTATAAGTACATGTTGCTGTTTTGATTATGCATAGATGTATATGTAAATGAGTTGGATGAATATAATGATAAATCAAAGTATTTGGCATTAAGTGTGTGATTTAAACTAGCTTCGACTATTTGAGGCACTAAGTGTGTGATACCGACTTAGTTTCGATTAATTGAGATGGCACTAAGTGTGCAGAATCGTTCTAGCTTCGGCTAAACTTTAAGCACTAAGTGTGCGAATGTTTAAAGCATTGGCGATCTTTGGAAAGTGTTAAAATATTCGAACAAGAGGTGGGATTGAAAATGAATGAATATGAAAATGTTCAAGTAAGTATGATACCCATGTTGTAGATGATATTATGTTTATAAAGCTCATTGAATTGGTAAGAACCTATAAATTGTGTTGGTATAGATTTGATAGATGAATTGAGAAATTGTAAATACTTAAGTGTTGATGATTTATGTTTTATATACTGTTGATGATTTTAGTACGAGCTTACTAAGCTTTTGAAAGCTTACTTTGTGTGTTTGCATTGTTTTATAGATATCGAAGCTACTACAAGCTTGGGGATCGCCAAGGATTGTCACCACACTATCAAACATCATTTTGGTACTTCAAAAATGTATATTTTGAAGTATGGCATGTATAGGCTAGTAGTTGTGGAAGTATGTTTTGTGATGTATGTACCTAGTCATGTGATTTGGCTATTTGGTGTTTAAACTCATAGTTGTTAATGACTTATGGTATGTGATGATAAGTTGCAAATGTGGTATGTTTTAGTTGTTAAGTTGTGGTAAGTTTAGCTTGAGATTGAATGTTGTATGGAAGGAAATGTTTTAGCATGATCTTATCTCATGTTGGCATGGATTTGGTAAGGTGTATGAATAAGGATTTGGGTGATTGTTATATGATATGAATGGTTTATGTTTTGGTGTTGAAATTGGCTGAAATGGTGGTGCAATTATGCTTGTTTTCTTTGCTTGTAGGTTGACCAAATTAGGGTGGCAAATTGGTTGTTCAAATGGCCTATTTTTGTCCACACGGGCAGAGACACAGGCATGTGTCTCAGCCGTGTGCGACACACGGCAATGTTGCACGGTCGTGTGTCCCTTGGGGTACCCTACAATTGTAAGTCAGACCCGAGAATGGCCAAAGCACACGGGCATGTGGCTAGCCGTGTGGCCAAGTCAGGCTCGACCACGGCCAAGATACACGGGCGTGTCTTGTAGCCGTGTGGGCAAGTCAGGAGCTATGCCCTGTTTTGCCACAGGTTGGACACATGGGCCTTCACACGGCCTGTTCACACGGGCATGTGATCTTTCAAAAGTTGAGAATTTTTATAAGTTCTAGAACTTTTACATGTTATCAATTTGGTCCCGAATGTATGTTTAAGTATTGTATACTCGCTTTTATGTTCTGGATAAATGTGAATGATTGAGAATTTCCACATTGAGATGATATTTGTTATTCGATTATTCTGAATTGTGTTATGGATTAAGTAATGCCTCTTAACCTATTCCGACGATGGATACGGGTTAGGGGTGTTACAATATTGATCTGTGTTTGATATGCTTAAATTAGAGGAGGAATGACCCTATTTAAGAGTAAATCTAGCGCAATTGAGTGGAGTTGCATGCAATCCTAGAAATAGGACAACATAAATCTATCGGATTAGAGTCAAATCTAATAGGAGAATCCATAGATTGAGTTAATGTGATAATAGGAGTTTTAATTAGAAAGAAATTTTAATTAATCAACCTAGAGTCAGTTACTCTTAGTCTTAAAGAGAGATATTAGCATAATTTAGGAATTTTTATAGATCAAGATACTAAGTGAAGAAATTACGTAATTTAGATTAATAATGACAGATTCTTTCCTGAGTATTATCTCGCTTCTTGGTTGTTAATAATTTATTTTCCTGATTTGTTCTTTGTTGTGTTCTTTAGTTAATTTTAATTTTAATCAATCACTCTAATTTATCGGTTAAATAATAGAAAAATAGTAATTACCAGTACTTATAGTCCTCGTGGAACAATATCTTTGCTCACATAATTGATAGGTGCACTTGCCTTTGTCAAATTTTTAGTTGGTTTACGATTGCATCAAGAGGCATAGTAAAATAATTTTAAAAATAGGCACATGTCAAAATTTTCAAAGTTACTTCTATAATAAAAGAAGTACGCTACAAGTGTATCAAATACTAATCTAATATATATAATAAGATCAAATCTCAGATTCCCTCTAAAATAATTTAAATCAAACTTATATTTATACTATTATTTAAAATTTGATTAAGTATAATGTAGATCAGTAATCCTTAATTTTATCAAATTACATCACTTAATTTCTATTATCCAACTTAATTTATACTATTATTTATGTGTTTTTTGAGTTTGTCACAAGTCAACTTCACACCAATTTTATTTGGAAAATTAGTATTATAAAGAGTTTTTTCATGTTTTCAAACAATTATATAAAATTTATATTAACCTTTTGAACTTAGGATAAATATACGATTGATAAGATTTGAACCCAAGCCACCAAACATTTTTAATTTTTAATTTTCCCATTTCAATTAATACCTTACTATTGTTTATACGATTTTTTTCTAAACATTTTCTTATCACTCTCGTTACAATCTATGTATCTATATAAAAACTTCGTAACACGATATCGTTTCGATATGCTATTAAAAAAAATGACAATATGAGTCGAATAGTAATTGGACTTCATTTAAATATTATTAATCAAATGTATTAATATATTTAAATTATCTTTTTACTCCTAATTTAAATTAATATTTTTTATTTTAAATTGGTATGTTGTTATTATTCATTTCAAACCATATATTGCAGTATTTATTAGATGTTATTTTTATAGGCATAGTTATATACTAAATATATGGTTTCCAAAACATGCATTGCATAGGATATTCTTTTTCAAATCCGATGCTTATAATTGTGGGGTGTTGACACTTGAAATTGTTGGTGGCAAAACCAACACCAGCTTCTATAATCTTGAAAGTGTTGAGAACCTTCTAATCTATGTAGGCCAACATGAAATTTCATTTTGATGATATAATTTCCTATGAAGTGATAAAGTACCAATGTTGGGATCATTACAAGCTTGGAGATATTGGACAAACTAGAGATTATGGATCTGACTTTAAGAGATTCTTATGTGAGTGATGAAGTCATTAGGTGCATTCAGATTGGTTTGCTGTGCGTCCAACAAAATCCAAAGTCAAGGCCGACGATGGCTAGAATTATTCCCATGCTTAGCAGTTCTGCTATTACTTTACCAGCACCGCAACAACCTGCTTTCATTTTCGGAACAAAGACAAGAAGAAGCACCTCAGGAGCAGAGGTGGGATGGGTTCAATCAACAAGGAGGTTCCAATGCTCAAAAAATGATGTATCTATCACCGAATTTTACCCTCGGTAGCAAGTTGAATCCATTCTTTTGAAAAGAAAATTGATATAAACTATTCTGCCATCAATTCTATGGAAAGGTTCTAATTTGAAGCTTCTTTGTTAATTATTGCTGCATTTATTTATACCAAAGAAGCACTGAATATCTAGACAAAGATAAAGAAAATAAGCAATGCAAGTACTAAGTACCATTTTCAAACTTCATCGAGGACTTGGTTCAGAAATTGAAGCCTGTTGGTGTTAGACACACTTTAACCAAATAAAGTAAGAACTTCGATCTGGACTTTAACAGCAGTGTATTATACCCGGATAAGGAATGAAGAAAAAAATGCTTGGAGTTAAAGCTTTTGGTTTCTTGAGGAATAGAGAACAAAATTTAGAAGGCAAAGAAAAATGGAGCATATCGAAAGAAAATCTGATGATTTCATTTAAAAGAAACTTTGGCTCAAAGCCATTACATATACCAGACATTAGCTGGTCAAAAAATCAACAAATTTATCACCTAAATAATACCTAACTCCACTAGTTACATAGGGACTAGGTGATTTTGCTTGCACACTTGAACAAAGCTAGTAACCAGCTCTTTGACCATCAAGTTACATCAATTTTTCATCCAAGCATAATTCAAAATGAACTAAATTACAGAAATATTGTTAAAAAGTAACAAAATGAAACTGAGATGCAATAGTGGCATTAACATCTCCTGTTGCATGTATTTTACCCGGACAACTTATGTGCATAAATTCTTGCGTGCATGAATTTGCATGAGCTGCATGTCCACCTTTGTTGCTGCATGTGTTGCATGGGAACTAACTTTAACACTCCTCCTTAGTTTCCATGCTTGTAACATCTAGCTGCTTTCTCAGTTTTATAAACCTTGACACACCAAGGGCCTTTGTTAAAATGTCAGCAACTTGTTCCTTTAAATTTCAATGAATCAACTCCACCTCTCGAGCTTGTTCCATCTCCCTTATCACATGTAACTTGATGCTGAAGTGCTACGTTCTACCATGGAAGATAGGATTCTTTGCAATTGCAACAGCAGACTTGTTATCACAAAAGATCTTTATTGCTTCCTTTTGATGTAGGTTAAGATCAGCTAGAATTTTTCTCAGCCAAATGGCTTGATTTATAGCATTGGCAGCTGCAACATATTCAGTTTCTGCTGTTGATTGAGCCACCATCGATTATTTCCTTGAGCTCTAACAAAACATGGTTGAGCCAAGGGTAAAAGCATATCCAGAGGTGCTTTTCATATCATTACTTGAACCAGCCCAGTCACTATCAGTATAGCCTCTCAATTTCAAACTTTCAGCTTTGTTGAATAACACACCATAGTCAAGAGTGCCTTTGATGTACCTTAGCACTCTCTTTGCTGCTTGAAAGTGCTGGACATTACAGCAATGCATAAACCTTGATAACATATTCTCAGCAAATAAGATATCTGGCCTAGTTTCTATTAAATATAACAAGCAACCAACTAGGCTCCTGTAGGTAGACTCATTGACTGGTTCATGATCTCCTTGGTTTGACCACTTTATTCCAACAGCAATAGGAGTGCTTGTTGGCTTACAATTCTCCATTGAGAACTTGGACAAAACCTTCAAGGCAAATGTTCTTTGTCCCAAGAAGATTTTTCCTTCTGCTTGGCGCACCTCCATTCCCAAAAAGTATGTCATTAGCCCCAAGTCAGACATTTCAAACATGTCCTTCATTTTGGCTTTGAATTCAGCCAACATGTCTTGATCTCCTCCAGTCACCAAAAGGTCATCGACATAGAGAGATACAATAAGTTGTATTTCAACTTCATTCTTCTTGACATATAATGTTGGCTCACTAACACTTCTGTTAAATCCCAAACTGACCAAGTAACTATCAATTTGAGCATACCAGGCTCTAGGAACCTATTTCAGGCCATATAATGCCTTCTTAAGCCTGTACACCATTTGTTCTTTGCCAGACACAACGAAGCCTTGAGGCTGATCAATGTAGATCTCTTCTTCAAGGAAGCCATTTAGGAATGCAGACTTCACATCAAGCTGGTGGATTTTCCACTGCATCTGAGCTGCCAAGGCAATAAGTAGTCTGATGGTGTCTAGCCTGGCTACTGTGCAAATGTTTCTAGGTAGTCCAGGCCATATTTCTGGCTGAATCCTTTGAATACAAGCCTAGCCTTCAGTTTGTTTAAGCTCCCATCAGCATTTTGCTTGGCTCGATAGACCCATTTTACTCCAATAACCTTCCTCTTGGCTGGTCTAGGAACCAATTCCCATGTCTGGTTCTTCTCAATCATGGCAATTTTATCGAACATTGCCTGTTTCCAGCCTTCATCAGCTTCAGCTTCTTCAAAACTGCATGGCTCCACTATGGCAACTTGAGCTCTTTCATAAATTTTAGCCAAAGGTCTAGTGCCTCTGACTGGCATGTCATCAATGTCCATTTCAAGACTAATTTGATTAGGTTCAGCATGATCAGCCATCAGCTCTTCAGAAATAGCCTCTGGCTCGTTCTTTTCCCAATTTCAACATCCTTTTTCATCAAAGATCACATCTCTGCTTACTTGAATTTTGTTTGTTAAAGGGTCCAAGATTCTGTAGCCCTTCTTGACCGTACTATACCCGGCTAAAAGCTCTTTTGGACAACTTATCCCTCTTTGCAGCTGGTATTTGGCTGTAACATAGGCAACCAAAGACTTTCATATGAGCCAATGATGGCTTGAACCCGAACCAGGCTTCAAAAGGTGTCTTGTGAGCAAGTGCTTTGGTTGGAAGCCTATTCTGAATGTAGACAGCAGTATTGACAGCTTCAGCCTACATGGTCTTGGGCAAATTCTTCTCAAACAATAAACATCTGGCCATATCCATCAAGCTCCTATTCTTCCTTTCACTTACACCATTTTGTTGAGGTGTATAAGTGTTGGTGAGCTAGTGTCTAATGCCAGCTTCATCACAAAAGGTATTAAACCCGGATGAACTATACTCTGTTCCATTATCAAACCCAAGGGTCTTGAGTTTACAGCCTATTTCAATTTCTGCTGCAGCTTTAAATTTCTGGAATATTGAGAGTACTTCATACTTATTCCGGTGAAAGTATTCCCAACAATACCTGGAGTAGTCATCAATAAATAAAATGAAGTATCTGCTTCCATTCAATGATTCAGTCTTCATGGGACTACACACATCTGTGTGTACAAGCTGCAGCTTCTCAGAGGCTCTCCATGCTTGATTGGTAGGAAATGGCAATCTTGCTTGTTTTCCCAATTGACAGACTTCACATACCTCTTCTTCCTCAATAGAGTTGGTGAAGTTTTCAACCAAGTCTTCACTAATCATCTGAGTCATTGATCTGAAGTTGGTATGCCCAAGCCTTTGGTGCCAAAGCTTGGAATCTTCTGTAGAGGCAATGCAGGCTGAGTGTAAGTCACTTGGCCAGCTAACTTCAAAGCATTTATCAGTCATAGTGACTGTTATGAACTTGGATCCACTTGGATCACTTATCTGGCATTCTTCACCTTTGAACACAACATAATAACCTTTCTCAAGCAATTGAGCAATGCTGAGAAGGTTTCTGTTAATCTCAGGCACTAACAGCACATTTGGAATGACTTTATTGCCTGTAGGAGTGCATATCAGCACATCTCCTTTTCTTTCAGCTTTTATGAACTGTCCATTACCAACTTTCACTTTGGTCTTGCAGCTTCTATCCAAAGTCTTAAAGATGGTTGCATCAGGTGACATGTGGTTAGTGCAGTCACTATCCAACAACCAGCCTTTTGTACCTTTCTTCTGGCCAGCTAAGCATGAAACAGCAAAGACCTGCTCTTCATGGTCACTACTGTCTTCAGCCACTCGAGCTACTTCATTCTTGTATTGTGGTTGGTTTTGGCCAGGTCTGCCTTTTTCTTTGCAGACCCTTTCAACATGGCCCTTCTTCTTGCAGTGTTAACACGTAGCATCTGGCCTGAACCAGCTCTGGCCTCTGGATGACCAGGTTTTTCACAAAACCTGCAGAGTCGATCTTCTCCTCTTGCAGCATCAGGCTTAGGCCTATTTTTCCAGTTCTTCTTGCCTTTGTAGGCTGAGGAACTTGAAGCAGACTTGGTTTTAGCTTGGAAAGCACCCTCTTGGTGCTCCTCCATCCTGCTAGCTCTCCTTTGCTCCTGAGCATAGAGGGCATTAATGAGCTCAGTTAAGGAGATGCTTGCTAGGTCTCTTGAATCCTCTAAGGAGGATATTTTTGCTTCAAACCTTTCTGGAGAGCACTTTTTCCACAATCCTTGCCTCATCAAATTGCTCACCAAGGAGCCTTATGCTGTTAACTACAGCCATGATTCTGTCAGAATACTTCTTGACAGTTTCTTCTTCCTTCATCTTCAAGTTCTCGAACTCCTTTCTCAGATTCAACAACTGCTGCTGCCTTGTCCTCTCAGTACCTTGGAACTCCTCCTTGAGCTTGTCCCAAGCTTGCTTGGGAGTCTCACAAGCCATGATCCTGGTAAAGATGACATCAGAAACATAGTTATGAATGCATGACATGGCTTTGTGTCTTTTAGTCCTCTCATCTGCATGCTGTCTGATTTGAGCCACAGTGGGGTTGGCTCTGAGTGAAGCTGGCTCAGCATCTGTGTTGACAACTTCCCACATATCAAAGGCCTGCAGGTAAGTCTTCATCTTAACCTGCCATATGTGGAACCCTTTACCATTAAAAACTGGTGGTGCTGTAGGAGAAAAGCCTGATGAAGCCATTCTATTTTATATTGAATATGAAACAGGTCCTCTAAGATAACAGCTCTTGATACCAATTGTTGGAGTTAGACACACTTTAACCGGATAAAGTAAGAACTTCGATCTGGACTTTAATAGCAGTGTATTATACCCGGATAAGGAATGAAAAAAAAATGCTTGGAGTTAAAGCTTTTGGTTTCTTGGGGAATAGAGAACTGAATTTAGAAGGCAAAGAAAAATGGAGCATATGGAAAGAAAATCTGATGATTTCATTCAAAAGAAACTTTGGCTCAAAGCCATTACATATACTAGATATTAGCTGGTCAAAAAATCAACAAATTTATCACCTAAATACTACCTAACTCCACTAGTTACATAGGGACTAGGTGATTTTGCTTGCACACTTGAACAAAGCTGGTCACCAACTCTTTCACCATCAAGTTACATCAATTTGTCATCCAAACATAATTCAAAATGAACTAAATTACAAAAATATTGTTAAAAAGTAACAAAATGAAACTGAGATGCAACAGTGGCATTAACATCTCCTGTTGCATGTATTTTACCCGGACAACTTATGTGCATAAATTCTTGCGTGCATGAATTTGCATGAGCTGCATGTCCACCTTTGTTGCTGCATGTGTTGCATGGGAACTAACTTTAAAAAAGCCTCATTGGCAGAGACTTGGATGGCTTCTCCTTTAGATTGATTAGAGAGTGATACTGAATCAGGCTTCTTTTCTTTCTCCCCCATGGAATGCATAGAAAATGCAGGTCTCGATGGCACTGGCAGTGACATGGAATAGCTACTAAGCATGAGAACCACAGAGGCCATTGTTGGTCTGTAAGAGATATTGTCTTGAACACAAAGCAACCCTAAATGGATACATCCCATTATTTCACTTCTCAAGCCATCCCTCAGAATTGGATCTACAACTTCCCAAGCAGTCCCTTCATTCCAGTTTCTCCATGCCTGCAAATGTTTGAGGATATGAACTTAAATTGTCTTTTACCAAATTCTAATCTAGTAATACCATAAAGGTAGTAAGCAGCTTACATAGGTTAGAAGAGAGTCTCCCAGCTCTTGGTTGGTGAAGCTATTGATTTTTTTACCATTAATGATTTCCAAAACCAGCACTCCGAAGCTGTAAACATCAGATTTAATTGAATATCGTC
The DNA here is from genome assembly GCA_025698475.1 of Gossypium anomalum. Taxonomy (NCBI): domain Eukaryota; kingdom Viridiplantae; phylum Streptophyta; class Magnoliopsida; order Malvales; family Malvaceae; genus Gossypium; species Gossypium anomalum. The sequence continues at coordinate 60,772,958 of CM046961.1, forward strand.
CATGCCATGCACACTCTGGAGCCATGTATCCACTATGGACAAATAAATCTTAATGAATGAATTTAAATGGTAGCTAAAACTATCCTCTAGAAGAAATCTAGTGCTTGGGATCTGAGTTTAAACAACTCAAGTATAACAAGTAACATATAAAATCTATCGTTCTTAACACTTACAAGGTCCCAACGATTTTGCTTGTAGCAGCTCGAGTTTGATCAGGAACAAACAATTTTGCCATTCCAAAATCTAAGATTTTAGGATTCATCTCATTGTCTAACAATATGTTAGCTGCTTTTAAGTCACGATGGATGATCCGGTACTGAGAATCTTGGTGAAGATAAAGAAGTCCCCTGGCTATTCCCTCTATAATTTTGTACCTTTTCTCCCAATTTAGTAATAAACGCTTTACTGGATCTACAAAAATTGCAATGTCTACGACTTTCAGAATTCAAACTGTTTATACCCATGTCAGATTCACCAATATAACATGGCATGAACTGTATTCTACCAGGACTAGTAACCTAATAAATGAAGAAGAACCCAATAGGTATAGTTTAAAAGGATCCAAACCATACGGAATATAAAGTTGTCAAGGCTTGAGTTAGGCAAAAATTCATAGATGAGAATGCTTTCTTTTTGTTCCAAGCTAAAACCCAGAAGCCTAACCAAATTCTTGTGTTGAAGCTTTGCCAATAAAATGACTTCAGTCCTGAATTCTTGTTGTCCTTGTCCGAAATTTTTTGACAGCCTCTTTATAGCTACTTTTCGTCCATCTTCAAGCTGACCCTGAGAATTTGTAACAAATAACAATGATGGAAAGCAATAACTTTTATTTCCATCAAACTAGAGGCTTCAATTCCATATATTCAAACATTCTCTCTTTTTCTCCTTTTGAGATATTGGAAATTTCCATACACCAAATCTGAAATTACCTTATAAACAGAACCAAAACCACCTCGTCCAAGCATGTTTGCATTCGAGAAGTTTTCTGTTGCAACTTTTACTGCATTGAAGTCAAATTGCAAGGATTCAACACGGCTCTTGTCATCTGCAGGTTAACAAAGAGACAATTTAAAGAAAGTGTAAAAGGATGCTTAACTATTGGAAGAAGTATGAAAAAAGAAAATCAAGGATCGACTTACTTTGATTGTCCTGCTTTATTTTCTTGATCCTCTTAAGGACAACAGCAACTGCAAGTATAACAAGTAAAATGACAATTGGAACAATTATAATAACAATGGTTTTGGATGAACTGCCTCCCCCTTCTTCCCAAGAAAGAACTTTGTAAGTACTTTTACACAATATGCCATCTACTTCTTCATAGAACCAACATGCCATCTAGCAGATCCGTACTTACCTTTTGTATTTATGGAGTTCGCTGACAGTGGCGGAAGACTAACTGGTGGGGGTGGACGGCTAAAAGGGGAGGGTGGAGGTGTAGCATTGGATGTATAGAAGGGATACAATTCCCAGCGAAAATAACAGTTAGGCCTACAAACATAACCTCCTTTCTTCCCATGGCAACATGCTTTAAAGTAACTTACGGATAGGCTGAGGCAGGAATCACAATCCTTGTGTGATAAATCTGGAGTGCACTGCATTCGTGTATATATCTTTTGGTATTCCCCAAAATCTGCTTCCCCATGTGCAAACTTAAGAGTAGAAGTGCCGTTGGAAGCCTTTTCCCCAACACTGTCCATCAAACTCTCCCAAGCTGTATAAAATTGTGTTAAGTTCGACGTGATGTCGTCATTATTAAAGCCTGCCTCAGGGGTTTCTAGCTCCAGGGTTCCATAAAACGAGCGATCTGCATAGTGTACATGACATGGACTCCTCGCATATGAAAGGGCTTCTTTCTGGTTGGGACAACTAGTGACGAGATTGTGGATTGAGCGATAGATACATTTATAACAAGCGTATGGAGTAGAGTCTCCTCTGCACATAGCAAGAGTGTAAACTTTGTTGCAGTTTTGGCCAATACTGGTAGTAAGGAAACCATCTTTAGCAGAGACATTAGATGGGAGAGAAGCAAGAATAAGGTCCCGGTTTTCACCATATTCGCTATTCGTAGAGAAATTACCAATGTCATAACATTTTAGGATAGCCTCAACAAGAGTGATGCTGATGAGGAGATAGGAGAGAATTAAAGAAAGAGCTGTAAGTTGGAAGCACATTTTGAGGTTGTATGATTTGAAGGAAACGAAACCTAAAAGAAACAAGTGGGAACTTTAAATCCAGATTTTTCATGGCTGAGATGAGATGAGAGTTTCATTGCCTCGAGTAGAAGTCAAAAGTCATAGGAAACTTGGTTTTTAATTCCTCAGTCTCAGCTGTCTGAGAGAGACAGGTCTAGTTAGTAGACAATCTCCTTTAGGAAGACAGATGAAAGTATCTATATGTTGTAACCAGAGGCGGGCTTGTTAAGGAATCCAAAAGAAGACCGCTACTAATTAGACAGGTGAGACTTGGATTCATTCGGTTTCTGTTCCCATTTCTTTACTTGCAGTATGGGCCAAAACTCCACAATCACAAAAGGTAAGTACGTATGTGGTAGATGCCGTCCTGGTTTAAGGAAGAAATTGGGTTAAAGTACCTAGAAAGCCCTTTCCTTAGCTGCAGATTGTATTACTGTTTTTTTACTGAAAAAAGAGGTAAATTAACACTTATATATTTCGAAATGCCTAAATTAATTTATTGTTACAATTTTCTGTTAAATAATTATATCAAACATACTGAGTTTTTTTATGGGTAAATTAAATTTTTCAAAATTAAATATTTTATTATCTCCAAGTAGATGTGAGCTATTTTATTCGTTCAATAATAAAATTAGCCCTATAATGTGTACAAATTCTATCAATTTAATCTTAAATATAAATAATTAAATAAATTTAGCTCTCAATGCTTACAAATTTTGTCATTTTAGTTCTACTTCTAAAAATTCAATAAATTTTACCCTCAATATTTACAAAATCTATCAATTTAGTCTTTAACTCTAAAAATTTTAAATTTTTTAAAAAATAATTATTTTTAGCCCTTTATAACCTACCGAGTAACTATGATGACAATGGGATTGTTTTTTGCCTGCCCCACCCTGACCTAATGCTCTATCGCCATGCCTCGCGCTTGACCCCACCCCAACTTTAAAAAAATTTAATTAGCTCCAAACTCAAGCCCAAACCCAAATACTCGACTTCGATACGGCTCAACCTAAGTTTAATTTTGTTATTTTATTTTTTGTGAAAATGTGATTAATTAATTATTTTAAAAAAGGGTAAGCAACCAAAATAGTCACTTATGCTATCGTGTTGTAACATTTTAGTCACTGAGCCATTAATTGTCATTAATGGTATAACGATAAGCTGACGTGATATGTTAAATCATCATTTCAAACAAAAATTTTAAGTTAATTTATACAATCGGTCCCCATATGTTTTCATTTTGAGTAATTTAATTTTTTTCTTTTATGTTCTTTTAACTTTCCTTTTTTTTTTCCATTCTCTTCTGCTTCTCCCTTTGTTTTCCTCCCTTCTCCATTTCTTTTATATAGTTTTTCTATATTTTCCATTTGTTATAACTAGTTCCTATATCTTTTTTTGAAACAATTTAACTTTTTGAGTGAGGTGAGCTTGTGGACTAGTTTTAACAAATAAAAAACATAGAAAAACTAAGTTAAAAGAAATGAAGATGGGAGGGAAACATTAGGAGAAGCATAAGAGAATGAAAAATAAAGAAAAAAGAAAGTTAAAAGAACATAAAAGAAAAAAATTTAATTGCTCAAAATAAAAAAGTATAGAGACCAATTGTAGAATTTAACCTAAAATTTTCGTTTAAAATGATGATTTGACGTGCCATGACAGCTTATCATTACACCATTAACAACAATTAATGGTTTAGTAATCAAAATGTTACAATACGATAACGTAAGTGACTAAAATGTGACATTTCAAACATAAGTGATTCAAATATAACCTAAGAAAAATGAAAGTAACTGGTAGTTACCCTTTTAAAAATGAAAGATTTACACAAATATATATATTTTTTTGTAAAATGTGATTAATTAAATTTATATTTATCTATAGAGTTGTGTGTTAATGTATATTTACACAAATGTCGTGATTACAACACACAAGAAAAAAGAAGGAACAAATGTTCCTTTAATAAATTATTAAATTAAGAAGAAAGGAAATGGGGAGGGTGAAAGAGAACTAATATAGAGGTGGTAGAATGAAATTACCAGTAGTAAATTTTAGAGATTTTTTTAATTTAAATAATATTAAATATATATAAAGGGCAATTTCGTAAATATCTCAGGGTAAGGGTAGGGTGGTTTTATTCTAAACTCGACCCTGACCCGACCCCACTATTTTTAAATATTAACTTGCCCCGCCTCGAACCCAGACTTCAATAGAAAAAACTTAACTCTATCAGGTCGAATCGACTTGGAACCCATTGAATTCGGGGTTTTTTTCCATACTTACGGCTAACCCATGTAAGATATTAAAAAGAAAGAAAGAGTACTCTATTTTAAGTTGCTTGCAAAAAAAACTCTAAAAAGTTAGGATAAAATACAAAAAAATTAAGTTCAAAAAAAAAAAGGCATTAAGAATATTATATCTAATAAGGTAGTAATGTAGCCAATTATTCCAAATCAATTGGTTTGGTCCAAAGTGAATTCAAAATTATAGTAAAAAAATTTTGTTGCAAGTTACTTGAAAGAGGATATTCTTTTTTTTTTTTTAAATACCTCACACGAGTTAGACGATAGGTTATAAAGGGCTAAAAATAAATTTTTTTTAAAATATATTTTAATTTTTAGAGTTCGGACTAAATTGATAGATTTTGTAAATGTTGACGGAAAATTTATTAATTTTTTAAAATTAGAACTAAAATGACATTTTATAAACATTGAAGGCTAAATTTATTGAATATTTTTATATTTAAGATCAAATTGATAGAATGTGTAAATATTAGAAGGTTAATTTTGTTACTAGACCAATAAAGAAAACCTCACATCATGTCAGAATGACTAAAATATTTAATTTCGAAAAATTTAGTGATTAAATAAAAAATTTAATAGTTAGGTGATCAAAATAAAACAAAAAGTATAATTTGGTGGCTATTTTTATAATTTACCCATAAAACAATAATTTTCAAGATGTTACGCGTTAAATATTTAACGGAATAGCTAATTTACACATTTTAAAATGTATAAAGATTAATTTATTATTTTTAATAGAAAAGTTAAAATGTAATCCGTCCTCGGAAGGAATTGATGCATATAAAAATTGGAGTAAATTAATATGTTATATGAAGCGTTAGTGCTCTAATTATTTGATTAATTACTAATCTATAAGCACAAATAAATATATTATTGGAGAGCTTTTAAAGTTAAAAAATTGATTTTTAATATCGTATAATTTAAAAATTACATGTTGATGCACATTTAACGAACTTATAGATAACCATATCATTGATCTCCTTCTTGAAAATAATGTTAAGTAGACCATAGTTAATGGCTGGCAATAAATCAAGATATTATTTTTATAGATAAGATAATCAGTTCTTGTACCTAAATTATTAATTTATTTATATTAAAAGAATTTATTTAAATCAGATTTAAATAAAAATTACACATATCGAATCAAATATATTATCCTTTATCATAAACAACTTTAATACTCATTGCTTTGCTTTGAATTATTATATACTTAAAACTCTCCGCAAACTCAAGGTAAGGTTATCTTAACCATTTTGACTTTCGCCACAATGTATTATTATAATCTAAACTTGGGAAAATGAGAAAGAAGAAACAGAAATGTCAAAAAAATAGCTGAATCGCCTTCACCCCATCTTCAAACTAAGAAGAAGAAAGCTTTGATCGTGATTGATGCCTTCCTTCAACCTCATTTCCTCAGTGCTTTTGTTTTTTTACATCCTTGATCTCGCAGCCGAAGCCAACCCAAGTTTCTTATACAAGTTCTGTTATGACAAAGATACCACTTTCACAACAAACAGCACTTATGGAACCAATCTCAATCTCCTCCTCTCTTCTCTTACCTCCAACGCCAACCGGATCGACGGTTTCTACAACACCACGGTGGGGCAACAACCATCCGACAGAATCTACGGTCTCTTCCTTTGTCGAGGGGATGTTACACCGGATGTTTGCCGAGACTGTGTGGCTGCAGCTGCCAGGAATGCTACTAGTCTTTGTCCCGTGGAGAAAAACTCTGTGATTTGGTACGATAAGTGCATGCTACGTTACTCGAATGAATCTATCTTTTCGACGATGGAAACCTGGCCTGGTGGGACTGTATGGGATAACGACACTTTCACGGAAGAGGAAGACTTCGTTGACATAGTGGCGTCTTTGGTGAAAGATGTAGCGAGCGAGGCAGCCGATGCTCCAATGGGTGCTAAAAAGTTTGCGACCAAAGAGGCGAATCTTAGCGGGTCTCAAAAGCTGTACAGCCTTGCACAGTGCACGCCGGATATTTCCGACGTGACTTGCAATTTATGTCTTGAGAGTGCTATTACAGAGTTCTCAGATTGTTGTCGTCAAAAAGAGAAAGCAACTCGAGCAAGTTCATTGCTGCCTAGCTGCAATGTTCAATATGGATTAACCCCATTTTATAACAAAACTGCAGGGGAAGTATCCAGGTCCAAGCCATCTCCTCTGCCGCCAAGAGATTCAGGGAAAGGGAAGATCTCATCACAGACAATTATTTACATTACTGTTCCAACGGTTGGTTTCTTAGTGCTTTTGTCAACATTTTGTTATTGCATTCTAAGAAGGAAAGCAAGGATGAAACCCTATTTGCTAAAGGACCAGAAGGGTACTATGGCCGTTTGTCTTATATGTTAGCATATGGTTAACAATTCATATTTTCTTTTTCTATTTTTTTTTTCATATAAAATTACCCTGTAATTAATGTCATATCAATTGTCTGTAGATAAAAGCAAGGCTAGAACCATGAATTCTTTACAATATGACATGAGCACAATTGAAGCAGCTACAGACAATTTCTCTGATGCAAACATGATTGGTGTGGGTGGATTTGGCAGTGTGTATAAGGTACAAGTTGGTAGTACAATTGTAGATTTGTCTAAATCCATTAACCATACAGCAATTCGGACTATTGAGGAATGCCTATGGTATTCAATCAGGGTACAGTTGCAAATGGAAAAGAAATTGCAGTGAAAAGGCTATCAAGAAGTTCTAAACAAGGTGCAGAGGAATTCAAGAATGAGGTTGCGTTGGCAGCCAAGCTTCAGCACCGGAATCTCGTGAGGCTGTTGGGATTTTGCGTTGAAAGAGAAGAGAGGATGCTCATCTATGAGTTTGTCCCCAACAAAAGCCTAGACTGCTTCCTCTTTGGTCTGCCCCTCTTCAACTTAAAGCTTTCACCAAAAGATACATATATGTTATGGATTAAACTGTTACTTATGTACATTGATATTTCTTATTTTGAACAACATTTGATATAGATTCTGTCAGTTCCATAGTCTTGATGCCGTCTTGTATGCAGACACTGAGAAGCAGAAACAATTAGATTGGCCAACACGTCTTAAGATAATTAAAGGAACCGCTCGTGGACTTCTATATCTTCATACAGATTCAAGGCTCAAGATTGTACATCGTGATCTCAAACCAAGCAATATCTTGTTGGATGAGGATATGAATCCCAAAATATCAGATTTTGGAATGGCTAGAATTGTTGAAGAAAGCCACAACCTCGAATATACCAAGAAGATTGTTGGGACATAGTAAGTTTCCCATCCCATAATCTTTATTTCAACAACTGATAAATAAGGTCTATGTTTCGGGAAAATTCCATAAAATTTCCTGTTTTAGTTAACATAAGCATACTAATAAATACCCTCATCTTAGTGGTTATATTGCTCCAGAATATGCATTGCATGGGATATTCTCTTTCAAATCCGATGTGTATAGCTATGGCGTCTTGACGCTTGAAATTGTTGGTGGCAAAACGAACACCAGTTTCTATAATCCTGAAAGTTCTGAGAACCTTCTGAGCTATGTAAGTCCAACATGAAATTTCAATTTCATCATATAATTTCCTATGAAGTGAAAAAGCACCAATGTTGGGATCATTACAGGCTTGGAGATATTGGACAGAGAGGAGGCCGCTGGAGATAATGGATCCGACTTTAAGAGATTCTTATGTGAGTGATGAAGTCATTAGGTGCATTCAGATTGGTTTGCTGTGCGTCCAACAAAATCCAAAGTCAAGGCCGACGATGGCTAGAATTGTTCCCATGCTTAGCAGTTCTGCTATTACTTTACCAGCACCGCAACAACCTGCCTTCTTTTTGGGAACAAAGACTAGAGGAAGCACCTCAGGAGAAGAGATGGGATTAGATCAATCAACAAGGAAGTTCCAATGCTCAACAAATGATGTATCTATCACCGAATTTTACCCTCAGTAGCAAGTTGAGTCCATTCTTTTGAAAAGAAAATTGATGTAAACTGTTCTTCCATTAATTCTATGGAAAGGTTCTAATTTGAAGCTTCTTTGTTAATTATTACTACGTTTATTTATACCAAAGAAGCATTGAGTATCTAGACAAAGATACAGAAACTAAGCAATCCAAGTACTAGGTACCATGTTCGAACTTCACCGAGGATCTAGTTCAGAAATTGAAGCCTCGTTGACTGACACTTGAATGGTTTCTCGTTTAGATTGATTGGAGAGTGATGATGACTGAGATTTTCGTTTCTGTCTCCAAGGTGGAATGCATGGAAAATGCAGGTCTTGATGGCACTGGCAGTGATATGGAATAGCTACTAAGCATGAGAACGACAGAGGCCATGGTTGGTCTAGAATCAATATTGTCTTGAACACAAAGCAACCCAAGATGGATACATCTCATTATTTCACTTCTGGAGCCATCCCTCAGGATTGGATCTACTACTTCCAAAGGAGTTCCTTCACTCCAGTTTCTCCACGCCTGCAAAACTCGAGGAATGTGAACTTACATTGTGTTTTAGCAAATTCTAATCAAGTAATACGATAACCACAGTATGCAGCTTACATGGGTTAGAAGAGAGTCTCCCACTTCTTGGTTGGAGAAGCTATTGATTTTTTTACCACTAATGATTTCCAAAACCAATACTCCAAAGCTGCAAACATCGGATTTAACTGAATATTGTCCATGCCATGCATACTCAGGAGTCATGTATCCACTGTGGATAAATAAATCTTAATGAAAGAATTTAAATGGTAGCTAAAACATCCTCTAGAAGAAGTGCTAATGCTTAGGATCTTTGAGTTTTAGATATCACAAAGTTAAAAAATAACATATACAAACAGATCCGTCTTAATACTTACTAGGTCCCAACGACTTTGCTTGTGTCAGCTCGAGTTTGATCAACCGTAAACAATTTCGCCATTCCAAAATCTGAGATTTTAGGATTCATCTCTTCATCTAACAATATGTTGGCTGGTTTTAAGTCGCGATGGATGATTCGGTATTGAGAATCTTCATGAAGATAAAGAAGTCCCTTAGCTATTCCCTCTATAATTTTGTACCTCTTCTCCCAATTTAGTAGTAAACACTTTACTGGATCTACAAAATTAGAACAATTCTAGGACTTAAATGCATATTCAGAATTCAAAATGTTTATATTCATGTGATTAGTCATGAACAGAATAGTAAAAACCAGAGTTCTGAAACTTTTCACCAATATAACACAACTTGAACTGTATTTTGCCAAGACACGCAACCTAATAAATCAACAAGAATTCAATAGGTATAGTTTGAAAGGATCGATATCCCACCGAATATAAAGTTATCAAGGCTTGAGTTAGGCAGAAACTCGTAGATGAGAATCCTTTCCTTTTGTTCAAAGCTTAGACCAAGAAGCCTAACCAAATTCCTGTGTTGAAGCTTTGCCAATAACATCACTTCATTCTTGAATTCTTGTTCTCGTTGTCCCGAACTGTCAGACAGCCTCTTTATAGCTACTTTTCGTCCGTCTTCAAGCTGACCCTGGTGGTATTTGGAACAAAGAATGATGATGGAAAACACCAAAGTTTATTTCCTAGTATTTGTTGGAAGCCATCAAACTGGAGGCTTCAATTTCATAAATTCAGTCATTCTGTATTTTTTTTTTCCCTTCATTGAGATATTAGAAATTTTCAGAGGCCAAATCATGAATTACCTTATAAACAGAACCAAATCCCCCTCGTCCAAGCAAGTTGGCGTCTGAGAAGTTGTCTGTTGCAACTCTTACAGCATTAAAGTCAAACTGCAATGATTCCTCATGGGTCGTGTTATCTGCAGGATAACAAAGAATCAATTAGTTATAGCAAATGAATAGGAGAGGAAAGCATCAAAGCTACTTAAAGCTAACCACATCCTGTTGTGTGTGTGTGTTTTTTTTTTATTGTTTCTAGATTTACATACTCGGTATATGATTTCTAAAGAAGTATGAAACAATGCATAAACATGGCAAGGGGTCGATCTTTTGCGAAGTAGTCAAGTTAGGACTATAGAAAAGAAAATCAAAGACCAACTTACTTTGATCATCCCGCTTTGGATTTTTTATCCTTTTAAGGAGAACAGCAACTGCAAGTATGATAAGTACTGCCACCAAGATGACTATTGGAACAATTATAATGGCAATGGTATGGGAAGAATGGCTGCCTCCGTCCCCTGCACAAGCAACAACTTTTCATTTACATCAATTTCTTCCTGAAACCAGCATGCCATCTAGCAGATAGGTAGTTACCTTTTTTGCTTGTAGAGTTCACTGACAGTGGCGGAGGACTAGCAGGAGAGGGTGGAGGAGATAAGGATGCAGCAGTAGAAGCATTGCGTCTATAGAGAGGATACAAATCCCATCTGAACCAACAGTTAGGCTTCTGAACATAACCTCCCTGCTTTCCACGGCAACAGCTTTCAGAGTAACTCACGGATTGCCTTAGGCAGGAATCACAATCCTTGTGTGATAAATATGGAGTGCACTGCATAAGTGCATGTATCGTTTGGAATGTTGTAAAATCTGCTTCCCCGGTTGCATACTTAGTAGAAGACCCGCTGGAAGCCTTGCTCACCACTCTGTCCATCAAACTCTCCCAAATAGTATCAAATTGAGTTAAGTTGGAAGTGATGTCGGCCGTATTATAGCCTGCATCAGTGGGTTGTAGCTCCAGGATTCCAAAAAAGGGGCAATTTGCATAGCGTGCAAGACAAGGAGGATCAGCTCCCCATGAAAGGGCTTCTTTTCGTTTGGGACAGCTAGCTATGAGATCCTGGATTGAGGCATTGAGACATGTATAACAACCGTTTGGAGTAGAGTCTCCTCTGCACATACCAAGAGCGTAAATTTTGTTAGAGTTTTGGCCGATACTGGCAGTAGAGAAACCACCATTTGCAGAGACATTAGGTAGGAGAGAAGCGAGAATAAGGTCTCTGTTTTTGCCATATGTACCATTAAGGGTGAAATTACAAGTGTCATAGCATCGTAGGTTAGCGTCAACGAGAGCAATGCCGATAAGCAGATGGGAGAGAATTGAAGAAAGAGCTTTAAGTTTAATCCACATTTTGAGATTCTATAATTTCAAGGAACCAAAATCGAGAAAAAAGAAGTGGGAACTTAGTATTCCAGATATGTTTCGACAGAGATGGGAGTATTTGTGTTTCGGTTTCCTTGCCTGGAGTGGGAGAAAGATTCAAGAGCGCCCATTAAAGCAAAAAGGTCTAAGCTGTTAAAAGTCGCTCGAAACTTAAGACTTCCATTCCTCAGTGTTACCTGTGTGAGTGAGGTAGGTCTAGTTAGTGGACAATGAATCGGAGCGTGACCACTGGTTTCAATCCATGCTAGGAAGCTTGGTTTTCGGGTTATCTTTTTGACAAATCCAAGTCAATGTCTATCTATCAAACAAAATTTCGGAAAATAGTTTCGCTTAATTCATTGAAAATAATGCAAACATAATGAAAACTCACATATGTTGAATTGGATGGTTTTGTGAGTTTTGAACATTCAAACTCGTTTTCTGTGGTACGTATTTTGCCACAGTTCCCACTTCCTTTCCAAGTTTCATTTGCTTCTTTGAATTTACTACCTGCCTGTCAGGGTAATTACTCTTGTTGGGCCAAGCGTAAATAATTCAAAAAATATAGATATTTACGAAAATAACCTCAGGTTGAAAATCTATAATGAAAATTACATGAAATTTATAGTGTCCAGCGATACCGGCACTCCGATGGCTGGTATCAAAGTCAATCGCCGTGTAACGATTGCTTGTTGATTGGGCTGGGGTTTAAAAAATATTTTTTGGTGCCGACACTGTAATGGCCAGCACCCGTTTGTATTTTTGGATATACTTTTTTAAAATTATGAGTATTTTTCGGTTTGAAAAAAATTATTTTTGATTAGGTGTCGGCGTCTACATGGTAGACACAGGAAAAAATTCAAATATTTTTTCAGTATTTTTTATGTTGGCACCTGTGGTAGGTAAAAAAAAAATTTTGGTCCCGTGTTTCTTAAGACCGAGACCCGGGTAAGAAAATAACTTTTTTTTGGTGTCGGCCTTCCCTATGCCGGCACCAGTTTTTTTTTAAAAAAAAAATTTGGTGTCAACCTTCTAGTTGCCGACACTGGTATTTTGTCAATAAAATATATATATTTTTGGTGTCAGCCTTCCATCTGCTGGCACCCATGTTTGAAAAATATGAAAATTTTTTTAGGGTGCCGACTATCTTCGTTGCCGGCATAAATAGGCTATATATTGATTTTTTTTGTGTGTTTTGGTTGAGTTTTTTTTTTCTTTAATAGTTTAAGAGAAAAAAAAAAACCAAAGAAATATCAGTGTTTTATTGTGAATGAAACAAATTTTGTTGAAGATGAATAACCAGATGTTAGTGTATGTTCATTTCGATGGAAAAACGGTAAATACAACTGAAGAAGGTTGTGTATTTCAGAGCCGCAAAAAAAATGACAATGAGATTCAATAAGCATGTAATGCTGGTGGAACTGAAATGAAAGATCAATGTTGTAACACCCCTAACCCATCTTCGTCGCTGGGGTAGGGTTATAGAACATTACAACACACATCACAACAATTACTAACATTTAACTATTCAATTATCAAATTAAATAACAAAATTCAAATTCAAATGTTATTCATAACATAAATACGATTATTGACCTTAAATTGTACGATTATTGACCTTAAATTGGACATACAAAGCTTTTAAAAAATAATTTAGGAACAATCAAGGACTAATTTGAAACAAAATTGAAATTTTTAGGAAAATTTAAAAATTTTGAAAACAAGGGTCATACGACCGTGTCACAGGACATGTCCCAGACTGTGTGACACACTAACTTGAAACACACGACCTTGTAAAATGACCATGTGCAACACACGTCTATGTGACAGCCCATGTCCCAAGCCGTGTACCCCTAATTTTTCCTTCAAATGCAAGTTTACCAAAACGTGCTTACTTGAACATCAAACAACTTATTTACCAACAATTAAACATATTCAAAACACACTTGAAAAAATCCAAAACATGCCAAAATCATCTAACTTAAGTGCCTACCCAGTGTGTCTTCGTTAACACCACAATTCATTTAACAAACTTATCCACAAATCATATCAAATAAGTTACATTCTAACCTATGAGTTCATACATAAAAACACATACCACCTTACCATGTTTGTAACACCCCTAACCTGTATCCATTATCGGAATAGGGTTACGAGGCACTACCCGACTTAAACACTAGTATTTATACAAAATCGAGTCACAAATATGCATTCCAAGTCAAAACTTTTCAAATTTCACCATGAAGTCCCTAATATGGGCTTACGGGGCCCAATACATGCTTTGGAAATGGTTCGGGACTAAATCGACAACTTTAGAAATTTTACCTTGAAAATAGGGGCACACGCCCATGTGGCCTAGGACATGATCGTGTGTCCAGCCCGTGGGGATCCCATGGCCGTGTGGCCAGTTCATGTGGAATTCTGACTTGCAATTTCTTAAGTATCAAAGAGGCATACGGCCTAGGCACACGCCCATGTGGCTAGGTCGTGTGGTAAACTGATTTTTCACCATTTTAAGCCATTTTCACACGATTTTGACACACGACCATGCTTGAAACCCGTGTCCTTCACACGACCAATACACACAGCCGTGTCCTTTGCCCGTGTACTATCCTGACTTCATATTTAAGGATGCAGGGAACACACGGTCATTGCACACGCCCGTGTGTCACACACGGCCTAGACACACGCCTGTGTGTCTTACCCGTGTGGACGAAATAAGACTATTTCTAGCCTCATTTCTCACCCCAAACCAAATCATTTACCTGCATGAAATCTTACAAGTATATACCAACCAATTCAACCAATTACCAATATTCAGATTGATATGTCCCTATTTTCAATCATGCTTCTAAACTCACTCTTACATAAAATTTGACAATTTATGTTCGTGGATGGTTTTACCTAACTTGATTAACTAAAAACAACTCATGATACAATACCATACCATATCATCATTAAACATACATTACTAGCCATTCCAATGGCTAGATTACAAACCAACATTTTTAAGTATTACTTGTCTATGTTAGTCTATACATGCCATTATTTCAAAATAAGACTAACGTTTATACCAAAATCAAGGGATTGATAGTGTGATGATAACTCCGACCCCAAATCCACCCTTCACGAGCTTTGAGCACTATAAAACAGGAAAAATAAACCTAGTAAGCATTAATGCTTAGTAAGTTCATATAACCATAATACATTTATCACTCATGATCATCAAGTAATACATACATTAAGTAATATATCCATTAATTTAGCAAACTAGAAAAAATGGCCTATACACAAACATTCAACCAAATTGGTTAGTACAAAAACATTATTATGCATAGATAAGCTCATCATGTCATTTCTTCTTATTTCACTTGTTAATACATTTCCGTTGAATCTTTGAGTTTTCGATGGACCTTTCCTTTTATAGTTGTACACTCGAGGCGCACATTCCCTTTTCAAGTGGTACACACGAAGTGTACATACCCTTTTCAATTTGTAAACATGAAGTGCACATAACCTTTTCAAGTGTACACATATAGTGTACCATTCCTTTTCAAGTAGTATACACAAAGTATACCTTTCCTTTTCAAGTGGTATACACAAAGTATACCTTTCCTTTTCAATACCACCCTTTCGGGTCACATTCCTTCTCATAATGAGATCAAAGGATTATCCTTTCGAAATAACCTTTACTGCAACATATGCAGGATCTCATATACACGGTAATCACTTGTCCAATCGAAAATCAATATTCAAACGGATTCATGTAATATTTCATCATTTACATGTAAATCACAAATCAACATTGGTTTATTACATGTACATATCAATTAAAAATAATGATGCACATAATTTAACAATCAATTCAACACATTTACATGCTTAATTTAGTTATACGAACTTACCTTGACAATTGATCGTATCTACTAATCCGAGACTTTTTCTTTCCCTCAATCTTTTTCTTTATTCGACACTTCCGGATCTATATAATTAAATTTAATCATCAATTCTATGATTTTTACATCCAATCAAGCTCATTTCACATTTTAGGCAAAAGTACCATTTTGCCCCTAAACTTTTAATTAATTCCAATTTCGTCCTTAGGCTCGGAAATTGAAATTCATGCAATTTACTCCTTATTCCAAGCTTATTCAAAATTTTAGTATAACTTTTACAGCACATGTATTTCATAAATTTTAGAATTTTTTTCAAGATTTTCACTACTTTGCAATTTAGTCCCTACACATGCTTTCACTAAAAATCACTTTGTAAACGTGGTTTATCTATCAATAATCTTTCATTTTCTATCAAAAACTTTCAATTTACAGCATATTCATCCAAGGGTAATTTTATAAACTTTGGTTTTCTTTCAATTTAATCACCCAAATAAAGAAATTAAGCTTTTCCGATCTCAAAAATATAAAAATTACTAAAAACGAGACATAGAACTTACCAATTCAAGCTTAAGAAATTTCCTTTCTCTCTCCTAGGGTTTCCATGTATTTTATGAAGAAGAAGATGATATAAAATGGGTTTAATTCTATTTAATCATTTATCATACTTTATTTAATTCAATTTCCAATTTAGTCCTTATCCTTTTTCAATTTTTCCATGGATGACTCATTAAAAATATCTACATGTTTTTAATCAATGGCTTAATTGTCATATAAGGACCTCACACTTTAAATTCCCTAGCTATATAATCCCCATAGCTATTAATATGCAACTTTAACATTTTATTCAATTCAGTCCTTTTTTTTTTTGGCAATTAGACACATAATTGATAAAAATTTTCTATAAAAATTTTCATGCAATATTCCTATCATAATACCTATCATTTTGTGAAATTTAAATAATTTCATTTTTCGGGCTCGGATTTGTGGTCCCGAAACCACTATTCCGATTTCACTGAAATTGAACTGTTACAATGTTATTTTACCTATTCATATTCAATCCTACCACAATGCAAACATTTCTAGATTATTTATATCAACTAACCAAACCCAAGGTTATATGCACACTTCATTCCAACACAAAAGGCATAAACATAAGTGGTCTAAAACCAAGCTTAAACATCTTTACATATCCCAAATATGAACACATAGAAATATGTACTCAACTTAAATACAAAACACACCTATTACATTACAAGTTCCACGCCATAATTGAATTTTCATACCATCAACAAGCATATTATTAACCAAAAGCATACATTCTTCGCACAAATATAGAACATACCATTTTTAACAATTACTTAAAACATATACAAGATACTCTTATTACATGTCACATATCCCAAAAATAAATGTTTTCAAAATCTACCAAAAAAAAGTCTGGATAGTGTGATATTCGTGTTGATCTAATTGCCCGATTTCGTAAAATATTATCTACAAGGAAATAGAAAATTGAAGTGAGTAAACTTTTACGACTTAGTAAGTTCACAGGTTGAAATGTTTTAACTTACCATATAATCATAGTTTTATAAATAGCAAAAACAATATCTAACATTAACTATGTCAATCACAACCATTCAACAGGTGAGTTTCGTAAATACGAGTTATTTAATCATTTCATTTATAAAGTATCAACCATTATCAAGTCACGATATAACATTGGAAATCATGAACACATTTACAGATCTTTCACAAGAAAATATAACTAAATATCAATTACATATCATCATTAAGTCATTTAACCATTAAAAATTTAGCCTAATGAACAATACAAACGGATATGGATACGTTGATTTTGGTATAAACGTTAGTCTTATTTTGAGGTTCGGATATTATCAGCTACGAGTTAAAGAGTCTGATGTGCCCGAGACTGCCTTTAGAATGGGGTATGGCCACTACAAGTTTCTTGTTATGCCATTTGGATTTTAACGAATGCTCCTGCCGTGTTTATGGATTTGATGAACCGAATTTTTTTGCCATATTTAGATAAGTTCATTGTGGTGTTTATCGATGATATTCTGATTTATTCTAGAGATGAGGCAGAGCATGCCAAACATTTGAGAACTGTCTTGCAGACTCTGAGGGATAAACAATTATATGTCAAGTTTAGTAAAAGTGAGTTTTGGCTTTGAGAGGTTGGGTTCTTAGGCCACATTGTTTCAGGAGATGGTATACGGATGGATCCCACTAAGATTTCTGCTATTTTCGAATGGAAGCCGCCAAGGAATATAATTGAAGTTAGGAGCTTTTTGGGTCTAGCCAATTATTATAGACGGTTTGTGAAAGGGTTTTCGATGATAGCCACCCCAATGACGAGGTTGTTGCAAAAGAATGTAAAATTTGATTGGACAGAGAAGTGCCAATAGAGTTTTGAGAAATTGAAAGCGTTGTTGACCAAGGCACCAGTGTTAGTACAACTGGAATCAGGAAAAGAATTTGTTATTTATAGTGATGCATCCTTAAATGGAGTAGGTTGTGTCATTCTGCAAGAAGGCAAGGTGGTGTTTATGCTTCAAGGCAACTGAAACCTGATGAGAAAAACTATCCTACACACGATCTAGAGTTAGCTGCCATTGTCTTTACTTTGAAAATTTGGCGACATTACCTATTCGGGGAAAGATGTCATGTCTATTCAGACTATAAAAGTCTTAAGTATCTGATGACTTAAAGAGACTTGAATTTGAGGCAACGAAGGTGGCTTGAATTGTTAAAAGATTATGAGCTTGTGATTGATTATCACACCGGTAAAGCGAATATGGTCGCTAATGCCTTAAGCAGAAAGTCTTTATTTGCTTTGAGAGCTTTGAATGCACGGCTAACCCTATCTCATGATGGTGCTATTGTAGCAGAGTTAAGAGCTAGACTGACTTTTCTTCAATAGATTTGTGATGCACAAGAGGCTGATAAAGAGTTACAAGCTAAGAAAGCTCAATGTGAGTCGAGAAATGAATCAGATTTTCAGAGAGATTCTGATGGTTGTCTAAGGTTCCATGGAAGAATTTGTGTTTATAAGGATACTGAGTTGATTCAGAATATTTTGCATGAGGCCCATAACGGAGGTATGTTAGTTCATTCGGGTAGCACAAAAATGTACAATGATTTAAAGAAAATGTACTGGTGGAATGACATGAAAAGAGATATATCTGAGTTTGTATCGAGATGCTTGATTTGCCAACAAGTAAAGGCGGAACACCAGATACCTTCAGGTTTACTTCAGCCTATCTTAGTTCTTGAAAGGAAATGGGACCGAATTACTATGGACTTCGTGACGGGCTTACCGTTGACACCAAGAAAGAATGATGCAGTATGGGTTGTGGTTGACAGATTGACTAAATTGGCTCATTTTATACTAGTACGAGTTAATTATTCACTTGATAAATTAGCTGAATTGTATATTTTCGAGATTGTGAGACTTCATGGAGTACCTTTATCGATTATTTCAGATAGAGATCCGAGATTCACCTCGCGATTTTGGAAGAAGTAACAAGAAGCTTTAGGTACGAAGCTAAATTTTAGTACCGCTTTTCATCCGCAGACTAATGGACAATCCAATAAGGTAATTCAGATACTTGAAGATATGCCCAGATGTTGTGTTCTTGAATTCCAAGGTAGTCTACCTTTGGTTGAATTTGCCTATAACAGTAGCTACCAGACGAGTTTGAAGATGGCACATTATGAAGCATTGTATGGGCGAAAATGTCATACACCATTGTATTGGACTGAGCTTAAGGAGAATAAGATTCATGGAATAGACTTGATTAAGGAAACTGAGGAAAAAGTGAAAGTAATTCGTGATTGTTTGAAGGCGGCAACGGATAGACAAAAGTCGTATGCGGATTTAAAAAGGAAAGGAATTGAGTATCAGGTCGGTGATAAGGTATTTTTGAAAGTGTCTCCATGAAAGAAGGTGTTGAGATTCGACAAAAAGGGCAAGTTGAGTCCTCATTTTATAGGACTGTATGAGATCACTAAAAGGATAGGGCCTATTTCTTATCGATTGGCTTTGCCGACTGAGTTAGAAAAGATTCACAATGTGTTTCATGTGTCCATGTTGTGCTGATATAGATATGATCCTTCACATGTGATTGTACCGACAAAGGTTGAAATTAGACCGAATATGACTTATGGTGAGGAACCTGTTAAGATCTTGGCTCGGGAAGTTAAGCAATTGAGAAACAAAAGTTTTCCTCTTGTGAAAGTTTTATGGCAAAGACATGGGGTTGAAGAGGCTACATGGGAGCTCGAGGAGGCCATGAGAAAACAATACCCAAACCTTTTTACCAGTAAGATTTTCGGGGACAAAAATCCCTAAAATGGGGGAGAGTTGTAACATCCCGAATTAAGGTCTAGTTAGAATAGTGATTTTGAGACTACAAATTTGAGATAGAAATAATGATTACATGATTCTTACGAGGTTTATGTTATGAATTCATGCTTGCGTGAAAGTTTCATGAAGAAATTCTAAGCATAAAATGTCTAATTACATTTTAGGGACCAAATTGAATAAAGTGCAAAACTTGCATTCTAGAAGGTTTAAGCATGAAATTGCTTTATATTATGAATTAGAGGGTCCTAATTAGCAATTTGACCAATTTTTATAATTTTAGACAAAAATGGACATGCATAGGAAAAAATTGAAAGAAAAACCCTAAAGGCATTTTAGTCATTTCGTAATTAAAAGAATAAAAAGGGAAAATCAAAGCAAAAATGTGTCCATCTTCTCCATGTGCTAGCTGAATTTCTCAATAGCCATAGCTAGGATTTTGTTCAACATTTCCAAGCTTGACTGTAAGTGCATCCTAGTCCCGTTTTTAATGTTCTTTGCATTTTTGAAATCCTTGTAACATGGTCTACTCATTTCTACCCATATTTTAAGCTAGGGTTCATGTTTAAAAATTTACCCATGCATGACATGTTGGTATTTTTAAGATTTATGGAGGAATATGAATGTTTGATGCATGATAAACATCCTTTACTAGGTGATTTTTCATGAAAACACCTAAAAAGGACTAAAATGTAAAAGTTGTAAAATGGGTAGTAATCATGTGAATAAAGGATAAAAATGGGTTGTTATAAGAGTCATAAAGGTTTGGCTAGGCTTAAAGTACAAGAAAATTGAACACATTTCATTTTACGAGCCTAGGGACCAAAGTGTAAATATCTAAAAGTTTAGGGGTCAAAATATAAATTTCCAAAAGTATGATTTATGGACCCATTTGAATAATGTGAATAATAAATAAGTTAAATTTGGCATTATAGGTCAAGAAAAACGTGAACCGGGTCTTGATCAAGGGAAGAACAAAGTATACGATGATTAGGCTCGATTATCATCATTTTGTACCAAGGTAAGTACATACGCAAATAATGTGGTGTTGTAGTATGTTTTTAATATTTTAATATTGTGATAAATGTTCTATTGTAATTATGACTTATATGCTTATTGATTGTTATGAAAGCATGAATGATATTATGGTCGTTACATACGACGTCACGAGTAAGTGCGATAAAAGTACTATGTACAAGTGAGGAAAACCCCGTTTGAACCTTAGGAATAGTTTAGGATACAAGTGACATGTCACTAGGAATTAAGGAGTCCGAATCGTTGAGTGGTTCGGGTTCGCAATATATGGAGCAACCGAGCTCGTTGAGTGGTCCGAGTTCATAATGGATGCGGTACGTGTAACATCCGAGCTCGTTGAGAGGTCTGAGTTCATTATAGATGTATTACATGTTATGATGTAGCTTTGGCTACGTATGTATATGTGGCACTTATGTGAAAGATTCCGTGTATCCAATAGTATTCCAAGTGTTCAACAGGTAATGCAATGGATGCGATGAAAGTCCCAAGGAGGGCTTTTTAAAGAGGTATGGTTATATGATATACTACGATGAGTACAGGTATGTACGCTAAACCTATGAATAAGGCCTTAATAAAGAATGATTTGTGATGAGAAAGTATATGTGTACATATGATAAGTAAGTAAAAAGGGTTTAAGGGATGAATAATCCTTATGTATGTGTTACTATGTCTCTGTATGTTAATTGCTTACCATCATTGCATATTATTTTTATGTGGACTTACTAAGCTTTAATACTTACTCCCCTCTCTTTCCATCCTTTGTAGTTTCGCCAAGCTAGCTCGAGGATCGGAAGCTGTCGGAGTATTCGATCACACTATCAAAGGATTATTTGGTATAGTGAAATTATTATTTTGAGTATGGCATGTATAGGGGACTTGGTCATTTTGTGATATGTGTCATGCTATTAGGCCAAATTGTGAAGGCCTATGATAATTATGATTCATTTTGTGTTGGCCATGTGATATAGCTCATATTTGATCATTTGGGTTATAATCTAATCATCCATGCATGCATGTGTTAATGTCTTGATGATGTGATATGTTATTATTTGGTGAATGTATGATAAAGTATGGATTATATGCTAAAGGACAAGAGATGACCTAATGACTTAAAATGACTATAGACATGAATACAAACTTTGAAGTTATGGTGACAAGTTTGATAATGCATGAAATTGGTGTGGAATGCTTCTAAATGGTGTGAAAAAATAAATGTGTAATAGGATGACTTTATAAATATGTGAGAGTGTCATAGTGTGGAATATTTGAGTGCCTAAATATGTCATGTTGCATGTTATAAAGTGTGATTGAATGAATGAGTGTTTGAGGGTGACTATTGGGTTGGAAAATAGCCTTTAAATGGACCACACGGGTAGACACACGGGCATGTGTCTAAACCGTGTGTGACACACGGTCTGCCCCATGGGTTTGTCGAATGGCCGTATGTCCCCTGTACCTTAATGTTGCAAGTCAGTATGCATGGTAGTAAATACACGGGTGGAGACACAGCCGTGTGTCTCAATTGTATGGAGGGCACGACCTAGCACACGGTCGTGTGTCTTGGCCGTGTTCCCCTAAATGCACGATGACATCATAAACAAAATGTTTAGGTTTTTGAACATGGGCGTGTCTAGGCCGTGTGAGGGACACTGGCGTGTCTAGGCCGTGTGAGGGACACGGGCATGTGCTCGGCCGTGTGAAAACCCCTGTAGGTTCGAATTAGAAAATAAATCCAAATAATTCCACACGGGTAAGGGACACAGGCGTGTCCCAAGCACATAGGCGTGTGCATTGCCTCCACACGGGCGTGTGAAGCTTAAACCTAGTAATTTTCCCAAGATTTTCTTAAGTTCTCGGTTTAGTCCCGGATTGTTTTTAATGTATGTTTTGGACTCATAAGTCCATATTAAGGACAATTTGTGTATGTATGTGTAACACCTAACAACATGTAAATCGTCATTTAATAGGTTAAGAGGTATTACTGGACTTATAATTTAATTCAGAACAAATATTTATTCAGAAACATCTTAATTCTATCAATAGCATTCATTCACATACATCATATATTTAAAACAAACATATCAAACTTTAATCATACATTCGGTACCAAATCGTAACATATTACAAATTTCAGTAACTTAGAAAATTTTCAGTTTTTCAAGTGCCACACGCCCGTGTGAACAAGCCGTGTGCCTCACACGACATTAGACACCCCCGTGTGTCTAAGCCGTGGCAAAATAGGGCATACATACTGACTTGTCCACACAGCCACAAGACACGCTCATGTGCCAGGCTGTGTGAAAATTAGGGAGGCTACTGACTTGGGTCACACGGCCGACCATACGCCCGTGTGCCAGCCCGTGTGCCACACACGACCAATAAACATGCCCGTGTGTCTAGGTCGTGTCAAAACTAGAGGGTATACTGACTTTAATTCATAGGGTACCCCAGGGGACACACGACTGTGTAACGTGACCGTGTGTCACACACGGCCGAGACACACACCCTTCTCTCTGCCCGTGTGGACAAAAATAGGCCATTTGAATAGCCAAATTTGCCACCTTAAAACATGAGAATACATAACCACAATTCACAACCCAATTGGCAATCATTTTATAACCATTTCATATACAAGATATAACTAATTCCAAACATGCTCCAAATCTCAACCAATTCAATATCATAATAGGCATTCCAAATAATTCATATCAACTTAATATATCATGTCATTACCAACATATTCATACACACATACCTCATTTTATATCATCCAAATATACCAATGTTGCATTCATAAACCAAGCATGTATAAACCACATTTCAAAACAACATTTGCATTTTCCATTCCATCTTTTATAAGCCAAAACACATCATATGGAATCACATATATACCATCAAAGCAACCATTACTACTTCAAGCCATATCACATAGCTTGTTCATATACCAAGTTCACATCAAAATCATTAACATAAGGTGGTCATACTTCACAACCTATAAACTAGCTTATACATGCCATATTTACATATCTTCCATGGGTTCCAAAAGTACCAAAAATTTGACTGGATAGTGTGATAGTTATCTCAGACTTTATCTGAATCGAGCAAGCTTTTGAATCTATAAAACACGGGAAAATAAATAGAGTAAGTATTAAGCTTAGTAAGCACATATAATATATAATTAAACTTACCAAATGACAATAAGCATTATAACAAATTACAATTCAATCCATTTGGTCATAATACCTATTCACATCACCATTCACAAGTTAGTCATCTAACATTTCATGTAAACCAAGTATCATTGCATTCATATATCATAAAATCCATGTAATTCATGTAACTTATAATTCATATAAATCTTATAGCTCTTGTATTATGTAATCTTCATATATCAGATTGGTATAATGCCTGTTGAACCTACTGAAATATCGAGGGATACTCGGGTGATACACATTAAGTGTATAAATCAGACATTCTTCAATTCATCATCAATTTCGCTCTTTCGAGCCATGACCGATAAGCTCCTTCCGAGCTAATAAACGGTAAGCTTCGAAGAGCTAAACGGTAAGCTCTATAGAGCTGAAACGGTAAGCTCATATGAGCTGTGGTGAGTCCGCAACAAATGCAGGAGCTCGACCAAAACGATAACCCTAGTGGCATGTCACTTGTATCCTACGACTTTCTACGGTTCAAACGGGACTCGGCATTTCATAGTAATCATTAATTTAGGAATTCTAATTCCATTGATCACATATATTCAATCTATATACATTCATTTCAAATATATACAATAAAGTTAAAGTTCAATTCTAATTATACGGACTTACCTCGTATTTGCTCGGATATTAACTAACAACTACTCGTTAATCTTTTCCTTTCTCCAATATAAACCCGAAATTGGCTTATCTTGGTCTATATATTATCAAATTCAACATACTCGGTATTCAATCTGTTCAAATTATTCAATAATTCATATTTTTGGCAAATTACACAATTAACCCTATACTTTCACATTGTTTACAAGTTAGTCCTCCGCTCGTAAAAATGCAAATTCGATAAATTTTCAAGAAACCCATGTCTAATCGAATTTATTGTACAATACTAGCAGCCCATAATTTCATCATATTCACACTTTTAACCACAACATGTTACATTTTCACAAATAAATCCCTATTTTGCATTTTTGTCAAAAATCACTTTATAAAACTTGTATAACTATCATCAAGCTTCCATAATCTATCACTAAACTTTAAAGAACTCAAGTATTCAACAATGGCACATTTCAAAATCTTTAAACATTTCCAAATCTAAGGTACGGGCTAGCTAAATTAAGCTGCAATGAGCTCAAAAACGTAGAAATCATTAAAAACGAGTTAAAATTTCATACCTAATTGAATGGTAAGAGCTTCCCGAAATTTTCAAGCCTAAAATGGCTTTTCTTCCTTCATGAATCGGCTAGAGAAGATGATACCAAACAAATTTTTGTTTTGTTTTATTTATTTAATCATTAATAACCAAAATTACCTATTTAACCTTTAATAATTTTAATATCCACATATATACCAAGCCACTAACTTCCACTAACCCCATTTTAGGCTAATAACCACTTAAGGACCTTCATTTTAATAAACCATAGCTATTAAACACTTTTATCTAATAGAACTCAAGTTTTATGCTTTACACGATTTAGTCTTTTTTACCGAATTAATCATTTAAACGGTAAAATTTCCTTACGAAACTTTCAGATAATTAATCTATCGTACTGTAGACCTTATTAAAATAATAAAATAAATATTTTGACTTTGGATTTGTGGTCTCGAAACCACTGTTCCGATTTGACCTAAAAACAAGCTATTACAGTATGAATGAAATTGTTTAAAAGAAAAATTTTATAGCCCGATTTAGAGTGAATAACTGTGTATATGTCCGGTGATGCCTCGTGTCCTATCCTGGTCTCAGGTATGGGTAAGGGATGTTACAATGTTGCTGTGCCAAATTCGACGTCATCCAAGTATGGTACAGTATGATGGTTGGGAATATATCTCAGACCATGAAGTTAAGGCCTCAAGACCCGATACTCAACCTGCATATAAAATTTTCGACATTAAGAACAATAAAGTTTTTCCTAATTTTAAAAAGTTTCATTTCTCTTTTATCATACTAATATTTACATTAAAAATTGCTCAAAAACATATTTACCTCTACTATTGTCCCTCTTTTTTTACTAAATCGAACCAACTAATTTCATAATTTTTGAAAAATTCTCCAGGTGCAATAATACTAACTAAATTTGGATCAATCAAATTACACAGTTGCTAATGTATTTTTAAAAGTATTTTCTTCAGTTCATTCATCTTCTGCTTGAATCAGGTCCATCGAGAATCTCGTAAAAATCAACTTTGCTTAATTTTCATCCATCATGAATCTAGTGAGCCAACGGTGCATTTAGTAAGACTAGGTCCGGCTACCCTCAATCAAATATACCGATGTTGCTTAATTTTATTATTAATTGCGTAGAAATCGCAATGACTTCTCTTATCTGAGCTCCCGACCAAACAACACTGGTCCGAGCTTCAATTGGCTTCATCACGAATCTCGTGCGCAAAGTTTGGGGTGTTCGTGATACAAGGTTTGGTCGGAAAAGATTTCCATCTACTCGTGTAAACCGTAATAGGCACCTTCCCCCTTTGATAGCATAGCCTTTATGGTTTTCGTGACAATATATATTTCAACTCCATTAGTGCATAACTATCAATCAATAAATGACACATCCAGGTGATGAAACACTATTCAAACAGATAAAACATTTTTCAACCTCTCTCCCCATTTATCAAGAGTTACATTTTTTTCCTATATTCTCTCTCTCTCTCCTTTATATTTTCATTAGGGCAATTTCAAAATAAAAAAAAAATGAAATTCTCGCTTCCCGTTTTATCAAAACCAATGTTCAACCACGATTGGTATATTTAGTTTATTGTCAACAACGAGAAAGTTGGGACAAATTCTTTTTTTAAACAGAAGTGTCGGGATAGTGGCTAGTGCAAAATAAAATTTTTGATGAAACACGGGACAAAATTTTTTTTTTACTGGCACAGGTACCGACCAACTCTGTACCAAAAAAATTTGAGTTTCTTTTCTCGATGCCGGCACCTGATAAAAAATTATTTTTTTAAATCGGGAAATACCTGCATTTTTCAAAAAGTAGACAAAAAAATACATATGAATGCCGACCATTGCAGTGTAGACAACTAAATCTTTTTTAAACCCCAACCCAATCAACAAGTAAACATTACATGGTGATTGACTTTGTGCCAGCTATCAGAGTGCCGACATCGCCCGACACTGTAAAATTCAAATAATTTTTGTTATAGTTTTTTAATTGGGTCATTTTCATAAATATTTATATTTTAAAGTTATTTTCGTTAAAAAGCCAGTATATTGTTTTAGGACTCCATCCTTAAGCTTTTTGTTGACTACATTGATTATTTGATTCTTTTTAACACCTTAACTTCACATGGCAACTTGAATATTTAAACATTTTTTTAATTTAATTAGTACATAAATTTGAAACTGTAAAATAATTTGATACCCTATTTTAGGTACATGATTAACCCGATAAATTGTTGACATGACATTGATGATCAATAAGATGATAACATGTGGCAGTCTCAAATTTTGATATGTTGAAAATTATAAAAAATTATAACTTTTTTACACATAAGAAAATGATGTGTCACGAACTTAACTAAAACTTTGATTAAGGCAAGTCACCTATAAATTAATAGTATAACTACGAAGAGCAAAGATATGGTTCTCATGAAAACTAAAAGTACTAGTAATTATTGTCTTTCTATTATTTAACAGAATAATTTGAGTGATTGATTAAAAACCAAAATTAGCTAATTTAATCAACTAACGAACATGACAAAGTACAAATCACAAAAATAAGCAAGTAATAATCGAGAAGTGAAACAATACCCAGGAAAGAATTCACCTAGATATCCTCTGTCATTATCAATCAAAAATACGAAATTTCTTCACCTAGATCATTATTGTCCCATCATAGTGAGTCTTATATTTTGATACAGTCAAACGTCTACTGTAATAGGTTGTACTATAAAGACTGATGTTGGGTATGCTACAATCTATGTAGTGGGATATGATTGCTTAAGATTGGATCTGTCCCTTCTACATAATGGAAGTAATATCTTAAGAAACTTGATGAAGTGACTAGAAATGCATGGCCATGCTCAAATAAGTTAATATGTGATATTACAATTATTTTTTTACTGTAGTTTATTTGGGTATCAAGAAACATGAGATTGGACTTTGCAAGTGTGACTATTCCATGACTTGTGTCCAATTGAGATATAAAGGACAAAATGATATAATACATAAAAATTTATCACATAAAGGTTATGTTGAACCACGACTTCTTGTAACGTAGCTAGCGATGATGTATTGCTAATTGCCACTCATTGCTTGTAACATTAGAAGTAGTCTAATATTTCTATCAATGTTACAAGAGCTTACAGGGTCACACACTATGGTTGAAATGAACAGAATCTAAACACAGTTGATATTAAATTTAACTGTCACGGGAATTATATTAATTATTAAATTAATTTAATTTGACAGTTAAATAATAAACACAGTATATGTACAAATTCATTGTACAAGAATAGGGAATATAGTTAAAATAAATGTATGAACTTGACTCATATAAAATATTAATTATGTATTGTTTACCGAAATTATTAAAATAAAGTGTTATAATAATTTCGGGTCAAACATAAAATATATGGAAATTAATATCTTTTTGGAAAGGATATTACTTTGTGATATTTTCCATATATTTTCTAGCATAAAAAATAGGTGATTCTAGTTTTAATATGGATATTAAAATAAAAGGGAATCATAAAATTCCTAAGGTGAGAGAGTGTTACCAATATTAAAAACGAAAAGGAAAAGAAACCTAGGTCTAGCATCCGTATTTTTTTCGAAAAAAACTGGACGATTCTGGTTTATTCATTCTCAACTGGGTGGACTATGTTGAGGCCAGGACGATTTTGTTATGGCTTTGGTTCAATAGCATGCGAAGAGGATTAAACCATTCATATTTTTTTAGATTTTGAAAGGTATATTTTCATAATTTTGCTTCTTGATTTGTTCCTCATGCATGGATTACTAATTTGGATCACCGGAATAATTTTTTTTGCTGCACCACGGGGCATCCCGACGACACAATAGGGTTATGACTACCGGTAGCGTGAGGAAAGAGACAGAAGAGAGGGTAGATGGTTGTTTGAAGGCCTTAGAAGGTGAGAGAGAAGGGTTATCCTCAAATGGGGCTAGTTGTGAGTGGAGAAAAGAGAAAAAGAAACGGTGGTGGCATAGGGGAATGCGCAAAGGGATGACGAAAAACGGTGGTGGAAAGATAGGCAAGGGGGACGACGATATGTGTGAGGTCTAGAAGGAAGAAAAAAAAGGTCGACATTTTGTGAAGGAAGACGACGGCGAGAGGGACAGACGATAAGGTATAAGGCGTATTGGGGAAGATTTGAAGGGAAACAGTGTCTGAAAAAAAGGGGGTTGGTGGTTGGGGTGCCTAAACAACGGTTAGGAAGGAGGGAGGCTTTATGGAAAGAGTAAGGGAGAAAAAAGAAAAAAGAAAAAAAAACCTAGCTGTAAAGAGGGTACACGACCATGTGCCAAGCCATGTGGCCAGGCCGTGTATCTCTCTGTAACTGCATATCCCATGAATTTTTTTTTTAAAAATGGTCAAGTGTACACACGGCATGTTTCACTGATAAATGATAAAACTAACATATTTAATCACGTTCTTAATGCGTTTTTCGATGATTATTTATGCAAATTGGTGAATTTGATGCTCCAAATCCTTTGAATTCATGTTCCTATACTTAGGTGAGCATTTGAGAGCAAAAAATGCGAAAAAAAGAGCTAAAATCAGACAAAAAGAGCAAATTTCAGGAGCCACATGGGCTAAGCCTTCCAACACGTGCTAGACACACGGCTGTGTGAGCCACATGGGCTAAACATACGACTAAGTCCCAGACCGTGTCAATTTCGCAACTTGCTTCCCAAACACACGGAAAAATGCAATTTTTAGCCTTTCTAAGCATTTTAAATTCTATAAATACCAAATAGAAGAAGAGAGAAGGGAGCCATCAGAGAATAAGGAAGAAAACAAGTCAAATATCGCCATTGGAGCCAACTCTGAAGCAGATCTAAATCAAGATTGAAGACCTCCTTTTAATTTCTTTTGAAGTTTTTATGAGTTTCTTTTTATCTTGTGGTTATTTTGACTTTGAGATGTTTTTATTCAGAATTATGAACTAATTCCTTAAATACCTAAAGAAGATGAAACATATGATGAATTCTATTATTTAATTTTTTTTACACGATAAATAATTGATTCTTGTCCTCAGTTATGTGTGCTTATCTCTTGTTTTAATATTTTTGAGATATTAATTCATATTTAATGTGCTTAATTCAGTGGAGGAAAAGTCCATGTTTAAGAGTAGGTCTAGCATAATTGAGTAGAGTTGCATGCAATCCTAGAAATAGGATGACATAAATCCACCAAATTAGAGTAAAATCAAATAAGGGAATCCATAGATCGAGTTAATGCGACGATAGGGGTTGTAATTAGAAAGAGGTTTCAATTAATCAACACAGAGTTAGTTGTTCTTACTCTTGAAAGAGACATTAGCATAATTTAGTGATTTCTATGAATCAAGATACCAAGTGAATAAATCGTTTAATTCAGATTCATAATAATAGGTGAAGTCTAGGTGGATTCTTTTCTGGATATTGTCTCTCTCATTGGTTATTACTTGGTTATTTTTCTAATTTATTTTTTGTTGATTTCTTAGTTAGATTAGTTTAGTAAATTTAGTTTCAAACCAATCACTCTAATTTGTCGGCTAAATAATAGGAAAATGGTAATTAGTAATACTTTTAGTCCTTGTGGATACGATATCTCTACTCACCATAGCTATACTATTTATCGGTCAGTGCACTTGCTTTTGTCCTATTTTTAGTTAGTTTCATGACACACCAAATTTTTTTAACCATTGCCGGGGACTAGAATATTAGGAACACTTTATTTTTATTAATTTAGCTATTTTTATTATTATTATTTTATTTTTATATTTTTAATTTAATTTCTACTTTCTAATTTTTTTTTGCTTGCTTATGGCAGGTTCTTTTAGTTTATGACTAGAAGAAACCCATCGGGACCATTGCTTTTTTATAGTGAAATTGAAAGTACTACTCGCAGAAATCGTAGAGAAGCAAGGCAGAGTCGACAGAATATAGTATACAAACAAGAGGACATCATTATTATTGAGGATATAGGCGATAATCAGAATATTCAACTACCTCCTGCAACTCTTGTTCCTCGTACTATGTACGATTATGCTAAGCCCATTCTGACTGGGGTTGAATTGAGTATTGTGCGACCCACCATTGCTGTAGATAATTTTGAACTGAAGCCAAACACTATTCAGATGGTACAACAATATGTTCAGTTTGATGGTTTACAAGATAAAGATCCTAATACTCATTTGGCCACTTTCTTAGAGATTTGTGACACTTTCAAGATAAATGGCACCACTGATGATGACATTTGCTTTCGGTTGTTCCCATTCTCATTGAGGAACAAAGCAAAGTAGTGGTTAAACTCTATACCACGAGGTTCCATCACTACATGGGCTTAAATGACTAAGAAGTTTCTTCTGAAGTACTTCCCACCAGCTAAAATAGCTAAGTTGAGTAATGACATCTCTTCTTTTGTGTAGATCGATTTAAAGACGTTATATGATGCATGGGAGAGATATAAAGACTTATTGAGAAGGTGCCCTCATCATAGGTTACCATTATGGTTGAAATTTCAAAACTTCTACAACAGCTTGAATCCTTCAACTAGGCAGTTAATTGATGCAGCAACTGGTGGAACACTGAACAATAAAACACCCAAAGTAGCTTATGAGTTTATAGAAAAGATGGCACTAAATAATTATCAGTGGCAAGTCATGAGGACAAAGCGATGAAACCAGCCAGTGTCTTTAATTTAGTTGCAGTCACCATGTTATCAGACCAAGTAGAAGTATTAAATAAGTATATTGATGGTTTATATGCTTCTACACAGGTAAATCTATTGATGAAATGACGATACAAATAGAGGTGGAATAAATAATCCAGAATGTAATAACTCGATTTTGGGATTAGTCGGAATAGTGGTTTCGAGGCCACCAATCCAAATTCGGAGAAAGTATTTTATTATTATTTTAGATTTATAGCATGTTTATATTAGTGCATGAAAAATTTGGTGAAGTAATTTTAGCATTTGTGAGTTTAATTGCGAAAAAGGACTAAATCGCATAAAGTGAAAAGGTCTTAATTTGATAACTAAGGGTGTCAAATTGCCATGTATCATAAATTAGGGGTCTTTAAAGTGAAATTAGGCCATTAAATAAGTGATGGCCGGCCATGAGATAAGGATTTCAACTTAGTCAAATGTTAGGTAAAGTTTGGTGACTTATTTGACTAAAAAGAAAATAAAATAAACAAGGGATGATATCATCCCTTTCCCATCTTTTTCTTGACCAAAAATATCAGCCATAGGAGGGTTTGAAAGGTTCAAAAATTTTAGCCACTAAATCTCTCTTCAAGTAAGTGATTTTGATGACTTTTCTTGATAATTTTTGTATTTTTGGAACCCTTGTAGCATGACCTTTCAAGTGAAGGGACTATTTTGCAAAATGGTTGAGATTATAGGGTTTTTCCATGAAATCATATGTTTTGTTAACTAAAATTTTATGAAAGAATATGATTTGTGGTTGTGTAATAAACAACTTTTGTGAAGTAGTTTTCATAGAAACCCTAACTAGGGACCATTTTGCATAAGTTGAAAATTAGATGATAAATGTGAGAAATAATGGAAATTTTGGGTTGCTATAAGAGTAAAAACGGTTCGTCTAGGCTTAAGATATGAAGAAATTCGATAAAAATTAATTTTTGGACCTAGGGGTAAAATGGTCATTTTGTGAAAGTATAGGGGCAAAACGATCATTTTGCCCAATTATGAATTTTTGAGTGTCTAGATTAATATGCTAATGAAATGAATGAATTTCTATAATTTTAGATCAAGAATTACAAAATCCGAGCCTAGACTGGGGAAAAGCAAAGCTAGCGGACTAATCCGAAATAGTCGCCATATTTTGAATACCGAGGTAAGTTGTATGTAAATAATACAACTACATTGTTATTATATGTGTTTGAATTGATGAATTGATATAGCATAAATTGCTTTTTTGTGGAAAAAATTATGTATGATGAATATTGAGATAGTAAACTCTCGTTTGAACCTTAGGAAATAAATCGGATAGTCATGCCATGACATTCGGGTTATTTGTGTGCTAGTATAAGACATGTCTGGGACATGCATCGGCCACATTATGAGAGCCAGTGTAAGACCATGTCTGGGACGTGGCATCGGCATTGAGACGAGAGCTAGTGTAAGACATGTTTGGGACATGCATCGACCTCGAGATGTAAGCCAGTGTAAGACATATTTGGGACATGCATCGGTTGCAAGATGTGTCAGTGTAAGACCATGTCTGGGACATGGCATCGGCACGGATATGTGAGAGTCAGTGTAAGACCATGTCTGGGACATGGCATCGGCATTTTACCCTGTGTTTGAAGCTTAGTGAATATCCGATAGTATTTCAAATGGTTCAACGGCGAGAGTTATAGTTTACGTTAAACGAGAAAAGTATAACCATGTTGTGAGTGGTACAGGTACCTATTTGAAATGTATGAGATGTGAGCTTAGTATATGCTATGTGAATTGTATTGGATAGTGACGAGTAAGTTGTGCTTATGCCTACTTTTGCATTATGAGCATGATGATGAATGGTAAAGTTGTTGTTATATTTTTTTTCATGCAACTTACTAAGCTTTATGCTTACCCCATTTCTTTCCATTTTCTTATAGTGCCCGCCTACTTAGCTCGTGGATCAACGGACGTCGAAGGCATCAATCACACTATCAATTGAAGCACTTGGTATAATTAGTTATTAAATTTTGATTATGGCATGTATAGGACTCTTTGATTTTGTTTTAGTGTCACATTGTTTTGGGGCCAAATGTGTTGGGTTGCTTTAATATTTGACTCATTTTGTATAAGGCCATGAAAAATGGCTAATATTGAAAGTTATTGTATAAATGCAAAGTAGTCTTTCATGAATGTGAAATTGTTGGTATGGGAATTGAATGTAGGTCTTAGCTATGGTTGTTTAGTTGTGAAATCATATTAATTTAGACTTTGATGTGTTGGTTGGTGTTAGATTGTGTTTCAGGGTGGCAAAGGCTTGATAGATAGCCTTATATTATCCACACGGGCAGACACACGGGCGTGTTTCTAGGCCATATATGACACACGGCCATCCCCATGGGTGTGTTGTCCGGCCATGTTTCCCCTGCACGTAAAAATTTCAAGTCAGTATGCATAGTAGTAAACACGCGGGCAGAGACACGACTGTGTGTCTCAACCATGTGGAGGACATAGTCTCTGGCCACGGGCGTGTGCCTCGGCCGTGTGCCCTAAATTGGATGCTGACGTCAAAAACAGAATGTCAAGGTTTTTAGACACGGGCTAGGACACGAGCGTGTCATGGTCGTGTGAGGGATACATGCCATAGACACTGGGTGTCTCAGGCCGTGTGAAAACCCCTGTAGGTTCGAATTCAGAATTTAATTCACACGGGTATGTGACACAGGCGTGCCCCTAGATGCTTAGGTCGTGTGTGTCACACAGGCCATCAGCACGGCCATGTCATAATGGCCACACGGGCGTGTGCCCTGTTTCAAGGGTTATTTTTCTAAAGTTGGTCAAGGACCCGAGCTGGTCTCGAATGGTTTCCTATAACACCCCAAACCCGTATCCGAACGCCGGATTAGGGTTAAGAGGTATTACCGAACTAAACATTTAATTAACGTATTCGCATAATCATTAAACACAATCCAAAGTCCAACTGTAGTCTATAGAAACATTCAAGATTATAAGTCATATTCGTATGGCTAAATATTTACATATACAAAACATCGTTCTCAACAGTCTAACCTATACATGCCACATCGACGCCAAAATATAATAGTACCAAAATGATCAATAGTGTGATGAACTATTGACGATCCCCGAGTCGGTGGCCAAAATCGACAATCTATAAAATAGGGAAATAAAGAACCGAGTAAGTTTTTGAAACTTAAAAAGTTTTAAGCATTTCAAAACAATTAAAGAATTATTGGAAATCAAAATATTCATTTAATCAACTTATTCTCAATTCAAATTACTTCGTGGTTAAATACACATAACATATACATAGATTTCTTCTACTTAAAGTTCATACTAAGCATTTAAATCAAATAATCTCATATTCTCAATTATAAGTATCAATCATACATATATACATATATATATATATATATATATTCTTCTTTGATGCTAATGATTCATTTCGAGATCAATTCACAATGAGTAAGTAATACGTACCTTAACATCTTAAATATATAGTACTTACTCGACGATGGTTTACCGCGGATATTCAATGTCGTAATCTTACTTAACTTACTGGCATCAAGCCTGTCAAGTCTTAGAACTTGAAACAAATTTCTAACACAAGCCTGCGGGAATTTAAACCTGGTATAATACCAGCTCGTAGCCTACGGGTCTTTGACCCGAATACCATCCCAGCATGAAGCCTGCGGGTCTTTAAACCCGGATACAATTCCAGCAAATAGCCTGTGGGTCTTTAAGCCCGAATATTCTCATCAAATATCATACATATTTAATCATATATTAACATTTCTCATTCAACATATCACATTAGTAGTCATTTGCTACATTCAGATATAAGCTCCATATGAACACCATCATTTACATTTCGGTTTAAAAGTCAAACATAAATATCAGATATACATTTCAACATTCAAGCTTAAGCCATATTGACCATTCGACTATAAGTCATATACATAGATTATTTACAATATAACTTAATTCAAGTAGGACCACAAGGTCACAATTCATCTAATATACACATATCAAGGCATCATCAATTATATACTAAAGGTGACTACTCAAAACTTACCTCGGATATACTTGTATGGTTGCGGAAAGGCTACTCGATTGCTTTCTCTTTTCCCTTATCTGATTTTGATCCTCTTTTCTCTTGAGATTATTTCAAAAATTTAAACTAGTCATTATTCGACTATTCAATCATTACTTCGGAAATATAATATATATATATATTCGACTTTCACACATATAGATCATAGTAAGTTTATAAAAAAACATTAAGAAACTCATTAACAAAATTTTTATCAATGTTTACCACATAATCACAAATTCACAATAAGCTATCTTCCTGAGCAACAGTAACTAAATTATTTATAACTGGAGCTACGAAACTCCAAATCAATTGCCGTAAAATTTCCTTGAAAATAGACTCATATAACTTTTATCAATAAAATTTTCAGAATTTGTAGTTTGGTCAAACAATACCAGATTTTTCTTAAATTTTCCCCCTGTTTCACTGTTTGACTAATCTGACCACCCTTTACTACGAATCAAATTTCTAATTGTACAGAAGTCAAAATATGTTCTCGATGATTTATTTGAAACTAGACTCATTAAAATTTAATTACATAATTTATTCAGCTTCTAACTCCACTCGCACAATTTATGGTGATTTTTCCAAATTCACGTTACAGATGTTGTCCCAAGCAGATTTACTACAATTTACTCCTTCACAACTCTTTGCATTCATATTATTTAAACATGTATATCGCCAATCAATCTCATCATATATATCTATAATTTCACTTAAGCATAATCTCAATACAACACATTGTGCTCAAATCATTATTCAAGTTCAAATTTGGCTAACACACATATAAATACTAACAACTAAATATTAACATTTGCATTTCACCATAATAGCCAATTGCCATTAAACAATTAAGCCACAATTATTCAATTTTTACCAAGCTTCGACTTAATTTATAATTATCTAAATCATTTAAAACATTCAAAAACAAATTCTTCTTTAATTTAGCACATATTCGGCAATGACAATAGTAATTTAGCAAACTTTAATTTAACATATAATTGTTCATAACACATTTAAAGCATCCACTCCATTCCATCAATTCAAAGCACATACATTACTCAATATTATCAAGTTCATATTCAGCCATAGTACACAACATATTAGCCGATTTTTCCCACTTAGCATCTAATACACATATATGCTCATTTGTTAGACTCTACTTCACCTATCTACCATTATTCATCCAAAATAACATGAAACAACAACCATTTCCTTGAACATCTTCTTTAACCGAATACTCATGTTAACAACAAATTCAAAATTTTGACATGGGCTAAATAAGGGACTTACTAACTAGCTTAATATATGCAACAATTTCAAAAACTATCATGAATTACATACCTTATTTCAAGCTCAAAGTGACCGAATGCTATTTCCTCCTTTTTCTCTTTCTCTAATATTCGGCTACTAAGGAAGAAGATGATACAAGCGTTTTGTTTTTCTTTTGTTTTTCTAATATCTTTTTAATTTACTATTTTTTTTATTCCATAAATTAAGCCATTACCATTATATAATATTATTACATAACACATATTGCTTATCATCATTATCATGGCCGGCCACTACTACTAAAGTGGAGAATTTGACATGCAAACCCACTAATATACATCATTAATTAATTGGCCACTACTAAAATAACCTATCATATTTTCACAAATTTTCAAATAAGTCCTTTTTAAAAAATTTCACTCACAAATAGCAATATTAAAGCATGAAATTTTCACACATACACCTTCACATATAATAAGCACAGAATATAGCATTTAAATATTTTTTTATGACTCAGTTTTGTGGTCCCGAAACCGCTTCTCGACTGGGGTCAAATTAGGGCTGTCACATTTCCAATGGACGTGCTCATATTAAGGAGTTTAGACAAAGTTTGAAAATTTTTTAAATTTGATCAAGTCTTGATTGTTCGAAAATGTTGAAATGCAAGTGTTTAAAGGTGGTGACGCCTCGTATCCCGTCTCAGCGTAGGAATCGGGTGTGGGGTGTTACACAGAATGCTTACCCTTCAGTCCTAGCACAGAGAATGAGCAAGTTAATTATATGGGTAAAGATTTTAAACCCCAAAATAACCCTTATAGTAATAACTATAATGTAGGTTGGAGGAACCATCCCAATTTCTCTTGGGGTGATCAAGGAAATCAAATGGCACAATAATCTCTAGGCTTCTAACAACCTTATCAGTAAGAGAAGAAGTCAAACCTTAAGGAGATCTTAACAGAGTTTATCTTGGTGTCAGAGACCCGTTTTCAAAACACTGAGGCAACACTGAAAAATCAACAAGCATCAATTCAACGACTCGAAAATCAAATTGGTCCGCTTGCTAAATCAAATT
This sequence comes from Gossypium anomalum, assembly GCA_025698475.1. NCBI lineage: Eukaryota > Viridiplantae > Streptophyta > Magnoliopsida > Malvales > Malvaceae > Gossypium > Gossypium anomalum. The sequence continues at coordinate 60,811,387 of CM046961.1, forward strand.
CGGAAAGACCACAAGGTAGCTTGCTTAGCAAAACTGAAACTAAACCAAGAGAGCAACTTCACGCAATTACTGTTCGAGATGTGGAAGGGTTAGTTGAACCTGAACAAGAACCAAGATACAAAATTATGGCAAACAATGATAAAGTTGAAGAAGGTAAGAAAGAGCTAAATTCGATTGTCAAAGAATACAAACTTCAAGTGTCATACCCTAACGTATTGAAGAGAGATCACACGAATGAACAGTACGGTAAATTTCTTAAGCTTCTTAAAAAATTACACATTAACTTAACGTTTGTTGAAGCTCTTTCGCAGATGTCAAATTATATCAAAGTTTTAAAAAAGCAATTAACAAACAAGAGGAAGATAGACGACTCGTCGACTGTGGAGCTCAACACAGTTTATTCGGCCATTCTCCAAAATAAACTACCCAACAAACTAAAATATCCAGGGAGTTTTAGTATTCCTTGTCCCTTTGGTAGTTTTCATGTCCTATAAAATTTTTAAACAACTAGGTCTCGAGAAACCCAAACACACTAGGATGAGTATTCAACTAGCAGATAGAACTATTAAATATCCTAGGGTTATTATTGAGGATGTAATTGTAAAAACTGATAAATTCATATTCCCCGTTGACTTCGTTGTGTTAGATATGGATGAGAATAGTGAGGTACCTTTGATTTTAGGTCGCCCTTTTTTGGCCACTACTAAGACTATTATCTATGTTGGTACAGGTGAACTTGTGCTTTGTGTAGGTGACGAAAGGACTATTCTACAAGCACGTGATTCTGTGAGAGTCTTTAGGGATCGAGATGATTTTAAATGTTTTGTAAATGTTAGTAACCACATGGCTCAACTTTCTTTGTAGGAAATCCCTCGTGGAAACATGATAGAGCCATGTTTCAGTCAAGGTGACAAAAATAGAACAACTTATGAAGAGCGAATGGTGCAAATCGATGAACTAGATAAATGGTGAACACATGTCAAGGAGAAACCAAAAAAACACAATGAAGAGCCAAAGCGACTCCATGACGAGCATGTGAATGTAATGAACCAATTTAAGGTTGTGGACAAAGTACTGCTAGACAAAACAGATCCACGAATTTACCCTTCGGAGCTTAAGTCAAACAGATCTAACACATTTATGATACTGAACGTCTTCCTCTACGGTACAGTTGAAGTAACACATCTTGATTTCTACACATTTAAGGAGTGCTAAGGAGAAAGATGAGCTTCGGCTCCGAGAACCACCGTAATCGTTCGCATACAAGGTAAAGTTGAGCATAGACTCTAAACAAGCGCTTCTTGGGAGGCAACCCAAGTGTTTAACTTCTGCTAATTCTTTTAAATTTATTGCATGTTAATTTAAATTTAATTCAATTAAATTCTTAATTAAAATAAATAAAAATATTTTTTTATCTACACGGCTTGGAAACACAGACATGTTCCAGGCCATGTACAAAAGAGGGTAATCAATAGTAAATCACATGGCCTAGAAATATGGCCGTGTGACATACACGGCCTGGACACATGGGTGTGTCCCAAGCCATGTGCATAATGAAGCAAATGGCATAGAGTTACACAGTGTGAAGACATGGCCATGTAGGTCACATGATCGGGACACACGGGCATGTCCTTGGCTGTGTGAGTCTTGTGACTTAATTTTTAATTTTGAAGGTTACACAACCTGAATTGGTCCACACGGGCTGAAGAAGCCCTACACGGGCATGTGACACGATCGTTTCCCTCTTTTTAACCCTTAAACCCTAATTTTCTTTAGTTTTTTCTTCTTCCTTCAAATCCCCCTACAACAAAACCTTAGTCACTGATTTTCACAGCCCTCTTGTTCCAACCGGCCATTGTCACATATCTGTTGTTTCCTCTATTCCCCACCTCTGAACGCCCCTTCCCCTTTTCCCTTCCTTCTTCTTCCCTTATCAAACAAACCCTCTTTCTTTTTTTTTCTCCTTTTCCCTTCTACCAACCCTACTCGACTCTCTCTCTTCCTCTTTCTGCCTTACCTTGCTGCACCCCTAACCAAACACCTCCCTCTGTCGACGACCTCTCACCTCCAAACCCCTTCACCTCCCTTCCTTCTTCAACTAAACGCGCCCAAGCGACCTCCCATCACCACTATCCACCCACCCCATTTCCATTCTTTCCACCCCTCAAGCCTCCTTCTCCCTTTCCCCCTTGTTCCTTCTTCTCCTTCAACAAAATACACCCACGTCATGCCCCACCGCCCGTCGACCACCGTGCGTACCTTCTATTCCGTCCCATCGTCAGTCCTCCATTGTTTACCTTTCATTCTCCTTTTTGGATTTATTATTATTTATTTATTTATTCTAATTTCTTATTATTTTTCTTATCTTTTTTTTTATATTCCTATTGTTACTAGTTTTATTTTTTTATTATGCTTATTCTTGTTATAATTATTTTTATTAATGTTATCATTCTTTGCACTATTATTATTGTTATTGATTATTCATATTTTCTTTTTATTTTTAGTATTGTTCATTGTTGGCTCTTTTTATTATTACTCAGTTTTGTTTCTTTTGGTATTATTTTTCTGGTTTTGTTTATATTAGGTTCAATGTCGACTTATTTATAAGGCAATTTGTTTAGGTTGAATTCGATTTTTATTGCATAGGTTGTTGGATTGCCCTTACTATGTTAATTCGTCCATTTGCTACTTGTGATGATGATATATGGTTACTTTATTTTATTGCAGGTACACCATGACAAAGCGGAAGACTCCGAGCATGACCTCATTGTCAGGTGCTTCCGTCAGTGCATGCCATCCATGTCTCCAATTTTCATAGGGTCCTTAAGATGACCTCTATCAGCATCTCCGACAGCGACCACTGGGATTGGGCCGATGTATTGATTAGGCTGCCTTGGAGCAGATTCAACTAGTTGATAGAGTGCAAGTTATCATTGTTACAGCTCCTTGGGACCAATTCTTTTCCATCGTCGAGCCCACCTACTCGGAGCTAACCTTGGAGTTTTGTTCGACATTCATCCTTTAGCACGTGATGTCAAACCACGATAAGCCAAGCACTATTACTTTCAGACTCAGAGGTACGACGCGTCAGCTGAGCATCCTAGAGTTCTGAGCTGCATTAGGACTCTATACTGAGGAGTTCATGAGTGCCGATGGGTTTCTCACTTTATATCGACACATCCACTATTTTCCTTCTCTGTGCTGGACAGAGCTTACGACTAGCACGACACTCTATGATCCGATTCGGTCAAAGGTGACTTCCCTACCTCTGGCCTTGCACTATATTTATGCCATCTTGGCTCACACATTAACTGATCAGAGGCAGAACACCGAAGTTGTCGGTAAATTCGATGCTTATTTTTTATTGAGCATGGCCATGGTGTGCACCTTTAATCTTGCCTATTTCATCGCCCTAGCTTGTCACATCAAACAGAGCGTAGTAGGAAGGGTACTATCTACTTAGGCCCTTATGTGACTCGCCTCACACAGCACTTCGGCCTCCTCAACACTTCGGAGCAGTCCTCCTCCTTTACACAAGTTGAGTAGATGACCTCGCAGGGGTTATCGAGTATGAGTCACATACGGATGATCGAGCAACTGCGTGGTGTGGATCCTCCTCGATACCGATTATCTCATTTTGACCCTCAAGATGAGCATGGGGACTTCACTGATTATGTCCCTTTCCACCACGAGGATCCGCCTCATCATCCACCTCAGAGTCATCATACTACTACTTCTACTGCTACCCTCGCGGATCTCTCCGAGTGGTTCACTCATTTCGAGCAGCACTATTTTGAGCGATTTGACAGTATTGATGTGACATTGCAGCAAATCTGAATACGCCTTGCAATCTCAATGCCTCTGAACACGAAGAGTACTGATTTTATTTCTTTTCTTTTCAGTTTTGTTTTTAATTTTTCTTTTTTTTAGTTAGTTGTTTTATTTTTATTTTCTTAGACTTCTTTCATTTAATATCTTTTGAACTATACTTTTCTTTTTATGATTGTTTCTAATTGCATTTCATAATTTCTTAATCTTCTTCATTATTTGTGTTTATTTTCTTATTAGTTTGCTCAGAACCATGCACTACATTTAGATTTGCCTACAATTCTGGTTTTCATTATTCTGGCGAATTCATCCATATTCAGAGTAGTTTCAGTTTTCTCCCTCTCTTATGATATTCTGCTTATACTGTGCTTATATCTATTTGTACATTGAGGATAATATACATCTTAATTGTGGGGAGGTTATTCATATAATTATTAGAAAATCCCTGAATTATTTATTGTGTTTAAGTAATTTTCTCATACTTTCATTAGAATGAATTTTTGTCGATTTGGGATTTTTGTAAATGTGTTTTCGATTACTTTGTAGATATTTGTGCATTGATTGATTTAAACTTTAAGTCATGAGAGAATCAAGCATGATAAGTTATTTTTCAAAAATTAAAAATTTTAGGTTGTTTCCCTGAATTGAAGTATTATCTTGAAGCTTGAGATTTGCAAATTTGACACCAAAACCATAATTTTTTGTGAGATTTTGAGTCTTTAGCGCATACATTCTTCATGCTCATTATATTATTGGTTATAAGTGTGTCAACTTGATTTGTTATTCTAGAACTTGCTTTGATTATCCATGTTAAGACCACACATTTGATTTGATATACTGAGATGATAGGCACTTAGGTTTAACCCACTTATCCGATAAAAAGCCTACCTTTTGAATTAACCCTTAGTGAACCCCGTTGAGCCTAACACTCTTTTTCTTGATTAACCCATGAATTTTAACCCATAACCCATTTTTTGTTGTGACTCTTTTCGGTTTTATTGACTCCCTTTTTATTGAGGTTTGACTTCGTTAGTTGCCTAACTATGTTCCTTTGTTTGAATTGCTGAATTTTCTTTCTTGATTCTTGTTCAAAATTTTTTAAAAAAAAAACTTATTGAGTATTATTTAGTTTTATGTTGATTGAGCTTGAACAGTTAAATTCATATTTTAAGAAGAAACTCATTTTTTATTCCTATTTATTCTTGATTGATGCACTTGTTTTTAATTCAGCATTTGTTTATTTTTTCTAGTTTGATAATTTATCAACTTGATCTAGATTATTACCAAATTTTTTGGCTTTTTTCCACACCCTTTAACCTAAGCCCCATCACAAGTGTCATATCATTTTATAGTGGTGGAGATTTGATTTTCAAGCAAGCTTATGGTAATGACATTTCTTACTCGACTGTTGAGTGTTTATTTATTGAACCTTAAACACTTTGAGTGATTTGAGTGAATCTTTAGTGAGGATGTCAATTCTTGTGGATTTTGAATTAAAGGTAAACACTTAAATAAGGGGAGACACCTATGTTTTCGTGCTTCAAAATTTTCAACTTGGATTGTTTGAATCTTTAGTGCCCTTTTAGTTGAATTCCCAATGCATAATTATTTGCAAATTATTCTGAGATATTATTGATTAGAATTACAAGTTGAGAAAGATTAACTTTATATGAGTTGAGGATTTTGCTTGAAGATAAACAAATGCTTAAGTGTGGGGATATTTGATAAGTGATAAAAGTAACATATTTTAATCTCATTCTTAATGTGTCTTTGGATGATTATTTATGCAAATTGGTTAATATGATGCTCCTAATCCTTTGAAATGTTCCTATACTTAGGTGAGCATTCTAGAGAAAAATAAGTGAAAAACGAGCGAAAATAAAAAAAAAAAAGAGTAGATTTAAGGAGCCACATGGATTGGGCCTTCCCACACGTGCTGGACACACGACCATGTGAGCCACATGAGCTGGACATACAACCATGTTGCAGACCATGTCGATTTCGCAACTTGTTTCCCAAACACGTAGAAAAGCACAGTTTTTAGCCTTTCTGAGCATTCTAAATTCTATAAATACCAAATAGAAGAAGAGAGAAGGGAGGTATTAGAGAATAGGGAAGAAAACAACTCAAAAAACACCATTGAAGCCAACTTTGAAGTAGATCTCCATCAAGATTGAAGACCTCCTTTTAATTTTTTTTGAAGTTTTCATGAGTTTCTTTATTTCTTGTGGTTATTCTAACTTTGAAATGTTTTTATTCAGAATTATGAACTAGTTCCCTAAATACCTAAGGAAGATGAAACCTATGATGAATTCTATTATTTAATTTCTATTTTACGCGATAAATGCTTTATTCTTGTTCTCAGTTATGTGTGCTTATCTCTTGTTTTAATATTTCTGAGATATTAATTCATGTTTAATGTGTTTAATTTAGTGGAGGAAAAGTCCCTGTTTGAGAGTAGATCTAGAAAAATTGAGTGGAGTTGCATGCAATCCTATAAATAGGACGACATAAATCTACCAGATTAAAGTAAAATCTAATAGGAGAATCCATAAATCGAGTTAACGCGACTATAGGGGTTTTAATTAGAAAGAGATTTCAATTAATCAACCTAGAGTTAGTTGTTCTTACTCTCGAAAGAGATATTAGCATAATTTAGGGATTTCTACGGATCAAGATACCAAGTGAATAAATCATTTAATTCAGATTCATAATAATAGGTGAAGTCTAGGTGGATTCTTTCCTGGGTATTGTCTCTCTCATTGGTTATTATTCGGTTATTTTCCTGATTTATTTTCTGTTGAGTTCTTAGTTAGATTAATTTAGTAAATTTAGTTTAAAAATAATCACTCTAATTTGTAAGCTAAATAATAGAAAAACAGTAATTACTAATACTTTTCGTCCTAGTGGATACGATATCTTTACTCACCATAGCTATACTATTTATCGATAGATGCACTTGCTTTCGTCGTATTTTTATTTAGTTTTGTGACACACTAGACATGCTCATGTATTTAGGCCGTGTGGCCGTGTGTCATACCTAGACCATGTGTTGTTGTCATTCACTTCTCTCACAGCCGTGTATAAGTGCAAGTGGGTCATATGACCATGTTTCTAAGCTGTGTACCTTCACCCAGACCGTGTGTGTTTCATAAGAAAATTGAAAAAAATGGCCTAAATATTCATATGGCTGTGTGTCGTCACCTAAACTGTGTGTTGTTGTCATTCGCATATACCATGATTGTGTATAAGGGCGTGTGGGTCACACAGTTGTGTTGCAAGGCCGTGTGCCATCACTTAGACTACATATGTCATAAGAAAATTGAAAAAAATTGGCTATAGCACACGGTCCTTGACACACCCGTATGTACCACGCGACTCTGTTGCCAAGCCATGTGGTATACCTTATACCATGTTGTTTATTTATATACATTTCTCTTTTTTCTCTCTCTTTTTTAATAGAAATAAAAGTATTAACATGCAACATAAATAAATGAACTAAAATAAAAATAACCAAATAAATAAAAACACTTGGGTTGCCTCTTTAGAAGCGCTTCTTTAGAGTCTAAACTCGACTTCCCTTTTCAAGCTCACGGTTAATTTAGATTTTAGAGCTGGAGCTCCTCTCTCTCATTATTAATATCACCACCAAGATAAAGTTTGAGTTGATGATCGTTTACCTTGAATGTGACGTAATCAAGGTGTGTCACGTTAATGGTTCCATATAGGAATACATTTTGTACCACAAATGGATTCGACCATCTTGACTTAATCTCATCAAGAAACATCCATGGATCTAAATTGTCCAACAACACTTTGTCTCCAACTTTGAATTGATTTAGCCTCTTTAAATACACACCATGGTGTTGCTTTGTTGCTTCTTTGAATGTTCTTGAGTTCTCATCAGCCTTTTTTTGTCATTCATCTAATTCATCGAGATGTACCATTCTCTCTTCACTTGTCCCTTTATTTCTATCACCTTGAAAAGGATACAATTTTAACATATATTCGTGAGTGATTTCCTATAAAGAATGTTGAGTCGCATGATTACTAACATTAATAGAATAACGAGCATCATCTTGCTCACTAGAAACTCTCATAACATCATGTGCTTGAAGAGTAACCTCTTCATCACCTACCTTCAACACATGCTCATCATTACCCACATCAATAACAGTCCTAGCAATGGCTAGAAAGGGTCAACCTAAAATCATGGGTACCTCAACATCCTTATCCATGTCCAATATAATGAGATCAACAAGGAATATGAATTTATCTACTTTAACAAGTACATCCTCAATAATACCCCTAGGATACTTAATTGATTTGCCAACTAATTGAATATTCATCCTAGTTGGTTTTGGTTCCATGAAACCAAGTTATTTGAGCATTTTATAAGGCATTAGATTGATACTAGCACCCAAATCAATCAAAGCTTTTTCTACATTTAAGCTACCAATAAAATAAGGAATAGTAAAACTCCCTAGATCTCTAAGATTACTGGGTAGTTTGTTTTGGAAAATGGTCAAGCATTCCTCATTGAGGTCCACAGTGGATAGTTTGTCTAAATTTTATTTGTTAACAATTCTTTTAAAACTTTTGTCTATTTAAGCATCTGCAAAAGGGCTTCAACAAAAGGTAAGTTAATACGCAATATTTTCAAAAGTTCAAGAAATTTACCATATTATTCATTGATGTAGTCTTTTTTCAACTTTGCTGGATATGGAATTGGTGGTTTGTATTATCTGACCATCGACTTATACTCTTTCTTACATTTATCAACCCCATCATTTTTCTTATCAGCATCCAGATTCAATTTTTTTAGGCTCGACTAAACCTTTCACACTTCATACAGTGATTGTGTGGACTTAGTCCTTTAGGTTGGTTTCAGTGTTACTAGGTAAACTGTCTTGTTGTCTCTCCAAAACTAGTTTAGAAAGTTTACTACTCTGATTCTCGAGGCCCTAAATAGATGCCTATTGATTCCTCAAATTTGTTTTAATGTTCTTGAATCTAGTTTCTAACACCAAAATAAGTTTAGTCAACATCTCTTTCAAATTCGACTTCTTTTCTTATTGATAAGGTTGTTGAAAACTCAGAGGGAGTGTGACATTTGATTTCCTTGACCACCCCAAGATAAATTCGGATGATTCCTCCATCCATGATTATAGTTGTTGCTATAAGGGTTATTCTGAGATTTAGAATTATTACCCATAAAGTCGACTTGCTCATGCTCCATGTTAGACTTGAAGGGAAAACATTCCATATTGATCATCTTCGTCCCTGTCGTATTGCATTGTATTACCGGATTCACCTGTTTACTACAACTCAAGCCATCAATCATTTTACTCAACATTTCTACTTGACTTGCCAACATAGTAAACACATCTATATTAAAAAAAATCAATTGCCTTAGTAGGTTTTGTTCTCATAATTTGTCACTGATAGTTATTCAGTGTCATCATCTTAATGAATTCTTGGGTTGCCTCAATTGTCTTATTATTCAATCTTCTGCCAGTAGTTACGTCAATTATCTGCCTAGTCGTGGGATTCAAACCATTGTAAAAGGTTTAAACTTGTAACCACAAAGGTAATCCATGATGAAGACACATTCTTAAAAGATCCTTAAACCTCTCTCATGCATCATATAGTGTCTCGAGATGAAATTGAGAAAAAGAATAGATGTCATTCTTCAACTTAGTTGTTTTGATTGGTGGAAAATACTTCAATAGAAATTTTTCAGTTATCTAAGCCCAGGTAGTGATGGAACCTTGTGGAAGTGAATTCAACCACTATTTTGCCTTATTCCTTAAAGAGAATAGGAACAACCATAAGCGTATGGCATCATCAGTAACACCATTGATCTTAAATGAGTTGCAGATCTCTAGAAAGTTAGCTAAATGAGTATTCAAATATTCATATTTCAATCTATCAAATTGAACATACTACTGCACCATCTGAATTGTGTTTGGCTTAATCTCAAAATTGTTTGCAACAATAGTCAGTCTAACAATACTCAATTCACCCCAACTAGAGTTGGCTTAACATAGTCATACATAATCCGATGAGTAGGACGTACAGGAGGTTGTTGATTACCAGGATTATTATCCATCTCCACAGTAATGCTCTTTTGCTCTTGATTGTCTATTAAAATCTATTAACCTTGCCTTACTTCTCTAACCTCTCTTCAATTTCTGTGAGCACCTTTTTGGATCTCCCTATCAAAAACTAATGGTTCCAATGAGTTACCTCTAGTCATAAACCAAAATAACTTGTAAGAATTAAACAAAAGAAAAATTAGAATGAGACAATTAAATTAAAAAATGTATTAAAATAAAAATAAAAATAAAAAGGATAAATTAATATTAATAAAGTTTTCCTAATATTCTAGTACTCGGCAATGACACTAAAAACTTGATGTGTCATGAACTTAACTAAAAATTTGACTAAGGCAAGTGCACCTATCAATTAACAGTATAGCTACAGTGAACAAAGATATCATTCTCACAAAGACTAAAAGTACTAGTAATTACCGTCTTTCTATTATTTAATCGAATAATTCAAGTGATTAATTAAAACTAAAATTAACTAATTTAATTAGCTAACGAACACGACAAATAAAAAATCACGAAAATAATCGAGTAATAACCAATAAATGAAACAATACCTAAGAAAGACTTCACCTAGAATTCCTCTGTCATTATCAATCTAAATTAAGCAATTTTTTTACTTAGCACCTTGATCCGTAGAAATCCCTAAATTATGGTAATATCTCTTTCGAGTATAAGAGTAACTGATCTTAGGTTGATTAATTGGAATTTCTTTCTAATTAAAACCCCTATTATTGCATTAACTCGTATTATGGATTCCCCTATTAGATTTGACTCTAATCCAGTATATTTATATTGTCCTATTTCTAAGATTGCATGTAACTCCACTCAACTAAGCAAGATCTGCTCTTAAACAAAGTCTATTCGACCACCGATTTAAGCACATCAAACATGGATTAATAATATAGAAATATCAAACTGAGAATTAAGCATACATAATTAAGAACAAGAAACTAAGTATTTATTGCGTCAAAAATAAAAATCAAACGATAGAATCCATCATAGGGTTCATCTTCCCTAGGTATTTAGGAAATTAGTTCATGTTTAAAAATAAAAACATTCAAGACACAATATAATCAAAAGAACTAAAGAAACTCATGATAACTTCTTAAGAAATCAACTAGGAACCTTCGATCTTGACAGAAATCTACTTCAAAGTTAGTTTCAATGGTGTTTTTCAAGTTGTTTTCTTGAATATTCTCTGACGACTCACTCCTATCTTCTTCTTTTTTTCATATATAAGTTTTAGAATGCCCAGAAAACCTAAAAATTACTTTTTTTCGCTATTCGGTGCATAATTCCATGAAATCGACATGGCCTACCTCATAGCCATGTGACCCCCACATGCTCATGCGGGTCACATGGCTATGTGGTTTAGCCGTATGGAATGGTTCAATCATGTGGCTCTTGCAGCTTGCTCTGGCGCTCCGGTTTTCGCTCCTTTTGCTCTCGAGTGCTCTATTAAGCATTAAAACATGAATTTAAAGAATTAGAAGTGTAAAATTCAGAATTAACATTGAATAATCACCCAAAAACGCATTAAGAATGAGGTTAAAACATGTTACTTTTAGCACTTATCAGAAAAGAACTTGAATAAATGGTTGTTGACATACTTTTTTAGTATTTTTATATATTTTTAATTTAATAACATTTTTTGCTTTTTATATTATTATTTTTACATTTAAAATATATAAAATTAAAAAAATATTAGAAATATTAGTTGAGACTAGAAAGAACCCAGACAATTGATTATCTAGATAGATTAGAATCTGGACAACCATTTGTTTAGATTCATTCTAGGCATGTTTTTGAGTAATTTATTACATTCATTAGTTGTATATTTATATTATTATTTACTAAGTTGGTGTCACGAGTCAATTGAACACCAACTCGGTTGTGGAAAATATGAAAATATCCTTTCGTAATTAAAATAAGTTATGTTATTCGAGGGTACTTTAGTCTTTTATTATTATTATTTAAGTCATTGAATGAGTTGGTATCACAAGTCAACTGAATACCAACTCGGTTTATTATTACAAAAAATTAAATATTGATAGTTAAATGTAGTTCATAAATGAAATATAGAAAACCTATATTTATGAACAAAGAGCTAATTTCAGAAGAGCTCTTACAAAATTTTCACAATTCTTAGTTGAAAAAATAACTAAAGAAAATGAAGCTCATGATTTATTATTAAAATCTATTTTATATAGAGATTGGTATGAGCTTGAAATAGAATATATAGATATTAAAGAGATAAACAATCTTCTTGATATATTTCAATATTTTATTAATAAAGGGACAAATAGTCCTATCATGAATAAAATATTTAGATTATGTCTATATAATAAAGCTAGGAAAATATTACCAGTAGAAATTTTTTCAAAAATAAATAGAGTTATTTGCAACCAACAAACTCAATTTAAAAATACTTTTTCAAAATATTTCTTACAAGCATATGTTTTTACAAATGATATAGATGAAAATTTTCCTACTATTAAATTTAGACTTGATCGTGAACCATTTGATATAAAAAGTATTGAATGGGGTTTTGTTAAATAAATAGTAGTTCAAAATTTTTCTTTTCATTTATTAAAAGATTTTCCTGCAATTATTAAGCCTATATTAGCACAAAAAGTAAATCAAGATGATTTTTTTCTACTATTTTTATATTCAAATAAGTAGCCTTATTGGTATTACTGAAAGAGAAAGATTTTATCAGCCATATCAAATTTGGATTATTCAAAGAATGATTGGAAGCCCCAAGTTATCAGCTATCAAAGAAGATAAAGAACACTTGACAAAAAATATTGACAAGTGTTATAATAATTTTAATTATTATCAGACCCAAGCAGGGATTGATTTAATGTCAACAGCTCAACATGTTCTTCGACATCAGACATATAAACTGATGATTGATGGAAGAAGAATAGTAGCAGATGAAACTGGAATTATCCAGAATAATAGAGATGAAGAATCCATACAACTATTAAAAAAGATAGCTGATATGGAGATTGATGGTTTCCCATCACAAATAATAGAGGAAATCAGAAATACGTGGGAGCTTTGGAACTCGCCAAAACTGTCACCAGATCATTACATCTAGATGAAATAGAATTAATGAATCTAGATAATATCCAAGAAGGATAAGCCAAACAGGCCAGCCACGTGGAGAAATAATGTCCAAGAAACACTAATGGACAAAAAGAAGATAACTTGAAGAAAAAGGCATCAAAAAAAGTTGCAACGTGAATAACAAATGATGTGACAAGACTATGCAACGTGGAAACAACTATGTTGATGACAAGACAGGATCCTTATTAGAAACACTGTGAGGGATTGAAGAACCAATAAAAAATATTTTTTTTTACTTTTTAAATATTTTTTATAAGATTAAAAAAATAAAATAAATTATCAAGGGAATAAGGGATGCGGAAGAAGAAGGATTATATTATTACAAAGGAAAGTTTACAAAAGAAAGTTTACAAGGAGAGGATATTTGGACAGTAAAAGTTTCTAAAATTATTTTAGATTTTGATATCGATGCCTTGTTTAGGCTACATACATTTCTTTTTATAGCAAAATTTCTAAACTCTATTTAATTTTTCTTCAATCCCACACAGTGTTTCTGATAAGGATCCTATCTTGTCATCAACATAGTTGTTTCCACATTGCATAGTCTTGTCACATCATTTGTCTTCCACGTTGCAACCTTTTCTGATGCCTTTTTCTTCAAGTTAATAATCATTTATTTATGATTTTTTGTATTCTATAAAATTAAACAACTAGAAACAGATCATTGGTTGTTTAAAATTTTTATATTTATTAAATATAGAATCCATCCATCTTTGGAAGATTTGAGGTGCATTATATAATCCAAATGGCATTACTCTCTATTGATAATGACCATTAGGTGTACTAAAAGTTGTTAAAGGTTTAGATTCATCGGTTAGCATTATTTGCCAAAATCCCGATTTACAATCAAATTTACTAAAATATTTTGCTTATTTAGCTTGATTAATTAAAACATCCTTTCTTGGAATAAAATATCCATCAAAAATAATATTTTGATTTAATCTTTTATAATTAATTACCATTCTAGCTTTTCTTCTTTTTATTTCAGCATGGTTTCCTACCATAAAAGCAGGACTAGAATGTAGACTATTAGTTTTTTCTATTAATTCTTTTTCTAATAATTCTTTGATTTGTATATCAAATTCATCTATATCTTGTTTAGTATAGATCATAGGTTTTACTCTAATGATTTTATTGGGATTTTCCAATTTTATTTCACAATAACTAGGACTATTCTGCCATAATTTTAATGGTTCTTCACTAAAATTATCTTCTAGAATTTTAAACAACCAATAATTTGTTTCTAGTTGTTTAATCTGTTCTTTTCTTGGTTGTGTAAAATTTTTATCACACACAAATTTATGATTTTCTACTAAAGGTATTTCTACAGAAGTCTTTTCTACAGATAATATTATTAAATTTTTATCTATAGAAAATAGTAAATGCTGATATATAAAATTATTTCCTAATAATATGTCTCCATGCATTTTAGGAAAACATAATATTTTAGGAATAACAAATCTAACATTATTTATGTAGATTGGCATATTTCTAGCCTTAAATCCAATTATGGTTTCATTACCATCTATTCCTATGGCTCTAATTGGATTTTTCATTGGTTCTCATTTTTCTACAGGAATGGCATTTTTTCTACAACTACTGGTCCAATAAAGCATGTAAAGAATATGTTTTATATTCTCTAAATTGAAATGTAATTTCAATATATGTATAATATTTTCTTGGTTGAAAATTTGAAAATGTAATAATATCACTATTTCCAATTTTCATCTGTTGAATAATTGTTGAGGTTTGAATTTCTTCCATTCTAGTGTTTTTAGAATTTCTACTAGATTCAGTTGGAAAAATATGTATTTGAACTGTTTTCATTCCTATTGGTGTTGAACTTATACTTATATTATCCTCATCTTCTTCTGTTTGAGTATTTGAGGGTAAAACTAAATTATCATTTGTATTTGTTATAGTATTATTTTTAAAATATAATTTATCTCCTGACGATATATATTCTATAGTACTTACAGGTTTTGAAGTACTAGCACCACTTATTCTATCTATCATCCAGTCTCTTGGTATTGATAGATCCTTTCTATAGTAAATTTATTAGGTTCAAAAAGCTCAATAATTTTATTATTTATTTATTTATTTTCTACTTCTGCAGTATTAGTATATTCATTAATAGAAGTCCAACTTATTGTTAGATCTTCTGCTAAATCATTTATTTCAAAAATTTTTGTCTGAATTCTTAAACATAAACATTCTTCTATTAGAGGATCTGTAATAGATATAAAATAATTTGGTTTAACTTTAAAACCTATTACGCCAATATGTAAATTAGATTGAATACCTCCAATAAGTGCTTTTATTGGATTTTCAAATCTTTTATCTAATAAAACTGCTATTATAGGAATATCATGTCCTTTTCTAAATAAAGCTCTAATTGTTATCATAATTATACCTAAATGTATATATCTAACTTGAGGATATTTCTTCCTAATTCTTTTAAATTTATCTTTAGTAAATAATGAAATTTCTATTAATCCACCTCTAGTATCTTTAGCGACTGTATTGCCACTAATTTTTTCTGTGTCTTTGACTCAATATCTTGAATTTATAAATTTTATATATTTCTTCTTTAGAAATATGATTTTTATTTATTTTTTCTATCATTTCATTAGAAAAGTCTTTTTCTTCCCCAATTAAATTACCTAATTTTATATCTTGTTGTTTAGATTTAGGAATTTCTTCTAATTGGTTTTTAGAACTATTTCCTATAAATATATATTCTTCATTATCTGGATCAGAGTCTGTTTCTGATATTAATTCATATAATATTTCTTCGGGATTTATTTCCTCTTCTAAGAATATTTCTAAATCTTGTTTTTCAAGTGTTTTAATCATTTTCTTTGCATTTTTTCCTTTGTTAGGACAATTTGTTGATATATGACCTTCTTCATCACATATAAAAACATTTACATATTTATTTTTTAGATTTTTTAGAAGTTTTTCTTCTAACAAATTTTTTCTTTTTATTATTATAACCAATATATTTTTTATTTCCTGGTTTCCATCTAACTAATTTATATCTTCTATTTTTTATTATTACAACTAATAAAATGATGCTTGTGGAGATATTGTAACAAATCCTTAATTAGGATTTATTGTCTTCCCTTTGTTGGGTTTTTTAAGGACAGTAGTCCATTCTCCTACTTGTTCTAAAGGTTTTTCATCTCTATCCATAGGACCTGTTAAGATAACCAGCAAGAGTATTATCAGTGCCTTTCATATATAAAACTTCAAAATTAAAAGTACATATTTCATTATACCATCTAATTCTCCTAGGTACAGTTTCTAAACTTTTATTAGTAAGAAATTGTTTAACCGCTTGATTATCAATTTTTATAATAAAATTTTCAGATGCCAAATATATAAGAAAAGTCTTTATTCCTTTTTTAATAGCTAATAATTTTTTTTTCAAATATAGCATAATTAATTTCATTTGGTTTAAATTTTCCTGAACTATATCCACATATTAATTCTTTATTTTTAACTGTTTTAGCTTTTAAAATATATCCCCAATAATTTTGTGATGCATCTATTTCTAAAATTAATTTATCACCTTATTTAGGTAAATAAACATCTGGGGTATAATTTATTTCTGATTTTATATTTTTTATAATTTCTGAATCTTTTTTAGATCAGATAAAAGGTTTATCCTTTTTTAATTTTTCATATAACTTACCTACTTTTTCAGATAAGTTAGGAAAGAAATTTCTTCCATAATTAACTATTCCTAAAAATTGTTGAAGTTGTTTTTTATCTTTAATATTTTCAAGAAATTCTTTTATTTTTATAATAATATGATCTTGTAGTTTAAGACCATTTGCAGATAAATTTAATCCTAAAAATTAAAAAAATAAAAAGTTATTTTATATATTTTTTATTAGTTGTAGTTAAAACTATTTTTTAACTATTTATAACTAATTTATATTATATATTCCACCTTGAGCCACATTTCTTTTATTTAAATCACCAATCCTATGTGGTATAGTTTGACTAGGTTGACTAGATGACTCTCTTGGATATTCAGTTTTAATTTCATTAGTAGCTATATTTTCGATTTGAGTACCAAAAATTCTAGTTGTATTTTCAACTTTTTCAAAATCTTTATTTAAAGCTCTCAGATAATCATTGTTTTGAATATCTGACTCTATTTTTCTTTTTCCATAAGGATCTGTTTCTTCAGTATCTATTGGTTCTGGAATTTCTATATTTTCTTCTTCATTTGTTGAAGTATTTTCTTCATCAGATTTATAACTAGTAACTTTTAAATCCTCTTGATTATCAGAATTACTAGAACTACTACTGTCTGTAGTGTCATAATTTAAGATATAATGATAATTAAATAAAGTAAATAAGTCTTTATGTTTTTCATAAAGTTGTTCTATTAATTTTAAATATTCTATTCTTTCATTTTTATCTGTACTTTTAGTAAATTTAAATTTCCAATGTTATATAAGTTCTTTATAAGATTGGAAATCATATTTTTGTTGACGAGTATATTTTCTTTTCTGTTTTTCAGGATTCTTACTTCTATGGAAAATACGAAAATGTCCTTCTATAATTAAAATAAGTTATATTATTCGAGGGTACTTTAGTCTTTTATTTTAATCAAAACCAATAAAAATATGCATATTGTGGGATTTGAACCGACGTCTATTCGTTTTATTATTTATTGTATGTTATTTTCAAACACAACTCAATGTTCTAAATATGTTATTTTCACACGCATACGCATGTGATAGAATTTCTAATTATAATTTAATATAGACACATATAATATTATTTATATAAATATATAAATAATATTATATTTTTTCCTTTTTCATAATATATAATATATTTATTTTTATGTATTTGAAGGTCAAATTGATAGAATTTGTAAATGTGAAAGGTTAAATTTATTGAATTATTTAGAACTAGGATCAAACGGATAGAATGTGTAAGTATGGAGTAAATGTGTTATTATATACTAGTGAGAAAAAATGTCATATTATTACTTCTGTTAACCATGTAATGGAGAGTGGCCAAAATAGAAACGATCTAAAACGTAAACGACCAAAATAGAAATGATCTAAAACGTTAGTGGCTAAATTGAAAATTTTCATAATTAGATGACGAAAGTAGAAACACGTTAATAGTTGGTTGATTAATTCTATAGTTTAACATTTTTAGCTTAAATGTAAAAAAAAAAAAAAAAAAAAAACCCTTAGTAAAAAATAAAGAAAAAATCAATTAACCCTTTTAAAAAAAGTGCAAGCCTTCAATTATCAAATAAACAATCAATTAAGCCTTTTAAAAATCGTCGGATGACACCAATTTAACTGTTAAGAGTGTAGATGTAACAAATGATACTAACCTATCATGTCACAACAACAACAAAAATTATAAAAAAATATTTTAAAATTAATAAAAATATATACATCTAAGCTATAAAATTTTTTAAAATAATTATTTTATTATCATTTTCATGAAAACATGGTTAAAGATATAGGCTAAATCTTCATAACTCTGAGATCACAAAGTGTGGAATTGACACAGCTATAACAAACATGTGAAGTTAAGTCTCCTTCGCACAGCCCAAGAGAGTGTCAAGCTTGGTACTTTATTATGCTTGTTACAAGGTGAAGGCTTTTTCCTTATGTAAGGTACAGTTCGTTGTGAAATTACCAGAGTTGTCATAGCACATATAATTTTGGTAGAAGGTTATAGTATTCATGGCTGTAAGCAAATGGGTGACAAGACAACCCAGAACATTAACCAACATCACAGAAATTCTCGCTCTCCAATGATTTTGTTTACTTTTTTGACTTGTCTTAACTCAAAATATACTGTTTCAATTAACATAAGTATGCCACACAAATGCCCCTCATTTTAGTGGTTACATGCATTGCTACAGGCTTGGAGATATTGGAAGGAGAGGACGCCACTGGAGATGATGGATCCAAGCTTAAGAGATTCTTATGTGAGTGATGAAGTCATTGGGCGTATTCAGACTGGATTAGTGTGCGTCATCCGAAGTCAAGGTCGATAATGGCAAGAATAGTTCTGATGCTTCGCAGTTCTGCTATTACTTTACCAGCACCACAACAACCGGCCCTCTTTTTTGGTCCTAAGACAAGAGGAAGCACTTCAATTGAAGAGATGGTGTTGAACCCATTCTTTTGAAAAGAAAACGAAACAGACTGTTTCTTTCGTGAATTCTAAGTGTTCTAATTTGAACCTTCTTTTCTTTTCTTTTTTTATGATTACTATGTAAGAGAAAATATGTTATGGAAGTACAAAGTACCATCTTCAAACTTCAATGACGATCTAGTTCAGAAACCAAAGCCTAATTGACAGAGACTTGGACGGTTTCTCTTTTAGATTGATTAGAGAAGGATGATGACTTCGACTTTGTTTCTGTCTCCCTGATGCAATGCATAGACAATTGAGGTGCCGCTGGCACTGGAAGAGGGAATAGCTACTAAACATGAGAATCGCAGAGGCCATGGTTGGTCTACAAGCAGTATCTTCTTGAACACAAAGCAACCCAAGCTGGATACATCTCGTTATTTCACTTCTCGAGCCATCCCTCAGAATTGGATCTACAACTTCCAAAGCAGTCCCTTCATTCCAGTTTCTCCATGCCTGCAAAAATTGAGGAATATGAACTTACATTGTGTTTTAGCAATTTCTGGTCCAGTTATACGATAACCACAGTACACAGCTTACATGGGTAAGCAAAGAGTCTCCCACTTCTCGGTTGGTGAAGCTATTGATTTTTTGACCACTAATGATTTCCAAAACCAACACTCCGAAGCCATAAACATCAGATTTAACTGAATATTGTCCATGCAATGCATACTCTGGAGCCATGTATCCACTGCAGACAAATGAATAATAAAATTAATTTGTATGGTTGCTAAAACTAAGCTCTGGATGAGATGCTAATGATTGGGATCTTTGAGTTTTAGACTCAAACCTTAAAGAAATAACATATAACAACAGATCCTTCTTAATATTTACTAGGTCCCTACGATTTTGCTTGTATCCGCTTGACTTTGCTCAAGCGCAAACAATTTCGCCATTCCAAAATCTGAGATTTTAGGATTCAACTCTTCATCTAACAATATGTTGGCTGGTTTTAAGTCGCGATGGATGATTCGGTAATAACCAGAGATTTGCAACTTTTCTCCAATATTACACGGCTTGAAATGTATTCTATCGAGACAGGCAACCTAATAAATCAAAAGGAATTCAATAAGTGTATTTTAAAAGGATTGAAACAATACCAAATATAAAGCTGTCAAGCCTTGAATTAGGCAGAAAATCATAGATGAGAACCCTTTCCGTTTGTTCAAAGCTAAAACTAAGAAGCCGAACCAAATTCCTGTGTTAAAGCTTTGCCAATAACATCACTTCATTCTTGAATTCTTGTTCTCCTTGCCCGGAATTTTCAGACAACCTCTTTATAGCTACTTTTCTTCCGTCTTTAAGCTGACCCTGATTGTATTTGGACCAAAGAACGATGATGGAAAGCAATCACTTCCATACATTCAATCATTATTTTTCTTCTTTCGAGATATAGGAGATTTTCATATACCAAAATATTAAGTTACCTTATAAACAGAACCAAATTGTTGAAGTTGGCCTCCATGCAGCTCATGCAAATTCATGCAATCAAGAATTTATGCACATAAGTTGTCCGGGTATAATACATGCAACAGGAGATGTTAATGCCACTGTGTCATCTCATTTTCATTTTGTTACTTTTTAACAATATTTTTGTAATTTAGTTCATTTTGAATTATGTTTGGATGACAAATTAATGTAACTTGATGGTCAAAGAGCTGGTTACCAGCTTTGTTCAAGTGTACAAGTTATTTTATCAAGTTTCCATGTAATTAGTGGTATTAGGTAAGCATTAGGTGATGTTGTTTTTCTTTTTGATCAGTCAATGGCTGATATATGTAATGGCCTTGAGCCAAAGTTCTTTTTTGAATCAAATCATCAGATTTGCTTTCCATATGCTCCATTTTTCTTTGCTCTGTTCTCTATTCCTGCAAGAAGCTCAAATCTTTAATTTCAACCATTTTTCCTTCATTCTTTATCCGGGTATAATACATTGCTGTCAAAGTCCAGGTTGAAGTTCTTACTTTATCCGGATAAAGTGTGTCTAATCCCCAACAATTGGTATCAAGAGTTGTTATCTTAGAGGACCTGTTTCATATTCAATATAAAACAGAATGGCTTCATCAGACTTTTCTCCTGCAGCACCACCAGTCTTTAATGGTGAAGGGTTCCAGATATGGCAGGTTAAGATGAGGACTTACCTGTAGGCCTTCGATTTGTGGGAAGTTGTTAACACAGATGTTGAGCCAGCTCCACTTAGAGCCAACCCCACAGTGACTCAAATCAGACAACACGCAGATGAGAGGACTAAAAGACACAAAGCCATGTCATGCATTCAGAATTGTGTTTCTGATGCCATCTTTACCAGGATCATGGCTTGTGAGACTCCCAAGCAGGCTTGGGACAAGCTTAAGGAGGAGTTCCAAGGCACTGAAAGAACAAGGCAGCAGCAGTTGTTAAACTTGAGAAGAGACTTTGAAAATCTCAAGATGAAGGAAGAAGAAACAGTGAAGCAATACTCAGACAGGATAATAGCTATAGTCAATAGCATAACATTGCTAGGAGAACAGTTCAGTGAGGCAAGAATTGTGGAGAAAGTGCTCTCAACACTGCCTGAAAGATATGAGGCAAAGATCTCATCCTTTGAGGATTCTAGAGACCTGGCAACCATCTCCCTAACTGTGCCCATTAATGCTCTTTATGCTTAGGAGCAAAGGAGAGGCAGTAGAATGGAAGAGCACCAGGAGGGAGCTTTTCAAGCCAAGGCTAAAGCAGCCTTAAGCACCTCAACCTACAAAGGCAAGAAGAGCTGGAAAAATAGGCCTAAGCCTGATGTTACAAGAGGAGGAGATCGAATCTGCAGATTTTGTAAAAGACCTGGTCATTTAGAGGCCAGATGCTGGTTTAGGCCAAATGCTGTGTGTCAACACTGCAATAAGAAGGGCCATGTTGAAAGAGTCTGCAAAGAAAAAGGCAGACCTAGCCAAAACCAACCACAACACAAGAATGAAGAAGCTCGAGTGGCTGAAAACAGTAGTGACCATGAAGAGCGGTCTCTTTCTTGTTTCATGCTCACCGGCGTAAGAAAGGTACAAAAGGCTAGTTGCTGGACAGTGGCTGCACTAACCACATGTTACCTGATGCAACCATCTTCAAGACTTTGGATAGAAACTGCAAGACCAAAGTGAAAGTTGGTAATGGACAGTTCATAAAAGCTGAAGGAAAAGGGGATGTGCTGATATGCACTCCTACAGGCAATAAAGTCATTCCAAATGTGCTGTTGGTACCTGAGATTGACAGGAACCTACTTAGCATTTGTCAACTGCTAGAAAAGGGGTACTCTATTGTGTTCAAGGGCCAGGAGTGCCAAATCACTGATCCAAATGGATCAAGCCTCATGACAATCACCATGAGTGAAACATGCTTTGAAGTCAACTGGTCAGGTGACTCACACTCAGCCCATATTGCTTTAACAGAAGACACCAAGCTTTGGCATCAAAGACTTGGTCATGCCAACTTTAAATCTATGGCTCGGATGGTCAGCAAGGAAATGGTTGAAAACTTCACCAAGACAGTTTAGATTGAAGATGTTTGTGAGGTTTGTCAGATGGGAAAGCAAGCCAGGCTTCCATTTCCTGCAACCACCACATGGAGAGCATCAAGCAAGCTGGAACTAGTGCACAGTGATGTTTGTGGCCCCATGAGGACTGAATCACTAAGTGGCAACAAGTACTTTATTCTCTTCATTGATGACTGTACCAGATATTGCTGGATTTATTTTTTAAAGCATAAGTCTGAGGCTGTTCAAGTGTTTATGAAGTTCAAAGCTATAGTGGAAACAGAAACAAGCTGCAAGATAAAGACCATTAGGTCAGATAATGGAACTGAGTACACCTCAGCTCAGTTCCAAGCTTTGTGCAAAGATGCTGGCATTAAACATCAGCTAACCAATGTTTATACACCTCAGCAGAATAGGGTGAGTAAAAGAAAAAATAGAAGCCTCATGGATATGGCTAGGTGTTTCTTATTTCAAAAGAATCTGCCCAAGACAATGTGGGCTAAAGCTGTCAACACTGCTATTTATATCCAGAATAGACTGCCAACTAAAGCACTTGAGCACAAGACTCCATTTGAAGCCTGGTTTGGATTCAAACCTTTATTGGCTCATCTAAAAGTCTTTGGCTATCTATGCTACAGTTATGTACCAGCTGTGAAGAGAGACAAGTTGTCCAAAAGATCTCTTCCTGGTATTTTAGCCGGATATAGTACGGTTAAAAAGGGTTATAGGATCTTGGATCCTTTAACCAACAAATTTCATGTGAGCAGAGATGTGGTGTTTGATGAGAAGGCTTATTGGAATTGGCAAAGAAATGTACCTGAAGCCATTTCTAAAGAACTTATGACAGATCAGTTTGAATCTGATCAAAATGATCCAGATATAGATGTTGATGATGAACCAATCAGGGTACAAGGACTTTGGTTGATGTTTATGAAAGGGATTATGTTGCACAAGAAGAACCAAGCTGCTTTGAAGATGCTGAAGCTCATGAAGGCTGGAAATAAGCAATGTCTGATGAAATAGCCATGATTGAGAAGAACAAGACATGGGAATTTGTTACTAGACCAGCCAAAAGGAAGGTTATTGGAGTAAAATGGATCTATCGAGCCAAGCAAAATGCTAATGGGAGCTCTTGTAGTCAAAGGATTCAGCCAAAAATATGGCCTGGACTACCTGGAAACATTTGCACCAGTGGCTAGGCTAGACACCATCAGGTTACTAGTTGCTTTGGCAGCTCAAATGCAGTGGAAAATCCACCAACTTGATGTGAAGTCTGCATTTCTCAATGGCTTTCTTGAAGAAGAGATCTACATTGACCAACCTCAAGGCTTTGTTATGACAGGCAAAGAGAACATGGTATACAGGCTCAAAAAGGCCTTGTATAGCCTAAAACAAGCCACTAGAGCTTGGTATGCAAGAATTGATAGCTATCTAGTCAGTTTAAGATTCGAGAGAAGCATCAGTGAGCCAACCTTGTATGTCAAGAAGAAACAAGCTGAAATACAGCTTATTGTGTCCCTCTATGTTGATGACCTTTTGGTGACAGGAGGAGAGCAAAGTATACTGGCTGATTTTAAGGCCAAAATGAAAGACATGCTTGAAATGTCTGACCTGGGACAGATGACTTACTTTCTTAGAATAGAGGTGCAGCAAACTCATAGTGGAATCTTCTTGGGGTAGAAGACATTTGCTGCAAAAATTCTACGCAAATTCTCTATGAAAAACTACAAGCCAACAAGCTCACCTATGGCTGTTGGAGTAAAACTATCAAGTCAAGAAGGCTATGAACAGGTCAGTGAAGCTGATTATAGAAGTCTTGTTGGTTGCTTGTTGTATTTGACAGCAACCAGACCAGACATCATGTTTGCTGTTAGTATGCTGTTAAGGTTTATGCATTGCTGCAACAAACAACACCTTCAAGCAGTAAAGAGAGTGCTCAGGTAAATCAAAGGCACCCTGAGCTATGGATTGAAATTCAGCAGGAGTGAAGACCTGAAGTTGATAGGTTACACTGATAGTGATTGGGCCGGTTCAAAGGATGACATGAAAAGCACTTCAGGTTATGCGTTTACACTTGGTTCAACAATGTTTTGCTAGAGTTCAAAGAAGAAAAATATAGTTGCTCAATCTACAGTAGAAGCTGAGTATGTGGCTACTGTTGGAGCAGTCAATCAAGCCATTTGGCTTAGAAAAATCCTTGCTGATCTAAACCTATATCAAAAGAAGGCAACAGAGATCTAATGTGATAACATGTCTACTGTTGCAATTGCAAAGAATCCTGTCTTCCATGGTAGAACCAAACATTTTAGCATTAAGTTACATGTGGTGAGGGAGATGGAGTAAGCTCGAGAAATTGAGCTGATTCATTGCAATTCTGAGGATCAAATTGCTGACATTTTAACAAAACCTCTCAGTATATCAAGATTCATTAAATTGAGAGAGTTAATGGGAGTTTGCAGCATGGAAACCAATGAGGAGTGTTAAAGTTGGCCTCCATGCAGCTCATGCAAATTCATGCACGCAAGAATTTATGCACATAAGTTGTTCGGGTATAATACATGCAACAGGAGATGTTAATGCCATTGTGTCATCTCAGTTTCATTTTGTTACTTTTTAACAATATTTTTGTAATTTAGTTCATTTTGAATTATGTTTGGATGACAAATTGATGTAACTTGATGGCCAAAGAGCTGGTTACCAGCTTTGTTCAAGTGTACAAGTTATTTTATCAAGTTTCCATGTAATTAGTGGTATTAGGTAAGCATTAGGTGATGTTGTTTTTACTTTTCGATCAGTCAATGGCTGATATATGTAATGGCCTTGAGCCAAATTTCTTTTCTGAATGAAATCATCAGATTTTCTTTCCATATGCTCCATTTTTCTTTGCTTTGTTCTCTATTCCTGCAAGATGCTTAAAGCTTAAATTTCAACCATTTTTCCTTCATTTTTTATCCGGGTATAATACATTGCTGTCAAAGTCCAGGTTGAAGTTCTTACTTCATCCGGATAAAGTGTGTCTAATCCCCAACACAAATCCACCTTGTCCGAGCATGTTTGCATCGGAGAAGTTTTCTGTTGCAACTCTTACTGCATTAAAGTCAAATTGAAATGGTTCCGCATGGTTCTTGTTAACTGCAGGAAAACAAGGAATCATTTAAGTTATAAATAAATGAAAAAGAGAGGAAAGCACTTGCAAGTTTTACTAAATGGGTTCAACTTTCAAAGCTACTTCAAGCTTACCGTATCATGTTGTTTTTGTTATTGTTCGATTAAAATACTCGGTATACAAGTTCTAAAGAAATCTAAAATCATGCTTAAATATTGCACGGGGTCGATTTTGTGAAGGAGTCAAGTTAGGACTATAGAAAAGAAACTCAAAGACCAACTTACTTTGATCATCCTATTTTCTTTTCTTGTTCCTTTTAAGGAGAATAACAGCTGCAAGTATGACAATTACTACCACGAAGATGATAATTGGAACGATTATAATGAGTAGGGTATGGGATGAATGGCCTCCGTCCCCTACACAAGCAACAACTTTTCATTTACATCGATTTCTTCCTGAAACCAAGATGCTATCTAGCAGATCGGTAGTTGCCTTTTTTGCTTGCAGAGTTCACTGAAAGTGGTGGAGGAGATAAGGATGGGGCTGTAGTAGAAGCATTGGATATATAGAAGGGATACAAATCCCATCTGAACTAACAGTTAGGTTTCTGAACATAACCTCCCTACTTCCCATGGCAACAGCTTTCATAGTTACTCAAGCATTGCCTTAGGCAGGAATCGCAATCCTTGTATGATAAATCTGGAGTGCACTGCATAAGTGTATGCATCGTTTGGAATGTTGTAAAATCTGCTTCCCCAGTTGCATACTTAAGAGTAGAAGAGCCGCTGGAAGCCTTTCTCACCACTCTGTCCATCAAACTCTCCCAAATAGTATCAAATTGAGTTAAGTTGGATGTGATGCTGGCCGTATTATAGCCTGCATCAGTGGGTTCTAGCTCCAGGATTCCGAAAAAGGGGCGATTTGCATAGCGTAGAAAACATTTGAGCTCACTGGCCCATAAAAGGGCTTCTTTCTAGTTGTGACAGCTAACAATGAGATCGTGGGTTGAGGAATTGACACATCTATAACAATCGTCCGGAGTAGAATCTCCTCTGCATACACCAAGAGCGTAAACTTTGTCGGAGTTTTGGCCAATACTGGCAGTAAAGAAACCACTTTTTGCAGAGACATTAGACGGGAGAGAAGCGAGAATAAGGTCCCGATTTTTGCCATATGTGCTATTTGTGATGAAATTACCAGTGTCATTGCATTTTGGCGTTGGGGCAGCGTCAACAAGACAGATGCCGATAAGCAGATAGGAGAGAAATGAAGAAAGAGCTTTAAGTGTATCCCACATTTTTGAAGCAAGAAACCAAAAAAAAAAAAAAAAAAAAAAGGGAAGTGGGAAGTTTTAATCCAGATTTTTCATTGATAGAGTTGGGAGTTTTCGGCTTTCTGTTTCCCTTCGCGTCGTGAGTTGGAGAAAGAGTCAAAGATGCTACTCCATGTTTCTTCCTGTAGAAAGTTGAAGTTGACGGTTGATGAGACACAGGAACTTGATTTTCGGGTTATCTTTTGACGTTTTTTCAGAAAATTAATCCTATAATATTAAAAAATCGTGAGTGTTATTGGGTGCAGTCACTTTCCAAGATGACCCGAACATCATTCAATTATTAAATTAATGACTAGTTAAAAAATAATATTTTTTATATTCCCACTTTTTAAGATAATACTTGTATGATTTTGTAACATACTTGTATTTTTATGGGTATTCTCAAAATAAAAATAAAAAATTTTAATTTTGTTGATGGTTTTATAAGTACCAACATTAGTATAGAATTTTTTATTTTATTTTTTGGTGTCACCTCTTTTTTTTGGAGACATCAACTTTTAATAAATTATTTTTAATGTTAGCTTTAGATATGACGGCATTAATATATATTTTTTTGCTATCTCTTCTTATGGAGTCACCAAAATCAATAAAAAAATTTCCTTTGTGCCTACTTCAGATGTGGCGGCACCAGTAATTTATTTTTTTATTTTTTCGGTGCCGCCACTTCATGTGAAGTTACCAAAATTAGTAAAACAAAATTTACTGGTCTTTACTCCAGATATGACGGCACCGGTAATTTTTTTTTTTACTTTTTCAATGTTGCCTCCTTTTGTGGAGACACCCAATTAAGTAAAAAATAAATTCCCTAGTGCCTACTCCAAATGTGGCAGCACCACCAGTTATATATATCCTTTATGCCAACTTAACAGGTGAATGTTTTATTTTTTTTATTGTTGTTGTTATGTTGAAAGAAAAAAAAACAGAGAGAGAAATAAATGTGTTATGTTGAAGGAAGGAGAATATTTATTATTATGATGATATTTTACAGAGAAATTGTTTAGTTTTTAAAGTATGTCTGCATTCATGTTGATATTGTGGTGTTCAAAGTGGCACACATTTCATTTGCAGTGTAGGGAGTGCACGCATCACCCTTATAGATAAACAACTCGTAAAAATATAACGTTATTTTTTTTCACTCCAGCCTTTATTGAAATACCCCATTTAACACTAAAGGAGATGGGGCTTCTAGTTGGTAGTGGTTACGCAGTCAAGTTTACGCGGTCATGAGGTAAAATTCGTTTTGTTGTCAAGGGAGGAAGTGTTGGTTTGGGAAGTGCTCTCAGGTGAGGGAAGTGTCGCAGAATGTTGTCCCCCGAAAGAAACCAAAGTTGAATATCGTGGAGTTCCTGCTCGACCTGATTCAAGCAAAATGGAACTGGACAAAAAATTGATTTAATTATATTATCAACTTTGTAATGTGATAATTTTAATTGATTTTTTATTATTAATGTAATTGTTAAAATTTAATTGTGTTAAGCAATATTTGATCTGTTGGTTATGTATATAGAAATACAATCAATGGAAGGAAAAAATGTTTAGTTGATGAGAAAAATAAATGTGTTTTTCCATATAATTGGATAGTTAAATAAAAATATGTTTGCTTTGGTAGTTCTTCTTTTGCTTAAAATAATTTGATGTTTCATATAATCATATACTTAAAAAAAGTAATAAAGGGAAAGGGAAAAAAGTTATGGAGCTCATGAAAAAAACCCCGAACAAGGGGGAAAGAAAATGAGGAAGAGAAGAAGATGATTAATACATAATCAAATAAGAAATAAATAATCGGTGTAACACCCTCAACCCGATCTGATTTTTTGGATCCGAATCTTGGGCACTATTAACGAATACAGACACAAACTTAGTCTACTTATACGAATTAAAATCAATTACGGCTTACTTAATTACAAAATTTCTAATTTGAATATATAATCATGTAAAAGAAATAACTACAAATACAACACGTGGTAATTAAAATACTACGATATTTGATTTGAAATCCTAATCTATTACAGACACCCCCAAGTATGGAATTCTTAGTGGCAATTCATATTTTGAATGTGCTGCCAAACTTGCTCTATATGCATAATAACCAGATACGCCCTTTCTTTTATCGTAGTCCTGGCATCGTTCCTTCTGGCGTATACTCACATTCAACTTGAAACAAAAGTATAAACTCATGTAAGCTCATAAGAACTTAGTGAGAGAAACATCCTTTACCTACGCAATAATTGTTCATTGTTACTGATGAATCGTTTTGACAATCTTATTGTACTTGTCCTTCAACTTGTTTCTAGCGAATGCTTTTTCTCAAATTTCATTCTTCATTCATTATAGATTAACATGTCTTATTTCATTCGTCATTCATTATAGATTAACATGTCTTACTCTGAAATCATTACTTACTCATCAACATCTTCGATACATCACTTACATTTTTCAATCTAATCTTTCATAAATCTTTTACACTTTCCTTTCCAAAGGTCCATACAACTGAAACATTGTTACTCTTGCATACATAACTCTAAGCCATCGTTTTATCACAATTAATGAATGATCATATAATATGGCAAATACCTCATTCAAATATCAAATTTGGAATCCTTACTTAGAAAACACTTTTCTTATGTTAACCCATCACCTCTTTATATATTTTCAATCCATTGTTCACAATTGAGTCATGGTCTTGTATATTACTTCACTGTAACCCATAGAGACATTGTAACAACCCATTTTCAGTGAAATCGAAACAGTGGTTTCGGGACCACAAATCTGAGCCGAAAAGAATATTTATTTTAATATTATTACATGGTCTGTTTTATGATAGGATTGTTATATGAAAATTCTGATAAGAAAATTTTATCGATTATGTGTTTAATTATGGAAAGGACCAAATTGCATAAAATGCAAAAGTTGAATTCTAGTAGCTATAAGTATCAAATAGCTATGAAATTTAAAACTTGAGGTCCTTATATGGTAATTAGACCATTAAAGAAAAGCTAGTAGATATTTTTTATGAATCATCCATGTAAAATTAGAAACAGGCAAGGATTAAATTGGAAAGTGGAAAAATTAATAGATGATAAATAATTAAATAGAAATATTATCATTTTATATCATCTTCATCCCCAAAATATACATGGAAACCCTAGGAAAGAGAAAACAAGCTTTTTTGGCTTAATTGGGTAAGTATTCTTGTCCCGTTTTTAGTAATTTTTATATTTTTGAGATCGAAATAGCTTAATCTATCTATTTTGGGGATTAATTTGAAAAGTTATCAAAGTATCAAAGTTTTTTCATGGATGAATATGTTGAAAATTTGAGATTTATGGTAGAAAATGAAAGGTTATTGATAGATAAACAACTTTTACAAAGTGAATTTTGATGAAATTATGATTTAGGGATGAAATTATGATTTAGGGATTAAATTGTAAAGATGTAAAAGTTATGGAAAAATTATGAATTTTGTGAAATACATGTGCTGTAAATATTATATAAAAATTTTGGTTAGGGTTGGAATAAGGATTAAATTGTATGAATTTCATTTTCTGAGCCTAGGGTTGAAATTGTCATTTATGAAAGTATACGGCAAAATGATAATTTTGCCTAGGATGCAAATTGAAATCCAATTGAACATGAAATGTGATAAATTGATGATTAAATTCATTTATATAGATCCGGACAACTCAAATTCGAAGCTAGATAGAGGAAAAGAAAAAGGTTTGGATTAGTAGATTTACATATACAAACAAGTGTCGAGGTAAGTTTATGTAACAAAATTGTGTTTATTTTTATGCATGAATTGGATATGGTATGTGATTGTATGAATTATATAAATGTTAAAAATAAATGAAATAATTATATGTTCAATCATATCCGAAAAATATTAAGTTCCGTTTGAATAATGAAATTCGATGGATATATGTGATTTCCCGTATTGAATATGGTCCTGCATATGTTGCAGACAAAATATAGCCAGGATGAGCAATCCTGTTATAGCCCTCTCGAGCATCCTGTTAAACAGTTCTTGCGAGCATCTTGATCGGTAGTGATTATGCATGTGTTGCACACTACCGCAGCTCTTTGTGAGTGTCCTATTACATGATTCGATCGATTGTGATCTAGCATATAATGCGGACACAAACGCAGCTCTGCGTGAGCGTCTTGATATAAGCTCTTATGGGCTTCCTGACATGGCTTGCTTGAACTCCCTATTACCTTATCTGGTGCTCCCTGATATTAACTCTTCGGAGTTATCTGTTAAGCTCTATGAGCTCCCTGAATAAAACTCTTAGCAGTTTCCGGTTTAGCCCAGATAAGTGTCTTGTTACATGGCTAATCTGAGCATCCTGATATGTGGCTCGAGAATGTACTCCCTGATTATGTACCCTAATGGGTACCCCTGAACATGAATTGACGAATCACTGATTTGTGTACTTCGCGTATACTACCTGAGTATCCATCGATATTTCAATAGTTCAAAGGATAAATCTCCTGTCATGAGAAATTGTGAGAATAAAAGAATTATGTCTCAAATGCTTCTAAAATACTTAAAAATTTGTAGCATGATGAGCTCATCCATGTTTATTTGATGTACATGTGAAATATGTGACTAACTTGCTTACTTGAGTGTATGTGATTAGGCAAATTGCCAATTTGTTGGGAAGCATGTTATTATATACTTATTTTATTGAATGCAATTGGTAAGTTTAATTCATGTTATGCGGACTTACTAAGCATTAAATGCTTACTAGGTTTTATTTTCTCTGTTTTATAATTTTTGAAAGCTCGTTAAGGTTGGAGAAAAGTCAGAGAATCATCACACTATCTTCCAGCTTGTTTTGGTATAAAAAGTAATCTTATTTTGATATAATGGCATGTATAGGTTAACTTGGCCTATGTTGGCATGTAAATAGTTGTTTGTAACTTAGCCATTGGAATGGCTACAAATTGATTATTTTGGTATATTATTACAAGGTTATATATCATGTTAAGCTTATATGTATGTGGTTTGGTTAAATTGAATTAGGGTAAAATATAAATCATTATAAGAAGGTAAGTTTGATCATATGAATATGTGATACTATTTCCCACATGTTAATGATGTTTGCTTGATTTATATGACTTGAATAGGTTGGCAAATGTATGCAAATGTTATTGTAGGTTGAAGGTTAAATTTGGGTAAGAAATAAGGCTAAGAAATGACATTATTTTGTCCACATGAATAGACACATGGGCACGTGTCTTGATCGTGTGTGACACACAGCCTGGCACATTGGCATGTGGTTTGGTTGTGTGTCCCTTGCATCTTAAAATTTAGAAACAGAATGCTCTGAATTGGGCACACGGACAGAGACACGGGCGTGTGTCTTAGCTATGTGTGCTACACGATCTAGAACATGGGCGTGTGTCTTGGCCGTGTGAAACCTACACCTAATTTGTGAAAATTAAATTGACCACATCGCCTAGCACACGAGTGTGTAGCAAACAGTGTGGCACAAGTCAAAGAGTTACACGGGTAAGGACACGGGCTGGGAAACAGTCGTTTGCCTCACATCGAATGTCCACACGGCCTGAGACATGCACACGGCCTACCTACACGAGCGTGTGACCCCTGTATATAAGAAAAATTTTGAAATTTTGTGAAAAATTTTTTGAGTTCCTGATTTAGTCCCGACTTGATTCTAATGTTTAAATTGAGCCTCGAGGGTCCATTCAAGGGACAATATGATTAATTTCGGATATGAAAAGTAAATGACATGAATTATATGAAATTACTCTGTAAACTCCGGTAGTGCTCTGTAACCCTATTCCGCAATGGATACGGGTTAGGGGTGTTACAGACATTGTTCCTTACTATTCTTTTTTCTCACACTTACGAACCATACTGAATGCTCCAAAACAGTTTAATATAGGATTCGTCACAATAATATTTCATTTAAGGTACTCCATTGAGAGCCTTACTATGATATGCCACAAGGGCACTGTTTTCAGAATTCGCTATGTAAGTCGTTCCTTCAGAGTGCACGCCACAAGGGCTTATCTCTCAAATTATCGCCACAAAGGCTATCATTGCAGGGTTTACTAGAGAGACCCACAAAGACTATCTTTTCATATTTCGCTACAAAGGCTTTTCTCTCATATTTTGTTACAAAGGCTTTCCTTTCATATTTCGCCACAAAGACTTTCCTTTCCTGACGTGTTTACAATATAGATTTTCGTAAACTCACGTTATGTGAGGTTTGCCTATCATTGTCCTAAGACACGCAAAAAACCCCATTGGGTGATCATTGTCCTTTAGTTCTATTAGGTGATTACTACCGGGTGGAGGTGAATGAGGTAAGGGTGGAAGAGTAGTAGAAGCATTGGATATATAAAAGGGATACAAATCCCATATGAACCAACAGTTAGGCTTTTGAACATAACCTCATTGCTTCCTATGGAAACATCCTTCATAATAATTCACGGATTGCCTTAAGCAGGAATCGTAACCCTTGTGTGATAAATCTGGAGTGCATTGCATAAGTGCATGTATAGTTTGGAATGTTGTAAAATCTACTTCCCCAGTTGTATACTTAAGAGTAGAAGAGCCACTGGAAACCTTTCTCATCACTGTGTCCATCAAACTCTTCCAAATAGTATAGAAAATAACAAAAAAAAACTGGAAACCTTTCTCATCACTGTGTCCATCAAACGCTTCCAAATAGTATAGAAAATAACAAAAAAAAAGGAAAAATCTCAAAAAATTTTAAAAATCAGGAAAAATTATAAAATTTATAAAACTTTTAAAGAATTCAAATAACATACTTTCCTTTTCAAAAAACATAAATACAAAAATAGTGAAATTTCAAAAAGAAAAAAAAAGAAATTGAAATAATATAGATATATAAATATGTCCAATACTTTTTAATCACCTTGAATATTTTTCTATTTTTAATTTTTTTTCACAATAAAATTTTTAAAAAAAAGGAAAAAAAAAGAATACAAGCATGATAAACAAAGTTCCATAAATTAAAAATATATATCTTAAAAATACAATATATATATATATATATATATATATATATATATATATATATATATGAAATTGACTCTTGCTTACCAAGACTCAAGAATTAAATTAATTGATTGAAAGGAAGTTAATGTAAATCTAAAATTGATTTGGACAAACTTTAAGTTCAATTACATATAAGAATAGTTTACTATTATTCATTTTATAAAATTGAGATGATAATTATTTTTTAAAAAAATAAATGAAAGCCTTGAGTATTTTTTTATGGAAAAATAAATTAAAAAGAAAAATTTTTTAAAAATAAAAAAATTCAAGGTTAATAAAAAGTACTATAAATATATGTATATCTATATTATTTTGTGTTTTTCTATATTTTTAATGATTGTTTTCTTTTTCTTTTTCAATTTTTGTTAATTTTTGTATTTTATGTTTTTCAAAAGAAGAGAATTTTTTTTTAATCTGGAAAGATTTTATATTTTTAATAAATTTTCCTGATTTTTATTTTTATTTTGAGATTTTTCTTAGTTTTTTTTTTTTTTTTTGCTATGTTTCTAAAATTTTCACATTTTTAGTTTTTTTCTATTTATTTAAAAAAAAAAGAAAAATTGGGTGATGTGGGGCTCCCAACATGCCACATCATCGAGTGCAACTTTAGGGGTAAATAGTACATTAACCCCTTTTTTTAAACTAATATTTTTGTTGGTGCATATCTTGCAACTAAGTTTGGGGTTTAATTAAAATTTTCAAAAATTTTAATGGTTTAATTAAAATCCTTAGAACTTTTAGGGGCTTAATGAGGATCTTCAAAAATCTTGGAGAGTCTAATTAAAATTATTTTAAAAATTTTAGAAGGCTAATGAGAATTTTTAAAAAATTGAGGGTCTAATTAAAACTTTTAAAAATTATTAAAGGCTTAATGATAACTTTTCAAAATTTTAGGGGCTTAAGGTCTCTTGACTCCTATAAGGATACTCATCTAGTTTAGTGTTGGATTGCAAAAACATGAGATTCTTTCTATGAATATAACGCACATAAATAATGAAATTAAAGATTCTCTTAGAATGTTGGTCTCTTGACTCCTATAAGGATACTCATCTAGTTTAGTGTTGGATTGCAAAAACATGAGATTCTTTCTATGAATATAACGCACACAAATAATGAAATTAAAGATTCTCTTAGAATGTTTGATTCTTTTTTCTTTGGATCTTTGCTTGATAGGGGTTTAGAAAAAATACAAAAGTTTGTACTTATATAAGAATTTCTAGTTTAGTTTTTGTGATAGTTGATAGAGTTAAGGATTAATCATTAGCTAAAGTAAAAACATGTTTATAATAAATTTGAATATTGTTAAGCATGAGTGGTTGTTATTAAAATGAGGAGGGTGGAGGGAATTTCAAAATAATGATAGTTTTATGTGTATACATTGTGTGAGATTGGTGAGCAAAAAGAGTACTGTATGAGATATTAGAGCTTAAAAGTCCTATTCAAGGGAAATGATGATGGCCAATTTGTATATTTTGTGTGAGATTGATGAGCAAAAAACTATGTGATGGGATATTAGAGACTTTAAATGTTGTTTGAAGTAAGTGGGGAAGAAAAGCATGTAATGAAAGTATTACAATTGAGCCTAAGTTAATGAATTCATTTATGAATTTATTAATTAGAGGAAGATCGTTGTTTCTTGATGCATTATGGTAGTTGTGAGATATGGTTAAAGGAACAAATCTATTAGAGTACGGAGTTGGTGATATATATTTCGTTATTGTATTTCATGAGGTGAAGATTATGATAGAATTGGTGTGGAGTGATCAAATATATTTATGGCTTGATGATAGATTTTGTTTGTCATCAGGGGCGAAGCCAGAAAATTTTTTTGGGGGGGCCGGATAAAATTTTAATTTTTTATAGTTTATATCTTTATAATTTGTAAATGATTAAATCAAATTTTTATAATTTTAAGGGGGCCAAAGTGAAATTTTATCTTTACTAATTTAAAATTTTTAAAAAAATTTAAAGACTTAAAATACAATTTTATATTTTGGGGAGCAGGGCCTATGACAACCCCCTAGCTACGCCCCTATTTGTCATTACTAATATTTTATTTCTTATAACAATCTATTAATCAAAACACGTATAATTCGAATAGTTAAACAAAGGGATAACCCTCTGAACATTCGAACAAAATACATAGCTAGTCAAAGTTGAGGCAGCAAAATTGAAACTAATATTCAAAACTCATCCTCATTAAGTTCTATGAAAAGGTAGAAAAAAAGGTTGGAGGACTTGGTATTGATGGCCTTTAGGAGATAAATGATATCCCATCTTCTATCCAATTCAAAATTAGACCCGTTCTTTTACTTTTGTATATATCGTTTTATTTTTGTACATTTTATCCTTTATATATGAAAATATTAAAAATTTAAAAATAAAATAAAATAAAATCATTAAATATTATATTAAAAATACAAATCTTATATATCATAAATATCAATTAAATTATTATATTTGCATATATCATTATTAAGTGTTGGAATTTTTTTTTAAAATTTGATGAATTAATTATTTGAATATATATAATATCTTTTGATTTTTGAGTTGATAGCATTTTTACTTTTCAAATGAAGATATAATTATTTTAATATGAAGTATTTCAAAAATTTATAAATTATTTTATTAAATATTTTCAATATTAATTTTGAATATATTTTAATATTTCTATTATTGTGTTAATTATTTAAATCATATATTTTTCACGTGCAACCTAGGTGAGCTAAAATTAGTTATTATAAAATATACTTATTCCAATTTTCATTTACATCAATTTACTCATGAATCATCTAGGAGATGCGTACTTACCTTATGTAGTTGCAGAAGGACTAACAGGTGGACTAGCAGGTGAGGGTGGAGTAGGTGATGCTTTGGATACATAGAATTGACACAAATCCAATTGAAAATATTGGCTATTAATGATATATTTTTAGTTAGTTAATATTCATGATAGATTGCATTATATAGTATTAAGGTAAATTAGTTCTAACAGTCTGTTTTTAGTTATGTCAAAAACTGTGGTTTTGGAGTAATAAATTCAACGAGTGAGTTCTTAAATATTATTATTTAATTTTTATGAGTGAAATATAGTATTATATAGAATTTTGATATGGTAATTTTGTTAATTGAACGAATAGTTAAGTACAAGTGGTTTATCACTAAAGTCGAGTGATTTTAGAAAATGAGGTATCCGGATCTCGTTTCAGTAAACCGATCATTAA
The DNA here is from genome assembly GCA_025698475.1 of Gossypium anomalum. NCBI lineage: Eukaryota > Viridiplantae > Streptophyta > Magnoliopsida > Malvales > Malvaceae > Gossypium > Gossypium anomalum. The sequence continues at coordinate 60,848,865 of CM046961.1, forward strand.
ATATTTACGGAGTTTCTATACAGGTATATTAAAGTTTGGTTCGAAAATTTTAATGACTTGTTAGTCAAGTGTGGGATCTAATTTAAGTCATTGTGTATGATTAATTAGTTGAATCACTAGAAACTAGGGTTTAAGTAAAAAAAAATAAACATGCGAACCCTCTTAAATAAACCTACGAATCCCTAGGTGAACTATCATGCAATCCCTTAGTAAATATTTTACGAACCCCTTAGTGAATGTTAGGCGATCATTTAATGAATATTATGTGAACCCGTTGAAGAATTAGAGCTAACATGCGAAACCTTATGTGAGTGAGTATGCAAAACTTTAGGTAAATATGTATGCGAACACTTATGTACATAGGTATGTGAACTCTTGTATACAATGTGAACCTCATATGAATATGAATCCTTACATAAATAGATATACATACGAACTCTGTTATAAATTGATAGGCGAATTGTAGTCGATATGTGAACCTTCATGCGAACCCATATGTGATTTAGTATGAGAACCCTATCTGCGAACCCTATATGTGAATCTGTTATGTATGTGTTAGCAGATCTAGCTTGTTAACAACCTAATATTAATATATTGACACAAGTTTTTAGTTCGCATGAAAAAATTGTATATGTGAAATTGATATGAATGAATGCATGAATACTTGCCATTAAATGATAGTATGAAATAATAAATGTGCTTGACAAGCATAGCATCGATTGTTGTTAAATAACATGATGTGCTGAGTTTATGTGCATGGTTACATGTAATTGGGTATGGAGGATGGAAGAGTTTCATAGGAGAAAGTGACAATTTAAGTCCACATCGAAAGTCAGTATTGCACAAAGTGGGCGGCAATGTCATTGAAAAGGGGTAAACTGGGAAGATAGTTTTAAAAGGCCATCGAAATCAGGCAACTGAAGTTGGTATGTAACACCCCTAACCCGAATCCGTTGTCGAAATAGGGTTATAGAGTATTACCAGAATTTACAAATCAAATACAAATATTTCATATCATTTCTCAATCATATCAGAAATTAACAAAATCATACATGTAGTTCCTTACATGAGCCCTCTACGACCAAAACATGCACTAGAAACAAGTCGGGACTAAACTGGGTGCTCAGATAATTTTTCGCAAAATCTCAAAATTTTTCCTAAGTGCAGGGGTCACACGTCCGTGTGGTCAGGCTGTGTGGTTCACACGGCAAAGGACACGCTCGTGTCTTAGGTTGTGTAACTCTTTGGCTTAGGTCACACAACCAAGCCACACGCTTGTGTGCTAGGCTGTGTGTGGGTGCAAGGGTCACATGGCCAAGCCATACGCCCGTGTGCTAAGCCGTGTGATCAATTCTGAGTATTCTGTTTTGACATTTTAAAGATGCAGGGGATACACGACCAAACCACACGCTCATGTGCTAGGCCATGTGTCACACACGGTTGAGACGCACACGCGTGTCTCTACCCGTGTGGACGAAAATAGGCTATTTTCCAAGCCACATTTCTCACCCAAATTGTCATCCACTTACACCAACACTTTAACATATTCACAAGCCATTTCAAGATAATTAATTCAAGTTGAAATCTAGTCTCATGCATGACATATCACTACATACAACTAATGTACCCATAGGTACCTCAGATGACAATTTATTACCATGTCAATCTTATACATATACTTATCTAGGTACCAAATTCACATTTATGCATATTTTATTATATATGCTAACTTAATTCAATCATCAATATGCCAAATATAATTTCTATCAATCAACCATTTCAAACATATACCAAACATGTCCATCACAAGCCATACTAATGGCTAGTTACAATCAAAGCATTTATATGCCAGTATTGGTCAATTAACCTATACATGCCATTATAACCATAATTGATTTACTGTATACAACAAAAAAGGGCCGATTGATAGTGTGAGTGATCTTCGCCAAGCTTCCAATCCAACGAGCTTTCGAATTACTATAGGATAGGAGAAAATAAAACAGAGTAAGAATGAAATGCTTAGTAAGTTTGTATAACATGGTAATTAACTTACCACTCATTCATGTTCAAGATAGACATGCAAAACACAATCAACCAATTTGGTCACAAGTCCTAACACATATCCTCAACATGTAACACCCCTAACCCGTATCCGTCGTCGGAATGGGGTTTCAGAGTATTACTAAAACTTTCAGAACATTTTACAAATATTTATGTAAATTAGTATTCATTTACCAAGATTATTCAAAACGTCCCTTAGTTGGACCCTCGAGGCCCAATACGAGCATTAGAATCGAGTCGGGACTTAATCGGGAGCTCTAAGAATTTTTCACGAAATTATAAAAATTTTCCATGGTGCAGGGCTCACACGCCCGTGTGGTCCAAAGGACATGCCTGTGTGACCCTAGGAGACACTCGTGCTAGAGGCCGTGTTTGACCCCGTGTAACTCTCTGACTTGTGCATACGGCCATGCCACATGCCCGTGTGCTAGGTTGTGTGGTTAATTAATTTAATTCAAAATTAGGTGCAGGTTTTACACGGCCAAGACACACGCTCATGTTTGTAACACCTCTTACCCGTATTCAACATTGGTATAGGATATGAGGCATTATCGGACTTACATCGCAAGCAGACATACAATTTCGAGTCATAAATTTTCATCCAAATTAAAACCATTTTTGTTCAATCATAAAGTCCCTAATACGAGCCTACGAGGCCCAAAACATGCTTTGGAAGTGGTTCGGGACTAAACCAATAACTTAGGGAATTTTTACAAAACTTAGAAAATTTTTGCTATGTACAGGGGTCACACGCCCGTGTGGTTTGGGACATGCTGTATGGGCAGACCGTGTGGTCACACACACCCGTTTTCTGAACTCGTGTAACTCTCTATTTTGCAAAGCATGAACAAATTGAGGTCACACGGCCAAGTCACACGCCCGTGTGCTAGGCCGTGTGGTTAATTTAATTTTTATAAAATAGGTGCAGACTTTACACGGTCGGGACACTCACCCGTGCTTGAGGCTGTGTCCCTCACACGGCTAAGACACATGCCAATGTCTCTACCCGTGTGCTCAATTCTGAGCATTCTGTTTCTCAAAATCAAGGTGAAGGGGACACACGACCAAAACACATGCCCATGGGACAGGCCGTGTGTCACACACGGTCTAGACACACGCCCGTGTGTCTACCCGTATGGACAAAATAAAGGCTATTTACCAAGCCATTTGTCACCCTCATTTACACCTATTCACACACAAGTTCAATGGCATAGATCATGGTATACTTAGGCAACCAAAACATCCATAATCAAGGTTAGACCATATCATTTCATTATCACACATAACATACCTACAACATCTTTTTCTACCAAACCAAATCATACCAACTCACAATCACAAGTACCAACACAAATACTTTTATCATGCATAATTCTTTTTAGATTTCCTAGCATACCAATGAGCCAATCTCAACTATTCAACAACAAAACCATTAAGTCACATTCAACCATTCACCATTCATATATAGACCACATCATAAAGGAGATATGTGCACATGTACGGAAATACTTAAGTTTAAAACCAATTTAACCAAAATGAGCCAATTACATGGCTAAATATCAAACCACCTTAAACAAATATTAGCCAACACATTTGGCCAAATTCGTAATGACACATATAACAAAATGACCAAGTCCCTATACATGCCACATACTCAATGTAACACCCCTAGCCCGTATCCGATGCTGGGATAGGGTTCGAGGTGCTACTAGACTCAAACTCAACCAACTATATAAAATCGGGCCATAAAATTTTTGATCAATTTAAAACTTTTTATTTCACATACAATTGGTCCCTTAAAAGGGCTTACGAGGCCCAAAACATACATTCAGGGTGACTCGGGACTAAACATAGGGCTTAAGAAAAACTTGGAAAAATTTTCATACTTTAAGGCTCCACATGCCCGTGTGGGTATAGAGCACACGCTCGTGTGCTAGGGACACGCCTATGTCCCGTACCCGTGTGGCCAATTTAATTTCACAATTTTTCATAAAACAAGTGCAGACTTCACGCGGCCTGGACACATGCCCGTGTCCTTTGCCCGTGTCCTTTCACACAGCCTTGACACGGCCATGGCGTAGCCCGTGTGCAAAAACCTGGGTATTCTGTTTTTGACGTCAGCATCACACGACCATGACACACGTCCGTGTACTAGGCCGTGCCCTCCCACACGGCTGAGACACACGGCCGTATCTCTGCCCGTGTGTTAATTTCCATGCACCCTCACTTGGAATCTCTAAGTGCAGGGGACACACGGCCTTCTCACACGCCCATGGGGCTGTCCGTGTGGACAATATGAGGCTATCTACCAAGTCTCATTACCACCCTAGTATACCTATTCTCATGTCAATAACAACCAATACCAAAACAAGCATAATAGACATTCATTCAACCATGAAGATACATCTTTTATAGATTCAAAATGGATGTTAGCCCTCATTCAAGGCTTAACGTAGAGAGTGGAATCTATTCTAGACCAACACATTTGGCCAATTCTCATGACACAAAATAATAAGGTCTAGCCCTATACATGCCATAATCAAAAATATAAATCCAACTATACGGAGTATTTCAGCTGATAGTGTGATCGATATCTCTGACTTTCGGTGATCCTTAAGCTAATTAGGCGGCACTGCAAGAAAATGGAAAGAAAGGGAGAGTAAGCATAAAAGCTTAGTAAGTTGCATATAAATAAATATACAACAATAACTTCTCAATAATCATCATGCTCATAGCACAAGGGTAAGCATAAGCTTGACTTACTCATTACCGTTTACTCAAGTCATATTTTTCTATTTTGAGCTCATTACTCATGCATACCAAATAGGTACCTGTACCACTCACAACATTATTATACTTCCTTTATTAGCTCACTTTCGTAACTTTTAATGTTGAACCTTTTGGAATACTACCAGATATTCTATAAGCTTCAAACATGGGATAAGTTGATGATGCCATGTCCCAGACGTGGTCTTACACTGGCTATCTTCATCGAGACCGATGCCATGTCCCAGACATGGTCTTACACTAGCACAACTCTTAGCCGATGCATGTCCCAGATATGTCTTACACTGGCTATCATCTTCGGGGTTGATGCATGTCCCAGACATGTCTTACACTAACACTCGTCTCAATGCCGATGCCATGTCCCAGACGTGGTCTTACACTGGCTCTGATTATGTGGCTAATGCATGTCCCAGACATGTCTTACACTGGCGTACAAATAACTCGAATGTCATGGCATGAATATCCGGTTTGTTTCCTAGGGTTCTAATTAGATTTTTTTATTATCTCAATCATTAATATGCAATCTCAGTTCACAATCTAGCAATTCATACTATATCAAACCAATAACAATTTGAATACATGCATTAACAATGTAGTTGTATTATTTACATGCAACTTACCTCGGATTATAAAATACGCACGACTAGTCAGTTTAGTCGATTTGTTTGGCTTTCCCTCGGTCTAGGTTCGGATTTGGAAATTCTTGATCTATTTAGTCACTAAATAAAATTAGGCAAATCCAAAATTTATAACTTAGGTAAAATGACCATTTTGCCCCTAAACCTTGACAAAATGACCATTTTGCCCCTATGCTCAAAAATTGATTTTTATCGAATTTCTTCATATCTCAAGCCTAGATGAAACCTTTTTACTCTTATAGCAACTTTAAATTCTCACTATTTCACATGTTTATCAACTATTTTACAACTTATGCATAATAGCCCCTTTAGGTGTTTTCATGCTAACACCTTTCACAAAATTTGTTTATAACTCAACTAGGACTCATATTCTTCCATAAAAACTCAAAAAATATCATAAATTCATTCATGGCAAAAACCTAAACTCTTAATCATTTTGAAAAATAGACCCCTCATTTGAAAGCTTATGCTTCAAGGAGTCCAAAAATGAGAAAATCATCAACAAGGGACATGGAAATCACTTACTTGTTGAGGTGATAAATTGCTGAAATTTTAAAGCTTCAAAAACCCCTCTTTTACTGATATTTTCGGTGGAGAAAGAAATAGGAAGAAGATGATATCATTTTTTTCTTTATTTTAGTCCAAATAAGTCATCTAACGTACCAAACACAAAAATTTTGTCCCCCCTTTGAGTCTATAGCCGACCAAGCACTCTAAAAAGGGTCTAATTGCCCTTTAAAGACCCCAATTTTAATTCTCTAGTTATTTAACACATTTGGGCACTAAAATGCAACTTTTACCTTTTTTGCAAATTAGTCTTTTTTCGCAATCGGGCTCACAAACATCAAAATTGACTCACCAAATTTTTCATACACTAATATAATCATGTCATGACTCCATAATAATAATAAAATAAATTTTATAACTTCAAATTTTTGGTCCCGAGACCACTGTTCTGGCTAGGCCCTATATTGGGCTATTACACTCAAAATGTTTAAGATCATCGGTACCCAAAATGAAAATTTGATAGTGTGATGCGATCTCCGACGATCTTCAGTCCGAGCTAGCTTGGTAACACTATAAAACATGGAAAGTAAAATAGAGTAAGCCATATAGCTTAGTAAGCTCGTATGAAAGAAATAAGCAAATCTTACCATACATTTAACATTCAAATAATATATTATAAAACGATGAAATTTACCATAATCTCATAACCATAATTCCTTCCATCAAAAACTTACCTAAAATCCATCAATTCGCGAATTTAATAATCATAAGTTTTGTTTACATAATTGTACCATCTTGTAATAATTTCATACTTATTCTCATCATTGGCATACCCAAATGAACCACTTGGAATAATAATGTTGGATACTCGGGAAATCTTACACACAAGGTGTCACATATGTAGCCATTGCTACCTCTATCTCATAACACATATATGCTCGCTCTCGAGCCATCAATGGGCCTGCTCATACAAGCTGTTAGTCAAGACGTAGCTACTCGATGCTGCTCACACAAGCTGTCAAGTAACTGCAACATATGCCGGTATACTCAGCCACTAGTAGGACGTATAGGACCAGCACCCAGATCACATAACATAAAACCCTAGTGACATGTCACTTGTATCTTAATCTATTCCTAAGGTTCAATTGGGATTTCTCGCTTACCAGAACGTCGCCAAATGTGTCCGTAAAGTCTATTACACAATTCATGCATAAATTAAAGCGTTTAAAATACAATTTTAACAAAGCTTATAAACATACGAACTTACCTCGGATGCAAAAATGGCAAAAGGGATTTATTCGTCAATTATTTTGTTTTTCCCTTGATCTACACTTTGTTTTTCTTGATCTATAATGCCACAATTAACTCATTTAATCATCAAGCTATTCAATTCAGTCCAAAATCACATTATGGCAAAAATTACATTTTTGCCCCTAACATTTCAACATTTTATAATTTAGTCTGTAGGCTCGTAAAATGAATTTCTTTCAATTTCATCACAACCAAAGCCTAGCCAAATATTATTTGTACACATAAAAGCCCATATTTTTCATTTATTCACACTTTTATACACATTTTATAATCTTTTACAAATAAGTCCCTATTTGTCGCTTTTATCGAAAATCACTTTCCAAATGTTGTTTATCGAACAACAAAAATGCATTTTCTATCATCAAACATCAAAATACAAGCATATTCAACATGGGTAAAATTTTAGACTTCAACTTTCTTTCAAATTAGTCCTTGAAATAGCTAGATCAAGTAACAACGATCTCAAAAATATAAAAATAATTAAAAATGGGACAAGAACGGACTTACAATCGAGCTTGAAAGCTTGGCCAAACCCTAGCTATGGTTTCTCTTCAAATTTTCAGCTAGGAGGATGAAATTAGAAAAGATGAACACTTTTTATTAAGTTATTTTGGCTTTATTTACTAAATTACAAAATTACCCCTAACTTAAAAGATTAATAATACATCTAACCATGTCCATTTTTGTCCACCCCAAAAGTATAATGGTCTAATTACCATTTAAGGACCTCAAATTTAAAATTTCATAGCAATTAGACACCTTTAACTTATAGAACTCAAGTTTTGCACCTATTGCAATTTAGTCCTTCTACTCAAATTGAGCACTCAAGTGATAAAATTTTTTAACGAAATTTTCACACAATTATTTTATCATGTTGTAGACCTTAAAATAGTAATAAAATAAATATTTCTACTTCAAATTTGTGGTCTGAAATCGTTGTTCTAATTTGACCCAAAAATGGGCTATTACAGTGTTCTAGGCCGTGTAGTACACACGGCTGAGACACACGCCCGTGTGGACAAAATGAAGCCATTTATAGCTTCATTTCTCACCTAAAATTTCACCCAAGAACTGTACTTGAAACACACAACCGATACCAACCACTCCAAGCATTCAAACTAAACAAACTTCATCATTCAATAAGGCATATCATTACATACATATGTGTTTATAAACTTACCTTGGATTAACTTAGGCATTAGCATCATTTGATCACATATACATAACATATTACATATGAATATATCTTCATAACCTACTTAATCATACCCAAAATAAGCCATTACTAGCCATTTCAATGGCTAGGTTAAAAAACATCATTTTCAAGCCACTATTGGTCAAGTTGTCCTATACACGCCATTATACCAAAATGGTTTTACTAAGTATACCCAAAATGACTAGTTGATAGCGTGACGATGCTCCAGTGATCTCCAACCTTCAAGAGCTTCAGAGCACTATAAAATAGGGAAAAAATTAAAAGGAGTAAGCATTATATGCTTAGTAAGTTTGCATAACGGAAACTAAACTTACCAATCTTGTTTATTAAATCTAAGCATACAATAACAAGTTTTCCATCCATTTGGCTAAATTGCCTAAACACATGCATCCAATCAAACATGTTAGTCACAAAGTTTACATATACATCATGTAAGAATAGATGAGTTCATCATATATTAATCTTTCAAGACATTATCATTTCATCTCATAATTCTCATGCCATGTCAAGAGTTTTATGTCCGTTGAATCATTGAAATTCCGATGAATAATCAAGTGGTACACTCAGGGTGTACGATTCAATAGTCCGTCAACTTTAATTCGAGGGTAACCCTTAGGGCACTTAACCAAGGAACACGCTCTTGAGTCACATATCGTATAACAAGATTAACAGTTCAGGCTAAATCCTTTATATAACATATGCTCAAAGAGCACAATTAGGATTACTCGTCCTGGCTAAATCCTTTCTATAACGAGGTCAATAAGATTACTCGTCTGAGCTAAATCCCGTCCGCAAAAAATGTAGGACCTTATTTGTTTCGGGAAAGTGCATATATTCAGCAGAATTCAATATTCAATCGGGACTTAACCCTTTTTTACCATTCAAGCATGTATTAAATTCTTCATTGCAACATTCAAATAATGTACATCAATGTAAGTCACATTCCATATAATCACAACATTCAATTACATACATTTACATGCTCAATTAAGTTACACGAACTTACCTCGACACTTGTTCGCATAAATAATCTAATAATCCGAAATCTCTTCCTTTCCTTGATCTAGCCTCGAGTTTGTGTTATTCAGGTCTATATAAATAGATTTAATCTTCAATTTCACATATTTCATATTTAGTTGGACTCAATTTACGTTCTAGGTAAAATTACCATTTTGCCCTTAACTTTTCCATAAATTTCAATTTTATCCCTAGGCTTGGAAAATGAAACTTATACAATTTACTCCCTATTACAAGCCTAACCAAAATCCCATTACAAATTTTCCAGCACATGTATTCATGAAATTTCAGAATTTTTTATCAAATTTCACAACGTTACATTTTAGTCCCTAAATCATGTTTTCATCAAAAATAACTTTGTAAAAGTTGTTTATCTATCAACAACCTTTCATTTTCTACCATAAATTTCTAATTTTCAGCATATTCATCCATGACCCATTTTTCATACCTTGATAACTTTTCAAATTAATCCCTCAAATGGATAGATTAGACTATCTCGATTTCAAAAATATCAAAATTACTAAAAACGAGATAAGGAAACTTACCCACTTAAGCCTTGAAAGTCTCTTCTCTTGCTTTTAGGGTTTTCATAGAATTTTGGGGTTGAAGATGACAAAATAAGATGAAATTTTCTTTTTATCGTCTTTTAATTAATTAATTAATTTAATTTCCAATTTAGTCCCTACTCTTTTCTAATTTTTCCATGGATGAGTCATAAAAAAAAGTCTACATACTTCTTTAATGGTCTAATTACCATATAAGGACCTCTAGTTTTGAATTCCATAGCTATTTAATCCTTATAGCTACTAGAATTCAACTTTCGAATTTTATGCAATTTAGTCCTTCTCGTAATTAAACACTTAATCGATAAAATTTTTGTATCAAAATTTTCACACGACATGCCTATTATAATACAAACCATATAATGAAATAAAAATAAACCTTATTTTCGGATCAAATTTGTGGTCCCAAAACCACTGTTCCGATTTCACTGAAAAATAGGTTGTTACACAACACTCTTGTTAGTCATATATTTCATTTAAATATCAAGAAACATGTATGAGCACAATAATAACCAAATTTCCATATACATATACTTTCAACATCACGAATTCATATAACATATGCAAATCCTATCCATGTATTTCAAGTACATTTTCATAATAATTCGTCTCAAGTTCAGATTATTTCATATTAGAATTTTACCCATTAATTCATTTGAAATATCAAGGTCATATGAGTAGTATATCAAGGTGCACACATCTATAATCATAGATGAACATATTCATCAAACAAATTTCATCTTCACATATATCATCATTTCATATTTCCATATATCATGTTTCATCATTTTCATGTATTTCCAGCAGATATGTGTAATAATTTATTTTGTATTCATATTTTCTCATTTCCGGATTTTTACCCATTGAATTTATTCGAAATATCGATGGATATACAGGTAGTACACTCAAGGTGTACAAATCAGGATCTGCCAATTCATATTCAAAGCTACCCATTTAGAGCACATAATCAAGTTGCACACTCTCGAGCCTTGTAACGAGAAACTCACATAGAGCCATTTCGGGAAGCTCATAAAGAGCCTATTAGGAAGGTTATCTAGGCTATATAACGGGAAGCTCATAAGAGCCTATTAGGAAACTCACAAAGAGCCATATCGGAAAGCTCACGAAGAGCCTATTAGGAAACTCACAAAGAGCCATCTAATGGGAAGCTCTGGATAGCCAATATCGAGAACTTCAAGCGAGCACTAACGGAAAGCTCACAAAAGGCCAATTTAATGGGAAGCTCATGAAGAGCCTATAATCGGGATGCTCATAAGAGCTAAGGTGTATCCACAACAAATGTAGGATCACAACCTATCGGGACGCTTTAAAGAGCTATTATTGAGAAGCTCGCAAGAACCATATGACGGGAAACTCGAGAGGGCTTATAACGGGAAGCTCATAAAAGCTGTAGTGTGTCCGCAACATACGCTGGACCACAACCAATACGAGGAAATCCTGTATCCATCGACTTTCATCTATTCACACAGGATTTGACATTTTTCTGGCATTGTCGGATATGTGATCATTTCATATATTTATATTTATACAATTCACATCAATACATTCAATACAAGCATATAAATATACACAATTTAGTTACACGAACTTACCTCGACAAATGTTCGTGTATATAAAATAGATAAATCCAACATTTTCTCTTTTCCTCGTTCTAACTCCAAATTTGGTCTATTCGGATCTATACGAATGAATTTAACAACAATTTAATACAATTCATACTCAATTTAGTCCAATTCACATCTTAGGCAAAATTACCATTTTGCCCCTAAATTTTTATTTAATGACGATTTCGTTCCTAGGCTCGAAAAATGAAATTCATGCAATTTAATACTTATTCCAAGCCTAGCCGTATTTTACATGTAATTTTTCCATGACTTTTACATCTTTACAATTTAGTCCCTAAATCACATTTTCATGAAAATTTCCTTTACAAAAGTTGTTTATCTATCAACAACCTTTCATTTTCTACCATAAATTTCAAAATTTCAGCATACTCATACATGGCAAAACTTTGATACTTTGATAACTTTACAAATTGATCCCCAAAATAGCTAGATTAAGTTATCCCAATCTCAAAAATATAAAAATTACTAAAACGGGACTTGAATACTTACCTAATTTGGCCAAATAATATTTCTCCTTCTTCCATTCTCCATAGCTAGGTTTTCCATATTTTATTTGGATATATGATGGTAAAATGATGATATTTCTTTATTTTATTATTTATCATCTTTATTTATCATCTTTCCAATTTTGTCCTTTTCTTTAATTAATTTTTCATGGATGAATCATTATCCTTAACAACTAATCATTTTTTTAATGGTCTAATTACCATATAAAGACCTCAAATTTTGAATTCCATAGCTATTTAATCCTTTTAGCTATTAAAACTCAACTTTTGCACTTTGTGAAATTTGGTCCTTTATCAAATGAGACATGTAACCGGTAAAATGTTTTTACAAAAATTTTACATGGAATTATTATTATACTGTAGGCCATAAAATAATATTAAAATATTTTTCCTGACTAGGATTTGTGGTCCCGAAACCATTGTTCCAATTTTATCGAAAACGGGCTTTTACAACCCTCCCCCCTTAAAAAATTTCGTCCTCAAAAATCTTGCCAGTAAAAAGGTTCTGATATTGTTTTCTCATAATTTCTTCCAGTTCACATGTCAGAATTTCAGTCAGTCCCTGTAATAGCCCGATTTTGGGGCTAGTCAGAACAGTGGTTTCGGGACCACAAATCTGACATAGAAAAATTTATTTTTATTATATTTTTATGGTCTACAGTTTCAAGGAATGATTTCATGAAAATTTCATTCAAAAATTTTGACATTTGGGCACTCAATTCAGTAAAAAGGACTAAATTATAAAAAGTGCAAAAGTTGAGTTCTACATGCTAGAAGTGTCCAATTGCAAGGTCCTTAGATGGTAATTAGACCATTTTACTTTAAGTTGTAAAAAATTAGACATGGGGTAAGAGAATTTTTGTGTTTTGAGAAAAGGACATTTTTGTCATTTGGTTAATAAAAGAAATAAAAGGGAAAATAAAGCCAAAATTGTGTCCATCTTCTTCTACCTTGGCCAAAATTATCAAGACACCATATCTAGGATTTTCTTCAACTTTCAAGCTTGATTGTAAGTACATCCTAGCCCTGTATTTAATGCTCTTTACCTTTTTGAAGTCGTTATCACTTGATCTTTCTATTTCTACCATTGTTTTGAAGTAGGGTTGATGTTTAAAAATTTACCCATGTGCGACATGCATGTATTTTGATGTTTGATGGAAGATATTGTAAGTTTAAGGTGTGATAATCAACTTTTACTAAGTGATTTTTAGTGAAAATGTATAAAAAGGACCTATTTGTAAAAAGATATAAAATGGGTAGTAAAAATCTAATTTGATGAAAAATGTGGGCTGATATGAACATGTATGTGGTTCGTGGGTAATAAAGAAATTGAATACATTTCATTTTACGAGTAATTTGTAAAAATGTGAAACCATAGGGCGAAAAGGTAATTTTTTCCATAATGTGATGTTTGGACTGATTTGAGTAATGTGAATATTAAATAAGTTAAATTTGCTATTATAGATTAAGAAAAATGAAGTTCGAACCTTGATCGAGGAAATAATAAGGTGTTTGACGATTAGATCTTTTTCTACTATTTTTGTACCGAGGTAAGTTCGTATGTAAATAATGCATCGTTATTTATGATTTAATTGCTTTAATATCGTATGAATTGTAATTTATTCTTTGAACGTAATTGCCAAAGTTCGACAAGCAAGAAAATCCCGATTAAACCTTAAGAATAGTTAGGATACAAATGTCATGACATTAGGGTTAGTTGATATTACGTGTAAGACCATATCTGGGAAATGGCATCGATATGAGACTTCGTGTAAGACCATAGCTGGGCTATTGGCATCGATATGAGATCCCATGTAAGACCATATCAGGGATATGACATTGATACTGTACTATGTGTGTGAGATATCCCGAGTATCCTTTAGTATTCCAAGTGGTTCAACGGGAAACTTAACGGCAATGTTTAAGTTGAGAAAGACTATGGTTTGTTGTGAAATATTATGGTAAGTTGCAAGTTGGTACAGGTACGTACATAAAACATATGCTTAATGAGCTCAATATGTGATGAACCCTTGGTGTGGTATGATTGAGTAAGTTATGATGTTAAGGTTTTAATAACATCTATGTTAAGTTTGATTATGAAATTTTTGTGACAGCCCTAATTTGACCCTAGTCGGAATGTGGTTTCGGGACCACAAAACCGAGTCATAAAATTTATTAAAAATTAATTTTCATATCTTCTATGTGTGATAGTGTATGTGTGAAAAATTTGATGTTTTTATTTAGTCATATGAATGTGAATTTCACTTGAAAGGACTTAGTTGAGAAACTTAGAAAATAATGTTAGGTAAATGTGTGAGGACCAAATAATTTCAAAGTATGAAAGTTGGGTTTGCATGTCAAAATGCCCAATATGCATTAAGTGACCGGCCAAGTAATGATGTCCCTCCACTAAGTTTAAATTAATTATAATATTATATTGATAAGTGATTAAAACATCATAATAATATGAATTAATAATAAAAAGATGAATAAAAGAAGAAATTGAAACATAAGTGTTCATCTTCTTCTTCTTGCAAAACCGAAACAAAAGGAAAGAAAAAGAGAAATTACACTAAGGCAATTTGACACCTTCTTTTGCTAGTTGGAGGTAGGTTTTGAAGTGATTTTGAAATCTTTTTATATGTTTAAGTTAATTGTTAAATGCATTTCTTGGCCATGTCAAGAAAATCAAATTTCTATGGTGGTTTGGGCACTAGGTCGTGTATCAAGATGTTGGAATTAGAGGTTGTTTTCATGTTGTATTGAATAAGTAGATGTTAGAATGAGGTTAAACTTGTTGAATTATTAGTTGGGTAATACTTTGTGCATTCGGCCATATGGGGTTTAAATGGAATGTTCATTTTATTTTTACTTTCTTGTATGAGAAATGTTTCAAATAAGTGTTAAGGCCGAATGAGTCATGGTAGATAAGTTAAAGTGCAAAATTCATGTTTATGGGGTAATTTGAGTAATTGACCGAGACATGGATGAAGGAATAAGATTGATATTTTTATGTTTTAGGAGTGAAAAGCATAATGAAGATTGAGTAAGTTTAATGTGCATATTTTAGTTTAAGTGTCATGGAGAATTTGGCTAAAAATTTGGAAATGTGAGTTGCCAAAATTGATCTTGTATATGTATCGAATTAATGGAATAGATGAGAAGTATGTTTGGATATGCATCAAGTTTAAAGGTTAAATTTTAAATTATGTGTGGGCAAATGCCAAATGGGGTCTTGAAGGAATAAAAAAAAAAGAAAAAGAAAAATGGTTCATAAATTTGATGATCGGTTTTAGTTATTAGGTGATAAATCTTGAATATTTAAATGTTATATTGTTATGGCCTGGTTAATATTAGATGGAATACCAAATCTGCGTGTGTGTCTATGAGGAATGAAAATAAATTGGGGCTACGATGATTGAGTTATTTTATTTGCTTAGTTGGAGTTGGAGCTCAAGATCAAAGGGAGCCAAGTTCGGCAAAAGGGAAAGCGAAAGCGGTTGAGTAGCCGATCGGAGTTGTTCATCTGACTAAAAAGTAAGTCCTTAAGTAATTTAAGTTACGTTAACATTGCACATAAATGACACAAAATAAGTTGGATAAGAAACCATGGTATGTAAGAGTTTTTGAAAATCGAATGTGAAAATATTGACCTATCTATGATATTGTGGTAGCTATAGATAAGAAAATACAGCACTATGTGTGCAAGGCTATACGACACTATGTGTGCAAAAACTACGTGGCACTATGCATGCGAGAAAACGTGGCACTATGTGTGCGAATAAGTAAGAGCACTATGTGTGCGATATCAATCGTGGAGCACTACTTGTGCAAATGAAAATTCATTAAAACATTAAATTGGGAGTAATGAAATGTGCATGGATACTAGACATAGGATTTGAATCTAATTTGTGTATTAATATATGATGCTTGGGAAGAGAGAAAGAAGAGAAAGGTAATCGGCTCAATTAGTATATATAATTGAACAAAGATATAAAGTAGTGATAAATGAATCTAAATGGATTGGAGATTGGATTGATAGATAGAGCGGCTTGGTTTTTGCTTTATTTAAATAATTGGACATTGTATGTCATTTACATATATGCCAATGATTTGTATATGACATTTACCATGGTATTTTCAATTTGTGATTAAATGGTGTAGGAGTACATAGTGAATTCGGGTAAGTATGTACCAAATTCATAATGTACGTATGTGACATAAGATTTCCTTGTGATATCATGGTTGAATTCGACTAGTATTGGATTAAAATTTTATTTTGCTAAGATAATCGGGTTATTACGTTCTTGAAATTTCTTAGGACTTACTGAGTTAATAACTCACTTGGTGTGTTTATTGGTTTTGTATAGATCATCATGTCGAGGAAAGCTTGGAACCGTTACGAAGTCATCGCATCTTTTGACAACCTCTTTGGTACCTTTGTTTAAAACTCTAGTAGACATTATGGAATGTATAGGATAATATTTTGGGAGGTTTGCTATTTTGATAGTATTGTATATAAAGCCATGCGAATATGGCTAAAGTCCTATGTATGGATTTGGTAATGGTTTAGATATAAATCTTGAAGTGTTAATCAACTTGACATATAAGTTCATATTTGTGATATGATTGTGATTATGTTATGCTCGAACTAACATGTTAAGCATTTGAGATATATATTATGTATGTGTATTCGGTCAAGAGGAGAAAAATCACCAAATGAATCTATAGAGAAGTTGAGCAGGTTAATGGTTATGTTATGTGACCCTACTCCAGCAATGGACACGGGTATTTGGGTGTTACAATTTTACAATGATATTTATGTTAATTTACTTCATGTTAAATTCATGCTAAAGTGTATATGATGCCTATTATTTGCATAGGAACTTACTAAGCTTAAAACCTTACTCCCCTTTCTTTTTTCTTTGTCTTATAATGCCATCAAGCCAGCTCGGGGATTGAAGACTGTTGGAAATCCATTCACGCTATCAACTTAACATTTTGGGTACCAGTGACTTTAATATCTCGTGTTATGGCATGTATAGGGACTTGGTCATTTTGTTATGTGTCATAATTGATTTGGCCAAATGTGTTGGCTTCAATGATTGATTGTTCATTTTGTAAATGGCCATTTGATGTTGGCTAAAATTGGGTTAATTATATCAACATATGATGATGTCTTTCATGAATATGAATTTTGCATGGTTCGGGATGATAAGTATGAGATGTTTTATGTGATAGAAAATAGTAGGTAATTGATGTGTGGATGACTTGGTTGTGGTTGAATTGGTTGTATGTATATGCTTGTATTGGTGTTGCTTATTGTTGTGTAGGTGGCTGCAAGTAAAGGTGGCAAAATGGCTTGGTAAATAGCCATATTTTTGTCTACACAAGTAGACATAGGTGTGTGTCTAGGCCGTGTGAGACATACGGCTAGCCCTATGGATGTGTGATCAGGCTATGTGTCCTCTGCATCTCGAATTTTAGCTTCGAATTGGCCACACGGGCAGAACGGCCCAGGGACATGGGCGTGTGCCCAGGGCGTGTGAAGTCTGCACCTATTTTATGAAAAATTATGAAAATTAAGTCGCCCACAAAGCCTAAGCACACAGGCGTTTGACTTGGTCATGTGACTTTTAAATGTTGATGACTTTATAAATAGAGAGTTACATGGGTTAGGGACACGGGCGTGTATGACCACACGAGCGTGTCCCAAAGCCACACAGGCATGTAACCCTTATTTTGAAGAAAAATTTTCTAAGTCTTTTAAAAATTTTCGAAAGTTCTCGGTTTAGTCCCGAACCACTTCCAATGTATGTTTTGGTCCTCATAGGCCCATATTAGGGATGATATGAATGTATGTGAAAAGTTTTAAATTTGGGTGGGAATTCATGGCTCGATTTTGAATGTTTGTTTGTGTTTAAGTACGGTAATGCCTCGTACCTTGTTTCGGCGTCGAATACGGGTAAGGGTTGTTACAGTCCCTCACTGTAAGTCATGTCAAGATGAATTTCAACATCTATAAAAGAAATAACATGTGACGAATCTGATCGATATAGCCGTAATATATACACATGAACAATTTTTTGAATTCTATAAAGCTCTGGCAATAATGCTAATCAATACGCAACAGGTCCAATTCTTTTCAATGATCACATCTGGCCCGTGATAAGTCGTAATTTTTACATAATTTTATTCCATGCTTAGCACATTTTTGGATGAATTATCATTAGATTTGTGGAATTTTATGCTCCTAATCTTTTAAATTCATGTCTTATACCTAAGTGAGCATAGGAAAGTAAAAAAAATGAGAAATAGGCCAAAAATAGAGAAAATGGGCCAACGTGGGAAATCAACACGGCCTGGACTTCCTCACACGGGTAGACCACACGCCCGTGTCTATTTAACAGCGTGTAGCACACGGCCGTGGCCCTGTCGAGCCCAAGTTGAGTTCTATTCAGAAAAGGGAAATTTTGAGGGTTTGAAAGCATTCTAAAGCCTTTTTAAAAGACCCTAAAGGTGGATTGAAGAGACACGCAGAGTAGGAAGCAGGGAATTACTCAAAGAAAGCCGATTGATCCATCTCAGAAGTCAGATTCACCTTCAAGATTGATGATCTCCCTTCAATTTCCTTCAGGTGTTTTTGGGTTTTCTTTATGTTTTGTCATTATTCTTCTTAGATGTTTTCTTTTACCATTATGAACTGAACCCCCTAAATACCTAGGGGGATAAAACCTAAGACGGATCTTGTTAATATTTTTTGAACTATATGATAAATACTTGATTTGTTCTTAATTATGATTTTAACTCTTGTTTGAATATTCCAGGATATTGATTCAAGTATTGATGTGCTTATTCAGAGGATGAATAGTCCCTGTCTAAGAGTAGATCATTCATAATTAAGTGGAGTTGCATACAATCCTAGAGATAGGACAACATAAATCTGCTGGATTAAAGTCAAATCTAATAAGGGAATCCATAGAACGGGTTAATGCAAAACTAGGGGTTTTAATTAGAAAGAGATTTTAATTAATCAACCTAGGGTTAGACGTTATTAGTCTTGAATAGGGATAATAATATAACTTAGGGATTTCTACGGATCAAGTCAAGTGAATAAATCGTCTGGTTCAGAGTCAAATAACAAGTGAAGTCTAGGTGGATTCTTCCTTGGGTATTGTCTAAATCAATTAGTTTTCCAAAAGTATTTTTCCAATTTACTTTCTATACGTTCTTAGGTTAGTTAATTAGTTTAGATAAAACAATCCCCATTATTCTTAGGCTAGATAATAAAAAGAAAGTTAAGACTAGTACTTTTGGTTCCTTTGGGTTCGACATCCGGTCTTGCTAAAACTATACTACTGTTAGATAGGTACGCTTGCCTTCATCGTGATAATAGTTAGTTTCAAGTACGATCAATTATAAATTTTAAAACTTATCGCGAGTGACAATCAAGTTTTTGGCGCCGTTTCCGTGGAACTAAGATATTATGAACACTCGATTTTTATTACTTTAGCCATTATTTTCTTATTTTATTTAATTTTGTTTTATTTTTAGTTTTACGAATTTTTTTTCTGACAGGTTTTCATAGTTTATGACTAGAAGAAACCCGTCAGGACCATTACTCTTTGATAGTGAGATTGAAAGCACAGTTCACAGAAATCGAAGAGAAATTAGAAGAAGCTTACAATACATAGATGAAGGGCAAGAGGAAGATACTCCAACTACAACCGAGGAGATGACTGATAATCAGGAAAATCCGCTACCTCCTGTGATTGTTGCTGACCCAGTAAATCAGAATCCTGCTCCTCGTACTATGTATGATTATGCTAACCCTACTTTAACAGGAATTGAATCGAGTATACTTAGGCCTACTATTGCTGCAAATAATTTTGAACTAAAACCTAACACAATTCAAATGATACAACAGTTTGTTCAGTTTGATGGTTTGTAGGACGAGAACCCAAATACTCATTTGGCAAATTTTCTGGAACTCTGCGACACATTTAAGATCAATGGCGTTTCTGATGATGCCATTCGCCATTGGTTATTTCCCTTTTCGTTAAGGAATAAGGCTAAATAGTGGTTGAACTCATTACCACGAGGGTCAATCACTACTTGGGAACAAATGACTGAAAAGTTTTTACTCAAACACTTTCCACCTGCTAAAATAACTAAACTAAGGAATGATATTTCTTCTTTTGTGCAGATAGATTTAAAAACATTATACGATGCGTGGGAGAGATACAAAGACTTACTGCGAAGGTGCCCTCATCATAGGTTATGTCTGTGGCTGCAAGTTCAAACGTTTTGCAATGGTGTGAACCCCTCGATGAGACAAATAATTGATGTAGCCGCTGGTGGAACCATCAACAACAAAACACCTAAAGAAGCTTACGAATTTATTGAA
The DNA here is from genome assembly GCA_025698475.1 of Gossypium anomalum. Classification (NCBI taxonomy): domain Eukaryota; kingdom Viridiplantae; phylum Streptophyta; class Magnoliopsida; order Malvales; family Malvaceae; genus Gossypium; species Gossypium anomalum. The sequence goes on from CM046961.1 coordinate 60,869,524, forward strand.
GAAATGTCACTGAATAACTATCAGTGGCAAGTCATGAGGACTAAGCCAACCAAAATAGTAGGCGTTTATAACGTTGACTCAGTTAATATGCTGACAAATCAGGTGGAACTCTTAAATAAAAAGATTGACAGTTTACTTGGTTCCACGCATGTAAATCCAGTGATGAGGTGTGACTCAAGTGGAGAAGGCGTACACACAGAATATCAATCCTTCAATCCTAGCACCGAGGAGGAAAAAGTCCACTATATGGGTAATAATAACTCTAGACCTCAAAATAACCCATACAGTAATACTTATAATGCAGGTTGGAGGAACCATCCCAATTTCTCGTGGGGTGGCCAAGGAAATCAAAGGCCACAAAATCCTCTGGGTTTTCAACAACCACCTTATTAGCAGGAAAAGAAGTCGAACCTTGAGGAGATGCTAACAAAATTCATCTTGGTGTCAGAAACTCATTTCCAGAATACCGACACAGCACTTAAAAATCAACAAGCATCGATCCAAGGGCTCGAAACTCAGATAGGCCAGATTGCCAAATTAATATCTGAACTATCACAAGGTAGCTTGCCAAGTAATACTGAATCTAACCCAAGGGAACAACTCAATGCGATTAACGTTTAAAATGAAGAAGGGTTAGTTGAGCCTAAACCAAAACCGAAGCAAGGAGTTGTGGTAAGTAAAGGTAAGGATGAGGTAGACCATAGTAAGCAAAAAATGGTAAGTGAAGAATACAAACCTTGAGTACTATACCCTAATGTGACAAGGAAAGACCGTACTGATGAACAATTTGGTAAATTCCTTAAACTGCTAAAGAAATTATATATTAACTTACCATTTATTGAAGCTCTTTCACAGATGCCGAACGTAATGAAGTTTTTAAAGGAGCTTTTAGCGAATAAGAGAAAGTTGGATAAGGCGTCGCATGTGGAATTGAGTGCAGTTTGCTCAGCCATTCTACAGAATAAGCTACCCAACAAATTGAAAGATCTAGGGAGCTTTATGATTCCTTGTTTAATTGGTAGTTTAAACGTTAAAAATGTTTTGGCTAATCTAGAGGCTAGTATTAATGTCATGCCCTATAAAATATTTAAACAACTAGTTCTTGGGAAACCCAAACAAACTAGGATGAACATTCAATTGGCAGATAAAACCATTAGATTTCCTGGGGTATCATAGAAGATGTACTAGTAAAAATCGATAAATTTATATTCCCAGTTGATTTTGTTGTTCTAAATATAGAAGAGGATAGTGACGTGCCTTTAATTTTAGGAAGGCCCTTTTTAGTGACTGCTAGAACCATTATTGATATTGGTACAGGTGAACTCACACTTCGTGTGGGTGATGAAACAATCACTCTTCAAGCTCGTAATTCGAGTAACGAGGGTGGTAGTATAAATCATGTTACTAATACTGATCATGTGGTGCAACCTTCTTTATAGGAAACACGCTCGAAGAGCATAAATGAGCCATGTTTACGTAACAGCAAATGACCTATCTATGAAGAACGACAGCTACAGATTGAGGAACTAGATGAATGGCAGACACAGAAATCGAGAAAACATGATAAATCGAAACCAAGCCATGATGAACTCAATTTTTCACCTAATCAACTTAAGGTTGGAGATAAGGTACTATTAGATGCAGCAGACCCTCGTATTGGCACTTCTGAACCGAATGGAGCAATCCCTCTCACGGTACTTAACATCTTCCCATACGGTACAGTCGAGGTAACACATTCCAAATTCGGCACATTTAAGGTAAATAGTACTCATTTAAAACCTTATTTTGATAAAACTGATAGCAGGAATGAGGAGTGTAAATTCCTCGAACCTAAGTCGAGCTTAGACTATAAATAAGAGCTTCTCAGGAGGCAACCCAAACACTAACGGTATTAACTTCTTTTAATTTTAGTGTTTAACAACTAACTCACTAACTGAGCTCTTGAATACAGGTTTTCCAAACCCACACGGCCAGGCACACGGTCGTGCCTTAGGTCGCGTGAAAATAGAGCAAAAATTTTCACCAAGCAGGGGATGCGATACTTTACCACGGCCGTGCGACATGGCCGTGGTCAATCCTGCCAATTCAACAAGGTCGTGCGACACGCCCGTGCCTAGAAGCCGTGGTTGATCTAAGAAATCAGCACGGGCGTGCGACACGCCCATGCCCGACACCTGTGGTCGATCCTGTCAAATTAACACGGGCATACGTATATATACACGGGCATGGGAGAAGCGAATGATACCGCACACGGCTATGCGACACAGTCGTGTGCCCCCACACGCCCAATGAACACGGGCGTGGGCCAAATCTCTGATGTGCCCAAATTCAAAAATCACAAAAAACATGAGCTGAAACCAGGGCACACGGGCGTGCCCCACGGTCATGTGCCCCAATATTTATATAAACCCCCCACTGTTCATCATCCCCTTCCCCAAAACCTAACCCTAGCTGCTGTACACCCCTCCCCCACGCTCGTGGACGACCGACCAGCCACTCTAAACTCCCTATTTTCTTCCCTTCTCTTCTTTCTTTTACCTCTTTTCCTATCTCTTCTTACTTTCCCCCTCTCTTTTGTTCTCTTTTTCTTTTCTTCCTTATCTCTTTTCTTCTTCTTCTCTTTTCCTACACATCTTTTTCTTTTCCCCTTATTTCACCTTCCTTTTCTCCCTTCCACTGCCACCACACGGCTCACCTCCTCGCCTGTGGCCAAGCCACCGTCGTCACCTTTAGCCGACTCATCACCACCCATTATCGGTTCCCCTCTTGTTCTTCATGTTTACTTAGTTATTTTCATCTTTATTGATTAAAATTACATTCTATTTAGTACTTTACTTGTTTATAGATTATTATTTACTTAGTCAAAATTGGTTGATTAATCCATACCTACACTCTATTTAGTCTTTAACATTGGCATTATTTTGCATTGATTGGGTCATAGTCTTCTCTGCTTAACTATTGTTCATATATATCTATATTTACTAGGTATTAACATTTTACTTCCTTCGTTGCTTAATTGAGCTAAACTTGGATTTGCCTATTGTGTTAATTCTTCTGACTAAATTTTAGAATTGTTTTCGCAGGCATACCATGTCAAATCCATGTAGCAGGAAAATTACTGTCCCCGCCTTGAAGAAGCGGAAAGGAGCATCATCCTCTTTGGGTCCCACTTCGAAAATTCGACATCCATTCCTCTAATTTCCACCAGGAAATCAGGAGAAACTATTTCAGATATTACGAGCCTGACCCTTAGAAGTGGGCCGGTGTATTGACTGGGCTACACTGGAACAGATCCAACTTGCCGACGTGATCTGGGCCCTTCTGATGACTAATCTATGGAGGCTCTTCTTCGAGATCGTCGAGCCGACGTATCTCGAGCTCATGTTGGAACTCTGCTCAACACTCCATCTTCAGACTGTGATGACTAACTTCGATGATCCTGGAATGGTCCAGTTCTACCTCGGTAGTTTAGTCCGCCAGTTGAGCATCCCCAAGTTCGGTATTGCATCGGGCCTATACACGGAGGAGAATTACCTTGACACTCTCCATTGCCACATCTACTATTCTCCTTCACGATGTTGGAATGCTTTAGTCCCTGTCTCGGCTACCTATGATCCTAGCCGCTCCAAGGCCTCGGCTCTCCCCCCATCATTGAGGTACTTACACGCCATCTTAGCCCACACTTTGACAAGAAGGCGAGAGAGCACCGACGTCGTTAACACTCACGATGCCTACTTTTTATGGAGTATGGTGCATGGGCACGTCTTTGACCTCACCTACTTCATTGCCTTAGCCATTCACCATCAGAAGGAGTGGCATAGGAAGGGGGTCATCTCCATCAGCCTATATGTGACTCACCTAGCGAGGTACTTCGGTCTCTTCAACACAGCGGCGCAATAATCCTCCCTCACTCTCATTGGTTAGATGTCCCTATAGGGCATCTCTAGTATGCTTCATATGAGGATGATCGAGCGACAATGCGACTTTGACCCTCCTCAGTACCGCCTTGCCCAGTCTAAGCAGGAGAACCCCGAGGACATTAATGATGATGTTCCTCTACCATATCAGCCACCACCTACTCACCTTCCAGTTCATGCGTCTGCTTCACTTTTTGACATTCCTGAGCACCTTACTCGATTTGAGCAACAATGTTTTTAGAGCTTTGATCACATTGATGCGACCCTACAGCAGATTTGTCAGCATTTTCATATCTCGTCGCCACCCCCACCTCACGAACCATCTGGCGATGACGATTTTTAAAGACTTTTTTTTATTTTTGCTTTTATTTTTATTTATTTTTTAATTTTCTTTTCATTTTATTTTCCTTTAAGACTATTTTTATTTCATCTTTAGGATTTTATAATTTTTATTAAGTACCTTATATTTTTGACTATTTCTTTATGAGTAATCCTACTTCTCTATATTTCTAAAGAGTTGTTGATTTTATCGCAGTTATAAAGAGCTCCAAAGCTCAATATTATTTAGGAAATTACAACTCCATTGGAACAGGTCCTCCACGACTGCCATGTCCTACCCGACCACCACGATAACCTCTTCGCTAGACACTGTGGGTGTGGAACCCAACCTCTACCACCACCGGAGTATCCTCCTCCTTGCCTTCGCCGATCACTTTTCATAACTACTATTCAAGGAATCCATTTAACATTCAGGAAGTTTCAGTCCTCTTCCTATCTTATGATCTTATATCTATATTTTCCACTAATTTTATCTTTGTACATTGAGGGCAATGTACATCTTAAGTGTGGGGGGGTCATTTATATCACTATCAGAAAAATTCCTGAATTTTGTCTTATTCTCTTATTAATCACTCATATCACTATTAGAATGAATTGTGATTAATTTATGGTTTTTATTGATATGTCTTGAATTGAAATATAGGTATTTATGCATTGATGGTTTAAACTTTAAGTAATTAGAGAATCAAGCATGATAAGTCGATTTTTGAGTATTAAAATTTTAGGTTATTTCCCCAAGTTTAGGTATTATCTTAGAGTTGAAATTCACAGGGTTAACATCAAAAAGCCATAATTTCTTGTGAGATCTTGAGCCTTTAGAGCATATATTATTTCTTTCATGCTCATTTTTATTGTTTCTATGAGTAATCCAATATTGAATTGTTATTCTAGAACTTGCTTCGATTATGCATGTCAAGACTACACCACTGATTTGTTATATCAAAATGATAAAGGCACTTAGGTTTAACCCACTTACTCCATAAAAGCCTACCTTCATAATTAACCCTTAGTGAACCCCCTTTAGCCTAACAAGCCATTCATTGATTTACCCCCAATACTAACCCATAACCCATTATTGTTGAAATCCCCTAAATTAATTTGGTCCCTATTTTTGTTGAGATTTGATTTGAATAAATTGCTTAGTTATGTTTTATTTTGATAGTTAGCAAAGTTCCATGTTACTTGATTTGTTCTTAAAACAAAAAAAATGAAATCATATAACGCTCGTGTTAAAATGATGTTATCTATGAAGAAAAGCTCAATTCTAGGACTTCTAATTAGGAATATAATTTGTCAGTTTTAGTATTTTTCTAGTTAAGTAATTTTTTGATTTAATCTCAATTCTAACCTTCTTTTTCAGCTTGTGACCACCCCCTAACCAAAGCCACATTACAACCCTCTAAAGATCTTTTGATTGATGTATCATCTCAATATATAGTGGTGGAGATTTGATTTTCATGCAAGCCTATAGCAATAACTTTTCATATTGACTGTTGAGTGTTAATTTCATTGTCCTTAAACACCTCGAGTGATTTGAGTGAATCTTTAGTGAGGATGTTAAACTCTGTAATATTTTGAATCAAAGGTGATTACTTAGATGAGGGGAGACACCTATGTTTTTCATGATAAAATGCTCAACTTGGAATGTTTGAAACTTTAATGTTCTTCGAGTTGAATTCTCAATGTATGATTGCTTATGGATTATTTTGAGATATTATTGATGGGAATTATAAGTTGAGAAAAATGAATTCTTAATGGTGAATTGAAGATTTTGCTTGAGGACAAGCAAACGCTTAAGTGTGGGGGTATTTGATAAGTCGTAATTTATACATATTTTTATCCCATGCTTAGAACATTTTTGGATGAATTATCATTAGATTTGTGGAATTTGATGCTCCTAATCTTTTAAATTCATGTCCTATACCTAGGTGAGCATAGGAAAGTAAAAAGAATGAGAAACAGGCCAAAAAGAGAGAAAATAGGCCAACGTGGGAAATCAACACGGCTTGGACTTCCTCACACGGGTAGATCACACGCCCGTGTCTATTTAACAGCCTTGAACACGATTTGAAGAAATCGCACACGGGCGTAGCACATGGCCGTGGCCCTGTCGAGCCCAAGTTGAGTTCTATTTGAAAAAGGGCAATTTTGAGGGTTTGAAAGCATTCTAAAGCCTATTTAAAAGACCCTAAAGGAGGATTGAAGAGACACGCAGAGTAGGAAGCAATGAATTACTTGAAGAAAGCTGATTGATCCATTTCAGAAGTCGGATTCACCTTCTAAACTGAAGATTTCCCTTTAATTTCCTTCAGGGGTTTTTGGGTTTTCTTTATGTTTTGTCATTATTCTTCTGAGATGTTTTCTTTTACCATTATGAACTAAACCCCTTAAATACCTAAGGGGGATGAAACCTAAGACGGATCTTGTTAATATTTTCTGAACTATATGATAAATACTTGATTTGTTCTTAATTATGATTTTAAGTCTTGTTTGAATATTCCAGGATATTGATTCAAGTATTGATGTGCTCATTCGGAGGATGAATAGTCTCTGTCTAAGAGTAGATCATTCATAATTAAGCAGAGTTGCATGCAATCCTAGAGATAGGACGACATAAATTTGCCAGATTAGAGTCAAATCTAATAAGGGAATCCATAGATCGAGTTAATGCAAAACTAGGGGTTTTAATTAGAAAGATATTTCAATTAATCAACCTAGAGTTAGACGTTATGAGTCTTGAATAGGGATAATAATATAACTTAGGGATTTCTACGGATCAAGTCAAGTGAATAAATTGCTTGGTTCAGAGTCGAATAACAAGTGAAGTCTAAGTGGATTCTTCTTTGGGTATTGTCTAAATCAATCGGTTTTCTAAAAGTATTTTCCCAATTTACTTTCGGTGCATTCTTAGGTTAGTTAATTAGTTTAGATAAAACAACCCCCATTATTCTTAGGCTAGATAATAAAAAGAAAGTTAATACTAGTACTTTTAGTTCCTTTAGGTTCGACATCCAGTCTTGCTAAAACTATACTACTATTCAATAGGTACGTTTGCCTTCATCGTGATGATAGTTAGTTTCAAGTACGATCAATTATAAATTTTAAAACTTATCGTGAGTGACAATCAGCCCGATAAACCACAGACTTAATTTGTCTTTACGACCAAACCAAAGAACTTTCTTCCATGGTGAAATTTTCAAGGATATTTTATTGCTAACTTGGAATTCTATTTCTTTTCATTTAATATTTGCATAAGATCTCTGATGATCAAAAGCTGCCTTAAAATTATCTCGAATCACTTTCACTTTTTCTTCGGTTTCACGGACCAAATCAACTCCATGTGTTCTTTTTCTCATTAAGCTCAGTCCAATACTATGGAGTTTTACATTCATAATCATACAGAGCTTCATACGGTGCCATTTTTAATACTTGACTGATAGCTGTTGTTGTATGCGAATTCCACTAGCGACAATTATTTCTTTTCCAATTGCCTTCAAATTCTAAATACAGCAACAAAATATATTTTCAGGAATTTGAATCGCACATTCATATTAACCATCCATTTGAAGATGAAATGCGGTACTAAAATATAACCACGTACCCAGAGCTTCTTGTAACTTATTCCAAAAACGGGATGTGAACTGTGGATCCCAATTAGAAATAATAGAAATTGGCATACCATGTACTCTGAGAATCTCGAAAACAGATAATTCAGACAATCTATTAAGTCAGAAATCTATTCATGCCAGGATAAAATGTGCAGGCTTCGTCAAATGATCAACGATTACCCAAGTAGCATCTTTCTTTTTCAGAGATAGGGGTAGTCCCGGTATAAAATTCATAGTAACTTTATCCCATTTCTGTTCCAGTATCGTCACTAGCTATAACAGTCCTGAAGGTATCAGTACTTGATATTCAGCTTTAGCTTGCTGACATGTCTAGCATTTAAATACAATTTCAGAAATATAACATTTCATTCCGAGCTGTCAACATATCTTTTTTGAATCATTGTACATTTTATTATTCTCTGGATGACAGACATATTACTATTATAAGCTTCGTGCAAAATTTTCTGTACAAGCTTTGAATCCTTTGGTATACAGGCTCGGCCTCTGAATAACAGACAATTATTAGATCCATTCTGAAATTTTAAATTAGAAGTTGACTCACTCTGTATCCGTTTACCTTGCAACTCGTTATCACTTTTCTAAGCTTCATAGATCTATTGTAGAAACATCAATTTAGCTTTAAGCTCAGCTAAAAATTGGGTCATCATTAGATAATAATAATCAGGTATTCATTGCTTGTAAAGCAAACAAAGATTTTCTACTCAGAGTGTCAGCAATTACACTTGCTTTGCCCAAATGAAAATCACTTATCAAATCATAATCTTTCAATAGCTCTAGCTATCCACTCCGTCTCAGATTCAAATCTTTTCGCAACATCAAATAATTTAAACTTTTACAATCAGTAAATATGTAGCATTTTTCACCAACTGATAATGGTGCCAAATTTTCCGTGCAAATACAATAGTTGTAAATTCTAAATCATATATCGGGTAATTCTTTTCATACAATTTTAGCTGTCTGGAAGGCTATTACTTTGCCTTTGTGCATCAAAACACAGTCTAACCCATTTAATGATACATCATTGTAAATAACAAATTCCTTACCCGATTCAAGCTGAACCAGAATTGATGCTTCGGTCAATAGGACTTTTATCTGATTGAAGCTTTGTTAACACTTATCAGACCATTCAAATCTTACATCTTTCTGTAATAACCGTGTCACCAATGTAGTTGTTTTAATTATTAACACCGAAACTTTAAATTATTCTTAAGCCACAATCATCAGATAGATTAAAACCATAATGCCATGATAGATCTGACATTTCAATAGTATAGATAGAACAATACCTCAACATCAATAGTACTTTCCAAAATAGAAGAGAAAAATCGAAAGTAGTCCCAATAGTAACTAGTGTAGTAATACAACTTCTATAATCTAATATTCATATTACTAAACTCCCATGACCGAGTCAGGACTTATAACAATAATAAATGTAATTACCTCCGGCCAATGAATATCTTTCACAGATAAACCATGTTTGAAAAATAAATAAAATGATGATATCTCAAAAAAAAAATCCAAAAGAGTAATATCGTACATATATAGTAGAAACAGTTGTGGTAGAGAAAATGTAAATTGCATATTTGCAATTTAGAACTTTAACCAGTAGGAGTAGAAAATAGTATCATATGAATCTTATCATCAAATCTTCTATCAAACATAATGAATTAGAAATCCAGAGAAAGATAGAGCAATACCGCTCATAAGTCAACCAACTTACAATAGTTTCCATCTAATATTATAATTAGTCGGCCTTTTTATATGATAAGTATCACGTCTGAACTTGAATAATTGTGTATATCTCTAAGGATAATAGAACATATGAAGTACACAAAAGAGATCATTGTAAGATACCAATTATAATAACTGCATTCAAATATCTTTACAATTTCATCACTATTCTATTAATTACTAAAGTCATCAATAATCTAATATTATTCAGTTCACTAAAGGAACCAATTTAGAATAAATTTTCGGTTAATCCGTTCTGTAGATCCCAACCTGAATAAGTCAATTACTCATGAATAACTTCTTCCTTAATAGTGACATTACATAGCTCGAATAATCTTCAGAAAAATCTGATATCTATTTTAATATCGTCTTTACTTACTAACCAATTCTCAATTCTGGCTGCATTATTAATCATTCAGCCACTGAACTCTTCAGTTTCATGCTTGTAAACTTAATCAATATAAATCTTGTGAATTTCATTGTGTAAAACTATACTGGTGAGGGGGTAGAGGTCGTAAAGCTTCAAATTTTGACTGTCATATATATACACACATATATCATAACATCTATCATCAACATGTTCATTATAAAACATTTATTTCATACTTTTGTAAATCTCTAGTTATCATAAGCAACATTTTTACTCAGATACTTGAGTATTGCTTTCAACATTATCGGAATTAGCTCGATTGGAAAGCATCTCTGTCTATTAGTAAAACAATAATCATCTGAGTCGGGAGATATCACACTATCATTGGTTATATAATGGCATGTATAGCTAATCTTGTATACACTACATTAATCTGAGAATCGGCTAAACCATAGCTCTAATACCAATAAATGTAACACCCTTAACCCGAATCCATTGCCAAAACAGGGTTACAGAGTATTACCAAAATTTACAAATCAAATACATATATTTCATATCGTTTCTCAATCATATCAGAAATTAATCAAAATCATACATGTAGTTCCTTACATGAGCCCCCTAGGCCTAAAACATGCATTAGAAATAAGTCAGGATTAAACTGGGTGCTCAGAGAATTTTTCGCAAAATCCTAAAATTTTTCCTAAGTACAGGGCTCACACACCCGTGCGGTCAGGCTGTGTGGTTCACACGGCCAAGAACACCCCCGTGTCTTAGGCCGTGTAACTCTCTGGCTTGGGTCACACAGCCAAGCCACACGCCACGGCCAAGCCACACGCCCATGTGCTCAGCTGTGTAATCAGTTCTGAGCATTCTTTTTTGACATTTTAAAGATGCAAGGGACACACAGCGAAACCACACGCCCATATGCTAGGCCTTGTGTCACACATGGCTGAGACACATGCCCGTGTCTCTGCTCGTGTGGACGAAAATAGGTTATTTTCCAAGCCACATTTCTCACCCAAATTGTCATCCGCTTACACCAATATTTTAACATATTCACAAGCCATTTCAAGACAATTAATTCAAGTCGAAACTGAGTCTCATGCATGACATATCACTACATACAACTAATGTACCCATAGGTACCTCAGATGACAATTTATTACCATGTCAATCTTATACATATACTTATCTAGGTACCAAATTCACATTTATGCATATTTTATTATATATGCTAACTTAATTAAATCATCAACATGCCAAATATAATTTCTATCAATCAACCATTTCAAACATATACCAAACATGTCCATCACAAGCCATACCAATGGCTAGTTACAATCAAAGCATTTATATGCCAGTATTGGCCAATTAACCTATACATGCCATTATAACCATAATCGATTTATCATATATACTAGAAAAGGGTCGATGGATAGTGTGAGTGGTCTCCGCCAAGCTTCCAATCCAACAAGCTTCCAAATTACTATAGGACAGGGGAAAATAAAACAGAGTAAGCATGAAATGCTTAGTAAGTTCGTATAACATGGTATTTAACTTACCACTCATTCATGTTCAAGATAGACATGCAAAACACAATAAACCAATTTGGTTACAAGTCCTAACACATATCCTCAACAACCTTGTTAGTCATATATTTCATTTAAATATCAAGAAACATGTATGAGCTCAAAAATAACCAAATTTCCATATACATATACTTTCAACATCATGAATTCATAAAACATATGCAAATCCAATCCATGTATTTCAAGTACATTTTCATAATAATTTGTGTCAAGTTCAGATTATTTCATATCAGAATTTTACCCATTAATTCATTTGAAATATCAATGCCATACGAGTAGTACATTCAAGGTGTACAAATTTATAATCATATATGAACATATTCATCAAACAAATTCCATGTTCACATATATCATCATCTCATATTTCCATATATCATGTTTCATCATTTTCATGTATTTTCGACAGATATGTGTAATAATTTATTTTGTATTCATATTTTCTCATGTCTGGATTTTTACCCGTTGAATTTACTCAAAATATCAATGGATATACAGGTAGTACACTCTAGGTGTACAAATCAAGATCCGTCAATTCATATTAAAGGGTTTAGGGCACATAATCGAGAAGCACACTCTCGAGACTTGTAACGAGAAGCTCACACAAAGCCATTTCGGGAAGCTTATTCGAGCTATATGATGGGAAGCTCATAACAGTCATAATTGGGAAGTTCACAAAGAGCCATATCAGGAAGCCAACGAAGAGCCTATTAAGAAGCTCACAAAGAGCCATGTAACGGGAGGCTCTAGATAGCTAATATTAGGAAGTTCAAGCGAGCATTATCGGGAAGCTCATAAAGAGCCAATTTAATGGGAAGCTCATGAAGAGCCTATAATCAGGATGCTCATAAGAGCTAAGGTGTGTCCATATCAAATGTAGGATCACAACCTATCGGGATGCTCTGAAGAGCTATTATCGGGAAGCTCGTAAGAACTATATAAGGGGAAGCTTGAGAGGGCTTATAACGGGAAGCTCGTAAGAGCTGTGGTGTGTCCGCAACATATGTTGGACCACAACAAATACGGGGAAATCCTGTATCCATCGACTTTCATCTATTCACATAGGATTTGACATTTTTCTGGCATTGTCGGATATGTGATCATTTCATATATTAAGATTTATACAATTCACATAAATACATTCAATACAAGCATATAAATATACACAATTTAGTTACACAAACTTACCTCGACAAATGTTCGTGTACATAAAATAGATAAATCTGATATTTTCTCTCTTTCTCATTCTAACTCCGAATTTGGTCTATTCGGATCTATATGAATGAATTTAACAATAATTTAATACATTTCATACTCAATTCTGTCAAATTCACATCTTAGGCAAAATTACCATTTTGCCCCTAAACTTTTAATTAATAATGATTTCGTCTCTAGGCTCGAAAAATTGAAATTCATGCAATTTAATCCTTATTCCAAGCCTAGACATATTTTACATGTGTCATTTACATCCCATATATTTCAAAAAAAAATTAGAATTTTTCCATGACTTTTACATCTTTACATGCCTAAATCATATTTTCATGAAAATTTTCTTTACAAAAATTGTTTATCTATCAACAATATTTCATTTTCTACCATAAATTTCAAAATTTCAGCATACTCATCTAAGGCAAAACTTTGATACTTTGATAACTTTACAAATTGATCCCCAAAATAGCTAGATTAAGTTATCTCGATCTCAAAAATATAAAAATTACTAAAAACGGGACCTGAATACTTACCTAATTTGGCCAAATAAGTTTTCTATTTCTTCCATTCTCCATAGCCAGGGCTTCCATATTTTATTTGGGAAAGATGATGATAAAATTATGATATTTCTTTATTTTATTATTTATCTTTATTTTTCATCTTTTCCATTTTGTCCTTTTCTTTAATTAATTTTCCATGGATGAATCATCATCCTTAACAACTAAGCATTTTTTAATGGTCTAATTACCATATAAGGACCTCAAATTTTGAATTCCATAGCTATTTAATCCTTTTAGCTATTAAAACTCAACTTTTACACTTTGTGCAATTTGGTCCTTTATCAAATTAGACATGTAATCGATAAAATTTCTTTACGAAATTTTTACACAACATTATTATTGTACTGTAGGTCATACCAGACTCGGATCTGTGGTCCCAAAACCACTGTTCTGATTTTACCAAAAACAAACTATTACATGGTAAGTTGTTGTAGTAAAAGTCATTTTCACAGATGAAAATTGATTGACCATCACCATTGGGAAACCTTGGATAGCCAGTAATTGATATGTGTTTTAAAGTGTCGAATGATGCTCGAAATGGATACGATGGATGGGTGGGAACTTAAAAATTAAAATTGCATTGCATCATGAACATAACCTATACATGCATTGATTTACTAAATGTTCCTTACATTAAGCTTAATTTGCTATGATGTTATAAATTGAATGCTTTACTGCTTGAACAATTATATATATAATAGTTTAAAAATTATACTCACATTGTGCTATCATAAGCTTACTCCCCTTTCCTTACCTTTTAGGTAACACAGAAAACTAGGGCTCAGAATGGCATTGAAGGAACCTGAAATTAGCATCTCTTTTTTTTATTATTTAAAAGTTTCAATTAAATCTTTCCATAATTGTTTTATTGGTTTCTTTATTGGGTTGTAAATTATTAATTATTTATTACTTTTAAAACTGTGGTTTGGGATTATTTATCTTATTAATTTTTAAGCATGATATTTAGTTAATACTCTGATAATTGCATGTTAATTGGTTTAGAAAACTATTATTTTTATTAATATTTTATGATGCTTTGTGATAAACCATAATATATACATATTTGTACCCCATGCTTGGCATATTTATGGATGATTTTTCCTTGGTTTCATTGAATTCGGTGCTCCTAATCCTTTAAATTCATGTTTTATACTTAGGTGAGCATAGGAAGGCGAAAAGAGCAAGAAACGGGCCAAAAACAGACAAAATGGGCCTAATTCAGTGTTTCACAAGGCCAAGGCACTTCCACACAGGTAAACCACACGCCCGTGTGATACACACGGGCAGGCCACATGCCCGTGTGTCATGGCCATGTCGACTATAAACCAACTCAGAATTACACACAATTTGAGCACCTTCACACGGGCATGGCACACGGCCGTGTTCCTGTAAGAACCAAGTCTAATTCTATTCGGAAAAGGCTAATTTTGGGCTGTTTTGGGCATTCCAAATTCTATTTAAACACCCTAGAAGAGGATCAAAGGGGAGATGGAGAGTAAAAGGCAGAAAATACTTAATGACAGCCATCAGAATCAGCTCGGAAGCAGGATCTACTTCAAGACTGAAGATCTCCATTCAATTTCCTTAAGAAGTTCTTTGGGTTTCATTATGTTTTGTTGTTTACCCAATTTTGAGATGTCTTCCATTATTATGAACTAAACTCCCTAAATACCTAAGGGAGATAAAACCTAAGACAGATCTTAATACTATTTGAATTATATGATAAATACTTGTTCTTATTCTTAATTGTGAGTTTTAATCCTTATTTTAATATTCCATGATATTAATTCAGGTTTTGATGTGCTTATTCAGTGGAGCAAAAGTCCCTGTTTAAGAGTAGATCTTCCATAGTTAAGTGGAGTTGCATGCAATCTTAGAGATAGGATGACATAAATCTGCCAGATTAGAGTCAAATCTAATAAGGGAATCCATAGATCGAGTTAATACGATAATAGAGGTTTTAATTAGAAAGAGATTTCAATTAATCAACCTAGAGTCAGTTGTTTTTAGTTTCGAAAGGGATATTAACATAAATTAGGGATTTCTAAGGATTAAGTCAAGTGAATAAATCATTTAATTCAAAGGTAATAAGTGAAGTCTAGGTGAATTCTTCCTTGGGTGTTGTCTTCTCCATCGGTTTTCCAATAGTATTTTCCAACTTTTATCTCTGTCGTAATCTTAGTCAATTAAATAATTAGTCTTAGTTTAAAACCTCCCTTAATTCTTAGGCTAGATAATAAAAATATAGTAATTACTAGTACTCTTAGTCCTTGTGGATACGATATTTCCGGTCTCACCCTAACTATACTACTATTCGATAGGTGCGCTTACCTTAGTCAAATTTTTAGTTAGTTTAGCGACCATCACTTTGCAAAATACTTAAATTGTAAAATACTTAAAGTTTTGATAAGTCTTTTTAAAACCTTAAGTGTTTTTTCTCAAAACTTCACATTAATAATATTGTAATTGGATTACTAAGTAGAGTCAGTTTGGTTAATAAATGTTTTTTCTTAAAAACAAAAGAGTGATTTTCATACAATTCAACTCAAGTAAAAGAATGGCTTTACTAGATCACTTTGGTGATCAATGTAACACATTTGACTTAGCCGCAACTCCTAGGCTAGGTTGAGGGTGTTACAAGAATTGAATTATGGTATGCTTTGTTAATGTTGGCATGTTTTGGTAAATTTTTGAAAGGTAAATAGACATGTGAAATGGTACTTTATGTAACATCCCTAACCCGTCTCCGTTGTCGAATTAGGGTTACAGAGTATTACATTACAATTCAAAACATTCAGAATATTTGATTTCAAACAGAACATTTATTCAATTGAAATTATAAGAATAGTTTAGGAATATTTTGGGATCAATTTGAAACAAAATAGAAAATTTTGGAAATAGGGGTCACACGGCCGTGTAGCCAGGCTTTCTGACACTTGGCCCTGTGGACATTCGAAGTCTGGACACATGGCCATGTCCCAGCCTATGTATCCACCCATGTGGGTATTCAAAATAGGGTCACACGACCGTGTCACAATTCTTGTGCCAAACTGTGTGTGCATTTGATGTTGGATGACATGGCCGTGTCGTAGGCAGTGTATCAAACCATGTTACATACTAACTTGAGAAACACGACCATGTTGTAGACCGTGTGAAACCTACACCTAAAACAATAATGACACATGGCTTTGTGGAGTGGCTTGTGACAACCTATTTCCAAAATTTTCAAGTTTTTTCAAAATTTTCTATTTTGTTTCAAATTGATCCTGGAATGTTCCTAAACTGTTTTTAAGGCTCCAAATGATCGATTTAAGGCCAATAAGTGTATTGTATGCTATAAATGGAATGTTTAAATGATTGTTATAATTTCAATTGAATAAATGTTCTATTTGAAATCAAATGTTCTGAATGTTCTGAATTGTATTGTAATACTTCGGAACCATAATTTGGCAGTGGAGATGGGTTAGGGGTGTTATTGTAACACCCCTAACCCGTATCCGTCACTGAAATAAGGTTACGAGGCATTACCGATCAATCACAACATAATTTATACATATATGCAATCATAATCAAAATCCATTCATCTCAATCATATTGTCGCTTTTAAGGTCCTACGAAACCTTAAAACATGCTTAGAAGAGGTTCGGGACTAAAGCGATAACATTTGGAAACTTTGAGAGACTTAGAAAATTTTCAAACATTTAAGGGTCACATGCTTGTGTGAACAGGTCGTGTGCCTCACACGGCTACCAGACACGCTCGTGTCATAGGCCGTGTGAAATCTAAGAGAGGTTACTGACTTGGCGACATGGTCAACCACATGCCCGTGTCTCTAACCCGTGTACCCTTCGAAATGGCCACACATGCTTATGTGCCAAGGCTGTGTGATTCACACGGCCACCAGACACGCCCGTGAGTCTAGGCCATGCTCAAGACTGACTTAAACATGAAGGACTATCCCAGGGGACACATGGCTGTGTAACATGACCGTGTGTCACACACGACTGAGACACACGCCTGTGTCTCTGCCTATGTGGACAAAAATAGGCCTTTTGCAAAGCCAATTTGCCACCCTTTTTCTCGTGCACACCTCGCAGCCATAATGGTACCATTTCAATACATTTATAAGCAGCCAAAACATGCCAATTCATATACAATTCATGCTATTCTATCTTCAACCATTTCATTACTCAATTCATAACCAAAACATATTACATTAATGTGTCATAGTCAACAGTTTTCACCTAACTTCCAAATGCATAATCTTACCAACTTTTTATCTACTTCATGCTTTAAAACATATCATTTCATCATCAACAAGCCAATCCAAAACATGCCATTTTCCCAACAATAATACACTAATTGACAACTAACTAATTGAGTAAACTTATAACCATCAAAATAACCATACAAAACATGTCAAAACTCAAGGCCATAAATTCATCATATACCACTTACCAAACTCACATTCAACGTTACCAAAATACATTTCCACATAACTTAAGCCTATACATGCCATATAACCAAGTCACAAGTGTATAAAAAACTAAAATCAAAATCGGATAGTGTGATGCGATCTTCGCAGACTTCCAACCCGAGCGAACGTCTGGATCACTATAAAACATAGAAAAATAACACAAAGTAACCTATAAAGCTTAGTAAGCTCGTATGGTATTAAACTTATCTTATTGAATGAACACATATTAAGCATTTACATATACTATAATATAGATTCATTTGATTTCACCTTTATACCATAACTCCAATCACATAATTAACAAAGCTTCACAAGTTTATTTATTCTATACTCATACGGATCAAAAACATTCTTATCAATTCGATCACATTTACATATGCATAAGCAAGTATACAATTAAACTTTATTCAATTCAATATCACCTTTTCTTTAGCCAAGTGATTTATGAGAAATATCATCAAATAATGATATTTCGCACACTATGTGCCATATGTATATATTGTTAAAACAACTATAACTTATATCTCACATATCATTCAATTCATACCCCATTATAGCCAAATAAACACATTTTGGCATGAAACATACTTATACATAAATCTTTCTCATATCATATTCATGATACACTAAGAACTTACCAAATTACTTCCCCTTTCAATAATCGTATAAATCTCGTGCGTACCTGAGTCACTTAATTCATTCAAACATTCTTTCTTGACTTGACTTTGCCCGTTGAACCGTGCAGAATCGTTAAGGATACTCATTAATCACATATAGCTCGTACAATGACATATCCCAGATATGGTCTTACATGTTATCACATATCAATGCCACTGTCTCAGACAGGGTCTTACACATAATCGATTAACGATGCCAATGTCCCAGACATGGTCTTACACATAATCGCAACATAATGCCAATGTCCCAGACATGGTCTTATATGTAATCACGTCTCGGTAACCTAATGTCATGGCATTCGTATCTTATATTATTCCTAAGGTTCGAATGGGACTTTCGGATGTCATAACTCTATCGATTGTGCTCTTATTCATTTCAAATCAATATTATAATACAAATTCACAGTAATAATATATTTATAGCTTAATTTAATAGCATTTATTAACATACGAACTTACCTCGATCGTCAAAACGTCGAAATGGATTGACTAGTCCGAAACTTTATTTTTCTCTCGATATATTCTCGTACGAGGCTTAACTTGATCTAATCAATCAAATTTAGCTATTTCAATACATATCCTATTCATTTTAACCCAATTTCATATTTTGATAAAATTACTATTTTACCCTTACACTTTTGACCTTTTTACAAATTAGTCTCTAAGCTCGTAAAATGCAAATTTAATCAATTTCATCATAGCCCAAGCTAGCCAAATTTCAAACATGTTCATAACAGCCCATATTTTTCATTTATTCACACTTTTACCACATAATTTATCAAATTTCACAATTTAGTCCATAATTGATATTTTTACTAAAATTCACTTTATAAAACTTGTATATCTAGCTTCAAACATTAATAAAATATCATAAACATCTAAATAACTAAGCTTTCAACAATGGAATCATTCCAAATCTATAACAGTTTTGAAAACAGAGATACGGGCTAGCTAGATTAAGCTGCAACGAGCTCAAAAACGTAAAAATTATTAAAAACGGAGTCAAAACCGTACCTATTTGAGCAAAAACACCATGGAAGAATGTCAAGCTCTTCCATGGTTGTTCAACCCTATTTTTGGTTGTAAAAAGGATGGAAGATGATGATATTAGGCTTTGTTTTATTTATTATTAACTTAATTACCTATTTACCCTTTAAAAACATGAATAATTTAATAACATGAATTGTCACTCCACTATCATCCACTATCTCATAAATGGGATATTTACCACATAAGTACCATCACTTTTAAGTTCTATAGCTATTTGACACCTTTAGCTTATAGAACACAACTTTTACGCTTTACGCGATTTAGTCTTTTTTACCGAATTAAACACTTAAATGGTAAAATTTCTTCACAAAACTTTCTCACAACTATAATATCATGCTTTAAATATTAAAATAATAATAAAATAAATTTTTTGACGTCAGATTTGTGATCCCGGAGCCGCCGTTCTGATTAACCCTAAAAATAGGCTTTTACAGTTATACTTTAGGAATATATATTGATGTAAACATGCTAGAATATAACAAATGTTTGACTGGTATTCTTAGTAATTTTAATATGAGGAGTTGATATTAGATTGAATAAAGAAGTTGATATTATGTATGAATATGGGTGTTGTTTTGTTAACCTAAAATGGTAGACTTGGTTTAAATTTGATTAATGTTGATATTATGGAGGTTGTGCCAAATTGAGTATGTGACTTGATAATAGGTTGATGTGTGAATGGAATCTATGTTTGCATGATTAAGTGGGATGTGGTATAGAAATGGATGATATTGAATGACTTATAGGCATGTTGGTATAATTTGAACCTAAATGGATGAAATTGGTATGTCTTGTTATGAAATGGTGTCAAATTGAGACATATTGGTTTAGTTGATTAAAGACTTGAATTGTATGCATGTTTTGAATTGGTTTATGTAGGTTGGTAATGTGCCTATAATCATAAATTATGCTTGTGATAGTTTGGGCATGAAAATGGGACCAAAATGCAAGATTTTAACATATTAGACACTAAGGTGTTGATACCTTGGATGAAGTATCAGTACATTGTAATTTTAAATTAAATTTTCAAATATTGAATATCAAAATGGTATTGATACCGGAATAAAGTATCAATACTTGATACCAAGGTATTGTTACTTTTTCAAGGGTATCAATACTATTGAACTTTTTTTCTAAACTTTGGCAAAACATAATGCTAAAATGGTATCGACACTAAGGTAAGGTATCGACACCTAGACTGAAATATTGGTACCTATAGAGAAGTATTGACACTATAATTTTAGTATCGATACTTTTGATTTAAATTGGTTTTCTAAAACTTTGAAAATATTCTAATTTAGTCCTTTTTCAAGCTCAGGACTGTAAATGAGCTTTCATAAGCTCAAGTAAGTTTTGGAAAAGATTGTATAATGTAATTATGAAATGTTTTGATAATAATTGCTTATATTTTGGTGTAAATTGATTATTAAATGTTTGTATCTATTACAATATCCTATATCATGCTTAAGTCAACAAATGGGCTTGAGTCAACAAATTAAGACTCAAATATAATTGTGTAGTATATTATGCATGTTAAAGAATGAAAAATGAATGGACATAGTTGTAAGTAGATATAGTAATTGAAAAGAATTAAAGAGACTATGAAATTAGTTGACTTGAATGCAAATCAAATGAGTTAGAATGTAGATTATTTTTTTATACTTGCCTTGGGAAGGTGAATACATTTGTCATAAATCGTATGATATTAAACTAGGAACGGAGTACTTGTATGTTACATGTGGCATATGTTTAATTACTTGTTTGAATAATAGATTTACCACTGAGCGTAATTGCTCAACATACAGTTTGGTTTTCTCTATGCACAAGTTTTGTTATATTTTTTAGCAAACATTATTTAGATTTCAACATCCAGAGGTTGATCCCTGACTCAACAATATTTGTAGTTTTATTTTGATTTAAGAATGAGATGTACCTAGGCAAATTCATTTTGGTTATAGTTATGTGCTTATACTCCTTAGCTTAAATATGTTGGTATTTGGATATAGACATGAATTATAAATGTTTTTAAACTAGGTATGTTATACTAAGTTGCTAGTGATCTCAAGGAATTAGTTATGATTGCACATGATTTATATAAGATGCAATAGCTAATTATGTTATAGTATTTGAGCTTCTGTAAACTCGCATTAAGCCTGAGATTGATTGCATTTCATGTTAGATGTATAATT
This sequence comes from Gossypium anomalum, assembly GCA_025698475.1. Lineage (NCBI taxonomy): Eukaryota > Viridiplantae > Streptophyta > Magnoliopsida > Malvales > Malvaceae > Gossypium > Gossypium anomalum. Next base: position 60,891,258 of record CM046961.1, read on the forward strand.
GTTTGATTTTATCATTAAATTGTATGATTTGAATGTGAATTGATCGTATTTCTCCGGCTAGGGGTGAGCAAAATTCAATTCGATTCGAAAAAAATTGAAAAAAAATTTGAATTTTAAGTTATTCGAATCAACTCGAATTTTTTTTGAATTTTGAGTTCGAGTCGAGTTGAATTTTCAAATTTGAATAACTCGAATAATTTGAACAAACCGAATATAAACTATATTTTTAAAATTTTTTTTAAAATTTTAGGCTTTTATTTTAACCAAATTTCCCCTCAAGCCCAAACCATTTTATATTATCCCATTTCCCCCAAGCTCGTCTGCCCACAAGTCCATTTTCCCAATTCCTCCCCTGAATCAAACCCTTGCTCCAGTAAACTCCATCATCCAAATCGGCTTTCTTCTTCTCTCTCAATTTCCATTCAATTCAAACCCCCAAATCTATTTTCTTCTAAAAAAACCTAAATTAAACCCTAACTTCATTCTTTTCCTTTTTATTCAAAAATTTATAAAATAAACCCTTCGTCCTTCTTCTTAATTATCAATTCATTCAAACCATCAAACCTGATATGATCCACCTCGGGGTGAGTCGAGTCGTATGCGAGTTTGCCCAATCATCTACGAAGAAGTATCGTTCGGTTTGTTCAAAGGATGTTTTAAGTGAATAATGGCAGAAGCTATGTAAAAAGGGTTCAACGATGGGTTTATGGATATGAAGTTTATGTAGGTTCGGTTATAGAAAAATAATAAAAGATGGAGATAAATATAGTAATTGGATAACAAACAACAGATGTGAAGTGAATTGATGGTTCGATTATGATGAAACGAAAAGATAGAATGAAATGGAATGAAAATGATCTCAAAAACAAACACGAACCAATATTAGAAAATATTGACCCAAATGCTTATAAGTTTTCAAGGTGGTCGGATGGAGAATAGGAGAACCTCGACCCGCTACTTAGCAAAGTAGGAACCTTGGTATAAGGGTGAACCAATCCAATAGAAGGATCAAATGTGTCACAAGACAGAATTTTCACGGCACTTTTCGAAGCAGGGTTATCAAGAGATGAACAAGGACTAATCAAATCAAATGATAGAGGCATGTTAGAAATTGACCCATCAAAATCTTTATGAGCAATTTTTAAATCGGAAGACCTTGATTCGATAAACATGGAATCCTTACATTTCTTACCTTCAATCACAAGTGGTGGTCATCATTTGCGTACTTACCTTTCTCGAATAATCAAAAACATCTCTCGTTTGGAAGGTAGTGAAGCTGGAATTGGTCGTACAAGACTTTAGGAACCTGAAAAGTTACATCACAAGAAGATCGAACAGGTGGGTTAGTGGAAACAATCCTTGCTTGCTCACTTTCTTTTTCACTTGATTCTTTTTTCTCGAGATCTCTCGTTTCTTTTTCCTCAATCTCTTTTTCCACTCGTTGTTCTTGTTCAACTTCTTTTTCTCTCTCAAACTCTTTTTCATTCTCTTTTTCAATGTTTTTTTCTTTTTCATTGGCTTTTTCAATGACTTTCTCAAGCTCTTTCAAGAATCTCTCATTTTCTCTCTTACTCGCCTCTTGCCTCTCTTTTATGTCTTTTTCTTTTTCTTCTTTTGCTTTTCTCATTTTCTTTTTACAAGAAGATACAATAGAATCATGAAAACAATGATTTTGTTCAAAAGAAGGAAAAGTATTTGCATATGAATCTTGATCAATGTTTCGTGAAAAATACTTCGAGTAGGATTTCTTTGAAGATCGAAAATAGGTATGTCTATCTCTTCGGATGTCATCTTGGACGGGTTCAAAATCGAGGTCAAACTCTCGTCGTCTTGAATTTCTTGAGAAATCTCGATTGAAATCTCTTGGTCTTGAAGTCGATGACGAATAGGAATCACAATGGAAATCTTTTCTCGAATGTCTTCGTGATATTCTTGATTCCACTTTCTGACTTGAAGACATTCGTTCCCGTTGGTCTCTTTTCTTCACACGGTCTATTCTCTCGTTCAATTTTTCAAATTTAGAATTCACCATTCTTCGCATTTCTTGCACCAAATATTGGAACTCTGATTCAGTAAATTCTTCGCGACACATCTTTGATTGCTGAAAAAAAATTTGTTAAGTAAAACAAAAATTAAATTCCTCACAACAAAATCCTCACAATTTCACTCGAAAAGAAAAATTAATGGTTTGCACTCTCGGTCGTGTTTACACTCGATTGGCTTTTACCTCCGCTCGAATAGTCTCACACGCTCGTGCGTTTTACCTCTCAAACTTTCTTTCGTAATTTCGTATTTGCACTCGCCAAGGCCTTATCGTAGGCTTACCGGTCAGTTTCAAATGGTTTAACAAAGGATTATTATGAAGGATTAAGGGTTAGCTGGAAGAAGATGGAAATGGTTTTGAAGTGTGGCATTGGGGTAGAGGGCGAATGGTAGAAAACAAATGTACCTGATCGGGATGCAAATTGCGAATATTTGTAATAAAAGTTTTTCACGTAAAAGTTTTGACGTCTTTGAATGCATAAAATATTTGAATTCATGTGTTAAACCTTTCTATTTAAACATGTCTGATCAGTTGATTTGTGAAAGGTTTCTGCATGAAACATTTCATCCGATTGATTTTTATCTTCAAGTTAAATCCTTAAATTTTTGTGCAAACTTTCTATGTCTTGATTTGCATTCCCGATTGAGATTCTTGAAGCGTAAGTCTTTGTTTATTGGTTAGCCTAGTTATGCCAATTTTACGTTCCTGATTGATCGAGTAAGGTTTGAATCATGTGATGGACTCGGACGTTTAAAAAGTTGTATGTTCACTACTTCCTTGATTGTTCGAGTGCAATTTAAGTCCTGTAGTGAGTTGATTACATCATTTTCTAACATATTGTGGACATTGGAAATTAATCAAAATATGTTGCATGTTGGAACGAATGATCAAGTTCGTGTGTTCAAACCTGGTATTTGTTACTTTGATTCGTTTTATAGAAACTTCAAGCAACTTGCTTGTTGTGCATCTTATTTAAGTTTGTTTGATATTCGTACTTTAATTAAGGCAATAAACTTAATGCATTCGGTTTCAATGTTGTTTTAAACCTTAATCATTTTGCTTGGCCACATTTGAAATGCTTGTTCGATTTTGAAAAGGTAAGGTCGACATATGTATATGGACTTGAACTGAATTTCGGACATGATTTAATTTTTTTTCTAAGTCCATCATTTCTGTAGATACTAATCTTTTTCGTTATTGTGAACGACACCCTTTGAGAAGCATGAGCTGCCTTGGTGTTTTATCACCCATCCTAGTCAATTGAGATAAGAAGTTTGTTTTACATTACATTTTCGAGGAGAGAAGATTTTCAAATACCTTTACTTCATTTAAATGAAGATGAAAATTTTGTTGATTGGATGTTTGGAGATTATTTGAATCATGATGTGTTTGATTGTAGTTTTTGGCCTAGTATTGATTCGTTTGTGTTGGATTGTGACAATGGACATAATGTTAACACAAATCACGATAATAAGCAAATGATTGAAAGATATTGGCCATGGTACATTTTGTGTGTACAATCACATGAATTTCTGTTTTTGAATAAACATATTGAAAAGTTTTGGATGTGGATTAGTATGCTTAACTTTTTGCTAATATTCATGACTAAGTACCCTTTTATCCAATTGAATCCACATGTTTGCATTGATGGAATAATGAAACTTTTCAATAAATTGAATTATGTTTGCTTTTCCCAATTGAGATTATTGCCATATGATCTTTGGACTACATTTTATAAGAGCTATTTGGATTTGAATACTTTGCACTTGTCATTGTCAAAATTGGTAAGTCATTTTGGCAAGATAAAATCTGTCTTTTGATTTGCATTCGACTTAACTTTAGGTTTTTGTTGTCTTAACCCTTTGTTACTTATCTATGATTACTTGTCCATTGATAAACCATTTTCAGGTTTGTGTGATATCCATTATCCCATTCGACTGAGGAAAGCTGCGCAAGAGGGGACATTTTCAAATGAACAAATGGCTCGACTTAAGGACAAGTCGATTCCAAGAAGGGGGTATGATGCGAACCCGGTTGCATCATGTTTCGATACACTATGACGATGTCGATATTGGCCTAAACTCGAGGGAGCCCAAGTGCAAATGAGACTTTTAATTTCATTTATGCTATTGGAATAAGGACTTGATTTATTTTAGTTACTTTAGTCTTTAATTATGTCTTGTTTATTAAATACATATTTTAATTATGACATGCATTATGTGTTCTGAATTTAATAAAGTCATGCATTATGTAACTCCATGTTAGTTTAAGTCAGCTTCATTAAATAAAGTCTTGCATTAAGTAACTCATTTGTTCATTTACTTTGCATTTTAAACCATGCATTTAAGCATCTTAGTTTAATAAATGAGTTGCTGGACATTTATTCAACTCATCTTAGTTTAATTAATAAGTGTTTTTGTTAAACTTTATTTAATAAGTGTTGCTCTTAATTAATCTAGTTAATAGGATTATTTATTGATGCGTGAGTTAAGTTTATTTAACGATGCTTCTTTAATTAACTAGTTGCTGGAATAATTGATGCATAGATCTTTTACCTAAGTTAAGTATTAATGTGTGTTATGCTTAATAAGTGTTTACATGTATTTAATAAGCTCATTTTAATGAGTTTATTGCAGAAGTCTTTTCAAGTCATAACCAATTACATTACAAGGGTCGTTACACATTAAAAAAGTGACTTTTAAGTCATTTTCGGTTTACAAATGAAGTTGCTGTTACAATGGATGTTTTATACATCAATTAAAGAGTTTTAAGGAGCATTTTATCATCCAAATTAATTTTGGCAGCAACCTTTCCACTACCAGCCGTTTTTGCCATTTCAAAGGTTATTTGAAGCATTCAAACATCATTAAGAAGCTGATTAAGAAGATGGTGTCCATTCTACTGACCAAGGGCTAACTCAAGAGTCATTTTTCAAGCACTTAAAGTCATTCATTCAGCTGAATTAAAGTGAATTCAAGGATGGAGTTATTTGGCTCAAGAATGTGAACAGACTTGAGTTAAATTTCAGCTCTTAATTGGCACATTAAGTTGAATGTTTGTGACCATTCAGCTAGCCTATTTTAGCACTATAAATAGGTGAAATCAGCCTTTGTAAAGGGATCTTTTTGCCTAGTTTTAAAACATTATTGAAATTATATGAAATTTGTGAGATTTCTTTCTTTCATATTTTGTTGAAGAACTCGTTGGCTTATCTAGGTCACTAGTGGCGTCAACCTTTCTTCTTCTTTATCCTGAACTTATCACTATCAATTAGTGTGGCGTTCACCCTTATACCAAGGTTCCTACTTTGCTAAATAGCGGGTTGAGGTTCTCCTATTCTCTATCCGACCACCTTAAAAACTTATAAGCATTTGGGTCAATATTTTCTAATATTGGTTCGTGTTTGTTTTTTAGATCATTTTCATTCCATTCCATTCCATCCTTTCATTTCATCATAATCGAACCATCAATTCACTTCACATCTGTTGTTTGTTATCCAATTACTATATTTATCTCCATCTTTTATTATTTTTTTCTATAATCGAACCTACATAAACTTCATATCCATAAACCCATCTTTGAACCCTTTTTACATAGCTTCTGCCATTATTCACTTAAAACATCCTTTGAACAAATCGAATGATACTTCTTCGTAGACGATCGGGCAAACTTGCATACGGCTCGACTCACCCCGAGGCGGATCGTATCAAAACCAAAATCCTTACCTCCAAATCAAGTTGCTATTCTTTTTGATCAATGTACTTTGTTCTCTTTTAAGCTCAAATTTTCTACATCTTTAAGGTTTGTCTCGAAACATTTTTGAATAGTTGAATGATTTTCACTCTATTTTCATCACTCTATTTTTTACTATTTAAATGCATGATGGTTTTTTTTTGAAACATTTTTCATCTTTAAACACTCTATTTTTTCCTTCTCCACTTGCTTGTTTGCTATTGTAGAATGGGACACAATCATCATCATACTAAAAATAATAAAAATAGCTTCTATGTAAAATTTGAGTGGCATTCATTTAAACTTTAATGTTTATGCTACTCTGGTTAATTTTTAAAATGAAGGAAATCTTAACTTGTTTGAATGCGGATGTCCTATAGTTTTGTTTTAGATAAGGATATCCCATTTTTCTAAAGTGAAGGTTGGTTTGCTGGTATCTCCTAGTGAAGTGATTTCTGGCTTTCTGGCTTCTTCTTCTTAGTGATGTGAATTAAACATCTAGGCACATTTTGCTTAGATACTTATACCTAAGTCCTAATTTAGGCGACATCTACTAGTTATCTTCTTGATAAGATGTTTGAAAGAAATTAATTAATGAAATGCTAGGCATTTGCAGTTATAGGATCAGTAGTTCAGTTAGGAGTCTTTTGTGACCTCAAACTCGACTTGGGCTTTTCCATCTTTTGACAATCAGTTAGCAATCGATTTTGGGTGCTTAGCATAATATCAAAGCTTGGGGGTTGGACATGCATTGCCTTGTACATTCTTTATTGATTTATGGTTATAGTCTGCTTGTTTTGCAATTGATTCAGTTGGTATTTGACCTACATATATAAGTGGTGTCTTCAGGCCAATTTCATTTGGATGTTTTTGTGGCCTTATATTCAAATTGGAGTTGTTTTCTATTGTCTTTTTTGTTTTAGGATAGAGGCTTTACAAGCTATCACATGTATGTTGAATGCAACTATAAAAAGGGATTATTTGGCTTAAAGCATAGTTGATTTCTAGTTCTGTATGTTTGTTTCTATTTTCCAGTTGCTTGAGCCAAGGATTATAGATTGAGAATATGAGTAGTCTTTAGGCTATTAATGTGCCTGAAGAAAGAACTTTGAACTGGAAAGATTCGTAGGTGTATAGATTACAACTCTTGAAGTTTTCCTACTTGTTATTGAAGTTTGTGATATCATTTTTCTTGCCACTGTACCTAAGAGTGTCAGCTTTTTTTTAATTCATTTTATTGATTTTTATTGCATAGAGGGAGATAAAGACATGTCTGGTATATCTAGAAAATTTTGTAATAAAAGCTTCAACTTACTTTTAGTTAGATACTAATGATAATTTCTACCATATAGACCTCAATCTTAAATAAATGCATGCCTTTAAGTGCTGCCTTCCACAACATTATTCTTTTGTCACCCTCCATTTTTAAATGATTTTTTTAATATATATGAAAAACCAATATTTTTTTATATTATTAATAAATTTAATTTTTCATTAGATAAACCAATTATTGGTCATGGTTAGTGATTTCAACAAATGTTTACTTGTAGATGAGTGATCCAAAGAGAAATGGTTCAACTTAAAGTTTATAAAATTCTTCCCCAAGTAGAGATGATCAAACGACAACCAAGGAAAATGTTTGAAAAAAGATTACTCCAAGGGCAGCTTGTTGGAACCATTTTACCAAATTTGTGACTGGAGAGGGGGAGAAAAGAACAAGGTGCAATGCTTGTGATGTTACTTACACCATGGAATCAACTTTGGGTTCTATAATGAATTTGAATAACCATTTGAAGACATGCCTAAAAAGACCTTGAGGTAATACTTTTGACCCAAAGCAATCAAAATTAGCATTTGTAAAGGTTAGCCAAAAAACAACGGATTTATCAACTTCGGTGTTTGATGAAGATGCTGTTAAAAAGGCATTGGTTCATATGATAATTGTGGATGAATTGCTTTTTAAAATTGTAGAGGGAGAGGGTTTCAAATACTTTCTTTTTATAGCATGCCCACAGTTTAGTCTTCCATCTCGTTGGACAATTAGAAGGGATTGTCTTAATTTATTTAACTCCATGAAGAGTGTAATGAAGAATTATTTTGAAAAAGATAGAAGTAGAGTTTGTTTGATGACAGACACTTGGACTTCATTGCATAGGATATCTTACATGGTTTTAACAGCACATTGAGTGGATGATAAGTGGAGGTTGCAAAAAAAGATTATAAATTATTGCCTAATATCTGCTCATAGAGGTGAAAGCATAGGTCAAGCCTTTGAAAAATGTCTTCAAGAATGGGGGATTGAAAGGGTCTTCACTATTATGGTTGATAATGCATCTGGCAATAGTGTTGCCATTGAATATTTGAGAAAGAAATTGAATCATCAAAATATTTTTGTTACAAATGGAAAATTTATGCATATGAGATGTGTTGCACACATTCTTAATCTCATTGCAATACGGTATAAAGGATGATTCTATGTCTGTGGATCGAGTTAGAGGTGCTGTGAGGTATATAAGAGCATCATCATTGAGGTTGAAAAAATTCAACCAATGGGTAAAAGAAGAAATGATGGATAGTAAGGCTTAATTGTGTTTAGATGTGCCCACTGGATGGAACTCAACTTATATGATGTTAAAGGTGGCAGAAAAATATGAGCATGCATTTGAATCATATGTACATGATTATCATAACTTTTTTCTTGACCTTACTGCTAGAGATGGAGTTCCTACAATTGATGATTGGGAAATAATTCAAAGAGTTATAAAAGTATTAGAGTCTTTTTATCATCTAACACCGAAGGTGTCCGGATCTTTGCATTTACCTCTCATTCACTTTTTGAAGTATTGACGGATGTGCATTGTCTTTTTTATGGGTGGCAAGATTGTGGAGATCTAGACATAATTTCTATGACTTCCAAAATGAGAGATGAGTATAATAAGTATTGGGGTGAAGGAAACAAGATCAACATGCTAGTTTACTTGGTGGTCATCTTTGATCCAAGTTATAAAATGAGTTTTTTGGACTTTGGGGTCAACTTGCTTTTTCCTAATGTTGCTAATGACATTATGAAAATGATTGATAAAGAATTGCATTGCTTGTTCAATGAGTATTCTTATAATGCTAGGAGAATTCAATTGTTTGAAAGTAGATCTAGTTTTTCGACAAATCTTTGCAGTTTAATGGAAATAGATTAGTCAAAAATGAAAACGAGCTTGGCCAAGCAAAATTACCTTAAGAAGAAGAAACAAGTTAGATTAGAAAGCAAATCTGAGTTAGATAGATATTTGGGTGAGGATGAAGAAGTAAACACTTCAAGTTCATTTGATTAATTATTATGGTGGAAAATGAACAGTCTTAGATTCTCTATTCTTACACAAATGGCTGGAGATATTCTTGCTATTCCTATATCAATAGTTGCCTCAGAAAGTGCATTTAGCACAGGTGGACATGTTCTCGATAGTTTTAGAAGTTCTTTAACTCCTTTCATGGTCGAGGCTTTGGTTTGCACACTAAATTGGCTTCAAAAATCTAATGATGCCATCAATTTTGAAGATTATGTTGATGAACTTCAAACCATGGAAGATGGTAATATATAAATTTTAATTTATAAAATAAGCTTTTGTGTTATTTATATTAGTAAGCATTCCCATAATTTAGCTAAAAATTTTGTTTTTAAATTTGCTAGACTTATCCAAAATACTCGAAGACCAAGAAGATAATATACTTAACATTAGTTTATAAAGTTAAATATTTATTTAGTTTATTTTTGCAATCTTTTATCATTTAACTAACTCATTCAATACTTTTACTAAATGTTTCAAGATTATCAACGGTGTTTGAAGCACAAGAAGAAACTTAAACTATTATATTATGGTTTTTGAACTAATGTGTTATTGTTATTAGTTTGTTGTGTTATTGTTGCTGGTTTATTGGACTTTTGTTGTGTTCTGTTTTTTTTTGTTTGGACTGGTCTAGGTTTCTGTTGTATTTTGGACTTTTGCTTATGTTTGAAGCACAAGAAGAAATTCAAACGATTAGATTCAATTTGAATTTCATCTCACTCGACTCGATTCGAGAAAATTTCAAATTGAACTAGGATGATAAAATAATATTTGAAAACTTGATTAACTCAAAAATTTTCAATTCGATTCAATCGAATGCTCACCCTTAGCTTTGGCAATGAATGTGACACACCGTAATTCGGACTTGACGATCAGGTAGAGTATTGGGCTATTACACACTGCACTTCTTTTATATATTTAATTGCATTTTTTAAGCCCTGTTGCATGTATGCCATGGTGTAGTCAAGTTATACATTTTACTTTTTTTTTCTAATGTAAAACCAAATAATAATGTTATTAATTAAAAAACTAAATTCAAATTGTATAAAATATAATCAAATTAAACTTTATGAATCATGATATAATTTCTAATTTTTTAAATAGTTTATTTTAGTAAGTGAAACAATTATAGAGATTAAAAAATATAATTTTATTATTAAAAAATAATAGAATAAATTAAAAATCCATCATCTTAAAAAATTTAATAAAATAAATTTTGTATCTTAATATTCTACTTAAATCGATGATTTTTGTCATCATCTTTCATCTTGATCCTCTTCTTCAATCTATCATTATCTAGACCTGTCACGGTCAATTTTTGGTTTAGTCGACTCATGGATAGATCTAATTATCTTCAATTAATATTACACTTTTAATGCAATTAATTGCTATGGAGTTGCAAATTACTTAAACAATAACAAAAAATTGAAGATATACATTAAATTATAATTATAATACTAATTAGAAAAACAATATACAGTAGAAATAAAATTAATAAGAAAATACAATTATAAACTGAAGCTTTCAAATTAGAGAATCATAGGGAAAATGAATAAATGTAGTTTAAAACAAATTTAGTATAATATGTATTATAAACTAAATAAATGTGTGATGATGATGAATGAATATTATAAGTTTATCTCATTATTGATTAAAATGATTTTCATTACTTTTCAGTGTCTTTGTCATTTGACTACGAGTTGAATTTTTCTTTTCGAACAATCATTATTTTAGTACTCCATTATTTTTTAGACACGTTAAACATACTAATAAAATAATTTTCATTTATTTAATGTTGTTATAATGATAAATCTTAATTTTAATTGGTATATAACTATAACACTAATTAAATGATAATTGATTAAAAATAAAATATTTTTAATAATTAATATAATCAATTGTGTAGTTGAAACCAGAACTCTAAAAAAAAAATTATTTATATGATTTAATCTATTATTTTTATAGATGATTTTATCTATTTCTATTCAGGTGTCCTAAATGGATGCTTGTTTGTAAGGGATTGAAATGCTAAAAATCAACAAAAAAAATCAAATTTGTTATTTTTAGAAAAGGATAGGAATAACGTAAATTTATAGTGTTACACAGTCCTTTCGCATTGTTGCTATGTATACATGAACCAAAGAATTTCTGAATTTCTAGACAAAGATAAAAAAAAAATGCAATGCAAGTACTAAGTACCCATCTTCGAACTTCATCGAGGATCTAGTTCAGAAATGGAAGCTTCATTGACTAAGACTTGAACGGTTTCTCGTTTAGATTGTTTGGAGAGTGAGGATGACTGAGACTTCGCTTCTGTCTCCATGGTGGAATGCATGGAAAATGCAGGTCTCAATGGCACTGGAAGAGACATGGAATAGCTACTAAGCATGAGAACCACAGAGGCCATGGTTGGTCTGTAAGCAATATTGTCTTGAACAGAAAGCAACCCAAGATGGATACATCTCATTATTTCAATTCTGGAGCAATCCCTCAGGATTGGATCTACTACTTCTAAAGCAGTTCCTTCACTCCAGTTTCTCCATGCCTGCAAAAGTCGAGGAATATGAACTTACATTGTGTTTTAGCAAGTTCTAATCCAGTAAGACCATAACCACAGTATGCAGCTTACATGGGTTGGAAGAGAGTCTCCCACTTCTTGGTTGGAGAAGCTACTGATTTTTTTAGCACTAATGATTTCCAAAACCAACACTCCAAAGCTGTAAACATCGAATTTAACTGAATATTGTCCATGCCATGCATACTCAGGAGCCATGTATCCACTGCAGACAAATAAATCTTAATGAGTGAATTTAAATGGTAGCTAATCCTCTAGAAGAAGTGTTAATGCTTAGGATCTTTGAGTTTTAGATATCACAAAGTTAACAAATAACATGTAGAAACAAATCCTTCTTAATGCTTACTAGGTCCCAACGACTTTGCTTGTGTCAGCTCGAGTTTGATCAACCATAAACAATTTCGCCAATCAAAAATCTGAGATTTTAGGATTCATCTCTTCATCTAACAATATGTTGGCTGGTTTTAAGTTGCGATGGATGATTCGGTATTGAGAATCTTCATAAAGATAAAGAAGTCCCTTAGCTATTCCCTTTTATAATTTTGTACCTCTTCGTCCAACTTAGTAGCAAACGCTTTACTGAATCTGCAATTAATGATGAATTTAATAGTAATAACCAGAGATTATCAACTTTTCACCTCTATAACATGACTTGAGTTGCATTCTACTACCAAATATAAATTAGAGGATTAAACCATACCGAATATAAAGTTGTCAAGGCTTGAGTTAGGCAAAAACTTATCGATGAGAACCCTTTCTTTTTGTTCCAAGCTAAAACCAAGAAGCCTAACCAAATTCCTGTGTTGTAGCTTCTCCAATAACATCACTTCATTCTTGAATTCTTGTTGTCCTTGTCCCGAATTTTCAGACAGCCTCTTTATAGCTACTTACCGTCCATCCTCAAGCTTACCCTGATAGTATTTGTAACAAAGAACAATGATAGAAAACACCAACTTTTATTTCCTATTATTTGTTGGAAGCCATCAATCTAAAGGCTTCACTTTCATATATTTAATCAATTTTCCAAATCTTAAATTACCTTGTAAACAGGACCAAATCCATCTCGTCCCAGCATGTTTGCATCCGAGAAGTCTTCTGTTGCAACTCTTACTGCATCAAAGTCATATTGCAACGATTCTACACGGGTCTTGGCATCTACAGGTTAACAAAGAACGAATTAAGGCTTGTGGTTAACGGCCGGGAGGTCTTATGTCAAAAAAAAAAAAGTTATAACAAATGAAAACAAGAGGAAAGCACTTGCAACTTTTTTGCTAATTTTTATTTTCTGAAGTATAAAACCATGCTTAAACATTGGAAGAAGTACATCAAAAGAGTGTAAAGGACCAACTTACTTTGATCATCTTGCTTGGGTTTCGCGATCCTTTTACGGAGAATAGCTACTGCAAGTATGACAAGTACTGCCACCAAGATGACAATTTGGAACAATTATAATGACTAGGGTCTGGGATGAACGGTGACCTCCTTCCTCTGCACAAGCAATAACTTTTCATTTACATCAATTTCTTCCTGAAACCAGCATGCCGTCTAGCAGATTGGTAGTTACCTTTTTTGATTGTGTTCACCGACTGTGGTGGAGGACTAGCAGCTGGGGGTGGAGGACTAACAGGTAAGGGTGGAAGATATAAGGACGGGGCTATAGTAGAGGCATTGGGTGTATAGAAAGGATACAAATCCCAGCAGAAAAAATAGCTAAGCCTCTAAACATAACCTCCTTGCTTCTCATGGTAACAGCTTTCATAGTTATTCACAGATTGCCTTAGGCAGGAATCACAATCCTTGTGTGATAAATCTGGAGTGCACTGCATTAGCGCATACTTAAGAGTAGAAGAGCCGTTGGAAGCGTTTCTCACCACTGTGTCCATCAAACTCTCCAAAATCGTATCAAATTCTGTTAAGTTAGATTTGATGTCGCCTGTATTATGGCCTGTCTCAGGGTTTCCTAGCTCCTCCAGGGTTCCATAAAACGAGCGATCTGCATAGTGTCCATGACATGGTTGCCCTTCCTATGAAAGGGCTTCCTTCTGGTTGGGACAGTTAGCTATGAGGTCGTGGATTGTAGAATTGACACATTAATAACAATCGTCAGGACTAGAGTCTCCTCTGCACATACCAAGAGCGTAAACTTTGTCGGCATTTTGGCCAACATTGGTAGTGAAGAAACCACCTTTTGCAGAGACATTTGGTGGGAGAGAAGCAAGAATAAGGTCCCGATTTTGTTGAGTCAGTCAAAGTCTGTTTCAAACAAACCTAGTCTTTGTTTAGTGCTAGTAGTGTTCCTTTTATTTAGGAGATTTAGTTGTTAGCTATTTTAGTATTTATAGTACTTTTCATGGAATAAAGTGTATACCTCACCGTTTCTAATTTTTTGAATTCCTTTTGCTTAAATTTAAGTTCTTTGTTCTATTTTTACTTTTATATTCAGCAGTTTTTCGTTGACATCTGGTATCCGAGCTACTCGAGGCCTGTGTTCAAGCTTATGATGGCAAGCAATCAGAATGGAGTGAACCTTTCACAGCCGTTGGTTCCAATTTTTCAAGGCAGCAACTATGGAGTTTGGAGCACTAAGATGAAGACTTTGTTTTTGTCCCAAGACCTATGGGACTTGGTGGAAAATGGATACGGTGAAGAGGAGGTTGCAGCTGAGACTCTCAAAGATATCAGAAAGAGAGATGCTAAAGCTTTGTTTTTCATCCAACAAGTTGTGGATGAATCAATTTTTCCTCGCATTGAAGCGGTGACGCGTTCGAAAGAAGCATGGGACATGCTGCGAATGGCATATCAAGGTACTACAAAGGTGATGACTGTCAAACTTCAAACTCTACGTAGGAAGTTTGATAATTTTATTATGGAAGAGGATGATGTTCTGGATGATTATGTGTCAAAAGTAATTGATGTTGTGAATCAAATTCGAAAATATGGTGAGGATTTAAGTGAGCAAAGGGTAGTTGAGAAAATTCTTAGGAGTTTACCTAGGAAATATGATCATGTAGTTGCAACTATAGAAGAGTCAAAAGATTTGAGTGTGTTAACTGTTGATGAGTTGCAAGGCTCTCTTTATTCTCATGATGATAGGATGAAAAGGTATGATAATGCGTCTGTTGAGAATGCCTTTTATAGTAGGGTGCAATACTCTCATGGTGGAAAGGGCACCAGCGAAACAAACTTCAATGACTGGCGTGGAGGAAATTCATCTCGTGGGAGAAGGAGAGGTAAGGCTGGTGGCCGATTCAATGGATAGAACCAACGTTATAGAGATGGTGATAAATGAGAAAATAGTAGTCCAAAACAATGCTACTATTACAAAAGGTACGGGCATATTGAGAGATTTTGCAAGTTTAAAGAGAAGTAGGCTAACTTGGCTCATGAAGATAGTGAAGAAGATGAGACAGAGAGCCTGCTCATTGCATGCTTCATTGCTAAGGAATGTTCTCCTGAAGTTTGGTACATAGATAATGGCTGTAGCAATCATATGACAAGTGAATTAAGTCTCTTCAGCAACTTAGATAGGTTAGTAACTAGCCGAATTACGCTTGGTGATGGAACTATTCGTATAGCAAAGGGAAAAGGTACTGTGCAGTTGAATTCCCTAGGTCTTAATTGCATTCATAATGTTTTGTATGTTTCATATTTAAATTCTAATTTGCTAAGTGTTGGGCAATTTATGGTGGATGGGTATTCACTTGTCTTTGAAGAATTCAATTGCTGCATTTTTAAGGATAAGTCAAAAAAGTACCTGTTAGCTAGTGTTCTGATGGCAAAGAATAAGATTTTTCCTTACAATTTCGCAACTGATGATAGGCTTGCATTGAAGGCAGAATCATTTGATGTAAATTAGCTGTGGCATCACAGATATGGGCACTTAAATTTTGGTAGTTTAAAACTCATGTCTGAAAAGAATCTAGTTGATGGTTTACCTCTAATAAAAAATGTTGATGATGCGTGTGAGAGCTGTATATTTGGAAAACAACATCGAGATTCGTTTCCAAAGGGCAAGGCAAGGAGAGCTTACCAACTTGCTGAACTTATTCATGCTGATCTTTGCGGACCAATGAGAACACTTTCTCTCAATAACAATAGGTACTTTTTAGTCTTTGTTGATGACTACAGTAGAATGGCTTAGGTGTATTTTGTCAAAGAAAAGTCAGAGGCTCTTTCAGTTTTTAAGAAGTTTAAAGTAAGTATTGAGAAACAAAGTGGCCAGCCTATAAAGACCTTGCAGACAGATCGTGGTGGAGAATTTCTCTCTATTGAATTCAACAAATTCTGTGAAGGATCTGGCATTCAACGCCAACTAACAACAAGCTACACTCCTCAACAAAATGGAGTCGCTGAGAGGAAGAATCAGAGTCTTGTTGAAATGGGAAAATGCTTACTGAAAGCTAAAGATCTTCCAAAAAGTTTCTGGGCAGAAGCAATTCACACAGCAGTGTACATTCTCAACCGATCTCCAACAGCAGCTCTAGAATAAAAAACACCATTTGAAGCATGGAATGGGTGGAAACCTGAGGTAACTCATATGAGAGTTTTTGGTTGTATTGCATTTGTGCATATTCCATCTCCAAAGAGAGGAAAGTTAGATGATAATAGCACCAAATGTATCTTTGTTGGGTATAGCTCTGAAACCAAAAGATATCGATTTTATAATCCTTTATCTAAGAAGCTATTAATTAGTCATGATGTTGTTTTTGATGAGAAAAACTCTTGGAATTGGAAGGAATTACAAGCAGGTTTAGAAGCATTACTAGAAAATGGTGAATGTCTAGACACTCATCCTAGTCAAGAAAATGGAGATGGAAGTTCTTGCTCATCAGCACCAAGCAGTCCTTCAGTAGTTCCAAATACCACTTCATCAAGCTCTTCTACATCAGAATCACCACCTAGAAAATGGAGATCGTTGGCAGAAATTTATGAAAGCACTGAACAATTCCAATTCGCCCAAATTAAAGATCCAATCGTCTTTGAAGAAGCAGTCAAATCCAAGGAATGGCGAGATACAATGGATGATGAAATGGAAGCCTTGGAAAGGAAAAAGACGTGGGAATTAGTAGACCTTCCAAATGGAAAAGAAACTGTTGGGTTAAAATGGATTTTCAAAACTAAACTCCAGGCTGATGGTTCTATTCAAAAGCATAAAGCAAGATTGGTTGCACAAGGGTACATGCAGCGTGAAGGGTTAGATTTCCAAGAAACTCTCTCCGGTAGCAAGATTTGACACCGTACGTATTATTCTGTCAATTGCAGCTCAATTAAGTTGGGAGGTTTATCAGTTCGATGTCAAGTCAGCTTTTTTAAATGGGATCCTAGAAGAAGAAGTATATGTGCAGCACCAAAAGGTTACGAGATTGCAAATCAATAAGAGAAAGTGTATAGGTTGAAAAAGGCTTTATATGGCTTAAAGCAAGCACCGCGAGCTTGGTATGGAAGAATTGATGGGCATTTTAGCAATAATGGTTTTCAAAGAAGTCCTAGTGAGCCAAATCTATATGTGAAAAATAGAGGTACCTCTGAGATTCTCATTATTTGCCTTTATGTTGATGATTTGATTTATACTAGCAATAGTAGTGCTTTGCTGAATGAGTTTAAAAAGCTGATGACAGACGAATTTGAAATGACTGATTTGGGGTGATGAGTTTCTTTCTGGGACTAGAAATTAAACAATGTGCAGAGGGTATTTTTATGTCTCAAGAAAAATATGTGAATGATCTTCTTGAAAGTTAAACTTGAAGGATTGCAATCTTGTGAGTACTCCAATATGCACCAATCAAAAATTTTGTTTAGATGATGAGGAAGAGAAAATTGACTACCAATTGTTTCGAAGTTTGATTGGGAGTCTGTTGTATCTAACAAATAGTAGACCTGATATTTTGCAAGCAACAAGTCTCTTGTCTACATATATGCAGAGTCCAAGCAAGCATCACTTTGGAGCTGCCAAGCGAATTTTGCGCTATTTGAAAGGGACAAGCTCATTTGGAATATGGTATAAGTTCTCTAACAATCCAAGGCTATATGGTTTTTCAGATAGTGATTTGGGTGGCTGCATTGAAGATCGTAAGAGTACAACTGGTTACGTTTTTACTATGGGTAGCGGAGCTGTTTCATGGAGCTCAAAGAAGCAACCTTCAACTGCTTTATCATCTTCGGAGGATGAATATATATGGTCATTCTTGCTGCTTGTCAAGTCAAGTATACGGATCTGAAGAATTCTTGATGATTTAAAGAAAACACAAGTGGAGGCAACTACCATCTATTATGATGATTAGTCAACAATTGCAATGATAGAAAACCCTATTTATCACAGTAGAACAAGGCACATTGAAACACGTCATCATTTCATAAGAGAGCTGGTTGCAAAGAGAGATATCAAGATGGAGTACTGTTGCATTGAAGAACAAGTTGCTGATTTGTTCACAAAGCCACTTCCACCGAAGAAATTCGTGTATTTGAGAGAATTGTTGGGTGTTGGAGAGTGTCTACATTAAGGGGGAGTGTTAAAGGTTAATGTAGAAATTATTTGTTACTATTTACTGATTGAATAAGCTAGTTGTTGAGTCAGTCAAAGTCTGTTTCAAACAGACCTAGTCTTTGTTTAGTGCCAGTAGTGCTCCTTTTATTTAGGAGATTTAGTTGTTAGCTATTTTAGTATTTATAGTACTCTTCATGGAATAAAGTGTGTACCTCACCGTTTCTAATTTTCTGAATTCCTTTTGCTTAAATTTAAGTTCTTTGTTCTGTTTTTACTTTTATATTCAGCAGTTTTTCGTTGACAGATTTTTACCATAGGTACTATTTATGGTGAAATTACCAGTTTCATAGCATCTTATGAAAGCCTCAACAAGACTGATGCTGATAAGCAGAAGGGAGAGAATTGAAGAAATATTTGTAAGTTTAACCCACATTTTGAGGTTGTATAAATTGAAGGAAAGGAAACCCAAAAGAAAGAAGTGGGAACTTATTATTCCAGATTTTTCATGGCAGAGAAGAGATAGGGGATTGAGTTGGAGAAAGAGTCAAAGAGCGCCCATTAAAGCAAAAGGTCTTGAAGGTTTAAAAGTCAGACGAAACTTTGTCTGTAATGCTTCAGTCTCTCACCTGCGTCTAGTTAATGGAAAATATTTTTTTAATTGAGAAATTAAACTATTTTATTTTATTTTAAGTTGATTTAAGTGTAATTGTATATAATTTTTTATTTGATTCAATTGTTATAAATTATTAACACAATTATTGATATAATATTATTTTATATTTATATATGATATACAAAAATAATTATATTTATCTAATATAAAAATAAATTGATGTATTTATTTTTTAAAATATATATAATTAAATTTTTACTATACATTTGAACCATAATTTAAGTTTCACATGTATAATTGTGCCAAATTAAAATTCATGGATACAATTACACATTAAATCAAACTTAATGCATAATTTTAAGATTTATCCCTTTTAAGTTTGTATATTATTACTAATTTCAAATTATTTGTTACATTATTACATATATTTTAAATAAGTAGTTTACAAAAGTATATGTGTAGCACAATTGGAATACATTTATCATTCTGAATAAGATTTATTTAACCATTTAATTTTTTTATTTAGATTTAAACTAATTTATTTATTTTAATTTCATACGTATTGCATATATGTTTATTAGACATTTCATTATTTAATAAATATTATTTTCACTATACTTACTTTTGTTCTAAATACATTTTACGTGTATATATTTGTGATAAAATTACTAATTAACATAATTTTCCTAATTAAATGTGATGTGACGAATTAATATAATTTGTTTTTAGTAGAAATTATCCCACTTGAAAAGTTATAAAATAAGCTTTTCGTATTTTGAAAAAAAATAAAAAAAATGTAGAGTGCAATGTTATCTAACATAAAATCTTAAATATTTTTATTAATAATGTTTAATATTTAGAGTTATTTAAATTATAAAAATATTTATTTTTCTAAACTTTCTAGGTTTTCACATTTTAAATCTACATTTATATTATTATTTAAGTACTCGTTTGATAACTTATTTAAAACAATTTAATTCATTGAAAGTTAATATTTTCGAAATAGTTTAATCTTTTAGATGTCCTCGCTCGTTTTGGTGTTGGAGGTGAATGATAACGAGGCCCTGGGGGTCTCCCCAAAAAAATTGACAATTCTTTTTAGACCTTAAAAATATAATAAATTAGAGTTAGGCCCCTCAAAAAATTTGAAAATTTTCATTAAATCTTTCAAAAATTTTAAAAATTTTAATTAGATCCCTTAATTTTTTTTGTTAATTCTCATTAAGCCTTTAAAAGTTTTAATTAAACCTACCAAAATTTTTAAACATTCTCATTAAATCATCTAAATTTTTTGAAAATTTTAATTAGACCCTAAAATTTTAATATAAAAATCCAACATTGACAATGTCTTGGCAATGGAATGATTTTTCTACTGCTCTCACTATTTTTGAAGTTCCTTTGGTTTCATTGAACATACTATACTACGTGCCCGTTATAGGCCAACTTTTCAGAATCATTGAGCTAGTTAATACAGTAGATTGTGATGGGACTCCAGCCCCTACTTTTGCATATGAAAAGCATTGATAATTTGATTTTATTTGAACCACATATAGGACAATAAGTAAGAATGATGGTTTTCAGAATATTCAAACCTTATCGAGGAAGTATGCCTGAAATTGAAACCTCATTTTGGAGGGTGGGTTTTGGAATCACCAGAGTTACTAATTGTGTATTACCATTTTGTAATGAGATACTTCCATGTTTCTTCCTTTAGGAGGTTGAAGTTGACAGATAATAAAGTCCAAGGAACTTGTCTTTCGGGTTTTCTTTTTTGACTTGGTCGAAATCAAAGTCTACCTTGAGAGTAGCAAAGTGGTGAAATTAATTGTATCCAAGAAAAATGAAATGAAAATTGTACCTTCTCATCCATACTCATTGAAAAGTCAGTTTTGAACAAATAGACTCGTTTTTGCTGCTCTGCCTTTGTTGGTGTTTTGACACACTTTATCCAGATGAAGTATGAACTTTAATCTGGATCTTAAACAACAATGTAATAAATCCGGATGAAGAATGAAGAAAGTTTGAAATCAGAACAATATTGGAGACAAGAAAAGGGAGAGTATATGGAAAGAAATCTGATGATTTTCATTCAAAAAGAAACTTTGGCATAAAGCCATTACATATACAAGACATAGGCTGACCATTACAAGTCAAATTTACCTAAACTACTACCTAACACCACTAAAATACATTGAAACTTGTTAAACTAACTTGTTCATACAAACAAAGCTGATTTTCAGCTCAATCACTACCTAAACACATCACACATCATACCAACTTGGTTAAAAATGAATTAAATTACAAAATGAAACTTAAGGTAACTAAATCTAACTTGAACAATGTAACATCCCGAAATAGGGCCTAAACGGAACAGTGGTTGCGAAACCACAAATCCGAGGTAGAAAAATTTATTTTATTATTATTTTGAGGTCTAAGATATGTTTGCATGATTGTGTGAAAAGTTCGTGAAGAAATTCTATGCATAAAGTACTTAATTTGAAATTAGGGACTAAATTGAATAAATTGCAAAACTTGTGTTCTAGAAGTATTTTGCATAAAATTGAATTAGAATATTAATTAGGAGGTCTTAAATAGCAATTTGACCAATTTTAAGTTCATGGACAAAATTAGGACATGGAAGGAATTTTTGAAAGTTTAGTAGTAAGGGCATTTTGGTCATTTAGGGGTAAAATGAATTAAAAACAAAATTAAAAGCCAATTTTTGTCCATCTTCTTCATTAGGACGAAATTTCAAGGGTTCTCCATAGCTAGGGTTTGTTTCAAGCTTTCAAGCTCCATGGTAAGTGATTCCAAGCCCCGCTTTTAATGTTCTTTACGTTTTGAGTCCCGGTAACTCGATAAAGCTTATGCTAGCAATAATTTAAGTTAGGGTTCATATTTGGAAAAATACCCATAGGTGAAATTTGTGTATTTTGGTGTTTTATGATAGAATATGAGGTTTTAAATTATGTTAGACAACTTGTACTACTCGGTTTTAAGCAAAACGAGTAAAGGACTTAATCAAGAAAAAATACCTAATAGTCATAAGTGCTTGTTAGAGTATGAATTTGATGCTGCCATAGAAGGGAAAAATGACCAGCATGTCATGAAACATAAGAAAATAGGCTGAAGTTTAATTTACGAGATTTGGGGCAAAAGTGTAAATATGCAAAAGTTTAGGGGCAAAATTGTAATTTTGCCAAAATATGATTTTGGGTCAATTTGAATAATTTGAGTCCTAATTAGACTTTATTTTAAATGATAGAGCAAGGAAAACTGAAATTCAAGCTAAAATGGAGAAAATACCAAGTTGTGGACGAAATGGTAAAAGTAGCTATTTTTGCATACGAGGTAAGTTTACAGTAAATAAATACAATGTTCTTTTATTTTACATTATTATTGTTAATTTCCAGAATTTATATACTTATTTTATGAGGATATTTAAAGTCGAATTAAAGGCGAAGTGACAGAGAAAAAAGCATTAGGAAGCCCTGTTTGAACCTTAGGAATATTAGGATATTGGGGTTGTGAGACAGACAGACAGAAAAATGAGCCATGTAAGTCCATATCAGCTATATGGCTTTGGAGACAGGAATGAGCCATGTAAGCCCATATTATATATATATGGCATTGGAGACAGAATAATTCATGTAAGTCCATGTCGAAGACATGGCATTGGCGGTGATATTGATAGCGAGAACGACCCCAAAGATCCTTAGTATTCCGAGTGGTTCAATGGGTCATTGTACACGTTAAATTACAGTGAATTATCAGCAAAAGGGAAGGTAGATTATATTTATGAATAGTGAAAGGTCAGGTAAGAAAGAAGGTAAGTAAGTAAAGAAGAAGGTAGAAAATGAGAAGTAAAGAAAGTTTATGAGGCTAGGTGACATTATGTATAATCATTTATTATGCTGAATGTTGTAATTTATTTGCTTGTAAGCTTACTAAGCCTAGTGCTTACTCTCTTTATTTTCTTTTTCTTATAGTTTTTATCAAGCCACTCGGGGATCGAAGGAAACGTCGGAGACCCGATCACACTATCGAAGAAATCACATTGGTATAGTTAGACGTTTAGTTTTGTGTATGGCGTGTATAGGAACTTGGTTTCTTTTGATATGATATGATCAATGAATGATGTGTAAATACTTGCTAGTGATTAACTAATAGAATGGCTGATGATATACATGTTTAATTGTATGTATGAATAAGTAGTAACTATCACATGAAAACTAAGAAAAATGTGAAAGTAACTTAAAAACAGATTCAAGTATCAGAAATAATTTGATTTTGAAAAATCACTAAAAATCATAGAGACATGTTTTAATGGTGAATAATATATGAAATTAAATATTATTGTGTCTATTTTCTTATGGAAGAAGCAAAACAGGTAAAGGTATTATATTTTATGAGATATCTGAGTTTTAGTGAAACAGGGTCAGAGAAAATTCTAGATCCCCTATTTCAACTTTGGAAATTCACCATAAATTGTAAAAAAATAATTAGGTGGTGTAATTTATATGGTTAGAATCCTTATTGAATCTAGTTTTAATAGAAACAAACAGTATAGTTATATTAATTTTTTATAGGGAGAAAAGTGGTTTGTAGTAAGTAGAGGTCAGTGCAGTCGAATTCTGAAACAGGGGTAACTTCAACTAATAAACTGTACTAATTGGCTAAGTCAAAAATTCTAGAAAAAAATTTGTAGATATATATATGAGTCTAGTTTCAGGAAAAATTTACGGATCTTAATTTAGAGTTTTGAAACTCGAGAAATGAATTTTTAAGCAGCTATGACGCAGAAAAACAGTTTATTCCGAAAATTAAAATAAGTGGTTTAGAGTTGTTTAAAAGGTAAGATAAGTTTAGTAACACCTCAAGCTTGACTCCGGTGACGGTTTCGGGCGTGGGGGCGTTACAAACAAAACATGAAAAACAGTAGTAGCAAGGTTCCTCAGCTGGTGCATGCATGGCTCGACAGCATATGCTACTTTTCTAGTTGCATGAGCTGTATGGAAGCCAACTTCAACACTCCTCCTTGGTTTCCATGCTGCAAACTCCCATTAACTCTCTCAGTTTAATGAATCTTGATGTACTAAGAGGTTTTGTTAAAATGTCAGCAACTTGATCCTCAGAATTGCAATGAATCAGCTCAACTTCTCGAGCTTATTCCATCTCCCTAACAAAATGAAACTTTATGTTGAAGTGTTTTGTTCTTCCACGGAAGACATGATTCTTTGCAATTGCAACAGCGGATTGATTGTCACACATGATCCCTATTGCTTATTCTTGATGCAAGTTGAGATCATCTAAGATCTTCCTTAGCCATATGGCTTGATTCACGGCCCCAGCAGCTGCTACATATTTAGCTTCAGCAGTGGACTGAGCCACAACATTTTGTTTCTTCGAACTCCAACAAAAAATAGCTGAGCCAAGGGTGAAGGAATACCTTGATCTGCTCTTCATGTCATCTATTGAACCTCCCCAGTCACTGTCTGTGTATCCAACAAGTTTCAAACTTTCAGCCTTGTTAAATAGTATCCCATGGCTTAAAATACCCTTGATATATCTAAGCACTCGTTTGGCAGCTTGAAAGTGCTTCTCATTGCAACAGTGCATGAATCTTGAGAGCAAAATGACAGCAAACATAATGTCTGGCCTAGTGGCAGTTAAATATAACAAACAACCAACCAAGCTTCTATAAACAGATTCACTTACTTGTTCAGAATTGCCATGGCTCAATAATTTCTCTCCTATAGTAATTGGAGTACTTGTGGCCTTGCAATTTTGCATTGAGAACTTGTTCAGTATCTTCATGGAAAACGTTGTTTGACTTAGAAAGATTCCTCATTGATTTTGATTTACTTCCATGCCAAGGAAATAAGTCATCCTTCCTAAATCAGACATTTCAAACTCCTACTCCATTTTGGCTTTGAAATCAGCCAACATTGCTTGGTCTCCTCCTGTGACAAAAAGATCATCGACGTATAGAGACACAATGAGCTATGTTTTAGCTCCTTTCTTCTTAACATACAATGTTGGCTCACTAAGGCTTCTTTGAAATCCCAAACTGAGTAGGTAGTTGTCAATTCTACTATACCAGGCCCTTGGTGCCTGTTTTAAGCCATACAAAGCTTTCTTGAGCCTATAAACCATGTCTTCCTTGTCTGTCACTTTGAAGCCTTGAGGTTGCTCCACATAGATTTTTTCTTCAAGAAAACCATTGAGGAATGCTGACTTTACATCAAGTTGGTGGATTTTCCACTCCATCTGAGCTGCCAAGGCAACCAGTAGCCTGATGGTGTCTAGCCTGGCCACTGGTGCAAAGGTTTCTAGATAGTCCAAGCTATACTTCTGGCTAAACCCCTTCACAACCAACCTTGATTTGAGTTTGTTTAGGCTCCCATCAGCATTATGCTTGGCTCTATAGACCCATTTTACCCCAATGACTTTCTTGTTGGCTGGTCTTGCAACTAACTCCCAAGTCTGGTTCTTCTCAATCATAGCAATTTCATCAGCCATAGCCTATTTCCTGCCTTGGTGTGCTTCAGCCTCTTCAAAACTACTTGGTTCAACTATAGCCACAAGTGCTCTTTCATAAATTTCAGCCAAAGGTCTAATGCCCCTGACTGGTTCATCATCAATGTCTATTTCTGGACCATTTTGATCAGGTTCAGTCTGATCAGTCACAAGTTCTTCAGAAATAGCTTCTGGCTCATTTTTGTCCCAATTCTAGCATGCTTTCTCATTGAACACGACATCTCTGCTCACCATTACTTTGTTTGTTGAAGGGTCAAAGATCCTGTAACCCTTTTTAATTGAGCTATAGCATATCAGAATGCCTGCTTAAGCTTTTTTTTCTAGCTTGCTTCTTTTAACAACTGGTACTTGAGCATAACACAAACAACCAAAGACTCTCAAGTGAGCCAGTAATGGCTTGAATCCAAACTAGGCCTCAAAAAGTGTTGTGTGAGCCAAAGCCTTAGTTGGAAGTCTGTTCTGAGTATATACTGCAGTGTTGACTTCCTCAGCCCACAAGGTTTTGGGCAAATTCTTCTCAAATAGTAAACATCTGGCCATATCCATCAAGCTCCTATTCTTTCTTTCACTTACACCATTCTGCTGAATTGTGTAGGTGTTGGTGAGCTAATGTTTGATCCCTGCTTCATCACAGAAGACTTGAAACTGAGTTGAGGTGTACTCAGTTCCATTATCAGACCTTAAGGTCTTACGCTTGCAACCAGTTTCTGTCTCAACAGTAGTCTTGAACTTCAAAAACACAGAGGCCACTTCTGATTTTTGCCTTAGGAAGTAAATCTAGCATAATCTTGAGTAATCATCAATAAACAAGATGAAGTACCTGCTGCCATTCAGTGATTCAGTCTTCATAGGGCCATACACATCAGTGTGTACTAACTGCAGCTTCTTTGAGGCCCTCCTGGCCTTGTTTGAAGGAAATGAAAGTCTGGCCTGCTTCCCTAGTTGACACACTTCACACACATCATTATTTTCCACTGAACCAGTGAAATTTTTAGCCAAACTTTCTTTGATCATCTGAGCCATGGACTTGAAATTTGCATGACCAAGTCTTTGATGCCAAAGCTTGGATTTTTCTGAACAAACAACATAGGCACTATCTAGGCCTTTATTCTAGTCCACAACAAAGCTCTTGTCTGTCATGGCTACTGACATGAGCATAAATCCACTTGGATCACTGATCTGACATTCATTTTCTTTGAACACCATAGTATAGCCTTTTTCAACTAACTGAGCTATACTTAACATGTTTATGTCAATTCAGGAACTAACAAAACATTTGAAATGATCTTGTTACCTGTTGGAGTGCAAATAACCACATCTCTCTTTCCTTCTGCCTTAATAAAGTGGCCGTTGCCAACTTTAACTTTTGTTTTGCAACTTCTGTCTAAGGACTTGAAAATAGCTGCATCTGGTGACATATGGTTGGTGCAGCCACTATCTAGGAGCCAACCATTTGAAACTTTCTTCTGAGCAGCTAAGCAGGAGACTGCAAAGACCTGCTCCTCATTATCACTGCCTTCTTCAGCTACTCGGGCTTCAGCCCTTGGCTGTTGTTGGTTCTGCCTTGGTCTTCCTTTCTCTTTGCAAACTTTTCAACATGGCCAATCTTTTTGCAATGTTGGCACTGCACATCTGGCCTAAACCAGCATTTGGCTTCTGGATGACCAAGCCTCTTGCAATGCCTGCAAGGTCTTTCCTATTTTCTTGGAGCATCTGACTTAGGTTTATCTTTCCAAGTCTTCTTTCCTTTATAGGCAGTGGTGCTTGAGACAGTATTTATTTTAGCTTGAAAGGCACCCTCTTGGTACTCTTCCTGTCTGCTAGCCCTCCTTTGCTCTTGTGTATAGAGAGCATTGATCAGCTCAGTTAGAGTGATGCTAGTCAAGTCCCTTGAGTCCTCGAGGGAGGATATTTTTTCCTTATACCTTTCAGGTAAGGTAGAGAGCACCTTGTCCACTATTATTGCTTCATTGAACTGCTCTCCAAGGAGCCTTATGCTGTTTACTACAGCCATTATCTTGTCTGAGTATTGTTTGACAGTTTCCTCCTCTTTTAGCTTCAAGTTTTCAAAATCCCTTCTCAAATTTAGTAACTGTCGCTGCCTTGATCTCTCAGTCCCTTAAAACTCCTCTTTCAATTTGTCCCAGGCCTGCTTTGGTGTCTCACAGGCCATGATCCTTGTGAAGATCACATCTGAGACATAGTTCTGAATACGGGACATGGCTTTGTGCCTCTTGGTCCTTTCATCAGCATGTTGCCTGATCTGAGCAACTGTTAGATTGGCTCTGGGTGGTACTGGTTCAACATCTGAGTTGACCACCTCCCATAGATCAAATGCCTGGAGATAGGTCCTCATCTTAACCACCCAAATGTGGTATCCTTCTCTATTGAAGGCTGGAGGTGTAGCTAGTGAGAAGCCTGATGAAGCCATCGTTTTGAAAGTATGCAAGGATAGGTCCACTGAGATTACAACTCTAGATACCAATTATTGGTGTTTTGACACATTTTATTCGGATGAAGTATGAACTTCAATCTGGATCTTAAACAACAATGTAATAAATCTGGATGAAGAATGAATAAAGTTTGAAATCAGAACAATACTGAAGATAAGAAAAGAGAGAGTATATGGAAAGAAATCTGATGATTTTCATTCAAAAAGTAACTTTGGCATAAAGCCATTACATATACAAGACATAGGCTGACCATTACAAGTCAAATTTACCTAAACTACTACCTAACACCACTAAAATACATTGAAACTTGTTAAACTAACTTGTTCATACAAACAAAGCTGATTTTCAGCTCAATCACTACCTAAACACATCACACATCATACCAACTTGGTTAAAATAAACTAAATTACAAAATGAAACTTAAGGTAACTAAATGTAACTTGAACAAAACATGAACAGCAGCAGTAGCAAGGTTCTTCAGCTGGTGCATGCATGGCTCGACAGCATATGCTGCTTTTCTAGTTGCATGAGCTGCATGGAAGCCAACTTTAACAGTATTCGGTAATGGAATGATTTTCCCACCGTTCCCACTTTGGATTTGAAAAGTCAGTTTCATACCCCTTTGCCATTTATTACCTATATATATAAGATCAATACAGAAAACTCGGAAGAACATCTCCCTGTGTTTTACTGGAATGTTGCAGAACATTTATCTAAAAGAGCAGCTTAACAAAACTTTTAGAATCTATCATATATTTGTAATAGTGAAAAAATTGAAGATGGAATGACTAATCAATCACTGAGGTGACATGTTTGAAATCGTAACTTCATTAACGGAACATATTTTATCACTTGAATTGGGTTCAACTAATTCTGCAATAAAACGTCCAACATAAAATGCAGGTTTCGCTAGTAGAGGAACTGTTATGGTGTCGTTTCCTAACATTGCAACCACTGTTGACATAGTTGGTTTGTCTGCAAGATCTGATTGCACGCACAATAACCCAATTTGGATGCATTTAAGCACCTCATTGGGCACACTCGACTCAACAAGATGCTTATCCAGTAACTTCATTCCTTCTCCTTTGGACCATAGTTTCCATGCCTACAATTCTTACTTAGAATTAGCTTAGTGTACATAACATGCATGGTACTAATCTATTATTTAAATATTGATAACATAAGAAAACATACAAAAGTTAGGAGGCTTTCACCGTATTCTGAAAGATGAAACCCATTATTCCTTTTTCCACTTACAATCTCCAGCAAAAGGACACTGAAACTGAAAACATCATATTTGACAGAAAAAAAGTCCTTCGATAGCATACTGGGTGCCATGTATCCACTATTGTAAGAAACAATGAAGAAAAACTAAAAAAAAATTAGACTTTACAAACATGAACTAATTTTCAATGTATATCGATCACATATCAGATACTCTCAATAATAAAACCAACTTTTGTTTCTAATCACTAACCATGAAACATACCAAGATTCATTACTTGCATGGGGTCCTTCTAGTTTATATGACATTGATGTAGAGGACATATTTCTCAGAACTAGTCGATAAATATGGATAAGTTGAAATTGGCAACAACTAATGGTGAAGAAAATAAGCAGATGTAACCCTGTAAGCTTATAAGTTAATAAGTTGGGAAGAACCAATTAATAGACTTACTATGTTCCAACTACTCTATTTGTATTTGGTTCATTCTGATCTCAGCCAAAAACTTTTGCCATACCAAAGTCTGAAATTTTCGGATTCATCTCATGGTCAAGTAAAACATTACTTGCTTTAAGGTCTCTGTGGATAATTCTAAGACAAGAATCCTCATGCAGATACATGATACCTCAGGCAGTTCCTTTAATAATATTGAATCGTTTTTGCCAAACTAGTTGGGCAGGGAAACTCGAATCTGATAAATGCTCAAGAAGGAGAGAAAAAGAAATGACAATTTAAATATTCAAATTTATTTTTTGTATGTATAAGATAATGTTGTTATTTAAAGGTTGAAGGATCAAACCGAATAGGAACATGTCAAGGCTTTTGTTGGGCATGAATTCATATACAAGCAACTTTTCATTTTTCTCTAAGCAGCATCCTAAGAGCCTCACAAGATTCCTATGCTACAATTTGGCAATTAACATGACCTCATTCTTGAACTCAAGCAGCCCTTGACCAGAAGTTTTTGAGAGCCTTTTAACTCCAATTTCTTTTCCATCCGCTAGTGTGCCCTACAAATTAACATATTAACATGCATTTTTTCTTAGCTACGTTATTTTAGTTCCTAACCATAATTACCTTGTATACAGGGCCAAATCCACCTTGTCCTAGCTTATTTTCATCACAAAAATTGTTGGTTGCTGCTTGTAAAATATTCAATTGAATTGAAGGAAACTCCTGCGACCTTCCTATATTTTGTAGATTAAAATTTTCGCTTGAGTTTCCACGAGGAAAACTTCCCATTACCAAGTCAAGTAACCGAACTTCTTGGCCTTTATCCTCTGTAATAAAATAAAATGTGATTGGCTATAAGATTATAACATAAATTTGTAAATGCTAGCATGATCTAATAGTGCATACCTTGAACGTTTCTCCTTCTCTAGATAAAGAAACCACAAGCAAAAACCAGAGCTAGTCCGAGAGTAGCTAATAAGCTTGCACCAAGTCGAATCCGTATTGATTTGTTTTATTTCATTTCATCTGATAAATTTTTCCAGAAAAAGAGATCTTATCAACAACTTGTGAAAGCATACGTAACAAGAAACACAACAACTCAACTAGCCTTAAGAAGCAAGAGAGCAAAGCTTGCAATTTATATAGTGGAAGATTGTTTAGACTAGATACCAAGTGTGCTGGCAACCATATCTACCTAGGCTGAAATGAATACAAAAGAAGATGGGTAACTAAATCCAATCAAAGGAGCATATCCTTTTATTGATTGGCTAACCACTTATTCAACAGTTGAATTGACTATTCTTTTGTTACAACAAATGATAAAGCAAGGAATGCAATGAGAGATGAAGAGGATGAGAATGATTGAGAAAAGGAGTTGTGGTTAAGTCGTTGGCTATGGAGTCTTAGTGTAGAGCTTTTCACATAGGAAGAAAAACAATTCTAACTTATCTGGATAAAAATATGAAGCTCTTGTTGAAACTAGAGCAACAAAGCAATATTTTCGGATAAAGTATGGAGTAAGTTTTAGATTCAAAGAAATGAGAGTTGCCAAGAAAATAACCAAAACAAACAGAAGTAAAAGGGATGAGAATTTGAGAGAGCAAGAAGAAGATTAGTTCATCACATTAATTCATCAAATATATGATATACATAGAGAGCTTACAATAATATTTTTAACTTGTTGAAGTAAACAAACATTAAATTTTTCCTAATGATAACCTAGGACCTATCTAAAACTAGAAAGTGCTTGACTAACTTTATCCAGTCAAAAAGTTTTCTGTCAAATCGTATACAGGTCGTCTGTTACAACAAGCATACTTCATCCGCATAACATACGTACATTTTTAGTTGCTGTATTTCATTCGAGTAACATACATACTGCTGTTTGTTGCCACCTTCAACACTCCTCCTTGGCTACAAAATAGCAGACTCCAATTTGCTTTTTCAAATACTTGAGCCTGGTGGCAGCTAACGGCTTGGTCAAAATGTCTGCCAATTGAACTTCTGAGCAGCAATGGACCAAGTTGATCTCCTTTGACAACTCTACCTCCCTTACAAAATGGTATTTGATCTTGAAATGCTTAGTTTTGCCATGAAACACAGGGTTATTGGCAATTACAACAGCTAACTGATTTTCAACTTTGATCTCTGTTGCTTTAGCTTGACCAGCATTCAAGTCATCCAACAGCTTTCTAAGCCAAATTGCTTGATTAACAGCCCCAGCAGCTATAATATACTCTGCTTCAACTGTTGATTGAGCAATAGTTTGTTGCTTCTTTGAGCTCCAGCTAAAAAGTCCTGATCCTAGAGTGAAGAAGTATCCCGATGTACTCTTCATATCATCAACCGAGCCAGCCCAATCACTGTCTGAATAACCGACCAGCTTTAGTTCCTCAGCTTTCTCAAACTTCATACCATATCCTAAGGTGCCTTTGACATACCTTATGACTCTTTTAGCAGCTTTAAAATGTGTAACATTGCAGCAATGCATGAATCTCGATAGAAGACTAACAGCATACAGGATATCTGGCCTTGTTGCTGTCAAGTAGAGTAGGCAACCGACCAAACTCCTATACTCCTTGTCATCTACTCGATCATGCTCATTGATGCTTGAGAGTTTCTCTTATAGTGCAACAAGAGTGCTAACAGGCTTGCATTTTGACATGCTGAATTTGCTTAAAACTTTCTGTGCAAATGCCTACTGGCTTATGAAAATGCCATCTCATTCTGATTAACTTCCATACCAAGGAAGTAGGTCATCAAACCTAAATTAGTCATCTCAAACACATCTAGCATTTGTTTCTCTAAATCTTCAATCAGCTCACCCTTGCAACCAGTTACTAATAAGTCATCCAAATAAAGTGAGACTATTAACAAGGTTTCTTTTTCAGCCTTCTTCACATAGAGTGTAGGCTCACTTATGCTCTTCTCAAATCCAAGCTTCGACAGGTATGCATCAATCCTGTCATACCAGGCCCTTGGAGCCTATTTTAGGCCATACAAAGCCTTCTTGAGCTTGTAAACCTTGTGTTCTTCACTAGCAACCTTAAATCCTTCATATTGTTCTATGCAGATTTCTTCCTTGAGAAATCCATTTAGAAATGCTGACTTTACATCCAATTGATGCACCTTCCACTGTTTTTGAGCAGCTAAGGCAAACAACAACCTTATGGTGTCTAACCTTGCAACAGGTGCAAAGGTTTCAAAATAATCAACACCTTACTCTTCGATCGCACTTTCACAACTAGTCTGGCCTTATGCTTGTTCAGAGATCCATCTGCTTTGTTCTTGGTCCTGAACACCCATTTGACACCTATTATCTTTCTGTTTACTGGCTTATCAACCAGCTCCTATGTGTCATTCTTATGGATCATCTCCATTTCAGCTTCCATAGCCTTCTTCTAGCATTCTTCTTTAGCAGCCTCTTCAAAATTTGAAGGTTCAACTATCGCAACATTACATCTTTGATAGATGTCTACAATGGTTCTGGTGCCTCTCACAGGTTCTTCATCAAAGTCTTCATCAGCTGGCCCTTCTTCAGCTAGTTCTAAACTATTTTCCAGCTGATCTTCATCAGTCAACCTTGCATCAGCATCATTCCAGCTCCATACTCTACCTTCATCAAACCTCAGATCCCTACTCACCAGAATATTCTTAGTTAAGTGATCATACACCCTGTACCCCTTATTAGTGCTGCTGTAGCCAACAAATATTCTTGGAGCAACCCTTCTCTCAAGCTTGGTTCTCCTCTCTGCTGGAATAAGGGCATAGCAAATACAGCCAAACACCTTTAGGTGTGAAACAGAAGGCTTGATTCCATGCCAGGCTTCAAAATGAGTCTTTTTCTTCATAGTAATAGTTGGCAACTTGTTGAGCAGGTATACTGAGGTATTGACAGCCTCAGCCCAAAACTTGCTTGGCAGCTTGCTCTCAAACAGCAAATATCTAGCCATATCAAGTACTGTTTGATTATTCCTCTCACATACTCTATTTGGTTGAGGAGTATATACTTTTGTTAGCTGATGATAAATCCCATCTTGTTCACAGAACTTCTGGAACCTTTCAGACAGATACTCAGTGCCATTATCTGTTCAAAACCTTAATCTTGCAACTAGACTGATTTTCAACCAATGCCTTAAATTTGTTGAAGGCTTCAAACACTTCAAATTTTTGCTTCAAGAAATAAACCCAACAAAACCTGGTTAGATCATCTATAAATAGCACAAAGTACTTACTGTCATTTAAGGAAGAAGTCTTCATTGGTCCACAAACATCAGAATGGACTAACTCAAGTCTTTCTCGATCTCTCCATGCCACATTAGTAGGAATAGGTAACCTTAGCAAACCTCACAGGCAGTGTCTTTGGGTTCAACTTTTGACATGTCTTCAACCAAGTTCAACTTATGCAACTTATCAAGTGACTTGTAATTCACATGACCAAATCTCCTATGCCATAGACCAGCATCATTAACAAGGCTGGTGTAAGCCTTCTTCTCAAGTTGATTAACATCAACCATAAAACACCTGTCTGTCATTGCTACTGTAACCAACTTCTGACCATAAGAGTCTTCAGCAATGCATGAGCCATTCTTAAAAACAAGTGAGTAACCTTTTTCTATAAGCTAACCAACACTAAGTAGATTCTGATCTATGTCAGGCACAAAAAGTACATCAGAAATCACTTTGTTACCTGACTTTGTGTTGATCACCACATTGCCTCTGCCTTTAGCTTCAATCAGGTTTCTGTTACCAATCCTGATCTTTGAGGTAAAACTTCTGTCGAGCTCTTTAAACAGCCTTTCATCAGCTGTCATGTGGTATGTGCAGCCACTATCCACTAGCCAGTCACAAACTGACCTTGCTCTAGGTTGCAAAACAAGAG
This sequence comes from Gossypium anomalum, assembly GCA_025698475.1. Classification (NCBI taxonomy): domain Eukaryota; kingdom Viridiplantae; phylum Streptophyta; class Magnoliopsida; order Malvales; family Malvaceae; genus Gossypium; species Gossypium anomalum. The sequence goes on from CM046961.1 coordinate 60,925,600, forward strand.
GCTGTAAAAACATGCTCCTCCTGAGCTTGAAGATCTTCAGTAGCCTTAGCTTGCATTTGCTACTGACCTTGTACCTTCCTTTTGTTCGTGCACACCTTCTCAACATGACCAAACTCTTTACATCTCCAGCACTGAACATCTGGTCTATGCCAACAATTCTTTTCCAAATGTGTGGTCTTTCTGCAATGAATGCATGGTGGAAAGCTCCTTTTTTCAGCATCTTTCTTTGATTTCTCCTTTTTATCAAGCCAAGGTTTCTTCCCTTTCTAACTTGAACCTGAGCCTTCTTTGACCTTTGCTTGGAAAGCTCCTTCAGGATGCTCTTCCTGCCTATTGGCCCTCATTTGCTCAAGTGCATTTAGGGAATTTACCAACTCAGACAATGAGATAGTTGATAAATCCCTTGAGTCCTCCAATGAAGAAATCTTTGACTCAAACTTTTCTAGGAGAGTTGTAATGACCTTTTCAACAACTCTGCTCTCACTGAAATCATCACCAAGGAGCCTAATGTTGTTGACTATGGCCATTATTCTATCAGAGTACTGCTTAATGGTCTCTGACTCTCTCATCTTCAGATTCTCAAAATCCCTTCTAAGGTTGATTAGCTGCTGCTGCCTTGTCTTGTCCGACCCTATAAACTCCTCCTTTAGCTTCTTCCATGCTTGCTTTGGTGAGTCACATGCCATTATCCTAGTAAAAATCACATCAGATACTCCATTTTGCAAGCAAGCCATTGCCTTATGCTTCTTGGCACAATCTTCACTATGTTGCCTTATCTGTGCAATGGTGGGATTGGCCCTCAATGGTGGTGGTTCAGTATCATTCTCTACAACATTCCACAAATCATGTGCTTGAAGGTATGTTTTCATCTTAACTACCCAAATGTGGTAGTTCTCTCCAGCAAACACGGGTGGTGGTGGTGGTGTAAAGCTCATCTTTGCAGTAAACAAATAGACCAAAAAAAAAAAATAGCTTCTGCTTCTTTTCTCTCAAACACAACGAAGGTCCTCAAAGACTTAGGCTCTTGATACCATTTGTAGAGTTTTTCACACAGGAAGAAAAACAGTTCTAATTTATCCGGATAAAAATATGAAGCTCTTGTTGAAACTAGAGCAACAAAGAAATAGTTCCGGATAAAGTATGAAGTAAGTTTTAGATTCAAAGAAATGGAAGTTTCCAGGAAAACAACCAAAACAAACAGAAGCAAAAGGGATGAGAATTTGAGAGAGCAAGAAGAAGATTAGTTCATCACATTAATTCATCAAATATATGATATACATAGAGAGCTTACAACAATATTTTTAACTTGTTGAAGTGAACAAACATTAAATTTTTTCGAATGATAACCTAGGACCTGTCTAAAACTGGAAAGTGCTTGACTAAATTTATCCAGTTAAAAAGTTTTCTATCAAATCATATACAGGTCGTCTGTTACAACAAACATACTTCATCCGGATAACATACGTACATTTGTAGTTGTTGTATTTCATCCGGGTAACATTCATACTGCTTTTGTTGCCACCTTTAACACTTAGCCACCCATGGCAGTAACGAAACCACCATTTTCTGAGTCCAAAAACTTTGTGTGGGAGAGAATCGAGATTATGGTCAAGGTTTTGCCATATAAACTGCTGGTTGTGAAACCACCCGACTCATTATAGCACCTAAAGCTTTTGTTAAGAGTAGCAGAATGAATTGAAAACATTTTGTATAATCTAATTGAATTATAATAGAAAGCCCTATTATATTTTCATTTATAAATAATTTGTCACTAAAGATCCAGCGAAGATGATTCAACAATGTTTTCCAAAGATATGATCAAATAAATAAATATTTCCATACAAAACAAATTAATTGCTAAAGGGCTATTAGAAATTTGACAAAAAGAAAGAAAAGAATAAACGGAAGAGGGGTGTATTCATTTTTTAACATAAGTTTGGAATACATCAATCAGTTTCTTATTTATATTCATATTAAAAAACATAGAGGAGGCATGGAAGATTAGTAAACTCATGGGATTATTTGCTAAAAATCTTTGCTTAGGATTTAAAGTTTAAGGCTTAGAGTATATGCGCAATTTTTTTTTTCCAAAACTAATGTTTTTGTTGGTGTAGATCTTGCAACTAAATTTTAGGGACTTAATTAAAATTTTTAAAAATTTTAATTGTTTGATTAAAATTTTTAGAACTTTTAGAGGCTTAAGAAGTATCTTCAAAATTTTTGGAGAGTCTAATTAAAATTTTTAAAAATTATAAAAAGCCTTAATGATAATTTCTTAAAATTTTAGGGTCGAAGGTCTCCTAGCTCCTATAAGATCCCTTTTAGATTTAATGTTGGATTGTAAAAATATAAGGTTCTCTCTTTGAAGATTATAGAAATAAATAATGAAATTAAGCTAAATGTTTGATTATTTCCCTTTAGATCTTTGCTTCATAGGGATTAAAAATTACAAAATTTTGTAAATATGAAGATTTCGAGTTCAGTTTTTGTGATAATTGGGAGAGTTAGGGTTAATCATTAATTGAGGTGAAAACATATTTACAATGAATTTAAATAGTATTAAGTATGAATGGTTTTTATTAAAATGAGAAGAGTGGAAAATTTTCAAAATTATGATAATTTGTGTATATATTGTGTGAGATTGGTAAGCAGAATGATTTGGTATGAGATATTAAAACTTAAAAGACCTATTTAAGGGAAATGGTGATGACCAATTTGTACATTTTATGTGAAATTGATGAATAAAAAACTATGTGATGAGATATTAGAGATTTTAATTGTTGTTTAAACTAACGGATAGAAGAAACATGGGATGGAAGTTTCGCAATTGAGCCTAACTCGATACATTCGAACAATACATAGCTAGCCCAAATTCAACCAGCAAAATTGAAACTTTAATAATAAAAAGTGATCCTCAACAAATTACCTACTATGAAAAGGTAGAAATAAAGGTTGAAAGACTTTGAGGCTATAACCTTATCCAACCTTTGTTCATTAGTGTTGATGGCTTTTAGGATATGAATGATATCCTATCTTCTATTTGGTCTAAAATCTGATCTTATATATATATATATCACTTCTATTTTTATACATTATATATTTATATAATAATATATGTAAACATAAAATTTTTTGTTAAGTTGGATGTTTAAAATTTAAAAATAAAATAAAATCATTAAATATTTTATTAAAAATACGAATTTTATATATTATAACCATCAAGTAAATTATTATATTTGCATATATTATTATTATGTGTTGAAAATTTTATTTAAATTTTGATCAATTAATTATTTGAATAGATAATATGTTTTGATATTTTGAATTGATACCTATAAGAATTCATTTTCTTTGAAAATATGCTTATTTTAGTTTTAATTTAATTCAATTTACTCATGAGTCATGTAGAAGATGCTTACATACCTTTTATATCTGGGCGAGGAGGTGGAGATAAGGATGGAGCAGTAGTAGAAGCATTGGGTGCATAAAAAGGATACAAATCCCATTGGAAATAACAACTAAGCCTCTAAACATAACCTACTGGCTTCCCATGGCAACAGCGTTCATAGTAGCTTATGGATTGCCTTAGGCAGAAATCACAATTCTGGTGTGATAAATCTGGAGTGCATTGCATTAGCGCATATATCCTTTGGGTTATTGTAAAATCTGCTTCCATAGTTGCATACTTAAGAGTAGAAGAGCCTATTGGTGTTGTAAGCAAGGAACAACCTCCAACAACAATGGCTTGAGCTACAAAGCTTGTGACTTGCAGAAGAAACAAACAGATTCAAGAACAGAAATTGAAAATGAAGCAAAGAAAGATAGAGAGTTTTTTTGAATGAAAAATGATGATAATTTCATTAACTTGAATAATGGCATAATGCCAATACAAATATCAAACATTTTTCTGATGAAAGTAAGGCAAACACCACCTAAACATCACCTAACTCCACTAATTACATTGAAAATTGAAAAACTATACTTGCACACTTAGAAAAGTTGTTTTATTAGCTCAAATGTCAACAAAATACATCAAATACATCATCAATTTAGTTCTAATTCAACTAGATTACAAAATGTGACTTGTAGTAACAAAATAAGTTGAAATTTGACAGCAACATTGAACTTCAGCTGCTGCATGCATAGCTCAACTGCATATGCTGCATGGAAACTAGCTTCAACACTTCTCCTTAGTCTCCATGTTGCAAACTCCCATTTACTTTCTCAATTCAATAAACCTTGACACATTAAGAGGTTTAGTTAAAATGTCAGCAAGTTGCTCTTCAGAACTGCAATAAACCAGTTCCACTTCTCTAGCTAGTTCCATCTCTCTAATAACATGAAGCTTGATATTAAAGTGCTTTGTTCTTCCATGAAAAACTGGATTCTTTACAATTGCAACAACAGACTTGTTGTCACACATTATCTATGTTGCTCCCTCTTGATGTAGATTCAAGTCAGCTAAGATCTTTCTTAGCCATACTCCTTGATTCACAGTTCCAACAGCTGCAACATATTTAGCTTCAGCAGTTGATTGAGCTACTATACTCTACTTCTTCAAGCTCCAGCAAAAGATGGCTGAACCAAGGGTAAAAGCATACCCTGATGTGCTTTTCATATCATAAATAGAACCAGCCCAGTCACTGTCAGTATAGCCAATCAATTTTAAGCCTTTGGCCTTGCTAAACAACATTCCATGGTCTAGTGTACCCTTGATGTATCTGAGTACTCGTTTTGCATCTTGAAAGTGCTCCTCATTGCAACAATGCATAAACCTTGAGAGTAATGTCTGGCCCAATGGCTGTCAAATATAACAAACAACCTATCAAGCTTCTGTAGGTGGTCTCACTAACCTTCTCATTATCCCCTTAGCTCGACAGCTTTGTTCCAGCAGCCATAGGTGTACTTGCTGGCTTGCAATTCTTCATTGAGAACTTGTTCAGGATTTTCATAGCAAAAGTCTTCTGACTCAAGAAGATTCCATTTTCAGTTTGGAACACCTCCATTCCTAAGAAATGTCATTTGGCCCAAGTTAGACATCTCAAACATGTTCTCCATTTTGGCTTTAAAATCAACCAACATTTTTTGGTCTCCTCCTGTGACCAAAATATCATCAACATACAGGGACACAATGAGCTATGTTACAGCTCCTTCCTTCTTAACATACAAATTTGGCTCACTAGAGCTTCTTTCAAACCCCAGATTGATCAAGTATCCATCAATCCTGCTGTACCAGACCCTTGGTGCCTGTTTTAAGACATATAAGGCTTTCTTCAATCTGTACACCATATGTTCTTTATTAGCTACGTCAAAGCCTTGAGGTTGCTCAATGTATATCTCTTCTTCAAGGAAACCATTCAGAAAAGCTGATTTCACATGGAGATGGTGAATTTTCCACTGCATCTGTGCTGCTAAGGCAACTAGCAGCTTGATGGTGTCTAGCCTGGCCATTGGTGCAAATGTTTCCAAGTAATCCAAACCATACTTTTGGCTAAACCCTTTCACAACTAGCCTAGCTTTGAGTTTGTTCAAGCACCCATCTGCATTTTGTTTGGCTCGATAAACCCATTTTAACCCAATGACCTTTCTGTTGGCTGGCCTTTCAACCGATTCCCATGTTTGGCTTTTTTCAATCATGGCCATCTCATCAACCATTTCCTGTTTCCAGCCTTCATAAGCTTCAACATCTTCAAAACAACTTGGTTCTACCTGAGCTACTTGAGCCCTTTCATAGATCTCAGCCAATGTCCTTGTGCCCCTGACTGGTTCATCATCTATGTCCACTTTAGGACCATTTTGATCAGCTTCAATCTGATCAGCCATAAGGTCCTCAGAAACTGCCTCTGGCTCATTTTTGTTCCAATTCCAGCTTGCTTTCTCGTTGAACACTACATTTCTGCTTACAGGCACATTATTTGTTGAAGGATCCAAGATCCTGTAGCCCTTTTTGACTGAGCTATAGCCTACCAGAATGCCTGCTTGAGCTTTCTTATCCATCTTGCCTCTTTTTACAGCTGGTACTTGTGCATAACACAAGTAACCAAAGACTCTCAGGTAAGCCAATGAAGGTTTGAACCCAAACCAGGCCTTAAATAGTGTTTTGTGAGCCAATGCCTTGGTTGGAAGCCTGTTCTGAATGTACACTGCTGTGTTAACTACCTCTGCCCATAAGTTTTTAGGCAAATTCTTCTCAAACAGTAAGCACCTAGCCATATCCATTAAACTTCTATTCTTTCTTTCACTAACACCATTCTGTTGAGGTGTATAGGTGTTGGTAAGCTGATGTTTGATGCCTGCATCTTCATAAAATACTTGAAACTGAGCTGAGGTGTACTCAGTTCCATTATCAAATCTTAAGGTCTTTAGTTTGTAGCTAGTTTCAGTCTCTGTAGCAGCCTTGAACTTACAGAACACAGAGGCCACTTCTGATTTGTGCTTCAAGAAGTAAATCCAACAGTATCTTAAGTAATCATCAATAAATAGAATGAAATACTTACTTGCATTCAGTGACTGAGTCTTCATGGGGCCACACACATCAGTGTGCACAAGCTGCAGCCTTTTAGAGGCTCTTCAGGCTATGTTTAAAGGAAATGGCTGCCTGGCTTGCTTTTCAAGTTGACATGTCTCACAAACATCCTCCTCCTAAACTGAGTTGATGAAGTTTTCAACCAGGTTCTCCATGTTTAGTTGGTTCATAGATCTATAGTTGGCATGACCAAGCCTTTGGTGCCAAAGCTTAGATTCTTCTGATGAAACTGTGTAAGCTGAGTCTAACCCTTTGTTCTAATCAATAACAAAGCATTTATCAGTCATAGTGACTGTCATGAGTTGAGATCCACATGGATCATTAATTTGACACTCTTTACCCTTGAACACCACAGTATAGCCCTTTCCAAGCAACTAAGCTATGTTGAGTAGGTTTCTATCAATTTCAGGTACCAACAGAACATTTGGAATGAGCTTGTTGCCTGTAGGAGTCCGAATCAAGACATCTCCTTTACCTTCAGCCTTGATAAAGTGCCCATTGCCCACTTTTACCTTGGTCTTGCAACTTCTGTCTAGTGACTTGAAGATTCCAGCATCTAGTTCATGTGGTTGGTGCAACCATTGTCTAGGAGCCATTCACTTGAGACTTTCTTCTAAGCTGCTGAGCATGACACAACAAAAACTTGCTCCTCTTGGTCATTATCTTCTTTTACTACCCAAGCCTCAACGTTTTGTTGCTGGGGTTGATTTTGTCTTGATTTGCCTTTGTCTTTGCAAACTCTTTTAGCATGCCCTATCTTTTTACAGTATTGGCACTGCACATCTGGCCTAAACCAGCATTTGGCCTCTAGATGACTAGGCCTTTTGCAATGCCTGCAAGGTTTATCCCATTTTCTTGGAGCATCTGACTTAGACTTGTCTCTCCAAGTCTTCTTGCCTTTATAGGCAGTGATGTTTGAGGTAGACTTGGTTTTGGCTTGGAAAGCACCCTCTTGGTGCTCCTCCAATCTGCTGGCTTTTCTTTGCTCTTGTGCATAAAGAGCATTGATCAATTCAGTTAATGTGATGCTGGTCAGGTCCCTTGAGTCTTCAAGAGAGGGTATCTTTGCCTCATACCTCTTAGGTAAGGTTGAAAACACCTTCTCCACTATCTTTGCTTCATTGAACTGCTCTCCAAAGAGCCTTATGCTGTTAACCACAGCCATGATTCTATCTGAATACTGCTTGACAGTTTCTTCCTCCTTCATCTTTAAATTCTCAAAATCCCTTCTCAGGTTTAGAAGTTGTTGCTGCCTTGTCGTCTCTGTCCCTTGGAACTCCTCCTTCAATCTATCCCAGGTTTGCTTTGGTGTCTCACAGGCCATGATTCTTGTAAAGATCACATCTGACACACAATTTTGGATACAGGACATGGCTTTGTGCCTGTTGGTCCTTTCATCGGCATATTGCCTGATCTGAGCCACAGTTGGGTTGGCTCTAAGTGGTGTTGGTTCAACATCTGAGTTGGCCACCTCCCATAGATCGAATGCCTGCAGGTAGGTCCTCATCTTGACCACCTATATGTGATAGCCTTCTTTATTGAAGACTGGAGGTGCAGCTAGTGAGAAGCCTGATGAAGCCATCGACTTGAGATTCAAATATGACAGGTCCACTAAGACAAATACTCTGATACCAATTATTGGTGTTGTAAGCAAGGAACATCCTCCAACAACAATGGCTTGAGCTACAAGGCTCGTGACTTGCAGAAGAAACAAACTGATTCAAGAACATAAATTAAAAACGAACCAAAGAAAGATAGAGAGTTTTTTTGAATGAAAAATGATGATAATTTCATTAACTTGAATAATGGCATAATGCCAATACAAATATCAAACATTTTTCTGACAAAAGTTAGGCAAACACCACCTAAACATCACTTAACTCCACTAATTACATTGAAAATTAAAAAATTATACTTGCACACTTAGAAAAGCTATTTTATCAGCTCAAATGTCAACAAAATACATCAAATACATCATCGATTTAGTTCTAATTCAACTAGATTACAAAATGTGACTTGTAGTAACAAAATAAGTTGAAATTTGACAGCAATATTGAACTTCAGCTGCTGCATGCATGGCTCAACTGCATATGCTGCATGAAGACCAGCTTCAACAGAGCTGTTGGAAGCGTTTCTCACCACTGTGTCCATCAAACTCTCCCGAACCGTATCAAATTCTGTTAAGTTAAATGTGATGTCGCCCGTATTATAGCCTGTCTCAAGGACTCCTAGATCCTGCAGGGTTCCATAAAACGAGTGATTTGCATAGTGTACATGACATGGTTTCCCTCTCCATGCAAGGGCTTCCTTCTGGTTGGGACTGTTAGCTATGAGTTCGTGGAATGTAGAATTGACACATTTATAACAATCGTCAGGAGTAGAGTCTCCTCTGCACATACCAAGAGCGTAAACTTTGTTGACGTTTTGGCCAAAATTGGCAGTAAAGAAACCACCTTTTGCAGAGACATTAGGAGGGATAGAGGCTAGAAGAAGGTCCAGGTTTTCACCATAGGTACTATTTATGGTGAAATTACCAGTGTCATAGCATCTTATGTAAGCCTCAACAACACTGATGCTAATAAGTAGATGGGAGAGAATTGAAGAAAGAACTGTAAGTTTAACCCACATTTTGAGGTTGTATAAATTGAAGGAAATGAAACCCAAAAGAAAGAAGAGGGAACTTATTATTCTAGATTTTTCATGGCAGGGAAGAGAGGGGGCCTTGAGTTGGGGAAAGAGTCAAAGAGCGCTCATTAAAGCAAAAATCTTGAAACTTTTAAAAGTCAAACGAAACTTAGTCTGTAATTCCTCAGTCTTACCTATCTGAGAAAGAAAGGTGTGGTTAGTGGACAATCTTCTTTTGGATTCATTAACAATTGAATGTAATGGTGTTGCAATCCCGCCACAGCTGAGGTTGAAGTTGACAGTTAAAAGACAGGCCAACTCAAACTCTACCTCCCAAACAATATAAAATGTATCTTAAAATGTCTAAAAAGGCTTAATTCATCCAAAACTCATTGAAATTCTTTTAAAGGTAAACTATATAAATTGTGACAGTTTTTTTAGTTTGTGAGATTTAAATATTTTATTTTAGATTATTTAAATTTAATATTTTAATCACTATGTTAAATCACTAAGGGAATATTGATGAGGTCATTTTTATCAATATAATAAATTCAATCCTTCAAATTTTTTATAGGTTTTATCAATTTGTTCCTACTTCTAAAAAAAAAATAAATTTAATTCTCAATTTTAAATATTATATTAAATTAGTCTTGATTTTAAAAATTAAAAAAATTATTAAAAATTTTATAAAAATATATATACAAAATTATAAATAAATGAATATCTATTTTTTTATTTCTAACATAAAATTTATTTATTAAAATAATAATTTTATAAATATAATAGATTAAAAAAAAGACCATGAACACAATTTTATTTAATTTTAATTTTACCTTATAAATAATAATTTATTTAATATAGGTCCAACCTTAGTCTTGTCACATCTATCGAGTACTCAACATTGCATCTCTCAAAACCACCGGCAGTTAAAAGATACACAAAGGAAGATGTGTTTTCGTGTTATTTTAGCCACATTTCCTACCAAACAAAATATTAATTGCGAAGAGAGAAATAAATGGTAAAATTAACTGTATCTAGAAAATCTTGGAGGGAGGTCTAATTCAAGCCGTTCTTAATTTGCCCACACTTTCTTCCAAGTTTGTCCCGATGCCATGAATTCTTCAGCTACCTCTTATAAGTCAATCAACGCAATAATCAGTAAACTTGTCCCGTTTTCTCATGGAAAATGCTTCCCTTACCGTCCATAGTTGTTTCGTCTCAAACGGACATTTTTCAGCCACCCATCTTAAAAAGGAAATGAATGGATTTCTAAATCCTATCCGAATACGCGTAGAAATTATAAATTTAAAACATAAATTAAATTTTTTATCATAATGTTATTATCGATATAGAATTTGTGCTGAATTAACTTGTGACACTAACTCAGTTAAATATATTATTAATATATACTAATATATTTATCACATGAGTGTGCATGTGGGAATGTTTTTAAACTTGGTATGTTATGCTAATATAATTATGTGTTTATACTCATTGCCTTAAATATGTTGGTATTTGGATATGGCTAGTAGGACATGAACTATAAATGCTTTTAAACTAGGAATGTTATGCTAAGTTGCTAGTGATTTTAATGAATTAGTTATGATTGCACAAGATTTTATATGAGATGCAATAGCTAATTATTTTATAGTATTTGAGCTTCTGTAAACTCGTATGAAGCCTAAGAATGATTGTATTTCATGTTAGATGTATAATTGTTTGATTTTATCATTAAATTTATGATTTAAATGTGAATTGCTCGTAGTTGTTCCGATAATGAATGTGACACACCATAACTTGGACCCAATGATCCGGTTCGGTATTGGGGTGTTGCACATTGCACTTCACTTATGTATCTGTTAGGATTTGGGAACTGATAGTCCAAGTAATCGATAGAATTTGGACCTCCGACCTAGAAGGAAAATGTTCGTCTACAGACACAGTCAGCTGAAGACCTTGTGGGAATGCAAGATGTTTGCAGAGAGAGCTCGTGTGGGAGAGCTCGCGTAAGTCTCACACAAATAATGTCGCAAGAATAGAGCTCACATAAATCTCGTAGGGCGAGGTTAAGAGTCATGTTTGCGAAGAGGACCCCTGCTCGTGACTGGCAAGTGCAAGATTCGCTAGGAGAGTCAGTCCCAAGGTCAGAAAGGACCGCGTGCTCTGTAAGAAAGCGTCCAATAAGCCAAAGGAGACCCAAAGAATGTAAGGGTAACAACTCGTTTTTAGGTCAAATCAAAATAGTAGTTTCGGGACCAAAAATTTGAAGTCAAAATATTTATTTTAATATTTTAATAATGTTTACAGTATGATAGATAAATTATGTGGAAGTTTCGTAAAGAAATTTTACTGTTTAAATGCTTAATTCGGTAAAAATGACTAAATCGCATAACGCGTAAAAGTTGAGTACTATTGTTTAAAGGTATTATATGGCTATAACTTGAAATATGGGAGTCCTTGCATGTCAATTAGGCCATTATAAGGGTTAGTGGAAGTTTTTAGTTGGTAATTTTGAAATTAGTAAAGTTTTATATGGTTATAATGGTAAATTATGCATTTAGTTAATATTAATAAAAGAAAAGAAAAAAGTTGATGAAATTATTCATCATCTTGACGAATTTGAGAAGAAAAATTAAGGGTTTGAGCTCTCATTATTTTGGCTAGCTTTAATCCTTGATTAAGGTACGATTTTGACTCGGTTTTTAATGATTTCTACGTTTTTGAGCTCGTTGTAGCTTAATCTAGCTAGCCCGTACCTTCGTTTTCAAAACTGTTATAGATTTTGAAATGTGTCATTGTTGAATACTTGAGTTCTTTGAAGTTTAATGATAGATTACGGAAGCTTGATGATAGTTATACAAGTTTTACAAAGTGATTTTTAACAAAAAATGAGAATTAGGGATTAATTTGCAAAAGATAGAAATTTTGTGGTTGAAATTGTGAATAAAATGAAAACATGGGATGTTATGTGACTAAGTGAAATTCGGCTATACATGGGTTAAGGGTAAGTTGCAAAAATTTTCCATTTTGTGTATAAAGGACTAAATTGCAAAGTAGTAAAAAGTCTAGGGGTAAATTTGGAATTTGGCAAAAAAGTGTGTTTTAGGCTGAATTGAATTGAATGAAAGTTTGAATGAGTTAAATTGATATCATATAGATCAAGATAAGCAAATACCAAAATTAGATCGGGGGAAACAAAAAGTAGACAAGTAGTCGACGGTTATTCAAGCAACTCGAGGTAAGTTTGTATAATTGGAATCGAACTATACTATACTTGCAATGGTTGAATTGAATGTATATAATTGAATTATTTGAGATATGAATACTTTGATGATATATTGAATATGTTGCCGAGCTTTAGTTGAACTATAAGAATTCATTAGATATGAGTGACGTGGTACTTTACTTACCAAAATGGTCGAGCTCCTGCATTTGTTGTGGACTCACCATAGCTCGTATGAGCTTCCCGTTTTCAGCTCAATAGAGCTTCCCGTTTTCAGCTCAATAGAGCTTCCCGTTTTCAGCTCAATAGAGCTTACTGTTATCAACTCATGAAGAGCTTAGAGTATGTATGATGATGAATTGACGGATTATTGACATTGTTCACTCGATTATCCTTTGAAGTTCTAATAGATTCAACGAGCCTAAATAATGTTATATGAACAAGTTATGGTTTATGTATTAGTAAAATGACTAACATGTTATGATATTGTGTAATTAGGATGCTTATATTGATTGGTTGGCATTATATTATAGCTTTTATTACTTTAATGGTAAGTTTAATTCTGAATTATACGAGCTTACTAAGCTTCGAAGCTTACTATGTTTCTGTTTCTATGTCTTATAGAGGTTCGTTAGCTCACTCGTTCCGGACAAGTCGGAGTTGCACGTCACACTATCCAAATTTCCATTTGGTATTTTGTACTTATGTAAATATGGCATGTATAGGCTAGTTAGATAGTAAAAGTTATGTTTGGAAATCATGTTTTGAGTATGAATTCGTATATAAGTTAAGCCATGTGATTTGGCTTATTTGGTATCATATTTTGGTTGTATATATAGGTGTTTGAATATGGTATGTTTTGGTAGGATAATGTTTGAATGAAATCATGCAAAAGAAATCTTGATTTATGAATGTTAAATGGATGAATTGTATATGTTGCTATATATGTATATGTACATGTAAATGGTAAGTTGGATATGGATTATAATATGTACTGAATTGGTTCATTTGGTAGCAAAGTGAGTTGCTTAAATGTTTTCATATATGAATGTAAATGCTTATGTTTTAGGGTGGCAAATTTGGCTATTCAAATGGCTTATTTTTGTCTACATGGGCAGAGACACGGGCGTGTGTCTTAGCCATGTGTGACACACGGTCAAGTTACACGGCTGTGTGTCCCTTGGGGTACCTTAAAAATTAAAGTCAGTATACCCTCCAGTTTGACACGGGCTAGACACATGGGCGTGTCTATTGGTCGTTGTGGGACACGGACTGGCACACGGGCGTGTGGTTGACTGTGTGGCCAAGTCAGTAGCCTCCTTAATTTTCACACGGCCTGGAACATGGGCGTGTCTTGTGGCCGTGTGGACAAGTCAATATGTATGCCCTGTTTTGCCATGGCTGAGACACACGGGCGTGTCTAAGGCAATGTGAGGCACACGGCTTGTTCACACGAGCGTGTGACCTTTGGAAAGTTGAAAATTTTTCTAAGTTCTGAAACTTTCATAGGATACCGATTTGGTCCCTCATGCATGATTTAAACTTTGCATGCTCGCTTTAAGCTCATATTGAATGTGAATGAATGACATTTATTATAATGAGATGATATTTGATATGTAATTGTTCTGAATTGAATTACAAGTCTGGTAATGCCTCTTAACCTATTCCGGTGACGGTTATGGGTTAGGGGTGTTACAGTCAGCCCCAAGAACAAGGAATGTCAATACCCTCGGCCCAAAGGCCAAGACAGAACAATAGGCCCTACTGTGAGCTGTAATAGTAACAATAGGAATCTGTTTAAATACCCCATGTGTTTCCCTTAATACAACATAAGAGAATATTACTCGACAATTGGTGTAGTGAGTGTGGACTACTTCCGACTGATAGATTTTCTCTAGTTTGATTCAGTTCTATTCAACCTAAAGCGAAAAATGACTCACCCTGACAAGACCTCTCCTTTCATCTCCTCATTCAATCAGGTAGGAGCATCGGGTCCTGACCTCCGACATGAAAAAATAGACTTGTTTGCCACCTGGTTCACTGATAGGCCAAAAACCTCGACAATGCGATCTATCAGGGGCTTTCTTCTTTCCTAGACCTTAATCTCTATTTTAGTCTGGAAAGATCTTCTTCCCTTAACCAATAACCACCTCAGTCGTAGCTCCAGGCCCTCCAGGAGTAGATGAAGTTAATGAGGGAGCAGATGGTGGCACAAGAGACATAGTTTGTAGAGCAACAAGATTTTCAACAGGAGTTGCTAAGACAAAATGAGGAACTACACCAAAAGGCATGTGTTGATAACTCAAGATCCTAAGGAAACGCTACCACCCAAGATAAAGCCCCGAGCACTCAGGTGAATGAGTGGATGAATGAGATGGATGAGTTTTTTCACGACGTGCAGGCCTTGCACCCAGAGCCGCAAGACGTGGACTGGCTGTTTTATTCTAACAATCCACTAGTCCCCCGAAATCACGGCAATAGGCCTGCCTAATGACTTCAAAGTTCCTAAGGATATGTTTGAAGGAAGAAGGGATCCGTGAGCCCATTTAATGTAATATAACAACTACATGAACGTGTTGGAAGCGTCAGACGCTGCCAAATGCAAAGCCTTCTCTATGACACTAAAAGTAAGCGCTAAAAACTGATATACTTCACTTCCACAAGGCTTGGTTTGCAACTTCTCATAGCCAGGGAAAATGTTCTTAGGAAGATTTTGGGCTCACTGAACAACCATGAATACACCCATGGGGTTGATGTCGGTGAAGCAGCGAGAGGGTAAGTCCCTCCAAGACTACATAAATAGGTTCTATGTAGCTACACTCAATACAAAGAACTTAAAAGACCAATGGGCAACAGATGGGGGTGGAGAATGACCATATGCAGTACTCGTTCATGAATAATAGGTGTAACAGCTCACTTTCAATGAGATCAAAACAGTGATTTCGGGACCACAAATCTGAGCCAAAATTTTATTTTATTTTATTTTATGGTTGGCATCATGATAGGAAAGTCACATGAAAATTTTGGTACGAAAATTTTACCAATTGTGTGATCAATTAAGGAAATGACTAAACTGCATAAATTGCAAAAGTTGAGTTCTAGTAATTATAGGTATCAAATAGCTATAAAATTCAAAATTTAAGGTCCTAATATGTTAATTAGACTATTGAATAGTAGTTAGTAGATATTTTAATGACTCATCCATGGAAAAATTAAAAAAGGGTAGGGACTAAATTGGAAATTAATTAAATTATTAGATGATAATTAATTAAAAAAATCATCTAATTTGATATCACCTTCCCCAATTTTCTATGGAAACCCTAGGAGAGAGGAAGAAAATTTTTCAAGCTCAATAAGGTATGAAATCAAGTTTGGTTTTTAGTAATTTCTATATTTTTAGAATCAGGATAGCCTAATCTTTCTATTTAGGGGATTTATTTGAAAAGTTATCAAGGTATAGAATTTGGGTCATGGATGAATATGCTAAAAATTAGAAATTTATGGTAGAAAATGAAAATTTATTCATATATAAACAATTTTTACAAAGCAATTTTTGATGAAAACTTGATTTAGGGACTAAAATGAAAAAGTGGTAAAAACCATGAAAAATTCTGAAATTTATAGAAAATAAGTGCTGTAAATTTTAAGTTGAAATTTCAGTTAGGCTTGGAATAGGGAGTAAATTGCATGAACTTCATTTTTCGGGCCTAGGGACGAAATTAGAATTTTTGAAAAGAATAGGGGCTAAATGGTAATTTTGCCTAAGATGTAATAACATACGAATGTAAATGAAATGCGATAGATTAATAGTTAACTTTATCCATATAGATCCGGAAGGACCAACTACGGAACTAGATCAAGAAAAGCAAAAGGTTTCAGATTAGTTGACATTCAAATACAAATCATTTTCAAGGTAAGTTCGTGTAACTTAAATATGTATGTTAATATGCTTAAATTGAATTGTATGATAGTGTTGATATGTATGAGATGATACACATAATGAAATAGTCATAAGTCATGAAAAATGACAAATTGTCATGTTCCGGTTGAATGTTGAATTTCGACGGGTTAAGAATAATAGTGCATATTTTGCAGGTAGAATTTAGCCCGGACGGGTAATCCAAATTAAGCTCTCTAGAGCATATGCTACAGATAGGATTTAGCCTGGACTGGTAATCCTACTGTAAAATGTACGGCCCAAGAGTGTTCCTTATTATTATGTACCCTAATAGGTACTTTTACACATGTGTATATTACCCGAACATCCATCGAGATTTCAATAGTTCGACGGAAAAGACCCTTAAAGTGTGGAAATATGAAATTAATGGTGATGAGCTCATCTATGTTTACTTGATATTCATATGAGATTATGTGACTAACTTGTTGAATAAGTGTATTTGTTTAGGTAACTTATCCAAAATCAATGGAATGTAAATTCATGTATGCTTGTATTAGTAAATATGACCGGTAAGTTTATTTTCCGTTATATGAACTTACTGAGCATAAAATGCTTACTCCGTTTATTTTTTTCTTATTTTATAGTGCTCAAAGCTCGCGACGGTTGGAAGTTAGTCGGAGAAGTCATCACACAATCCACTATCTCATTTTGGTACAAGTAGAAATCTCATTTTGGTATAATGGCATGTGTAAGCTTATTTGGCCAATGATGGCTTGTAATTGTGGTTTTGTAATCTAGCCATTGGAGTGGCTAGTAATGGTCTAAGTTTGGCTATTTTTGAAGTAATATTTTGGTAATCACATAAGTGTTTATTATGTGTTAGTTTGTTGGAATTATATTAGCATATGAGTTTTTGTTCAGAGTAAGTTTATATCTTTTGTTGCATGAGATAATACCACATGAATGATGGCAAATTTTATGTGAATATGGTGTTGGATTAGTGGAGATATACTTGTAAGTTTTAGTGCAGGAAAATGGTAAGTTTTGGGTGACAAATGAGGCCAGGAAATGGCTTTATTTTATCCACACGGGTAGACATACGGGCGTGTGTCTTGGTCGTGTGTGACACATGGCCTGTCCCATGGGCATGTGGTCAAACCGTGTGTCCTGTAACACCCCTTACTCGAGATCAATGCCAGAATAAGGCACGAGGTGTTATCATACTTAAACACATGACATTTCCGTGCCATAAACTTTTGTAAAAATTAAAACTTTTTGAAAAGCAAACATAAAATCCCTAATACGAGTCCACGAGGCCCAAAACATGCTTCGAAAAAGATTCGGGACTTAACTGAGTACTTTAGAAAACTTTGAAAAATTTTCATGTAATCAGGGGCACACGCCCATGTGGAAGGGCAACACACCCGTGTGTCTTCTTAACATGGGCATGTGGAAGGCCCGTGTGACTCACATGGCATTAACATATCAGGACACGCCCGTGTCCATAGCCCGTGCAAATTTATTTTTTTATTTAAACCTACAGGGGTTTCCACACAGCTTGGCACACACCCGTGTCCATAACTTGTGTCTCCCACACGACCATGACACGCCCGTGTCTCAGCCCATGTGCAAAAACCTTGACATTCTATTTCTGACGTCAGCAAGCCCTTAAGGGCACACGGCCATGGTACACTCCTGTGTACTAGGCCGTGTCCTTCACACGGCTGAGACACACGGCCGTGTCTCTGCCCGTCTGTTTACTACCATGCATACTGACTTGAAAAATTAAAATGCAGGGTACACACGGTCAGACTACACACCCGTGGGGCAGATCGTGTGTCACACACAGCATAGACACACGCCCGTGTATCTGTCCATGTGGACAAAAATAAGGCTATTTACCAAACCTTTTTGCCACCCTTTCTTGCACCAACCTACACAATATCAACCAAAACCAATCCAAGCATAACACATATAACCAAATCAACCACAACCATGAGAAATTTGCATCAAATGCATTTAATAATAATCAACCCCTAGCCGAGATCAATGTTGGAACAGGATACGAGGTGTTACCATACTTAAACACAGGCTTACAAACATTTTCATGCCATAAACTTTTGTAAAAATTAATTTTTTTTGAAAACTGAACATAAAGTCCCTAATATGAGCCCACGAGGCCCAAAACACTCTTCGAAAAAGATTCGGGACTTAAATAAGTACTTTAGAAAACATTGAAAAATTTTAGGGTAACTAGGGGCACACGCCCGTGTGGAAGGGCAACACACCCATGTGTCTTCTTAACATGGGCATGTTGAAGGCCCATGTGACTCACACGGCACTAACGTATCGGGACACGCCCTGTCCCTAGCTCGTACGAATTTATTTTTTGATTCGAACCTATAGGGGTTTCCACACGGCTTGGCACATGGCCGTGTCCATAACCTATGTCTCCCACACGACCATGACACTCCCGTGTCTCAGCCCATGTGCAAAAACCTTAACATTCTATTTCTGACGTCAGCAAGCCCTTAAGGGCACACGGCCATGGTACACGCCCGTGTACTAGGCCGTGTCCTTCACACGGCTGAGACACACGGTCGTGTCTCTGCCCGTCTATTTACTACCATACATACTGACTTGAAAAATTAAAATGCAGGGGACACACGGTTAGACTACACACCCGTGGGGCAGATTGTGTGTCACACACGGCATAGACACATGCCCATGTGTCTGCCCATGTGGACAAAAATAAGGCTATTTACCAAACCTTTTTGCCACCCTTTCTTGTACCAACCTACACAATATCAACCAAAACCAATCTAAGCATAACACATATAACCAAATCAACCACAACCATGAGAAATTTGCATCAAATGCATTTAATAATAATAATAATCAATATTAGCCAACATTAATGGCCTATACAAAATGAATATCACATCTATCATATGAGCCAACACTTGTGGCTAAACTAACAAGACACTAAACAAAAGATTCAAGTCCCTATAAACGCCACAATCAAAACATTTAAACTAGCTATACCAAAAACTTCAGGTGATAGTGTGATCAATGCCTCCGACATCCCTTGGTCCCCGATACTAGTTTGGCAGCACTTTAAGAGCATGGAAAGGAGAGAGAGTAAGCATAAATCTTAGTAAGTTTCATATAAATAAGTAATGACATCAACTATGCATATTATTGATCAACACAACATTCTTGAGTGAACATGGTTAAATATCACTACTTGCTTACATATCACAAGTATAAACCAAAGATTTCAATATCGTCCCGAAATCATTTCCTAGCTAGAACTTACTCATGTCATTCTTACCATTAATGCAAAATAACTAGATTTATATCTCATGAATTTCGAACAAGAACCTATACCACTCACAACATGATTATATCATTTCGTATCATTATTATAAGCTTAAAAATAACCCGTAAAACCATTTGGAATACTAAAGGATATTTGAAAAGCTTTACACAACAGGGTGAATTGCGGATGCCATGTTCCAAACATGGTCTTACACTGGCTTACATGTGGAGGCTGATACCATGTCCCAGACATGGTCTTACACTAGCTCTCTTCTCAATGTCGATGCCATGTCCCAAACATGGTCTTACACTGGCTCACATGTCGAGGCCGATGCCATGACATGGTCTTACACTAGCTCTCGTCTCAATGTCGATGCCATGTCCCAACATGGTCTTACACTGTCTCACATGTCGAGCCCGATGCCATGTCCCAAACATGGTCTTACACTAGCTCTCGTCTCAATGCCGATGCCATGTCCCAAACATGGCCTTACACTGACTCTCATAATGTGGCTGATGCCATGTCCCAGACATGGTCTTATACTAGCCCACATATCACCTAACTATCATGGCATGGATATCCAATCTATTCCTAGGTTCAATCGGGACTATACTACATTAAATTTCTTCATGCATAATTCATAAGCAACTTCTACCATTTTACGCAAAATAAATCCTTCAACACATAATAACGATAAAGTTACCTTACTTACATACAACTTACCTCGGTATACAAAAACGGGGTGACTAGTTAGATTTAGTCTATTTGCTTGGGCTTCCCTCGGTCTAGGTCCGGATTTCGTATTTCTTGATCTAAAAATGATAAAAAAAATTCACTAATTTAATCATAATTTTAATCAATGCATTTCATAATTCATATTTCGGCAAAATGACCATTTTGCCGCTAGACTTTCATAAAATTACTATTTTAGCCCTAGGCTCGAAAATCAATTTTTATCAAATTTTCTCACTACCCAAGCCTAGTCGAATTCTTTTTATACTAGAAGTAGCCCACAATTCCCATTATTTCACACACTTACCACATAATTTATAACTTATGCAAAATGGTCCTTAGTTAGGGTTTCTATAAAAACTACTCCACAAAAGTTGTTTGTTTAACAACCATGATTCATTTTCTTCCATAAAAATTCAGCAAACCATGAATACTCAGGGCAAAACCCTGGACTCTGAACCATTTTGCAAAATAGTCCCCTCATTAGATAGCTTATTCTACTAGGGTCCCAAAAGTTCAAAAAATTTCAAGAAAAGCCATCAAAATCATTTACTTATGAGAGAACTTAATGGCTAAAAATTTCGAGCTTTCAAAACCCCTTCCTTGCTGAAAATTTCAGTGGAGAAGAGAAGAAGAGAAAGAGATGATAGCTTTTCCTTATTTTATTTTATTCTATTCAAATTGGTCAACAAATTTCACCTAATTTTGACCCTTTTTTATTTTCTTGTCCCTATGGCCGGCCATGCCATTAATAAAGGCCTATTTGCTCTTTAAAGACCCTTAATTTTGGTTCTCTAACTATTTGACACCTTTAGCTAATGAAATAAAACTTTTGTCCCTTATGCGATTTAGTTCTTTTTCGCAATTTAGCATGTAATCGCTAAAATTATTTCACCAAAATTCTCATGCACTCATATAAATATAGTATAACACAGAAAATAATAAAAAATAAAATAAATAATTTCTCTGGCCTCGGGTTAGTAGTTTCAAAACCACTTTTCGGCTAGGCCCAAAATCGGGCTATTACAATTCTCCCCCTTTAGGGATTTTCATCCCCGAAAATCTTACCGGTGAAAAGGTTAGTGTATTGATCTCTCATAGTCTCCTTAGGTTCCCATGTGGCCTCTTCCACCCCATGTCGGTGCCACAGTACTTGCATGAGTGCTATACTTTTATTTTTCAATTGCTTAACCTCTCGGGCTAAGATCTTAACCGACTCTTCTCCATAAGTCATGTCTGATCGAACCTCAACCTCTGCTGGCGAAAGAACGTGTGAAGGGTCAGAACAGTAACGGCGCAATATCGACACATGGAAAACATTGTGGATCTTCTCTAACTCGAATGACAAGGCTAGCCGATAGGCTACTGGTCCAATTTTCTCAGTCACCTCATAAGGTCCAATAAAGCGTGGACTTAATTTTCCTTTCTTACCAAATTTGAGCATTTTATTCCATGAGGACACTTTAAAAAACACCTTATCCCCCACTTGAAACTCAATTTCCTTTCGTTTCATATTCGCGTAGGATTTCTGTCTATCCGAAGTGGCCTTCACGCAATCACGAATTACCTTAACTTTTTCTTTGGTCTTTTTGACTAAGTCGACCCCGTGAATCTATCTTTCTCTGAGTTAAGTCCAAAACAAGGGTGTTCGGCACTTACGCCAGTATAAAGCCTCATAAGGCACCATTTTCAAAATCGACTGATAGTTATTGTTGTAGGCAAACTCTACCAACAGTAAGTACTTCTCCCAACTACCTTGGAATTCAAGAACACAACACCGCAACATGTCCTCAAGAATCTAAATTACTCTCTCCGATTGGTCGTCGATTTGCGGATGGAAAGCTGTGCTAAAATTCAACTTTGCCCCCAAAGCTTCCTGTAACTTTTTCTAAAATCGCGAAGTAAATCTCGGATCCCTATCCGAAATAATCGACAAGGGCACTCCGTGAAGTTTCACAATCTCAGAAATATATAGCTCAGCTAGCTTATCGAGTGAGTAGTTAGTACGCACTGAGATAAAATGAGCCGATTTTGTTAATCGATCGACTATGACCCAAACAACATCTTTCTTTTTCAGTGACAACGGCAATCCCGTCACGAACTCCATAGTAATCCGGTCCCATTTCCATTCGAGAACCATAACAGGCTGAAGTAAACCCGAAGGCACTTGGTGCTCGGCTTTCACTTGCTGACAAATTAAACATTTCGACACAAACTCTGAGATGTCTTTCTTCATGCTCGGCCACCAATACAATCTCTTCAATTCATTATACATCTTAGTACTATCTGGATGGATTGACATACAACTACTGTGTGCCTCGTAAAGAATTTTCTAAATAAGCTCATTATCTGTAGCTACACAGACCCTATCTCGGAACATCAAACAACCGTCAGTACTAATCTGAAAATCTGATTCGTCAACTGTCTCACACTGAGTCATCTTGGCTTGCAAATCTTTATCACTCTTTTGAGCTTTACAAATCTCTTAAAGAAACATAGGTCTAGCTCTCAACTCTTCTAGAATCAAACCATCTTCGATTACAGACAACTGTGTATTCTTAGCTCTCAAGGCAAACAATGACTTCCTACTTAATGCATCTGCGACTATATTTGCCTCTCCCGGGTGATAGTCAATTAGTAACTTGTAATCTTTAATCAACTCTAGCCACCTTCGTTGCCGTAGATTCAAATCCTTTTGAGTAATCAACTATTTTACGCTTTTATGGTCAGTGAATACCTGGCATTTCTCACCATAAAAGTGGTGTCTCCAAATCTTCAGTGCTAACTCTAAGTCATGTGCCGGGTAATTTTTCTCATGCGGCTTCAGTTGTCTCGAGGCATACGCTATCACCTTGACTTCTTGCATGAGCACGCATCCTAATCCATTCAAGGACGCATCACTATACACTACGAATTTTTTTCCTGGTTCTAGTTGTACAAAAATTGGGGCTTCAGTCAATAACGTCTTAAGTTTCTCAAAACTCTATTGGCATTTTTCCGTCCATTCAAACTTGACATCTTTCTGTAGCAACCTCGTCATCAGAGTAGCAATCATAGAGAATCCTTTAACGAATCGTCTGTAGTAACCCGCTAGGCCTAGAAAGATTCTAATCTTCGATACATTCCTCTGTGGTTTCCACTCAACAATAGCCGAGATCTTATTCAGGTCAACTCTAATTCTATCGCCCGACACGATGTGTCCCAAGAATCCAACCTCTTGGAGCCAAAACTCACTTTTACTAAACTTGGCATATAACTGCTTATCTCTTAATGTCTTCAAAATGGTTCTTAAATGCTCCGTGTGCTCACTCTCATAACGAGAATAAATTAATATATCGTCGATAAAAAAGACCACAAACTTATACAAGCACGGCCGAAAAATACGATTCATCAAGTCCATAAACACGGCGGGGGCGTTTGTTAAGCCAAAGGGCATGAAAAGGAACTCATAATGCTCATATCTCATCCGAAATACGGTTTTTGGCACATCTTGCTCCTTAACTCTTAGCTGTAATAACCAGATCTCAAGTCTATCTTAGAAAACACCGTGGCTCCCTTTAATTGATCAAACAAATCGTCGATCTTAGGCAAAGGATACTTTTTCTTCACAGTCGCCTTGTTGAGCTGTTTGTAGTCTATACATAACCTCATCGACCTGTCTTTCTTTTTCACAAAAAGTACCGGAGCACCCTACAGGGAATAGGTCGGTCTCACAAAACACTTGTCCATTATTTCTTGTAACTGTACTTTTAACTCCTTTAACTCCATCAGAGCCATCCTATACGAAGCAATCGAGATAGGTACCGTACTAGGGACTAATTCGATACCAAACTCAACTTCCCTAGTTGGAGGTAATCCGGGAAATTCTTTCAGAAACACATCTGGGTGCTCACATACCACTGGCTCAATCTTTACTCCTGACTCTTGGGTATTCAACATAAATGCAAGATAGGACTCATACCTTTTTCTTATGTATTTCTCAGCAGTCATAGAAGAAATCAGTACTAGTAAGCTGTCTGATTCACCCAATTCGACCCGAATAATATCCCGATTTTCACATCTCAATTCAATAAACTTGCTACCACAGTTTACTAACACATTATGAACAGTCAGCCAATCCATGCCAAGAATTAGGTCAAATTCATCAAAGGTAGTAGCATGAGGTTAGTCGGAAAATAGTGGTCACTAACTATTAAAGGACAGTTTCTACACACTTTGTCAACTATTACATGTTTGCCTAAAGGGTTAGACACATTTACCATAAATTCAATAGACTCCACTAGTATATTCGTACTAGAAACCAAGTTCATGCAAATATAAGAGTGGGTAGACCCCGGGTCGATCAAAGCAACTACAGATATATCATAGATAGAAAAGGTACCCATAATCACATTAGGAGACGCAGCATCTTTGCGAACACAAATGGCGTATGTTCTTGCAGGCGCTCTACCCTCAGGCCTCACAGTAGAATCTCTAGGCGTAACTCTGCTGCCAGACCTACTCCCAGGGTTCTTCTGTGGTCTACCCCAAGAGTGAGCATTGCTCACTCTCATATCTTCCTTCTTGTCTTTCTCCTTCATCTCAAAATAGTTTCGAATAAAGTGGTCTAGTGAACCACACTTGAAGAAGCCTCTACCATTACCTCGACACTCACCGAAGTGTCATCTACCATAATTCGAACACTCCGGTCTAAGCGGTCGAGCACTACCAACGCTCGTAATGGAAGTGGTCTGAGCTTTAGACACCGCATACTGCTTATTCTTGGTTCTGCTCGAGAATTCTGTCAACGTATTTGATCGAGTAGGAAACCCCCTCAATTTCTTGGATGAGGTCTAAAATGATCTTTCCATTTGCCTTTTCTTTGAGTCACATGACTCAATGTCAGCTTTCCTCTTCTCTTTGGCCAATTCTTCGGCCTTACATGCTCTCTCAACAAGTATTAGAAATTCTCTTGACTCCAAAATGCCAACTAATAATCTGATGTCTTCGTTCAAACCATCTTCAAACCTCTTGCACATAGTGGCTTTGGTAGATACGCACTCCCTAGCATATTTGCTGAATCTCACGAACTCACGCTCATACCCTGTTGCCGTCATTCGACCTTGCTTCAATTCTAAAAATTCTTTCCTCTTCTAGTCTATAAACCTCTGACTAATATACTTCTTTCGGAATTCCTCCTGGAAAAACTCCCATGAAATCCTTTCCTTTGGTACAACGACACAAGGGTATTCCACCATTAGTAGGCCGAGTCTCGCAGGAGCGACACAACACACTTTATACACTCCTCAGGGGTGCAAGATAATTCATCAAATACCCTAATGGTATTTTCTAACCAGAACTCTACTCTCTTTGGGTCATCATCAATTTTAGCATGAAATTCCTCGGCCCCGTACTTACGAATTCTATCTACAGGAGGTTTTTCTCTCCTAACCATTTTTACTCATTGGGGAGCCATATGGGCAGGCTGAGGGATCGGAGGAGGTAGAGGAAGCGGAGTGTTCGAATTTGCACGAATGAACTCCAAGTACCAAGCATCCATCATATAGAGGTAGGCTTCTCTAGCCGCTCCGCCTTAACTCATTGTCACGGGCCCACTCTCTAATCGCTCAGTCCCTTCAGCTGGAGCCAGTACGTTACTCTCTACATCGTCCGCCATTACTCTGTCTGGATCCATTTACTATATGAAAATATAATTTAAATTTTGTCAGGACTCGTCACACTATCACAGTATATTTATGGCATGTATAGCTAGATTTGTACTCATGCTAGGTTAGTCTGATAATCGACTAAACCATAGCTCTAATACCACTAAATGTAATACCCCTTACTCGGAATCAACACCGAAATAGGATACAAGGAGTTATCGTACTTTTTTTAAATCAAAAATAAAGTCCGTAAAACGAGTCCACGAGGCCCAAAAGACTCTTCGAAAAAGACTCGGGACTTAACTGAGTACTTTAGAAAATTTTGAAAAATTTTAGGGTAACCAGGGGCATACGCTCATGTGGAAGGGCAACACGCCCATGTGTTTTCTTAACATGGGCATGTTGAAGGCCTGTGTGACTTACATGGCATTAACGTATCGAAACACGACCGCGTCCTTAGCTTGTGCAAATTTATTTTTCGATTCAAACCTACAGGGGTTTCCACACGGCTTGGCACACGCTGTGTCCATAACCCGTGTCTCCCACATGGCCATGACACACTCGTGTCTCAACCCGTGTGCAAAAACCTTGACATTCTATTTCTGACGTCAGTAACCCCTTAAAGGTACACGGCCATGGTACACGCCCGTATACTTGGACGTGTCCTCCTCACGGCTGAGACACACGGTTGTGTCTCTACCCGTGTGTTTATTACCATGCAAATTAACTTGAAAACTTAAGGTGTAGGAGACACACGGTTGGGCTACATGCCCGTGGGGTAGACCATGTATTAGACACGACCTAGACAAACGCTCGTGTGTCTGCCCGTGTGGACAAAAATAAGGTTATTTACCAAACCTTTTTGCCACCCTTTCTTGCAACAACCTGCATAATATCAACCAAAACCAATCCAAGCATAACACATATAACCAAATCAACAACAACCATGAGAAATTTGCATCAAATGCGTTTAATAATAATAATCAATATTAGCCAAAATTAATGGCATATACAAAATGAATATCACATCCATCATATGAGCCAACACTTGTGGCTGAACTAACAAGACACTAAACAAAAGATTATAGTCCCTATACACGCCACAATCAAAACATTTAAACTAGTTATACCAAAAGCTTTAGGTGATAGTGTGATCGATGCCTCCGACGTCCCTTGGTCCCCAATACTAACTTAGCGGCACTTTAAGAACATGGAAAGGAGAGGGATAAGCATAAAGCTTAGTAAGTTGCATATAAATAAGTAACAACATCAACTATGCATATTATAAATCAACACAACATTCTTGAGTGAACATGCTTAAATATCACTACTTGCTTACATATCACAAGATAAACCAAAGATTTCAATATCGTCCCAAAATCATTTCCTAGCTAGAACTTAATCATGTCATTCTTGCCATCAATGCAACATAACTAGATTCATATCTCATGAATTTCGAACAAGAACTTGTACCACTCATAACATGATTATATCATTACGTATCATTATCATAAGTTTAAAAATAACCCGTGAAACCGTTTGGAATACTAAAGGATATCTGACAAGGTTTACACAAAAGGGTGAATTACCAATGCCATGTTCCAAACATGGTCTTACATTGGCTCACATGTCGAGGCTGATGCTATATCTAAGACATGGTCTTACAGTAGCTCTCGTCTCAATGCCGATACCATGTCCCAGACATAGTCTTACACTGGCTCATATGTCGAGGCCGATGCCATGTCCCAGACATGGTCTTACTCTAGCTCTCGTCTCAATGCCGATGCTATGTCCCAAACATGGTCTTATATTGGCTTACATGTCGAGGCCGATGCCATGTCCCAGACATGGTCTTACACTGGCGCTCATGATGTGGTCGATGCCATGTCCCAGATATGTTCTTACACTAGCACACATATCACCCAACTGTCATGGCATGGATATCCAATCTATTCCTAGGTTCAATCGGGACTCTACTACATTAAATTTCTTCATGAATTATTGATAAGAAACTTCTACCATTTTACGCAAAATAAATCATTCAACACATAATAACGATAAAGTTACCTTACTTACATACAACTTACCTCTGTATACAAAAACGGGGCGACTAGTTGGATTTAATCTATTTGCTAGGCTTTCCCTCGGTCTAGGTTCGGATTTCGTATTTCTTGATCTAAAAATGAAAAACAATTTACTAATTTAATCATCATTTTAATCAATGCATTTCATAATTCATATTTTAGCAAAATGAGCATTTTGCCCCTAGACTTTCACAAAATTACTATTTTACCCCTAGGCTCGTAAATCAATTTTTATCAAATTTTCTCACTACCCAAGCCTAGTCGAATTCTTTCCATATTAGAAGCAGCCCACAATTCCCATTATTTCACACACTTACCACATAATTTATAACTTATGCAAAATGGTCCTTAGGTAGGGTTTCTGTGAAAACTACTTAACAAAAGTTGTTTGTTTAACAACCAAGATTCATTTTCTTCCATAAAAATTCAGCAAACAACATGAATACTCTCATGGCAAAACCCTAGATTCTCAACCATTTTGCAAAATAGTCCCCTCATTAGATAGCTTATGCTAGTAGGGTCCCAAAAGTACAAAAAATTTCAAGAAAAGTCATCAAAATCACTTACTGATGAGAACTTAATGGCTGAAAATTTTAAGCTTTCAAAACCCCTTTCTTGCTAAAAATTTCAGTGGAGAAGAGAAGAAGAGAAATAGATGATAGCTTTTCCTTATTTTATTTTATTCTAGTCAAATTAGTCACCAAATTTCACCTAATTTTGTCCTTTTTCTATTTTCTTGTCCCTATGGCCGGCCATGCCATTAATAAAGGCCTATTTTTTCTTTAAAGACCCTTAATTTTGGTTCTCTAACTATTTGACACCTTTAGCTAATGAAATAAAACTTTTGTCCCTTATTCGATATAGTCCTTTTTCGCAATTAAGCATGCAATCACTAAAAGTATTTCACCAAAATTCTCATGCACTCATATAAATATAGTATAACACATAAAATAATAAAAAAATAAAATAAATAATTTCTCCGACCTCGGGTTAGTGGTTCCAAAACTACTATTCCGACTAGGCCCAAAATCGGGCTGTTACATGTCCTCTGCATCTTAAAAATGAGAAACAGAATGCTCAGAATTGGGCACATAGGCTTGTGTCTCAGCCGTGTGGTTGACACAACCTTGAACACGGGTGTGTTACATGGTCGTGTGAAAACTGCACCTAAAATTTCAAAAATAAAATTCGCCACACGGCCTAGCACATGAGCGTGTGACTTAGCCGTGTGACTTCAATTTCTTCATGCTTTAAAAGTCAGAGAGTTACACGGGTTAGGGACACGGGCTTGTGTAGTACACGGCCTCACCACATGGGCGTACCCCTAGACTACACGGGTGTATGAGCCCTGCAACCTTGGAAAATTCTTGAAATGTCGCGAAAAATTTTATGAGTTTCTGATTAAGTCCTGACTTGGCCTCGAGGGTGTAATTAAGGGACGTTTTGAATGGTCTTGGTAAATGAATAGTAATTTATAAGAATTATCTGTAAAATGTTCTGAATGTTTTGGTAATACTCTGAAACCCTATTTTGATAACGAGTACGGGTTAGGGGTGTTACATTTAGTGGTATCAGAGCCTAGCTAACCTATACGAATAGGCTCATAAGTTTGCGGAGAGAGAAGAGATCAAGAGAGTTTCACGAGTCAATTTTCAAAAGGAGGATAGACAATCCATTAACAGAGAAGGATAGTGCACTAGGCAATCCACTAGTAACCAGTTCTTGCAAGTCAAGGCCGATAGGCTGCACAGGACCTCAACCCAAGGTGATGCACTTAGAAACCCATAAAGACACCAATAGGAGCATGTGAGGCGTTACACCCCATTGAATGCCATGCGAGCTTACATCTTTAACCATATAAAGAGCCTGTGCATCTTTTCTAAATCGCCCCCAATACGAAGTACTGGTAGAAGATAAATTCTAGGGACGGTACACCTTTCATGATGCTATGTGACATAAGACCGAAGATTACTTCACATTAAAGGACGCCATAGAAGAAGCTATCCCAAACAAGTTCATAAACTAGAGAGGTCTGCAGTAGGGCCAGAGTTCGTAGGAATGAGGCCCAAAGGAAAGCAAAGGGTGCGATAAACTATTCATGTAAAAGTAGGTACAAAGGACGAGTGGATGCAATCAAGCACAAAGAGGCTAGCTCACATTGGCAATGTGATGTCACTCAATACCTCGAACAAACCACAACACCAAGAATAGAGAAGTGTAGAGTTCAAAAGTGGTGATGATGAGCTAATCCGTGAGAAGATGTGACTGACCAAATGGTGGTTTTGATTGAGGTCGCAGGGTTTGAAGTCAAGAGGATACTTGTTAATAGCGGCAGCGCAGTAGAAGTCCTATCTTGGAGAGTATACAAGAAAATGGGCTTAAAAGAGCAATCTTTATTTGCAACCAGCCCTTTGTACAGCTTTGTGAACCAGCCTGTTGAAGTAAGGGGCACTGTCATATTGCCGATCACTCTAGGCAACAACAAACACACGACCATAGAATGTGTCCAATTTCATGTGGTTAATCACCCGATGGTATATAACGCCATTTTTGGTAGACTAATTATGCGAATGGCGAAAATGATGATGCCAACCTATTATATGAAGATCAAGTTCCCGATAAGTACCAGTTTCAACTTCTTATGATTCGACCAATACACGACAAGGCAGTGTCACATGCTGTCTTTGAGGCAGGCAAAACAACCTTTGACCTAGAAGGAAAGTAATCAACTTGGACAAACTAGATGTAAGGAAAGAACATCGAGATATAAAACCCGAAGCATCGAAGCACACGGAGACCCTATAGTTATTCTGTGATAATAAAGAAAGGGCAGTTATAATTTTTTCAGCGTTGAGTGGATAAGAAAAGATTTTGCTGGTCGAATGCCTAATGGGGAATTTAGACGTTTTCTCATGGTCTGCAACGGATATGCTAGGCGTGGATTCATGGGTAATAGTGCATATGTTAAATGTACTCCTAGAGACGAAGCTCATGAAATAGATGAAGAGAAAGTTCGCACCACAAGTAATTAAAGTAGTAAGACAGGAAGTTGCCAAGCTATTGGCCACCAGATTTATTGGGGAACTAAAGTACCCGGATTGGATTTTGAATGTGGTAATGGTAAAAAAATGTGATAGAAAAGTGGAGGATGTGCATCGACTTCACCAACTTGAATAAGACATGCCCTAAAGATAGTTTCTCCTTGACGTCAATAGATCGCCTAGTGGATGCCTCTGCCGAGCACAAGCTCATAAGCTTCATGAATGCCTTCTCAGGCTACAATTAAATCCTATTAGACCGAGGCGACTAGGAGAAGACAACCTTCATCACTAAGGAAGGTCTCTTCTGTTACCAAGTTATGCCATTTGGACTCAAAAATGCAAGTGCAACTTACCAAATGTTGGTAAACAAGATATTCAAAGAGCAGATAGGCCATAGTATAGAGGTATATGTAGATGATATGCTGGTAAAAAGTGAATCCATGGAGGAGCATGTACGGAACTTATCTGACACGTTCGGGACACTGATGGCCATAGCATGAAGTTTAACCCCGACTAGTACATCTTTGGTGTACGAGCTGGCAAGTTCTTGGGCTTAATACTATTAGAGAAGGGAATTAAGGCGAACCCAAAAAAGATTCAAGCTATCATGGATTTGCCCCCACCGTAAACTATAAAAGAGATCCAACACCTCACGGGCAAGGTGGTGGCATTGAATAGATTTATCTCTAGAATGGCAGACAAGTGTATACCATTTTTCAAGGCTTTGAGGACACACTTCTCATGGGCCAAAGAATGTCAAATTGCCTTTGAACAACTAAAGCAGTACCTTACTTCCCCCGCTTCTAAGGTCGCCTCAAACGGGAGAAATGCTTCATCTGTTCCTAGTAGCATCAAAAGAAACAATTATAACTGTCTTGGTCAAATCCGAAAGCACCCTCCAATTTTCAGTGTATTATGTCAGTAAGGTCCTTTAGCATGGCGAGCCCAAGTACATAAATATAGAAAAAAATGCATTTATGCTCTAATCATTGCAACTTGCAAGTTACGACCATAATTCTAGACCCACCCTATCATCGTGGTTACTAACTAGCCGATGAAGGAGGTGCTCGCCAAGACAGACACCCTAGGGAGGATAAAAATATGGAATATCAAACTTGTAGAATTCGGGATAGATTTTACCCTGCGGACGATATTAAAGGGGTAGGTGTTGGCAGATTTCATGGTAGAGTGCTCGTTCAAAATAAATGAAAATACAACAGGTAACATAGAATGTAATTTCAAACATTGAATAGTGAAGTACCTCACTGATATAATTTATGTGAATACTAACGAAATTAGCAAGTTAGTGAATGACACATTATGCAATAAAAATTACTACTCTAACGATTCTCACACTTTGCGGAGAAACAATACTCACTTTACATTTTTTACTAAAACTAATTTTTGTTGTTAGACACTACCAATAGTAAACACACTAGGAAGTGCACGCACAATAGATAAACCGAAAGATTGAATGATTTACGTCGACGGCTACGCAGGCAGAACGGAATCTGAGGTAGGTGTACTCATGATAGACTCAAAGGGTAATGAGTGGCAATATGGATTGTCATTTGGATTCCAAACATCAAACAACACCATTGAATATGAAACACTAATCTTAGGACTACAATTCCAACTGAGTGCCAGGAACTTGACCATACACACTAATTCCCAACTCGTGGCAAAGTAAATACACGACAAGTATGAGGTCAAAGAACCCACATTAAAATGATATCCTACACCAACAATTCAATTGCTGGAGGGATTCGATAAAGTTGAGGTTAGACAACTCCCAAAGAATGACAACACGCACGTAGATGCTCTGTCAAAGTTAGCATCCTCTATCACTATGGAGCAAAGAGGAAAAATCCTGCTTGAACGTAAGGAAGCACCAAGCTATGATTTTCTCAAGTGCTCTCTACAACCTAGGAAGAAACGTAGATAACCCCTAAAATCTACACGTTTCAGGGTAAAGAGGAAAGCCAAGACCAAAAAGAGCTCACAAAACAACAACACAAGGCAGCGCGATACTCCCTTCTAGAGGGCGTGATATATCAAAAAGGGTTTTCACACCCACTACTGCGATGCCTCTCTTTATCGGAAGCTGTATATATCATGAGAGAAATCCATGAGGGCATTTGCGGCGACCATCTGGGAGGCAGGTTGCTAGCATAAAAAATACTCAAATAAGGGTATTATTGGCCTACTATCTATGAAAATTCCCAACACATGGTCCGAAAATGTGACCCCTGCCAAAAAAATGCTAGACAACGACAACGAGCAGAACCTCTCCAAATCATGACAGGGCCTTGGCCTTCTGCGACTTGGGGGTCAACATCTTTAGACCATTCCCCATAGCCATGGTGTAAAAAAAGTTCATTATAATAGCTGTTCACTACTTCACTAGATGGATCGAGGTAGAGGCTCTAACAACTATAACAGAGAGGCAAGTAGAGTCATTTATGTGGAAGTCGATTGTTTGTAGGTTTGGGATACCTCGTTCTGTTATCACAGACAACGACATACAATTTCAAGGAAAGTTCATGAAATTGTGTACAGATCTCTGGATATCCTTAGCTCAAAGCTCAGTGAAAACCCCACAAACCAATGGCCAATAAGAAAATTCTAACCACACTCAATAAGAAAGTAGGCAAACTGAAAGAGGCTTGGTTGGAAGAGCTATCAAGAATCTTTCAAATTGGACAATCATAGGGAAAGTGAATAAATGTGAGTTTAAAATAAATTTAGTATAATATGTATTATAAACTAAATAAATGTGTGATGATGGTGAATGAATATTATAAGTTTATCTCATTATTGATTAAAATGATCTTCATCACTTTTCAATGTCTTTATCATTTGACTACTAGTTGAAATTTTCTTTTCGAAAAGTCATATTTTAGTACTCCATTATTTTTAAGACACTTCAAACTTACCAATGTTAACAATTTTCATTTATTGAATGATATTGTAATGATAAATCTTAATTTTAATTGGTATAAGACTATAACACTAATTACTTATAATTGATTAAATATAAAATATTATTAATAATTAATATAGTCAACTGTGTAGTTCAAACCTATAAGAACTCTACTACACAAAAAATATATATATTTATATGATTTAATCTATTATTTTTATAGAAGATTTTATCTATTATTCTTAATAGCATGGTTCAAATGAATAAAAATTCTATCATTTAAAAAAATTATTTATTTAATGTCATGTTAGTAATTAAATGAATATTAAAGAGTACTCTTGTCAATTCAAAAGTTCTTTTTTTCTAAACTTTTCCTTATATTATAGACGACATAATGATAAATTCAACCCATAATATTCACTTGGTCATCAATCTTTAAAATTTAGTTAAGTTACTTGCATTTGGATGGAAAAATTGACTTAACTGTTAAAATTTTAATAGCATCAATGTGCCCAATAGTATGACAATCTTAGCAATGAAGTATTCATAAAATGTCATACCGCTGCCACATTGATGCCATTAAAATTTTAATAGTTTAATTTTATTTTTTTTGTAAAAAAAGCAAGCAATTTGACTAAATTTATCTTTATGCCATAACAATAATAATATAGTAGAGATAAATAAATGAACTGTTTCTTTCCTTAATTTTATTTCTATTTTTTTTTTG
This sequence comes from Gossypium anomalum, assembly GCA_025698475.1. Classification (NCBI taxonomy): domain Eukaryota; kingdom Viridiplantae; phylum Streptophyta; class Magnoliopsida; order Malvales; family Malvaceae; genus Gossypium; species Gossypium anomalum. The sequence continues at coordinate 60,960,346 of CM046961.1, forward strand.
TGATAAAAAAAACTAGATAAGTACAATTATCTAGTAATATCCAATGTATTTTCTGCAAATAAATGTGAGCCTTCATTTCTTTCAAAGGCCATCTTGGTGATGGAGTCTGCTTTTGAGTTTTCTTCTCTAAGAATATACTTAAAATCCCACTGACTTACTTCCTGCAATAGCAGGTGAATGCGTGTGATAAGAGCTAAAAACAATGTTGATGTGAATGTATCCTAAATGGCTTGAAGAACCTACATGCTGTCCGTTCTAATCAACACTTTATCACAACGCCTATTTCGTAATAGAAATAGACAATCTAGAATACCTCATAGTTCAACATTGAAAACAAAACATTGACCCAACCTTCTGTTAAATCCAAGTATCCACCTACTTTAATCATCTCTAATCACTCCACCGGCAACAGCATCTCCTGTGACAAAGTTAACCGTACCGTATGAGTAAAGGTGAATCCAATTTTCCATTTAAGTGACCTAAACGGAAGCTTCTTTATTTATTATTGCTATGTATACATGTACCAAAGAATTTCTGAATTTCTAGACAAAGATACAGAAAATACGCAATGCAAGTACTCAGTAAGTACCATCTTCGAACTTCATCGAGGACCTAGTTCAAAAATGGAAGCCTTATTGACTGAGATTTGAATGGTTTCTCGTTTAGATTGATTGGAGAGTGAGGATGACTGAGACTTCGTTTGTCTCCATGGTGGAATGCATGGAAAATGCAGGTCTCGATGGCACTGGAAGAGACATGGAATAGCTACTAAGCATGAGAATGACAGAGGCCATGGTTGGTCTGTAAGCAATATTATCTTGAACACAAAGCAACCTAAGATGGATACATCTCATTATTTCACTTCTGGAGCCATCCCTCAGGATTGGATCTACTACTTCCAAAGCAGTTCCTTCACTCCAGTTTCTCCATGCCTGCAAAAATCGTGGAATATGAACTTACATTGTGCTTTAGCAAATTCTAATCCAGTAATAAGATAACCACAATATGCAGCTCACATGGGTTAGAAGAGAGTCTCCCACTTCTTGGTTGGAGAAGCGATTGATTTTTTTGCCACTAATGATTTCCAAAACCAACACTCCAAAGCTGTAAACATCAGATTTAACTGAATATTGTCCATGCCATGCATACTCTGGAGCCATGTATCCACTGCGCACAAATAAATCTTAATGAATGAATCTAAATGGTAGCAAAAACTATCCTCTAGAAGAAGTGCTAATGCTTGGGATCTTTGAGTTCTAGATATCACAAAGTTAACAAGTAACATATAGAAACAAATCCTTCTTAATACTTACTAGGTCCCAACGACTTTGCTTGTGTCAGCTCGAGTTTGATCAACTGTAAACAATTTCGCCATTCCAAAATCTGAGATTTTAGGATTCATCTCTTCATCTAACAATATGTTGGCTGGTTTTAAGTCGCAATGGATGATTCGGTATTGAGAATCTTCATGAAGATAAAGAAGTCCCTTAGCTATTCCCTTTATAATTTTGTACCTCTTCATCCAACTTAGTAGCAAACGCTTTACTGAATCTGCAATTAATCATGAATTTAATAGTAATAACCAGAGATTATCAACTTTTCACCTTTATAACATGACTTGAGTTGCATTCTACTACCAAATATAAATTAGAGGATTAAAGCATACCGAATATAAAGTTGTCAAGGCTTGAGTTAGGCAGAAACTCATAGATGAGAACCCTTTCTTTTTGTTCCAAGCTAAAACCAAGAAGTCTAACCAAATTTCTGTGTTGTAGCTTCGCCAATACATCACTTCGTTCTTGAATTCTTGTTGTCCTTGTCCCGAATTTTCAGACAGCCTCTTTATAGCTACTTGCCGTCCATCCTCAAGTTACGCTGATAGTATTTGTAACAAAGAACAATGATAGAAAACACCAACTTTTATTTCCTATTATTTGTTGGAAGCAATCAAACTAGAGGCTTCACTTTCATATATTTAATCAAATTTCCAAATCTTAAATTACCTTGTAAACAGGACCAAATCCACCTCGTCCCAGCATGTTTGCATCTGAGAAGTCTTCTGTTGCAACTCTTACTGCATCAAAGTCATATTGAAACAATTCTACACGGGTCTTGGCATCTGCAGGTTAACAAAGAACGAATTAAGGCTTATGGTTAACGGCCGAGAGGTCTCATGTCAAAAAAAAAAAGTTACAACAAATGAAAACAAGAGGAAAGCACTTGCAACTTTTTTGCTAATTTTTATTTTCTGAAGTATAAAACCATGCTTAAACATTAGAAGAAGTACATCAAAAGAGAGTAAAGGACCAACTTACTTTGATCATCTTGCTTGGGTTTGTTCAAAGGTGGCAACTTCAGCAGCAACATGCATGCTACCATGCAATCATGCACGAGCATGCAAGTGACCAAGCAGTTCAGCTGAGGCATTGAAATGTCCATGGTGTAATCCGGTTGAAGAACCATTTTTGTAATAGTTGACTTTTATTAGTTTGTCTATTATCTTTTTATGTAATGTTCAGCTAAGATTAATTATGTTCTTAGCTGATTTAGTAGTCATTTTAGGAGGTCATTATGCTGATTTTACAGCTTAGATACTTGCACAAGCAAGCTTTGTTTTCTTTCCATGTAACCCGTCTACTTATGTATCAGTTTTTTTAATGAATGAAGTAACAAGCATAGCCAACTCGTTCTCTCATCTTTGTTCATCCATTTTTGCTTCTGTTTTGAGCTTTCAAACACAAAATTTCTTTGTTTTGTTTCATTGATCGTTTGATTGAAACTTAACACATACCTTACCTGGGTATATTACTTTGTTGCTCCAGTTTCAACAAGTTGTTCATACTTTACCCGGGTAAAATAGATCAAATTTTCTTCCTGTGTGAAAAACTCAACAAATGGTATCAAGAGCCTGTTGTCTTTGAGGGCCTTGGTTGTGCACAGTTTGTGGCTGACTCGTGCTTGAAAGAAAGAAGCAGGAGCTTTTGTTGTTGGTCTGTTTTTAGTTGCTGCAAGTATGAGCTTCTCACCACCACCACCACCTGTTTTTGCTGGTGAAAATTACAACATCTGGGCTGTGAAAATGAGGACATATCTGCAGGCACATGACCTGTGGAATGTGGTCCAAAATGACACTGAGCCACCTCCCCTAAGAGCAAACCCGACCATTGCTCAGATCAGGCAGTATAATGAAGACTGTGCAAAGAAGTACAAGGCCATGTCATGCCTTTAAAGTGGAGTTTCAGATGTGATCTTCACAAGGATAATGGCTTGTGACAGTCCAAAGCAGGCATGGGACAAACTCAAGGAGGAGTTTCAAGGATCTGAGAAGACTAGGCAACAGCAACTAATAAACCTGAGAAGGGACTTCGAGAATCTGAGGATGAAGGAGTCGAGATCACAAGCAAAGATATCTTTGATAGGATAATGGCCACCACAACAACATAAGATTGCTTGGGGATGATTTTAGTGACCAGAGGGTAGTTGAAAAAGTCATAACAACCCTGCCAGAGAAGTATGAATCAAAGATCTCTTCCCTGGAGGACTCGAGGGACCTATCAACTATTCCATTGACAAATTTGATAAATGCTCTCTATGTACAAGAGCAAAGAAGGGCAAACAGAATGGAGGAGTATTCTGAGGGAGCTTTTCAGGCCAGAGGCAGAGAAGGCTCAAACTCGAGCTCCAACTTCAAAAGCAAGAAGCCTTGGACAGAAAAGAATGACAAAGGCAAGAAGAAAGCCACCAAAAGGAAGTTTCCACCTTGTGCTCATTGTAAGAAGACCAATCAACTTGAAAAATACTGCTGGTACAAGCCTGACATCCAGTGCAGAGGGTACAAACAGCTTGGACACATTGAAAAGGTGTGTAAAAATAAACCAAAACCACAGCTGCACCATTAGAATCAAGCTCAAACTGCTGAAGATGTTGAAGCACAAGAAGAGCATGTCTTCACAGCTTCTTATTTTGCAAGCTCGAGCAAGGTTAGCAAGATGTGGTTGATTGATAGTGGGTGTACTCATCACATGGCTTCAAACAGAAGCATGTACAAGGAGCTAGACACCACATTTGTGACCAAAGTCAGAGTAGGGAATGGTGAGCTCATAGAGGCTAAAGGCAACGGCAAGGCTATGATTGGCACAAAGTCAGGTAACAAAACTATCTCTAAGGTTCTTTATGTGCTTGACATTGACCAAAATCTGCTAAGTGTTGGTCAGTTATTGGAGAAGGGCTACTCTCTCATTTTTGAAGATAAGGTGTGTGTGATCAAAGATGCTGTTGACCAAGTGTTAGTAACAGTAGCCATGAGTGATCGAAGTTTCACTTTGGATGTAAATCAGCTAGAGCCTAAGACACATGTGGCTCAGGCTGATGAGTCAAGTTTGTGGCATAGGAGGCTAGGCCATGTGAACTACAAGTTACTTGGCCTACTGCACAAAATGAGTATGGTTGAAGACATGTCCTGCATTGAGCCAAAGAAGGATGTGTGTGAAGTTTGTCAGCTTGGCAAGCAGACCCGACTTCCCTTTACCACCAACAAAGCATGGAGAGCTCAAGAGAGGCTCTAGTATACAGACATTTGTGGACCCATGAAGACCACTTCCCCAAATGGGAACAGGTACTTTGCACTCTTTATTGATGATTGCACTAGGTTCTGTTGGGTAACCTTTTTGAAGCAAAAGTTAGATGTTGTTGACTTCATCTGCAAATTTAAAGCTTTGGCTGAAAACCAAGCCAACTGTAAGCTGAAATGCTTAAGGTCAGATAATGGAACTGAGTATGTATCTCAAAGGTTCCAAAAAATATGTGATGATGCTGGAATTCTTCATCAGTTGATAACCATCTACACACCACAAAAAAAAGTGTGCAGTGAGAGGAAGAAACGAATGCAGCTTCTTGATATGGCAGTGCCTTTTATTTGAAGCTAAAATGCCTAACAATTTTTGGGCTGAGCAAGAAACACATCGCTTTATTTGTTTGAACAGACTTCCAACTAATACAAAGAAAAGGAAAAACACCCTTTGAAGCTTGGTTTGGACAAAAACCAACAATGTCACACCTGAAGGTATTTGGTTGTTTGTGCTATGCAATCGTTTCCAGCAGAGAAAAGGACTAAGCTTGAAAAAGGTCCATGCCGTGGTGTTTGTAGGCTACAAAGATGTGAAGAAAGGTTATAGGATCTTTGATCCATTGACCAAGAAGATCATAGTGAGCAGAGATGTAAAGTTCAATGAAGAAGGGTATTGGAAATGGGATGGAACTAATGCAAGCCTGCTTGAGGAAGATCAAAATAGTCCTAACCTTCACCTCTCATCAAATTGAAGTCGGTCAAGATGACTATGATGATGCACCTATTCGAGGCACTAGAACTTTGCCAGATATCTATGAAAGGTGTTCCATGACCATAGTTGAGCCATCCTGCTATGTTGAAGCTGTAAAAGAGGAATGCTGGCAAGAGGCTATGGAGGCTGAACTGAAGATGATTCAGAAGAATGACACTTGGGAGCTGGTCAATAGGCCAGAAAATAGAAAAGTCATTGGTGTTAAATGGGTGTTCAGGACCAAGGCAAATTCAGATGGGTCTCTGAACAAACACAAGGCCAGGTTGGTTGTGAAGGGCTACAGTCAGCAGCAAGGGGTCGATTTCTTTGAAACCTTTGCATCTGTTGCAAGGTTGGATACCATAAGGCTGCTATTTGCCTTGGTAGCTCAGAAACAGTGGAAAATGCACCAATTAGATGTGAAATCAGATTTTTCAAATGGATTTCTCAAAGAAGAAATCTTCATTGAGCAGCCTGAAGGGTTTGAGGTCTCTGGTGAGGAACATAAAGTCTATAGGCTTAAGAAGGCCTTATATGGCCTGAAATAGGCTCCAAGAGCCTGGTATGATAGAATTGATGCCTACTTGTCAAGGCTTGGGTTCACCAAAAGCATAAGTGAGCCCACTCTTTATGTCAAGAAGGATGAAAAGGAGACACTGCTGATTGTGTCATTATATGTTGATGACTCACTAGTCACCGGCAAAGAAAGATGAGCTGATTGAAGACTTTAAGAAGCAAATGCAAGACATTTTTGAGATGACTGATCTTGGCTTGATGACATATTTCCTTGGTATGGAGGTAAATCAGGGAGAACAAGGGATTTTTATAAGCCAACAAGCCTTTGCATTGAAAGTTCTAAGCAAATTCAAGATGTCAAAGTGCAAGCACAGCACACACCAGTTGCACTAGGAGAAGGTTGTCAAGCACAAGTGAACATGATCGAATTGATGAAAGGGGGTACAGAAGTTTGGTTGGTTTCATCAGACCTAACAAAGAACAAGGCCGGACATCCTATATGTTTGTTGGCTTACTCTCAAGGTTCATGCACTCACTGCAATGTTGCACATTTTAAAGCAAAGCAAAGAGGGTCCTAAGATATGTCAAAGGGACTTTGAATTTTGGTGTGAAGTTTGGAAGGTCAAAGGAGTCAAACTTGTTGGTTATTCAGATAGTGATCAATGGTTCAGATTGATGACATAAAGAGCACATCAGTTACTTCTTGATCTAGGATCAAGTGTTTTCAGTTGGAGTTCAAAGAAGCAACAAACAGTAGCTCAATCCACTACAGAGGCTAAGTATATTGCAGCTGCTACTGCTGTAAACCAAGCCATTTGGCTTAGAAAGTTGCTGGATGACTTAAATGCTAGATAGATGGAAGTAACTGAAATTAAGGTAGACAACCAGTCTACTCTTGCCATTACCAAGAACCCTGTGTTCCATGGCAAAACAAAACATTTCAAGATCAAGTATCACTTTGTAAGAGAAGCTGAACTTGCTAAGGAAATCAGCTTGGTACATTCTGTTTCGAGGATCACTTTTGTCGATGTTCTAACCAAGCCATTAGCTGCTGGAAGGTTCGAATGTTTAAGGGAAGAGATTGGAGTTTGCTACCTTGTAGCCAAGGAGGAGTGTTCAAAGGTGGCAACTTCAGCAGCAACATGCATACTACCATGCAATCATGCACGAGCATGCAAGTGACCAAGCAGTTCAGCTGAGGCATTGAAATGTCCATGGTGTAATCCGGTTGAAGAACCATTTTTGTAATAGTTGACTTTTATTAGTTTGTCTATTATCTTTTTATGTAATGTTCAGCTAAGATTAATTATGTTCTTAGCTGATTTAGTAGTCATTTTAGGAGGTCATTATACTGATTTTACAGCTTAGATACTTGCACAAGCAAGCTTTGTTTTCTTTCTATGTAACCCATCTACTTATGTATCATTTTTTTTAATTAATGAAGTAACAAGCATAGCCAACTCGTTCTCTCATCTTTGTTCATACGTTTTTGCTTCTGTTTTGAGCTTTCAAACACAAAATTTCTTTGTTTTGTTTCATTGATCGTTTGATTGAAACTTAACACATACCTTACCCGGGTATATTACTTTGTTGCTCCAGTTTCAACAAGTTGTTCATACTTTACCCAGGTAAAATAGATCAAATTTTCTTCCTGTGTGAAAACTCAACAGGGTTTCACGATTCTTTTACGGAGAATAGCTACTGCAAGTATAACAAGTACTGCCACCAAGATGACAATTTGGAACAATTATAATGACTAGGGTCTGGGATGAACGGTGACCTCCTTCCTCTGCACAAACAACAACTTTTCATTTACATCAATTTCTTCCTGAAACCAGCATGCCGTCTAGCAAATCGATAGTTACCTTTTTTGATTGTGTTCACCGACTTTGGCGGAGGACTAGCAGCTGGGGGTGGAGGACTAACAGGTAAGGGTGGAGGATATAAGGACGGGACTGTAGTAGAGGCATTGGGTGTATAGAAAGGATACAAATCCCAGCGAAAATGACAGCTAGGCCTCGTAACATACCTCCTTGCTTCCCATGGCAACAGCTTTCATAGTTACTCACGGATTGCTTTAGGCAGAAATCACAATCCTTGTGTGATAAATCTGGAGTGCACTGCATTAGCGCATATATCTTTTGGAATACTGTAAAGTCTGCCTCCCCGGTTGCATACTTAAGAGTAGAAGAGCCATTGGAAGCGTTTCTCACCACTGTGTCCATCAAACTTTCCCAAACCGTATCAAATTCTGTTAAGTTAGATTTCATGTCGCCCGTATTATAGCCTGCCTTAGGGTTTCTTAGCTCCTCCTGGGTTCCATAAAACGAGCGATCTGCATAGTGTACATGACATGGTTGCCCTTCCCATGAAAGGGCTTCCTTCTGGTTGGGACAGTTAGCTATGAGGTCGTGGATTGTAGAATTGACACATTTATAACAATCGTCAGGACTAGAGTCTCCTCTACACATACCAAGAGCATAAACTTTGTAGTCGTTTTGGCCAACATTGGCAGTGAAGAAACCACCTTTTGCAGAGACATTCGGTGGGAGAGAAGCAAGAATAAGGTCCCGATTTCTACCATAGGTACTATTTATGGTGAAATTACCAGTGTCATAGCATCTTATGAAAGCCTCAACAAAACTGATGCTGATAAGCAGATGGGAGAGAATTGAAGAAATATTTGTAAGTTTAACCCACATTTTGAGGTTGTATAATTTGAAGGAAACGAAACCCAAAAGAAAGAAGTGGGAACTTATTATTCCAGATTTTTCATGGCAGAGAAGAGATGGGGGACTGAGTTGGAGAAAGAGTCAAATAACGCTCATTAAAGCAAAAGTCTTGAAGCTTTTAAAAGTCAAACGAAACTTGGTCTTTAATTCCTCAGTCGTACCTGAGAAAGAAAGGCGTGGTCGGTGGACAATCTTCTTTTGTATCCCTTACTAATTGAATGTAATGTTTCTTCCTGTAGCAGATGGAGGTTGAAGTTGACAGTTAAAAGACGCGCAACTCAAAGTCTACCTGCCAAACAATATTAAATGTATCTAAAAAGGCTTAATTCATTCAAAAACTCATCCAAAACTCATTGAAATTCTTTTAAACGTAAACTATATAAATTGTGACAGTTTTTGTAATTTGTGGGATTTAAAATTTTTTATTTTAGATTATCAAATTTTATTATTTTAATCACTATGTTAAATCAATAAGTAATGTTGATGTGATATTTTTTATCACTATATTAATTTTAATTTATTTATTTTATCAATTTTATCAATTTAGTCCTAATATTTTAAACATAATTTTTGTTATTTAGGAAATGTATTTTTTTACAATAGAATTTCAAGGAATTTTTGTAAATGAATAGTAAAATGTCATATTCATACAATTAGATGTTACAAGATATTTGAGATTAATAATTGATTTGAATTATCGTATAGATTAAGATTTACATCAATCAGAAAATACTCATAGAAAAATAAAAATTGCGAAGTTGTTGCTGATGCAGTTATAAAACAACTAAAATTTTGACTAAGGTAAGTGGACCTATCAATTAATAGTATAGTTACGGTAAACATAGATATCGTTCCCACGAAAACTAAAAGTACTAGTAATTATCATCTTTCTATTATTTAACTGATAAATTTGAGTGATCAATTAAAACTAAAATTAACTAATTTAATTAACTATGAACACAACAAAAAACATTTTAGGAAAATAAATGATTAACAACCAAGAAATGAAACAATACCCAAGAAAGAATTCATCTAGACTTCATCTGCCTCTATTAATCTAAAGTATGCAATTTCTTCACTTAGTATCTTGATCTGTAAAAATCCCTAAATTATGCTAATATCTCTCTTAAAGAATAAGAACAACTGACTCTAGGTTGATTAATTGAAATTTCTTTCAAATTAAAACTCTATTATTCCATTAACTCGATTTATAGATTCCCCTATTAGATTTGACTCTAATCCGGTAGTTTTATGTCGTCCTATTTCTAGAATTGCATGCAACTCCACTTAATTACACATGATCTACTCTTAAATAGCTTCTACTCCTCCTTTGATTTAAGCACATCAAACATGGATAAATAATCCAGAAATATCTAACCAAGAATTAAGCACACATAATTGTTATTTGTGTCCTGGTTACAATGTCACTCTTTGTTTGTGTCCTAATTTGACCGAAATGCGAGACATATTCCACAAATATCCACCTTGACTCGTGTAACAGCCTATTTTTAGTGAAATTAGAACAGTGGTTTTAGAACCACAAATCTGACAAGTAAAATTTTATTTTATTATTATTTTAATGTTTATGGGATGTTAGTAAGGTTGTATTAAAATTTTTATAAGAGATTTTGATGTTTGCATGATTAATTAAGTGAAAAGGACTAAATTGTAAAAAGTGTAAGTGTAGAGTTCCATTAGTTAAAAGAGTCAAATGGCTCTAACACTTTAAAGAGAGAAGACTTATATGGTAATCAGACCATTTCAATAGTTAGTGGATATTCATGGCATGGTTTTATTAAAGTTTTATAATATTTTAAAGGTTAATAAGGTAAATAGGTAAATAAACTTAAAACTAAAAAGAATTAAACAAAGTGTCATCTTTATTTTCTTAACCTAAACCGATTTTAAGGAAGAAAAACCTCCATGGATGAATTCTTCATTTGGCCAAGCTTCTTTTAGTGCATGTAAGTGATTTCGAGCCCCATTTTTAATAATTTTGTGTTTTTGAGGTTATTTTAGCTTAATCTAGCTAGCCTAGGGATTAATTTGCAATTATGTTAAAGGTTAGGGGACTTTCCATGAATATTTTTGAATGCTTTTGGATGTTAAATGATATATTGTGAACCTTTGTTGAGAAATAAACAAGTTTTGTAAATTGATTTTTGATGAAATTTACATATAGGGATTAATTTGTAAAAATAGTAAAATTTTATGTTAAATTTATGAAATGATGATTGGTATGGGTTGGTTAAAGTCCCTAGAGAATTCAGTTAGCTTGAATGGGGAATTAAAATGCTTAGATTTCAATTTATGAGGCTAAGGACTAAATTGTGAAAAGTTAAAATATTGAGGGCAAAATGGTAATTTTTCATAAATATGAATTTTGGACTAAATTGAATACTAGAGGTATTAAATGGATTGAAAATTATCTATTTAGATCAAGATAAACCACGTACGGATCTAGATCGATTGTTATTTTCATGTTATTCAAATGTATGTTATTATGTATTCATAATGTAATTGAATGATGCATATCCAAATCAATACTTTGACGGTTATTGAGTCCCTGTTGAACCTTAGGAATTTTTATTATACAAATGACATGTCATTAGGGATTTCATGTTTCGGGTGCTGGTCTTGAATGTCCAACCGTTGGCTAAGGTCCTATATTTATTGAAGATACTCTACAGCTCATGTGAGCAGCATCGTGCAACTTATATTCTGACCTATAACTTGTGTGAGCAAGCCTATTTCACAGCTCATGTGAGTAATGATGTAAATGAAATGTTACGGTTATAGGTTTAAGCAAACTTCGTATGAGCTTTCCTGAGTATTCGATGAAATTCTAGATGGTTCAACGGGTATGAAAAGGAAATGAAAATAATAAGTGCTCAAATGTGATGTATCATGAATCTATGAAAAGGAATGGTGATCTAAATTATATGAATACATGTACAAGTTTCTTGTTATGGATGAATTCATTTGAACCATGTACAATCACACTAACTTTTGTATTGATGATGATGAATAAGCTTGTGCCAAGTTTGTGGTTTGGGTTGTATTATGCTTATACTTTATGTTATGCAAATGAATGGTAAGTTATGTTTTATTTTCTACGAATTTACTAAGCATTAAGTGCTTACGTAGTTGCTTTCCTATGTTTTATAGATTATCAGAAGCTCAACCGGTTTGGAAGCTCATCAGAGATCTATCACACTATCCAACATAAATATCGATAGTTTTTGAATGTTTTGGCCAATGTTATAATGGCATGTATAGGTGGACTTGTAATGATGTCTAGTTGAATGTTTGATGGATGATTTGGTATGTATAAGTTGTGTAAGTTATCTTGGTTGATACCTTTTTGGATTATGTCATTTTGGTTAACTTATGATGTATGTTTGGAATGACTCATATGGTATGTTTTGAAATGACATGATAATGGTCATCTTGTAGCATGACTGGTAAGTTTTGAGCTAGTAATTGATTATTGAAATGTGGTAAAATATTCATGTTTAGGTAAGTGTTGTTGTATGTGTTTGAGATGCCTTTGAATGGCATATTGGTTTGTTGAAATAGGACTTTTGGAATGGCAAATACATGCATGCTTAGGTATAGTTTGATACCTTGTAAGTGTGCACCAATTGTTCAAGTGATTATGCATGAATTGGTGTTGGGAATGGCTTGTTTTAGGTAAATTTTAGGTCCACACGCCCTGAGACACGGGCGTGTGACTCAACCGTATGTGTGTCCCCTGAAGGTTCCTTTGTATACAAGTTAGTAAGTTACATGGCCTAGCACACAGCCTAGCACACAGGTGTTTTGAAAGTTACACGATTGTGTGACCCTACTTAGAGAATTACCCGGGTGAGGACATGGGCTGGGACATGGCCGTGTGTCCCTAGTTCGAAGGTTACACGACTTGAGACATATGCGTGTGTCTCAGTCGTGTGAGACACATGGCCTGACCACACTACCATGTGACCCCCTTTATCCAAATTTTTGTAAATTTTTCCTAAACTTTCTAAATATTTTCAATTTAGTCTTGAATTATTTCTAAGTTATTTCTAGGGCCTGGAGGGCTCAATTTAGGGAATATATGTATGTGAATAATTGGTTCATGATATGATTATGATAATGTATGGAATTTATTAGACAATGGATACGGGTTAGGGGTGTTACATTTAGTGGTATCAGAGCTACAATTTAGTTAGTTCTTGAACTGAACGTAGCATGTAAAGAGTCTAGAAATATATAACCCGCGATAGTGTGATAACTCCTGACTCAAACTGAACTATGTTTTCATATAGATAAAATGTCATCCAACTGAGTCGATTTCGACGAAGTAGAAAGTACTGCGCAAGCCTCTGTTCACGGGGTAGCTTCTAGTGGCAATAGGTTCGTATCTGAAGGCCAGAGAGGAGAGGCTAAAGAAGCCTTCTTCCGAATGATGTCTGAATGGTTTACTGAGTTTGTGAGAACATATCTTATGGCTCAACGACCTCCAGCCCCATTCATACCCCAACTTGTAATAGCCTATTTTTCAGTGAAATCAGAACAGTGGTTTCGGGACCACAAATCCGATCCAAAAATAAGGTTTATTTTATTTCATTATATGGTTCGTATTATAGTAGGCATGTCATGTGAAAATGTTGATACGAAAATTTTATCGATTAAGTGTTTAATTACAAGAAGGACTAAATCACATAAATTGTGAAAGCTTAATTCTAGTAGCTATAAGGATTAAATAGCTATGGAATTCAAATCTAGAGATCCTTATATGGTAATTAGACCATTAAAGAAGTATGTAGATTTTCTTTGATAACTCATCCATGGAAATATAGAAAAGGGCAAGGATTAAATTGGAAATTGCTAAACACTTAATTAATTAAAAGATGAAAAGAAAATATCATCTTACTTTTGTCATCTTCAACCTAAAATTCTATGGAAACCTTATGAGAGAGAGGGGAAACTTTTAAGGCTTAATTGGTTAAGTTTTCTTGTCTCATTTTTAGTAATTTTGATATTTTTGAAACTGAGATAACTTAAGCTCTCTATTTGAGGGATTAATTTGAAGAGTTATCAAAGTTTGGAAAATGGGTCAAGGATGTATATGCTGAAAATTATAAATTTATGGTAGAAAATGAAAGGCTGTTGATAGATAAACAACTTTTATAAAGTGATTTTTTAATGGAAACATGATTTGGGGCTAAAATGTAAACTTGTGAAATTGAAGAAAAATCCTAAAATTTTATAAATACATGTGCTGGAAAATTTGTAATGGGATTTTGGATAGGCTTGGAATAGGGAGTAAATTGCACAAGTTTCATTTTTCGAGCCTAGGGACGAAATCAAAATTTATGGAAAAGTTAAGGGCAAAATGTTAATTTTGCCTAGGACATAGATTAAGTCCATTTAAAAATGAAATGTGTGAAATTTATGGTTAAATTCATTTATATAGATCCGGACAACACTAACTTGAGGTTAAATCGAGGAAACAAAAAAGTTTCGGATTAGTAGATTTCTAACGCGAACAAGTATCGAGGTAAGTTCGTGTAATTTAATCAGGCATGTAAATATGTTTAATTGAATGTTGTGATTGTATGAAATATTATTACCATTTGATGTGAATTATTTGATTGCTATAAAGAAAAGTTGAATACATGCTTGAAATGATGAAAAAGGGTTAAGTCCCGATTGGATATTGAATTCCTATGAATATATACGCTTTCCCGAAAAGAATGAGGTCTTGTACTTGTTGCGGACGGGATTTAGCTCAGACGAGTAATCCCATTGACCTTGTTAAAGAAAGGATTTAGCCCAGACGGGTAATTCTATTATAATACCTCTCGAGTATACGTTACGATTAGGGTTTAGCCTGGACTGGTAATCCTAATTGAACTCTTTAAGCATACATTATATAAAAGATTTATCCTGGACTGGTAATCCTGTTATATGATATGTGGCTCGAGAGTGTATTCCTTGATTAAGTACCCTAATGGGTACCATCGAAAAAGAAATTGACGGATTATTGAATCGTACACCTCGATTGTACTACTTGAGCATCCATTGGAATTTCAATGATTCAACGGACATAAAACTCTTGACATGGTATGAGAATTATAAGATGAAATGATAATGATTTGAAAAGAAATATTGCATGATGAGCTCATTTATGTTTACTTAATTGTTATAAGGATTTTTGGTGACTAACATGTTTGATTGAATACATGTGTTTAGGAAATATTGCTAATGGATGGAAAACATGATTTTGTATGCTTAGATTTAAACAACGGGATTGGTAAGTTTAGTTTCTGTTATACGAACTTACTAAGCATTTAATGCTTACTCTGTTTTATTTTCCCTATTTTATAGTGCTTGAAGGCTCGTGAAGGTTGGAAGATTATTGGAGCATCGTCACACTATCAACTAGTCATTTTGGGTATACTTAGTAAAATCATTTGGTATAATAGCATGTATAGGACATGTAACATCCTGATTTTAGGCCTAATCAGAATAGTGGTTTCGGAACCACAAATCCGATGAGGAAAAGTTTTATTTTTATTGTATTTTTATGGTCTACAATTTCACGGAATAATTTCGTGAAAATTTCGTTCGAAAATTTTGACGTTTGGGCACTCAATTTAGTCAAAAGGACTAAATTGTAAAAAAGTGCAAAAGTTGAGTTCTACATACTAGAGGTGTCCAATTGTTATGAAATTTTAAATTGGAGGTCCTTATATGGCAATTAGACCATTGGTTAATTTTTTGGACAAAAATGGACATGAAATAGGTGAAATAGAATATTTTTAAGTTAAGGGCATTTTGGTCATTTAGTAATTAAAAGAATTAAAAACCAAATTAAAAGCCAATTTTTGTCTATCTTCTACCCCATGGCCAAAACGTGCATGGAGAAGACATATCTAGGGTTTTTCAAGCTTCCAAGCTCGATTGTAAGTTCGTTCTAGCTATTTTTTTTTATGATTTTTACGTTTTTGAAATCCTAGTAACAAGATCTAGCTATTTCTACCATTTATTTGAGCTAGGGTTTATGTTTAAAAATTGACCAACGTGTGAAATGCATGCATTTTGATGTCTAATGGTAGCAAATGAATGTTGGGTGTTAAATAAACAACTTTTACTAAGCAATTTTCGATGAAAACATCCGAAAGGACCATTTTGTAAAAGTTGTAAAAATGGTATAAAAGGGTGTTTTGATGAGAATTGTAGTTTTCTATAATTATGAAAATGGTTCTCCTAGGCCTATAGAGTGAGAAAATTGAATAAAAAATTATTTTACGAGCCTAGGGGTAAAAGTGTAATTTTGACAAAGTTTAGGGGTAAAAACGTAATTTTGCCAAAATATGATTTTTGGATCACATTAAATAATGTGATTTATAATTAGACTAAATGTGATATTATAGATCAAGGAAAATGAGGATTGGACCTAGATCGGGTGAAAAATGGAACATCCACGGTTGGGTTCCTTTTTGCTATTTTGGTGCCGTAGTAAGTTCGTGTGATAATAATAATGCAATATTATACTTGAATTTTATTGCTTGATATTACATGATTTGTAAGTTTGTATTTAAATAATATATCGATTCTTTTTATGTTATTATATTTCGTTATTATATGAGATGTGGCTGCCTATTGAATGATCATTTGATATATATTACGAATCGAAATAGACTATGAATGAATTTATTAAATGTTGAAAAGTAGGAAATTTCCCGGTTGAACCTTCGGAATAGAAATGATACGAATGATCTATTGTGAGAACACATGTGTAGTACTATGTGCAGACTACTATGTATTTAAGATGGTTTTAGGTCACGTGTGTAGTACTAAGCGCAGGCTACTACATGTACCAGACAGTTAGGTCACATGTGTAGTACTAAGTGCAGGCTACTATGTGTACCAGATAGCTCTTGTTACAAGGGTGGTAATATATGCAGGCAACCGTTTATCTGTTATTATTCCGATGAGTTCAAGGGGAAATCGACTAAGTGAAAATACATGTGAACATGACCATGTGATGAATAAGTGCAAGTATATGTTTGTGGAAATTTATGAGCAATGTGCTCGATAGTTGAGCGAACTTTCGGTAAGATGGAATGGAGTAAGTGAAATTATGTAAGAGTGAAATTTGTAATAAAATAGTTTTGGACATGAGCAGTTGTGTAAATTTGAAAAAAATCACCAAAAATCATGGAGATCGAATTAGAAGTTGAATAAGATATGAATTAAATCTTACTGAGTCTATTTTCATATAAAGGAAATGGTGTAAGCAAAAGAATTTCATATTATGAGATATTTAAATTTTTGTGAGACAAGGTCAGAATGATTTTAGAATCTCCTATTTTGACTTGGAAAAATTATTAAAAATTTTACAAAAATAATTATGAGTTATAATTTATATGCTTAAAATCCCTAATGAGTCTATTTTTGAAAGAAACAAACGGGAACATTATCCAAATCTTCAACAATAATGGGTTAATGGTTAATATCGAGGGTGGTACAAGGAATGGCTTGTTAGGCTCAAAGGGGTTTACTAAGGGTTAATCGTGGAGGTAGGCTTTTCATGGCATGAGTGGGTTAATCCTAAGTGCCTCTATCATCTTGATATATCAAATCAAATAGTTTGGTCTTGACATGTATAATTAGGCAAGTTCTAGAATAACAATTCAATATTGGCACACTTAAAGCAATAATAAAAGTGAGCATGAAAGAATTAATAGATGCTCGAAAGGCTCAAAAATCTCACAAAAAATTATGGCTTTTTGATGTTTAAATCTGTGGGATTTGATTCAAGATAATACCTAAATTTGGGGAAACAACCTAAAATTTTAAATTCTTAAAAATTAACTTATCATGCTTGATTTTCTAGTGTCTTAGAGTTTAACAATCAATGCATGAATGCCTATGTTTTAATTTAAGATATATCAATCAAAATTATCAGTCAATCAAAATTCATCTTAAACATGATAAGAGAGATTCACAAGAGAACAATGCAATATCCAGGGATTTTCAGATAATGAAATAATTACCCCCCACACTTAAGATGTACATTGCCCTCAATGTACAAGGTTAGATATATAAGAAAATACAAGATCATCAGAGAGGGAGAGAATTGAAACTTCCTGAGTGGTGAATGAGTGTCCTAGTTCGGAGTTATGGAGGTGGAGGAGGATACACCGATGGTGGTAGAGGTTGGGTACCACAAGTGCTGTGCCAAAAGAATATTATATTTCCTTATTAAGTAGGGCATGGTAACCGTGGTGAACCTTTTCCATCAGAGTTTGAAGTTCCTAAATGATTGCGAGCTTTTGGAGCTCTTTGATAACTGTGATAAAAGCAGGAACTGTTTAGGGGGTATTAGGAAAAATGATTTACTTGTAAAAGATTAGCTGAGATTAAAAATTGTTAGATAAATATTATAAATCCTAGTAAAAATAAAATAAAAGAAAAATAAAAAGCTGTCTTAAATGAAAATAAAAATAAAAACATAAAAAAAAACAAAAATTTCTAAACATCTTCATCGCTAAATGGTTCGCGAGGTGGGACTGGCGATGAGATGTGGAGGTACTGACAAATCTGCTGTAGAGTAGCATCAATGTTGTCAAATCTGTGAAAACATTGCTGCTCACATCTGTTAAGACGCTCAGAGATGTCAGCGTATGAAGCCGCCACATGAACTGGCCAAGAAGGTGGTGGTGGTGGGTAGGAAGGTGGGTCCTCATGTTGGGTAGGGACATCATCAGTAATGTCCTCAGGAACCTCCTCCTCGGTGGATTGAGCGAGACGATATTGGGGAGGGTAGGTTCCTTGGTGCCTCTCGATCATTCTCATGCTCAGCATACTCGAGATGCCTTGTGGGGACATCTGGCCAATAAGGGTCAAGGATGATTCTTGAGCTGCGGTGTTGAGGAGTCTGAAGTGTCGCGTCAGTTGAGTCATGTAGGGGCCAATGGAGATGACCCTTCTCTGATGGCGCTCTATCTGGTGGCATATGGTAAGGGCGATGAAGTAGGCGAGGTTGATGACGTGCCCGTTGGACATACACCATAAGTAATAGACGTCCTGGGCAGTGACGACGCCGGTGCTCTCTCTCCGTCCTGTCAGAGTGTGAGATAAGATAAAGTGAAGGCACCTTAAGGGTGGAGGGAGGGACGATGCTTTGGTACGACTGGGGTCGTAGATGGCTGAACGTGGGACGAGGGCATCCCAACAACATGAGGGAGAACAATAGATGTGGCGGTCAAGAGCGTGTAAATCATTCTCCTCTCTGAACTCCTCGGTATAAAGACCCAATGCAATACCGAACTCGGGAACGCTTAGTTGGTGGACTAATCTGCCTAAGCGAAACTGGACTGTGCCGGGATCATCGTAGTTGGTCATGACGATTTGAAGATGGAATGTCGAGCACAGTTTCATTGTGAGCTCGACGTATGTCGGCTCGATGATCCCAAAAAATAACTCCCATGGATCGGTGGTAAAGAGGGCCTAGATTTCGTCAGCCAACTGGACTTATTCGATAGCAGCCCAATCAACGCAGCGTTCTGCTGTTAAGGGTCAGGCCTGTAATATTTGGAAAAGTTCCTCTTGGGGCCCATTGGGAAATTGGAGGAATGGGTGGCGAATTTTTACGGCAGGCCCCAAAGAGGATGGTGCTCTTTTCCTTTTCTTAGAAGCAGGAACGACGGCTTTCTTTTCTCGTGAAGACGACATCGGAAACCTGTAATGAAAATCATTGAATTGCCTTGCAGCATAAACATAAGAAAATGAAGCTAGATTGTAAGAAGAAAGTTGCATAGATATTTTCAGCCACAACAATTTAAAGTTCAGTAACACATTCTTTAGGCATTGTGGCATGAAGCAGAGATAACAAAGAATGTAAGGCAATAAATTAAATGGATGAGAGAATGGCCACACACAAGACGCATGAAAAATGTCAACTACTATTATCATGAAAGTTCTAGTTCTAACTAAATGAATGGAGTAAAGAATGCATGCAACAACTTAAAACAAATGATGGGTATTCTAGATTATGATATTTAAATAATGAAAATATAGAAATAAAGTCACAAACTTACGTATTATCATGATAAATAAGCCTAAAAATCAATAAAATAGAAAAAGACGAAGTAAACAAATGCTAGAAAGATGAGAAAATGCGTCAAAAATGAAGTTGGAGACGGCGCACGGGCGTGGCGTGGAGACCGTGTGGACTTGCAGCGGCTAGGGTTAGGGTTTTTTTGAGTGGGGAAGACAATGAATAGTGCAGGGTATTTATAAATTTTGGGGCACATGGCCAGGGGACACGCCCGTGTGTCCCAATTTTAGGCTGTGTGTTTCGCGTTTTTCCTATTTTGGCGCGTCTAAAATTTGACACACGCCCGTGTATATCAGGCATGTTGTTGCACACGGCCGTGTCGCACGACCGTGGTTTGGCTGGTTCGCTTCTCCCACGCCCGTGTTAATTTGGCAGGTTCGCCTACAGGTGTTAGGCACGGGTGTGTCGCATGCCCATGCTAGCCTCTCGTTTCGACCACGGTCCTAAGGTACGAGCGTGTCGCACGCCCGTGTTGTTTTGGCAGGTTCGCCCACGGCCATGTCCTACAGCCGTGGCAGTTTATCGTCGCCCGTGTTTTGGGATACTCTTGCCTGTTTCGACACGGTCTTACACACGCCCGTGTTCTTTGTCGTGTCCCTGTGGTAAACCTGTTTTCAAGAGCTCTGTTAGTCATGACAAGTGTTAAGCACTAAAATTTAAATAAGTTAGTACAATTAGTGCTTGGGTTGCCTCCCGAGAAGTGCTTATTTATAGTCTAAGCTTGACTTACCTCTCTGTTGAATGATCAAGGTGGTTTAAGGAGTTTGTACTCCTCATTCCTGCTATCATTCTTATCAAAATAAAGCTTTAGCCGGGAATTTCTTACCTTAAAAGTGCCGAACTTGGGATGACTTACCTCCACTATACCGAATGGGAAAATACTAAGTACAGTAAGAGGGGTTTCTTCATCTGGGTTGAGAGTGACAATGTGAGGGTCTGCGGCATCTAATAAGACTTGATCTCCAACCTTAAGTTGATCTGGAGAGGTATCGAGCTTGTTTTGGCGTAGTTTTGGTTTATCGAGTGTTCTCAGTTTATGTGCTTGTCATTCATCTAGCTCCTCTATCTGTAGCCTTCGTTCTTCATGAATGGGTCCTCTATTGTTGTTGGAACATGGCTCGTGTACTTCTTTCAAACTTAATTTCTGCACAGTGGATTGTGTCATATTATCAAATTTAGTAGGATGGTGTGGATTATTACCTTCCATGTTTGATGTGATGCTAGAATTACGAGCTTGAAAGGTGATCGTTTCGTCTCCCACACGAAGTGTAAGTTCACTTGTGCCAACATCAATAATTGTTTTAGCAGTTGCTAAAAAAGGCCTCCCTAAAATCAAAGGGGTGTTGGTCTCCTCCTCTATGTCTAAAACAATGAAATCAATGGGAAATATGAATTTATCCACTTTCACTAGTACATCTTCAATGATACCCCTAGGAAATCTTATAGTTTTACTTGCCAATTGAATGCTCATCCTAGTTTGTTTAGGTTTCCCAAGACCTAGTTGCTTAAACATTTTGTAAGGCATGACATTGATACTTGCCCCTAAATCAGCTAATGCATTATTCACATCTAAGCTACTAATTAAGCAGGGAATTGTAAAACTCCCTAGATCTTTCAATTTTTTGGGTAACTTATTCTGTAGAATAGCTGAATAAACTGTGTTTAGCTCCACATGCGATGCTTCGTCCAACTTCCGCTTGTTTGCTAAAAGCTCTCTTAAAAATTTCATTGCATTTGGCATCTGTGATAGAGCTTCAATAAACGGTAAGTTGTTATGTAATTTTTTCAAAAGTTTAAGGAATTTACCAAATTGTTCATCTGAGCGGTCTTTTCTTGTCGCGTTAGGGTATGGTACACGAGGTTTGTATTCTACATTCACCATTTTATTATGACTTACCTCACTATCACCTTTTCTTTCCACATCTTTTTGCCTTGGTTCTGGCTCAGTCTCAACGCATCCTTCTTGAGCATCAATTGCATTAAGCTATTCCCTTGGGTTCAGTTCAGTATTACTTGGCAAACTACCTTGTGGTCGTTCAGAAATTAATTTGGATAGCTGACCTATCTGGATTTTGAGTCCTTGAATTGATGCTTGTTGATTTTTGAATGCTGTCTCGGTATTCTGGAAACGAGTTTCTGACACCTAGATGAATTTGGATAGCATCTCCTCAAGGTTCGGCTTCTTTTCCTGTTGATAAGGTGGCTGTTGAAAACCCTGAGGATTCTGTGGCCTTTGATTTCCTTGACCGCCTTAAGAGAAATTTGGGTGGTTCTTCCAACCTGCATTATAAGTATTACTATATGGGTTATTTTGAGATCTAAAATTATTGTTAGCCATATAGTTGACTTGTTCCTCTTCGGTTGTAGGATTGAATGGTGGGTGATACAGTAAAGCACACCTCCTCCACTTGAATCACACCTCATCGTTGGATGTACCTGCGTAGAACCAAGTAAACCATCAATTTTCTTATTCAGACGTTCTACCTGATTTGACAACATAGTGACTGAATCGACATTATAAACGTTTGCTATTTTTGTTGGCTTAGTCCTCATGAATTGCAACTGATAGTTATTCAGTGACATTTCTTCAATAAATTCAGAAGCCTCTTCAGGTGTTTTGTTCCCACCAGCAGCTGCATCAATCATTTGTCTTGTCGAAGGGTTCACACCGTTGTAGAATGTTTGAACTTGCAGCCATAGAGGTAATCCATGGTGTGGGCACCTTCGCAAAAGGTCCTTGTATCTCTCCCATGCATCATAAAGTGTTTCTAAGTCCATCTGCATAAAAGAAGATATATCATTACGTAACTTAGCTATTTTTTTCGGTGGAAAATATTTTAATAAAAAATTTTCGGTCATTTGTTCCCAAG
Organism: Gossypium anomalum; assembly: GCA_025698475.1. NCBI lineage: Eukaryota > Viridiplantae > Streptophyta > Magnoliopsida > Malvales > Malvaceae > Gossypium > Gossypium anomalum. The sequence goes on from CM046961.1 coordinate 60,982,898, forward strand.
TGGTAATGGACCCTCGTGGTAGTAAGTTCAACCGTTGTTTAGCTTTATTCCTCAGTGAAAAAGGGAATAACCGAAGGCAAATGGGATCATCAGAAACACCATTAATTTTGAAAGTGTTGCACAATTCTAAGAAATTTGCCAAGCGAGTGTTGGGGTTCTCATCCTGCAAACCATCAAACTGAACAAGTTGCTGTATCATCTGAATCGTGTTAGGTTTTAATTCAAAATTATTTACAGCAATAGTAGGCCTAACTATACTTGACTCAGTTCCTGTAAAATTAGGTTTAGCATAATCATACATAGTACGAGGAGCAGGATTCTGATTTGCTAATTCAGCGGGTATGGCTGGATGTAGTGGATTGTCCTAATTTTCAACCATCTCCTTGGTTGTAGTTGAGATATCGTCCTCTTACTCTTCCTCTGTGTATCTTAAGCTGCGCCTGATTTCTTGCTAGTTTCTACAAGCTGTACGATCAATTTCCTCGTCAAAAAGCAATGGTCCTGACGGGTTTTTTCTAGTCATAAACTACAAGAACCTGCCAGGAGAAAAAGAAAGAAAATTAGTAGAATAAAAAATTAAAGTTAATTTGTAAGGAAATAAATGGCTAAAGTAATAAAAATTGAGCGCTCCTAATATCTTAGTCCCTGGCAACGGCGCCAAAAAACTTGATCGTGATTTTCCCGTGATAAGTTTTATAAATTTATAATGAATCGTTCTTTAACTAACTATTATCACGACGTAGGCAAGTATACCTATCGAACAGTAGTATAGCTTTAGCAAGACCGGATTGTCGAACCCAAAGGACTAGGAGTACTAGTAATGATTGTCTTCTTATTATCTAGCTGAAGAAAAGAGATTTGTTTTAACTAACTAATTAATTAAACTAAGAACTTGTAGAAAATAGAAGTTGGGAAATTACTTTTGGAGAAGCGATTGATTGAGACAATACCTAAGGAAAAATCCACCTACACTTTTACTTGTTATTTTGGCTCCGAACCGGATGATTTATTCATTTAACTTGTTCCGTAGAAATCCCTACTGTATATTATTATCCCTCTCGAGACTAACAACGTCTAATACCTAGGTTGAATAACCGAGAGTTATCTTTAATTAACACCCTAAGGTTGCATTAACTCGATCTATGGATTCCCTTATTAGGTTTCACCCTAATCCGGTAAAATCTTGTCACCTTATCTCTAGGCGCGCAATCAACTTCGCTTAATTATGGCAAAGTTACTCCTAGTTAGGGTCTATTCCTCCTCCAACTAAGAGTAGTAACTTGAAGTGATATCCTGAAATACCAAAACAAGAATTAAGAACACATAATTAAGAACAAGTGAAATATTTATCATACGATTCAGAAATAATAACAAGGTTTCATCATAGGTTTCATCCCCCTAAGGTATTTAGGGGTTTAGTTCATAACTAAACAAGAAAACATCTTAGAATAATAATAAATACAAAACAATAAGAAAACCCAAAACTCCTGAAAGGGAAGTTGAGGAGAGATCTTCACTCTTAATAATGGCTTCGGCTTCTGAGATGGATCAATCGGCTTCCTTGGAGTAATTCCTTACTCCCTATTCTCCGTCTCTCCTCTTCTTCCTCTTCTAGGGTGTATTTATAGGCTTTGGAGTGCCTAAGAACCCTCAAAAGTGGCTGATAAACCGTAATTTGTACATATTTATAACCCATGCTTAACGCATTTGATGAATGATTTCTCTTTATATTTGGTGAATTCGATGCTTTTAATGCCTTAATTTTATGTTTTATTCTCAGGTAGGCATAAGAGAACGAAAGGAACGAGAAACGGGCCGAAAATGAAGAAAATGGGCCAAAGCACGAAATCAACATGGCCTAGACCTCTTCACACGGGCAGATCACATGGCCGTGTCAATTTGGAAGAATTGAAGCACGATTCACACAGGTATAACACACGGCCATCTGCATTTCCCTCAGGATGATTTTTTCCACATCAATGGTCTTTCCAATTAAATCGAGTATAATAAGATCATTTACTCTAATGAAATTGTAGTCCCATGTGAAATGGGCATAAGGCTGAATCGAATGAAATAGAACCATACATTCGCTAGTGGTGTCAAATATTCTCTGTGACAAGTGTGAATTCCTTACTTTGACAGAGTCCACTTAGAACCTGGAACTGTAAGTTCCTCGAGAATTTGTTGCAGATTTTCAGACTCAATATTGCTCATCAAGGAAGAATATTCATCGTTTTTTGAAATTAGGTAATTCAAAGAATTCATTAATAGCGTTTGAGGTTATTGGTACCTTGATTCCGTAAATAGAAACTTCTATCAATTCACTTGAGATCAAATTCGCATAAAATTCATGAACTAACTCCTCATCTACACTAGGTCTTTTCTCACAAAACAACTCCCAATTGAAAGCTTCAGCAACTTGTCGAATGCGCGCCATGAAATCAATATAGTTGCTTTCTTTTAGTGTAAATCCTTTCTCTGGATGCATCTATTGATTCTTGAAAATACTTTCGTATCTCACTTTGGCTTCCTCATGGTGGAACTTATTTTGTGATTCATCAATTTGAGCAGAAGCACGAGCTCTCTTGCGAGGCATGATTAACCTGAACATAAGATGAAAACAAATATTTTCTCAAAAATTTAATCAGTATAAAATATTAATAATTCAATAAATTAAAACATAATTAATTAAATAAAATTAAAATTTAAGAGAAAATTTTGTCTTACCACCTTTTTATAAAAGTTAAGAACTCAAAGAAAATAAATCTAAAGTAAAAAAGGTTGGTTTAGGGATGTTTACAGGGTGTCTTGATGGTGTGGTGCGAGTAGCAAGGTGGTAGCAGCATGCTAGGGAGTAGCAGGATATGCGTGTGCCATGCAGATGGGTAGCAAGTAGGCAGCAGGTGACATATTGGGGGAACAGTAGGGCTAGTGCGTTGGCGCACACAAGTAGGTGCGTGGGAGTTGGTCTGGTGCGAGCCGGAGTAGCAGAGTGAGTTGCTGGTGTGCATGTGAGCTACTGGTCGAATGGGGCTGCTGGGCAGTGTTGTGGCTAGAGAGTTGGGAGCTGCGGCACTAAGTGATTTGGTAGGTTTTGGATGCTAGGTTTGATTGAGGGATGAGTGAAAAAAATGGCAAAGGTGGGTAAAATTTATAGTGAGAGGAGTAGGAGTTTAATTAGAATTCTTAGAACAATTTAATACTTAAAAATTCTAAGTTCTAATTATATGGAGAGTTAACAGCAATTAATAATTAATATAATTCATATTAAATTATTATTTACTATTAAATTATTAAAAATAAATACTTATTAAATAAAATATGATCAAATTTCAAATAATCCTAATTCTATGCAAAGTTGATAATAATTAATATATATTATAATGGATATAATTATATAGTAATGATTATCATCTTATTTATTAAATTAAAAACATTTATTCTAGATGCCTTTTGAAAATATTTACAAAATGAGACATCTAATTTTTAATATTTACAAAAAGAGAAACCAAATTTTGAAAACAATTCAATTAAGTACTTATACTTAAAGAAAATTTGAAATTAAGTTGCAATTTAAAACTTGGATCAAAATTGACCCTTTTCTTTGAAAAACTAAAAATTTATTTTTCCATTTAGGGAATAATTTCTCGGAAAATTATGTTAAAATCAATTCTTAAGAAAGATTGGAGGGGTCACAAGCTGTCCCGCTTAAGTTTCAATCTCCTAGATAGAATTTATTTAAACATACTAATCTCAAAAATATACCCTAAATCATTTATTTAAAATGGAAAACAAGAAATTAATCATTTGATAAAATGAACGAGATTTGATCCGGTTCAATTTTATCTCCCTAATGTTTTAAGCGTTGAGCATTAACTCAAAAATTACCTCTTTTTAAAGTTCGACATCTCCGTATGGATAAACTCGGTGAATTGTAAATGGACTGGACCAACATGATTTTAACTTACCTGGAAAGAACCTTAATTTGGAATTGAATAACAAGACTTGCTGACCTGCTTTAAATTCTCAAACTCGATTGTGCTTGTCATGCCATTTCTTAAGTCTTTCCTTGAGTAATTTAGCATTTTTGTATGAGAACATTCGGAATTCTTCTAACTCATTGAGTTGGAGCAGCTGTTTCTCTTTAGCAAGCTTAAGATCCAAGTTGAGTTGTTGAAGAGCCCAGTAAGCTTTGTGCTTTAACTCCAAGGGCAGATGACAGGCTTTCTCAAAGACCAACCTATTGGGTGGCATCCCTAAAGGTGTCTTGTATGTTGTCCTATAGGCCCATAAAGCATCATCCAGTCTTTTGGATCAATCTCGTCAGTTCGGGCAAACTACGTTCTCGAGTTTGCCTTTGATCTCTTTGTTTTCTAGTTCAGCTTGCCCATTCATTTACGGGTGGTAAGCTGTGGCAAACTTGTGCTTCACTCCATGTTTTTCGAGTAACCATTTCAACCACTTGTTCACAAAATGGGATCCTTCATCACTGATGATGGCTCTTGGGGTTCCAAACCTTGCGAACACATGTTTCTGCAAAACCTTCATCACAACCTTAGCATCGTTTGTAGGATATGCCTTAGCCTTAACCCATTTAGACAAGTAGTCTACTACTACCAATATGTACTTGAGACTAAAAGATGGAGGAAAAGGATCGAGAAAGTTAATACCCCAAACATCGAATAATTCTACCTCAAAAATGTTTGTTCAAGGCATCTCATTTCTGTTGGTGGCGTTTCCAACCCTTTGGCGTCGATCACAACTCCTTACATAAGCAAACACTTCTTTAAATAGTGTTGGCCAAAAGAATCTAGCTTGCAATACTTTGACTACAGTACGTGTACCTCCGAAGTGTCCCTCACTCGAAGCTGAGTGGCAATGATATAGAATCTTATGTACTTCATCTTCTGCCACACATCTCTTGATCATTTGACCTGCACACTTTTTAAACAAGTATGGCTCTTCCTAAAAATAGTACTTCACATTGTGAATGAACTTTTTCTTTTGATGATACGTCTTATCAATCGACATCAAACCACAAGCTAAATAGTTAGCAATATCAACAAATCAAAGGTTATTATGGACATGATTTACCTTCAGTATATGTTGGTCTGGAAATGTCTCCTAAATGGGTATAAATGGAGAACTCCCTTTTTATGGCTCCAATCTAGAGAAGTGGTCTGCTACTTGGTTTTTTACTCCCTTTCGATCTTGGATTTATAGATCAAGCTCTTGAAGTAGAAGTACCCATCGGATCAGTTTCGGCTTAGCGTCTTGGCAAGTAAGTACTTAATTGTTGAGTGGTCCGTATAGACAGTCACCTTAGTACTTACAAGATAAGATCGAAACTTGTCAAAAGCAAACACAATAGCAAACAACTCTTTCTCTATTACCGTATAATTTAGTTGAGTTCTTGTCAGAGTTCAACTTGCGTAGTAGATGGGATGGAAAACTTTGTTCCTTCACTGGCCCATGATAGCTCCTATCGCAAAGTCACTTACGTCACACATCAATTCAAATTGAAAATCCTAGTCTAGTGTGACAATTATGGGTGTCAAAACTAACCAACTCTTTAAATCTTTGAAAGCTCTTAAGCACTCCTCATCAAATTTGAACGTCGTGTCCTTCACCAATAATTTGCATAAAGGTTTAGCAATTTTGGAAAAGTCCTTGATAAATCTTTGATAGAAACGGCGTGGCCCAAAAAGCTCCTAACACCCTTTACAGATGTTGGAGGTGGGAGTTTCTCAATAATGTCTACCTTTGCTTTATCTACCTCGATTCCATGTCTCATTATCCAATGCCCTAGAATAATACCTTCGTGTACCATGAAATGACACTTTTCCCAGTTGAGTATGAGGTTTGTTTCTTCGCATCGCCTTAGTACCTTGGCTAGATTGGCTAGGCAATCATCATATGTATCTCCAAATACTGAAAAATTATCCATAAAGACTTCCAAGTATTTCTCAACCATATCAGTAAAAATAGACATCATACATCTTTGAAATGTAGCAGGTGCATTACATAAACCAAATGGCATGTGTCTAAATGCAAATGTACCGTACGGACAGGTGAATGTTGTCTTGTATTGATCTTTCAGTGCTACTGTAATCTGATTCTACCCTGAGTATCCATCGAGAAAATAATAATAGTCTCTTCCCACAATTTTATCCAGCATCTGGTCCAAAAAAGGCAAAGGAAAGTTATCCTTCCTAGCCGTTTTGTTCAGCTTCCCCTAATCGATGCAAATTCTCCATCCCGTAACCTTTGTAGTCAGTATCAACTCATTATTCTCATTCTCAACGATCGTAATACCTTCTTTCATTGGTACGTACTGAACTGGACTTACCCATGAACTATTTGAAATGGGGTAAATTATACCCACATCTAACCACTTGATGATTTCCTTTTTTACCACGTCCTTTATAATGGGGTTCAGTCTTCATTGTCCATCAATCGTCCCTTTTTCACCATATTCCAAGATGATCTTATGCATGCATACAAACGGACTAGTACAGCGAATATCGGCTATGGTCCATCTGATAGCCTTTTTGAATTGTTTCAATACTAAGATGAGTTTCTTTTCTTGCTCAATGGTTAATTCCATTGAAACAATCATAGGTAAAGTAGAAGCATTACCTAAATAAATATATTTTAAATGTGAAGGAAATACCTTGAGTTCTAATTTAGGTGGCTACTCGATTGATGCTTTTGGTTGGGCATAATCCTTATTCTCTAACTCCAAAGTTTCAAAGCTGGATTGCAGATTAAATCCCTTTTGATTAGTTTCTAGCAAAGCTAAGTATTCATCCTCCTCTTCATCATTAGGAAGGTCTAATGTCAAAATTTGTTCCAACATAGTTGAGTTCCTTTTCCACGATTAATTCCTCTAATTTGGAAACTATAGAACAATCATCAATTGTGTCAGGAAATCACATAGACTTAAAAACATTAAATGTTACATGATCATCCTGAACACGCATAGTAAACTCGCCCTTCTACACATCAATAAGGGTCTTCCGGTTGCTAGGAAAGGCCTTCTTAGGATGATTGGCACTTCTTTGTGTGCTTCAAAGTCTAGAACGACAAAGTCAGTAGAAAAATAAATTTGTCTACACGTACCAATACGTCCTCAATTTTTCCTTCTAGATGTGTTCAGGATCGATCTGCTAATTGAAGTGTAACCGTAGTAGGTCTAACTTCACCTATCCCCAACTTCCTAAATATTGACATGGGAATCAAGTTAATACTTGCACCCAAGTCACATGGTGCCTTACCATAATATGTTGCCCCAATGTTGCAAGGTATGGTAAAACATCCAGGATCCTTCAACTTTAGGGGTAGTTTGTCTTGAAGATATTCACTACATTCCTTTGTCAAGGCCACCGTCTCAAATTCTCCAAGTCTTAGTTTTTTAGATAGGACACCCTTCATGAATTTAATGTAGTTTGACATTTGTTCAAGTGCTTTAACCAACGGGATGTTGATATAAAGTTGCTTGAATACGTCTAGAAACTTCTTGAATTGAATTTCCTGTTTCTGCTTCTGAAGTCTTTGAGGGAAGGGTAGTGGAGGCTTCTTTACTGGAACTAGTTGATTCATCTTCTGTGGCAATTCTGCATCTAAAGAAGTTGTTAGTTTATCATAATTAGCTTGTTTAAAAGTTACCTTTTTCAATTTTACAGATTCAAGCTCCGGTGAAATTGGAATTTCAACATTCGGTTGAACTTCCTCTGAGCCTTGAGCATCGACTGGTTTATTTTCAACTTCGACGGTGTTGGGCTCTAATGACTTTTCGCTCTTTAATGTCAACACTTTACAATGCTCCTTCCCTGGATTTCTCGAATTCTCCGTATCACTAGGTAAAGCACCTTGTTGACGATTTCTAAGTTTAGTTGCAAGCTGGCCCATTTGATTCTCTAAATTCCTTAGAGTGGCGTCATTTTTTGCCATGTATGCCTTCAATAGGTTCTCTAAGATATTGCACAGTTTAGCTTGGGTTGGTTTCTGAACTTGTTAGGGAAACCAAGTGGCTAGGTCGGTCTAGGTTGGGCATAAGTGTTACCGGTTCTAGCCCCTTAGTTACTCCAAGAAAAATTCGTGTGGTTTCACCACGATGGGTTATAGAAAATAGATTGCAGTCCTTGCCTTCCTCGATTTTGGTTCTAGTTACCTATGTAATACATAGATTCTGGGTTCGAGAGACATTCTTCGAACAAATGTTCTTCCCCATAATAGACACAGACTACATTTTCAAATTGATTCGGTGGCTGTGCGGCAAAACTATTAAACCCATTAGTGGTAAAATTTTTAAGCATTGAGGATATTGAAGATACCTGAGATGTGAGTGAAGTAAGAGTGTCTGCTTCATGTATTCCAGCGACTCATCTTCCTGACGCTGTTCAATTGGTTGGCCATTGATAATTGTTGCTGGCAATCCTCTCAATGATTTCATAAGCCTCATTATAATACTTAGAAAGGAGAGCACCATTAGCAGAAGCGTCCACTACCATCCTCGTGTGGGCATTGAGACCATTATAAAACGTATCAAGTTGGATACAATGTGGGATTCCATGATGGGGGCACTTCCATAATAATTCTTTGTACCTTTCCCACACCTCATACAAGGACTCATCATCCATTTGTTAGAAAGCAGTGATCTTGTTCCTCACTTAGCACTCTTGCTAGGCGGGAAATACTTCATAAGGAATCTTTCTGCTAACTCTTGCCATGTGAAAATTGAATTTGGTGGCAATGAGTTCAACCAGGCTCGAGCTCTGTCCCTTAGCGAATATGGGAATAGCTTCAATTGTAATGCATCTTTGGGTACTCTGGCTAACTTGAAAGAATCGCTCACCTCCATAAATAGTCATAAGTGAAGATGAGGATCTTCGATAAGCATTCCACTAAATTGGCCCACTGTTTGAAGCATTTGGAACATGTCTAGCTTCAGCTTAAATTATTGTGCCTCGATTTCAGGTTTCCTAATACCCAAATTAATATCATGAAACACTGACACGACATACTGTCTTAGAGCTCTATCCCTATCATCATCAATAAGGATAGGGTTTTGAGAAGGGTTTGCTCCGTTTCCTTGATTCAAATTTTCAAGGTTCATCTCTTCGATCCTTTTCTGACTTACTTGTCTTCTTTGCTGTTAAAAAGTTCGTTCAATTTCAAGGTCTACAGGGAGTAAATCGATAATTCGGTCAATATTCATAAACACTTGAAATAATTACAGAAAAATTAATTAAGTTAAAATTGAACAGAAAAATAAACCAAAATGCAAAACTAACAAATTCACAGATAATAACTTTTTAAAACAGTCCCAAGCAACGGCGCCAAAAACTTGGAACGAGGGAAATGTGAAAGTGTATACAACCACAACAAGTAATAAAGTGACAAGTAAATATCGAGTTACCGTACCCACAGGGACTGTGAAAAGAATTATTTATGAATGCAATTTAAAACACTTAGGTGAAGAAAAATATTTTGATTTGAGGAGGTAATTAAAAACTAAGATTTTTAACTAAGTAAAATAAATAAATAGAAAATAAAAGTTCCAATGCACTATTTCAAAAGATGATTTTAATCAAGATGACATAATTGTGTTAGATTAATTACATTTCTTAACTTAGAATTATTAAACTCATGTTCACGTTGTTACGAATAAATTCACAGCAACTCGGTTATTTGCTAACTTATGAACATACTTACCTACCAAAATCCATTTATCTCTTGACTATATCTCTATTTCAATTCAACCGATTAAACAAATTTTAATAAGCAAATGTGATATGCACATACATACTTATGAAATTAAAATAATCTCTTGTACATATCTCTATGCCAATTCAAACAATTAATTCAATCTCATAAGCACATAAAACATTACGTGAGGCAACAATGTATTTCTACTTTGAAACAATTTAATCACAATAATCTTGAAAGTTATGCAAGGCTAATTTATAGTTAGATACTGTAGCTAATTTAACCCTCAACTACCTTAGATGATTAAACATGCACTGATTAAGTATCGTGTCAATTAATTACAATTTCAATCCGTATAAATAATTAATTTATTAGTTACGTTACAATTGTAATGCAAGAATAACTTAGTCATGTTTTTACTTAATCAAACATCTTATCAAGGCCTATAACAACATAAACACAATTTTAATAAATTAATTAGATGAAATGCAATCAACCTAACACAAATTAAATTTAAGCCATATTAATTAAATTAAACATATCAACATCAAAAGTATTCATAAACATGTTCATCATAACAACAACGAAATTAAAAAGATATGGAACAAGAATCAAATTCGGTGTTTTCTCTGTAGCTTGACTAGTTTGCTCCACTCCTCATTCTCTGCTTGTTCTTGTTGAACCGAAGCCTCCACGAACACTTGAATGCTACTCCAAATGATGGTTGATTGAATCTGTTTCAAAAGGTTTTGATTGAATCTGTTTCAAAAGGTGAAATCGGTAAGGGAATGGGGGAAGGAAATGAGGAAAAATGGAAGGGAATGAAGAGAGAAAAATGAGAGAGAAGTGAAGAAATGAGAAGGGTTGAGATGCATTTGAAGTGAGAAACAAAGGGGGTATTTTTATGTTGAGATGGCTGCTAAAATTAGCAAAACTCAGCACACATAGAGTCCCCTCATGGCCGGCCACACATGTGGCAAGTTTGAAGAATTCAAACATGCTATTTTAAGGTAAGGGCAAATCTAGAAAGGCACAAATAGTGGAGGGGTTTGAATGCAATTTGAAGGAGTCTTCAAGGGTCATTTTGCAAGTTAAATAATTAGTTGAGCAAGCTGATTGGGTCAGCATGTGGGACGATTTTAGGCTGTTCAGTGCTCGGTTGGATCGGTTTTCTAAGTTCAGCTCAACTAGACCACTTTTCATAATTAATTAATAATAATTTATTTAACCCAAATTAAATTGGATTAAAAATAAAATAAATTATATTATGAATTAATACACATAATTTTGGACCATCTTAGGCTGAAAAATTATATCGCCTTGATGCTTCAAAATTACTTCTCGATTTTGTGCTTCTAGCAATGTGTGCCGAGCCGTTTTTCCCCCTTTGTGCAAATCTGTCAAAAATAATAAAAATAATCAAAATTTGATATAAAATTAATTAAAATTCAACATGTTCATAATTTGATTGCAATTTAAGTATTTTATAATTATTATTTATTTTTTGACAAGAATTTTATCGAAACTGTATTAATTTGAGTTAAAAAGGGCATGAAAAAGTGTGTATATTTTTGTGTTTCCATCGCTCGCTCATACAGACTAGTTAGACCTTATGGCCTGTTACCTTTAAAAGAATATTACACGTGGTCATTTTGCACTCTTATAATGAAGGTATTTATGACCCACTAGTTCTCCAAGTTTTTTGTGTTTAGGGTCGTCGTATAGAATCTTTTTATGTAATCCTGATGGGACTCGCCCTCCCTTTGCTTTACTGACATCAAGCACATATGCGTGTTCATGATTGCCTTATGGGCCCTGAATCTGCTCAAGAACATTTGACCTAACTGTGAGAAGTTTTGGATAGAACCTTGTGCAAGGGAGAGGTACAAGTCCTTAGTGCTTCCTTTGAGTGTTATGGAAAAAGCTTTACACTTCACTGCTTTCGATGCTCCCAGCATGTTCATATAGTCTTTGTACTGCATCAGGTGAGCTCGCGTGTCCCTTCTTCCCTCGAACATGTCTTTCGAGACCTTGAAGTCATGTGGTAAGCTTACTGTCACGACCTCAGTGGTCAGTGGGTTATTGGAACAGTACAACTAGTCCATGTCTTGTGACTCAGGGTATAACGCCCACATGTCTCTCTAAAGCTTGTCCATCTCACACTACCATTCCTTCATTGGGGCTTCGTCTTGTGTGTTTACGTTGCCCTGGGAACAAAAGTTTTTAGTGTGCACCTTCCTTCACAACTCTTTGTTTTGTTTCAACAACTCCTATTGGAAGGCTTGTTGCTCCACAAATCGTGCCTCCCGAGCAGTCATATGTTCCCTCATTGACTTTATTTGCTCCTGGATAGCTAGGAATTGTTGCGAGGGTACCTCTTACTTGAGAGAAAGTCGCATCCCCTGGCCAGTAGAGAGGTTCAAGTCCAAAGGAACGAAAGCTTCTTAATAAACTGCATTGCTAAAGTTTTTTGGTTTGTCGGCTAACCATTCGACAAACAAATTTGTTTCGTCGTGCTAGGTATCAGAGCCCAATACTTCGGCCCATCTTAATGATGAGTTAATAAGGGGATTCTTACTCGGGTGAGCCATTCGTTTTCAAAAATGAAGAAACTTAACCAAACTTGAAAAAAAAATGACGATCGGAAGTTTGTCCATGCTCACCGCACCATTTGTTGAATAATATTTTTCTCATGTCTTTTTGATAGGATTGTTGGAGTATTTATATATACGATTATAAGACTATTACAACTCATAGTAAGACCCACTACTTTATCTTGATTCTATTGCCTTCGGTACTAACATTCTCTGTGAACTTTAGACCTGTTGGACATGTGTCTATTGAGCATGTGGTCCTTTCTGTTCCTAAGACTGATATCCTGAGTAGGCTTCGTACCTATTGGACACGTGTCTAAGTGGCCTATGGGGCACGTGGTACTTTTTACGTACTCCTTGGGTGCGTGTGAACTGCGGTTGTGGCCTTCCCTAGATTCCTATTAGCAGTGCTCGCTAACCCCTTCCTACGAGCCAAGTTCACGAGCTACATCTACAAACCCGCCTCACTATCCTCTCATGATTCGCCTTACGCTTAGTCTTCAAGTGGGGTCTGTCTGGGTCAAAATCTGGATCCTTTCTAGGGCTCGAGTCGGTGGCTACTGATGTATAACATATTTACAATTCAATAATTGTTACAAAAGAATTGTTACAAAAGAATAGTCACATTGTTTATAATTGAGATAAATAATAATAATTTTTAACGACTTGTTGAAGATCTTAGGTTTGATGAAATAAATAAATAAATAATTGTTTAGGCATATGTAAAGTGGGGATTGAGAAATTCTTTATCACTGTTAATGGAAACGCCATTTTAGTTTCAAATTATTTGTTCAAACTTCTTAAGCTTATTCTTATACTTATCAAAGTATTTAGATATTTTAAAAGATCAAAATTTGTTGTTAGTTTATGTATATTAATAAAATTTGAAATTTAATTTTTATATTTAAAAACTTAAAAATTAAGTCCTATTGTTTCTTTTGTTTAAAAATTTCAATCGAATAATTGAAATCATAAGTATTTGTCAGTTTAATATGTTGATTAGGCTGCTTTCATATGATTGACAGAATAAACATGCAAAGTTGATAAATTTTAATAGAAACTGCTAACAAAAATAATGATCGGATCAAGATTTTTAAATAAAAAAAGTACGAAGATTGAATTTTTATTTTTTAAAGTGCAAGTACTAAACGTCAAATTCAATAAAAGTAAATAGACTAACAACATATTTTAACCTTTTTTTTAAGGTTTCATTCAATATTTGTAAGACATTGTTTGGCTTATCTAAATTTTTGGAGGATTATTTTCATTTCAGAACTTAAATCAGTGGATGTAGATCAAAGTTTTTTTTCCCTTATTTCCTTTTTATAAATAAAGAAAGAAGATTTTTAACGTCTTTCATTAAAACTTTATAAAATAAATTTTCTATAAAATGTATATTTATTGAAAACTTAATATATCATCTAAATTTTATAACTTTATTAAATGATAGCCTTTAATAATAGCATATATTTTTAAAGTTCTTATATAACATTATTAAGTATCATTTTTAATAGAATTAATCTGTGCATTACATTAAAATAAGAATGGCTTTTTAAATTTATTACACACCAGTTATTACACAATATTTTAAAATATTGTATGTTAAATTCAACTTTGTTTGTTATGATGGTTTTTTAGGATTTTTAAATAAAATTTATTTTCATGGATTTAAAAAATATTAATGATATTTAAATACAAATATAATAAATCATTGTGAAATTTATTTAATTTAATTAATATATTCAATTGCGTGGGTAAAAACAAACTAGTTAGTTTTTTAAATAGATATTATCTAATGATAATATATTAAATTTATTTAATAATTTTTATAAAAATATGATTAAATTAATCATCATTATATTTAATCGATAAAAAATTAAATTTAAATCCAATAAATTTGGTTATTATATAATTATATATATAGGTACTAGTTTGAGAAACTTTTAAACTGACAAAAATACCTTTCATTTTCAACCATATTATTAAATTTAATTTAATAATAATAATAATTTAATTTAGAATTATTAATTAAAAATTGTGTTAACTTTAAAATAACTTGAATAGAACTCTAAATATAAAATATAGGGAAATTTGTGATAATTATAATTATAATTTAATTTACAATTATTTGTTAAAAAATTTTATCTAAATTATGAAAATTATAATTACAATTTAATTTAAAATTAGTAGTTAAAATAATTTTACACTCTAAGCATATCAATATATACTAATTAAAATTTAAGTTTAACTTTATAAATAACATTTAAGCATATTTAATAAATAACATTTAAAAAATTATTAGTATTAATAAGTTAAAATTATATAAAAAATCTAACTTAACAAAAAAATCTTTTGAAGAAGCTATATAATTATTACTTTATGCATTTATTTTTTATAATTTTATTCATGGATTATTAAATGTTGAAAAATTTCTTCTAACAAATTTTATAAAAATCAGTTTAAAAATTTAGAATTTAATGACTTAAATCTTAGTTATCAAACTATATTTTAATTAAATAAATTATTTTTATTTTGTTATCATATTTAAATAGAAAATAAATTATCAATTTGAATTAAATTTTCATATTAAAATTTATTATATTTAAATCAGATTAATAAATCTGAACTCTATTTTTTTTCAGGATATGTGAAATACATTTTAAAATGTTAATTAATTTATATTTAAATAAAATCATGAATTTACATATTTAAATAATAAAAAATTGTTAATTTTAAAGGATATTTACCTCGTTTACTTTCTTTTTTAAAAAAAAAATAGCAACTGATGCTCTTAATGAAATAGAGAAAACAAAACGGTTATAGACCTTAAAAACCTATGACCCTACATGTAACACCCCTAACCCGTACCCGTTGTCGGAATAGGATTATGAAGTATTGTTATACAAATGGATCATTTAAAACATGCATTTCATACATCATTATAAACGTAATATAAAACAATCATTCACATACATATCATCCCTAAATTGAGCCTCAGACCCTAAAAATATATTAAAAATGATTCGAGACTAAATCAGAAACATTTGGATAGTTCAAGAAAATTCACAAAATTTCGACTATAGGGGTACCTCAAAACAATATGCCAATATGTCATTTCAAGGTACTTCACAAGCAACATCAAAGCTTACCTACACATGTATATTTCTTCACATTTCCATCATCAAACATAATTCAACTTCTAACAAAACATGCTACAATTATGACCATTAACACTTCTATCACAAAACATGCCATTTGAGCTATTCAATACATGCAACATGATATAGTCACAATGACACAAACTATTTAGGCATCAAATGTACCAACATAGTTAACTTAAAAAACGTATACATACCAAATCATTTTCAAACCATTTTCAAAATTAATAGTCTAGTTAAAATATATCACAAGTAACCATTTTCAAACTATCATCAACATGCCAAGTGAATCATATCAACAAGCACTTTAAAGTAATCAACCTCGCATAACTTGGTAAGATATCAAGGTGTACCAAACCAATATAGCTTTCCAAAGCTTACACATACCAAAACATTATTAACACACGCACTATAATACCATTACAAATCGTCATATACATGCCATTATAAACCTTAGCCAAAATACTTAAGAACTATCAAATTGTCCAATGGATAATGCGATAGATCTCCGACAAACTTCCAACCGATTGAGCTTCCAATAATCTGTAAAGTAAAGGAATAATGCTTTGTAAGCTTGTATAGACATAATATTCCATTTCAATAATGAACTTTATAGGATAAACATAAACCAATACCAATGCCATAAGATTTATAAAATTATATAACCATCAACTCACAAATGAGTACGTCCATCCACATCACATATATTTTTCATTCATATCATAATAGGATTTTATAAGACAAATTATGTAATCATCAACCTTTTAATAAGATTATGAACCATTCTACTTATTTACTTTCCATTCCATTCCAAATGCTTAACATAAGCCTAAACAACATTATCAATTCACGAGTTAGTGTATTTATCCATGATATAGGTAAATTCATTAATAGCATAAGCAGATTTCTCATATATAAGTACAACATTTAACTCATCAATCCTTTTATATCGTCATATTATATCTCAATTATGAACTTACTATTTCATTCCTTTTCTTACCTATTTCATTTGCATAGTACAAAGCATAAGGATAAAAATCAACTATATGTGTTCCCTATCATCCACAATCTCAACTAGTGAATCGTAACATTCAATTCAAAATTCAAATATATGATAAATCCATCAAAATCATGAAACAAGACACCTTACCAAGATTTTCAATTCGATGAACGTCGTACAGATAAGAGTACATCGACAATCCAACCAAAACACACCAGATGCTCATAAGAGCCAATCCATCAGAAACACACCAATTCTTGTAAAAGCTAATTCCACCGAAACAAACCAATGCTCATAAGAGCTAATCCCTTCGAAACACACCAATGTTTGTAAGAGCTAGTCCAACCGGAACACACAAAAACAGAAAGTATAACACGAGAGTTCGTAACAAATGATGAACCTTAGTTTCTTCGGGAAACATATATACATAACTCGATAACCATCTCCGCTCCAATCCCCCATAACACACCATATCTCAACTGTACTCTATCCCGTGTTCAAACCGATCCAAACATCAAATTCAACAAGATTTCACAAATAACCTTTCATCAACAATAATCGAATATATCTATTATACATGTTATACTATTCAACATTTCATATAGAATTTAAATTTTTAAACTGTACGGACTTATCTGGACTGAATTGTAGTAGTTGCAGCAGTTAAATGATTATTCTGTAATTTTTCCTTTTCCACGAGTATCAACTAGATCTTGATCTAAAATGTAAAATTCTTAAATTAATAGCTTACATTTCACTTTCCAATTCCCTTTTATTTTTTGAATTTACAAAATTACCCTAAACTTTTACAATTGTTGTAATTTAGTCCCTTAACCCGAAAATCATCAAATTAACCTTTGTTCTCAAGTCAGAATTACAGCCGAATATACTAGGCCCTTATACAGTCCCTACTAAACATTAAATTTACTATCAAACCCTGAAATTTTGACATTTTCACAATTTAATCATAAAATCAAAATCTAACAAAAATTACTTCACAAAATCATCAAACAACACAACCAAAACTTCAAATATATGATTATCATAAAAACATTCAATATTCATCAATGAAAACTTCTAAAATTTTTAACAAAATAAAAAATAAAGGTACGGACTAGCTGGACCTAGTTGTAACGATATTAAAAACATAAAAATTACAAGAAAACAAATTAATTTTACCTCCCATGCAAAGCCAAGAAGTAAGGGAAACTAATTAGGTCAAAAATGCTACTTTCCACCAAAGGTTGAAGAAAAATGAAGAGAATTTAATTAATGTTTCAATTTGTTTCATTAAATTTTAACTTATTTACAATTTTGCCAATATACATACCATTTTTTTTTATCATTTTTCATTTCAATATGCTGTCCAACATATTTATTGGAGTTAAATTACCATTTTAGGTCCTTCCTTATTTATTAATTAAGCCATTTAATCATCTAAATATTATAATTATCATATTTTGTACCTTTTACAATTTAGTCCCTTTTAATTAATTAACTATCTAAACATTAAAATTTCTTAACGAAACTTTAATACAACCTTAATAATACTAATAAATATTTACAGCTCGGTTTATAGAAATGAGGTCCCGATACCTAATTTTCTAAAATCACTTGACTTTAGGGTCATACCACTTGAACCTAATTATCCTTTCAAATAGTATAAATTACCAATTCAAAATTTATTTTAACACCATAATTGACTTGTAAATATTAAATAATAACATTTACAAACTTACTTGTCGAATCTGTTATAATACCCCTTACCCGTATCCAGCGCCAGGATAGGGTATGAGGCCTTACAGGGCTTATACACAAGCAAACATACACTTCCGAGCCATAAAATTTGGCATCAAATTCAAAATTTTTGCATTTAATCATAAGGTCCCTATTACAAGCCTACGAGGCCCAAAACATGTTTTAGAAGTGATTCGCGACTGAACCGAGAACTTTAGAAATTTTTAAAACACTTAAAATTTTTTTCATCAAAACAGGGTCACACGCCCGTGTGACTTGGGACACGCTCGTGTGGGTTGGTTGTGTGGTCACACACGCCCGTGTTCCTAACCTGTGTAACTCTCTATTTATGACGTCATGCACCAAAGGGAGTCACACGGCTAAGTCACACGCCCGTGTGCTAGGCCATGTGGCGAATTTAATTTTTGAAAATTTTCATAAAATAGGTGCAGACTTCACACGCCCTGGACACATGCCCATACCCCTAGGCCGTGTCTTTTACACAGCTAAGACACATGGCTGTATCTTTGCCCGTGTGGCCAAAATAAGGCTAGTTACCAAGCCATTTTGCCACCCTTACTTGCACCAACTTACACAACATTAAGCAACACCAAATCGAAGCATATACATACAACCAAATCAGCCATAAACAAGATGTCAACACATCAATTACACATACTAATATCTATCATGCATAAACATCACATACTTTCTTTTCCATTCATGCCAATTTCATTTTCATGATAAGCTTCATCACATAAATATACCAATGACCAATAAAATTAATATTTGCCAACTTCTAATGGCCATATACAAAATGAATCATTAACCGTTACCATGCCAACACATTTGGCTAAACCAATATGACACATAACAAAATGACCAAGCCCTTATACATACCATACTCAAAATATTGAAACCAAGTATACCCAAAGCAATCATTTGATAGTGTGAATTGAGCTCCGACGACCCTCATTTCCCAAGCTAGCTTGGTGACACTATAAGGAATGAAAAAAAAAAAGGGGAGTAAGCTTTAAAGCTTAGTAAGTTTGCATGTAAGTAATAAGTAACATAAATCATACATAAGTTAACATAAATATCATCATATATCTTAGGCATAATTCACTCATTAGCATTCTTACCAAGAGTTCATCACATACCAAAGTTCATACTCAAGAGTTATACATACATACCTGTACCAACTCGTAATATAGTCACATACTTTCGTCTTTGACAGACTCTTTAGATTACCCATTGAAGACTTAGAATACTATCAGATACATGAAAAGTCTTACACGTAAGTGCCACATATGTAGCCAATGCTACCTCATATTTTATAACACATAGGGCTCGCACACGAGCTAATCACGGGCTTGCTCACACAAGCTGTCAATCAAGATGTAGCTACACGGGCTACTCACACAAGCTGTTAAGTATCCGCAACACATGCTTGACTACCCAGCCACCAGTAGGACGTACATGACCAGCACCCGGATTCACATAGATCACATAACACATGGTTTCCTAGTGACATGTCACTTGTATCCTAAACAATTCCTAAGGTTCAATTGGGATTTTCTCATCGTTGAAACTTCGTTGAATACTTCCATAGAAACAATCTACAATTTACGCAATATTAAGCATTAAATACATAATATAACATTGCATTATTGGAAACACGAAAATTTACGCATTTTTACATACCATTTTTAACTTAAAATCATACAGTTTCGATAAAATTCTTGTTGAAAAATAATTAATTTTTATAAAAATAATTAAAGTGCACTTAAAATATGAACATGTTTAATTTTAGTCAATTTTATAATTTTTTTTGATGAATTTTGGTTATTTTCGATAGATTTGCACAAAGGGCGAAAAATGGCTCGGCAGACACTACTAGAAGCACAAAATCGAGAAGCAATTTGAAGTATCTAGGCAAACTAAATTTTAGCCTAAGATGGTCCAAAATTATATGTATTAATTGATAATATAATTAATTTTAATTTATATCCAATTTAATTTGGGTTAATAAATTATTATTAATTAATTATGAAAAAGTGGTCCACTTGAACCGAACCGAGTGAACCGAATCGCCCAAGAAATGGACAGCCCAAAACCGTCCCAAGAGCTGACCCAAATCATCTTATTAGCTGATTATTTAAGCTTGCAAAGAGTCCCTTGAAGACTTGTTCAAGTTGCATTCAAACCCCTCCACAATTGGTGGCTTTGTAGATTTGCCCCAAGCCAAATTTAGCAAAGTTGAAACCATCAATCTTGCCACATGTGTGGCCGGCCAAGGGATGGCTCTTTGGCTGCTATTTTTAGCTAATTTTAGCAGCCATATTCAGCTATAAAAACCCCCTCTTGGCTGATCATTCAACACACCTCAATTCATTCACATCTTTTCTCTCTTTTCTCCACTTTCTCTCTTATTTGCCATTCTAAATTCTCTTGCTCTCTTGTCGATTTCTTCCCTTGGAAAAGGGGTGTTCATCAGCCATTTTGGAGTAGCATTGATTTGTTCATAGTAGCTTTAGTTGATGAGGACAAAAGAGAATGAAGAACGGAGCAAACTAGTCAAGCCACGGAGAAACACTAGATTTGATTCTTGTTCCCTATCTTTTCAATTTTTGTTGTTGTTATGATGAACATATATATGAATATTTATGTTGTTGCAATAGTTAATTTAATCAATTTATCTTGAATTTAATTCGTGTTAGGTTGATTGCATTTCATTTGCTTAAATTGTTAAAATTGTGTTTATGTTGTTACAGGCCTCGGTAAGATGCTTGATTACGTAAAATCATGACTAAGCTATTCTTGCATTACAATTGTTAGGTAACTAATGAATTAATTATTTAAATGGATTGAAATTGTAATTAATGGATACAATACTTAATCAGTGCATGTTTAATCATCTAAGGTAGCTGAGGGTTAAATTAGCAACAGTATCTGACGATACAATTGCCTTGCATAACTTGCAAGATTTTTGTGAGTAAACTGTTTCAAGGTAAGGATACTTTGTTACCTCACAGAGTCTTTTATGTGCTTATTAAATCGAGCTAATTGTTTGAATTGACATAGGGATATGTTTAAGAGATTATTTCAATTTAATAAGTATGTATGTGCTATAACATATTTGCCTATTAAGATTTGTTTAATCGATTGAATTGACATAGGGATATGTCCAAGAGATGAATGGATTTTGGTAGGTGAGTATATTCATAAGTTAGCAAATTACGAGTTGCTGTGAATTTATTCGTAACAATATAAACATGAGTTTAATAATTCTAAGTTAAGAAATGTAATTAATCTAACACAATTATGTCATCTTGATTAAAATTGTATTTGGAATCGTGCATTTGAGATTTATTTATTTAGTTTACTTCGTTTAAAATCTTAGTTTTTAATCACCCTCTTCAAACAAAATATTTTTCCTCACCAAAGTATTTTAAATAGCATTCATAAATAATTCTTTTCACAGTCCTTGTGGGTACGATACCTCAATATTTACTTGTCACTTTATTACTTGTTGCGATTGTGTACACTTGTACATTTCTGTCGTTCCACGTTTTTTGGCGTCGTTGCCGGAGACTGTTTTAAAAAGTCATTATTTGTGAATTTGTTAGTTTTGCATTTTCGTTTAATTTTCTGTTTAAATTTGAACTTAATTAATCTTTCTGTGATTATTTTCGGTGTTTATGAGTATTGACCAAATTATCGATTGACTCCCTGTAGACCCTGAGATTGAACGAACTTTTCGACAGCGGAGAAGACAAGTAAGTTAGAGAAGGACCAAAGAAATGAACTTTGAAAATCCAAATCAAGTAAATGGAGCAAACCCTGCTCAAAATCCTATCCTTATTGCTAATGATAGGGATAGAGCTTTAAGACAGTATGTCGTGCCAGTGTTTAATAATCTTAATCCGAGTATTAGGAGACCCAAAATTGAGGTACAACAGTTTGAGCTAAAGCCAGTCATGTTCCAGATGCTTCAGACTGTGGGCTAATTCAGTGGAATGCCTACCGAAGATCCTTACCTACACTTAAGACTGTTTATAGAGGTGAGCGATTCTTTCAAGTTAGCCAGAGTACCTAAAGATGCATTACGATTAAAGCTACTCCCGTATTCGCTAAAGGACAGAGCTTGAGCCTAGTTGAACTCATTGCGACCAAATTCAATTTCCACATGGCAAGAGTTAGCAGAAAGATTCCTTATGAAGTATTTCTCACCTAGCAAAATGCTAAGTTGAGGAACGAGATCACTGCTTTCCAACAAATGGATGATGAGTCCTTGTATGAGGCATGGGAAAGGTACAAAGAATTATTACGGAAGTGCCATCATCACGGAATCCCACATTGCATCCAACTTGAGACATTTTATAATGGTCTCAATGCTCACATGAGGATGGTAGTGGACGCTTCTGCTAATGGTGCTCTCCTTTCTAAGTCTTATAATGAGGCTTATGAAATCATTGAGAGGATTGCCAGCAATAATTATCAATGGCCAACCAATTGAGCAGCGTCAGGAAGACGAGTTGCTGGAATACATGAAGTAGACGCTCTTACTTCACTCGTATCTCAGGTATCATCAATATCCTCAATGTTAAAAAATCTTACTACTAATGGGTTTAATAGTTTTGCAGCACAGCCACCAAATCAATTTAAAAATGTAGTCTGTGTCTATTGTGGGGAAGGACATTTGTTCGAAGAATGTCCATCAAACCCAGAATCCGTATATTACATGGGTAACTGGAACCAAAATCGAGGAAGGCAAGGACTGCAATCCAATTTTTATAACCCATCATGGCGAAACCACCTAAATTTTTCCTAGAGTAACCAAGGGGCTGGAACCAGTAACACTTACGTCCAACCTAAAGTGACCCAACAACCTAGTTTTCCCCAATAAGTTCAGAAACCAACCCAAGCTGAACCATCCAATGGCTTAGAAAATTTGTTAAAGGCATACATGGTGAAGAATGATTGTAATAGTCCGGTTTAGACCCTAGTCAGAATAGTGTTTCGGGACCACATATCTTAGTCAAAAAATATTTAAATATTATTTTCAGTGCTTATGATATGTGAATTAGAATCTGTGAAATTTCCATATGAAAATTTAATCGTTTGTGTGCTTAATTTGATAAAAGGATCTAAATGTGTAAAATATAAAAGTCTCACGTTATATGTTAAAAGTGCCTATTTGATTTGGATTATTAAATGAGAGGTACTTATTATATTATTTGACCATTAAAAGCATGAGTGGACATAAATGACCTTATTATAATGGTTTATTTATGTTTTAATGAAAGGGCAAAATGGTAAAACAATTATTAAATGAATTAAAATAAAACCAAAACATGAAAATATGTCATTTTGGTGTTCATATTGCTGAAAATAAAAAGGAAAAAGAAAAGATAAAAGCAAACTAGGGTTCGGCACTTTGATTTGGTGAATTAAGTATGTGTTTTGCTTGGTTTTTGATAATTTCTACGTTTTTGTAATCGTTGCTTCAAATGCTATCAAGCCCATGTCTCAATTTCTGATTTTGTTGATGATTTTGAAATGTGCCATGAATGAATTCATGAGATTTATGTTGTTAATTGATGAAATATGAAATTTTGATGTTGGGTTTACATGTTTTATCTTTGGATTTTTGATGATTTGGAGTAAAATGGGCTAAATTATGAAATTTGTAAATTGAAGGACTAAAATATGAAATAAATGAAATGTGTGGACTTGTATGAGAGCTATGAATATTCGGCCAAGCTTGTGTACAAGCAAATTACGTGTATTTTGTGATTTTGTGAATTAGGGACTAAAGTGTCAAAATGTGAAAATGTGAGGGCTAGTTTGCAAAATGCCCTAATTATGTGTATATGGATTGGTTTGAATGATTCGGTGAATAAAATGGTTAAATTTGAATCTATTTAGATCAAGAATTAAGGAAAATAGAGTTAGATTGGGGAAAGTCGAAAGTTGTTGAGTAACCGACTTCGTCCATCTGAATCTGTATGAGGTAAGTCGATATACAAATAAGCTTGTTTGAATTGAATTATTATTATTCATTTGATATTTAATTGTGATGAATGAATGTCCGAGCTAAATACGTGCTATCAGATAAAGTATCGACAAAGTTTCGACGTCCGAAATGTAACACCCCTTACCCGAGATTATTGCCAAAATCGAGCACGAGGCATTACTAAACTTAATCTATCACTTAAATAATTTTAAGATCTTTATTTAAACTTTTCGGAATATGCTGTTATTCTGCGTTGTAGTCGCTTAAAAATTCATATCTTGAGTTTCGAATATCAAAATTTAGATCCGTAAATTTTTCCTAAAACTAGACTCATATATATATCCACTAATTTTTTTCTAGAATTTTTGACTTAGCCAATTAGTACAGTTTATTAGTTAAAGTTACCCCTGTTTCAGAATTGGACTGCACTGATCTCTACTTACTACGAACCACTTTTCTCCCTATACAAAATTAATATAACTATAGCGTTTGTTTCTATTAAAACTAGATTCAATAAGGATTCTAACCATATAAATTACACCACCTAATTACTTTTGTACAATTTATGGTGAATTTCCAAAGTTGAAACAGGGGATCTAGAAATTTCTCTGACGCTGTTTCACTAAAACTCAGATATCTCATAAAATATAATTTCTTTACCTGTTTTTCTTATTCCATAAGAAAATAGACATAATAGGCTTTAATTTCATATATTATTCATCTTAAAAATATGTTTATACAATTTTTAGTAATTTTTCAAAGTCACGTCATTTCTGTTGTTTGAATCTGTTTTTAGGTTACTTTCACATTTTTCATAACTTTCATGTGATAATCACCATTCAATCATACATATTAATAAACATGCATATCATTGGCTATTTTTATTAGCTAATCTCTAGCAAGTATTTATACATCGTTCATTGTTCATATTATACTAAAAGTAACTAAGTTTCTATACATGCCATACACAAAACAAAACGTCTAATTATACCGAGTTATTTCTTTGATAGTGTGATCGGCCTCCGACGTTTCCTTCGATCCCCGAGTAGCTAGATAAGTACTATAAGAAGAAGAAAATAAAGAGATTAAGCACTAGGCTTAGTAAGCTTACAAGTAATTAAATCACAACATTCAACATAATGGATAATTATGCATAATATCATCTAACATCATAAATTTCTTTACTTCTCAATTTCTATCTTCTTCTTTATTTCCTTACCTTCTTTCTTATCCGACCTTTCCTTTTCATAAATATAATCTACTTTTCCTTTGCTGTTAATTCACTGTAATCTAACTCGTATCCCGACCCGTTGAACCACTCGGAATACTAAGGATATTAGGGTCGCTTTCGCATCTATCAATATCTCGCCAATGCCATGTCTTCGACATGTACTTACATGAATTATTCCTGCCTCCAATGCCATATATATAATATGGGCTTACATGGCTCATTCCTGTCTCCAAAGCCATATATCTAATATGGACTTACATGGCTCATTTCTATCCTGTCCTCTCCCCTCCAACCCCAATATCCTAACATTCCTAAGGTTCAAACAGGGCTTCCTAATACTTTTTCTCTCATCACTTCGCTTTAATTTGACTTTAAATATTCTCATAAAATAAGTATATAAATGCTGAAATTGACAATAATAATGTAAAATAAAAGAATATTGCATTTATTTCATCAGAACTTACCTCGATATAAAAAATGTGACTAAACTTTACAATTTAGTCCTTTACTTTTTTCTTTTCCCGATCTACTCCCGAATTTCGCTCTTCTTGATCTATAATAGCAAATTTAACTTATTTAATATCAAAATTTATCAAAACAGTCCTTTACTCAAACTTTGCAAAAATTACATTTTGCCCCTAAACTTTGCATATTTACACTTTTGCCCCAAAGCTCATAAATTAAACTTCAGCCTATTTTCTTATGTTTTATGACATGCTGGTTATTTTTCCCTTCTATGGCAGCATCAAATTCATACTCTAACATGCACTTATGACTATTAGGTATTTTTACCGATTAAGTCCTTTTACTCGTTTTTGCTTAAAACCGAGTAGTACAAGTTGTCTAACATAATTTAAGACCTCATATTCTATCATAAAACATCAAAATAAACACTTTTCACCTATGGGTATTTTTCCAAATATGAACTCTAACTTAAATTATTGCTAGCATAAGCTTTATCGAGCTACCGGGACTCCGAAAACGTAAAGAACATTAAAAACGGGGCTTGAAATCACTTACTATGGAGCTTGAAAGCTTGAAACAAATCCTAGCTATGGAGAACCCTTGAATTTGCGTCCTAATGAAGAAGATGGACAAAAATTGGCTTTTAATTTTGTTTTTAATTCATTTTAATAACTAAATGACCAAAACGCCCTTACTACTAAACTTTCCAAAAATTCCTTCCATGTCCTAATTTTGTCCATGAACTTAAAATTGGTCAAATTTCTATTTAAGACCTCCTAATTAATATTTCAATTCAATTTCATACTAAAAACTTCTAGAATGCAAATTTTGCAACTTATTCGATTTAGTCCCTACTTTCAATTTAAACACTTTAGGCATAGAATTTCATCACAAAATTTTCACACAATCATGCAATTATATCATGAACCTCAAAATAATAATAATATAAAATTTTCTACCTCGGTTTGTGGTTTCGCAACCACTATTCCGTTTAGGCCCTATTTCGGGATGTTACATTTCTCCCCCCTTTAGGGATTTTCGTCCCCGAAAATCTTACCTGTGAAAAGATTTGGGTACTGTTTTTAGCATAGCCTCTTCGGGTTCCCATGTAGCCTCGTCTACCCCATGCCTATTCCATAGTACTTTCACAAGTACAATACTCTTGTTCCTTAATTGCTTTACCTCTCGAGCTAGAATATTTACCGGTTCTTCACCGTAAGTCATGTCCGTTTGAATCTCAACCTCTCAATAGAGAAATTACATGTGACGGATCTGAACGATAACGACGTAGCATAGACACATGAAATACATTATGAATCTTCTCTAACTCAATCGGCAAGGCTAACCGATATGCTAATGGTCCGACTCTCTCAATCACTTCAAACGGTCCAATAAAACGTGGACTTAGTTTGCCTTTCTTGCCAAATCTGAGAACTTTCTTCCACGGGGATACTTTCAAAAAACTTTGTCACCAACTTGATACTCAATCCCTTTTCTCTTCAAATCGCATACGACTTTTGTCCATGCTCGAGGTCGCTTTTAAGCAATCTCTCGATGATTTTTACTTTCTCTTCTGTTTCCTTAACTAGATCAACCCAGAAATCATTTTTCCTTAAGCTCCGTCCAATACAAAGGTGTGCGACATTTACGTCCATACAAAGCTTCATAAGGTGCCATCTTCAAACTCGACTGATAACTATTATTGTAGGCAAACTCTACTAATGGTAAATATTTTTCCCAACTGCCTTGAAATTCCAATACACAAAGATCTAAGCATATCTTCAAGTACACTGAATAACTCTCTCTCGATCGACCGTCGGTTTGAGGATGGAAAGTCAGATTAAAACTCTCAACCATGCACCTAAAGCCTCTTGTAACTTCTTCCGTAACTGTGAAGTAAATCTTGGATCTCATGTCAAATGATCGATAATGGCACTCCATGTAGTCTAACTATCTCTCAAATATATAACTCACCAACTTGTCAAGTGAGTAATCCATACGGATTGGGATAAAATGAGCCGACTTAGTTAGCTTATCAATCACAACCCATATTGCATCTTTCTTTTTCAAGTGTTAACGGCAACCTCACACAAAATCCATAGTAACTCTGTCTCATTTCCATTCCTAACTAGCACAAAGTTGCAATAATCCCGAGGGTACCTGATGTTCACTTTTACCTGTTGACAAATCAAGCATCTAGAAACAAACTCTGAAATGTCTCTTTTCATTCCTACCCACCAATACAATTTCTTCAAATCGTTATACATTTTTGTACTGCCTGGATGAATAGATAAAGAACTGCTATGTGCTTCCTGTAAAATCTTTCGAATAAGCTCATCATTCTTTGGTACACAAATTCTGTCTCTAAACATCAAACGACCATCAGAACCAATCCAAAAATCTGATTCTATGCCTGACTCGCATTGAACTCTTTTAGCTTGTAACTCATTATCATCTTTTTGAGCTTCACAAATCTCTTCAAGAAATACCGGTTTAGCTCTAAATTCAGCTAAAATAGAACCATCATTTGACATGGCTAAATTGGTATTCAAAGCTCGCAATGTAAATAAAAGTTTCCTGCTTAGAGCGTCAGCAACTACATTTGCCTTACAGGTGATAATCAATCACTAACTCGTAATCTTTAAGCAATTCCAACCATCTTCTTTGCCTCAAATTCAATTCTTTTTGAGTCATCAAGTATTTCAAGCTTTTATGATCGGTAAATATTCGGCACCTTTCACCATACAAATGATGTCTCCAAATCTTCAACGCAAAAATAATGGCAGCTAGCTCTAAATCATGTGTCGGATAGTTCTTCTCATGTGGTTTTAGCCGTCTAGAGGCATAAGCAATTACCTTCCTTCCCGCATAAGTACACAACCAAGTCCATTCATGGACGCATCATCAGAAATCACAAACTCCTTACACTGGTTCTCAGTTGTACTAAAACAGAGCTTTAGTCAATAATGTTTTTAACTTGTCAAAACTCATTGACACTTCTCATCCATTCAAACTTGATATCCTTTCGTAGTAATCTTGTTAGCGGGTAGCTATCATGGAAAATCCCTTTACAAATCGTCTATAATATCCAAAGCAAGACCAAGAAAACTTCTAACTTCGATACATTTTTAAGAGGCTTCCAATCCACAATAGCTAAAATCTTGCTTGGATCAACCTTAATACCTTCACACGAGAGACAATATGTCCAAGAAAACCAACTTCTCAGTAACTGAATTCACTTTTGCTTTGAACTTGGCATACAACCGATTATCTCTCGAATCAGAAATCGTTTCTCAAATGCTCTGCATGCTCGGGCCTCATCATGAGAATAAATCAAGATATCATCAATGAACACAACTACAAACTTATCCAAGTACGGTCCAAAATTCGGTTCATTAAGTCCATAAAATGGCAGGAGCATTAGTCAAGCCAAATGGCATCACAAGGAACTCATAATGACCATACCTAGTCCGGAAAGCGCCTTTGGGACATCCGACTCTTTAACTCATGCAATCGATAGTATCCGGATCTCAAATCTATCTTGGAGAATACAATAGCTCCCTTCAATTGATCAAACAAATCATCAATTCTAGGCAATGGATACTTGTTCTTTCTCATTACCTTGTTAAGTTGCCGATAATCTATGCACAACCGCATCGATCCGCTTTTTTTTTCACAAATAGCACCGTGCACCCCATGGTGAACTCACTGGGTCTTACAAATCCTTTATCCGTTAATTCCTCAGAATCGAGCTTTCAATTCTTTCAATTCCAACGAGCCATTCTATAAGGAGCAATAGAAATGGGTGTGGTACAGAATCAACTCAATACCAAACTCAACTTCTCTAACAGGAGGTAAGCTTGGTAGTTCTTCCTAAAAACACATCGGAAACTCACATACCACAGAGCACTCGACTCAATTTTTAATTCAGGTTTTTAGTGTTCAACACAAAAGCAATATAAGCTTCATACCCTTTTCTCAAACATTTACGAGCGGACATAACTTGAAATTATGGGAAATGAACTATCTCGACTCTTCCGAATTAACCCAAGAATTTCACCATTTTCACACTTCAACTCAATGAATTTCTTTCTACAATTCACTATCACATCATGTGTAGTCACCCAATCCATACCAAGAATCACATCAAACTCATCAAATGGCAATAGCATGAGATCGGCCTGAAACAAGAAAACCTCTAATCATCAAAGGACAATTTCTACATACTTTATCTACTAATACATGCTTGCCTAATGGGTTCGATACTTTGATCACAAATTCAGAGATTCTATAGGCATACTTATACTAGACATCAATTTCATACAAACATAAGAATGAGTCGAACTCGGATCAATCAGAGCCATGACATTAATATTATGTAGAGAAAATGTACCCATAATCACATCGGGGGAGGATGCCTCTTCGCGTGCACGAATAGCATAAGTCCTTGCAGGGGCTCTAGCATCTGGTCTCACAGTCGAATCTCTAGAGGTACCTCTGTTACCTGCTTCTACTCTCGGTTGCCTCGGTGGTCTGCCTCTAGTAGGAGCATTTCCGGATCTAGCACTCAGATTACTTCTCGGCTAGCCACTTCTGGACATTCTCGTACAAAATGATCTGGAGCACCACATTTATAGCAAACATTTTCGCCTGCCCGACAAGGACCATAATGAAGTCTACCACACTGTGGACACCCTGATCTACCCTGTCTGACATTACCTACACTCGCAGTCGAGGTGGTCTGAGCCTTCTGATCTTTAAATCACACTCTCTATTCTCGACTAGCTTGCCTGCCAAAAAGCTAGATCTGGTAGAAAACTCTTTGGGCCTCTTGGATGTAGCCCGAAATGACCTACTCATCTGCTCTTCTTCTTTGTATCTTGTGTCCTCTGTCTCAACTTTACCTTTTCTTTTTAACAACTCCTCTCGCCTTACAGGCTCTCTCAACTAAAATAACGAGCTCTTTTATTTCTAGAACACCCACTTGTGATCGGATATCATCATTTAACCCATCCTCAAACCTTTTACACATGATAGCCTCTGTGGACACACATTCTTGAGCATATTTACCGAGCCCGACAAATTCACGCTCATAATCGCCATCATTGTCATATTGCCTTGTTTCAATTCCAGAATTCTTTTCTCTTACGGTCAATAAACCTCTGATGATGTACTTTTACGAAATTCCTCCCGAAAGAAATCCCAAGTGACCCTCTCCTTTGGTACAACCGATATAAGTGTCTTCCACCAAAGAGTAGGTCGAGTCTCTAAGAAGTGATACTACACATTTCATACATTCCTCGGTGTACAAGATAGTTCGTCAAAGACTCGATAGTATTTTCTAACCAAAATTCTCGCTTCTTTCGCATCATCATCTTTTGTCGCCAAAACTCTTTCTCGCCTTTGTTTCTGATTCTATCAATGGTGGCTTTTCTCTTATCACTGCACTGTGGATCGGGAAGCTTGAGCTACATGGGTAGCCTGATAATCATGAGGGGTGGAGGTCTAATCTGCCGGATTCGCATGCAATGAACTCGGCAAACCAATCATTCAAAGCTTGGAAGAGAGCTTCTCAGCCACTCCTCCCTGATCAACGGTTACTGGCCTATTCTCCGATGGCGCTGCCCCTTCCGCGGGAGCAGGCGCATTACTTTCTACATCATCATCACCAGCTCGCTCGGGATCCATTACTATAAAACAAAATATTTAAAATCGTCAGGAGTCGTCACACTATCAAAATACAGGTATGGCATGTATAGCTAGAATTTTACTCACACTAACTGTTCCGAGAACCGACTAAACCTGCTCTGATACCAATAAATGTAACACCCCTTACCCGAGATTATTGCCAAAATCGAGCACGAGGCATTACTAAACTTAATCTATCACTTAAATAATTTTAAGATCTTTATTTAAACTTTTCGGAATATGCTGTTATTCTGCGTTGTAGTCGCTTAAAAATTCATATCTTGAGTTTCGAAAATCAAAATTTAGATCCGTAAATTTTTCCTAAAACTAGACTCATATATATATCCACTAATTTTTTTCTAGAATTTTTGACTTAGCCAATTAGTACAGTTTATTAGTTAAAGTTACCCCTGTTTCAGAATTCGACTGCACTGACCTCTACTTACTACGAACCACTTTTCTCCCTATACAAAATTAATATAACTATAGAGTTTGTTTCTATTAAAACTATATTCAATAAGGATTCTAACCATATAAATTACACCACCTAATTACTTTTGTACAATTTATGGTGAATTTCCAAAGTTGAAACAGGGGATCTAGAAATTTCTCTGACCCTGTTTCACTAAAACTCAGATATCTCATAAAATATAATTTCTTTACCTGTTTTTCTTATTCCATAAGAAAATAGACATAATAGGCTTTAATTTCATATATTATTCATCTTAAAAATATGTTTATACAATTTTTAGTGATTTTTCAAAGTCACGTCATTTCTGTTGTTTGAATCTGTTTTTAGGTTACTTTCACATTTTTCATAACTTTCATGTGATAATCACCATTCAATCATACATATTAATAAACATGCATATCATTGGCTATTTTTATTAGCTAATCTCTAGCAAGTATTTATACATCGTTCATTGTTCATATTATACTAAAAGTAACTAAGTTTCTATACATGCCATACACAAAACAAAACGCCTAATTATACCGAGTTATTTCTTTGATAGTGTGATCGGCCTCCGACGTTTCCTTCGATCCCCGAGTAGCTAGATAAGTACTATAAGAAGAAGAAAATAAAGAGATTAAGCACTAGGCTTAGTAAGCTTACAAGTAATTAAATCACAACATTCAACATAATGGATAATTATGCATAATATCATCTAACATCATAAATTTCTTTACTTCTCAATTTCTATCTTCTTCTTTATTTCCTTACCTTCTTTCTTATCCGACCTTTCCTTTTCATAAATATAATCTACTTTTCCTTTGCTGTTAATTCACTGTAATCTAACTCGTATCCTGACCCGTTGAACCACTCGGAATACTAAGGATATTAGGGTCGTTTCTGTCTATCAATATCCTGCCAATGCCATGTCTTCGACATGGACTTACATGAATTATTCTGTCTCCAATGCCATATATATAATATGGGCTTACATGGCTCATTCTGTCTCCAAAGCCATATATCTAATATGGACTTACATGGCCCATTTCTATCCTGTCTCCGTCCCCACAACCCCAATATCCTAACATTCCTAAGGTTCAAACGGGGCTTCCTAATACTTTTTCTCTCATCACTACTTTAATTTGACTTTAAATATTCTCATAAAATAAGTATATAAATGCTGAAATTGACAATAATAATGTAAAATAAAAGAATATTGCATTTATTTATCAGTAAACTTACCTCGATACAAAATGTGACTAAACTTTACAATTTAGTCCTTTACTTTTTCTTTTCCCCGATCTACTCCCGAATTTCGCTCTTCTTGATCTATAATAGCAAATTTAACTTATTTAATATCAAAATTTATCAAAACAGTCCTTTACTCAAACTTTGCAGAAATTACATTTTTGCCCCTAAACTTTGCATATTTACACTTTTGCCCCAAAGCTCATAAATTAAACTTCAGCCTATTTTCTTATGTTTTATGACATGCAGGTTATTTTTCCTTCTATGGCAGCATCAAATTCATACTCTAACATGCACTTATGACTATTAGGTATTTTTACCGATTAAGTCCTTTTACTCGCTTTTTGCTTAAAACCGAGTAGTACAAGTTGTCTAACATAATTTAAGACCTCATATTCTATCATAAAACATCAAAATAAACACTTTTCACCTATGGGTATTTTTCCAAATATGAACTCTAACTTAAATTATTGCTAGCATAAGCTTTATCGAGCTCTACGGGACTCAAAACGTAAAGAACATTAAAACGGGGCTTGAAATCACTTACTATGGAGCTTGAAAGCTTGAAACAAACCCTAGCTATGGAGAACCCTTGAATTTTCGTCCTAATGAAGAAGATGGACAAAAATTGGCTTTTAATTTTGTTTTTAATTCATTTTAATAACTAAATGACCAAAACGCCTACTACTAAACTTTCCAAAAATTCCTTCCATGTCCTAATTTTGTCCATGAACTTAAAATTGGTCAAATTGCTATTTAAGACCTCATAATTAATATTTCAATTCAATTTCATACTAAAAACTTCTAGAATGCAAATTTTGCAACTTATTCGATTTAGTCCCTACTTTCAATTTAAACACTTTAGGCATAGAATTTCATCACAAAATTTTCACACAATCATGCAATTATATCATGAACCTCAAAATAATAATAATATAAAATTTTCTACCTCGGATTTGTGGTTTCGCAACCACTATTCCGTTTAGGCCCTATTTCGGGATGTTACACGAAAAGCCCCGTACGAACCTTAGGAATAGTTAGGATACATATGTCATGACATAGGATTTTTGATATCTGTTATGTGTGTAAGACCATGTCTGGGACGTTGGCATTGACTTTTGTTTTATGTGTAAAACCATGTTTGGGACATCAGCATCGTATTTGATTTCGTGTAAGACCCTGTCTGGGACAGTGGCATCGATGTTTGATTACATGTAAGACCACGTTTGGGACATTGGCATTGTATATATTTTTTGAGCTTTCCGCATATCCTTACATTTCTGAACGGTTCAAATAGGCATTCTGAGAAAATGAATAACTTTGTGGAATTATATCCGATTCAGGTATGTTTGCTTTGTATAGCCTACTTGAGAATGAAAGGTAAGTATATGAATATGAGATTTGTATTAGCATTTGTCTACAAAGTATAAATGATTTGATGATACTTATTTGCTTTGAATGATATGTTTATTTGTATATGGCTCACTAAGCTTTTGAAAGCTTACTTTGTGTGTGTTTGCGTTGTTTTATAAATATCGAAGCTACAGTGAGCTTGGGGATCGTCGAGGATCGTCTCAACACTATCGAACCTTATTTTGGTACTTTGAAAATGTATTTATTAAAGTATGGCATGTATAGGCTAGAAGTTGTTGGATTATGTTTTGTGATGTTTATATTTAGCCATGTGATATGGCTTGGTATGGTTGTGATTATGATATGATTTTGGTATATGAAATGTGAGATTAAATGATGTGTTTGATGTGTTCATGTATGGTTAAAAGAAATGGTAAGTTTGGTAAGTTCATAGCATGAGATTGAATGATGTGTATTAAGGTATATAAACCATATGTTTTTTACATGATTTTTGCCTTATGTTTTGGCATAAATTGGTAAGGTTTATAAGTATGTAAATGGTTGATAATGTTATGGTATGAATGATGTAAGTTTTGGTATAGAAATTGGCTGAAATTGGTGTGCAAATATGTTTATTTTATTTCTTGTAGGTTTGACCCAATTGGGGTGGCAAGTTGGCTATTCAAATGGCCTATTTTTTGTCCACACGGGCATGTGTCTCAGCCATGTGTGACACACGGCTATGTTGCATGGCCGTGTGTCCCCTAGGGTACCCTACAATTGTAAGTTAGGCTCGACCATGGCCAAGTCACACGGGCGTATCTTGTGGCCGTGTGAATAAGTCAGTTTGTATGCCCTGTTTTGACACGGCCTAAACAAACGGGCATGTCTAATACCGTGTGAGGCACGCGACCTGTTCACACGGGTGTGTGACCTATACTTGTTTTGAAAGTGTTTAAGTTTTGGAAAATTTCTGTATGCGTTCAGTTTAGTCCTGACCCTCTTCTAAAGTATGTTTGAGGTCTCAATGACCTATGTAAGGGACACTATATCCATGTTTGATCTCTGATGTTTTGATGATTATAAAATGAATGTTAAATGTTCTGATTCGTCTGGTAATGACTTTAACCTTAATCCAGCAACGGATACGGGTTAGAGGTGTTACAATGATGCCTTAATTCAAAGCCAAGTAGCTACATTGAAAAACTTGGAAAATCAAATGGGCCAGCTTGTTACTGAACTCAGAAACTGACCACAAGGTGCTTTACTTAGTGATATGGAGAATCCGAAGAATCCAGGGAAGGAGCATTGTAAAGCATTGGCATTGAGGAGCGGAAAGACATTAGAGCCCAACACCGTCGAAGTTCAAAAGGAGCTAACTGATGCTCAAGACTCAGAGGAAGTTCAACTGAGTGTTGAAATTCTAGATTCACAGAAACCAGAATCAGTAAAATCTGACAAGGTGACTTCGAAACCAGCTAAATCTAATCAACTAACAACTTTGTTAGATGCAGAATTGCCACAGAAGATGAATCAACCAATTCTAGTAAAGAAACCTCCACCACCCTATCCTGAAAGACTTCAGAAGCAGAAGTAGGAAATTCAATTCAAGAAGTTCCTAGACGTACTCAAGTAACTTCATATCAACATCCCGTTGGTTGAAACACTTGAACAAATGCCGAACTACGTCAAATTCATGAAGGATATCCTGTCTAAACAACGAAGGCTTGGAGAATTTGAGACGGTAGCCCTAACAAAGGAATACAGCACATATCTTCAAGATAAATTACCCCCAAAGTTGAAGGATCCTAGATGTTTTACCATACCTTGCAACATTGGAGCAACATATTGTGGTAAGGCACTATGTGACTTAGGTACGAGCATTAACTTGATGCCCATGTCAATATTTAGGAAGTTGGGGATAGGTGAAGTTAGACCTACTACATGTAACACACCAAACCCAGCCTAGACGTTATGGCCGAATCTGGCATGTCACACTGAAGTGTTTTTCGAAAACCATATTTTCATTAAAAACCGTTCTTATTTAAAACGTAGTACATTGAAAACTTATTATTATTATTCCCGAAATTCTTTTTAGGTTGTGAAAGCATTTCCAAAAGTGTTACGAAAACGTAGTGTTTTGAAAACAGTTATCGTTTTGGAAAATCATGATCTACTTTTAATAGATAGAAAAGGTAATAAACTAAAAATCCCAAATTAAAAATCAGAAACTAAAAGAGGCCTTATTACAACCCAGATCAAAATATAAGTACTTATAAGTAGATAACTTAAAAAAAAATCGAAAATAATAGTAGTTCTGTGGCTATCTCTGAGTCCTTCACAGCACCAATCCAGCTAATGCTGGGATTACCTGCACAGTTAATAAACGAGGTGAGTTTATGAAAACTCAGTGTGTAATCCCCTCCTAAATTAAAACAGTTAGTAAACAAACAGAATTCAAAATTAGTCTGGGCTGGAGCCCATTACAGTAACAGAACAATGTGCATGGGCCTAAGCCCAGTACAATTTCACTTGGGTCTCAGCCCTCATCAGAATCAATTGGGCCTAGCCCATATCAGAAATAGTTCCATATGCATAATGTGTGATGCATGCTAATCCATCCCATCCAACCCTGCACTTGCCTCCGTCCAACCCTGCACTACCTGCGGAGAATAAATCACCCACGCCATCCCTACACTCCCAATGTTAGCACCGGTTGCGGAACTAACTAAAATCGCAGCAAAGCTGCCTGTAAACAGAATGGTTATAAACCATAATCAAGATGGCACAAAGCCATAATCAGGATGGCACAGAGCTATAGTCAGGATGGCATAAGGCTATCGGTAACTCTAATAAGTTTGGCACATAGCCATCAGCGACGGTAATATAATCGGTACACAGTTGCGGGTAAATATGATCTACACAGAGTCACCAATAAATATGATAGGCACATAGCCACAAGTAAATACGATTGGCTTAAAGCCATAATCCAGATTACGCGGCTTTAAGCTGTCCGTTGGTCCACAGCCGTCTTGTGTGACCTTAACAGATCAATACTTGATCCACATTCGTCTTGTGTGACCCGTGCGACCCTATCAGAAGTTCCTCTGTATCAATGTCCCAACCCCATGCAATATGTCGTGTATGTCATGCTCAATCATCTCACATGTATGCAAAATGGCCACTCTTAGTAACAGTCATTTAAACATAAATTAAAAGCGTATCATTCATACGACTACAATTAAGTCAGTTAAAACACAGTCATACGATCACAGTCAAATCAATCAAATTCACATTCTAAGTCGGTCATCTACCCATAAGGGCAAAATAGTCATTTTGCCCTACAAGGGTATTTAAGTAATTTTACACTACAAGGGTATTTCGATAATTTTATAAACTGAAGGTATTTCAGTAATTTTACAAACTAGGGGTATTTCGATAATTGTACAAATTGGGGGTATTTCGATAATTATACAAATTAGGGGTATTTCGATAATTATACAAATTAGGGTTTTAACGACCCAACAGATGGTTCAACGTCGCCTCGAGCGACTTAATTAACCTAAATAGTCATAACAGTGCAAATGGGCCTAAGGCCCATTACTCGACCCAAGTGGGCCCACACACTCGTGTGGCCTATTTAGCCCAACTTCAGTTACGGCTATGTGACCTACATAGCCCAGTCCAATATTTATCAACTACCGTGGATTTAATCTGTGTGGGGCCTACGAGCCCTATTGGGCCCACACGACCCATTTCGGCCCAACGAAGCCCTTAACGGCCTCTGCCATACACACGACATGACAAGCCCAACTACTTCCCACCTAATAGTTAGATTTACACAAGTGGGCCCAGAGGCCCATTCGGTCCATCGAGGCCCAGATCAACCCTAGCACACGAGAACGCTTGTGGCGGCTTCTACTGTTTGTCGCCCATGGTT
Source organism: Gossypium anomalum (assembly GCA_025698475.1). NCBI lineage: Eukaryota > Viridiplantae > Streptophyta > Magnoliopsida > Malvales > Malvaceae > Gossypium > Gossypium anomalum. The sequence continues at coordinate 61,021,493 of CM046961.1, forward strand.
TGTGGGTTTAGTTTACCCCATGAGTGATCGCACGCTCGTGAGGCCTCAAATGCCGAAGTTTTGACTTTTCAGCTTTTGCCGACTTCCAATAAAGAAGGGCGTGAATACACACCTGTTTATAAGAACGCGTCGAAGTCCACGATCACCAACCTTGGTTAAGCAGGTATGAAATAATCCCTCCTAAAACCAGTGATCACCAACTCATCTTGTTTGCTCTATTTAAAGCCAACTTCTCGCCAATTCTCTTGTTAGCTTCCCAATGTCGGATTACTTTCAACCATTAGGAAAATTCCTTATTTTTTTTATGACCACTTCAACCACAGAGTTCCAGTCCAACTCTACCTCCTACACATCTCAAACAGCAAAATAAATACTCCATTGCGCTTCCCAAGACTTGAACATTAGACCTCACAGTTACACAACATGCCACCTTGCCACTCTACCATAGGCTTTTTCTGTGTTATAAATTCATCAAAAATATTCTTTAAGCCTACCCACTAACATCAAGGCTCCTTTAAGAGAAAAATATAATTTTTTGCTAAAGCCGATGTTTGAACCCAAGACTTCTAAGACATCCCCAAACACACCCAATTCACTTAACCACCACACCAAACATGCAATTTATGTCATTCACTTGCACAAATAAATTTTAATTCCTCCGATACGCGAAGCCCATTTCTTCTAGGCCAAAAATTTGAGGCGTTACACTACAGTTACACTTCAATTAGTAGATCGACCCTTAGCACATCCAGAAGGAAAAATCGAGGACATATTGGTACGTGTAGACAAAATTATCTTTCCTGCTGACTTTGTGATTCTAGACTTTGAAGCAGACCAAGAGGTGCTAATCATTCTAGGAAGACCATTCTTAGCAACCAAAAGGACCCTTATTGATGTGCAGAAGGGCGAGCTTACTATGCGTGTTCAGGATGATCAAGTAACATTTAACGTTTTTAAGTCTATGCAATTTCTTGACACAATTGATGATTGCTCTGCAGTGTCCGATTTAGAGGATTTAATCATGGAAAAGGAACTCAACTATGTTGAGGACCCATTGGAATGAATGTTGACATCAGATCCTCTAAATGATAAAGAGGAGTATGAATACTTAGCTGTGTTAGAAGTTAACCAAAGGGGATTTAATCTGCAATCTCGTTTTGAATCTTTGGAATTAGAGAAAAGGGATTATGCCCAACCAAAAGTGTTAGTTAAGGAGCCACCTAAATTAGAACTGAAGGTACTTCCCTCACATTTGAAATATGTTTATTTTGGTAACTCTTCTACTCTGTCTGTGATTATTTCAGTAGAATTAACTACTGAGCAAGAAGAGAAACTCATCCTGGTGTTAAAACAATTCAAGAAGGCTATCAGATGGGCCATAGCCGAAATTCACGATATTAGTCCATTTGTATGCATGCACAAGATTATCTTGGAAGATGACGAAAAAGGGACGATTGATGGACAACAAAGACTAAACCCCATCATGAAGGACTTAGTCAAGAAAGAAATCATCAAGTGGTTAGATGCAGGTATAATTTACCCCATCTCAAATAGTTTATGGGTAAGTCTGGTCCAGTGCGTGCTAAAGAAAAGAGGTATCACGGTCATTAAAAACGAGAATAACGAGTTGATACCGACTAGAACGGTTACAGGATGGAGAATTTGCATTGGTTACTGGAAGCTAAACAAGGCGACTTGGAAAGATCACTTTCCTTTGCCGTTTTTGGAGCAGATACTGGATAGACCCGTAGGGCGAGACTATTCTGATTTTCTCGATGGATACTCGGGGTATAATTAGATTACAGTAGCACCGAAAGATCAGCACAAGACAACATTCACCTGCCTGTACAATGCATTCGCATTTAGGCATATGCCATTTGGTTCATGTAATGCACCTACTACATTTCAAAGATGTATGATGTCTATTTTTACTAACATGGTTGAGAAATATTTGGAAGTCTTTATGGATGATTTTTCAGTATTTGGAGATACATATGATGATTGCCTAACAATCTAGCCAAGGTACTAAGGCGATGCGAAGAAACAAACCTCGTACTCAACTGGGAAAAGTGTCATTTCATGGTACGAGAATGTATTGTTCTAGGGCATCGGATAAAAAGACATGGAATAGAGGTTGATAAAGCAAAGGTAGATGTTATTAAGAAACTCCCACCTCTAACATCTATGAAGAGTGTTAGGAGCTTTTTGGGTCATGCCGATTTCTACCAAAGATTCATTAAGGACTTCTCCAAAATTGCTAAACCCTTAATCAAATTATTGGAGAAGGACATGATGTTCAAATTTGATAAAGAGTGCTTAAGAGCTTTCAATGATTTGAAGAGTTGATTAGTTACAACACCTATAATAGTCACACTAGACTGGGATTTGCCATTTGAATTGATGTGTGACGCAAGTAACTTTGCGATAGGAGCCGTTATAGGCTAGCGAAGGAACAAAGTTTTTCATCCCATCTACTATGCAAGTCAAACTCTGACAGGAGCTCAACTGAATTATACGGTAACAAAGAAAGAGTTACTTGCTATTTTGTTTGCTTTTGACAAGTTTTGATCTTATCTTGAAGGTACCAAAGTGAATCTCTATACGGGCCACTCGGTGATTAAGTATTTGCTTGCCAAGAAAGACGCTAAGCCGAGACTAATCTGATGGGTACTTCTACTTCAAGAGTTTGATTTAGAAATTCAAGATCTAAAGGGAGTAGAAAACCACGTAGCAGACCACTTGTCCAAATTGGAGCCACAAGAAGGGAATTCTCCACCTATACCCATACAGGAAACATTTCCAGATGAATACATACCGAAGGTAAATCATGTCCATAATACCCCTTGGTTTGCTGATATTGCTAACTTTTTAGCCTGTGGGTTGATGCCGATTGATAAGATGTATCATCAAAAGAAAAAGTTTCTTCAGGATGTGAAGCACTATTTCTGGAAAAAGCCATATTTGTTTAAAAAGTGTGCAGATCAAATGATCAGGAGATGCGTGATTTTATACCATTGTCACTCAGCTCCGAGTGGGGGACACTTCGGAGGTACACGTACTGCAGCCAAGGTATTGCAAGTCGGATTCTTTTAGCCAACACTATTTAAAGATGCATATGCTTATGTAAAGAGTTGTGATCGATGTCAAAGGGTCGAAAATATCACTGACAGAAATGAGATGCCTCAAACAAACATTATTGAGGTAAAATTATTCGATGTTTGGGGTATTAACTTTCTCAGTCCTTTCCCTCCGTCTTTTGGTCACAAGTACATATTAGTAGCAGTAGACTATGTGTCTAAATGGGTTGAGGTAGAGGTATGTCCGACAAACAATGCTAGGGTTGTGATGAATTTTTTGCAGAAGCATGTGTTCACAAGGTTTGGAACCCTAAGAGCCATCATCAGTGATGAAGGGTCCCATTTTGTGAATAAGTGGTTGAAATGGTCACTTGACCAACATGGAGTCAAACACAAGGTTGCCTCAGCTTACCATCTGCAGACGAATGGGCAAGCTAAACTGGAAAATAAGGAGATCAAAAGCATACTTGAAAAGGTAGTTTGCCCGAACCGATGAGATTAGTCCAAAAGACTGGATAATGCTTTATGGGCTTACAGGATAGCATACAAGACACCTTTAGGGATGTCACCCTATAGGTTAGTCTTTGGGAAAGCTTGCCACCTACCCTTGGAGTTAGAACACAAAGCTTACTGGGTTCTCCGACAACTCAACTTGGATCTTAAGCTTGCTAAAGAGAAACGGATGCTCCAGCTCAACGAGTTAGAAGAATTCCAAATGTTCTCATACGAAAATGCCAAATTTCTCAATGAGAGACTTAAAAAATGGCATGACAAGCACATTCGAGTTCGTGAATTCAAAGCAGGTCAGCAAGTTTTGTTATTTAATTCCAGACTAAAGTTATTTCCAAGAAAGTTAAAATCACGTTGGCCCGGTCCATTTACGATTCAACGAGTCTATCCGCACAGAGTTGTTGAACTTCAAGGTAAATGAGGTAATTTTTGAGTTAATTCTCAACGCTTGAAACATTACCGGGGAGATAAAATTGAACGGAATCAAATCTCATTCATTTTATCAGATATTGATAAATCGTAATTTATACATATTATTATCCCGTGCTTAACACATTTATGAATGATTTCTCCTTAGATTTGGTGAATTTGTTGCTCCTAATCCTTTAATTTCATGTTTTATACTTAGGTGAGCACAGGAGAGGAAAAATAACAAGAAACAGGCCAAAAACGGAGAAAATGGGCTGAGGTGGAAAAACAACACGGCCTGGACTTCCTCACACGGGTAGCACACACGCCCGTGCCATTCCAGCAGGCTTAAACACGGGCTTGTTGATCTCTCAGCCTTGACCACGGCATGAAGTAATCGTACACGGGTGTGTCCCTGTCGAGCTCAAGTTAAGTTCTATTCAAAAAAGGGTGATTTTGAGGGTTTTTAGGCATTCTAAAGCCTATTTAAACAACCTAGAGGAGGATTAAAGGGGACACATAGAGTAGGAAGGGAGGAATTACTCGAAGAAAGCTGATTGATCCATCTCAGGAGCCGGATTATTCATCAAGACTGAAGATCTCCCCTCAATTTCCCTTCAGGAGTTTTGAGTTTTCTTTATGTTTTGCATTCATTATTCTTCTGAGATGTTTTCCTTTTTAGTTATGAACTAAACTCCCTAAATACCTAAGGGGAATGAAACCTAAGATGAATCTTGTTATTATTATCTGAATTGTATGATAAATATTTAACTTGTTCTTAGTTATGTGTTCTTAATTCGTGCTTTGGTATTTTAGGATATTGATTCAAGTTAATGCGCTTATTCAGAGGATGAATAGTCCCTGTTTAAGAGTAAATTTGTCATAATTAAGCAGAGTTGATTGCATGCCTAGAGATAGGGTGACAAGATTTTTCCAGATTAGGGTGAAACCTAATAAGGGGATCCATAGATTGAGTTAATGCAACCCTAGGGTGTTAATTAGAAAGAGATTTCAATTATTCAATCTAGGGTTAGACGTTATTAGTCTTGAATAGGGATAATAACATAAATTAGGGACTTCTACGGAACAAGTTAAATGAATAAACCGTCTGATTCAGAGTCAAATAACAAGTGAAGTCTAGGTGGATTTTTCATTGGGTATTGTCTTAATCAATCGAATTTTCTAAAAAGTATTTTCCCTAAACCTATTTTCTGTGCATTCTTGATTAGTTAATTAGTTAATTAAAACCCCCATTATTCTTAGGCTAGATAATAAAAAGAAAGTTAATACTAATATTAGTTCCTTTGGGTTCGACATCTGGTCTTGCTAAAACTATACTACTGTTCGATAGGTGCGCTTGCTTTCATCATGATAATAGTTAGTTCGAGTATGATCATTTATAAATTTTAAAACTTATCACAAGTGACAATCAGATATTTAATTTTTCTTGTTCTTCATTTTGAATAAATGATTTAGGGTATATTTTCGGGATTAGTATGTTTAAATAAATTCTGTCTAGGAGATTGGAACCTAAGTGGGACTGCTTGTGACCCCTCCAATCTTTCTTGGGAATTTATTTTGACATAATTTTCTGAGAAATTATCCCCTAAATGGCAAAATAAATTTTTAGTTTCAAATAAAAGGGTCAATTTTGATCCAAGTTTTAAATTGTAACTCAATTTTAGATTTTCTTTAAGTCTAGGTACTTAATTAAATAATTTTCAAAATGTGGTTGTTCTTTATGTAAACATTAAAAATTAGATGCCTCTTTTTGTAAATGTTTTCAAAAGGCCTCTAGAATAAATGTTTTTAGTTTAATAAAAAAGATGATAATTATTAATATATAATTATATCCATTATAATATATATTAATTATTATCAACTGTATATAGAGTTAGGATTAGTTTTAATTTAATAATATTTTATTTGTTAAGTTTTTATCGTAAAAAATTAATAGTAAATAATAATTTAATATGCATTATATTAATTATTAATTGTTATTTACTTTGAGTAGAATTAAAACTTAGATTTTTTAATTATTAAATTATACTGAGAATTCTACTCTAGTTCGTACTCCCTTCACTATAAATTCCACCACCTCTTCTTATTTTTTTCATTCATACACCATTCCCTCTAAAAACCAAATTCCCTCACAGCTACCTAGCAGCCATTTGGCCAGCAACCGCAGCTCCATCGCACGTCGCATGCCCACCTCGCGCACGTTTGCTCTATCACGCGCCTGGTTTTGCTCAGCACCAAGCTACTCCTTAACAAGCCTACTGCTCCAGCCCCAGCTGCCCAGGCCGCGTCCCAAACCAGCACCCAGCTCCCACGAGCTCCCACTCCAGGCCTGTTCAACGATCCACACGCTGCTCACATCCTCTGCTGCGTGCTGCTGCTTTGCACACCCGAGCGGTAAACCACCGTTTCACCCATCCTTAGCCAAAAACCTCCCAATGTAACAGGCTGGTTTAAACCCTAGTCGAAACAGTGGTTTCGAGACCACAAATTCAAGTCAAAAAAATATTTTACTATTATTTTTCGTGTTTACAATATGTGAATTAATATCTATGAAAATTTTGTATGAAAATTTTATCGTTTGTGTGCCGATTTATTAAAAAGGACCTAATTGCGTAAAATGTAAAAGTTGCATACTATATGTTAAGTGTGCCTATTTGTTATGGCTTATTAAATGTGAGGCCCTTATGTTGTAAATGGACCATTGAATTCATGAACTGACTTAGATGGACATTAGCTAATGACTTTTTAATGATATACGCTATGGACAAAATAGTAAAACAATTAATAATGGTTATTAAATAATGAAAACAAAATGAAAACATGAAAAAACACTTTGTCCATCCGAATATTGAAGAAGAAAGAAAACCATTTTAGGTTTTAAGCATTCGACACTTTGAAGATCAATTAGGTATGTGTTTTTGATCGGTTTTTGATAATTTCTACGTTTTTGTGATTGTTGCTTAGTGTTTTATCAAGTCCATGTCTCAATTTTTGATTTTGTTAATGATTTTAAGTTATGTCATTAATGAAATTGTGAGTTTTGTAGTGTTAGTTGATGAATATGAAAGCTTGATGATAGACAAATATATTTTGTATTGGGATTTTTGATGAATTTGAGTATTTTGGGCTAAATTGCAAATTTTGTAAATTGAGGGGTCAAAATGTAAAATAAATGAAAGAAATAGATTGCTAGGGACCTTAGTGAAATTTGGCCAAGCATGGGTGTGGTCAAATTTTAAATATTTTGTGTTTTGTGAAATAGGGACTAAATTGTAAAAAATATGAAATGTCTGGGGCAAAAGTGTAATTAGCCCATTTATGTGTTCTTGGATGAAATTGAATGAATTATTCAATAAGTAAGTTAATTTTGATATTAATTAGATTGACAAAAGTAGAATTCGAATCTAGATCAAGGGAAAGTTAAAGTTTCAGATTAGTCGATTTAATTTGTCGTTACTACGAACGAGGTAAGTTCGTATTTTAATAAACCTTAAGAAATCATGTTATAAATGCATATTATTTGTGTGAATGAATTCAATGACGAATGTTAATGTAAATATATATGTATTTTGAATAAGTTATATATATGTTATTATGATATTGAATTGTTTGATTAGCAGAATATATGAATACGAGAAAGTATCGACAATGTGATGACATCTGAAAGCCCTGTACGAACCATAGGAATAGTTAGGATACATATGTCATGACTTAGGATCTGATATGTGTTTTCGTGTAAGACCACGTCTGGGACATTGGCATCGACTTATGATCTACATGTAAGACCATGTTTGGGACATCGGCATCGTATTTGATTTCGGGTAAGATCTTGTCTGAGATAGTGGCATCGATATTTGATTACATGTAAGACTACGCTGGGACGTTGGCATTATATGAGCTTTCTGATTTATTCGAGTATCCTTATTAATTCCGAACGATTCAACAAGCATTCCGAGAAATAAATGATAAAGTGAATGACATTCCGATTCAGGTACGTTGAAATATATACAATGTTTGAAAATTAAAGGTAAGTATATGTGCAAATAATGATATGTGATGTATATGGAAATGAGATGTGAATATGTACAAATGAAACATGAACAAATGAATAAGATGTGATTTATAAAGTTGTATATGTGAAATTGTTAGATGCTATATGATTGAAAGGTGAATTTGAGTATAAATGATGATATGAGATTCATATGAGAAAGATATATGATTAAATGTGTTACTTCCCACAATGTGCTCATTTGGCTATATGAAAATGTAAATTGAATGATATATGAGAATTGAATTGATTAAGCTTGTGAAAGCTAAAGTTCGTTAAGTGAGTAAGTATAATATTGGATGATGATAATTCGATATGAGAACATATTATAAAATTTAGAAAAAAATTGTATGAGAAAGCATATTATGCTTATGGCATTGTAATGAAAGTATTTGTTATGTTAAGTTTATTAAGATACGAGCTTACTAAGCTTAAAAGCTTACTCTATGTGTTTTTCCTATGTTTATAGAGTTTCAGAGATTTGCTCGAGTTGGAAGTCGCAGAAGACCTTATTACACTATCCAGTTATCGCTTTGGTAAATAAAAGCTTTAAGTTTTTGGTTATGTGGCATGTATAGGCTAGTTTCGATATGGTTCATTTTTATTTGTATATATGTAGCCATGCAAAAATGGCTTATTAATGATGTTAATTTTTGTGTATAATCGGGCATGGTACGAGCTCATTTTGAGAAGTATGTTTCATGATATGTATGTATGATGTTTTGGTTACATGTTTGAGTAATGATTTAGTTATGGATTTGGTATAAACTTGGTATGAGATTGATATGGTAATTTGAGATGCTGATCATGTATGAGTGAATGAGTTTAGCATGTGATATGGCTTAGTTTTGGTTGTGATAAGGAATAAGTTTTGGTATAAATTATGTGATGCAATATTGTTTATATGATGTGTTTATGGATGGCCAAGAGAATTGGTCAATTCAGTAAGTTTTGGTATGTGCCTATTTTGGAATTTGGCAAGATTTTGGCATGAGAATGAATGAAATAAAATGAAGTTATGAAACATATGTTTTAGTATGATTTTAGATTATTTTTTGGTATGATTGAATATATGTTATAATAATTTTACTTATTATCAGATCTAAACAGGAATTGAATTGATAACAATAGCTCAGCATGTACTTCAACATCAGAATTATGAACTTTGGGTAGATGGAAGAAGGATAGTGGCTGACGATACTGGAAATATCTAGAAAGATAGAGACAAAGAATCTTTAAAGCTGTTAAAAAAGATAGCTAATATAGAGATTGATGATTATTCATCGCACATAATTGATGAAATCAGAAACACATGGTAGACTTGGAATTCACCAAGATTATCACCAGAATCTTTACACTTGGATGAAATAGAGACTTGGAATCTCAATAACATCCAAGAAGGATAAGGAAAAAATAGCTTGCCACGTGGAAGAATTCAATAAAGGAGGCAAAGAATTCAAAGAAGGAGGTAACTTACAAAGCAAGGCATCTATGTACAAAAAGATGATACGTGGAAGCCATAATAAATTGGCTAAGGACATGTGGAAGCTATAATAAATTAATCCTTATTAGAAGTACTACTCGGGATTAAATAAAAAGTTAAAGAAAGTTTAGAAATTTTGCTATAAATAGCAATATATGAAGCCTAAACAAGGCATCGAAAAATAGTTTAGTTCTTTTCTATTTTACTTTCTTTTCTTTGTAAACATTCTATCTTTGTAACAATCCTCCTTCACTTTTAATAAAATATTATCTTCCGCATATCCTTTCATGAAAGGTGTATGTTTTGCTTGTAAATGGGTTGTAATTTTGGTATAAAATATGCTTGGTTTAATGCTTATAGGGATGACCCAAAATGGGTGGCAATTTGGCTTTTTAAATGGCCTATTTTTGTCCACACGGGCGTGTGTCTTAGTAATGTGCGACACACGGTCATGTTACACAGCCATGTGTCCCCTAGGGTAGTCCTACAATTTTAAGTCAGTCTTTAGTATGGCCTAGACACGCGGGCGTGTCTGGTGGCCGTGTGAGGCACACAGTCTTGGCACATGGGCATGTGTGGCCATTTTGAAGGGTACACGAGCTAGACACACGGGTGTGTAGTCAGCCGTGTGACCCAAGTCAGCTTCGACCACGACCAAGGCACAAGGGTGTGTCTCCGATCGTGTGGATAAGTCAGTATGTATGCTTTGTTTTGCCATGGCTTAGACACATGGGCGCGTCTAATGCCGTGTGAGGTACACGGTCTGTTCATATGGGCATGTGAATTTTATAACTTTGAAAATTTTTTAAGTTTCGAAAAATTTTGTATGAGCTCAGTTTAGTCCCGACCCCTTTCTAAGGCAAGTTTAAGGTCTCGTTGACCTACGTAAGGGACTCTATAATGATGTGTGACTTTGATGCTTTGATGATTGTGAAATGAATGCGAATTGTTCCGATATGTTTGGTAATACCTCTTAACCATAGTCCAGCTGACGGATACAGGTTAAGGGTGTTATATTTGGTTAGTATCAGAGCATGGTTTAGTCGGTTCTAGGACTACCATAGCGTATGTGAGTTTAGCTATACATGCCATATTTAACCAGTGATAGTGTGATATCTCCCGACTCTGACGAAAATTGTTTTGATAAGACAGATGAGTTTTCCAACTGAGCTAATTCTGATAGTACGGAATGTGTACTCAAATGTTTGAATGGAAAGTGTTGATTATGAGTTGAAACTTATAAAGGTATAGATCAAAGAGTATGACATTTTTGTTATCGATAAATGTTATAATTATATGAGCATATGAGTTATGACATTAGAGTTATGATTACTATATGAAATGCTTTGATCGTAAATTAGTGATTTGAGTTGGCATATGAATTATGTGTTAAGAAAAAAGTGAATAAAAGTAAATGTTTATTAAATGTTTTGAGAATGTGAAATTAGAAATGAACTGACTTTTTGTGATAATATGTGTTAAGTGTATGTTTGAGGGAGTTAAATTTGAGGCTTTACTACCCTTACCCCCTTATCAATAAAATGTTACTATGAAATCTACAAGATTTTGGGTTGAATAAGCTTATGAGTGTGGAGTTACAGAGATTTGTGTATGAATGGTTACTAATGTATTCAAAAAAGGGAATGAAATAGCAAATGAAGACAGTACCAAAAAAGATATGGGATAGTTTTGAAGACTATTCAGATTATGCAAAGTCACTGTTACAAAAGAAATTAACTCCGATTAAATGACCTGTTTAGGTATGTTATCTAAAGAAAATATTAGCTAGAAGCTTTTTTGAATTGATTTCTATTAGTGAAGGGATAATGTGAAAATTTCTAATGACAGAATTAGACATTTGAAATAATGATTGAATTGTACTGATGGCTGAGTACAGTGGTTATAGTCGGGCAGTTACTATGATTTCTTCTGGACATTCTATGTGCACATTTATCCTCAGAAGTATATGTGACTGTTTAATTTTAGAAGGAATTCTTATTTTATGAGAACATTAGCTAAACATGCTAATAGACGAAAGTATCGTTGGTCTGTTTGGGTTATGTTCGACATTGCTATGTCTTTCTCTTGTATTTATTCCATTGTGTGGATATGAAAGTCGACGGTAAAATTTGCATGATGCTAATACTTTGTTTCTACTGGCTATTGTTCTATTGAAAATATTTAAAGATTATATTACTTCTATTACTGTGGATTTCAGTATTTATGAGTGACATTATTCTTTTTGGATATTTCCTGGGATATCATCAGGGTTGATATCATTTTATATGGGTTGTAATTTTCTAATATTCTGTATAGCTTCAGATGTTGAAAATTTTTCTATTCTAGTTTTCTTATGATACTATGTGATTATCTATAAGAGATATCTATTTGACGAAAATGGCTATATCTATTATAATCATAATTTTTGTTCTGAAATCTGGGAGTACTGCAGTACTGTTATCAGAGTTATAAAAGTTGTGCTTCTGCATTGGTTGCTATTCAAATCATATTTGATTTTCTTCTAGGCTCAAATGCTTTATTAACAGCCGGGATATTATCTATTGTTACGGGTAAGACATTGGTCTTATTATGACATTATGATTCTATCTGATAAAGGTGACTTCAATATAATTCAAAACTTCGATGATTAATAAATGAGACAACTTTATTATAAACTCTTTTTCTAGTTCTCGTGAAAGGTTCGACGTCGACCAAAGTGAAAATGATAGAAGATCAAGATCAAATCTTTAAAATGATATGTTTGAGGTTATCCTTTTAATGAGAAGAAAAGACTTCTTCGAAAAAGACTGATTCAATGGTTTAGTCTGATTTGAATTATATGAATGAAAATATAATTGGGTTATATGTGTTTGAATCTATCCGCCGGGATGGAAATAAACTTTAAACGTACATGTGTGAATTGAGGGATAGTTTGGAAGAAGAATTCACATTCTTGAAGACTTGATATAGAATTATATATGTCGGAACAATTCTACCTGAGAAATGTTGTGGTAAATTAAAGTTAGTTCGGTTGTTGAAGTTTTCCTTTTTGCACGGATATATTGTCAGCCGAAATATTAGTACTGGTTCAGTCTAATTTGAAGAAAAAGTTTATGATCTTCAGTCATGCATCAATGAATGGTTTGAAGTGTAATCTAATAAAAGAGTATACAGAGATATCTTGTGATTCCATACAATTAAAGTTGCATGCAAAGAGTTAGGTGACATATTTGATGACTATAAGAGTTTAAAATGTTTAATGTCAGAGCAAGATCCGAACTTAGCACAGCAAAGCTGGCTCGAATCGTCGAACAACTTTTGATTCTGTAAGTAAATATTATTATCTGAGGGAAATGATTATAGTTTCGAATGATCTGAATAACAAAATTTTGTGTGTTTTACGAGCAATGAATACATGATTGATCTTATCAGAGGATGATTATATGTTAGCTGGATTAGAAGTTAAATTGATGCTTACTAAGTGAATTCGTGAAACTTAGAAATGTGTTATCAAATTATAAGTTAAAAAGGGGTTCAACATAAATTGATTTCTGATTCAGAACTTCAAATGTGGAATTGATGATTGCTTGTTGCTTTGAAATAGAGTGTGTATACCAAGAAGCTCTGAGATTGTATAACCATTGTTGTAAGAGGCTTACACTGTTCATACAGGAGTAACAAGATGCTTGATAATCTGAGAAAGTGGTATTGATAAGTGGATATAAAACATAATATTTCTAACCTCGCATTAGATGTCTGAGCTTCCAACAAGTTAAAGTTAATTATTAAGCGTCTTCAGGACTATTTCAACATGTTTTGATATCTGAGTAATGGTGAAATAGAATTTTGATAAATTGTGTATCGAGATTACCTCTTATCATTGGAAAAGATAGATGTTATCTAAATTATTGTTAACTGTCTGAATAAGTCTTTCCGTATGCATGGATTTCTCTTTTGATAAATCATTTGAGTTATTCGTACAGAGACTATCAGTTTGTATATGGTGTCAATCATCATAAATTCAGATGGTAATTCTGGAGAAATTACAGTAAGCTATGAGTACGAGGTTGTTTTGAAAATTCTCGAAATATTTATTCGTCACTGTGTTATAGAGTTTCAAAGCAACTAAGAAAAGTTGTTGCTGTTTGATAAATTATCAGGTGAGTATAAAAGTGACATTGTATGAGGTATCGTATGTATCAGTTACCTAACTCCGTTGTTCAGGATCGAGCTTCGTGAGTAAATGATTCATGAGATTAAAATCATCAACGAAATAAAGCAGAAAATGAAGTTAACTCAATACAGTTAGAAATAGATTCAGTTTAATTCTGAGATCAAAGAGATATGAAATCCGAAGCTATATTTGAATTTACAATGTACTGTGTGAAATCAAATCCTTAATTTACTTTTTGGTAAGATTTTCGGGGACGAAAATTCCTAATGAGGGAGAGTTGTAACAGCTCGGTTTAGACCCTAGTCCAAAACAGTGGTTTCGGGGCCATGAATCCGAGCTAGAAAAATATTTTAATATTATTTTTCGTGTTTATAATATGTGAATTGATATCTGTGAAAATTTCATATGAAAATTTTATCGTTTGTGTGCCGATTTATTAAAAAGGACCTAATCGCATAAAATGTAAAAGTTGCATGCTATATGTTAAGTGTGCCTATTTGTTATGGCTTATTAAATGTGAGGTCCTTCTGTTGTAAATGGACCATTGAATTCATGAAATAACTTAGATGGACATTAGATAATGACTTTTTAATGATATATATTATGGATGAAATAGTAAACAATTAATAATGGTTATTAAATAAAGAAAACAAAATGAAAACATGCAAAAACACTTTGTGCAGCCGAATATTGGAGAAGAAAGAAAAGCATTTTAGGTTTTAAGCATTTGGCACTTTGAAGATCAATTAGGTATGTGTTTTTGATCGGTTTTTGATAATTTCTACGTTTTTGTGATTATTGCTTAGTGTTCTATCAAGCCCATGTCTTAATTTCAAATTTTGTTGATGATTTTGAGTTATGCCATTGATGAAATTGTGAGTTTTGTAATGTTAGTTGATGAATATGAAAGCTTGATGATAGACAAATATATTTTGTATTGGGATTTTTGATGAATTTGAGAATTTTGGGCTAAATTGTAAATTTTGTAAATTGAGGGGGTCAAAATGTGAAATAAATGAAAGAAATGGTCTGCTAGGGACCTTAGTGAAATTCGGCCAAGCATGGGTGTGGTCAAATTTTGAATATTTTGTGTTTTGTGAAATAGGGACTAAATTACGAAAAATGTGAAATGTCTGGGGCAAAAGTGTCATTAGCCCATTTATATGTTCTTGGATGAAATTGAATGAATTGTTGAATAAGTAAGTTAATTTTGATATTAATTAGGTTGGCAAAATTAGAATTCGGATCTAGATCGAGGGAAAGTCAAAGTATCGGATTAGTCGATTTAATTTGTCGTTACTGCGAATGAGGTAAGTTCGTATTTTAATAGACGCTACGAAATCATGTTATAAATGCATATTATTTGTGTGAATGAATTCAATGCCGAATGGTAATGTAAATATATATGTATTTTGAATAAGTTATATATATGTTATTATGATATTGAATTGTTCGAGTAGCAGAATATATGAATACGAGAAAGTATCGAAAATGTGATGACATCTGAAAGCCTCGTACGAACCATAGGAATAGTTAGGATACATATGTCATGACATAGGATCCGATATGTGTTTTCGTGTAAGACCATGTCTGGGACGTCGGCATTGACTTATGATTTACATGTAAGACCATGTCTGGGACATCAGCATCGTATTTGATTTCGTTTAAGAACCTGTCTGGGATAGTGGCATCGATATTTGATTACATGTAAGACCACGTCTGGGACGTTGGCATTATACGAGCTTTTCGAGTTATTTGAGTATCCTTATTGATTCCGAACGGTTCAACGAGCATTCCAAGAAATAAATGATAAAGTGAATGACATTCCGATTTAGGTACGTTGAAATATGTACAATGTTTGAAAATGAAAGGTAAGTATATGTGCAAAGAATGATATGTGATGTATATGGAAATGAGATGTGAATATGTGCAAATGAAACATGAAAAAAGGAATAAGATGTGACTTATAAAGATTTATATGTGAAATTGTCAGATGCTATATGACTGAAAGGTGAATTTGAGTATAGATGATGATATGAGATTCATATGAGAAAGATATATGATTAAATGTGTTACTTCCCATAATGTGCTCATTTGGCTATATGAAAGTGTGAATTGAATGATATATGAGAGTTGAATTGAATAAGCTTGTGAAAGCTAAAGTTCGTTAAGTGAGTAAGGATAATATTGAATGATGATAATTCGATATGAGAACATGTTAAAAAATTTAGAAAAAATTGTGTGAGAAAGCATATTATGCTTATGGCATTGTAATGAAAGTATTTGTTATGTTAAGTTTATTAAGATACGAGCTTACTAAGCTTAAAAGCTTACTCTATGTGTTTTTCTTATGTTTATAGAGTTTCAGAGATTTGCTCGGGTTGGAAGTCGCAAGAGACCTTATTACACTATTCGGTTATCGCTTTGGTAAATAAAAGTTTTTGGTTATGTGGCATGTATAGGCTAGTTTCGATATGGTTCATTTTGATTTGTATATATGTAGCCATACGAAAATGGCTTATTAATGATGTTAATGTTTGTGTATAATCGAGCATGGTACGAGCTCATTTTGAGAAGTATATTTCATGATATGTATGTATGGTGTTTTGGTTGCATGTTTTGGTTGAGTAATGATTTAGTTATGGATTTGGTATAAGCTTGGTATGAGACTGATATGGTAATTTGAGATGTTGATCATGTATGAGTGAATGAATTTGGCATGTGATATGGCTTAGTTTTGGTTGTGATAAGGAGTGAGTTTTGGTATAAATTATGTGATGCAATATTGTTTATATGATGTGTTTGTGGATGGCCAAGAGAATTGGTCAATTTAGTAAGTTTTGGTATGTGCCTATTTTGGAATTTGGTAAGATTTTGGCATGAGAATGAATGAAATAAAATGAAGTTATGAAACATATGTTTTAGTATGATTTTGGATTATGATTTGGTATGATTGAATATAGGTTATAAGCATGAAATTTGTTGATAACGATATGACATGAAAGGTGTATGTTTTGGTTGTAAATGGGTTGAAATTTTGGTATAAAATATGCTTACTTTAATGCTTATAGGGATAACGATATGGCAATTTGGGTTTTTAAATGGCCTATATTTGCCCACAAGGGTAGAGACAGGGGCATGTGTCTCAGCCGTGTGCGATACACGGTCATGTTACACAGCCATGTGTCCCCTAAGGTAGTTCTACAATTTTTAAGTGAGTCTTGAGCACGGCCTAGACACACGCCCATGTCTGGTGGCCGTGTGAGGCACACAGTCTTGGCACATGGGCGTGTGTAGCCATTTCGAAGGGTACACGGGCTAGACACACAGGTGTGTAGTTAGTCGTGTGAGCCAAGCCTGTTTCGACCACGGCCAAGGCACACGGGCGTGTCTCTGACAGTGTGGATAAGTCAGTATGTTTGCTCTGTTTCGCCACGGCTTAGACACATGGGCATGTCTAATTCCGTGTGAGGCACATGGTCTATTCACACAGGCGTATGACTTTTATAACTTTGCAAAATGTTTAAGTTTCAAAAAAATTTGTATGAGCTCAGTTTAGTCCTGACCCCTTTCTAAAGCATGTTTAAGGTCTCGTTGACCTATGTAAGGGACTCTATAATGATGTGTGACTTTGATGCTTTGATGATTGTGAAATGAATGCGAATTGTTCTGATATGTTCGGGAATACCTCTTAACCTTAGTTCGGCGATGGATACGGGTTAGGGGTGTTACACCCAACCTCTTTTAATTTGCCATCTTTTGATTCAAAATTATTTTTCTTAAGAGCTCTTAAATTTTTTTACAAAAAAAGGTGGTAAGACCAATTTTTCTCCTAAATTTTAATTTTATTCAATTATCTATTTTTTCAATTTATTGAATTATTAATATTTTATATTAATTAAATTTTAGAGTAAATAATTGTTACCATCTTATGATCAGGTTAATCATGCCTCGCAAGAGAAATAATTTCCATTGTGAAGAAGCCAAAGCAAGTATCTTCAAGAATCAACAGATGCATCCAGAGAAAGGTTTCACCTTGAAAGAAAGCAACTATATTGATTTTATGGCTCGTATTCATCAGGTTGCTGAAACTCTCAATTGGGAGTTGTTTTGTGAGAAGAGACCTAGTGTGGATGAGGAGTTAGTGCACGAGTTCTATGCGAATTTAACCTTAAGCGAGTTAACGGAAGTTCTAGTTCGTGGAATCAAGGTACCAATAACTTCAAACGCTATTAATGAGTTCTTTGAATTGCCTGATTTCAAAAAGGACGAATATTCTTCCTTTATGAGCAATATAGAGCCTGAAAATTTGCAAGAAATTCTCGAGGAACTTACAGTTCCAGGTTCAAAGTGGACTGTGTCAAAGCAAGGAATCTACACTTGTTGAAGATAATATTTGACACCACTTGCAAAGGTATGGTTCTATTTCATTCGTTTTAGCCTTATGCCTAGCTCACATGGGACTACAATCTCATTAGAGCGAATGGTCTTATTATACTCGATTTTAACTAGAAAGACCGTTGATGTGGAAAAATCATCCTAAGAGAAATGTGGAATTGTGCCATTAGACGTTTAGTCCCAGCTTACTTTCCCTTTATGATAACAATTCTGTGCTTGAAAGCTAAAATTCTTGCAAACAAAAAGAAGATAGGCTATAGCCAGGGCACAATCACAGATTGGGACCTCTACCGAATAGTTGGAGACTTTTTTCTACAGCAATGAGTTGAAGAAAGTGAGGACCCCGAAGAAGAAGAAGAAGATCCCACAATGCAATTAGCTAAAGTCCCAGATAAGGCAAAACCAATGGAACCAGAAGCTGAACTTGATATCGAAACTTCAATGTGCAGAACTCAATCACCTCTCTTAGATCTCCGAGATGAGTCGTCAAAGTTGATGGACATAATACAACATATGTAACGGTAGCAACAAGCTTACTGGAGATACTCAAAAATAAGGGATGACTCAATGAGAAGCGCTTTTACGAAAATATACAATGACCCATTTATTTTTGTACTTGAGTTTCCAAATTTCATATTTGAACCATGGAGTCCACCATCAAAGAAAGAGCGAAGAGATTCATGCAAAGGCAATAATGATGGAGCAAAAGATGAGTCAAATTTGGAAGGATTTGTAAATATATAAAAGGGGGGATCTTGACTTTATTTTATTTCTGTTCTTAGATCATTTTAGGATTAAGCTTAATTAGAAATTTTTATTTTTGCATAATAAAGCAAGAGATGGAAATAATGAATAAAAATGAACAAGTCGCAAAGTATAAAGTGTGGCAATAGGTATGTACATGTCTAGGATTGGATCTTGAGAGAGCTTGGTACTTAAGCAGTCAATTTGACTCACCTCCTCTTTTCTAGAATCCTACCTGGTGTATAGTATCTATTCACTTTTCACAAGGAGGACATTGTTCATCTTAAGTAGGAGGGACCAAAAAATTATTTCCACTCAGAATAAATTTTCCTTTTAATTATGATTAGGATATACTTTGTTCAATAAATTTGAAATTTTGTTAAGTATGCTAAACTTCAGTATAAATAAAGTTCGAATATTTCAATAATTATTATGTTAGCTTAATAATGACATAAATGTATTTTTAATAAAGCATGCAAATCGTACCATAAAATTTTTAGTTCATTAGGAAAGTTAGACGTGTATGAAAGTTTAAGTTTTCAGAATTGACTTAGTAGTTTCTTGAGGTGAAATCCTAGGAAGCATGGAATGTTGAAAATGAAGCAACTAATGTTTGGACCGTTTGAGCCTTTCAAGCCAACGATGATGAAATTTTTATCCTTTGAAACCCAATTTTGAGACTATATGGCCTAATTTTATTTGAACCCTTGCAAATGTAGCCATCACTTCTCTCTTAACTATTTTAAAATTGTCCCAAACACTAGACTTAGTATTATTCAAAGTATTCTGTGAAATTAAGTTTGGGGGAGTTGAAAAGGAGTATCAAATGCTTTAAAATTGTAGTACATTCAATAAAATGCTCATGTGTTAATAAAAAGAGAGCATGAGTTCTTAAAATAAGATGTACAAAAGAGCATTTGAAAGCAAAGAAAGTTGATGTATTGAACGTGATTATTCCGAAGGTCCGATGCAAGCTGAGTCTAGGGTTTTGTTAGCCTAAAATTATCTATCTTCTACCTACCCCTAAGTCCAGCCATGTTACAACCTTGTTAAAGACCTATTGATTCAAGTTCCAATGCTACCTACATTAGTAGAGAGAAATTGCTACGTGCAACATATGAAGGCATAAATTAAAATTAATGATTGCAACTTAATCTTAAATAAGGGAATAAAAGTTAAATTGGTAAGGGTTAACATGACTTTATTAGGAAACATTTAGTTTAATTTTTAACTATTGTAACGCCCCGAATTTTGGGCCTAGAGGAATTAGGCTTTGGGCTTTAGGTCTCATAAAATTTTTAAGTGAGCAAGAAAATAACAAACGATATGTTGCCTTTAAGGGTTTAATGAATTTGGAGTGTCTAGGTGTGTTGGAGAAGTTTTGGGTTCGAGTTTTAAGGTGGAGGAATTTTAATTTAATTATTAAAAGAACCAGGGTTGTGAGTAGTTGGTCTTTTACATAAAAATAGGGGAAAATGGAATTAAAAAGCCTTGTGGTGGAGTGGCTAAGTGACACCACTTAAGGTGTTGGGAGGTGGCGTTAGTGGCTAGCAAGGAGATCCTAGGTTCGAATCCTAGCTTAGTATTTTTAGGAGTTTAATTTTGGCCTTCTAGAAGGTTGGAAATGGCATGAAGATGGACTCTAAGGGGAGTGTTCAGGAGAGAAAATTTAGGAAATAGATTAGGGAGTTATCAGGGAGAAAAACGAGGAGATGAGAAGGGGGAAGTGATGGAGCTGAATTGGGAATTGAGGGTTAGACAATTTGGCTATAGGCTATAAATATGTGCTGAGTTTGTGATCCTAGGCTAATACCAAATTCTTCATTTTTTTTTAAGTGCCGATTGGCTTTTCCATCTTTGCTAGCTGATTCTTTTTCCATTCTTTCTCTCCTCAATTCTCTTTTGGTTTACCCTTTAGGTTAGTTGGTTCCTTCTTCTACTCTTCTTCTTTAATTTGTGCTGAATAAACCTTATTCACCATATTAGTTTAAAAGCCAAATCTCCCTTAGGCCGATTGCCTTTTTGGTGTAAGTACCTTATCTCTTTTTCGGCTAGTATTGTTAATACCGATTACTCCTCTCCCTCACTCTTTCTAATCGACTTTGGTAGGGAATTAGTATTAGATCGTGAATTTTAGCTCTCTGCCGAATTGCTCCTTAGGTGTTTTACGGTTTTTGATCTAGGGAATACGTGATCAAGGAAAAGTTATTAGGGATTGGTGTTCAAGGTTTATGACTAAGGGAATCACAGCATGCTCGATTACTAGGTGTGTACACATACTTCGATCTTAAAACAATCTTCTCTTTAAATATTTTCATAAAACATTGGTAACTAAAGCTTCATAAAATTTTTAATCCAGATAATACGCGAATCCACTATGAGTGCTAGAAGAGGTGCAAGAGGCCGTGGCCGAGGTAGCGGGAGTGTTAGGGCTAAATCGTTGGCATCGGGCCATATGCCCAATGTTGGAGTAGAAGAGTCTCCAGCCTCACCTGTGGCTGAGACTGGGCCGTATGATCGGGCCGCTGGAGAAGAAGCATTGTCACAAGCAATGCTGAGGATTTTGGAAAGGGTCGTTGGGCCCAATAATGGTATGGGAAGTCGTGGGTCAATTTCAAAGCGACTTCAATGTAATGGAGCCAAAATCTTTAAGGGTGTGGCTGGTCTGGCTCCAAACGTAGCTGAGTACTAGATGGAGGCCACTAAAAGGATAATGGATGATTTGGACTGCACGCCGGAGCAAAAGTTAAAAGGGGCAGTATCACTGCTTAGGGAGGAAGCCTACCAGTGGTGGCTAACGGTGAAAGAGGGCACCCAACCTGAGTGAATCACTTGGGATTTCTTCAAATTTGCATTCTAGAGGAAATATGTGGGTGCAAGCTATATGGATGCTCGAAGGAAGGAGTTTCTGAACTTGTCGCAATGAGATAAGTCTGTGGCTGAATATGAGGCAGAGTTTTTATGCCTTAGTCGATATGCAAGGGTGATGGTGGCAACAGACTATGAGCATTGCTCAAGGTTCGAGGATGGCCTCAAGGATAGCCTCAGGGTGCTGATAACCCCACAGAGAGAGCGAGACTTTGCGGCTTTAGTGGAGAAGACGAAGATAGCAGAGGAGGTAAAGCACACTGAGTGCTTAAATCGGGAAAAAGGAAAGGGCAAGAATAAAAAGGATGCAGAGTCTCTTGCTGCTGGATAGAGACCTACAGCTAGGACCAGAGTGAATGGGCCAGTTAGAGCGGGACCCCCTGCTACTAATCTGGGAATGCGAATTTGTGATACCTGCGAGAAAGTTTATTTGGTGGAGTGCTGGAGGAGAATAGGAGCTTGTTTGGCTTGTGGATCTATGGAGCATAAGGTTAAGGATTGCCCTAGGAGGCCGAATTTGGGTCAAGCTGTAGGCTGTAATAATGATCAACCACAGAGGGGTGGTCAACAGCCGCCAAGGGGCCGAGGTCAGGCCAGAGGCAAAAGTGGTAATGAATGCGGTCGTGGAGCACCAGGCGGAGGTGCAGGTTATGATGAGGTGAGGTAGCTAACTTTGGTCTATGCAGCACGTCGCCAAGGGGACGAAGACGCTCCAAATGTGAATACTGGTGCGTACCCTACCATAGTGTACTCAGTGTTTATTTTGGCTTTAGAATTAGAGTGCACAGCGAAAGCATAGTGGTGAGACTTGGGTACTACGATTAATGGTTAGTTGGAAATTTTGAGGACGAAATTTCTTTAAGGGGGTAGAGTTGTAACGCCCCAAATTTTAGGCCTAGAGGAATTGGGCTTTAGGCTTTAGGTCTCATAAAATTTTTAAGTGAGCAAGAAAATGACAGATGATATGTTGGCTTTAAGGGTTTAATGAATTTGGAGTGTCTAGGAGTGTTATAGAAGTTCTAGGTTCAAGTTTTATAGTAGAGGAATTTTAATTTAATTATTAAAAGAACCAGGGTTGTGAGTAGTTGGGCTTTTAAATAAAAATAGGGGAAAAATGGCATCAAAAAGCCTTGTGGTAGAGTGGCTAAGTGACACCACTTAGGGTGTGGGGAGGTGGCGTTAGTGGCTAGCAAGGAGATCCTAGGTTCGAAACCTAGCTTAGTATTTTTAGGAGTTTAATTTTGGCCTTCTAGAAGGTTGGAAGTGGCGTGAAGATGGACTCTAAGGGGAGTGTTCAGGAGAGAAAATTTAGGAAATAGATTGGGGAGTTATCAGGGAGAAAAACGAGGAAATGAGAAGGGGGAAGTGATGGAGCTGAATTGGGAATTGAGGGTCAGGCAATTTGGCTATAGGCTATAAATATGTGCTGAGTTTGGGATCCTAGGCTAATGCCAAATTCTTCATTTTTTTTAAGTGCCGATTGGCTTTCCATCTTTGCTAGCTGATTCTTTTTCCATTCTTTCTCTCCTCAATTCTCTTTTGATTTACCCTTTAGGTTAGCTGGTTCCTTCTTTTACTCTTCTTCTTTAATTTGTGCCGAATAAAACTTATTCACCATATTAGTTTAAAAGCTGAAAAGTCAAATCTCCCTTGGGCCGATTACTCTTTTGGTGTAAGTACCTTATCTCTTTTTCGGCTAGTATTGTTAATACTGATTACTCCTCTCCCTCACTCTTTCTAATCAACTTTGATAGGGAATTAGTATTAGATCTCGGATTTTAACTCTCTGTCAAATTGCTCCTTAGGTGTTTTGGGGTTTTGATCTAGGGAATACATGATCAAGGAAAAGCTATTAGGGATTGGTGTTCAAGGTTTGTGACTAAGGGAATCGCAGCACGCTCGATTACCAGGTGTGTACACACATTTTGCACACACAGTAGATCAGTAAATTCTGAAATGTCGAAAAGCTAAAATGCCTAAACGCTGAAAAGCTAAAAGTTTGGATACGATAGTCTTACGACTACGCGAACACTCGTAAGAGGGTATTCGATACGATACCAGAGACCCCATGAGAGATCTCATGGACTTAGGTCACGTTTTGGCCAACTGGGTCAGAATGGGCCAAATGGGCCAGACGGGCCCGTGAGCCCAAATAAGCAAAAGTTGATAATTTGGTAATATGTGATGAGCTGATTAAGTTTGTTGAATGGTTTGGATTGGATTCGGGCCTGATGGTCCATTTAAGTGTGATTGAGCCTAATGGGCCGTATAAATGTGATTGGGCTTGATGGGCCATATGAATGTATGGAATCCTGTAGACTTGCTAGGTTTTTGTCATGGACTTGTAGGCTTAGTTTCTAATAAATCCTTAAGCAGTATAAAACTTAACTAATTTATCAAATTTGTCTCTGGACAAGTGATAAGGGTAAAATGTGGCAATGGGCATATGCATGTCTAGGATTGGATCTAGGGAGAGCTTGGTACTTAAGCGGTCTTAATGACCCACCTCCTCTTCTCTGGAATCCTACCTGGTGCATAGTACCTGTTCACTTTGGCCAACGAGGACTTGTTGACAGGCCAAAGTTCGTAATTAAGACCCATACTGCTAAGAAATTACCAAAATACCCTTGTAGGGTAAAAATTACTGAAATACCCCTATGTGTTATGAGTATGATCTATGTATGATATATGTTGCATCCATACATTATTATGTTGCATATGGGTTGGGTTTATGATTGGAGGAAGTATATAAGGATCGCATGGTTGCTCGACAACTGTGGATCCACCGAAGGCTTTTTAGCCACCAAGCAGCTTTGCTGCACCGTTAAGTAGTGCCGTAATCGGTGCTACACCGTTTATAAGCAGCTATGCTGCACCGTTAAGTGGGGCCAAACTGGTTCCACACCGGGTTGTAATAAGGATGGGTGGGTCGAGTATCTCCCCACAGTAAATGTTGGTTGGAAAGGGGGTGTACAGGTTGGATGGGGATATAAGCATTTGCATACATACGTCATGATTGGATTATGAAAAGGGCTTGGCCCAGTTAAATGTGATATGTGGAAATTGACATGGGTTCAGGCCCTACTAAGGCCAAAATGGGCTAAGGCCCAAAGGCCACCGTATTTGAATTGGGCTTAGGCCCAAAATGATTTGTCCGTTGCATGGTTGTTTGATGAGGGTTGTACACACTAAGTTTTTGAAAACTCACCCCTTCTTTTATTTTCTCAGGTGATGCTGAATAGGAGGTTCGATGTTTGGAGGAACTCAGGGTCGCCAGCTAGCAGGACAACTTGAATTTGTTTAAAAAGCATTTAAGTTACTAGTTTATTAAGTAATTTCCTTTTCTTTAGTCTGGATTGTAATAAGGCCTCCCCTCTTTGTTATTATTTGGTTTATTATTTTTATGTGATGTAATCATGAAAAGTTGAACACGGTTTCCTAAATCATAGAATGTTTTCCATGTTTCCACAACTAAATTCTAAAATGACAGTTTTTCTTATATCAAATGTTTCGAACAAGTTTTCGCAACTGAAAAGAGATTTTATGAAGTAATTGAGATGTATTGTTCTAAGAAAGGGTTTTCAATGAAAACAAGGTTTTTGCTAAAACACTTCAATGTGACACACTAGATTCGGCCATAACGTCTGGGCCGGGTTTGGGGTGTTACAGCTGTCATAAGAATGATTGAGATTAACTTGAATGATATGTATACTTAAGTAAGCATAACTATCAAATTTCTTGTTTTTAAGCATAAGTATATTAAATTCATAATTCTAGGAAGAATGTTGTTCTGAAGGAATTTTTCAAAGGTGTTTTCGAGAAATTCTTTTTAAATTTGTGCATTACTCGGGATGAGCAATGAATTAAGTTTGGGGGTGCGGAAACACAAAAATTTACACATTTTTACATACCCTTTTTAACTTAAAATCATATAGTTTTGATAAAATTCTTATCGAAAAATAATTAGTTTTTATAAAAATAATTAAAGTGCACTTAAAATATGAACATGTTGAATTTTAGTCAATTTTATAATTATTTTTGATGAATTTTGGTTATTTTCGATAGATTTGTACAAAGGACGAAAAATGGCTCAGTAGACACTGCTAGAAGCACAAAATCGAGAAGCAATTTGAAGTATCAAGACGAACTAAATTTCAGCCTCAGACGGTCCAAAATTATATGTATTAATTCATAATATAATTAATTTTAATTTATATCCAATTTAATTTGGGTTAATAAATTATTATTAATTAATTATGAAAAAGTGGTCCATCCAATGAACTGAGTGAAGTGAACCGAACCGCCCAAGAAATGGACAGCCCAAAACCGTCCCAAGAGCTGACCCAAATCAGCTTATTAGCTGATTATTTAAGCTTGCAAAGAGGCCCTTGAAGACTTGTTCAAGTTGCATTCAAACCCTTCCACAATTGGTGGCTTTATAGATTTGCCCCAAGCCAAATTTAGCAAAGTTGAAACCATCAAACTTGTCACATGTGTGGCCGGCCAAGGGATGGCTCTTTAGCTGCTATTTTTAGCTAATTTTAGCAGCCATATTCAACTATAAAAACCTCCTCTTGGCTGATCATTCAACACACCTCAATTCATTCACATCTTTTCTCTCTTCTCTCCACTTTTTCTCTTCTTTGCCATTCTAAATTCTCTTGCTCTCTTGCCGATTTCTTCCCTTGGAAAAGGGGTGTTCATCAGCCATTTTGGAGCAACATTGAAGTGTTCATAGCAGCTTTGGTTGACGAGGACAACAGAGGATGAAGAACGGAGCAAACTAGTCAAGCCACGGAGAAACACCGGATTTGATTCTTGTTCCCTATCTTTTTTATTTTTGTTGTTGTTATGATAACATATCTATGAATATTTATGTTGTTGGAATGATTAATTTAATCAATTTAGCTTGGATTTAATTCGTATTAGGCTGATTGCATTCGTTTTCTTAAATTGTTAAAATTGTGTTTATGTTTTTATAAGCCTCGGTAAGATGCTTGATCAAGTAAAATCATGACTAAGTTATTCTTGCATTACAATTGTTAGGTAACTAATGAATTAATTATTTAAACAGATTGAAATTGTAATTAATGGACACAGTACTTAACCAGTGCATGTTTAATCATCTAAAGTAGCTGAGGGTTAAATTAGCAACGGTATCTGACGATACAATTGCCTTGCATAACTTGCAAGATTTTTGTGATTAAACTGTTACAAGGTAAGGATACTTTGTTACCTCACATAGTCATTTATGTGCTTATTAAATCGAGCTAATTGTTTGAATTGACATAGGGATATATTTAAGAGGTTATTTCAATTTAATAAATATGTATGTGCTATAACATATTCGCCTATTAAGATTTGTTTAATCGATTGAACTGACATAGGGATATGTCCAAGAGATGAATGGATTTTGGTAGGTGAGTATGTTCATAAGTTAGCAAATTACCGAGTTGCCGTGAATTTATTCGTAACAATATAAACATGAGTTTAATAATTCTAAGTTAAGAAATATAATTAATCTAACACAATTATGTCATCTTGATTAAAATTGTATTTGAAATCGTGCATTTGAGATTTATTTATTTAGTTTACTTCGTTTAAAATCTTAGTTTTAAATCACCCTCTTCAAACAAAATATTTTTCCTCACCAAAGTGTTTTAAATAGCATTCATAAATAATGCTTTTCACTGCCCCTGTGGGTACGATAACTCGACATTTACTTGTCACTTTATTACTTGTTGCGATTGTGTACACTTGCACATTTCCGTCATTCCAATTATTTACTCACAGACTTACCTCGGTACAAAATATTAGGAAATGGACCTAATCGTCAATAGCCTTGTTCTTCCCTTGATCAAGGTCCAAACATCATTTTTCTTGATATATAATAGCAAAATTAACTTATTTAATTTTCACATTACTCAATGCTGTTCCAAAAATCACATTATGATAAAATTACAGTTTTACCCCTAACTTTTCACATTTTTACAAATTAGTCCTTAGGCTCGTAAAATGAAATGTATCCATTTTCTTTGTTACCCAAGCCTAGCCAAACTTAAATCATGCTCATAACAGCCCAAATTTTTCATCAAATCACATTTCTACTACCCATTTTTACAACTTTTACAAATAAGTCTTTTTTATGCATTTTCACTAAAAATCACTTAGTAAAAGTTGTTTATCACACCTTAAAAATACAATATCTTCCATCAAATATAAAAATACATGCATGTCACACATGGGTAAATTTTTAAACATGAACCCTACTTCAAAATAATGGTAGACATAGATAGATCGGATGATAACGGCTTCAAAATGTAAAGATCATTAAAAACAGGGCTAGGATGCACTTACAATCAAGCTTGAAAGTTAAAGAAACCCTAGATATGGTCTCTATAGGAAATTTCGGCTATGGTGAAGAAGATGGACACCAATTTTGACTTTATTTTCCCTTTTTATTCTTTTATTTACCAAATGACCAAAATGCCCTTAATGCATAACTTTGAAATTTTACCTATTCATGTCTATTTTTGTCTACTAACTTATCTAGTGGTCTAATTACCAACTAAGGAGCTCTAATTTAAAATCTCATAGCAATTGGACACCTTTAACAAATAGAACTCAACTTTTGCACTTTTTACGATTTAGTCCTTTTGACTAAATTGAGTGCCCAGACGTCAAAATTTTTGAACGAGATTTTTACAGAATAGTTCCATAAAACTGTAGACCAAAAAAATATAATAATAAGTGTATTTTTCTACGTCGAATTCATGGTCCCAAAACTACTGTACTGACTAGCCCCAAAACTGGGCTATTACAACTCTCCCCCCTTTTGGGATTTTCGTCCCCGAAAATCTTACCAGAAAATAGGTTTGGGTACTACTTTCTCATTGCCTCCTCAGGCCCCCAAGTAGCCTCTTCAACCCCATGCCTTTGCCACAACACTTTCAGAAGAGCTATACTTTTATTCCTCAATTGTTTTACTTCCCAGGCTAATATCTTGATCGGTTCCTCACCGAAAGTCATATCTGGACAAATCTCAACTTCTGTAGGTGAAATCACATGCGAAGGTTCTGATCTATAACGACACAACATAGACACATGAAACACGTTGTGGATCATTTCCAATTCAAATGGCAAAGCTAAACAATATGCTACCGTTCCTATTCTCTCGGTAATTTCATATGGCCCAATAAATTACGAATTTTCAATTCAGATTCTTTTGTATTCAACACATAGGCAATATAGGCTTCACAACCTTTTCTTATACATTTCTGAACAGACATCGAAGAAATCACAATTGGCAATCTAACTGACTCATCTGATTCAACTTGAAGAATTTCACCATTTTCACATTTCAATTCAATGACTTTCCGTCTACAATTTACTACAGCATCATGCATAGTCAACCAATCCATACCCAATATAACATCAAATTCATCAAACGACAGCAACATCAAGTCAGCCGGAAAACAGTGACCTCTAATCATTAAAAGACATTTCTTGCTTACTTTATCAACTAATACATGATTGCCTAAAGGTTTTGACACCTTAATCATAAATTCCGTAGACTCAACAGGCATATTCTTCCTAATTACCAAATTCATGCATACATATGAATGTGTAGATCCTGGGTCAATTAAAGCAATAATAGTAGTATCATAAAGATAAAAAGTACAGGTGATAACATCGGGAGATGTCGCTTCTTCGCGAGCACGGATGGCATAGGCCCTAGCAGGTGCTCAAGCTTCAGATCTTATAGTTGAATCCTTCGTCACATTTTTACTGCTAGCTCCATTTCCAGTATTTCTCGGGGGTCTCCCTCTAGGAGTAGTATTACTCGGCCTAGTACTCTGAAACTTTTCTTTTTCAGTCATCTCAAAGCAATCTTTAATGAAGTGATCTTAGGAACCACACTTGAAACAAGCTCGATCATTTATTCGGCACTCGCCGGGGTGACGTCTCCCACAATGTGGACATTTAGGTCTATTGAGTCGATTACTAATGCTTGAAATAGAAGTAGTTTGAGCCTTATATCCCAAATACTGATTCTCACGGTTTCTATTTGAAAACCCAACTGAAGCATGAAAACGAGAATGCATCTCTCTAGATTTCTTAGACTGAGATTGGAACGACTTACTCATCGGCCTCTTTCTTGCATCTCTAACCTCAGACTCAGCTTTTCTCTTCTCTTTGGTCAATTCCTCTATTTTACGAGCCTGATCTACGAGTACAACAAATTCTTTTAGCTCAAGAATACCCACTAGTAATCTGATGTCTTCATTAAGCCCATCTTCAAACCTTTTGCACATAATAGCTTTGGAGGAAACACACTCTCTAGCATTCTTGCTAAGCCGAACAAACTCTTTTTCATACTCAGCAACTGACAAGCGGCCCTGTTTCAGCTGAAGAAATTCTTTACGTTTCTGATTGATGAATCATTCACTGATATACTTCTTTCCGAACTCCTCTTGAAAGAATTCCCATGTAACCCTCTCTCTTGAAACCACAAATACTAATGTCTTCCACCAATGATATGCTATGTCCCTCAGTAAAGATATAGCATATTTCCAGCATTCATCGGGTGTACAAGATAATTCATCGAATACTCTAATAGAATCTTTGAGCCAAAATTCTACTTTCCCAGGCTCATCATCGGTATTTTCTCTAAATTCTTCATCCCCTTACTTTCTGATCTTATCAACCGGGGTTCTATTCAATCTCATAAAATCCATACCTTGAGGCACAATGGGAACAGGTTGAGGATTAGGAGGGGGTAGAGGAGGTTGGGCATTCGGATTTGTTCGAACAAATTTCGCATACCACTCATTCATCATGTGGAGGAAGGCTTCCCTACCCCTTTCTCCCTGACTAACCGCAGGACGTCTACTATCAGACTACCCTGCCCCTTGAGTGGGAGCCGACGCATTACTTTCTACATCATCTGCCATAACTCGTTTGGGATCCATTACTATATGAAAATATAGTTTAAAATTGTCAGGAGTCATCACACTATCACAATTTATATATTGCATGTATAACTAGACTCGTACAAAGGCTATGTTAGTCTGAGAACCGACTAAACTATAGCTCTGATACCACTAAATATAACACCCTTTACCCGTATCCAACACCGGGATAGGGTACGAGGCATTACCGAACTTATATACAAGCAAACATACACTTTCGAGCCATAAAATTTGGCATCAAATTCAAACTTTTTGCATTTAATCATAAGGTCCCTATTACGAGCCTACGAGGCCCAAAACATGCTTTAAAAGCGATTAGTGACTGAACCGAGAACTTTAGAAATTTTTAAAACACTTAGAAAATTTTTCATCAAAACAAGGTCACACGCCCGTGTGGGTTGGCCGTGTGGTCACACACGTCTGTGTCCCTAACTCGTGTAACTCTCTGTTTATGACATCATGCACCAAAAGGAGTCACATGGCTAAGTCATACGCCCCTGTGCTAGGCCGTGTGGCAAATTTAATTTTTAAAATTTTTCATAAAATAGGTGCAGACTTCACATGCCCTGTACACATGTCCATGCCCCTAGGCCATGTCCTTCACATGGCTGTGTCTCTGCCCGTGTGGCCAAAACAAGGCTATTTACCAAGCCATTTTGCCACCCATGCTTGCACCAACTTGCACAACATCAAGCAACACCAAATCCAAGCATATACGTACAACCAAATCAGCCATAAACAAGATGTCAATACATTAATTAGACATACTAACATCTATCATGCATAAGCATTACATATTTTCTTTTCCATTCATGCCAATTTCATCTTTATGATAAGCTTCATCACATAAATATACCAATGACCAATAAAATTAATATTTTCCAACTTCCAATGGCCATATACAAAATGAATAATTAACCATTACCATGCCAACACATTTGGCTAAACTAGTATGACACATAACAAAATGACCAAGTCCCTATACATGCCATACTCAAAATATTGAAACCAAGTATACCCAAAGCAATCGTTTGATAGTGTGAATCGAGCTCCGACGACCCTTGATTCTTACGCTAGCTTGGCGACACTATAAGGAATGGAAAGAAAATGAAAGTAAGCTTTAAAGTTTAGTAAGTTTGCATGTAAATAATAAGCAACGTAAATCATACATAAATCATATTATTATTCAACATAAGTTAACATAAATATCATCATATGTCTTAGGCATAATTCGCTCATTAGCATTCTTACCAAGAGTTCATCACATACCAAAGTTGATAGTTAAGAGTTATACATACATACCTGTACCAACTCGTAATATAGTCACATACTTTGTCATATTTGACATACTCTTCAGATTACCCATTGAACACTTGGAATACTATCGAATACATGAAAAGTCTTGCACGTAAGTGCCACATATGTAGCCAATGCTACCTCATATTTTATAACACATGGGGCTCGCACACGAGCTAATCACGGCCCTGCTCACACAAGCTATCATGTATCCGCAATACACACCGGACTACGCAGCCATAGGTAGGACGTACATGACCAACACCTGGATTCACATAATCACATAACACATGGTTTCCTCGTGACATGTCACTTGTATCCTAAACTATTCCTAAGGTTCAAATGGGATTTTCTCATAGTCGAAACTTTGTTGAATATTTCCATAGAAACAATCATACAATTTATGCAATATTAAGCATTAAATACATAATATAACATTGCATTATTTACACACAAACTTACCCCGGTACAAAATAGTAAGAAATGAACCTAATCGTCAATAACCCTGTTCTTCCACCGATTAAGGTCTAAACTTCATTTTTTTTTATCTATAATAGCAAATTTAACTTATTTAATTTTCATAGTACTCAATGTTGTCAAAAAAATCACATTATGAAAAAATTACAATTTTACCCCTAACTTTTCATATTTTTACAAATTAGTCATTAGGCTCGTAAAATGAAATGTATCTATTTTCTTTATTACCCAAGCCTAGCCGAACTTAAATCATGCTCATAACAGCCCACATTTTTCATCAAATTACATTTCTACTACCCATTTTTACAACTTTTACAAATAAGTCCTTTTTGTGCATTTTCACTAAAAATCACTTAGTAAAAGTTGTTTATCACACCTTAAACATACAATATCGTCCATCAAATATCAAAAATACATGCATGTCACACATGGGTAAATTTTTAAACATGAACCCTACTTCAAAATAATGATAGAAATAGATAGATCGGATGATAACGACTTCAAAAATGTAAAGAACATTAAAAACGGGGCTAGGATGCCCTTACAATCAAGCTTGAAAGTTGAAGAAACCCTAGCTATGGTCTCCATAGGAAATTTCGGCTATGGTGAAGAAGATGGACACCAATTTTGACTTTATTTTCCCTTTTTATTCTTTTATTTACCAAATGACCAAAATGCTCTTAATGCATAACTTTGAAATTTTACCTATTCATGTCTATTTTTGTCCACTAACTTACCTAATGGTCTAATTACCAACTAAGGACCTCTAATTTAAAATCTCATATCAATTGGACACCTTTAACAAGTAGAACTCAACTTTTGCACTTTTTACGATTTAGTCCTTTTGACTAAATTGAGAGCCCAAACGTCAAAATTTTCGAACGAGATTTTCACAGAATAGTTTCATAAAACTGTAGACCATAAAATATAATGAAAAATGGATTCTTCTACATCAGATTCGTGGTTCCAAAACCACTGTTCCAACTAGCCCGATCAGGCTGTTACATCTGTGACCCTGTAACCACTATTTCTGACACCACTAAAAACGGGGTTGTTACATTACATCTGTCCATCCCTAATTGGTCACCAGAATGGTGCTTTGAAAATAAAAAAAATCTAATAAAAAAGAAGAGGAAAGCACCGAACAAAAACTAAACCAAAAAATGAAACAAACAAAATCAAAACTTAACCAAAAAAAAAAAGGGCCTGGAACCCCATTCTTCTCTAACAATTTAGACAACATAGTTTGTGCATCAGCAAATCAAGAGACTGATTACCTAAATGTAACACCCCTTACCCGTATCCGACGCCGGAACAGGGTATGAGGCATTACTGAACGTAAACTCAAACAAACATTCAAACTGATACATGAATTTCCACTCAAATTTAAAACTTTTCAAAAATATTCATATCATCCCTTAAACGAGCCTACAACGCCCAAAAATTGCATTAGGAGTGATTTGGAACTAATCTGAGAACTTTAGAAAATTTCCCCACATTTAGAAAATTTTCACCAAAACATGGGTCACACGCTTGTGTCCCTAACCCGTGTAACTCTCTATTTATGACATCATCAACAAATTGAAGTCACACGGCCAAGTCAAATACCTGTGTGCTTAGGCCGTGTGAGCAATTTAATTTTCATAATTTTTTTATAAAATAGGTGCAGACTTCACACGCCGTGGGCACACACCCATGTCCTTGGGCCATGCCCTTCACACGGCTGAGACACATGGCCGTGTCTCTGCCCATGTGGCCAATTTAAAACTAAAATTCAAGATGTAGGGGGCATACGGCTGGATCACACACCCATGGGGCAAGTTGTGTGTCACACACGGCCTAGACACACGCTCATGTGTCTACCCGTGTGGACAAAAATAAGGCTATTTACCAAGCCATTTTGCCACCTTTACTTGCACCAACCTACACAACAACAAGCAACACAAATCCAAGTATATACAAACAACCAATTCAGCCACAACCAAGTCATCCACATATCAATTACAGGCTATTTCCTATCACTTACAACATCTCATACTTGTCATCCTAAACCAAGCAAAATCCACATTCATGAAAGACATCTTCATATTCATATATACTTAACCAATATTAGCCAATTTCAATGGCCATTTACAAAATGAATCATCAACCATTATAAGACAATACATTTGGCCAAATCGAATATGATACATAACAAAATGACCAAGTCCTTATACATGCCATAACTCAAAATAATGTAATCATAAGTACCCAAAATGATAATTTGGTAGTGTGAATGGATCTCCGACCACTTTCAATCCCCGAGCTGGCTTGGTGACACTATAAGACAAGGGAAAAAGAAAGGGGAGTAATCTTTAAAGCTTACTAAGTTCCTATGCAAATAATAGGCATCATAAACACACTTTAACATATACATAACATGTCGTAAATTAACATAAGTGTTACTATAAATTTCTTAATCAAGCTTAGCATTGATGTTATTAATACCTTAACAACATAACTTATTCAATCAAACCATACCCTAGGTTCATCACATATCGAGCTCATTAAGCATGAGTTTTATGTACATACCTGTACCAAACTTGCAACTTACCATAATCTTTCACAACATACCATAGCCTTTCACAGCTTAAACTTTGCCGTCATGTTTCCCGTTGAACCACTTGGAATACTAAAGGATACTCAGGAAATCTCACACACATAGTACCATACCAATGCTATGTCCTAGATATGGTCTTACATGGGATCTCATATTAATGCCATTAGCCCAGCTATGGTCTTATACGAAATCTCATATTGATGCCATATCCCAAATATGGTTTGACACGTAATCTCAACTAACCCTAATGTCATGACATTTATATCCTAACTATTCCTAAGGTTCAACCAAGATTTTCTCGCTTGTCAAACTTTGTCGAATTCATTCAAAGAGTAAATCTCAATTCATACAATAATAACACAATTAAAGGATAAATAATAATGCATTATTTACATATGAACTTACCTCGGTACAAAAATAGTAGAAAAGGATCTAATCGTCAAACACCTTATTCTTTCCCCGATCAAGGTCCGAACTTCGTTTTTCTTGATCTATAATAGCAAATTTAGCTTATTTAATATTCACATTACTCAAATCAGCCCAAAAATCCTATTATGTCAAAAATTACACTTTTGCCCCCAAACTTTGACATATTTACATTTTTGTCCCTAGGCTCGTAAAATGAAATGCATTCAATTTCTTTGTTACCTAAGCCTAGTCGAACTACAAACATGCTCATATCAGCCCAAATTTTTCATAAATCACACTTTTACTACTTATTTTATCACTTTTACTACTTATTTTATAACTTTTACAAATAGGTCCTTTTAGGCATTTTCATCAAAAATCACTTAGCAAAAGTTGTTTATCAAACATCAAACTTGTATAATCTACCATTAAACATAAAAATACACAAATATCCATCATGGGTAAAATTTTAGACTTTGATTATGTCTTAAATTAGTGGTAGAAATAGATAGATCTTGTTACGAGGATTTCAAAAACATAAAAATCATTAAAAACGGGGCTAGAACGAACTTACAATCAAGCTTGAAAGTTGAAGAAACCCTAGCTATGGTGACCTTCTAAATTTCGGCACTTGGAGAAGAAGATGGAGAAATCTTTGCTTGATTTTTCTCTTTTTATTATTTTATTAACCAAACGACCAAAATGCCCTTTTTGTCAAACTTTGAAATTTTATCTCACCATATCCATTTTTGTCCAGTAACTTAACAAATGGTTTAATTATCATATAAGGACCTCTAATTTGAAATCTCATAGCAATTGGACACCTCTAGCATGTAGAACTCAACTTTTGTACTTTTACAATTTAGTCTTTTTTACTAAATCGAGTGCCCAAACGTCAAAATTTTCGAACGAAATTTTCACGAAATCATTCCATGAAACTGTAGACCATAAAAATGTAATAAAAATAAATTTTTCTATGTCAGA
Source organism: Gossypium anomalum (assembly GCA_025698475.1). Taxonomy (NCBI): domain Eukaryota; kingdom Viridiplantae; phylum Streptophyta; class Magnoliopsida; order Malvales; family Malvaceae; genus Gossypium; species Gossypium anomalum. Next base: position 61,057,960 of record CM046961.1, read on the forward strand.
TTTGTGGTCCCGAACCCAGTGTTCCGACTAGCCCCAAAATCGGCCTGTTATAGATTACCCAATAAACCATTCAATTTTTGACCTTTCAGTCCCCAGTCTCTATCAAAACCATCGAGTTCATCGGACAAACCAAGCGTCACAAAGTCTGGATTCAGCCAACACAATTATCCACCATCATCTCTGTCACTCCTATCAGGGTTCACCAGTCCTTCCACTACATGTGGAACTTCCTCCATTCGGTATTGAGGATTATCATATTTCCATCCTTCTAGTGTTGTCCCATGTGCCTTTATTGGCCTCCCTTGGTACAAATCTAAACTACATTCTTCTGAAGTTGGGTGCTCTCCCCTTGATTTCTTGAATCAGACTACTAATACATGATCTATCTTCTTCTGCAGAATTTAATTTTTGAATTACTGTTAGCACATCTCCCTTAACACAGATATCTCGAAAACCCATTTCTTCTCCAATAGTAATGACCTGCAAGCACGCCTTTGCCTCGGCCATAATCAGATCTGAAATGTTCTCCCATGGGTAAGTACACGATGACATCACCAACCCTTTTTTATTATGTGTTATGATTCTTGAGCTTGATCCATGAGATTGTTAATTAAAAAAGCATCAAAATTAATTTTGATAACATCATTTAACGGTGGTTCCCATACAATACTTTTAGGCACTTGTATATTCATCAATATCTCACCCATTTGCATAATTGTTGAACGATAAGCATTGATAAACCCCACTATTTCATGAACTCGCTCCCTTATCCCTTTTCTGTTGCGATTGTACCAAAGGGACCAGTAAGAAATAACTCTGATTTTGCATGCATCATTATTGTTATTCTAAAACTCTACTACTAACCATTTTTTCCAATTGGGTTCTATGTTGGTGATTAAGCAAACCAACACATTCTCCCGCAAGACCTATTGAGTAAATGTGCAGTCCCAAAATAAATGGCTCACCATTTCCACTTCAACTCGGCACACCAAACAAAGTGCATTCACAACAAGCTTACAAGCTCTCAAATTATTCAGCGTGGGCACAAAATCATTAGCAACCCTCCATAGATGAATATGAATCTTGCTTGGAGCATTAAGATTCCACAACTTTGTAAAAAACTGAGATAGATATTCATGTTGCATCATAGAATCCTCCACTATAATTAGCCATTTATATCCACTTTTGACTGTATAAATCCTTGTATTATCACCCCTCCATATTAACATATCTTGTGGTTCACTTCTCGCCAAAGGAATCAAGATAATCCTTTCCATCTGCTCATCTACAAATAACCAACGAATATCATCTTACCTCCAGGTAATAGTTTTCTTCTCAATTAAATTAGACACCTTAGAATATCGAATATCAATATTCTGACATAACATCTTACCATTTCCATGTCCCGGTAGCCAGACATCATTCCAAATATTTACTGTAGTGCCATTCCCAATTCTCTATCCCACTCCTTCCTCAAGGAGTCATTTGCCTCCCTAAATACTTCGCCATGTATATAAAGGGTAAGAACCTAAAATTACAGTCATGAAATCCCCTCTTAGGAAATATTTTGCCTTCATTATTCGTGCAAACAAACCATTAGGCTACGTAATAAATTTCCATCCCTGCTTCGCCAACAGGGCCATTTTAAATTTCAATAGTTCCTTAAAACCTAGCCCTCCATTCGTTTTGGGGACACACATATCACTCCACTTGCACCAATGAATGCCCTTGTTGGTTTTTAAGTTACACCACCGAAATTTACACATCTATTCTCAAGCTCTTGGCAAAATGTAACTAGTAACATAAAGCATTGCATCGCATAGATCAGAACAGCTTGTAAAATGGACTTTAGGAATACCTCCTTACCTCCAATTGATAAACAACGCACACTCTAGTCATTCATCATCTTAACAAAGTGTTCTTTAATTTCAAAAAAAGCATGCCTTTTCCTACTCCCAACCATCGTTGGTAATCCCAAATACCTCTCCAGATTATTTGAAATTCGCACTCCCAAGATTCTCCCCACTTGATCCTACATTTCATGTCCTACGTTTCCACTAAAATAGATTAGAGACTTGTCAAAATTAACTAGTTGTCTTGACACCACTTCATACTTATTGATCACATTTTCCATAATATTTGCACCCTCAGTCAACGCTTTTTCAAAAAAAAAAACTATCATTAGCAAAAAATAAATATGTAATCGCAATACCAGTTTTCCCTACTCTTGCCCCAATGAACCTCCCATCCCTCCAGGCCCAATTAAGTAATCGTGAAAACCCTTCACGCAAATAAGGAACAAATATGGACTTAAGGAGTCTCCTTGCATCAACCCTCTTATAGGCCAAAACTCATCCCCTTGTGCCCCATTAGTCACCACTAAATACGATACACTAGTAACACACCCCATTACAAGTGAAATCCAAGCCTCACAAAAACCCAAAGTACTTATCATTTTATCCAAAAAGCACCACCAACCCTATCAGAAGCTTTGCTCATATCGAGCTTTAACACAAAGCCACAATTCGAAATCCCTTTTTTTCTTTTGAATGAGTGCAAGATCTCATATATCACAAAAATATTGTCAGTGTTTTACCTTCACGGCACAAACGCCTCTTGAGTGTCATCGATACGATAGCTAAGCACCCGGAAAAACCTATTAACTAACACCGTCGAAATAATTTTATATATCATAGTACAAAGGTTAATAGGTCAAAACTGGCTAAGAGTTTTCGACGTAGTCACCTTAGGGATAAATACAATATTTGTATGATTCACCTCAGCAATATTTCATCGACCATTCAGCATATCCAAACAATACTTAGTAACATCATCCCCTACCACATGCCAATATTTTTGAAAAAATATCGTAGGAAAGCCATCCTTACTCGATGCCTTAAGAGTAGTTATGGTTTTCATTGCCTCAGCAACCTCATCTGCTTTAAATTTCGCCATTAATTCCTCATTAAACTCTTCTGCAACATATAGTGAGAATAATCGATCATAGTTACTAACCTGTTTTGATGTAATCAAATCTTTAAAATAATCTATAAGAATTTTAGTTATCTCATCAAGTTCACAAACCCAATTCCTAGTACCACTCTCTAATCCCTTTATCATGTTCTTTTCCTTTCGACGAGAAGCACACTTATGAAAAAATGTTGTGTTTCAGTGCCCTATCCAAAGCCAATTGATTCTCTCCCTTTATTCCCAAAATAATTTCTCCCTATCAACTTCTAAATTCAACTCCAATTTAACCTCGATAATCTCTGCCAAAGCCTCATCACTAATATCAACAACACTTAGTTCAAGCAGTCTAGAATTTAAATCTATCATTCGTCGATTCTTTAAAACTTTCTCTTTTTTTTCCCATTTGTTCAAACTTATTCCCATGTCCTTCAACTTCACCAAGATATCCTGATCATTCGAGTTCCAATCACATTTTACTTGCTCCTCGAAACTACTATCCAATATCCAATTGGCATTGAAACGAAATTTTCGTTGTCTTTCCCCAAATCGCAAGCTCTCATCCCCATTTTTATCCACAATCACCAGACAATGATCCGAAAAACTATGCTGTAAATGGTTCACTAAATACCCTGAAAAAAAATCGCACTGTTCTGAGTTAGCTACCCCTCTATGCAGTCTTTCCCTTATATTATTTTTAGGCAACCAACTCTTTCCCACGTGCACCTCCCAAAAAGCAACCATCTATATTTTCTCGCAGATCTTATCCTTTTTTTTTTCAAATGAGAACAAAAGTTCATTAAAATCTCCTAAAATCAACCATGGCATGTTATTTCCACACTTCAAATACCTCAATAACTCCCACAAATCCTTCCTAGGATGCTCTACAAGCTACCCATAAAAACCCGTGAATCTCCATACTGTCGTGTCATTCCCCTCATCCTCCTCCACATCAATATGAGATTTCAAAAAACTTTTTACAGGTATAGACAATCCCTCCCTCCACCCTAACGATAAACCCCTTCTCATCCCTTTCGCATCTACATCAATCCCATACTCAAAACCACACTACCGTCTAATTTTCTACATACATTTATCATTAACCTTTGTTTCCATAAGAAACTATATTTGAAGCTGAAGGTGTCTTAACTTATTTTTGAAACGCTTGTTGGTCTGTGGCTGCCCCAAACCATGAAGATTCCAACTAAATATTTTCATTGCACCTAGTCAGCCCGCTTAATAGCGGCCATCAATATTTCATTTCTCATTCCCAACTTCAATAACCTCCTATTTTAGAAAAACCACCCAGCTGTGCTTGGAATCGTTGCCTCTTCTTCCCATCAACAAATTCCATAGGCATATCTTCCAACTCAGATCCTTCCCCCTTTTCCTCAAAATTTCCCCACCTTATCTTCAATCCTCTTATCCTTGAATTTCCTTATATGTCAAACAAAACACCCCTCTTTATCCATAATACCTTCCAAACCCTTTCCTTCTTTATGATCAATTCGATTGGTTCTGCTATTCCAATCGACTTCCATTCTTACCCACCTATCAATCTCAGAGTCCTTCCGCAACCACTTACTAATCAACTGCCTCCCCTTCTTGGCGCAGCTCGCAAGGACAGATCTCAGCCAAACACCACCTACTGATTCCCTAATGTTAATCGAATCGGACAAAAGCTCTCCTCATGGCCTATACAGCCATATAAAAAGTAGAGTAATGAAAATTTTTCATATTTAAACAACACATATGTGAATTTATCTTGCTCAAGTACGATATGTTTTTTCCTCTTAAGCAAAAGACAAATATCAAGAACAACCCTAAGCCGCATAAATTTGCTTACCCCCTCGTTACCAACGATGAATCATACTCCAAAAATCTCCCAAAAAAATCCTTGAATCATCCTCCGTTAGAAATCCAATCGGTAAATTGTGAATCTGTACCAAAAAAATAGTAAACCAAAGAGGAACTTGAATTGGATCCTCAACTTTTGTTAACCTATGGAACAAAAAGAGATGTCTGTTAGAGAACCATGGCATACCATCCATAACTCGCTTCAAATCTATCTTACTGTAAAATCAAAATAACATACACTTTTCTTCAATTTCCATGATAGACATCCCTCTCAATGGATGCCACAAGTTAGCCATAATATTTTTTAAAGACCAAAAATTAACACTACTGTCCGTAAGAACTCATCCTACTAGGCACTATCCATACTCCTCATCAGCAGCAACATTGTCCCCTATCACTATTGTAAGATCTTCCTCCTCATCTATAATATTAAGGTTAGCCAAACCTTCATCCATCGTATTGAGATTAGCCATTATGCACCCACAACTGAATAATCAAATCTCCACAAACAACAAAACCCTAGTCGACAAAAGAAACCCTAAACGAAACTCTTACAACAAGGCAGACAAAGAAAACGAAATCGTGCTACTAGGTAGACTCACATTGTATGTCATTTTTAAACGCACACTTATATTTTAAATACATAATTCCACACGCATTTACCTCATTCACTTTTAGTAGAAATATAGATGATAAATGATATAAATGTCAATAAAAAATTAATGAAAGAACATCTTCCATTGTTTTATTGAAAAGTTACATATGATCATTCAATCGAAAACAACAACTTAATTCTTATTAACAATGAAGAAGAGGAAAATGCAATGAATAATCAATCATCGAGGTGACTTGTTTAACATTGTAACCTCATTAATAGAACATATTTTATAACTTGAATTGGGTTGAATTGGTTCTACAACAAAATGTCTAACATAAAATGTAGGTTCTGCTGGTAGATGAAGCGTTATATTGTCGCTCCCCAACATGGAAACCACAGTTGACATAGTTGGCCTATTTGCTGGATCTACTTGCACGCATAATAACCCAATTTGAATACATTTAAGCACCTCAGCAGACACACTCGGCTCAACAAGATGCTCATCTATTAATTTCATTCCTTCACATTTTGACCATAGTTTCCATGCCTACAATTATTACTTAGAATTAGCCTAATGTATATAATATAGTATTAGTCTATTTACTGAAGATAGATAGGATAAGAAAACATACAAACGTCAAGAGGCTTTCACCATGTTCCAAAAGTTGAAACCCATTATTCCTTTTTCTACTTATAATCTCCAATAAAAGAACGCCATATATCCACTATTTTAATTCATAAGAAACAATGAAGAAAGATTAGAATGAAATTAGGTAATCATAAAAAATTTTAAAAACCACAAACTATTTTTTATCTACTAACCATGAAACATACTAGATCCATTACTTACATGGGATCCTTCTAACTTACATGATATTGATGTATAGTACATATTTCTTGGAACTAATCAATTAATATGGATAAGTTTAAATTGAGAACAACTAATAATAAAGAAAATGTCAAACTATACATGTTTATGGGGAAGAGTCTATACACTTACTATGTTCCAACTATTCTATTTGTAATTGCTTGATTTTGATCTCTACCAAAAATCTTTGCCATACCAAAGTCTAAAATTTTCGGATTCATTTTATGATCAAGTAAAACATTACTTGCTTTAAGATCCCTGTGGATAATTCTAAGATGAGAATCTTCATGTAGGTACATGATTCCTCGTGCAATTCCTTTAATAATACTAAATCATTTTTGCCAAGCTAATTATATAGCGAAGTTCGAATCTGATAAATGCCTAAAAGGAGAGAAAACCAAACATCTAATCACACATTCAAATTTTTATATGTACAAGATAATGATGCTATTTAAAGGTTCAAGGATCAAACTAAACAAGAACACGTCAAGGCTTCTGTTGGGCATGAATTCATATACAAGCAACATTTCGTTTTTCTCTAAGCAACATCCTAAGAGCCTCACAAGATTTCTGTGTTGTAATTTGGCAATTAAAATGACCTCATTCTTGAACTCAAGCAACCCTTGATCGGAAATTATTGAGAGCCTTTTAACTGCAATTTCTTTTCCATTCGGTCGTGTGCCCTGAAAATTAACAAAATAACATACATAGTTGTTCACTGTGTAACAAAAATTCGTAATCATAATTACCTTGTACACAAGTCCAAATCCACCTTGTCCGAGTTTATTTTCATCACAAAAGTTATTCGTCGCTGCTTGTAAAATATCCAATTGAATTGAAGGAAAGTCCAGAGATCTTCCCATGTTTTCTAGACTAAAATCTCCGCTTGAGTTCTCATGAGGAACGTTTCCAAGTACCAAGTCAAGTAATTGGACTTCTTGGCTATCTTCTTTATCCTCTATAACAAAAAATAATGTGATTGGCATAAGATTATAACAAAATTTTGTAAATGGCAGTATGATCTAATAGTGGATTACCTTGAATGTTTATCCTTTTGCAGAGGAAGAAACAGCAAGCAGAAAACAGAGCTAGTCCAAGAGCCGCCGATAAACTTGGAACCCAGATTGATTTATTTAGTTTCTTTTCATCTGATTTTTTGTTTATCCATGATGAAAGAGATCGTATCAAAATCTTGGAAACTATTAATACAAATTTAGATTGACATCTGTTTACTCATTGGAATATTCATATAGTAGGATGCGTGGTTACCTTTAGTTATAGTGAGAGGAGTACCAGGTGCGAGTGGTGGAGATAAAGATGGAGCAGTAGTAGTTGGATTTGGTACATAGAAACCATGCAAATCCCACCCCAACCAATAGTTGGGGTTCTGAATACGAGCTCCTTGCTTCTGATGGCAGCATACTTTATAGAAACTCACCAATTCCCTTAGGCAGGAATCACAATCATTGTGTGCTAAATTTGGATTGCACTGCGTCAATGCATATATAGTTTTAGATGCTGTAAAATTTGCTTTCCCGGTTGCGTACTTGAGAGTAGAAGAGCCGTTGGAAGCCTTTGTCACCACACTGTCCATCAAACTCTCCCAAACTGTATCATATTGTGGTAAGTTGGAGGTGATGTTGCGGTTGTTATGGGCAAAAGTAGTAGAGTGTAGCTCTAGCATTTTGAAAAAGTGGCAATTTGCATAATGTAGAATACATGGGGGGTCACTTGACCATGAAACTGCTTCTTTTTGGCTGGGACACCTAGCTCTCAGATCATCAACTGCGAGCTTAACACAGCTATGACAAACATATGAAGTTATGTCTCCTCTGCACAGCCCAAGAGCATAGGCTTTGTTAGAGCCTTGGCCAACAGTGACAGTAAAGAAACCACCATGTTCAGACACATTATTTGAGAGAGAATGGAGAATAAAGTCCTGGTTTTTGGCATATGTAGTATTAGTAGTGAAATTACCAGAGTCAGCATAGCAACTAAAGCTTTGATCAAAGGATACACTCATGGCTGCAATCAAACGGGTGAGAAGGCAAACCAGAATATTAACCCACATCACTGAATTTCTAAAGTCCTCAACTTATTTATTTTATCTTTCTTTTTCCATCTTTATTTTAAGCAGAGAATGTAAGAGACCCTCTAGGTTTCCACATGGAACTTGGACACCGACTCACCTCTTTCTTCACTTATTTTGCATACTTTTTGACTTGTCCAAGCCACAGTTATAAAGCAATTTTTCAAATGAATAAATTCATTCTAAACGAAAATGAGACTTCTGATTAAACTACTTTCATTTAATTATACTATTATGGAATGACTTTTCCACCATTCCCATTTTCTTTTGAAGTTTCTAGGGGTTCTTTGAACTTTCTACCTTCAGACCGATTTGCCATTTATTAGTCTTCTTGAGCTTCTTAGTACAGTATATTGTTTTAAGACTCGGAACCTACCCTTGTTACGGAAAACATTGATAATTTGACATAGAACCATTAGTGAACAATGATTTAATGCTCTGGTCCCCATTGAGAGGCAATTTTTTACTCTAACATTTGAGAGGAGACGTGTACTCACAATGTTCCCACAATTTTGTTCGTATCAGTACGAGTCTGATCCAAATTGAACAACTTCACCATTCCAAAATCTGAAATTTTAAAATTCATCTCTGCAATCTAATAGAATATTATCAGCTTTTAAGTCTTTATGAATAATTTGTAGTCGAGAATCTTCGTGAAGATAGTGAATCCCTCAAGCAATTCCACTATGATTTTGTTTCTGAGTTCCTAGTTCAATGCAAATTTACAAAAATCAAATAACTCACTTCATGGTAACATAATGCTAACTATTAGGAGAAATGGATAACAAGCAGATTGACCAGCTTGACTTATCCAATTCCCAACTGATTCCCTCTCACGAGGCTTAACAAATTTACCTTCCTTTGTCTCTTATGAAATTATTCTTTTACAAATTCTATTATATCCCTTGTATATATCAAGTACTCAGGAACATCGTTTTACATGATTAAGAGAATAATTTCCTTTTTCATCATTATCTGTCATGGTATCAAAGTGATTTTTCTTTTTTTTTTTGCTTTCGGTCGTGGAATCTGGTTTTGCAAATTCTATGATTGCAATTGCGAAGTTAATTAATCCTGTTGCGTCTGCTTCTCAAAAGGTTGTCATTCTTGTAGATGACGTAACTTCCTCGCCTAGAAGCAGCATGTTGTTCTTGTTAGACTCATCACCTTCACTCTTACATTGATGGATCACTTATGATTCCACCTCGAATGTTGACCAGCGATGATGGTGTTTCTGTGGAGAATCCAACGTCCATTCAATATGAGCGATAAGATTCCGTTCTCTCAACGTGGTTTGTTTCCATTGTTAGTGCCTCTTTGCAGAATCAAGTAATTGGGAGTTCCTCATCTGCATTTGAACTCTGGGAAGCGCTGACTTGAATCTTTGGTATGCAATCTACTACCAAGGCTATGTGTTATCGCTTTCTTCTCCACAAATTCAAAAAGAATGATCTTTCCATGTCTGCCTATCTGGCCGGTATCAAGCATTTCTATGGTTCTTTAGCTAGTTATGGTCAACATGTTTCTTTGATGAAACAACAGCCAACAATTGTTAATGGTCTTCCACTGGAGTTTGATCACATCGTATCTATCATCACTATGAGTAAGGTTCCTTTTGATTTACAAGAAATTACTGCAGCCTTGTTGGATGCTGAGGCTCGACAACAGGCTCATCTTTCACAGATTCAAATTTCTGCAAATCTGGTTATGACTGACCGATCTACCCCATCGCTTCCTGCTTATACCAGTAATCCATCATCACAATCGTTTCGCTCTAATCGAGCTATGGGTTCTCTCGTGGTCGTGGTCGTGCACGATTTTGGGGGGATTTCACAATTGCAATGCCAGATTTGTGGCAAGATGGGTTACGTTGCTTGCGGGTGTTTTTACAGATATGACACCACTTATGACGATGAGGTTACTAACGATTTGGGTTTTGCTTCTCCTGGATCCACAACCTATACTGTAACACCCTTAACTCGAAATCTTCATCGAAATAGGGTTACGAGGCATTACCGATCAATACTCATCATTCACATACATTTATACAATCATAATTAAAAATACACTCAATTCATTCACATTGTCCTTTATAAGGTCTTACGGGACCTTAAAACATGCTTAGAAGTAGTTCAGGACTAAACCGATAACATTTGCAAACTTTGAGAAACTTAAAAATTTTTCTTTTCTTTTAGGGTCACATGCCCGTGTGAATAGACCGTGTGCCTCACATGGCCACCAGACACGCCCGTGTCATAAGCTGTATGAAAACAGGGCATACATACTGACTTGTACCACACGGCCGAGGACACGCCCGTGTGCCAGGCCGTGTGAAATCTAAAAGGGTTACTGACTTGGGTCACACAGCCGACTACACGCCCATGTGCCAGCTCGTGTGCCACACACGGCTAATAGACACGCCCGTGTGTCTAGGCTGTGTCAAAACTGTAGGGTATAATGACTTAATTCGAAAGGGTACCCTAGGGGACACACGACCGTGTAACATGACCGTGTGTCATACACGGCTGAGACACATGCCCGTGTCTCTGCCCGTGTGGACAAAAATAGGCCATTTGCAAAGCCAATTTGCCACCCTTTTCTCATGCTTACAAATCAACCTAAATGGCACCATTTCAAGACATTTATAAACAACCAAAACCAGCCAATTCATACATATTTTATACCATCTATATACAACTATTTTAACTACTCAATTACATAACCAAAACATACCAAAATCATTAAACTTGCATAACTTATAAATGCATTTCAACATCACCATATCACCTATTTCATGCCACAAAACTTACCATTTCAACATCACATAATCAAGCCAACTTAAATGACCATATCCACACCAACATTTACAACCATAAGTAAGCCAAATCTCATGGCTTAAATCATAATTCAAAACATATCATCAACTCACTAGCCTATACATGCCATATACCATATTTACAAGCATCCAAAAGTACCAACAATATGATCGATAGAGTGATGACGTATTCCCGACGATCCCCGAGTCCAAGCTAGCTTCGATAATCTATAAAACAAAAAAAAAACACAGTAAGCTTTATAGCTTAGTAAGTTCATACCAGCAGAACTCAACAGTTCATAAATTACAAATCATCAACTAATAAACACTTATTAGTTCTCATATCATCATTCAATTCTAATTCTTTGCCATTTATCGTGTATATACAAATTCATCAAGCTTCATACATATAGTATCAACTACCACATATGTATAGTACGTACCTATACTTTCCCGTAATTATTTATCTCATTCTCACCACTTTGTTCAATACATTAAATCGTTCGGAAATCTTTCTATGATTTAAGAACTCGCACACTTAATGCATAAATGTTTAGCCGAAGCTATAATATTAAATCAAAACTATCTCGATATCAGACACTTAGTGCCACGTATAGCCGAAGCTATTCCAATTCGCACACTAAGTGCTTTATATAGCCGAAGCTATTTCGAAACGTACACTAAGTGTCAAACATAGTCGATTTGTCGTCGAACATTACTGTAGTCTCATATATTCAATTTATACAATATCAAAGCATTAAAAACATAATTGTAACAATGTTTATCACGTACGAACTTACCTCATACTTGGAATTAACAAATCGAAACGATTACTTGATAACCTTCGATTTTCCCCGACCTAAATTCGAATTCTTTCTTTCTTGATCTATATGTATTCAAAATTAACCCATTTAATCACCAATTCATTCAATTTAATCCACAAACCCAAATTTAGGCATTTTTACACTTTAGCCCTAAAGTTACACATTTATTCAATTTAGTCTTTATTTCTCTAATACACAAATTACTCAAAATTTAATGAAGTCCATGCTTAACCGAACGTCATGTAAGTTCCTGGCAGCCTAAAACTTCCATTCATTTCACAATTTCACCCTTCAATTTACACTTTTCTCAATTTAATCCCTAATATGCATTTTTACTCAAAATCACTTTAAAAAACATGTATGTCAAGCACCAAGCTTTCATAATTCATCATCAAAAATCATAAAACACATGAATTCATCAATGGAAACTTTCAAAATCATCAACGCTTTCAGAAATTAAGGCATGGGCTAGCTAGTACTCATAGCAACGATCACAAAAACGTAGAAATCATAAAAAATCGAGCTCAAAACATACCTCAGTCAAGCTAGCTAAATGCCGAACCCTAAAATGAATTTTATACTTTCTTCTTCCACTATATTCGGCCAAAGATGAATGAAAATGAAGCTTAATTTGGCTTTTGTTTTAATTAATATAACATTAATTACCATTTTACAAAATTACCCTTAGTTATAAACATATAAAATCAACTAATAGATGTCATTAATGTCCATTAACACTATCTATGGTCTAATTTCATCATAAGGACCTCTCATTTAATAAACCATGGCAAATAGACACCTTTATCATATAGAATGCAACTTTTGCATTTTACGCGATTAAGTCATTTTTCTCAAATTGAGCTATTAAACGGTAAAATTAGTTCACGAAATTTTCACACATATATTTTCACATGCTTTAAACACAAAAAATAATATTAAAATAATTTTATGACCTCAAATTTGTGGTCTCAAAATCACTATTTTGATTTAAGGTAAAATCGGGCTTTACATATATGGGCTGAGGGAATTTTTCTACCCACCTCTGTCATATGGATCATTTCTTTCTGGGCCTTACCCACTTGGAACTCATTTTTTTCTCTTTACCGTTTATCAACCCACTTTCCATCCATCTGTTATCTCGAGTGTAGGAAATCCAACTGCTCTACAGCTTTTGTTGCTTCTACCACAACCACATCTAATGTTGTTGATAGTGGTACTACTGCTCACATGACTAGTGATCCAGTCAAGTTCACCAACTGCAACTCTTACATTGGTCAAGGTAAAGTAACTACGGGAAATGGTAGTTATGCCTTTATTTCTCATGTTGGTGAATCTTTTATTTCTTTTGGTTCTCACAACTTATACATTAAAAATATGCTTTATGTACCTGACATTCACAAAAGTCTTTTGTTTTTTTCTAAGTTTACAAAAGATAATCAAGTGTTCTTCGAATTTAATCCTTTATGTTGCTATGTGAAAGATCTAGGGACTCACAAGGTTTTGCTTCAGGGCGTTGAATCTAATAGGTTTTACCAGTTATTGCCCACATTCTCTAACGAGTTTGCCTTTACTGCTTCCAATAACTCAACTCCTTCCCCCTTTGTGTCCCATCCAGTGGCTGCAAATCCAATGGATCCAGAAAGTACAATTAAGATTACTAGATGGCATCAATGACTTGGTCACCCCTCAACTGATTTGTTGAATCATGTCTTGCATGCTTGTAATATCAGTATTCCTCGTACCATAGTTTTGTCCTTATATAATGCTCGTGCACTTGGGACAAGTCATATATTAACATTTAAGTCTTCTACATCTGTTTACTCTGTACCACTTGAACTGATTTTGACTGATCTTTGGGGGTCTGCCCCTTGTTTTCTGCTAGTTATCAATATTATACCTCATTTGTGGATGCCTTCTCACGACATACTTAGATATATTCTCTCAAATCTAAGTTTGATACCTTACAGGCCTTTCTAACCTTTAAGCAACATGTTGAGTTATAAGTAGGAACTAAAATCAAGCAACTTCAAAGTTATGGAGGATGGAAATTTCACAATTTTGATCTCCCTCTAAATAAATTTGGCATTCAACATTGTTTCTTATGCCTCCACACATCTGAAGAAAATGGCTTAGTTGAACATCATCATCGACAAATAGTGGAGAGTACTTACTAGTAGAAGCATCATTGCCTCTCTCTTATTGGGTAGATGTGTTTAAATTTGTAGTCTATCTCATGAATCTGTTGCCTACTAAGTCACTTTATGGATTATCTCCTATGGGGAAATTATTCAATAAATAGCTAGATTACAAGTCTCTTAAAGTGTTTGGCTGCCTTTGTTACCCTATTCTTAGACCCTGCAACAAGCACAAACTATAGTTTTGATCTTCTCTGTGCACATTCTTGGGCTATGCTACAAATTATAGAGGATAAAAATGTGTTGACAAGACTGGTCGAGTTTACATTTCTAGGCATATTCAGTTTGATGAAGGTGTTTTTCCTGATGCCAGACTTTCTTCGGTTCCTTCAATTACCAAATATGATGCTTCAGAATCCTTGCCCACTCTACTAATTATTATAATGCCTCATCATGTTGCTCCTCCTCCCTCTCTAGACAACACATCCATTGGTTTTACCATATCTCCCTTGATTACTATTCAGACTGAGATTTCCCAACCACATTCTCCTTCAAACTCAAATACTTTTGGTGACAACGATCTTACTAAATCCATTTATGAGTGATGCTCAAAGCACACAGTCATTCAATCCTGCTCCTTATCTCTCTCCTAGCAACACTCATCACATGGTCACTAGAAGCAAGGTCAGTATCTTCAAACCAAAATCATACATTACTTCTATCAGCTCTATTGAACCAACCACCATTCAGAAAGAAATGGTAATTCCCTCATGGAAAGATATTGTCCATGATGAATTACAAGCCTTGATTCGAAATAACACTTGGGATTTGGTGCCTTTATTCCCATATTGCTCTCTTGTTGGATTATGGATGTAACCACAATTAACATCACTACGGTCGGGCTATCAAACACGGAGTCAGAAGTGAATTACGAGTCGAACCAATTTGCGAATCGAGCGAGCTCCTCTTGCCTACAATGATGTGGTGGTGAACCTCTCATTCTAATTCAGTGCTCTCCGAACCGTGCGGGAAGGTTTCCCATCACACGGCTCACCAACTTGATTCTTTAAGACTAAAAAGAACCTTGATGGGAGTGTTGCTCGAAACAAGGTTAGACTCGCAGCTCAAGGCTTCTCCTAGACCACTAGCATGGATTATCATGAAACCTTTAACCCTATTGTCAAGGCTAATAAGGTAAGAACATTGTTTGCCTTAGTCGTGTCAAGCAAGTGGAAGATTAGGCAAGTGGATGTCAATGCCTTCTTAAATGGAGACTTTGTTGAGGAAGTCTTCATGCAACAACCACTAGGTTTCGAGGCAGTAAATGATAATGGTAATTTTTTGGTTTTCAAGCTGAACAAGGCTGTTTTTGGCCTAAAATAGGCTTCTCGAGCCTGGTTTCAAAGGCTTCATAATTTTTTAGTTCAGCATCTGCATTTTAAGCCCTCTAGAGTTGATTTCTCATTTTTTTCAAGAAGACTTTGATTGCGTGATTCGTAACAAGTAATAAATATTTATAATAAAGATCAAACCTAGACTAACTATTATCACGACGAAAAGGCAAGTGCACCTGTCGAACAATAGTATAGTAATGGCAAGACCGGGATATCGTACCCAAGGGAACCAAAAGTACTAGAAATAACTATCTTTTTATTATTTAGCCTAGGAATAAAAGGGTTTGTTTATTAAACTAATTAACTAACTTAATTAAAGCGAAGAGAAAATATGGAAAAAGACTTGAAGAGAAGCAATTGATAAAGACGACACCCAATGAGGAACCCACCTAGTTTTCACTTGTTATCTGACTCTGAACCAGACGATTTATTCACTTGACTTGATCTGTGAGTCTCCCTAACCTACATTATTATCTCTTTCGAGACTAATAATGCCTAACACTTAGTTGAATTAATTAAAATCTCTTTCTAATTAAAACCCCTAGGGAAGCAGTAAATCGATCTATGGACTCCCATATTAGGTTTCACCCTAATCCGGTAAAATCTCGTAACCTTATCTCTAGGCGTTCGATCAACTCTGCTTAATTATGCCAAATCTACTCTTAGGCAGGGTCTATTCCTCCTCTGCATAAGCACATTAAATCATGAGTCAATACCCGGAATATTAACTCAAGCATTAGAAACACATAATTAAGAACAAATCAAGTATTTATCATATAGTTCAGATAATAATAAAAAGATCCATCATAGGTTTCATCCCCCTTAGGTATCTAAGGGGTTTAGTTCATAATGAAATAAGAGTACATCTCAAAAGTATAAAAATAACAAAACATGAAAAAAACTCTAAAACTCCTGAAAGGATTCTGAGAGAGATCATCAGTCTTGAAGTAGCTCCGGCTTTTAGGATGGATCGTCTGGCTTCCTTCAAGTAATTCCTAGCGCATGGTTCTGTGTTCCAGAAAAGTTCTGGAAGCGTCCCGGAAAAGCCCCCTTAGTAGGTCATACTTAGGGTGCTTATATAAGCTTTGGATTGGCTTTCTTCTTCCCTAAGTATCCTTTTTCCATGTAGAATACAACTCTTTGAAAAAGGGACACGCCCGTGTGCCACGGCCGTATGACGTGTTGCCAGGCCGTGTTTGTTTCGCTAAATTTCACACGACCGTGTGGGTCAATGGCCAGGCCATGTGAATTGTGAAATCCTTGGACGACACCCTCGACAGACACGGGCGTGTGAGCAGCCCGTGTGGCAAGGCTTAGGCCGTGTGATCTTCTTGATTTGGTCTTTTTTGTCTCTTTTAAGGTCGTTTTTGGCTCTTTTTGACTCTTGGCGCTCTCCTGACTACAAAATATGAAATAACCGGATTAAGAGCACCAAAATTCACAAATCTAATTATAAATATCCATAAATATGCTACGTATTTGGGGTAACAATATGTATAATTTGGTGTTTATCAAATACCCCCACACTTATGCATTTGCTTGTCCTCAAGCAGAACTCTCATTTACTGCTAGAATTCATTCCTTTCAATCACATAATCATTATAGATAATGTTACAAATTATTCCACGGAGAATCATATAGTGAGAATTCAACCATTGGGCCATTAAAAACCTCAAACAATCGAAATTGAATATTTTGATAATAAAATTATAGGTAATCTCCTTCCTCTAAGTAATTAAATTTAGTCCTAAAGATATAAGAGATGACATCCTCACTAAGGATTCACTCAAATCACTCAAAGTGTTTAAGGTTCAAAATTAAGCACTCGATTGTCTAACATGAGATGTTATCACTATAGGCTTGCATGAAAATCAAATCTCCACCACTTGTAAATGATATGATACACAAATCAAAAGGTCTTTGTATGGTTGTAACAGGGTTTAGGTTACGGGTATGGATACAAGCTGAAGAAACAAAGGTTAGAATCGAGATGATTTCAATATATCACCCCACTATCAAAAACTTAATTACCGAATGACAACAAATATCTAAAACTATATTACATGAGCTCTCTTTTTCATGACAACTTTAGCTTGCTAAGAATTACAATAATAATACTGAGGTTAGTTTTTTTTTTTAACTACAAATCAAGTCAATACAATATAGAAGTTATACTCCATGATTCAGTAATAAAAATTAGTGATCATAGTGAGGTAACAATATTAAATTCAATCTCGATAAAAAGGGTCAAATTAAGTAAGGGAATTTCAATAATAATGGGTTAATGGGTTAATGATGAGGGTTAATCAATAAAGAAAAAGGGTTAGTAGGCTCAAAAGGGATTCACTAAGGGTTTAATTATGTGTGAAGGCTTTTTATAGAGTAAGTGGGTTAAATCCTAAGTGCCTTTATCATCTCAGTACATTAAATCATACGTGTGATCTCGACATGTATAATCAAAGCAAGTTCTAGAATAACATTTCAATGTTGACACACTCAAACCACAAAAGAAGTGAGCAAGAAAGAAAGCTATGAGCTCAAAAAGGCTCAAAATTCTCACCAAAAATTTGGGTTTTTGATGTCATTCTTGTATACTTAAGATTTCAAGATAATACCTCAATTCAGGAAAATAATCTAAAATTTTAGTTCTCAAAATATCAACTTATCATGCTTGATTCTTTAAGGTCCTACGATCAAATAATCATGCATAATTCCCTTGGTCTAATTCATGACATATCAACGATAATTATAGATTAATCAGAATTCATTCTATCAATATTATGAGAAAATCACTTAAGCATAAGACTATATTCGGGGATTTGAGAATAATGCAAAAAGTTAGGTTTCATTTTTATGTTCAACCCCCTACAATTAAGATGTACATTACCCTCAAAGTATAAACATAGACTATTCAAAATAAAGAAAATCATGAGAGGGAAGGAGGTGAAACTCCCTGTTATATGGGTGCGGAGCTTGATTCTGAGGCTGTAGTGTTTGACGAAAGTAGTAGCTACCATTGTTCTTAGCTAGATGAAGAAATTGGGTCGTTGAACATGGCATTCGTTTTATATTGTTCCCTGTTTGTTTTCTCATTCCGTAAAATATTCCTAGCAGTTTGCTTGGAAATCTGTAGAATCATGAAGAGCTTATTAAGAGTCGGTGTGGAAGAGAGTGTAGTGGGATTACTTGTTAGAAATACCAGAAAAAAATGAAAAAATTAAATTTACTAATATAGATATGTCTTTCATAAGAAAATAATAAAATTGAAATGAAATTAAAAATTAAGAATAAAAATAAAAATAAAGATAAAAATAAAAAGATAGGAGGATTCAATGATCCTCGTCAGTGGGGGCCTCAGGTGGTGGTGCTGGAGTGGCTACTACCCCATGCTCGTGTGCGCTTGTTTATACTCTAAGCTCGACTTTCCCTTATGGATGTATTCAGGGAGGTTCGTGGAGTCTTAGCTCTTCTCCATCATCCTTAAAATTCTCACCGTTATAAAGTTTGAGACGATGATTGTTTACCTTGAAAGTTCCTTATGATGGATGACTTACCTCTATTGTGCCATATAGCAAAACAGATTAAACTATGAAAGGTCCTGACCATCATGATTTAAGTTTTCCAAGAAACAATTTAAGTCTTGAATTGTAGAGTAAGACAAAATCTCCGACTTCAAATTGCTTCGTTTGCTTCAAGCGAGCGTCATGGTGCCATTTCGTTGCTTCCTTGTATAGCCGTGAATTTTTGTATGCATTGGCTCGCCACTCATCTAACTCGTTCAGCTGTATCAACCTATTTTGACCTGCAAGTTTAGGATCAAGGTTTAGAAACTTAATAGCCCAAAAAGCTTTGTGCTCTAATTCGAATGGTAGATGACATCGTTTTCTATAAACAAGTCTGTAAGGTGATGTTCCTATGGAAGTCTTAAACGCGGTTCTGTAAGCCCATAAAGCATCATCTAATTTTATCACCCAGTCTTTCCTGTTTGATTCAACTGTTTTCTCGAGGATTCATTTAATTTTTCAGTTTTCTACTTCGACTTGTCAACTAGTCTGAGGATGATAAGGAGTAGCTGTTCTATGATGAACTCCGTATTTCTTAAGAGTTCTCTCAAACTGGGTGTTACAGAAATGAGTGCCCCTGTCACTAATAATTTCTCTAGGTGTTTCAAATCTTGAGAAGAGTTTTTTAAGGAAACGTACGACTACTCTAGCATCATTAGTAGGTAAAGCTTGGGCTTCCACCCATTTGGACGTATAATCAACTGCTACTAAGATGTAGTTATTCCCAAACGAACTAGGGAATGGACTCATGAAGTCGATACCCCAAACATCAAATATTTCACAATAAAGCATATAGTTTTGAGGCATTTCATCATTTTTGGAAAGATTACCTATTCGTTGGCATTTGTCGCAAGAAGTCACATACCTGTTAGCGTCTTTGAATAATGAGGGCCAATAAAAACCTGATTTAAGTATTTTATGTGCGGTCTTAGTTCCACTATAGTGTCCTCCAGTTGGTCCTGAATGGCAATGTTCCAGTATCCTTAATGTTTCTGGCCTTGTAACGCATCTTCGAATGACTTGATCTGCACATATGCGAAACAGAAAAGGGTTGTCCCAAAAGTAGTTTTTCACATCACTAAAGAATCTCTTCTTTTGTTGGTGTGTCAACCCTTTTGGGATTATGTTAGCACCAAAAAATTTGCGATGTTTGCAAACCAAGGTACCTCAAAATCAGATATAGCGAAGGATTGTTCATCAGGAAACAAATCATTAATTTCAGTTTCATCAAGTTTTCTGATATTTGAGTTTTCAAGCCTGGAAAGATGATCTGCCGCGAGATTTTCAGCTCCTCTTTTATCTTAAATTTCTAAGTCTAATTCCTACAATAACAAAATCCATCAAATGAGTCGAGGTTTTGCATCATTTTTAGTTAAGAGGTATTGAAGGGCACAATGATCAGTGTAGACAACAACTTTAGATAATATAAGATATGATCGGAATTTATCAAATGCAAAAACCACAACCAGCAATTCTTTTTCTGTGGTGGTGTAGTTCTTCTGTGTGGCTGTTAATGTTTTGCTAGCATAATAGATAGGTTGAAAGTGCTTGTCTCTTCACTATCCCAAAATTGCACCTACTGCATAATCACTCGCATCACACATTAATTCAAAATGTAAGTTCCAGTCAAGTGCAATTATTATCGGAGCATCAATTAATTTTTCTTTCAGGGTCTTAAATGCTTCTAAACATTCCTGATTGAAGTTAAAGGCACATCTTTTTCTAGTAGTTTAGTCATAGGCTTAGTTATTTTATAAAAATCTTTAATAAATCTTCTATAAAAATCGGCATGTCCTAAAAAGCTTATAATAGCCTTGACTGAACTAGGAGGGGGTAATTTTTTTATTGTTTTAATTTTAGATTTATCCACTTCAATCCCTTTACTATAAATTTTATGCCCTAATACTATACCCTCTTGAACCATGAAGTGACATTTTTCCCAATTAAGCACAAGGTTTGTTTCCTCACATCTTATTAAAACTCGTTTCAAATTTTTATGGCGAAGATGGACAGAGTTACCGAATACCAAAAAATCATCCATGAATACATCCATGATATCTTCCACGAGTTCGTCAAAGATGGCCATCATGTAGCGCTGAAAAGTGGCAAGAGCGTTACATAATCCAAAAGGCATTCTACGATAAGAGAACGTACCGTATGGGCATGTGAATGTTGTCTTTTCTTGATCTTCAGGAGCTATTGGGATTTGGAAGTAGCCGGAGAGTCCGTCTAAGAAACAGTAGTACATGTGCCCAGATAATCTTTCCAACATTTGATCAATGAATGGCAATGGGAAGTGATCTTTCCTTATGGCATCATTCAGTTTCCTGTAATCAATACAAACTCTCCAACCTGTGATTGTACTTGTCGGGATTAATTCATTCTTCTCTTTAGTCACGACTGTCATGCCTCTTTTCTTTGGAACAACCTGCACTGGACTTACCCAAGAACTATCAGAAATAGGATAAATAATTCCAACATTTAGAAGTTTAATTACCTCAGCTTTAACTACTTCCTTCATATTGGGATTCAGTCGTCTTTGAGCTTGCACACAAGGTTTATATTCATCTTCCATTAAAATTTTATGGGTGCAAAAAGAGGGGCTGATCCCTTTTATGTTAGAAATCTTCCAAGGTTTATGTTCTTTTCATACTTGGAGTAGTTCGTCTTTTTCCTTGGGTTGCAGGTTAGAAGCAATAATCACTGGTAATGTAGAATTATTTCTAAGGTATGCATATTCCAAGTGATTTGGCAGTTGTTTAAGTTCTAGTTTGGGAGGTTCTTCAATAGAGGGTTTTTGCTTAAGTTCATCGTTCATTTTGATATCCTCATACTCTGCTCGTCTTGAAGGATGTTCGTTAAGGTCATCATCTGACTCTTCTTCTTGAGCTAGGTATAGTTCTGTTGTGTCTTATTGTATAATTTCCTGAAAAGAGTCTTGAATAGCATGATCCATAGAGTCAATAAAATAACATGAGTCATCCTGTTCCCTAGAAAATCTCATGGCATCATAAATTTTAAAGATAATCTCCTCATCACCTACTCTAAGTACCAATTTACCGTCACCCACATCGATTACAGCCCTAGCAGTAGCTAGAAATGGACGTCCTAAAATTAAAGGTACTTCCACGTCTTCGTCCATATCAAGCACAACAAAGTCAACAGATAGTATGAATTTATCTACTTTCACAAGTACATCTTCTATAATACCCGTAGGATATTTAACAGATCTATCGGCTAGCTGAATACTCATCCTAGTGGGTTTGCGTTCCCCAAGACCAAGTTGTTTGAACATTATATATGGCATCAAATTAATGCTAGCACCTAAATCAGCTAGTGCTTGCTCAACATTTAAACTACCAATTAAGCAAGGGATAATAAAACTTCCTGGATCTTTCAGTTTGGTTGGCAGTTTGTTTTGGAGTATGGCTGAGCACTCCTCGTTGAGCTCTACTGTGGATAAGTCCTCAAACTTTCTTTTATTTGTTAGGATCTCCTTTAAAAATTTCGCTATATAGGCATCTGCGAGATAGCTTCGACAAAAGGTAAGTTGATATGTAATTGTTTAAAAAGTTCAAGAAACTTACCAAATTGTGCATCCATGCGGTCTTTTTTAAATTTTCCTGGGTATTGAACTAATGGTTTATATTCCTTCTGTATTGGTTCCTCACTATTTTTGGGTTTTTCCTCCTCCCTTTCGCTTATCACGGCTTCTTGTGTTAGCTTCTTTTTAGCTTCAACTAACACTTTCCCACTCCTTAGTACAACTGCTTTCACATGGTCTTTCGATTTGGTGTTACTATGTAAGCCACCTTGTGGTTGTTCGGAAATCAGTCTGGTCAGCTGGCTTATCTGAGTTTCGAGTCCTTGAATTGATGCTTGTTGATTTTGAGTGCTATCTCAGTATTCTGGAAGCGAGTTTTTGACACCGAGATGAATTTGGGTAGCATATCTTCAAGGTTTGATTTCTTTTCTTGTTGATAATGTGGTTGTTGAAAACCCTGAGGAGTCTGTGGCCTTTGATTCTGTTGACCACCCCAAGAGAAATTTGGGTGGTTCTTCCAACCTGCATTATAAGTATTACTATATGGGTTATTTTGAGATCTAAAATTACTGTTACCCATATAGTTGACTTGTTCCTCTTTAATTGTAGAATTGAATGGTGGGTATTCTGTATGCATGCTTCCACCACTTCAGTTACACCTCATCGCTGGATGTACCTGCGTAGAACCAAGTAAAACATCAATCTTCTTATTTAGAAGTTCTACCTAATTAGAGAGCATGATGACCGAATCGATGTTATAAATGCTTACTGTTTTCATTGGCTTTGTCCTCATAACTTCCCACTGAGAGTTATTCAGTGACATCTCCTATATAAATTCATAGGCATCTTCCGGTGTTTTATTGTTGATGGTTCTGCCAGCAGCTGCGTCAATCATTTATCTTGTCAAGAGATTCACACAATTATAGAACGTTAGAACTTGCAGCCATAGAGGTAACCCATGGTGAGGGCACTTTCCCAATAGATCCTTGTACCTCTCTCATGCATCATAAAGTGTCTCTAAGTCCATATAGTACGAGGAGCAGGATTCTAATTTGCTAATTCAGCGGGTATGGTTGGCGATAGCGGGTTGTCTTGATTTTAAGCCATCTCTACAGTAGTAGTTGAGATATCGTCCTCTTGCTCTTCCTCTGTGTATCTTAAGTTGCATTTGATTTCTCATCGGTTTCTACGAGCTGTACAATCAATTTCCTCGTCCAAAAGCAACGGTCCTAATGGGTTTCTTCTAGTCATACACTATAAGAACCTGCCAGGAGAAAGAAGAAGAAAGTTAGTAAAATAAAAATAGAAATAAAGTTAAATTGCAAGAAAAATAAATGGCTACAGTAATAAAAATTAAGTGCTCCTAATATTTCAGTTCCCCGAAAATGGCGCCAAAAACTTGATCGCGTGATTCGTAACAAGTAATAAATATTTATAATAAAGATCAAACCTAGACTAACTATTATCATGACGAAAAGGCAAGCGCACTTATCGAACAATAATATAGTAATGGCAAGACCGGGATATCGTACCCAAGGGAACCAAAAGTACTAGTAATAACTATCTTTTTATTATTTAGCCTAGGAATAAAAGGGTTTGTTTATTAAACTAATTATCTAAACTAATTAACTAATTTAATTAAAGCGAAGAGAAAATTTGGAAAAAGACTTGAAGAGAAGCAATTGAAAAAGACGATACCCAAGGAGGAATCCACCTAGATTTCACTTGTTATCTGACTCTGAACCAGACGATTTATTCACTTGACTTGATCCGTGAGACTCCCTAACCTACATTATTATCTCTTTTGAGACTAATAACGCCTAACCTCAGCTTGAATTAATTGAAATCTCTTTCTAATTAAAACCCTAGGGAAGCGATAGAATCGATCTATGAACTCCCATATTAGGTTTCACCCTAATTCGGTAAAATCTCGTAACCCTATCTATAGGCCTTCGATCAACTCCGCTTAATTATGTCAAATCTACTCTTAGTCAGGGTCTATTCCTCCTCTGCATAAGCACATTAAATCATGAGTCAATACTCGGAATATTAACTCAAGCATTAGAAACACATAATTAAGAACAAATCAAGTATTTATCATATAGTTCAGATAATAATAACAAGATCCATCATATATTTCATCCCCCTTAGGTATCTAAGGGGTTTAGTTCATAATGAAATAAGAGTACATCTCAAAAGTATAAAAATAACAAAACATGAAGAAAACTCTAAAACTCTTGAAGGGATTCTGAGAGAGATCTTCAGTCTTGGAGTAGCTACGGCTTTTGGGATGGATCGTCTGGCTTCCTTCAAGTAATTCCTGGCGTGTGGTTCTGTGTTCCAGAAAAGTTCTGGAAGCGCCCCGGAAAAGCCCCCTTAGTAGGTCATACTTAGGGTGTTTATATAGGCTTTGGATTGGCTTTCTTCTTCCCTAAGTATCCTTTTTTTCGTGTAGAATACAACTCTTTGAAAAAGGGACACGCCCGTGTGCCACGGCCGTGTGGCGTGTTGTCGTCGTAGTGTTCGTTCTGCTAAATTTCACACGGCCGTGTGGGTCAATGGTCAGGCCGTGTGAATCGTGAAATCCTTGGACGACACTCTTGACAGACATGGGCATGTGAGCAGCTCGTGTGGCAAGGCTTAGGCTGTGTAATCTTCTTGATTTGGTCATTTTTGTCTCTTTTAAGCTCGTTTTTGGCTCCTTTTGACTCTTGGTGCTCTCCTGAGTACAAAACATGAAATAACCGGATTAAGAGCACCAAAATTCACAAATCTAATAGTAAATATCCATAAATATGCTAAGTATTTGAGGTAACAATATGTATACTTTGGCGTTTATCAGGCTTCTTCTGGGAGAAATGTGTTTCTTCCTGTATATGTTGATGATATCATCATTATTGGTGAATTTGATCCTAAAATTGAAAATTTTGTTTAGCCTCTGCATAGTCAATTTTCTTTGAAAGATTTAAAACCACTTAGCTATTTTCTTGGATTGGAAGTAACTAAGCATGGTGACAGTATGCATATTTCTCAGCAAAAGTATGCCCGAGAATTATTAAATAAATCATATATGGGAAATTCAAAGCCAATTTCTACACCTATGGTAAGCTCACCAACTCTATCCTTCCTTGTTGGTTCTCCCTTACATAATGGCACCAAATACAGGGAGATTGTTGGAGGTCTCTAGTGTCTCTGCATGACAAGGCCAGACATTACATTTGTAGTTAATAACGTAAGTCAATATATGCATTTGCCCTATGATATTCATTGGATTGTTGTTAAAAGAATTTTGAGGTACATTCGAGGCACACTAGACTATGGGCTACTATTTCAACCTTTAATGGTTAACTTAACAGGATTTTTTTATGTTGATTAGGCTAGTTTCCTTGAGGATTATAAGTCTACATCTGGATTTTGTATCTATCTTGGTGACAACCTAATTGGACGATCATCTAAGAAGCAAGGAGTAGTTTCCCAGTCCATATCAGATGTTGAATACAGAAGCTTAGCAAATGCCACTATAGAAGTCACATGGTTTGTACCACCCCTAACCCGCATCCGTCGCTAAAACAGGGTTACAGAGCATTACCAAAATTTTTTAGAACATTTTTTAGATAATTCTCGTAAATTACTATTCATTAACCAAGATCATTTGAAATGTCCCTTATTTAGACCCTCGGGGCCCAATACAAGCATTAGATTCGAGTCGGACTTAATTGGGAATTCTAAGAATTTTTCTCGAAATTTTAAAAAAATTTCAAGGTGTAAGGCTCACACGCCCGTATGGTCCAAGGGACATGCCCGTGCGACCCTGGGACACACCCATGCTGGAGGTCATGTTTGATGTCGTGTAACTCTCTGACTTGTGCACACGGCCATGCCACACGCCCATGTACTAGGTCGTGTGGTTAATTAATTCCTTTTGAAATTAGGTGCAGGTTTCATATGGCCAACAAACACACTCGTGTTCTAGGCTATGTGGTACACATGGCTGAGACACACGCTCGTGTCTTTGCCCGAGTGCTCAATTCTGAGCATTCTGTTTCTCAAAATTTAGGTGCAGGGGACACACGGCCTAACTACACGCCCATGTACCCGGCTGTGTGCCTTACATGGTCTAGACACATGCCCGTGTGTCTACCCGTGTGGACTAAATAAAGTCATTTCCTAAACTTATTTGTCACCCAAATTTACCATTTTCCTGCACTAAAACATACCAAGTACAATCCAACCATTCCAAGCCTTCAATTTAAGAGAATTCCGTCATTCAACATGGTATATCATTTCATGCATACATGTCTATAATCTTACCTTAGTTAAGTCCTCAAGTTAGACATAGTTTGATCAACTACTTAACGTATATGTAGCTACCATAGTTTGACATTAAAAATATATTAAAACAAACCATTACTAGCCATTCCAATGGCTAGATTACAAGCATCATTTACAATTACATGCCAATATGGCCAATATATCCTATACATGCCATTACAACCATAATTGATTTACCATATTGTACCGACCTGGGCCGATGGATAGTGTGAGTGATCTCCGCCAAGCATCCAATCCAACGACCCTCTGATTTACTATAAAACAAGGAAATAAAACTAAGTAAGCATAAAATGCTTAGTGAGTTCGTATAACATGGTACTTAACTTACCATTCATTCTATTTTGAGGTAACTATGTAAGGTATATTCAATCAATTTAACCTCAAGCCATACACACATCCTCATTGCTCTTGTTAGTCATATATTCCATAATAACATCTCAAACATATATGAGCTCAGCAACAATCAAGTTTCCTTGCACATATACTTTCCGCAACATGTATTCATTTAACATGTATAAATTATCTCTTCATATTACAAGTAAAATTTCATTATAGTTCATTTCGAGTTTAGATCATTTCATATCAGAACTTTACCCATATTACTCAGAATATCAAGGTCACGATTAGTACACTCAAGGTGTACAAGTCCATAATCAAGAATGAACATATATTCATTAGATAAAATCCATATACAATATCATCATCACATGTTTTCATATATCATTTGTCATGTATCATCATTTTCTTGTATTTCAGACGGATACGTATAATACCTCATTTTATAATTCATATCTTCTCATGTATGGAATTGTCATCCGTTGAATTTATTCAGAATATCAATGGATACGCAGGTAATACACTCGAGGTGTACGAATCAGGATCCGTCAAATTATGTCCAATAGTACCCATAAGGAATTATATCAGAGAGTACACTCTCGAGCCACACATGTATACAACAAGATTACTAGTCCAGGCTAAATCCTTTTTATGACATATGCTCTAAGGAGCTTAATCTGGATTACACGTCCGGGCTAAATCCAATCTATATCATGTGCTCAAGAGGACTCATATCAGGATTTCCTGTCCGGGCTAAATATTTTTTGTAATAAGGTCAATAGGATTACTCGTCCGAGCAAAATCCCTTTAGCAACAAATGCAAGACCTCATTCATTTCGGGAAATCACATATCCATCGATTTTCTATTTTTATTCAACCAGGATTTAAACATTTTTCTCAAGCATTATCGGGCATGTGATTATTTCATACATCCACAACATTCATATAATTCAAATAAACACAATCCACATTCATTTCAAGCATATAAGTTACATTCACATCATTTATCCTTTATTATCTATTGGACATTATCATTTAATTTAAACATTTTTATTTATCAGGCTTGATTAGATATGTAATCATTTCACATATTTATGACATTTATACAATTTACATAAACACAATCAATGGAAGCATGTAAATAAACATAATTTAGTTACACGAACTTACCTCGACAATATTCGTGTACGTAAAATCTACTAATCTGACATTTTTCTCTTTCCTCGTTCTAGCTCCGAATTTGGTCTATTCGGATCTATACGAGTAAATTTTACATCAATTTCTCATATTTCATACTCACTTAAACTCAATTTACATCCTAGGTAAAATTACCATTTTGCCCCTAACTTTTCCATAAATTCTCATTTCGTCCCTAGGCTCGGAAAATAAAATTTGTGCAATTTACTTCCTATTTCAAGACTAACCAAAATCCCATTACAAAATTTACAGCACATGTATTCATAAAAATTTAGCATTTTCTTCAATTTCACAACTTTATATTTTAGTCCCTAGATCATGTTTTCATTAAAAAATCATTTTGTAAAAGTTGTTTATCTATCAACAACCTTTCATTTTCTACCACAAATTTCTAATTTTCAGCATATACATCTATGACCCATTTTTCATACTTTGATAACTTCTCAAATTGATTCCCCAGATATATAGATTAAGTTATCTCGATTTCAAAAATATCAAAATTACTAAAAACGAGCCAAGAAAACTTAACCAATTTGGCCATGAAAGTTTCTTCTCTCTCTCCTAGCGTTTTCATGTATTATTCTGGGAAAGAAGATGATAAAAATGATTTTTATTTTTATTTAACAATTTATCATCTTTTAATAATTTTTATTTCCAATTTAGTCCTTAGTCTTTTTCTAATTTTTCCATGGATGAATCATCCAAAAATATCTACTAACTTTTCATTAATGGTCTAATTACCATATAAGGACCTCAAATTTTGAATTCCATAGCTATTTAATCCTTCTAGCTACTAGAATTTAACTTTTGCATTTTATGCGATTTAGTCCTTCTCGTAATTAAGCACATAATCTATAAAATTTTCTTATCAAAATTTTTCACATGAAATTTTTATCATATTATGGATCATATAATAAAATAAAAATAAATTTTATTTTCAGCTCGGATTTGTGGTCCTGAAACTATTTTTTCGATTTCACCGAAATTTGGGTTGTTACAACTCTCCCCCCTTAAGGAATTTTCGTCCTCAAAAATTTTACTAGTAAAGAGATTCAGACATTACTGTAGTTTTCCTCCAGTTCCTAGGTAGCTCCCCCTATATCATGTCATTGTCAGAAAACTTTTACTAAAGTTACCTTTTTAATTCTCAGTTTTTCCCTTCAAGTTCCAGAATTTCAATCAATCTCTCGCTGTAAGTTGTGTCAGGTTGAATTTAACATTTATCAAACTAATAATAGATGATGGGTCTGATCGATACTTTCATAACACATATACTCATATAAACATTATGAATTATGTAGAACTCTGATAATAATACTTATCAACATGCAACAGGTCCAATTCTTTTCAATAATCCTATATGACCTGATAAACCACAGACTTGATTGGCCTTTACGGCCAAACCGGGAAACTTTCTTCCATGGCAAAACTTTCAAAAATATTTTATCGCCAATCTAAAACTCTAGTTCTTTTCATTTTAGATTCACATCAAATTTTTTACGATCAAATACTGCTTTTAAACTGTCTCAGATCATTTTCATTTTTCTTCAGTTTCAAAGACTCAAACCTACTACATGTATCTTTTCTCACTAAACTCCGTCAAAAACACCAGAGTTTTATATTTGTGACCATATAAAGCCTCGTACAGTAAAAATTTTGTACTTGACTGTTAACTGTTATAATAAGCAAATCCAGCCAGAGGCAAATACTTTTTCCAATTATCTTCAAATTCAAGTACACAACATCGAAGCACATCTTCGAAATTTTGAATCATAGGTTCAGATTGATCATCCGTCTGAAAATGAAATATGGTACTAAAATGAAACCGTATACCTAGAGTTTCTTGTAACTTGTTTCAGAATCAGAATTTAAATAGCAGATCTCTATCAGACATGGCAGAAACTAGCACATCATATAATTTGACAATCTTAAAAACAAATAATTCAAGCAATCTATCAAGTGTGAAATCCACTCATTCTAGAATGGAATGTGCAGGCTTCATCAAACAATCGACAATTACTCAAATAGTATCTTTTTTTTTCATAGACAGGGATAATCCTGATATAAAATTCATGGTAATTTTGTCCCATTTCCATTTCGGTAATTTCACTGACTATACCCATCTTGAAAGTATCATCTCTATCTTACTGATACATCCAACATTTAAATATAGATTCAAAAATACCACATTTCATTCTGGGCTACCAGTACATCTTTTTCAAAATGTTGTGCATTTTATCATTCCCCAGATAAACAGACATAGTACTACTGTGATCATTCATGTAAAATTTTTGTAAAAGTTCCAAATTCTTTAGTACACAAGCTCTATCTCAGAATACTAGACAATCATCGAATTCAAATATGCTATCCTTATTCAATAATTATTTCATTCTATACCCGTAGAAACATCAATTTAGCTTTATACTCAACTAAACTAAGCTATTATCAGACAATCATAATCGGCACCCATGGCTTGTAAAGTATACAGAGATTTCCTACTCAGAATGTCTGTAACCACATCTGTTCTTTCTAAGTGATATACAATTTTCAAATTATAATCTTTCAACAATTCAAGTCATATACGCTATCTCAAAGTCAAATCTTTTTGCAACATCAAATGCTTCAAATTTTTATAATCAGTGAATATATGACATTTTTCACCAAACAAGTAATGTTATTAGATTTCAACACAAAAGTAATAGCTGTCAATTCTAGATCATGTTTTGAGTAATTCTTTCCATGTGATTTTTAACTTTCTAAAAGTACAAGTTATTATTTGCCTTACTGCATCAAAACACAATCTGATCCTATTCAATAGTGCAGTCCTGTAATAATGAATTCCTTACTCAATTTAGGCTGAACCAAAATTAATACTTTAATCAACAGAGCTTCCAACTGGTCAAAACTTTACTTACATTTGTCAGTCCATTCAAATCTTACATCTTTTTGTAATAATTATGTCATCAATATAACTATTTCAATTATTAACATTGAAGCTTTGAGTTTTTCCAAAGCCACAAACATCAGATAAATTTAAAAAACATAGTGCATTAATATGACCGACATTTCAACCGTATAGATAAAGCAACACTTAAATATCAATAATGTACCTCAAATTAGAAGAGGGAGAACCAAAAGTGGCCCCTATAATAACAAATGCAGTAATTCAATTTCTATAGTCTGTAATCTCTGTCACCAAATTTCATGATCGAGTCAATATTTATAACGGTAATAAACGTAATTACCTCCAATGGATGAATATCTTTCATTGATAAACCATGTTTGAATAATAGAGAGATTGATGATATCTTAGAGAAAATTCAAAAGAGTAATATCATGCATACCCAGTAGAAACAACTGTGATAAAGATAATATAACTTGCACATTCACAATTGCAGGGCTTCAATCAGTAGAAATAGAAAATAACATCATATAAATCTTATCCTCAAATCTTATATCAGTCATGGTGAATTAGAAAACCTAAGTCAGGTAGAGCAATACCGCTCATGAATCAACCAGACCTTCAGTAATTCCATCTATTATAATTAGCCAAACTTTCAATACGATAACTATTGCATATGAACATGCACAATTTCATATGCCTCTAAGAATAACAAAACTTAGAGAGTACCCAGGAGATGTTGCTATAATATACTCAATTATAACAGCTGCCTTCAACTATCTTTGTAATTTAATCATTATTCCACTGACTTATTAAGTCATCAATAATCTTACATTATTTAGTTCACTGAAAGAGTCAATTTGGAAGAATTTTCAGATAATCTGTTCTGTAAATATCATATCTGGATAAGTCGTTTACTCATGAATAACTTCTCCCTTAACAATGACATCACGTATTCAGTATAATCTTCAGAAAAATCTGATATCTCTTTTAATACCGTCTTTACTTACTAATCTATTCTCATTCTGACTACATCATTAATCATTCAGCCTTTGAACTTTTTAGTTCCACATTCAAGAGCTTAATCCATATAAATCTTCTGAATTTCATTGTATAACACTATACTTGTAAGGGGTGGATATCGTAAGCCTCAAAATTTAACTTTCATAAATACACACATATCACCTAACATTTATTATTAACATGTCCATTATAAAACATTTATTTCATACCTTTATAGGTCCCCCTTTTTTATCATATGCAACATTTTTACTCAAACGTTTCGATATCACTTTCAGCATTATCAGAATTAGCTCAGTTGGAAAACATTTTTGTCTATTTGCAAAACAATTTTCATCAGAATCAAGAGATATCACACTATCACAGGTCATATAACGGCATATATTTCTAGACTCCACATACGCTACGTTCAGTCTGAGAACTGACTAAACCGTAGCTCTGATACCACTAAACGTGTAACACCCCCTCACCCGTATTCAACACTGGAATAGGGCTATGGAGAGTTACTAGACTTATAACACATTCAAACATACATTTCATGTAACACCTCAAACCCCTCTTCGTCACAGATTAAGGTTACGAGCATTACTGTACAATTGGAACATTTATAAATAATTTCATTCAAAAATCGTAAACATAACTTAAACTGTTCCTACATACACATATCGTCCCTAAATAGAACCCTCGAGGACCTAAAAATACTTTAGAAACAACTCAGGACCAATTTTAAATCATTTGGAAAGCTTAGGAAAAATTCACAAAATAACTAACAACCAAAAACATCCTAGGTACATGCCATTACAAAATTAAACATCACCACACTTGAGATTGGGATTGTTGTTATTGGATGCTAAGTCAGCGATCAAAAGAGAGTACCTAACCTACGCACAGAAAACAAAATCGCACGCTGAGTAAAACTCAGTGATATTTTTATAATCCAAACATTTTAAGACATGATATAATACATGAATGCTCAAATTGAATTATATCATCATACTACTATTTAAACATACAATTACAAGATATCACCATTTCAATTTCATGCCTTTCATCTCTTTATTTCATACTATACTCAATTTTCACAAGTATTCACCTTTAGTTGGTTTGAACATATATCTCAATTCACATCACTTGCTATATGAATAGCTTTGCATAGATCAATCAATAATGTACTTCTATCATGGCACAAACCAATCCACATTAAGCAACTTTACTTATTTGAATAAACACAAGTATATCTAAAGCATTTGAATTTATTTTGCAACTTTAATAATCTAACTCAAAAATATATCATGTTTCCCATGTATCACCATTTCAATAAATTTCATACACATGTGCCTTGTTGTATATTAAACACTTACCATAGCCATAACCTAATGATTAAACACATAACTTAGCGATATCATCACATGGTAAGATATGGTTCATAAACATAGCCTCTCTTAAATTATACCTTCATATTCATGAATATTCATACTTTAATCATTGGCACATCATACCTTTCCATATTTGTCGTAGTGAAGTCAATCGAAACCCTTAACGGAGCTCACACAAAATGTGTTAAACGATGGTCGAAACCATCCCTTTTCTATAATTGATAAATACTATGAAGACGGTTGAAACCCTGGTACACGTTTCCATTGTGCCATAGTCCAACTATGGTCTTACACATGCATTGCCATGGCCCTGCCATGGCCTTACATTCGTAGTGCCATAATACAGTTATGATCTTATCATCAGAATGCCATAACCCAGCTATGGTCTTACATATAAACAATACTATGGTCCAACCATGGTCTTACGTCCGTAGTGCCATAACCCAGTTATGGTCTTATCATCAGAATGCCATAGCCCAATTATGGACTTACATATAAAAACTGTCATGGTCCAACCATGGTCTTACATTTGAATAATTACAATAGCCTCGCTATGGTCTTACGTGCAAATGCAACCTGTCTCCATTGGTATCAGAAATTATTATTTTCGTTACTTTTTACAATTTATGTTCTATCAACAAATAAATTTAATATCAATAATTTTACATCATTTAAACTTTAATATTCATAAACACTTAAAAATATAATTGAGTTCGTATTAATGAACTTAAAGAGCTAATTTGCAATAATGGCTCCGAGTTTCTCAATCAATGATTGACGTAATACCAATTCATTATTTTATTCCATAATGCCACATTCTATCTATTTATGATCTTGTCAATATCCATTCAATAGAGCTTAACCAAACACAAACAAAAACATACTTAAATAACAATTAACAATTAACTAATTAAATTAAGTAAATGACGTTCGAGTTTTAAGACTACGAACTTACCTAGCATGTAAACATGAGATTTTATTTAACTCCATACATTAACCAACATTATTCAACTTCAATCTCATCATTCGACTATACATCTCCATATATAAAATTTCCGTACTATCAATTTAAATTCTAATAACTTATTGATTCATTTCATATTGTCACGCTTCATATATATAATACACAATTTCTCATCTCATAATTTCATCATTTTTCTATATGTAAATATAATTAAGATATCAAAGTAATAATTAAGTATTTAAATTAAATAAATAGAGTACGAGTTCAAAGATTACGAACTTACAAGGAAAAACATAATAAAAATGTCTTACTTTGGACTCTAGCTTGGACAGCACTTATACATGCTTTGGACGACATTTAAAGCTTATTTTGGACAACATTCCTCACGAGAAGAACAAGACAACATTTTTGAATAATAACGACCTTAACCACGACATCAATAGCTTTTAAATCAGAATTTTCCTTTGTATCAAATGAACTCTTCAACCGAAAACATAAGTAGGAAAATATAGAAATTTAAGTAATTAAAATTTGATAAAGGCCAAGAAAGGCTCACAATTAAACATGATTGAGTTCTCACTAGCAGGGCATTTCATTCTAAACACAAACAAACATTACATTACATATAAAATTTCAATATTTTATACATACAGTACTCGTATATATTGTCTTATAGTTCGATAATGATATATCAAAGCCACCAAAAAGCATTTAATTAATCATTCAAGATCATGCAATGTACTAATTTAATTTTTTTTAAGTATATAAGCTCTTGACCTGTTTTGAACAGAACAACAACAACAATTATTGAATAGACAGGGTTAAATTACATACACATTTCGTCTATTTAAGCAGGGTAATTTAGACATGCTTAATTCCAACGTTCATTCGGACATGATTAATCTCCAAATTACATTTAGACATATTAAACTCTAGCATGCCTTTAGATATTAATTTCCAGCACGCATTCGAATACTTTTTGAGCTAACAACAATTAAATTTTCAGACAATTTAGCCCCCTACATCTTTCATCAAATACTTGTTTCTTAGTTTCAACCATTAATAATGGGACATTACTAAAATTGAAACTTTTGGACAGCAATATAAATAACAATTTAAACTATTTTAAACTTCTCAAGCATAAACCGAACAACAATGCATGTTAGTCCAACCATATTTATTTTGTGCATTTTACCCACAGTACAAGATACGCAAAATTTAACAGCAACCCAAATCAAGCGACATCCTTAATCTTTTTCTCTTCAATTGAATAATCAAGAGATAGTTCCCACAACTTCCAGCCAAATTCAACCATTTTTTTTTAGTGTGTTAGAATAATAAAAGAATTTTAAAAGGTTTGAGTTCAAGAACTCACCAGAAATTCCAAGCCGAGCCTAGCCTTGAACCAGTTCTTCCCCCATCTTGCTGCTGCCTTTCCTTTAGACGAATGG
This sequence comes from Gossypium anomalum, assembly GCA_025698475.1. Taxonomy (NCBI): domain Eukaryota; kingdom Viridiplantae; phylum Streptophyta; class Magnoliopsida; order Malvales; family Malvaceae; genus Gossypium; species Gossypium anomalum. The sequence goes on from CM046961.1 coordinate 61,094,192, forward strand.
AAGAGGGATTTTCCTTCTCCCCTATATTCGAACAAGAACAATAAAACAAGCAGAAATTGCTTACATTTCCACCAGCCTAAGAAAAAAATATTCGGATGGAAGAAAGAAAATTAAAAGAAAGAAATGCTTGGCTTTCTTCTCTCCACATGTTTTTATATTTTATCTATTTTTTTAATAATAAATTTCTAGCATTTAAAACATTTTAAGCCCCCACTACCGTCCACTACATAAATACATAGGTATAATTGCATTATAACTCCTTTAGTTTTGATTTACATAATAATAATTAAACTTTGTAATATATATATTCAAAGACATATATAATAAAGTCATTACTCACCACTAATAAAATCACATATCTTATGGTCTATTTATTACGTAAGTCCTATATATTTAATTCTATTTATAAATCCTACTTTATTCAATTACACAATTTAGCCCATGTATTCTAGCTAAACACTCTTTCGTTAAAAAATTACATAACCGAAATTTAATTCACTTCTAATATAACTCTGGAATTATTTTTATTAAATATTTACGAGTTCGATTTAGGGAAATGAAGTCCCAATACCTCAATTTCCAAAACCATCGACTTTAGAGCTGTTCACTTGTACCTTGTCTAACTTTCCAATAATTAAAAATTATTAGCCCAAATTTCAATATAATACTGTAATATCCTCACAAATGTTAATAAATAATATTCATTGATCCTATCATTGGAAACAGTATTCCGAAATCATCGTTTCCGACTTCATTAACTTTTGGGTCGTTACAAAACGTAACACCCCTAACTCGTATCCGTCACCGGAACAGGGTTACGGAGATTTACTAGAATTTTTAAGAACATTTTTCAAATAATTCCCGTAAATTACTATTTATTAACCAAGATAATTTAAAACATCCCTTATTTGGACCATCGGGGCCCAATACGAGCATTAGAATCAAGTCGAGACTTAACCGGGAACTCTAAGAATTTTTCATGAAATTTCAAAAAATTTCCAAGGTGCAGGGCTCACATGCCCGTGTGGTCCAAGGGACACGCTCGTGTGACCTTGGGAGACGCCCGTGCTGGAGGCCGTGCTCAACCCTGTGTAACTCTCTAACTTGTGCACACGGCCATGCCACACGCCCGTGTGCTAGGCCGTGTGGTTAATTAATTCCTTTCGAAATTAGGTGTAGGTTTCACATGGCCAAGACACACATTCATTTTCTAGGCTGTGTGGTACACACGGCTGAGACACACACCCGTGTCTTTGCCTGTGTACTCAATTCTGAACATTCTGTTTCTCAAAATTTAGGTGCAGGGGACACACGGCCTAACTACACGCCTATGTACCCGGCCATGTGTCTGCCCATGTGGACAAAATAAAGCCATTTCCTAGCTCATTTGTCACCCAAATTTACCATTTTCCTGCACTAAAACTTACCAAGTACAATCCAACCATTCCAAGAATTCAATTTAAGCAAATTCGATCATTCAACATGGTATATCATTTCATGCATACATGTCTATAATCCTACCTTAGTTATGTAACACCCCTCACCCGTATTCACTGTCAAAATAGGGTTACAAGGTATTACTGATCAATACACGTCATTTTTCATACATAATTCATACATTTATGCATTCATATTCAAATACCATTCAACACAATCGCATTGTCCCTTAAAAGGGCCTACGAGGCTTAAAGCATGCTTTAGAATTAGTTCGGGACTAAACCGATAACATATGAAAATTTTAGAAACTTAGAAAAATTTCAAACATATATGGGTCACACGCCCGTGTGAACGGGCCATGGGCCTCACATGGCTCTAGACACGCCCGTGTCTCAGGCCGTGTGAAAACAGGTCATACATATTGATTTGGGTCACACGGTAGACCACATGCCCATGTGTCTAGCCCGTGTGCCATTCGAAGTGGCCACACACACCCGTGTTCCAGGCCGTGTACTAGGCCGTGCCAATCTATAGGGTATACTGACTTATGCAACACAGCCAAGTCACACACCCGTGTGCTAAGCCGTGTGCCATTTAGGGGGTATAATGACTTGTGCCACACGACCAGTCACACGCCCGTGTGCTAAGCCGTGTGCCATTTAGGGGGGTATAATGACTTGTGCCACACGACCAGTCACACGCCTATGTGTGAGGCCTTGTGGAGCATACTGATTTCAATTTAATTTAAACACCAGGGGACAAACGGCCGTGTAGCATGACCTTGTAACACACATGGCTGAGACACACGCCTGTATGGACAAAAATAGGCCATTTGTAAGGCCAATTTGCTACCCTTTTTCATGATCACCTAAACAACCAAAAAGGGTACCAATTCATCATACAATAGGCAACCAAAATCATTATCAATATACACGATTCATACCATATCCATTTCAACAAAATTAATACTCAAGTTAATGCCAGTTACCTATTCAAACAATTATATCATCAAGCATTAATTCACAAGCACATAACTTCTCAAGTTAATAACTTCAATTACACCATATAAGTCATTTACCATATTTGAGAAATTAAGAATCTATAACCACATTTATACCAAAACGTACCAAAATAAGCCATCACTCATGGCTATATATACAAAACAAAAATATACATTTACAAGCCAACTCTCATGGCTATATTCACAACCAAAGTATCACAACTAGCCTATACATGCCATATACCAAGTATCCATAACTCAAAAGTACCAACTTAGGTGTTTGATAGTGAGATGATGTTTCCGACGACTCCCGAATCTGAGCTAGCTTTAATTCTCTATAAAACATAAACAAATAACACAAAGTAAGCTTCATATCTTAGTAAGTTCGTAACTGAATAACTCAATTCATCAAATAAATATAATTCAATCAATTACACATTACCAAATTATAACTGTAGTAGCCCATTTCTGCCCGGGCCCATAAAGTAAAAAAAATATATAAAAAATTTAAAAATAAAAAGAAATAAAAGTCCTTTTACAAAGTCCAAATTGAAAGCTTATATACATAGCCCAAAACTGAGCATTGTTTATGGCCTATTTACAAGAGATACCGGTAGCCCACATTTTTAACCCAATACTTAAAACACCTAGCAGACCCGTTACACCCAATCCTAAGCCTACCCAAACCCAATAAACAGTGGCCCAAAGAGACCCAAATTAGCAAAGCCCAATGCCTAAATCGAATCTGGAAACCCTAGGGTTTCCAGAACCTTCGCGCCGCAAGTATCCCAAGAGTCGTGCCTTTTCGTCTCGTGTCACTCCAGTTTCCACCGACGCTGTGACTCCAGCCTTGTACCACGCTACAATCGGTGCATGAATCAGTGACAGTGCAATCGCTGCCGTGATGTTCTCGCTGGTATCTGCAAAATGGAAAGAACGACAGCAGAAAATAGGAGCAAAATATGGAAAGAAATCAAAGATTTCTTTCCCAGATTGTAAATCATTTACAAAGGGCTATAAAAGCCTTTCTTTTTAATTTGTAAGGGACGGTTTTTTGAGATATATACACAGATACAAACAATTGATATATATAAAAACAAGAGAAACATTGGCAAATTATCAAAAAATACAGAGGTGAATATTTTTTTTTTTTTACAAAATATATGCTGGTAACGTAAAAGGGGAAAAGAGGAGACGAACCGTTTCTAATCTGCGTTGAAACGGGAAATTTTCCAGCTTCCAACCGCCGCACGTGGCAGCATTAGCGGTGGCGCGTGGGCGCTGGGCGCCTGAGAATGGAGGCTCGACAGAGCTCCGAGGTCGACCCCAAATCCTCTTTCACAGGATTTCTTTTTGTTTTTTTCCAAAATCGGGTTTTAAATGAATTTTAAGTTAAAATTTGGCTTATATAGCCTTATTAGAACGGCGTCGTTTAGCTTAAAACAATAAGCTCTAAAGCGGCGTTGTATCAATGCTGAGGATCCGCGTGTTGACCCGTGACCCGGGGAGGATCCGCTTGTTTTTGAAAAATGGGCAAATTGCCCGATTGATCCTTTCGTGTTTTCTGTGTTTTCAATTTCATTTTATTTTATTTTTTAATTTAGCCCTAATATTTTAATTTTGTTTCAATTTGGTCCTCACAGTGATTTTAAAACTGTATTCGGGGAAACGATGTCGTTTTGGGATTAGGGCAAATTGCCCAGTGAGTCCCTCGATTTTAATACGCTTTCCAAATAGACCCAAACTCTTTTTATATTTTTTTCTAATTAGCCGAAAGTTTTCAATTGCTTTTAATTTCAGTCCTCTTACACTTATAAATTTATTTATTTTAAATTTTATTATTTATTTATCTGTATATTATTATTTTATATTAAAATTATATGTTATATTTATATATTTTATTATTAAATATTGAGATCTATTTATTTTATTATATTATATATTATTATATTATGTTATATAGTGTATATATTATTTATATTTTATATAAATTTATTAATTAAATATTTTTATATACGTATTATATTCTAGAAAATAGTATAAAATCATTTTTATTATTTCAAAATATGTATTAAATATGTTCTATTTTTGTTCATTATCATTTATTACCCCAAATGTGTTGTTTTCTTGTTTTTATCATTATTTTTTTATTTTTATGAAAGTTTATATATACATACTCCTATTGCATGAATTATTTATTATTATTAAAATTATGTTGGTATTAAATTATTTATGTCGTATCTGTAACTTATATTTGCATATCTTATTTGCTTTATTTGCTATGAAACATTAATGCATGAAATTTATGTTGCTTATGTTTAATCACATGGAACATGAATGTTATATTGTATATTCTATGCTATATTTGTATCAAAACATGTATTATAATAGTTTAATTTTACCTTGTAATATATTATTTTCATTGCATTATCGGTAAAACATAAATAAAGAAATATTTTTAAATAAAGGCAGTGTTTTTCGTATTTAGGAATTCGGGAAATAGTGCCCTAATAACCTGGATGCGATTTCCCGTTTGTCTAAATGCCTAAAATACCCTTCTAAACGATTTCATAAATTACAAGGTGATTTCAGTTACAAGAGTTTTATAATATTGTATCCTATCATGCTGGATGTGATATTCGTATTCTTTTGGAATGAAGAAATCTCGTTTTAAAACTCGAACTATTTTAATTTCAAAAGGGGTCATATTTTTTATACTTTCAAAATTCTAGCATTAAAGACAAAAAGTTATTTAATTTGGTACCAATTTTTTTTTGGGTGTTACGAGGGTGCTAACCCTTCCTCGTACGTAACCGATTCCTGAACCCGTTTTCTTGATTTCGTAGACCAAAGCAAATGATTTCAAACAAAAAGTGGTTTGACGGTGGTTCAATCACACTTAAACTGATTGGTGGCGACTCCCATTTTTTTCTTTTTTTTTTTTAAAAAAGAAGGTCGGACCTGTTTTGTGAATGGTCTCCAAAATTATTAGGAAGGTTTCGACAGCTTGGCGACTCCACTGGGGACAATAAGAGAGTCAAGCCAAAAATTGATAACTTTCTGTCTTAATGCTAAAAATTTGAAAGGATTTAAAGATAAAGATCCCTTTTCATGTGTTCGCTGCATATGTTTGTTATATTATCTACACACATTGCATTTGCATGACCGTTGGTCACACCCTTAAGTAGGAGTGAGAAGCTATGCTTTCGTGAGGTTTTCACCTTCGTATGAGCTAGTGGATTGCTTCCGGGATACTATACCTATGTCTTCGTGAGATTTTCATCTCCGTATAGCCATAGGGAAATGTGTCCCCTTGAACTGAACTTGGTTTATATGAGCCTATAATGGGTGAAGACCGAGGAATCTGTTGGTTCAGGTACCCTTGCTTTAGAACTAAAACTCATATAGTGAACTTTAAAGAGCTTACCTTAGGAAAGATAGTTATAGCCTTTAGTAAGCTACCCTTGTAAGTACTTGTTTATCATATTTTTTTATACTGACCTATTTTATTTTATTGTTATTGCATGTCACTCAACATTTAAAGGTGTCAATTCAAGGTCTGATTTCTAGATTAGAAAGTTTTGTAATGAGGAACGAATATCTTAAAAAAGTGGAGGACAACGCCTGTCTGCACTGGTCGAGAAAACCCGCTAGAGAAGGAGATAGTGTCACCGAGGGGTATACATCAAAGTTATGGGACTTCACTCGTATTAATTCGACACAGAACAAGTTTCAAGAGTTGAGAGACATTTGGGCCCAATGGGATGAAGAGGCTAAGTAGCTTTTCTGTCAGAATTATGGAGACCTTCCCTATTTGCTAGACGTCAAGATAGATAGGCATTTTGTTGCGAGCTATGGTACAGTTCTAGAACCCTGCTTATATTTGCTTTACATTTGGTAATATTGATCTTGCACCTACTTTGGAGGAGTATAAGACTTTACTGCGTTGCTCGAGGATTCAGGGTCACAAGGCTTATGTTAGGCCTGCTCTCCTCCTAACTTTTACGAAGAAGTTGGTAATGATTACTGGGATGAGTGACCAGTGGGCTGTAGTTCGTGTGCAGCAAAAGGGTGATAGTAAATGCATTCCATGGGTCGTTTTGAGGGATTTGATATCGACACATCCAGACGTAAAGAAAAGGGTAGATGTCCTGGCTTTAAGTATTTATGGTTTAGTGATCTTCCCAAAGGCTTTGGGACACATAGATGAGGCAGTTGTGGATTTATTCGATCGACGTGGTAAACAGAACACACCTGTGCCTGTAATCTTAGCTGAGACGTTAAGATCCTTGAGCGCATGCCGAAGAGCTGGTGAAGGAAGGTTCATTGGATGTGCACAGTTGCTGTTGGTTTGGTTTCATAGCCACTTCTGGAAGCTTGATAAGGTTCCTTTCCGAGTATTCTTTGAGGGTTATTCTCCCTTAAAGGAAGCAGTAGACATGCCTAGGAGAGATGACATTTCAGAAGAGAGGTGGATAGACATTCTTCAAAATCTTCGAGAGGAAGATGTTATGTAGAAGGCTACTTGGTTGGTTCCTAGTAAAGTCCTTTACCGTTGTGGCAGTTTTGATTGGATCCCTTTGCCAAGAATTTGGGGAGTTTTTGGATATACACCATTGCTTGTTCTAAGGCAATATTGAGCGAGGCAGTTCATACCGGCTACACAGGGTTTAGCTCAGAATGATTTCTCTTATAAAGGAGATCACTACAAGAAGAGGATGCGAGAGATTTCTGAGGCTTGGAAGAAGCCTTTCTGTATGAAGATCTTGACCGAAGGCTCGACGTCAACCCTTGAGTATAAAAGGTGGTTTAGTAGGAGAGTCAATGATAATGTCCCTAGGCTAATTTCGAGGGTGGCTCGATCATTAGAGAAGAGCTTACGAGTGATTCCATCAGAGTTGGAGGTTATGAAGAAAGAGTTCTACAGAAAGAATTCAGAGCTTGAAAAGAGGATTGAGAAGCTCGAAGAGGAAAAAATATGCTTAAGTCTCGACGTTGATGTTCAAAAGATGGAAGTCGAGAAGGTGAAAAAGGAAAAGAGAAAGATTGAGGAAGATCGAGATGATTTAAAGACGCACTACAAGAAGGCCCAGGTAACCTTGAAAAGGGTCGGATTAGGGAGATCTTCAGAGTAGTGGCAACAAGAGATTCAAGAGGAAAGAGCCAAGGTTGAGTATCGGGAAAAGAAGTTCCAAGAGAGGCAGTCGCGTAATCAGACCCTAAAGAAAGAAAATCAAGAATTAAAAACTAAGGTGGCTAAGCTTGGACGATCTCTTCATCATCACCAAAGTCGTAACCCTGCGATTGAGTTAAAGGCAAGCTTGGATAAGATCAAGAAAATGAAGCACAACATTGGAGGGATGGAAGCAGCACTACAGGATTGTGAGCTACGGATTGAGCAGCTCGAGGTAAGAGAAGAACAGTGGAAGGGAGAACTTCGCCATCTTCGGAATCAAGTGGGGGATAGAGATCATGTCATGGAAGAGGCCTTAGTTCAAATTCGAGAGGTTGCTGAACACTTGCAGGATTTGGCAATACAAGCTAGAACACTGAGTATAATGTACGAGTCATCGTCAGAAAGAGGACGAGAGTTAGCATTGTTATTGGATAGGGTTAAGAATCTAGGCCTACGGGCGAAAGTGTATTTGTAATCCGTTTTATGAAAAGATTTTTGTTCCTTAAGTAACGTTTTCTAAAATGAAACTGAATCAGAATCGACATTTTTTTTTTGTATTCATGCATTTGCATCTCATCACATCATATGCATTCAAGTTTATAGAAAGACCCTAATTAGTTAAAATTATTAGGGAGAAAGAGAGTAAGAGAAAGGAAATCTGGAAGCAACACATCCTTACAGTACACGCGCTAAGTCAAAGAATATGGACCAAATATTTGAACAAATTTCATGAGGACATGCAGGACCAATTGCAAGAGCAATTGGAAAAAATGCAAAACGACATGAGGGAGCAAATGTTGGAGGCTCAAAGGAACATGATGGCTGAAATGGCTCAACTACTGAGGGCCACAGATAAAGGAAAAGCCCCTATGACTATCACTGAAGAGGGTAATGAGGGTCATCCTCCTGGTTTCACTCCACCTCACGTACAAACCCAACCTGAGGCATATCCCTGAGGGCCGTCTATCACAATAAGGCCTCAACAGGGTCAAGTCGATGCTGGAATACCCATGAACTTTCAAACTGGTTCGGGATTCAATCCTGGAGACAATCCTGCCAATCCGGTTATCCTCGATCTAGATGTAGCTGAGAGGGAAGAAATGAGACTCGAATCATCAAGGCAATTAGAGGAACGTTGCAGATGGCTAGAGGAGAAATTTAGGGCACTAGAAAGTGCTGATAATCATCAAGGAATGGATGCTAAGGACTTAAGTTTAGTTCCAGATTTGGTTCTTCCCCATAAGTTCAAAATGTCAGAATTCGAGAAGTACAATGGGACTACTTGCCCAGAAGCCCATATTACCATGTTCTACAGACGAATGACTGGTTATGTAAATAATGATCAATTATTGATCCATTGTTTTCAGGATAGTTTGGTTGGGGCAGCGGCCAAGTGGTATAATCAACTGAGCCGGGCCAAAATAAGTTCGTGGAGGGATCTTGCACAAGCCTTCATGCAGCAGTACAATCATGTTACCGACATGACTCCAGATAGAATCACGCTGCAAAACATGGAGAAAAAGCCTAATAAAAATTTTAGGCAATATGCACAGAGATGGAGAGAAGTGGCAATGCAAGTTCAACCACCGTTGTTGGATAAGGAGACTACCATGTTGTTTATCAACACTCTAAAAGCTCCATTCATCACTCACATGATTGGGAGCACCACTAAAAGCTTTGCAGATATAGTCATGGCGGGAGAGATGATCGAGAATGCCATGAGGGGTGGCAAAATCGAGGAGGAAACGACTAAATGATCGGCCCCAAAGAGAAAGGATAGTGAAGTGAATAACACAAGCACCTTTAACACGAGGGCAATCACAATTGGTCAACCTAAAACAGCTGCGGTTGAGCAATAGAGTTCTCAAAGGCAGGAGGCAGGTACAAGGCAGAATTCTGAAAGGATGTAATTCACACCTATCCCTGTGACGTATCGTGAGCTTTATCAAAGCTTATACGATGCACATGCTATTTCTTCTTTTCACTTGAAACCACTGCAGCCCCCATATCCCAAATGGTATGATGCAAACGCCAGATGCGAATACCATGTTGGAATACCGGGGCATCCGACCGATTTTAAGAAGGCCGTAGAGAGGCTTATTAAGATGGGGGTAGTGAAGTTCGACAATACCCCTAATACTAAAAACCCATTGCCAAATCATAGCGATCAAAGAGTGAATGCCTTTGGCGAAGCCAGTGAGAGGAGAATGAAGGAAGGCGTGGCTGAGGTGAGAATGCTGTTGAAGATGATTTGGGAAGAAATGGTGATAAGAGAGATGATAATATTTAAAGAGAGGAATGAAGGAGCAGGGGACTACTGTGAGTTCCATGCCGAAGAGGGGCACAAGATTTAGGAATATGACGAGTTTAAGGCCTTGATATAAAGCCTTATGGACAACAAGGAGCTAGGCTTTTATGAAGCTGGGCCAAATGAGAGACATATATGCACATTAGAAGGTGCACCGAAGAATCAAAACCGGCCAAGGATCATTATTTCTTTATCAGGAAGTAATAAAGTTGAAATACCGACGGTACCGAAAGTCATCATTCATAAACCTATTTCCTTTCCTTATAAGGATAACAAGAGAGTACCATGGAGTTATAACTGCCATGTGTCAATGCCGGAGAAGGAGGATATAGTAAGTGCTTCTAAGGAAGCTCAAGGTGAGGGTTCCTATACACAGAGTGGGAAGCGGTATGATACAGTGGGCGTCAAAGAGAAGCCCACAAAAATAAAGAATGTTAGTACAGAGAAGGAGAAAGAGGCCGAAGTGCCTATCAAGGAACTAGTAAAGGAGGAGGAGGCTAAGGAATTTCTAAAGTTCCTTAAGCATAGTGAGTATAGCGTGGTCGAACAGTTGCATAAGTAGTCGGCTCGCATATCAGTATTGGCTCTACTTCTGAGTTCTGAGGTGCATCGGGATGTATTGATGAAAGTGCTCAACGAAACATATGTCACCCAAGACATATCCGTTAACAAGCTGGACCGGTTGGTGAATAACATAAGTGCGGATAATTTTATCTATTTTAATGATGATGAAATCCCACCGAGGGGCAGGGGGTCAACTAAGGCCTTGCACATCACCACTCGATGTAAAGGGTACACACTCCCAAGCATACTCATCGATAATGGATCGGCTTTGAATGTTCTACCGTTATCTACATTGAACAGATTACCCATTGACGATTCTCACATGAAGACATGTGAAAATGTGGTAAAAGCCTTTGACGGTACAGAAAGGAAGGTGATGGGAAGGATTGACGTCCCCTTGGAAATTGGACCGAATATATACGAAGTAGACTTCTTGGTGATGGATATCTAGCCTTCCTAGAATTGCTTATTAGGCAGGCCATGGATACACTCAGCGGGAGCGGTGCCCTTGTCGTTGCACCAAAAATTGAAGTTTAATGACGGATGGACGGTTAGTAACCATCAATGCGGAGGAGGACATTATAGCCGCAGTCACTAGCAAAGCCTCTTATGTCGAGACGAACGAAGAGTCTATTGAGTGTTCCTTTCACTCTTTAGAATTTGTGAATGCGACCTTCATTTCAGAAGGGAGTGAGCCACCGGCACCAAAAATAGCAAGAGCTACGAAGATGGCTCTACAAATGATGGTAGGAAAGGGAACCTTACCAGGAAGAGGTTAACAAAATACCTGTAAGGAGGGACTCAAATCCCAGAACTGAAAGAGAAGAGAGATCGCTTTGGTCTAGGCTTTAAGCTAGACTACAAGCAAAGAAGGAAGGAAGTTGAGAAACGACAAGAGGGAAGAAGGGCGCGCCTTAATGGAAGAGAAGTGGAGTGGGAGCCAATGACATTTCCTCCAATATCCCAAACCTACATATCGGGAGGGTTACTTATAGAAGAAAGTCATCAGATTAATGCTATACACGGCGAAGGATTGGAGCAAGGCAACCTTGAGGGTATTCGCCCTTACGAACCAGGAAGCTCTCTGAACAATTGGACTGCAGAGGAACTTCCTGTAGTCTTTAGGAATTTTTCAGAGTAATTTTTGAAACATTCTTGTTACTCTAGGGCCTAGGAGTAATAGGATTACATTTGTGAAATAGGCTTACGATCATCTATTATTTTTTTAATAAAACATAACTTTTATCAATTTGAACTAGTATTGTTTCATTTTTATCAACCAATATTCCGTTAAATTTTGGCAATTCTTATTCTTTCATTCATAGAACATAAATAATCATTCTTAAATTCATTCTTTGTATATTCTTTATACTTCACAGATCCCTAGATATCAATGACATGAGCACTGATAATACAAATCTTGATTTCTCTAGCGAGCAAGACATGTGTTTAGAGGAATCTCAGGATTTTGAAGATGTCCAGGATTGTGATGTGTCTCTGGGATCTATTGAGGATGGTAAAACAGGAAGAGAAACAAATCATGCCTCATGAGAAAGAGGCAATAGAGAATGTAGCTCTAGAGGAAGGGAAAGAGGTGAAAATTGGCACGCATATTGCCGAGGACACAAGGCAAGGACTAATTGAGTTGCTATGCGAGTTCAAGGATATCTTCGCATGGTCCTATCAAGATATGCTAGGGTTAAATACTGATATTGTGGTGCATCGCCTTCCAATAAGACAGATTGTGTCACCCAATGTTCTTGCGAAGAATGAGGCCAGATATCATATTGAAGATAAAGGACGAAGTCAAGAAGCATTTTGATGTAGGATTGTTACAAGAGGTGAAGTACTCTGAATGGGTAGCTAACATTGTACCAGTCCCTAAGAAAGATGGGAAGGTACGAATGTGCGTTGATTATAGAGATCTGAACAAAGCTAGCCCAAAAGATAATTTCCCTCTGGCACACATAGATACTTTGGTAGACAACACAGCAGGATATTCGTTATTCTCTTTTATGGATGGTTTCTCGGTGTACAATCAGATAAAGATGCATCCTGAAGACATGGATAAAACCACCTTCATAACATTGTGGGGTACCTTCTGTTAAAAAGTAATGCCCTTTGGGTTGAAGAATGCAGGGGCAACATACCAAAGGGCTATGGTGACCTTATTTCACGATATGATGCACAAGGAAATTAAAGTGTATGTCGGTGATATGATTGCCAAATCTCGAACGGAGGAGGAACATATTGAAGTTTTGAGAAAACTATTCTTAAGATTAAGGAAGTTTCAGTTAAAACTTAATCCGAAAAAATTCACTTTTGGAGCTAGGTCGGGGAAATTATAAGGCTTTGTGGTCAACGAAAAGGGAATAGAAGTTGACTCAAACAAAGTTAAAGCCATACGAGATTTGCCTTCACCACATATTCAGAAAGAAGTTCAGGGTTTTCTTGGAAGGTTGAATTATATTGCTCGGTTCATTTCACAATTAACTGAGAAATGTGACCTTATATTTCGCCTCCTTAAAAAACACAACCAAGGTACTTGGGATAAGGAATGCCAAAATGCCTTTGATAAAGTCAAGAAATACTTGTTAGATGCTCCAGTACTATCTCCACCTAGTCCAGATAAACCACTAATTCTGTACTTGTTAGTGTTTAGTAATTCCATGGGATGTGTGCTTGGTCAACATGACGAGTCGGGAAGAAAGGAGACTACCTCAATAAGAAATTTACAGAGTCTAAGATGAGATATTCGCCAATTGAGAAATTGTGTTGTGCTTTAATCTGGACGACTCGAAGGTTAAGACAGTACATGCTATATCATACTACTTGGCTTATTTCAAAACTTGATCCTTTGAAGTATATGATGGAGTCAGCAGCGTTGAATGGGAGAATGGCAAGGCGGTAAATTCTGCTTTCAGAGTTTGACATAGTCTATATGAGCCGGAAGGCTATAAAAGGAAGTGCGATAGCGGAATTTCTGGCTAGCAGAGCTCTAGAAGACTATGAGCCGTTGAATTTTGATTTCCCAAGTGAGGAGTTGATGTGTGTAGCAATTACAGAGGATCATCCTTGGAAGTTGAGCTTTGATGGGGCATCCAATGCGGTGGGAAATGGAATTAGGGCAGTCTTGGTATCCCCAAATGGCGATTATTTTCCATTCACGTGCAAGTTGGATTTTGATTGCACAAACAATATGGCCGAGTATGAAGTGTGCATCATGGGACTCCGAGCGGCTATAGAGCGAGGAATAAGAGCCTTGGAAGTATATGGAGACTCTGCGTTGGTAATCTACCAGCTTAAAGGTGAATGGGAGACAAGGGATCCTAAGTTGATCAATTATCGAAAGGTAGTATTGGGGTTACTTGAGGAGTTCGATGACATCACTTTCAATTATATCCCACAAGACAAAAACCAGATGGCAGATGCTCTAGAAACCTTGGCTTCAATGATTAGAGTGAATAAAGAGGAGGAGATGAGACCCATTCAGATGAGTATTTTTGAGGCTTCAGCTCGCTGTTGTAATATTGAGGAAGAAGAAAAGGATGATAATCCTTGGTATCAAGATATATTGCAATATGTGAGAGATCGTAAATACCCAGAACAGGCAACTGAAAATGATAAGCGAACTTTAAGGAGATTAGCCTGCGATTACATTTTGGATGGGGACATCTTGTACAAAAGAAGAAAGGACCAAGTACTGTTGAGATGTGTTGACGTCGTGGAAGCTAAGTTAATCTTGGAAGAAGTTCACGAGGGTGTTTGTGGGACACACGCTAATGGTTTCACAATGGCTAGACAAATCATAAGGTTCGGATATTATTGGTCTACTATGGAAGGGGATTGTATCAACTACGCCAAGAAATGCCATAAATGTCAGATTTACGGAGACAAGATTCATGTACCACCTTCACCTCTACATGTTATGACTTCTCCATGGCCTTTTTCCATGTGGAGCATGGATGTCATTGGGCCAATATCACCAAAGCTTCAAATGGGCATTGCTTTATTTTTGTGGTCATTGATTACTTCACAAAGTGGGTGAAGGCTGCTTCTTATGCAAATGTCACTAAGTCAGCAGTAAGGCGTTTCTTGAAAAAGAAAATTATTTGTCGGTATAGGATGCCAGAAAGGATCATATCAAACAATGCATTGAACTTGAACAACAGAACGATAGCAAAAGTTTATAGTCAGTTCAAGATTAAGCATCATAATTCATCTCCATATTTCCCAAAGATGAATGGTGCAGTGGAAGCTACTACAAAAACATTAAGAAGATAGTGGGGAAAATGACTGAAACCTACAGAGATTGGCATGAGAAGTTACCGTTTGCACTCTTAGCTTATCGAACGTCCATCAGAACTTCTACTGGGGCAACCCCTTTCTCGTTGGTTTATGGGATAGAGGCAGTGTTACCCATTGAAGTTGAAATGCCTTCTCTTCGAATTTTATCGGAGATAAAACTGGATGAAGCAGAATGGATCCAATCGCGGTATGACCAGTTGAACTTGATCGAAGAAAAGAGGCTAAAAGCTATTCACCATAGTCAGATGTATCAGAAGCGAATGATGCAAGCTTACGACAAGAAAGTGCGACCAAAAGAATTCCACGAGGGGGATCTTATGCTAAAAAAGATCATTCCCATTCAGAAGGACTTTAGAAAAAAATGGATGCCGAATTGGGAAGAGACGTACGTCGTGAAGAAGGCCTTCTCTGGTGGTGCATTGATCTTAATGGAAATGGATGGGAAGGGTTTACCCAATCCAGTGAATTCAGACTCAGTCAAAAAGTACTTTTCTAAAGGAGAAGAGAATCCAGGGTGAAAACCCGCAAAGGGCGCCTTGAGTTTTCAAAAAAAAAAATAGAGAGGCCAAGGTGAAAACCCGCAAAGGGCACCTTGTGACCAAAGGGGTTTTGAGTTGAAAACCTGAAAGGGCAGTTCAAATTTTAAAGAGCACACAATAATCTTGCTGTATCTGATTCAGCAAAGAGCGAAGCGCGTTGCATATTGGGGCATCAACAAAGTACTTTGGATCTTTTAAACACATGTTGAACTCAAGAAAGTCTTCATGGAGCTGGGGTATAGACGCTCAAACGGCGATATCTAGGGCATCCAACTTTTGTCTTGTTTGCTATCTTTAGATTCTCTTTCTTCTCAAAGATAGGCTATCAAATTAATTTCCTTTGTATTTTCGACAAATTCATTCAAATCTAATTATTCTCAAGATTAAATTCATCTTCTATTATTCTTAAAGTATGTTGCATTAAAATAATGATAGATGAACTAAATAATTTGCACAAATGAAGTTTTGTTCATTACTCTGGAAATTTCTAGATAATACAAGAAACTAAAACAGAACAATCGTTCGAGGAATTCACGTAAGTGAGGTTTGAAAGAACTCGAGGAAATTCTTTCTTTAGTCCAAAATGATGATTGGACAAATCAAACAATTTGATCCTAAGAGAGGATCATCTTACAGACATTTTCGATGGGTCATAACATTTGAAGGATGGTACAAACCCAGGCTGAGTGGGAATGATATTTCGATAGAAATAAAGATGAATTTCGACGAAAGAATGAGTAGTGACATCTGGAATAAGGGTCATGTTCATAAACATTTTGCATTATAACAAGTTTAATTAGGATAATTCGACTCACTTAGGTCATAGTATCCTAATCATTAGACATGAACTCATACACATTATACAGGTTATGCCCTTCAAGGAACGATGAAGATTGATGCGCCTTAACCCCCTAAGCAGTAGGGTAACAGGCTAAAGCATAGCAGATCAGACCTTCAGGTGTTTACGCTGAAGCAGATCCAAGATGATTTGGCATCTCTGTATTGTCAGAGAACAAATCGAAGAAATAGATTTGGCATCTCCATATTTGACGGAGAGCAGATTGAAGACATAGCAGATCTAACCTTCAGATGTTTCATATCGAAGTAGATCCAAGATTATTTGGCATCCTTGCGTTTACAAGGAGCAGATCGAAGACATAGTAGATCTAACATTCAGATGTTTTCCATATTGAAGTAGATCCAAGATGTTGGCATCCTTGCGTTTACAAGGAGCAGATCGAAGACATAGCTGATTTGGCTTTCACGCGTTTACGCTGAAGCAGATCCAAGATTTGGCATCTCTGTATTGTCAGAGAGCAGATCAAAGATAGCAGATTTGGCATCTCTATATTGTTAGAGAGCAGATCGAAGATAGCAGATTTGGCATCTCTGTATTGTCAGAGAACAAATCGAAGAAATAGATTTGGCATCTCCATATTCGATGGAGAGCAGATCGAAGACATAGCAGATCTAACCTTCGGATATTTTCATATCGAAGTAGATCCAAGATGATTTGGCATCCTTGCATTTACAAGGAGCAGATCGAAGAGCTGATTTGGCTTTCATGTGTTTACGCTGAAACAGGACCAAGATTTGGCGTCTCTGTATTGTCAGAGAGCAGATTGAAGATAGCAGATTTGGCATCTCTGTGTTGTCAGAGAGCAAATCAAAGATGATAGATTTGGAGTCTCTATATTGTTAGATAGCAGATTGAAGATAGTAGATTTGGCATCTCTGTATTGTCAGAGAGCAGATCAAAGATAGCAGATTTGGCTCTCTGTATTTTCAAAGAGCAGATTGAAGATAGTAGATTTGGCGTCTCTGTATTGTCAGAGAGGAGATCAAAGACAGCAGATTTGGCGTTTATGTATTGACAAAGAGCAGATCGAAGATAGCAAATTTGGCATCCCTGTATTGTCGGAGAGCAGATCGAAGATATCAACATGGCGTCCCTGAGGTTGCAGAGAGCAGGTTGAAGATAGCAGATATTACCTTCTTGAGATTACAATAAAGTAGGTTGAAACTATCATATTTATGGTCCAATACTTCTGAAGTTACAGATAGGTTGAAGGCCATTTGAAGAAAGATCTCAAGATTGGGCCAGACCGGGCAAAATGGGTCATTTTATAATCTTTTCTCTATTATCGCTACACAACAATGAGCAAAGAGGGGCAGCTGTAGTAGCCCATTTCTGCCCGGGCCCATAAAGTAAAAAAATATATATATATAAAAAAAATTAAAAATAAAAAGAAATAAAAGTCCTTTTACAAAGTCCAAATTGAAATCTTATATACATAGCCCAAAACTGAGCATTGTTTATGGCCCATTTACAAGAGATATCGGTAGCCCACATTTTTAACCCAATACCGAAAACACCCAGCAGACCCGTTACACCCAATCCTAAGCCTCCCCAAACCCAATAAATAGTGGCCCAAAGAGACCCAAATTAGCGAGGCCCAATGCCTAAACCGAATCTGGAAACCCTAGGGTTTCCAGAAACTTCGCGCCGCAAGTATCCCAAGAGTCGTGCCTTTTCGTCTCGCGTCGCTCCAGTTTCCACCGATGCCGTGACTCCAGCCTTGTACCACGCTATAATCGGTGCACGAATCAGCGACAGTGCAATCACCACCGTGATGTTCTCGCTGGTATCTGCAAAATGGAAAGAATGACAGCAAAAAATAGGAGCAAAATATGGACAGAAATCAAAGATTTCTTTCCCAGATTGTAAATCATTTACAAAGGGCTATAAAAGCCTTTCTTTTTAATTTGTAAGGGACGGTTTTTTGAGATATATACACAGATACAAACAGTTGATATATATAAAAACAAGAGAAACATTGGCAGATTATTAAAGAATACAGAGGTGAATATTTCATTTATTTTTTTTACAAAATATATGCTGGTAACGTAAAAGGGGAAAAGAGGAGACGGACCGTTTCTAATCTGCGTTGAAACGGGAAATTTTCCAGCTTCCGACCGCCGCATATGGCGGCATTCACGGTGGCGCGTGGGCGCCTGAGAACGGAGGCTCGACAGAGCTCCGAGGTCGGCCCCAAATCCTCTTTCAGAGGATTTCTTTTTTTTTTTCCAAAATCGGGTTTCAAATTAATTTTAAGTTAAAATTTGGCTTATATAGCCTTATTAGAATGACGTCGTTTAGCTTAAAACAATAAGCTCTAAAACGGCGTCGTATCAATGCTGAGGATCCGCGTGTTGACCCGTGACCCGGGGAGGATCCGCGTGTTTTTGGAAAATGGGCAAATTGCCCGATTGATCCTTCCGTGTTTTTTGTGTTTTCAATTTCATTTTATTTTATTTTTTAATTTAGCCCTAATATTTTAATTTTGTTTCAATTTGGTCCTCACAGTGATTTTAAAACTGTATTCGGGGAAACAGTGTCTTTGGGATTAGGGTAAATTGCTCAGTGAGTCCCTCGGTTTTAATGCGCTTTCCAAATAGACCCAAACTCTTTTTATATTTTTTCTAATTAGCCCAAAGTTTTCAATTGCTTTTAATTTCAGTCCTCTTACACTTATAAATTTATTTATTTTAAATTTATTTATTTATTTACTGTATATTATTATTTTGTATTAAAAATTATATGTTATATTTATATTCTTTATTATTAAATATTGGAGATCTATTTATTTTATTATATTATATATTATTATATTATTTTATATGGTGTATATATTATTTATATTTTATATAAATTTATTAATTAAATATTTTTTATATATGTATTATATTCTAGAAAATAGTATAAAATCATTTTTCTTATTTCAAAATATGTATTAAATATGTTCTATTTTTGTTCATTATCATTTATTACCCCAAATGTGTTGTTTTCTTGTTTTTATCATTATTTTTTTTTATTTTTATGAAAGTTTATATATACATACTCCTATTGCATGAATTATTTATTGTTATTAAAATTATGTTGGTATTAAATTATTTATGTCATATTTGTAACTTATATTTGCATATCTTATTTGCTTTATTTGCTATGAAACATTAATGCATGAATTTTATGTTGCTTATGTTTAATCACATGGAACATGAATGTTATATTGTATATTCTATGTTATATTTGTATCAAAACATGTATTATAGTAGTTTAATTTTACCCTGGAATATATTATTTTCATTGCATTATCGGTAAAACATAAATAAGGAAATGTTTTTAAATAAAGGCAGTGTTTTCCGTATTTTGGAATTCGGGAAATAGTGCCCTAATAAGCTGGGTTGCGATTTCTGGTTTGTCTGAATGCCTAAAATACCCTTCTAAACAATTTCATAAATTACGAGTGATTTCAGTTACAAGAGTTTTATAATATTGTATCCTATCTTGCTGGATGTGATTTCGTATTCTTTTCGAATAAAGAAATCTCGGTTTAAAACTCGAACTATTTTAATTTCAAAAAGGGTCATTTTTTTATACTTTCAAAATTCTAGCATTAAAGACAGAAAGTTATTTAATTTGGTACCAATTTTTTTTTTGGGCATTACGAGGGTGATAACCCTTCCTCGTATGTAACCGATTCTCGAACCCGTTTTCTTGATTTCGTAGACCAAAGCAAATGATTTCAAACAAAAAGTGGTTTGAAGGTGGTTCAATCACACTTAAACTGATTGGTGGCGACTCCCATTTTTTTCATTTTAAAAAAAAGAAAAAAGAAGGTCGAACCCATTTTGTGAATGGTCTCCAAAATTATTAGGAAGGTTTCGACAATAACCATATTAACTACAAACCTTTCTCATGTCTCAAAACATGATTAAGTACCATCTCATTGAACTTTCTCTATTTAATACTCGAATAGGTTCCGTACGTACCTTTGTCACCTCGTACTAACCTCTTTCTCAACCACATTATTCGTTTACCGTTGAACTATTCGGAATAGAAGTCGGATACTTAAGGATCACAATCGATAAGTAACTATACCATGGCCCGTAGCCAAATCAAGGTAACTTATCCCAGAGTACCTATGACATGGCCCGTAGCCAAATCAAGGTAACTTATCCCGGAGTACCTATACCATGGCCCATAGCCAAATCAAGGTAACTCCTCTCTGAAATACCTCTACCATGGCCCGTAGCCAAATCAAGGTATCATTCACACTCGAAGTGCCGATATCATGGCCCGAAGCCAACACAATAATCTAATAACATGTCACTAGCATCCTAAACTATTCCGAGTCATATTAACAATTCAAACATTATCCGTAATCTCATAATTATAGTTTATGCAATATCAAAGCATTTAACATTCATTTATAATGAAATTACCACATACGAACTTACCTCGGGTATGAAACGGCAAAACGAGTCAATTACCCAATAATCTTGCCTTTCCCCCGATCTAATTTCAGATTCCTCTTTTCTTGATCTAAATGTATTCAAAATTAATTCATTTAATCACCTACTCATTCAATTTAATCCAAAAATACACATTTGGGAATTTTTGCATATTGGCACCTAAACTTTCACATTTTATCAATTTAGTCCCTATTTCACAAATGCACAAAATTCACATAATTCAAACCAAATACATGCTAGCCGAATTTCATAGGGACCCCTAGTAGCCCAAAACTTTCATTTATTTCACATTTCAACCACACAATTATCACATATTACAAATTAATCCCTTTTTGACATTTTTGTCAAAAATCACTTTACAAAACTAGTTTAACTATTAACAAACTTTCATAATCTATCATCAATCATCAAAGTAATGAAGTATTCAACAATGGCAACATGATAATTCTTTAACAGTTTCAAAAATTAAGGTATGGGCAAGCTAGAATACGAAGCAATGATCATAAAAACATAGAAATCATTAAAAATCGAGCTCAAAACACTTACCAATCAAGCCTTGCAAGTGCCGAATATCACAAGCCCTAATAGGTTTTCTTCTTCCTCTAATTTTTAGTTCAAAGTGATGATAATATGAACAAATTTTCTTTTGTTTTATTAATAGTAACATTATTAATCAAATGCCAAAATTAACCAAAATGAACATTAATAATAACACCAAATGTCATGCCATTATCATCCATTAACTATCAAATGGTTTAATATCATCATTGGGATCTTTGTTTTAATAAATCATAGCAACTAAACACCTTTAATAAATAGAATTCAACTTTTTCATTTTACGTAATTAAGTCCTTTTTCTCAAATTGACTATTCAAACAGTAAAATTAGCTCACAAAATTTTCACACATACATGTTATCATCCTATAAACACTAAAAATAATATTAAAAAAAATTTTGACATCGAATTTGTGGTTTCAAAACCACTGTTTCGATTTAGCTAAAACTGGGCTGTTACAAGTTAAGTCCTCAAGTTAACATAGTTTGATCAACTACTTAACGTATATGTAGCTACCATAATTTGACATTACAAGTATATTAAAACAAACCATTACTAGCTATTCTAATGGCTAGATTACAAGCATCATTTACAATTACATGCCAATATGGCCAATATATCTTATACATGCCATTGCAACCATAATTGATTTACCATATTGTATCGACATGGGTCGATGGATAGTGTGAGTGATCTGTAACAGTCCGGTTTAGGCCCTATTTGGAACAGTGGTTTCGGGACCACAAATTCGAGTCAAAAAAATACTTTAATATTTTTCTTGGTGTCTACAACATGTTAATTTATATGTGTGAAATTTTCGTGATTTAATTTTATCATTTGAGTGTTCGATTTAATAAAAGGACTTAATCGCGTAAATTGTAAAAGTGGCTAACTATTTGTTAAAGTGCTATAATGCTATGTTCTTTTAATTTGGAGGCTTTAAAATGAAATTAGGCCATTAATTAATAGTTTGGGCGGTAGTGGAGACATTTGGACAACCATTATATAGTTTATAATTAATTCATTAAGGTTAAAAAGGTAAATTATGTATTAAAATGTAGTTCAATAAAATAAAACATAAAACCATGCATTATATTCATCATTTTTACCGAAACTTTAAAGGAAAAAAGAAAGAAAATAAGCTAGCTACATTTGGCCTTCTCCAAGCTTGATTCAAGGTTTGTTTTTTCGATTTTTAATAATTTTTACTTTTTTGAGATCGTTGTTTCGAGTACTAGCTAGCCCATGCTTGAATTTTTAGAATTGATGATGAATTTGAGATTTGCCATTGTTGATAGCTTGTTTTTTTTTTTTTATGATGAAAAATAAATATATGTTGTTAGATTTTCATGTTTAATTATGTGATTTTTAGTAAAAATGCCTATTTAGGATTAAATTGTGAATTTTGTAAATTGAGCGGTCAAAATGTGAAATAAATGAAAGAAATGGGCTACTAGGGACCTCAGTGAAATTCGGCCAAGCATGGGTGTGGTGAAATTTTGAATATTTTGTGTTTTGTGAAATAGGGACTAAATTGTGAAAAAATGTGAAATGATAGGGGCTAAAGTGCAATTTGCTCATTTGTGTGTTTATAGATGAATTTGAATGAATATATGAATAAACAAGTTAAATTTATATTAGTTTAGATCAAGAAAAGAGGAAATCAGATTTGGATCGGGGGAAATCAAAAGTGGTCGAATAGCCGTTTCGGTCCGTTCGTCTTCGTCCGAGGTAAGTTCATAAGTAAATAATTGTTGTTAAATTAATATGAAAATGTATTTAATTGTGCTGAATTGAATTTTAGTAACTATATATGCATATGTTGAATTGACATAAGTATGGGAGAAGTAACTACGAGCTTGGAACGATCGAATTACGACGTCCGAAAGTCCTGTACGAACTATAGGAATAGTTAGGATACATATGTCATGACATAGGATTTCGATATGTGATTTCATGTAAGACCACATCTGGGACGTTGGCGTTGATTTGAGATTTATGTGTAAGACCCTGTCTGGGATAGTGGTACCGATATTTGATTACATGTAAGACCTCATCTGGGACATTAGCATTGAACAAGCTTTTCGAGCTATCCGAGCATCCTTATTGATTCTGAATGGTTCAACGGGTAGTGTTGAGTTAAGATCAAATATGAAATCGAGCTAAATGGTTCAGGTACATGCGAAATTAATGTTCATGAAAATAAGGTAAGTATAGTACTTGAGATGATGATATGAACTATGCATGTTAAATGTGTGATCATTATGTACATGAGATTGTTCATATTCGACCATGTTGAAATAATCATGCTAATTTTCATTTGATAATTTTTTTGCTTATGACTTACTAAGCTATTTAAGCTTACTATGTGTGTATTTGTTCGTTGTTTTATAGATTTTGGAAATCTAGTTACGAGCTCAGGGATCGTCAAGGAAGTCCGTCACACTATCGATCATTATTTTGGTATTTTAAAAGCTTGAATTTTGAACCTATGGCATGTATAGTCTAGCACTTGTTTTGGTTGGTTTTGAAAGTGTATATATATAGTCATGCGAAAATGGCTTAATCTTCATACTTAAATTCGGTTATATTCGATCATGGTTGGAGTTTATTTTGATATGTATATTATATGATATGTATGAATTGTGTTTTGGTTATATGTATAGATTTCGTTAATGATATGAATAAATTATAAATAGCTTATAAATAAGCTTGATATATGGACAATAGATGTGTTTTGGTTGTGGTTTGTTAATGATATTAATCATAGTGAATTTTGGTCATATTTTAGCTTATATTGAAAGTATGTATTCATGGTATATATGAATTGGTGCTTGGTTATATGTTACGACAATGAGTCAATTGATGAATGTTTGTTGAATTTTCAGTATGTGATATATAAGTTGAATGAGTAACTTCTATGTTATATGTATTTGTAATGGACTCGATTATTTTGTGAGATTATGTTAGGTTGTTCAAGGCATGAGTATATTCGGCTAAACCTAGTCAAAATAAAGGTGTATGGTTATGATATGTTTACTTGTGGATTAGCTATTTAGAGTCGGTTTGTGATGGCAAGTATGTAAAAACATTATGCTTAAATTTTTGGGTATTTAGATTTGGTTTTATATGGCTTATTTGATGAGATAAGAATGAAGTTTAGATATAATTATAATAGGCATGTTATGTTTAAGTATTGATGCTTGTAACTAGTATAAATTGGTATGGTTATATGCGCATAACTTGTGATGAGAAAAGATGTATATTCTGGTCTTGTTGTAATACATGTTTATGTGTATATATATAAATATGTCTATTATGCCGTGTGGATGTTTTAGCCTAGAATAATATGCATAATATGTGAATTTGTTTAATCATGAAATAGGAGATCGAATAAGAGTATATTGAATCGGCACTTGTGTTTTAAAAATATAATGTTAGTTTTTATCCTCTATATTAATAGAAATCGAGCCTTATGATTTGATCAAATGTGTGTATTATGCAAAAGTAGAAAACTTATAAACTTTGCATGTTTTTATTCGGCTATAGTACTTAGAAAATACTTAATATTAGTCAAGTGAGTGAGGCATGAATTGGTTAAAAATGAAATTTGGAATTGGTTATTTAGTAACTATAATATATTCGGCTGTTGTAATATTATTATGGTTATATATGTTTTGTTTAGTTTTAATATATATGCGTATGTGCGTAATATTTGAAATGGTATGTTTGTCGTTCAACTAATAAGATAGATATTTTATCACATGCTCTGTTTTGTTATTTGTTGATACATGTTTGATTATGCTTAAGTGTTAAATAATAAGTTTTGTAATGGGAATGAGATATGAATTATGTAATGTAATGAATGTTCGTTTGATTTGTGATATGACCGGTAATGCCTCGTAACCCTACTCTGGCAACGGATACGGGTTAGGGGTGTTACATGATCTCCGCCAAGCTTTCTATCCAACAACCTTCCGATTTACTATAAAACAGGGAAATAAACTAAGTAAGCATAAAATGCTTAGTAAATTCGTATAACATGGTACTTAACTTACCATTCATTCTATTTTGAGGTAACTATGTAAGTCATATTCCATCAATTTGACCTCAAGCCCTGCACACATCCTCATTGCCCTTGTTAGTCATATATTCCATAATAACATCTCAAACAAATATGGGCTCAACAACAATCAAGTTTCCATGCACATATACTTTCTTCAACATGTATTCATTTAACATGTATAAATCATCTTTTTACATATCAGATAATTTTATATCAGAACTTTACCTATAATACTCAGAATATCAAGGTCACGATTAGTACACTCAAGGTGTACAAGTCCATAATCAAGAATGAACATATATTCATCAGATAAAATCCATATACAATATCATCATCACATGTTTTCATATATCATTTGTCATGTATAATCATTTTCTTGTATTTCAGACGAATACGTGTAATAACTTATAATTCATATCTTCTCATGTCTAGAATTGTCACCCGTTGATTTTATTCAGTATATCAATGGATACGCAAGTAATACACTCGAGGTGTACGAATCAGGATCCGTCAAATCATGTCCAATGGTATCCATAAAGTACTATATCAGAGAGTACACTCTCGAGCCAAACATGTATACAACAGGATTACCAGTCCAGGCTAAATCCTTTTTATGACATATGCTCTAAGGAGCTTGATCTAGATTATTCGTCCAGGCTAAATCCAATCTATATCATGTGCTCGAGAGGACTCATCTCAGGATTTCTCGAATCCTTTTTTGTAATAAGGTCAATAGGATTACTCGTCCGAGCTAAATCCAGTCAGCAACAAATGCAAGACCTCATTCATTTCGAGAAATCACATATCCATTGATTTTCTATTTTTATTCAACATTTATTTCAAGCATATAAGTAACATTCTCGTCGTTTATCCTTTATTATCTATCGGGCATTATCATTTAATTTAAACATTTTTATTTATCGAGCTTGACCGGATATGCAATAATTTCACATATTTATGACATTTATAGAATTTACATAAACATAATCAATGCAAGCATGTAAATAAACACAATTTAGTTACACGAAGTTACCTCGACAATGTTCGTGTACGTAAAATCTACTAATCTGACATTTTCCTCTTTTCTCGTTCTAGCTCTGAATTTGGTCTATCCGGATCTATACGAGTAAATTTTACATCAATTTCTCATATTTCATACTCATTTAGACTCAATTTGCATCCTAGGCAAAATTACCATTTTGGCCCAAATTTTTCCATAAATTCCTATTTCGTCCCTAGGCTCGGAAAATAAAATTTGTGCAATTTACTCCCTATTACAAGTCTAACCAAAATCCCATTACAAAATTTACAGCACATGTATTCATAAAAATTCAGCATTTTTCTTCAATTTCACAGCTTTACATTTTAGTCTCTAAATCATTATTTCATCAAAAATCATTTTGTAAAAGTTGTTTATCTATCAACAACCTTTCATTTTCTACCATAAATTTTTAATTTTCAGCATATACATCCATGACCCATTTTCCATACTTTGATAACTTCTCAAATTGATTCCCCAAATAGATAGATTAAGTTATCCCGATTTCAAAAATATCAAAATTACTAAAAATGGGCTAGGGAAACTTACCCAATTTGGCCATGAAAGTTTCTTCTCTCTCTCCTAGGGTTTCCATGTATTATTCTGGGGAAGAAGATGATAAAAATGATTTTTATTTCTATTTAAAAATTTATCATCTTTTAATAATTTTGATTTCCAATTTAGTCCTTAGCCTTTTTCTAATTTTCCATGGATGAATAATCCAAAAATATCTACTAACTTTTCATTAATGGTCTAATTACCATATAAGGACCTCAAGTTCTAAATTCCAGAGCTACTTAATCCTTCTAGCCACTAGAATTCAACTTTTGCATTTTATGCGATTTGGTCCTTCTCGTAATTAAGTACATAATCGATAAAATTTTCTTATTAAAATTTTTACATGATATTTCTATCATATTATTAACTATATAATTAAATAAAAATAAATTTTATTTTCTGCTCGTCCGAAACCACTGTTTCGATTTCGCCAAAATTTGGGTTGTTACATGGTTTCAGTCCTTACTCAATGAAATTGGCATGCCTTTGCAATGAGCTCTACTGATTTGGTGTGATAATTCTAGCATAGTGTCTCTAGCAGCGAATCCAGTGTTGCATGCTCGAATAAAGCATATTGAGCTTGATATCCATTTTGTACGAGGCAAGGTATCGGATGGCAAGTTTCAAATGGACTATGTCTCTAGATATGATCAAGTAGTTGATATCTTGACAAAACCATTGATTGTTAAAAGGTTTTCCAAGTTTCGAGGTAGGTTACATGTTGTCGCACTTAAAGAACTTCAACATGGCAATACTGGGGGAACATTATGAGATATGAATAACAAACAGAAAGACTAGCTCAACTCATCCAATTCTCAACTGATTCCAGCTCACCAGGCTTAACAAATTCACTTTCCTTTGTCTCTTATGAAATTATTACTTTACAAATTATGTTATATCCCTTGCATAGACTAAGTACTCAGACACCTTGTTTTACATGATTAAGAGAACAATTTCCTTTTTCATCATTATTTTGTCCCTAACAACAAAAATATATATTATGATTAAATCTATCAAGAAATAATGTCATACTAAATATAAAGTTGTTGAGGCTTGATCTAGGCATAAACTCATATATAAGAAGTCTTTCCTCTTCATTCAAGCAAAATCCTCTAAGCCTAACCAAATTCCTATGTTCAAGCCTTGCCATTAACATGACTTTATTATTAAATTCTAATTCTTCTTGTTTAGAATTTCTAGCGAGCCTCGCCTTCTACTATTTCTTGGATGGTTACCCGAGGTATAATCAAGTTGCCATAGCTCTCAATGACCAAGAGAAGACACTTTCACGTGTCCATACGAAACTTTCGCATTTAGACGAATGTCATTCAGGTTGTGTAATGCCCCAACAACATTTTAGTGTTATATGATGGCAATATTCTCAGACATGGTGGAAATTTTTCTTGAAGTATTCATGGACAATTTCTTTATTTTTGGCGATACCTCTGATAATTGTTTGAAGAATTTAGAGCTAGTTCTTTGTCACTGTGAAGAAACTATTCTAGTTCTGAACTGGGAAAAATGTAACTTCATGGTTTGTGAAGGCACTGTTCTGGGAAATAAAATATCACAGGAAGGGATTTTCATGGACAAAGAAAAGATTGTGATAAAAAAATTGCCACCACCTACGACTATCGAATGTATTTGAAGTTTCCTAAGCCATGCAAGATTTTATCGAAGCTTTATTAAGGATTTTTCAAAGATATCCAAACCCCTTTGTACCTTTTAGAACACAATAGAGCCTTCAACTTGGATGATCCATATTTGAAAACATTGAAGAATTAGAAAAGCAACTGGTGATAGCACTAATTGTCATAGCACCAGACTAGACATTGGCTTTGGAATTTATGTATGACACTAGTGATTTTATTGTAGGAGCAGTATTGGGGCAAAGGAAGAACAATATGTTCCATGTGATATATTATGCAAGCAAGACCCTGACAGACGCACAACTTAACTACACTACTACTCAAATGAGCTATTAGTTGTAATATTTATGGTTGACAAATTCAGATACTATCTAGTTGGTACCAATGTTAGAATTTATACAAACCATTCTACGATTAAGTATTTGGTGACCAGTAAGGATGCTAAACCTAGGTTGATCAAATGGATAGTACTGCTGCAAGAATTTGATCTTGAAATTCGAGACAGGAAAGGGACCGAGAATAAAGTGGTTGATCACTTATCAATGATAGAAGCAATAAATAAAGATGGCAATATTCAACTCATTAAAGAAGAATTCCTAGATGAGTAACTGTTAGTTGTCACGATATTACTTTCGTATGCCGATATAGTAAATTTCCTAGTGAGTGGGTTACTGCCACCTAAGCTCACTAGTCAAAGAAGAAGGAAATTTCTTGATGATGCCAAGCAATATTATCGGGATGAGCCTTTCTTATTCAAACATTGTACGGATCAAATTATTAAGAAATGTGTTCCGGATGATGAGATTCAAAACATTTTACAACATTGTCATTCAACACCTTCCAGAGGACACTTCGGAGGAATGAGAACTATTGCAAACGTTCTCCAATCTGGTTTCTATTAGCCAAGTATGTTCAAATATGCTAATGAATTCTATTAGACATGTGAAAATTGTCAACGAGCAGGAAACCTATCAAGGAGGCATGAAATGTTGCTACAAAACATTCTAGAAGTTGAGTTGTTTGATGTGTGGGGGATCACCATTATGGGTCCATTTCCACCTTCTTGTATTTTGATGTTTAATAAGCTTGTATGGTAATTTTACCCATGTTGAATAAGCTTGTATTTTGATGTTTAATGGTAAAAAATGCATGTTTGTTGTTAGTTAAACAACATTTATGAAGTGATTTTTGATAAAAATGTCAAAAAGTAACCTATTTGTAAAATGTTGTAAAATGTGTGGTAAAATGTGAATAAATGGAAAATGTGGGCTATCGCGAGCAAGAAAAAGGTTCGGTTAGGCTTGGGTAATGAAGAAATCGAATGAAAATCATTTTACGAGTCTAGAGACTAAAATGTAAAATGTCAAAAGTTTATGGGCAAAAATGTAATTTTTGCCATAGTGTGTTTTGGGTTGAATTAAATAATGTAATGGTTAAATAAGTTAAATTTGATATTATAGATCAAGAAAAACAAAGTTCGAGTTTAGCCCGGGGAAATAACAAGGTTATGGACTAAATTTAACTAATAGCCATTTTTGTAACTGAGGTAAGTTCGTATGTTAAATAAGATTTAATATAATTGTATTTAAATGCTTTAATATTGCATGAACTACATGATTGACTATGTGGAAGCGAACGAGTTTGAAGACGATTCGACAAGTAAGAAATCTCATTTGAACCTTAGGAATGGAGTAGGATACAAGTGACATGTCACTAGGGTTACCATGTGTTATGTGATTATTTGACCCTAGTGCTGGTCCTGTATGTCCTATCGATGGCTGAGTATACCGGCATATGTTGCGGCTACTTGACAGCTTGTGTGAGCAGCACTGTATAGCTAGTCTGGACTGACAGCTTGTGTGAGCAGGCCCGTTGATAGCTCTAGAGCGAGCAATTATGAGATATGAGACTTAGGTAGCATTGGCTACATATGTGGCACTTAGTGTGCCAAATTCTCGAGTATCCGACATTATTATTCCGAGTGGTTCATAGGTATGTTAAAGATGAGAATACGTGTAAGTTCATTTTGAGATGGTACGGGTATGTACATAAAGCTTAGGTTTATTGAATCTCGAAAAATGATAAATTCAAGGTAAGTTGGTGAAGAAATGAATTATGATTGTGAAACTCATGGTATACTATGTTACCTTATATTATGTTACTTGCATGATAAATGTATGGTACGGTTTGCTTATTTCTTACATACGGACTTACTAAGCTATATAGCTTACTCTGTTTATTTTTCCATGTTTTATAGTGTCGCCAAGCTAGCTCAGATTGGGGATCGTCGGAGATTTGTCTCACACTATCAAAACTATCATTTTGGGTATTGATAAAATTTACCATTTTGAGTATATGGCATGTATAGGGACTTGGTCATTTTGTTATATGTGTCATTATGAATTTGGCCAAATGTATTGGCTTATAATTGTCAAAGGTTTGATGTGGCCTTTAGCCATGTAACTTGGCTCATTTTGGTTGAATTGGTTGTAAGCTTATATTCGATATATATGCATGCATGTGTCAATGCCTTGTTGGTAATGTAGTTTATTAATGCTTGGCAAATGGTTGAGTGTGGCTTAATGGGTTGTTGATGAATGGTTAAGTATGGCTCATTGGTATGTTAGAAAAATCTAATTAGAATTATACATGATGAAAGTATGAGTGTGGATGCCTTTGAATGTGAAATTGGTATGTTTGATTTGGCATAATGAAATGTCATGTATATTGTAGATGATGGTATCACATTAACATGTTTTAGCTATAATTGTGAATGTTTTGGTTGCTAAGTATGCCATGAATTGTGCCATTGAATTTGTGTAAGTGTAGGGGTAAATGAATGTGGCAAATGGCTTAGTAAGTAGCCTCTATTTTGTCCACACGGGTAGACACACGAGCGTGTGTCTAGGCCATGTGTGACACACGGCCTGACCTATGGGCATGTGTTCCGGTCATGTGTCCCCTGCACCTTAATTTTTAGAAACAGTATGCCCAGAATTGAGCACACGGCCAGAGACACGGGTGTGTGTCTCAGCTGTGTCAAGTCTGTACCTATTTAATGAAAATTTAATTACTCACATGGCCTAGCACACGAGCGTGTGACTTGGCCGTGTGACATCAATTTGTACATGCATTGCAAGTCAAAGAGTTACACGGATTAGGGACATGGGCGTGTGTAACCACACGGCCTACCCATATGGGCGTGTCCCAAACCACACGGGCGTGTGACCCTTGTTTATAGAAAAAGTTTTTTAAGTTTTGCAAAATTTTCCCGAGTTGTCAGTTTAGTCCCGAACCACTTCCAAAGCATGTTTTGGGCCTCATAGGCTCGTATTAGGGACTTTATGGTTGAATGCAAATGATTTTAATTTGGATGCAAATTTATGACTCGGAATTTTATGTTTGCTTGTGATGTGAGTCTGGTAATGCCTCGTATCCTGTTCCGACGTTGAATACGGATAAAGGGTGTTACAAGTTTAGGGGCTTACTTGTAAGGAACCATAAGCTTCTCAAATGGAGTTTCTTCATTCTCATTTCGGTGAATAACTAGGTAAGATTATACATTTCTTTTTTATTTTTCTTTTATTATTTTAATATTTTAAACTTTAATTAATAAAATAATTCAAATAATAACTTAATAAACAACCATATTGCCACCCACTATCACCAGTTATGGTTAATTTGCCATATTAAACCATCCATTTATATTCATTATTCAATTAACACCTTTAAACTAATAGCGATTGACTTTTTTTCAACTTTTACAATTTAGTACTTTTCGCTTAATTAACTATCGAAACGTTAAAATTTTTTAACGAAACTTTAATATCACTTTAGTGACACTCCGTAAATATTTATAAAAATATTTATGATTCAGTTTATGAAAATGAGGTCCTAATACCTCATTTTCTAAAACCACTTGACTCTAAGGTCTTACCACTTGAACTTATATATCATTTATAAAACATAAATTATCAATAAAAAACCTTTTAAAAAAACATATTTGACTCGTAAATATTAAATAACAATGTTTACGAACTTACTCGTCGAATTTAGTGGCCTTGAAACTATTATTTCTAACACCACTGAAAAACAGGCTATTATAATGCTTTTATATAGGTGAGAGGTGTTTCAGTGCTATCTGGTGAGTACTTTATCAATGCTCAGTATGGCTTACCTGATGGTCAACATGAGCATTCTTAGTTTGCCACAACAATCACGACGGAGGGCCTGAATCAAGTTCTTAAGGATTTGTGTGTGGAAGGAACCAAGTGGACAATGTCCAGACAAGATTGCTACATTGTAGAACGAGTGTAACACCCCAAACTCGGCCTAGACGTTATGGCCGAATCTATGATGTCACATTGAAGTGTTTTTTGAAAAACATAATTCCGTTGAAAAATCCATTCTATATTAAAACCTCTTTATGATATTAACAAAAATTTAGGATATCTTGTTCTTTGTTAAAACTCAAATCATTTTACCAAAATGTTAACCATATTAGATTGTCATTATACTTAAAACCAATGTTTGTTGCAGAAGCTTTTAAAATATATTGCGTAAACGATCACGATAGAAAGATGAAAGAAAGGAAATATGTTAATCACGAAGGAAGTCCAAAAAGGGGGAGAAGGTATAATCGGCTAAGAGAGGAAATCGTTTGGGGGAAGACAAGAAGAGAAGTCAATGAGCACTTGCCAAAATAAAAAAACAAAAGCAATAGAGAGGAATGATAAGGTAATCGGCCTATGCAACCAGGCGAAAAGGGGAGAAGGAGAAAATCGAAACAGACTAGAACCGAAAGGTACACAAAAAAACAATAGCAATATTCAGCTTCAGAAACAAGGAGTGAGAAGAACCACAATTTGGCAAAAACTTGAAATGGAGAGACTAGTTACCAACTCAAGGTTGAATTCCTGAGTGGTCAAAGTACCTATTCGGCTACAACTCCTCCACTTTCAAATCCCACAAAATCTTCCTAAAATCACTCCACCATTACCTCCTCAACCACCAAATTCAAACTCTGTAACGCCCCCACGCCCGAAACCGTCACCGGAGTCAAGCTTGAGGTGTTACTAAACTTATCTTACCTTTTAAACAACTCTAAACCACTTATTTTAATTTTCAGAATAAACTGTTTTTCTGCATCATGGTTGCTTAAAAATTCATTTCTTGAGTTTCAAAACTCGAAATTATGATCCGTAAATTTTTCCTGAAACTAGACTCATATATCTATCCACCAATTTTTTTCTATAATTTTTGACTTAGCCAATTAGTACAGTTTATTAGTTAAAGTTACCCCTGTTTCAGAATTCGACTGCACTGACCTCTACTTACTACGAACCACTTTTCTCCCTATAAAAAATTAATATAACTGTACCGTTTGTTTCTATTAAAACTAGATTCAATAAGGATTCTAACCATATAAATTACACCACCTAATTATTTTTGTAAAATTTATGGTGAATTTATAAAGTTGAAACAGGGGATCCAGAAGTCGCTCTGGCCCTATTTCACTAAAACTCAGATATCTTATAAAATACAAAACCTTTACCTGTTTTACTTATTCCATATGAAAATAGACACAATGAGTTTTATTTTCATATATTATTCACCATCAAAACATGTCTCTAAGATTTTTAGTGATTTTTCAAAGTCATGTTATTTCTGATACTTGAATCCGTTTTTAAGTTACTTTCACATTTTTCATAGTTTTCATGTGATAGTTACTACTTAATTATACATACTATTAAACATGTATATCATCAGCCATTCTATTAGCTAATCACTAGCAAGTATTTACACATCATTCATTGATCATATCATATCAAAAGAAACCAAGTTCCTATACGTGCCATACACAAAACGAAACGTCTAACTATACCAATGTGATTCCTTCGATAGTGTGATCGGGTCTCCGACGTTTCCTTCGATCCCCAAGTGGCTTGATAAAAACTATAAGAAAAAGAAAATAAAGAGAGTAAGCACTAGGCTTAGTAAGCTTACAAGCAAATAAATTACAACATTCAACATAATGAATAATTATACATAATGTCACCTAGCCTCATAAACTTTCTTTACTTCTCATTTTCTACCTTCTTCTTTACTCACTTACCTTCTTTCTTACCCGACCTTTCACTATTCATAAATATAATCTACCTTCCCTTTTGCTGATAATTCACTGTAATTTAACTTGTACAATGACCCATTGAACCACTCGGAATACTAAGGATACCGGGTCGCTTCTCGTCTATCAATATCTCGCCAATG
Organism: Gossypium anomalum; assembly: GCA_025698475.1. Taxonomy (NCBI): domain Eukaryota; kingdom Viridiplantae; phylum Streptophyta; class Magnoliopsida; order Malvales; family Malvaceae; genus Gossypium; species Gossypium anomalum. The sequence continues at coordinate 61,128,978 of CM046961.1, forward strand.
CCATGTCTTCGACATGGACTTACATGAATTATTCCCTGTCTCCAATGCCATATATATATATATCTAATATGGGCTTACATGGCTCATTCCTGTCTCCAAAGCCATATATCTGATATGGACTTACATGGCTCATTTACTCGTCTGTCTGTCCCGTCTCACAACCCCAATATCCTAACATTCCTAAGGTTCAAACGGGGCTTCCTAATGCTTTTTCTCTGTCACTTTGCCTTTAATTCGACTTTAAATATTCTCATAAAATAAGTATATAAATGCTGAAAATTGATGACAATAATGTAAAATAAAAGAATATTACATTTATTTCATCAGAAACTTACCTCAGTATGCAAAAATAGCTACTTTTACCATTTCGTCCACAACTTGGTATTTTCTCCATTTTAGCCCGAATTTCAGTTTTCCTTGCTCTATCATTTAAAATATAGTCTAATTAGGACTCACATTATTCAAATTGACCCAAAATCATATTTTGGAAAAATTACGATTTGCCCCTAAACTTTCACATATTTACACTTTTGCCCCAAAGCTCAGAATTAAACTTCAGCCTATTTTCTTATGTTTCATGACATGCTGGTCATTTTTCCCTTCTATGGCAGCATCAAATTCATACTCTAACTTGCACTTATGGCTATTAGGTATTTTTACCAATTAAGTCCTTTTACTCGTTTTTGCTTAAAACCGAGTAGTACAAGTTGTCTAACATAATTTAAAACCTCATATTCTATCATAAAACACCAAAATACACAAATTTCACCTATGGGTATTTTTCCAAATATGAACCCTAGGTTGAATTATTGCTAGCATAAGCTTAATCGAGCTACCGGGACTCCAAAAACGTAAAAATCATTAAAAACGAGGCTAGAACGGACTTACAATCGAGCTTGGAAGCTTGAAAAACCCTAGCCATGGTTTCTCCTTGCTATATTCGGCCATGGGGTTGAAGATGAGCAAAATTGGCTTTTAATTTTGTATTTTAATTTATTTTACCCCCAAATGACCAAAATGCCCTTACTACTAAACTTTTCAAAAATTCCATTCATGTCCAATTTTTGTCCATAGACTTAGAAATTGGTAAAATTCCTCTTTAAGGACCTCTAATTAATAATCTAATTCAATTTTATGCAAAATACTTCTAGAACACAAGTTTTGCAATTTATTCAATTTAGTCCCTAATTTCAAATTAAGCACTTTATGCATAGAATTTCTTCACGAACTTTTCACACAATCATGCAAACATATCATAGACCTCAAAATAATAATAAAATAAATTTTTCTACCTCAAATTTGTGGTTTCGCAATCACTGTTCTGTTTAGGCCCTATTTCGGGATGTTACATTTCTCCCCCCTTTAGGGATTTTCGTCCCCGAAAATCTTACCTGTGAAGAGATTTGGGTACTATTTTTGCATAGCCTCTTCGAGTTCCCATGTAGTCTCGTCTACCCCATGTAGTCTGACTATCTCTGAAATATACAACTTGGCCAACTTATCAAGTGAAAAATCCATACGAACTGGGATAAAATGAGCCGACTTCGTTAACTTATCAATCACAACCCATACTGCATCTTTCTTTCTCGATGTAAACGGTAATCCTGTCACAAAATCTATAGTAACTCGATCCCATTTCCACTCAGGGACTAGCACAGGCTGCAATAAACCTGAAGGTACCTGATGTTCGGCCTTTACTGTGTGATGATCAAGCATCTAGAAACAAACTCAAAATGTCCCTTTTCATTCCTACCCACCAGTACATTTCTTCAAATCATTATACATCTTTGTACTACTTGGATGAATAGAAAAAAAAAAACTACTATGTGCTTCCTGTAAGATCTTTCGAATAAGCTCATCATTCTTCGGTACACATAACCTGGGTGATAATCAATCACTAGCTCATAATCTTTAATAAACTCTAGCCATCTTCTTTGCTTCAATTTCAAACTTTTGTGATCAGTGAATATGTGGCACTTCTCACTGTACAAATGATGTCTCCAAATCTTCAACGCAAAAATAATGGCAGCTAGCTCTAAATCATGTGTCGGATAGTTCTTCTCATGTGGCTTTAGCCATGCGGTTCTAGTTGTACTAAAACAGAGCTTTAGTCAATAATGCTTTTAACTTGTCAAAACTCTGTTCACACTTCTCAATCCATTCAAACTTGATATCCTTTATGCAGCAATCTTGTCGTGGGGTAGCTATCATGGAAAATCCTCTACAAGTCGCCTATAATATCCGGCAAGACCAAGAAAACTTTTAACTTCGATATACATTTCTAGGAGACTTCCAATCAACAATGGCTGAAATCTTGCTCGGATCAACCTTAATACCTTCACTTGAAACAATATGTCCAAGAAAACCAACTTCTCGTAACTGAACTCACTTTTGTCTGAACTTGGCATACAACCGATTATCTTTCAAAATCAGAAAAGCGTTTCAAATGCTCTGCATGCTCGGTCTCATCATGAGAATAAATCAAGATATCATCAATGAACACAACTACAAACTTATCCAAGTACGGTCCGAAAATTCAGTTCATTAAGTCCATGAAAATGGCAAGAGCATTAGTCAAGCCAAATGGCATCACAAGGAACTCATAATGACCATACCTAGTCCGAAAAGCGCTTGGGACATCGACTTTTAACTCGCAACTCGATAGTATCCGGATCTCAAACCTATCTTGGAGAACACAAGAGCTCCCTTCAATTGATCAAACAGATCATCAATTCTAGGCAATGGATACTTGTTCTTTCATTACCTTGTTAAGTTGCTGATAATTTATGCACAATCTCATTGATCCGTCATATTACCTTATTTCAATTCCAGAATTCCTTTCTCTTACGGTCAATAAACCCCCGATGATGTACTTTTTTACGAAATTCCTCCCGAAAGAAATCCCAAGTGATCCTCTCCTTTGGTACAACTGATACAAGTGTCTTCCACCAGTAGTAGTAGGTCTGAGTCTCTAAGAAGTGATACTACACATTTCATACATTCCTCGGTGTACAAGATAATTCATCAAAGACTCTGATAGTATTTTCTAACCAAAATTCTGCTCTTTCTGCATCATTATCTTTTGTTGCTCGGAACTCTTCTGCCCCTTGTTTCCTGATTCTATCAATTGGTGGCTTTTCTCTTATCATTGTACCTGTGACTGGGGGAGCTTGAGCTACATGGGTAGCCTAAGAATCATGAGGGGGTGGAGGTCTAACTACCGGATTCGTACGAACGAACTCGACAAACCAATCATTCAAAGTTTGGAAGAGAGCTTCTCGAGTCACTCCTCCACGATCAATCATTCATCGCCTATTCTTAGATGGCGCTACCCCTTCCGCGGAGCAGCGCATTACTTTCTACATCATCATCACCACTTTCGCTGGGATCCATTACAATAAAACAAAATATTTAAAAATCGTCGGAGTCGTCACACTATCAAAATACGGTATGGCGTGTATAGCTAGACTTTTACTCACACTAACTATTCCGAGAACCGACTAAACCTGCTCGATACCAATAAATGTAACGCCCCACGCCTCAAACCGTCACCGAGTCAAGCTTGAGGTGTTACTAAACTTATCTTACCTTTTAAACAACTCTAAACCACTTATTTTAATTTTCAGAATAAACTATTTTTCTGCATCATGGTTGCTTAAAAATTAATTTCTTGAGTTTCAAAACTCGAAATTATGATCCGTAAATTTTTCCTGAAACTAGACTCATATATATATCCACTAATTTTTTTCTATAATTTTTGACTTAGCCAATTAGTACAGTTTATTAGTTAAAGTTACCCCTGTTTCAGAATTCGACTGCACTGACCTCTACTTACTACGAACCACTTTTATCCCTATAAAAAATTAATATAACTGTACCCTTTGTTTCTATTAAAACTAGATTCAATAAGGATTCTAACCATATAAATTACACCACCTAATTATTTTTTTAAAATTTATGGTGAATTTCTAAAGTTGAAACAGGGAATCCAGAAATCGCTCTGGCCCTATTTCACTAAAACTCAGATATCTTATAAAATACAAAACCTTTACTTGTTTTGCTTATTCCATATGAAAATAGACACAATGAGTTTTATTTTCGTATATTATTCACCATCAAAACATGTCTCTACGATTTTTAGTGATTTTTCAAAGTCATGTTATTTCTGATACTTGAATCCGTTTTTAAGTTACTTTCACATTTTTCATAGTTTTCATGTGATAGTTACTACTTAATTATACATACTATTAAACATGTATATCATCAGCCATTCTATTAGCTAATCACTAGCAAGTATTTACACATCATTCATTGATCATATCATATCAAAAGAAACCAAGTTCCTATACATGCCATACACAAACGTAAACGTCTAACTATACCAATGTGATTCCTTCGATAGTGTGATCGGGTCTCCGACGTTTCCTTCGATCCCCGAGTGGCTTGATAAAAACTATAAGAAAAAGAAAATAAAGAGAGTAAGCACTAGGCTTAGTAAGCTTACAAGCAAATAAATTACAACATTCAACATAATGAATAATTATACATAATGTCACCTAGCCTCATAAACTTTCTTTACTTCTCATTTTCTACCTTCTTCTTTACTCACTTACCTTCTTTCTTACCTGACCTTTCACTATTCATAAATATAATCTACCTTCCCTTTTTCTGATAATTCACTGTAATTTAACTTGTACAATGACCCATTGAACCACTCGGAATACTGAAGGATACCGGGTCGTTCCTCGCCTATCAATATCTCGCCAATGCCATGTCTTCGACATGGACTTACATGAATTATTCCTGTCTCCAATGCCATATATATATATATCTAATATGGGCTTACATGGCTCATTCCTGTCTCCAAAGCCATATATCTGATATGGACTTACATGGCTCATTTCTAACCTGTCCTGTCTTGTCAACCCCAATATCCTAACATTCCTAAGGTTCAAACGGGGCTTCCTAATGCTTTTTCTCTGTCACTTTGCCTTTAATTCGACTTTAAATATTCTCATAAAATAAGTATATAAATGCTGGAAATTGATGACAATAATGTAAAATAAAAGAATATTGCATTTATTTCATCAAACTTACCTCGTATGCAAAAATAGCTACTTTTACCATTTCGTCCACAACTTGGTATTTTCTCCATTTTAGCCCGAATTTCAGTTTTCCTTGCTCTATCATTTAAAATATAGTCTAATTAGGACTCACATTATTCAAATTGACCCAAAATCATATTTTGGAAAAATTACAGTTTTGCCCCTAAACTTTCACATATTTACACTTTTGCCCCAAAGCTCGTAAATTAAACTTCAGCCTATTTTCTTATGTTTCATGACTTGCTGGTCATTTTTCCCTTCTATGGCAGCATCAAATTCATACTCTAACTTGCACTTATGGCTATTAGGTATTTTTACCAATTAAGTCCTTTTACTCGTTTTTGCTTAAAACCGAGTAGTACAAGTTGTCTAACATAATTTAAAACCTCATATTCTATCATAAAACACCAAAATACACAAATTTTACCTATGGGTATTTTTCCAAATATGAACCCTAGGTTGAATTATTGCTAGCATAAGCTTAATCGAGCTACCGGGACTCCAAAAGCGTAAAAATCATTAAAAACGAGGCTAGAACGGACTTACAATCGAGCTTGGAAGCTTGAAAAACCCTAGCCATGGTTTCTCCTTGCTATATTCGGCCATGGGGTTGAAGATGAGCAAAATTGGCTTTTAATTTTGTATTTTAATTCATTTTACCCCCAAATGACCAAAATGCCCTTACTACTAAACTTTTCAAAAATTCCATCCATGTCCAATTTTTGTCCATAGACTTAGAAATTGGTAAAATTACTCTTTAAGGACCTCTAATTAATAATCTAATTCAATTTTATGCAAAATACTTCTAGAACACAAGTTTTGCAATTTATTCAATTTAGTCCCTAATTTCAAATTAAGCACTTTATGCATAGAATTTCTTCACGAACTTTTCACACAATCATGTAAACATATCATAGACCTCAAAATAATAATAAAATAAACTTTTCTACCTCAAATTTGTGGTTTCGCAACCACTGTTCTGTTTAGGCCCTATTTCGGGATGTTACAAACTCTCCTCAACTAGTAGTATTTCGGTCAGCCCCAACTACTCATACGATAAGAGTAGCAAAATAAAACACATCTTGTGCATAGCGGGACTCGAACTCAAGACCCTTAGTACCAGTGACACGCCACTATCCCTTAAACCAGCAGGCCCTTTCTGTCATGTTTTATCCATATCCATTTAAGAAGCCTACTGAATAGAGACAGGGTTTATTCAAGTAAAGACAAAATTTTGTAAAAGTCAAGACTTGAACTCAGGACTTCTCTAACACTTCTTAAAACACTTAACCACTGAAGCAAGCATGCATTTATACGATGCAACACGTAAAAATAAATACTTAGATTTTGGGGCGTTACAACAAATTCTTTGAAACCCCATTGTCGAGTTTGGTAAAAACTATTTGAGTCCTTTTACTCATAACTCTACATTTTCAAGGGAGAAAATGTTGCTCCTCTATTCAGTAATGACAAGGAGAAAAATCAACATGGGAAAAATCATTTTTAAAGAGGTTCATAGGTGTGACCAGAAGAATGTTGGTAGCCTTAATTTCCCTTCCCTTATTACTACTCTTTTCCAATGTGTGAAAGTCCCGATTCAAGAAAATGAATATATGATTCCAAATAAAGAGCAATTATGAAGTAAATTTTTATGAGGTTTTTAGGGGAGGAATTGACACGACATCCACCTTCCGGTTCTGCCTCTACATCCACCGCACCAATTTGTGCCCCAAACCCCTTCCACTTTTCCTACTATCTTTGAGCAACAAGTGTTCAGTTCTCTTGAGAGATTGCACAAGTAGTTATGTTTGTTTGAGAAGCAGCAATCACGAATTGCTACTAATTTGGGCAGGGCACAGGAAGAAATGGCTCTATTTTGAGGTTATATGAGGAATAGGGACACTGCTATCAAGAAATCCCTTTAGAAGAATTTTAGCAGGCTTATGCCTGCGTTCCTGAACTTCCCTATGGAATTGCTTTTTGATGCAGAGGAAGAGGGAGATGATGAAGTAGAGGTTGATGAGACCGAACCTATCCCACACACCCTACCAGCAAGGAGAAGGCCACAACTGGACTAGAGGAAGATGAGGAGAAGACTGGATCTGTAATTATTGACACTGACCATGACGGAGAAGACGCCAACCCAACTTCTACACCACATGTGGATGCTACTGCCCCTTTCCGACCTCAATCTACTGCACCAATGGCATAGCAAGATCGTTAGATCAATAAGCTAATTAATGATCTCATAAAATCAGATGATGAGGAAGACAAGGTGCCAATCAACATGTTGAAAAGGAAACAACACTACAAGCATGCTACACAAAAATCCACTCGTCCAAATTAAAGTAACAATAATTTCACTCCAAGCTTTATTCATTTTTTATGTTATTTATTTTTCAATTCATTTTAGCATGCATTCATCATTTTTGTCTTATCATTTTCTGTCCATATATATGTTCGTACATTCCTAATTTTTGTCTATTCATGCATTGAGGACAATGCATCCATTAAGTTTGGGGGTGTATTGTGCATATAGATTGCATTCGGATAGTTGTTCATTTGGTTTTTGACATCCATTTTGTCATCACAAATAAATGCCAATGAATTGTTACTATAATGAGTATATTTTTGCCTATGATGTTCAATGAGGAGTTTAATTCTTTGACATTCCTAAAAAATTATGGCAGTGGATTAGGTGATTTTAGTTTAGGATAGTTTGCTTGTAAATTGATTCGTAAAATTAGGATGTCCTAATTCTAATTAAAATTGATCTGTAGTAAGTTTCTTTTAATAAACTTAGAGATTCTTAAAGCTAAACTCAATACAAAGGCAATACTCAATAATAAATAAAGTGACAATATGGTTTTAAAAAGATGTCATCAAATACTCTAATGCTTAGAATTGCCAACTAAGTCAGCATCACTTTGTTTGCTCTATAGTGCTGTTGACTAAAAAGGTGAGTCCAAGTAAGAGTGTGTAATATAGAAAAGAAAATTAGAAGCACTCCACTGTAGTAACAGGCTGAGTAGCTAATGAGGTAGTTGTTTGCTCCATCCATCCTTAAAGGTTCAAGCTCGAGGCTGGCCCATATTTTAAATGAGCCTAATTTTTTTTGCCCAAGCCCATTTTTTGAGCCTAAATTTTTTACTCAAAACCTCCCAAATTTTGAACATGCCTGGGCAAATAACTCGACCCATGAACAGGTCTAGATGTATTTTTAGTATTGTTATTTAATTGATGTATTTTTAGTATGTTTATTAGTTACTATTTTTAATAATATCTACATTAATTGTATGAAGTAAAATTATATTGTATATTAAATATGGTACACATTTTGATTAAGATTTCATTTTTTTTAGTACTATGAAAAAAATATTGATTTAAAATTTTTTTAATTATGTTTAACAATTTAAATAATGAATATTACTCCACATAAATTATAATAAGGGTTAATATGTATTTTGCTCCCTAAACTTATCGAAAAGAATCTAGTTGATACTTGAATTATTTTTTGTACCTAACTGGTAATTAAATTTGAAATATGTCATACACATTACCCCAATTTGTTAACAATATTAATTTTTTAAGGGTTAATATGCAGTTTTCCCCATAAGCTTGTCAAAAAGTTTAGTGGGTTAGTTAGTGGGATAATGGGGGTTGAGATTTAGTAGGATGTTAATCAAATTATTTGATTTTTATTTTTTTCTCTCTCCTACCGAAATTTCTATTCAATTTTAACGTTTCTACAAATTTTTAAATTTTCTTTCTTCTCTTCTTCTCCATATATCTTTCGTCCCCTTTCTTTTTCTTTCAATTGGGGTTCTTTATTCTTTCGATATCTGAACGAATTGTGGAAGGGGAAATTGATCTATTGTTGTGTATTCCGTAAGTAGTGCTTCATTCTGTTGATCTCGTTCTTCATTTCATAAATTTCTGTTGTAAAAAGTACGTTTGTAATTATCCAAATGTTGGATTAATTGTTAGTTTTGGTTGAACGGCTTAGGGGGATCTCAAGAAGCATTTAATCCTTCAACGAGTTAGGTGTTGAGGAGCATCGTTTTGTCTAAGGTTCTGGTGGTCTCGAGATTGCAATTGCTCCGAAAATAAACCAATCGTGTAATGAAAATACGAGAAAGTGAGCTCTGGTGAAAGCTAAAAATTGGGCCAATTGACGCCACACAGGCGAGTGCCCGACCGTGTGGCTAGCTGTGTGCGAGACACAGTTGTGTAACGACAAGAGTGTGGTTGTGTAGGCCACACAGGCTAGGAAGAATTAGGCGTATGAGTTACATGGGCATGCCACATGAGCATGTGGATCTTGGGCCAGGTCGTGTGGGTCACACGGGCAAGGCCAATTTAGACATATGGTCCACAGTAGCGTGTGGGCCCAAAATTCTAAAAGTTTCCCTAAGGTCGCATGGGTCATTCCAATCAACTATAGGTCTTCCATAGGTTGGTAAGGGTTAACCAAACCGTAATGGTAGTGATCTATTATTCAGATAGACTAATCTGAGTAGGAGAACTTATATGTATCTCTGATTGTTTTGTATACGCATTTATGATATCTGTACATAAGCATGCCAGTCATATTATTTATGTATATCTGTTATTTGATATATGTATCTGTATATGGGGTGGGATTTGTATATGTGCAGGAAGTGTTCTATATGGCAACCTTTTTGCCTATTTTCTGGCGGCTTGGCTGTATTATATTTTGTTATGTAACGAATAGACACTTTATGGTGTGTAGGGATGGGTGGGTGTTTTATGTCAAAGATGGTGTGTAGACGATGGGTAGGATTCTATATATTTGTTTTGATTATCTGATTCTGATTGATTCTATTAAGGACTGGTGTTCATATCTATATCTGACTGCTTATCTCTATGCATTTGCATGTCTATCTCTATTGGGTTACACACTGAGTTTACGAAAACTCGTGTCTATTTGTCTGTTCTGTTCAAGTAATCCTCAGGCATAGGCGGGTCGGTGCGATGGAGGCTCAACAGTGACCACTTGTCGAAAAACTATTTTTATTATTATTACCTAATGGCTTTTACTTAAGTTACTTGTTTTGTGAGAGTTTTGTAATTTTTGGACTCTTCGGACTTTTGGGCTGTTTGTTTTAGATTTTTGGGTTTGGATGCGTTTATGATTTCTAAACTGCGATGTTTGACAAAATCACGATTTTACACAAACAAATGTTATTTTTAAAACACGAGCGTGGTTTTGACTAAAACAAATTTTCAAACCTCCGCTGTGAATTCTTGTTAACTTTAAAGGATAACTTATAACGATTTCAAATAAGATTATAAAAATAAGCTTTTCTTAAAATGTAGACTCTATTTGGTAACCAATAAAATGATGCATTTTAACTTAAAAGATGTGATTTAAAACCCTTCATCGTGACACTCCCAGATTTAGCCATAACGTCTAAGTCTGGTTTGGGGTGTTATATTTAGTGGTATCAGAGCTAGGTTGCAAAACTTGGGCTGTGCATTTTAGGTTCCAAAATTGTGATTTTAAAAAAAGGGACTAGTTTTCAAATAAAAATTTGGTTCTTTTTGAGTATGTATGTGGTACATCGAGTCTAGGCGCCGATCCTGTAAGTACTTCTGGACTAAGAAAATATTATAGTTAGAACTCTTTGAAACTATACTGAGTTAGTTAGAGACTAAAACTTTTGAAATACTTCTAAACTTCTGATATCTGAAGTATAAAACATCTGCTAATAAAAACAAAAACTGATGCATAAAATTTTATAATGTAGATAAAATTCAAACTATGATGAGTGCATGTAGAACACGTGGTTGAGGTATTCGTGGGCGCTGCAGGAGCCATAGGGGAGTCGAGCTGAGTCTTCTCTCTGGGTAGTATGCCGAATCTGGATACAAGTAAGACTCCGACTAAACCTTCTGCTAATACCGAGTCTCAAAGTCGATCGACTAGGGACAACACACTATCCTAAATCATGTTAAGAGTGTTGGAAAGGGTCATTGGAACCCATTCTAGACTTGGGGCCCGTGGGTCGGTGGAGCTGAGTTGTTTTGGGGTGTCACTAGAGTCACCCCTTCCATGGCAGAGTACTGGTTGGAGGCCACCGAGAGGATAATGAATGACATTAACTGCACCCCTGAGCAGAAACTGAAGGGTGCAATTTCTCGGCTTCACGATAAGGCATATCAGTGGTGGTAATCTGTTGAGGAGGGTACTCAACCAGATCGTCTTAACTAGGACTACTCCAAGACTGCCTTCTAGGGGAAGTATGTGTGAACGAGCTATGTTGATGCTCTTAGGCATGAGTTCATGAATCTCACGCAAGGTGATAGAATTGTGGCCAAGTATGAGGCCGAATTTTTTAGACTGAGCCGCTTTGCTCGAGGCATGGTGGCATAAACCAGGCCAGATATGACGTATTCAGAAGAACCGGTAAAGATTTTGGCTCAGGAAGTTAAAGAATTACTGAATAAATAAGTACCCTTAGTTAAAGTATTATGGCACAGTCGTGGTTTGCAGGAGGCTACTTGGGAAACAGAAGAATCAATGAGATCACAGGATTTGAATTTATTCTCAAGTAACAAATTTTGAGGACGAAATTTCCTAAAGGGGATATTTGTAACAACCCAATTTTCAGTGGCGTCGGAAACATTGGTTCGAGAGCATTAACTTCAACGACTGAGTTAGGAAATTTTATTATTGAATATTTAGGAAGAATTTTGAAATAGTGATTTTTGTTTTAGAAGAAAATTTTTAAGTTAAGTAGTTTTGAAAATGAGGTATCGAGACCTTGATTTCATAAATCGAGCTGTAAATATTTTTATAAATATTTATGGAGTGTCATTGAGTTAGTATTTGTAACATCTGAAATTAGGGCCTAGTCAAAACAGTGGTTTTGAGACCACAAATTCGAAGTAGAAATATTTATTTTATGAGTATTTGAAGGTCCATGATATGAATACATGTTTGTGTGAAAATTTCATGAAGAAATTTTACGCCTAAAGTGTCCAATTTGACTTAGGGACTAAATTGAACAAGTTACAAAACTTGTGTTCTAGATGCTTTGAGCATGAAATTGCATTGGATTATTAATTAGAGGTCCTTAAATAGCAATTTGACCAAGTTTTAAAATTTTGGGCAAAAATGGACATAAATAGGAAAAATTTGAAAGAAAGGCCTTAAGGGCATTTTGGTCATTTGGTTAATAAAAGAATAAAAAGGGAAAAAGAAAGTAAAATTTGTCCATCTTCTTCTTGCTTGTGCTGAAATTTCAAGGGTCACCATAGCTAGGGTTTGTTCATCTTTCAAGCTCAAAAGTAAGTGCATCTTAGTCCCGTTTTTAATGTTCTTTACATTTTTTAAGTTGTCATCAACCGATCTGGCTATTTCTACCATTATTTTGAGCTAGGGTTCATGTATGAAACTTGACCCATGTGTGACATGGTTGTATTTTGATGTTTCATGGTAGATTATGAAAGCTTGATGTGTGTTTAACATCTTTTACTAAGTGATTTTTAGTGAAAATGGTTAAAAAGGACTTGTTTGTAAAAGATGAAGAAATGGGTAGTAGAAATGTGTTTTAATAAGAAATATGGGCTGATATGAGTTGGAATATGAATCGACTAGGCTTGAGTAACCAAAAAAATGCATGCATTCCATCTTATGAGCCTAGGGACCAATTTATAAATAAGTGAAAAGTTAGGAGTAAAATGGTAATTTTACCAAAGTATGTGTTATGAGTCGATATGAATAATGTATGTATTGAACGAGTTAAATTTGGCATTATAGATCAAGTAAACCATGATTTGGGTCTTGATCAAAGGAAAAACAAGGTTTAGGAGGATTAGACTCGTTTCTATCATTTTGTACCGAGGTAAGTTCATTTTCAAATAATGCAACATGTACCATACTTTAAATGCCTTAATATTGCATGTATGGTAAGTGTATACATATTTAATATGATGTTGTATCATGTGTTTATTGCCTAAATTTTATCATGAATTATGCTTAATTATTCCATGAATAAGTGATTTGTACTATGGGTATTGAAATCGAAGTTACGAGCAAGTTCGACAGAAATGTGGTATCCAAGAATCCCGTGTGAACCTTAGGAATAGTTTAGGATACAAGTGACATGTCACTAGGAACTATGTGATCTGAACTCATTGAGTTGTTGTCTGAGTTCATGATATATGTGACATCCGAACTCATTGAGTTGTGGTCTGAGTTCATGATATATATGACACAGGTGTTGGCATCCGGGTACTGGTCTCGTATATTCTACAGGTGGCGGGGTAGTCCGGCATGTGTTGCGGATACCTGACAGCCTATATGAGCAGACCCATGAGTAGCTCGAAAGCGAGCAACATGTGATGCGAGGTAGTATTGGCTACATATGAGGTATTTAGGTGCGAGATTCCGATGTATCCGATAGTATTCTGAGCATTCAACGGGTAGTTCTAAAATAAGTTCAATGAGTAAGCTTGATGATTGTGTCAAAGACGAGAAAGTAAGTTATTATGTGCAAGTGGGCACGGGTGTGTACGTCGAACTCATGAGAATAACATGAGATATGATAAACGTGTGATATTAATATATATATAGATGTATATGAAGAATAAGTTTAAAAGATTTGATAAAATGCAAGATTATGTTCATTATGTTAAACGTATGACCAATGTTTGATTAAGTTGCATTTTATTTGCATGTGAATTTACTAAGCTTTAAAGTTTACCCTACTTTCCTTTCCTTCTCTTATAGTGTTGCCAAGCTAACTCAGGGATCGTGAAGCGTCAGAGACTCGATCACACTATAAATTGGATAATTGGGTATAGTTAGACTTATCATTTTGAGTATGGCATGTATAGGGACTTGGTCTTTTGTTATATGTCATATTGATGTAGCCAAAAGTGTTGGCTTATGATAATATTGATTCATTTTGTATATGGCCATGAGAGATGGCTCATATTGATTATTGGGTTGTAACCCTAATCATTTATGCATGCATACAAATGTGTTTATGTTTTGATGTGGTTTGGTTGCTTGTGGATGAAATGTGTGATGAATGGTATATGTATTTAATGAATAAATAGGGACTAATAGGCATGACCATAATTATAGTATAATTGAGTAACTTGAAAGAAGAATTAAAATGATGAATAAACATGAAATTGGTGTGGAATGCCAAATGGTAGTATGATGATTGGAGTATGTGATATGTTCACATTATAAAGTCATGGATTAACCATGAATGTGTTTTCTTGTGTAATTAAATGCGCTATGTTGCATGCCATGAAGTAGGATTGAGTGTGTAACTGTTTATGGGTGGCAAATGGCTTAGAAAATAGCCTTAAAATTGTCCACATGGGTAGACACATGGCCATGTGTCTAGGCCATGTGTGACACACAGTCTGTCCCATGGGTGTGTGATCTGGTTGTGTGTCCCTTGCACACTAATTATGCAAGTCAGTATGCCCAGTAATAAACACACGGGCAGAGACACGACCGTATGTCTCAGCTGTGTGAAGGGCACGACCTCAGGACATGGGCGTGTGCCCAGGCCGCCTGAAGTCTGCACTTAATTTTTTTGGAATTTAATTCACCACACGGCCTAAGCACACGGGCATGTGACTTGGCCGTGCGACCTTATTTGATTGATGATGTCATAGTCAGAGAGTTACACGGGCTGAGGACATGGGCGTGTCCCAAGCCACACGGGTGTGTGTGACTACACGGCCTACCCACAGGGGCATGTGACTCTCTAGAACATGAAAATTTTCTAAGTTATCTCGAAGTTCTGAAAGTTCTCGGTTTAGTCCCGAACCACCTCCGATGTATGTTTTGGGCCTCGTAAGCCCGTAATAGGGACAATATGCATCTGCATGAATGGTTTTAAATTGGATGAAATTTTATGGCCCGATTTTGTATGATTGGTTATGTTTAAGTCCGGTAATGCCTCGTACCCTGTCCCGACGTCGGATATGGGTAAGAGGTATTACAGTATTAGAGTTTCGCTAGAAACTTTTAATGTTTTAATAATTAATTAATTAAAAAGGACTAGATTGAAAAAGGTGCAAAACTTGTTAATTAAAGAAATAATGATTAAATAGCCCAAGTGATAATATAAGGGAGGATTTAAAGGCCAAATTAGCCCAAAGAGGATGGCTTCGGCGGCATAAGCAGAAAAGAATCATTGATTTAGGTGAAATAAGGGTAAAATTGGAAAATTAGTACAAATTTAACTTACAAATTGAAATTAAAAAAGAATTCTAGAGAATTTTTTCATAATTCTCAGCCAAAAACACCATAGAAGAGTCTCCAAAAGCTGGTTTTTCATATTTTTACATTATGTGAGTTCAATTCTTGCTCTTTTCTTGAAATTTTTGTTTTTTTAAGACTTTCATAATTTGGTCCAACTATCTAATTCATTAGTTTTTTATTTTATGGTCAATTTTGAAAGTTACCATTGATGAGTGCTGGTTGTTTATGGTGGAATGACATGGAGTTAGAGCTTTAATTTTATTATATGATGATTTTATCAAGTGATTTCAATAGACATTGATTTTAGGACCAAATTGTGAAAAGATTAAATATTATGGTTTGATACTAAAATTCTGTTGATAAAAGGTTGTATGGTAGTTTAGAATAATTAGATAAATTGTCAATTAAGAAAAATTAGCTCATTTGATAGGATAACTGGTGAGGGACTAAATTGTAAAAACTGTAATAGTTGGGGTAATTGTGTAATTTCAAAAATTGATCGGTATTAATTGTGGAGTGAATTGAAACTGAAATATATGCTAATGAATGAATAATTTTACATGTTAAATCAAGAGCCCATAAAAAATCGTGAAAAAGGAAAATTAGCAGAATAGTCCCTAAACTACTACAAATTTACAATTTAACCCAGGTAAATTTGTATGGTTGAACTTTAATTCATATAGTTGAACGTTAATGTTATATGTTAAATTGATGAATGTTATTATGTATTTATTCATATCAATTGTTGAAAATAAAATTATTGTTAAAATTATGAAATTGAATTGAATGTTTGAAATGAATGAAACGCGGGATTGAGTACAGTCGCTCAGTGCAAAGGAAGAATTGACAGAAAATTACCTAAGTAAACCTGTAACACCCCAAACCCGACTCGAACGTTATGGCCGAATCCGGCGTGTCACATTGAAGTGTTTTAGCGAAAACCGTGTTTTCATTGAAAACCCTTCTTAAAGTAAAAGAAACCTTAACTATCCTTAAAAAAAACTCCTTTCAGTCACTTGTTAAAATATATGATTTTATGAAAACATGTCATTTTAAAATGTAGTTGCGGAAATGTAGAAAAGTCATACTACAGTTTAAGAAACCATGTTCAACTTCTTATAATTACATCACATAAAAATAATAATCCAAATAATAATAAAGTGGAAGCCCTATTACAATTTTATTTGAAAAGTACTTAACAACATAGAAACTGATAAGCTTTAAAACAAAAAACATAAGTCCAAATTATCTTGTTGGCTGGCCACCCAGAGTCCCTCTAAACATCGAACCTTCTACTGAGCATCACCTGAAGATAAAATAAAAGAGGGGGTGAGTTTTCGCAAACTCAGTGTGTACAACCCTGGATGAAAAACAAGTATTCAAAGAAGAATCATCAAACATGCAATGCAATCCCATCCAAATTATCCATCCGTTACACACCAGCTCCATCCGCCGTCACATCATGTGGGGATATAAATATCGACCCACCCAGCCCACACATTAATGGTAGCTCGGTTGCGGTACTACCCTCATTTACATATTGGGCTTTTAAAGCCGTTGGTGGATCCACGATTGTCAGGAAACCATGCGATCCTCATATAATTCCTCCGCTCCATAGTTCCCACCCCATATGCAACCTAAGCAGAACATCATATGTATGCATGTCATATCCATAAAACTTACATTCAACACCTAGGGGTATTTTGGTTATTTTCGCCCTTAGGGGCATTTCAACAGTTTTCCCTTAATTATGGTTTCCACTTACCTTGGCCCGTTAACAAGTTCCACGAGCTAAGGTAAATGATTACTATGCACCAGGTAGGATTTCAGGGAAGAGGAGGTGGGTCATTAAGACTGTAACACCCCAAACCCGGCCTGGACGTTATGGTCAAATCTGGCGCATCACATTGAAGTGTTTTAGCGAAAACCGTGTTTTCATTGAAAACTCTTTTTAAAATAGAAGAAACCTTAACTATCTTTAAAAAAAACTCATTTCAATCACTTGTTTAAAAAAAATTCCTTTCAAGTGTGATGCGATCTCCTTAGCCCAAACCTTGAGCCCAATCCTTAATCGCTTTTCCTTGATCACGTATCCTTAGATCTGCACCAATCTTAACTATTAAAACCCGAATAGTAGATGACTTGTATCCAACACAAGTCCCTTACCTTGCCTATGGTTATTCGGCCAACCTTAATCAATGGAAGAGGAACGCTTACCATAACCGCAATACCTAAGGAGCAATTCAGCAATGAGCTAAGATCTGAGATCCGATTCTAATTCCCTACCATATTTGATTAGAAAGAGTGAGGGACAATATATGATACTTAGCAAAGAAACCGATTGGAAGAACAACACTTACACCAGATTTGACCGAAGTAGAAGGAGTAGTGATTGCACCAAGGGTATTCGGCCAAAGAGGTTCGACCCTTTATGATTTTGTATGGTAGAAGAGGGTTATTTGGCTCCAAGGAAAAGAAAGAAAAGTCAGCAATGAGGTAGAGAAGAAATAGATTTTGGCACAAGGAAGAAGAAAAAAGAAAAGAAGGCAGAGAGTTTTCAGCTTTTATAGAAAAGAGTTTCTGGTAACAGGATGGAGGAAATTCGACATTAGCTTCATACCCTAGCATTCGACACCTATTTATAATCCTTATAGCTGAATTTTTCCTATGCCCAATTCCCCATTCGGTTCCATCACTTCCCCCTTCCCATCTCCTCATTTTCTCCCTAATAACCCCTTAATCCCTTCCTTAATTTTCTCTCCTGAACACTTCCCTTCGAGTCCCCTTTCACGCCACTACAATCCTTCTAGAAGGCCAAAATTAAACTTCTAAAAACACTAAGCTAGGATTCGAACCTTGGACCTCCTTGCTAGCTATTAACACCACCTCCCTACACCCTATGTGGCGTCACTTAGCCACTCCGCCACTAGGCCTTTTTGATGCTATTTTCCCCTAACTTTATTTAAAAGCCCAACTACTTGCCATCCCTGATTCTTTTAATAATTAAATTATAATTTCTTCTACCCTTTAATTCAACTCACACCTTAACTAAGACCTACTAAAATTATCGCTTAGCTAGGAATATTAAACACAATTTTTATCAAAACCAAAAACAAAGAAAGTTTAGGATTTTGGGATTTTTGGGTTTCAGGATTTTTGGGTTTCGGGATTTTTTGTGCGTTACAAAGACTGCTTAAGTACTAAGCTCTCCCTAGATCCAATCCTAGACATGTATATACTCGTTGCTACACCTTAACCCTTTAACCTGTCCACGGTCGCAAAATATTAATTAAGTCTTATGAAGTTATCATATGCTAGGCCCAAAACCCCTTACAAAGCCCAAACAAAGTCACATACCTGTATCTGGCCCATTAAGCCAAATTATATTCATATGGCCCATTAGGCCAAAATCACCTGTATATGGCCCATTAGGCCCAAAGCACATTTATATGGCCCGTTAGGCCCAGCCACATTCATAATCATGCTCGCATACAAATTCCCATCACATAGCATCAATACTCAGTTTTTCCCTATTATGGACCCAACAGCCCACCAGGCTCATTCAGTCCATTCCGGCCCGTATGGCCAAATCACAACCCAAGTCCACAAAATCGCCCGTGGGTCTCAGGCAGCCTATTGGTCTCTCCCTTACGAGTGTTCGCGCACTCATAAGACAATCGTAGCCACACTTTCGGCTTTATGGCATTTTGACATTTTGGCATTTCAGCTTTTGCCGATTCATAGTGTGTGTGTAGTGTATGTACACACCTGGTAAGCAAGCGTGATGCAATCTCCTTAGCCCCAAACCTTGAACACAAATCTCAAATAGCTTTTCCTTGATCACGTACCCCTTAGATCAATACCGCAACACATAATGAGTAATTCGGCAATGAGCTAAGATCCGAGATCCTATACTAACCCCCTACCACAGATGATTAGAAAGAGTGAGGGACAATATTCGATACTTAGTGAAGAAAATCGATTGAAAGAGTAACACTTACACTAGATTCGGTCAAAGAGTATTCAAATCTAGAGATTTGGATGACACAATTGCTTATTCGGCACCAAGAGAGAAAGAAGAATCGACTAAACCCCAAAAGTGAAACAAAACAATCGGCACAAGAAGAATAAAAAGGAGAAAAAGGGTTTTTAGATTTTGGAGAAATCGGCAAAAGAAAAGGAAGAAAATAAAAGGGTTTTCAGCTTTTAAGAAAGAGGGTTTCTGGCAACAGGGTGAGAAAAAGACTTTGGCATTAGCCTCATACTCTTGCATTTGGCACCTATTTATAGCCCTATAATCGAATTGCCTGGCCCTCAGTTCCCCATTCGGCTCCATCACTTCCCCTTCTCATCTTCTCGTTTTTCTCCCTGATAACCCCTTGATCCTTTCCTTAAATTTCTCTTCTGAACACTCCCCTTAGAGTCCATCTTTACGCCACTTCCAACCTTCCAGAAGGCCTAAATTAAACTTATAAAACACTAAGCTAGGATTCGAACCTTTGACCTCATTGTTAGCTATTAACGCCACGTCCCTACACTCTAAGTGGCGTCACTTAGCCATTCCTCTACAAGGCTTTTTGATGTTATTTTCCCCTATCTTTATTTAAAAGCCCAACTACTTGCCAACCCTAATTCTTTTAATAATTAAATTATAATTTCTTCTACCTCTTAATTCAAACTCAAACCTTGACCAAGACCTACCTTTTCTTAATTAACACTTAACTAGAATTGCTAAGCACAAAAAGAAACATTCAAGATTTCGGGATTTTTGGGTTTTGGGATTTTTGAGGCATTACAAAACCAAGGTTTAGCAATTGTTGCAAAATCTAGTGTTTACTTTTCGTTTCACTCTCACGAGCTTCAATTAACTCATATGAGTTTCAGTTTAACCATATTGGGTTTACGTTTAGCTCTTTTGAGCTTCATTTTAACCCTTAGGGGTTTTCGTTCAACCTTTATGAGCTTCTGTTCAACCCTTACGAGTTTCCGTTAGCACTTATGTGCTTCTATGTAGCCTTTGGGTTTCTGTATACGATGTACTCATATCCGTATGACATTCTCTGATTTAGCAAGGTTGGTAAGTGATATATGGAATTAATGTCTGAAGATTTAAAGTTATTTTGATATCGATCTGAAATAAGTGAATTCATCCATTGAAGTTGTGTTTGGCAAGAATAGTATATTGAATGATTTACTTAAATGAATTGTAATAGTATGTTCGGTAAGATTTATGTTTAAAAACCATTGAACTTACTAAGATTTATTAAGCTTACTTGTGTTGTTTAATGTTCTTTGTAGATTTTTGAGAAATCGGGAGGTCGGATCAACACTTCGGATCACACTATCCAACTTGTTCTGGTAGATTTTGCTATACATACTATGGTTTATATGGCATGTATAGGGATTGAAATGGTTGTGTAAATGTTAAGAATTATATTTTGTTTATGTTTCAAGTTAACTAATATATATATAGTTTTGTTTTGTTTGGTATAACTGTTAGTGTGGTTAATGGATGAATAATTCCTAAGCATAGTAGTGAATGAATTGGTAAAACATGTTGATGTATGTAGTTACATGTGAAAATTAATTTATGTTCTAGTTTAGAATGTTTAAATATATGTGATAATATAACCATATTAAAGTGAAGAATTGGTTGTTTTGAAGATCTTGTTGTGGCCTATAAATATGCAATTTGAATTGTTTAGGTTGAAGTCAAGAATGGGTGAGAAAAGAGGCCACAAAATGGGCGTGTGTCTTAGCCATGTATGACACACGGCCTGGCACATGGGCGTGTGGACTAGCCGTGTGTCCCCTACATCTTAAAATTTAGAAACAAAATGCTCAGGTTTTTGCATATGGCCTAGCACAGGGCGTGTGGCTTGGTCGTGTAACTTAAGTCAGAGAGTTCCACGGGTATGGACACGGGCTAGGACACGGCCGTGTGCCTCACATCAAATGCCCACACAACCTAAGACATGGGTGCGTCTCCTGGCCGTGTGAGCCACACAGATGTGTGTCCCCTACTCCTAAGAAAATTTTTAAGATTTTGGGAAAAATTTCCTGAGTATCTGCTTTAGTCCTGATTCACTTCTAAGGTGTATATTGGGCCTTGAGGGCTTATACAATGGACAATATTAGTATTTTATGATTGGTTTTTGATATGTTATTAAGCGTTATAAAATGTTCGTATTTATTCTGTAAAGTCTGATAATGTTTCATAACCCTGTCCTGGCGATGGATAAGGTTATTGGTGTTACATTTATTGGTATCAAAGCTCAGTTTAGCTAATTTTCAGAATGAATGTAGTGTGTAAAATGTCTAGAAATACATGCAATATAAATATGTGATAGTGTGATGTGTATGATTCGATCTAACCCTTGTTTTTCTTGTAGATTATAAAGATGTCGGATAGATCTGAACATACAGAACATGATGAGGCCAATAGTAGAGTACAAACATCTAAACATGGGACAAGTAGTAACGTCCCAATTCCTCCAGCTCAAGAACAAGAACTTAAAAATATGTTCTTTGGGTTTATGAACCAATGGTTTAGTGAGTTTATACAAGAAAGAAACTTGGCTCAACAACCTCTTCCCCCTGCTGTACCGTCCGTAGAGCCTTCAGTTGCCCCTCTACCTCCTCTTGTGACTGAATCCAGTAAACGTACTCCAATCAAAAAACTTAGAAAGTGTGGGGCCAAAGAATTCCGAGGTAGGTCAAATGATATCCTGTGAAAGCTTAATATTGGCTTCAGAACACGATAAGAGTTTTTGAGGAAATAGCTTGTTCTCTCGAAGATTATCTGAGATGTGTTTTGTCACTACTGAAAGAAGAAGCTTATAATTGGTGGATGACTATAGTGGTCATGGTGCCAAAAGAGAAAATCACTTGGGAATTCTTTCAAAGTGAATTTAAAAAGAAATATGTCGGCAAGAGATACTTGGATAAAAAGAAGAGGAAATTTCTTGACTTGCAACAGGGAAATTAGTCAGTAGCCGAATAATTGAGGGAATTTGTATACCTCAACAGATATGCTCAAGAAATTGTACCAACTGAAGATGAAATGTGTATTCGGTTTGAGGAAGGGTTAAATGATGAAATCAAAATGATGATTGGAGGCATAGAAATACGGGAATTTGTCGTTTTGTTAGATTATGCTCAAAAATTGGAAGAGGTGTATAATAGAAAATTGCAATGAGATAGAAGGAATAAAAAATCCTACAAGAGAAGTTCCTCCAAGTCATTTTCAGTTTTACCTGCGAAAAAGTCGAGAGTTGATTTTAGTCGAGCCACTTCAATGCCAAAACGACCAAATAAGAATAAGGCTACTCAACAAGATTACGGGGTAACTACTAAACCTATTGTTAGTGTGGGCAGTGTACTAAATACTCCTAAGCCCAAATGCTAATATTGTGAAAAATACCATCCTGGTGAATGTAGAGGCAAAGTGAGGGCTTGTTACAAATTGGAGCCACTGACCACTTAATTGCAAAGAGAGGAGGAAGAGAAGAAAGAGAAATAGTTGGCCACTTCTCATCGAAGTAGGTGTTCGAACCAAAATAGTGATATTCGAACAGCTCGTTCAGGTATAAAAGATTATGTTGCCCGGTCAGAGGCTAAGGCACCTGCATGTACCTATGCCATCCGAGCAAGGGAAGAAGCTACGACTCCGGACGTGATTGCTAGTATATTCTATCTTTTTGATGTTACTATGTATGCATTGATTGACCC
This sequence comes from Gossypium anomalum, assembly GCA_025698475.1. Classification (NCBI taxonomy): domain Eukaryota; kingdom Viridiplantae; phylum Streptophyta; class Magnoliopsida; order Malvales; family Malvaceae; genus Gossypium; species Gossypium anomalum. The sequence goes on from CM046961.1 coordinate 61,152,072, forward strand.
TAGGTCCACGCATTCTTATGTTTACATTACATTAGTAATAGAAAAGAAATTGCCTGTTGAGTCTACTAATTATAATATTCAAGTCATTAATTCATTAGGCCAAAATGTGATAGTTAAATTAGTATGTCGTAATTGTCCATTAAAAGTAAAAGGCTTTGAATTCCCTACTGATTTGATGTTACTACCCTTTCAGGAATTTGATGTTATTCTGCGAATAGATTGGTTAACGAAGCATAATGCTGTAGTAAATTTTTGAGAGAAACAAATTGATCTAAAATGTCAGACACAACATCACTTATACCTATCATCCCTAACAAAATTGGATTTTATAAAAACTTTAAGTCTCATTCAATTTTCTTCCTTTCGTTTGCATGTCATTACTTGCCAATTATATTTACTTTCTTTAGCTTAAATAACATCATCAATTCAACTCATCATTCCCATTTTCATCACTCATTTCATATGCATAGTACACTAGACACAAGCATATCATCAACCATAGACACAAGTTAGTGCATTTAAACATAGCTCTTTTAGAATTAATAACATGATAAAACATTTCATAAGAATTTGCATAATTTAAACCTTACCACTTTTTCATGAGTACAAGCATATTTTCATTTAAGCACTTACCATTTCAATACGACTTATAAGTAAACATAATACCATTCAACAAATAGCTTGGCACTTGCCTAAGCATCAAATAGCAACACATGTTAGCGTACTTGAACATATTTCATATAAATTCAACATTGATAACCTTATTTTCTCAACATGTTACACTTGAGTTCATTACTCGTCTCAACTTACATAATTACCATGTATCAACACATCAAAGATATTCATAGGTGTACATGTCATGATACATATCATTATCTTACCGTTTCATCATATACGTAGATCATCCATTTCAATATATCAATATATCATGTCCATCATTTCGATGTATCTCATGTATATACCTGTATTAGTTCGTATCGAACCCATATTATCTCATAATAGAATATTTCCCGCTGAACCACTTAGAATAATATCAGATACGCGAGAATCTAGCACACTATGTGCCAACATGTGGTCGAAGCCACTACTATCTCATATCTCATATCAATGCTCTCTCTCGAGCCATAAATGGGTTTGCTCACACAAGCTGTCAAGTAACCGCAACACATGCCAGAAACTTAACCATCGGTAGGATGTACGAGACTAGCACCGAAAAAATGGTAACCCCTAATGACATGTCATTTCTATCCTAAACATTCCTAAGGTTCAAACATGACTCGATTATCATCGTGCGTCGTTGAATTTTCCTCATTTCATTAAAAGCTAATTGTATAATAACATATATATTGATGAATTTTCAATAAAATTCATATAATAACATTCAATTTAATCAACAACATACATAGTATAGTTCATACGAACTTACCTACTAAATTGCAGAAATACCAAAGTTTAGGGGTATTTTGGTAATTTTTCATTTTCCTCGATTTTCCACCCGATCTTGATCTAAATTAATAATTTCATTCAATATATTAATTTAGAAAATAAAACAATTCATTTCATACAATTTGGTCATTTTTGACATTTTTAAAAAATTGCCCTTAAAGCTTTACTTTTATTCAATTTAGTCCCTGAGACCAAAACATGCAAATGAACCATTTTTACCCCAAATTGAGCTTAGCCAAAAGTTCATGGTATCCAAAACAGCCCATTTATGCAACAATTTCACATTAAATCCTTGTACTTTTATTAATTTAACAAATTAGTCCCTAATAAAAAAATTCATCAAAATCACATAACAAAATACTTTTAAATATAAATCAGCATTCCAAATTCATCATCTAACATCAAAAATCACAAGATTCATTAATGAAAACATTCAAAATCTTTAACAATTTCAAAATTGAAGGTACGGGCTAGCTGGACTTAGTTGCAACGACCTCAAAAACATAAAAATCATTAAAAACAAGACTAAAAATGCCTACCATGCACTAGCTGAAGTTTTAAAGCTTCTCCCATGGCTTCTCTTCTTTGCACTCGGTTGTAAATGAAATATAAAAACATGATAGTTTGTTTTCTTTTATTTAATTTGTCTTTTAATACTTAATTACACAATTACCCTTACCTAACTTTTAAATTTACACAATTGTCAAGCCATGCACATCCACTACCACCCTTAATGGTCCATTTACCATATAAGGGCTTCCACTTTAAAGTTCTATAGCTTTTGAATACCTTTAGCTAATAGAACACAACTTTTGCACTTTACGCGGTTTAGTCCTTTTTGCTTAATTAACTATCGAAACTTTAAATTTTTTTAATGAAACTTTAATACCACCTTAATGATACTCCGTAAATATTTATAAAAATATTGATAGCTCAGTTTATAGAAATGAGGTTCTAATACCTCATTTTCTAAAACCACTTAAACTTAATAAATCATTTATACAACAAAAATCACTATATCAAAAACATTTTTAAAATCAAAATTAACTCATAAATATTAAATATAATATTATAAGCGTACTTGTTGGATTTGGTGGCTCCGAAACCACTGTTTCTGACACCACTAAAAAATGATCTATTACATTCAGAGCACACAGAATGATCATGAGCATGCCTATAGGATTGATATCGATGAAACAGAAGGAGAGTGAGTCCCTCCAAGATTATGTGAAGCGGTTTCATGCATCAAATTTGAACACAAAGAATTTGGAGGATCGGTGGGCTATTGATGCTTTCATAACGGGGGTACAAAATGACCACATACAATACTCATTTACTATAATATGCCACAGAGTTTTACTGATCTATACGAGTGATCTTACAAGTTCACAGAGGGAAAAGAGATTAAAAGGGCGTAACGTGGCACCTTTCAAAGGGAAGACATGCAATTTAGAAACTGAGAAGGAGCCCATAGTAAGCAGGGCCCTCCTAATCAATTGTTGTGAGCAAGAGGTGATAGACAGTAGAGAAATCAGATTCAAAGTGATTCTTTCAGGGCTCCCTAAAGATCTCAGCCAGAGTATACCAAGAAGTACATTCTCCAAGGCAGGTTCGAAGTTTACACTCATTTGAATGCTACCTATACTTACATTCTAAACTAGTAAAAAGCCTCAGAATCGTCCCCAAGTCATCCTTGATGAGGTGCAGTGTGAGACAATCAAGTTCAAGAGACAGACATTGAACATAAGACCGAAGACTGTTTCACTCTGAAGAACGCTATAGAGGAAGCAGTGCAAAATGGCAAGCTAGCTGAGTTTGTTAATCAGGATGTTTCCCAATAGGGTCAGAGTTCACGTGGTTATCCTAAGGATAAACAAAAGGTTAAGACACTTGGCTTTCAGATCACTATCATAGGCTTTGTTGGAGCTTTGGCCACTAGTGAGAGTAAAGAAACCACCATTTTTAGAAAATAGAGAATAAGGTGAAAGTTTGGTGCTTGATTTTAGGGAGAGAAAGGAATAGACCGTCCTCCAAGTTTCCAAATGGAATTATGAACACAAACTCTGATCATTTTTCATACTTTTTAGCTTGTTAATAAGTTATCAAGAAAATTTTCAAATGAATAAATTTGTTATACACAAATTATCACCAACTCAAAGCCCAGATAAGATCTGGATCACTGCCCGCGACCCAGTCAGGCCTTACTAGACGGATGTGTGCAAGGTGTACAGTGAGAAGACAACCAGGAATGCTCACAGTATCATCTTACACAAGTTGAGGGGAGTCCGTAGTCTTAGTTCACATATACCCAAGGAGTTCATATGTGGGGGCTACGAGATCTAGTAGGCGACCCAGAATGGTACACGTGTCTAGCATGCCCAAGGCCTACTCAGAATGTCAGTCCTATGAATAGTGGGGTCAAGTGAATGAACACTGGAGTCAAATCATAAACAATGATAGTATGTCTATATACCCAAATATTCCCTTTAATGAGACACGAAAAATCACTCAACAATTGGTGCGGTGAGCGAGGATAAATTTTCGATCATCAGATTTCTTCATTTTCAAAGAAAAATGGCTCACCCAAAAGAGAACTTACCTTCAATCTTTTATCTGGACAAGTTAGAGCGTCGGATTCTGGCAGTCAACCTAATGAGGCAGACTTTTTTGTTGGATGGTATGTCGACCGACCTAAAAACTTCAACAACACGGCTTATCATGGTGTTTTACGTCTATTAGACTTAAATATATCCATTGGTTAGAGGTTTCCACTTCCCCTTAATTAGGAAACACCTCCGTAACAATTCTATGCTCTTCAAGAGTAGATGAAGTTCATGACGGAGCAAATAGTTATGTAGGAGGCATGCTTTTAGCAACAATAGGCTTTACAGTAGTAGCTTCTAAAGTAGAATGAGGAGTTAAGAGGGAAGGTACACTCTGACAATTCAGATTTTCATGATAATGTAAATGCGCAGGATGAAGTTCCAGATGTGCATGTGAGAAAATGATAGAATAAGATGAGCGAATTGCGACGAGATGTAACAATGTTACACCCCGAGTCTTAAGACATGGATTGGTTGTTCTATGCTAATAATCCATTGGCCCTTGAGATAGGAGCATGAACTTGCCGCATGATTTTAAAGTTCCAAAAGACATGTTCGAGGGGAGAAGGGAAGAATGAACGTATTGTGATAAAATAACTATATGAACGTATTGTGATAATCAAATTTAGCAAAATGCAAGGCTTTTTCCATGACACTTAAAGGAGGTATGAATGACTGATATTTGTCCCTTCCCCAAGGCTCAATTTAAAGGTTTTCTCAGTTGGGAAAATGTTTTTGGGAAGATTTAGAGCACATAGAATGATCATGAGTAAGCCTATAGGGTTGATGTCGATGAAACAGAGGGAGGGTGTCCCTCTAAGATTATATGAAGCGGTTTCATGCATCAAATTTGAACACGAAAATTTTGTAGGATCGGTGGGCTATTGATGCTTTCATAATGCAGGTACAAAATGACCACATACAGTACTCTTTTACTATAATATGCCACAGAGTTTGGCTAATCTATATGAGTGATCCTACAAGTTCACAAAGGTAAAAGTTATTAAAAGGGTGTCATGTGGCACCTTTGAAAAGGTAGACATGCAATTTAGAAACTGAGAAAGAGCTCACTGTAGGCAGGGCCCTCTTAATCAATTGTTGTGAGCAAGAGGTGATAGACAGCATAGAAATCAGAATCAAAGTGATTCTCTCAGGGCTCCTAGAGGTCTCAGCCAAAGCATACCAAGAAGTACATTCTCCAAGGCAGGTCTAAAGTTTACACTCATTTGAATGCTACCCATACTTACATTCTAAACCAGGTAAAAAGTCTCAAAATCCACCCCAAATTATCCTTGATATGGTACAGCGTGAGACAATCAAGTTCAAGAGACAGACGTTGGTCACAAGACCGAAAATTGTTTCACTCTGAAGAACGCTATAGAGGAAGCAGTGCAGAATGATGAGCTGGCTGAGTTTGTGAATATGGGTGTTTCCCAGTAGGTTCAGAGTTTGAATGGTGATCCTAAGGGCAAACAAAAGGTTAGGGGTATCATCCATGTAATAATTGGAAAGAATGAAGAATGGACGAGCTTTAGCACTAAGAGGAAGGCACACCTCAAGGGTGTTATGCCTATCGGTTCACCCCAAGAGGCTTCCCCAATAGGAAAGGTGGAAGGTAGACTTCATTGATGAGGATGAAAGGTTGGTATGTGATGAGGATGACAACGATCCTATGATGGTGACTATAACAATTGTCGGTTATGAAGAGAAGAGGATTCTTGTGGATAATGGAAGCGTAGTTGAGATTCTAACCTGGGATGCTTTTCAGAAAATAAGGTTGAAAGAGAATGTATTGAAGAGGTCGAGCTCGTTATACGGTTTCGCAAACCACCCCATCGAGGTAAATGGCTCTATTATCTTACTAGTAACTTTGGAAGATGGCGAGCACACTACCATAGAGTCTGCCCAATTTTTCATAATATATCATCATATGACTTATAATGCCATCTTTGGATGCTCGATAATGAGGGTGGAAAGGATGAAGGTGACTATTTTTTGCATGAAGATAAAGATTCAAACTAAAACTAGGGTCGTGTACATGCAATCGGATTAGAGCACAGCCAAACAGTGCCACATGTTGTCGGTACAACAGACTCACGAGCAGCAACAGCAGGGGCAGAGTTCGCAGCAGAGGAAATTAGATAGGTAGTTGCTAGATTTGGACAACCTAAATAATAGGTGTGAAGAGCGAGCAAATAAGCCAGAAGCGGTCATAGTTATAGAAACTTTGCAACTTTTTAATGGTAGTATAGATAAGGTGGTTAGAATTTCGCCTGCACTGAATACTGAGGAAAAGGAAATTTTGCTTCATTTCTTAAGAATGAATGTAGATATTTTTGCTTGGTCCACTGTAGATATACCAAGGGTGAACCCTCATTTATTTGTGCATAGGTTGAATGTTTTGTCCAATGTCAGACCGATGAAGCAAAAGAAAAGAAGGTTTGCACCACATGTTCTGAAGGCTATAAGGTAGAAGGTCACAAAGCTATTGTGTAACACCCCTAACCTGTAACTGTTGCCGGAATAGGTTAAGAGGCATTACCAGACTCGCAACTCAGATCAGAACAATTACATAACAAATATCATCTCATTTAAATAAACCTAGATCATTCATATTTAACATGAACTTTAAATAACCATACGAAGTCTAAATCATATATTCAGGACCAATTCCATAAAATATGAAAGTTTTAGAACTTAGAAAAATTTTTAACTTTTAAAAGGTCACACGCCCGTGTGAACAGGCCGTGTGCCTAACATGACCTTAGACACGCCCGTGGGTCTAAGCCGTGGCGAAATAGGGCATACATATTTACTTGTCTACATGGCCACAAGACACGCCCGTGTGCCAGGCTATGTGAAAATTAGGGAGGTTACTAACTTGGCCACACGGCCAATCACACGCCCGTGTGCCACACACAACCAATAGACACGCCCGTGTGTCTAGACCGTGTCAAAACTGAAGGGTATACTGCCTTTAATTCGTAGGGTACCCTAGGGGACACACGGCCGTGTAACGTGACTGTATGTCACACACGGCTGAGACACACGCCCATGTCTATGCCTATGTGGACAAAAATAGGCCGTTTGAATAGGCAATTTGCCACCCCAATATGGGTCAACCTACAAGCAAGGAAACAAGCATATTTGCTCAACCATTTCAGCCAATATCTATACCAAACCATACATAAATCATGCTAAAACGTTACCAATCATTTCCATTCTCAATTCATCACTCAATTCATACAAAAACTTAAACTAACATCATACCTAACCAAATGATCAATACATCACTCCAACTCATGCTATGAACTTACCAAACTTGCCATTCTTTTAACCATACATGAACCCATTAAACACATCATATTTCCTCACATTTCATATACCAAAATTATACCATAATCACAACCATTCCAAGCCATATCACATGGCTAAGTATATACATCACAAAACATAATCCCACAACTTCTAACCTATTCATGCCATACTTTAATATATACATTTTCAAAAGTACCAAAATGAGGTTCGATAGTGTGGTGACGATCCTTGACGATCCCCAAGCTCACAGTAGCTTCGATATCTATAAAACAATGCAAACACACACAAAGTAAGCTTTTAAAAGCTTAGTAAGCTCGTACCAAAAATCATCAACAGTATATAAAATATAAAAATCAACACATAAGTACTTATAAATTCTCAATTCATCTATCAATTCCATGCCAACATCATCCATATGTTTACACCAATTCAATAAATTCTATATGCATAATACCATCTACCACATAGGTATTATACTTACCTGAACATTCTCGTATTCATTCATTTTAATTCTCACCTCTTGTTCGGATATTTTAAGACTTCCTGAAGATTACCAATGCTTTAAACATCCGTACACTTAGTGCTTTACAGATTAGTTGAAGCTATAATAATTCTGAACACTTAGTGCCATCTCCATTAACTAAAACTATCTCAGTATCGCACACTTAGTGCCTCATATATCCGAAGCTAGTTTAAATTGCACACTCAGTGCCAAATACCATTGATTTATCATCGTATTCATCCAAAATAAATGCATATACAATCTATGTATAAACAAAGCATCAAAACATACTTATAACATCATATTTTATGTACAAACTTACCTCGTACTGGGAGTTGTCGACTCGGACTGTTTTACTCTATAATCTTCGACTTTCCTCGGTCTAATTCTGAATTCCTCTTTTCTTGATCTATATGTATTCAAAATTAACCCTTTTATTCACCAAATCATTCAAAACAATCCATAGCCACATATTTAGGGCATTTTACAAACTAGCCCTTACATTTTCACATTTCAACACTTTAGTCCCTAAATCACAAAATTACAAAATACATAAAATTTGCTTGTACACAAGCTTAGCCGAATTTTCATAGCTCTCATACAAGTCCATAAATTTCATTTATTTCACATTTTAGTCCTTCAAAATAATATTTTTACAATTTAGCACAAATCACTCAATTTAATCAAAAATCCAAAGACAAAACATGTAAACCCAATATCAAGCTTTCATATTTCAACATATAACATCACAAAGCTCATGAATCCATCCATGGCAAATTTCAAAATCATCAAAAAACCCAGAAATTGAGGCATGGGTTTGATAATATACGAAGCAACAATTACAAAAACGTAGAAATAATCAAAAATCGAGTAAAATCCATACCTTAATCAAGGAATTCAATGGCCGAACCCTAGCTATCCTTTTCTTTTCTTTTCTTTTATTTGTGATTTTTGGTTGATGAACATGAGAAAATAAGCTTATTTTAAGCTTTGCTTTATTTAACTTATATTTATTAATCAAATACCCATTTTGCCCTTTATTTATACATGTAAAAATCATTTGAAATAAGGCCATATATGTCCATTAACCATGTAAATAGCATAATAACCACATAAGGACCTCTCAATTATAAATCCAAGTCAAATAGGCACTTTTAACATCTAGCAGACAGCTTTTACATTTTACGCAATTAGGTCCTTTTATCAAATTAAGCACACATACAATTAAATTTTTATATGAAACTTTCACACATGCTAATTCACATATCATAATCACAAAAAATAATATTTAAATATTTTTATCACTTGCATTTGTGGTCCCAAAACCACTATTCCAACTAGGGTCTAAACCGAACTGTTACATGTTGGCCGCAGGGTTCATCGGGCATGTTGAATATCTAGATTGGATTTTGAATGTTGTGATGGTGAAGAAGGCAAACAATAAGTGGATAATGAGTATAGATTTCACCAATCTCAACAAGACTTGTCTGAAAGATAGCTTCCCTCTCCCTTCGATCGATAGACTTGTTGATGCGTACTCTAGTAACAAATTCATGAGCTTTATGGATGCTTTCTCTAGATATAATTAGATCTCTATGGATCCCAAAGATTATGAGAAAATAAATTTTGTTATAGAAGAAGGTTTATGTTGCTACCATGTGATGCCTTTTGGTTTAAAAAATATAGGTACGACTTACCAGATGTTGGTGAACAAAATTTTCAGAGAGTAGATCGGGCTAAGTGTTGAGGTTTATGTCGATGACATGTTAGTGAAGGACTCCACTCTCACCAAGCATGTTGAAAATATGTCAAAATCATTTGCCGTATTACGAGCCCATCGAGTGAAGCTAAACCCGAATAAGTGCACTTTTGAGGTCAAGCCTATCAAAATTTTGGGCTTTGTGGTCTCAGAGAGTGTCGGGACCACAAATATAAAGTAGAAATATTTATTTTATTGTTTCTTTAAGGTCTACAGCATGATAGAATAATTGTGTGAAAATTTCGTTAAGAAATTTTATCGATTGAGTGCTCAATTTGACTAGAAGGACTAAAATGCAATAGGTGCAAAACTTGGATTCTATAAGTTAAAGGTGACTAATTATTATGAACTTTTAATTAGAGGTCCTTAAATGGTAATTAGACTATTATACCTTAGGATGGTCAAAAATGGACATGGTTATGTGAAATTTCAAAGTTATGCATTAAGGGTATTTTAGTAATTTGGCTAATAAGGACAAAACTAACTAAATAAAAGATGTCCATCTTCTAAATTTCATCCCTCCATAGCCAAAATTCACAAGGATTCCATAGCTAAGGTTTTGGCCACTTTCAAGCTCGATTGTAAGTCCATTCTTACCCCGTTTTTAATGATTTCTATGTTTTTGAAGTTGTCTTAACCTAATCTAGCCTTTCCAAGGACTAATTTGAAGAAGGATTAAAGTTTAAAATATGACCCATGATGAATATGTGTGTATTTTGATGTTTGATGGTAGAAAATGCATGTTTGTTGTTTGTTAAACTACTTTTGTAGAGTGACTTTCGGTAAAAACGTCAAATAGGGACTTATTTTTAAAAGTCTATAAAATGTATAGAAAAGTTTGAATAAATTAAAAGTGTGGGTTGTTATGAGTACAAACAACATTTGGCTAGGCTTGGGTTGTAAATAAATTGAAAGAAATTCATTTTACGAGCCTAGGGACTAAATTGTAAAATGTTAAAAAGTTAGGGGCAAAAAAATAAAATTTGCCATAATGTATTTTTGGGCTGAATTGAATAATGTGGTGATTAAATAAGTTAAATGTGGTATTATAGATCAAGAAAAATGAAGTTCAGGTTTAGATCAGGGGAAAACCAAAGTAATTGACAAATAAATCTCTTTAGCCGTTTTTTGTAACTGAGGTAAGTTCGTACGTTAAATAAGCTGTACTTTAAATTATTTTAAATGCCTTAATTTGTGCATGAATTATGTAATCGACCTGACAGACACATCTGATGACTATTTGAAAAGCGAGAAATCCCAATCGAACCTTAGGAATAGATTAGGATACAAGTGACATGTCACTAGGGTTTTATGTTATATGATTCGGGTGCTGGTTATGTACGTCCTACCGGTGGCTGAGTATACTGGCATATGTTACAGTTACTTGATAGCTTGTGTGAGTAGCACCGAGTAGCTACGTCTTGACTGGTAGCTTGTGTAAGCAGGCCCATTGTTGGCTCGAGAGCGAGCATATATGTGATATGAAATAGAGGTAGCAATGGCTACATATGTGGCACCTTGTGTGCAAGGTCCCGAGTATCCGAATTTATTATTCCGAGTGGTTCATTGGGTATGTCAATGATGAGAATAAATATGAAGGTATTACAAGATGGTATAGGTATGTACGCAAAGCTTATGTTTAGAAAATTTGTGGAACGATGATTTCAAGGCAAGTTGTGATGGAATGAATTATGGTAATGAGATTTTGGTAAATTGCAGTACCTTATGTTAAATTACTTACATGTTAATGTATGGTAAGGTTAGCTTATTTCTTTCATACGAGCTTACTAAGCTATATAGCTTACTCCATTTTATTTTCCATGTTTTATAGTGTCACCAAGCTAGCTCGGATTGGAGATCGTCAGAGTTCGCATTACACTATCAAACTGTTATTTTGGGTACCAATAATTTTAAACATTTTGAAAATATGGCATGTATAGGGACTTGGTCATTTTGTTATATGTGTCATTATGAATTTCGCCAAATGTATTGGCTTGTAATTGTCAAAGGCTTGATGTGGTGTTTGGCCATGTAACTTGGCTCATTTTGGTTGAATTGGTTGTAAGATATATATATTCATATATGCATGCATGTGCTATTACCTCTTGTGTGATGTGGTTTATAAATGCTTGGTAAATGGTTGAATGTGGCCTAATGGTTTTGTTGTTGAATGGTTAAGATTGTCTCATTGGTATGATGGGAAAACTAAGTAAAACATTTGCATGTTATTGGTAGCCATATTAGAACTTGTGGTGTGACAGTCCAGTTTAGACCCTAATCGAAATGGTGGTTTTGAGACCACGAATCTGAGTCAAAAAAATATTTTAAAATTATTTTCAGTGTTTATTCTGTGTAAATTTATATCTGTGAAATTTTCGTGATTTAATTTTTTCGTTTAGGTGCCCGAATAAATAAAAGGGCTTACGCGTAAATTAAAAATTTGATAGTTAAAAGCATAAAGGGGCAATTTGTTAATGGCTTATTAAATGGAGGTCCTTAAGTTGAAAATAGACCATTAGCGTTATAAGTGGACGTCTAAAGACATTTAAATGAAATAACATAATGTTATAACTAAGGTTAAAATTGGAAATGAAATAACATATTATAAACTATCATATAATAAATATAAAATAAGTTTATTTCATATCATTTTCTTGTTCATAACACCAAAACTAAGACAAAGAAAAAGAAAAAAACAAAGTCTAGGGTTCGGCACTTTTAAAGCTCAATCAAGGTTAGATTTTTGTTTACTTTTTGATAATTTTTACGTTTTTGAGATCGTTGCGTCGAGTACTACAAAACTCATGCTTGAATTTTTGATTTTGATGAATATTTTGAGTTGTGCCATTGTTGATAGCTTGTGATTTTTGTTGTTTGATGATGAAAAATGAAAGATATGTTTTAGATTAACATATTTTCTATTGGAGTTCTTGATGATTTTGAGTAATTAAGACTTAATTGCAAAAAATAGAAATTTGAGGGATTAAAATGTGAAATTGATAAAATATATGGACTTGTATGAGCATGAGTACCATTCGGCCTAACATGGGTGTTGTGAAATTTTTTGTATTTTGTGTTTTGTGCAATAAGGACTAAATTGTAAAAATTGTAAATGTCAGGGGTAAAATGGTAATTTACCCATTTATGTGTTTTTGGACTAAATTGAATGAAAATATGTTTGAATGAGCTTAATTTGAATATTTTTAGATCAAGAACCAAAGAAATCAGATTTGGACCGAGGAAAAACGAAAGTTGTCGACTAGTAGCCCCGTCCCGTTTTATGACGTCTGAGGTAAGTTTATAAGCAAATAGACGTGTTTATTGATAGTATAATGTTATAATTACATGCTGTTATGAAATGTTATAATTAAATTATGCTAAGGCCGAATATGTTAAATTTGGCTATGACATTTTCAAGTTTGATTCGATCGAGATACGACGTCCGAAAGCCCCGTATGAACCTTAGGAATAGCTAGGATACATATGTCATGACATAGGATTCCGATATATGTGTGCGAGTAAGTCCATGGCATCAATTTGTGATTCTGATATGTGTTTATGAGTAAGACCCTATCTGGGACAATGGCATCGATATGTGGCTACATGTAAGACCACGTCTGGGACGTTGGCATTGTACAATTTATGTGATTATCTGAGTGTCCTATCAAATTCCAAATGGTTCATCGGGCAAAGATAATTGTGTACAGATTGAGTAATACGAGTTAAATGGCCAGGTATGAGTTAGTTTGATTATTAACAAAAATAAGGTAAGTGTATTTGGTCTATTGTACATTATCAAATAAGTGTTAATTTTGTGTATGTACATTTATGTGTATTTGATCAAATGATTAACATATGTTCATGGGATTATATTATGAATGTGTGAACTAGGCACCTATTGACCATTCAGCCTTGAAGGTTAAATAATGTTTTGTTAACTTTGATTATATAACATTCGGTTTAAGTAAAATACCATTGTATACAAATGTACATGATATTGTTAGTTGAATTCTTGTGCTTATGCGAATAAGTATGTATATGTATTTAATTGTATAGTGATGTTATAACCTAGGAAGTTGGTTTCACATTCGGTTAATGTGGTTGTGATAGCATTCAGCTATGTAGAAATATGCATGGAAATGTTTCCATTTTTTTCACTTGTAAATTCGAAGTTAAAATTTGTTTTGTTTATACCATTCGGCTTAGCTTCAAAGAAATGATTAAATCTTGAAATTGTCTATTTGTTTTAAACTTACCAAGCTATATTAGCCTACTCGTGTAATTCATTCTTTGTTTTATAGATTTTGGAGTCAAGCTACAAGCTCGGGAAACCGTCAGCCAAGTTCATCACACTATCTACCGTTTTGATATCTTATTAGCTAATCTTAAATTATGGCATGTATAGACTGGATATTTTTGAAATGTTGATTTTGTCTATGTAACTAAGGCCATGCGAAAATGGCTTGTTACTTATGTTTAGTTTTAGTTTTATATGTACTTAGTTTTGATGTCCATGATTTTGGTTTGGTATATGTTATAATGCTTGATCATGATTTGGTATGTGGTAAGTATTTTGTATAATGATAATGGTTTCATATTTTAGGTCGAATTCAGTTTAGGATTGAATTATTGTTCAAGCCTTTTGATAAATATATTATATGTTAAATGTTTAAATAGAATTACGTTTAATTATGTGACTATAATATTTGTGTATATGAAATATTCGGTCACCTTGATTTAGTTGAAAATTTATTTATACTTTATTTGGGCATAAAATGATCACAATATAGATGTTATATGTATATCTATGTAAATACGCATATGGTTGGTTTTATTAAATGTGCAGATTGCTTACAAATTATATGTGTTAGGTGTTATGTGTTTTAAATCGGTTTGGTGGTGATGGTAGACACGATGTAATAAAAAATAATGTTGGATAAGTGTACACAAGTTAATCGATTCATTTGTTAAGTGATGAGTTTTGCACGTGTCTTGTGAATTAAATGGTCAATTTTTCTATCATGTGTTTAATGTTAAATATGATCGTTGTCTTAAGGTTGATTGCATATTATGTACATGTGCATATTAGCCTATTCAGCCATGGTGTAATGAATTAAACATTTATTTGTGACTACTTATTAAATTATATAATATGGTTGCATGATTGGACATCGATTTTAAGGAATTGCTCTTAATGTTAAATTGCGAATGGCACTAAAGATTAATAGTTAAGAAGCCCACTTATTGACTCACTTTGTATTAATGAATAAAGCATGCAAGTTCATTTTGCCTATTTTCTAAGTCACATATGTGGTGGTTTATATATGTTTTATGGCTTATTAAATTTTAAATGTGTATGTGATTTAGTTACTATACGAATAATCACATAACTAGTATTAGAAGTATGTTTGACCATGTGGGTGTTTGTTAATATTGCGCATGTAAATACTTTGATGCAGTAAGCAATACGTTGAGTTTAGTTGTGACTCGTATATACAAGATATATGTCAATACTTGTTGTGAAATATAAATTGATTTTATTTTAAATTATAAATGAATTCGACTCGAACAAATATTTAAATATATATATAAATTTTTGGAATTGAACCATTGATCAGTAATGCTTCATAGCCCTAATCCGGCGACGGATACGGACTAAGGGTGTTTCATGTGGAATGTGATGTTTGGTAGGATTTGGTTTGGCAAAATATGATGTTGTAAATATGTTGAGTGTGAATAATGAAATGACATGGTTTGGCCTTGTTTGTGGATGTTTTGGTTGCCTAAATATGCCATGATTTATGCCATTAAGATTGTGGGTGTGTATGTGCAAATGAGGGTGATAAATGGCTTGATAAATAACCTTTATTTTGTCCACACGAATAGACACACAGGCATGTGTCTAGACCGTGTGTGACACACGGTCTACCCCATGGGCATACGTTTTGGCTGTGTGTCCCCTGCACCTTAATTTTGAGAAATAGAATGATAAGAATTGAGCACACGGGCGTGTGTCTCAGCCGTGTCAGGGACACGGCCTCAAGCACGGGCATGTGTCCCGACCGTGTGAAGCCTGTACCTATTTTATGAAAATTAAATTAACCACAGGGCCTAGCACATGGGTGTTTGACTCAGCTGTGTGACCTCAATTTGTTCATGCTTTGCAAAACAGAGAGTTACACGGGTTAGGGACACAGGCGTGTGCTACCACACAGCCTACCCACACAGGCGTGTCCCAAACCACACGGGTGTGTGACCCCTGTTCATAGCAAAAATTTTTAAGTTTTTTAAAACTTTCCTAAGTGCTCGGTTTAGTCTCGAACCACTTCCAAAACATGTTTTGGGCCTCGTAGGCTCATATTAGGGACTTTATGATTGAATACAAATGGTTTTAAATTTGGATGCAAATTTATGACTTGGAATTTTATGTTTGCTTACGATGTGAGTCTGATAATGCCTCGTATCCTGTTCCGGCATTGAATATGGATAAGAGGTGTTGTTTTAATGGTATCAGAGTTACGGTTTAGTCGATTCTCGAACTAACGTAGTGTGTGTGAGAGTTTAGCTATACATGCCATTTATAATTTGTGATAGTGTGACGACTCCTAACAATTTAAATTGTGTTTTCATCTAGTAAATGGATCCCAACCGAGAGGTAGCCGATGATATTGAAAGTAATGCACCGGCTCTCGCCCAAGGGACAGCGCCATCTGAAAGTAGACCAATAATAGTTAGTAAGGGAGAAGAGGCTAGAGAGGCCTTCTTCCAAAGGATGAATGAGTGGTTTTCCTAGTTTGTTCGAATAAATCTGACTGCCCAACATCCTCCACCCCCACCTAACCCCTAGCCAGTTCTCGTAGCCCCCCAAGTTGTAGAATTGTTAAGACTAAACAAGCCTTCAGTTGATAAGATTCAAAAACAAGGGGTTGAAGAATTTAGAGCCAATCTTGACGATGATCTCAAGAGAGCAGAGTTTTGGCTTGAGAACTCTATCAGGGTATTTAATGAGCTTTCTTGCACACCGGATGAGTGCTTGAAATGTGCTATATCACTTCTGAGGGACTCAGCATATCAGTGGTGGAATACTCTTGTATCTATGGTACTGGAAGAAAGAGTTACCTGGGTTTCTTCTAAGAAGAGTTCAGAAAGAAATATATCAGTCAATTGTTCATTGATCAGAAACGTAAAGAGTTTTTAGAGCTAAAATAGGGTCGTATGTCTAGGACTAAATATGAGCGAGATTTTGTTAGGCTCAGTAAGTATGCTCGAGAATGTGTTTCCACCGAGGCCATCATGTGCAAGAGATTCAAAGATGGGTTGAATAAGGATATCAAACTGTTAGTTGAGATTTTAGAGTTGAAAGAATTTGTCATGCTGGTCGATCGAGCTTGCAAAGGCGAAGAATTGAGCAAAGAAAATAGAAAAGCTGAGTTTGAGGCTAGAGATTCAAGAGAAAGACCGATGAATAAGCCATTTTAGTCTTCGTCAAAGAAATCGAGGGATTTGTACACTCGTTTAAAGGCTTCAGCTAGGTATCCCAACAGAGATAGTGGGAAGCAATATTTGAGTTCTAAGGCCCAAACTACATCAATAGTGAGCGTTGGTAATACTAGGTCTAATAGACCTAAATGTAAACACTGTGGTAGGCGACATCCTGCTGAATGTAGGATGAATAATCGGGCTTGCTTTAAATGTGGCTCCCAAGATCACTTTATTTGAGATTGCCCTAAAATGACTGAGAAAGATGATATTCAAAATGCAAGACTGAGCAACACTACCACTAGAGGGAGGCCACCTTGAAATACTGGAAATGGGAACAATAGCAGAGGTGTAACAAAAGAGTTAACTGTGAGATCAGAGGTCAGAGCATCTGCTAGAACCTTCGCTATTCGCGCTCGTGAAGATGCATCATCACCTGATGTTATCATTGGTACATTTTCTCTCTATGATACTAATGTACTTGCATTGCTTGATCCTGGATTGACTCATTCTTATATTTGCATGAATTTGGTATCTAGTAAGAATTTGCCTATTGAGTCTACTGAATATGTGGTTAAAACTCCTTAGGCAAATATGTTCTAGTTGATAAAGTTTGCAAGAATTGTCTTTTAGTTATTCGGGGTCATTATTTTTTGGCTGACTTAATGCTTTTACCGTTTGATGAGTTCGATGTAATTCTTGGAATGGATTGGTTGACTCTACATGATGTAGTAGTGAATTGTAGACGAAAGATTATTGAATTGAAATGTCAAAATAATGAAATTCTTCAGAGTGAATCGGATGAGTCGGGTGATTTGCCTATTGTGATTTCGTCGATGTCGGCTCAGAGGTATGTAAGAAAAGGTTGTGAGGTTTATCTTGCGTATGTACTGAATATGAAAGTGTCTGAATTGAAGATTGAATCAGTGCCGGTAGTTTGTTAATACCCGGATGTGTTTCGAGAAGAGTTGCCTGGATTACCACCGATCATAGAGGTTGAGTTTACTATTGATTTGGTACCGAGAACTTCACCGATATTGATAGCTTTGTATAGAATGGCTCTGACCGAATTGAAAGAATTGAAATCTCAGTTGCAAGAGTTGACAGATAAGGGTTTTGTGAGACCGAGTTATTCGCCCTGGGGTGCACCAGTGTTATTCGTCAAGAAGAAAAATGGATCCATGAGACTTTGTATAGATTATCGTCAACTTAACAAGGTTAC
Source organism: Gossypium anomalum (assembly GCA_025698475.1). NCBI lineage: Eukaryota > Viridiplantae > Streptophyta > Magnoliopsida > Malvales > Malvaceae > Gossypium > Gossypium anomalum. The sequence continues at coordinate 61,170,401 of CM046961.1, forward strand.
GATAAAGAACAAGTATCCTTTACCAAGAATTGATGATTTGTTCAATCAGTTGAAAGGGGCCACAGTGTTTTCAAAGATAGACTTGAGATCAGCCTATTACCAGTTAAGAGTTAAAGAGTCAGATGTGCCAAAGACCGCGTTCAGAACAAGGTACAGGCATTATGAATTTCTTGTTATGCCTTCTGGATTAACAAATGCTCCTGTAGTTTTTATAAACTTGATGAATCGAATTTTCTGACCGTATTTAGATAAATTTGTGGTTGTTTTTATTCATGACATTTTGATTTATTCCCGAGATGAGTCTGAGCATGCCGAACATTTAAGAATTGTCTTACAGACTTTGAGAGATAAGAAATTGTTTGCTAAATTCAGCAAAAGTGAGTTTTGGCTCTAAGAAGTCGGATTTCTAAGACACATTATTTCAGCGGAAGGTATATGGGTTGATCCGAGTAAGATTTCAGTAGTTCTTGATTGGTAACCACCGAGAAATGTATCCGAAGTTAGAAGCTTTAGAAGCTTTTTGGGTTTGGCTGGTTATTATCGATGTTCTGTTAAGGGATTTTCGATGATTGTTTGAGGTTCCGAGGTAGGATTTGTGTACCGAAAAATACTAAACTGATTTAGAAAATTCTTCATAAGGCACATAATTGTTGTCTATCTGTTCATCCTGGGAGTACCAAGATGTATAATGATTTGAAGGAATTATATTGGTTGTCAGGCATGAAACGAGACATTTTAGAGTTTGTAACAAGATGTTTGATTTGTCAAGAAGTGAAAGCCGAACATCAAGTGCCTTCGGGTTTACTTCAGTCTGTGACTATACCCGAGTGGAAATGGGATAGAGTTACGATGGATTTCGTAATGGGGTTACCTCTAACTCCAAAGAAAAAAGATGATGTATGGGTCATTGTTGATAGATTGACGAAATTGCCTCATTTTATTTCGGTACGTACTGATTATTCACTTGATAAACGAGCTGAATTGTAAATTGCTGAAATTGTTAGATTGCACGGAGTGCCTACTTCTATTATTTCGAATAGAGATCCGAGGTTTACATCTCGATTTTGGAAAAAATTTCAAGAAGGATTGGGTACGAAGTTGAATTTTAGTACCGCATTCCATTCGCAGACCGACGGTCAATCTGAGAGAGTGATTCAAATTCTCGAAGATATGCTTCGCTGTTGTGTTTTAGAGTTTGAAGGTAGTTGGGAGAAATATCTACCGTTGGTCGAATTTGCTTATAACAACAGTTATCAATCGAGTATAAAGATGGCATCATATGAAGCATTGTATGGCCACAAGTGTCGAACTCCGTTGTACTGGACCGATCTTAGTAAGAAACAGATTCACGGGGTAGATTTGGTTAGAGAAACCGAAGAGAAAGTGAAAGTAATTCGTGATTACTTGAAAGCAGCTTCGGATCGACATAAATATTACGCAGTTTTAAAACGAAACGATATCAAATTTTAGGTTGGTGATAAAGTGTTTTAGAAAGTATCACCGTGGAAGAAAATTCTTAGATTTGGTCGCAAAGGCAAGTTGAGTCTGTGTTTCATTGGGTCGTATGAGATTATTGAAAGAATAGGGCCAGTGGCATATCGACTAGCTTTGCCGTCGGAGTTGGAAAGAATTCACAATGTGTTTCATGTGCCAATGTTGCGACGATACCGATCAGATCCTTCACATGTGATTTCTCCAACAGAGATTGAGAGTCGACCTGATATGACATATGGTGAAGAACCGATCAAAGTGTTAGCTCGAGAGGTTAAATAGTTGAGAAACAAAAGCATAGCTCTAGTGAAAGTTTTATGGCAACGACACGAGGTCGAAGAGCCTATGTGGGACACACGCCCATGTCCTGAGGCCGTGTCCTTCACACGGCTAAGACACAGCCATATGTTTACTACTGAGCATTCTGTTTTACCTAATTAGGGTGCAGGGGACACACGGCCAGATCATACGCCCATAGGGAAGGCCGTGTGTCACACATGGCCTAGACACATGCCCGTGTGACTGCCCATGTGGACAAATACAAGGCTATTTTCCAAGCCAATTGCCACCCTTATTTGCACAAACACATACATGACTTCAAGGGCACTTAACATGGCATAATTGAGCACTTAAAACATACACAAACAAGACATGATCATGATCATTCCATCTTTACTAATACATGCGTAAAACTTTATACTTTGTCAAGCCAAATTTATAAATTTGCATGCATTAAGAGTTGAAGTTTACTTCCATTTAACATACTCATGTCTTAGTTATTATCATGCCACTCACTCACAATTCCATCATCAAACATCCATATTCACATCCACAATTCATCCATGCCAAACAATTTTAACCACATCATGTATGACCTTGGCACATGCATGCATATATGAATAGATTTACAACCAAATAATCAATATGAGCCATATCTCATGGCCATATACAAAATGAATCACCAATTCACTATAAGCCAACACACTTGGCCAAATTAATAATGACATAATTAATCACCAATTCACTATAAGCCCTATACATGCCATAAACTTAAAATACTTATGTTTACTTATACCCAAATAATAGCTTGATAGTGTGATGGCATCTCTGGCGGTCTCCAACCTGAGCTAGCTAAATTAACCTATAAGACATGGGAAAGGAAGGGGACTAACCTTCAAAGCTTAGTAAGTTCATATCAAATAATATACAACTATTAACATTCATTTACTTTATCCATCCGTAAAGATACTATTATTACAATTTGCATTAAATCCCATGATTATCACTTACTCATTCATAATGCTTACTCTTTTATCTTAAAAACACTAATTGTATGTCTTAGCATTAGACTAACAACCATAATCTCCCCATTATAGCATATCACATTGTTAGCAAGTTATTCAACTCACTTAACAACATGCACATCATTTACGAGTAATCATAATTTTCACATATAGCTTAACAATCTTTCACATATCTATTGAATCACAACTTAAGTATATACATCGTACTATATCACAATTCAATTAGGCTTATAAGCCTAACACATGATTATTTTTCAATTCTTATCATGCATCCATTCATCATAAATGTAGATCTTTAGTCACAAGGTTATCAATATTTCACAGCATAACTTTCTCGTATGTATTCTTACCACATACTCATCACTTACCAAATTCACTTCACATGAGTTCTGTGTACATACCTTTACTGCTCGCAATATAGTTGCATACTTTCTCATTCTTAACATACCCGTTGAAATACAATTTAAGTATATAAACATATTAGATCACATTTCAATTCGGCCCAAAAGCCTAACACGTAATCATCATTTATATTTATCATATATCCAACATCACAAGTATGTACACTATCAATCACAATGGATAATAAACAATTATTTCCACAATAATCATGAATTTACAATTATAGGCTTACGTACATGCCTATTCACTCATAGTAATATCATTCTCATAGTCATCTTTGATTTACCTGTTGAACCACATGGAATACTATCGGATACACAGAAAGCTTGCACATATTGCTTCATACGTAGCCACGTGCTACCTCATATTACATATCACACATTGCTCACTCTCGAGCTAATCACGGGCCTATTCACGTGTCGAGTCGAATGTAGCTACATGGGTCGCTGCTCACGTGTCGGTTTCAGTACCCACAACACATGCCGGGCTACCCAGCCACCTGTAGGACGTATATGACTAGCACTCGGATTCACATAGTCACATATACACATGATCCCATGAGCTCATAATCACATAGCTCCTAGTGACATGTCACATTGTATCCTAAATTATTCATAAGGTTCAAACGAGATTTTTCTCGATATCAAATATTCATCGAACTCGTTTACAATGTCATTCTCATTGACCATAATATCGTTCATACACTCATTATAAAAATCAAACATAGGAATTCATACATTAATAAAGCATTAAAACATGATACAATATTGCATTATTTATACATGAACTTACCTCGACACCAAAATGGCAAAGGGGGACCTAACTGTCAATTACTCGTTTTCCCTCTTTCTAGGCCCGAATCTCATTTTCTTTGATCTATAACATCACATTTAGCCCAATTATTAGTCACATTATTCAATGTGACCCAAAAATCATACTATGGCAAAATTAAATTTTTGCCCCTAAACTTTGTCATATTTATAATTTTGCCCCTAGGCTTGTAAAAATTAAATTTATTCAATTTCTTTAACATACAAGCCTAGCCGAATCATTTTCATAACTATAAAAGCCCACAATTTCCATTAAAATATACTTTTCTACATATTTTATAACTTTTACAATTTAGTCCTTTTAGATGTTTTCACTGAAAATCACTTAGCAAAAGTTGTTTCTCCAACCATAAAGATGCATAATCTACCATTAAACATAAAAATGCACAAATTTATAACATGGGTCAAACCCTAGACCTTCATCATAAATCAAATAAATGGTAGAAATAGATAGATCTTGTTACGAGGATTTCAAAAACGTAAAAATCATTAAAAACAAGGCTAGAACGGGCTTACAATCAAGCTTGAAAGCTTGAGAAACCCTAGCCATGTTTTCCTCTTGCAAATTTCGGCCAAGGAGGAAGATGGACAAATTTTTAGGTTTTTATTTTGTTTATTAAGTCATTTAATTACTAAATGACCAAAATACCCCTAACTTAAAAATATTCTATTTCACCTATTTCATGTCCATTTTCATCAAAAAAATTATCCGATGGTCTAATTACCATTTAAGGACATGCAATTTAAAATTTCAAATCAATTTGAAACCTCTAGCTTCTAGAACTCAAGTTTTGCACTTTTTACAATTTAGTCCTTTTGACTAAATTGAGTGCCCAAACGTCGAAATTTTTTAACGAGATTTTCACGAAATCATTCCGTGAAATTACGGACCATAAAAAATATAATAAAAATAAATTTACTTATGTCAAATTTGTGGTCTCAAAACTATTGTTTCGACTAGACCCTAAATCGGGATGTTACAGTAATGGATCCCGATCGAGCTGTGGCAGATGATGTAGAAAGTAATGCGCCGGCTCTCGCCCAAGGGACAGTGCCAGTTAAGAGTAGACCCGTAACTGTGAGTTAGGGGAAAGGCTCGGGAAGCCTTATTCCAAATGATGAACGAGTGGTTCTTAGGTTCGTTCGAACAAACCCGGTCGCTCAACAACAATATGCTCCACCCCCTCCTAATCCTCAACTTGTCCCCATAGTGCCTCAAGGTATGGAATTTATGAGATTGAATAGAACCCCGGTTGATAAGATTAGAAAGCAAGGGGCTGAAGAATTTAGAGCAAATGCCGATGATGATCCCGAAAAAGAAAAAATTTTGCTTGAGAATTCTATTAGAGTATTCGATGAGTTATCTTGTACACTTGATGAATGACTGAAGTGTGCTATATCTTTACTGAGGGACATAGCATATCACTGGTGGAAAACACTAGTATCTGTGGCTTCTGAAGACAGAGTTACATGGGAATTCTTTTAGGAGGAGTTCCAAAAGAAGTATATCAGTGAACGATTCATCGATCAGAAGCCTAAAGAATTTCTTAAGCTGAAACAGGGCCGTATGTCAGTTGCTGAATATGAAAGAAGGTTTGTTCGACTCAGCAAGTATGCTAGGGAGTGTGTCTCCTCCGAAGCTATTATGTGTAAAAGGTTTGAAGACGGGCTTAACGAAGACATCAGACTGGTAGTGGGTATTCTTGAGCTAAAAGAATTTGTTGTGCCTGTAGATTGGGCTTGTAAAGCAGAGGAACTAACCAAAGAAAAGAGAAAAGTCGAGTCTGAGGCTAGAGATGCAAGAAACAGGCCGATGAGTAAGTCATTCCAATCTCAGCCTAAGAAATCTAGAGAGATGCATTCTCGTTCTCATGCTTCAGTTGGGTTCTCAAATAGAAACAGTGGAAATTAGTATCCAGGTTATAAAGCTCAGACTACTTCTATTGCGAGCGTTGGTAATCAACCTAATATATCTGGATGCCCACATTGTGGAAGATGTCACCCCGACAAGTACCGAATGAATGACCGAGCTTGTATCAAGTGTGGTTCCCAAGATCATTTCATTAAAGATTGCCCTGAGATGACTAAAGAAGAAAAGTTTCAGAGTACAAGGTTGAGTAATACTGCTTCTAGAGGGAGACCCCCGAGAAATACTGGGAATGGAGCTAGCAGCAAAAATTTGATTAAGGATTCAGCAGGGAGATCCGTAGCTCTAGCACCTACTAGGGCCTATGCCATTCGTGCTCGTGAAGAAGCGACATCTCCCGATGTTATCATCAGTACTTTTTCCTCTTTATGATACTACTGTTATTTCTTTAATAGACCAGGGATCTACCCATTCATATGTATGCATGAATTTGGTAATTAGTAAGAATATGCCTGTTGTGTCTATGGAATTTATGATTAAGGTGTCAAACCCTTTAGGCAAGCATGTATTAGTTGATAAAGTATGCGAGAAATGTCCTTTGATGATTAGAGGTCACTATTTTTCGGCTGACTTGATGTTGCTGTCGTTTGACGAATTTGATGTTATATTGGGTATGGATTGGTTGACTATGCATGATGCTATAGTACATTGTAGATGGAAAGTCATTGAATTGAGATGTGAAAATGGTGAAATTCTTCGGGTTGAGTCAGATGAGTTAGATAGATTGCCAATTATGATTTCTTCAATGTTTTCTTAGAAATGTTTAAGAAAAGGTTGTGAAGCCTGTCTTGCCTATGTATTGAATACAAAAAAATCTGAATTGAAAATTGAATCAGTACTAGTAGGGTGTGAATATTTGGATGTGTTCCCGGAAGAATTGTCAGGTTTACCTTCAATTACAAAAGTTGAGTTTAGTATTGATTTGGTCCCTGGGACTACACCGATATCGACAGCTCCGTATAGGATGGCCCCAAACGAATTGAAGGAATTGAAAACTCAGTTGCAAGAACTGACAGATAAAGGTTTTGCTAGACCGAGTTACTCTCCCTGGGGTGTACCGGTATTATTTGTAAAGAAAAAGGACGGATCTATCAGACTTTTCATTTGTAACACCCCTTACCCGTGTCTAATGCCGGGACAGGATACGAGGCATTATCAGACTTAAACACAAGCAAACATACAAAACTGAGTCATAAAAATTTGTTCAAATCAAATTCATTCATACATATGCAAATTTGTCCTTTATATGGGCCTACGAGGCCCAAAACATACATCGGGAGTAGTTTGGGACTAAATCGAGAACTATAGAAAACTTTGGGAAAACTTAGAAAAATTTTCATGAAACAGGGGCATATGCCCCGTATGGAGATAGGAGACACAACAGTGTACCCTCGACACGCCTGTGTCCTCAGGCCGTGTAACTCTCTGTTTACAATGTTAGCACCAAAACATAGTCACACGGCCGTGTCACATGCCCGTGTAGCTAGACCGTATTAAAATTTCATAATTTTTCATAAAATGGTGTAGACTTCACACGGCTTGGGCACACGCCCATGTCTCCAAGCCGTGTCCCTCATACGGCCAAGACAAACGCTTGTGTCTTAGCCCGTGTGTTTACTACCGGGCATTCTGTTTTGCAAAACTAAAGTGAAGGGGACACACAGCCAGACTAAACGCCCATGGGGGTAGACCGTGTGTCACACACGGCCTAGATACATGCCTGTATGTCGATCCGTGTGGACAAATTTGAGGCTATTTTCCAACCCATTTGTCACCCTCAAATGCTCACTCAGTTATACATTTTTCATGGCATGCAACATAGCATATTTAGTCACTTTAATACTCACAATCATGATTAATCCCTGACTTTGTAATGTCAACATATCACATGCTCAAACCATCATGCTTTCATATTTATTCATCCTTATAAACCTACCTTCAATCTACTCAATTATACCATACCTATGGTCATACCTATTAGTCCCAATTCATTCATTATTCATATGTGCCATTTCCCACATCCATTACCAACAAGCAACCACCAACCACATCACAAAGCATAAACACATTGCATGCATGCATAAATAATTAGGGTTACAACCCGAGAAGCTACATCTCATGGCCTTATACGAAATGAATCTTAATACCATCATAAGCCAACGCATTTGGCTAATCAATATGACACATAAAAAAATGACCAAGTCCCCTATACATGCCATACTCGAAATGTTGAGACTAACAATACCCAAATGTCCAATTGATTGTGATCGAGTCTCCGACGTCCTTCGATCCCTGAGCTAGCTTGGTGACACTATAAAATATGGAAAGGAAGGGAGTAAGCATTAAAGCTTAGTAAGTCCATATGCAAATAACATGCTATCTAAACAAGTATTTAACATGCATTTAACATAATGAACATAAATTTGCATTTCATCAAATCACTTAAACTTACGCATCACACAAACAACCTTATCATAAGTTCATCATATACCAAGGCATTTCTTATGAGTTCCGTATACACACCTGTACCAACTGGTGACATAATCTCTTACTCATTCTTCTCATTGACTTACCCCTTGGGTCTTCTGTCAAGTTACTCGATAATTTTACCCATTGAACACTCAGAATACTATTGGAAACGTGGAAGGCTTGCTCATAAGTGCCACATACGTAGCTAATGCTACCTCATATCACATAACACATAAAAGCTCATTCTCAAGCTACTCACGGTCTGCTCACACAAGCTGTCAGTTAGGACGTAGCTACATGGGCTACTCACACAAGCTGTCAGGTATCTGCAACACATACCGGACTACCTAGCCACCGGTAGGACGTACAAGACCAGCACCCAGAACCACATAAACCTATATCACATATCTCATGAGCTCATAAATCACATGGTTCCTAGTGACATGTCACTTGTATCCTAAAATATTCCTAAGGTTCAAACGAGATTCTTCGATATCACATCTTTGTCAAGCTTGCTCGTAATGTCGATCTCAATGTCCATAATACCAATCACTTACTCATGGAGCAATCAAAGCATAACTCATAATAGCATTAAAGAATTTAAATTCACATAACACTGAAGCATCGAAAATATAACATAACATCATATTATTTGTGTATGAACATACCTCGGTTCAAAATGATGAAAACGAGCGTATTCTTCGTTAACATTATTTTTCCCACGATCAAGATCCGAATCACATTTTTCTTTATCTATAATGCTAAATTTAACTTGTTTATTACATACATTTTTCGAATCAACCCATAACACATACTTTGGTAAAATTACCTTTTTACCCCTAACTTTTCACTTATTTACAAATTGGTCCTTAGGCTCGTAAAATGAAATGCATGCATTTTCTTTGTTACCCAAGCCTAACCGATTCATATTCCTACTCCTAGCAGCCCACATTTTTCTTTATATCACATATTTACTACCTATTTTACAACTTTTACAAATAGGTCCTTTTTAGGTGTTTTCATGCAAAATCACTTTGTAAATGATGTTTATCACACATCAAACTTTCATATTTTTCCATTAAACATCAAAATACATGTATGTCATACATGGCTAAATTTTTGAACATTATCCCTACTTCAAAATAAGGGTAGAAATGGACAGATCATGCTTCAAGGATCTCAAAAATGTAAAGAACAATTAAAGCGAGCTTGGAGGTACTTAAAATCAAGCTTGAAAAGTTGAAAAACCCTAGCTATGGAGACCACCTAAATTTCGGCACTTAGGGAAGAAGATGGATATGAATTTTGCTTCTTTTTCCCTTTTTCCCTTTTTATTCTTTTAATTACTAAATGACCAAAATGCCCTTAAGGCTTTTCTTTCAAATTTTTCCTATTCATGCCCATTTTTGTCCAAAATTTTAGAACTTAGTTAAATTGTTATTTAAGGAATTCTAATTAATAATCCGTAACAATTTCATGCTAACAGCTTCTAGAACTCAAGTTTTGCAACTTATTCACTTTAGTTCCTAACTTCAAATTGGACACTTTAGGCATAAAATTTCTTCTTAAAAATTTCACACAAACATGCAATCATATCATGGATCATCAAATATTCATCAAATAATTATTTCTACTTCGAATTTATGGTCTTGAAACCACTATTCTAACTAAACCCTAATTCAGGATGTTACAACTCTCCCCCTTTAGGGATTTTCATCCCCGAAAATATTACCGGTGAAAAGGTTTGGGTATTGCTTTCTCATGGCCTCCTCAGGCTCCCATGTAGCCTCTTCAACCCCATGTATTTGCCATAACACTTTCACAAGGGCAATACTTTTGTTTCTTAATTGTTTGACTTCTCGAGCCAAAATCTTAATCTGTTCTTCACCATAAGTCATATCTAGTCGAATCTCAACCTCTGCCAGCGAAATCACATGTGAAGGATTAGATCAGTAATGGTGCAACATAGACACATAGAACACATCATGAATCTTTTCCAATTCGGATGGTAAGGCTAACTGATAGGCAACTAGCTCTACTCTAACGGTGATCTCATACGGGCTAATAAAATGCGGACTCAACTTGCCCTTTCTACCAAATCTCAAAACCTTTTTCCATGGAGACACTTTTAAAAATACTGTATCACCGACCTAAAACTCAATTTCTCTCCGTTTCAAATCTGCATAGGATTTCTGTCTATCCGAAGCAGCTTTCAAATAATCACAAGCTATCTTCACCTTCTCTTTGGTTTCTTTGACTAAGTCAACCCCGTGAATCTGATTTTCTTTGAGTTCAATCCAATACAGAGTTGTTCGACACTTAAGCCCATATAATGCCTCATAAGGCACCATTTTCAAACTCGAATGATAACTGTTGTTGTAGGCAAACTCTGCCAACAATAAGTACTTTTCCCAACTACCTTGAAATTTCAATACACAACATCGGAGCATGTCTTCAAGTATTTGAATTACTCTCTCTGACTGACCTCGGTTTGCAGATGGAAAGCGGTACTAAATCTTAACTTCATTCCCAAAGTTCCTTGTAACTTTTTTCCAGAATCGTGAAGTGAACCCCATATCTCTATCCGAAATAATCGATATACGTACTCTATGAAGTCTGACAATTTCACCAATTTACAAATCAGCAAACTTAGCAAGTGAGTAATCAGTACGTACTGGTATAAAATGAGCCGTTTTAGTTAATCTATCAACAATAACCCATATGGCATCTTTCTTTCTAGGGGTTAAAGGCAACCCTGTCACAAAATCCATAGTAATCCGGTCCTATTTCCACTTGGGAACCATCATGGGCTGAAGCAAACCCAAAGATATTTGGTGTTCGGCCTTTACCTGCTGACAAATTAAACATTTCGATACAAACCCTGAGATATCTATTTTCCTACCATTCCACCAATAAATTTTCTTCAGGTCATTATACATTTTTGTACTGCCTGGGTGAACTGTCAAACAACTATTGTGTGACTCACTTAAAATATTCTGAATCAACTCAGTGTACTTCGGAACACAAACCCTACCACGAAATCTCAAAACACCATCAGAGTCACTCAGAAAATCCAGTTCACTACTAGACTCACACTGAACTCTCTTAGCTTGCAACTCTTTATCAACTTTCTGAGCATCACAAATCTGTTGAAGAAAAGTTGGTCTAGCTCTCAACTCGGCTAGAATTGAACCATCATTGGACAAAGTCAGCCGTGTAACCATAGCTCTCAAGGCAAACAGTGACTTCCTACTCAAAGTGTCGGCGACCACATTCGCCTTACCCAGATGGTAATCAATCACAAGCGCATAATCCCTCAATAGTTCTAACCATCTTCATTGCCGTAAGTTCAAGTCCTTTTGAGTCATTAAGTACTTAAGAATTTTGTGATCTGTATAGACATGGCATTTCTTACCAAATAAATAATGTCGCCAAATCTTCAAAGCAAACACTATCGCGGCCAACTCTAAGTCATGTGTCGAATAGTTCTTCTCGTGAGGCTTTAACGACCTCTAAGCGTAAGCTACAACTTTACCCTCTTGTAAGTATATATCCCAAACCATTTAAGGAAGCATCACTATAAATCACAAATTCTTTACCCAACTCGAGTTGTACCAAAATCGGTACTTCAGTCAATAACATCAATTTCTCGAAGCTTTGCTGACACACTTTCGACCACTCAAACTTAAAATCCTTTGGAAGCAATCTTGTCATGGGAGTGGCTGTAACACCCCTTACCCGAGACTGTTGCCAAAATCGAGCACGAGGCATTACTAAACCTAATCTATCACTTAAATAGTTTTAAAATTTTTTATTTAAACTTTTCGGAATGTGCTGTCATTCTGCGTTGTAGTCGCCTAAAAATTCATATCTTGAGTTCTGAAACTCAAAATTTAGATCCAAAATTTTTTTCTGAAACTAGACTCATATATCTATCCACTAATTTTTTTCTAGAATTTTTGAATTAGCCAATTAGTACAGTTTATTAGTTAAAGTTACCCCTTTTTTAGAATTCGACTGCACTGACCTCTACTTACTACGAACCACTTTTCTCCCTATAAAAAATTAATATAACTATAAAGTTTGTTTCGATCAAAACTAGATTCAATAAGGATTCTAACCATATAAATTACACCACCTAATTATTTTTGTACAATTTATGGTGAATTTCCAAAGTTGAAACAGGGGATCTAGAATTTTCTCTGACCCTGTTTCACTAAAACTCAGATATCTCATAAAATATAATACCTTTACCTGTTTTGCTTATTCCATAAGAAAATAGACATAATAAGCTTTAATTTCATATACTATTCATCTTAAAAATATGTTTATACAATTTTTAGTGATTTTTCAAAGTCACATCATTTCTATTATTTGAATCTGTTTTTAGGTTACTTTCACATTTTTCATAATTTTCATGTGATAACCACCATTCAATCATACATATTAATAAATATGCATATCATCGGTCATTTTCATTAGCTAATCTCTAGCAAGTATTTACACATCATTCATTGTTCACATTATACTAAAAGTAGCTAAGTTTCTATACATGCCATACACAAAACAAAACATCTAATTATACCAAGTTATTTCTTTGATAGTGTGATCGGCCTCCGACGTTTCCTTCGATCCCTGAGTGGCTAGATAAGTACTATAAGAAGAAGAAAATAAAGGGATTAAGCACTAGGCTTAGTAAGCTTACAAGCAATTAAATCACAACATTCAACATAATGGATAATTATGCATAATGTCACCTAGCCTCATAAACTTTATTTACTTCTCATTTTCTACCTTCTTCTTTACTCACTTAACTTCTTTCTTACCTGACCTTTCACTATTCATAAATATAATCTACCTTCCCTTTTGCTGATAATTCACTATAATTTAACGTGTACAATGACCCATTGAACCACTCGGAATACTAAGGATATTGGGGTCGTTCTGTCTATCAATATCACGCCAATGCCATGTCTTCGACATGGACTTACATGAATTATTCTGTCTCCAATGCTATATATATATCTAATATGGGCTTACATGGCTCATTCCTATCTCCAAAGCCATATATCTGATATGGACTTACATGGCTCATTTCATTGCATCTGTCACCATCAACCCCAATATCCTAACATTCCTAAGGTTCAAACGGGGCTTCCTAATGCTTTTCTCTGTCACTTTGCCTTTAATTCGACTTTAAATATTCTCATGAAATAAGTATATAAATGCTGAAATTGACAATAATAATGTAAAATAAAAGAATATTGCATTTATTTCTGTAAACTTACCTCGTATGCAAAAAAATAGCTACTTTTACCATTTCGTCCACAACTTGGTATTTTCTCCATTTTAGCCCGAATTTCAGTTTTCCTTGCTCTATCATTTAAAATATAGTCTAATTAGGACTCACATTATTCAAATTGACCCAAAATCATATTTTGGCAAAATTACAGTTTTGCCCCTAAACTTTCGCATATTTACACTTTTGCCCCAAAGCTCAGTAAATTTAACTTCATCCTATTTTCTTATGTTTTATGACATGCTGGTCATTTTTCCCTTCTATGGCAGCATCAAATTCATACTCTAACATGCACCTATGACTATTAGGTATTTTTACCGATTAAGTCGTTTTACTCGTTTTTGCTTAAAACCGAGTAGTACAAATTGTCTAACATAATTTAAAACCTCATATTCTATCATAAAACATCAAAATACACAAATTTCACCTATGGGTATTTTTCCAAATATGAACCCTAACTTAAATTATTGCTAGCATAAGCTTTATCGAGCTACCGGGACTCCGAAAACGTAAAGAACATTAAAAACGGGGCTTGGAATCACTTACTATGGATGCTTGAAAGCTTGAAACAAACCATAGCTATGGAGAACCCTTGAAATTTCGTCCTAATGAAGAAGATGGACAAAAATTGGCTTTTAATTTTGTTTTTAATTCATTTTAATAACTAAATGACCAAAATGCCCTTACTACTAAACTTTCCAAAAATTCCTTCCATGTCCTAATTTTGTCCATGAACTTAAAATTGGTCAAATTGTTATTTAAACCCTCCTAATTAATATTCCAAAGCAATTTCATACTAAAAACTTCTAGAATGCAAGTTTTGCAAATTATTCGATTTAGTCCCTAATCTCAACTTAAGCACTTTATGCATAGAATTTCATCACGAAATTTTCACACAATCATGCAATTATATCATGAACCTCAAAATAATAATAAAATAAATTTTTCTACCTCGGATTTGTGGTTTCGCAACCACTATTCCGTTTAGGCCCTATTTCGGGATGTTACAGTGGCAACTATAGAAAATCCTTTCACAAACCGTCGGTAGTAACCAGCTAAGCCCAAAAACCTTCTAACCTCGGATACTTTCCTTGGTAGTTTCTATTCGACGATAGCAAAAATCTTGTTAGGATCAACTCGGATACCATCACTTGAAACAATGTGGCCCAAGAATCCATCTTCTCAAAGCCAAAACTCATTTTTACTGAACTTAGTATACAATTGTTTGTCTCTTAAAGTCTGCAAAATAGTTCTCAAGTGCTCGGAATGCTCTGCCTCATCTCTCGAATAAATTAGAATATCATCAATAAACACAACAACAAACTTGTCCAAATATGGCTGAAATATTCGCTTAATTAAATCCATAAACACAGCAGGAGCATTCATTAACCCAAATGGCATAACAAGAAATTCATAGTGGCCATACCTCGTTTTAAAAGCAGTTTTAGGCACATCCGACTCTTTAACTCACAACTGATAGTAGCCGGACCTCAAGTTTATTTTAGAAAACCATAATGCTCCTTTCAATTGATCAAACAAGTCACCAATACTTGGCAAAGGATACTTGTTCTTGATTGTTATCTTATTGAGCTATCGGTAGTCTATACACAATCTTATAGAACCGTCTTTCTTTTTCACGAATAATATCGGAGAATCCCACGATGAAAAGCTCAGTCTCACAAAACCCTTGTTGGTCAATTCTTGCAACTATGACTTCAGTTCTTTCAACTCAGTCAGGGCCATCCTAGACGGAGCAATCGAAATAGGTGTCATCCCTGGTATTACATCAATACCAAACTCCACTTCTCTAATTGGAGGTAAACCTGGCAATTCTTCCTGAAATACATCCAAATATTTACATACAACAGGCACTAATTCAATTCTCAATTCAGACTCTTTTGTATTCAACACATAAGCCTCACACCCTTTTCTCATACGATTCTAAGTAGACATCGAACAAATCACGATTGGCAACGTATTTGACTCATCTAATTCAACCCGGAGAATTTCACCATTTTTACATTTCAATTTGAATAACTTTTTGTCTACAATTTACTATAGCATCATGAAGTGTCAACCATTCCATACCCAATATAACATCAATTTCATCAAACGATAACAACATCAAGTTAGCCGGAAAACAATGACCACTAATCATCAAGGGACATTTCTTGCATACCCTATCAAAAAAAAATGTTTGCCTAACGGGTTTGACACTTTAATCATAAATTCTGTAGACTCAGCATGCATATTCATGTTAGATACCAATTTCATGCACACATAAAAATGAGTAGAACTAGGGTCAATCAATGTAATAACAGTAGTATCATAAAGAGAGACAATACCAGTGATCACATCGGGAGAAGATGTGTCCTCACGCGCACGTATGGCATAGGCCCTGGCCGGAGCTCTAGTTTCGGATCTCACCATTGTATCCCTCGCTACATTTTTACTACTATCCCCATTATCGGCATTTCTCAAAGGTCTCCCTTTTGCAGCCGTACTACTCGGCCTTGTAGTCTGAAATTTTTCTTTCTCGATCATCTCGAGGCAATCCCTGATATAGAGGTCTTGAGAACCACATCTGAAACAAGATCTGTTATTCATCCTACACACACCAGGATGATGTCTACCGCAATATTGGTACTCGGGTTTAAATGGTCTAGAGTTACCCACACTAGCCATAGATCTAACTTGATATTTAAAACCTGAATTTTACTTCCTACAATTTTCGTGCGAATGCCAGGCCGAAACATGAGGATGAGAATACATATCTCTGGATTTCTTAGACTGAGAGGGGAATGACTTGCTCATCAGTCTCTTTCTTATATCTTTAGCCTCAGCCTCGACTTTTCTCTTTTCCTTGGTCAGTTCCTCAGCTCTACAAGCCCGATCAACGAGCAGAACAAATTCCTTCAGCTCAAAAATACCCACTAACACTCTAATATCCACATTAAGCCCATCTCCAAACCTTCTACACATTTTAGCCTCGGAGGGTACACACTTCCGAGCATATTTGCTGAGCCAGACAAACTCCCTTTCGTACTCGGTCACTGACATGTGGCCTTGTTTCAATTCTAAAAATTCCTTGCGCTTTTGGTCAATGAATCGTTCACTGATGTACTTCTTTCATAATTCTTCTTGGAAGAATTCCCATGTGACCCTCTCTTGAGGTACCACAAATGCTAGTGTCTTCCACCAATGATATGCCATGTCTCTCAACAAGGAAATAACACACTTCAAACATTCTTCGGGTGTGCATGACAGTTCATCAAATACCCTTATCAAATTCTCAAGCCAAAATACTACTTTCTTAGTATCATCATTGGCATTTGCTCTGAACTCTTCCACCCCTTGTTTTCGAATCTTACCAACAAGGGTTCTATGAAATCTCATAAAGTCTATACCTTGTGGCACTAGGGGTATGGGTTGAGGATTTTGAGGGGGTAGAGGTTGTTACTGAACAGTCAGGTTCATACGAACAAACTCAGCAAACCATTCGTTCATAACGTGGAAGAAGGCCTCTTGAGCCTCTCCCCTTTGACTCACAGTTACAGGTCTACTCTCCTCTGGAACCGTCCCTTTTGCAGGGCTGGTATGTTACTTTCCACATCATCTGCCATAGCTCATTTAGGATCCATTACTATATGAAAAACACAGTTTAAAATTGTCAGAAGTTGTCACACTATCACAATTTATGTATGGCATGTACAGCTAGACTCAAACACATGCTACGTAGTCTAAGAATCCACTAAACCGTAGCTCTAATACCACTAAATGTAACACCCTTTAC
This sequence comes from Gossypium anomalum, assembly GCA_025698475.1. Classification (NCBI taxonomy): domain Eukaryota; kingdom Viridiplantae; phylum Streptophyta; class Magnoliopsida; order Malvales; family Malvaceae; genus Gossypium; species Gossypium anomalum. The sequence continues at coordinate 61,187,916 of CM046961.1, forward strand.
CCATGTCTGATGCCAGGACAGGATACGAGGCATTACAGGACATCAACAAAAGCAAACATACAAAAATAGGTCATAAAATTTTGTTCAAATCAAAGCCATTCATACATATGCACATTGTCCTTTATATGGGCCCACGAGGCCCAAAACATACATCAGGAGTTGTTCGAGACTAAACCGAGAACTTTAGAAAACTTTGGGAAAACTTAGAAAAATTTTCATGAAATAGGGGCACACGCCCGTGTGGAAGTAGGAGACACGCTCGTGTCCTCAGGCCATGTAACTCTCTGTTTATGACATCAGTACCAAAATATAGTCACACGCCCGTATGGAGATAGGAGACACAACCGTGTACCCTCGACACGCCCATGTCCTCAGGTCGTGTAACTCTCTGTTTATGACATTAACACCAAAATATAGTCACACGACCGTGTCACACGCCAGTGTGGCTAGACCGTGTGGTTGATTAAAATTTCATCATTTTCCATAAAATGGTGCAGACTTCACACGGCTTGGGCACACGCCCATGTCTCTAAGCCGTGTCCCTCACACGGCCAAGACAAACGCTTGTGTCTTAGCCCATGTGTTTACTACTGGGCATTCTGTTTTGCAAAACTGAAGTGAAGGGGACACACAGCCGGACTAAACACCCATGGGGGTAGACCGTGTGTCACACACGGCCTAGATACATGCCCGTGTGTCTATCCGTGTGGACAAATTTGAGGCTATTTTCCAACCCATTTGTCACCCTCAAATGCTCACTCAGTTATACATTTTTCATGGCATGCAACATAGCATATTTAGTCACTTTAATACTCACAATCATGATTAATCCCTGACTTTGTAATGTCAACGTATCACATGCTCAAACCATCATGCTTTCATATTTATTCATCCTTATAAACCTACCTTCAATCTACTCAATTATACCATAGCTATGGTTAGTCCCAATTCATTCATTAAGCATATGTGCCATTTATCACATCCATTACCAACAAGCAACCACCAACCACATCACAAAGCATAAACACATTGCATGCATAAATAAATAATTAGGGTTCCAACCCGAGAAGTAAATATAAACCACATCTCATAGCCTTATACGAAATGAATCATAATACCATTATGAGCCAACGTGTAACACCCCTAGCCCAAGTCCGATCACTGGTTTAGGTTATGAGGTATTACAGAGCTAAACATTTAATTTCATTCACATAATCTATCAACTAAAACAGAAATCAAGCTGAAAACATACTGATCTTTAAGTTATATATATTTACCATTTTCACATGGCTGAACTATTTACAATTACAAAACATAACTAACACCGGTCTAACCTATGCATGCCATATCAAGTCCAAAATATAACTATACCAAAAGGTCGATAGTATGATGATCCGCTGACGATCCCCGAGTCGGTGGCCAAAATCAACAATCTATAAAACAGAGAAATAAGAAACAGAGTAAGCTTTCGAGGCTTAGTAAGTTTTAAGCATTTCATACTACAAAAGCTTGTCATTTAAAACGAATATTAAGTAAACAAACCTCGTATTCCAATTTTAATTCACTTGGCCGAATATACACAAGTACACTAGTTATAAATCCTATTGGCCGAGTATGTATTTATGTATACACAAGAAGATTTCTAGCACATGTTTCGTTATCTACATGGCCTATACAATTACTTTTAGTCACATATTTTCCTATAATGACTTACATTGACCGAGTATATCATTGTCTTATCCTCAAATACTGAATTCATCCACACATATATATATACATACATCGTTCTTTGATACTAATAAATCATTTTGAAATCAATTCACATATTAGCACATAATAGGTACCTTAACATGCAAAGTATATATATTACTTACTCGACGATGGTTACCACGGACATTCATTATCGTAGACTTACTTAACTTACTGGCCTCAGTCCGGTCAAGTCTTAGCACTCAAAACACATTTATAACAGAAGTTCACAGGTCTTTAACCCGGATACCATTCCAGCACGTAGCCTGCAGACTTCAAGTCCGGATATATTTCCAGCACATAGCCTGCGGACTTCAAGTCCGGATATATTTCCAGCACATAGCCTACCGACCTCTTGTCCGGATATATTCCCAGCATATAGCCTGCAGACTTCATGTCTGGATATATTTCAAATACCATGCATACTTAATCATATTTTAACACATTTCATTCAACCTATCACTTTAGTAGTCATTTAATATGTTCGGATATAAGCTCAATATGCACATCATCATTCACATTTTGGCTCAAAAGTTATACTTAATATCACACATTCATTTCACCTTTCAAGCTTAAACTCAAAGTGACCATCAAACTATAAGTCATATACACGCATTATTTAATAAACAACTTTATTCAAGTGCAAACCAAAGATCGCAATTCACCTATTATACTCTTATAAGGCATCATCAATTATATATACTAGAGGAGACTACTCAAAACTTACCTCGGATATTTTGAACAGTTGCAGATAATCTACTCGACTACTTTCTCCTTTCCCCTATCTGATTTAGACCCTCTTTGCTTTTGAGCTTAATTAAAACAAATAGATTTATTTAAATTACTTACTCAACTTTACTTCTTAGTAGTCACATTTGACAATCATATAAAACTCCAATACATATTATATTTTATAAAATATGTCATGAATCGATTTCACACTTATTTAATCAATATCTAATTCACATACACACACAAAGATTCACATAACTTATCAAGCTTTCATATACATGAATTCAACCATACATCCGATTGTCACTATAAGTACATGGTACATGCATAAGACATATATATATATTCGTACCTATATATGAGTATCATCATTTAATCATTTACTCCTAATTATGCACAACCGCATATACACATGCATATATATATATAATGCATGCTTTAATATTATATACTTTTATTTTCAAATTACAGTATAGTTCCAAAGCATATAGCTAACTCCGAATGTCACCTTATCAACATTTACCACAATACCAATTTCCATTTATCTTCAATGCTGCACACACAAATACCTACACTCTCATATGCATACAATCCATTTAAGATCATTATATGACCCATTTAGCCCTAACTACTCAAGCTTACTTTCATACACTCTTATCCAATGTCATAAGTAATGCCGAATGTCCAATTTAACCAAACTTAAAAATTTTACCTTCATTACTTTAATTGACCACTACCTATACTTCACAACTTCAAATACAAAGTAATTAACACCTATACTTTTATACCGAATTAACTAACACTTATAGTCCTTAGCCGAATGTTATTAAACTTTTGTCATCATAGTATTTTTACTTATCACTTTACACAATATTATCAAAATGAACTAATTATACTTATATAAATACTATCAAAGCCGAAACCTATGCATAACACTACTCATATTATTCAAAATTATACCCTTAAAAATTCATATACAATGCCAAACCTCTAATTCATTCATTTCTATCACCCAAACGACATTTGCTCACATTTTAACATTTAAATACCAAACATTTGTTCAAGTAACTAAACAAGTCCAAATTCATCCATTTCACATATAAATACTAACAACTAAGTATTAACTAGCTCAAACCTCATTAAAATATGAGAACAACAATCTATCCCCTTCAATTTCTCCCATGGCCGAACGCTCAAATCCTTCCCAAAAATCAAAATTTTAATATGGGTTGAATAAAGAACTTGGTTACTAACTTAAAATTAACAAAAATTTTAAGAATTAATTAGAAGTCTTACCTTGATTCAAGCCTAAGGTAACCGAATGGAGCTTTCTCCCCTTTCCTCTCTTACAATTCGGCCAAGAATAATAAAGATAAAGCTTTGGTTTCATCACCCATTTTCTTTTATTTATTCATTAATAATATAAAATTATAAAGCCATTATAAGTAAATATTAATATCTATTTTTAATATAAAATCATCATCATGGCCAATACCACTATAAACAAAAAGGACATTTGACATGCAAGTCCAAGCATTTTATAACATGCATTAATAGACCACTTTTACATTTTCCTATCACATTTCACAATTGTCTCACATAAGTCCCAACTAATAAATTTCACATACAAATGAAAAAATTAAAGTATGAAACTTTCACACATGCATATTCACATATAATAAACATAGAATATGACGGTTAATTATTTTATGATTCGATTTTGTGGTCCCAAACCACTTTTCGACTAGGGTCAAATTAGGGCTGTCACAACTCTCCCCCACACATAAGGAATTTTCGTCCCCGAAAATCTTACCAGTGAATAAGTTAGGATATCGATCCTTCATAGTGTCTTCAAGTTCCCAAGTAGCTTCTTCAACCCCATGCTTAAGCCACAGTACCTTTACTAATGAGATTTTTTTATTTCGTAGTTCTTTTACCTCACGAGCCAAAATACGAACCGGTTCTTCTTTGTAACTCAGATCAGATTGAATCTCAACCTCAGAAGGATTAATTATGTGCGATGGATCGGATTTATAACGTCAAAGCATTGAGACATGAAAAACGTTGTGAATCTTTTCAAGCTCAGGGGGTAAAATCAATCTGTATGTGACTGGCCCAACTCGTTCGGATATTTCGTATGGCCCGATGAACCTTGGACTCAATTTGCCTTTACGGCCAAATCTGAGCACCTTTTTCCAATGTGAAACTTTAAGAAACACTTTGTCTCTGACCTGATATTCGATGTCTTTTCGTTTTAAATCCGCATACGACTTCTGACGATCCGAAGCTGCTTTCAGACTTTCACGGATCACTTTTACTTTTTGCTCAGCATCTTTAATCAAATCAACCCCGACGATTTTATTTTCACTAAGCTCGGTCCAAAACAATGGTGTACGGCATTTACGACCATACAAAGCCTCGTAAAGTGCCATCTTAATGCTTGATTGAAAACTATTATTGTAAGCGAATTCAATCAAAGACAAATACCGTTCCTATGAACCACTAAACTCAAGAATGCAACATCTCAACATATCCTCGAGTATCTGAATTATCCGTTCGGATTGACCATCAGTCTGGGGATGAAAAGCGGTGCTAAAATGCAACTTGGTACCCAAAGCTTCTTGCAATTTCTTCCAAAATCGCGATGTGAATCTCGGATCTCTATCCGACACAATAGAAATAGGTACCCCGTGTAACCTTACAATCTGAGAAACATACAATTCAACTAGCTTGTCCAGTGAATAATCCATACGTACGGGAATAAAATGAGCCAACTTTGTCAGTCTATCAACAACAACCCAAATCGCATCTTTCTTACTTGACGACAATGGCAACCCAAATACAAAATCCATCGTGATTCGATCCTATTTCCATTCGGGTATCATGATCGGCTGAAGTAATCCCGAAGGCACTTGATGTTTCGCTTTCACTTGTTGACATATCAAACACTTCGAAACAAAATCAGAAATGTCTCGTTTCATACCAGGCCACCAAAACTGACGTTTCAGATCGTTGTACATTTTCGTACTTCCCGGGTAGACTGACATTCAGCTACTATGAGCCTCGCTCAAAATCACCGAAATAAGTTCTGAATTTCTTGGAATACACAATCGACTTCTGAACTTCAAACAATCATTGTCATCAATTTGAAACTCTGATTCTACATTTGAGACACATTCGGTTCATTTAGCAACCAATTCATCATCGACTTTCTAAGCTTCACGTATTTGATGAATCAATAATGGTTTGGCCTTTAATTCTGCTACTAACACATTGTCGGATGAAACGGACAGGTGTACATTCATCGATCGTAAAGCAAACAGTGATTTGTGACTTAAAGCATCAGCAACAACGTTAGCCTTTCCCGGGTGATAGTCGATGACAAGCTCATAATCTTTCAACAACTCAAGCCAACATCTTTGTCGCAGATTCAAATCTCTTTGAGTCATCAAATATTTGAGGCTTTTGTGATCCGAATATATATGACACCTCTCTCCAAACAAGTAGTGTCGCCATATTTTCAAAGCGAATCCGATGGCAGCTAATTCGAGATCATGGGTCGGATAGTTTCTTTCATGTGGCTTCAATTGCCTAGACGCGTAAGCTACAACTCGACCTTCTTGCATCAACACACAACCCAGCCCAAGTAAGGATGCATCACTGTAAATGACAAACTCTTTATCGAATTCGGGCTGCACTAGCACCGGAGCTTCAGTTAAATAAGTTTTCAATTGATCGAAACTTTTCTGACATTTTTCTGACCATTCAAACTTAACATCTTTCTGAAGTAGTTTCGTCATTGGTGTGGCTATCATCCAGAAACCCTTTACAAATCGTCTGTAGTAACTAGCAAGTCCCAAAAAGCTCCGAACTTCAGTAACATTTCTCGGAGGCTTTCAGTAAGTACGGCCGAAATTTTGCTCGGATCAACTCGAATTCCCGATACGGATACCACATGTCCCAAAAAGCTAACTTCTCTCAACCAGAACTCACATTTACTAAACTTAGCATATAACTGCTTATCCCGTAAAATCTACAACACTAATCTCAGGTGCTCGGCATGTTCAGTTTCATCTCGCAAATAGACCAAAATGTCGTCGATAAACACAACTACAAACCGGTCCAAATACGGTCTAAAGATTCCAATTCATCAAGTCCATAAATACTGCAGGGGCATTAGTGAGCCCAAACGGCATCACTAAGAACTCATAGTGACCGTATCTCGTTCTAAAAGCAGTTTTAGGTATATCTGAGTCTCGAACTCACAACTGATAATAAGCAGATCTCAAATCTATCTTTGAAAACACTGAGGCTCCCTTCAGTTGATCAAACAAATCATCAATACGCGGTAACGGATATTTATTCTTTATTGTCACTTTATTCAACTGATGATAGTCGATGCACAATCTCATGGTTTCGTCCTTCTTTTTCACAAATAATACTGGTGCACTCCAAAGTGAGAAACTCGATCGAGCAAACCCTCTATCCGTCAACTCTTGCAACTGAGTTTTCAATTCTTTCAATTCCGTTGGCGCCATACGGTACGGAGCTATCGAAATTGGTGTAGTCCCAGGTATAAGTTCGATGCCGATTTCTACCTCTCGAACAGGTGGTAATCCTGGTAACTCTTCAGGAAAGACATCTGAATATTCACAAACCACTGGCACTGATTCAATTTTCTTTTCTAACTCTTTGTCATCAAGTTCGTACGCAAGATATGCTTCACACCCCTTTCTCACATACTTTTGAGCCAACATCGAAGATATTATTACTGGCAATCCGTTCAAATCAGTAGACTCAACTCAGATTATCTCATTATTTTCACATCTCAAATCAATGGTTTTACTTTTGCAAGTCACAACTGCATCATGTACGGTCAACCAATCCATACCAAGAATAACATCAAATTCATCAAACGGTAAAAGCATCAAGTCGGCAGAAAAACAGAAACCTCGAATTATTAGGGGGCATTTCTTACATACCTTATCAACAAGCACATATCGACCCAAGGGATTCGACACTCAAATAACGAATTCAGTAGACTCAACAGGTAAAGTCTTACTGGATGCTAAAGTCTCACATACATATGAATGAGTAGAACCAGGGTCAATCAAAGCAATCACATCAGTATCAAAGAGAGTGAAAGTACCGGTAATAACGTCAGGCGAAGAAGCATCCTCGCGTGCACGTATAGCATAAGCTATAGCAGGAGCACGAGCCTCGGATCTGGTTGTAGCATCTTTAGACCCTCTCTGACCGCTGCTAGCATTCCCCGTATTCCTAGGTGGTCTACCTCGTGCTGTAGTAGTACTCGATTTCCCACTCTAGTTCATATTTTGTTCGGATAATCTCGGGCAATCTTTGATAAAATGGTCAGCTGATCCGCATTTATAACAGGAGCGGTCATGAAATCTACAGCTCCCCGAATGCCATTTTCCATAATACTTGCACTCGATCCTATCCCTTCGATCATTTCCAACACTGGCAACTGAAGTGGCTCGTGTACTCACAAGGGGTCGATCGCGGTCTCATCTGGAAAAACTCGAAGTGTTATTTGATCGGCCCGAATCATCTCGAAATTTCTTCAATGATTGCGAAAATGACTTTCCTGAAGATCTTTTACGAAATTCTCCAGCTTCGACATCAACTTTTCTTTTGTGTTTACTAAGTTCTTCGGCTTTGCAAGCTTGTTCGACAAGTACTACGAACTCTCGTATTTCAAGAATGCCAACAAACATTTTTATATCTTCATTCAGCCCATCCTCAAAATGTTTACACATAATAGCCTCAGATGATACACATTCTCGAGCATATCTACTAAGTCTAACAAACTTCCGTTCATAATCAGTAACTGACATGGAACCCTGATTAAGTTCAAGAAATTTTTTTCATTTCTGATCAATGAACCTCTGACTGATATACTTTTTTTGGAACTCAGTCTGGAAGAATTCCCACGTCACCCGTTCTTTGGGCACAACAGAAACCAATATATTCCACCAATAATAGGCAGAATCACGTAGCAGAGATATGGCACATTTCAGGCATTCATCAGGTATGCAAGATAGTTCATCGAATACTCGGATAGTATTGTCCAACCAAAACCCAGCTTGCTCGGCATCATCATTGCCTGTAGCTTTAAATTCAGTAGCCCCATACTTTCTAATTCTATCTACCGGGGGCTTATTTAACCTCGTCTGATCAATTACCAGAGGTATTGTAAGTGCAAGGGGTGTATTATTCGGGAGTGGGGGTTGTGGAACAGGCGTATTAGTTTGGATGTATTGGTTGAACCAATCATTCATCACACTATAAAAAGCCTGTCTAGCCTCATCGTTCTAAATGCTAGCGATAGGTTGAGAGTCCATCGGCACTGTCCCATACGCGGGAGTAGGTGCTACACTCTCAAAATCATCAGCTACCGCTCGATTGGGATCGGGATCCATTACTATACGAAAACACATTTTTAACTGTTAGAATTCATCATACTATCGTATTAATACTATATGGCATGTATAGCTAGACTCAAACACTTTACGTTAGTCCTAGAATCGACTAAACTGTAGCTCTGATACCAATAAAATGTAACACCCCTAGCCCGAGTCCTATCACCGGTTTAGGTTATGAGGTATTACAGAGCTAAACATTTAATTTCATTCACATAATCTATCAACTAAAACAGAAATCGAGCTGAAAACATACTGATCTTTAAGTTATATATATATACCATTCTCACATGGCTGAACTATATACAATTACAAAACATAACTAACACCGGTCTAACCTATGCATGCCATATCAAGTCCAAAATATAACTATACCAAAAGGTCGATAGTATGATGATCCGTTGACGATCCCCGAGTCGGTGGCCAAAATCAACAATCTATAAAACAGAGAAATAAGAAATAGAGTAAGCTTTCGAGGCTTAGTAAGTTTTAAGCATTTCATACTACAAAAGCTTGTCATTTACAACGAATATTAAGTAAACAAACCTCGTATTCTAATTTTAATTCACTTGGCCGAATATACACAAGTACACTAGTTATAAATCCTATTGGCTGAGTATGTATTTATGTATACACAAGAAGATTTCTAGCACATGATTCATTATCTACATGGCGTATACAATTACTTTTAGTCACATATTTTCCTATAATGACTTACATTGACCGAGTATGTCATTGTCTTATCCTCAAATACCGAATTCATCCACACATATATATACATACATCGTTCTTTGATACTAATAAATCATTTTGAAATCAATTCACATATGAGCACATAATAGGTACCTTAACATGCAAAGTATATATATTACTTACTCGACGATGGTTACCACGGACATTCATTATCGTAGTCTTACTTAACTTACTGGCCTCGATCCGGTCAAGTCTTAGCACTTGAAACACATTTATAACACAAGTTCACGGGTCTTTAACCCGGATACCATTCCAGCACGTAGCCTGCGGACTTCAAGTCCGGATATATTTCCAGCACATAGCCTGCGGACTTCAAGTCCGAATATATTTCCAGCACATAGCCTGCGGACCTCATGTCCGGATATATTCCCAGCATATAGCCTGCGGACTTCATGTCCAGATATATTTCAAATACCATGCATACTTAATCATATTTTAACACATTTCATTCAACCTGTCACTTTAGTAGTCATTCAATATGTTCAGATATAAGCTCAATATGCACATCATCATTCACATTTTGGCTCAAAAGTTATACCTAATATCACACATTCGTCATTCGTTTCACCATTCAACCTTAAACTCAAAGTGACCATCAAACTATAAGTCATATACACGCATTATTTAATAAACAGCTTTATTCAAGTGCAAACCAAAGATCGCAATTCACCTATTATACTCTTATAAGGCATCATCAATTATATATACTAGAGGAGACTACTCAAAACTTACCTCGGATATTTTGAACAGTTACGGATAATCTACTCAACTGCTTTCTCCTTTCCCCTATCTGATTTAGACCCTCTTTGCTCTTGAGCTTAATTAAAACAAATAGATTTATTTAAATTACTTACTCAACTTTACTTCTTAGTAGTCACATTTGACAATCATATAAAACTCCAATACATATTATATTTTATAAAATATGTCACGAATCGATTTCATACTTATTTAATCAATATCTAATTTGCATACACAAACAAAGATTCACATAACTTATCAAGCTTTCATATGCATGAATTCAACCATACATCCGATTGTCACTATAAGTACATGGTACATGCATAAGACATATATATATATTCATACCTATATATGACTATCATCATTTAATCATTTACTCCTAATTATGCACAACCACATATACACATGCATATATATATATATAATGCATGCTTTAATATTATATACTTTTATTTTCAAATTACAGAATAGTTCCAAAACATATAGCTAACTCCGAATGTCATCTTATCAACATTTACCACAATACCAATTTCCATTTATCTTTAATGTTGCACACACAAATACCTACACTCTCATATGCATACAATCCATTTAAGATCATTATATGACCCATTTAGCCCTAACTACTCAAGCTTACTTTCATACACTCTTATCCAATGTCATAAGTAATGCCGAATGTCCAATTTAACCAAACTTAAAAGTTTAACCTTCATTACTTTAATTGACCACTACCTATACTTCACAACTTCAAATACAAAGTAATTAACACCTATACTTTTATACCGAATTAACTAACACTTATAGTCCTTAGCCGAATGTTATTAAACTTTTGTCATCATAGTATTTTTACTTATCACTTTACACAATATTATCAAAATGAACTAATTATACTTATATAAATAATATCAAAGCCGAAAACTAAGCATAACACTACTCATATTATTCAAAATTATACCCTTAAAAATTCATATACAATGCCAAACCTCTAATTCATTCATTTCTATCACCCAAATGGCATTTGCTCACATTTTAACATTTAAATACCAAACATTTGTTCAAGTAACTAAACAAGTCCAAATTCATCCATTTCACATATAAATACTAACAACTAAGTATTAACTAGCTCAAACCTCATTAAAATATGAGAACAACAATCTATCCCCTTCAATTTCTCCCATGGTCGAACGCTCAAATCCTTCCCAAAAATCAAAATTTTAATATGGGTTGAATAAAGAACTTGGTAACTAACTTAAAATTAACAAAAATTTTAAGAATTAATTAGAAGTCTTACCTTGATTCAAGCCTAAGGTAACCGAATGGAGCTTTCTCCCCTTTCCTCTCTTACAATTCGGCCAAGAATAACAAAGATGAAGCTTTGTTTTCATCACCCATTTTCTTTTATTTATTCATTAATAATATAAAATTATAAAGCCATTATAAGTAAATATTAATATCTATTTTTAATATAAAATCATCATCATGGCCGGCCACTATAAACAAAGAGGGACATTTGACATGCAAGTCCAAGCATTTTATAACATGCATTAATAGACCACTTTTACATTTTCCTATCACATTTCACAATTGTCTCACATAAGTCCCAACTAATAAATTTCGCATACAAATGACAAAATTAAAGTATGAAACTTTCACACATGCATATTCACATATAATAAACATAGAATATGACGGTTAATTATTTTTATGACTCGATTTTGTGGTCCCATAACCACTTTTTGACTAGGGTCAAATTAGGGCCATCACACAACGCATTTGGCTAATCAATATGACACATAACAAAACGACCAAGTCCCCTCTACATGCCTTACCCAAAATGTTGAGACTAACTATACCCAAATGACCAATTTATTGTGTGATCGAGTCTCCGACGTCCTTCGATCCCCGAGTTAGCTTGGCGACACTATAAAAGATGGAAAGGAAAGGGGTAAGCATTAAAGCTTAGTAAGTCCATATGCAAATAACATGCTATCTAAACAAGTATTTAACATGCATTTAACATAATAAACATAAATTTGCATTTCACCAAATCACTTAAACTTACTCATCACATAAACAACCTTATCATAAGTTCATCATATACCAAGGCATTTCTTATGAGTTCAGTATACACACCTGTACCAACTGGTGACATTATCACTTACTCATTCTTCTCATTGACTTACCCTTTTGGTCTTTTCTTCAAGTTACTCGATAATTTTACCCGTTGAACACTCGGAGTACTATTGGATACGCGAAAGGCTCGCACATAAATGTCACATACGTAGCTAATGCTACCTCATATCACAAAACACATAAAATCTTACTCTTGAGCTACTCACGGGTCTGTTCACACAAGCTGTCGGTTAGGACGTAGCTACACGGGCTGCTCACACAAGTTGTCAGGTATCCGCAACACATGCCAGACTACCCAGCCACCGGTAGGACGTACAAGACCAGCACCCGGAACCACATAAACCTATATCACATATCTTATGTGCTCACAAATCACACGGTTCCTAGTGACATGTGTAACACCCCAAACCCGGAAGTCAGACCCGAATCTGGCATGTCACATTGAAGTGTTTTTCGAAAACCATGTTTTCATTAGAAACCCTTCTTATTTAAAACGTAGTGCATTGAAAAATTTTTAATTTTATTTCCAAAATTCCTTTTTACTTTGCGAAAGCTAATTCTAAAAGTAACCGATTTACGAAAACGTGATGTTTAAAAGTTAAGTTACGAAAATGTAGTGTTTTGAAAATCGTGATCTACTTCTAATAAATATCAAACATAGTAAATAAATTTTCCCAAATGAAAAGTTAAGAAAGAAAACAAAGAGACCCTATTACAACCCAAATCAAAAACCAAAGGGCTTAACTAAATAAATGAAATAGAAAAACATGTGCAGATGTGTGGTCGTCTCCGAGTCCCTCTGTGACATCGATCCACCTAACGGCTGGGGGGATTACCTTGCACAAGCATAAGCGGAGTGAGTTTACGAAAACTTCGGTGTGTAATCCCCTTACGAGTAACGATCGGTATACAAAAAAATAGAAAGCGATGCAGGCGAGAGCCCTTTAACGCTAATAAAGATGCAGTCGATTCGAGCATACGTGGGCCACAGCCCATTACAAATCACTTGGGTCTCAGCCCTTGTCAGAATCAAACCATATGCATAATGCAAAAATGTATGCTAACCCATCCCATCCAACCGCTATGCACCAACTCCGTCCCCCAGTACACATCATGTGGGGATATAACTATCGACCCACCCATCCGATACACATCAATGGTAGCCCGGTTGCGGTGCTACCTTTATTACAGCAAGCTGCTAGCATATATACGGCTTTAAGCTTTCAGTAGCGGTATTATAATTGGCATAAAGCCATTGGTAACTGTAATAAGTTCGGCACATAGCCATCAACTAGAGTAACATAACCGGCACACAGCCCTAGGTAAATGTGATCGACACTGAGTCGTCAATAATCATATATTGGCACATAGCCTTAGGCAAACATGTTTGGCACACAGCCATAATCAGGTTGGCACAGAGCCATATGTAGGTTGGCGCAAAGCCATAATCAGAATAATTGGCTTTAAGCCATCGGTAGCTGTATCATGTTAGGCACATAGCCATCAGCGACGGTAATATAATCGGCACACAGCGTCGGTAAATATGATCGACACAAAGTCATCAGTAATCATATATTGGGCTTAAAAGCCACCAGTGGATCCACGGTCGTCAAGCAACCATGCGATCCTTAATCAGTGGAATCACGGTCTTCAAGCAACCATGCAATCCTCAATCAGCGGATCCACGGTCGTCAAGCAACCATGCGATCCTCAATCGGTGGATCCACGGTCATCAAGCAACCATGCGATCCTCATATACTTCCTCCGTTCCATAATTCCCACCCATGTGCAACATAATATTATATGAATACAGCAAATATACACACGGCATACAAAATCATACCAATCACAGTCACAACAGTCCAACCACAGTCATACATTCTCAGTCAGAACATAGTCAAATCAATTAAATTGTATTATCAGTAAGTCATAGACCCTAGAGGACAGAATGGTCTTTTTACCTATTAGGGGTATTTTAGTCATTTCACCCTACAAGGGTGTTTTGGTAAATCTCAAACCAAGGGTATTTTAGTAATTTTACAAATCAAGGGTATTTTTGTAATTTTGTAAATAAGGGGTATTTCTATAATTTTCCAAATTAAGGGTATTTCGAAAATTTTCCAAATCAAAGGTATTTTGGTAATTTTACAAATCGAGGGTATTTCAATAATCTTACAAGTCGAGGGTATTTCGGTAATTTTACAGGTTGAGGGTATTTCAATAATTTCACAAATCAGGGGTATTTCCGTAATACTAACCTACAGATATGAGATTCACATAGTTCAATCCAATATTTACTACACAATCATACAATTTACCCACTTGGGCCCACATGCCCACCCCGGCCCATTGTGGCCCAAAGCAACCTAAGCCCATGAGAGCACTCATGATGGCCTCAACCATCACGTCAAAGCTCCCACACGTGCGGTCGCACACTCGTGTGGCTACCATCGTCGTGTGACCGGCATTTCGGCATTTCGACACTTGCCGTTCTACAACTAGAGTAGTGCAAAATACACCACCTGTTTATGAGAACGCGCCGAAGTCCACGATCACCAACCTTGGCACTTCCGGCATTCAGTATTCCTCCCAACTCATCTGGTTCGCTCTATTTAAAGCCAGCTTCTCACCAATTCTCATGTTAGCTTCCCAGTGTGGGATTACTTTCAACCATTAGGAAATTTCCTCATTCTTATGACCACTTCAACCACAGAGTTTTAGTCCAACCTCACCTCCTTCGCAGCTCAAATAGCAAAATAAATACTCCGCTGCACATCCCAAGACTTGAACCCCTCACAGTTACACAACATGCCACCTTGCCACTCCACCACAAGGCTTTTTCTGTGATAAAAAGGTCCATAATTAACTTTAAGGCATATGTGCCAGCGTCCAAATTCACTTAAGAGAAAAACCAAAATGAATTGTAAGAGCCAAGACTTGAACCCAGGCTCCCTTTCAACCTTAAGAACGCCACAACCACTAGACCACATGCTTTCTTGTGTCATTTATTTAACACAATAATTTAAAAGGCCATCATCCAAGCATCCAGTGTTTTATTCACTTAATATCAAAATTTTTACTAAAGCCCAGGTTTGAACCCAAGATTTCTCCACCACTTCTCAGGGCCATTAACCACCAAAGTTGACATTTAATTGTGTCATTTCCTTGCGCAATTAAATACTTATATACAACCTCCTTACGGGCCCATACTCAAGGCCTAATACTTCTAGGCCCAAATTCGGGGCGTTACAATTCTACCCCCTTAAAAGATTTCGTCCTCGAAATTTCCTACTATCTGAACAAGCGTTGAGCTCAACCTACACCATTACGCTCCCGCTACGCACTCTAGTTCCAAACTACACTAATACACTTTTAACTTAATCTCAAAACCTCTCACACCCAACTAAACATCTAACCACAGAAGCAAACAGATATTTACAACACATGCATACAATTTCTATATTCAAACATCACATCCAAACAAAACACACCTGACTTAAAAGGAACTGTGCAATCCCGAAGCCAATGCTCCTTAGACCCGCATCTGAGACACGCTCTTGACTTTCTCCAACATTCACCCGAATGGCGCCTTTTACAATGCTCTCAAGCCAGAAAGTTCGAACGCGTCTTAACGTATTTTACAGAACGGGGCTCCTGCTTCAGAAGACTGTGATCCCTCTTCCTGCTGCACTCCAAGCGCCTAGCCATCTCATGTTCCAGGGAGACGGGCAACTCCTCGCAAACCTGCTTGCCTTCGGAATCCATCATAGTACTGTTGCTTAAAAAAATCTGATTTCCAGAACATACACTGAATAAATACAAAATCTAACTTTAAGTACAGTGTAACAGAAAACTTACGGATTCGGCGCCGGAGACTCGGTAACCACACATTCAAGAAAATATTCAGAAAAACATTTCAAATACTTCAAATCTTTTCAAACCTTTTTGAAACAATTCTTTTAGAAATCCAATTTTAAAACCCATTCCACAGCCGAGTTTTCCAACCTGCCTCTAATACCACTAAATCCAATACCCAAACCCGGCCTAGAAGTTAGACCCGAATCTGGCGTGTCACATTGAAGTGTTTTTTGAAAACCATGTTTTCATTAGAAACCCTTCTTATTTAAAATTTAGTGCATTGAAAAATTCTTAATTTTATTTCCAAAATTCCTTTTTACTTTGAGGAAGCTAATTCTAAAAGTAATTGATTTACGAAAACGTGATGTTTAAAAGTTAAGTTACGAAAACGTAGTGTTTTGAAAACCGCGATTTACTTCTAACAAATATCAAACATAGTAAATCAATTTTCCCGAATGAAAAGTTAAGAAAGAAAATAAAGAGACCCTATTACAACCCAAATCAAAAACCAAAGGGCTTAACTAAATAAATGAAATAGAAAAACATGTGCAGATGTGTGGTCGTCTCCGAGTCCCTCTGTGACACGATCCACCTAACGCTGGGGATTACCTACACAGTTAATAAACGGGGTGAGTTTACAAAAACTCAGTGTGTAATCCCCTTACTAGAAATAACGATCGATATCTGAAAAAAATAAAAGCGATGCAGGCGAGAGCCCTTTAACATGCTGATGCAGTCCGATTCGAGCATCGTGGGCCACGACCCATTACAAATCACTTGGTCTCTCGGCCCTTGTCAGAATCAAACCATATGCATAATGCAAAAATGTATGCTAACCCATTCCATCTAACCACTATGCACCAACTCCGTCCCCCGGTACACATCATGTGAGGATATAACTATCGACCCACCCATCCAATACACATCAATGGTAACCCAGTTGCAGTACTACCTTCATTGCAGCAAGCTGCTAGCATATATACGGCTTTAAGCTTTCAGTAGCTATATTATAATTGGCACAAAGCCATCGGTAACTGTAATAAGTTCGGCACATAGCCATCAACTAGAGTAGCATAATCGGCACACAGCCCTAGGTAAATGTGATCAACACTGAGTCGTCAATAATCATATATTGGCACATAGCCTTAGGCAAACACGTTTGGCGCACAACCATAATTAGGTTGGCGCAGAGCCATATGTAGGTTGGCGCAAAGCCATAATCAGAATAATTGGCTTTAAGCCACAAGTAGTTGTATCATGTTAGGCACATAGCCATCAGCGATGATAATATAGTCGGCACACAGCGTCGGGTAAATATGATCGACACAGAGTCATCAGTAATCATATATTGGGCTTAAAAGCCACCAGTGGATCCACGGTCGTCAAGCAACCATGCAATCCTTAATCGGCGGAATCACGGTCGTCAAGTAACCATGCAATGCTCAATCAGTGGATCCACGGTCGCCAAGCAACCATGCGATCCTCAATCGGTAGATCCACGGTCGTCAAGCAACCATGTGATCCTCATATACTTCATCTGTTCCATAATTCCCACCCATAAGCAATATAGTATTATATGAATGCAGCAAATATATACACGGTATACAAAATCATACCAATCACAGTCACAACAGTCCAATCACAGTCATACATTCTTAGTCAGAACATAGTCAAATCAATCAAATTGTATTATCAGTGAGTCATATTCCCTAGAGGGCAGAATGGTCTTTTTACCTATTAGGGGTATTTTAGTCATTTCACCCTACAAGGGTGTTTTGGTAAATCTCAAACCAAGGGTATTTCAATAATTTTACAAATCAAGGGTATTTTTGTAATTTTATAAATAAGGGGTATTTCTATATTTTTCCAAATCAAGGGTATTTCAGTAATTTTCCAAATCAGGGGTATTTTGGTAATTTTAGAAATCGAGGGTATTTCGATAATTTTATAAGTCGAGAGTATTTCAGTAATTTCACAAATCAGGGGTACTTCCGTAATACTAACCTATAGATATGAAATTCACATAGTCCAATATAATATTTACTACACAATCATACAACTTACCCACTTGGGCCTATGGGCCCATTGGGGCCACATGGCCCATCCCGGCCCATTGTGTCCCAAAGTAACCTAAGCCCACGAGAGCATTCATGATGGCCTCAACCATCACGTCAAAGCTCCCACACGTGCGCTCGCACGCTCGTGTGGCTACCATCACCGTGTGACCGGTATTTCGGTATTTCGACATTTGCCGTTCTACAACTAGAGTAGTGCGAAATACACACCTGTTTATGAGAACGCGCCGAAGTCCACGATCACCAACCTTGGCACTTCCGGCATTCAGTATTCCTCCCAACTCATCTGGCTCGCTCTATTTAAAGCAAGCTTCTCACCACTTCTCATGTTAGCTTCCCAGTGTGGGATTACTTTCAACCATTAGGAAATTTCCTCATTCTTATGATCACTTCAACCACAGAGTTTCAGTCCAACTCCACCTCCTTCACAGCTCATATAGTAAAATAAATACTCCACTGAGCATCCCAAGACTTGAACCTCAGACCTCATAGTTACACAACATGCCACTTTGCCACTCCACCAAAAGGCTTTTTGTGTGATAAAAACGTCCATAATTAACTTTAAGACATATGTGCCAGCGTCTAAATTCACTTAAGAGAAAAACCAAAATGAATTGTAAGAGCCAAGTCTTGAACCCAGGCTCCCTTGCAACCTTAAGGACGCCACAACCACTAGACCACATGCTTCCTTGTGTCATTTATTTAACACAATAATTTAAAAGGCCATCATCCAAGCATCTAGGGTTTTATTCACTTAATATCAAAATTTTTGCTAAAGCCCAGGTTTGAACCCAAGATTTCTCCAACACTTCTCAGGGCCATTAACCACCAAGGTAGACATTTAATTGTGTCATTTCCTTGCAAATTTAAATACTTATATACAACCTCCTTACAAACCCATACTCAAGGCCTAATACTTCTAGGCCCAAATTCGGGGCGTTACAATTCTACCCCCTTAAAGAAATTTCGTCCTTGAAATTTCCAACTATCTAAACAAGCGCTAAGCTCAACCTACACCCCTGCGCTCCCGTTGCGCACTCTAGTTCCAAACTACACTAATACACTTTTAACTTAATCTCAAAACCTCTCACACCCAACCAAACATCTAACCACAGAAGCAAACAGATATTTACCACACATGCATACAATTTCTTCATAAACCATATTTTTCCCCCGATCAAGCGTCAAAAATATAACATAACATTACATTATTTGTATTTGAACTTACCTTGGTGCAAAATGATGAAAACGAGCCTATTCTTCGTAAACCATATTTTTTCCCCAATCAAGACCCGAATCACATTTTTCTTGATCTATAATGTCAAATTTAACTTGTTTATTACATACATTTTTTGAATCGACCCAAAACACATTCTTTGGTAAAATTACTTTTTTACCCCTAGCTTTTCACTTATTTACAAATTGGTCCTTAGGCTCGTTAAACGAAATGCATGCATTTTCTTTGTTACCCAAGCCTAGCCGATTCATATTCCTACTCCTAGTAGCCCACATTTTTCTTTATTTTGTATATTTACTACCCATTTTACAACTTTTACAAATAGGTCTTTTTTAGGTGTTTTCATGCAAAATCACTTTGTAAATGATGTTTATCACACATCAAACTTTCGTATTTTTCCATTAAACATCAAAATACATGTATGTCATACATGGTAAATTTTTTAACATTATCCCTACTTCAAAATAAAGGTAGAAATAGATAGAACATGCTTCAAGGATCTCAAAAATGTAAAGAATATTAAAAACGGGCTTGGAGGTACTTACAATCAGGCTTGAAAAGTTGAAAAACCCTAACTATGGAGACCACCTAAATTTTGACACTTAGGGAAGAAGATGGACATGAATTTTACTTCTTTTTCCCTTTTTATTCTTTTGATTACTAAATGACCAAAATGGCCTTAAGGCTTTTCTTTCAAATTTTTCCTATTCATGCCTATTTTTATCCAAAATTTTAGAACTTAGTTAAATTGTTATTTAAAGACCTCTAATTAATAATCCATAACAATTTCATGCTAAAAGCTTCTAGAACTCAAGTTTTGCAACTTATTCACTTTAGTCCCTAACTGCAAATTGGAAACTTTAGGCATAAAATTTCTTCTTAAAAATTTCACACAAACATGCAATCATATCATGGATCATCAAATATTCATAAAATAATTATTTTTACTTTGAATTTGCGGTCTAAAAATTACTGTTTTGACTAAACCCTAATTCGGGATGTTACAGCATCGATTATCGACAGCTTAATAAAGTGACTATAAAGAACAAGTATCCCTTGCTGGGGATTGATGACTTGTTTGATCAGCTGAAAGAGGCAACTGTAACAGCCCAATTTTGGGCCTAGTCAGAACAGTGGTTTTGGGACCACAAATTCGACGTAATAAAATTTATTTTTATTATATTTTTATGGTTTACGATTTCACAAAATGATTTTGTAAAAAATTTATTCGAAAATTTTGACGTTTGGGCACTCAATTTAGCCAAAAGGACTAAATTGTAAAAAGTGCAAAAGTTCAGTTCTACATGTTAAAGGTGTCCAATTGTTATGAAACTTTAAATTAGAGGTCCTTATATGGTAGCTAGACCATTGGTTAAGTTGGTGGACAAAAATGGACATGGTTAGGCATGTTTCCAAAGTTTTTCATTAAGGGTATTTTGGTCATTTAGTTATTGAAATGAATTAAAAACTAAATTAAAAGCCAATTTTTGTCCATCTTCAACCCCTTGGCTGAAAATTACATGGAGAAACCATGACTAGGGTTTTTCAAGCTTCCAAGCTTGATTGTAAGTCCGTTCTAGCCCCATTTTTAATGATTTTTATGTTTTTGAAATCCTGGTACCAAGATCTATCTATTTTTACCACTAATTTGAGATATGGTTAAAGTCTAGGGTTTTGACCCAAGATGAATTTGTGTGTATTTTGATGTTTAATGGTAGAAAATGCATGTTTATGGTTAGAGAAATGACTTTTACTAAGTGATTTTTGGTGAAAATGCCTAAAAGGACTAATTTGTAAAAGTTATAAAATATGTCATAAAAGTGTGTTTTAATAGAAATTGTGGGCTGTTATAGTTATGAAAATGGTTCGACTAGGCTTAAAGTACAAAGAAATTGAATGAAATTCATTTTACGAGCCTAGGGGAAAAAGTGTAAATATGATAAAGTTTAGGGGTAAAAATGTAATTTTTCCAAATATGATTTTTTGGCTGAGTTGATTAGTATAATGATTAAATAAGTTAAATAAGCCATTTTCACTGATTTTGCTTTCGAGGTAAGTTTATATGTAAATAATGCATCGTTTTTACTTACGTTATCACATTTTATTATGTTTTATGAAATGTGGCTGAATATTGACTGAAATTGACAAGTATCAAAAAGTGAGAAATTTCCTGGTTGAACAATAGGAACAAAATAGATGTCACTAGGGACTCAAGTGTGGTACTATGTGAAGGCCACTTTGAGAAGAGATAGCTTGGTCACAAGTGTGGTACCATGTGAATGACACTTTGTGAAGAAAGATAGCTTTGGTCACAAGTGTGGTACTATTTGAAGGCCATTTTGTAAAGAAGGTAGCTTTGACTACAAGGGTGGTACTATGTGTAGGCCACCGGGTATTCGTTATTATGCTGATGTGTTCAACGGGAAACGACTAGGTGTAATTGAATATGACAATGTGATAAATAAGTATAGGTACGTATGTGTAAACTTATGAGAAATGTGATCAAACTTTGGTAAGATTGATATAGAGTAAGTGTTACAATGAAAGTTACTACACAGAAAACATGAAAGAGCGAAATTTAATAATAAAACAGTTTTGGACAGCAGCAGTTGTGTAAATTTAAAAAATCACCAAAAATGGTGGAAATCGAATTCGAGGTTGAATAAGATATTAAATTAAATATTATTGAGTCTATTTTTCATATAAAGAAATGGTGTAAGCAAAATAATTTCATATTATGAGATATTTGAATTTTTGTGAGACAAAGTCAGAATGATTTTGGAATCTTCTGTTCTGATTTTGGAAAATAATTAAAAATTATAAAAAAATAATTATGGGTTATAATTTATATTCTTAAAATCATTAATAAGTCTATTTTCAAAATAACTAAATAGGAACATCATCTGAATCCCATATGAGGAGATAATCAATATTTAGTGAAGAGGGGTTAGAACTGTCAATAGCGAAATAGGGGTGACTTTAAAGAATAAACTGTACTTATTGGCTAAACCAAAAATTCTAAAAATTTTATGGTAAGAATATATAGGAGTCTAGTTTCTGTAAAAATTATTGGATCTTAATTTGGAGTTTCATAGCACTAGATATAAATAATTTAGTGACTGCGACTCGAATAGATAGCTTCTTTTGAACTTGAGTAAATAGTGGATCTATGTGTAGTTATGATTGTATTATTTTGAAAACATATTTTGAGGATTTATAAAAGCATGTTAATAATTTTTTATTATTTACATACCTACTTACTAATCTATATGCTTACTCCCCTCTCTTTTCCCTTGTTTTATAGTGTCACCAAGCTAGCTTGGGTTAGAAATCGTTGGAGATTTTATCACACTGTCAAGCTATCATTTGGGTATAAGTGAATGCAAGTATTTTAAGTCTATGGCATGGATAGGGACTTAGTCATTTTGTGTATGTGTTATTATGTTTTGGCCAAATGTATTGGCTTGTAATGGTTAAAGGCTAATGTAGTATGTAGCCATGCTAATTGGCTTATATTAGCTAATTGATTGTAAGCCTATATATTTATTCATATGCATATGCCAATGTCTTATGATGTGAGTTATGTTTGCATGATACATGATGAATTGTGGTTTATGGCCCAAAGACCTAATGGTTGAATGTGCTAATAGTCTTGATGTTGAATGTCTAAGTTTGGCTCAATGGTATAGTATGATAATTAGATATAACTATGCATGTATAAGAGTTGTTGATGATGCATATTGAATGTGGCTAAATGTGACTATGTATGATGGTTTTTAAATGACAAGTCTAAGGCTGAATCATTGATGTATTGGTAGCTTATTTATGCCATGAAATGTACCATTAAAGTTGTGTTTAAGTATGTGCAAATGAGGGTGGCAAACGGCTTGGTAAATAGCCATTTTCTTGGCCACACGAGCAGAGACACAGCTGTGTGTCTCAACCGTGTGTAGGACATGACCCCGGGACATAGGCGTGTGCCTAGGCCGTGTGAAATCTACACCTGATTTTCGAGAATTTAATTTGCCTCACCGCCTACTCACACGGGCATGTAACCCTCCAAAATTTGAAAATTTTCTAAGTGTTGAGAAAATCCTGAAAGTTCTCGGTTTAGTCCTAAACCACTCCCAATGTATGCTTTGGGCCTCGTAGGCCCATATAAGAGATGATATGCATGTGTATGAATGGTTTTAAGTTGAATGAAATTTTATGGCCCAGTTTTGTATGAATGTTTATGTTTAAGTCCGGTAATGCCTCGAACCATGTCCCAGCATCGGACATAGGTAAGGGGTGTTACAAAAATAGTATTTTCAAAGATAGATTTGAGATCAGGATACTACCAGTTGCGAGTTAAAGAGTCAGATATGCCAAAGGCTGCTTTTAGAACAAGGTACGGGCACTATGAATTTCTTGTTATGCCTTTCAAACTAACAAATGCTCCTGCAGTTTTTATAGACTTAATGAACTGAATTTTCTGACCATATTTAGATAAGTTTGTGGTTGTTTTTATTGACGACATTCTGATCTATTCTCAAGATGAGATAAAGCATGCAGAGCACTTGAGAACTATTTTACAGACCTTGAGAGAAAAATAGTTGTATGCTAAGTTTAGTAAAAGTGAATTTTGGCTTCGAGAAGTCAGATTTTTGGGACATATTGTTTCAAGTGATGGGATTCGAGTTGATTCTAGCAAGATTTCTGCTATTGTTGAATGGAAACCACCAAAGAATGTATCCGAGTTAGAAGCTTTTGAGGACTAGCCTGTTATTACAGACGGTTTGTTAAAGGATTTTCTATGATCGCTACCCCTATGATGAGATTGCTGCAAAAGGATTTAAGTTCGAGTGGTCTGAAAAATGTTAGCAAAGTTTTGAGAAATTGAAGGCATTATTGACTGAGGCACCAATTTTAGTACAACTTTAACCGGGGAAAGAGTTTGTAGTTTATAGTGATGCACAATTGAATGGATTAGGATGTGTGTTGATGTAAGAGGGCAAAGTGATAGCTTATGCCTTGAGACAACTGAAACCACACGAAAAGAACTACCCGACACATAATTTAGAGTTGGCTACCATTGTGTTTTCTTGAAGATTTGGAGACATCATTTATACGGTGAGAAATGTCATGTCTTTACCGATCATAAAAGTTTAAAGTATCTGATGACTCAAAAAGATCTAAACCTGTGACAACGGAGATGGCTTGAATTATTAAAAGACTATGAGCTTGTGATCAATTACCATCAGGGAAAGGTGAATGTAGTTTTCGATGCTTTGAGTAGGAAATCTTTGTTTGCTTTGGGAGCCAAGAATACACAGTTGACTTTATCCGATAATGGTTCAATTCTAGCCGAGCTGAGAGCTAGACTGATGTTCCTTCAATAGATTTGTGAAGCTCAAAAGTGTGACAGTGAATTGTAAGCCAAGACAATTCAGTGTAAATCGGGTGATGACTCAAAATTTCAAATTGACTCTGATGATTGTTTAAGATTCTGAGGTAGGATATGTATTCCTAAAGATACAGAGTTGATTCAGAAGATTCTTAATGAGGCACATAGTGGTTGTTTATCTATTCATTCGGGAAGTACAAAAATGTTTCACGATTTGAAGAAACTATATTGGTGGTCAGGTATGAAACAAGATATTTCAGAGTTTGTTTCGAGATGTTTGATTTGTCAACAAGTGAAAGCCAAACACCAAGTACCTTTGGGTTTACTTCAGCCAGTGATGGTACCCGAGTGGAAATGGGATAGAATCACCATAGATTTTATGACAGGTTTGCCTTTAACTTGAAAAAAAAGGATGTCGTTTGGGCAGTTGTGGACAGATTGAAAAAATCAGCTCATTTTATATCGGTACGTACTGATTACTCACTTGATAAGCTTGTTGATTTGTACATTGCTGAAATTGTTAGACTCCATAGAATACCTATTCCTATTATATCGGATAGAGATCCGAGGTTCACTTCGCAGTTTTGGAAAAAGTTGCAAGAAGCTTTGGGTATGAAATTGAATTTTAGTACAACTTTCCATCCACAAATCGATGGTCAATCCGAGAGGGTAATTCAGATTTTAGAAGATATGCTCCAATGTTGTGTTCTAGAATTCCAAGGTAGTTTGGAAAAGTATCTACCGTTGGTTAAATTTGCCTACAATAACAGTTTTCAGATGAGCATAAAAATGGTGCCTTATGAGGCATTGTATGGCTGAAAAAGCTGAACTCCATTGTACTGGACTGAGCTCAGAGAGAATCCAATTTATAGGGTTGACTTGGTTAGAGAAACCGAAGAAAAAGTGAGGGTGATTCGTGATTGTTTGAAAGCTGTCTCAGATAGGCAAAAGTCATACGCGAATTTGAAAAGAAAAGAGATTGAATTTCAGATCGGTGATAAGGTATTTTGTATCTTCATGGAAGAAAATTCTAAGATTTGGTCATAAAGGCAAGTTAAGTCCGCGATTTATTGGGTCATATGAGATTACCGAAAGAAGAGGACCGGTAGCATATCAATTAGCTTTGCCATCTGAATTGGAAAGGATCCACAACTTGTTTCATGTGTCTATGTTGCGCTGTTATAGATCAAAACCTTCACATGTAATTTCACCGACAGAAGTTGAGATTCGTCCAAATATGGCTTACGGTGAGAAACTAATCAAGATATTAGCCAAGGAAGTAAAACAGTTGAAAAATAAAAGTATAGCTCTTGTGAAAGTGTTGTGGTAAAGATATGGGGTTGAAGAGGCTACTTGGGAGCCCGAGGAGGCAATAAGAAAATAGTACCCAAACCTGTTTTCTGGTAAGATTTTCGGGAATGAAAATCCCTAAAGGGGGAAGAGTTGTAACAACCCGATTTTGGGGCTAGTCAAAATAGTAGTTTTGGGACCACGAATTTGACGTAGAAAAAAATCTATTTTTATTACATTTTTATGGTCTACAGTTTTAGAGAACTATTCTGTGAAAATCTCGTTCGAAAATTTTGACGTTTGGGCACTCAATTTAGTCAAAAGGACTAAATCGTAAAAAGTACAAAAGTTGAGTTCTACTTGTTAAAGGTGTCCAATTGCTATGAGATTTTAAATTATAGGTCCTTAGTTGGTAATTAGACCATTGGATGAGTTAGTTGACAAAAATGGATATGAATAGGTAAAATTTCAAAGTTATGCATTAAAGGCATTTTGGTAATTTGGTAAATAAAAAAATAATAAGGGAAAATCAAGTCAAAATTGTTTTCCATCTTCTTCTTCATTTGTCAAAATTTCCATGCTCACCATAGCTAGGGTTACTTCAACTTTCAAGCTTGATTGTCAGTATATCCTACCCCGTTTTTAATGATTTTTACATTTTTGAAGTCATCGTAACCCGATTTACCTATTTCTACCATTATTTTGAAGTAGGGTTCATGTTTAAAAATTTACCCATGTGTGACATACATGTATTTTGATGTTTTAAGGAAGATATTGTATGTTTAAGGTGTGATAAACCATTTTTACTAAGTGGATTTTAGTGAAAATGCATAAAAAGGACTTATTTGTAAAAGTTGTGAAAATGGGTAGTAGAAATGTGATTTGATAAAAAATGTGGGCTGTTATGAGCACGATTTAGGTTCGGTTAGGCTTGGGTAACAAAGAAAATGGATACATTTCATTTTACGAGCCTAAGGACTAAAATGTAAATAAGTCAAAGTTTAGGGGCAAAAATATAATTTTTTTCATAAGTTGATTTTTGGACAACATCGAGTAATGTGATAATTAAATAATTTAAATTTGCTATTATAGATAAAGAAAAACGAAGTTCGAACCTTGATCGGGGGAAAACAAGATTATTGACGATTAGGTCGATTTCCTACCATTTTGTACCGAAGTAAGTTTGTGTGTAAATAACGCAATGTTATATTATGTATTTAATGTTTAATATTGCATAAATTGTACGATTGTTTCTATGGAAATATTCAACGAAGTTTCGACGATAAGAAAATCCAGTTGAACTTTAGGAATAGTTTAGGATACAAGTGACATGTCACTAGGAAACCATGTGTTGTGTGATCTATGTAAATCCAGATCTGGTCATGTACGTCCTACTAGTGGCTGGGTAGTCCGGCATGTGTTGCGGATACCTAACAGCTTGTGTGAGCAGCCCGTGTGGCTACGTCTTGACTGACAGCTTGTGTGAGCAGGCCCGTGATTAGCTCGTATGCGAGCCCTATGTGTTATGAAATATGAGGTAGAATTGGCTACATATGTGGCACTTATGTGCAAGACCTTCCGTGTATCCGATAGTATTCCAAGTGTTCAACAGGTAATCCGAAGAGTATGTTAAAGATGACAAAGTATGTGACTATTTTTCAAGTTGGTACAGGTATGTATGTAAAACCCATGAGTATGAAATTTGGTGTGAGATGAACTCTTGGTAAGAATGCTAATGAGTAAGTTATGCCTAAGATACATGATGATATTTATGTTAACTTATGTTGAGTAGTTATATGATTAATGAGTGATTTATGTTGCTTATTATTCGCATGCAAACTTACTAAGCTTTGAAGCTTACTCTCGTTTTCTTTCCATTCCTTATAGTGTCGTTAAGCTAGCTCGGGGATCAAGGAATGTCGGAGCTCGATTCACACTATCAAACGTTTTGGGTATACTTGGTATTAATATTTTGAGTATGGCATGTATAGGGACTTGTTCATTTTGTTATGTGTCATATTGGTTTAGCCAAATGTGTTAGCATTGTTATGGTTAATGATTCATTTTGTATATGGCCTTTGAAAGTTGTTTAATATTAATTTTATTGGTCATTGGTATGTTATTGTGATGATGTTTATCATGAAGGTGAAATTGGCATGAATGGAAAAGAAAGTATGTGATGCTAATGCATGATAGATGTTAGTATGTGCAAATGATGTATTGATATCTTGCTGTGGCTGAATTGGTTAAATGTATATGCTTGGGATTGTGTTATGTTTTGTGGTGTAGGTTGGTGCAAAGTAAGGGTGGCAAAATGGCTTGGTAAATAGCGTTATTTTTTGCCACACGAGAAGAGACACGGCCTTGTGTCTCAGCCGTGTGAAGGACACAGCCTAGGGACATGGGCGTGTGTCTAGGGCGTGTGAAGTCTGCACCTATTTATGAAAAAAATTCAAAAATTAAATTCGTCACACGGCCTAGCACATAGGCGTATGACTTGTCTGTGTGACTTCCTTTGGTGCATGACATTATAAACAGAGAGTTACACGGGTTAGGGACATGAGCGTGTGTGACCATACAGCCTACCCACACGGGCGTGTGACCTTTATTTTGATGAAAAAAATTTTAAGTATTGTAAAATTTTCTAAAGTTCTCGGTTTAGTCCCGAACCACCTCCACCGTATGTTTTGGGCCTCGTAGGCTCGTTTTAGGGACGATATGATTATAAATGAAAATTTTTAAATTTGGATAGAAATTTTTGCCTCGTTTGTATGTTAGCTCGTGTTTAAGTTTGGTAATGCCTCGTATCCTATTCCAGCGTTGGATACAGGTAAGGGGTGTTACATATGGACACAATGAGTTTCTTGTGATGCCATTTGGTTTGACAAATGCACCTTACGGATTTGATGAACAGAATCTTCAGCCCATATTTAGACAGGTTTGTGGTGGTATTTATAGATGATAATTTGGTTTACTCCCGAGATGAAATTAAACATGCGGAGCATTTGAAAATAGTGTTGCAAACTTTGCGAGAGAAACAATTGTATGCCAAATTTAGTAAATGTGAATTTTGGCTACGGGAAGTTAGTTTCCTTCGGCATATAGTATCTGCTAAAGGTGTCAGGGTGGATCCGAATAAAATTTCAGTCATTGCTAACTGGAAGTCACCGAAGAATGTGTCTGAAGTCCGAAGTTTTCTGGGACTAGCTGGTTATTATCGGAGGTTTGTAAAAGGTTTTTCAATGATAGCTTCTCCAATGACCCGTCTATTGCAAAAAGATGTGAAATTTCAGTGGACTGATAAATGCCAACAGAGTTTTGACAGATTAAAAACTTTATTGATAGAAGCTCCAGTGTTAATTCAGCCAGAATCGGGTAAGGAATTTATAGTTTACAGTGATGCGTCATTGAAAGGTTTAGATTGTGTTTTGATGTAAGAAGGTAAAGTAGTAGCCTATGCTTTAAGACAGCTAAAACCACATGAAAGAAACTATCCAACACATGATCTTGAATTGGCAATCATAGTGTTTGCACTGAAAATTTGGCGGTATTACCTGTTTGGTGAAAAATGTCACATATTCACTGACCATAAAAGTTTGAAGTACTTGATGACACAGAAAGATTTGAATTTGAGATAGCGGAGGTGGCTTGAGTTATTGAAAGATTATGATCTGGTTATTGATTATCATTCGGGAAAAGCCAATGTGATTGCTGATACCCTGAGCAGAAAATCCTTGTTTTCCTTGCGAGCTATGAATACTCGATTGTCATTATCTGATGACGTTTCAATTATAGCTGAGTTAAAAGCTAGACCAACATTTTTGCAGCAGATCTTTGAAGCTCAGAAAAATGAAAATAGGTTGCAAGCAAAATGGATACAAAGTGAATCGACTCCTGACTCAGAATTTCATATCGGGACTGATGATTATTTGTTATTTAAAAGAAGAGTATGTGTACCGAAAAGTTCAGAACTAGTACAGAAGATTTTGAATGAAGCTCATAATGGTAACATGTCTATCCATCTTGGTAGTAATAAAATGTATAATGATCTGAAAAAGATGTACTAGTGACCAGGAATGAAATGGGATATTTCTAATTTTGTGTCTAAATGTTTGATATGTCAGCAAGTAAAAGCTGAACATCAGTTGCCTTCTGGACTATTACAGCCAGTTACGATACCGGAATGGAAATGGGAAAGAATTACCATGGACTTTGTATCGGGATTACCCATGTTTCCAAAGAAGAAAGATGTCATTTGGGTGATTGTTGATCGGTTGGCAAAGTCTGCACACTTTATTCCGGTATGTATGGATTATTCTTTGGATAGATTGGCTGAATTATATGTTTCAGACATTGTCAGATTGCATGGAGTGCCTGTCTCCATTATTTCAGATAGAGACCCTCAGTTTACATCTCGATTCTAGAGCAAATTGCAAGAAGCTCTGGGTACTCAGTTACACTTTAGCACTGCATTTCATCCACATACAAATGGTCAATCTAAACATGTTATACAGATCTTAAAGGATATGCTTCGGTGTTGTATACTTGAGTTTGAAGGTAACTAAGAAAAGTATGTACCTTTAGTTGAATTTGCTTATAATAACAGTTATCAGTCCAGCATCAAAATGGCACCGTATGAAAACTTTGTATGGTCGCAAATGTAGAACTCCATTGTATTGGACAAAACTCAATGAGAAAAAGTAACAGGGAGTTGACTTAGTCTGTGAAACCGAGGAAAAAGTGAAAGTAATTCGAGACAATTTGAAAACAGCCTGTGATCCTCAAAAGTCCTATGCTGATCTAAAACAAAACGAAATAGAATTCCAAGTCAGTGACAAGGTATTCTTGAAAGTATCGCCTTGGAAGAAAGTTATACGGTTTGGTCGTAAAGGAAAACTGAGTCCACGGTTCATTGGACCATATAAGATTACAGAAAGAATTGGACCTGTTACATATCTGTTAGCTTTACCACCAGAACTTGATCGGATTCATAATGTTTTTCATGTGTTTATGCTATGGCGGTATCGATCCGATCCTTCACATGTTATTTCTCCGACAGAGGTAGAGATTAACCTGAAATGACACATAGTGAAGAACCGATCAAAATCTTAGTTCGGGAAACAAAAGAGTTAAGAAATAAAAAGGTAGCTTTAGTAAAAGTTCTTTGGCAACCACACGATATAGAATAGGCTATCTGGAAATCGGAGGATTCGGTGAGGAAGCAATATACAAATCTTTTTACTGGTAAGATTTTCGAGGACGAAAATCCTTAATGGGGAGAATTGTAACAGCCCATTTTTTAGTGAAATAGGAACAGTGGTTTCAGGACCACAAATTCGATCTGAAAATAAAATTTTTTTTATTTTATTACATGGTCTGTAATATGTTAGAAATGTCATGTGAAAATCCCGATAAGAAATTTTTTTCGATTATATGCTTAATTAGGGAAAGGACTAAATCGCATAAAATGCAAAAGTTGAATTCTAGTAGCTAGGAGGATTAAATAGCTATGGAATTCAAAACTTGAGGTCCTTATATGGTAATTAGACCATTAAGGAAAAGTATGTAGATATTTTGGTGACTCATCCATGGAAATTTAGAAAAAGGGTAAGGACTAAATTGAAATTTGAAATAATTTAACTAATTAAAAAGATGATAAAAAATATCATCTTATTTTTCTCATCTTCTTCCCTAAAATTCTATGGAAACCCTAGAAGAGAGAGAAGAAACTTTCATGGTTTAATTGGGTAAGTTTTTTTATCCCGTTTTTAGTAATTTTGATATTTTTGAAACCGGGATAGCTTAATCTATCTATTTGGGGGGTCCATTTGAAGAGTTATCAAAGTATGGAAATTAGGTCATGGATGTATATACTGAAAATTAGAAATTTATGGTAGAAAATGAAAAGTTGTTGATAAATAAACAATTTTTACAAAGTAACTTTTGATGAAAAATCATTTAGGGACTAAAATGTAAAGTTATGAAAATTGATGAAAAATTCTAAAATTTATAGAAAATATGTGCTGTAAATTTTATGTTGAAATTCCGATGAGGCTTGGAATAGAGAGTAAATTGTATAAATTTCATTTTTCGAGCTTAGGGATGAAACTGGAATTTGTGGAAAAGTTAGGGGCAAAATGGTAATTTTTCCTAGTAAATAAATTGAGTCCAAATGAATATGAAATGTGTGAAATTGATGATTAAAGTTATTTATATAGTTCCGGACAACACAAATTCGAGGTTAGATCGAGGAAAAGAAAAGGTTTCAGATTAGTAAATTTTATACACGAACCAGTGTCGAGGTAAGTTCGTGTCACTTAATCGAGCATGTAAATATGTTAACTTGAATGTTCTGATTGTATGCAATATGAATTATATTTATGTGAATGTTATAAATGTGTGAAATGATTACATGTTCAAAAATGTTGGAAAAAGGGTAAAGTCTCGTTTGACTATTGAATTTCAATGGATAAATGTGCTTTCCCGAAATGAATGAGGTCTTGCATTTGTTGCTGACGGGATTTAGCTCGAACGAGTAATCCTATTGATCTCATTATAGAAAGGATTTAGCCCGGACGGGTAATCCTGATATAATCTCTCTCGAGCATATGTTACAATTAGGGTTTAGCCTGGACTGGTAATCCTCTAATATGATATGTGGCTCGAGAGTGTGTTCTTTGATTAAATGCCCTAAAGGGTACTCTCGATAAGAATTGATGGGTTATTGAATTGTAAACCTTGAGTGTACTACTCGAGTATCTATCAGAATTTCAATGATTCAATGGACAAAACTCTTGGCATGATAAGAGAATTAGGAGATAAAATGATAATATCTTGAAACGAATATTGCATGATGAGCTTATCTATGTTTACTTGGTGTATATGAAAGTTTTGTGACTAACATGTTTGAATGAATGTTTGTGTTTAGGCAATTTTGCTAAGTTGATGGAAAACATGACTTTATATGCTTAGATTTAATAAACGAAATTGGTAAGTTTAGTTTCCGTTATACGAACTTACTAAGCATGTAATGCTTACTCTATTTTATTTTCCCCTGTTTTATAGTGCTCAGAAGCTCGTAGAGGTTGGAGATCATTGGAGTATCATCACACTATCCACTAGCTTATTTTGGGTATATATAGTAAAATTATTTTGGTATAACGGCATATATAGGCTAACTTGGCCATAGATGGTTTAAATATGTGGTTTGTAATCTAGCCATTAGAATGGCTAGTAATGGTTGTTTTTTATATACTTGTAATGTCATACTATGGTAGCTATATACATGTTAAATGGTTGTTTAAATTATGCCTATCATATGAAATATACCAAGGTAAGATTATAAACATGTATGCATGTAATGATATGCTATGTTGAATGATAGAGTTTTCTTGATTTGAATGTTTGAAATGATTGATAATTGGATGTAAGATTATAAACATGTGTGCATGTCATTGGTGTGAAATTGGGTGAGAAATGAAGCTAGAGATGGATTTATTTTTTCCACACAGGCAGACACACGGGCGTGTGTCTAGACCGTGTGTGACACACGGCCTAGTACATGGGCGTGTGGTTAGGTCACACCCCTACACCTTAAATTTGAGAAAACAGAATGCTCAGACTTGAGAACATGGGCAGAGACATGAGCGTGTGTCTCAGCCGTGTGCACTACATGGCGTAGAACACAAGCGTGTATCTTGGTCATGTCAAACCTACACTTAATTTTGAAAGAATTTAATTAACCACACAGCCTAGCACACAGGCATGTGGCATGGCCGTGTGCACAAGTCAGAGAGTTACACGAGGTCGAACACAGCCTGCAGCACGGGCGTGTCCCTTGGACCACACGGGCGTGTGAGCCCTGCACCTTGAAAATTTTTTGAAATGTCGCGAAAAATTTTTTAGAGCTTCTGATTAAGTCCTGATTCGGTTTTAATGCTCAATTGGTCCTCGAGGGTCCATTTAAGGAACATTTTGAATAATCTCGGGAATGAACAGTGATTGACGTGATTTATCTATAAATATTCTAAAAGTTCTGGTAATACTCCGTAACTCTGTTCCGGCGAAAGATACGGGTTAGGGGTGTTACATTTCACCAATCTCAACAAGACTTGTCTGAAAGATAGCTTTCCTCTCCCTTCGATCGATAGACTTGTTGATGCATACTCCAGTAACAAATTCATGAGATTTATGGATGCTTTCTCTAGATATAATTAGATCTCTATGGATGCCAAAGATTAGGAGAAAACAACTTTTGTTATAGAAAAAGGTTTATGTTGCTACCGTGTGATGCCTTTTAGTTTAAAAAATATAGGTGCAACTTACCAAAGGTTGGTGAACAAAATTTTTAGAGAGCAGATCGGGCTAAGTGTTGAGGTCGATGACATATTAGTGAAAGGCTCCACTCTCACCAAGCATGTTAAAAATCTGTCAGAAGTGTTTACGGTATTACGAGCCCATCGGGTGAAGCTAAATCCGAATAACAGCGCTTTCGAGGTCAAGCTTGTCAAAATTTTGGCCTTTGTGGTCTCAGAGAGAGGAATCGAAGCGAACCCTAAGAAAATTCAAGTTATCTTAGAGATTCCCCTTCCAAGGGAAATAAAGGATATTTAACGACTAATTGGAAGAGTGGTTGTGCCTAACAGATTCATGTCACAAATGGCTGACAAATGTTTATCTTTCTTCAAGGCCCTACACACCTCTTTTTCCTGGATAGAGGAGTGCCAAGCAACTTTTTAGAATCTCAAAGAATATCTCACATCCCCACCATTACTAATGTCACCTTACGAAGGAGAGACCGTTTACTTATACCTCACTGCATTTGAGGTAACTGTGGCAGTTGTTTTGCTTAAGGTAGAGGGTGTTTGACAATTCTCGATTTACTATGTTAGTAAGGTGCTGTAAAATGGTAAGCTCAGGTACATGAAAGCTGATAAGATCATTTTCACTTTAATTATTGTAGATCGCAAACTACGACCATACTTCCAAGCCTATCTCATGGTAGTTATCATGAATCAAACCATCAAAGAAACTTTATTTAAGCCCGACACCTCTGAAAGAGTGAACAAATGGAGTATAAAGCTCATCAAATTTGGTATAGAGTACGTGCCAAGGATAGCTATTAAAGGAAAGTTTTAGCTGACTTCATGGTCGAATGCTCGTTCGAAGCACCTACCAACTCATTAGGTAACCTAATTTATAAATGTTAATTCCATACTATGTTCTGAGAATAAAGATATTTAAATTGTAATTCCTTGTAAATCTCAATAGTGATCTTTGGTCCACTATGTTACCTCTATAAGGACTTATGACAAATTCTAATTTGTGCTAAAATTTATTTTTCATTTGTTACGCACAACATAGTAGTTAGTCTACGACAGGAAGACACTATAACCATCGAGAAATCAAAGGATTGGCTGGTTTGTGTTGATGGATCTACTACAAAGACTAGATCAAGAGTAGGGGTAATCTTGCTAGACCTTGAAGCAAATGAGTGGCAGTATAGACTCTCTTTTGGATTTTAGGTATCTAATAACATTGCAGAGTACGAGGCATTGATATCAAGGTTATAGTTAGCTCGCCAGCTTGGAGCAAGAGAGCTTATTGTTCATATAGATTCCCAGTTGGTTGCTAAGCAATTGAATGGTGAGTATGAGGTCAATGAGTCAGGGTTGAAGAGGTACCACTTAATTGTAACCTAATTGTTAGCAGGGTTTGATAAAGTACAAATAAAACAAGTCCTAATGAGAGATAACAAAAGTATGGACATTTTGTCCAAGCTAGCTTCTTCTATTGTCATTGAGCAAAGGGGAAAGATTTTGTTGGAACACAGGGATGCCCAAGTTACGATGCACTCCAAGTATGTTGTGTAGATCAATAAGACATATAGATGACTCCTATATTTTGCTTATTGTAATGAATAAATGACCAATCAAATAGAAAAGAGCTCACAAAACTATAACACAATGCTGAGAGGTATGTATATCTATGCTATGTATTACACATTCTGAATGCTTTAAGTCCACTTAACTAGATAGTGAATGATTAGTCATTAAACTATTAGATTGCGTAGCAACATAAAGCAATTCATTTTATTCTAAAATTGCTAGGTATACCTTTTAGAGGGTGTACTATATAAAAAGGGGATTCTCACAATCACTGTTGCGATGTCTAACGCCGTCAAGGGCTAAGTATGTGATGTGAGAGATTCATGAAAGCATCTGTGGCGATCACCTGGGTGGAAGATTGCTCGCCTAAAAAATTTTACGCAGGGGTATTACTGACCCACAGTTTAGAAAGATGAACATGAGCTAGTTTACACATGCGACTCTTGACAAAGGTATGCCCAAGTATAGAGATAGCTAGTAGAACCTCTTCAAATCATGTCACGCACTTGACCATTTGTGACCTGGGGAGTCGATATCCTCAGCCCATTCCCTATAGCCACAGCGTAAAAAAAGTTCATAATAGTTGTGGTAGACTATTTTACCAAGTGGATTGAAACTGAGGCTTTAGCAACCATCACCGAGAAGCAAACGGAATCTTTTCTCTAAAATTCAATCGTGTGTAGGTTCGATGTACCACATTTGATAATCATGGACAATGGTACACAATTCCAAAGAAAATTCAACAATTTTTGTGCTAATCTTCATATCACCTTGGCTCAAAGCTCTATTAAAACACCCTCAGAAGTACTGAGGCCAACCTTCCAGCTTCACAGCAAGGGAAGATGGCCCCAAGATGGGAGAGACCATACAAAGTTGTAGAAAAAATAGGCTACGAAGCGTACAAATTGGCGAGATTGGAGAGCACAATTCTATCGCGCACATGGAACGAACATCATCTTAAAAAGTATTATGTGTAAATTCTAATACTTTCATATAAAGGTGTTCTTTCATTAATGTGCTTATTTTATATGATCCCTCCCAAAATAGTTAGCGTGGGCTCAAGCTCCCAGCTATGATATTAAGGCTTGTAGTGTAACAACCCGTTTTTAGTAAAATCAGAACAGTGGTTTTGGGACCACAAATTTGATGAGTAAATTATTATTGTATTATTATTTTAATGTCTACGTTATGTTAGTAGGGTCATATAAAAACTTTGTTAAGAAATTTTGACGTTTGCATGCTTAATTAAGTGAAAATGACTAAATCGTAAAGCTGCAAAAGTAAAGTTCTATTAGCTAAAAGTGTTAAATAGCTATAAAATTTTAACTAAGGGACTTTATTAGTAACTAAACCATTTGAAATGGTAGTGGATATTGATGGAGTTGGTTTTGTTGAAATTTTGAATGATTTTAAAGGATAAAATGGTAAAAAAGTAAATAAAGTTAAATTAAATAAAACAAAAATCACTTTATCTCTTTCATTTGTCATCCACCACCAAATTTTAAAGAAGAAAACCATGGAAGCTTGCTAAGGTGTTCGAATAAGCTATTTTTGATTGCATGGTATGTAATTTTGTCTCGTTTTTAATGATTTCTATGTTTTTGAAGTCGTTTTAGCTTAATCTAGCTAGTCTAGGGACTAATTTGAAAATTTTTTAAAGGTTTAGGGTTTTTCCATGAATGTTCTTGCATGATTTTTGAAGTTTAATAGGATAATATGAATCTTTGCTATTAAATAAACAAGTTTTGTAAAGAGACTTTTTATGAAATTGTTATTTAGGGACCTATTCGTAAAAGTGACAAAAGTTTATGTTAAATTCTTGAAATGATGATTTGTATGGATTAGTAGAAGTCCCTAGTGCATTCGGCTAGCATGAAATGTGGATGAAATTGCTTAAATTCTAATTTACGAGCTTATGGACTAAATTGTAAATAAGTTAAAAATTAGAGGCAAAATTGTAATTTTGTAAAAATATGAATTTTGGACTGAATAAAATAGTATAAGTATTAAATGGGTTGAATTTGTCTATTTAGATCAAAATAAACCTCGTACGAATCTAGATCGAAAAAAAGCTAAAGCCTCAGATTAGTTAATCTCATTTCTATGTCTCTGTTATTGAGGTCAGTTTGTATAGTATTGTCCACCTAATAAAAAAGAGCATCTTAATCATTTTTCAAAAGCTATCGTACTTTTGGAATAGTGAAAAAAAAACACTACAATGACTAATCAATCATCGAGGTGAAATGTTGGAAATCGTAACCTCATTAACAAAACATATTCTATCAGTGGAATTAAGTTGAAATGGTTCTGCAACAAAATGTCCAATGTAAAATGTAATTTATGTTGGTCGAGGAAGCGTTATGGCCTTACTACCCAACATGGCAACAACAGTTGACATTGTTGGTCTGTTTTCTGAATCTACTTGCACGCATAATAACCCAATTTTAATGCATTTAAGCACTTCTATTGGCACACTTGAACGAGCAAGATGCTCATCTATTAGTTCCATTCCTTCACCTTTTGACCATAATTTCCATGCCTACAATTATTACATAGAATTAGCCTAATATATATATATATATATATATATATATATATATATATATATTGTGTTAATCTATTCATTGAATATAGAATATGAAACATACAAATGTCAAAAGGCTTACACCACGTTGTAATTGTTAGAATTGTGTGACCTAAATCTCATCAGTTGTTAAAGAAATAAAATATAGTAACAAAATGAGGGGATTTGTGGGGCGAAAAGCATCAAGCCTTTTGTTACATTGATAATGATTATTTAAAATTTATGAACTAATTAAGAGACTATGTGTTCTATTCATTTTTAATTATTTGTTTTTAATTTTTAAATATGCAATAAGTAATATGTATCACTAATAATTTGATTTTGTGTCAAATCATTTACCAAATTAATTAAAAACTAAAGTTATGCTAGTCAAAGTGAAAAAATTATTTTTTTTAAAAATTTACATTTTCTATTATTTTAATGGTGTTTAG
Organism: Gossypium anomalum; assembly: GCA_025698475.1. NCBI lineage: Eukaryota > Viridiplantae > Streptophyta > Magnoliopsida > Malvales > Malvaceae > Gossypium > Gossypium anomalum. The sequence goes on from CM046961.1 coordinate 61,227,218, forward strand.
TTAAGTTCAATCACTAACTTCTTAAAAATATAAAGAAAAAAAGTTATATATTGAATTAGATAATTTCAACCATAAATGAAACACTTGATAGATTAGGAATGCCTCTGTTTTAAAAATTGAAAACTTTGGTTAGGATGTTTGAGGATCAAATTGATTGAATTTGTAAATGTGAAGAGTTAAATTTATCGAATTATTTATAATTAAGATCAAATTGATAGAATACGTAAGTATTGAGGATTCAATGTGTTATTATACTGGTTAGAAAAAGTCTTTCCGTTATCAATTTAACAGTGGGTGACCAAAATAAAAACAAATTCAAACATTAATGTCTAAATTGAAAACTTTTAAAGTGAGATGACCAAGAGAAGAACACGAACATAGTTGGTATGGTTTACCCATTTATTTTACATTTACTTTTATGAAATTATATTTGATGCATTATTTGTGCATAAGTCCTACGAGTGACTTATAATTTGCCACCTCATTGATGAGCAAAACAAAAAATATTAAAGGACTTACAAATAAATAGCCCAAAATGTATTAAAATATAAATCTTCAAAACATTACCTTTTTCTTCAAATCTCATCTTAGCCAAGAAGGTAAATGTAGAACCCGAAAATCGGTATGCTTGACGAGGGACCAGAGGCGAAGCCAGGGGGGCTGGCATGGGCCCCGGCCCCCTTAAAATGTAAATTTGCTCTTTTGGCCCTTAAAATTTTTTAAAAATTTTAAATTAGTAAAGGTAAAATTGCACTTTGGCCCCCCTAAAATTATAAAAATTCGATTTAATTCTTTACAAATTATAAAGATATAAACTATAAAAAATTCAAATTTTATCCAGCCCCCTAAAAAATTTGTTCTAGCTTTGCCCCTGCGAGGGACCACCATCCTCTACCATGGTACTGTCGTTCTCCAATGACTGCAACATCTCTTTGAGCAAACATCACCAATTCTTTTTAGGGATATTTATTTTAGTTCCTTCCTTACGAAACCCCCCACCGCTTCACCAATTTCATCTAATGATTTCCTCGACCCATTCTTGCTCAATAACTTTGTGGTCATTGTGGAGGCCATCACTCTTTCTTCACTGTAGCTAGAGGTTAAAATCCCATCCATCAAGTTTAAATTTGCTAACGAACTCATGGTCATTGATTTTTTCGATAAATACTTGATGACAATCACGGATTTGTCATGCTTTGTAACAAGAGAAAGGTTAAGATCAGAGTCGATTGTGGTAAAACTGCTCTTAACAACAAAGAGATCCTTCACTCTAAACATTAGAACACACTTAAAAACTCACTCTTGAGTTACATTTGAAAGGAAAACGGTGGTATAGTTGAATTAGGGTTGCCTCCAACTAAAGAAGTTTGTTTATTACATGAAGAATAAATGCTTCATCTCCATAATTTTTGAAAATAAGAAGAAAGAAAAAGAGAGGTTGTGGAGGAAAATGGGGTTCTCGAATAACGAGGCACAATCTTGCAAGTTTGAAATGTGAAGATTTTGATAAGGGTTTTCAAAGATAAAACATTGGAGGAGACGACGAAGGTGAATTTAAATTATATATTTTTAAAAATTAGGCGATGAGTTAGAGTGCCACATTAACACATTTTAATATTAAAATGTGTGACTGAATTTCAAATTTGAGGATTAATGTAAAAAAGTAATTTAAGGATGAAATTAGAAAAAAATTATCAAATTTAAAAACTGAATGGTGATTTTATCCATCAATTAAGATACGTAAAAAACAAAATCATTACAATATAATGAAAGAAAATCTCTAGTTGTTTTATTGAAAAGTTGCAAAACGTTTTAGTATTTTACATCCAATATAAAATAGCATATTAACAATTTTTCAAAAGCAACGTGCAATAACTAATTAATCATCGAGTTGAAATGCTTGAAATCGTAACCTCATTAACAGAAAATATTCTATCAGTGAAACTGAGTTGAATTGCTTCTGCAACAAAATGTCCAACGTAAAATGTAGGTTCTACTGGTAGAGGAAGCGGTATGGTCTCACTTCCCAGCATGGCAACAACAGTTGACATAGTTGGTCTATTTGCTGGATCTACTTGCACGCACAATAAACCAATCTGAATGCATTTAAGCACTTCTGTTGGCACACTTGAACTAGCAAAATGCTCATCTATTAGTTTCATTCCTTCACCTTTTGACCATAATTTCCATGCCTACAATTATTACATAGAATTAGCCAAACATGTATAATATAGTGTTAATCTATTCATTGAAGATAGAATAGGACACATACAAATGTCAAAAGGCTTTCACCATGTTCTGAAAGATGAAACCCGTTATTCTTTTTTCCACTTATAATCTCCAACAAAATTACTCCAAAACTAAACACATCTGATTTGACAGAAAAGAGTCCTTCCATAGCATATTCGGGCGCCATGTATCCACTATTTTAGTTCATAAAAAAACAAAGAAAGATTAAAACAAAATTAGATAAACATAAACAACTTTACAAAGCAGCAAACCTATTCTTCAATGTGTCTCAATCAAATAAAAGATGCCTTCAATAACAACCCATGTTAGTTTTGTTAATTACGAACCATGGAACATACAATAAATCATTAATTGCACGGGATCCTTCTAACTTGCATGACTTTGAAGTAGAGGATAAATCTTTTTTTTTTTCTTTTAACAAGTTAAATACTAATTAGTTGAAGATTTTTATATATCTCATTGAGTTGAAATCGGAAACAATGAAGAATAAAATGTCAAATTACAAAAGAAACATTTTGAGAGAACAAGTTGGGAAGAATCCATAACACTTACTATGTTCCCGCTACTCTATTTGTATTTGCTTCATTTTGATCTCCACAAAATATTTTTGCCATGCCAAAGTCTGAAATCTTTGGATTCATCTCACGATCAAGTAAAACATTACTTGCTTTAAGGTCTCTATGGATAACTCTAAGATGAGAATCCTCATGCAGATACATGATACCTCGGGCAGTTCCTTTAATAATATTGAATCTCTTTTGCCAAGACAATTGTGTGGCCAAACTTGAATCTAATAAACGCTCCAAAAAAAAATATTAGTTAAATATTCAAATTCATTTGGTTTATGTATAAAGAAAAATGTCGTTATTTAAAGGTTTAAGGCTCAAACCAAATAGGAACAGGTCAAGACTTCTATTCGGCATGAATTCATATACAAGTAACTTTTCATTTTTCTCTAAGCAACATCCTAAGAGCCTCACAAGATTTCTATGTTGTAATTTGGCAATTAACATGACTTCATTTTTGAACTCAAGCAGCCCTTGACTAGAAGCTCTTGAAAGCCTTTTAACTGCAATTTCGTTTCCATCTGCTAGTGTGCCCTGGAAATTAAGATATTAACATATATACTTCGTAGGCTTCATCATAAAGAAAATTCTAATCATAATTACCTTGTACACAGGGCCAAATCCACCTTGTCCCAGCTTATTTTCATCACAAAAATTAGTGGTCGCTGCTTGTAAAATATCCAATTTAATTGAAGGAAACTCTTGAGATGTTTCAACATTTTCGCTTGAATTCTCATGATTCCCGCTTCCGATTACCAAGTCAAGTAATTGAACTTCTTGGCTATCTTCTTTATCCCCTGTAATAAGATATAATGTGATTGGCGTAAGATTATAGCCAAATTTGGAAAAATGTCAACATGATCTAATAGTGCATACCTTGAATGTTTGTCCTTTTCCATAGGAAGATACCGCAAGCAGAAACCAAAGCTAGTCCAAGAATCGCCGATAAACTTTCACCAAGTGGAACCCAGATTGATTTGTTCTGATTCTTCTCTGGTTTTTGGTCTTTCCAAGATAAACAGATGTTATCAAAATCTTGGAAACTACATGTAAATGTAATTAACAAGAAACACAACTACTCAACTACCCTTTCGAAACAACAAATCACAACTTGCAACTCATTTCCTAGGACATTGTATAGACTAGATGCTAAGTGTGCTGACAACCCATCTTCACATTGGATGAATACAAGAGAAATTGATTGGCTAACCCACTTAATCAGTCAACTGTGGAATTGTCATTTCTTTTGTTCTAACAAATGAAAAGAAGGAAAGCCTGCAGTTTTTTTGTTTGATCCAAATGCAATCAGAGATGATGAGGGTAAGAAGGAATCGAAAAGAAGGCTCTCAAACCATATTAAAGATTGGATGAATGCTTGGTTTCTATATTTTAAATTTTTAATTTTGCAGTCTATAAGTATATTATTTGACAACTAGAAGAAGATAAAAAGAGATAAAGAGTAGTAGTAGATTTTTCATTTACTTTAATTAGATGCGTACTAACCTTGTGTAATTGTGGGAATCAAGTCGAATGTGAACATACAGTTAGGCTTCTGAACATAACCTCCTTGCTTCCCATGGCAACATTCTTTAAAGGAACTCTTGGCTGCTAATAGGCAGGAATCACATTCCTCCTGTGATATGTCTGGAGTGCACTGCATTTGTGCGTTTATGTTTTGAGATACTGTAAAATATGCTTCCCCAGTTGCATATTTACGACTAGAAGAGCCGTTGGAAGCGTTTCTCACCAAACGGTCCGTCAAACTCTCCCAAATCGTATCAAATCGTGGTAAGTTGGAGCCGATGTCGTGCGTGATAGTGCCAGCAGTAGTAGGCTCTAGCTCCAGGATTCCAAAAAAGGGGCGATTTGCATAGCGTACAATACATGCGGGATCACCTGACCATGAAATGGCTTCTTTATGGTCGGGACATTTATCTCTGAGATCACGAACCGCGGATTTCACAAGGCCATAACAATCGTGTGGATTTAAGTCTCCACTGCACAGCCCGAGAGCGTAAGCTTTGTTGGAGTCTTGGCCAGCGGTGGCAGTAAAGAAACCACCACTTTTAGAGACATTATCTGGGAGAGAATCGAGAATATGGTCAAGGTTTTTACCATATGTACTGTTGGTTGTGAAACTACCAGACTCTGTTATGCATACATAGTCTTGGTTAAAGATTATACTCATGCCTGTGAGCAAATGGGTGAGAAGAAAAACGAGAACATTAGCCCACATCACACGATCTCTACGTTAATTTCCCAATACAAATTGTTAATGTTCATCTGTCTTCTTCATTTTATGCAGGGGAAAAAAGCGATCTTCCTCCAGGTTTCCACGCTCTGGAATTGTCTTTTTGGCATGTTTAAGTCAAAAGTTTTATAATCAAATCAAGGGAAATATTAAATGAATAATTTCGTCCTTATGGATCCAAACTACGTGATCCGTCACTCATCCTATTTCCACGTTAATTTATCTTTCTTAGGTTGGTTATACTGAAATGGAATATAATAGGGTCCATAAAAGAAATTGCAATTAAATAGGGGTGCCCAAAAATAATATTACCCGAAACTTAATAAAAGAATGACATGATGATAAATTTAGTCTTTAATGTTTATATCTTTTGGTAATTTAGTTTTTATTCTTTTTTATGGGATAAACTTGATCCTCAACCTTTTAAAAGAAGTTAGAATTTGACCACCTAACTTTCATGATGAGCCAAATTGTTATTTTTTAATAGAAATATTAACTAAAATGTTAAACTTTTAAACATGGGAGCGCACATGGCAACCCCGTGTACTCCATTTTTTTTAATTCTTATGAACTTTTTTATAATTATTTTGATTTTTTTCAATAAAAAAAGTTATTTGACTTTTTTTAAAGGCTAAATTAGCAGTATAAGCAGAGTTTTTTTTTTTAATTAGGCCTTTAGGTCATTTTTTTATTTAAAGAAATAGGCCGTTTTTAGGAGAGAGAAAGGGAAAGCCGTCCAACTGGGCACTCTTTCTGCATAGGTGGCAGGAAAACGCGCTTAACTGGGCGCACTTTCCCTTTCTCTCTCCTAAAAACCCTAACCATTTTTATTCTTTTAGAGCTAGGGTTTAAGGCTTGGTGTATATTTTAGAGTTAAGGGTTTTCGATTGAAACCGCAAAAGTTCATAGGTAGATTTGAGGGGTCGAGGATGTGATAACGCGCCTCAGAATACATACATTTCATATGTCATGGCGGGATAAGACCATCACTTCAAAAACTCATCATGGGGAAATCTAGTTTTAGGGTAATAACGCTTGAGACAATCAAGGGCCAAAGTCTAAGTCAAGGTCCCAGTTAGCAGCCGTGATACGGTCATGGGTTCGAGTATAACCGAGGGGCCAGGTGACAGTTGTTACGCGGTCAGAAGTTTAAGCTTTTTGGATACTCGCAAATGATGTCCTTGATATACCATACATAAGATTGAAACCATAATCATACAGAAAAATTCTGTGGACTTTCGGTGTAATCAACGTAATTTTTTTCTTTGTTTCAAAGTAACTGGTGTGAGACCCAAATTTTCCCCGGGCCTTATGGAAACCCAAAATCAAAAAATAAAACACAAAAATTAAAACAGTCCAAACCCAAAGTGCTATAGGCCCAAAATACAAACCAAATTACAAATGGCCCGACAACAGTAGGCCCAAATTTGTAAACCCTAGGTTCCCTTCCTTCCCTTTCCACCGCAGTCTCCGTTCATCCCACGTCGGCATTCCAAGCACGCCTGCGCGTTGCACGCCCCACGTCCATGCGCTCCTCCATGTCCTCACGACCTGCGGTTTGAGCAAGAGAAACAGCAAGAAACCGCTTGTATTTTGGCTATAAAGCCTTTGAATTTTGATTGTAAAAGGGGGACCTTTTTTTGGAGAGAAATAGAACAACAGATTTTGAAATACAAAGTACGCAAAATCAATAGAGAGCAACCAAAAAGAGTATTTTTCGAAGGTGATTACTTACTGTAATTTTATTCTGTTTTCCTCTTTTTCATTTTTTCCCTTCTTCCCTTTTTATTCGAATTCACGACACATGCGAAAGAACAGAGAGAAGAGAAGAGGCTTACCGCACATTGTGCTTGCACCGTTGGAGGGCCTAGCTTCGCTGGTTACAAGCGGGCAGTTGAAGGCTTGGTATTAGCCTTTTTTCTACTGGAAGCAAGGGGAAAGTGAGAGAGAAGTGAGAGTTTAGGGTTTTTTTAAAAAAAATAAAGGAGAAAATGTTTTTGACACAAAAAAATTGGTTTAAATCATAAAAGTGAAATGGCACCATTTAGTGGGGGGCTAGACCCGCTCGTTGACCCGACCCGCAGGGGAGGGTCTGCGCGTTTTTGTTTTAAAAGAGGTTATTGCACGTTTGATCCCTCCCCTTTTGCGCTGACTTGCAATTAAAACATGTTTATAGTTTCCTTGTTTTTTAAATTGTCCCAGGAATTTGCGTGTCTACCCATTTCAATCCACGCTGAAACGATTCGTTTTGGGGCATGGTTTATTTACTTTTTTCGTCCCTGCGAATTCGCGCGCATTGCGTTCTGGTCCTTGGCTTTAATTTCAATGTTATATTTTATTAATTAACAATGTTATATTTTATTAATTAACTATCCCCTTAAGTTTGATTTATTTCAATTGAGTTTTTTCTTTCATTTCAATATGTTGTTATATTTTCTTTATTTTCCTTTGTTTTTATTTTGTTGATTTTTATTTCACTTATTTTAAATTCTCTTTTATATATTTTTATGTTTTAAAGACTTATGTGATATTTAAATATTCTTATACATTTTTTTTGTATTTACACATAATTTAGTTTTTTTTATAGATATATGTTATTGTTGATATACCATTTTATTTAAATATTCTCTCTTTTAAAATCTATTCCTATATAATTTATTTCCTAAAAACCCTATTTTATTGTTTTTTTATTATTTTAAACACTTTTATATACTTATATTCTTATATACCAATTATTTATAATAATTTGTTTTTTGTGTAGATTGATAATGTATTATTTTATATATTATTTACTTTTAAACATTTATTTTAAAATTCATTTGTATTACTCTTTAATATACTGTTTACTTTTATTTTTCTACTTTTTTTAATTTCTTATACCTATGACTTGTTTTAAAACCTTTGTATTATTTGTCTAGTAATGCTTTCAAATTTTCCTCTCTTCCCTATTATTCATTTTATTTTATTTTAAAACTTGATATTTCATTTATGTAATTTGCTTGGGATTTCTTTTAAATTGGCAAAATTCATTAGCTTTCGGTTATTAACATTTGTATTTATATAGCATATAATATGTTGCCATTACATATACCCTAACTTATTCCTTTGTGTTTTCTCATTATTTATTCATGTAAAATTATTGCCCTGAATTTTTATTCCATGCTCAATTCTAAGCTTGTATGCTTGTTATTGCATCATGATTTTTAGATCCCAACTTTTTGCCTAACATCAATTTCTACCCTAAAGTAAACCGAATGAATATATTTTGAGCCGGTTTCATAATTGCTTATTTGGAAACTCTTCAAAACAAGGCAATGTTTTGTGTTTAGAAATTCGAGAAATCATGCCCTAACGTGCTGGGTTTCGATTTTTCGTTTGGCCAAATAACGGAATACCCTTTTAATATTCCGTTGCGTGTTTTGGAAATCATGAGGTGATATCAATTTTTGAAGGCTTAAAATATCGTGTCCTAACGTGCTGGATGTGGTATTTTATTCCTTTGGAACGAGTGAATCTTAAAATCCAACTCGAGTTGTTCACACTTTTTTTAAAGGGACCGCATTTTAACTTTTTTTTTCAAATTTTCGACATTAGGGCATAAATTAATCAATTAGGTACCAATTTTGGGCGTTACGAGGGTGCTAATCTTTCCTCGTACGTAACCGAATCCCGAACCCGTTTCTTGATTTTAAGTAGGCCAAAATCCATGCATTAATAAAATGATTTGTTAGGTGATCCGATCACACCTAAGCCAAAAAAGATTGGTGGCGACTCCAAACTTTCGTTTTTAAAAGTCGATCCTTGTTTATCCAAACTTTAAAAATGGTTTCGGCAGCTGGTATCTTTAAACTTTTATTTTTATCCGAAGGCAGACACCGAGGTGGACACAAGAGGGCTCTCAGGTAGAAAACGGATGTTCTGGCATAGTAGAGTTTAAACTTGGATCGGCGCGGTAGTGGTTGTAGTTATTAATGGCTTGTTTAATAAAGACAATTGCCGTCGCCCCGAAATAAGCATCACCTTTACTGCACCGCAACAGCCACTTCCTGCCTGAGAGTCCTCTTGCGTCTATGACAGTGCCAGCCTTCTAATAAGAAGGAAGGTTAAAGGTACCAATTGCCTGGAAATGAAGAAAAAAACTACATCGATTATAGCAAGAAGCCTCAGAGTTTTTCAGCATAAATATGCCCTCAAGCTTCTGTATGGTATTTTTTAGGGCATCATTTTTTAGTATCCGAAAAGATTGAGCTCGTAGCCGTGTAACCGTCAACTGGCTCCCTCGTTATACCCTGATCTATTACCACATAACGGTCGTCGATTGGGACCTTCATGTAGACTTCTACCTTTGATCGTAGAAATCAAAACCACTCTGAACCTGACTTTCCCAGGATAGGCTTCAAAGGTAATGGTCCTCAATCGGTATGATATATGAAATGTGTATAGCTCGGAGCGATATTGCATCATTGACAACTCAAGAATACCTCGAACATTAAGGAAATATTTTTAGTGACCGAAATTGTTAGCACCCAAAAATGATTTATGGAGTAGAGGTGAAAAGTGTGTGGTAGAAGAGGAGATTAGTTTATACCGATCGAGCTCAAGGACATAGCGATATACAAATCAGGCTCGACGACATCCAACTAACTTTAGATCAAGAAACCGGAGAGGAGATTAGTTTATAAATTTCAAAGTTATCGATTTTTTATTCCAACATTTATTCTTGTCGTGCAACCTCCCGGTCAGTATAATTCATTTATTCCTGTCACTAACTCATTTTATTTTACACTATCATCACAACACGCATCGGTTTATTTTACACCAGCACCATAACACGTACAATCATTCTCTACACTGACACATTCTGTCGAGATATATTTTGCACAACCGCCAACCCCCCGCATTATATTACACGCTCCATGCGGATCACCCCATGGAACACCATATAGTGGTCCGTCGATAATGTCGCAAACACTCCCAACATCGTTGTTCTTCCGAGTAGGTTATCTTCGTAAACGTCAACTCGATCAACGGGGATGCATTATAGGCGGCTGGGACACGGTCCCAAGCATCCACGGAGGAAGGAGATGAGGTCAGCGATCAACCCCGATGTGCACATGAAGACGAGGTCGAAGTCCTAGTGGAGCTGCCAACCCAAATAGTGCGACAGAACCCTAATCATACCCGACACACACCCAATTGTGGCACACATTCGAGGGATTGGTGATTATATCTATTTATAACTTTCCGAAGTTGTTTATTTTGTTTTACATACGCAATGTACACTTATTTAAAATATACGGATCTTGTTTACTATAATTGGGATGCATGTACATAAGTTTTTAAGTTAAGGATTTTGAAGATGTTGTTCATGCGACAAACATTGAAATTCAAACACTTATTCTTGAAGGATTTAAATGAGAATTTAGTAAATTAATGTTGCATATGGTTTGTATAAGTGTTTGTGTGTCTTTTATAGTGAAAATATTTTTATTAAATTCAAACAGACCTTACAATTATAACAATGTCTATCTCAAACGCAAGAAAAGATAAATCTACAAATTTATAATTTCAAAACGAGAATAAATAAATAAGACAATTTTTAGTGAAAAATGTGTCTTACCGGGCACATTTTCACGGACCTGGCAGAGAAAATGCACCACGTAGGACGCATTTTTAAGAATGAGAAAAAAAAAAGTCCTACAGGGAACGTTTTTATAACCAGATCAGTGAACGCATTTTCTTTTCTCTCTCCAAAAATAACACAGATTGATAAATTTTAAAAAATATATATCTAATTTCTTAAATAAAATTTTTTTCCAGTATATTTACATAAATTTACCTATTATGGAGAGAAGAGAGCTTCCTCCAGGTTTCAGCTCACCAAGCTGTTCCAAGTCAAATTAAGGAAAATTTCAAATGAAAAAAATCAAATTCTAAATTAAAAAAGAAAAAAAAAGGCGTTGGATTGACTATACTAGTATTTTAATTTGGGTTATTTTCGCGTTTCTTCAACTCAAGCAGCGACTTTAGTAATTAACTAATAACCGCGTTTCACAGGCTACATAACAAACTCCATTAATATTTTAGGTATGGAAGTTTCCTCCGTCCCCACATCCTTTCATTTTGGTCATAGATACCGTTCCCACTTTCTCAATTACCTACCTTCATCCATCAATTAGTCTTCTTAGGCTAATCTAATATTATTTCTTTCATTTCCACTCAACATTTAATATCTTCCATCAATATCATGATGTTACAATTTATGTTCATTGGAAAGTAAGGATAATTGCTTTTATCAACGCAACTGATGGAAGAGTATGAACATCTTTTGTGAGTAGCTAGTAATTTAATTTAAACTAAAAGCAGTAATTTTAAAACTTCAGAAACAATGTGAAGGAAAAGAGACTCAATGGTCAATTCTACTTGCCCGTATTTCAAAAATTAGATCAAATTAAAAATAACAGAAACTAAAGTTGTAATTTAAAAGGTAAAAACCCTTTAAAATAAAGGCAAAAACAAGGAGGCCCGTATGATGTAAATTCATCATTTTTCCACCCTTGAGAAACCTCTAAACCCCACTTATTCATTTCTTTTTCCCCATTTTTTTTGAAAACTCACTTTCTTTTCTCTCTTCCTCCTTCCTTTTTCTGGCAAGCATTGCCCGTCACAGAACCCAAAATTCTCTAGTTTCCAAAGGTGGTGTACGGTGGTCCGTACATAAAAATCTCTTTTACTAAACTATATTTATGGTCATTTTAAAATAAAGTTTGTCCTATTTTAATTATTTCGATTTTTTTTAAATTTTATCGCTTGTCATATCAATAATGTTAGTGTGTAATTTGTACAATTATCTTATCTAGAGTGATTAAATTAAAAAATTATTAAAGTAACCAAAATAGGAGAAACCAAATTTACCTTTTTTTTTTTTTTTTTTCCCTTCAAATCTTTGCTTCTTCTTCTTCCTTTTGGAACCCCAAAACTCAAAGGTTTTCATTTTATACTCTTCAAATCAGTTTCAAAAAAAAAAAAAAAAGATCAAAACTTTTCCTGTTCCTTTTTAAGGAGGTTCATGAGTCTCCTCTTGACTTAAGGGTTAAACTCCAATGATGCCTTGTTCATGAGAACTTTTTCCTTCACTCTTTTTTAAAATTGAAACAAAAAAAATAAAGATTTCAAAATCCTTTTTATTTTCCTTCTAAAACATGCATCAACCAAAATGTTGATGGAGTAGGATTCTTAGGAAATTGATGACAGCATTATAATCAAATTAAATTTAACATTGTATAAGTAACAAAACTGAACTATTACGTAAAAGGCAAATCCAAAAAGTAGAAATCCACTAAAGTAGAGCTCACTTGGGCAAGGTGGAGTGACCCATCACCAATGATTGAAGTGTCAATTTGGGCTACTAACAGTCAACTAGCCCTAAAAAGTAGGAGAGCTCATTCCTTAGGACATGGCTTAACTTTAGACAGGGTAGTGGCAAGCATATCTGCTTAGGATGAATACAAGAGAAGATGGGTGACAAATAAGCTCAGTCAGCAGTCGACTTCACTTTTCTTTTGTTCTAACAAATGAAAGGAGAGGAAAACCTGCAAATATTTTGTTTGAGAGTGCTGGATTGAGAAAAGAAGGCTCTCAAACCATATTAATACTTGATTTCTATACTAGAATTTTATAATTTTGCAAGTCTGGAATTTGTAACTACAAGTAGTTAGTGCCAAAGAGGTCACAATAATAGTAGATTTTGGAATAATACCTATCGGTATTCACCTTCGTTGACAAGATATCCATTTACTCACGAGTCATCTAGTAAATGCCTACTTTACCTTTTATAATTTGTAGGACTAACACGTGTGGTGGAGTCACCTCTCATGAAACGGGCTCTGTCTAGTTGGGACACTTGGCTCTTAGATCACCAGCGTAGGCTTTGTTCGAGCCCTGGCCACTAGGCAGAGAAGAGAATAGACCTTCCTCCAGGTTTCCACGTGGAATTGTGAACACCAACTCTGATCATTTTGCATACTTTTTGGCTTGTTAATAAGTTATCAAGCAAATTTTCAAATGAATAAATTCATCCTAAATTAGAAATAAAAATGGAACCTTTGATTCCATTACTTTTATTTAATTACTAATATGGTTTGAAGCACCCTTTGCAGATTAATTATTTTTTAAGGTAAATTTACAAAGTTAAATTTTTATATTTTTTTGTACATTTAAAATTTAATGATTATATTTTTAATTTTAGAATTTAGTTCTTTTACTTTTAGATTTAAAATTTTAGGTGTTGTTGTTAATATAGTTAAAACTCTTGTACTAAATTTGTTGGTGTGACATTTTAAATCTAAAAATATACTTATTCCGTAGCTATGTAACAACAAAAAAAAACATTGTAATGACTTGAATTTGACAAAAAAATTTAACGACATTAACAATTTTTAAAAATTACATAATAATTTTAATCAGGATAAAACATTTAAACTAACTAATAATATTATAAAAATTAAAGTACCAAATTATATAAAAATTTAAAATATAAAAATTAAACCTCAAATTTGAGCATAATATAAAATATTAAATTGTTACATAGATCTAAAATTGAAATAGAAGAAGAAGCAAAAAGCTGTAATAAGAATGGCCATGATTCTTATCCATATGCACAATAAATATCAAAAGATAAATATAATAGTCAAAATTGCAATAAATAAATCCATAAAATATATTGGAGTATATATATTTGGGATGATTGTGTTAAGAATAGGTTGTCTTCAATCATGTTATAGTTGTGATTAAATTTGAGACTAGTCATTATTCTTTTATTTAACATAATTTTTTATAGGTATAAATTGTCATTCGGCCATATTTGAAAAATGCTCATATTTTACATGTTCGAAAACCATATAACCGCTACAAACAATAAAATACAAAGTAAATTAGTGTCAGTTGGATTCTAATTTGTAACGGGGAAAAGTATCCAAATCCCCGGGAGGTTTGATGATAAAATTCACTTATCTCCTATAATTTGAAAAATGATCACTTACCCCTTTGAATTACTCACAATTGTACTAAAAAAATATACTTGAATAATTAGAATTAGAATTAATTATTTTAAAGTACAACCAGACTCATAATAAGAACATGTTTAAATTTATATATAAAATTTGGGACATAAACCAAAATAAATATAGACTAAAAACTCATATAGAGTGAGACTCAAAATGTGATCTTAAAATTATCAAGGTCTTAACCTTGTAGTCGTAAGTTTGTTTTTAAAAGCCTATTATAAATTATAATCATAATTTGTTTTTGTCTTCTCTTTTTTTAATAAATTTTTATGTAATTATAATATTAATTTTGAGATGATATTTTTTAATAATATTATCAGTTTCTTTTTTATTAGAGTTTACTAAATAATGATAATTAATTAATTTTACATAAAAATAATTTAATAAATTTATCCCAAGCTAATATGACTAAATTAAATATAAATTTAAAATATTTAATTTTAATTGAAGTGAAATATATTTTTATGAAAAAACAAATATGTTTAGTTCTATAACATTTTTTATATGTAATTATCTTGTAGTTAAAAATAGAAAAATGAATAATCTAAATAGAAAATACATAAATAATAATAAATGGTATAATTGTTTTTTTTTATTTAAATGTATTTTGTAAATAGATGTCATGTGATGTTCAAACTTGGATTCAGTAGCCATTTTCCTCCTTTTTAAGGCTAAACAACTGTATAACGGGACCCGGAGATTCTATTAATTTATGATCAACAATTGACTTTGACTCGTTTAGCTCCCCATCCGCGTATGCATCAAGCAATGAATCATCTTTATGAATTTTTAAAGCTGAACCTAATCACTTTCTTATTTCTATGTAACATAAACAATTTTAATATTACAAGTTATTCAACTTTTTCAGAAAAAATTATATCCTGGTCAACTCAACTAGTTGGACAATTTTTCCAATCCATCAGCATTGATTTTTATAATATAAACCCTGTAAATCATTAAGTCTAATAAGCTTTCAAGAAGAGGAAGCAGCAGCGCAATGGATTCTTCATGGCAGTTTTTATTCATTTCTTTCACTATTTCCTTCCTTCTTACTCTTGCCGTTGCCCAAGAAGAGCCTCTAGACTATTCCTGTATGGAAACCGGTGGCAATTTCACCATGAACAGCACTTACGAGACCAACCTCAATCGTCTCATATCGTCTTTCTCTGCAAACACAGCAAATGACTATGGATTTTACAATCTATCTTCCGGGGAGGGTTCCAATAGAGTTAACTCGATTGCACTTTGCAGAGGAGATGTGGGATCAGGTGATTGCCTCGGCTGCATCAACAACGCAAAGACCGAGCTGAGAAGTCTTTGTCCCGACCAGAGGGAAGCAATTATCTGGTATGACAATTGCATGTTTCGTTACACAAATCGATCCATCTCTGGCGTTGTGGAAGACGACCCTTTGCTCTACATGTGGAATGATAATAATGTGACCGATGTGGATGCTTTTAATCAGTCCTTGAGTACCTTGTTGGATAGCCTCATCAATAGTGCTTCATCCGGGACTTCCCTTCGCAAGTTTGCGACAGGAAGTGCCCAAGTCACACCTTTTCAAACAGTTTATGCACTTGTTCAATGCACTCCTGATTTATCCCAGGCTGAATGCACTTCTTGCTTGTCCACGGCCATTGAACTTGTCCCCGAATGTTGTGACAGAAAACAAGGTGGCAGAGTACTCGAGCCTAGCTGTAACTTTAGGTTCGAGATTGAACGCTTCTATAATCTTACGACTGCTGATACACCATTGACATCGACACCACCACCCGCAACATCCCCGCCATCAAACAACACCAAAAATACAACAGGTACCTTATTTTTCAAGTCAACGATTGTTAGGAATTTCTCCATCTTGTATGAAAGGGATGTGTGAAAATTTTTGCAGGAAAAAAGAGTAATTCGTCTCAAACTATTACCATCGCATCTGTCTCAGCTGTTGCTTTCGCGGTACTTGTAGTCTCCAGCTGCATCTTCATCTTTTTAAGGGTGAGGAAGTCAAAGGTGAAAGCTGAAAGTAAGTGAAAACAATTTTTATTGATCAACTTTTACTTTCTTTCTTTTCTGTGATATAGAATGTCGATAATGACAATATATCGCAAAGAAAAGATAAATAAAAATAAAGAAAACTTTCAGGAAAAAATCACGGGTAAAAAAAATAAAAATTCACTATGTCGAATTCGAATGATTACTAAGATTAAAACAGTTTATTCTAATCAGCATTAAATAGATGGAGTTTAAATAAAACAAGTAAAGTTCTATAGAGATATTACTTTTAATATTTTCCCGAACCATGTTGAATCAATTTTAGCTCATAGAATTGTTACACCTGTGAAGAAGATGGTGAAGTAGCTGAAGCAGTGGATGAAATAAAAAATGCAGAGGCTTTGCAATATGATTTCAGCACCATTAGTGCTGCAACAAACCACTTTTCTAATTCAAATAAGCTTGGACAAGGTGGATTTGGTGCAGTTTATAAGGTAAGACAAAGGGAATCGGTCCCTATAAGATAAAACTTGTACATATATAATTCATTTTGGTGTCTTCTCAGGGAAAACTTGCCGGTGGTGAATTAATAGCAGTGAAAAGGCTGTCGACTGATTCCGGACAAGGAGATCTAGAATTCAAAAACGAGGTTCTGTTAGTGGCCAAGCTTCAGCATAGGAACTTGGTTAGGCTTCAAGGTTTCTGTCTGGAACGAAACGAAAGGCTTCTCATCTATGAGTTTGTGCCTAATGCTAGCCTGGATCAATTTTTATTTGGTATGAAGTATGATATCATCAGTGTATTATACAATAAGTACTATAAATCAAACTATCAACCTGATGTATACATTTACAATGATGCAGATCCGGTTAAGCGTGCATATTTGGATTGGGAAAAACGATACAAAATCATCAGAGGCATTGCTTGTGGGCTCCTCTACCTTCACGAAGATTCTCGACTAAGAATTATTCATCGTGATCTCAAAGCCAGCAATATACTATTAGATGCAGAGATGAATCCTAAGATTGCAGATTTCGGGATGGCAAGATTGTGTGCAGTTGATCAAACTCACGGTGCTACTAGCAAAATTGTGGGAACATAGTAAGTACTGGAAATCTTGTAAAATTGTTAAATCAAATTTACTTTTCTTTCATTAACAAGGAAAACTAATGTTTCTGATATTGAATTGTAGCGGATACATGGCACCGGAATACGCAATGCTTGGTCAGTTTTCAGTTAAATCAGATGTTTTTAGTTTTGGCGTACTGGTTTTGGAGATTTTAAGTGGTCAAAAGAACAGTTCGTTTCATAAAGGAGATAATGTAGATGATCTTCTGAGCTATGTAAGTATCAATATCATTTGTGTTTATGAGATTGTGATACGAAAAATTATTCAAAGCATTCAAATCGTGACAGGCATGGAGGAATTGGAAAGATGGAACAACAAATGAGCTTGTGGATTCAACACTAAAAGACAGTTCAACGACCGAGGTGATGAGATGTTTACACATTGGGCTGCTTTGCGTTCAAGAAAATGTAGCTGAGAGACCAAACATGGCTTCGGTTGCGTTGATGCTTACAAGCTACTCTGTGACACTTCCATTACCTTCACAACCTGCATTTTTTATGCACAGTAACACTCAATCAGAGGTGGAGATACTGTGGTCGGAAGACTTGAATTCTGGGGCGACAAAATGCAGTCAATCCAGAAAGGAAGCTGCGGTAGTTTCTGAAAATGAGGTCACAATTACCCAACTCCATCCAAGGTAGCAAGCACCTGATCATATTTGTCATTCTTAATACAATGGAGGGACTACTCTCCCATCCAATCATAAGTATTTTAACTACTGTTAGTCAACTATTTATATTAGTTTTTATAATGAGCTAATACCATCTTATTTGAATTAATAAATAGTACACTATTTATAAGGCTTTGGTGTCACCGGATCTATATTTAAAATAATTTATATTATTTAAAAATAATTTATTTTTTATTTAAAAAATATAAAATGGACATATTTTTTATATTTTTATACATTTTATTTTATTTTATGCACAATTTATTAACATTTGTGTTTCACTAGTTTTGATAATTCATTTATTATAAAATATAGGACACAAATTAAAAAAAAAGACACTTATTCTACTGAAATAATTACCCATTATACAACATAAATTCAATGAAAGAATAATCAAAATTGTTAAAATCTACATAAAATTATTTATTAACATACCAAAACTTTTATAATATATATTAAATATGACAAGACAATTGAGAGTTGTTCATGTTATTATATTTGTGTTATTTTTTTTACGCTCAAAATATTATAAATATAACTTTTGACATGGCAATAATTTATTTTATATAGATTTGAACGTGTTTTCTTTCGCATATAATACTGTTATTGCTTTTTATATTCTACTGTGTTTTTGTATAGACTATCATTCCAATATTAATTTATAAGTTTGTGTTATGTTGTGTTTAAATATGCATCTTATATTGATGTTCACGATTGACTAAGTTAAATGTATCTATCAATTAATAGTATAGTTATGGTGAATAAAGATATCGTTCCCACGAAGATTAAAAGTAATAGTAATTACTGTCTTTCTATTATGTAATCGATAAATTCGAATGATTGATTGAAAACTAAAATTAACTAATTTAATTAACTAACGAACACGATAAATAACAATTCAAGAAAATAATCATTTAACTACCAAGAAGCGAAACAGTATTTAAGAAAGAATTAACCTAGATTTCATTTGTCACTATCAATCTAAATTACGCAATTTATTCATTTAGTATCTTGATCTGTAGAAATCTCAAAATTATGCTAATATCTTTTTCAAGAGTAAGAGCAACTGACTCTAGGTTGATTAATTAAATTTTTTTTCTAATTAAAACCCCATTATTGTATTAACTCGATCTATGGGTTCTCACATTAGATTTGACTCTAATCTGGTACATTTATTCGTCCTATTTCTAGGACCGCATGCAACTCCACTTAATTATGCAAGATTTACTCTTAAACAGAGCCTATTCCTTCTCTAATTTAAGCACATCAAACATTGATCAATAATCTAGAAATATCAAAACAAAAATTAAGCACACATAATTGAGAATAAGATCTAAGTATTTATTGCGTAAAATAAAAATCAAAAGATATAATTCATCATAGGGTTCATCTTCCTAGGTATTTAGAAAATTAGTTCATATTAGCAAAAAAAAAAAAACATCCACAATACAGTATAACCACAATAAATAAAGAAACTTATAATAATCTCCACATAAATAAAAAATGAATCTTCAATCTTGATAGAAATCTACTTCAAAATCCGCTTCAATGGTGTTTTTCGAGTTGCTTTCTTGGGTATTCTATGACGGCTCTCTCTTATATTCTTATTTTGTCATATATATATATATATATATATATATATATATATATATATATATATATATCTTAGAATACCTGAAAAACTTAAAAATCAAGTTTTCCTGCTGGTTTAGAGTGCAAATCGCGAAATTGACATGGCCTACCACATTGTCGTGTGGCAGCCCGTGTGGCTCACACAACCGTGTGGAAAGGGTCAGTCCGTGTGACTCCAATAACTCGCTCTGATTTTTCAATGTTCACTCATTTTTCGCTCTTTTTGCTCCAAAATGCTCTCCTAAATATGAAAATATGAATTTAGAGGATTATGAGTATAAAATTCGCCATTAACATCGAATAATCACTCAAAAATACATTAAGAATGAGCCTAAAAACATGTTACTTTTAGCACCTATCAAATATCCCCATACTTAAGCGTTTGCTTGTCTTCAAGCAAAGTTCTCAACCCACAATCAAGTTAACTTTTCTCAATTTATTATTTTCACTGGTAATGTCTTAAGATAATCTATAGATAATCATGCATTGGAAATTCACACTAAAATGACACTAAACAACACAAGCTATCCAAGTAGAGAATCTTAAGCTTTAAAAACATTAGGCATCTCCCTTATCTCAATAATTACCTAAAATTCAAACTCAATAAGAAATATCATTCTCACTAAAGATTCACTTAAAGCACTCAAAGTGTTTAAGGTTCAAGTAATGTGCACTCAATAGTCAAAGGAAAAATTTTATTACCATATGCTTGCTTGAAAATCAAATCTCCACCACTATAAAATGGAATGACACACCAATTAAGAGGTCTTTAAAATGTTGTAATGGGGCTTAGGTTAAGGGTATGGAAAAAGTCAAAAAAATTGGTTACAATTGAGAGTTGAGTTGATAAGTTGTCAAACTAGAAAACATCAGTTACTGAATTAAAAGAATTCACATCAACAAGAAATAAATAATAAAAATGAGCTTTTCAACACAATATGAAGCTAACGATTCAAGCTCAATTTTTTTTTGTTTTTTTAAGAACAAAGTAAAATTCATCAATTCAAATAATGAAACATAATCAGGCAACTAACCAAATCAAATCTTGACAAAAAGGAAGTTAATAAAAAAGATAATTTACAACATAGATATGGGTTACGGGTTAACTTTAATGGGTTATAGAAAAAATGTGTTAGGATCAACGGCATTTAATAAAGGATAATACAACAAGTAAGATGATTAAAGGTTAGGTGGGCTAAGTCGTAAGTGTCTCTATCATCTCAGCATATCGAATCAATAATGTGGTACCGACATGTATAACCAAAACAAGTTCTAGAATAACAAATCAAGTCAACATACTCATAATCAAAAATCAAATAAGCATGAAAAAATAAATATGCTCTATAGGCTCAAAAGCTCACAATATGGTTTTGATGTTAAACTTACAGATTTAAAATTCCAAAATAATATTTCAATTTAGGGAGACAACCTAAAATAATAATTTCTGCAAAACAGCTTATCATGCTTGACTCTCTCGTGCCTTAAAGTATAAATCACTCAATTCACAAAAATCCACAAATTATTCCAAAATAGAATCAATACAAACTCCAAATTAAAAGAAATTACTTCAATGGTAGCTGTGAAAAAATTACTTAAATAGAAAAAAATAATTCATGGAATCTATCACATAAAAATATAAACAACCTCTCCACACTTAAGATGTACATTTTCCTCAATATACAAACAAATATAATCACAGAATAAACAAATATAATCACAGAATAAGCACAAAATCATAAGGAGAGAGAATTGAAATTGCCTTGTATTAGGATGAATTCGCCAGAATAGTGCAATCCGGAAGCGTAAGCGAGTCTAAATGAAGCACGTTTTTCCGAGCAAACTATTAAGAAAATAGATAAGAATAAATAAGATAACGAAATTACAAACTAGAAAAAACAACCAACAAAATAGTAAAAATAAAAGTGCATAATAAATTAAACACAAAACATATAAGCCTGAAAACTAAAATAAAAACAACTAACAAAAAGAAGTACAACTGAAAAAATAAAAATAAAAATACTAAAACAAAAAATTAAAGAGAATTAGTGATCGACATCGTGTGAGGTGTCAAGATTGCGAGGCACGTGATCGGATGGAGAAATGTGGAAATGCTGGCATATCCACTTGATAATTCTAGAAAAAACATATGTTTTCTCCCTACTTATTGGTTAATTTGTCCCCATTTAGTTATCTTTAGCACATATTGTAGCATTTTCAATTCAGTAAATTGCATTTTATAACTCAGTTAATCTTAGCCTATTTATCCTTAATTTTGTCATGTTTTGGTACCAATGTCAATGCATGAGTATTTCCAAATTACACCCAGAATTGCCGCCGCACCTGACAACTGTCTGAATAAGAACAAAAACGTGCAAGTTGTCTAGTCTGGTATAACCAACTTGAACGTACAGAGACAATATGATTCTGATGAAAGGACACCTGTGCTATTTCGAAGAATATAAATATTTACGTGAAAAGGAAAAAAAAGAAAAAAGAAGACTTTTTGGAGGGTATTATCTTCTTCAACCTATCTTTTGAAACTTTTTAGCTATGGTGGCTTAAGTCTCCTATGGGTGAACTGACATGAAAGGGACGCAGATCAGCTCCTGACGAGGAGCCTTAAGTGCGACACAAGAGGGAATGGAGAGATTCAAGTTGAGATTGTTTAGGAATAGTATTCTCCACTTGTTTCTTTTATATTTCTTTTCTAAACAGTGGTGATTACTTTCTATTTTATGTTTGTACAGAAGTACACATGATTTCCGGGTTAAATGTTATTTTATTCAATCTTGTTTCTACTGTTTAATCTTAGGATTTGAATGTTTTTAACATGGAAGTGTTCTTGCGATCACTGACATTGGAAAGTGCAGTGATAGTTCAAGCTAACAAGCATGACAGCGAAAGTTGTTTGAGGACTAGAGGAATTTAATCCACTGTTCTTAATAGTGTTCCATTGCTATCATTGGAAGGTGTGGTTAATGTGCATGTTTAAGTCTTAGATTAAATATAGAAGTTAAGATTGGTAAGATATTCATTGCAATTTAATGCATCGGAAATCACATATCCTTTTATACCTTGTGAGCACTTAGTATTCTGTTGAATATTCACGTTGGGGATCCCAGTTTATCATTATCATATTTTATCTTATTGTTTTCAAGTTTTTGCTTCGACAACTACTCTCACAATTTATCTCGTTTCTATCTATTTATTGCACTGACATTGATAGACAAAAGACAACCATCCTCGTGGGATCGATATCCGACAGACTCATATCTGTCTACTATACTTGTATTGACAGTGTATGCTTGCATATTATTGCTGCAATGTTAAATAACAGATCAAATTTTGGTGCCGTTGTCGGGGATGGTGCTTGTTTGATATTTATTTTTGTTTTTGCACTTTTTATTATTATATAATATTTAGTTGCCACTAACTTGTTTTCTTTTTGTCACTATTTTCACATTTTATTTTAGGTGTTTGATGACCCGAAACAATTCAGAGTTCATTGCCGATTTTGATTCAGAAATTGAAAGAACCGTTTGGAGGAGACTTTAAGAACAAAGGAATATGGCTTTAACAAGAAACAATGAAGTCATACCCTAGGTGCAGCACCAAAATGCTAATGACCCACCGTTGCTACAAGACGCTCAAATACAAAATAAGACTATACGAGACTTTGTAGTACCTGTCTTAGATGACTTACGACCGAGAGTTGTTAGATCAGCAATCCAAGCTAGGAATTCTGAACTCAAGCCAGTAATGTTTCAAATGTTGAATTCTAATGGGCAATATGTTGGACTGCCACATGAAGATACACGAAAACATCTTAAATCATTTTTATTGATTTGTTCTTCATTTAGTCAACAATGCGTTCTTGATTATGCTTTGAAGATGTAATTATTTCCTTATTCTTTGTAGGGAAGAGCTCGTACTTAGTTCCTTGGGCTACCTGCGGGATCAATTACTTCTTGGAATGCACTAGCAACACAGTTTGTTTTGTGCTTGAACCCGCCAACAATGAATGCTCATCTCTGAAATGATATTACATCTTATCATTAGCTAGATGATGGGAATCTTCACACTACATGAGAACGTTATAAATATTTGCTTCGATATTGCCCCATGCACGGCATTCGATAGGAAACACAAATTGAAATTTTCTATAATAGGCTGAATTCACACACGGGGAATCTTGTTAAATCATTAGCCAATAGTCTTTTTCTAGATTGTACTTATAATAATGCTGTTGGAATTAGTGAAAGAATTGCTTAGAATGATTATCATCTTATCTCTAGAGCTGAACAAGTAAAAGCTACTCCGGAAGTTATTGAATTGGACGTAATATCTGCATTTAGTGCTTAAGTTTCTTCTCTTGCAAATATGATAAAAAAAAATGCAATGGACTAGTGACGTTGCACCTATACAAGTTGCTCAACAAGTTAATGTTCTTACCTTTTTTTGTAAGATTTGCAGTGACAACCATAGCTATGAAGATTGTCCACAACATGCAGAGAATGTCTTTTATGTCAGTAACATCCGCAACAATCCTTATGGCAACTCTTATAATAATTCTGCATGCAATCAACAATCTTGGGAAACTCAGACTGTTGGACAAAATGTTGCAACATTTCTATATGGGAATATATCTACTCAAGCAATTATAATCCAAGATAAGGGGATTTGTAACACCCCTTACCCGTATTCAACGCTAGAACAGAGTACGAGGCATTATTAGACATAAACACAAGCATTCATACAAAACAGAGACAAGACCTGAATTTCAGTCCAATTTAAAACTTTTCATTTGCATTCATATCGTCCCTATATGGGCCAACGAGGCCCAAAACATACATTGGGGGTGGTTCGGGACTAAACCGAGAACTTTTAGAATTTTTGGGAAACTTAGAAAATTTTCATCATGAAATAGGGACACACGCCTGTGTCCCTAGCCCGTGGAGCTCTCTGTTTATGACATCATCATCAAATTGAGGTCACACGGCCAAGTCACACGCCTGTGTGCTTAGGCCGTGTCCTCTACACGGCTGAGACACATGGTCGTGTCTCTGCCCGTGTGTTTACTACTGGGCATTCTGTTTTGCATTAATTAGGGTGCAGGGGACACAAGGCCAAATCACACGCCCATGGGGCAGTCCGTGTGTCACACACGACCTAGGCACACACCCGTGTATCTACCCGTGTGGACAAATACAAGGCTATTTTCCAAGCCATTTTGTCACCCTTACTTGCACACATTCATACAACATCACATGGCATAAACCATGGCATATAAATGCCTTCAAAAAAAACTACAACAAGAAACAACGTATCCTTTTTATACCATCATCTATCATGCATTATAACATTAGGCCTTGCCAAATCATTTCATGCTAAATTTCACACTCAAGGGGCATTAACATATGAATAAACTCATAACCATCATATATCAAGCAAATATAAACCACATCACAAAACATTGACATATGCACATATACAGTTATGTGGGCTTACAACCTTTTAGCCAATATAAGACAATTCGCATAGCTACACGTTACATCAAACCTTTAACATTTACAAGCCAATACTTTTGGCTAAATCATAATGATACATACATAAAGTGACTTAGTCCCTATACATGCCATAAGCTTAAGAGGTTTATATTCACTTTTACCCCACGATGGTAGCTTGATAGTGTGATAGAATCTCCAGTGAATCTCCAACCCAAGCTAGCTAAGTTAACTTATAAGAGATAGGAAAGGAATGGGAGTAAGCAATAAAGTTTAATAAGTTTATATGCAAATAATGAGCAATTCATGATAGTCATACACCATGCTTTACAATATAAGCATAAGTTAATATAAAATAGCTATAAATCTCAAGGTTGTATTATAACCTATTCACATGTTTACTCTATTTTGTTTTATCAACATAACTTAACTTTACTTGGCTTTAGTCTAGCAGCCATAATCTCTTTGTTGTAATATGATTCATAATTAGTAAATCATTTCAAACATCTTAAAAAAATACACATTACTTATGTATATTCATGTTTTCATGCATATAGCTCAACATATTTCAAATTGTCTAAACTCTTTCCTTCCATACTTTCTTAACCATTTAATAGGCAATTGTGTCAATATTTCCTTTCACTCATAACTGATAAATCATAATTCAAATGAACAATATTTATTATCTCCCCAATCAATTGGGCCTCCAAGGCCTAACATATAGTCATCAACCGGATTTCTATGCATGTATACATCATAACCATAAATCAATAATCATAGGGCTATCACAAGTCACTTTCATAGTGATCATAACTCACAATATCATGAAGTTAATACTTATACCCTTTACGTACATACTTGTACCATCTCGTAACATAACCACTTACATTTTTATCTTTGGCATACCCGTTGAACACATTGGAATACTAAGGATGCTCGGGGATCTTATACACATAGTACCGTATAATGCCATATCCCGGATATAGTATTACATGAAATACCATATCGACACCATGTCCCTAACATGGTCTTATACGAAATCACATACCGATGCCATATCCCAAATATAGTCTTATACGGAATCTCGATAACCCTAGTATCATGACATTTGTATTCTACCATTGAGGTTAAATCGAGATTTCTCATTTCTCAAAACTTCATCAAAATTTTCATTAATCAATTTTATAGAAACAAATATATACAATTCATGCAATATCAAAATATTAAATACATAACATAAGGTTGCATTATTTACGCATGAACTTAACTCGATACCGAAATGGTAAAAAGGGACCTAACCGTCAATTTTACATTTTTCCCCGTTCTAGGCCCGAATCTCGTTTTCTTCAATATATAACATCATATTTAGCCTATTTATTAGTTACGTTATTTAATGTGATCCAAAAATCATATTATGGAAAAATTATATTTTTACCCCTAAAGTTTCACATATTTACACTTTGCCCCTAGGCTCATAAAATGATTTTTATTCAATTTCTTTGTACTTTAAGCCTAGCCTATCCATTTTCATAATTATAACAGCCCACAATTTCCACTAAATTTTCCTTATCGAATTTGTGATCCCAAAACCACTGTTTCGACTAGGCCCAAAATCGGGCTGTTACAAGATTATAATCAACAACAACAAAACTATAATTAGCAAACTCAGATACATCCACAACAAAGCCAGATGCATCCACACCAGAATCAGATGTAGCCACAACACTCTTCAATGCCGAATCAGCATGTTCAAGGACATCGACAACAACAGTACATGTATGCTTCTCCTTCTGACCCGCTAGCAGCTCTTAAGACTTTAATGTGGGAGCATACTGCTCGCACAGAAGCTATTGTGCAAGGGAATTCATCTTCTGTTCGAGCGTTGGAGGCACAATTAGGACAACTTGCTTTGAATCTAAATACTTAACCACCGGGCATAGTACCTAGTGACACGAAAAATCCCAGTCCGAGGGGAAAAGAACACTGCAAGGTTATCACTCTTAGAAGTGGTAAACAAACTAGCTAGCTGACTACAGACTCTACTGTAACACTTTAAGATCCTAGTGAAGTGATCCCTGGTGAGAAGGTTGAATCTATAGAGCTTGTCGATTTACCAGACAAAGAAGTTCCACAACTTGACACTCATATGCCTAATGTCTGACCCTCGAAACTGTCGACGTAATCAAAAGTGTCGGCGCAATCAGATGTATCTCCACCTTTACCTTTTCCACAAAGATTCGGGGAGAATGAGCAAGATAAGTAATACCAACGGTTCCTAAATACCCTGAAGCAACTTCGGGTAAATATTGCTTTAATAGACGCTATTGTGCAAATTCTGAATTATGGGAAATTTATGAAGAACCTCTTGTCCAATAAGAAGAAGCTCAATGATATTGAAACTATTGCACTCAGAGAAGGCTGTAGTGTTGTTTTGACAAATAAGTTACCCTAAAAAATAAAAGATCCTGGGAGCTTTACTATCCCATGTCCAATTGACAACCATTATTTGGGTAAGGCTTTCTATGACTTGGGAGCTAGCATTAACCTAATGCCACTATCTACTTTTAAAAAGTAGGGAATTAGTGACATGAAACCTACTGTAGTGACATTGCAACTAGCAAAACGATCCTTGGCTCAATCTAAAGTACAAATCAAAGACATCTTAGTTCGTGTGGATAAATTCATTTTTCTGGCCAATTTTATCTTATTTGACTGTGAGACAGACAAGGAGGTTACCATAACCTTGGGACGACCATTTTTTACCACCGAATGAACTCTTATTAATATTTACAAAGGTGAACTGACCATGCGACTTAATGATGAGCATGTTACTTTTAGTGTTTCTGAAACTATTCAATGCAAGGATAAAGAAGAATGACGTACTGTCAATGTGCTAGATGATCTAATTGAGGAAGAATTCAATGACCAAAGCATAATACTTTCTGAGGAGTTTGCAGTGACCTTTGATGATGAATTCTTAGATGATTGTGATAGCATGGTTGAAGTTAATAATATTGAACTCAGACATGGATGGCAGATTGAATCCTTAGACTTAGCCAACAGAACAACTTCAATTTTCAAGCCATCTATTGATGAAGCTCCTACCTTGGAATTGAAACCACTACCTACTCAACTTAAATACGTCTTTCTTGGTGCTAACAATACTCTCCCAGTTATTGTCTCCGCAACACTAGATGTAACTCAAGAAGAGAAATTGGTCTATATTCTTAAGCAATATAAACGAGCTATTGCTTGGAGTATTGCCAATATTTGAGGCATTAGTCCATCTTTTTGTATGGACAAGATCAAGTTGGAAGATGAAGACAAGCAATCAATTGAGCAACAAAGAAGATTAAACGAGAAGATGAAGGAAGTTGTCAAGAAAGAAATTATAAAATGGCTTGATGCTGGAATTATTTACGCTATTTTTTATAGCAATTGGGTAAGTCCAGTGCAATGTGTTCCTTAAAAGAATGGCATCACTGTGGTTAGCAATGACAAAGATGAATTAATTCCTACATGCATTCCTATATGATGGCGAGTCTATATGGATTATCGCAAACTTAATGCTGCCACAAGGAAGAACCACTTCCCACTTCCTTTCATTGATCAAATGTTGGACAGGCATGCTGGAAGAGCCTATTACTGCTTTTTAGAAGGCTATTCTGGGTAAAATCAAATTGCTATTGCACCAGAGGATCAGAAGAAAACAACTTTCACCTATCCCATTGGTACGTTTACTTTTTTCCGTATGCCTTTCAGTCTTTGCAACGCACCAGCCACATTTCAAATGTGCACGATGGCAATATTATTGGATATGATTGAAGATTCTTTAGAGGTTTTTATGGATGATTTCTCAGTCTATGGGAATGATTTTGATCATTGTGCTGATAATTTAGATAAAGTATTGAAGCGATGTGAAGACACATCTTATTCTAAATTGGGGAAATGTCATTTCATGGGAACTGAAGGCATTGTGTTAAGCCATCACATCTCTAGTCAAGGCATTGAAGTAGACAAAGTAAAAGTGGAAATCATTGAGAAATTACCTTCACCGAAAAATGTGAAAGGGTTCATAGTTTTCTTGGGCATGCGGGGTTTCACAGAAGATTTGCTAGAGATTTCTCAAAAATTGCAAAACCCTTATGCTTATTGCTGTAATAGAATAAAAAATTCTTCTTTGACGATGCATGTCGAGATGCATTTATTCAATTAAAGAAACAGCAAGTAAATGCACCCATTTTTATTACACCAGATTGGTCTCAACCTTTTGAAGTTATGTGCGATGCAAGCGACTTTGCTGTAGGTGTTGTTCTAGGACAACGCAAGGGATAAATATTTCACGCCATCTATTATGCTAGCAAAACTCTTACAGAGGCTCAAATCCATTATACCACTATAGAGAAAGAATTGTCGGCTGTAATCTTTGCTTTCGACAAGTTTTGTTCTTATATTGTCACCGTAAATGTTATCGTATTTATTAATCTCTTACTGTTGAGATATCTTTTTGTGAAGAAGGATGCAAAACCAAGACTGATACGCTGGATCTTACTGTTTCAAGAATTCAACATTGAGATAAAAGATCGCAAAGGTTCAAAGAATCAAGTTGCAGACCATCTGTCTTGATTGGAAATTGGCAGCGAAGATGGAAACATACTTCAAATTGTCACCGCATTCCCAGATGATAAGTTATTTGCTGTAGATACAACCCCTTGGTATATGGATTTGTTTAATTATCTAGTGTGTGGAAAACTCCCATTGGTGTCACAGGCCATTAAAAAAAAGATTTATTCGTGAAGTAGTGAAGTATCATTGGAGCAAGTCGTATTCATTCAAGGTATGCAATGAGAATATCATTCGGCATTGTGTTTCAGAAGAGGAGATGCTTTCAATCTTGAAGCACTATCATGATGCTCCTTATGGAGCTCATTTTGGTGGTATGTGAACTGCTGTTAAGGTTCTCCAATCAGGATTCTACTGGCCTTCATTATTCAAAGACGCCCACAATTTTGTGAATCAATACGATAGGTTTCAACGCACTGGTTCTATATCCCGATGCAATAAAATGTTGCAGCAGCCAATTATGGAGGTTGAATTATTTGATGTTTAGGGTAGGGATTTTATAGGACCATTTCCAAGTTCTTTTGGAAATCTTTATGTATTAGTAGCTGTTGACTATGTCTTGAATAGGTTGAAGCTATTGCAGTCTCAAAGGATGATGCAAAGACAGTGCTTAAATTTTTTAACAAGCATATACTCATCTGATTTGGCTCACCAAAGGCATTGATTAGTGATTAATGTACACACTTTTATTGCAACCAAGTGGCAACCGCATTGAAAAGATATGTAGTTAATCATGGAATTGCTACTACTTATCATCTGCAAAGTAATGGATAAGCTGAAGTATCGAATTGTGAACCTTTTGAGGAAAGATTGGTCTTTCAGACTGGATGATGCTTTTTTGGCATTGCGGACAGCATACAAAACTCAATTAGAGATGTCGACGTATTAATTGGTTTTTGGGAAAGCTTGTCACTTGCTAGTGGAATTGGAGCACAAAGCAATATGGGCAATTAAGCAAGTGAACATGGACCATGAAGCAGTTGGAAAGAAAAGGCTGTTGGATATCACTGAACTAGAGGAGATTAGGTGAAATGCCTATGAAAACACTACAATTTAAGGAAAAGACCAAATGATAGCATGACAAAATTATTTTGTAGCGACAATTTATCGTGGATCAATAAGTTTTATTATTCAATTCTAGACTGAAATTGCACCCGGGTAAATTGCGCTCATGTTGGTCTGGACCTTTCGAAGCTGTCGAAGTATTTCTTCATGATGGACACTAGTTCAAAGTGAATAGACAATGGTTGAAACACTATTTTGGGAATATTATTCAAAAGTAGGCAGAGACCATTAAATTGGTCGAAAAATTTTAATTTTTATTGAATTTATAATTATGTGATCTTATTTTATTTTATTTTTTATTTTTGTTAAAGCTTGTTTTACTTCTTCTTTTTTTTGCAAAATAATTAGGTACCATTGTCGATGCACTTGGACTTTATTGTCAACGCAATTCGTATTATTGTACTATCACTTATGACTCATCAAGAATGAGGGCATATCAGAAATATCAAATCCCACTGTTTGATCAAAAGTGACCTAGCTATCTGATCTGTTTGAGCGAGCACAATTCTCATTAGACATATTTATTCTCGCCAACTTTATATCCCTTCACAAAAGTCACACCTTTCCATCTTCTTCTTTCACTCATTATAAACCCCCTCTCCATTATGCCAACTGTAACACATACAAAGCAGCCATTTTTATTCACTTTCTATTCCCAAGCTCGTACCTTTACAACTTTAAACTGTCTTCACTCAAAAAAATATAGCAAGAACGAGAGGATCAGTCAAGAAAGCCACCAATTCTATTGAAGAACACTTATCCTCTGCAACTGCAGTTCCTGAATTGAAATCCTCCATGCCAATGGAGAAAAAGGAGCCGGTGAACTTTTTAACGAAAGCGGCCAAGGACAGGTTTCAAGACAACATTTTGAAGCAAAACTTCTACCCAGAACAGGGTATTCTCCTTTCGAAACAGCAAGACTTGGGCAAGAAAGTCTATAAAACCATCTGTAAGCTGAAATAGAAGACTTTCTGCACTCATCCTAGAAGCTATTCTTCTTCATTAGTATGTGATTTTTACGCTAACCTTTATGACCATGAGTTAGAGTTCATCTTTGTTCGAGAAGGCTTAATCCTATGGGATGCTAAAAAAATCAATGAGCTGTGCAACACTAAAGTGGATGTAGATGAACATTCTGAGTTCATTGCGGATATCACAAATGACAAAAGAGACCTGTTGGTGAAGGATTTATGTGCCAAATGAGCATTGTGGATGGGTTCACATCAAGGGAATTATACGATGCACTGACTCTTCCTAACACTGTAAAGCAAAATTTGGTTTCATTTTGTCAATTACCGGCTACAGCCCTCTACTCACAGCACCATAGTCATCCTCGATAGAATGTGCCTGATACATTCAATTGTCAAGGGTGGAAAGATTAAGTCGGTGCAATACTCCACCAGGAAATTGCTAACTGCGCCGCAAGTAAACTGGAATTTTGGTTTTCCCATCGTTGGTGATACTATTGTGCCAGCAGAAAGGGATCATGCCCTGTGATGATGAAGTCTTGGATAATAAGGGTCTGATCAATGAAGCCTCTATTGAAAGAATGACCCATGGCAAAGATACACCGACAATGAAGGAGGCAAAGACAAGCAAAACGAGAAAGGGAAAAACCAATATAGAAAGTAAGGGAACAAATCTAACTTCAGAGACATCATTGTTGCGCAAAATGAAGGATATCGAGAAGTTGGCCAATTTTATCAACAATAAGCAGATTAGGCTTGTCTCTACAATAGAGGATATAGACATCTGTGGCTGAGGAAAACTAAGTTAATTTATTTTCAGTTTTTTTTAGCTATAGTGTTCATG
This sequence comes from Gossypium anomalum, assembly GCA_025698475.1. Classification (NCBI taxonomy): domain Eukaryota; kingdom Viridiplantae; phylum Streptophyta; class Magnoliopsida; order Malvales; family Malvaceae; genus Gossypium; species Gossypium anomalum. The sequence continues at coordinate 61,259,774 of CM046961.1, forward strand.
CATTGCACATAGTTGTAATTTATATTTTGTTAGTGCACATTGTCGTTGAATTTCTATTGTCATTACAATTTAATTTTAGTGTATTGAGGACAATTTAAACTTTAAGTTTGGGGGAATGCATATGAGGTTTGGAAATACACCTACATTTCAAAAAAAAAAGTTCAATGAAGCATGCAAGGTTTATTTGTGGTTAATGCAAATGTGTTTGAAAATTTTTGTTACATTCGATGCTTAATTCTTGAATCATGTAAATTATCAATAAATGAGTTGGATAAATTTGACTGAATTTTGTATCTTCAATTCTTTGTTGAATAATTTAGTTTACATTAGTAATGGATGACTAGTAGCATTCCTTAAATCTTGAATGAACCTGCCTTTTACAATTGCTTATATATAAATATATACTTATGAATAAGAGACACTCCAAAGTGGGTGTATTATGAAATGTTAAAGAGGGAACACTCCAATGCACGCGTTAGAAAAATGAGTCTGGCCAAAGGCTGTTGCTGCATGAGTGTGTGTCGATGCAATTACGTACTCCCTGGGGTTTGTTGCACTCCATCGTTACTTCTCAAGAACAAGCGTACAGTAATGCAATGATATCCCTTATTTACAAAAAAAAAAGACATATATTTATGATCTTCATAGATACTTAGTATTGTACAATAAATGTTGTATTGGTAGATAGAATTTAAGATTTGAAGCATGATACTGGTTTTGATGAAGTTGCAATCTTATACATTCATACTTAAGTATTGTCGATGCAATATTCTGTCATCCGAATGTGACTCATTTATTGGGATTTTAGGTGATTCAAGTTGTTAGAATGATCATTTACCTTAGTGAATTCTTGTGTAGCCTTGCTAGTTTCTGTTTTACTTGAGGACAAATAAAAACTCAAGTTTAGAGATGTGTGATAGTACTAGAAAGAACATATGTTTTCTCCCTACTTATTGGTTAATTTGTCCCCATTTAGTTATCTTTAGTACATATTTTAGCATTTTCAGTTCAGTAAATTGCATTTTATAACCCAGTGGATCTTAGCCTATTTATCCTTAATTTTGTCATGTTTTGGTACTGACATCACTACTTAGTATTTCCAAATTGCGCCCAGGATTGTCACAGCACTTGTCTAGTCTGGTATAACCGACTTGTACGTACAGAGATAGCATGATTCTGATGAAAGGACACATGTTCTATTTGGAAGAATATAAATATTTACGTGAAAAGGAAAAAAAAAGAAGACTTTTTAGGGGGTATTATCTTCTTCAACCTATCTTTTGAAGCTTTTCAGTTATGGCAGCTTAAGTCTCCTACAAGTGAACCGACGTGAAAGAGACGTAGATCAACTCTTGACGAGGAGCCTTGAGTGCGACACAAGAGGGAATGGAAAGAGTCAAGTCGAGATTGTTTATGAATAGTATTCTCTATTTGTTTCTTTTATATTTTTTTTCTAAATGATTGTGATTACTTTCTGTTTTATGTTTGTACAGAAGTAAATATGATTTTTGGGTTAAATGTTATTTTATTGAATCTTGCTTTTACTGTTTAATCTTTGCGTTTGAATGTTTTAGCATAAAAGTGTTATTGCGATCACTGACACTGGAAAGTGCAGCGACAGTTCAAGCTAACAAGCATGACAACAGAAGTTGCTTGAGGATTAGAGGAATTTAATCCACTTGTTCTTAATACTGTTTCATTGCCATCATTGGAAGGTGTGGTTAATGTGCATGTTTAAGTCTTAGATTAAATATAGAAGTTAAGATTGGTAAGATATTCATTGCAATTTAATGCATCGAAAATCACATATCCTTTTAGACCTTGTGAGCACTTAGTATTCTGTTGAATATTCACGTTGGGATCCCAGTTTATCATTATCATATTTTATCTTATTGTAGTTATTGCTTCAACAACTACTCTCACAATTTATCTCATTTCTATCTATTTATTGCACTGACATTGATAGAAAAAAGACAACCTCCTCTTGGGATCGAAATCTGACAGACTCAAATATGTCTACTATACTTGCATCGACGGTGTACGCTTGTACATTATTGCTGTGACGTTAAACAGCCGATCACCACTGCGGATACATCGCAATACTATTGATCTGTGTTGACTATTGCTAAACATGCTTTGGAGACACGGATGTCTTGTGATAATGGTCGAGGCTGATGACGAAGTTGCACTCGATGTCTTTTGTTTTTTCGAGGCAGGGACAACTACCTTAGTCTGACCTCTACTATTCGTCATAAAGTACCTGAAAGACGATAACCAATGTATCAGTATCATTACAACATAACAAAGGAACAATTCAAAATATAAACTACAATGACCCAAGGTTAATTCACCTCACAACGAAAACTAATTTACAAAATAAGCTAAAACTTGTAGAAATAAATTCTAATCCTAATACTAAGAGTAAAACTAAAACTAATAAAACAAAAACAACTAAACTAAACTAACAAAAGACTAACAATAATTATAATAGGAGCAATAATATAAAACAAATATAATAATAATTATAATAAACTAAGATAATAATAAAATAAACAACAAAACAAAAGCAGGAAAAAAATGGGTGGTACCGATGGTGGATGATGGGGCTATGTCTGGTGGTAGAAGGAGGAAGGGACAGGGGAGTGGTTGGCAGTGGCAATGATTAGGTTACGGTTGACAGTAGCTTGAGGGGAGAAACAAAGGAGAAACGAACACAAGAAAGGGTGGAGAGAAGGGGAGATATCGGCGAATATAGGAAGGAAAGAGTGGTTGTGTCAGGAGGTGGCCTGAGGGGAAAAGGGGAAAGAGAAGGTCAAACAATCGTTACGGGTGTACTAATGGTGAGAAAAGGCTAGGACTACAGTGTGTGTGGGGTTTTGATGAGTGAACATGTTGGTTGCCTGTTTTGTTGAGTTAATGGGGGTAAAGGACAGAGAAAAGGAGAATAGGACGATAGGGAAAGGGGTGTTGGGAGGAGTCAGTGGCGTGAAGGGCTGTTGGTTAGACTGGTGATGGGAGTAGGGGACCGACAGCGAGGTGGATCAATTGGCGGTGACTGGGTTTTTGAGGGGGTGGTGAACGGTAGCGTGGGTGAAGGAGAAAGGAGAAAAAGACAAAAAAAGGAATAATAATAATGATTATAATAATATAATAAAATAAAATAAAATAATTTAAAAAAACCTAACTTTAAAAAGGTACACGGGCATGTGATAGGCCATGTGTGTCACACAGTCGTGTGACCAAGCCACGTACCCATACCCAGCCCGTGTGTAACACAAAAAATTGAAAAAATTAAGCTCAGTTTCCACACAGCTTGGGACACGCCCTTCTATCCAAGCCGTGTGCAATGTTCATTCGTTTCTCCCATGCCCATGTATGAAGCCATATAGGTAACACAGTCTATCACACGCCCGTGTGCTAGGTCGTATATCTCACAGGGTCATGTCTCCAGGCCGTGATTATCATTGATGTTGTGTGTATCAAAAGAAAATTGGAAAAATAAGCTCTAGTACTACATGGCCCAGGACACGCCCATGTGTCCAAGCTGTGTGTCTCACATAGCCGTCTCTCCAGGCCATGTGGATCACCACAGACCGTTTGGACATTTGTTTTTGAATTTTTTTAAAGTAATAAAAATAAAAATGAATGTACTCATGTTTTTGTTTTTTTTTTAAATAACATGAAAGTAAAATAAATAAATAAATAAAATAAAAACACTTGGGTTGTCTCTCGAGAAGCATTTATTTAGAATCTATGTTCGACTTCCCTTTTTAAGCAAACGGTTAAGGCAGATCTTGGAGCTGGAGCCCCTCTCTTTCATTGTCAGTATTACCACCAAAATAAAGTTTGAGACGAAGACTGTTTACCTTGAATGTGCCGTAATTAGGATGTGTTACCTCAGTGGTTCCGTATAGGAATACCTTTTGTACCACAACTAGGTTCCACCCTCTTGACTTAAGCTCAGACGAAAATATTCATGGATCTGACTTGTCTAGCAGTACTTTGTCCCCAACTTTGAACTGGTTCGTTCTCTTTACATGCAGATCATGGCATTGCTTTGTTATTTTCTTGTGCTTTCTACGTTTCTCATTCGCTTTCATTCGTTATTCATCTAGTTTATCGAGTTACACCATTCGTTCTCTACTCATCCCTCGATTTTTGTCACCTTGAATCAGATACTGTTTGAACACGTATTCATTAGTGATTTCCTGCAAAGAATGTCTAGTCGCGTGATTACTAACATTAACAAAATAACGAATATCATCTCGCTCACTAGGAACTCTAACAAAATCGCGTGCTTGAAGAGTAACATTTTCATCACCTACACTTAATACAAGTTCACAATTACTCACATCAATAACAGTTCTAGTAATTGCTAAAAATGGTCGACCTAAGATCACGGGTACCTCAATATTCTCATCCATTATAATACCCCTTTTTTAGTGAAATAAAAAATAGTGATTTTAGGACCACGGCTCCGACGTGTTAGTAAGAAAATACTAAATAAATAATATTTACGAACAAGGTTAAATTTTGAATACGGAATTTTAATGTGTAGGTTTATAATTTTTGGAATATGATTAAATCATAAGGATGACTAAAGTTAGTTATTAAATACTAATTAAGTCAATTGAGTATAAGCATGAAATAAGAGATTTATAAAGCAATTTTGCCATAATGTATATTAGTCATTGGTTGTCTTTAAAATTGTTGTGTATTTGTCCACTAAAATAAAGAAATAAATAATTAAACAAAGGAGATTAATTAAGAGAACAAAATAAAGTGGGACACTTTTATTTTTTGTTTGTTTTTGTTCTTCACCGATTTTGAAAGGGCAAACTCCATTAGAGGAGCTTCTCATTTGGCCATCTTAAAGCATGTAAGTGATTTTTGATCATGTTTTTCATGAAATTGTTATTTTTGGAATAGTTATTTTGTTAGCCAATTAAATTTAGGATTAAATTTTGAAATTATCCAAGGTTATGAAATTCCTCATTGATGTTCTAAAAGTTATGTTTAAGGTTGAAATTAGATGATGGACTTTTTAGTTATTTTGAAAAGTAAGTTTGAGTGATTTTTAATATTAAGGATTAAATGAATAAAACTTTGAAATTATTAGATTTATTTGAGAAAATTTGGGAGTTGTTTAGGGATATGGATGAATTTGGTATAAGGATTTGATGACTAATTGTGGAATTGAGTTTGTTTTATTTTATGTAAGGCTAAAATTGAGTAAAATTTTAAATGTTGGGGCAAATGTGTAAATTTATAAAAAGAAAATTATATGTATTAAATTGAATAGAATATGAAAATTGAGGTGAATAATTGATATAAATTATATTATATATATATATATCAAGAAACGAGTGGTAAAGACAATAACTGAGGAAAAGAAAAGTTGCGTAGTAGACCTTGCGATTTAACCGGAATTGACCAGTAGATAAGTTTGTAGTGACTTTCTTCTTATAGCAATTAAATTGTAAATTATGTTGCTATTTGTTTTTAGTTTGATTATATAATTACTACAACAAAAGTTTAGATCATTAAATAGATGTGCGAGAAATTGAGGAAAAATCTATAATAATGGTATTTGACTTGTACTCCAGTACCCCTGAATGCACATGCATGCCCCTGTTTGTACTTCAGTACTCTTGAATGCTCACATGTGCCCTGTTTATACTAGAGTACCCTGAATGCATATTAATGTTTTAGCCTTTCACCATTTATGCTCCTGAAAACTTGAGTATTTACTTATTATATGAACCGAGTTTAATCATATTTAGAGTAAAAGTTATACTATGTCCTTACTAAGCTAAGTAAGCTTACAATTTTTCTTGGGTTGTTTTGTAGATAATCGTTGCTGACTATTTGAAAGGATCAATCACCAAGCTCACACTATCAATCTAAGTTGGTATCTTTTGCATCTTATTTTTGGGTAGTGGCATGTATATATAGATTAATATATGAGTTTGTGAATGTTGATAGACATGGTAATGAATGAGGCTAGTTGATCTCTTAGAGTACATTTTGCATTTTTGGAACAAGTATGTTTAATGAATAGATAAATAACTTGATGTATAGTTGATGAATTGTGTGGTTTAAAGTTGTGGTATGATGCTTTACCTTATAATGACATATAATTAGGAGGTCTTTTGGTGGTATTTGTTCATATGGTTGTGTTTGAGGCCATGTTTTGGTATGAATAAGAACTTTGAATGATTGATGTTTGGCTAAGAATGTTTGAAATTATAAAATGTGGTACCATTGAGGGTACATTGGTTAGGCACCTAAGATGATTTTTTTGGTATATTTTGAGCAAGTTTAATTGTGTTTTGAATAGGTTAAATGGTTGGTAAATGAGTTGCTCAGTGTCCAAGTAAGCATGTTTTGGTAAACTTGAGTTTTAAGGTACATTTAAGTATACACTGCCTGAAACACAGTCTGTCCCACAGGTGTGTACCCTGATCATGTAGTTAATTAGTATAAGTATAGATTCCACATGGGCTGACACACGGTCTACGACATGACCGTATGAGATTATTTCGAAAGTTACACAGCTCATGCACACGGGCGTGTGAAGTCACACATAAATATGTTGGATAGTCACACGCCCATGTCTGGAGCCACACAGGCTGGCACACAGCCTGAGGCACGACCGTGTGACCCAAATTAGAGAGTTACACGAGTGGAGACACGAGCTTGAACACGACCATACATCCTAACTTTAAATTGCCCATACGATCTCGGCTATGTCACACGGTCTAGACACACAGCCATATGACCTCTGTTTGTAACGCCCTGACTAATTTAATTTTGTTTCTATGAATTTTGTCAAGAATGAGTATCTGCTTCAGTGGTTAAGTGTTTTGATTGTGTGTTTGAGGTCTTGGGTTCAAGTCCCACTTTTAGAAAATTCTGTTATTTCTTTTATCATAGCCTTATCCCTATTGGGTAGGCTTATGTTATATTTTTGGTAAACTCATACCAGAAAGAGCCTACTAGTTTGAGTGGTAAGATATTAGCTTACCTTAAGGTCTCGTGTTTAAATCCCCGTACACATATGAATGTTAATTTTTACTTCGGTTGTGTGATAGAGATTCGGTGGAAGTGAAACTCTGAGTTAGTTGGGTTGTTAGTGGGTTAGTGGGGAGTTGAGAGTTAGTAAGAGTGCAGTTCAAATTAAATATTTTTTAATTTTAATTTATCTTTTTTTTCCTTTTCACGAAATTCCCTTATTCTGAAGTTTTTCTTCCTTCCCTTTCTATGCTCTGTCGATTTTGTTTCCTTTCCCCTTTGACTTTGCCATAATTCTTTGATCATATTACTCAACTTCGTAATCGCGGTTACTTTGTTTGGTTTGGTAAGTGGTGGGTGACTTATTGTATCCTGTTTTCACTTTCGTTCTCCGCTAAACAATTGTGGAGTTTCTTTTGAAAAGGTGTAGGGGTGTGTAGTTAGGAGTTTTGATTGTTATGAATTTTCTTTCGTAGGAGAAGGTAGTGAACATGTGAATTTCACTTCAACGGCTTAAACTGTGGCAATAGCTTTTTTATCGGCAATAAGTTTGTATGCACTATTCAGTTTTACGTTGTTGAATTTGTAAATTGGTTGCTAATTAGTCGTGGGAATGCTGTTTCTAGGTTCTAGTGGTCTCAAGATAACTTTTTCTTCGAAAACGAATAGGTGTGTAATGAAAACATGAGAAAATAAGGTTCAGTGAAAAGCCAAAAAACTAGTCTGTCGACGCCACACAAGTGTGTGCCCGGCTATGTGTGACACACAGCTATGTGACAAGTGAGTGTGTGGCTATCTGGCCGTGTGGGTCACACAGCTTAGGCCGATTTGGGCGTGTAGGCCACACGGGCATGTGGGCACAAAATTAGAAAATTTTCCTTAGGGTCACACATGTCGTTCCGATCAACTGTGGGCCTTCCGTAAGGTTGGTAAGGGAAAAAAAATCCCTAATGCATGAGATTTGCTATTCTGGTAGACCGATTTGAGTATTAAGAAATTGATATGTATGATTTGACTGCTTTGTAATAACATGTATGATATCTGTATGTGAGCAAGCGGGACATGATAATTTTGTTATATCTGTATGTATATATTCTGTATTTGTATATGGGGTGGGATGTGTATATTTAGAGGAAGTGTTTTGTGAGGCGACATTTCACCGATATACTGACAGTTTGGCTGCAAACTATTCTGATAAGTGTCGTAAAGACACTATGTGGTGTGTACGATAGGTGAGTGTTTTATTCCCCACATGGTGTATTGGGATGGTCGAAGATGGCGTGTAGAGGATGGGGGTAGGGCTTTACATATCTGTATATATCTGATAATTTGATTCTGATATTATCTAATGCTGTTAAGGACTTATGTTCGTATTGGATCTATTACGTGAGAAGTCTAAGTTTATGTGTATGCGTGTCTCTGTTAAGTTACATACTGAGTTTTTGAAAACTCACATCTATTTGTCTGTTCTGTTCAGGTAATCCTCATACATAGGCAGGTTAGTGCAACGGAAGCTCAACGGTGACCACTAGTCTAGAAACTATTTTTTAATTATCGGTTTTACTTTAATTTTTGGTTTTCCTTGAGAGTTTTGTAATTTTGGGACTCTCCGTACTTTTTGATTTCTTTTGGTTTTTTTTTGTTAACTTAGTTTTAATTATGTTTTTTGCAACGCACAAACAACAATTTCTTTCGTAAATAACGGTTCCATGCAAACAAACATTTTGTAAAATAAAAACTTGGTTTTCAATGAATAATGACACTTAATATTTTCACTGCGAATTAAGTTTTTCTTAAACAACAAACTATTGACGGTTTTGGTAATGAATATGTTAATAGATATGTTTTATAAAATATGGACTCCTTTCTAGCAACATACTAAATGAGGTTTTTAACATGTTAAGATTGGTTTTAAAACCCTTCTTCATTTCCAAAGTCGGCCATAGCGTCTAGGCCGGGTTTGGGGTGTTACATTTAATGGTATCAGAGGCAGGTTACAAAACTTGGGCTGCAAATTTTGGGTCAAAATTGTATTTGTAAAAGAACTGATTTTCAAAAAAAAGTTTGTTTTTTTAGTAAAGTATGTGGTACACCGATATGGGTTCAAAATTGTATTTATAAAAGAACTGATTTTCAAAAAAAGTTTGTTTGTTTTTTGAGTAAAGTATGTGGTACACCAAGTCTCTGATGCAGGTTCTGTAATAACTTCTAAACTTTGAAATACTATAGCTAGAAAACTCTAAATTTTTTGAAACTATACTGAGTTAGTTAGGGACTAAAACTTTTGATAAATACTTGAAGCATAATATACTTGCTAATAAACACTGAAACTGATGCATAAAAATTTCATAATGTAGATTAAACTTTGAAAACGCGTTTGTAGAACACATCATCGTGGCATTCGTGGGTGCAGTGGGCATCATAGAGGAACTCAAGATAAGTCTTCCTCATTGGGTAGTATGCTAAATTTGGATATGATCGAGACTCCGGCTACACCTACTGTTGAGACCGGGTCTTAAAGCCGCTCGGCTGGGGACGACGCATTGTCCTAAGCCATGCTTAGAGTATTGGAGAGGGTCTTTGGACCCCATTCTGGATTTAGGGTTCGTGGATCGGTAACTGAACAAATCTGGTCTAATGGAGCTGAACTGTTTAGAGGCGTCACTAGAGTCGCCTTTACTGTGGCTAAATATTGGTTGGAGGCCACTGAGAGAAAAATGAACGATATTGACTGCACTCCTGAGCAGAAACTAAAGGGTATAGTTTCTTTGCTTCGCGATGATGCATACCAGTGGTGGTTATTGGTTGAGGAGGGTACTCAACCAAATCGTCTTAATTGAGATTATTTTAGGACTGCTTTCTAGGGGAAGTATGTAGGTGCGAGCTATGTAGATGCTCGTAGGCGTGAGTTTATGAATATCACGAAGGTGATAGAATTGTGGCTGAGTATGAGGCTTAATTTTTGAGACTGAGTCGCTCTCGAGGCATGGTGGCTTCTGAATATGAGAAATGTTTCCGCTCTGAGAACGGCCTGAGGGACAGTTTGAGAGTCTTGATTGCTCCGCAAAGGGAATGGGAATTTGCCATTTTGGTAGATAAGGCAAAGATTGCCGAAGAGGTTAAGAGCATTGAGCGCCAGAATAGGGATCATGAGAGAGGCAAGAATAAGAGAGATTCAGAGCCCTCTAATTCTACTCAGAGGCCTAAGAAACTGGTCAGACCTGATGGGCCTTCTAAGTGGGAGTTCTAGTTGCTCTTACTAGGGTTTAGCCATGCGGCAATTGTGGAAGGTGTCATCCGGGCAAGTGTTAGAGGAGATTGGGGGTATGTTTGTATTGTGGGTTAATGGATCATCAGAGTAGAGAGTGTCCACAGTATTCTAATTAGATACAAGCTATGATTCTAGGTTTTTTCAGCCTCAGAGGGCAATACAGCAGACGCCTAAGGGCCATGGTCCGACTAAGGGTGGTAATGGTTTAGGGAGAGGATAGAAAACACTAGGAAGAGGTGCTAATCAAACTAAGGCGATGCAGCCTATGCTGGTATATGCTGCTAGGCACCGAAAGAACAGAGACACCCCTAATGTGATTATGGGTACGTTCCTTATTTTTATGCCCCTTATACTGTTTTGATAAATATAGGGTCAACACACTCCTATATAGCTAGTTCTGTCTCTGGTAATTTGGGGATTCTTGTTGAGAGTACTTCGGGTGAGATTTCTGTATAGAGTCTGCTGGGTCAGTCAGTTCAGGTAAACAAACTATATAGGAATGTTCCACTAAAAGTACAAGGGGTTGTGTTCCGAAAAATCTGATAGAGCTACCGTTTGGGAAATTCGATTTAATTTTGGGTATAGACTGGCTAGTAGAGCACCGAATTAGTTTGGATTGCGCGACTAAGAGGGTCGTTCTAAGAACCGAGAGTGATGTGGAAGTTGTAACTACTTAATTTTCAGTGGTATCGGGAATAGAGATTTGAGATCACTAAATCCAACGGGTGAGTTGAAAATTTAATAAATTAATACCTATGAGTCAAATGTGAATATAAAAGCATTTTTGAATTAGTGAATTTGGTGATTTAAAAGAATTAATTAGGTAAATTGGGTCGAGAATGAGGTATCGAGACCTTGACTTCATAAACCGAGCCATAAATATTTTTAGAAATATTTATGGAGCGTTGGTGAGGTAGTATTAAAATTTAGTCAGAAAATTTTGATGTTTGGGTGGTTAATTAAATAAAAAGGACTAAATTGAAAAAGGTGTAAAAGTTGTTAAAAGGATTAAATAGCTCAATTGTCAAATGAGGAAGGACGTAAAGTGAAAATAAGCCCAAAGGAGATATTTTGGGCGGCAATAGCTGAGAAAAATCAGGAAATGGGTGAAATAAGGGAAAAATTGGAAAATTTCCAAAATTAGCTAAATAAAAATGGGACTAAATTGGAATATCTAGAATTCTCTTTATTTCTCTTCATATTCATCAGCTGAAAAATATCCATGGAGGAGGGTTCAAGCTGGTTTTCATACTCTAGCTTCATGTAAGTTTAATTCTTGCTTTTTCCTTGAAATTTTATGTTTTTGGACTTTTACAATTGGGTCCAACTTACTATTTCATTAGTTTTTGATTCCATGGCTAATTTTTGAAGTTGTTATGGATGAGTACTGGAAGCATATGATGAATAAACATAGAATTGAAGCTTTAATTTTGATATATGGTGATTTTATCAAGTAAAATTGATGAAAATTGGTTTTCGGTCCTAATTATGAAAGAGTTTAAAATTAAGGTCTAGTGTTAAAGTTCTGGTTTTCAAGGGTTATGAAGTAGTTTAAAATGATAGAATAAAGTATTAAATGAGAAAAATTAACTCAATTGAGGAGTTAATTGAGCAAGGATTGAATTGTATGAACTATGAAATTTGGGGCAAAATGGAAATCAATATTTTGCACTAAAACTGTTTTGGGCAGCAGCAGTAGTCTAACTTTGAAAAATCACCAAAAATTTTAGAAATCGAATTAGAGGATGAATAAAATATGAAATTAAATCTTATTGAGTCTAGTTTCTTATAAAAGAAATTATGTAAGAATGGAATTCTAAATCATGAGATACAATAACTTTTGTGAGATAAGGTCAGAATGATTTTGGGTTTCCCTGTTCTGAATTTGAAAAATCATAAAAAATTGGATAAAAATAATTATGGGCTTAAATTTATATGCTTAGAATCCTAAATGAGTCTATTTTCAAGAAAAATAAACGAGGATATCATTCAAATCTTTTACAAGAAGATAATTAATTTTTAGTGAAGAAGGGTCGGAACTATCAGACAGCAGAACAGGGGAGACTTCAATGAATAAACTGTATTAATTGGCCCAACCAAAAATTATGAAATTTTTATGGTAAGAAGACATCTGAGTCTAGTTTCTGCTAAAATTTATTTATCTTAATTTTGAGTTCTGTAGCATAAGATAAAAATAATTTAGTGACTATGACACAGATGGACAACTTGAATATTCAAATAAGTAAATAGTGAAAATTATGGATAATGTTACTTACAAGTGTGTTATTTATACTAAGGATATGGATGGAGAGGGGGAGGAGGAAAAGTAAATAAATATATATATATATATGAATGACTTGGGTATAAATTGATCACATGCCCGATTATAATCGATAAATGTTGAATTAGAAATGATATAATGTTTTATTTGGAATATTTATTATGAAATTATGATTATCGTTATAATACAAAAGTCGTACTTGTGAGTTTGTATAACTAAATTTCAGTGACCATTTGTTAATTTTATGAATTTCATGATGTGTTATTTCATATAAATTGATGATAAAATCGTGAATAATGTAAAAGCATGAAAATTGAATAAATGATCAAATTGAGCACTTTCAGTGACAAGATGAATTGATGGAAAAGATAATGGTTGGTCCATGGCAAAGTGCGAAATGTAGGTATGGTATTTCCCATACCGAGTTGTGAAATGTAGGTATGGTATTTCAATGAGGAATACCATACTGAGTTATGAATCGTAGCATTGAGTAATGACGTACTCAATTTCGTAAGACGTTTTCCAATTTGACAAAGTTTTGGTAATTATTATTTGAATTTATATGACAGATTTTAGTGAACATTGAAATTTAGCTCAATTATGTGATTCATCATTCAGAGATTGTGTTTGATAGGTTATGTTAGTAAATTTTGAGTATGTGAATCAAAGTGACGGAATTTAAACAGCTAATGAGGTTGAGCTCATTCACATGAATTTGTCATTTGAAATGGTGATTGACATGAAGAAACAGTGAATTGCATGCTTATGAATAGTTACACATACTTATATGAAAAACAAGAAAAATGACGGTTATTGGTATATAGAGACATGAGACATTGATATATGAATATGGAATATGTTTGACAAATGTGTTCATTTATAATTATGGAATTATGTACCTCATGTGTGCTATTTGCATAAGGATGATATTTCAAATACTTTGGTGAGTAAAGCTTAAATATGAAACAGTATGAAATCGAGACAAAATGTTATGAAAATATATTTAAATTATCTGTAAGTGTTTCGTACTCCTTGGTAATGCCTCGTACTCTATTCCGTCGATGGATACGGGTAGGGGGTGTTACAGAAGTTGTGGTGATTGACAAGCACCGGGATTACTTGTTTAACGTAATCTCTACTCTAGTGGCTAAAAAACTGGTTTGAAAAGGGTGTGAAGCATATCTTACTTTCGTAAGTGTTTCAATTTCTGGGGACTCTTCTGTTGGGGATATCAGTACAGTGAGAGAGTATCTGAATGTTTTTCCTGAGGAGTTACAGGGTTTTCCTTCGAATTGAAAAGTTGAGTTTGGCATTGAGCTTTTACCAGGTACAACTCTGGTGTCTATTGCTCCTTATTGAATAGCCTTGAAAGATCTTACTGAGTTAAAGGCTCAGTTTCAAGAGCTTATGGATCGTGGATTCATCCGTCCTAGTGTGCCTTCATGGGGGAACCAATTTTGTTTGTAAAGAAAACGGACAACACCATGAGGATATACATCAATTAACGACAGTTGAATAAGTTAACTGTGAAGAATTAGTACCCACTTTTGAGGATTGATGATCTATTTGATTAGTTTCATGGGGATTCAAAATTCTCGAAGATAGATCTCCATTCTAAGTATCATTAGTTGAGGGTTAAGGAAATTGATATTCATAAGATAACTTTTAAGACTCATTATGGGCACTCTGAGTTCCTAGTCATACCCTTTGGTTTAATGAATGCTCTGACTGCATTCATGGATATGATGAACCGATTTTTTCAACCGTATTTGGATCAGTTCATCGTAGTCTTCATTGATGACATTCTGATATACTCTAAGACCGAGGATAATAATGATGAGTATCTTAGAGTAGTTCTTCAGATACTTTGAGAAAAGCAACTCTACGCTAAGTTGAGCAAGTGTGAATTCTAGTTGAGTGAAGTAACATTTCTAGGGCATGTCGTTTCTGCTGAAGGGATCCAAGTTGATCCTAAAAATATTGAGGTTGTACTTGATTGGAGACAGTCTAAGAACGTTTCTGAGATTTGCAGTTTTTTGGGTCTTGTGAGCTACTACCGTAGGTTTTTCGAGGGGTTTTCGTTAATTGTAGCTCCTCTAACTAAGCTTTTGTGTAAGAATGCTCTTTTTATTTAGACTGATGAGCAATAATTAAGCTTTGAAAAGCTTAAGTCTATTTTGACTCAGGCTCCTATTTTGATACAGCCTGAATTTGGTAAGGAGTTCGTGATGTATAGTGATGCGTCACATTTCGCTTTAAGATATGTTCTGATACAAGATGGTAAGGTTGTGGCTTATGCGTCCCAACAACTTAAGTCATATAAGGGAAATTATCCGATGCACAATCTCGAGTTGGCTGCCATAGTTTTTGCCCTAAAGATTTGGAGGCATTATCTGTATGGTGAGAGGTGTATCACCTACGCCGACCACAAAAGCCTTAAGTACCTCTTTACTCAAAAGGAGTTGAATCTTAGGCAACGCAGATAGATTGAGCTACTTAAAGACTATGATTGTACGATAGAATATAATCCTAGTAAAGCCAATGTGGTGGTCGATGCTCTCAGTCTAGAGCAATGTCTGATTTGAGGGCGATGTTTGCTCGTCTAAGTCTGTTTGAGGATGAGAGTCTATCAATCGAGTTGCAAGTTAAGCCGACTTAGATTTATCAAATTTGGATAAGTAGGTGGGGGATGATTCTCTGGTTCTGCGTTTTCATCATGTTGAGAGTGGCGGTACGTCTGATTTTAGACTAAATAATGATAAGGTTCTGTGTTTTCGAGGACGAGTTTGTGTACTGAATGAATCTAATTTGAGACAATCGATTTTGGGTGAAGCACATAGTAGCCCTTATGCTATGCATCTTGGTGGAAATAAGATGTATCGAGATCTTTGTGAACTAGACTAGTGGCCAGGGTTAAAACCGGAGGTAACAAAATATGTTTCTCATTGTTTGACGTGCTAGCAAGTTAAGGCTAAATACCAGTTACCTTCGAGTTTACTACAACCCGTTAAGATTCCCTTATAGAAATGGGAACGTGTAACGATGAACTTCGTTAGTGGGTTGCCTCTAACACATACTAAAAAGGATATTATGTAGGTCATTATGGATTGGTTGACCAAATTCGCCAACTTCATTTCGGTTCGGACAGATTATTCTCTGCAGAAGTTGGCTAAGCTTTACATTTCCGAGATTGTGAGACTTCAAGGGGTTGCAATTTCAATAATTTCTAATAGGGATCATCGTTTCACTTCTTGGTTTTAGAAAAAACTTTATGAGACTTTGGGTTCGAAATTGGACTTCAGTACTGCGTTCCATCCTCAGACCGATTGTCAATCTGAAAGGGTGATTCAGATACTAGAGGATATGCTTCAGAGCTGTGTAATTGATTTTTGAGGGATTTGGGAGGATTTTCTGCCTTTAGTTGAGTTCGCCTATAACAATAGTTTCCAGTCTAGCATTTAGATGGCACCTTACAAAGCTCTGTATGGTCATAAGAGTCGTACTCAGCTATGTTAGACTGAGTCAGGTGAACAACTGGTTTTGGGTCCTGAGTTGGTTTTCAAGATTGAAGACAAAGTCAAATTAATTCAAGATCATCTTAAGGCAGCCTTTGATAGACATACGTCTTATGCAGATCTAAAAAGAGGGGATATCAAGTACTTGTGGGTGACTTCGTTTTCCTTAAAGTGTCTCCGTGGAAGAAAGTTCTGCGGTTTAGACGTAAGGGTAAGTTGAGCCCTAGGTTCATTGGGCGGTATTGGATTCTAAAGCATGTGGGACCAGTCACTTATCAGTTAGAGTTACCTCGGGAGTTAGACCGTATCCATGATATGTTTCACATCTCGATGTTGAGGTGATATCAATTTAACCCATCTCACGTTGTTTCTGTTGAGGAGATTGAGGTTAGATCGGATTTTATATTTGAGGAGGAGCCAGTTCAGATTTTGGATCAAGATGTAAAAGTTTTGAAGAGGAAGTCTATTCCGTTAGTTATGATTCTGTGGCAGAATCATGGCACTGAGGAAGCCACATGGGAACCTGATGACTTGATGCATCAATAGTATCCTCATCTATTTGGATCAAGTAAATTTCGAGGTCAAAATTTCTTTTAAAGGGGTAGAGTTGTAACACCCTGACTAATTTAATTTTGTTTCTGTGAATTTTTTCATGAATGAGCATATGCTTCAGCGGCCAAGTGTTCTGATTGTATGTTCGAGGTCTTGGGTTAAAGTCCCACTTTTGGAAAATTCTATTATTTTTTATCCTAGCCTTATCCCTGTTGGGTGGGGTTATGTTATATTTTGGTAAACTCATATCAGAATAAGCCTGTTGGTTCGAGTGGTAAGATGTTAGCTTTCCTTAAGGTCTCGTGTTTGAATTCCCGTACGAGTATGAATGTTAATTTTTGCTTCAGTTGTGTGATAGAGATACAGTGGAAGTGAAACTCTGAGTTAGTTGGGTTGTTAGTGGGTTAGTGGGGAGTTGAGAGTTAGTAGGAGTGTAGTTCAAATTAAATATTTTTTAATTTTAATCTATCTTTTTTTTTTCCCTGAAATTCCCTTTATTCTGACATTTTTCTTCCTTCCCTTTCTATGCTCTGTCGATTTTCTTTCTTTTTCCCATTGACTCTGCCATAATTCTTTGATCATATTGCTCTACTTCGTAATCGTGGTTCCTTTGTTTGGTTCGGTAAGTGGTGGGTGACTTATTGTATCCTCTTTTCACTTTCGTTCTCTGTTAATCAATTATGGAGTTTCTTTTGAAAAGGTGTAAGGGTGTGTAGTTAGGAGTTTTGATTGTTATGAATTTTCTTTCGTAGGAGAAGGTGGTGAACATGTGAATTTCGCTTCAACGGCCTAAATCGTGGCAGTAGCTGTTTATATTGGCGGTAAGTTTGTGTGCGTTATTCAGTTTTACATTGTTGAATTCGTAAATTGGTTGCTAATTAGTCGTGGGAATGCTGTTTCTAAGTTATAGTGGTCTTTGGATAACTTTTTCTTCAAAAACGAACCAGGTGTGTAACGAAAACATGAGAAAATGAGGTTCGGCGAAAAGCTAAAAAAGTGGCCTGTCGACGCTACACGGGCGTGTGCCCAGCTGTATGCGACACACAACTGTGTGACGGGTGAGTGTGTGGTTGTGTGGGTCACACGGCCTAGGCCAATTTGGGTGTATGGGCTACACGAGCGTGTGGGCAGTGGGTCAGGCCGTGTGGGTCACATGGGCAAGGCTAATTTGGACATGTCGACCCACACGAGCATGTGGGCCCAAAATTTTAAAATTTTCCCTAGGGTTACACACGTTGTTCCAATCGATTGCGGGCCTTCCATAAGGTCGGTAAGGGCAAAACAAACCCTAATGCATGAGATTTGCTATTCTAATAGACCGATTTGAATATTAAGAAATTGATATGTATGATTTGACTGCTTTGTAATAACATGTATGATATCTGCATATGAGAATACGGGACATGATAATTTTGTTATATCTGTATATATGTATTCTATATTTTTATATGAGGTGGGATGTGTATATGTGGAGGAAGTGTTTTGTGAGGCGACATTTCACCGATATACTGGCAGCTTGGCTACAAACTATTATGATAAGTGTCGTAAAGACACTATATGGTGTGTAGGCATGGGTTGGTGTTTTATACCCCACAGTGTATTGGGATGGTTGAAGATGGTGTGTAGAGGATGGGGGTAGGACTTTGCATATCTATGTATCTGATAATCTGATTCTGATATTATCTGATGTTATTAGGAACTTATACCCGTATCTGATTTGTTACATGAGAAATCTAAGTTTATGTGTACGCGTGTCTCTGTTAAGTTACACACTGAGTTTTTGAAAACTCATATCTGTTTGTCTATTTTGTTCAGGTAATCCTCAAACAAAGGAGGGTAGGTGCAACGGAGGCTCAACGGTGACCATTAGTCTAGAAACTATCTTTTAATTATCGGTTTTACTTTAATTTCTGGTTTTCCTTGAGAGTTTTGTAATTTTGGGACTCTCCAGACTTTTTGATTTCTTTTGGTTTTTGTTGTTGACTTAGTTTTGATTATGTTTTCTGCGATGCACAAACAACAATTTCTTTCGTAAATAACGGTTCCACGCAAACAAACGTTTTGGAAAATATAAACTTGGTTTTCTACGATAATGACACTTAAGATTTCCACTGTGAATTAAGTTTTTTCTAAAAGAACAAACTATCGACAGTTTTAGTAATGAATATGTTAAATAGATATGTTTTATAAATTATGGACTCCTTTCTAGCAACATACTAAATGAGGTTTTTAACATATTAAGATTGGTTTCAAAACCCTTCTTCGTAACATTCCCAGATTCGGCCATAACGTCTAGGCTGGATTTTGAGTGTTACACTGTTTCTCAAATTTTCATGTTTTTCTCAAAATTTCTGATTGGTCTCAATTGAATGCTTGATTGTTTCTAAAGTATTTTAGGGTGCAAGGAAGCTCGTTTTTAGACCAAAATAAGTATATTCGTTATGAATGGAATTTCATTATTGATAATTAAATCTAAGGTTGATTGTTGTTTGGATTTAGTGTTAAATGTTCTGTTTTGTTTAGTAACATTTCATAACCCTTATCCGTCAACAGAGTTGGGTTTAGGGTGTTACATCCATGTCCAATATAACAAAATCAATAGGGAATATAAATTTATCAACTTTAACAAGTACATCTTCAATAATACCCATAGGATATCTAATTGATCTATCAATAAATTGAATATTCATCTAGTGGGTTTCGGTTCCCCGAGATCAAGTTGTTTGAACATTTTATAAGGCATAACATTTATACTAGCCCCAAATCAGCCAAAGTTTTTTCAACATTTGAACTACCAATAGGACAAGGAATAGTAAAACTCTCTGGATTTTTAAGCTTGTTGGGTAGTTTGTTTTGGAGAATGACCAAGCACTTCTCATTGATCTCCACAGTTGACTAGTCATCTAACTTCCTTTTATTTGTTAACAACTCCTTTAAAAATTTTGCATACTTTGGCATCTACGAAAGGGCTTTAACAAAATGTAAGTTAATATACAATTTATTCAATAGTTTAAGAAATTTATCATATTGTTCTTTTACGCAGTGTTGCTTCAAAAGCTAGGCATTTGACATAACAATACATAAGGTCCTACTACATGCCATATACAAAAACCGAGAAATTAAGTCTACCAAGATTCCCGAATAGTGTGATTCCTAGTGTTGACCCGATCTTCTTAGCCTTCAAAATGTGATCTACAAAATAAACAAATTTAAAGGTAAGATTAAATGAAGCTTAGTAAGTTCGTTAGAAATTCATAACTATTCCAATCCAACATAGATTTAATCAACTTTAAGCATAGAGATTTCCATTATACGCAGTTTATAATAGTAATTACAACCAATTTAATAGTTCAGTATACTCAGTGAGCTTTGCTTGATTGAACTTTTCATTAGTATATCCATAGATTTCTACTCATTTGAGCTTCACTCAGTATAACAGTAGAATTTGATCAATTAAACATCAATTCGTATAACAGTAAGATTTGCTTAGTTAAGCTCCATTCAATATAACGGTATAATTTGCTCGATTGAGTTTCATTCAGTAGAACAATAAGATTTGGCTCGATAAAGCGTACATCCAGTATATGAAACAACATTCATTAACAACATATTAACATGAATGTAAGCATTTAGGAGTATTTTTAAACACACGAACTTACCGGACTGTTTTGCAAAAGATTCCAAAGTACATGGACTATTTCGCGGTTTTCCCTTTTCCACGATCATCAGCACGTTCTTGATCTAACAATAATAATTTCATTCCATCAATTAGAATAACAATACAATTTGATTCCTTCATGCAACTAAATCTTTTTTGGAAAATTACCAATTTGCCCCTTAATTTTCTATCTTATTCAATTCAATCCTTAAGCCCTAATCATGCAATTTACTCATTTTTCCTAAATACCCATGATACCCAAATATTCTATAATTTCATATCAGTCCCTATTAGCAATAATTTCACCTCAAATACAAACAATTTATCATTTAATCAGTTTAGTCCTTAAACATCAAAATCATCAAAAATCACTTATCAAAATAATCTAATCTATCAAAAAAGTTCCATATTTCATCAAAAGCTTTAAGAAACAACCTCATTCATCAATGGAAACTTTTTAACATTTAACAATTTTACAAATTAGTCCTCGATTTAGCTAGACCAAACTGATACGAACTTAAAAACATAAAAATTACTAAAAACGGGCATCAATACACTTACCAAATTAAATCTTTAAATAAAAGCTTGAAACCCTAACATTTTCATTTCTCTTGTCGTGGAGAAGTTGAGAAGAAAATGAATTTTTTTTAATTTAGGTTTAATTTATTATATATACTATGGTATTTTTATAAATACTTCAACTTTCTTAATTAAGCTTTAATAAATCATTAATTAATCCTAATTAAACCATTAATTAAACATAACATTATCAAATCCCACTAACTAATTTCTCATGGGTTAAATTGTCCATTTAGTCCCTTTAATTTAACTACTAAACTTTTGTAGTTTTTACAATTCTATCCTTTTTACTTATTAAACTATCCAAACAATAAAATTTCTCAACCAAAATTTAAGATGACTCTATAGACCTCATAAATATACTAATTAAATTATGGTCTCAAAACCATTGTTTCCGAAACTACTGAAAATTAAGCTGTTACAGGTGTCTTATTATTCAATGTTCCGCCAGCTGCTGCATCAATTAGTTGTCTATCGAAGGATTTAAACCGTTGTAAAAGTTTGAACTTGTAACCACAAAGGTTACCCATGATGAGGACACCTTTTCAAAAAATCCTTAAATCTCTCACATGCATCATATAATGTCTCCAAATCAATTTGAGCAAGAAGAGATGTCGTTCCTCAACTTAGTTATTTTAACCGGTGGGAAGTACTTCAAAAGAAATTTCTCTGTCATCTGATCCCAAGTCGTAATAGAACCCCATGGAAGTGAATTCAACCATTGTTTTGCCTTACTCCTCAAAGAGAATAGGAACAATCGTAAGCGTATGACATCACCAGAAACACCATTAATCTTGAATGTGTCGTAAATCTCTAAAAAGTAAGCCAAATGAGCATTCGAATCTTCATCTTGCAACCCATCAAACTGAACATACTGTTATACCATCTAAATTGTGTTCAACTTTATCTCAAAATTGTTTGCAACAATAGTCAATTTGACGATACTCGATTTAGCCCCAATCAGAGTAGGCTTAGCATATTCAAACATAGTACAATGAGCAAGAGGTGCAGGAGGCTGCTGATTACTTTGATTATCATCCATCTTTACAGTAATGTCCTTCTGCTCTTAATCGTCTATTAAAATCTGTTGATCTTGCCTTACTTCTCTAACTTCTCTCCGATTTTTGCGAACAGTTCTTTCAATCTCACTGTAAAAAATTAATGGTTCAAACGGGTCTCCTCTAGTCATAAACCAAAAGAACCTGTCAGAATAAAACAAACGAAAAACTTTAGAATGTAAAAATTAAAATCAAAACAAAATATTAAAAAAAATAAAAATGACTAAATTAATAGAAATAAAAATTTTCTAATATTTTAGTCACTGACAACAACGCCAAAAACTTGATGTCCACGAAACCAACTAAAAATCTGACTAAAGCAAGTGCACCTATTAATTAATAGTATAGTTACGGTGAGCAAAGATATTGTTCCCACGAAGACTAAAAGTACTAGTAATTACTATCTTTCTATTATTTAACCGATAAATTTAAATGATTTATTAAAAACTAAAATTAACTAATTTAATTAACTAACGAACACGACAAAAAATAATTTAGGAAAATAATCGATTAACAACCAAGAAGCGAAATAAAACCTAGGAAAGAATTAACCTAGACTTCATCTGTCACTATCAATCTAAATTATGCAATTTATTCACTTAGTATCTTGATCCATAGAAATCCCTAAATTATGTTAATATCTCTTTCGAGAGTAAGAGCAATTGACTCTAGGTTGATTAATTGAAATTTCTTTCTAATTAAAACTCCTATTATCGCATTAACTCGATCTATGGATTCCCATATTAGATTTGACTTTAATCCGGTAGATTTATGTTGTCCTATTTCTAGGATTGCATGCAACTCCACTCAATTACGCAAGATCTACTCTTAAGCAGGGTCTATTCCTCCTCTGATTTAAGCACATTAAACATGGATCAATAATCTAAAACTATCAAACCAAGAATTAAGCACACATAATTGAGAACAAGATCTAAGTATTTATTGCATAAAATAAAAATAAAAAGGACATAATTCATCATAGGGTTCATTTCCCTAGGTATTCAGAAAATTAGTTCATACTAGCAAATAAAAACATCCAAAATACATTATAACCATAAAAAACAAAGAAACTCATAATAATCTCCAAAGAAACCAAAAGGGAATCTTCAATCTTGATGGAAATCTGCTTCAGAATCCGCTTAAATGATGTTTTTCGAGTTGTTTTCTTGAGTATTCTATGACGGCTCTTTCCCATCTTCTTTTTTTTTTTTTGTTATATATACGCCTTAGATTGCCTTAAAAACCTAAAAATCACGTTTTCCAGCTAGTTTAGAGTGCAAATCGCGGAATCTACATGGCCTACCACATGATCGTGTGGAAAGGGTCAGCCCATGTGACTCTTGTAATTTACTCCGATTTTTCAGTGTTTGCTCATTTTTCGCTCCTTTTACTCCCAAATGCTCTACTAAGTATAAAAACATGAATTTAAAGGATTAGGAGCATAAAATTCACCATTAACATCGAATAATGACTTAAAAACACATTAAGAATGAGGCTAAAAACATATTACTTTTAACACCTATCAAATATTATTTCACAAAAAAAATATGCATATCATATTGTGTTTATGTTATTTTCGTGAATTTAGAATGTTGTAAATTTTTATATGTTAATAATTTGATTGATGTGAATTTTGATATATTTGTATATTTGTAGTATTTTCATTGTAAGTCTTGTTTTAATAATTCTATATTGTTTTTATATGATTTAACTTTAAATTAAAAAAATAAAAAATTATACTCCCGAAATAGAATATATGTTTAAAGAAGCGATAATTATAAGCCCAATCCTCAAACATCAAATCAGTGAGAGTATAAATAAAAAAATTCCATGACTTGGTGGGGATGCCCTTTGTTTTTAAAAGGGAAGTGGCGATGACTTTAATGTCTACATCAGGCCACGTTTGGGCAATAACCAAACAAAAATAAATAAATTGATTGCTTGACCGGCAAATGTGGTTCATTTTATCACGGCATTGTAGTTTTAGTTTTATATTCATGAAGCACCACTCCCATCTCAATCATTTGCTGTGTGAACTGCGTCGCCCTTTAGAAATTTCATTTCTTTCTCATTAACCACATTGAATTAGTCAATTCAACCCATCAGCTAGCCTTGGATTTCTTTCAGTGGTTTATTAATTGTCATCAACCACTGCCGTTTTCGTCAACCCTTTGTCCCCTTACCAAATACCTTTGTTTTTCTTTTTTAAATATTATTTTGGTGGCTAATAATCCATACCATACCTAATTTCCTTTTCAAATGAAACGACATTCTTATATATTGTTTCCTTAGTTTTACTATTAATCCTCTCATCCATATTTTTCACCCATAAAACAGAGAAACCCAACATCAATGGGATTTTCAATACTACTCCTTTTTTATTTGATTCTCCCATTATTCCTTGCTATTCATGGTCTTGGAGTCGATCCATTCTTTCAACACAGTTGTATCAGCACAGCAGGTAACTACTCTGCAAACAGCACTTACCAGGCCAACCTCAACACCATCTTCTCTCAGCTCACCTCTCAGTCAGATTTCAACTATGGCTTCTATAACCTGTCTGCTGGTCGAGACCCCAACCAAGTTAACGCTACTGCACTTTGCAGGGGAGACAGAAACCAGGAAGATTGCAACAGTTGCCTCAACGAATCCATATCTGAGCTCAGCCAGCGATGCCCGTTTAGCAAGGAGGTGGTGGGATGGTCTGAATTTTGTACCCTGCGTTACGCCCACCGTACCCTATTCGGAGATATGGAAACGTCTCCTGATTCTTGTCTATATAACACACAGAACGTAACGAATGTTGATGAGTTCAATCAGGCATTGGATAACCTGTTGAATAATCTGAGCAGTCGAGCCGCCGCTGAGGGTCCTCTCCGCAAGTACGCGGCGGGCAACACAACGGTCGGCGTGTTTCAAAGAGTATACGCTCTAGTACAGTGCAGTCCCGATTTATCCGAGCAAGAATGTGGTGATTGTTTAAGTGTGGCTAAGGAAGGGATTGGAAGTTGCTGCTTCGGTAAAAGGGGATGCAGAATCCTTAAACCAAGCTGTCTCTTGAGGTATGAGTCTGGCCCATTTTATCAGACTCCACTTGCGCTACCGTCACCTCCGCCGTCTGTAGCTTCTCCTCCTGCTCCTCCCTCTACTGAAGGTAAAGTCATTTTATTTTGGAATAATCTGAAAATTTGCCCTAACGTTGTCCGACAAATATAATTACAGGAATTTTGATTATAATTTAAATGTATATATAAAAATTTAATTTAGATTTAGTTATATATATTTAAAAAATTAAATATAATAATTTATTTTTATATTAGATAAATATAAATATTTATTTATGTAATAATAATATAATGTAGAATGATATTATATCAAAAATCATTTTAATGATATGTGAAAATTAAATTAAATAAACATTTAATGTATAAAATTGTAAAAAAATAAAGTTCATATATATAATTTTATACATTAAACTAAAATTCAATTTTTAAGTAATTAGACCATCTTTAAATTCTAGTAAAAAATAAAAAGGGAACAGTCATAATTTTTATTTGAAAACCTTAATTTTGTTTTTCTGAAAATTCATAAATTTTATTTTTAAATTTTTTTTATTTTTCATAAATTTTAAATTTTTATTAATTTTAAATTGTTTTCCGATGTAAGAATATATGTGGGCTGCTGTGTCGATCGACACATCAGCTGTTAAGGGTTGCCTAACATTTTATATCCAAATTTGATTAATTTGACCAAAATTTTAAAATGAAAGGTCTTACTCAAGAAAGAAGAAAAAGAAAAAGAAATCGGGGCTAAAATGACTAATTAGGCAAACATTAGAGGCAAATTTGGGTATTATGCCAATTTTTCTCTTTCTTGTAAAATGAAGAGTCAACAACTGGGAAACCGCAGAGTTCTTTGTTCCAAAAAGGGGAAAATTTTTCTCACAAATGCCCGGATAATTATATTGTTCTGTATTTGGGCCAGATTTATTTTCTTAGGTTTTCTGTTCATTCGCTGTCACGAGATCGGGGAGGGGTAAAGACAGCTGAGATTTTATGCCACCACTCACCTACTAGCGTCTACTCATATTATTGAAGGGCGGCTATTTGTGACTTTGTACGTCCTCCAAATATATAATTTCTTACCTTCACCTTAAGTTATGGCCTTAGGTTGACTTTTTTTTTTTAATTAAATTAGTTAAATATGTATTTTTTTAAAGATTTAAGGAAATAAATCGATTTTAGAGATAGAATATAAAATGCATTTTTTGTAAAGTTGACAAGAAAACATGTATAGCTGAAGGAGCTTTTATTAATATGTTAGGAAAAGCACATCCCATTGAATGTATTTTCTTTAAAATTTTTAGAAAACGTTTTCAGTTGAATGTATTTTTCTGACATGTCAGCAAGAACTTGTTCAACTGAACACATTTTCACACACACTCTCTTTAAAATCGAGTTATTTCTCTATTAAACTAAAACAAAAAATAAATTAAATTTTAAAAAATATGAACGGACAAGATCTAACTCAAAAATCAATATTTTAATTTAATATAAGTTAAATTTGTTCAGTCGGACTTCACTTTTGAACAAGTCAGGAATGAAGCAATTGCTACAACGAATACATCCCCTGTGCAGCCACATGGTCCAACTTACGACCTACAACCTATGAATTACAGTAATAGAGTTGTAGTAGAAAGTGAATTTTATTTATCAATTACAGTGCTCATTAGTTTTTACTTTTGCAGGAAATGGCAATAACACAACCCGCATTATTATCATTCTTGTTGCTTCAGTTGTTGGAATTCCCATACTAATTGCTTCCTCCATCTGCATCATTCGGAGGGCCAGAAAGACCCCACAACATTTACTTAGAAGTACGTAAATATATAAAATTTGACTTGATTCAATAAAATGTCATTTACTTTATCTGAAATGTTCAAACAATTTCGCTTCTTTCAGCTGATGATGATGAGGTCATTAGGGCTGACTCCTTGCAGTTCGAATTTGCCACTGTTCGGGCAGCAACTAATAACTTTTCTGATGCAAATAAGCTTGGCCAAGGTGGATTTGGAGCTGTTTACAAGGTAAAGATATCCCTTGTCAAAGAATATTAATTCATTTCAACTATGGAAGTTTAGCCTAAAGTTGGAAATATGGTATAGGGTCAACTTCCAAATGGAGAAGAGGTTGCTGTGAAAAGATTAGCCAGGGATTCTGGACAAGGAGACCTGGAATTCAAGAATGAAGTCCTCTTAGTGGCCAAGCTTCAGCACCGCAATTTAGTTAGGCTCCTTGGGTTCTGCTTGGAAGGGCATGAAAGGCTTCTCATTTATGAGTTTGTGCCCAACACTAGCCTTGATCATTTCTTATTTGGTACAGTTTCTGTTCTAGTACTATATCACACATATATAGTTTGTTCTTATTCCTTTGTTATCAATCGGAGACTTAGTCCTGACCGTCTAATATTATCCAGATCGAGTCAAGCGTGCACAGCTGGATTGGGAAAGGCGCTACAAAATCATAGGAGGCGTTGCTCGCGGCATCCTTTACCTTCATGAAGATTCTCGACTAAGGATAGTTCACCGGGATCTTAAAGCCAGCAATGTTTTGTTAGATGCAGAGATGATTCCTAAAATTGCAGATTTTGGGATGGCAAGGTTGTTTGTACGGGACGAAACACAAGGCAATACCAGCAGAATTGTGGGGACCTAGTAAGTACAAAAACTGCATCTCTACATATTAGAAATGTTCTTGGAATCAAGAATGATAATAGAAATGTTGACATGCAGTGGATATATGGCACCCGAATATGCTATGCACGGCCAGTTCTCAATAAAATCGGATGTTTACAGTTTTGGTGTGTTAGTTTTGGAAATTGTAAGTGGTCAAAGAAACAATTGCTTTCGAAATGGAGAAACCGTGGAGGACCTAATAAGCTGTGTAAGTATGATTATCTTAAACTATTAAATGATTGTATGAAACTCGAGTTCATCTTGAATATGTTGCAGGCATGGAAGAATTGGAGACAAGGGACAGCAATGAATATAGTTGATCCAACATTGAGAGATGGTTCAAGAAATGAAATGATGAGATGCATACACATTGGATTACTATGTGTTCAAGAAAACGTAGGTGACAGACCAACTATGGCTACAGTTATTCTAATGCTTAATAGTTTCTCAGTCACACTCCCAATGCCTTCCCAACCAGCAGTTTTTATGCACACCAACATCGAGTCAGACATGTCATCTTCGTTGGTGTCCGAATCCTACCAATCTAGAAGTGAAGAACTCCCATTGTCCCAGAATGAAGCTTCAATTACTGATCCATATCCTCGATAGTTTTTCGGAATTATATTTATCTTCCTGTGTACACATGTCTTAATTGTAAGAAATTTAAATTTACTATTTGCCCCACCTTTTTGAACTTTCTGCGCATAAAGTATTATTATTATTCTTTTTGGTACAACATAAACTATTCTTATTTTTGTAAGAAATGGTAAAAAAGAAAAAGGAAACTCATTTGGACTGCTTCTATATTTCAACTTTCTATTTGATTTCTTCAAAACTGGAAGTAATTAGGCATACTAGAAAACCCATAAATCATGAATAATTATTTGATACAGATATGTTCACAAATAGATTAAATCTTTAATTAGTAATTGAAAAAAAATCAATGAGACACATAACAACATTTTAATCCTGCTTGTATTTAAAAATTTTATACTACTTGTGTATCTAATAATAATTTATAAATCATATAAAGTTAGGGTTAATATTTGATATATTAATAATTTATTTATTTTTTTAATTTCATAAATAATCTTAAAAATTTAACATATTTCTTTATTTTTAATATTAAACTATATCTCTATAGAATACTTTTAAACTTCACTATATAAAGTTATATTATTAGTAAATAAATAATTTTAGAAATTATTAAAAATATTAAGTTATGATTCACCCATCAAATAAAAGTCCTAGGAAACGGAAATTTAATTTATCGGAAGCCAAAAAAGTTGACTGTTTGACATATTCAACCTAGATAGATTATATAAATTTTGGACAAACACGTCTACGTAGTCCTTTATAAATGCTCATATGAATTAGAAGCCTTTCTAATAGGATTTCCAGAGCTGTATTGATTTTCATTACATTATTAGACTGAAAAGATGGAAATGGGATCTTCAACACTGCTTTTCCTTTTAGCTCATAGCCTTCTTTTCAACTTCAGTACCGCTCAGAACTCTAATAAATTGACGACTTCAAGTTGTTCAAACGGTAGAGGAAACTTCACTACCGGCAGCACCTACGAGGCGAACCTCAACAACCTCCTCTCTTCATTCTCCTCAATCACTGCAAATGATTATGGTTTCTACAATCTGTCCGTCGGCCAAGATCCCGATACGGCTAACGCGATTGTGCTCTGTCGAGGAGATGTTCAGCCTGATGTTTGCCTTAGTTGTATCAATAACGCCACAAGTGAGGTCACGAGTGAATGTCCCAATAGGAAGGAAGCAGCCATTTGGTATGACTTTTGTATGTTGCGTTATTCGAATCGTTCCATCGTTGGTGTCATGGACAGTAGCCTTGTTACGGGCCTGCTGAATCCTTCTAATGTTACGGATGCGGACAGTTTCCGTGGAGCCTTGAACAATTTGTTGGTCGACCTGATGAATAAGGCCTCATCGGGTGATTCTCTTCGCAAGTTTGCTACAGGGAATGTAATAGATCCCGCGTTGCAACCAATATATGCGCTGGAGCAGTGCACCCCCGATTTATCCCAGGAAGATTGCACCACTTGCTTGGAGAGAGCTTTGCAGGAAATCCCTGTATGTTGTGGCGGAAAACGAGGAGGCCAAGTGATTTTGACTAGCTGTTTTGTGAGGTTTGAGATGGAACGTTTCTACGATGAACCAGCAGTTTCGCCTCCCCCCGGCGGTAATACATCTATATGCACATCCGTTCTACATATGCTTTTCTGCAGGAAATTAAACCAAGTGTTTGCTTTCTTTTTTTTCAGATAGTAACACATCTCGAATTATAATCGCTGTAGTTTTTCCAACAGCCAGTGTTGTGATAATTATCATCTGTATCTACTTCGTTTTAAGAGCTAGGAAGACCAAGGAAACTGTTGAAAGTAAGATTAAACGTATTTCCAACCATTTAGATAAATATTGACTGGTTCAACTTTTATCCACTAAATAATTACTTGCTCCTCCTATGGCAGCTTTGGACGAAGAAATTATCAACCCAGAGTCTTTACAATTTGATTTTGGCACCATTAGAACTGCAACAAATAACTTTAGTGATGAAAATAAGCTTGGGCAAGGTGGCTTTGGGTCTGTTTACAAGGTAAAAGGAAATATTATACGTATGAATAAAGCATCCGCAAGGAACATTGTTAGTGTTTGACATACTTGTGTATATACTTTGTTTGGATTTTTCAGGGTAGGCTTTCCTTTGGACAAGACATAGCTGTAAAAAGGTTATCCAGGGAATCTAAGCAAGGAGACTTAGAATTCAAGAATGAAGTCCTGTTGGTAGCCAAACTTCAACACCGGAACTTAGTCAGGCTGCTCGGTTTTAGCCTCGAAAGAACTGAAAGACTTCTTGTCTATGAGTTTGTACCTAATGCGAGCCTCGACCGGTTCATATTCGGTATTCCTGCATTTACACTTGAATTCACTTGACATTATTTTTGGTTAGTGGAAAGCACAATCTGATATCTTGCTGTTATATATACAGATCCAAAAAGGAGGGAACAAGTGAATTGGGAACAACGATACAAAATCATAGGAGGAATTGCTCGAGGACTCCTTTATCTTCACGAAGATTCTCGGCTTCGAATTATTCATCGCGATCTCAAAGCTAGTAATGTTTTGCTAGATGCAGATATGAATCCAAAAATCGCAGATTTCGGCATGGCAAGATTGTTTACTATGGATGAAACACAAGGCAATACAAGTAGAATTGTGGGAACCTAGTAAGTTCCTAAAGTAGTAAAATTTCTCCATGATAAGATAAACTAAATATAAACACACGGTTCTAACTAGTTCTTATTGTTGACTTATAGCGGTTATATGGCTCCAGAATATGCAATGCATGGACAATTCTCAGTCAAATCCGATGTATTTAGCTTCGGGGTATTGATTCTGGAAATTGTGACTGGTCGAAGAAACAATTGTTTCAACGATAGAGATAACATAGAAGATCTGTTAAGCTATGTAAGTATATATGAAATAGTTGTATATTGAAATAATGTTGGAGTTGTTGATAATCTTAATAAAAATGGTTGCAGTCGTGGAAAAACTGGAGAGAAGGGACAACGGTGAATCTTATAGATCCAGCTTTGAGGGTTTCTTCGTCATCTGAAATAACGAGATGCATACACATTGGGTTACTTTGTGTTCAAGAAAACGTGGCGGACAGACCAACCATGGCGTCGGTTGTCATCATGTTGAATAGCAGCTCGCTGACACTTGCGATGCCTTCAGAGCCGGCATTTTTCATGCATAGCTCCACTCAATCAGATCTCTCATCCTCCTCGACATATAGTTCAAGGGTTACCGTTTCCATTACTAGTCATTCCAATGACGAAGTTTTCCCCTTGGCCAAAAATAGAGAGCCTTATCTCCAGTAAATGCTTTCACCAGAAGGTTTATTTCAATTGTTTACGATTTTGTTCTGTTGTTTGACTTGTATGCATTATTGAACATGTTTCTTTATCCTTAAATAGAAACCCTTTTTATATGTTGGTTTGTCTTGGACAGTTTAAAGTTGAATCATAATTTGGTAATTAAAAAAAATCCTATTTTTGATGACATCTTAGTGCCGAAATTTGAAAATTCTAGTTTATAAATGGTATAAAAATATAATTCATTTGCCAGAACTTTTGACCAAGTTTAGTTTGAGGTATTCAAAGGCCGAAACTATCTACCTAAACCAACCTAAAACTTCAACAAAGTGAACATCAATTTAGAGCCATTCACTGTATTAAAGAAAAACTAACTGCTACGAACTAAGTCAATGCATTTTTTTTTTTGTTTTGAAGACCCAAGAAATTATTCATGACTACGCAAGCCAAAGTAATTTCAATTTAAAATATTACTCTCATATATATATATATATATATATTTGTAAAGACGTGTGTGTGTGTGATGGGATGAATTTGTTTCTAAATTACCTGAAGGAACGCGGGTCTAGCGGGATCAAGAAGCCCCAAGTCGATCTGAATTTTCATGAAGCCAAAAAGTTCCTCAAGCCATTAAACCTAAAAGGGTAGGAAAGTAAAAAAAAAAAAAAAAAAAGGCAATAAAAGTAAACTTTTTAAGTACGAATAAATGTCCTTAATGTATTTTATTATGGAGTGTTGAATGTTGATAACTATTTACAATATAAAGTTTTTTTTTTAATTCTACTTATCTTGAAACTCAAATTAACTTTATAAATTACAAATTATTAAAGTGTTTATTGCATCACCATACTTTAAGTAGATGGGTTCTCTAGAAATTGCAAGAATTGAGCTAGTCCATATGGGTTAAAGTAAGCTCAAATTACCGACAAGAATAACTTGGGTAAGTTGTGTACATCTCAATCACGGGTTGCTGTCAATGAGCTATAGCATTCTCTTCCGCCCATTCTAGTGACACTGTTGTTGCATCCTCAGAATTGAATTTGTCCTTCTTATCTAAACGAGACAATTAAATTGATACCGAGTAAAGTCTCATTTCCATCTCCTTTACCTGAATTTCCACTTAAAGTTGTTAATTCTAAGTTTTTAATCTTATTCAATTTAGTCCTGTTATTCAGTTTAATCCCTAATTTTGATTAACTACTCCCACTTCAATTAACCAACCTCCTGATGAATTTAGTTACGACCCATCACAATTCTATTATACCCATTTAAGTTGTAAGTCATTTGGTACATTTAATACGAGGAATTAAAGGGTTTAAAGAAGCTCAATAATTCAAAGATTTCTTATTGTGGAAATTGTGTTGGGCGGCAATTGAAATTCTCGTCGATGGAATCTCTTGATCAATCTTAACGACGATTAATCCACAACGAACAAAAATGAGAAAAATAACTATTGAAAAATAATGAACTAAATTGCAAGTATATGAAATTGATGTAAAACTAGAATAAAAATAATAACTTTTAAGAAAATCCTAAAAACTAAATTACTTAACCACTACTAATCATAAAAAACCTCCTTTAATCATGTTTAAGAAGTAATATTATACTACTTTTCATGTTTGACCTAATTTGGATGACTTTGCCCTGAGTTACAATAAAAATTCTGGTTGTGTGGACTGAAACGCTCCTTCAGATTTTAGATCCGTTGTGCTTTAATGTCACAACTTCCCTAGTAGTCTATTTGAGTCTTTGTAAGGTAGCTTGGGCGTCGTGACTTCATTGCAACGTTATGATTGACTTTCACCTCTGGCTACTGCATTGGATGTCGTGACTTTATCTATCGAATGCCATGACTTTACTTGTCAATGTTGCAACTCCTAGCTTCCAATGTCGCAACCTTGGCCATAGTCCACTTACATTATTGATGCTGCTTCAAACTCCTCCCAAGTGTGTGTGTCACTTCAATGTCGCGACTTCATGTCCTCCATGTCACAACATTTTGAGTAGTCCCCTAACATTTTTTGTCATTTGGCTTAAGTCGTTTCTTGCACCACTACATCAGTTAGTTGGAATTCATTAAGCACGAGTTTACCTAATCTGTCGATAAACATCTTAAAAGGCTTGTTTTATTCAACTAAAACATAAATAACACATAATTCATAAAAATAAAGAAATAACATAAAAATGCTCGATTACAAATTTCTTTTTAAGTATCACAAAAAACTCAATTGACCGTATTAAATTATGGAAAACCACTCATGCAAATGGGTTGAAAACTTAGCATTGCGCAAATCGATGGATTTTCCTCGTGCGCATGAGAATATGGTGGAGCCTGATCCTTTTTATTTCTTGGAGTAAATTATTATTTTATAATTCAACATACTTAACTTGAAGAGCCCATATTTTTTACTAGTTACTACTCTAATAGCTATAAATATCATGCCTTGGTAGCCTTCTAAGGACATCACAAACTCGATACGAAAGAGCTTGTTGGAGATATGTTGTGGATGAATTATACTTAAAAACAATGTTTGACACACCTCAAACTTTCAACCTTCGAGTTTAGTTTTCTCAATTTATCTTTATTGAAAAAAATCATTTTCCTAGTTTTTATGAGAAATGTTAAGAAAGAAGAAAAAAAGGGTTTATATATGCTAGATATTTCTATGCTCTTCAAAAAATTAAAATTTAGTCTATATAATTTAATTCTGAGACGTTGAATCTCTGCACGTTTTTATTTAAAAATCTTGGTCCTTCTATATTAATAAAAATCCTCAATGTTTATAGTTTTTGTTAATTTGGCCCTCATTCTTTAAAACTAAGTAATTTTTTTAAAAAAAAATTAAAATTACTTTTTCATATTTTAAATTAAAAACATAAATTTTTAAAAAAATTATAATCTAAAAAATTCAAAAATTATAAAAAATAAAAAATATTTAAAAATTCAAAATTAAAAACAGTTTTTTTAAAATCATTTAAAAAGTTTAAAATTATTAAAATTATTTCAAAATTCAAAATTTTCAAAAAAAAAAATACTCCTTAAATGCTAATAAGAGAAGTGTTTATGAGCTGTGTAATCTAGCCAATCGATTGGCCCGACTCATTTCAGGATGGCCTTAGGCTTATATTATCAACCTTGGATTAGACCAACTTAGACCTATTTTATTCGTTAAAATAATAAAAATATTAATTTTTATAATTAAATTAAATATATATAATTTGTGATTATTTTTAAATAAAGATATGATTCGTTTGGTGAAACAAAGTCAAAGGTGGAAATTTTTTTGAAATTGAATCTCGGCTTGACCTTACTAACAACACCTTTAACGATGATAAACTTTCCAAACTTTGAGCTATTTATTCAATCCATATTAAATCATATTTGAACAAGTATTTTTTTAATCTAATTCAAATAATTTATATATTAAAATATTTTTAATTAAATTTAGTTATAAAGTATATGAAATAATAGTGTAAAATAATTTTTAAATAGTGATACAAACTCTAAATTGATACAAATTAAATTTAAATATACTGTATAACCTTTTTTTCAAAATACACTAAATAACAAGTTCAAGACTTAATTTATTGATATTGTATTTTTCCAAGGTCCATTTTTTTAATAAAATTCTTTTAATATAGTGTATTTTGAACAAAAATATATATATTAAATTTAATCTGAAAGGATTTGGAGTTTGTATTATTATTTATAAACTATTTTAAACTAATATTTTATATAATTTGTAATAAAATTTATATAAAAATATTTTTTATAAATAATTAATCTGATTCAAAATAATAAAAAATTGTTCAAATTTAATTTAATATGTTGAATCGAACAAATAACTCAAAGTCTAGAAAGACCCTATTCATGAAGTACATAATTTCTTTTTTGAATTTTTTTCATAATTTTTAAATTATTTGAAATGAATTTTTATAAAAAAAATATTTTTATTTTTAAAATTTTAAAGAGTTTTAAAATTTTCATAATTTTTTATTTTTATTGAAAATATAAAAA
Organism: Gossypium anomalum; assembly: GCA_025698475.1. NCBI lineage: Eukaryota > Viridiplantae > Streptophyta > Magnoliopsida > Malvales > Malvaceae > Gossypium > Gossypium anomalum. The sequence goes on from CM046961.1 coordinate 61,295,358, forward strand.
AACTTCTAATTTTTAGAATAAATTTTTTAATTGTTTATGTAATTTAAAAAGTAAAGATCAAATTGACAAAAAATTATAAATATTGAGTATTTTACCTTTTATATAACAGCTACATAGCAAAATTAATGGAGGGACTAAAATTTTTAAATAAGATAAATTATATGGACTCAATGTTTCAAATTAAAGTATAGGATTAACTTTTAAATTTATAAAGAGTACAAAAATAAATAAAACCCAATTTTGGGGAGAATATATATGCTGGCAACATGATTTGCGAAGTATAGATTGGATCTCCAATTACCATATCTTTAATAACTTTTCCCCGGCAAAAATAACCCTTATTAAACAATCACTTATCATCGACTTTGCAGCAATAAGTCAGGATTAGCTCAAACATTAAGAACCAGTGCCAAACAGAAAAAAAAAAATCAATTATAAAAAGAAATTTTCTCATCTAAGAAAATAGATTACACAAGAATATGTATATCTGGTTTTAATGGACCCTTCTGCATCAATCGAAATAACCATGTTGGCTGCCGACCATGGTTTTGACCTCAACATGATTGAATGGCGAATGAATGATTATGGCACAAATATAAACACTAGGACTGCCATTGTTATGCCAGCTGCAACTCCTTGCGAAGACAATCTCCTAGCACCTGTTTTAGCATTATAGAAAAGGTTCAATTTCATTTGTATCAAAATAATCTCAAAGATTGTAGTACTTAATAAAAGTTATGCAATGGACACTTGAAAAGAATATAACGATAACAATGATCGAAGTCAATGGCAACTCACCATCATTTGCAGTGATGGAAAAGTTTGAATAGAACTGGTAATCATGGTACCACATACTACAACTGGACCCATACACCTCCCATCCTCTCTTATTTCCAATCGTGGTTCTAAATGTTATTAGCTGAGTATCCAAGCAATGGCTGCAGTCAGTTGTACTTATATCCCTGGTGCACTGAGCCATGCCATACCTCTTCCCAAATTGTCCTGCATCCAACACTGCTGCATGAAACATCAACGGCTGCTTCGGCGCTGTTATTGCGACTTCACTCATGAAGGTGAGTGCTTTTGAGACGACAGATGCATCATCAAAATCGGTTTCATTGACTATTGCTGTCGAAGATTGATCCCAAACGCCGAAGAAACGCTCATTCGAATAGCGAAGGAAGCACCATGTGAACCAAACTTGAACCTTTTTGCTCTTTGAGCAATCATGCAAGGCTACTGCAACAGATTCTCTGGTACAATTAGCACAATTTTCTGCAGAAACATCCCCTCTGCATTGCATAAGACCATAAATCTTCCCTGAGCTCCTTCCTACGGTGGTTTTAAAGAATCCTTTACTCAAGGGCCCTTTTTGGGTCAGTAAATCGAGAAGGTTGTCTAGATTGACTCCGAATGAGCTTTCTGATGAATTATCAGCTTCCGAACATTGCAAACCAGAATACAGATTCCTATCAGCATGGCATATGCCAAGTGACAACATGAAAACTAAAAATACAATGAAAGTCTGCACATCGAAATCCACCATTTCCGAATTTGACAACTCATTTACATCTCCATCTCCCAATGGAAAAGACTAAGAGCTGGATCAGATGAGCCATTTGTTTTCAATTGATCTTGAATTATTGTCAAACAATGAAAAAAATGTATTATATTTGTTCATTTTGTCTATTATAAAGGTCAACTTTTCAGCTTTTGATGCCTGGCAAGCAATCATTTTCTTAGCCATAATAATCTTAAAAGTCAACTTCAACTAGTAGCATACACTTGAGTATATCTTTACCTTACATCTCTAGAAGTAGTAAAGAACCAAAACTTGAGATAAGAACAAATGATAGTAAGTTTGATTGAATTTTTTCTTATATTGCAAGAATCCTAGGCATTTTTAAGTAAAAAAGGAAATTAATCCATGGTGTCATGCAGGGGCATTTGACATGAATTTGCAATTATGCTCCAAAATTACCACATCATATACAAGGAGGAAATTCATAGCCTTTTTAAACCCTTGATTAATTCCCAGATTTTCTGTAATCCTATGTGAAAAATTAGAAAGAACAAACTTGTATTAGTACATTTGTAAGAACATTTTCTCATGTTTTCTTCAAGGAAAGTGTAAAATGAAAATGCTAAATGTGATATAATCAAAACATGGAATCATCATTAATATGCAACATTATTATTATGGAATCATCATTCCAACTTTTCTTCTAAAAGACGATGAATAAATTAGTGACTTTCTTTTCTAAAAAGCTTAAGAAAAGACAATCCTCACATAAGCATTTGAGCCTAACTCATCAATTAAAATGGAATTTACACTTTAGAAAGCATATCATCTATAAATTTCAACATCAACCATATCGTCAACATAAAAAAAAAATAAAAAAAAAAATAATAATTTTTTCCTTCTTTTGTCACTTTATGAGTGTATGTACATGTGACGCATGGTAGCGTTAAGATCAACTTGAAATAAAGAAATTGATGTAACCCTACGAATCTGTAGATTCTCTACATTGATTGGCCTAAGCTGAAAGTGACATTTTTTTGCTTTCTTGTCATCCATATCAACATCAAGATTCATGCGCTAGTGGGCTCTCCATTGCTTTCCATTTTCTATAATACCTTCCACTTGTCACGACAGTGATCCTTAGCTAGGCAGTCGACGAACTTCCCGTGGTGGGATTTGGCCAATTTCAGTCGAGAGGGTATGGATAGGTCGCTATTTCAGGTATAAAAATGGCATCATCTTATATATCTACTATTGGTATAAAATTGGCTTGGTAACCTTGTTTTAACGTCTCAAATCATTTCACAAAAGGTCAATCAAAGAAGCCAGTAAATATCAAGGTCAGTTGAACAAAATGTTCATATCAATCGTTTTCTGTGACCAATCATTCATCCTCTTAAGATATTAAATGATTCTCTCAATGTTATGCATTAATTCCTTGATGTTACTAACAGTAAGGATGAACTTGATATTCCCAATATTCCCAAGATAATATTCCTCTAATTTTTTTCCATGTTCAAGAGCTTACATTTACTAATTTCATGATTATACGTAAAAAAAAATCAATCTCAAAAGAAAAATTCTCGCTTTAAATGGAGACTTCACATAAAATCTTTTACAATAAAAATCATATGATTAATTTTGTTCTTCACCATACCCCAAAACTACCACATTCACTTTATTTTTTGATAGCTAGATACAAATTCCATTAGATGTCATTGCAATTATCTTTCCTTAGCTCCCTTAATCTACTATGGATCCACAACTATCATTCCTTCCCCTCTTCGTATACTCTTCCATGAATTCTTCAACAATAGAATAGTAATAGCTCCTAATAAAGTAGAGGGTGTTAGTTTGCAATGTTAGCAATCTCACATTACTAACGTATATAAAGTATAAAGAATTTAAATAGACGTTTCTTCATAAATTAAGTAATTGAGTTGGGTGCTTAGCTCACTTATATTGATTGCATTCTAGTATTCATTTGAATAATTTTAACTTTTAAAAAAAGACAATGACTAAACCTATATTTTTTGAAAAACTGCAATGTTGTGAAAACATGTAACTTGTGGCACAACTTATATACCAAGTGACATATTTTTTGATGAAATATGCTTGAAGCCTTAAGGATAATGAATCATCACACTTGAAGTTTATTTTTTTCCTCTACCACAAATTTCTTTCTTGTACTACAATTTTCTAACAGAGGATACCTGTAGTGATATAATTTCTCGTCGTCCAAATTCCTCATAAGGTACGGATGAGGAGGGTGTAGAATTCTCTTGCTTCTTTAGAATTTAAATCATCAAATGTGAGTCACTTTGAAATACATTCTGAAACATTATTATAATACTCAACCCAAAAGCTTGTAATTTTAAGAGTAAGTAATTGGCTCAACACATAAGTGTATTATTCTCTTATTTATGGGTTGAGGACAGATTATTGATAGTTTTAGGCATTGTCTAAAAAAAATTATTATTACTTTTCACTAAAAGCAAATAGAGAAAAAATTGGGGGAAAAGAAAAAAAAACCTAAAAGAGAAAGAGGAACAATAAACATCAAACAATGGAAAGATTAAGGTGAATAAATTTTTGAGGAGAAGATTTATAAAATTTGGTCGATTCTTCTTAACGAGTTTGCTTTTCCATTGATTAAGAGACAAGGAGTATGGATTTTGGTTGATGATGAAATCTAAATTTTCTATAAATACATGAGAATAATAAATTTAGTTTTGAGAAATTTCAAGAGCTAAGTTAAAGATGAGCTACTTTGTTGAAAAGAAGGAATTTCAAGAGGATTATTTTTTTTTCAAGTCTTGGGTGTTTTAACACCTAAAAAAAACCAAACATTTCTTAGATTTTGTGTATCTTTCACTACAGCAACACAAGTTTTTAGCGGCATTTTTTTTGGCCCTATAGGCACCGCTAAAACAATTTGCGGTGTTTATGCGGGAAAACGCCGCTAAAGGTCATGTTCTTTAGTGGCGTTTTTAGTAAGAGCACCGCTAAATGTCATGTTCTTTAGTGGCGTTTGTGGGAAAACGCCACTAACTTTAGCATATTTTACCAAACCATTATAATTTATACAAAACCCGAATTTTTAACATAATTTCTTGTAACATCAAATCCAACCAAAAACTTTAAATCTAAATGATACTATCACGAAAGAAATATGTATATGATCTAAATTAATAAATGAAATAACGAAATGTATTATATTCAAAAGTTATATTGTTAAGATATTCTCTGTAATATCCCGAATTAGGGCCTAATCGGAATAGTGGTTTCGTGACCACAAATTCGAGATAGAGATAATTATTTTATAATTATTTTGATGTTTATGATATGATTGCATGATTGTGTGAAAATTTCGTGATGAAATCCTATGCCTAAAGTGCTTAGATTGAAATTAGGGACTAAATCGAATAATTTGTAAAACTTGCATTCTAGGAGTTTTTAGTATGAAATTGTTTTGGAATATTAATGAGGAGGTCTTAAATAGAAATTTTACCAATTTATAAGTCTATGGACAAAAATTGGACATGGATGGAATTTTTGAAAAGTTTAGTAGTAAGGGCATTTTGGTCATTTAGTTATTAAAATGAATTAAAAACAAAATTAAAAGCCAATTTTTGTCCATCTTCTTCATTAGGCCGAAATTTCAAGGGTTCTCCATAGCTAGGGTTTTTTTCAAGCTCCCAAGCTCCATAATAAGTGATTCCAAGCCCCGTTTTTAATGTTCTTTACGTTTTTGGAATCCCGGTAGCTCGATTAAGCTTATACTAGCAATAATTCAACCTAGGGTTCATATTTGGAAAAATACCCATAGGTGAAATTTGTGTATTTTGGTGTTTTATGATAGAAAATGAGGTTTTAAATTATGTTAAACAACTTGTACTACTCGGTTTTAAGTGAAAACGAGTAAAATGGCTTAATCGGTAAAAATACCTAATAGTCATAAGTACATGTTAGAGTGTGAATTTGATGTTAACATAGAAGGGAAAAATTATCAGCATGTCATAAAACATAAGAATAAGGGATGGAGTTTAATTCCCGAGCCTAGGGGCAAAAGTGTAATTATGCAAAAGTTTAGGGGCAAAAATATAATTTTGCCAAAGTTTGTATTAAATGCTATTTTGATGAATGTATGTATTAAATAAGATTAATTTGGCATTATAGATCAAGAGAAACAAGATTCAAGTCGCGATCGAGGGAAAAACAAAGTTTACGAAGAATAGGCTCGATTGCTAATAATTTTGTACCGAGGTAAGTTCATGTGTAAATGTAGTAACATAATTGTCATTTTAATTAACTTAATGATATTTATATGATATGATGATTATTATTATGAAATATTATGCTTTGTGGTTATTGTTGAGTAATATGCAAATTATGTTTAATACTTGTTAAATATGAATTGCTACCGAGTATCGGTTTCGATATTCCGTGGAAGACGGCAAAGATGTGTGATTGAGGAAAAAGCCCATTTGAACCTTGGGAATAGATTAGAATACAAGTGACATGTCACTAGGATGGTTGAGTTCCGAACTCGTTGAGTTGAGTCCGAGTTCGTGAGATGTAACTAGGCATCCGAGCTCGTTGAGTTGAGTCCGAGTTCACTTATGGATGCGAACGCCTGAGCTCGTCGAGTTGAGTTCGAGTTCACTTATGGGCGGGTTACATGGTAGCTTGGCTACATAAGTTTCGCAGGCTATTGAGTTTGTCTAGCTGCGGGTATGACTATTATGTTCATGAGATCCGCGTATTCGAATTATATTCCGATGTGTTCAACGGGTGAATCTTAAGTGAATAAGAAGAAGGCCTAAAATGAAGGTGACATGTTGGTAAGTGTGGTAATGAGAAAATTTGACAGGTATGTGCTTAAACCCTCGGGTTTGAGAACTTGGTATGATGAAATCGTAGAAAGATATTAAATACAAATGAAATATGAATGTCTTGGTGTTGTTTATGCAAGTAATGTTTTTGTGGGATTGTATGATTATGTTACTTGCTATTTGCATGTGAACTTACTAAGCATTTGTGCTTACTCCCTCCTTTTCTTTCATTGTAGTTTTGACAAGCCAGCTTGAGAATCGGGATAGGTCGAAGACTCGTTCACACTACCCGAAGGCCTAAATTGGTAAAATGACTTGTGTGTTTTGAATGTGGCATGTATGGCAAAATACTCACTTTGTGTAAATGATCTTATGATATGGCTATAGTTTGGCAAGAAAAGGGTTTGTAAATGATTAGCCATTGGAATGACCAATCTAAGTCATATTTGATGTTATGTATGTTTAAAATGATATTTAGTCTATGAAAATCCTTAGTAAAGTGAAATTTGCCATAAAACAGAATCTGGCAGCAGCAGTGATGTAGTAGAAATGGAATTAAATGATGAGTAAGTTATGAAATTGAAGATTTATGAGTCTATTTTCATATGGATTGAACAAAACAGGTATATGAATTATATTTTATGAGATATTTAAATTTTTGTGAAATAGGGCCAGAGTGATTTCTGGATTCCCTGTTCTGACTTTAAAAATTCATAATAAATTGTAAAAAAATAATTAGAAGTCATGCTTTATATGTAAAGATTTATTATTTAGTCTAGTTTTAAGAGAAAGAAACTTCATAGACATCAAAATTATTTACAGAGAGATATCTGATTCGTAATACACAGAGGTCAGAGCAGTCGAACCCTAAAATAGGGGAGACTTTAACTAATAAAATGTACTAATTGGCTTGACCAAAAATTCTATAAAAAAATTAGTAAATATATATATGAGTCTCGTTTCAGGTAAAATTTATGAAATTTGATTTCAAGTTTCGAAACTTGAGATATGAATTTTTAAGCGACTGTGATGCAGATTGCTAGCTTGACTCGAAATTTTTAAAAAAAATTGTTTGAGCAGTTTAAGTAATGAATTAAGTCTATTAACACCTCGTGTTCGAATCCGGAGATGGTCTCGGGTATGGGGCGTTACATTTGGTGGTATCAGAGCAGGTTTAGTCGGTTCTCGGACTAATGTGTTGTATGTACGGCTTTTGCTATACATGCCATATATATAAATTATGATAGTGTGATGACTTCTGACCTTTTAAATGATTTTTTTTATAGTAAATGGATCCCGATCCAGTTGCGGCTGATGATGTAGAGAGTAATGCACCAGCTCCGGCTGAAGGGGTGGTGCCAACTGAAAATCCACCTCCTACTACCGGTCAAGGAGGAGGACAAGGGGCTCGGGAAGCCTTTCTCCAGATGATGAGTGCCTGGTATACTGAGTTCGTTCGTACGAACCCGAATGCACAACCTCCCCCACCTCCCCCGATTCCTCAACTTGTACCCTGATGCCTCAAGGTGTAGATCTGATGATATTTCACAGAACTCCAGTTGACAAAATCCGTAAACAAGGGGCCGAAGAATTCAGGGCAAATATTGATGATGATGCCGAGAAAGTAGAGTTTTGGCTCGAGAATTCTATTCGAGTATTTGATGAATTGTCTTGTACACCTGAAGAATGCTTGAAATGTGCTATATCATTATTGAGGGATTCAGCTTATCATTGGTGGAAGACATTAACTTCAGTAGTACCGAACGAGAAAGCAACTTGGGAGTTCTTTCAAAAAGAATTTCGGAAGAAATATATCAGTGAAAGATTTATTGATCAGAAGCGTAAAGAGTTTCTTGAATTAAAGCAGGGGAACATGATAGTTACTGAATACGAAAGGGAGTTTGTCAGGTTGAGTAAGTATGCTAGAGAATATATTCCTACAGAAGCTAAAATGTGCAGACGATTTGAAGACGGACTCAATGAAGACATCAAAGTATTTGTTGGGATTCTTGAATTAAAAGAAATGGTAGTACTGGTTGATCGAGCTTGCAAGGCTGAAGAACTACTTAAAGAGAAGAAAAAGGTAGAGGCTGAGACTAGAAATTGGAAGAAAAGACCGACGAGCGCTTCATTCTCACAAAGAATCCGTAAAATCTAGAAATATGAATCCTCGTTCACGTGTTTCTACTGGACAATCATATGGAAATTTTAAGAAGCAAAATGTGGGTCCTAAATCTCGGACTACTACTGCAGACTAGTGTGGGAAATATGAGATTTGTTAAGCCCGAGTGCCACGTGTGGCGGCGAAAATCATTTTGGCCCATGTAGAGCGAATGAATGTTTTGGTGTGGTTCTCCTGATCATTTTATTAGAGATTGCCCAGAGAGAGTTGAGAAAGAAAAATTTCAGAGTGTAAAAGTCAGCGATGCAGACTCGAGGGGAAGATATTCGAGAAAAGCTGGAAATGAAGCAAGCAGCAAAAATGTAGCCAGAGATTCAGCAGCTAAATCTGAAGCAAGGGCTCCAACTAAAACTTATGCTATAAAGGCACGTGAAGATGCTTCATCACCCGATGTGATTATTGGTATATTTTCTCTTTATGATGTTAATGTTATTGCTTTGATTGATCCCGGTTCTACTCATTCATATGTATGCATGAAACTGGTATTTAGTATGAATATACCTGTTGAGAACACAGAATTTATGATTAGAGTGTCGAATCCGTTAGGCAAATGTGTGATAGTTGATAAAGTATGCAAGAAATACCCTTTAATGATTCGGGGTCATTACTTTCCGGCCGACTTGATGTTGTTGCCGTTTGATGAATTTGATGTTATTTTGGGTATGGATTGGTTGACATTGCATGATGCTATAATAAATTGCAAAGAAAAGGTTATAGAATTAAAGTGTGAAAGTGGTAAAATTTTGCGGGTTGAACCGCACAAATCGAGGCATTATCTAGTATGATTTCTTCAATGTCGGCTCGTAGAGATATTTGAGAAAGGGTTATGAAGCTTATTTGGCATATGTAATTAATACAAAAGAAGTTGAAAAGAAAGTTGAATCGATCTTTGGTTGTGTGTGTGAATTTGCGGACGTATTTCGGAGAAATTGCCGGTTTGCCTCCATCGTGTGGAAGTAGAATTTGGTATTGATTTGATACAGGAAACAGCTCTAATCTCAATTGCTCCATATAGAATGGCACCAGCAGAGTTGAAAGAATTAAATTTGCAGTTGCAAGAGTTGACTGATAAAGGCTTTGTGAGACCGAATTTTTCACCTTGGGGTGCTCCTGTGTTATTTGTGAAAAAGAAGGATGGTTCTATGAGGTTGTGTGTTGACCATCGGCAGTTAAACAAGGTGAAAATCAAAAACAAATATCCGTTGCCAAGAATTGATGATTTATTTGATCAGCTAAAAGGAGTGACATGGTTTTCAAAGATTGACTTGAGATCTGGGTACTACCAGCTGCGAGTAAAAGAGTCGGATGTGCCTAAAACTACTTTTAGAACAAGGTACGATCATTATGAATTTTTAGTTATGCCATTCGGGTTGACAAATGCTCCTGCTGTGTTTATGGATTTAATGAATCGCATATTTCGGCCATACTTGGACAAATTTGTTGTGGTGTTTATAGATGATATTTTAATTTATTCAAAAGATGGGACAGAGCATGCTGAGCATTTGAGGATAGTTTTGCAAACTTTGAGAGATAAGCAGCTGTATGCTAAGTTTAGTAAAAGTGAATTTTGGCTCTGAGAAGTTGGATTTTTGGGTCATATTGTTTCAGGTGATGGTATACGAGTTGATCCTAGTAAGATTTCAGCCATTGTTGATTGGAAACCACCGAAAAATGTAACCGAGGTTAGAAGTTTCTTGGGGCTAGCTGGGTATTATCGGCGGTTTGTAAATGGATTTTCTATAATTGCTGCTCTTATGACTAGACTACTCCGAAAGAATGTTAAATTTGAATAGACGAAAGAATGTCAACAAAGTTTTGAAGAATTGAAAAAGTTATTAATCAAGCACCAGAGGTTTGTACAACCTAATCAGTAAAGAATTTGTGGCGTATAGTGATGCTTCTCGAAATGGCTTAGGATGTGTACTTATGCAAGAAGGAAAAGTGGTGGCTTATGCTTCGAGGCAGTTAAAATCTCACGAAAGAAATTATCCGACTCATGATTTGGAATTAGCTGCTATAGTGTTTGGTTTGAAAATTTGGCGACATTATTTGTAAGGTGAAAAGTGCCAAGTATATACCGACCACAAAAGCCTTAAATACTTAATGTCAGAAAAAGACTTGAATTTGAGACAGCGAAGATGGTTAGAGTTATTGAAAGATTACGAGCTTGTTATTGATTACCATCCGGGAAAAGCGAATGTGGTTGCCAATGCTTTAAGCAGAAAATTGCTATTTGTTTTGGAGCTATGAACACTCGGTTAAAGATATTAAATTGTGGATTGATTCTAGCAGAGTTAAGAGCAAGACCGATGTTTTTACAAGAGATTTCTGAAGCTCAGAAAAATGACCAAGATTTGCAAGCTAAGAGAAAGTAAGTCGATATGCTGATCGCAATTGCGGATGTTTAGTGTGTCTGATGATCGATTTCAAAAGATTTCGCATTCGATGATTGCTTGATGTTTAAAAACTTGATTTGTGTACTTGAAAAATGATGAGTTGATTCAAAAGATTTTGCATGAAGCACATAATGGTTGCTTGGCGCTTCATTACGGCACCTATCATTTAAAAATGTATAATGACTTGAAGAAAATGTATTGGTGGAATGGAATGAAAAGAGATATCTCAGAGTTTGTATCAAAGTGCTTAATTTGTCAACAAGTGAAAGCTGAACACCAATTGTACCTTCATGGATTACTCCACCTATCATGGTTCTTCACCAGTTTTGGTAAAAATGGAAATGGGTTCGGATTACTATGGATTTTATATCAGGGTTGCCGTTGGTAGTTGGGAAAGGTATTTACCGTTGGTAGAATTTGCTTATAATAATAGTTATCAGACGAGTTTGAAGATGGCACCTTATGAAGCATTGTATGGTTGTAAATGTCGGACACCGTTGTATTGGACTTAACTCAAGGAAAATCAGATTTATGGAGTTGATCTAATAAAAGAAACCGAAGAAAAGGTGAAAGTGATTCGAGATTGTTTGAAAGCTGCTTCAGATAGACAGAAATCTTATGCGGATTTGAAATGAAGGGAAATCGAGTTTCAAGTTGGTGATAAGGTATTTTTGGAAGTGCCTCCATGGAAGAAAGTCCTTAGATTTGGACGGAAGGGCAAGTTAAGTCCGCGTTTTATTAGATCGTACGAAATAATTGAAAAAGTTGGACCGGTAGCATATCGGCTAGCATTACCACCTGAATTAGAGAAGATTCATGATGTATTCCACGTATCTATGTTACGTCGATATCATTCAGATCCTTCACATATAATTTCACCGACAGAAATTGAACTACGACCGGATATGACTTACGAAGAAGAACCGATTAAGATTTTAGCTCGAGAGGTCAAGCAACTAAGAAATAAAAGTGTCGCTCTCGTGAAAGTATTGTGGAAAAAGCACGGAGTAGAAGAAACTACATGGGAACCTGAAGAAACTATGAGAAACCAATACCCACACCTGTTTATTAGTAAGATTTTCGAGGATGAAAATCCTTAAAGGGGGGAGAGTTGTAATATCCCGAATTAGGGGCTAATCGGAATAGTGGTTTCGTGACCAAAAATCTGAGATAGAGATAATTATTTTATAATTATTTTGATGTTTATGATATGATTTCATGATTGTGTGAAAATTTCGTGATGAAATCCTATGCCTAAAGTGCTTAGATTGAAATTAGGGACTAAATCGAATAATTTGTAAAACTTGCATTCTAGGAGTTTTTAGTATGAAATTGTTTAGGAATATTAATGAGGAGGTCTTAAATAGAAATTTGACCAATTTCTAAGTCTATGGACAAAAATTGGACATGGATGGAATTTTTGGAAAGTTTAGTAGTAAGGGCATTTTGGTCATTTAGTTATTAAAATGAATTAAAAACAAAATTAAAAGCCAATTTTTGTCCATCTTCTTCATTAGGCCGAAATTTCAAGGGTTCTCCATAGCTAGGGTTTGTTTCAAGCTTCCAAGCTCCATAGTAAGTGGTTCCAAGCCCCGTTTTTAATGTTCTTTACGTTTTTGGAATCCCGGTAGCTCGATTAAGCTTATACTAGCAATAATTCAACCCAGGGTTCATATTTGGAAAAATACCCATTGGTGAAATTTGTGTATTTTGGTGTTTTATGATAGAAAATGAGGTTTTAAATTATGTTAGACAACTTGTACTACTCGGTTTTAAGCGAAAACGAGTAAAAGGGCTTAATCGGTAAAAATACCTAATAGTCATAAGTACATGTTAGAGTGTGAATTTGATGTTACCATAGAAGGGAAAAATGATCAGCATGTCATAAAACATAAGAATAAGGGATGAAGTTTAATTCCCGAGCCTAGGGGCAAAAGTGTAATTATGCAAAAGTTTAGGGGCAAAAATGTAATTTTGTCAAAGTTTGTATTAAATGTTGTTTTGATGAATGTATGTATTAAATAAGATTAATTTAGCATTATAGATCAAGAGAAACGAGATTCAAGTCGCGATCGAGGGAAAAACAAAGTTTACGAAGAATAGGCTCGATTGCTAATAATTTTGTACCGAGGTAAGTTCATGTGTAAATGTAGTAACATAATTGTTATTTTAATTAACTTAATGATATTTATATGATATGATGATTATTATTATGAAATATTATGCTTTGTGGTTATTGTTGAGTAATATGCAAATTATGTTTAATACTTGTTAAATATGAATTGCTACCGAGTATCGATTTCGATATTTCGTGGAAGACGGCAAAGATGTGTGATTGAGGAAAAAGCTCGTTTGAACCTTGGGAATAGATTAGAATACAAGTGACATGTCACTAGGATGGTTGAGTTCCGAACTCGTTGAGTTGAGTCCGAGTTCGTGAGATGTAACTAGGCATCTGAGCTCGTTGAGTTGAGTCCGAGTTCACTTATGGATGCGAACGCCCGAGCTCGTTGAGGTGAGTCTGAGTTCACTTATGGGCGGGTTACATGGTAGCTTGGCTACATAAGTTCCGCAGGCTATTGAGTTTGTCTAGCTGCGGGTATGGCTATTATGTTCATGAGATCCGCGTATTCGAATTATATTCTAATGTGTTCAACGGGTGAATCTTAAGTGAATAAGAAGAAGGCCTAAAATGAAGTGACATGTTGGTAAGTGTGGTAATGAGAAAATTTGACAGGTATGTGCTTAAACACTCGGGTTGAGAACTTGGTATGATGAAATCGTAGAAAGATATTAAATACAAATGAAATATGAATGTCTTGGTGTTGTTTATGCAAATAATGTTTTTGTGGGATTGTGTGATTATGTTACTTGCTATTTGCATGTGAACTTACTAAGCATTTGTGCTTACTCCCTAATTTTCTTTCATTGTAGTTTTGACAAGCCGGCTTGAGAATCGGGATAGGTCGAAGACTCATTCACACTACCCGAAGGCCTAAATTGGTAAAATGGCTTGTGTATTTTGAATGTGGCATGTGTGGCAAAATACTCACTTTGTGTAAATGATCTTATGATATGGTTATAGTTTGGCAAGAAAAGGGTTTGTAAATGATTAGCCATTGGAATGGCCAATCTAAGTCATATTTGATGTTATGTATGTTTAAAATGATATTTAGTCCATGAAAATCCTTAGTAAAGTAAAATTTGCCATAAAACAAAATCTGGCAGCAGCAGTGATGTAAATTTGAAAAATCACTAAAAATAGTATAAGTGGAATTAAATGATGAACAAGTTATGAAATTGAATATTTATGAGTCTATTTTCATATGGATTGAACAAAACAGGTATGAATTATATTTTATGAGATATTTAAATTTTTGTGAAACAGGGCCAAAGTGATTTCTGGATCCCCTGTTCTGACTTTAAAAATTCATAATAAATTGTAAAAAAATAATTAGAAGTAATGATTTATATGTAAGAATTTATTATTGAGTCTAGTTTTAAGAGAAAGAAACTTCATAGACATCAAAATTCTGTACAGAGAGATATCTGATTCGTAATACACAGAAGTCAGAGCAGTCAAACCCTAAAACAGGGGAGACTTTAACTAATGAACTGTACTAATTGGCTTGACCAAAAATTCTAGAAAAAAAATTAGTAAATATATATATGAGTCTAGTTTCAGGTAAAATTTATGAAATTAGATTTCAAGTTTTGGAACTCGAGATATGAATTTTTAAGCAACTGTGATGCAGATTGCTAGCTTGACTGGAAATTTTGAAAAAGTAAATTGTTTGAGCGGTTTAAGTAATGGATTAAGTCTGTTAACACCTCGTGTTCGAATCCGGCGACGGTCTCGGGTACGGGGCGTTACATTCTCACAATAAGAAAACAAAAGTTTAAGATGGTGGATTCTACGACTGCTGAAACATCTTCATCATATTCTGAAGCTGTAGCTGGAGTTTGTCATATTTTCTTGTTGCCTCTGCTTCCCTCGCTGCTGCCTCTGCTTTAAGTTGTTACTGGAGTTCATCATATTTTCCTTGAGCCTCTGTTTCTCTCGATGCTGCCTCCACTTTACGTTAAGAAATTTGCTCAACTGTGCTCACTTGCATCTGAGTCATCTGGTTTTTTAACCTCTAAACTTCAGCTTGAGCTTGATTCGCCGAAGGCATGTATTGCTACGAGCTGGATCCAAAATATTGGGTTGGGTTAACAAAAGATCCTTGAAATCAAACCCGACCATACCTTTTAGGACCCAAAAATTCAGTAATAATTCAGTTATCAATGTCGTCCAGATTAACAGAACTATCACTTGAAACGATCGCTTCATACTCCGCCCTTTTATCATTTAGTTTCTCCTAATAAATCAATCAAGGAGTTAGAAACGAAATATATAATCAAACAAATGCAACATAACTTGATATTTTTTGCATTACAAGTGATGAATTAAACCATTAATAATTAAACATGATAAATATTTAAAATGATTCAAATTTTATTAAGTAAATATACCATAATTTTTGCAGCTTCAGTAGTCATAGGAGATCCATCTTTCTTTCTATGTGTAATGTCGAAAAACTGAAGGTGATAAGTCGAATTTATACATATTTTTATCCTATCCTTAGCCCATTTTTGGATGAATCATCATTAAATTTGTGGAATTTGATGCTCCTAATCCTTTAATTTCATATCTTATACTTAGGTGAGCATAGGAAAGTAAAAAGAGCGAGAAACTGGCTAAAAACGAAGAAAATGGGTCAACGTAGAAAATCAACATGGCCTGGACTTCCTCACACGAGTAGACCACACGCCTATGTCTTTTTAGCAGACTTAAACACGACTTAAGCCACCCCATACGGGCGTGCCTATTTAACAGTCTTTAACACGGTTTGAAGCACTTGCACATGAGCGTGGCACACGACCGTGTCCCTATCGAGTCCAAGTCTAATTCTATTCGTAAAAGGGCAATTTTGAGGGTTTTGAAGCATTATAAAGCCTATTTAAGTGCCCTAGAGGAGGATTAAAAGATATACAGAGTTGGAAGCAGAAAATACCTAAGGACAGCCATCAAAGAATCATCTCAAAAGTAAGGATTTACATTAAGACTGAAGATCTCCATCCAATTTCCTAGGAGTTCTTTGGGTTCTTTATGTTTTGTTGTTTTTCATATTCTGAGATGTTTTCCATTAGTATGAACTAAACTCCCTAAATACCTAAGGGAGATGAAACCTAAGACGACTATTATTTTCCTTTGATTTATATGATAAATACTTGTTCTTATTCTTAATTGTGAGTTTAATTCTTGTTTTTAATATTGCAGGGTATTAATCCAAGTTTTGATGTGCTTATTCAGTGGAGCAAAAGTCCCTGTTTAAGATTAGATTCATAATTAAGCGGAGTTGAATGCAATCCTAGAGATAGGATGAC
Source organism: Gossypium anomalum (assembly GCA_025698475.1). Taxonomy (NCBI): domain Eukaryota; kingdom Viridiplantae; phylum Streptophyta; class Magnoliopsida; order Malvales; family Malvaceae; genus Gossypium; species Gossypium anomalum. The sequence goes on from CM046961.1 coordinate 61,311,723, forward strand.
ATAAATCTGCCGGATTAGAGCCAAATCTAATAAGGAAATCCATAGATCGAGTTAATGTGATAATAGGGGCTTTAATTAGAAAGAGATTTCAATTAATCAACCTAGAGTCAGTTGTTTTTAGTCTCGAGAGAGATATTAACATAAATCAGGGATTTCTACGGAATAATTCAAGTGAATAAATCGTCTAATTCAAAGATAATAAGTGAAGTCTAGGTGGATTCTTTCTTGGGTATTGTCTTCTCAAAAGATCTTCCTAAAGTATTTTCCAATTTTCATCTCTGTCATAATCTTAGTTAGTTAAATAATTAGTTTTAGTTTAAAAACACTCTTAAATTCTTAGGCTAGATAATAAAAAGATAGTAATTACTAGTACTTTTAGTCCTCGTGGATACGATATTTCCGGTCTCACCAGAACTATACTATTGTTCGATAGGTGCGCTTGCCTTAGTTGAATTTTTAGTTAGTTGCACGACCATCAAGTTTTTGGCGTCGTTGCCGGGGACTAAGATATTAGGAACACTTAATTTTTATTACTTTAGCCATTATTTTTTATTTTTATTTAATTTTGTTTTTTTTAGTTACTAAATTCTCTTTTATTTTCTTCTGATAGGTTTTCATAGTTTATGACTAGAAGAAACCCGTTGGGACCTTTACTTTTTGATAGTGAGATCGAAAGCACAGCTCGTAAAAACCGAAGAAAAATAAGGCGAAGCCTACAATACATAGAAGAAGGGCAAGAGGACGATATCCATCCTACAAACGAGGAGATGGCTGATAATTAGAATAATCCGTTACCTCTTGCGATTGCTGCAAATCCAGTAGAACAGAATCCTGCTCCGCATACTATGTATGATTATGCTAAACCTAGTTTAACAGGAACTGAATCGAGTATGGTTAGACCTGCTGTTACTGCAAATAATTTTGAACTGAAACCTAACACAATTCAAATGATACAACAGTTTGTTTAGTTTGATGGTTTGCAAGACGAGGATCCAAACACTCATTTAGCAAATTTTTTGGAATTCTGCGATACCTTCAAGATCAATGGCATTTTTGATGATGCCATTTGCCTTCGGCTATTTCCCTTTTCATTGAGGAATAAGGCTAAACAATGGTTGAACTCGTTACCGTGAGGGTCAATTACTACTTAGGAACAAATGACCGAAAAATTTTTGCTTAAATATTTCCCACCGGCCAAAACGACTAAACTAAGGAATGATATTTCTTCTTTTGTGCAGATGGATTTAGAAACACTCTACGATGCATGGGAGAGATACAATGATCTATTGAGAAGGTGCCCTCACCATGGATTACCCCTTTGGCTACAGGTTCAAACATTCCACAAGATTTGGATCCTTCGACTAGACAAATGATTGATGCAGCCGCTGGTGGAACCATCAATAATAAAACCCTTGAAGATACTTATGAGTTTATAGAAGAGATGTCACTGAATAATTATCAGTGGTAAGTCATGAGGACTAAGCCAACCAAAGCAGCAGGCATTTATAACGTTGACTCAGTTACTATGCTATCAAATCAGGTGGAACTCTTAAATAAAAAGATTGATGGTTTACTTGGTTCCACGTAGGTACATCCAGTAATGCAGTGCGATGCAAGTGGAGGTGGAATGAGCAATCCAGAATATCCAGCCTATGGCCATAACATGAAGAACGAAGAATTGAATTACATGGGTAACAACTCTAGACCTCAAAATAACCCTTATAGAAACCCTTATAATGCAGGTTGGAGGAACCACCCAAATTTCTCATAGGGAGGCCAAGGAAATCAAAGACCACCACCCCCTCCAGGCTTCCAACAACAACCTTACCAGTAAGAGAAAAAGTTGAACCTTGAGGAGATGATGACAAAATTTATTTCAGTAGCAGAAACTCATTTTCAGAGCACTAAAACTACACTAAAAAATCAACAAGCATCAATTCAAGGGCTCGAGAATCAAATTGGATAGCTGGCTAAGATGATTTCAGAGAGACCACCAAGAAGTCTACCTAGTAACACCGAACCAAATACAAAAGAGCATGTGAAAGTAGTTACACCAAGGAGTGGGAAAGTGTTAGCTAAATCTAAAAAGAAGCCACCACAAGAAGCTGACAGAAACGAAGGAGAAGAGGTAAAACCCGAAAACAATGACAAACCAGTGCCAAAGGAATATAAACCACCAGTCCCATATCCAGCAAAGTTGAAGAAAGACCGCATGGATGCACAATTCGGTAAATTTCTTGAACTTTTTAAGCAATTACATATCAACTTACCTTTTGTTGAAGCTATCTCGCAGATGCCTACATACGTAAAATTTTTAAAGGAGCTTCTAACAAATAAAATGATGTTTGAGGACTTATCTACAGTGGAAGTCAACGAGGAGTGCTCGACCATACTCCAAAATAAACTGCCAACCAAATGAAAGACCCAGGAAGTTTTACTATTCCCTACTTAGTTGGTAGTTTGAATGTTGAGAAGGCACTAGCTGATTTAGGAGCTAGCATTAATTTGATGCCATATAAGATGTTTAAACAATTTGGTCTTGGGGAACCTAAACCCACTAGGATGAGTATTCAATTAGCTGATAGATTTGTTAAATATCCTAGGGGTATCATAGAGGATGTACTTGTAAAAGTAGATAAATTTATATTCCCTGTTGATTTCGTTGTGCTTGACATGGATGAGGATGATTGAAGTGCCCTTAATCTTAGGTCGTCCATTTTTAGCCACTGCTAGGGCTGTTATTGATGTGGGAGATGGTAAACATGTGCTTAGAGTCGGTGACAAAGAGATTATTTTTAAAATCTATGATGCCATGAGATTTTCTAGGGAACAAGATGACTCATGCTATTTTATTGACTCTATTGATCATGCTACTCAAGGTTCTTTTCAGGAAATCGTACATACGGACACGTTGGAACTGTGTCTTGCCCAAGGAGAGGAGGTAGATGATGATGATTCTGAGATAGGTAAGGTAAGAATTGAATTGAACTCCAATAAATCTCTATCAAGACAAGCAGAATATGAGGGTATTAGGGTAAACGATGAACTTAAGTAAAAACCCTCTATTGAAGAACCCCCCAAACTGGAATTTAAACAATTGCCAAGTCACTTGGAATACGCATTCCTTGGAAATAATTCTACATTACCAGTGATTATTGCTTCTAACTTGCAACCCAAGGAGAAAGAGGAATTACTCCAAGTATTAAGAGAATATAAAAGGGCCATAGCTTGGAAAATTTCTGACATTAAAGGGATCAACCCTTCTTTTTGCACCCACAAAATTTTAATGGAAGATGAATATAAGCCATGTGTGCAAGCTCAAAGACGACTGAACCCCAACATGAAAAAAGTTGTTAAAGCTGAGGTATTTAAACTTCTAGATGCTGGAATTATTTATCCTATTTATGATAGTTATTTGGTAAGTCCAGTGCAGGTTGTTCCTAAGAAAGGAGGCATGACTATTGTAGCCAACGAGAAGAATGAATTAATCCTAACAAGAACAGTCATAGGTTGGAGAGTTTACATTGACTACAAGAAGCTGAATGATGCCATGAGAAAAGATCACTTTCCCCTGCCATTCATTGACCAAATGTTGGAAAGATTATCAGGGCATATGCACTACTGCTTTCTAGACGGGCTCTCTAGTTATTTTCAAATCCTAATAGCTCCTGAAGATCAAGAAAAGACGACATTTACATGTTCATATGATACGTTTGCTTATCGTAGAATACCTTTTGGATTATGTAATGCTCCTGCTACTTTTCAGCGCTGCATGATGGTCATTTTTTACGAACTCGTAGAAGACATCATGAAGGTATTTATGGATGATTCTCGGTATTCAGTAACTCTTTCCATCTTTGCCTTAAAAATTTAAAATGAGTTTTAATCTGAAAAATTTAAAATGAGTTTTAATAAGATATGAGGAAACAAACCTTGTGCTTAACTGGGAAAAATGTCACTTTATGGTTCAAGAAGGTATTGTGTTAGGACATAAAATTTTTAGTAAGGGGATTGAGGTTGATAAATCTAAAATTGAAACCATCGAAAAATTACCTCCCCCTAGTTTGATCAAGGCTATTAGAAGTTTTTTAAGACATGTTGGGTTTTATAGAAGATTTATTAAAGGCTTTTATAATTGCACCTGATTGGATTTTACCTTTCGAACTAATGTGTGATGCGAGTGATTTTGTAGTAGGTGCGGTTTTGGGACAGCGAAGAGACAAGCATTTTCAACCTATCTATTATGCTAGCAAAACTTTGACAGGCACACAAGAAAACTACACCACCACGGAGAAAGAGTTTCTAGCTGTGGTTTTTGCATTCTATAAATTTAGGCCATATCTAATATTGTCTAGAGTTGTCATTTATACTGACCATTCTACCCTTTGCTACCTTTTAACTAAGACTGATACAAAACCTCGACTCATTCGATAGATTCTGTTATTACAGGAATTTGACTTGGAGATTCAGGATAATAAAGGAGCTAAAAATCTCACGGCTGATCATCTTTCCAAGCTTGAAAACTCAAATACCAAAGAGCTAGATGAAGTTGAAATAAATGATTAGTTCCCTGAAGAAAAATTCTTTGCTATACCTAATTCTGAGGTACCTTGGTTTGCAGACATTGTGAATTTTTTAGCCGCTAACATTATCTCAAAAGGGTTGACACATCAGCAAAAGAAGCGATTCTTTAATGATGTGAAAAAGTACTTTTGGGAAGACCCTTTTCTTTTCCATATATGTGCAGATCAAGTCATTAGGAGATGCGTTACAAGGTCAGAAGCATTGAAGATCTTGGAACATTGTCACTCAGGGCCGACTGGAGGACACTACAGTGGAACTAAGACAGCACATAGAACACTTGAATCAGGTTTTTATTGGCCCATGCTATTCAAAGACCTCAACAGGTATGTTACTTCCTGTGACAAATGCCAACGGACAAGTAATATCTCCAAACGTGATGAAATGTCTCAAACATATATGCTTTCATGTGAAATATTTGACGTTTGGGGTATCAACTTCATGGGTCCATTTCCTAGTTCATTTGGGAATAAATACATCTTAGTAGCCATTGATTATATGTCCAAATGGGTGGAAGCCCAAGCTTTACCTACTAATGATACTAGAGTGGTAGTACGATTCCTTAAGAAACTCTTCTCTCGATTCGGAACACCTAGAGCAATTATCAGTGATAGGGGTACTCATTTTTGTAACGCCCAATTTGATAAGACCCTTAAGAAATACGGAGTTCACTATAGAACAGCCACCCCTTACCATCCTCAAACTAGTGGACAAGTCGAAGTGGCAAACTGAGAGCTTAAACGGATCCTAGAAAAGACAGTAAAATCAAACAAGAAGGATTGGGCAATGAAAGTAGATAATGCTTTATGGGCTTATAGAACTACTTTTAAGACTCCTATAGGAACATCACCTTACAGACTTGTTTATGGAAAAAGTTGTCATCTACCATTCAAGCTAGAACATAATGCATTCTGGGCCATTAAATTTCTAAACTTTGATCCCAAACTTGTAGGTGAAAATAGGTTGATGCAGTTGAACGAGTTAGATGAGTGGCGAACCAATGCATATAAGAACTCATGCCTATATAAGGAAGCAACAAAGCGCCGCCACGATGCTCGTTTAAAGCAACGCAAGCAATTTGAAGTTGGAGAACTTGTCCTGTTATATAACTCGAGGCTCAAATTGTTTCCTGGGAAGCTTAAATCAAGATGGTCAAGTCCTTTCGTAGTTCAAACTATTTTTCCATATGGCACAGTAGAGGTAAGTCACCCATCACAAGGCACTTTCAAGGTAAATGGACATCGTCTCAAACTTTATAACGGTGAGAATTTTAAAGACGATAGAGAGGAGCTACAGCTCTACGAACTTCTTTAAATATACCTACAAGGTAAAGTCAAGCTTAGACTATGAATAAGAACTTCACGGGAGGCAACCCGAGTACTAATGGTATTGATTTATTTAAATTTTAGTGTTTAACATCTAAATCACTAACTGAGTCCTTGAACATAGGTTTTCCAATTCCACACGGCCATGCACACGGGCGTGCCTTAGGCCGTGCTCATACCACGAGCGGCGACACGGCTGTGCGATACGGCCGTGTGAAAATAGAGCAAAATTTTTCCAAAACACGGGATACGATACGTTGCCACAGCCATAAGACTGGGCCGTGGGCAATCATGTCAATATAACACGGGCGTATGACACCCCTGTGCCCACCACCAGTGGTCGAAACTGTCAAAATAACACGGACGTGCACATATATACACGGGCGTGGGAGAAGCGAACGAAGCAGTACACGACTGTGCGACACGGCCGAGTGCACCAACACGCCCAAAGAACATTGATGCAACACTACATCAGATTTGTCAGTGCCTTCACATCTCATCGCCACCACCACCTCGCAAACCATCTGGCGATGAGGATTTTTAAAGACTTTTTATTTATTATTTTTACTTTTATCTTTATTTATCTTTTTAAATTACTCTTAATTTTATTTCTCTTTAAGACTATTTTTATTTCATCTTTAGGTTTTACAATTTATATTAAGTAATTTATGTTTCCGGCCATTTCTTTATGAGTAATCATGCTTCTCTATATTTCCTAAAGAGTTATTTATTCTATCGCAGTTATAAAGAGCTCCAAAGCTCACTTTTACTTAGGAATTTGCAACTTCACTGGAAAAAGTCCTCCATGACTGCCATGTCTTGCCCGACCACCACAATAACCTCTTCCCTAGACACTATAGTTGTGGAACCCAACCTTTACCACCACCAGAGTATCCTCCTCCAATCTCACCCTTGCCTTAGCAGATTACTTTCCATAACTCTAATTCAAGGATTCCATTTAACATTCAGGAAGTTTCACTTCTCTCCCTATCTTATGATCTTATATCTATATTTTCCAATAAATCTATCTTTGTACGTTGAGGACAATGTACATCTTAAGTGTGGGGGGGGGTTATTTATATCACTATCAGAAAAATCCCTGAATTTTGTCTTATTCTCACGTGACTCACTTATATCACTATTAGAATGAATTTTGATTAATTTATGATTTTTATTGATATGTCTTGAATTAAAACATAGGTATTTATGCATTGATGGTTTAAACTTTAAGTAATTAGAGAATCAACCATGATAAGTTAATTTTTGAGTATTAAAATTTTTAGGTTATTTCCCCGAGTTTAGGTATTATCTTAGAGTTGAAATGCACGGGGTTAACATAAAAAAGCCATAATTTTTGTGAGAACTTGAGCCTTTAGGGCATATATTATTTCTTTCATGCTCACTTTTATTGTTGCTATGAGTAAGCCAATATTGATTTGTTATTCTAGAACATGCTTCGATTATGCATGTCAAGACCACACTATTGATTTAATATGTCAAGATGATAAAGGTACTTAGGTTTAACCCACTCACTCCATAAAAGTCTACCTTCATAATTAACCCTTAGTGAACCCCCTTGAGCCTAACAAGCTATTCATTGATTTACCCCCAATATTAACCCATAGCCCATTATTGTTGAAATCCCCTAAATTAATTTGATCCCTATTTTTGTCGAGATTTGAGTTGAATAAATTGCTTAGCTATGTTTTATTTTTGATAGTTAGCAAAGTTCTATGTTACTTGATTTGTTCTTAAAAAAAAAGTTGATGTAATTGAGATTTTTCGTCTAGCATATTACGAAATTATGTAATGCTTGGGTTAAAATGATGTTATCCATGAAGAAAAGCTCAATTCTAGGCTTTCTAATTAGGAATGTAATTTGTCAGTTTTAGTATTTTTCTAGACCTTCTCTTTCAGCTCGTGACCACACCCCCTAACCAAAGCCACGTTACAACCCTCTAAAGACCTTTTGATTGATGTATCATCTCAATATATAGTAGTGGAGATTTGATTTTCACGCAAGCCTGTGGTAATAACTTTTCATATTAACTGTTGAGTGCTAAATTTATTATCCTTAAACACCTCGAGTGATTTGAGTGAATCTTTAGTGAGGATGTTAAACTTTGTGATATTTTGAATCAAAGGTGATTACTTAGATGAGGGGAGACACCTTTTTGTGATAAAATGCTCAACTTGGAATGTTTGAAACTTTAATGTTCTTCTAGTTGAATTTTCAATGTATGATTACTTATGGATTATTTTGAGATATTATTGATAGGAATTATAAGTTGAGAAGAATAATTTTTTAATTGTGAATTGAAGATTTTGCTTGAGGACAAGCAAACGCTTAAGTGTGGGGCTATTTGATAAGTCGTAATTTATACATATTTTTATCTCATGCTTAGCATATTTTTGGATGAATCATCATTAAATTTGTGGAATTTAATGCTCCTAATCCTTTAATTTCATTTCTTATACTTAGGTGAGCATAGAAAAGTAAAAAGAGATAGAAACGGGCCAAAAACGAAGAAAATGGGTCAACGTGGAAAATCAACACGGCCTGGACTTCCTCACACAGGTAGACCACACGCCTATGTCTTTTTAACAGACTTTAACATGACCTAAGCCACCCCACACGGGCATGTCTATTTAACAGTCTTTAACATGATTTGAAGCACTTGCACACGGGTATGGCACACGACTGTGTCCCTATCGAGCCCAGGTCTAATTCTATTCAGAAAAGGGCAATTTTGAGGGTTTTGAAGCATTCTAAAGCCTATTTAAACACCCTAGAGGAGGGTTAAAAGATATACAGAGTTGGAAGCAGAAAATACCCAAGGACAACCATCAAAGAATCATCTCGGAAGCAAGGATTTACATCAAGACTAAAGATCTCCATCCAATTTCCTAGAAGTTCTTTGGGTTTTTTATGTTTTGTTGTTTTTCATATTCTGAGATGTTTTCCATTAGCATGAACTAAACTCCCTAAATACCTAAGGGAGATGAAACCTAAGACGACTCTTATTTTCCTTTGATTTTTATGATAAATGCTTGTTCTTATTCTTAATTGTGAGTTTAATTCTTGTTTTTAATATTCCAGGGTATTAATCCAAGTTTTGATGTGCTTATTCAGTGGAGCAAAAGTCCCTGTTTAAGATTAGATCATTCATAATTAAGCGGACTTGAATGCAATCCTAGAGATAGGACGACATAAATTTGTCAGATTAGAGCCAAATCTAATAAGGAAATCCATAGATCGAGTTAATGCGATAATAGGGGCTTTAATTAGAAAGAGATTTCAATTAATTAACCTAGAGTCAGTTGTTTTTAGTCTCAAGAGAGATATTAACATAAATCAGGTATTTCTACGGAATAATTCAAGTGAATAAATCGTCTAATTCAAAGATAATAAGTGAAGTCTAGGTGGATTCTTTCTTGGGTATTGTCTTCTCAATCGATCTTCCTAAAATATTTTCTAATTTTCATCTCTGTCATAATCTTAGTTAGTTAAATAATTAGTTTTAGTTTAAAAACACTCTTAAATTCTTAGGCTAGATAATAAAAAGATAGTAATTACTAGTACTTTTAGTCCTCGTGGATACAATATTTCCGGTCTCACCAGAACTATACTACTGTTTGATGGATGCGCTTGCCTTAGTCAAGTTTTTATTTAGTTTCACGACCATCAGAAGGCATCCAACTTTTTGACCAGACAACAGTTCCTATATTATAGTAGGAAAAATATTATTTGGTTGAAAGTAATTAATATTTGACACAATTAATAAATTCAAAATACCTCGTTATCAGCTATACAAGCAAAACTTTTCGACCCAGCTGTATGCGTGAATTTTTGTTTTTTCCTACTTGTAGTTCCAACTTGCTCATGATCCTACATTATGAAATTATTATTATGTATATAGAAAATACTATAAATAGAAATAATTATAAGAGTTTGGAAGTACGTAATACCTCTCCTTTCTTTGAATTCCAAAATCTAACTGCATCTTCCCATTGGTACCTCAGCATTCCATGCGAGGTATTTCACAATCTCTCAAAGGCTTAAATTTTTCTTAAAATATTCATTCTTTAAAGTACTTTTATGATCTCTCTATTTCTTTCCTAATGCCTTATTCACATAATTATCCGAAACCTCTAAAGAAAATCTCTCCTGCAAATAACACAAGTTTAGAAAGTAAATATAAATGAAACTTAAACCAATGTATTATAAATTACATTCATGTTATTACCTTAATATTATCGAGAGCTTGATTTTTGTTACTATTAAGCATATGATGCCATGACTCGTAGTTGACTGGCAACAGATTGACATTTCGTGCTATAATGTCCAAGTATCCTACTAAAACTTGAGCTTCTGACCCAATAGGTTGACCATGACTGTTTCTAGCTACTTTGATACGCTCGACAGAATTTAGATCGTATAAATCTTTTAATAGAGTACATCCTCGAGTTTTGCGCCTCTAACCACTTTTATCTAAAAAAATGATATATGATAATATAAGAATTTGAAACAAAAATCAATAATAAAAGTCAACATGCATGTAAATTAAAGTTAACATTACTTTGAATTTATGCAGGCTCGTCAGCTGTATTTGGAACATTCAAAGATCCAATAGCAATCTGCTGTTCACTATTTGTTTCTTTTGAATTTGGAGGATTTTGATTATACTTAGATCTCGCAATCTTCTTCTAGGCATATTATCTGCAATACACATAAAATAGTTGAAATATTAGTAACTAATTACAACAATAATAGTACACATAAAATAGTTGAAATATTTAACAAGATCAAGATTTAAATTATAATATTACATATAATTAAAAAATCATAAAGTCTTACTACATCATGATTTGTAAATATCTTCAACCACATCCTGTCGAACTCATTAAAATTGTGTACTAGTACTAGAGATAGTTTCATTTAAGTTGTGTTCTTGAATTTCAGGGCAGTTGGGAAAAGTACTTCCCATTGGTGGAATTTGTCTATAATAACAATTTTCAGTCGAGCTTGAAAATGGCACCTTATGAGGCATTGTATGGGTGTAAGTGCCGAACACCATTATATTAGACAGAACTCAGAGAGAATCAGATTCATTGGGTCGACTTAGTTAAAGAAACTAAAGAAAAATTAAAGGTGATTTGAGATTGCTTGAAAGCAACTTCAGATAGACAGAAATCCTATGCTGATTTAAAACAAAAAGAAATTGAGTTTCAAGTCGGTGATAAGGTATTTCTAAAAGAGTCGCCATGTAAAATTGTAATTTTGCAAAAATATGATTTATGGACTGATTTGAATAATGTGATAATTAAATAAGTGAAATTTTCTATTATAGATAAACTGAGGGGAGAACAAGGTTGTGGACTAAATCAAATAAGTAGCTACATTTTTGTACTGAGGTAAGTTTGTGTGTAATTGATACAACATTTTATTATGTATTTAACACTTAATGTTGCATGAATTGTATGTTTTTCTTTGTGAGTATAATTATTGTCGTCTGACAAAGATTTGAGGTGATGAAAGTCGGTTGAACCTTAGGAATACTTGGGGTATAAATATCATGACATTGGGTTGATGAGAGCCCGTATAAGACCATATTTGAGATATGGCATCGACATTGATGTGAGATCCCATGTAAGACCATGTCTGGGACATGGCTTTGGCATTGTTATGTGATCCCATGTAAGACCATGTCCGGGACATGACATTGGCATCGAATGAGACTTCGTGTAAGACCATAGCTAGGCTATCGGCTTCGATATATGTGGTCTCATGTAAGACCATGTCTGGGACATGGCATTGGCATCGATATGCGGTCGCATGTAAGACCATATCTGGGATATGACATTGACACCTTACCATGTGTACATGATTTCCTGAGTATCCCTTAGTATTCAAATGGTTCAACGGATAGTCTAAGGACTTGTCAAAGGAAAGTCGAGGTGTGATTGTGTTGAAAGGGTACAGGTATGTACACCAAGCTCGTAGTTATTGAGATTATGAAATGATAAAACTTTGGTAAGGTGGAAATGAAGGAATTAGGATCTTGAGTTCTATTGAACATTATGTAAATCAAATGAGATAGAATATGACTACAATGATTATTGAGGATGAAATGATTTAAATTATGTTATATATGTGTATGAAAATGCATATTTTTATTGTTTACTAATTACATGCAAGCTTACTAAGCTTTATGCTTACTCCCCCTCTTTTCTATTTTTTTATTGTATCGCCAAGCTAGCTCAGGGATCAAAGGACGCCGGAGGTTCACTCACACTATCAATTAGATCTTTTGGGTATAGTTAGTCTCATTATTTTTAGTATGACATGTATAAGAAACTTGGTTATTTTTTTGGGTGTCATATTGGTTAGCCAAATGTGTTGGCTTATGATGGTGTTACAATTATTTTGTATATGCCCATGAGAGATGGCCCATATTGATTAATGGGTTGTAACCCTAAATAATTATGCATTCATGCAAGTGTGTTTATGTTTTGTTGTGGTTGTGGATGATAAGTGTAAAGAATAGCTTATGTGCTTGATGGATAGTTTATGACCAATAAGGTGACCATATCCATAAAATACATGAATAATTTGAAAGTGTGTTAATAATGTTGACTGAATATGAAATTGATGTGAAAAGCTTTAAAGAAATATGCCAAGTTGAGTATGTGTTATATGTCATTCTAGACATAATTTAACCATGAATGTGAATGCTTGAGTATCCAAAGGTACCATGTTGCATGCCATGAAGTGGGTTTATGTATGTAAGTGTTTAAGGGTGACAAATGGCTTGGAAAATAGCCTAGAAATTGTCCACACAGTTAGACACACAGGCGTGTGTCTAGGCCATGTGTGACACACGGTTTGCCCCATGGGCGTGTGGTCCGACCGTGTGTCCTCTGCACCCTAATTAACACATGTGTATATGTATATCATAATAATCTACTTAAACATACCAAAATGAACTATTACTGGCCATTCCAATGGCTAGGTTACAAAATGACATTTTCAAGCCACTATTGGCCATGTTTTCCTATACATGCCATTATACCAAAATGATTTTACTAAGTATACCCAAAATGCTAGTTGATGGTATGACGAGGCTCCAATGATCTTCCAACCTTCATGAGCTTCTGAGCACTATAAAACAGGGGAAAATAAAATGGGGTAAGCATTACATGCTTAGTAAGTTCATATAACGGAAACTAAACTTACCAATCTTGTTTATTAAAATCCAGGCATACAATGTTATGTTTCCATCAATTTGGCTAATTTGCCTAATCACATACATCCAATCAAACATGTTAGTCACAAAGTTTCCATACACATCAAGTAAGAATAGATGAACTCATTAAGCAATATTCTTTCAAGTCATTATTATATCATCTTATGATTTTCATGCCATGTCAGGAGTTTGATATCCGTTGAATCATTGAAATTCCGATGAAGGCTCAAATTGTACACTTTAAGTGTACGATTTATTAATCGTTCAATTCTTATCGAAGTTACCCCTTAGGGTACTTAACCAAGGAACACACTCTCAAGTTACTTGTCATATAACAGATTACCAGTCCAGGCTAAATCCTTTATATAGCGTACGCTCAAAAGAGCTCAATTAGGGTTACCAGTCTAGGCTAAACCCTAATCATAACGTATGCTCAAGAGGTAATGTATCGAGATTACCTATTCAGGCTAAATCCTTTCTATGACAAGGTCATTGGGATTACTTGTCTGATCTAAATCCCGTCCGCAACAAATGCAGGACCCTATTTGTTTCGGAAAAGCGCATACAATCATCGGAATTCAACATTCAATTAGGAGTTAACCCTTTATCACCATTTCAAGCATGTATTAAGTTTCTCATTATAGCATTCAAGTAATGTACATCAATATAAATCACATTCCATACAACACAACATTCCATTAAACATATTTACATGTCGGATTAAGTTATACGAACTTACCTAGACACTTGTTCGCGTAAAAGTCTACTAATCCAAAATCTTTTCTTTTCCTCGATCTAACCTCGAATTAGTGTTGTTGGGATCTATATAAATGAAATTTATCATCAATTTCATACATTTCGTACATAAACGGACTCAATTTACGTCCTAGGAAAAATTACCATTTTGTCCCTAACTTTTCTAAAAATTCTATTTTCGCCCTAGGCTCGAAAAATGAAACTCGTGCAAATTAATCCCTATTCCAAGCCTGACCAAAGCCGCCTTACAAAACTTACAGCACATGTATACATAAAATTTCAAAAATTTTCCTTCAATTTCACATGTTTACATTTTAGTCCCTAATTCAAGTTTTCATCAAAAATCACTTTGCAAAAGTTGTTTATCTATCAATAATCTTTCATTTCTTACCATAAATTTCTAGTTTCTAACATAATACATCCAAGACCCATTTTCATACTTTAATAAATTTTCAAATTAATCTCTCAAATAGAGAGATTAAGCTATCCTGGTTTCAAAAATACCAAAATTACTAAAAACTAGACAAGAGAACTTACCTAATTAAGCCTTGAAAGTTTCCTCTCTCTCTCCTAGGGTTCCATAAAATTTTAGGTTGAATATGACAATAATAAGATGATATTTTCTTTTATCATCTTTTTAAGATGATATTTTCTTTTATCATCTTTTAATTAATTAAGTATTTTTGGTATTTCCAATTTAGTCCCTACCCTTTTTCCATAATTCCATGGATGAATCACCAAGAAAAATCTACATACTTTTCTTAATGGTTTAATTACTATATAAGGACCTTAAGTTTTGAATTCCATAGCTATTTGATCCTTATAGCTACTAGAATTCAATTTTCCATTTTATGAGATTTAGTCATTCTCGTAATTAAGCACTTAATCGATAAAATTTTCATTTCAAAAATTTCACATGACATGCCTATTATATTACGGGCCATATAATGAAATAAAAATAAATCATGTTTTTGGGTCGGATTTGTGGTCCCAAAACGACTGTTCCAATTTCACTGAAAAATGGGTTGTTACAGATGCTCCCAATAAGACAACTAAAAATAACACTTCTTTTTTTCCACAAGTTTGCCTCATTAGGATAATCCTCTTTATTAGATTTATCATCACTCTGTCGGTCAACGTCGCCAACATACGCCTCCCTTGGTCTTCTCTTTGTTTGCATGTTGGGTGGTTAATTCATCTTTCCATAATTGAAATTGATATTTTTTAACATGAACAAGATTTTAGACCCAATGGTTTGCTCAGGAGCTTCTCTGAACCCTTCAGTACCATCAAATAGAGTGCTCCGAAATCTAAATATATGATTTCCATCTAACCACCGAGATGCCCCATATAAAAGAACTTCTTCCCATTATATAACCACTCTAAACATGTTTGCGGCGCATAACAAGGACAAGCATAACGTCCTTTGGTACTCTAACGAGATAAATTGGCATAAGCCAGGAAATCATTAATAGTCCATAACAAAGCTGCACATAAATAAAAGTTCTCCTTTCTCAAGACATCATATGTTTCAACACCCGCCCATAACTATTTCAACTCTTCAATAAGTGGCTGCAAATAAATGTCAACATCATTGCTGGGACCTTTCTCTCCAGGGATAATCATAGATAAGATAAAAGAAGATTGTTTCATGTAAATCTACGGAGGCAAATTGCAAGGAACAAACACTACAGGCCAAGTACTGTACAAGATACTCATGATTTTAAAAGGATTAAATCCATCAGATGCTAAAAGGATTAAATCCATCAGATGCTAGCCCAAGCCTTACATTCCGAGGATCGTTTGCAAAGTTTGGAAATTTACAGTCAAATGATTTCTAAGCTAAAGAATCTGTAGGATGCCATAATAATCCATCATTAGTTCGTTAATCATGATGCCCTGATATGAAAAGCCTTTGAACCCTTGGTATCAGTGGAAAATATCACAAAATCTTTATTGGCTTCTTTTTTTACTATGCCTCACCTTTATCCTCGTTCACGTCTTCTGCATTCTTATCCATTCAATGAGATTTATTGCAAACATGACAAGACTGTTGGTTTTTCTGATCACCCTAATACAACATGTAGTCATTTGGGCAACTATGAACTTTGTCGTACCCAATGCCTAAATCCTTTATTAGTTTCTTCATATCTTTGCATGAATAAGGGATTTTTGCAAACAAAAATATGTCTCTCAAAAACTCTAACAGTAGTGTAAAAGAGTTTCCGGTCCACCCTCCCAAACATTTTAAGTGAAAAAGACGAATACAGAAGGACAGTTTTAAAAATTTCAATCCCTCATAAAGTCCTTCATTCATTTCATTAAGTAACTTGTAGAACTTCTCCGCTTCTCCATTTGGCTCTTCATCAGGTGCACTTCTTCCCATTTCGATAAATGCATTTCCACCAATACTACAATCATCAAATGCAATAATTTCAGGTGAAAGTGATTGCAAACCATGACTGTGCATATTAAATGCATCCCGCAACATACCTTCTATCTCATCTTCTCTATGAGGACAAGCCGGATTAATGTTGAAGAGGTTCTACGAGGTATACACTCCCCATGGAAAATCCATTTTTATATCCCTGAATAAAGCCATCAACAATTATATGTTCGTAGACAACTTCACGAATATGCAATTTGATGTTGCCACATGTAACACCCCTTGCTCGTATTCAACACCAAAATAGGGTTACGGAGAATTATTAGACTTATACCACATTTTAAACATACATTTAATCAAATAATATACTTTCCATTCACAACCAAACCTTTTGTCCTTAATACGAGCTTATGAGGCTCTAACCATGCATTAAGGGTGGTTCGGGACTAAACCGGTAACTTTGGAAACTTTTAAAACACTTAGAAATTTTTTCTTAAAATAGGGGACACACGCTCGTGCGGCCTGGCCGTGTCTCTCACATGGCCAATAGACACACCCATATCACAAGCCGTGTGGACATTCAAAATGGGAGCAGATGGACATGTCTTAGTCCATGTCTGACCCCGTGTAACTCTCTGGCTTAGGTCACACGGCCAACACACACGTCCGTGTTGTAACACCCCTTACCCGTATTCGACACCAGAACAGGGTACGAGGTATTACTGGACTTAACACAATGATTCCTATAAAATCGAGTCACAAATTTTCACTCAAATTTAAAACTTTTCAATCACATGCAATATGTCCCTGATAAGGGCCTACGAGGCCTAAAACATACATCAGAAGCAGTTTGGGACTAAACCGTGAACTTTCAGAACCTTTTCGACACTTAGAAAATTTTCTTGTTTAGGAGAGTCACACGCCCGTGTGGGCAGGCCGTGTGATCACACACGCCTGTATGGCTTTGGAATACGCCCTTGTCCCTAGCCCGTGAAGCTCTATGATTATGATGTCATGCACAAATTGAGGTCACATGGCCAAGGCACATGCTCGTGTACTTAGGCCGTGTAGACAATTAAATTTCATAATTTTTTCATAAAATAGATGAAGACTTCAGATGACCTGGGCACACGCCCATGTCTTAAGGCCGTGTCCATCACACGGCTGAGACACACAGCTGTGTCTCTACTTGTGTGTTTACTACTGGGCATTCTGTTTGCATTAATTAGGGTGCAGGGGACATATGACCGGATCACATGCCCATGGGGCAGACCTTAGTCTGTCTAACCGTGTGGACAAATTCTAGGCTATTTTCCAAGCCATTTGTCACCCTTAAACACTTACATACATAATCTCACTTCATGACATGCAACATGGCACATTTGATTACACAAGCATACATAATCATGATTTATCCATGACTTTATAAAGTGGACATATCACATACTCCAACCATCATGCTTCATGTGGTATTCCACACCAATTTCATATTCACTCATCATTATAATTCTTCTTTCAAGTTACTCAATTACACAATAAATATGGTCATACCTATTAGTCCCCTTTCATTCATTAACCACATATGCCATTCATCTCACATATCATCCACAAGCAACCAACCACATCAAGCATAAACATATTTTCATGCATGTATAAATGATTAGGGTTACAACCCAATAATCAATATGAGTCACCTTTCATGACCATTTACAAAATGAACCACAATACCATCATGAGCCATCACATTTGGCTAATCAATATGACACATAATAAAAAGACCAAGTCCCTATACATGCCATACTCAAAACGATGAAACTAACTATACCCAAATATCTAATTAATAGTGTGATCGAGTCTCCAATGTTTTACGATCCCTGAGCTAGCATGGCAACACTATAAGAAAAGGAAAAGAAAGGAGGGTAAGCTTTAAAGCTTAGTAAGTTCACATGCAAATAATAAGTAACATAAATCATACAATTTACATAAGACAAAGTTCATAATTATCATCAAGTCTCATAAGCATAACTTTCTTATATACTTTCTTACTACACGTTCTTAGCATACCAAGTCCTTTACTCATGAGTTTTACGTACGTACCTGAACCAACTTGCACATAATACCTACTTTCTCATCTTTGACATATTCATCAAGATTACTCATTGAATTTCTCTTAGAACTACTTGTTGAACACTTGGAATACTATTCAAGCCCATTTTTGTCCAAAATTATAGATATTGGTCAAATTACTATTTAAGACCTTCTAATTTGTAATCTAATGCAATTACATGCTTGAAGCTTCTAGACCACATATTTTGCAACTTATCCAATTTAGTCCCTAACTTCAAATTACACACTTTAAGCATATAATTTCTTCATGAAAATTTCACACAATCATGCAATCATATCATGGACCAACAAATAATCATAAAATGATTATTTCTATTTTGGATTTGTGGTCTCAGAACCACTATTTCGACTAGACTGTAATTAGGAATGTTACAACTCTTTCTCCTTTAGGGATTTTTGTCCCTGAAAATCTTACTAGTAAAGAGGTTTGGGTATTGGTTTCTCATGGCCTCCTCAGGTTCCTATGTAGCCTCTTCAACCCCATGTCTTTGCCATAACACTTTCACAAGGGTAATATTTTTATTCCTCAATTGTTTGACTTCCCGAGCCAAAATCTTAAACGGTTCCTCAGCGTAAGTCATATCAGGTCGAATCTCAACTTCTGTCAGTGAAATCACATATGAAGGATCAGATCGGTAATGGTGCAACATAGACACATGGATCACATCATGAATCTTTTCCAATTCAGATAGTAGGGCTAACCGATAGGCAACCGGCCCTACTCTTTCGGTAATCTCATACGGTCCAATAAAATGAGGATTCAAATTGCCCTTCCTACCAAATCTCAAAACCTTTTTCCATGGAGATACTCTCAAAAACACCTTATCACCAACTTGAAACTCAATCACCTTCCATTTAAAATCCACATAGGACTTTTGTCTATCTGAAGTAGCTTTCAAATAATCTCGAATTACCTCTACTTTTTCTTCGGTTTCCTTGACTAAGTCAACCTCGTGAATCTGGTTTTCTTTGAGTTTGGTCCAATATAATGGTGTTTGGCACTTACTCACATACAATACCTCATAAGGCACCATTTTCAAACTCGACTGATAACTGTTGTTGTAGGCAAACTCTACCAGCGGTAAGTACTTTTCCCAACTTCCTTGAAATTCCAATACACAACATCGGAGCATGTCTTCAGGTACTTGAATTATTTTCTCTGACTAACCGTCAGTTTACGGATGGAAAGCGGTACTAAAGTTTAACTTCATACCCAAAGCTTCTTGTAAATTTTTTGAAAATAGCGAAGTGAACCTCAGATCTCTATTCGAAATAACCGATAAAGGTACTCCGTGCAATCTCACAATTTCAGAAACATACAACTCGGGTAGTTTATCAAGTGAGTAATCAGTACATACCGGAATAAAGTAAGCCGATTTAGTCAATCTATCAATAATAACCCACATGACATCTTTCTTTTTCGAAGTCATTGGCAGACCGATTACAAAATCCATAGTAATCTGGTCTCATTTCCACTCGGGAACCATGATGGGTGATAAGTCGTAATTTATACATATTTTTATCCCATGCTTAGCACATTTTTGGATGAATTAACATTATATTTATGGAATTTGATGCTTCTAATCCTTTAATTTCATATCTTATACTTTGGTGAGCATATGAAAGTAAAAAGAAAAAGAAACAAGCCAAAAACGGAGAAAATGGGTTGACATGGAAATCAACATGGCCTGAACTTCCTCAAACGGGTAGAACACACGCCCGTGCCATTCTAGCAGGCTTGAACACGGCTTAAAATGACTTCAACACGGGAGTGTCTATTTCTCAGCCTTGACCACGGCCTGAGTAAATCTCACACGGGCGTGTCACACGAACGTGTCCCTGTCGAGCCTAAGTTGAGTTCTATTTAGAAAAAAGAAATTTTGAAGGTTGAAAAGCATTCTAAAGCCCATTTAAAAGACCCTAAGGAGGAGCGAAGGGGGGACAGAGAGTAGGAAGTAAGGAATTACTCGAAGAAAGCTGATTGATCCATCTCAAAAGCCCGATTCACCTCCAAGACTGAAAATCTCCCTTCAATTTCCTTCAGGAGTTTTTGGGTTTTCTTTATGTTTTGTCATTATTCTTCTGAGATGTTTTCTTTTATAGTTATAAACTTAATCCCCTAAATACCTAAGGGGGATGAAACCTAAGACGGATCTTGTTAATATTTTCTGAACTATATGATAAATACTTGATTTGTTCTTAATTATGATTTTAACTCTTGTTTGAATATTCCAGGATATTGATTCAAGTATTGATGTGCTTATTTGGAGGACAAATAGTCTTTGTCTAAGAGTAGATCATTCATAATTAAGTGAAGTTGCATGCAATCCTAGAGATAAGATGACATAAATCTGGCGGATTAGAGTCAAATCTAGTAAGGGAATCCATAGATCGAGTTAATGCAAAACTAGGGGTTTTAATTAGAAAGTGATTTCAATTAATCAACCTAGGGTTAGACGTTATTAGTCTTGAATAGGGATAATAACATAACTTAGGGATTTCTACGGATCAAGTCAAGTGAATAAATCGTCTGGTTCAGAGTCAATTAACAAGAGAAGCCTAGGTGGATTCTTCCTTGGGTGTTGTCTAAATCAATCAGTTTTCCCAAAAGTATTTCCCCAACTTATTTTCTGTGGATTCTTAGATTTGTTAATTAGTTAGATAAAACAACCTTCATTATTCTTAGGCTAGAAAATAAAAAGAAAGTTAATACTAGTACTTTTAGTTCCTTTGGGTTCGACATTCGGTCTTGCTAAAACTATACTACTGTTCGATAGGTAGCTTGCCTGCATCATGATAATAGTTAGTTCAAGTACGATCAATTATAAATTTTAAAACTTATCACGAGTGATAATCAATGGGTTGTAGTAAACTTGATGGTACTTGGTGTTTAGCCTTTACCTGTTGACAAATTAGACACTTCGATACAAACTCTAAGATATCTCTTTTCATACCATTCCACCAATACAGTTTGTTCAAGTCATTATACATTTGTGTACTACCCGAGTGAACTGAAAAACAACCGTTGTGTGCGTCATTAAAATATTCCGAATCAACTCAGGGTCCTTTGGAACACAAATCTTGCCACGGAATCTCAAACAACCATCAGAATCATTCAAAAAATTTGGTTCACTGCTGGACTCACACTGAATTCTCTTAGCTTGTAACTCTTTATCAATTTTCTAAGCATCACAAATTTGTTGAAGAAAAGTCGATCTAGCTCTCAATTCTGCTAGAATTGAACCATCATCGGACGAAGTCAATCATGTAGTCATAGCCCTCAAGTCAAATAATGACTTCCTACTCAAGGCGTCGGCGACCACATATGTTTTACTCGGATGGTAATCAATCACAAGCTCATAATCTTTTAACAGTTCCAACCATCTTCGTTGTCGCAAGTTCAAATCCTTTTAAGTCATTAAGTACTTAAGACTTTTGTGATCGGTATAGACATGGCATTTCTCACAAAATAAATAATGTCGCCAAATCCTCAAAGCAAACACTATGGCGGCCAACTCTAAGTCGTGTGTCAGATAGTTCTTCTCATGGGACTTCAACTGTCTCGAAGCATAAGCTACGACTTTACCCTCTTTCATAAGTACAGATCACAAACCACTTGAGGAAGCATCACTATAAATCACAAACTCTTTACTCAACTCGGGTTGTACCAAAATCAGAGCCTCGGTCAATAACATCTTTAACTTCTCGAAGCTTTATTGACACTTTTTCGACCACTCAAACTTAATATCCTTTTCGACCAATCTTGTCATGGGACTAGCAATCATAGAAAATCCTTTTACAAACCGTCGGTAGTAACCGGCTAAGCCTAAAAAGCTTCTAACATCAGACACGTTCCTCGAAGGTTTTCAATCAAAAATGACTGAGATTTTACTCGAATCAACTCAGATCCCATCACCTGAAATAATATGGCCCAAGAATCCAACTTCTCGAAGCCAAAAATCACTTCTATTAAACATAGCATACAGGTGCTTGTCTCGTAAAGTCTGCAAAATAGTTCTTAAGTGCTCAGCATACTCTATCTCATTCCTCGAATAAATCAAAATATCATCAATAAACACGACAACAAACTTATTCAAATATGGCTAAAATATTCGGTTCATTAAATCCATAAACACCGCAGGAGCATTCGTCAACCCAAATGACATGACAAGAAATTCATAGTGGCCATACCTCGTTTGAAAAGTAGTTTTTGGCACGTCTGAGTCTTTAACTCGTAACTGATAATAGCCGGACCTCAAGTCTATCTTAGAAAATACTATGGCCCCCTTCAATTGATCAAACAAGTCGTTGATCCTTGGTAAATGATACTTGTTCTTGATTATTACTTTATTGAGCTATCGGTAGTCTATATACAATCTCATAGAACCGTCTTTCTTTCTCACGAATAATACCAGAGCACCCCACAGTGAAAAACTAGATCTCACAAAACCCTTTTCGGTCAGATCTTGCAACTGTGACTTCAGTTCCTTCAACTCAGTCGGGGCCATCCTATACAGAGCAATCAAAATAGGTGCCATTCCTGGCATTACATCAATACCAAACTCCACTTCTCTAATTGGAGGTAAATCGGACAATTCTGCCAGAAATACATCCAAATATTCACATACAATAGACACCGATTCAATTCTCAATTTAGGCTCTTTCGTATTCAACACATAAGCCAAGTAAGCCTCACACCCTTTCCTCATACATTTCTGTGTAGTCATCGAAGAAATTACGATTGGCAACCTATCTTGTAACATCCCGAATTAGAGTCTAGTCAGAACAGTGGTTTTGAGACCATAAATTCAAAGTAGAAATAATTAATTTGTGATCATTATGAGGTCTATGATATAAATTAATGCTTATGTGAAAATTTCATGAAGAAATTTTATGTGTAAAGAGTCCAATTTGACTTTAGGGACTAAATTGAATAAATTACAAAATATGTGTTTCTAGAATCTTTTAGTATGAAATAGATTTGGATTATTAATTAGAGGTCCCTAAATAGTAATTTTCCCAATTTCTATTTTTTTGGACAAAAATGGGCATGCATGGATAAAATTTGAAAGTTTAGTGAAAAGGGCATTTTGGTCATTTTGTTAATAAAAGAATAAAAAGGGAAAAATCAAGCAAAATTTGCTCATCTTCTCCATGCCATAGCCGAAATTCTCAAGCTCTCCATAACTAGGGTTTTTCAACTTTTCAAGCTTGAAAGTAAGTCAATCCGAGCCATGTTTTTAATGTTCTTTGCATTTTTGAGATCTTTGAAGCATGATTTAGCAATTTCCACCCTATATTTGAACTAGGGTTTATGTTCAAAATTTTACCCATGTGTGTCGTGCATGTATTTTGATGATTAATGGAAGAATATGAAGGATTGGTGCTAGATGAACATCTTTTTCTAAGTAATTTTTCTTGAAAACACCAAAAAGGACTTTTTTGTAAAACTTGTAAAAATAGGTGTTAAAAATATGATTTGATGAAAAATATGCGCTGTTATAAGAGAGACTATGAATCGGCTAGGCTTGGGTGATAAAAAAATTGGACACATTTCATTTTACGAGCTTAGGGACAAAAGTGTAAATATGTAAAAGTTTAAGGGAAAAATTATAATTTTGCCAAAATATGATTTATGGACTGATTTGAATAATGTGATAATTAAATAAGTGAAATTTGCTATTATAGATCAAGAAAAACGAAGTCCGGACCTAAACCGAGGGAAGAATAAGGTTGTGGACTAAATCAAATAAGTAAATACATTTTTGTACCGAGGTAAGTTTGTGTGTAATTGATACAACATTTTGTTATGTAATTAACATTTAATGTTGCACGAACTGTATATTTATCTTTTTGAGTATAGTTGATGTTGTCCGACAAAGATTTAAGGTGATGAAAGTCGGTTGAACCTCAGGAATACTTAGGGTGTAATATCATGACATTGGGTTGATGAGATCCCGTATAAGACCATATCTGGTATATGGCATCGACATCGATGTGAGATCCCATGTAAGACCATGTCTGGGACATGGGTTTGGCATCATTATGTGATCCCATGTAAGACCATGTCTGGGACATGGTATTGGCATCGATATGAGACATCGTGTAAGACCATAGCTGGGCTATTAGCTTTGATATATGTGAACCCATGTAAAACCATGTCTGGGACATGGCTTTGGCATTGATATACGGTCCCATGTAAGACCACGTCTAGGATATGACATTGGCACCTTACCATGTGTACATGATTTCTTGAGTATCCCTTAGTATTCCAAGTGATTCAACAAATAGTCCAAGGACTTGTCAAAGGAAAGTCGAGTTGTGATTGTGTTGAAAGGGTATAGGTATGTACACCAAGCTTGTAGTTATTGAGATTATGAAGTGATAAAACTTTAGTAAGGGGGAAATGAAGGAATTATGATCTTGAGTTCTTTTGAACATTATGTAAATCGAATGAGATAGAATATGACTACAATGATTATTGAGGATGGGATGATTTAAATTATGTTATGTATGTGTATGAAAATGCATATTTTTATTGTTTGTTAATTACATGCAAGCTTACTAAGCTTTATACTTACTCCTTCTCTTTTCCATTTTCTTATAGTGTTGCCAAGCTAGCTCAGGTACCAAAGGACGTCGGGGGCTCGCTCACACTATCAATTGGATCTTTTGGGTGTAGTTAGTCTCATTATTTTGCGTATGGCATGTATAGGAAACTTGGTTAGTTTGTTATGTGTCATATTGGTTAGCCAAATGTTTTGGCTTATGATAGTGTTACAAGTATTTTGTATATGGCCATGAGAGATGGTCCATATTGACTATTGGGTTGTAATCCTAATTAATTATGCATGCATGCAAGTGTGTTTATGCTTTGATGTGGTTGTGGATGATGACTGTGATGAATAGCATATGTGCTTGATGGATAGTTGTGACCAATAGGGGGAACATATCCATAGAATACATGAATAATTTGAAAGTGGATTAATAATGTTGATAGAATATAAAATTGATGTGAAAAGCTTTAAAGAAATATGTCAAGTTGAGTATGTGTTATATGTCATTATAGACATAATTTTAACCATGAATGTGAACGCTTGAGTATCCAAAGGTGTGCCATGAAGTGGGTTTAAGTATATGAGTGCATAGGGGTGACAAATGGCTTAGAAAATAGCCTAAAACTTGTCCACACGGTTAGGCACACAGGTGTGTGTCTAGGCCATGTGTGACACACAGTCTACCCCTTGGACGTGTGCTCAGGCCGTGTATTCCCTACACCCTAGGTCATGCAAATAGAATACTCAGTAGTAAACACACAGGCTGAGATACGGCCGCGTGTCTCGGCCGTGTGAGAGACACAACCATATGACATGGGTGTGTGCTCAGGCCGTGTGAAGTCTACAGCTATTTTTTGGAAATTTATGAATTTTAATTGCCCACACGGCCTAAGCACATGGGCGTGTGCCTTGGTCGTATGACTACATTTTGTGTATGACATCACAAACAAATAGCTCTAGGGGTAGGGGACACAGGCGTCTCCCAAGCCACACGGGCGTGTGTGATCACACGGCCTAATCACACGGGTGTGTGGCCCTCCAAAAAGTGAAAAACTTTTTAAGTATTGTAAATGTTCTGAAAGTTTCTGGTTTAACCTCGAATCTTTCCCGATGTATGTTTTGGGCCTTGTGGGCCCTTATAAGGGACGTTAAGCCTAAGTTTGAATAAGTTCAAATTAAATGAAATTTTATGGCCCAGTTCTGTGTGTTTGATTGTGTTTAAGTCCGGTAATACCTTATACCCGGTTCCAACTTTGAATACGGGTAAGGGATGATACATTTATTAGTATCAGAGCTACGGTTTATTCAATTCTCGGACTAACGTAGCATGTGTACAAGTTTAGCTATACATGCCATACATATATTGTGATAGTGTGACAACTCCTGACAATTCTCAATTGTGTTTTCATATAGTAAATGGATCCAATCGAGTTATGGCAGATGATGTAGAAAGTAACACGCCAGCTCCCACTGAAGGGGCAGTGCCAACTGATAACCGACCTCCCATGGTTAGTTATGGAGGAGGAGAAGGGGCTCGGGAAGCCTTTCTCCACATGATGGATGCTTGGTACACGGAGTTTGTTCGAGTGAACCCGAATGCTCAACCCCTCCACACCTACCTATCCCCCAGCCTATCCTAATGGCACCCCGTGGCATGGATTTTATGAGACTTAATAGATCTCTGATGGATAAAATTCAAAAGAAAGGAGCTGAAGAGTTCCGAGCTAGCATTGACGATGATCCAGAACGAGCAAAATTTTGGCTCGAAAACACCATTCGGGTTTTTTAAGGAATTGCCATACATACTGGAACAATGCATGAAATGTGTTGTATCACTGCTTAGAGATTCGGCTTACCACTGGTGGAAGACACTTGTCTCGGTGGTACCGAGGGAGAGGGTGACATGGGAATTTTTCCAAGAGGAGTTTCGAAAAAAGTATATCAGTCAGAGATTTATGGATCAAAAATGAAAGAATTCCTTGAGTTGAAGCAAGGTAAAATGACTGTAACTGAATACGAGCGTGAGTTTGTGAGACTCAGCAAATACACTCGGGAATGTGTGTCGACCAAAGCTATTATGTGCAAGAGGTTTGAGGATGGATTAAACAAAGACATTCGGATGTTTGTCGGTATGCTCGAACGGAAAGAGTTCGTGGTGCTTGTCGAAAGAGCTTGTAAGGCCGAGGAATTGGCCAAAGAGAAGAGAAAGGCCGATTCTGGGGCTAGAGACTCAAGGAAAAGGTTTATGACCAGGTCATTTCAGACCACATTGAAGAGGTCGAGGGATTTCTATTCCCGCTCCTATGCTTTTGTTGGGCATCCGAACAGAAATAGAGATAAATACTATTCGGTACTAAGGCCCAGACCACCTCAATTGCTAGTGTTGGTAATGCTCTACCAAGTAGGGCAAAATGTCCACAATGTGGTAGATGTCACCCCGGTGAGTGTCGGGGGAGTGACAAGACCTAAGCCTTTAGGGATTTCAGCTTTTCTAAATCCCGTAATAAAAATAGATTTGAGTACTTACCACCGGTTCTTTCAATCAACGATTCCACCTTAGTTCCTATTCAAAACTGATGCAGATCAATCCCTCAAATATTAACAGAAATTGAATCTTTAATGGTCTAAAGATTCGGCTATTCCCCTGTGACTATGGTGTTTTCGGATTTTTGAATCAGAGTTTGTTTTCCGCAGAATCGAAGTCTAGCTACAGTCTCAGTCTATTACCAAGATTTCCTATAGTTTCAGTTTCATCCTACTAGATTATCCTAATAGGGTTTTAGTACAGACAGATAATTCAGTGAAATATTCAAAAAAGTTCAGAATGATACTTACAGACTTGGGCCGAAGATTTGGGTGCCACCTTTCTGGAATCTAAATTTTAGATACCGAGTTTTGCAATCTTTATAAAATTTTTGTTTTCGAAAATCTTTGTTTTTGTAAACCCATTTCACAGCTGAGTTGTTGCAACCGGGCTTTGATATCACTAAATGTAACACCCCAAACCCGGCCTAGACGTTTGACCGAATTCGACGTACCACGTCGAAGCAAAAAAAACGTTTTATATTTTTTATCTAGAAAAACTTACTTAGTGTTTTAAAGGATAATTTCTTTATAGGTTAAAGTGAATGAAAGCTGTGCACCAGGTAGGAAACCGAAAAAGAGGAGGTGAGTCCATCGGACTGCTTAAGTACCAAGCTCCTTTCGGATCCAATCCTAGACATGCACACCACCATTGCCACACATTAACTTAGTGTATATTCTTGGGAAACTAATTCGATTAAGTCCATTTTAAGAAAAGTGATTAATTTTCAAAAACGTTTTCATTGCGGACGTTTTGCTTTGTTGTTGTGATATTTTGAAAATAATTATTGTTTTTGAAACCACGCCCTAAAGCTAATCAGTTTTAGCGATTAAGATAATATCATATCTATTCTAGTAAAACATATTAAAACAATTCAAAATCATTAAAGAGGCCTTATTACAACTTAAAACCCAAATCATAAAAGTAAATGAAAAGATGTCCAATTCACCAGAAGAAAACCAAATTTCCAGAACGTGTGGCCACTCCGAATCCCTTACAGCTCCAAGCCCACTATGGTTGGGGATTACCTGCGTGGATGAAAATAAGGGGTGAGTTTGGAAACTCAGTGTGTAAAATAACTCGACCATAGTCTATATCAGCTCAAACCACAGAAACAGATTAAGTTGGCCTTAGCCCAAAACAGATTTCAAAATGAAGCCCATAGGCCCATTACAGAACAGAACAGATATTACAAGTTTATGTAGAAACCCAACTATATCCAACCGTATACACCCCGTACCAACCTTACACCATGTGGGGAGACTACTCGACCCACCCAACCGCTACACGCCATAGAATTTGCACCATGGCCGCCAGAAACAGATAATGTGACAGAGTCACCAGATACAGATAATCGTGGCAGAGCCACCAGGACAGATAATTGTGGTAGAGCCACCAGATCAGATAATTGTGGCATAGCCACCAGGACGCTTCCTCCATAAATATCCCATGTCCCCATGCAATAGATATACAAATCATGGCAGACATCATACAGAATCAGATCATCATGCTCTTCAGTCAAAATTAACCCTAGGGGTATAATGGTCATTTTGCACCTAAGGGTATAACGATAATTTTTCATACTTAGGGTATTCTAGTAATTTAACTATTTTGGGTTTTCATGCATAATTCTACCATTTACGTGTTAACAGAAACACTTACCGAGCGTCCTTACCGTATTGGGCCCATTGACCCATTAACCCGATTTTGGCCCATTAAGCCCAAATATATCGAAGTGCACAAAATCGCGCGCACTGCAGTCTTATCACTTCAGATTACCAAATATGTTACTCAATCTATCTCACGAGCATTCGCACACTCGCAAGTTCACAAAATACTAATTTTTCGGCATTTTAGCTTTTCAGCTTTTACCGATCTAGTCTATAAGAGGGTATCAGCTACACACCTGTTTGCGACGAAACGCTGACGAGTTCCACACACGAGTTGCCTACAGTCAATTACTAATACGTTAATGATGGATCCACAATAACTTATATACAAATCTCCTTACCATAAGTCGGCCATTAACACTTTAGGCACTAGAGATCCTACCTTTGCCGAAACTAGCGACTAGATCTAGATCCAGTCGTTCCGCTTGTCCCAGCCTTCGATCAGTAGCCTCTAGATCACACTAACATCATAACAAAACAATTGTCACAACCCTTAGAGCAATAAGGCCCAATCAACAGCCTCTCTAAGCCTTTAGGTATTTTGGCTTTTCTAAATCCCGTAATAAAAATAGATTTGAGTACTTACCACCAGTTCTTTCAATCAACGATTCCACCTTAGTTCCTATTCAAAACTGACGCAGATCAATCCCTCAAATATTAACAGAAATCGAATCTTTAATGGTCTAAAGATTCGGCTATGCCCCTGTGACTATGGTGTTTTCGGCTTTTTGAATTAGTGAAGAAAAGATGATTAGATATGGGGGTTTTGCAATGTTGATGTCGACAGAGGTTGGGATTTAGAGGGTCAACTAGGAAAGATGAAAGAAAAATAGAAGAAGTTGGCTAGGAGAAATTGACACAAGCAACAGGTTTTCGGGATTTCGGCTTTTATGGCAGTTGGCTATAAGGGCTTAGAAACGAATGGAATGGAAAGATAGAATGGTGGGAAGGTTCGGCTAGGGAGAAAAGAAAAAAAGAAGAATAAAAAAAGAGAATAGGAGAAGAGAGGAGAAAGAAAAAGAAAAAAAAGAATTGTCAGAACAAAAGCCGAATTTTCCCCCCTTACTAGCCGAATTTCCCCTATACTAGAAACCCTTGGCCGACCAACTCTTGCTCCTCAAGAGTCCACCATTCAGCCAATTCTGCACTCCCTAATCCACTCCTAAATCTTCTCCCTTATCCCCTCCTTACTCAATCTCTTGAGCAGCTTAAACTTTTCCTAACAGAGTTCCACTTGAGTTCCATTACATCCCTTTTCTGTACATAAAAATAATACTATAACTTGTTTACCTTGTGACTTGAACCCTAGCTCCCCCTAATCATCCACACGCCACTTTTTTAGCCCCCTAGTGGCGTCACATGCCACTTTTCCACGTGCCTTCTTGTGGCTTATTTTACCCATTAAATTTTAAAAGCCTAAATTACCAGAACCCCTTTTCCCTTTTGAATTAAGATTAGTTAAATGTATCAGTTTTTAACTTAGACTTCGGCCTTCTAGAGGCCCATGAACATACTCAGACCTATATCAAGCAGTCAAAAGACAGAAATCCTAAAATTCGCCAAAAATCACAGAAATCCTGAAAATCTCAAAAATTGGGCCGTTACAACTCTACCCTCCTAAAAGAAATTTCGTCCTCGAAATTTACCTGATCCAAACAGATGAGGGTATTATTGCTGCATCGCCTCTTCTGGCTCCCAAGTAGCTTCCTCTCTACCATGATTATGCCAAAGCACTTTTACTAAAGGAACAGATTTCCTTCTTAACACCTTGACATCTCGGTCGAATATCTGCACAGGCTCTTCCTCAAAAGTCAAATCAGGCTGTACCTCAATCTTTTCAACCGGCACGACATTAGTAGGGTCAAACGATAATGCCTTAACATGGAGACGTGAAAAACATCGTGAATCCTATCTAACTCTGGAGGTAATTCCAATTGATATGCCACTGGTCCTACTCGCTTCAAAACCCGATAAGGCCCAATGAACCGTAGACTCAACTTGCCCTTCTTACCAAACCTTAATATCTTCTTCCAAGGAGAAACCTTCAATAATACCATATCACCTACTGAGTACTCAATCTCCTTACGCTTCAAATCTGCATACGACTTTTGCCTATCAGATGCTTCTTTTAATCGACCTCTGATTAATTTAACCTTATCTTCAGTATCAGCTACCAACTCAGTCCAAGAACCTGTCGCTCTCCTAGTTCGGTCCAATAACTAGGTGTTCGACACCTTTATCCATTCAGCGCTTCATATGGTGCCATTCGAATACTCATCTGATAGCTGTTTTTATACGCAAACTCTGCCAATGGCAAGTAATCCTTCTAACTACCTCGAAAGTTAATAACGCATCCCCTCAACATGTCCTCTAGAATCTGAATAACCCTTTCCGACTGGCCATCAGTCTGGGGATGGAAAGCCGTACTAAAGTTTAATCGCGTCCCCAACGCTTCATGTAAATTTTTCCAAAACCAAGATGTAAATCTGGGATCGCGGTTAGAAATAATTGAAACTGGGACACCATGAATTCGGACAGGTATGAAATGAGCCGATTTGGTCAATCTATCCATAATCACCCAAACCGAGTCTTTCTTTGTTGGTGTCAAGGGTAACCCACTCACAAAGTCCACGGTTACCCTCTCCCACTTCCAAAGTGGTATCTTTACTAGCTGCAAAAGTCCAGAAGGTAGTTGATGCTCAGCTTTCACTTGCTGGCATGTCAAACATTTCCCCACAAACTCCGTTACTTCTCGTTTAAGCCCAGGCCACCAATACAATTCTCACAAGTCATGATACAACTTATTCCCTCTAGGATGTATAGCACAACGTCCCCCATGAACTTCCTTCAATATTGACTGCCTCAAGTCAGAGTCCTTCGGAACACAAATTCTCCCTCGGAAACACAGAACTACTTCGCTATTCAACCCAAACTCAGAAGTTTCCCCTTTCTTAACTTGTTGGAAACGAGCAACCAAAGACTCATCTCTCAACTGCTTTCCCTTAATCTGATCCACCCAGGTTGGCCTTACTTGCAACTCAGCCAATAGGCTACCATCATCATACAGCCTCAGACGAGCAAACATTGCTCTCAGATCAGATACAGCTCTTCGACTTAGAGCCACGGCTACCACATTAGCCTTGCTTAGGTGGTACTCAATCGAACAATCATAATCCTTAAGCATCTCTATCCATCTCTTTTGCCTAAGATTCAGCTCCTTCTGAGTCAACACTTGAGACTCTTATGGTTTGTGTATATAACACACCTTTCTCCGTACAAGTAGTGTTTCCAAATCTTAAGTGCAAAGATTACTGCTGCCAACTCCAAATCATGAGTAGGATAGTTTCCTTCGTGAGGCTTAAGCTGTCGTGATGTATAAGCAACCACCTTACCCTCTTGCATCAACACGCAACCCAAACCCACATGTGATGCGTCACTGTACACAGTAAAATCCTTCCCAGACTCCGGCTGAATTAATACAGGTGCTTCAGTCAAAACTTTCTTCAACTTCTCAAAAGCTTCCTGCTGCTTCTCTGTCCAAACAAATGGTACTCCTTTCTTTATGAGTTTTGTCAAAGGTGTTGCCATCACAGAAAAACCTTCCACAAACCTTCTGTAGTATCCTGCCAACCCTAGGAAACTCCAAATTTCTGACATTGACCTAGGTGGCTTCCATTCCAAAATTTGCTTCAATATTTCGACGGTCCACCTTGATCCCCTCAGCAGAGACAACATGCCCTAAGAAGGTTACCTCCCTCAACCAGAATTCACACTTACTGAATTTCGGATAGAATTCTTTCTCTCTCAACACTTGTAGCACAATGCGAAGATGCTCATCATGCTTCTCCTCAGTTTCAAAGTATATCAGAATATCGTTAATAAAGACGACTACGAATCAATCCAAGAATGGTTGGAATACACGATTCATCAGATCCATAAATGCTGCAGGAGCGTTCGTCAGTCCAAATGGCATAACCAAGAACTCGTAATGACCATACCGAGTCCTAAATGTCGTCTTATGAATATCTGCCTCTTTGACCCTTAACTGATGATATCCAGATCGAAGATCAATCTTGGAAAATACAAAAGCTCCTCTAAGCTAGTCAAACAGATCATCAATTCTTGGCAGAAGGTACTTATTCTTAATCGTCAGTTTGTTCAACTGGCGATAATCAATACACATCCACATCGTCCCATCCTTCTTTTTCACGAATAGCACCGGTGCTCCCTATGGAGATACGCTTGGCCTAATAAAGCCCTTATCCAACAACTCTTGAATTTTTGCTTTTAACTCCACTAACTCCTTCGGTGCTATCCTATACGATGCGATGAACACTGGTGCCGTTCCAGGCAGTAAGTTGATTCCAAACTCGACTTCTCAGTTCGGAGGCAATCCTAGAAGCTCCTCCGGAAAGACATCTTGGAACTCCTTAACAGTCTTAACCTTATCCACCGTCAGTCCCTCAACTTTCGACTGACTTATAAATGCCAAATAGGCCTCACAACCCTTACGGATCCACTTTTCAGCTCTCAATACTGACACCACATTGGACAAAAAATCCCTTCGTTCACCTATTACCATAACCTCCTCACCCTCCGTGGTCCCTAACACTATTTGCTTAGCAGCACAATCTAGAGTCGCCCTATGCTTAATTAGTCAGTCCATTCCCAGAATGAGGTTGAATTCTCCGAACGGTAACTCCATCAAATCTCTAGAGAAAATATTACCTTGGGTTTCTAAGGGCATATCCCTATACAGTTTGTCTACCCTAACCGAGTGACCCAAAGGACTTAGTACAGATACCCCACTCATAATCTTCTCAGAGTGCACACCCAACGACCCAGATATGGCACATGCAACATACGAATGAGTGGATCCAATATCAACCAAGGCAGTATACGGCATGCTAGAAACCAAGAACATACCAATTATGACGTCGGGTGCATCGCCCTTCTCTCGACGACGAGCTGCATACACCAACGCTGGCTGTCAAGCCTCAGCATTTTCGGCACCCCTACTAGGTGCCCCTCGACCTCGACCATTTCCATTTCTGCCCTACCTTGTCCACATCCTCTCGGTGGTTGTGGTCCACCTCTTGAACCTGATCTATTTTCTGAGGATAGTCTTTGACTCTATGATCCATAGATCTGCATCGAAAACAATCACCGAATGTTTCCTACACTCACCTAGATGTACCTTGCCACAGTCCCCATAGATTGGTGGTCTAACAACGTTCATCGGAACTGCTCGAACTGGCTCCTCCACTCTTGCTCTCTTGACATTCTTATTTGCACCACCCGAAGGTCCTGAATCCTTCCGGAAACGGTTCTGATCCTTCTCACGATTCTGCCTCCCTGCACGCTTCACTTCCTCAGCTATCTTAGCTTTCTCCACCAAAACCGCGAAGTCACGCTCCCTCTGCTGAGCAATCAGCACCTTAAGTTCATATCTAAGACCATCCTCAAAGCGCACACTACGCTCATACTCCATAGCGACTATCCCCACAGCATACTGGCTCAGCCTCAGAAACTCTGCCTCGTACTCCGCAACCGTCTTACCTCCCTAAACTAGATTCAAGAATTCCTTCCTACGGGCATCCACATAACTCGCCCTAACATATTTCCCCTTAAAGGTTGTCTTAAATAGCTCCCATGTTACCCTATCAGTTGGGGTCTCATCTCTCAGAGTGAGCCACCACTGATAAGCCTCGTCCCGAAGCAACGATACAACTCCCTTCAGCTTCTGCTCCATATAGCAGTCCAAATCATCCATAATCTGTTCTATGGCCTCTAACCAATATTCTGCCACATTCGGGCCTACACCAGATACGCCCCTAAAAATCTCCGCTCCATTAGCCTGGAGTCGCTCAGAATAGATCCTCGAATCCCGTTGCCTGTACTTACCCCGGTAACCCTTTCCAAAACACCAAGCATTGCCTGAGACATAGCGTCATCCCCGGCACCACTATCATGAGACTCCACTTCTATTGCCGGTGGTACCGGTGCATCTGCCGCCGGCATATTCCCTGAAGACGAAGATCCCGCTCGAGCACTACCTCGACCACATCCACGGCTTATTCCACGAGCTGCCCTCGTACTCATATCGTATTATCTGATTACGAATTTTTATGCATCAATTAAATATTCCAGTATTTATTACAGAGGTTTTATGAACAGACAGTAATTCAGAGTTTGTTTTTCGCAGAATCGAAGTCTAGCTACAGTCTCAGTCTATTACCAAGATTTCCTATAGTTTCAGTTTCATCCTACTAGATTATCCTAATAGGGTTTCAGTACAGACAGATAATTCAGTGAAATATTCAAAAAAGTTCAGAATGATACTTACAGACTTGGGCCGGAGATTCGGGTGCCACATTCTAGGAATCTAAATTTTAGATACCGAGTTTTGCAATCTTTATAAAAAAAATTTTTCAAAAATCTTTATTTTTGTAAACCCATTCCACAGCCGAGTTGTTACAACCGGGCTCTGATACCACTAAATGTAACACCCTAAACCCGACCTAGATGTTTGACCGAATTCGACATGCCACGTCGAAGCGAAAAAAAACATTTTATATTTTTGATCTAGAAAAACTTACTTAGTGTTTTAAAGGATAATTTCGTTATAGGATAAAGTGAATGGAAGCTGTGCACCAGGTAGGAAATCAGAAAAGAGGAGGTGAGTCCATCGGACTACTTAAGTACCAAGCTCCCTTCGGATCCAATCCTAGACATGCACACCACCATTGCCACACCTTAACTTAATGTATATTCTTGGGAAACCAATTCGATTAAGTCCATTTTAAGAAAAGTGATTAATTTTGAAAAACGTTTTCGTTGCAGACGTTTTACTTTGTTGTCATGATATTTTGAAAACAATTACTGTTTTTAAAACCGCACCCTAAAGCTAATCAGTTTCAGCGATTAAGATAATATCATATCTATTCTAGTAAAACATATTAAAACAATTCAAAATCATTAAAGCGACCTTATTACAACTTAAAACCCAAATCATAAAAGTAAATGGAAATATGTTCAATTCACCAGAAGAAAACCAAATTTCCAGAACGTGTGGCCACTCCGAATCCCTCACAGCTCCAAGCCCACTATGGTAGGGGATTACCTGCGTAGATGAAAATAAGGGGTGAGTTTGAAAACTCAGTATGTAAAATAACCCGACCATAGTCTATATCAGCTCAAACCACAGAAACAGATTAAGTTGGCCTTAGCCCAGAACAAGTTTCAAAATGAAGCCCATAGGACCATAAAAGAACAAAACAGATATTACATGTTTATGCAGAAACCCAACCATATCCAACCGTATACACCCCCGTACCAACCTTACACCATATGGGGAGACTACTCGACCCACCCAACCGCTACATGCCACAGAATTTGCAGCATGGCCGCCAGAAACAGATAATGTGACAGAGTCACCAGATATAGATAATCGTGGCAGAGCCACCAGAACAGATAATTGTGGCAAAGCCACCAGGACGCTTCCTCCATAAATATCCCATGTCCCCATGTATAGAATATACAAATCATGGCATATATCAGATCATCATGCTTTTCAGTCAAAATTAACCCTAGGGGTATAATGGTCATTTTGCACCTAGGGGTATAATGGTAATTTTTCATACATAGGGTATCCTAGTAATTTAACTATTTTAGGGTTTTCATGCATATTTCTACCATTTATGTGTTAACAAAAACACTTACCGAGCGTCCTTACTGTATTGGGCCCTTTGGCCCATTAACTCGACTTTGGCCCATTAAGCCCAAATATATCGAAGTGCATGAAATCACGCGCACTGCAGTCTTATCACTTTAGATTACCAAATATGTTACTCAATCTATCTCACGAGCATTCGCACACTCGCAAGTTCACAAAATACCGATTTTTTGGCATTTCGGCTTTTTGGCTTTTGCCGATCTAGTCTATGAGAGGGTGTCTGTTACACACTTTTTTGTGACGAAACACTGATGAGTTCCGCACACGAGTTGCCTACAGTCAATTACTAATACGTTAACGATGGATGCACAACAACTTATATACAAATCTCCATACCATAAGTCGGCCATTAACACTTTAGGCACTAGAGATCCTACCTTTGCCGAAACTAGCAACTAGATCTAGATCCAATCGTTCCGCTTGTCCCAGCCTTCGATCAGCAACCTCTAGATCACACTAACATCATAACAAAACAATTTTCACAACCCTTAGAGCCATAAGGCCCAATCGACAGCCTCCCTAAGCCTTTAGGGATTTTGGCTTTTCTAAATCCCGTAATAAAAATAGATTTGAGTACTCACCACCGGTTCTTTCAATCAACGATTCCACATTAGTTCCAATTCAAAACTGACATAGATCAATCCCTCAAATATTAACAGAAATCAAATCTTTAATGGTCTAAAGATTCGGCTATGGTATTTTTGGCTTTTTGAATCAGTAAAGAAAGGATGATTAGATATGGGGGTTTTTGCAATCTTGATGTCGACAGAGGTTGGGATTTAGAGGGTGTGAATATTGGCCAGGAAAGATGAAAGAAAAATAGGAGAAGTTGGCTAGGAGAAATCGACACAAGCAACAGGTTTTCGGGATTTCGGCTTTTATGGCAATCGGCTATAAGGGCTTAGAAACGAATGGAATGGAAAGGTAGAATGGTGGGAAGGTTCGGCTAGGGAGAAAAGAAGAAAAACGAAGAAGAAAAGAGAATAGGGGAAGAGAGGAGAAAGAAAAAGAAAAAAAAGAATTGTCAGAACAAAAGCCGAATTTTCCCCCCTTACTAGCCAAATTTCCCCTATACTAGAAACCCTTGGCCGACCAACTCTTGCTCCTCAAGAGTCCACCATTCGGCCAATTCTGCACTCCCTAATTGGCTCCTAAATCTTCTCCCTTATCCCCTCCTTACTCAATCTCCTGAGCAGCTTAAACTCTTCCTAACAGAGTTCGATTTGAGTTCCATTACATCCCTTTTCTGTACATAAAAATAATAGTATAACTTGTTTACCTTGTGACTTGAACCTTAGCTCCCCCTAATCTTCCACACACCACTTTTTTAGCCCCTTAGTGGCGTCACATGCCACTTTGCCACATGCCTTCTTGTGGCTTATTTTACCCATTAAATTTTAAAAGCCCAAATTACCAGAACCCCTTTTCCCTTTTGAATTAAGATTAGTTAAATCTACCGGTTTTTAACTTAGACTTGGGCCTTCTAGAGGCCCACTAACATACTCAGACCTACATCAAGTAGTCAAAAGACAGGAATCCTAAAATTCACCAAAAGTCACAGAAATCCCAAAAATCTCAAAAATTGGGGCGTTACAGAGAGTGCCTTGAGATGGCAGAAAATGAGAGATATCAAAGTGCAAGATCGGGTAACACTACTAGTTGAGGTAGACCGCAGAAAAATCTGGGTATTGGAGCGAGCAGCAAGAGTGCCCCTAAAGAGTCTGCTGTGAGACCTGAGGGTAGAGGTCTTGCAAGGACATACGCCATTTGCACTCGCGAAGAGGCTTCGTCTTTGGATGTG
Organism: Gossypium anomalum; assembly: GCA_025698475.1. Lineage (NCBI taxonomy): Eukaryota > Viridiplantae > Streptophyta > Magnoliopsida > Malvales > Malvaceae > Gossypium > Gossypium anomalum. The sequence continues at coordinate 61,350,492 of CM046961.1, forward strand.
ATTACGGGTACATTTTCTATCTATGATGTTACTATTATAGCTTTGTTTGATCCGGGATCTACCCATTCCTATATTTGTACGAAATTGGTTTTGAGTATAAGTATTCTTGTTGAATCTATAGAATTTGTGATAAAAGTGTCAAACCCGTTAGGGAAATACGTGTTAGTTAATAAAGTTTGTAAGAATTATCCTTTGATAATTAGATGTCACTATTTTCTGGCAAACCTTATGCTTTTGCCGTTTGATGGGTTTGACATAATTCTTGGTATGGATTGGTTAACTACTCATGATGTAGTAGTGGGAGAAAAATTATTGAACTGGAATGTGAAAATGGTGATATTCTCCGAGTTGAATTAGATGAATCGGATAGCTTGCTTGTAGTGATTTCTTCTATGTCTGCTCAGAAGTGTATAAGAAAAGGGTACGGAGCTTATCTTGCTTTTGTGTTGAATACAAAAGAGTCAGAGTTGAAGATTGAGTCAGTATCAGTAGTTTGTGAGTACCCGGACGTGTTTCCAGAAGAGTTGCCCAGATTACCTCCAATTAGGGAAGTTGAATTTGGTATTGATCTAGTTCTGGGTATGGCACCCATTTTTATTACTCTGTATAAGATGGCTCCGACCGAATTAAATGAGTTAAAAGCTCAGTTGCAAGAGTTGACGGCTAGAGGTTTCCCGAGACCTAGTTATTCACAGTGGGGTACACCGGTTTTATTTGTGAAAAAGAAAGATGATTCGATGAGGCTATGTATTGATTACTGAGAACTCAACAAGGTGACAATAAAGAATAAGTACCCCTTGCTGAGGATAGATGATTTATTTGACCAATTGAAGGGGGCCACAGTATTTTCCAAGATAGATTTGAGGTCAGGTTATTATCAGTTGAGAGTTAAGGACTCAAACGTGCCGAAAATCGCATTTTGGACAAGGTATGGTCACTATGAATTTTTAGTGATGCCTTTTGGTCTAACAAATGCTCCTGCGATTTTCATGGATTTAATGAATCGAATTTTCCGACCTTAATTGGATAAATTTGTTGTGGTGTTTATCGATGATATCCTGATTTATTCTCGTGACAAATCTGAACATGCCGATCATTTGAGGATTGTTTTGCAAACTTTGAGAGATAAGAAGTTGTATGCTAAGTTTAGTAAAAGTGAGTTTTGGCTTAGAGAAGTCAAATTTTTGGGTCACACAGCTAACACACATGCCCGTGTTGTAACACCTCTTACTCGTATTCGACACCAGAATAGGGTACGAGGCATTATTGGACTTAACACAATCATTCCTATAAAATCGAGTCACAAATTTTCACTCAAATTTAAAACTTTTCAATCACATGTAATTTGTCCCTAATAAAGGCCTACGAGGCCCAAAACATACATCGGAAGAGGTTCGGGACTAAACCGCGAACTTTCAGAACCTTTTCGACACTTAGAAAATTTTCTTGTTTAGGAGAGTCACACGCTCGTGTGGGTAGGCCGTGTGATCACACACGCCCGTGTGGCTCTGGAACACGTCTATGTCCCTAGCCCGTGGAGCTCTGTGATTATGACGTCATGCACAAATTGAAGTCACACGGCCAAGGCACACGCCCGTGTACTTAGGCCGTGTGGACAATTAAATTTCATAATTTTTTCATAAAATAGGTGCAGACTTCACACGGCCTGGGCACACACCCATGTCCTAAGACCGTGTCCTTCACACGGCTGAGACACACGGCCGTGTCTCTGCCTGTGAGTTTACTACTGGACATTCTGTTTTGCATTAATTAGGGCCCAAGGGACACACGGCCGGATCACACGCCCATGGGGCAGACTGTGTGTCACACACGGCCCAGACACATGCCCATGTGTCTAACTGTGTGGACAAATTCTAGGCTATTTTCCAAGCCATTTGTCACTCCTAAACACTTACATACATAATCTCACTTCATGACATGCAACATGGCACATTTGATTACACAAGCATACAAAATCATGGTTTATCCATGACATTTTTAAAGTGGGCATATCACATACTCCAACCATCATGCTTCATGTGGTATTCTAGACTGATTTCATATTTATTCATCATTATAATTCTTCTTTCAAGTTACTACACTATAAATATGGTCATACCTATTAGTCCCCTTTCATTCATTAACCACATATGCCATTCATCTCACATATCATCCACAAGCAACCAACCACATCAAGCATAAAAACATTTTCATGCATGCATAAATGATTAGGGTTACAACCCAATAATCAATATAAGTCACCTTTCATGACCATTTACAAAATGAATCACAATACCATCATGAGCCAACACATTTGGCTAATCAATATGACACATAATAAAAAGACCAAGTCCCTATACATGTCATACTCAAAATGATGAAACTAACTATACCCAAATATCCAATTGATAGTGTGATCGAGTCTCCAACGTTTTACGATCCCCGAGCTAGCTTGGCAACACTATAAGAAAAGGAAAAGAAAGGCGGGTAAGCTTTAAAGCTTAGTAAGTTCACATGAAAATAATAAGCAACATAAATCATACAATTTACATAAGGCAAAGTTCATAATTATTATCAAGTCTCATGATCATAACTTTCTCATATACTTTCTTACCACACATTCTTCGCATACCAAGTCCTTTACTCATGAGTTTTACATACGTACCTATACCAACTTGCACATAATACCTACTTTCTCATCTTTGACGTATTCATCAAGATTACTCATTGAATTTCTCTTAAAACTACTTGTTGAACACTTGGAATACTATCGGATACATTGGAATTTTGCACCTATGTGCCCCATATGTAGCCAACACTACCTCATATCTCATATCACATGTTGCTCGCTTTCGAGCTACTCATGGGTCTGTCTACAGCAGCTGTCAGGAATCCGCAACACATGCCAGACTACCCAGCCATCGGTAAAACATACCAGACCAGACCCCGGAACGCCATAACATGTGTCACATATATCATGAACTCAGACCACAACTCATGAGTTTAGATGAAATAGTTCCTAGTGACATAACTTGTATCCTAGACTATTTCTAAGGTTCAAATAGGATTCTTCAATACCACATTTCTGTCGAACTTGCTCGTAGTGTCGATTTCAATACTCTTAGCACCAATCACGTACTTATGGAATAATCAAAGCATATTACATAACAAACTTTAGGCATTAAACACATGATACCACATCACATTAATTAAATATGTACTTACCATACATGCAACATTAAAGCATTTAAAGTATGGTACATGTTGTATAATTTACATATGAGCTTACCTCGGTACAAAATGATAGAAACAAACCTAATCCTCAAAAACTTTATTTTTCCCTCGATCAAGACCCGCATCATATTTTTCTTGATCTATAATGCCAAATTTAACTTGTACAATACATACATTGGTCAAATCGACCCATAACACATACTTTGGTAAAATTACATTTTTACCCCTAACTTTTCACTTATTTACACTTTAGTCCCTAGGCTCGTAAAATGAAATGCATGCATTTTCTTTGTTACCCAAGCCTAGCCAATGCTATACCATGCTCCTATCAACCTGTATTTTCCTTTATTTCACATTTCTACTAATTTTTACACCTTTTACAAATAGGTCCTTTTTAACCATTTTCACTAAAAATCACTTAGTAAAAGATGTTAGACACAAATCAAACTTTCATAATCTACCATGAAACATCAAAATACATACATGTCACACATGGGTCAAATTTTATACATGAACCCTAGCTCAAAGTATGGCTAGAAATGGATAGATCATGCTTCAAGGACTTCAAAAATAGAAAGAATATAAAAAACGGGGCCTAGGAGCACTTACAATCAAGGTTGAAAGGTTGAAAACCGTAGCTGTGGAACCCTTGCAAATTTTGGCACACTAGGAAGAAGATGGACACAAATTTGTCTTGATTTTTCATTCTTTTATTAACCAAATGACAAATATGCCCTTAAGGCCTTTCTTTCAAATTTTTACTATTCATGCCCATTTTTGTCCAAAATTATAGATATTGGTCAAATTGCTATTTAAGACCTTCTAATTTGTAATCCAATGAATTTACATGCTTGAAGTTTCTAGAACACATATTTTGCAACTTATCCAATTTAGTCCCTAACATCAAATTGGACATTTTAGGCATAAAATTTCTTCATGAAAATTTCACACAATCATGCAATCATATAATGGACCATCAAATAATCATAAAATAATTATTTCTATTTTGGATTTGTGGTCTCGAAATCACTATTCTGACTAGACCGTAATTTAGGATGTTATACGTGTGGCTAGCCTATGTGCCTTAAAATTTGCCATACACGCCCGTGTGCCAGGCCATGTGCTAGGCCGTGCCAAACTTGTAGGGTATACTGACTTATGCCACACGGTCAAGTCATACGCCCGTGTGTGAAGCCGTGTGGAGCATACTGACTTGATTTTAATTTTAACACCGGGGGACACATGACCGTGTACATGACTGTGTATCTCACACGGCTGAGACACATACCAGTGTCTCTGCTCGTGTGGACAAAAATAGGCTATTTACCAAGCCATATTGCCACCCTATCATATGCACACCTACATCAACCCAATTGGCACCAAAACATAGCATAATATGACATTTTAACCAAGCAATTCAAGCTTAATTCATGCACAATCTATACCACCTTTATTAATATACACTACTCACAAAACAGGTCATACCATTTATACCAAATTCACATGTATAATTCAACTATTTATACGCTTCCAATCATGCATCATTATACATCAAAATCACCAGCATACAAATACTCTAATATCAACTATCTCACCTCCACAATCTTCATAATTCACAAGCATCATAAATCCATCCATGAACTCATAATACATCTTTATATGAACATATATATATATATATATACATAACCAAATCAAGCCAACTCTCAAGGCTATATATACAAACCAAAACATAGCAACTCACAAGCTCACTTAAATGCCAAAATTCACCACCAAAATACATATCAAAATGACCAAAGTCCCTATACATGCCATATACTCAAAACATAAGCTCAATAGTACCAAATTGATAGTTTGATAGTGTGATGATGTCTCTGACGATCCCCGAGTCCAAGCTAGCTTTAAAATCACTACAAAACATAGAAAATTAAATAAAGTAAGCTATATAGCTTAGTAAGCTCGTATGAAATAAACTCAATCTCAACATGAATATACAAATCATCAACTTGAACAAATCATCATGTAATTCATTTAACTAACAACCTTTCACATTTTCTATCATAATCTTATGTATGAACTTTATAACTTCTTCGGTTTAAGCTTATACAGTTCATGTACATACCTGTACCATCTTGTATCAATCTCATACATAATCACATCTTTTATTTACCCGTTGAACCATTTAGAATACTATAGGATAAATGGGAAACTCACACCTGAAGTGACACATATATAGCCGAAGCTATCTTAATCTCATATCACATAAATTGCTCACACTAGAGCTATCAACGGCCCTGTTCACACAAGCTGTGGGTCAAGACGTAGCTACATGGTGCTGCTCACACAAGCTCTCAAGTATCCGCAACACATGCCGGTATACTCAACCACCTGTAGGATGTACAAGACCAGCACTCGAATCACTTAATCACAACAATTCCCTAATGACATGTCACTAGTATCCAAATCTATTCCTAAGGTTCAACCGAGATTTCGAATGCTGAATTGTCATCGAATCATTTTCAAACATATCCATAGTCTCATAATTATAGTTTATGCAATGTCAAAGCATTTTAAATACATTTATAATGAAATTTATCACATACGAATTTACCTCAGATGCTAAAATGGCGAAACGAGTCAACTATTCCGTAACTTTATTTTTTCCCCGATCTAAGTCCGTATTTCTCCTTTCTTGATCTAAATTTAATCAAAATTAACTTACTTAATCATCTCTCTATTCAATTTAGTCCAAAATTCACTTTAAGGCATGTTTACACAATTCCCCTAGTATTTCACATCTTTTACAATTTAGTCCTTATTTCATTAAAACACAAATTAATGCAATTCAATACTAACCCTTGCTAGCCGAATTACATATAAGTCCCTAGTAGCCAATATTTCTCACTTATTTCACATTTTAACCACTACATTTACACATTTCACAATTTAACCCCTAATTTGCATTTTTACTAAAAATCACTTAATAAAACTTGTATAACTATCATCAAACATTCATAATCTATCCTTAAGCATCAAAACACACATGTATTCATCAACAGAATCATTTAAAATCTTTAATAGTTTTGCAAAATAGTCCCTGGGCTAGCTAGACCTAACTGCAACGATCTCAAAAATATAGAAATAATTAAAAACAGGACAAAAATCGTACCTTAATTAGCTATACAAGCTTGGCCGAATGAAGAACACAACAATGGTGTTTTCTTAGCCCTAGTTTCGGAGGTGAAAGCTTAATGGTGAATATGACACCATGTTTTTATTATTTTAACTTAATTTGTTTTATAATTTACTAATTTAACCTTTACTTAAACATTTAAAATTCATATAAACTATGCACATAAATGTCCACCCACCTTAATAATGGTCTAATTACAACATAAGGACCTCCTCCATTTAATTTCATAGCTATTAGATACTTTTATCTAATAGAACTCCAATTTTTTACTTTACGCGATTTAGTCCTTTTTATCAAATTGACCATTCAAATGATAAAATTTCTTAACGAAAATTTCACACAAACATATTATCATGTTTAAACCTTAAAATAATAATAAAACAAATATTTCAACCTTAGATTTGTGGTTCCAAAACTACTATTCTGATTTGAATAAAAATGGGCTATTACACCATACTTCTTACATGGGCTGCAACACCCCTAACCTGTATCCGTCGGTGGAGTATGGTCAAGAGGCATTACCGGACATATTGGAACATTTCGCAATCATTTCACAATCAAAAGTCATGCATCGTCATATCATAGTCAAACATTAAAATTAAGTCCCTTTCTTAGGTCAATGAGACTATAAACATGCATTAGGAAGAGGTCGGGACTAAACCAAACACATACAAAATGTTTCCAAAACATAACAATTTTTCTAAGTTATAAAGGTCACACGCCCGTGTGAATAGGCCGTGTGCCTCACACGGCATTAGACACACTCGTATGTCTAGGCCGTGGCAAAACAGGGCATACATACTGACTTATCCACACGGCCGCAAGACACGCCCGTGTGTCTAACCCATGGTCGAAACTGACTTGGCCACACTGCCTGGCACACGCTCGTGTGTGTACGACCGTGTGGTCTGCCCAGGCTCATTTTGAAATGGCCCTCGAGCAACACGGTAGAGACACATGCCCATATTCCTGCTCGTGTGGGCAAAACTAGGCCATTTACAAGGCCAGTATGCCTCCCATTTGAGTCCTCCCTACAATTCCAAAATCAAGCATCATATATGCAACATTTTCAGCCAAATTCAACTCCAAACATGTATCAATCAATTCAAAATATCATCAACCAATTTCATGTTCATTCTTTATATCAAAACATACTAAATCATATGTCATACATTACCAAATTCTCAACAATGAACATACCAAAATGACCAGTTCACTTGGCCATATACATATATCTCAAAACATATCACATTATACCAAGATAAGCTTAATACATAACCGAATATACACAATATTAGCATTATGATTAAGCCAATTTCGCATGGCTATATATATATACACAAATCATAATGAACCATCTCAAAACTAGCCTATACATGCCACATTACCAAATCTTAAAGCTTTTATTTACCGAAGCGATAACTGGATAGTGTGATGACGTCTCCTACAATTCCAACCTGAGCAAGTCTTTGAAACTCTATAGACATAGGAAAATACACGGAGTAAGCTTTGAAAGCTTAGTAAGTCATAAGCAATTAAATCATTTCAATGATATTTATAAACCAATATCACTAAACCGAAGTTAACAAATCTCAATCACATATACCTTCATTGTACTCGTAAATTCATGAAACCACATTAAATAATTCACTTAACTTATTTATTAATGAACATATACCCCTGCTTTCAAACTCGACTAACAACCGTTAGCTCATTCATGTAAATCAAGCTCACACATATTCATTTTATCGCTGACCAAACGATGGTCATTTATTACAAATTATACATAAAGTTATATCAATTTCTTTATGAACACTTCCAAACTCAAACATTCATAATTTCCTTATTCACATAAACCAAATTCACATACATGACTCATATAGCCAACTCAACCATTTTGATTTCATTATCTGTTCAAGTTTTCGAACCAAGAAATGTAATGCCCCGTACCCGAGACCGTCGCCGGATTCAAACACGAGGTGTTAACAGACTTAATTCATTACTTAAACTGCTCAAACAATTTATTTTTTTAAAATTTCCAGTCAAGCTAGCAATCTGCGTCACAGTCGCTTAAAAATTCATATCTTGAGTTCTGAACCTCGAAATTCAATTCCGTAAATTTTACATTAAACTAGACTCATATATCTATTTACTAATTTTTTCCTAGAATTTATGGTCAAGCAAATTAGTACAGTTTATTAGTTAAAGTATCCCCTGTTTCAGGGTTTGACTGCTCTGACCTCTATGTATTACGAATCAGATATCTCTGTGTAAAGAATTTCCATGTCTATGAAGTTTGTTTCTCTTAAAACTAGACTCAATAAGAAATCTGTAAATATAAAGCATGACTTCTAATTATTTCTTTTCAATTTATTTTGAATTTTTAAATTCAGAACAGGGGATCCAAAAATCACTCTGGCCCTGTTTCACAAAAATTCAAATATCTCATAAAATATAATTCATATACCTATTTTGTTCAATCCATATGAATATAGACTCATTAATATTCAATTTCATAACTTACTCATCATTTAATTCCATTTCTACTATTTTTAGTGATTTTTCAAATTTACATCATTGCTGCTGTCAGATTCTGTTTTATGGCAAATTTCACTTTACTAAGGATTTTCATGGACTCAATATCATTTTAAACATACATAACATCAAATATGACTTAGATTGGCCATTCCAATGGCTAATCATTTACAAACCCTTTTCTTGCCAAACCATAGCCATATAATAAGATCATCTACACAAATTGAGTATTTTGCCATACATGCCACATTCAAAACACACAAGCCATTTTACCAATTTAGGCCTTCGGGTAGTGTGAACGAGTCTTCGACCTATCCCGATTCTCAAGCCGGCTTGTCAAAACTACAATGAAAGAAAAGGAGGGAGTAAGCACAAATGCTTAGTAAGAGTTCATATGCAAATAGCAAGTAACATAATCACACAATCCCACAAAAACATTATTTGCATAAACAACACCAAGACATTCATGTTTCATTTGTATTTAATATCTTTCTACGATTTCATCATACCAAGTTCTCAACCCGAGGGTTTAAGCACATACCTGTCAAATTTTCTTATTTACCACACTTACCAACATGTCACCTTCATTTTAGACCTTCTTCTTATTCACTTAAGATTCACCCGTTGAACACATCAGAATATAATTCGAATACGCGGATCTCATGAACATAAGAGCCATACCCGCAGCTAGACAAACTCAATAGTCTGCGGAACTTATGTAGTCAAGCTACCATGTAACCCGCCCATAAGTGAACTCGAACTCAACTCAATGAGCTCGGGTGTTCGCATCCATAAGTGAACTCGGACTTAACTCAACGAGCTCGGATGCCTAGTTACATCTCACGAACTCGGACTCACCTCAACGAGTTCAAAACTCAACCATCCTAGTGACATGTCACTTGTATTCTAATCTATTCCCAATGTTCAAACGGGCTTTTTCCTCGGTCACATAGCTTTGCCGTCTTCCATGGAATATCGAAACCGACACTCGATAGAAATTCATATTTATCAAGTAGTAAACATAATTTGCATATTACTCAATAATAACCACAAAACATAATATTTCATGATAAAAATCTTCATATCATATAAATAACTTTAATGATAATAATAATCATATCATATAAATAACATTATATTACTTAAATTGACAATTATGTTACTACCTTTACACATGAACTTACCTCGGTACAAAATTATTAGCAATTGAGCCTACTCTTCGTAAACTTTATTTTTGCCTCGATCGCGACTTGAATCTCATTTCTCTTGATCTATAATGCCAAATTAATCTTATTTAATACATACATTCATCAAAACATCATTTAATACAAAATTTGGCAAAATTACATTTTTGCCCCTAAACTTTTGCATAATTACACTTTTGCCCCTAGGCTCGGGAATTAAACTTCATCCCTTATTCTTATGTTTTATGACATGCTGATCATTTTTCCCTTCTATGGTAACATCAAATTCACACTCTAACATGTACTTATGACTATTAGGTATTTTTACCGATTAAGCCCTTTTACTCGTTTTCGCTTAAAACCAAGTAGTACAAGTTGTCTAACATAATTTAAAACCTCATTTTCTATCATAAAACACCAAAATACACAAATGTCACCTATGGGTATTTTTTCAAATATGAACCCTAGGTTGAATTATTGCTAGCATAAGCTTAATCGAGCTACTAGGATTCTAAAAACGTAAAGAACATTAAAAACGGGGCTTGGAATCACTTACTATGGAGCTTGGAAGCTTGAAACAAACCCTAGCTATGGGGAACCCTTGAAATTCCGGCCTAATGAAGAAGATGGACAAAAATTGGCTTTTAATTTTGTTTTTAATTCATTTTAATAACTAAATGATCAAAATGCCCTTACTACTAAGCCAAAAATTCCATCCATGTCCAATTTTTGTCCATAGACTTAGAAATTGGTCAAATTGCTATTTAAGACCTCCTCATTAATATTCCAAAACAATTTCATACTAAAAACTCCTAGAATGCAAGTTTTACAAATTATTCGATTTAGTCCCTAATTTCAATTTAAGCACTTTAGGTATAGGATTTCATCACGAAATTTTCACACAATCATGCAATCATATCATAAACATCAAAATAATTATAAAATAATTATCTCTATCTCGGATTTGTGGTCACGAAACCACTATTTCGATTAGGCCCTAATTCGGGATATTACAAGAAATCATACATCAAAGCCATGTTTCATGTTTCATAAATCTCATATCCGAAACATAAGACCACAATTTCATATAACGAGTATATATAACACATCATATTACTCACCTTTATTCAAAGCCATATCTTGCTTTTATTCCACATCTTTAATCTTTTAAATAGCATTAATAATGCTATCTAATCCAATTCATTTCGTCATTCATTTACATAATTTTTCATCTATTTCATACTTGTACCATACATACCTGTACCATTACTTTCTTATATCACATTTATCACTCTAATGCTTGAAACTCTAATTCATTCGAACGTCCTTGAACATTCAATGAACTCGCACACTTAGTGCCAATTAATTAGCTGAAGCTATAATTGTATCGCACACTTAGTGCCAATTAATTAACATAAGCTATAATTGTATCGCACACTTAGTGCCAATTAATTAGCCGAATCTATAATTGTATCGCATACTTAGTGCCAATTAATTAGCTGTAGCTATTTCATTTATCGCACACTTAGTGCCTCAAATTCAATTCACATTTTACATACTTCAACTTCACAATCATATTTCTTTACAACTCAATTCAACACATGTAATGCACATACATTTCAATTTAACAACATTTATTTACTTATAAACTTACCTCGTACTAACACAATCAGACCTATACGACTATTCAACAATTTTTGACTTTCCCTGATCCAAATCCGATTTCCTCATTTCTTGATTTAATTCAATACAAATTCAACTTATTTAATCATATATTCAATCAAATTCATTCAAAAACTCATAAATGGGCTAATTACACTTTTGCCCCTGACATTTCACATTTTTCGTGATTTAGTCCCTATTTCACAAAACTAAAAAATAATCAAAATTTGACCACACCCATGCTTGGCCGAATTTCACTAAGGCCCCTAGCAGCCCATTTCTTTCACTTATTTCACATTTTTACCCCTCAATTCACAAATTTCATAATTTAGTCCTTAATACACATTTTTATCAAAAATCACTTAATTAAACATAATAATCTATCAACAAAGATTTATTTTTCATCATCAAACAACAAATTCATCGCATTATCAACAATGGTAAATCTCGAATTCATCATCAATTCCGAAAATTAAAGCATGGGCTAGGTAATACTCGAAGCAACTATCTCAAAAACGTAAAAATTATCAAAAACCGAGTAAAATACATACCTTAATTTTGATCTCCAAGGTGCTGAACCTTAAACAAAGAAAATAGCTTCATTTTCTTTCTTACATTCGACAAAATGGTGTAAAAATGACAACCAAATTCCATTTTGTTTTATTTTTATTATCATTAATAACATAATTACTAAACTATCCTTAATGAAATAATATATAAACTTAATAATGGTTGCCCATTATTGTCCATACAATCATTTAATGGCCTAATTTCATTATAAGGCATCCAAATTAAAAGAACATAGCAATAAAACACTTTAACAAATAGCAAGCCATTTTTACAATATACGTGATTAAGTCATTTTTATAAAATCGAACACACAAACGATAAAATTTTCATACGAAACTTTCACACATATCAATTCACATACACATATCAATTCACATACTTTAAGCATAAAATATAATATTAAAATATTTTTCTAACTCAGATTCGTGGTCTTGAAACCACTGTTCCGACTAGGGTCTAAACCGGGCTGTTACATGGGCAAAGAATCATATTCTCTTGGCTTGCATTTTGAAATGCAAAATTTAGAAAGGTTTGTACTCCATTTCGATAATTGTTGCTTACCCTTGACAAATCCATCTAACTCTTGTCCATTTCATAGTTTTTGAAGTCTAAAGTTGACAATAAATTATGGTTACTTAAGTGTTCTAAATAGATTTAAGTCAAATTTCAATTCTAATTCTAATTCTAATTATATAATTAATATTATTATTGTTTATGTGTTTCTTTTATTTATTTATAATTTTTTTTATTACTATTTATGTTTGTTTATTTATATCTTAAAAAAAACGTGTTACTTATATAATTAAATGAACACATTTAACCTAAAATAGTAATATCACAAGGAGATATGTAAGATATTATGTCCTAATTCAAATCACTAACATGGATTTATCTAAAAAAAATGTTGTATTTAATTAAAATATGTAAGTAATATGAGGTACTTACAAGTGCAATTAAGGAGAGCTTAAAATGGAGTTGTTTAATTAGGCAATTCAAATGATCCTATCAAATACTTCTTTTGTAAGGATCCAATTCTCTATTTCAATAAAATACATAATAAATAAATGATAAGATAAATTGACATTAATATATATTAATTCATGTTATTTAAATTCATTGAATCACAAGTAGTTAGATGCATATGCAAAATTGCAAATTGGTGAATGGATAGTGAAATTAAGTCTTTTATTTTACACCTACAATTTAGATTAAATTATATATATATTTTTAAAATTAATAAAATCAACAATTGATCTAACACATTTTTTATATATAATTAAAAGATTATTTCGATTTTCAACTAATTAATTTAATGAGTCAGATTATCAAAATTTTAAATAATACTTATATTATAAGGATTTAATTTAATTTAAAAATAAAATAAAAAATTGTTACAAAAAATTGTTCTCTTTTAAACAAAAGGTCCCACCAGTATAGTCAAAATTAATTAACACAATTATTTAATTTTGTACTATTTTATCAATAAAAGTTATTTTACTATAGGTCTATTAATTCATCTCACAATTTTTTTTTTTAATTTGAGTAGTCATTTTTCAAATATATGGGCAAACATGTTTTTACCAAAAATCTATAATTTACTTGTATTTTTGTTATAAAATTTATATATTTTAAAAATTTCTCAATTATTGTGCTAACTTAAATATGCACATCTGAAATAGATTCAAGAGATAGTAAAAATTTAAAAATAGGTAAACTGTGTAAGAGAAATTCACTATTTAAAATGCATTGGAAATATCCAATATTCAGTAAATAAGTTTTTTTTATTTTTATTTTATAAATATGATATAAAGTTAGATGATATATTTGAAGAGAAATACCTAACAATCTAATCAATATTGTTTCAATTGTTGAAAAATGTGATATTAAACCATAGCTAATTGAAACTTACATATCTATAAATCTCATTAAATAGATTCACATAACATGGAAAAAGCAACAATTAATTATATACAATTTAAAAACATATATTGTTAAAACTAGTCATTTATTTTAGTCAAAAATCTAATCAAAGAAGTATTACTTGCATTTTCTATTCATATTTCATTATTTGATGCATTATCAGTAAACAAAATATATAATTTGTATTATTTTTCGGAACATACTTAAAAAAATAAAATGGAAAATATGAATAAAGGCAGATTTTGTTGCCTGACTGTCCATTAAAAATGAAAGCAATCTCTTGATTAAAAATGAAGACAAACCCTATTTCAAAATGGTTAGCAATCAGAGAAGGCATCTAAATTCAATGGAAACAGTTACAGCATTAGAAGTAAGAAATGAAGATTGGGCAACATTCAAATAGCTCCAGCAACCATCAGTCAACACTTGTGCCAACTTTATAAAGCTCCAAAATGTTAAAAAAAAAAACAAAAAGAATAGAAATTGAACAAAGGAAGATGGAAAGAAAAAGCTTCAATTTTCATTCTTCAAAAGGAACTGTGGAGCATGGAGCACTGGCTGAAAAACAGAAGGGCACCAGAGAGCAAGAAAGAGAGATGTATATAGAATGAAATATTGTCTACACCTGCTCAACTTCAACCATTTTTTCTCTTTACACTAATTCGTGTTGTGTATATATATAATCTCTCTTTTTAAAGGTCTAACCTTTAATAGTACATGTATGGTTCTAAACTTAAACACTTTTCTGTCAAAAACATGTATTAAATAACTGAAAAACCTAGCATGATTATGGATCACAAAGGAGTACTTATTTTTTGACTTACTATTTTAACCTTCAAGTTTTACCTATTATCTTAGATTTAGGCTCTAACACCTTTGCCATGTTGTATATGTATATCAGCTACACAGATAATTTCAGCTTGAGAAAGTCTAGTTTTTATACAATTAAGGCCGTATATCTTTCATTTTAACCATATGGATTAAACTATTGATGAAAACTCTTCCTCTTATTTGAAAACTAAAGACACTTGAATTATGACACAGAAGTTGGCACTTGGCAGAAAAACAACCTATGTAACACCCCTAACCCGTATCCGTCGCTGGATTAGGGTCATGAGGCATTACCGATCATATTACAATTTATATAATTATGCATTATAAATTACAGTTAATATTAATATCACATCAATGGATATAATCATTTCATATATCAGAACTTAAAAATTTTATCATTCATCACATAATATAAATAAAATATATTTCAAAGTACATCAGCATAACTTATACATATACCGAACATATGACCCATCAATATCTTTATTGTTGAATATTAGACCTAATCTTAAATAAGTCCTGCGTTTGCATAAGTTATACATTAATGGGAAAATAAATTTCATTATTAACCTTTTTATTCCTATGTGTAGCATCATACTGTTAGTCTATATGAAATTCATATTTTGTACATTAATAAGATTTAATGAATCCATTCGAACATATATATATGTACATGCATAAATAAAGACATCTAACATCTTTCAATAGAGCTTAATAGCAATTCATACTTGTGGTTAAATAAATAACTAATATATAAGAGATGTAACATGTTACATAAAGGTCAGGTACATTACAAAGCCGAATTACATTATTTAATCCACACACCTATTCAAAATTTCCATCACCAAATTATCAAACCAATCTCATAAATCATTATTACTAAAAGCATATTAGATCAAGACCAAATATAATAAACCAAATTCACATGCATACTTTATCTTAGTATAATACATATCTAAGTTAACCACTTTCATACCACATCCAAGATTTATAATAAAATTCAATACTCAAACGCATACCATAATTACTTCCAATCCATGGCACATTGTATAATAATTGAAAATGAGCTCAAACCATCGTCTAGTCAAACCAAACTCAAATATAACACTTAATCCATTTTCATTACATAAAATACTTACCATGAATCAAATCATAATCAAGCATAATCGCATATATCAAAACCAAGATCATAAAAAATTATAACTGAGCACACATAAAAATCAAATTTAAACATAAATAGCAAGCCAATTTCGCATGGCTTTTAATACATAACCAAAATCAACATTTCAAAAATACGTTCCAGCCTATACATGCCATAATTTAAGTTTAGCTAATAAGGTACCAAAATAGTAGATAGTGTGATGAGCTTGGCTGACAGTCCCTGAGCTTGTAGCTTGACTCCAAAATCTATAAAACAAAGTAACATAACATTCAGAGTAAGCTATCATAGCTTAGTAAGTCATAAGCAAGTAAACAACTTAATAATATAACTTGATTAAGCTAACCATATTATATTATTATTATCAATGCTTGATCTTAAATCTACAAATCAGATAAAATAATACATTCCCTGCACCATTATTACCTTGGCCGAATGTTCACCTAAACTACTTAATCAAAAGTCATTTAATTTCCAAGAGAAAATGTCACTATATAAACAATCATACATATATATATTCGAATAAGCTCAAGAATCATTATATGACATTTTGCACACATATTTCCTATTGGGCTGAATATACACAGTCACACATATGCATATTCACATAGTAAAAAAAATCTCTTTAATAAAACTTAAGTTACTCATCTTCAAAGTCGAATTCACATACCATATTCGCACATAAACATTATTAGTTTCATACATAATTTGTAACATACATAAAATAGCTTACTTACATCATTTCCATAGATAATAGATTATTTCATACCTGGTCCTTCAGCTTATATTTCGTATTTATTCACAACTTATCGATGCCTGATGAACCATTCGGAATTGGGTAGGACACTCGGATAATCACACATATATCGTACAATGCCAACGTCCCAGACGTGGTCTTACATGTAATCACATATCGATACCACTGTCCCAGACAGGGTCTTACTCGTAGACATAAATTGGAACCCTATGTCATGACATATGTATCCTAACTATTCCTAAGGTTCATACGGGACTTTCGAACGTCGTAACTTGGTCTAAAAAAATTCGAAAATGTGGTAGCCAAGTTTGGTCATATTCGGCCATAACATATATAAATTAAAGCATTTCATACCAGCATATATATCTAGCATTTAACTACAATTAAGTACATCTATTTGCTTATAAACTTACCTCGGACAACGAAAAATCGGTACGGATCGACTAGTTGACAACTTTCGTTTTCTCCCGATCCAAATCTGATTTCTTTGGTTCTGGATCTTAATTGAGTTGAATATATGCCGAACCCTAGCTTGGTTTCTTCCTTTTTCTTTTTTTTAACTTTCGGTCAAGAGAAAAAATAATGAACATGGTTTTATTAATTTATGTTTTATGTTATATTATAACTTAACTTTTTAATTTACATTTTTAACCTTAAATAAAACATTATACTATCATTTATATTATGTCCATTACCGTCCACTTCACTTAGTATTGGGCTAATTGCAACATAAAGGCTTCCATTTAAAAAGCCAGGTGTAATTCAACCCCTTTTAAAAATAACCACCTAATTTTCATTTTACGCGATTAAGTCCTTTTATTTAATCGGACACTCAAACGACAAAATAAAATCACGAAAATTTCATAGATATAAAATTCACACAAAATAAACACAGAAAATAATTTTTATATATTTTTTTGACTCGGATTCATGGTCCCAAAACCACCGTTCCGATTAGGATCTAAATTGGGCTGTTACAACCTACCATCTATTTTCTAACTTAGATTCTTGCCATCTTTCATAAATAATATTTAATTTTTATTCTTCAGTACTAATTGGCCAACCAAGAAAACCACAGGATAATTAAGAACAAATTTAGCTAACTTCCATTTCCAAGACTTAAAATGTTCATATATCATATGCAAAATACTGCAGCAAGAACTGTCTACCTATGTTTCAACAATCGACTTCCTTACAATTTCTTTCAATACATAGTGCACCTAAAGATCAAAGCACATGGCATTCAACAGTCAGAATAAGAGTTTGAATAAGTCCAAAAATTCTTAAATGAATACAACTATAAAATAGTAGACCACTGCTCTCCTTTCTGAATATTCACCGCCTTCTGTCCCTCTTCTTCATTTTATAAAATTGTATTTTTTTCTTTTTTATTATTATTAGCTGCTACTCATTCCCATCACAAAATTTCAATTTCATCCTTTATAAATTTGAACCAAAAGAATCCATCAAATGAAAAGCAAAGCTACATGTAAGCTAAAAAGTGTATAATATAAATTTAGCATGCATAAATAGGCAATTGATATCTAACAATCATATACCAATGCATAAAACAATATACTTTTCAATTGATTGTATAAAACAAACAAAAACTAAACTTTTCCTATGACAGTTTACTACAAATTAATCCATATACCAATCCATGGAATTTGTTTCAAAGTAAAACCTAATATAAGTTGAAATAATTCATTTAGCATGTGGATTATCAATAATTTTAGGGTTCGTTAATATCATCATTTAATAGAACATTATCCAAAATTTAAAAAAATATAGATATAAAAAATTAATAGAATGAAATGAAAAATTACCAGATTACTGGGTTCGTCTCACCTATCTCTCTCTCTTTTCTGGGCTGCTATTGATGTGGGTTAGGATTTGAAACATAAGAAAAAAAATTAACAAACAAACAAAATGAAAAAAAATAAAAATTTACACGGCGATGCAGCAGAGGACTGTTAACGCCAATAAAGCATAGGACGGTCGATGGCGATGCAATAGACATTGGGGAAAAAAGGTTAGGGATTTCAAGGAGGGGAATTGATTTGGGGAAATGAAATTGGGGAAAAAAAGAAGGGGATTTGGGAAAAACTGAGGGATTTCAAGGAGGGGAACTAATTTGGGAAAATGAAATTGGGGAAAAAAAAGGGTTTGGAAAACGAATTAGGGATTTCGGGGAGGGGAACTATTTTAGGGAAAAACTAAGAGATTTTGGGGCTAACAAAATGGCGTCGTTTTGCTAAAATTTAATACACATTTTCGGCGTTTATGAAAAAACGCTGCTATTGCTTACCTTTTGTGGCATTTATCAGAAAAACTCCGATATAGTTCTAACCTTTTACGGCGTTTATGAGAAAAATGTCGCTACTGATTTACCTTTTACGGCGTTTTTCTCATAAACACTGCTATTGCTTTACTTATTGCGGCGTTTTTCAGTTAGTACCACTAATGTATAACTTTTACGATGTTTTTTTGTCCAAACACCACTAAAAACGCCGCTAAAAGCTTAATTTCTTGTAGTGTATATATGTTTTCTCCCTTAGTTTCTTAAATCATATATGGGTTTTGGAATGTAATTTTTGTCAAATATGCTATTAGTTCGGTTACAAGTACTTTATTATGAAATTTACAATATGATTATGTTTTGATATTTGATTTTCAAATATGGTTACTGTTCAATTAACATGTAAAATATTTTGAAATCTCATTTGACTTTTCTTTCTATGAAATGTGTTTAGTAAAATAAATAACTACTACTTTATATGATTAGGTAATACGAGAATATATATATTTTTTGCCTCCTTGTATCAGGGGTTAAACATTAGCCATGTCAACATATGCTTTATGATAGAAATCAATTTCTATTGTGACATCGGTTTATAGTAGTGGTTTTTATTTTAATTTATTATCACTATGTTAATTGTGTTTTCAACCTTTATCACCGGGGCTAAGGGTGGCCTTAGTATGTTACGCGAAACTAATGAAAATATTTGGTTTTTAAAGTGTTGTTATTTGAAAATCTAAGTTTTAAATAAGTTTATTAAATGTTAGATTACCTAAATTATGTTTTTCAATAATTATTGCTATTTGGCCTAATTGTCTTGTGGTATATTTAATATAACTGAGCGATATCATTTATCTAATTTTTGTAAAGGTAGACCTATATTTGGTAAAGAAAAGATATTCAATCATTCACATCCGTCATTACATAGTGTGATTGAATGAACTTTTGGTGTTTTGAAAAAAAAAGGTAATTTTAAGGGATATGCTAAGTTATAGTTTTGAAAAGCAAACGATGATCATTGTTGCTACAATGACGATATAAAATTTTATTCGAAAACATGTTAGTCGAAATGATGCATATTTTATGGAATATGAAAAATATTAACAAGGCATATGAGAATATTATTCATCTAGAAGAAGAAGATGATGATGATGGTGATATGGTGAATAAAACAATTCAAGTGGTTTTGAAATCGAATTAACAAGAGATGTTATAACTTCTAATTTAATGAATTCAATTTAAATTGCAAATGCTAATATAAAATTTTTAATATTTATATTTGGTATATAAATGTTACCCCTTTTTGAAACTTTAATCCAAATACATGTAATAGTTTAATTTGTTAGGTTTATTTTTTCTATGTTATGTTAATATCTCATATGGGTTATATATCCAAATTACATTTTAAAATAAAATAATACAAATGTATTAATATCTAATTACAAAAATTTAATGGTTCAAGGTTTACATTAACGTGGCGGCTTCCTGCTTCTGGATGGGTCAAGGTTAATGTGGATGGTTTAGTATCCCATTTTTGTTTAAGGGCATTAGTAGGTGGAGTAATAAGGGGTTCTAGTGGTGGTTGGTTGGTTGGTTTCACGATGGCATCCGACATGGCAGATATCTATCAAAATGAGGCTCGAGTTGTTCTTGAAGGTCTTCAACTAGCTTGGAAGAAAGGTTTCAGGTGAGTGGAGGTTGACAGTGATAATTCATTGTTGATACAATCTTTGCAGAGCGGTTTGGCAATAGTAAGCAATGTCAAGGAAATAAGAATGATTCATAGGTATTGCTCCAAAAACTGGCGAATAAATTTTAGGCATATTTAGAGAGGTAATAACAAAGTTGTTGATTGTCTTGCAAAGGCAGATGAAGGTGCTTTAGATCGATTGATTGTCTTGGAGGAACTATCGATTTTTTTTAGGGAATTCCTGAAGGAAGACATCAGTCTTTCTTTGCTGGTAGTGAATTGAACTATGTAGTCTGTTGTTTCCTTAGGCTTGTCTAAAGTTTATTTTACCAAAAAAATTAATGGTTATATTCAAATATTTAAAATATAGTTTATATATTCTAATTAAATTTTATAAACAATTAATATTAATTATAACGTCTTGAATTTATTAAATTTTGATTGCTTAAGTGTGTCAAGTATTTTGTTATGGTGTGTTGGTTAAGTGCTTTGGGTTGTTTGCTTTGGCCTTGGGTTCAACTCTCTGTATGTGCATTTAGGAATTCTTTTTGTTTCTCGTCATGTGATAGAAGTTGGGTTATATTCAAATTCTATTAGAGCTGATAGGATTTTGATAAAATACTCTATTTTCAACTAATTTTATCTTATTCTAGAATTAAAAAAAAAATCATTAAAACAACTTATCCATAAATTTCTCCCAGTCCCAACCGTCCACCCCCTTACTCTCACATTTCTTTTGTTTTTCTATGTTTCCCTTTGCTCTCTTTTCTTCTTTCTTTTTCCTTTTGTGATTGAAGCCTTCTTTTCTTTTCTTCTATAGTTCTTGTTTCACTTGTTGCCATTGTATCTTCTTTTGCGTTTGTTTCTGTAATCGTCTCTGATCATGTTAATCGGGGTGTAAGTTCAATTGAATTATTTTTTGTTATGTTATTTTCTTTTGTTTCTTAATCAATTTAGAGGTCATGTTAATGATTAATTCATGTTTTTAGTAGTTTAAATGTTGTTGTGTTTGCATTACGCGAATGGAGTGAAAATTGATTACCTCCAGCGTAGTAAGTCATGTTTCGGAAGTTGTTCTTTGAGTGGTAAGAACTCGATTTTGGTTTTGGAGACTGAAATTTTGGCAATTATATGCTATCTAAGATGGACCTTTTGATGGTTAATTGGTGTGATTTACGAAATGAATGTAGGTTTTGTGAGTTCTAGACATGTGGTTGATCAATCTCGCTGTCAGGTGTGTGAAACTAACTCAAAAACTCACTTGAAACCCGAGAAAATTGTGAAAAAGGGGTTATTTTCGAAACCGCCCAGCGCCACACGACTGTGTGGTAGGTCGTGTGGAGCACACAGTTGTGTGTGATTATACAGCCTTCATTGGTGGGGCGTGTAGACCACATGGGCTAGCTTTTTGGGCCGTGTGGGCCACACAGCCGTATGGGTCTTTTGGGCCAATTTTGAGGCCCAATAAGGACGATAAGGGACTTAAAAATTGGGTCTGTGGGCATCATGTTGGCCCAAAAAAGCGTAAGTTTCATTATGTATATACACGTAAGTAAGCTTAGGAAGTAGGTTAAGTAAGTATTGTTTACAAACTATTTGCTACGTTATGTTCCTTATAAATATATATATGAGTGTGCATACCATACGATTTATGATATATGTATGTATGATATTATGATTATGTCTATACTTTTGTTTTAGGGTAGGTTATGTCATGATGGAGGAAATGTTATATGGAAATTTTACTGCAACTATGGCTATAAGGCTATAATTTCTGTCTGGCAGCTCAGCTGCATTTATATGTATGAGTGACATACCACCATGTATCGGTATAATTGGATGAATAGACTCTTGTTGTAACAACCCGATAGTTAGAGGTGACGAAATGTATAGCTTTGAGACTCCGTTTTTGTAAATCAGACCTGTAAATATTTTCATAATAGAAGCGGACTAAATTTTAGATAAGTAATTTTCATGAAATTAGGAGTTATTAAGGTATAGGGACTAAATCGCGTAAGCGCTAAAAGTTGAATTATAGATTGAAATAAATTAAAGGGACTAAATTAGTAATTATACCCTTGTTTCTTTTTAAGTGGACGGTCATAATGTAGCATTTATGATAGATATATATAATATATTATGTCAACTTAATACATATATATATTTTATAATAATAATAAATAAAAGGAAAACAAAATGAAAGAAATATAAAGGAAAGTGGCATAAAAGAGAATGTTTCAATTCTCTTTTACATGCATTTCGAAACAATAGGCAGAAAGAGCTTAACGACAATTAGGGGTTTTCAAGTATTCAAACTTCAATTGGTTAGTCAATTTAGTCCATTTTCTTATAATTTTTATGTTTTTGGAATCCTAATACTTAAAGGTAGCCAACCCATGTAATAATTTTTAGTATTATTTAAGATTTTAGATGTTGCCATTACTGAGTAGTTAAAGCATTAAGGGTTTATTTAATAGATTTTAAAGTTAGAAGTGAAAAAGGACTAAATAGTAAAATTAATTGTTGATTTTGAGCAACTGGGACTAAATTGTGAAAAATTTGAAATTGAGGGGTAGAATTGAAAATAGGGAGCTAAATTTAGCTTAGAGTGAAATTAGTATAAAAATTGGAGGTTAAATGTGAAGATTTAATTAGTCTCGTCTTAGGGACTAAATTGAAGATTAATCAAAATGTAGTATAAAATTTGAAATTTAATGAAAATTTAGTTTTTTTATTATTGATATATTAATTACTTTATTTCGTAGTGAACGCCGTTCCAGAATCCTCAAGTAAGAAGGCGAAAGACAAGGTCGACGTCGAGTAGCTCAGAATATACAGTTTATGTTTCTATAATCCAAACTAAATTATGAATTAATGCATATTGAATTGATTGTGTATGGTAAGTATTTGATGTGAGAACTCTTGTACATTTGGACTGAATTGAATTAAATGATGATTAAAATGATCCAATTATGGATATCGAGAAATGTGGTATTTTTATGACTGTTGAATTGAATATATGTATTGAGAAATGTGGTTGCTATCAAATTGAATATATGCTTATATGTGATAATAAACAATTATGAAATTGATACATTGGTTGTATTGAAAAGTAAAATGAAACCTTATTGATATCAGCAACTCAGCCCAATTCAAAAGCCATAATAGAGATGAGCTTAGTTTCCCTCAAGGCCCAATTATGAGATCCAAATCCAAACAGATAAAGTCAAAACTCAACTTAGTTGTTTAAGATTTTATCACGAAAAAATTCGAGAAGAAGAGTTGAAGTTTCAAGATGATGAGTTCTAGAGTAATGATGAATTAGAAGAGACTAATTCTATTCGTGGGCCTAAACTCTCAATCTATGATGACAAGCCCATGTGGAAAATGCTAACAACCTTAGGCATTTCACTTCAAGGACCCCAATTGATCTCATAAGCCTAGATGTTTCATACTCGGTTCGAGTTTTAGACTTAATTTTTATTATATATGAGCCCAATATTTTATTTATCAGCTCTTATTATTTTATTATTATTTTATTCCAATTTTTTTATAATTATTAAGTATTTTACGTTGTTTAGGAGTTTTATGTTAACAAGAAAGTTTAGTTTAAAACTACTTCTTGTTTAGATTAAATTAGAGTTCTAGTATACTTAGGAGTTTTATTTAGATTTTTTTAGCTAGCCTATATATAGGCCTTTGCATTGTACAAAATTCAGATAATTCATTATTATTTTATTTCTCTTTTGAGTTAATAAATTCTCTCTGAGTTTTTCTTTTTAAGAATTTCTCTTGAGTTTCTTTTAGAAGAGTTTTAATAATCTTTTTGAAGAGCTTTAACAATTTTTTTAGATTGTGGGGATCATCTTCAAAATTTTTTTTGCCAAGGTTTCTATCTTGGAGGGGAAATTAGAGCCGCTTAAAGGGGGTCGTAGATTTTTCGTATTTCTAAGGCTTCTTAGGATTCTACATGCCACGTTCTATCTTTCAATTTATCTTCTTTATTCGCTTCCTTAATCTTTGATTTGTTATTTTATTTTGGTTATTTTGTTTTAATTGTTTTACCTGACATGGATTCAATTTTGTTTTAGGTTGTGTCAAAGTCCATATTTCTTTCTGAACATCTAGAGCTCTAAGTCAAATCTGTGACTTTGACAAACTTTACAATCTGCTTTTGCGTTCATCCTTCTCATCCTTTATCATTTGGTATCAGATTTGTGTGTTTTAGGTGTTCTTTTTATTTTTATAAACTGATTTCTAGAAAACAGCCTCAAAATGATTTTTTACCATGACATTTTTCAGAAAAAAATATTTTTCAGTGGGTAAATGATTTTCAAACTACCTAAAATTTTACATTCTATTTCTTGGCACTATTTTAGAGTATAAAAAATTATTTCCCACAAAAAAGTTATCGAAAAAAGTATAAAAAAATAAAATACAAAAAAATAGAAATAAAAAAAATATTCTATGGGTTGAATTTTGTGCCAAAACTTTCCATATCAAATCTACATTATTTAAGGAGGCTCTAGTTTAAATTTCGTGATTTTTGGAAATCGGGAACACCTCGAACGAAGTTTGTCAAGTTGCTTCGAAATTTTTCAGGTTTTCGGGTTTTAGCAATTTTCATTGACTCTTAGCTTTAAGTTTTCATTTGTTTTTACTTTTTATTTGTTCCTTTACGGATTCTAACACTTTCTTGTTTCTTTTGTTATTAGGTTAATGCACATTGCATATTCCTTCCTCCGCGCAATAGAATTCTTTGATGCCTAAGCCAATTTTGGACTCATAGCGCTATTAGGTTTGCTTTGATAGTTTAATTCTAATACATTCTAATTGATTGATATAGACACTTTTTAAAAGACTCACAAGATTAATTCTTACCTCACTGAGATTTTTTTTTTTTTGAGTGCATATAGGTGAGGTTTGCTTAATTTTTGCTTTTGAAGTGTTGTGCTTTTCCAGGCTTTCACTATGACTCGTGACACTCATGCCCGTAAAAACCATGATGAGATGCCATCTGATGAGAAAGAATAAGATGTTACATTGAATAATATTGTAGGTATGGTAAAATTTCAACATCAACAATTGAACGAGGTACGTGATACATTTGAGGCCAATTTGACTAAGTGTCGAATGGAACTACAAGGGAACATTAATCAGCTTTCCAATCATATTCAACTGCTAACTCAAGTTGTTGCTCATTTGGAGACTTCTTTGAATAGAAAATCTCGTGCTCATGATAGTGTTTATGATAGGGACAATGAACAACTTCGTATTCATTCTAATACCGGTAGATGCGAATATCATCACATTGATGAAACTTTGGGTCTTTCTAATCGCGGCCAGCATTCTGTCGCTAAACCAAAGTTCGCATTCCACCATTTTAAGGAAAGTATGATCCAGAGGCATATTATGATTGAGAGGATAAAATGAAGATCATTTTCCATTGTTATAGATGTCCGGAGGAGGAGAAAGTTCCATTAGCTATATTGGCATTTTTGGATTATGCATTGAGTTGTTGGACTCAACTTGTGTTGAACCGCCAAAGGAATCGTGAACGAGATGTTGATTCATGGGAAAATTTTTTATCCCACTGCACTATTATAGGGATATTAAATGGAGACTTCAACACATTGTTCAAGATAATCGATCTATTGATGAGTACTTTAAGGAAATGGAGATGCTTATGCACAGAGCAAATGTCCAAGAAGTTGAGGAGACTACCATGGTTCGGTTTGTAGATGATTTGAACGTTTCGATGGCCAATGTTCTTGATCTTCAAACCTACATTGATCGTGAGGACAGGGTACGTAATGCAGTTGAGATTGAGTGATAGTTTCAACAACGTCAATCTTGTCTATTTAGTGCTTCACAATATTATTGAGGTACGAGTTCTAATTATACTTTCAAGAATTCAAAATTTCCTTTTGCTACTAATAAGTTGCTGTCAAAAAATGATGAGACTAAACCTTTTGAGTGGAAAAGTTGGGCTCTTACAAAACCTTCTTCTTCATCTTCTAAGTAGGCCACATCTACTACTTCACTAAAACAACAACGACCTCGTGAAATTGAATGTTATAAGTACAAAGGGTGTGGGCACTATAGCCATAATTTTACCAACACGAGACTTTTGTTAATTAAAAAAGATGATGATTATACCTCTGATTCCGATAAAATAGATCCAAATATGCCCGAATTAATTGATGATGCCGATGGTTGAGGTAAATTTTATGGTGAAGAAGAGTTGGTGGAACCACTAACTCATCCCTGTTGTCTAGTTGTGAGGCGCACCCTCAACATCCAATTGAAGGATGATCATGATCTTCAATAGAGTAATATATTCCATTCGAGGTGTTTGATTAAAGGTAAATTTTGCTCATTTATCATTGATAGTGGAAGTTGTGCTAACGTTGTGAGCAGCTACCGTGTGGGCTTTCTTACTTTTGCATGTAGCAAACAACTTACACCATACCATCTTTAATGGCATAATGAAGGTTTAGAGGTCCGTGTGGTAAAACAACGCTTGATCACTTTTAAACTTGGTACTTACATTGATGATGTTTGGTGTGATGTCGTTCCCATACATGCAACCTACTTGTTACTTGGTAGACCATGGTAGTACGATCGTGATGTTATTCATCATAGTAAATTAAATCGATATTCTTTTATTTTCCATGGGAAGAAGTACACTTTCACCCCTTTGAATTCGAAATATATTCACAATGATCAAATTGAGATGATGAAGTTTTGTAAAGAGGTTATGGGAAGTAACATACCAAATTCAAAAAAGGCTGAGAGAAAAGAGGTCTCTAGTGAAAGTAGTCAAATTAATATGACCCAATGGTGAGTGCATCCTCTTGTGAGAAAAAAAGAGTGGTTCACAATTTTTATGTGAGTGGAAAAGATGTGTGATGAGTCTTACTCATTAAACAGCCTTGCATCATTGTCTGATTTAGGCAAAATTGTTTATCTTTGACTAACCTTCACAACTCCTCACCTAGTGTTTTTGTGTCTTTTTTACAGGAATATGAAGATATTTTTGAAGAAGCACCTAAAGGATTGCCACCTTTGAGGGGTATTGAGCATCAAATTAACTTAGTACCTCGGTCAACAATTCCAAATCTACTAATTTATCGAAGCAATCCTGAGGAGATAAAGGAGATACAAAAGCAAGTAGATGAACTTTTTGTGAAGGGTCACATTCGTGAAACTTTGAGTCCTTGTGCAGTGCCTGTAATTTTGGTGCCAGAGAAAGATGGTACGTATAGAATGTGCATTGATTGTCGACCAATTAACCAAATTACTATTAAGTATAGACATCTTATTCCAAGGCTTGATGATATGTTTGATGAACTTTATGGTGCTTATATCTTTACAAAAATTGGTTTAAAAAGTGGCTACCATCAAATTTGAATGAAAGAGGGGGATGAATGGAAAAAACCTTTAAAACTAAGTCTGGTTTATATGAATGGGTAGTCATGCCTTTCGGTTTGACTAATGCACCTAGTACTTTCATGCGCTTGATGAACCATGTTTTGAGACCTTATTTGGGAAAATTTGTGGTAGTCATGCCTTTCAGTTTGACTAATGCACCTAGTATATTTGTGGTAGTATGTTTTTCATGTTAAATTTGTTTTGGATATTTTGCGAACTGAAAAATTATTTGCCAACCTTGATAAATGTACTTTTT
Source organism: Gossypium anomalum (assembly GCA_025698475.1). Classification (NCBI taxonomy): domain Eukaryota; kingdom Viridiplantae; phylum Streptophyta; class Magnoliopsida; order Malvales; family Malvaceae; genus Gossypium; species Gossypium anomalum. The sequence goes on from CM046961.1 coordinate 61,379,219, forward strand.
GTTGTGATAAACTAATCTTTTTAGGTTTTACAGTAAGTTCTCAAGGTATTCATGTCGATGAGGACAAAGTAAAGGCAATTAAGGAGTGACCCACTCCTAAATCAATTACCGAGGTGAGATCTTTTCATGGTTTAGCAAGTTTTTATAGACGTTTTGTGAAGGATTTCTCCACTATTGCCGCTCTATTAACTGAGATTATTAAAAAATCTGTGGGTTTTAAGTGGGGTGAAGCTCAAGAAAAGGCTTTTCAAATTTTAAAGGATAAGTTATGTTCTACTCAGGTTCTTAAATTACTTGATTTTTCTAATACTTTCGAACTTGAATATGATGCTTCAGGTAATGAATTGGCACCGTGCTGATGCATGAAAAAAGACCAATCACATATTTTAGTGAAAAACTTATTGGGACTCAATTAAACTACTTAACTTACAATAAAAAGTTGCTGGCATTAGTTCAAGCTCTACGAGTTTGGCAACATTACTTGCCGCTAAATGAGTTCATTATCCATACAGATCATGAATCCCTAAAATGGTTAAAGGGACAAGGTAAGTTAAGCAAGAGACACATTTGATGAGTAGAATTCATAAAGACATTTCCATATACAATTGAGTATAAAACAGGTAGAGAAAATGTAGTTGTTAATGCCTTATCTCATAGATATTCTTTGATAACTACATTGAATGCTAAAATCTTAGAGTTTGAACATATAAAAGATTTATACTTAAATGATATTGATTTTGAAAATGTTTTTTTTCTAATTGTGGGAATGATACCTTTAACAAGTTTTATCTTATAGATGGGTTTCATTTTCACCTAAACAAGTTATGTGTTCCACAATGTTTCATGAGACGGTTATTAATTCGTGAGGCACATAGTGGAGGCCTAATGGGACACTTCGATGTCGCCAAGACACTAAATATTCTACATGAACAATTTTATTAGTTGTAGATGAAAAAGGATATTGAAAAGGTATGTTCTAATTGTATTACTTGTAAACAACCAAAATCTAAGGTAATACCTCATGGACTTTATACTCCTTTACCGATTCCTTCTTCACCATGGGTAGACTTATCCATGGACTTCATTCTTGGTTTGCCACGAACCAAAAAGGGTCAAGATAGTATCTTTGTTGTTGTTAATAGGTTTTCAAAGATGGCTCACTTCATTCCTTGTCACAAAACGGATAACACTACACATGTGGTTGACTTATTCTTTCGAAAGGTGGTGCGCCTACATGGGATACCTCGCACCATTGTATCTGACAAAGACGTAAAGTTCTTAAGACACTTTTGGAAAGATTGTGGGTAAGCTTGGTATTAAATTATTATATTATACTACATGTCACCCTCAAGCCAATGGACAAACTGAGTGTAACACCCCTTAACCCGTATCCATCACCGAAATAGGGTTACAGAGCATTACCAGAACTTTTAGAACATTTTTGAGATAATTCATGTAAATTACTATTTATTAATCAAGATTATTCATATCATCCCTTAAATAGACCCTCAATGCCCAAAACGAGCATTAGAATCAAGTCGGGACTTAATCAAAAACTCTAAGAATTTTTCACGACATTTAAAAAATTTTCCAAGGTGCAGGGCTCACACACCCATGTGGTAAAAGGGACATGCCCGTGTGACCCTGGGACACGCCCATGTTACAGGCCGTGTTCGACCTCGTGCAACTCTCTGACTTGTGCACACGGCCATGCCACACGTCTGTGTGCTAGGCCGTGTGGTTAATTAAATTCTTTTAAAATTAGGTGTAGGTTTTACATGGCCAAGGCACACGCCTTTGTTCTAGGCCGTGTAGCACACACGGCTGAGACACACGCCCGTGTGCTCAATTCTGAGCATTCTGTTTTCTTAAATTTAAGGTGCAGGGGACATACGGCCTAACCACACGCCAATGTACCAGGCTATATGTCACACACGGTCTAGACACACGCCCGTGTGTCTACCCGTGTAGACAAAATAAAGCCATTTCTACCTTCATTTCTCACCCAAAATTAGACTAATGACCTGCACATAAAATGACATCCAAATACCAACCATTTCAAGCATTCAAATTAAGCAAACTCTATCATTCAACATAGCATATCATTACATGCATACATGTTTATAATCTTACCTTGGTATATTCCATATTATAGGCATAACTTGAACAACCTTTTAACATGTATATAGCTGTCATAGTATGACATTACAAGTATATAAAAAACAACCATTACTACCCATTCCAATGGGTAGATTACAAACCACATATTTAATCCATCTATGGCAAAATTAGCCTATACATGCCATTATACCAAAATTATTTTACTATATATATACCCAAAATGAGCTAGCAGATAGTGTGATAATGCTCCAATGATCTCTAACCTTCACGAGCTTCCGAGCACTATAAAACAGGGGAAAATAAAATAGAGTAAGCATTACATGCTTAGTAAGTTCGTATAACAAAAACTAAACTTACCAATCTCGTTTATTAAATCTAAGCATAAAATATCATGTTTTTCATAAACTTGGCAAAATTGCCTAAACACATGCCTTCAATCAAACATGTTAGTCATAAAATTTCCATATACATCAAGTAAACATAGATGAGCTCATCATGCAATAATCTTTCAGGACATTATCATTTCATCTCATAATTCTCTCATCATGCCAAGAGTTTTGTCCATTGAATCATTGAAATTCCAATGGATACTCGAGTAGTATACTGAAGGTGTACTGTAACAGCCCGGTTTAGACCTTACTCTGAATAGTGGTTTCGAGACCATAAATCTGATTCAAAAAAAATTTAAATATTATTCTATGTGCTTATGATATGTGAATTAGCATGTTTAAAAGTTTCATATGAAAATTTAATTGTTTGTGTGCTTAATTTGATAAAATGACCTAATCTCGTAAAATGTAAAAGTTGCTTATTATAAGTTAAAGTGCCTATTTGTTATGGCTTATTAATTGGAAGATATTTATGTTGTAATAATACCATTATATGTTAGTGGAATTTGTGGTTTGGCATTTTGGTAAATAGAATTGGTTTTAAAGGGTGGTTAGGTAATTAAATAATAAAGGTTAATATAATAAAACAAAGTGAAATTGATGGCCATTTTATCATCTTTTATGGCTAAATGAAGCATGGGAGAAACCCAAAATAAGGTTTTCATATTCGATACCTTGAAGTTCAATTAGGTATGTGATTTTTGATCAGTTTTTGATAATTTCTACGTTTTTGTGATCGTTGCTTAGTATACTATCAAGCCCATGTCTCAATTTCTGATTTTGATGATGATTTTGAAATATGCTATTGATGAAATTGTGAGCTTTTGAAGTTTAATGTTAGTAAATGAAAGATATGTTTTAGGTTAGCATGTTTTGTCTTTAAATTTAGGATAAATTTGACTATTTTGGGCTAAATTATGAAAAAGAGAAATTGAGGGACTAAATTGTGAAATAAATGAAATATATGGGCTTATATGAAGTGAAGGAATATTCGTCCAAGCATTGATTGAATTGAATTATGCATACTTTGTGTTTTGTGAAATAAGGATTAAATTGTAAAAATGTGATATATCAGGGGCAAAAGTGTAAATAGCCCATTTATGTGTTTTTAGATGAATTTGATTGAATATATGATTAAATAAGTTGAATTTGTATTGAATTAGATCAAGAAATTAGAAAATTTAGATTTGGATCGGGGAAAGTCAAAAATAATAGAACAGTCGTTCCGGTCCGTTTGTATCCATATGAGGTAAGTTCATAAGTAAATAAATGTTATTAAATTGAAATGTATGTGCATTATATGTGCTGAATTAAGTTGTAAAGGAATATGATTGTGAATTTGAAGTATATAAAATGTGAATTGAATTTGAGGCACTAAGTGTGCGATAAATGAAATAGCTACGGCTATTAAAATGACACTAAGTGTACGAGATTATAACAGTACTGGCTAAGTGAATGGCATTAAGTGTGCGATACTGATATAAGTTTGGCTAATTAATTGGCACTAAGTGTGCAATATAATTATAGCTTCGGTTAATTAATTGGCACTAAGTGTGAGAGTTCGTTGAATGATCAAGGACGATTGAATCAATTAGTGTTCCAAGCATTAAAGTGATAAACGTGATAGATAAGAACATAAAGGTACAGGTATGTATGGAACCTATGTGATTGATAATGTTAAGTATGAAGTAGATGAAAAAAAATTATGTAAATGAATGATGAAATGAGTTGGATTGAATAGCATTATTAATGCTATTTATAAGATTAAAGATGTAAAATGAAAGTAAGATATGGCTTTGAATAAGGATGAGTAATATAATGTGTTATATATACTCGTTATATGAAATTGTGATGTTATGTTTCAGATATGAGATATACGAAATATGAAACATGGTTTTGATGTATGATTACTTGGTTCGAAAACTGAACAGATAATGAAATTAAAATGGTTGAGTTGGTTATATGGTTCATGTATGTGAATTTGGTTTATGTCAATTAGGAAATTATAGATGTTCAAGTTTGGAAGTGTTTATAAAGAAATTGATATAACTTTATGTATGATTTGCATAAATGACAATGGTTTGGTTGGTGATGAAATGAATGTGTGTGATCTTAACTTATATGATTAAGTTAACGGTTGTTAATTGAATTTGAAAGCATGGTTATACGTTCATTGATAAATAAGTTCAGTGAATTATTTAATGTGATTACATGAATTTACGAGTATAATGAAGGTATTTGTGATTGGAAATTGTAAATTTTGGTTTAGTGATATTGGTTATAAATATCATTGAGATGATTTATTTATTTATGGCTTACTAAGCTTTCAAAGCTTACTCTGTGTGTTTTTCCTATGTTTACAGAGTTTCAGAGGCTTGCTCGAGTTGGAAGTCGTAGGAGATCTCATCATACTATCCGGTTATCGCTTCGGTAATAAAAGCTTTGGGTTTTGGTTATATGGCATGTATAGGCTAGAAGGTTATGAATATGTATTGCAATGTTTATATTTAGCCATGTGATTTGGCTTGATTATGTTTGAACTTATGGTTTGACTTTGGTATATGATATGTGAGGCAATAGTAGTATGTTTGATGTGTTTATGAATGGCCAAAGAAATTGGTCAAATTGGTAAGTTCTTAAATTGTGTTTATCTGGAGTAAAGGTAAGATTATGGCATGAGATCTAATGATAGATATTAAGGTTATAAATCATATGTTTTGGTATGTATTAAGCTTATGGAATGTTATGAATTTGTATGAGTTTCAAATATGAAATATGTGGTTAATGAATTGGTATAGATGGTGTATGTTTTGGTTCTGAAATGGTTGAAATTTGATGTGCGATTTGTGCCTATTTGATGATTGTAGGAAGGACCCTTAATAGGTGGAAAATTGGTCTTGTAAATGGCCTATTTTTGCCCACACAGGCAAGGACACAGGCGTGTGTCTCCACCGTGTTGCTCAATGGCCATTTCGAAGTGCGCTTGAGCAGACCACACAGTCGCACACATGGGCATGTGCTAGGCCGTGTGGCCAAGTCAATTTCGAGCACGAGCTATACACACGAGCGTGTGATTAGAAGTATGACCCAAGCCAGGCTCAACCATAGCCAAGGCATACGGGCGTGTCTTGTGGCCGTGTGAACAAGTCAGTATGTACGCCCTATTTTGACACGGCTTAGACACATCGGTGTGTCTAGAACAGTGTTAGGCACACGGCCTGTTCACACGGGCGTGTGACCTGTATAACTTTGAAAATTGTTTAGGTTTTGGAAAAATTTTGTATGTGTTCGGTTTAGTCCCGACCTCTTACTAATGCATGTTTATGGTCTTATTGACCTAAGAAAAGGATTTAATGTTGATGTTTGACTATGATATGACGATGCATGACTTTTGACTGCGAAATGTTCTAATATGTTCAGTAATGCCTCTTAACCCTTGTTCAGCGATGAATACGGTTAAGGGTGTTACATTTAGTGGTATCAGAATTATGGTTTAGTCGGTTCTAGGACTACCATAGCGTATGTGAGTCTAGCTATACGTGCCACGTTTAACCTGTGATAGTGTGATATCTCTCAACTCTGACGAAAATTGTTTGATAAGAAAGATTTGTTTTCCAACCGAGCTAATTCTGATAGTACGGAATGTGTACTCAAATGTTTGAAGAGAAATGTGTTGATTAAGAGTTGAAAGTCATAAAGGTATGGATCAAAGAGTATGACATTCTTGTTATCGATAAATGTTATAATTATATGAGCATATGAGATATGATATTTAGGTTATGATGTTTTATGAAAATTTCGATTGCGAATTAGTAATGTGAGTTGACATATGAATTATGTGTTAAGAACAAAAGTGTTTATAAGCAAATGTTTATTAAATGATTTGAGAATGTGAAATCAGTATTGAACTGGCTAATTGTAATAGTATATGTTATGTGTATATTTGTGTAAGTCGAATTTGAGGCTTTACTAACCTCACCCCCTTATCCGTAAAATGTTACAATGAAATCTGTAAGATTTGGGTTGAATAAGCTCACGAGGGTGAAGTTAAAGAAGACCGTGTTCAGAAGATTAATTATGTGGTCAGAAAAGTGAATGAATCAGCAAATGAAGACAATATTAAATGAGATATTAGATAGTTCTGAAGATTATTCAGATTATGTGACGTCATGTTATTGAAGAATTAACTCCGATCAATTGATCTATTCAGGTATGTTATCTAAAGAAAATATTAGCTAGAAGCTTTTCTGAATTGACTTTTGTTAGTGAAGGGATAATGTGAAATTTTCTGATGGCAGAATTAGACAGTTGAAATAATGATTGAATTGTATTGATGGCTGAGTGCAATGGTTATAGTCGGGCAGTTACTATGATTCCTTCTAAGCATTCTATATGTACATTATTCTCAGAAGTATATGTGACTATTTAGTTTCAGAAAGAATTATTATCGTATGAGAACATTAGCTAAACATACTAAAAAAATGAAAGTATGGTTGGTCTGTTTGGGTTATGTTCAATATTACTATGTTCATTTCTGGTATTTATTCCTTTGAGTGAATATGAAAATCGTCTGTAAAATGCGTATGAGGCAATGCTCTATTTCTACTGGTTATTATTCTGATGAAAATACGTGAAGATTATATTGCTTCTGTTACTGTGGATTTCAATATTTATGAGTGACATTGTTCTTTTTGGATCTTATTTGAGATATCGTTAGAATTGATATCAGTCTACATCGGTTGTGATTTTTTGATATTCTGTGTAACTTCAAATGCTAAAAAACAAAATTTCGCTATTCTGGTTTTCTTATGATCCTATGTAATTATCTACAAGAGATCTCTATTTGACGGAAATGGCTATATCTATTATAATCATAAATTCTGTTCTGAAATTTGAGAGTACTGCATGTATTGTTATCAGAGTTATAAAAGTTATACTTTTGTATTGGTTGTTATCCAAATTATATTTGATTTTCTTCTGGGTCTAAATGCTTTATTAACAGTTGGGATATTATATGTTGTTATGGGAAAGACGTCGGTCTTATTATGACATTATGATTTCTATGTGATGATTGTGGCATCTATATAATGTTATGTCTGGGATTATTCTTCTAATGAGAAGAAAAGATTTCTTCGAAAAGACTGATTCAGTGATTTAGTCTGACTAGAATTATTTGATTGAAAAGATGATCGAGTTATATGCGTTTGAATCTATCCACTGGACTGGAAATAAACTTTGAACATACATGTGTGAATTCAGAGATATTCGAGAAGAAGAATTTTTATTCTTGAAAATTTGATACAAAATTATATCTATTGGAACAATTCTATCCGAGAAATGGTGGTATATTAAAGTTAGCTCGAATGTTGAAGTTTTCTTTTGTACGAAGACATTATCAACCGAAATGTTAGTTCTGGTTCTGCCTAAGTTGAATAAAGGGTTATGTGATATATATATGATGACTATAAGAGTTTAAAATGTTTAATGTCAGAAAAAGATCCGAACTTGGCACAGCAAAGATAGCTTGAATTGTCGAAAATTTCTGAGTTTGTAAGTGATTTCTATCTGAAATAAGAAACTTTTGTATGCTTTATGAGTGATGTATATATGATTGATTTTGTCAGATGATGAACAATTGTTAGCCGAGTTAGAAGCTAAATTAATGTTTATTCAATGAAGTTGTGAAATTCAAAAAAAAAATTTGTCAGCAAATTATAAGTTAAAAAGGGGTTCAGCATCAATTGATTTCTTATTCAAAACCTCAGATATGGTATCGATTATTATTTGTTATTTCGAGATAGAGTGCGTATACTAAAAAGCTTCACAAATATACAACAACTGCTACAAAAAACTCTCAGTGATAGTTTATCTATTCATATGGGATTAACAAGATGTACAACAGTCCGAGACATGATATCGATGATTGAGTGTGTAATGTGATATTTCTGACTTTGTATGATTAGAGAGATATGAAATCCGAAAATACATGTGATTTGAAATGTACTAAGTGAAATCAAATCCTTTACTCTACTTTCTGGTAAAATTTTCGGAGACAAAAATCCCAAATAAGGGGGAAAGTTCTAACAGCCCAGTTTAGACCCTAGTCAGAATAGTAGTTTCAGGACCACAAATCTCAGTCAAAAAAATATTTAAATATTATTTTCCGTGCTTATGATATGTAAGTTAGCATGTGTGAAAGTTTCGTATGAAAATTTAATTGTTTGTGTGCTTAATTTGATAAAAAGACCTAATCGCGTAAAATGTAAAAGTTGCTTGTTATAAGTTAAAGTGCCTATTTGTTATGGCTTATTAATTGGAAGGTCTTTATGTTGTAATAAGACCATTATATGTTAGTGGAATTTATGGTTTGGCATTTTGGTAAATAGAATTTTTTTAAAGGGTGGTTAGGTAGCTGAATAATAAAGGTTAATATAATAAAACAAAGTGAAATTGATGGCCATTTTATCATCTTTTATGGCTGAATGAATCATGGGAGAAACCCAAAATAAGGTTTTTCATATTCGGCACCTTGAAGTTCAATTAGGTATGTCATTTTTGACTAGTTTCTGATAATTTCTACATTTTTGTGATCGTTGCTTAGTATACTATCAAGCCCATGTCTCAATTTTTAATTTTGATGATGATTTTGAAATATGCTATTGATGAAATTCTGAGCTTTGTGAAGTTTAATGTTAGTAAATGAAAGATATGTTTTGGGTTAACATGTTTTGTCTTTGAATTTTTGATAAATTTGACTATTTTGGGCTAAATTATGAAAAAGAGAATTGAGGGACTAAATTGTGAAATAAATGAAATATATGGGCTTATATGAAGTGTAGGAATATTCTGCCAAGCATTGATTGAATTGGAATTATGCATATTTTGTGTTTTGTGAAATAGAGATTAAATTGTGAAAATGTGATATATCAGGGGCAAAAGTGTAAATAACCCATTTATGTGTTTTTAGATGAATTTGATTGAATATATGATTAAATAAGTGGAATTTGTATTGAATTAGATCAAGAAATTAGAAAATTCAGATTTGGATCGGGGAAAGTCAAAAATAATAATAGTCGTTCCGGTCCGTTTGTGTCCGTACGAGGTAAGTTCATAAGTAAATAAATGTTATTAAATTGAAATGTATGTGCATTATATGTGTTGAATTAAGTTGTAAAGGAATATGATTGTGAAGTTGAAGTATATAAAATGTGAATTGAATTTGAGGCACTAAGTGTACGATAAATGAAATAGCTACGGCTATTAAAATGGCACTGAGTGTGCGAGATTATAATAGTATTGGCTGAGTGAATGGCACTAAATGTGCGATACCGATATAAGTTCAGCTAATTAATTGCCACTAAGTGTGCGATACAATTATAGCTTCAGTTAATTAATTGGCACTAAGTGTGCGAGTTCGTTGAATGACAAAGGACGATCGAATCAATTAGTGTTTCAAGTATTGAAGTGATAAATGTGATAGATAAGAACGTAAAGGTACAGGTATGTATGGAACCTATGTGATTGATGATGTTAAGTATGAAGTAGATGAAAAAAATTATGTAAATGAATGATGAAATGAGTTGGATTGAATAGCATTATTAATGCTATTTATAAGATTAAAGATGTGAAATGAAAGTAAGGTATGGCTTTGAATAAGGATGAGTAATAAGATATGGCTTTGAATAAGGATGAGTAAAATAATGTGTTATATATACTCGTTATATGAAATTGTGGTGTTATGTTTCAGATATGAGCTATACGAAATATGAAACATGGTTTTGATGTATGATTACTTGGTTCGAAAACTGAACAGATAATGAAATTAAAATGGTTGAGTTGGTTATATGGTTCATATATGTGAATTTGGTTTGTGTGAATTAGGAAATTATAGATGTTTGAGTTTGGAAGTGTTTATAAAGAAGTTGATATAAATTTATGTATGATTTGTATAAATGACAATGGTTTGGTTGGTGATGAAATGAATGTGTGCGATCTTGACTTATATGATTAAGTTAACGGTTGTTAATCGAATTTGAAAGCATAGTTATACGTTCATTGATAAATAAGTTCAATGAATTATTTAATGTGGTTACATGAATTTACGAGTATAATGAAGGTATTTGTGATTGAGAATTGTAAATTTTGGTTTAGTGATATTGGTTATAAATATCATTGAGTTGATTTATTTATTTATGGCTTACTAAGCTTTCAAAGCTTACTCTGTGTGTTTTTCCTATGTTTATAGAGTTTCGGAGACTTGCTCGTGTTGGAAGTCATGGGAGATCTCATCACACTATTTGGTTATCGCTTCGGTAAATAAAAGCTTTGAGTTTTGGTTATGTGGCATGTATAGGCTAGAAGGTTATGAATATGTATTGCAATGTTTATATTTAGCTATGTGATTTGGCTTGATTATGTTTGAACTTATGGTTTGACTTTGGTAAATGATATGTGAGGCAATAGTAGTATGTTTGATGTGTTTATGAATGGCCAAACAAATTGGTCAAATTGGTAAGTTCTTAAATTGTGTTTATCTAGAGTAAAGGTAAGATTATGGCATGAGATTTAATGATAAATATTAAGGTTATAAATCATATGTTTTGGTATGTATTTAGCTTATGGAATGTTATGAATTTGTATGAGTTTCAAACATGAAATATGTGGTTAATGAATTGGTATAGATGATGTATGTTTTGGTTGTGAAATGGTTGAAATTTGATGTGCGATTTGTGCCTATTTGATGATTGTAGGAAGGACCCTTAATAGGTGGAAAATTGGTCTTGTAAATGGCTTATTTTTTTCCCACACGAGCAAGGAGGCATGTGTCTCAGCCGTGTTGCTCAATGGCCATTTCGAAGTGAGCTTGAGCAAACCACACGGTTGCACACATGGGCGTGTGCTAGGCCGTGTGGACAAGTCAATTTCGAGCACGAGCTATACAGACGAGTGTGTGATTAGCTGTGTGACCCAAGTCAGGCTCGACCATGGCCAAGGCACACGGGCGTGTCTTGTGGCCGTGTGAACAAGTCAGTATGTATGCCCTGTTTTAACACAACCTAGATACATGGGCGTGTCTAATGCCGTGTTAGGCACACGACCTGTTCACACGGGCTTGTGACATGTATAACTTTGAAAATTGTTTAAGTTTTAGAAAAATTTTGTATGTGTTTGGTTTAGTCCCGACCTCTTACTAATGCATGTTTATGGTCTTATTGACCTAAGAAAGGGACTTAATGTTGATGTTTGACTATGATATCACGATGCATGACTTTTGATTGCGAAATGTTCCGATATGTTCTGTAATGCCTCTTAGCCCTTGTCCGGTGATGGATACGGGTTAGGGGTGTTAGATGTACAATTGATTAACCCATCAAATTATTATTCAAGAGTACCTATTAGGGAAATTAATCAAAGATCACACTCTCGAGCCACATATCGTATTACAAGATTACCAGTCCAGGCTAAATCCTTTATGTAACGTATGCTTAGTAGAGCTCAATTAGAATTACCAGTCCAAGCTAAATTCTAATTGTAACATATACTTGAGAGGGATTATATCAGGATTACCCGTCGGGCTAAATCCATTCTATAACGAGGTCAATAGGATTACTTATCCGAGCTAAATCCCGTCAGCAACAAATGCAGGACCTCATTTAATAAGGCAATCACATTTATCCATTGAAATTCAATATCCAAACAAGACTTTACCCTTTTTCCAACATTTCCGAACATGTTATCCTTTCACACATTTATAATATTCACATAAATATAAATCATATTGCATACAAACATAGCATTCAAGTTAACATATTTACATGCTTGATTAAGTTACACGAACTTACCTCGACATTGGTTCGCGTATAAAATCCACTAATTCGAAACATTTTCTTTTCCTCGATCTAACCTCGAATTTGTATTTTCCAGATCTATATAAATAATTTAATCATAAATTTGACACATTTCATATTCTTTTGTACTCAATTTACGTCCTAGGAAAAATTACCATTTTGCCCTTAATTTTTCTAAAACTTCAATTTTGTCCCTAAGCTCGGAAAATGAAATTTATACAATTTACTCCCTATTCCAAGCCTAATCGAAATTTTAACATTACAGCACATATTTTCTATAAATTTCAAAATTTTACATCAATTTTCACAACTTTACATTTTAGTCCCTAAATGATGTTTTCATCAAAAATCACTTTGTAAAAGTTGTTTATCTATCAACAACCTTTCATTTTCTGCCATAAATTTCAAATTTTTAGCATGTACATCCATAACCTAATTTCCATACTTTGATAACTCTTCAAATTGATCCCCCAAATAGATATATTAAGCTATCCCAGTTTTAAAAATATCAAAATTACTAAAAACGGGACAAGGAAACTTACCCAATTATGCCACGAAAGTTTCTTCTCTCTCTCCTAGCATTTCCATGTATTTTTTGGGAAGAAGATGAGTAAATAAGATGATATTTTCTTTTTCATCTTTTTATTAATTAAATTATTTTAATTTCCAATTAAGTCCTTACCCTTTTTCTAAATTTCCAAGGATGAGTCACCAAAATATCTACATACTTTTCTTTAATGGTCTAATTACCATATAAGGACATCTAGTTTTAAATTCCATAGCTATTTAATCCTTCTAGCTACTAGAATTCAACTTTTACATTTTATGCGATTTAGTCCTTTCCCTAATTAAGCACATAATCGATGAAATTTTCTTATCGGGATTTTCACATGACATTTCTAACATATTACGGACCATGTAATAAAATAAAAATAAATTTTATTTTCAGATCGGATTTGTGCTACTGAAACCATTGTTCTTATTTTCACTGAAAAATGGGTTGTTAGACTGAGATAGTCAATCGAGTATTAGGTGCTTTACTACAAGCTGTTGTGGGTAAGAACCTTAAAAATTGGGAAGAATGTTTTCTATTTCTTGAGTTTGCATATAATCGATCTATTCATTCTGCAACTGCCTATTCCCAATTTAAACTTGTTTATGGTTTTAATCCACTAATTGTACTTGATCTTGTACCATTGCCTATAGAAAACATTTCTAGTTTAGATGGTGGGAAGAAAGTTGAATTGGTAAAATCCATGCATGCGAAAGCAAGACAATGAATCACCAAAATAAATGAAGCAACTACCAACAAAGCTAACAAGGGGCGCAAACAAATTATCTTTGAGCCCGGTGACTGGGTTTTGGTCCACATGAGAAAAGACCGATTTCCAACTAAACGAAAAACAAAATTGGACCCACGTGGTGATGGACCTTTTCAACTACTCAAGCGTATTAATGATAATGCATATCAAATCGACCTTCCCGATGAATATAATGTTAGTGCCATTTTTAATGTCATTGACCTTTCTCCTTTTGATATTGCAGATTTGAGGACGAATCCTTTTGTGGAAGGGGGAAACGATACGAGCAACTCAGCCCAATTCAAAGGCCATAATAGAGATGAGCTTAGTTTCCCTCAAGGCCCAATTATGAGATCCAAATCCAAATAGATAAAGTTAAAACTTAACTTAGTTGTTTAAGACTTTATCACGAAAAAAATTCGAGAAAAAGAGTTGAAGTTTCAATATGATGAATTAGAAGAGACTAATTTTGTTTGTGGACTTAAACTCTCAATCTATGATGACAAGCCCATGTGAAAAATGCTAACAAGCTTAGGTATTTCACTTCAAGAACCCCAATTGATCTCACAAGCCTAGACTTTCATATTGGATTCGAGTTTTAGGCTTAATTTTTATTATATATGAGCCCAATATTTTATTTATCAGCTCTTATTATTTTAATATTATTTTATTTCCAAATTTTTTATAATTATTAAGTATTTTTAAGTTACTTATAAGTTTTATGTTAACAAGAAAGTTTAGTTTAAAACTATTTCTTGTTTAGAGTAAATTAGAGTTCTAGTATACTTAGGAGTTTTATTTCGATTTATTTAGCTAACCTATATATAGGCCTTTGCATTGTACACAATTTAGACAATTCATTATTATTTCATTTCTCTTTTGAGTTAATAAATTCTCTCTAGGTTTTTTTTTTTTCAAGAATTTCTCTTGAGTTTCTTTTAAAAGAGTTTTAACAATCTTTTTAGATTTTAAGGATCATGTTCAAACTTTTTTTTGCCAAGGTTTCTATCTTGGAGGGGAAATTAGAGTCGTTTGAAGGGGATTGTGGATTCTTCATGTTTCTAAGGCTTCTTAGGACTTCTACACGCCATGTTCTATCTTTCCATTTATCTTCTTTATTCGCTTCCTTAATCTTTGATTTATTATTTATTTTAATTGTTTTATCTGACTTAGATTCAATTTCGTTTCAGGTTGTGTCAAAATCCATGTTTTGTTTCGAACGTCTAGAGCCCTAAGTCAAATCAGCGACTTTGACAAACTTTACGATCCACTGTCGCGTTCATCCTTCTCATCCTTTATCACCTATTAATTGTTTTGGGTTAAAGTCAAATATAGATGGCATGCTATGGGATAGGAAGAGTTCAAGATTTCTTCAACTTCGAGTTGATGAGGCACTGGGTGCCAATTTGCTTCAGTTTAACCGATGAGACACCGGGTGTCAACTTATTATAGCGCTAAGCGCAACTATTGCTTCAGATTTATCCGATGAGGTACTGGGTGCCAAACTGGTGTGTTGGTTAGATTCGTGTATTCATCCGAGTCCGAGTCATGTTAATGGGGAAAATAAATGATAAAAAAAAGATATGCTTGATATTAAAATGGAAAAGGACAAGAAATGGAAATGATATGTGAAATGAAATATAAAATGGTGGATTTTGTTGTGAATATTCATGAATTATGAATAATGAACTCATGGATTGGAAATGGAGATGAATAATATGAGACGTTTATTTAATGCCTTATGAAATGCTATTGCCATATATTACAATTTGCAATATTAGTTGGATGTGAACAAGAATGAATAAATTAGCATGATGAACTTGATATTCTATATACCATTTCTTAATTGCATGCTCCATCTTAATTATCTACATCAAGTTTTAATTGTTCGAATTATAGAAAAACCACTAAGATATACTCAGTGAATGGTTTTCTTTTCTGCGTGTAGGTTAGGTACTTCTTTACTTATCGCCAATCTCAACATGCAATAACGATCTCGGACTCAAGTGTGGTGATGTTTTATTTTGTAATGGCATGTACCTTTGAGGTCTTTTGAATGATAGTTGTTATGTAATGTAATGATTGTAGGAGTCCTATGTGTAATGGTACTTATGTGTTCATAAAGTTGAGGCTTAATCTATGTTTTGGTATGTTAGTCAAGCTTAATTTTTGCATGTGTTTTAGTTTTAAGCTTGGTAACCTAAATAGCTAAAACATTTGTTCAATTATGGTCATCTGGTATGAATGAATGTTTGGATGGTTGATGTCTTATTGATATGTTTGGAAATATAAAATGTGGTACCAATGAGGGTATATTGGTTAGACACTTAAGATGGATGTTTTGCCATGTTTTAAGCATGTTTAATTGTGTTTTGAATAGGTTAAATGACTAGTAATTGGGTTGCCTAGTGTCCAAGTAAGCATGATTTGGTAAACTTGAGTTTTAAGATGCATTTAGGTACACACGGCCTGAGGCACGGTCTGTCACATGGCTGTGTGACACACACAGCCTAGACACGACCGTGTGTCTTATAAATTTTAGTACAGGTTTCACACGGTCTAGCACATGGCCTGCAACACAGCCATGTGTCTCAAGTCAGTAAGTTACACGGGTAGAGACACGGGCTGGGGCACGACCGTGTGTCCCAACTTCGAAAGCCACACGGTCGTGTGACCCCTGTTTCTAAAATTTCTAAAAATTTCCCCAAACCCTTTTGAATTTTTTTAAATTAGTCCCTATTTTTTTTATTATATTTAGGGTCCCGTAAACTCGTATTAAGGACTATAAGAGTATTTTTAAGCTAATTTTAAAGGAAGTGGCGAACCTTAACTAGGTGAAGTAGGTCATACTACTAATATCACTGAAAGTAGATAGCCAGAGTATAGTCTAATACTCTGATGCTAATAATTGGAATAGCCTTGTTAGGTATCCAACTTCTAGCTTTAAACAAGGGATAAATAGTGATAAGAATGTAAACAGTAGAAGACCAAGTTTATTATTGCATTGCATATCTCATCACTCAGTTGTTCAAAATATTAAATTAGCATGCTCTACTCTCTGTATAATATGAATGTTAACAGTTAGCTTGCACCTTTGCTTATGTTGTAATCAAATGTTTCTGATTGGTTAGTAATGCCTGTGACCCTAATCCGACGATAGAAATGGATTAGGGGTGTTACAGTTGTAGTCCAAATCTGTGTGATTTGATGGACAGAGATGGCGTGTAGCGGATAGGGGTAGGATATGCTATGATATGTGATAAGATAAGTTTTGATATGCAATATGATATGCTATGACATATTACTAAGTATACTCCAATATGAAATTTGATATGATGTGATAGGTAATAAGATACATTCCGATATGACATATGATATGCTATGATACATTCTGTTATATACTATGATATATGGACCAAGTCACACACTGGGCGTAAAGCTCACTCATTTGTTTGTCACGTTTCAGAAGATCTTTAGGTTTAGGATTGGACGATGATTCTGGAGCTTGAATTTACATCATTGGTTTTAGTATGTTTTGGGACTTTCTTTGTTATATGGACTTTTTGGACTTAAGGACATTTTTCATTCTTTTGGGACATTAAAAGTTATTTTGATATATATTCTGCAAAAGTTTTAAATTTATTCGATGCTTAAAACAAGACAACTAAAATTAAATTAGGAATGTAAGATCGATTTACTATACGATTTTTCTGCTGCCAACTTTTTTTTGAGTTTCACTAAAATGTTTAAACTTACAAACGATTTAAGTAAATTGGTTATGTTTTTAGTAATTAATGAATATGATTTTTCTGCAAAATACTCACGAATGTTGGAATGGAAACGTTTTTAATAAGTTATTAAAATCGAATTTTCTTAAGCTGAAAATGAGTTTTCACCCAAAGTCAAGCAGAAGTGTTTCTCGTAGGATGTAACCTTCACAATCCGACTGTAACGTCTAAACCGGGTTGGGGTATTACATTAATTGCTTAAAAATATTTAAAAATTATATTTCATATATTAAAATATTAACAATAAGTTATAATAAATTTGTAACAACCCGAAAGTCAGTGGTATTGAAAAATGCAGTTTCGAGACCCCATTTCTGTAAGCTAAGCCCATAAATATTTTTTGTTAAATATTTATGGAGTTATTGTACAGATAAATGAATTTTGAATAGGTAATTTTTTGAAATTAGTGACTAATCAAGGTACAAGGATTAAATCATAAAATTGGTAAAAAAATTAATCCCTATAGATTTTAAATTCTAAAGGAGTTAAATAGTAATTAAACCAAGGTTAAAAAAGCAATTAGACCATTTTGGAATTGTAGTGGACAATTAGGTAAGAGTTATGTTTATAAATTATATTACTTTTATAATTAAAATAATAATAAAGTATGAAATGACATTTAATAAATAAGAGAGAGGATGTTGTCATCCATTTTTGTCTTCTTCTTTATGTTTTGAAATAGAAGAAACCGAGGTAGCCATTGTTAAGCTTCAAAGGTTCAATGTAACACCCCTAACCCGTATCCGTCACCCCCTAACCCGTATCCGTCACCGGAATAGGGTTACAAGGCATTACCGATTAATTTCAAAATATAACATACATTTATCATTCATGAACACATTATCATATAAAAAATAATCAAACATAATCATATTGTCTCTTATAAGGCTTTACGAGACCTTAAACATGCTTACAAGAGGTTCGGGACTAAACCGATAACATTTGAAAACTTTGGGAAACTTTGAAAGTTTTCATGCATATAGGGTTCCCACGCTCGTATGAACAGGTTGTGTGCCTCACATGGCCACCAGACATGCCTGTGTCACAGGTCGTGTGGAAACAAGGCATACATACAGACTCGCATCACACGGCCGAGGACACACCTATGTGCTAGGCCGTGTGAAAACTGGAGGGTTTTTGACTTAGGTCACATGGCCAAACATAGTCAATTTGTCGTCGAATATGACCATAATTTTTTATATACAATTTATGCAATATTAAAACATCAAAAACCATAATTGTAACAATCTTTATCACGTATGAACTTACCTCAGATGCTAAAACAACTATTTGAGTCGATTATCCGATAACTTTCATCTTTCCCTGATCTAGGTCCGTACTCCTCCTTTCTCGATCTAAATGTATTCAAAATCAACTCATTTATTCATCAATTCATTCAATTCAGTCCACAAACACTTATTTAAGCTTTTTTATACTTTAGCCCCTAAAATTCCACATTTGTACAATTTAGTCCTTATTTTATAAATACACAAAATTCACACAATTCAATTTAACCCATGCTTAATCTATTTATACTTGAGTCCCTAACATCCCAAAACTTTCATTTATTTCACATTTTAACCCCTCAATTTACACTTTTCACAATTTAATCCTTATTTGACATTTTTGTCAAAAATTACTTTGCAAAACATTTAAATCTATCAACAAATAATCATTTTCCATTATCAAACATTCAAAAGCTCAAGCAATCATCAATGAAACTTCATTAAATCATTAACAAATTCAAAAATTAAGGCACGGCTAGCTAGAATACGAAGCAATGATTACAAAAATGTAGAAATCATCAAAAACTGAACAAAAATGGGCTTACATTCTCAAAGTACCATGGCCGAACCTTTAAACATAAAAATGATGTCTTTTTCTTCTTCCTAATCAGTTACATGAAGATGATAGCCTTCAAATTATGCTTTTGTTTTATTATTATTCTTAAAATAACCAAATTACCATATTAACCTTTAATAAAAACCATTAAAAATCATTTATGCATGGACATCTTTGTCCACTCACCCTTTTAATGGTCTATTTATAACATAAGGACCTTAGCATTAAAGTTCTATAACTATTAAACACCTTTAGCTAATAGAGCAACACTTTTGCATTTTACGCGATTTAGTCTTTTTTCTCAAATTAAATATTCAAACAACAAAATTAACTCACAAAATTTTCACACATAAATACTATCATGCTGTAAACACAAAAAATAATATTAAAATAATTTTTTGACCTTAGAGTTGTGGTTTCGAAACCACTATTCTGATTTAGCTAAAACCAAGCTGTTACAACTCTCCCCTTTAGGGATTTTCGTCCCCAAAAATCTTACTAGTGAATAGGTTAGGGTATTGATTTCTCAAAGTATCCTCGGTTTCCCACATAGCTTCCTCAACACTGTGTCGATGTCATAAGATTTTCACTAACACTATTCTTTTATTTCTTAACTCTTTGATCTCACAGCTAAAATTCGAATCGGTTCTTCAGCATATGACATATCTGACTAAATTTCAACTTCAGTCAGGGAAATGACATGTGAAGGGTTAGATCAATATCTTCGTAGCATTGATACATGGAACACATTATGTATCTTTTCTAACTCAGACGGTAAGGACAACCGATATGCCACTGGTCCAACTCACTCAGTAATCTCATACGGCCTGATGAATCGTGGACTTAATTTTCATTTTCGACCAAACTGCAATACCTTTTTCCACGGTGACACTATCAAAAATAGTTTATCCCCGATCTGAAACTCAATATCTTTTCTCTTCAAATCTTCGTAAGATTTTTGTCGATCCGATGCTGCTTTCAAACTATCACGAATCACTTTCACTTTTTCTTTAGTTTCTCTAATCAGATCAACCCCGTAAATTTTATTCTCGCTTAACTTAGTCCAGTACAACGGTGTTCGGTAGTTACAACCATATAGAGCTTCGAATGGTGCCATATTTATACTCAATTGGAAGCTATTTTTATAGGCAAATTCAATCAGTGGTAAATATTTCTCCCAGCTACCTCCAAACTCAAGAATGCAACAACGCAACATATCCTTAAGTATCTGAATAACTCGCTCGGATTGACCATCCGTCTGCAGGTAAAATGCGGTATTGAAATGTAACGTTGTACCCAATGCCTCTTGCAGTTTCTTCCAAAATCGTGAAGTGAATCTTAGATCTCTATCCGAAACAATAGAAGCAGGAACTCTGTGCATTCGGACAATCTCTGATATATATAACTCAGCCAATTTATCAAGTGAGAAATCTGTACGTACAGAGATGAAATAAGCTGATTTTGTCAATCTATCAACAACAACCCAAATCGCATCTTTCTTTCTCGGAGTTAAGGGCAAACCCAAAACAAAATCCATATTTATTCTGTCCCATTTCCACTTAGGAATCATGATAGGTTGTAATAAACTTGACGGCACTTGATGCTCGGTTTTGACTTGCTGACAAATCCAACATTTTGAAACAAATTCTGAGATACCCCGTTTCATGCCATGCCACCAATAAAACTATTTTAGATCATTATACATTTTCGTGCTTGTAACGCCCCAAAAATCCTGAAACCCAAAAATCCTAAAATCTTGAATTTTTATTTTTGTGCTTAGCAATCCCGGTTAAGTGTTAATTACGCATTGGTAGGTCTTGGTCAAGGTTTGAGTTCGAATCTAGGGGTAGGAGAAATTATAGTTTAGTAATTAAAAGGGCCTTGTTGGCAAGTAGTTGGGCTTTTAAATAAAGATAGGGGAAAATGGCATCAAAAAGTCTTGTGGTGGAGTGGCTAAGTGACGCCACTTAGAGTGTAGGGAGGTGGCGTTAGTGGCTAGCAAGGAGATCCTAGGTTCGAATCCTAGCTTAGTATTTTGAGATTTAAGAAGGGGTTGTTATACTTATCGCGCAAGGTTTGGGGCTAAGAAGATCGCATCACGCTTGCTTACCAGGTGTGTACATACACTGCACACATACTATGAATCGACAAAAGCCAGAATACTAAAATGCCGAAAAGCCGAAAGTATGGCTACTGTAGTCTTGCGAGTGCGCGAATACTCGTAAGGGAGAGACCGATAGGTTGCCTGAGGCCTATGGGTGATTCCATGGACTTGGGTTGTGAATAGGCCAAGTGGGTCGGAATGGGCTAAATGGGCCCGATGGGCTGTTAGGCCCATAATAGTCAAAATTTGATAAGCGATGCTATGTGATAGGAAATTTGTATGTGAGCATGAATATAATGTGGTTTGGGCCAGATTGGCCATATAAATGAGATTGGGCCGAATGGGCCATATGAACGTGAATTGGGCCTGATGGGCCATATGAATGTGAATTAGGCTTGATGGGCCACATGTATGAGATTGGGCCAAGAGGGCTATATGCATGTATGTAGGGGTTTTAGGCCTAGTATATGATAACCACATAAAACTTAATTAATATATTGCAACCGTGGACAAGTTATAGAGTTAAGGTGTGGCAACGGGTATATGCATGTCTAGGATTGGATCTATGGAGAGCTTGGTACTTAAGCGGTCTTAATGACCCACCTCCTCTTCTCTGGAATCCTACCTGGTGTATAGTATTCATTCATCTTGGCTCACGGGATTTGTTAATAGGCCAAGGTAAGTAAAAACCCGTAATAAAAGAAAATTATAGAAATGCCCCTAAGGGCAAAAATGACTAAAATACCCCTATGTGTTGAGTGTAAGATTTATGTTTGCTACATGCATCCATATGTATTCATATGATATCCTGTTTAGGTTGCATATGGGTTGGGAATTATGGAACGGAGGGAGTATATGAGGGTCGCATGGTTGCTTGACAACAGGGGATCCACCGACAGCTTTTAAGCCCAATACGTGATTGGCAGCTTGCTGTAACCTAGGTAGTTCCGCAACAGGGCTACCATTGATATGTATCGGTTGGGTGGGTCGATATTTATATCCCCATAGGTTGTGAAAAGGGGGACGGAGTAGAAGTTGTACACAATGAGTTTGTGAAAACTCACCCCCTCTTTTATTTTATTTTCAGGTGATGCTCAGTAGAAGGTTCGATGTTTGGTGGGACTCTAGGTGGCCAGCTACCAAGATAATTTGGACTTTTTTCTCTTTCTAAAGCTTATCAGTTTCTATGTTATTAAGTACTTTTCAAATCAGATTGTAATAAGGCTTCCACTTTATTATTATTTGGATTATTATTTTTATGTGATGCAATTATAAGAAGTTGAACATGGTTTCTTAAACTATAGTATGACTTTTCTACGTTTCCGCAACTACATTTTAAAATGACATGTTTTCATAAAATCATATATTTTAAAAAAGTGATTGAAAGGATTTTTTTAAGGATAGTTAAGGTTTCTTTTGTTTTAAGAAGGGTTTTCAATGAAAACACAGTTTTCGTTAAGACACTTCAATGTGATGCACCAGATTCGGCCATAATGTCCAGGCCAGGTTTGGGGTGTTACAGTGCTTCCCGGATGTACTGATAAACAATTACTATGTGCTTCGTTCAAAATCATCTGAATCAACTCTAAATTTCTTGAAACACATATTCGACCTCTAAATCTCAAACAATCATCTGAATCAACTTCAAACTCTGAATCAGAAATTGACTCACACTGAACCCGTTTTGCTTGCAATTCATTATCAAATTTTTTAGCCTCACAAATCTGCTGTGTAAACAACAGTCTCGCTTTCAACTTAGCTACTATCGAACCATCATCAGAAAAAGCTAATTGTGTGTTCAAAGCACGCAAAACAAATAAAGACTTCTGGCTCAAAGCATCAGCAACTACGTTCGCTTTTCCCTGATGATAATCAATCACTAATTCATAGTCTTTTAGTAATCCTAACCATCTTCATTGTCGCATATTCAAGTATTTCTGAGTCATCAGATATTTCAAGCTTTTGTGGTCAATATAAAAATGGTAGTTTTCACCGAACAAGTAATGACACCAAATTTTCAATGCGAACACTATCGCGCTAACTCTAAATCGTATGTCGGATAATGCTTTTCGTGCGGCTTCAACTGTCTAGAGGCATAAGCTATAACTTTGCCTTCCTATATCAAAACACAACCCAGGCCATTTAATGAAGCATCACTGAAAACTACAAATTCTTTACCCGCCTCAGGCTGAACTAACACTAGTGCCTCTGTCAATAATGTTTTTAACTGTTCGAAACTTTTCTATCATTTATCTGACCACTCAAACTTAACATCTTTTTGAAGTAATCTTGTCATCGAAGTTGCAATCATCAAAAAGCCTTTTACAAACCATCTATAATATCCCTCAAAACTGCGGACCTCAGAAACATTTCTCAGAGGCTTTCAATCTCTAATTGCAGATATCTTACTCTGGTCAACTCGAATACCATCAGCTGAAACAATGTCCTAGAAAACTAACCTCTCATAGCCAAAACTCACATTTGCTGAATTTTGCATACAACTGTTTATCTCTTAAAGTTTGTAGCACGATTCTCAAATGTTTTTCATGCTCAGATTCATCATGAGATTAAATCAAAATATCATCAATGAATACAACGACAAATCGATCTAGGTACGGTCTAAAAATCTGGTTCATTAAGTACATAAAGACAGCAGGTGCATTCGTTAGTCTGAAGGGCATAACAAGAAATTCATAGTGTTCGTACCTCGTTCTAAAAGCAGTCTTTGGTATATCAAAGTCTTTAACTCGCAACTGGTAATAACCCGATCTCAAATCAATTTTTGAAAACACTATTGCCCCTTTTAACTGATCAAACAAATCATATATCCGCAGTAGACGATATTTGTTCTTAATTGACACTTTATTCAGCTGTCTATAGTCAATACACATTCTCATCATTCCATCTTTCTTTTTCACAAACAATATTGGTGCACCCTAGGGAGAGAAACTTGGTCTAGCAAAACCTCTATCCGTCAACTCTTGCAACTAGGCTTTCAATTCTTTTAACTCTGTTGGAGCCATTCTGTACGGAGCTATCGATATCGGCGTTGTTCCTGGCACTAACTCAATGCCAAACTCAATCTCTCGCATCAGTGGTAAACCCAATAACTCATCAAGAAACACATCCGAATATTCACACACAACTGACACTGATTCGGTCTTTGTTTCTATCACTTTCGTATCAAGCACATAAGCAAAATAAGCTTTGCAACCCTTTCTCACATATTTCTGAGCTAACATCGAAGACATCACTACTGGTAAACCATTCAAATCATCTGACTCAATTCGGATAATCTCATTATTCTGACATCTCAGATCAATCGTCTTTCGTTTACAGTTTACTATAGCATCATTTACCGTTAGCCAATCCATACCCAAAATTATATCAAATTCATCAAATGGCAATAACATCAAATCAGCCAAAAAACTGAAATCCTAAATCATCAATGGACAATTCTTGCACACTTTATCAACTAAAACGCACTTGGCTAAGGGGTTCGATACTCTAATCACAAATTCAGTAGACTCTACAGGCAAAGTCTTATTGGATACTAAATTCATACATATATAAGAATGAGTTGATCTTGGATCTATCAATGCAGTCACATTAGTATCATAGAGAGTGAAAGTACCGATGATAACATCTGGAGATGACGCTTCTTTGCGAGCATGAATAGCGTAGGCTCTAACAGGTGCTCTGGCCTCAGATCTCGCTATAGAATCTCTCGTTGTACCACGAATACCACTTTTATTTCTTGTATTTCTTGGCAACCTCCCTTGAGTAGCTGTGTTGCTCGATCTTACATTCTGAGATTTATCTTTTTCATTTAGTTCAAGACAATCTCTAATAAAATGATCTCGTGAACCACAACTGTAACAAGCTCTATTATTAGCTTTCATCCAGCACTCTCCAAAATGTCGTCTTTCACAATGTTGACACTCGGGTCTAACATCTTTCACATTGCCAACACTTAATACCAATGTAGTTTGAGCTTTAGGGCTGGTGAATTGCTTTCCAGGATCTCTATTAGCATATCCCACTGAAGCTGCTAATCGACTAAAATAATCTCTGGATTTCTTCGACGGGGATTAATAAGGTTTACTCATTGATCTCTTTCTTGTATCTCTAGCTTCTGATTCAACTTTCTTCTTTTCTCGACTAAAGTCTTCAACTTTATAAGCCCGTTCAACAAGCACCACAAATTCTTTTAAATCTAAAATTCCAACCAGAAGTTTAATATCTTCATTCAACCCATCAACAAACCGCTTGCATATAATTTCTTCAGTAGATACAAACTCACGAGTGTACTTACTCAACCGTACAAATTTCCTCTCGTACTCGATTACAGTCATGCGGCCTTGTTTCAATTCTAAAAGCTCCTTATGCTTTTGATCTAGAAACCGTTGACTGATGTATTTCTTTCAAAATTTAGTCTGAAAGAATTCCCAAGTAACTCTCTCACGCGGCACTACCTAGACTAACGTATTCCACCACTGTTATGTGGTATCTTTCAAAAGGGATATAACACACTTTAAACATTCAGCTGGTGTGCAAGAAAGTTCATCAAACACTCGGATTATATTTTCAAGCCAAAACTCGGCTCTCTCAAGGTCATCATCAATGTTAGCTCTGAACTCTTCAGCCCGGTGTTTATGGATCTTGTCAACAGGAGGCTTATTCAATCTTAATAGTTCGACTCCTTGAGGAGCTATAGGTACGGGTTGAGGATTAAGAGGGGGTGGAGGTTGTTGAGTAGTTGGGTTCATACGAACACACTAAGTGAACCACTCATTCATCATTTGAAAGAAGGCTTCTTTAGCCTCTCCTCCTGACTGTCTGTAATGGGTTTAGAATCAGACGGCGCTGTCCCTTGCCCGGGAGCAGGCGCATTACTTTCAACCTCGTCAGCTATCGCTCAATTGGGATCCATTTGCTATATAAACGCACATTTTAAAATGTTAGGAGTCATCACACTATCACAGTTTATATATGGCATGTATAGCTAGACTCTCATACACGCTACGTTAGTCCTAGAATCAACTAAACCATAGCTCTGATACCAATAAATGTAACACCCCTAACCCGTATCTATCGCTAGAATAGGGCTACGAGGCATTACCGATCAATTTCAGCATATAACATACATTTATCATTCATGAACACATTATCATATAAACAATAATCAAACATAATCACATTGTCCCTTATAAGGCTCTTCGAGACCTTAAAACATGCTTAAAAGAGGTTCAAGACTAAACCAATAACATTTGAAAACTTTGGAAAACTTAGAAAATTTTCATACATACAGGGTTCCACACCCGCGTGAGCAGGCTGCGCGCCTCACACGGCCACCAGACACGTCCAGGTCACAGGTCGTGTGGAAACAGGGCATACATACAAACTCGTATCACATAGCCGATGACACACCCGTGTGCCAAGCCGTGTGAAAACTGGAGGGTATTCTGACTTGGGTCACACGGCCAACCACACGCCCGTATGTCCAGCCCGTATGCCCTATGAAATGGCCATACACACCCATGTGCTAGGTCGTGTACTATTTAGAGGGTATACTGACTTATACCACATGGTCAGCCACACACCCGTGTGTGAGACTGTGTGGACCATACTGACTTCGATTCAATTTCAACATCAGAGGGCACACGGTCGTGTATCATGACCGTGTGTCGCACACGGCTGAGACACACGCCCGTGCCTCTACCCGTGTGGACAAAAATAGGCCATTTGTAAAGCCAATTTTCCACCCTTTTTGCACATGTCTAAACAAGCTCATATGATATCATTTTAAGACACAAATATGCAGCCAAAAGTCATCAACCAATACACAATCATACCATATCCAATTCAACCATATTTAATACTCAAATCAATGCCAAATACTTATTCAAATACTTATATCATCAAGCATCCAATCACAAGCATAAACTTCTCAAATTATCAACTTCAATAATACAATACAGCTCATTTACCAAGCTCAAAATATAACCATTTGAACAACTATGAAACCTTAATCACATGTATACCTAAACATACCAAAATAAGCCATCACTCATGACTATAAGTACAAAACAAAACATATACATTTATAAGCCAAATCTCATGGCTATTCACAACCAAAGTACCATAACTAGCCTATACATGCCATATACCATATATAAATACAACTCAAAAGTACCAGGTAGATGGTTGGATAGTGTGACTTAGTCTCTGATGATTCCTGAATTTGAGCTAGATTTAAATTCACTATAAAACACAGAAGAAACAAATAAGGTAAGCTATAAAGCTTAGTAAGTTCGTATGATATAAACTTATCTAGTCACAAATATATCATTTAACAAATTAAGCATAATAACATGTAACTCTTGATTATTAACAAACCTTTCACCTTCATGTTCATATGCTATATGTAAACTTCATGACTTCTTCGGTTTAAAAATCATAATATACATGGACATACATGTATTAATCCATAACTAGTTCATACATACACAATATGTCGTTGAATACTCAATATTTCGGACACTAAGTGCCATACCCAATGTCTAGCACACTAAGTGCCATATTCAATGTCTCGCACACTAAGTGCCATACTCGATGTCTCGAACACTAAGTGTCATACTCGATGTCTCTTACACTAAGTGTCATACTCAATTTCTCACACACTAAGTGCCGTATATAGCCGAAGCTATCTTATATCGCACACTAAGTGCTAAACATAGACGATTTGTTGTCAAATATGACCATAATTTTGTATATACAATTTATGCAATATCAAAGCATCAAACCATAATTGTAACAATCTTTGTCATGTACGAACTTACCTCGGATGCTAACATGGCTATTTGAGTCGATTATTCAATAACTTTCGTCTTTCCCCGATCTAGGTTTAAATTCCTCCTTTCTTGATCTAAATGTATTCAAAATCAACTCATTTATTCATCAATTCATTCAATTCAGTCCACAAACACTTATTTAAGCTTTTTTACACTTTTTCCCTAAAATTTGGCATTTTTACAATTTAGTCCTTATTTCATAAATACACAAAATTCACACAATTCAATTTAACCCATGCTTATCCGATCTATATTTGAGTCCCTAACAGCCCAAAACTTTCATTTATTTCACATTTCAACCCCCCAATTTACACTTTTCACAATTTAATCCTTATTTGACATTTTTGTCAAAAATTACTTTACAAAACATTTAAATCTATCAACAAATAATCATTTTCCATTATCAAACATTCAAAAGCTCAAGCATTCATCAATGATTCTTCATGAAATCATTAAAAAATTCAAAAATTAAGGCACGGGCAAGCTATAATACGAAGCAATGACTACAAAAACATAGAAATCATCAAAAATCGAACAAAAATGGACTTACATTCTTAAAGTACCATGGTTGAATCTTTAAACACAAAAATGGTGTCTTTTTATTCTTCCCAATCAGTTACATAAAGATGATAGCCTTCAAATTATGCTTTTGTTTTATTGTTATACTTAAAATAACCAAATTACCATATTAACCTTTAATGAAAACCATTAAAAATCATTTATGCATGGCCATCTTTGTCCACTCACCCTTTTAATGGTCTATTTACAACATAAGGACCTTAGTATTAAAATTCTCTAGCTATTAAACACCTTTAGCTAATAGAAGAACACTTTTGCATTTTACTCGATTTTGTCCTTTTTCTCAAATTGACTATTCAAACAATAAAATTAACTCACGAAATTTTCGCACATACATACTATCATGCTGTAAACACCAAAAATAATATTAAAATAATTTTCTAACCTCGAATTTATGGTTTCGAAACCACTATTTCAATTTAGCTAAAACCGGGTTGTTACATTCAACTACTTGAAGGATTAATAATTCAACCAAATCGAGGCTAGTCACAGAAAAGTAAAAATTGTCGGATAGTCCTTAAAAGCTTATTTGGTTGTTGTTTCATCAGGTAAGTTCATATGGAACTTACTAAGTTAATTCATGTTATGAGTGTATTTCTATAATTTTAATCATTATATTCATTACATATTTATTTCATTTTGCAAAGTATGATAACAAAGTAAATTGAAAATGATTATTTGAGTTCAAAATGCTATGTTTGAGATTGGTTATCGAAGTAGAGGACTAATTTTAACGAAAATAAGAATTTGTGTAACTTAGTGGTTATATGTTTTGACATTGAATTTGGTTGGAATGTAGTAAGTTATATAATGAAATCAGAAAAACTTAATCAAATCATGGAAGAGCAAAATATTTCACTAAACACTTTATGGACAACAGTGGTAATATGACTTTGAAAATTCACCAAAAATTGTAGGAATCAATTTAGAGGTTGAATAAAATATGAAATTAAATATTATTGAGTCTAGTTTTGCATAAAATCAATGATGAAAACAATGGAATTTTTTATTATGAGATATAATAGTTTTTATACGACAATATCAGAATGATTTCAGGTTCCCTTATTCTAATTTTGAAAAATCATTATAAATTGTACAAAAATGTTTAGAATATTAAATTTATATGCCCAAAATCTTAATGAGTTTGTTTTCAAAAGAAACAAACGACAACATAATATGATACTTTTACTGAAAAATATTTATGTTTTAGTGAAGAAGATTCAAAGATGTCTAGCAGCAGAACAGGGGAGGTTTTAAATTGTTATTGGCTTTATAAAAGGAAGCCCCTAAGTGGTAAATAGTCCATTGACTTATTAAATGGACAATAGTGGACATATATTATATTGTTTTGTTATAACTTTAGTATGGATAAATAAGTAAATTAAATCATAAGTTAATAAAATATATTATAACATAAAACATAAATAATATAATAATAATAATAATAACAATAACAATAATAATAATAATAATAATAAAAGAAAGCCATGTCCATTTTATTTCTATCATTGCCGAAACAAAAACAAGAGAGAAAAAGAAAATAAAACCTAGGTTTGGTTGCTTTTCAAGCTCAATCAAGGTAAGAGTTTAACTCGGTTTTTGATGATTTTTATGTTTTTGAGATCGTTGCTTCGAGTACTACAAAACCCATGCTTGAATTTTTTATTTTGATGAATATTTTGAGTTGTGCCATTGTTGATAGCTTGTGATTTTTGTTGTTTGATGATGAAAAATGAAAGATATGATTTAGATTAACATATTTTGTATTGGAGTTTTTTATGATTTTGAGTAATTAGGACTAAATTGCAAAAATAATAATTTGAGGGACTAAAATGTGGATAAATTGAATATATGGACTTGTTTGAGAGTGGGTAAAATTTGGCCCAACATAAGTATAGAGAAATTTGATGTATTTTGTGTTTTGTACAATAGGGACTAAATTGTAAAAATTGTAAATGTCAGGGGTAAAATGGCTATTTTCCCATTTATGTTTTTGGACTAAATTGAATGAAAATATGTTTGAACGATTTTAATTTGAATATGTTTAGATCAAGATCCAAAGAAATCAGATTTGGATCGGGGGAAATCGAAAGTTGTCGACTAGTCGATCCGTACCGGTTTTTCATTGTCCGAGGTAAGTTTATAAGCAAATAGACGTGTTTATTTGGTAATTAAATGTTATATTTATATGCTGTTATGAAATGTTAGAACTTAAATATGATATGGCCGAACATGATTAAATTTGGCTACTACACTTCTGAGTTCGATTCGACCGAGTTACAACGTTCGAAAGCCCCGTATGAACCTTAGGAATAGTTTGGATACATATGTCATGACATAGGATTCCGATATATGTGTGCGAGTAAGACCATGTCATCGATATGTTGTGGCTACATGTAAGACCACGTCTGGGACGTTGGCGTTGTACGATTTATGTGATTATCCGAGTGTCCTATCCGATTCCGAATGGTTCATCGGGCAATGATAAGCTATGTTTGAATATGTAAAACGAGCTATGTGCCATGTATGGATTAATTTGTTACCAAGTCAAGTAAGGTAAGTAAGTAATTAATGGTTGATACAAATGACTTATTAAATAAATATGGAAGATGTAATCATATGATAGTAATTGAATTTGATAAGGATATATATATATATATATATATATATATATATATGTACTGTGTTTGTCTTCAAAATGATATGTGATATGCTTATTGATGTAACTAAGTGTATTCGGCCATTTGGTTAATGTGTATGTGATGACATATTATGATGCTTAAGTAGTAATTATGAGTATTTGTGTATTTGATTGTTTAATGATATATTGGCTTTGTAAATAAAATATGGATTACTTATGTTGGTTATACAGGCTTGCGGCCAAGGTGAGAATTTTGTATAAAAATGAAATATCATGAATGAATTTGTTAGGTTGAGACTAAGCATACTCATTTTAGTATAATTCAACTAAATTTATTTTGACATAGTTATATTATTAGATTGCTTATTTGCTTATGGCTTACTAAGCTATAATAGTTTATTGTGTGTATATTTGTTTCTATTTTATAGATTTTGGATTTAAGTTACAAGCTCGGGGATCATCAGCAAAGTCTATCACACTATCTACTGTTTTGGTATTTAAATAGCCGAACTTGAACTATGGCATGTATAGGCTGGATTTTATTTTGAAATATTAGTTTTTTGGGTTATGTATAATTTAGCCATGCAAAAATGGCTTAAGTGTTATGTTTGAGTTTGGTTTGACTAGACTATGGTTTGAGCTCGTTTCAATTATTTTGCTATATGCCATGGTTTGGAAGTAATTATGATATGCATTTTGAGTATTGAATTTAATTATAAATCTTGGATGTGGTATGAAGGTGATTAGCTTGGATGTATATTAACTAAGATAAAATATGCATGTGGATGTTGTTTATTATATTTAGTTTTAATTTAATATGTTTTTAGTAATAAAGATTTATGAAATTGGTTTGATAATTCGGTAATGGAAACCTTGGATAGGTGTGTGAATTAAATATATAATTTGGCTTTGCATGGCATTAAATAAGGAAAAATGTTTCATGATTGTTTTTGCCATTTACTTGGTATGAAATTAATTAATAAAGTGTGGCTTTGGTGCCTAGGGTGATTGCGCACTAGTATTAAACCTTAAGGTATTTTCGGCTATGTTATATTGAATTTAAATTGTATGTGTAGTTGTTTGCTAAATTGTGAAATAAGTTTCAATTAGTTATATTATGAGCTTATACTGGAGTTGTTAGTTGTGTCCGAAAGTGGTTTAGTTTTAAAAATGTTGTAATGAGCTTGTCCTTTATGTAACATTTTACATCCCTTATATATATTAGATATTTACTTAGCCTCAAGTATGATTTGGTAATAAGTTCTATTCAAAAATGCTAGGAGTTTTTATTTATGCATGTATATATATATGTTTGAACGGATTCATTAAATTTTATTAATGTACAAACATGAATCACATATAAATTAACAGTATGGTGCTGCATGTAGTAATAAAGAGGCTAGTAATGAAATTATTTTCCATTAATATATAATTTACGCAAGTGCATGGCTTATTTAAGAACATGTTTAATACTCAACTATAAAGATATCGATGAGTCATATGTTCGGTATATGTATAAGCTATGCTGATGTACTTAAGATATATTTTATTTATACTATGTGATGAATGATAAAATTTTTAGGTTTTGATATATGAAATGATTTATACCCACTGATGTGATATTAGGGTTGAGTTGTAGTATATAATGCATAATTGTATGAATTGTAATATGATCGATAATGTCTTATAACCCTAATCCGACAACGGATACAGGTTAGGGGTGTTACATTTATTGGTATCAGAGCTACGGTTTAGTCAGTTCTAGGACTAACGTAGCGCGTGTGAGTCTAGCTATACATGCCATAATATTATTCTGTGATAGTGTGATGACTTCTGACATTTGAAATGTGTTTTCATATAGTAAATGGATCCCGACAGAGCTGTAGCTGATGATGTCGAGAGTGTAGCGCTTGCTCCCACGCAAGGGACAGCGTAGGCAGATTCTCGACCGACTTTGAGTAATCAAGAAAGTGAGGCTAAACAAGCCTTCTATCAAATGATGAGTGACTATTTCACTTAATATATCTGGACTAACCCGGCTGCACGACAA
Organism: Gossypium anomalum; assembly: GCA_025698475.1. NCBI lineage: Eukaryota > Viridiplantae > Streptophyta > Magnoliopsida > Malvales > Malvaceae > Gossypium > Gossypium anomalum. Next base: position 61,412,736 of record CM046961.1, read on the forward strand.
CCTCCACCCCCGATTAATCCATCTTCCATGCCTACTGTACCTCAATTAAGTGATCCATTGCGATTGAATAGACCACCTATTGATAAAATCAGAAAACATGGAGCTGAAGAGTTTAAAGCCACTGATGATGATTACGCTGAGTGGGCTGAGTTCTGGCTTGATAACACCATCCGTGTGTTTGATGAGCTATCCTGTACTCCAGATGAATGTTTGAAATGTGTTATATCTTTACTTCGAGACACAGCATATCACTGGTGGAATACCCTGGTATCAGTAGTTCCGAGAGAGCAAGTGACCTGAGAATTCTTTCAGACTGAGTTCCGTAAGAAATATATCAGTCAAAGATTTATTGATCAGAAGCGTAAAGAATTTCTGGAGCTGAAATAGGGTCGAATGACAGTGACAGAGTATGAGTGAAAATTTGTGAGACTCAGTCGGTATGCCCGAGAGTGTGTTTCCACTGAAGCTATAATGTGTAAAAGATTTGAAGATGGGCTAAATGAAGACATTAAATTGTTTGTTGGCATACTTGAGATAAAAGAGTTTGTGGTACTTGTTGAGCGAGCCTGCAAGGCTGAAGAGCTCAGGAAAGAGAAAAAGAAAGTTAATTTTGAAGCTAGAGACTCACGTAAGAGATCATTCAGTAAGTCAGTCCAGTCAAAATCAAAGAAGTCCCGAGATGATTTCAGACGTTCTAGAGCCACTTCAGGTTACTCCAGACGGGATCAAAATAGACCACCTGCTAGCTCGAGAGCTACCTCGGTAGCCAGTATGGGTAATGTTAGTTCTAATCAACCTGAGTGTGAGCATATGGTAAACGACATCCTGACAATTGCAGATTGCATGATCGGGCCTATTTTAAATGTGGATCGATAGATCATTTCATTCGAGATTGCCCAGGGTTAGCTGAAGAGGATCCAGTGCAAAACACGAGGTCAGGTAATACTACAGCTCGGGGTAGACTATCGAGAAATGCGAGTAATATAAGTGGCAGTTAGGGAGGAAATAAAAATATAGCAAATAGATCTGAGGCTCGTGCACCTACCAGAGCCTATGCTATTCGCGCACGAGAGGAGACTTTATCCTCAGATGTCATTGCTGGTACATTCACTCTTTATGATACTAATGTAATTACATTGATTGATCCTGGTTCTACTCATTCTTATGTGTGTGAGACATTAGTATTCAGCAAGACTCTACCTATTGAGTCTACTGAGTTTGTGATTAGAGTGCCAAACCCCTTGAGCCGATGTGTTATGGTTGACAAAGTGTGTAAGAATTGTCTTTTAATGGTTCGAGATTCGTGTTTTCTGGCTAATTTGATGTTGTTGCCATTTGACGAGTTCGATATAATTTTAGGTATAGACTGGTTAACTTTGCATGATGCTATTGTAAACAGCAAGAGGAAGACTATTGATCTACGATGCCAGAATGATGAGATTGTCCGAATTGAATCTAGTGATTTGAAAGGGTTACCAGCAGTAATTTCTTCGATGTTAGCTCAGAAATATGTGAAAAAGGGTTGCGAAGCTTATTTTGCCTATGTGCTTAACAGTAAAGTGACTGAAAGAAATATTGAATCAGTACCTATTGTATGTGAGTATCCAGATGTATTTCCTGAAGAATTACTGGGTTTGCCACCTATTCGGAAAGTAGAGTTTAGTATTAAGTTAATGCCTAGGACGACTCCAATATCTATACCACCGTACAAAATGGCACCTACAGAATTAAAAGAATTGAAAGCTCAGTTGCAAGAGTTGACAAATAGAGGTTTCGCGCGACCGAGATTCTCTCCGTGGGGTGCACCTGTGTTATTTGTGAAAAAGAAAAACAGAACTATGAGAATGTGCATCGATTATAGACAGCTTAATAAGGTGACTATAAAGAATAAGTATCCGTTGTCACGTATTGACGATCTATTTGATCAACTGAAAGGGGCTACAGTGTTTTCAAAAATAGATTTGAGATCGGGCTACTATCAGTGCGAGTTAAAGTTTCAGATGTACCAAAGACTACTTTTCGCATAAGGTATGGACATTATGAGTTTTTAGTTATGCCATTCGGACTCACTAATGCACCTGTTGTTTTCATGGATTTGATGAATTGGATCTTCCGACCGTATCTGGACTGGTTTATGGTTGTGTTTATAGATGACATTTTGATATACTCCCGTGATGAAACTGAACATACCGAGCATTTGAGAATTGTGTTACAGACTTTGCGAGAAAAATAGTTGTATGCGAAGTTTAGTAAATGCGAGTTCTGGTTACATGAAGTTAGTTTTTTGGGACATGTTGTTTCAGCATCAGGTATTCAGGTTGATCCGAGCAAAATTTCAGCTATACTGGATTGGAAACCTCCGAAGAATGTTTCTAAAGTCCGAAGCTTTCTAGGACTTACTGGTTATTATAGACGGTTCATGAAAGGTTTCTCTATGATTGCGGCCCCAATGATAAAGTTGTTGCAGAAAGATGTTAAGTTTGAATGGTCAGAGAAGTGCCAAAAAAGCTTTGATCAGTTGAAAGCGCTTTTGACAGAAGCTCCAGTGCTAGTTCAGCCAGAATAGGGTAAAGAATTTGTTATTTATAGTGATATATCATTAAATGGTTTGGGTTGTGTTCTGATACAGGAAGGCAGAGTGATAGCTTATTCCTCGAGACAGTTAAAGCCACATGAAAAGAACTATCCGACACACGACTTAGGATTGGCAGCCATTGTATTTGCCTAAAAAATTTGGCATCACTATCTGTTTGGTGAATGTTATGTTTAGTCTGACCATAAAAGCCTGAAATACTTAATGACTCAGAAAGATCTGAATTTGAAACAACGTCGGTGGTTAAAATTACTAAAAGACTATGAGCTTGTGATTAATTATCACTCGGGAAAGGCTAACGTTGTTGCTTATGCTTTAAACAAAAAATCACTATTTCCTTTATATGCAATGAATACGCATTTGGCCATACCCAATGATGGTTCGATAGTGGCTGAATTCAAAGCTAGACCGTTGTTTGTTCAACAATTATGTGATGCCCAGAAGGTTGATAATGAATTAATTGAAAAACGAGCTCAGTGTGAAACGGATGCTGATTCGGAATTCAGAGTTGATACTGATAACTGTTTGAGATTCAAAGATCGAATATGCGTTCTGAGAAATTCAGAGTTAATTCGGATGATTTTGAGTGAACCTCATAGTAGTTAGTTATCTATTCACCTAGGTAGTACAAAGATGGACAATGATCTAAAACAGCTTTACTGGTGGCATGGTATGAAACAAGACATTTCTGACTTTGTTGCAAGATGTTTAGTTTGTCAACAAGTAAAAGTTAAACATCAAGTGCCTTCAGGATTACTTCAGCCTATCATGATACCCGAGTGGAAGTGGGATAGAGTCAGGATGGACTTTGTATCTACTTTACCGTTGACAACGAGCAAGAAAGATGCAATCTGGGTTGTTGTTGATAGATTGACTAAATCGGCTCATTTTATTTCGATATGTACAGACTACTCACTTGATAAGCTAGCTAAACTGTATGTCTCTCAGATTGTGAGATTACATGGTGTGCTTATATCTATTGTTTCAGATAGAGACCCGAGGTTTATAACATGGTTTTGGAAGAAGCTGCAAGATGCACTAGGTACAAAATTACATTTCAATACTGCTTTCCATCCATAAACAGATGGCCAGTCTAAACGAATCATTCAGATACTTGAAGATATGTTGAGATGTAGCATTCTTGAGTTCGAAGGTACGTGGGAACGATACCTGCCTCTGATTGAATTTACATATAATAGTTATCAATCGAGTATCAAAATGGCGCCTTATGAGGCTTTGTATGGTCGTAAATGTCGTACGCCATTGAACTAGACTGAGCTCAGTGAAAATAAGATAAATGGGGTCAATTTGATCAGAGAAACTAAAAAGAAAGTGAAAGTGATCCATTAAAGTTTAAAAGCAGCATCAGATCGTCAGAAATCTTATGCGGACTTGAAACGTAAAGATATAGAGTTTCAGATTGGAGACAAAGTCTTCTTGAAAGTTTCACCGTGGAAGAAAATACTCAGATTCGGTCGTAAAGGCAAATTGAGTCTGAGGTTTATTGGGTCGTATGAGGTTATAGAGTGTATCAGACCAATTTCTTACAAATTATCGTTGCCACCTGAGTTAGAAAAGATCCACAATGTGTTTCACGTTTTGATGCTTCGAAGATATCGATCTGATCCTTCACATGTGATTAGTCCGTCTGATATTGAAACTAAACCTGACATGACCTACGAAGAAGAACCGATTCGCATCTTGACTCGTGAGGTTAAAGAGTTGCGGAATAAGAAGATTTCGTTAGTTAAAGTATTGTGGCATAAGCATGGTGTTGAAGAAGCAACATGGGAGCCAGAGGACACAATGAAAGAACATTATCCGAACCTATTCACTGGTAAGATTTTCGGGGATGAAAATCTCTAAGGGGGAGAGTTGTAATAGCCCGATTTAGACCCTAATCAGAACGGTGGTTTCGGGACCATGAATTCGAGTTAGAAAAATATTTTAAAATTATTTTCTATGTTTATTTTGTGCGAATTTATATCTGTGAAATTTTTGTGATTTAATTTTGTCGTTTAGGTATCCGATTTAATAAAAGGACTTAATCGCGTAAATTAAAAATTTGTAGTTTAATGTATAAAGGGTCGAATTGTTATTATCTTTATAAAAGGAAGCCCTTAAGTGGTAAATAGCCCATTGACTTATTAAATGGACGATAGTGGACATATATTATATTGTTTTATAAATAAGTAAATTAAATCATAAGTTAATAAAATATATTATAAAATAAAACATAAATAATATTATAATAATAATAATAAAAGAAAGCCATGTCCATTTTATTTCAATCATTGTCGAAACAAAAACAAGAGGGAAAAAGAAAATAAAACCTAGGTTCGGTTGCTTTTCAAGCTTAATCAAGGTAAGAGTTTCACTCGGTTTTTGATGATTTTTACGTTTTTGAAATCGTTGTTTCGAGTACTACAAAACCCATACTTGAATTTTTTATTTTGATGAATATTTTGAGTTGTGCCATTGTTGATAGCTTGCGATTTTTGTTGTTTGATGATGAAAAATGAAAGATATGTTTTGGATTAACATATTTTGTATTGGAGTTTTCTATGATTTTGAGTAATTAGGACTAAATTGCAAAAATAATAATTTTGAGGGACTAAAATGCGAAATAAATTGAATATATGGACTTGTTTGAGAGTGAGTAAAATTTGGCCCAACATAAGTATAGAGAAATTTGGTGTATTTTGTGTTTTGTGCAATAGGGATTAAATTGTAAAAATTGTAAATGATAGGGGTAAAATGGTAATTTTCTCATTTTTGTGTTTTTGGACTAAATTGAATGAAAATATGTTTGAACGATTTTAATTTGAATATGTTTAGATCAAGATCCAAAGAAATTAGATTTGGATCGGGGGAAATCAAAAGTTATCGACTAGTCGATCCATACCAGTTTTTCATTGTCCGAGGTAAGTTTATAAGCAAATAGATGTGTTTATTTGGTAATTAAATGTTTTATTTATATGCTGTTATGAAATGTTAGAACTTAAATATGCTATGGCCGAACATGATTAAATTTGGCTACTACACTTCCGAGTTCGATTCGACCGAGTTACAACGTCCGAAAGCCCCGTATGAACCTTAGGAATAGTTAGGATACATATGTCATGACATAGGATTCCGACATATGTGTGCGAGTAAGACCATGGCATCGATATGTGGTTTCGATATGTGTTTACGAGTAAGACCCTGTCTGGGACAGTGGCATCGATATGTGGCTACATGTAAGACCACGTCTGGGACGTTGGCGTTGTACGATTTATGTGATTATCCGAGTGTCCTATCCGATTCTGAATGGTTCATCGGGCAATGATAAGCTAATTTGAATTTGTAAAACGAGCTATGTGCCATGTATGGATTAATTTGTTACCAAGTCAAGTAAGGTAAGTAAGTAATTAATGGTTGATACAAATGACTTATTAAATAAATATGGAAGATGTAATCATATGACAATAATTGAATTTGATAAGGATATATATATATGTACTGTGTTTGTCTTCGAAATGATATGTGATACGCTTATTGATGTAACTAAGTGTATTCGGCCATATGGTTAATGTGTATGTGATGACATATTATGATGCTTAAGTAGTAATTATGAGTATATGTGTATTTGATTGTTTAATGATATATTGGCTTTGTAAATAAAATATAGATTACTTATGTTGGTTATACAGGCTTGTGGCCAAGGTGAGAATTTTGTATAAAAATGAAATATCATGAATGAATTTGGTAGGTTGAGACTACGCATACTCATTTTAGTATAATTCGACTAAATTTATTATGACATAGTTATATTATTAGATTGTTTATTTGCTTATGGCTTACTAAGCTATAATAGCTTATTGTGTGTATATTTTTTCTATTTTATAGATTTTGGATTTAAGTTACAAGCTCGGGGATCGTCAGCAAAGTCCATCACACTATCTGCTATTTTGGTATTTAAATAGTCGAACTTGAACTATGGCATGTATAGGCTGGATTTTATTTTGAAATATTAGATTTTTGGGTTGTGTATAATTTAGCCATGCGAAAATGGCTTAAGTGTTATGTTTGAGTTTGGTTTGACTAGACTATGATTTAAGCTCGTTTCAATTATTCTGCTATATGCCATGGTTTGGAAGTAATTATGATATGCATTTTGAGTATTGAATTTAATTATAAATCTTGGATGTGGTATGAAGGTGATTAGCTTGGATGTATATTGTACTAAGATAAAATATGCATGTGGATGTTGTTTATTATATTTAATTTTAATTTAATATGTTTTTAGTAATAAAGATTTATGAAATTGGTTTGATAATTCGGTAATGGAAACCTTGGATAGGTGTGTGAATTAAATATATAATTTGGCTTTGCATGGCATTAAATAAGGAAAAATGTTCCATGATTGTTTTTGCCATTTACTTGGTATGAAATTAATTAATAAAGTGTGGCTTTGGTGCTTAGGGTGACTGCACACTAGTATTAAACCTTAAGGTATTTTCGACTATGTTATATTGAATTTAAATTGTACGTGTAGTTGTTTGCTAAATTGTGAAATAAGTTTATTATGAACTTATACTGGAGTTGTTAGTTGTGTCCGAAAGTGGTTTAGTTTTAAAAATGTTGTAATGAGCTTGTCCTTTATGTAACATGTTACATCCCTTATATATATTAGATATTTACTTAGCCTCAAGTATGATTTGGTAATAAGCTCTATTTGAAAATGCTAGGAGTTTTTATTTATGCATGTATATATATATATGTTCTAATGGATTCATTAAATTTTATTAATGTACAAACATGAATCACATATAAATTAACAGTATAGTGCTGCATGTAGTAATAAAGAGGCTAGTAATGAAATTTATTTTCCATTAATACATAATTTATGCAAGTGCATGGCTTATTTAAGAACATGTTTAATACTCAACTATAAAGATATCAATGAGTCATATGTTCAGTATATGTATAAACTATGCTGATGTACTTGAGATATATTTTATTTATACTATGTAATGAATGATAAAATTTTTAGGTTCTGATATATGAAATGATTATACCTACTGATGTGATATTAGGGTTGAGCTGTAGTATATAATGCATAATTGTATGAATTGTAATATGATCGGTAATTTTATAACCCTAATCTGGCGACGGATACGGGTTAAAGGTGTTACAAATAGTACATGTATAAATAGTGAAAGGATATTTCATGTTACATAAAAGCTTGTCATAATAAGGCTAAAGATTCTTGGATAAATACTTGTATAAAGGGAGTGAAATGTAGAGGAGGAGGAGGAGGAAAAATAATAAATGAATTATAAATGAATTAATAGTTTATTATGATTGATTGAATCATATTAGTGTGAATTTAATTGATTATTAAGATAGATGATTAAATTGAATAAAAGTGAAAATATTAAAACTAAATGAAATGGTGAAATTGGTTTGGAATTGAGACGGTATGCTATGTTATGTATGAAATGATATTATGAGTTATGAATTGATGATGTTGAGATCGATAGAATGAGAATTGAACTTATAAGGGAATTGGAAAAATGATTATACTATTAAATGCTTGGGTGGAGTTATTTTGACTATATGTCGATGAGCGCTGGGTGCATTTTACTTTGGACATTCCGATGAGTGCTAGGCACAATATTTACTTCAGTTATACCGATGACTGCTATGCAAAAACTAATTACTTCGAACGTTCCAATGAGGCACCGGGTGCCAAATGGTTACTTTGACTACATGTCGATGAGTGCTGGGCACAATTTTTACTTCAGTTATATCGATAAGCACTGGGCACAATCTATTTTCTTTAGAATTTTTCTGATGAGGCACTGAGTGCCAAATTGGGGTGTTGGTTGGATTTGTGTATTTGTTCGTGTCCGAGTCAAGTTAATAAGGATATAATACGTAAAAAATTAAAATCATAATGAAAATAATTGTTAATGTCAAAGAAATTTGTAAATTGGATTTTTAAGTCCGGAAGATTGGTACGAAGTTGTGACAAATTCACAGATTCATGTTAGAGTTGTGTGACCCAAATTCTAAGAGATTGTTTGCAAGTCAAGTTAAACAAAATGTATTTTGTTTCTAGAAGATTTAGTAGTATAATATATTTAGCATTTATTAGCATAATTTATTTTACTTACAAATTTAGCCTATTAATAGGCTCTTTTACAACCTTAGAAAATGCACCCATTAGAGATTAGAACTTATAACACTTTTGGAGAATTTTTTGTTTACATTTTGAGGATTCTTTGTTTTTTTGGTTTCGGGGTTTAGTTTTTATCTCCATCTTTGTACTCTTCATTCTTTTGCCATTATAGTAAAATCATCTTTGCCCGTGATTTTTTATCCTCTTTTGAAGGGCTTTTTCACGTTAAATTTGTGTGTTCAATTTCTTAATTTCATTCGCTATTTTTACTTGTTCGTTACTTAACCAGGTCGATCCCCAACAAGTGGCATCAGAGCTAGTTCAATTTTCATAGATTAGCCCATTTAGATATGACAACAATAAGGTTTGACATTAAGAAATTCGATGGAGTCACAAATTTCAATTTATGGCAAGTTTGAATGATGGAAATTCTAATTCAAACTAGCCTGAAAGACGTCATTACTAGGAAAAAGTCTGAGAATCTAGATCAGTCAGAATGGGAAGAGCTTGAAGAAAAGGCCTTGTCTGCAATCCCATTTTGCCTAGCTAATAAGGTATTGCATGAGGTATTCATGGAGAAAACCTCATTTGCCTTGTGGAAAAGGTTAGAAACTTTTTATGCGACTAAGTCTCTCGCTAACCGTTTAGTTTTGAAACAACATCTATTTACATCTTGCATGAACGAATGTGAGCTTCTTAGAGATCACATCAGTTAATTCATTACCCTTTTAAATGATTTAAATAACATTGAGATTTAGATTGACGATGAAGATTAGGCTATGCTATTATTGTGTTCTTTACCCCTTTCATACAAGTCTTTCAGGGGGACCCTAATTTATGATAGAGACAAACTCTCGTTCGAAGATGTGAAGGGTCATTTGTTGAGTAAAGACAAACTCAACAATGAATTTGGTTCGAATAGCAAGGCAGATAGGCAAGCTCTCATTTTTTTAGCATCAAAGAAGCGAGACAAAAGGTGTCACTATTGTAAGAACTTAGGTCACGTCAAAGAAGATTGTTATAAACTGCGACATAAAAGGGTTGCTGAGAGTAACGAAGAAGATGTCACTGGTGTTAATTTGGTCAAAAAAAGCGGTAATGATTTCTTGTTAGTGTCAATGAGTGAAAGCTTTGATCTTATGTTTGAGTGGATCCTAGATTCGAGATTTTTTTTCACATGTGTCCCAATAGAGAATGAATATTCACATAATGCTCGGTTGAAGGTGGAGTTGTGCACATGGAAAACGATTCATCCAATAAGGTAATTGGTATTGGTACTATTAAAATTAGGATGCAGGATGGAGCAGAGGCAACTTAGTCATAGGAGGAGAAAAGGTATGATTATTTCGTTGAAGAAAGGTTCTCTTTTGGATGTAGGTTTTGAAAAGTTAGGGCACTGTGTTTGTGAAAATTAGACCTGGGTTAGTTTTGATTTGGCAGTGCACAAGTCGAAGGCTAGAAGTCTTCCAACTTCTAAGCACAGATTCGGCTCAGTTAATTCCCTACATAGTTCAAGATAGGCCCGTGGCAGGCTTTGACAAAGATGGTGTTTTGAGAATTTATGTCAAGATGGAGATTGTCAGAGTTGTGTGACCAAAATTCTAAGAGATTGATTGTAAGTCAAGTTAAAAAATATATATTTTCTTTCTAGAAGATTTAGTAGTATAATATATTTAGCATTTATTAGCATAATTTATTTAACCTACGAATTTAGCCTATAAATAAACTCTTTTACAACCTTAGAAAATACACCCATTAGAGATTAGAACTCATAACACTTTTAGAGAATTTTTTATTTACATTATGAGGGTTCTTTGTTTTTTTGGTTTTGGAGTTTAGTTTTTCTTTCCATCTTTTACTATTCATTCTTTTTCTGTTATAGTAAAATTATCTTTACCCGTGGTTTTCTATCCTCCTTGGAGGGGTTTTTTCACATTAAATTTTTGTGTTCAATTTCTCAATTTCTTCCACTATTTTTAATTGCCTGTTGCTTAATTGGGTCAATCCGTAACAATTCAGTTTGGAAAATGGCATGTTAATATGATATATTCCTAACTAGCTATTGGTTCATATTTAAGATAATTCATAAGAAACATTTATCATGAGATATTGTGTGTTGATGATGAATTGAATTGTGATTATGAAGTTGAATGTGAATATATAGATTGGATTGAATTGTAATGAAATCATTGTCAAACGATAAGAACAGTATACAGGATACGAGTATGCAAATACAACCAAATTCAAGGTGTGATATGTAATTGAAAATAATTACAGGACATGATATGTGAAAAATGAATGGTTCCATCGGGTGTGATATTATAATTGGAATTGGAAACTTGAAAATGAAATAAAATAGATTGACAATAAAATAATGTAATGAAACGAGTTATGTGAAATTGGTATCAGTTTGTGACTTGATTAAACATATGAAAATGAAATAGTATAAAGTTATGGAATCAATAGTGCATATATATATGTGAAACATGATAAAGGAAATACATGAAATTCTGTGTGAATAAATTGGAAATGAGCCCTAGGAGAGGCTGAAATGAATATGAATGAGTCAACTAACTTCAGAAAGAGACTTTAATGGTTTATTGTTGTGGAATGAACATGGAATTAATTGTTATAATGTTAAGGGTATAAATGTTTGATTCATGATTGGTATTGAATTTAAAAAAAAAAACATTATGATAGGTGTTGGCAGATAAATGGAATCGATCACTTCTATTGCAATGCTAAATGAATTGGTTTTCCACTTGATATTAATGACATATTAGTTGGGTGTTAGAATTTTATTAACTTGCAATTTTGTTATTTGAATCATAGGAATATTACTGAATTTCATTGCTTAACATACGATTTGTTTTTCATGAGCAGGTTAGATATAATTCAAGATATTTGAATTACGATTTCAATATCTAGTCAATAATCCAAAACTCATCAATTTTTTTATATTCCATTTTTATTCTAAGTTGGCAATGTACCTAGTTGAGTCTAATTTGGTTTGTTCTTAAGTGAATGCTCCTGTTGAATGCGGTACCATGTGATGGATGTTTGGTTCATATTCAACCTTGGATTAGTTCTTGGAGCTTTTGTGATCTCGTATAAATCTCATAAATAGTTTGTTATTGTGATTAATGTTCGTTTGATTAAATTAAATCTTACAATGATTTAAAGTTAAATAAAATTGATCGTTGTCGCTTCGGTGATAAATGTGACATCCTGTAACTCAGACCCGGTGATCGGATCGGGTGTAGGGTGTTACAAAATTATCTTTATACTCTTGCTAAAATATCATAATATTAACTAATTTGAACGTTATTTAAATGCATATTTATTACTTTATAAAACCATGTCTAAAATAGACATTTATTTCTCAAAAGTACTTTTTGAGAGCAATTCTAAATACTTAAATCTTAAATTAAACTTTTCAAAATTACTTATTAGAAGCATTTTTTTCACAACACTTTTTAAAAGCATTTTTCAAAGGTAATGCTAAACTAACCCATACACATGTGGCAGTTAATATACGCTCCCACATATACGCCAAAATAATCATTTGGGCGGATAACACTTCATGAGACTGACTATTTACTACGATACACCAAAACTTTAAAGAAGGGCACTCACTACTTTTAGTCTCCTGAATACTTTCTTCCAATTTGGCCATTTTCTTTGTTTTCTTTATTGTTGTCTTACTAAAAAATTGACGATTTATCTAGCCAAATTTTGCACCGTCCCCTACTCTCAATCTAGACTCTTCATTTCTATCAGCTAATGGTTTCAATTTTTGGGAAAAGAAACCAGCTCTCCTCCTCGATCTTGAACTTATCGACGATTTCCCTTTCCCGTTCCAGATTATTCCATAGCTGAACCCTCAATCTGCCTCTCTAACCCACCTCCGATCCTATTCCAGTGACTCCACGGCATACCCATGCACCTCTCCTACCAAGTAAAATTGATCCCCTCTTTTTAAACTTTCTTTGGCTATATTGTGAGCCACCAAACTTGTCAATCTATATGTATGTTTAAAGGATAGTCTGTTAAAACTCAACCGATGATGATTAATATCCCTTATGTAAGCTCCCATCTTTGATTTATCTACCGCACTTGATTGATTCTTCTTTATAACTGACAACGCATCTCCCTTAACCACCACTAACTGCAAACTTAAATCCAACCCTAAACGCAATGCCTGAGCACAAGCGAGGGTTTCAATAGCGAACGGTGATGCAATATTTCAGTTCAAAACAAACATTGAAACTAGAACCCCTCCCATGGCATTCGTTATCACCAAACCCGACCTAGAATGCTTCAAATGATTATCGAAAGTAGAGTCAAAATTGATCTTAAAGTTTAACCATTCGGAGGACTCCGTCGCACCACCATTTTTCCCATTCTAGGTTTTTTAACCCCTAACCCATCCAGCTCCCTTATATAACTTAGAATTAATTCAACAATGTTTTTTGCAGCTTTTCTTTTTCCCTCATGCAACCTCCTATTCCTTTCAGTCCAAATTACCCACAAAGCACAACATAATAGAAGACACTGGATGACAAAATTATTCTTAAAAAAACCAAGTAAGCCATACCCAACTATCTAAGTTCATCATTTGCAATAGCCAAACAACATTTAAATGCTACCAAAATTTCGTTGATACAGGATACTACTGAAAGACATGTTCTAAACTCTTCACGACACCCCTACATCTAAGAAAGATTGCACTAGCCACTGTTCTCTTGTAATACAAATTACTTAAGTAGATAAAAAGTTTAAGGAAATTTTCCAAATTGTAATTAACTATTTAAAAGTTAGATTTAGGTTCCATAATTTTTTGCAAAAAACCTTAGATTCATCTTGGCTGTAATTAACTGTTTCGAGAGATTTTTGGAAAGCGATCCTACCCATCTCCGCTACATGCCAAAATCGAGTTTTCCCAAAACCCATCCAACCAACACACCAAATTATGAATAGTGTTACAAACGCAAATAAACTGCCATATAATGAAACTCATGGATAAGCCACCAGAGTTGCAGATAAACTGACACATTCTCCCGCCTTTCACATATCCCACCCCATGCATGTGATATAGCCAAAACATTCAAAATCATATAGGCATGTTTAACATGCAAGTCACATACGTACTCAATGTACCAAATTTTTACATTTTATTTTCATACGAATATCATATATGCCAAATAATCATATAACATGAGAATGAGATGTACATATTTTTCATATTATTAACAAACATCAACAACACACAACATGTTTTTCACAAGTATACAATTTAGGAAAGATACTTACTTGATAAAAATCCATAAGAATGGCTTATCTCACTTTATAGGTGCAACGAGTGTCCTCATTTAATTATAATTTAAACAATCATGATTTTAAGAATATAAATACTGGTTTATTTGTTTAGGTTTATAACCCATACCTACTTTGTATATCCAATGTGAAACACTCCTTATGAACGCTCTCACTTAGATCTAGCCCCAAAAGACTTATTTAATAAAACAAAATGATGATTAAAAGTTAGGATTTATTATGAATGTCATGCAAAATATAACTTAAGTCTCACCACTTTACTTACCCCACGATCTAACACTCAGACCAACGATTTCATCTCAAATGCTAGGGATTTCCTAGACTGTTGTTAGGTCCTTCAGTAAACATAAGGATCAGGCGTTAATACATGAGAAGAAATAAATCTCAAAGACCACTGCACCATTCGGTTAAAAAGGGAAGTAAAGGGAAGAGGATAATGTCAATATTACCATTATACTTACACTACTTGGTTAACACAATGAGATCAACGATTCGTCTTGATGAAGAAAGGAGTCGAAGGATCTACCTAAAGATCAATAGACTAATGAATCTAAAAAGAAAGAAACATTGCAATAAACGATTTAAGTTTGATCAATAGAGAAAGACAGAAGATTAAGAAGAAAAACAAAAATGAGAAATTTTAACAACCGATGGTGGAGCTATGACAGCGACGACGGCGGTCTGACGGAAGGTGTAGGGGAAAAATAGCAAAGGGGTTCAGTCATTAACATAGGGTAGAGAAGAGAAGAAAAGTGAAACCGTGATGGCGCGTGATGGTTGTCACGGCAGCGACGCTTGGATAATTGTCAAAAGGAGTAGTTCTAAGTTATAAAATAACCAATGACCCAAAATAAAAGAAGTGTCTAAAGTCCACAAACAGAAACCACATAGTTTAAAAATCCATTATTAAAAATCCATAAAATAAACCATCCAAGAAGTTGCACCGAATGCTGAATCCAAGTCCTATGTCTAAGTATTACCTGAAAGGTTATAACACTAAAGGGGTGAGCTATTAAAGCTTAGTGTGGGTCTTTTAAAAAATAAATGTAAATAAATATATAATCATCAATCAAGTAAATATTTCACTTTATGCACATGATCATGGCGATGTTGTTTTATAAAAACATTTATGCAAATTTATTTAAAACATCCTACCCATCACCATTACACACCACAATCGAGTTCCCCATAATTCATCCATCCAATTACTCCAATCTATTAACAGTGTCACAATAGGGCAGATGAACTGCCAATTAATAATATTGTGGACAAGCCACCACTTTTACAGATAAACTACCACTTTATAATATTGCGGACTAGCCACCGCTTTTGCATATAAACTGCCACTTCTTGCTCATTTCACATATCTCACCCCATGCATATGATATGGCCACAAATATTACTTTTTCACTTTAAAAATTAATTTTTCACTTTGGCATATGAGGCATGCTCATTATATTACTTATCACTTAAAATCACATGGGCATGCTTAACATGCTGATCACATATTACACAATATATATCAATATTTCACATTTTATAAATCATGCGAAACTCACATATGTCATAACATCACATAACATGAGAATGATATTTTTATACATTTTATATCAATAATAATAATCAAGATCACACATCATACAAATCACAAAAACAACGATTTAGTTTCACTTACTTGGGTATTGCAATTCGATGGGTTTTTATTCCTTTTTTTGAATACATAGAGTATTCTTGATAAGCACCATTTAAAAATACTAATAAATGTTTCACAACATGAAACATATTTTCATATTTTTTAGTGATACCAATTTTGTAATACCAATACTCAATTAGTGCAAGGCACAATTAGAATGGATCTTAAAAGTACCTTCAATAACATCAGCTACATCACAGTCTTATTTGCGCCT
Source organism: Gossypium anomalum (assembly GCA_025698475.1). Lineage (NCBI taxonomy): Eukaryota > Viridiplantae > Streptophyta > Magnoliopsida > Malvales > Malvaceae > Gossypium > Gossypium anomalum. The sequence goes on from CM046961.1 coordinate 61,428,739, forward strand.
CACCGCATAACCCAAGGCGGGTTGGCTAGCATTGGTGCAATTCATACCCTGACCAACTGTTCTTTGCCTAACATTACCAGCTCTATTATTACCACGCCCCCATTTGATTTTGATTTAGTTGGAGTTACGATGCTTGCCTCTGACCCCTTACACATAGACAATCTTTAATCTGGTGCTCTATAGATCCACATTTTAAACAAGCTCCCATTTTCCTCCAACACTCTCCCTCATGGGATTTCACGCAGTGAGCATATTCATGAATTTGGTTTCTATTTTCGTTTCAGTTAGATGCGGGTTAGCACTTTCTGAACCCAAGTCCCTCTTCACTGAATTCTTAGTCTTTTCCCTTCTTTCACATTCAGTCCCTTTTACCTCTTCAAGAATCTTCACATTATCAACTAAGGTCTCAAAGTCTCTCTCCTGTAGCATAGCAACTTGGACCTTCAGATAATATTTTAATCCATTTTCAAACCTCACACACTTATCCTACTCCGAAGTTACCATCCCCTGTGCATATCAACTCAACCTCAAGAACTCAGCATCATACTCAGATACAGTTTTGTACCCTTGTTTCAATTCTATAAAGAGTCTTTGGGCTTTAACATACATCGATCCCACATACTTATTTTGGAAGGTAGTTTTGAAATAATCCTAAGTTATCCTATCAGCCTGAGTACCCTCCATAATGGATTACAACCAATAATAGGCCTCATCTCTTAGAAGGGGCACTGTACCCTTAAGTTTTTGTTCTAGGGTATAGTCCAGATCATCCAAGATTCTCTCGGTATATTTCATCCAATATTTAGCTACCATAGGGGTCATCCCAGCAACTCCCCTAAACATATCGGCTCCACTAGATCGAAGCCTCTTAGTAATAGACTTGCGGCCTCCAGTACTAGATTGGCCTCCAGTAACTCATTGTAAAACCCTCAACAATGCTTGAGATATTGAACCATCAACAGGTTCAGGATTTGCCTCCTCATCAACAAACTCCTTGGGCTCATGACTTACAGTATCCATAACAGGTTCATTCTCGTTAACACCAAGGTCCTGTGTAGGTATTCGAGTAGTAAATGACTCTTCTTGAGCCGTACGACGACATGCACCATGAGTTTGAAAAATTTTATATCAATAATAATAATCAAGATCACACATCATACAAATCACACAAAAAAATGGTTTAGTTTCACTTACTTGGATATTCCAATTCGATGGTTTTTTATTCCACTTTTCTAATACATAGAGTATTCTTGATAAGCACCATTTAATAATACTAATAAAATTTTAACAACATAAAACATATTTTCATATTTTTTTAATTAATGTAGAACTCACACTGGGCTTTAAAAGGTCACCTCTTTAGTGTTATAACCTTTTAGGTAATATTCGAACATAAGGCTTAGATTTAACATTAGGTGGAACCTCTCAGATGGTTTATTTTATGGATTTTTAATAAAGGATTTTTAAACCATGTGATTTATATTTGTGGACTTTGGACACTTCTTTTACTTTGGATTGTTGGTTATTTTATAACTTAGAACTGTTATTCATGCATGAAAAATTTATGCGATTTCAAGTATTTTAAAATATGGAGTTTATTTAAACTATTTATGATTTTACGTAGTTTAAAACAAAATTATAATTCGTAATTTTCTAAGTAGTTTTATATAAGTTTGCTCAGAAAGATTTTTACCCAAAACCTTTTTAATAAATAAATATAATATAAAATATTTATTTTCAAATAACTTAAAATGACATTATAATATAATGTCGCACTTTAATTTCAAAAGATTATATTTTTAATAAGTACATTTTTCAAAAAAAAACCATTAAATATTCAAAATTTTAAGTTTTTACAAAACACCTCAACCCTAGTCAATTTCAAAAAGTAAATAATTTCAAGCGTTGTTAATATAACTTCCGAGATTCAACCATAACATCTAGGTCAGGTTTGGAGCGTTACAGTTCCCTTTTTCAAACCAACAAATCCTCATATGCTTCCTCTGTTAAAGGAATTTGACTAATTCTGGCAGTAACGTCATCCGTAAAAGTACTCTTAACAACATCCATTTTCTGCATTCTAGAATTGTTATCAATTAAATATGCAATCAATGCTATGGCTGAATTGTTAACATTATTTCCCACCCTATAATTGTCAGCCCCCGATACCCACGCATCTCTGAACACTAAAATACATTCACCAGTTCCAACTCTTTAATAAAGGCCATCTTGTAACAGACCCTTTGTGGCCAACATAGTCTTCCAGGTATATGAAGATATACTCCTCAACCTAGAATTTAAAAAGTCTGAATCTGGGTAAAACTTAGCTTTTAAAACATGGGATAACAATGAATATGGATAATTGATAAGACGCCAACCCTGTTTAGCTAATAATGTGATATTAAATTCTGTTAAGCACTTAAAGCTCAACCCTCTATTTTCTTTTAATTCGCACAATCGCTTCTAATCACACCAATGAATTCCTTTCCTCTCGTAGCCTTTCTACTATCAGAATCTTGCCATAATGCTCTCCAACTCCTTACAAAGAGATTTTGGTAATAAAAAACAAGCCATAAAGTACGTTAGGATAGCTTGCAAGATAGTTTTAATAAAAATCTCTTTACTACCCTATGATAGCTATCTCATACTCCAACTATCAATTCGTTTCTTGAGACGATCTTTCAAAATCTAGAATGACAACTTCTTCCTTTGCCCTACTATACTTGGCAGACCCAAATACTTCTCTAGATCTATCGACCATCTAATCCCCATGATTTGTGACACCTCCTCTCTTTCCCTTTGTGGCGTATTCAAACTATAAAACATTGTTGACTTTTCATAGTTGACATTTTGTCCAGAATAGAACTCATACTCCCTTAGAATGTCTTTCAAAATCTGAGCCCCCTTTCAGTTGTTTCTCCAAACAAGATACAGTCATTAGCAAACATCAAATATGATATTTGAAGACCCCTCCTACTCACCTAAGCCCATTTTATCAAACCCTCTACCATTTTTATTCTTATAAGGGTCGATAACCCCTCATTACATTTATATAAAATAAAGGAACAAACTCAATGGATCCCATTACCTTGGACCCCTGGAAGGTATAACAGTGCCACCAACCTTTCCATTAACAATCACTGAATACAAAACGAAAGTAACGCACCTCATTATAAGCTCCATCTAAGAATTAGCAAAACCTATGCGCTTCATCATCTCCTTTAAGAAGGCCCATTCAACCCGATTATATAGTTTACTCATATCCAATTTTAGTGCCATAAACCCCTTACGCACAATTCCCTTCTGCCTAAAAAAATCCAAAATTTTATATGCCAAAAGCAGATTATCAAAAATCAACCTACCCGGCACGAAGGATCTCTGCGCCTAATCTACACAGTAGTTCAAAACGTTCTAAAATCTATTAGCAATAACCTTTGAAATCACCTTATAAAGTACTATACATAAACTAATCGACCTAAAATTCACTAAACTCATTGGATGAGAGATTTTTGGAATTAAAACAATATTAGTAATGTTCAGGGGATCTAAAGTCATACCTTTATTCAAGACACCCAAACAATAAGAATTGACATCACTCCCAATGATATGCCAAAATTTCTAAAAACACAAAACCAAAATTTCATCTGCCCCATACGCCTTTGTTGGCCTTATCCCTTTCAATGACAAATAGACCTATTCCTCTGAACACTTTGTTGTCAACATCTGATTAATGTAACATCCCAAATTAGGGCCTAGTCGGAACAGTGGTTTTGAAACCACAAATTTGAATTAGAAATAATTATTTTATAATTATTATAAGGTCTATGATATGTTTATATGACTGTGTAAAATTTTCATGAAGAAATTATATGTGAGAAGTGTTTAATTTGGCTTTAAGGACTAAATCGTGTAAAGTGTGAAAGTTGCATTCTAATAGCTGAAGGTATTAAATAGCCATAGAATTTTTAGTGGAAGCCCTTATGTGGAAATTAGCCCATTAATAAGTTAGTGGAAGATATTTGTTTGGTATTATTGAAATTAGTTAGAAACTAAAAGGGTAAATGGGTAATTAAGTTAAAAGGTATAATAAGACAAAAATGCAAAAAGCTATCATATTTTATTTCTCTTTCTTCTCCACCGATTTTTACCCAAGGAAATGGCCATGGAAGCTAGAAAATTTCAGCAACTTCTAACCCTCACAAGTAGGTGATTTTGATGGTCATTTTTGATGATTTTTTGTATTTTTGGAACCCTTGTAGCTTAATTTAGCTACTGAGGGGACTATTTTGCAAAATGGTTGAAAGTATAGGGTTTTTCCATGAGAATATTCATGTTTTTTGCTGCATTTTTATAGAAGAAAATGAATCTTGGTTATTAAATAAACAACTTTTGTTAAGTGATTTTCATGAAAACACCTAAAATAGACCATTTTGTAAAAGTTGTAAAATAGATGGTAAAGGTGTGAAATAATGAAATATGTGGGATGCTTTAAGTAAGATAAATATTTATCTAGGCTTGGGTTGGGATAAAATTGAATAAATTTTATTTTTCGAGCCTAGGGACTAATTTGCAAATAAGTGAAAGTTTAGGGGCAAGATTGTAAATTTTCCAAAGTATGATTTTTGGGTCAATTTGAATATTGTGAGTAATAAATAAGCTATATTTGAAATGTTAGATCAAGAAAATTGAGATTCGGGCTTAAATCGAGAAAGTACGTGGTTAAGGACAAAAATGGGACAATTAGCCGTTTTTGCATTCGAGGTAAGTTCGTGTGATAATAATAATGCAATATCTTATTTGAATTGAAATGCCTAATTATTATTATATAATTTGTACGATTTGTTATGGATATACTCAATGAGGAATCGACAAACGAGTCGTATGATAAAATTGGTAAGTTGTACGCAACTAAGGCAACTTTATCTTTATTATGTGTTGAATGATTAATTTTGCGTAATATGGTTGAAATTGCTTATGAATAATGCTTGATGAAATTTAATGTAGTAGAGTCCCAATTGAACCTAAGAATAGACTGGATATCCATACCATAACATTTGGGTGATATGTGTGCTAGTGTAAGACCATGTCTGGGACATGGCATCGGCCACATTTCGTGTGCCAGTGTAAGACCATGTTTGGAACATGGCATCGGCAATGTTATGAGAGCCAGTGTAAGACCATGTTTGGAACATTGCATCGACATTGATTGTGTGCTAGTGTAAGACCATGTCTGGGACATGGCGTCGGCCACATTATGAGAGCCAATGTAAGACCATGTCTGGGACATGGCATCGACATTGAGATGAGAGCTAGTGTAAGACCATGTCTGGGACATGGCATCGGCCTCGACATGTGAGCCAGTGTAAGACCATGTCTGGGACATGGCATCGGCAATTTACCCTTTTGTGTGAGGCTTATCAGATATCCTTTAGAATTCCAAATGGTTTCACAGGTTATTTTAAAGCTTATGATAAAGATATGGAATGATATAATCATGTTGGGAGTGGTACAGGTTCTTATTCGAAACTCATGAGATATGAGTCTAGTTATGTTGCCTTAATGGTAAGAAAAACATGAGTAAGTTCTATCCATGAGAAATGATTTTGTGATGACCTTGTGATTATGGTTCTATGCTTATGATGTATAAATATGTATTTTTACCATGATGGTTAAAATGATTTGTAAAGGTATTATAAACTTAGTTGTCATTGTTTTACACTAAAACAGTTTTGGACAGCAGCAGTAGTCCAAATTTGAAAATCCACCAAAAATCAAGGAAATTGAGTTAGAAGTTTAATTAAATATGAAATTAAATATTATCGAGTCTAGTTTCACATAGAAGAATCGGTGTAAGCAAAAGAATTTCATGTTATGAGATATTTGGATTTCTGTGAGACAGGGTTAGAGTGATTTTGGGTTCCCTTGTCTTAACTTTGGAAAATTATTAAAACTTTTATGAAAATAATTATGGGTTAAAGTTCATATGAATAAATCCTTAATGAGTCTATTTACAATATAAATAGATGGAAACATTATCAGAGTCTTGTAAGAGGAGATAATTATTTTTTAGTGAAGAAGGGTCGAAACTGTCAGATAGCAGAACAGGGACAACTTTAAAGAATAAACTGTACTTATTGGCTAGACCAAAAATTCTAAAAATTTTATAGTAAGAGTATATGTGAGTCTAGTTTCAGGTAAAATTAGAGGATCTTAATTTGGAGTTCTGTAGCTCAAGATATAAATAGTTTAGTGACTGTGACTCGAGTAGATAGCTTGAGATGAACAAGAGCAAATAGTAGAATTTTGTGCAATTATGGTTGTAAAACTTGAGAACATGTCGTGAGAATATGGCAAAAACATATCAATAAATCTCTTATTATTTTTATATGGACTTACTAAGCTATATAGATTACCCCTTCCTTTTTCCTCATTTTATAGGGACACTAAGCTAGCTCAGGTTGGAGATCGTCGGAGATTCCATCACACTATCCAGCTATTGAAGGGTATAAATAATTTCAAGCACTTTAAGTCTATGGCATGTATAGGGGCTTAGTCAATTTGATATGTGTCATTTTATTTGGCCAAATGTATTGGCTCATAATGGGAATATGATCCATTTTGTATATAGCCATGAGATGTGGCTCATATTGGTTATTGGGTTGTAAACCTATTCATATATGCATGCATGTGCTAAAGGTTTCATATGGTGTGGTCATGTGTCTTTGGTATGGATGAATTGTGAATGTGCCCTAGATTACTTGATGGTTTTAAAGTGACTAAATTGGCCTATGGATAGACCTTAGCATAAGTATGAAGTGTAAGAATGTGTTAATGATAATCATGGCATGAAGTTGATAAGTTTAAACTAGGCAAAGTATGGTGCCTTATGCATGAATAAATCGATATGAAATTTCCACGAAAAGTGCCATTGAAGTTATGTTTAAGTAAGTGCTAACGAGGGTGCCAAATGGCTTGGTAAATTGCCATTTTTTGGGCCATACGGACAAAGACACGGCCGTGTGTCTCATCCGTGTGGAGTACACGGTCTAGCACACAGGCGTGTGACTTGGCCGTGTGACCCTATATCATTGTTGATGTCATAAATAGAGAGTTACACGGGCGTGTCCTGAGCTACATGGGCATGTGTGATAACACGGCCTGCCCACACGGGCATGTGACTCTCCAAAATATGAAAATTTTCTTAGTATCCCAAAAGTTTCAAAAGTTCTCGATTTAGTCTCTAACCACCTCTAATGTATGTTTTGGGCCTCGTAGGCCCATATAAGGGACTTTAAGATAGAAATTGAAAAGTTTTAAATTTGAATGAAATTTTATGACCTGAAAATGTTTGTATACATGCGTTTGAGTCTGGTAACGCCTCGTACCCTATTCCAGCGATAGACGTGGGTAAGGAATGTTACAATTAATCTCATCCGAAATACATCTATTCACCCCCGAAAGCACATGACTCATATCCCTTATCCCTTTTTACCGAAAAGAGACTTTGAAAATAATTCCTTACAATCTTTTCCATTACCTCCACATCAATAGACACCCTACCATCATCATCTTGTAGGTTATGACTATAATTTGTTCACCTCTATTAAGAGGCTTAATTATGGAAGAAAGTTGTATTTTTATCCCCCCAACTTCAACCAATTCACCCATTCTCTGTAACGTCCCAAACCCGAGACCGTTACCGGGGTTGAAAACGAGGTATTTACGGACTTACTTCATTGGCTTACACGGTTCATTTTTAAAATTTCAGACATGCTGGCTAACTGCATCACGACCACTTTTAAAATCATATCTCGAGTTATTAAGCTCGAAAACTTAATCCGTAAATTTTCCCTGAAACTAGACTCATGTATCTATCTAAAAATTTTTTTCTAGAATTTTTTATCAGACCAAACGGTACAGTTTATTAGATTAATTCTCCCCTGTTACAGGGTTCGACTACACAGACCTTCATGCATTGCAACTTAAGTATCTTCCTATACAGGGCTTCAAATATTATGCCGTTTGTTTCTAAAGAAACTAGACTCAACAAGGAATCTGTACATATGGGGCTTGACTTCTAATTATCTCTGGTTAATTTATAGAAAATTTTCAAAATCAGAACAGGGGATCCAGAAATCGCTCTGGCCCTGTTCCATGAAAACCTAAATATCTCTTAACATATGACTCATTTGGCCGTTTCGTTTCTTCCATATGAAAGTAGATTCATCAAGGTTCGATTACATAATTTATTCACTAATTAACTCCATTCTTACAAATTTTAACGATTTTTCAAATTTACCCCATTGATGCTGTCCACATCTGACTTTAGGGTAGACTTTACCTATTGCCTAGATTCCATGATTTAACTAATCCGATAGCATACATAGCACAATTTATAATTGTGATTAACCATCCCAATGGTCAATCATTGCCAAACATATCCGTACTTCTCGATAACCATATACATACACGATGATTATAATATTATGATTCAAATATGAACACAAGCCATTTTCGCATGGCTAACCAAATTTATACAATTCCAAAAGGTGCATGACCATTAACAAAGAGGGTAGTCCTATACATGCCATTTCAAAGTTCAACCAAAAATGTACCAAAAGGAGCGTTGATAGTGTGGGTGACTTCGATCGCGACAATCCCGAATCCGATAACCGATTTAACCAAAATCTATAAAACAAGGAAAATCAAAGAAACGGAATAAGCGTTTAATGCTTAGTAAGATTGAGTAGTGAAATTGTGCTCAACCGAAATATAGCATTCATATGACTAAACAAATAATCTCATACTCACATATACTCAAAATCATACCTACTTCATATTTCCAATCCTTATATTCATGCGTAAGAAAATCAAATTAACTAAAAGCCGGAAGCTGATTAATCGATGGAGCGAATACTGTTATTTTAACGAAATCAACTATTTCGATACATATTCAAAACATACCTCATCTATTGGGACTTTTCGAGTGTATTAATTGAACTATTACAGCAAAACCATTCATTCTTCAAACCAAGTACCTTCGGATTTGACCGGACATAGCTACGTGCTCAAATGCCTTCGGACTTAGCCCGTAATGGTAACTCGCACAAATGTCTTCGGGATTTAGCCCGGATATGGTAACTCATACAAAATGTCTTCGGGATTTAGCCCGGATGTGGTAGCTCGCATAAATGCCTTCGGGACTCAGCCCGATATGGTATCTCGCACAATTGCCTTCGGGCTCAGCCCGTTATCATCGAATATCCATGCACATAGAAATAAATCATGACATATCTATATTTCGATTTCATAATTAGAATTCCAACACAAATCGCTTATCAAGCAATATCATTTTCTGTTCCTTAACTATATACTAGAGCATGACTTTGATTTACTTAAAACATAATCTAAATTGAATCGTAACCTAAGCTCCATTACTCAAAGACTTACCTCGGATATACTTGAACGATGGCAAAGTGGCTACTCGGCTACTTTTTCCTTCCCCTTATCTGAAATTGTCCCCCTAAGCTCTTGAGCTTAAGTTCAACAAATTTAAACTAGTCATTAATCGACTATTAAAGCATCACTTTAAGAATATAATACATATAGATTCGGCTTTCACACATATAGATTATAGTAAGCTTTATAAAAATTGATAATTAATTCATTAACAAATTTTCTTTAATGCTTACATTATAATTACAATTTCCCTATAAGTTCACTTCCTGAGCAACAGCCAGTAAAGTATTTATAATTGGAGTTATGAAACTCCAAATCGATTGCCGTAAATTTTTCTTGACAGAATACTCATTCATCTATTATCCATAAAATTTTTATAATTTTTAGTTTAGCCCAACAATACCAGATTTTTCTTAAAGTTCACCTTGTTTCACTGCTTGACTAAACTGACCATTCTTAACTACGAATCAGATTTCTCAATGTACAGAATTCAAAATGTGTTCTCACTTATTTCATTTGAAACTAGACTCATTAAGGAATCTAAGCATATAAATTTTATCTTAAGGACATTTTTGTACAATTTATACTGATTTAATAAATACAGAACAGGAAATCTAGTAGTCATTTCGACTCAACCCCACAATAATTCCCATATCTCAAGATCGGTAACTCTTTTGTTTCTATAGTTTCTTTCGTAAGAAACTAGACTCTTCAAGCTTTCATTACATAATTTATCCAGCTTCTAACTCAACTCCTACAAATTATGGTGATTTTCCAAAATCACCTTACTGCTGCTGTCCCCAAGCAGTTTAATACTAAATCACTTTTTCAAACATTCCTAGTATACATTCTATTCAAGTATGTATATTAACAATCAAATTTATCAAATAACTATCTATAAAATTCACTTCAACATTCTCAATACAATACATGGTGTTCAAACCATTATTCAAGTTCAAAATTCGGCTAATACACACATATATATACACTAGAAATCAATTGTTAACATTTGTATTACACCTTAATAGCTAACTTAGTAAACCTTATTTCAACCTACAATTGTTCTTAACACAATTAAAACATCCTCTTCATTCCATCCATTAAAAATGTATACATTACCCAAATACCTAAAATCACATTCGCCAAGGAACACAATTTGTTAGCCGATTCTTTTCCATTTAGCAACTAATGCCCAATGTGCTCATTTGTTAAACTCTCATTCACCTATGTACCATTTTCCATCCAAATAACATGAACAACAACCCTTTCATGAACATCTTTCTCTTAACCAATTTCTCATGATACCAACCAAAATTCAAGATTTGGACATGGGTTAACTAAGGAACTTAGTAACTAACTCAATACATTCAACAATTTCAAAAGCTATTAAGAATTTCATACCTTAACCAAGACTAGGTGTGACCAAATGCTTGTTTTCCCCTTCCCCTTTCTTCTTAGAGTTTCGGCCAAGGAGCAAAAAGATGAACACAAATTTTATTTCTTTGTTTTATTCATCTAATTAGTTAACTCCTTTTTTATTTATTTTTTTTTTTTATACTACTAATACATTATTTTATTAATATAACAAACACATAATGCTCATCATCATTGTCATGGCCGGCCACTATTCTTAAGTGGGGAAAATTGACATGCAAATACACTTTTTTGACATTATACACTATTAGGTCCTTATACATTAACCTATCACATTTCAAAAGTGTCACACCTAAGTCCTATTGAATAAATTCACATGCAAATGACCAAATCAAAGCTTGAAACTTTCACACTTGTATTTAATCACTTCATAAACATGAAATATAACTTATAATTATTTTTATAGCTCGGTTCTGTGGTCCTGAAACCACTTCCCGACTAGGGTCAAATTAGGGCTGTCACAACTCTCCCCCAGAAATTGTCGTCCCCGAAAATCTTACCGGTAAATAGGTTTGGGTATCGTTCTTTCATAGAGTTTTCGGTTTCCCACGTAGCTTCTTCGATCCCGTGTTTGAGCCATAACACCTTTACTAACGGAACCCTTTTGTTTCGCAACTCTTTCACTTCACGAGCTAGGATATGAATCGGTTCTTCTTCATAACTCATATCGGATTGAATTTCAACTTCGATGGATTAATTACGTGTGATGGATCGATCTATAACGTCAAGCATTGAAACATGAAAGACGCTGTGAATCTTTTCAAGTTCGTGAGGCAAAATCAATCTATAAGCAATCGACCAATTCGTTCGGATACTTCATATGGCCCTATGAACCTCGGACTCGCTTTGCCTTTACGGCCAAATCTAAGTATCTTTTCCAAGGTGAAACTTTAAGAAACACTTTGTCTCCCACCGATACTCAATGTGTTTTCGCTTTCAAATCCGCTGCATTTAACTTTTGGCGATGCTGTGGCGCCTTCGACTTTCACACTGATTACTTTTACTTTCTGTTCAGCATCTTTAATCAAGTCAACTCCAAAATTTTTCTTTCACCGAAGTTCACCCAAAACAATGGCGCATTTACATTTACGCCCGTATAAAGCCTCGTAAGGTGCCATTTTAATACTCGATTGAAAACTATTGTTATAAGCTTAATTCAATCAAAGGTAAATACCGCTCCCATGAACCACTAAACTCAAGGATACAACATCTCAACATATCTTCAAGTATCTCGAATTATCCGCCAGATTGACCATCACCATGGGATGAAAAGCGGTGCTAAAATGCAACTTGGTACCCAAAGCTTCTTGCGCTTTCTTCCAAAATCGCGAGGTGAATCTCTGATCTCTATCCGACACAATAGAAATAGGTACCCCTGTGCAATCTTACAATCTGAGAAATATACAATTCAACTAGTTTATCCAAAGAATAATCCGTGCGTGCGGGAATAAAATGAGCCGATTTAGTCACCTATCAACAACAACCCAAATCGCATCTTTCTTACTTGTCGACAATGGCAAACTGATACAAAAATCCATCGTAACTCGATCCCATTTCCATTCGTATCATGATCGGTGGAGTAAACTCAGAGGCACTTGATGTTCCGCTTTCACTTGTTGACATATTAAACACTTCAAACAAAATCGTAAATGTCTCGCTTCATGCCATGCCACCAAAATTGACGCCTCGTGTCGTTGTACATTTTCGCATTTCCGGGTGAATTGACATTCGGCTACAATGAGCTTCGTTCGAATCGTCGAAATAAGTTCTGAATTTCTTGGAACACACAACCGACTTTTGAACCTCAAACAATCGCCATCATCAACTTGAAACTCGACTCCATACTCAAACACATTCAGCCTGCTTTTGCAACCAATTCTTCGCCGACTTCGAGCTTCACGAATTTGATGAATCAACAATGGTTTGGCCTTTAATTCGCTACCAACACATTGTCTCGGATAAAATAGACAAGTGTACATTCATCGTTCGTAAAGCAAATATTGATTTACGACTTAAAGCATCCGCAACCACATTAGCCTTTCCGGGTGATAGTCAATGACAAGTTCATAATCTTTTAACAACTCGAGCCAACGCCTTTGTCGTGAGATTTAAGTCTCTTTGGGTCATCAAATATTTGAGACTTTTATGATCCGAAAACACATGGCACTTCTCACCAAATAAGTAATGTCGCCATATTTTCAAAGCAAATACGATGGCAAATGCTAATTCGAGATCGTGGGTCGATAATTTTTCTCATGTGGCTTTAATTGTCTCGATGCATACGCTACAACTCGACCTTCTTGCATCAATACACAACCCAACCCAAGTAGGGAGGCATCACTATAAATGACAAATTCTTTGCCCGATTCTCGCCGCACTAAAATTAGAGCTTCACCAAATAAGTTTTCATTGATCAAAACTTTTCCGACACTTTTCCGTCCCATTCGAACTTAACATCCTTTTTTTGCAAAGAGCTTCACCATTGGCGTGGCTATCATCGAGAAGCCTTTTACAAATCTTCGGTAGTAACCAAGTCCCAAAAAGCTCCGAACCTCGTTAATATTTCTGGAGGTTTCCAAGCTAAGTATGGCTGAAATTTTGTTCGGATCAACTCAATACCCGATGCGGATACCACATGACCCAAAAAGCTAACCTCTCTTAACGTAACTCACACTTATCGAACTTAGCATATAAATCGCTTATCCCGTAAAATTCGTAACACTAATCTCAAAGCTCAAAGCATGTTCGGTCTCATCTCTTGAATAGACCAAGATGTCATCAATAAACACGACTACAAACCTTTCCAAATATTGTCTGAAGATTCGATTCATCAAATCCATAAATACCGCAGGGGCATTAGTGAGCCCAAACGGCATCACTAAGAACTCATAGTGGCCGTATCTCGTTCTGAAAGCAGTTTTAGGTATATCCGAATCTCGAACTCGCAGCTGATAATAACCCGATCTCAAATCTATCTTTGAAAACACCGAGGCTCCCTTCAGCTTGATCAAACAAATCATCAATACGCGGTAACGGATATTTATTCTTTATCGCCACTTTATTCAAATTGACGATAGTCAATGCACAACCTCATGGTTCCGCCCTTCTTTTCACAAACAAAATCGCGCACTCCTAAGGTGAGAAACTTGGTCGAGTGAAACCCTTATCCGTCAACTCTTGCAATCCGAGCTTTCAATTCCTTTAATTCCGTTGGTGCCATACGATACGGAGCTATCGAAATCGGTGTAGTCCTGTGTACAAGCTCGATGCCAAACTCTACCTCCCGAATGTGTGGTAAATCCAGAATTTTTCTGAAAACATCGTATATTCACAAACCACCGCACAGATTCAGCTTCTTTTTTCTAACTCTTTGTCCTCCAAGACATACGCAAGGTATGTTTCATGACCCTTTCTTACACATTTCGAGCCAAAGATCGATTTATATTATCACACTGGTAACTTATTCGAGTCGGTGACTCGACTCGGATTATCTCGTTATTTACACATCTCAAATTGATGGTTTTTCTTTTGCAATTTACAATTGCATCATGTACGGTCAACCAATCCATACCGAGGATAACATCAAATTCGTCAAAAGGTAAAAGCATCAAATCAGCCGGAAAATAGAAACCTCGGATTACTAGAGGACATTTCTTGCACACTTTGTCGACAAGCACGTAACGACCCAAGGGATTTGACACTGAATTACAAACTCAAGAGACTCAACAGGTAGAGTCTTACTTGGATGCTAAGGTTTCACATACATATGAATGAGTAGAACCGGGGTCGATTAAAGCAATCACATCAGTATCAAAGAGAGTAAAAGTACCCGTAATAACATCTGGCGAAGAGGCATCCTCGCGTGCGCGTGTAGCATAAGCTCTAGCTGGAGCACGAGCCTCAGATCTGGTTGTAACATCTCTAGATCCTTTCTGACCTCCGCTAGCATTCCCCGCATTTCTAGATGGTCTACCTCGAGCAGTAGTAGCACCTGTTTTCCCACTCGATTTACATTCTGCTCGCATAGCCTCGGACAATCCTTGATAAAGTGGTCAGCTGATCCACACTTATAGCAGGAGCGGTCATGGAATCTACATCTCCCCGAATGCCATTTACCACAATGCTGACACTCTAACCTATCCCGTCGATCATTTCCCACACTGGCAACCGAAGTGACTCGTGTACTTACAGGAGGTCGATCGCGATCTCGCCTTGAAAAACTCCGAAGTGTCTTTGGATCGCCGAAATCATCTCTAAATTTCATCGATGATCACTGAAAGGGCTTTCCGATGATCTCTTACGAAACTCTTTGGCTCCTATTTCAGCTTTTCTTTTCTCCTTACCGAGCTCTTGGCTTTGCAAGCTCGCTTTCGACAAGTACTACAAACTCTCTGATCTCTAAAATGCCAACATACAATTTTATATCTTCATTCAAACCATCTTCAAAACGCTTACACATTATAGCTTCAAGAAACGCATTCTCGAGCGCACTGGCTAAGCCTCACAAACTTTCGCTCATAATCGCATGAACCGCCATGGAACCTTGTTTAAGTTCAAGAAATTCCTTTCGCTTTTTATCAATAAATCTCTGGTTGATATACTTTTTTCAAACTCGGTTTGAAAAAACTCCCAAGTTACCCGCTCTTTAGCACAACAAATCAACGTATTCCACCAATCGTAATCACGTAAAGAGATAGTACACTTCGTGCATTCCTCGGGTGTGCAAGATAGCTCATCAAGTACCGGATAGTGTTGTCCAACCAAAATTCAGCTTGCTCGGCATCATCGCCGTCCGTAGCTTTAAATTCAGTAGCCCTGTGCTTTGGGATTCTCACAATCAGGGCTTGTTTAACCTCATCCGTCGACACGGAGGTACTGCGCAGTGCGGAGAGGTATTAGTCGGGAGTGGGGTTGTGGAACAACAGTATTAGTTCGAATGTATTGGTTAAACCAATCATTCATCACATTATAAAAGGCTTGTCTAGCCTCATCGTTTTGATTGCTCGCAACAGGTTGAGAGTCCATCGGTGCTGTCCCGTGCGCGGGAGCAGGCGCTACACTCTCCACATTGTCAGCCATCGCTCGATTGGGATCGGGATCCATTACTAACATAAACACACATTTAAACCGCCGTAAATCACCATACTATCAAATAATCACATAATGGCATGTATAGTTAGACCCAAACGTATCACGATAGTCCTAGAATCAGCTAAACCATAGCTCTGATACCAATATAATTGTAACGTCCCAAACCCGAGACCGTTACCGGGGTTGAAAACGAGGTATTTACGGACTTACTTCATTGGCTTACACGGTTCATTTTTAAAATTTCAGACATGCTGGCTAACTGCATCACGACCACTTTTAAAATCATATCTCGAGTTCCGAAGCTCGAAAACTTAATCCGTAAATTTTCCCTGAAACTAGACTCATGTATCTATCTACAAATTTTTTTCTAGAATTTTTGATCAGACCAAACGGTACAGTTTATTAGATTAAGTCTCCCCTGTTACAGGGTTCGACTACACAGACCTTCATGCATTGCAACTTAAGTATCTTCCTATACAGGGCTTCAAATCTTATGCCGTTTGTTTCTAAAGAAACTAGACTCAACAAGGAATCTGTACATATGGGGCATGACTTCTAATTATCTCTGGTTAATTTATAGCAAATTTTCAAAATCAGAACAGGGGATCCAGAAATCGCTCTGGTCCTATTCCATGAAAACCTAAATATCTCTTAACATATGACCCATTTGGCTGTTTTGTTTCTTCCATATGAAATTAGATTCATCAAGTTCGATTACATAATTTATTCACTAATTAACTCCATTCTTACAAATTTTAGCGATTTTTCAAATTTACCCCATTGATGCTGCCCACATCTCGACTTTAGGGTAGACTTTACCTATTGCCTAGATTCCATGATTTAACTAATCCGATAGCATACATAGCACAATTTATAATTGTGATTAACCATCCCAATGGTCAATCATTGCCAAACATATCCGTACTTCTCGATAACCATATACATACACGATGATTATAATATTATGATTCAAATATGAACACAAGCCATTTTCGCATGGCTAACCAAATTTATACAATTCCAAAAGGTGCATGACCATTAACAAAGAGGGTAGTCCTATACATGCCATTTCAAAGTTCAACCAAAAATGTACCAAAAGGAGCGTTGATAGTGTGGGTGACTTCGAAAGTGCGACAATCCCGAATCCGATAATCGATTTAATCAAAATCTATAAAACAAGGAAAATCAAAGAAACGGAATAAGCGTTTAATGCTTAGTAAGATTGAGTAGTGAAATTGTGCTCAACCGAAATATAGCATTCATATGACTAAACAAATAATCTCATACTCACATATACTCAAAATCATACCTACTTCATATTTCCAATCCTTATATTCATGCGTAAGAAAATCAAATTAACTAAAAGCCGGAAGCTGATTAATCGATGGAGCGAATACTGTTATTTTAACGAAATCAACTATTTCGATACATATTCAAAACATACCTCATCTATTGGGACTTTTCGAGTGTATTAATTGAACTATTACAGCAAAACCATTCATTCTTCAAACCAAGTACCTTCGGGATTTGACCGGACATAGCTACGTGCTCAAATGCCTTCGGGACTTAGCCCGGTAATGGTAACTCGCACAAATGTCTTCGGGATTTAGCCCGGATATGGTAACTCATACAAAATGTCTTCGGGATTTAGCCCGGATGTGGTAGCTCGCATAAATGCCTTCGGGACTCAGCCCGGATATGGTATCTCGCACAATTGCCTTCGGGGCTCAGCCCGGTTATCATCAGAATATCCATGCACATAGAAATAAATCATGACATATCTATATTTCGATTTCATAATTAGAATTCCAACACAAATCGCTTATCAAGCAATATCATTTT
Organism: Gossypium anomalum; assembly: GCA_025698475.1. NCBI lineage: Eukaryota > Viridiplantae > Streptophyta > Magnoliopsida > Malvales > Malvaceae > Gossypium > Gossypium anomalum. Next base: position 61,446,565 of record CM046961.1, read on the forward strand.
CTGTTCCTTAACTATACACTAGAGCATGACTTTGATTTACTTAAAACATAATCTAAATTGAATCGTAACCTAAGCTCCATTACTCAAAGACTTACCTCGGATATACTTGAACGATGGCAAAGTGGCTACTCGGCTACTTTTTCCTTCCCCTTATCTGAAATCGTCCCCCTAAGCTCTTGAGCTTAAGTTCAACAAATTTAAACTAGTCATTAATCGACTATTAAAGCATCACTTTAAGAATATAATACATATAGATTCGGCTTTCACACATATAGATTATAGTAAGCTTTATAAAAATTGATAATTAATTCATTAACAAATTTTCTTTAATGCTTACATTATAATTACAATTTCCCTATAAGTTCACTTCCTGAGCAACAGCCAGTAAAGTATTTATAATTGGAGTTATGAAACTCCAAATCGATTGCCGTAAATTTTTCTTGACAGAATACTCATTCATCTATTATCCATAAAATTTTTATAATTTTTAGTTTAGCCCAACAATACCAGATTTTTCTTAAAGTTCACCTTGTTTCACTGCTTGACTAAACTGACCATTCTTAACTACGAATCAGATTTCTCAATGTACAGATTCAAAATGTGTTCTCACTTATTTCATTTGAAACTAGACTCATTAAGGAATCTAAGCATATAAATTTTATCTTAAGGACATTTTTGTACAATTTATACTGATTTAATAAAAACAGAACAGGAAATCTAGTAGTCATTTCGACTCAACCCCACAATAATTCCCATATCTCAAGATCGGTAACTCTTTTGTTTCTATAGTTTCTTTCGTAAGAAACTAGACTCTTCAAGCTTTCATTACATAATTTATCCAGCTTCTAACTCAACTCCTACAAATTATGGTGATTTTCCAAAATCACCTTACTGCTGCTGTCCCCAAGCAGTTTAATACTAAATCACTTTTTCAAACATTCCTAGTATACATTCTATTCAAGTATGTATATTAACAATCAAATTTATCAAATAACTATCTATAAAATTCACTTCAACATTCTCAATACAATACATGGTGTTCAAACCATTATTCAAGTTCAAAATTCAAGCTAATACACACATATATATACACTAGAAATCAATTGTTAACATTTGTATTACACCTTAATAGCTAACTTAGTAAACCTTATTTCAACCTACAATTGTTCTTAACACAATTAAAACATCCTCTTCATTCCATCCATTAAAAATGTATACATTACCCAAATACCTAAAATCACATTCGGCCAAGGAACACAATTTGTTAGCCGATTCTTTTCCATTTAGCAACTAATGCCCAATGTGCTCATTTGTTAAACTCTCATTCACCTATGTACCATTTTCCATCCAAATAACATGAACAACAACCCTTTCATGAACATCTTTCTCTTAACCAATTTCTCATGATACCAACCAAAATTCAAGATTTGGACATGGGTTAACTAAGGAACTTAGTAACTAACTCAATACATTCAACAATTTCAAAAGCTATTAAGAATTTCATACCTTAACCAAGACTAGGTGTGACCAAATGCTTGTTTTCCCCTTCCCCTTTCTTCTTAGAGTTTCGACCAAGGAGCAAAAAGATGAACACAAATTTTCTTTCTTTGTTTTATTCATCTAATTAGTTAACTCCTATTTTTATTTATTTATTTATTATTATTTATTTTTTTATACTACTAATACATTATTTTATTAATATAACAAACACATAATGCTTATCATCATTGTCATGGCCGGCCACTATTCTTAAGTGGGGAAAATTGACATGCAAATACACTTTTTTGACATTATGCACTATTAGGTCCTTATACATTAACCTATCACATTTCAAAAGTGTCACACCTAAGTCCTATTGAATAAATTCACATGCAAATGACCAAATCAAAGCTTGAAACTTTCACACTTGTATTTAATCACTTCATAAACATGAAATATAACTTATAATTATTTTTATAGCTCGGTTCTGTGGTCCCGAAACCACTTCCCAACTAGGGTCAAATTAGGGCTGTCACATGCTCTCTGCTCTTAATACACTTCATCATTATCTATTTCTAGATTGAGATGAGTATCAATTAGTTCAGCAATATTTTCATCATCCCTATCCTTAGCCTCCAATTCTTACAACTTCTTTGTTAAGTTCCTCTTAAGACCCTCCCTTTGAGCTCTACAAGATCTTATCCATTTCTGTAACCCAATTCGTAAAGTAACCAACTTTGTAATCACATAACTGAGGATAAGCCCCAGATCTGTTTCACCTTATCTTTAAAAGAGTCCTCCATGGTCCACCACGCCTCAAAACGGAATATTTTCCTACCCAATCTCACACCTCCTTGATCTAAATTAATCATGAGCAAACAATGATCCAAAAACCAGTATGGTAAATGCCTTATCATAGCACTTGAAAACATTTTCATCCATTCAACATTCACCACACCCTTGTCAAGTCTTTCTCTAATGTTTGTTTCCGATAAACTTCCCCTCTCCCAAGTAAACCAAGTCCCCGAGAACCTAACATCCATTAAACGACACCTATATGCCTTTCCCCCCTTGGCACTCTTTCCACTTTTTCAAAGGAATACAATATCTCATTAAAATCCCCACACACAAGCCATGACAAATCTTGACAATGACCTAAACACTTCAACAAATCCCAAGATTCTTATCTACCACGTGCAAAAGGAGCCCTATAAAACCAAGTAAATCTCCGTTTTTAACTTTCCCCATCCTCTTGAACCTCAACATCAACATGGTTCTTTGAGAAATTCCTTAAACTTACCCCTAAATCTGCCTTCTATACTAAACATAGACCTCTTGCGTGTCGTCTGTCGGCACATCAATACCATTAAAAAAACCACACCTTCTTTGCACCCTCTTCATACGCAAAGTACTCAATTTTGTCTCCATAAATAAGACCACTTAAGGATTATAGACATTCAACATATACCAAAGTCTTCTTATAGCACGTGAATTCCCTAAACCACGAATATCCCAACATATTATTTTCATTGAGACCAGTCGGCTTACCCCTTTGCAACCGCCGATAAAATTTGATCTCAAACCGCATGAATCTCCTCCTTCGCCCCAAATAGATCCTCAACGGAAGAACTATTTTGACCCACAATCTCTATTCGGGGTCTTTTCTTTTCATACCACTTTCAATCGGACTCTCCTCCAAGTTATGCTCCATATCCGAATGACTTAATATTTTAGAAGAAATCCCAGCCAATTTAGACCAATGCCTCAAAAATCCTTTCAGATTAAACCCAGGATAGAATCCAACCTCATTCTAGGACCCACCCCACTGTCTCCTCCCTCCCTTAGCCACACACCATTTATTAAAATAACTTTTCTAGACTGTGTTACAGGGCTAGAACTTTATCCTCATGTTCTGTATGACCTTGGCAATCCTTTCAATGCAAACATACCTAAGTAAGCCTAACCACCATCACAAAGAATTCCTTCAATGCACCAATTTATATAGCGGAAGCAACTCTAGCAAAAAAAAAGCATAAAAGAATAGAAAGCCACATAAAACAATGCACAAGAGTTATTTAAGTAGATAATCTCAAAGAATTCTATTACTCTTAAGAATTCAAGATACAATGGATAATTTACAAGTGAGAGGAGGCTCTCTATTTATAGATGATCTCCCCAAAAATTGACAATCTAGATCAAGTTACATCGACGGACGAGATTAGTCTATCTCTTAAATCTAGGGATTTACAAAATTATATAATCAATTTACATAATCAAATCCAATCTAATCTTATAAGATATGATTCCCCTCAATCTTCTAAGATTAATTTCCCTATTTACTAAGGTAGCCTATGTGGTCATATATTCATCATTTGGCCACCCAGGCTTTAATCTGATAGGATTCTCCAATAGTTCTTTGAATCAGGCCAGTTCTCGTGGGCTAATGATCCCCATCTAATCGATAGACCTCCATGGGATGCATCTTGTGCGATACTCATGGGCTTTGCACTTTGGCCTGTGACAGTTGCACCCTCAAAGATAAATCCCACCCCAAAACCAAATCTTCCTCTCCTCTATTAAATCTAACCAGGCAGAAAGAATCATTATGTCTTAAGCAGCCATAGAAAAAATAGAAAAGTGTCAACCTTTCATACTTAAAACTCACATAGGTACACTTTCCAAGGGAGACCAAAATCATTTTCTTTCGTTTTAACGGTCGCCTAACATCCAATTGTACACGAATCCGTATGAAATTTCTTAATCCTTTCCCAGATTGCTTAGAATTATATTCCTGAAACTTCCCAATAAAATCCTCTAATTTCTTTGCTACACACTATGAGAAAAACCTCAGGGGTAAATCATGCACTTGCACCCAAAAAGATGACAGTACCATGGGCACCTGCACTGGATCGTCTCCCTCCTCCAGTCGATGCATCACCAAAAGGTGATTATTAAAAGTTCACGAAGCCCCATTCATCACTCGATCAATGTCCATCTTATGAAAAAACTTAAACAAATACCTCTTTTCTCCCAAATTTGAGAGTTAAACTACCCCTAACAAATGTCAAAGATTTGCCATTGTACTCCTCATTGTTGAGAAATGAACAACACTCACCGTGAGGAAACACCCAACCAAACAAAAATCATGCACTATGTTTTTAGGCTAAGATTCATTGGGTAACAACAAACCTCATCCACTCCATCATTTAATGTTAACCCTGCTAGATCTGTTTCCATAGCAAACCCCCGCTTCCCCCAAAACCAAAAAACAAACAGTAAAAAACAATCAAACCCACCCACTACACTACCGACCAACAACACAAAAATGTAAAAAGCAACAGACTAGAGATGTGCAAGAACTGGAAACCTACCTTCAAAGTATATTTTAATTTATTTTTTATGTAATTTAAAATTAATCAAAAAAATATAATTTATTAAGTTCTATTTAATTTGATTGGCCAAACCTCCTTTATATAAACACTTAAATAAAAATTCTTAAAAGAAATATAAATTCCTAGGAAAAAAATGGCACTAATAATTTAATCTATAGTTGAACTTTGTTTAATAAATAAATAAGAAATTAAAAACTTTTAGAACTATTTAAATATTTGATATTTGCAAGTCTTATCTAATCGAAACTATGATAAATAGGAATGAATAAGTATATAATATATTAAATAAACTTCTAAATAATATAAAACTTTAATTTGATTCATTTCCAAAAGTGCTTAAAAATACTAAAAATGCCATCAAAGAATGGGTTGTAAGTTGGTTGATATTCCGGACCATCCTAGGTTTGTATGATTCCACGTTTTTCAAAAAAGGTTCATCCTCAAATCCAAGCATCATGTGTGAAACAGTATGGTGCTCCAACCATTGGATCCACAAAATCCTAAAATAATGAAATGTCACTAAAAATATTCGAGTAATGGTTAGTTAAACCATTATCTCTTTTCTTTTTGGTATGGTTGACTTGTCTCTTTGCATGCTTTTTATTCTTCTTTTTTAGCAAAATTATCAAATTTTATATCATTTGTGTTTTCTCTCACAAAGTGTGGGCTCAAAATATGATTTTTTTTTTTTTCTCTCAACACTTCTTTACACCCAGTCTTTTTACATGTGGTAATCGCACTACCTAAAACTACCTTGCAATTCAAAAATTCACCACTGACACAAATCTGTTTATCACAAGGTAATTCGTTTAAATGATATTGAGATGTAGAAAAGATTGGAAAATTAGACCAAAGCTCAATCAAAAATCTCTTTGTTATACACCTTATTCAGACAATCATACACTAGATGACTTTTTTAATCGCATTATCGACATTCATAATTTGGAATCCAATTGATTAGTAAAAAAGTGATAACTTGCTGTTGGTCTGTAACTGAATTTGGAATTTTAGGTTTTGTGCTCCATGTCTTACTTTGAATCTGCAAATATTTTTAAGAAATTTTTTTGTCTTCACACTAAGACATTATAAAAGATATATAGATTAGAAAAAATAAAGGATAGAATTATGGGTGTCTTTACGTCCAACATTTTGAAAAGAAACCTGCAAATCTGATACCGACTAATGCGATATCAAATGATGTGGAAACCCTTACCCTGTGATCCTTGAATAATTTGTAAAAAAATAAAGTTGTAAAAAGAAAGAAGAGATGTAGTAAACAGCGAAAGAATGAAATTTTGGTTGAATTGAAATCTAAATAAATAATCAAATTTAGATAATAGAAAACAAATAAAATAATTAAACATAAATGTAAAGGATAGAAATCCCTTGTGGAACTTTAGATTTGCTCTCATAAACGTCAATGATTGGACGAATTTTCTCCTACGAAATCCAACTCTTAGAAGCATTGAAAATCCTGCAATTCTGGAAGAATTGAAAAGTAACAAATTTGAAAGGAAAAAAAGTTGAATCACTTGAACTCCCAAAACACTCTTTACATCTCACAAAGAAAAGAAATAAAATTTCACCAATGAAACAAAGTATTTATTGAATTTTGTCTAATTTAACTGGCTAAACCTTCTTTATATAGCTGCAGATTTCTTCGTAAAGCTGGCAAATGGCGAACCAATTGGTTTCAGATGGCTCCAAACTCCACCAGCTGTATTACAGCAGATTCTTCAATTGGATAGTTCAGGGTATTCCCAAGCTGGACTACAGGGACCCTAGTTTCCTTTAAATATTGTTTTTCTTCAATATATATAAATTCCTGAGAAAATAATCTATAGTCAAACTCTATTTAATAAATAAAGAAATAATTCAAAACTCTTAAAACTATTTAAATATTTGGATTTACAAATTTTATGTAACTCAAACTTTAATTAAATGAATAAATATATTAATCTTTAATAGACTTTTAAGCAATATAAAATGTTAATTTGACTTGTGTTCGTAATGCTCAAAAATATTTGGATCCCACTCAAAACTAGTTCACTAATTAGTTCTTCTTCCAAAGCCTTGTAAATTTGTACCATCCTCGTAGTGGATGTTTTAGATTCTTCTGCAACCAAACCTTTCTATTCATATTTTTGGGTTACAATTTTTATTTTTGATATTTTATAAGTTTTTCTATTATTTTTATATTTTTAAACATTTTAAAGTTTTTAAATAATTTTTATGTATATTTTTTTTTTTTTCATAATTTTTAATATTTTGAAACTTTTTTTACAATTTTTAATAAAATATTTGATTTTTTTAAAACCTTTTTTTTTGAAATTTTTACAATTTTACAATATTTTTAATAATTTCTTTAGAATTTTTTTATAATTTTTTAGAAAGTTTAATTTTCTTATTTAATATAATAATTTTTTATTTTTTTTTGAATTTGATTTAGAATTTTTCTACTTACCTGGCAGTGCCACATCAAGATCAAAATGGCTCATTAAGCATTCGTTAACAGCCACTTCAACATATTAATGGTTGATTAAGCCATAATATGCCATTTACAAAACAAAAAAAAAATTGCAAAAGTTCTTTTCTTCTACAAAAGTTTTCATACTTTGGAAAAATCTATAAATTCTTTAATATTTTCTAATTTAAATTTTTATAAGAAATTTCTTATAATTGCTTATTAATATTATATACTTTTTATTTTTAAAAAGTATAAATTTGTATGAATTTTGGGAAATATTTTCCATATTTTTTGAAACTTTTGAAGATTATTTTGAATTGTTTGTAAACATTTTCAAAGTTTTGGTAAATTCTAATATTTTTACAATTTTAAATAATATTTAATTGTTAAATAATTTTGAATATTTTTTTATTTTTTTTACAAATTCTACATTATATTTTAATTTCTAAAGTATTATATAATTTTTGGGAAATTTTTAAAAATCAATCAACCACAATTTGATGTTTTCTCAATTTTGTCAAGTACTGGAGAGAGATATCAATTCATTTAAGTTCCAAATTGACAAAGTATTTATACCAAAAAGAAAAAATAACGTTATTTTAGGCCCATTTGGGTCGAATTGTTTGGACCTATTTTGACTAGACTTTCAATTGGGTACGTGCATATGCCTTCTATAGCTCTTAAGTCACCACCAATTGTTAGTGAATTTTAAGAATTGAAGAGTTATTTCTTTTTATATTGTAATAAATGTTGATGAACAAGTTTTCTAATCCAATGCTTCTTTTATTTAGGTCGTAAGATTACTGCAACTTCGCCTTGGCCAACGATGCATAGAAATCTTAACCCGGTTGAATAAAAAAAAGACATGCAAAAGTCTACGTGTCTGAACAGAAATCAGGTCACCAGGAAACCCAACCCAACATGTCAAATGCCAAGAGCAAGAATCATAGTGTACCCCATATGTCTAACAACTATTGGTTAAGACCACATCCAACTTATCCAAAGTGGGAAATCGCAGATAAGGTGCGTCTCAAACCACAACCAATCTACATCGCAGAAGTTAACACCATCAAATCAAACACCCCCCCACAACAAAACCTACACTTGGCTCATTCAGATTGAAAAAACACTTTGGTTGTGGAGATGGCACAGGCAATGGCATCAACGGCTGGTTTACGTGGCTCTTCACAGGCTGTCCTGGATGGCAGCCTTCAACTCAGTGGCCAAACCCCCTTCAACATTCCTAGCAACAACCGAGTGGCTGTGGGTAAGTCTGGTTTCACTGTCAGAGCTCATCAGACACCGGCCGAGCCTGAGACTGGACGCAGAGCCATGTTGGGTCTTGTTGCTGCTGGTTTGGCAACTGGCTCCTTTGTTCAAGCTGTGCTTGCCGATGCCAGAAGCATCAAGGTTGGCCCACCTCCCCCTCCATCTGGTGGACTGCGTAAGTCATCCATTCTTTTCAATTTATACAAATTTAATCAACATTGTTTTGTAGGCCATGGTCCATAAAGAACTTGAGAACTGGAATTTTAGCTGGAAAAATGGAATCATTATATATTTTATAAATGTTCAAATTTTGTAATTTGATGATGAAATCGGCATGTCGGCAGCTGGAACTCTGAACTCTGATGAGCCAAGAGACCTTGTTCTGCCATACAAAGACAGGTTCTTCCTCCAACCACTTACTCCAGCTCAGGCAGCACAGAGAGCAAAGGAATCAGCCAAGGACATTCTGGGTGTCAAGAACTTGATTGACAAAAAAGCCTGGCCTTATGTCATGAATGATCTCCGTCTCAAGGCCGAGTATCTCCGCTATGACCTCAACACCGTCATTGCTGCCAAGCCCAAAGATGAGAAGAAAACTCTCAAGGACCTCACCAAGAAGCTCTTCAGTACCATCGATAATGTATGTTTTTGAAGTTTTGCTTTGGGTTTACCTGCATAATTGCTAGCATCATTTAACATGGTAAATTATCATGAATTTATGATATATTTTTTCCTTTTGGTTTTTCTTACAGCTTGACCATGCAGCCAAGATCAAGAGCACCCCTGAAGCAGAGAAATCTTACACTCAGACCGTATCTAGTCTGAATGATGTTCTTGCCAAGCTGGGCTAAGAGAATGCTTAATTGTATTTTGATGTAAGATAGCTTTGTTCATCGTTTGTAGACACACTTTCATTGCAATGCTCTCTGAAGGAACCTTTACCACTTAACGAAATTGAAACTTGTTTAAACTAATAACCAATCAATTTAAGCTTTGTTGGTAACAAGGCACACTTTTTGCCTAGCTTCGTTGCAGTCGGAATGTTTAGACTGAACTGTTTCCCCTTAGATTCCATTAAAGTTCACAAAAGTTGGTAAGAAAATGATCCTCCAAGCTTAATTTGTAAACAAGTTATCATTCCTTAACTCATCAGTTCATAGGCACAGGAGAAGAACCACCAAATATCACTCACAGTTGAAGTTCAAGTAGAGAGAACAGGCGCATCCCAAAATCATACAATTCATTTTGATCCCAAAACAGAGCTAATATAAAATACCAACTGCAAAACAAAGATGATTATCAAAGTTTCAGTTCCAAAATTCAATTCATCACGTAACTTTGAGGTTCAATACCAAAAGCTAAAGCTGCAGATGATAGGAAATTATGAAGCAACTCAGAAAAACTAAATCACTGACTAGAAAACAGATCAATATTACCTCCGCCACGAACATGAAAGTAGTTGGCTGCAAGAGGTAAAAAAAACCTACTTGCTTTTAGATACTCGTTCAGACTAGATTAACTAAAATGAAAGATAAAATAGCCATGGTAAAACCATGGCACTACTCTGCAGGCATTTTCAGCTTATAACGACAGAAATTATTCGTCTTAGCAAGCTTCACGAGTTCCTTTGCATCTTCAATCTTGCAAGCTTTGACCAATTCATCCACCACTCGCTGCAACAATGCAGCATCAACCAATTTCTTCCTACCAAAAATCTCCTTGCATAGCTCAATGGCAAAACTCAAATCACCCTTCTCACAAAGGAATGGAACTAACATCGTAAAAGTCAGTTTATCTGGTGCACATTCATTTTTCCCCATTTGATCATACCACTCTTTAGCTTCTTCCAATTTTCCCTCATTAACAAATCCTCTAATCATATAATTGAAGGCAAACACATCAAGCTTAAGTCCTTTACTCCTCATTTCTTCAACCAAGTTAACTGCCTCTTTCATTTTCTTTTCAGTTGAAAATCCAAGCAACTTAGCATTATAACTCCTAATATCAGGCTCCACATTTTTCTCCACCATTTTACCCCATATCTTCTCCCCATCATCAAACCTTTCATTCTTAAAAAACTCGTATAAAAGCGTGTTAAAAGTAATCACATCCGGCTGAACACCCTTCTTCTCCATCTCATCAAGCATCAATCTAGCAGAATCTAAAGAACCCATCTCACAGAAAGCCTTTATAACCGTATTATAAGAAACCAAATCTGGCTCAACTGACAACTTTTCCGGCAACTCCTTGAAGAACCCATTAACCTTATCAAACTTTTTGGCATTCATGCAAGCTCCCATAAGAGCATTGAAAGACAGCAATCCTCTATTCGGCATTTCATCAAACACCTTGTAAGCTTGCTCAAACATGCCCGATTTACCATACAAATGGATTAATCTAGCAGCAAAGCCTTCTTTGGAAATATCTTGGTATTTCTTTTGATCTTCGAGGACTTCTTCGATCCATTGGAAGCGCCCAGCTGATGCAAGGCGACGAACAATATCTTCATAGATGCCGCTTCGTCTGCGGAAGCGGCTGTATTCGCAAGATTTCTTGAATTTTTCAACGAGACGCTTGAGGTCCCGCTCTTTGTAGAGATCCTCCGAGAATTTCCGAACGGAGTCGGGCTGTGGGTTTGGGGTTGTGGAGAAGGTGCGGCGGAGGACGCGAGATAGAGATGACATTTTTAGGGGTTTAAGGACTCGTGTAGCTGTACGGGTGTAGAATGAGGGTTTTAGCGTAGGAGGCTTTCGGTTTTATTGTTGGTTTTCCTTTTAGGTTAAAAAAAAAAAAAAAATCTTATGCTTAGTTTGAATGGGCGGTGTGTTTACTTTTGGTGAGATTAAAAATAGCAGTAGTAGTGAGATTAATTACTGTAGTAGTGAGATTAAAAATAATGGTGGAGTGTATGTTTAGATTCAAACGTAACTGTAGCGGTGAAGTAAGAATAAAAAATGACTATTAAGGACATCATATTAGAATTGATATATAATAGAAGTTTTTTAAATTATTTTACTTTTTTAAAATTATTAAAATATGTGAATTTATAAATCTATTTAATAAAATATTAAAATGTATCTTTTAATATTTTATTATAAATATTTTAATGAATTATATAATCAATTTAAATTATTTATTAGATAAAATGATAATTATTTTTAATTTTTTATAGTTAAATATTCTTTTATAACAATGATAAATATTATTTTCATAAATAGTAACATTATACTTGGATCAAATTTTGAAGTATCTAAACGGATGATTTTTAATAAAAAAAAATTATAGTAACATAAGACATAACAAGTTTCATTATTACTAGAAATTAGGTTATGATACAAAATGTCTTTAAAAATATGGATTCATTAAACTAGTTGCAATGGTTTCGCTTAACATCGTGATTTCAAGGTTACTTCCACTGTTAAAAGAGCTTGATTCACCTCTATCAAAATGGCCTGAAGAGATTGGCATGTCGGGTATATTCTTAAACTTGTCGAAAATCCTCATCATTTGACCAAGCATGTCTTCGAATGTAATTATGCAAAACCATTGTTGCAATAACTTTTAAAATTTGCTTGTTGAATGAATAAATTGGAATATCTCTTAATATTGGCCATTTTTTTCCACACTCCAAATGTTCGTTTAATCACAGGGCATAACGAAGAATGGGCATGATTAAAGATTTATTTTTTTTCCAGATACTTGATGATTACCTCGACAAAAATTAGGTAAATGATATCGTTCCCCCTATATGGACCTAGACAACCTGCCATTTGTGGATATCCTGAATCCACAAGATAATATTTTCCAACAAAAAAGTAAAACATAATATCAAGTTTAAAAATAAACTAAAAATTTTAATATTTTTTTATGTAAAAATTAATTAAAAAATTAAAGTTCAACCTGGTGGAGGGTGTGGAAACTTTAACTCTTGTTTTCTAAGTGCTTGCAAAAAAATTCTACTATCACATGTTGTTCCTTCTCAACCAAGAAATGGAAAAATAAAACACATGTTAAAGTCACAAGCTACCATAATATTTTGAGTTAGTTCACCTTTCCGTTCGATATAAGGTATTTGACAAGAAGGCAAAATGCATGCTTTTATGTGTGTTCCATCTATGGCCCCAATACAATCCTTTAAAATAAATACAAGTAATGAGATAAAAGTTAGAAATAATTTATATTTTAAAAATATAAAGATTGTGTAAATTTTACCTTAAAGTGAGGCCAATATCTTGTATCATGTCGAATATGGTTCGGTACTTCCTCGAATTGACCTTCAGTGGGTTTAATCGTGTCCATTCCCATTCGAGCAAATATATGTAACATATCAGAAAAAATTCGACTAACAGTTTTCCCAGATCGTTGAAATCGCTCTGTTGACATTTGAATTTGATTCTCTATTTCTAAGAATGTACAATGATAATGTTAATTTCTCCATCGTCGATACTTTCCCATGCTTTAAGCCATAATTTGTTTGCAAATCATGCGACAAGCTGTGAAATATATTTTTTTGGCATCCTAAAACTATTCATGCAACGATCATCATGCCCACTTCGTCCACCCACATTTGACCTATATAATTTGAATCCATACGCAGTTGCATAGTGAAATAAGTTGCATGGTGTAACAATACACTGCTTAACACATATTCTTCCTCTTCATGATAATTGTTGTGTTCAACTTGGTAACAATTGTGGCTATTCTTCATTGAGCTTCTTCACTTAATTCAGGGGTATCATAATTCATATAAAAACTATTATACATATTGTTAAATTCATCCATAACCTGAAAAAGTAATCAAATGAAAATAAATTAATATTTTGTGACATTCTATACAATCCAAAAACTTGAATAAAAGCATAGCATAAAAATATCAAACATAAAAAATATCATATATTAGTTTTACATATAAAAAAGTAGTATAGTTATATTACAAAAATAATTTTAAGGAGCTTATGGTGGAGGTGGTTGATGGTATGGTTGGAAGGAAAATGAGGATGTTGCTACCAATGATGAAAATAATGCAATTGGATTTTGTTCAGCATACTCACGTCAAAGCCACCAAACCCTATCATCTGGATCTAAGTTTAAAAACACTTCTCGTTTCATTGGTATTTGGAACATTTTGATGGCAAAATAGTACAGTTCATCTTTTTTGGAATTTCATATCCCAAAGCACACAAAGCATCCATTGCATTTGAAATAATATATTAAGAGTGAAGAAAAATAATTTCATTCACTGACTTTCTTGGACTAGCCATACTCTCACACAATTTCTCACTCTGAGTAGTTAATGTATTTCTTGATGATTTTCTACTTGAACTTGATTTTTTTCCTTTACTGTGTACAACCCCAAGTGTTTGCTTTCTTTAATTAGGAGTTTCATGAGAAGGGTTTGATGGTACCTCATTAGGAGGAATACCTTCATTCTCATTACTTTGTTTATCTGAATCACCAAATCCCTCATTAGATGTATCATCTCCTATAGGAACCCCACTTGGAAGAACACTAGACGAAGGTGCTCATGCATTCTCTCTAGTGGCTACAACGCCACCAAACATTTGCCACATTAACTCATTCAATCGTGGTTCAATTCCTTTCTTCTTAAATCCTTTAAAATCAGGATTTTCCTACATAACATGTTAAATGTTAAATGTTATACTAAGATTTTTATAATTCTAAATTATTAATTTCAATAAACTTTATGCATTAAAATAATGATAAATTTAACACTAACCTGTATTTTTTCAGCCCACCATTCTTCGGTAGCATCAACTGTCTTTTTAGATGGACACCATCCAATACCTGTAGGTTCCTTAAGCAACTCCCTCCATAACCTCCATTCCTTTTTTAATGTATCCCACTTATTTTTCAATTGAGGCTTTCCATAATTTTTCTGTGTTTTTGCTTGAAAAAGAGCAATGACATTTTCCCATCCTTTTGAGTTTAGATAAGTTGTCAGTCTATTACCAGTACTGACTTCATTCACGCAAAGTTCACAAAATATCAACGTCAGCTCATCATCCCAAACAGCTTTTGTTGTTAAGGTACTATCTCCCTCCACAAAATTTCGTGTCTTTACCATCTATCATTATTTTAGCAACACTAGTCATCAATTTTTTTTTCGCTTAATCAAAATTAGCAAAACAAGGCTGAAGAAAAACAAAACAAACAGTAGGAGCAAAAACATAAACTGAAACACAAGCCCAACATAGCAAGAAAACCCCTCTCAACCCAACAAGCCCCATCCGATAAACATACCACAAAACTGATATCTTCAAGTGGTTGTGATTTATGGCTTTTGAAGTGAAATTTTGCAATTTCAGTGCAAGAATTTGTAATAAATAAGATCATTACTTTTGAAGAAAATATTGACACAATGAAAAAATTACAATCATTTTTAGGAATAGTTAATCAATTAAGAGAATATATACCAAAATTGTCAGATTATTTGGTACCCTTATATGCTAAGGTAAGAAAAGATCAAGAATTTACTTGCAAAAAAGATGATATAGGAAATATTAAATTAGTCAAGGAACAAATAAATAAATATGGGAGAATAAAATTAAGATTCCCTAATAATGAGAAAGAATACTTATGGATTTTAGAATCAGATTCCTCAGATTTAGGATATGGCTCTATACTGAAGTTTAAATATTTAAATTTGCTGAATACATATCTTCTTGACATTCTTTATTGAGTATAAATTCATATTCATTTATAATTTGACGTTTATGACTTTCATCTGCCATATTTCAGTCTTTTAGTTTTCAAAGTGTTAAACTTTTAAGATATTATACCCTTTTTTGTTTCATTTTCTTCCTTTATGAATCTACTATTTTTAATGCTTAGATTGTTCTTGAAACCTTATTACCATTTTTATCCTCAACCTGGTAACCCATCCTCCAAACCTAGACTTTTTTGCTCATACCTACGGGATTATCATCGTCGACACCTTAATCCCTAAAACGCTCTCCATGGCAAACGGGAAACTAGTCAGTTGGATTACCCTACGGTCAACAGTTATTTTTCTAGGGTTCTTAGGAATGATAATCATGGTTTTAAAGCATCAAGTATTATCTAATACATTAGTTCATAGTCTACTCATATCAGAAAATCATGCAAGAAAAACGGGTATGTTCTCTTTTTCTTTTTACTTGTTCTGCTTCTCTTTTGTTATTTTTTCCATAGATTCTTTGTTTCAAAAATGGGTTTAGATTGATTTTGTTTCAATCTCTTTGTTATTTTTTCCCCATAGGCTCCAATGCTGGTGGTTTATAAATTAGTACATTATTCTTTGTTCCTTTCAAGAGCTAAATTTTACATTCCCAACATTTATGGCCACTCTGGTTAAAACTAAAATCGAGTCAACCCTACCAAAGTCAGCCTTTCCTATCATCCAATAACCAAGAGCAAATTGAAATGGATAACCTTATCCAACTTTCAACAGAAATTTAGAAGTAACAAAATCTTTACAAAAATCTGTAAAACTTCCTAAAGATGAACAAATTATATGCAATTTACCTATTTTTTTGAAACTTCTCAACTTTCAACAAAGTCTTATTCAAAGAATACCCCAAAAAAGTCGTGGATTCCAAGAAACACCAAAGCTATACATATAAAAGAAGACACTTGATTGAAGTCAAAATTGTGAAGATCCAAGCTACTAGTTACAAGCAATAACAAGATATGACATTGTAGCTCATTTTGCAGCAAACTCAACACAGTTCATATTCAGACAAGAAAAAAAGAGAGAAGAAAGTGGGCATACCTGGAAACACTTGATCTTACTTACTTCAGTTTTGTAGTAGCCACAACCAAGAACAAAGGAAAAAAGAGGGGAGAAACCAGCAATAATCACTGTTTTAGTTCTCAAATATGAAAAACAAAACGGTTGTTTTCTTCCCAAATCTATAAACAAATAAGGTTGGGAAAGAAATTAGTTTAAATTTCAAGGATAAAATGGTAAAATAATAAATAAAAGCATGGGTATTTTTGTCTGTTAAAAATACCTACTGCCCCAATGCCTTTAATTGCTACTGAAATCTCTAGCCCCTTTTCAGCATAGCAGTGTGGTTGAAACCAACTTTCACTAAACTATCATGCTGAACCAAACAGCATATCAGTGAGGTTGGTAGTCCAACTGCACCTCACTGACGTTAAAAGCTAAACCAAAGGAGCCCTTAGTCAAGCATTACAAACGGAATTAGATTAATATCCGGAATAAATCCGGATTCAAATTAGAATAGTTTTTGAAGAGAGACTTCACATGTGACAAATTTTTCATAAGGGTAGAATCGAATTTGGGCCATCAGTATATTATTTTTGTTTTAATATTAGTATGTATAGATACAAGTGTTTATCTGTGTATCATTTCAAGTTTATTGATATTTTTAAATATTTTTTCACATATATAATATAACTTTTAGTTTCTTAATAAATTATATAATATATATACATTTATAGGCAAAATTAGATGTATATGCCAAAGTTAAGGAAAAATTAGGGATTTAGTCCACTTTTCTCTAAAATTAAGAAAATAGGTCATTTTAAAGAGAGAAGGCAAAATTACGCCTTATAGAATGCGCTTTCAGGTGACGTGGAGTAGAGAGGCTGAAAATACTTCTTACAAGGTGTGTTTTAATCATGTGATGCCGCCCCATCCCAAAGTCGGGTTTAAAAAAAACCTCATATAAACCATTGGATTCCCAAAGGTTAAAAAATCTCAGCCGTTGATTTTCTAACAGTTGGGACCAACAACTAGTTCACAAACAGCCATTTCTTTCTCCAATAGTCATTTTCTTTTTCTTATATATACCTTGCCTATTGTTATTTCTTTTCATTTAATCTTATTCTCTCAATTCTCTCAATTCCTTTATTCTCAATTTTTCTCATTTAATTTCTTTCAATTTCTTTGTTCTCTCAATTTTCTATTTTGTAATTTCTTTGATTTTATTTTATTTTCATAATTTTAAAAAATTTTAAAATTTCAATGCCTCTAACTCATTTGAATCACAAACACATTTCTGGTGTCCAATTACAAATGGTAAGAAATTATTACTATATTTTTATTTGAATTAATATAATTACTAAGTTGTTAATATTATTTTTTTTATTTTTTATGTTTATGTAATCAGGACAAATATTGATTATCAAGACTTATGACTTACCATAAATCGTAGTGGTAATTTAAGTCCCTTTCGACACTTAACAAGCGTGTTTTTTAGTCGTTTTATGTTTATTTATTGCATTTTCAGTATTAGTAGCTTAGATCTAAATATTAGCAAAATAAACATTTTTACATTTGTTTTAAGTGTTTCAACGACATGTTAGGCCAACTTGGGCCTCGGGAATGATTAATTGGTTATTTAAGTGTGCAGGGTGCCATTTCAGGCCAAAGAATACAAAGAACAATGGTCATTGCAACACAAACATGTCGTGTCACGACACAGAACTTCGAAGCCAAAAACGAAATCCTAGAACGAAACAAGATATGCGTGTTGCGACACAGGGGTATGCATGTCACGACATAGCTTCTATGTGGCCCAAAATTCCTGCGCATGATGACTGCGATTTTTAGGGCAATTAAGGGTCTTTTTCCAACCTAAAATCCTAATTAACATTATAATTGAAGAGGCACTTTAGTCTATTAGATTTTTACCTACTTTTGCCTATATAAACAACCTTAAAACCTCTTAGAAGGAGAGTCGACTTAAGGAATTGCCCTAGGGAGTTGTCGTACATATTTCATACTTTTTATATAAGTTTTCAGTTTTCTTTCGTTTCTTTTTAGTTTTTATTATAGTTTTCTTATATTCGCTTAATCGAAATTTTTCTATTCTGACATCAAGATGACTGCGAGCGAAGATTGTTTCGGAACCGCACTTCAATTATTTATCAATGAGCATTCTTTTTTCTTTTATTTGTTTATTCTGTTATTTATTTTTCGTTAACTTGATCAACTAATGTTTATATGAATATTGGAATAAATTCTTGTGCGTATTTTATATCTTGTATGTTTCGGTTATAAAACTAATTTATTGATTAAGTAATTGTTTATCTAATATTGGGTGTTTATTCAAGAGTACTTAGTAGATTAGGGAGTGACACCCCTAGTAAAATATCGAGACAGTTGAGACTGAGAGGATATTCTGTCGAGTATAACTTGTGCCAAATGGTGAGACTGAAAGGGTATCAGTATGTCTAGGAAGAGACCGAAAGGGTGACTTAGATGGTAATCCTTGGCTAAGGGCGGTAAATAACTCAGTTGAGGATAATTAGTGATTTAATTGATAATTAGGAATTTAAATGATAATAGGCCCAAAGCTCGCATCATTGATACTAGGAACAAGAAATTCAACTAGGTTAATTAATTTAATTAGTTATAATACTTTAATTTGGATTCACGCTACTAATTTGTAACTTGATTAGATTAGTAATTATTTTTTGTAATTAATTTAATAATAGTTTCTCCAATCTGCAATCCCTTGGGTACAATCCTCAGAGTATTTATTAGTGTTCCATTGTAACATTAAGCTATATTACAATTTGACTTATTTGCTTGTAGATACCGCACTTAATTATATATATTATTTGCACGATTTTGCTATAAACGTTTGCACCTTTGAAGGTGGCCAAGTTGTTGGCATTGTTGTTGGGGATTGCAATAGTGAAAATTGTTATTAGACTGATTACCTTGTAAAATAATATTAGTCAATAGACAAACGAGCTAGATAGTTTTCAAAATTTTAATTTTTTTTTGTGTGCTAAATTATTATTATTTTACGATTTTATTATTACCTTGTTGACTAGCAGATTTAATCATGGATGAATATGATTAGATGTGGTTTAAAGATGAGAGGCCTTCTTGGGATAACGAAGGGAACTACGTAACGGATTGGTCAGACAAAGCTTCAATGAACCAGTGGAGTCATGACGGAGCATACGAGGAGGGAGTATACGATTAATGGGAGATTATATCGAACCAAAGATCGCTCATGATAGAGCTACTCCAACGAAGATACGAAGAAATGACACCATTGGAAGAGGTCGTGCATGATGTTCCGAACTCTGATTGCAAAGACCATTGTATTGATGTCAACCACCCTAAACCAAATTATAAAAGTTAGCAAGAGATAGATTTAATCATGATAATGTACATAGGTAGATACATGAGAAACATTTAGAAATGTCTGAATATCTAGCCAATACTCTTTGTGATTCGGATGAAATACCTTCATGTTAAACAATTGAACCATCCTTCGCCAAAGAAGCTTCGGAGATGAAAAATATGATAACACAATTGTTGGAAATGATGAAATTGGTCGAATAATAAATAAAGGTATGATTTCCAACGAAAGAAGTCATGCACAACATTTCTAACTCTGATCATAAAGACTAATCCACTATCATTGATCATCTGGAATTAAATGGTAACAGTCAGTAAGAGTTTGGAACCAGTGGGCAAGAGGATGAGTTGAACATGACCGAAGGTGTCACCGGTCCTATTGACTTAGTCGCAAATGTAACAATAGATGTAGAGGTAGCATTGACCACCGACTTGGAGCTTAAACCGATTTTGAGTGAAAGTGTAGACGAACCAACACACTTTCTTGCCATAGTAAAGGAGATACCATACGAAGAAGTCAACGAGTTCATCTTATTCTCGTTCGATGATAACGGAAAAGCTTGAGTTAATAGATCCTCACGTGACATTAAGGTGAAAATGCTCGAGGTAATAATACCTTAGAAAATAATTTGGGGTTGACTCGAATTTGGCGTCAAATAGCTCGTAATGTGGATGTCACGCTGGTCGAAGATAATGCAACATCAGTGGAAGTGACTGAAGGTGTTGATTTACATTTCTCGACAAAAAAAAAAACGACGGATCAAAATGTCGAGGACTAGCTGGAAGTTCTTCGGTAGTGATACAGATTGTACAGCCCGTTTTCAGTGAAACTGGAACAGTGGTTTCGAGACCACAAATTTGAGTCTGAAAGAAAATATATTTTAATATTATTTCATGGTTTGCATTATGATAGGAATGACGTATGAAAATTTCGTGAAGAAAATATTACATTTTTAATTAGATAGAAAGGACCAAATTGTATAAAATGCAAAAGTTAAGTTTTAGTAGTTATACGTATCAAATAGCTATGAAATTCAAAATTTGAGGTCTTTATATGGCAAATAGACAATTAAAAGGAGTTAGTAGATAAATATGATGATTCATCCATGGAAAATTAAATAAAGAAAAGGACTAAATTGGAAATAGAAATAATTAAAGATGATAAAAATCTAATATCATCTTATTTCATCATCTTCCCTAAATTAAAAATACATGGAAACCCTAGCTAGAAAGCCTTGAAGAAGACAAACTTATTTGGCTAAATTAGATTAGGATAGATCAAATACAGAGTTAAATCGAGGAAAAGAGAAAGTAGCAGATTAGTAACTTTTGTGTGCACGAACATTGTTGAGGTAAGTTCATTTAACTAAATTGTATAATTATATATTTTAAATTGAATTGTGTGTACGTGAATGTATAATTATTATGTTTATGAAAACTGATTACATACCCAACAAAGATCATCAAGTAATAAGTCCCGATTGGACAAATGAAATTTGATGGATACAGGGTTTCTGAATTGGTTGTGGTCCTGCATGTGTTGTGGACACACCATAGCTCGAAAGAGCATCCCGTTATTAGCTCTAATGAGCTTCCCGTGATATGGTTCTTGCGAGCTTCCCGTTAATAGCTCTTTGGAGCATCTCAATTGGTTGTGATCCTACATGTGTTGTGGACACACCGTAGCTCTTATGAGCATCCCGATATATGACTCTTCGTGAGCTTCCTGATTAAAGGCTCTTTGTGAGCTTTTCCATTAATGGCTCTCTAGAGCTTCCCGATAATAACTCGCTTGAACCTTCCCGATATTGGCTCGCATGAGCTTCTCGATTACGGCTCTTATGAGCTTCTCCTTATATGACTCACATGAGCTTCTTGTTATATGGCTCGAAAGAGCTTCTCGCTTATATGCTCGTATAAGCATTTCTGAATATGAATTAACGGATTTCAGATTTGTACACTTCGTGTGTACTACCTGGCTATCCATCAATATTTTAAATGATTTAACGGGCAAAATCCTGATATGAAAAAAAAATGAATTAAAATGAACCGTTACCTATAAATACACGGAATGCATGGAAATTTGATATTGATGAGCTCATAAGCAATTCTTGATATTCATGTGAAATGATTAACTAACATGTTTGGAGAAGTGGCGTGTTTAGGCTATTAGCCTAATTGCTTGGATGCATTTTGTATGTTTATTTTAATGAAAATGAATGGTAAGTTAATTTCTTGTTATACTAACTTACTAAGCATTAAATGCTTACTCTATTTTATTTTCTCTGTTTTATAGTAAATCAAAAGCTTGTAAAGGTTGAAAGCCGGTCGGAGTAACATCACACTATCCTTCAGCTCGTTTAGGTATAAATAGAAAAATTTCTTTTGGGTATAATGGCATGTATAAGCTAAGTTTGGCCAAATGATGGCACGAATGTGTTTGGTTGTGATTTGCCAATGGTATGGCTTATGTTGAATATATTTTGATGTAAATATATATTTGTGTGATTTTATTATGCTCGATATGTGTTTGGTGTGGTTGAATAATAGGTAGTTTATAAGCATGTTGATGAAAAGATTGAAATAGTATGTTTGGTATAAGTAAGCAAATATGTGTTTATGGTAAAAGTGAATGCTAAGATATATGTGATAAAATGACTTGTCTAAGACTTGATTTTGGCTTGATTTGAATGATTAATATTGCCTTGTGAATGTATCAAAGTGTTGATGTAGGTGGAAGACAACTTGGGTGAGAAATGTGGCTTGGAAAATAGCTTATTTTTGTCCACCCGGGTAGAGACATGGGCATATGTCTCAACCGTGTGTGACACACAGCTAGCACATGGGCGTGTGGATTGGCCGTGTGTCCCTTGCATCTTAAAAATTTAGAAATAGAATGCTCAAAATTATTCATATAGCCTAGCACATGGGCATGTGGCTTCGCCGTGTGATCCAAGTCAGAGAGTTACATAGGCACAGACACGGGCTGGGATACGACCATGTGCCCTACTTCGAATGCCAACACGGCCTGGCCACACGAGCGTGTGTCTTCTGCACCTAGTGAAAATTTTGAAGTTTCACGAAAAATTCTCTGAGCACCTAGTTTAGTCCCGACTTATTTCTAATGCATATTTTGGGCCTCGATGGCTCATGCAAGGGGCAAAATGGTTGAGTATGATTGATTTCTAATATGGATGATAAATGATATGAAATAACTATATTTGATCCGTAAATTCCAGTAATGCTTCGTAACCCTGTTTCGGCAATATGGGTTAGGGGTGTTACACAGATCGTCCCGATTCTTAAAAAAAAAGCTTCTATTTTAATTTGTTTTAATTTTAATTTTTTTATTTTTCATTTGTTCGTTTTCTATTTGATTTTGAGTTTATAATTATGTATTTCATTTACAATGGTTGCTGAGCTTGGAGATGTTATTTTGAAAAGCCTTAGGAGTGATTTGAAGTGATTATACATAAATTGAGGAGTCTGATATGACCCAAAAAGATGAATTTTGAACCTTCCAATGTGTGTCACGACACAAGTTCCGTGTTGCGACATTGAACTTCGACACAAGTTGTGTTGCGACACACAGGGTTGTATCGTGACATGATATTGGGTTCTGTAACTTTTTTCAGCTCGTTCTCCGCGTAGCTGTCATCTCTTCTAAATACCTCACTTCTTGTTAGCCCCAATCACTTTTCTTAAGCATATTTTGGAAACCTAAAAAACCCATTACAACCACCACACCTCCCTTCATCTTTTGTCAATTTTTTAAGACTTCTAAATACCTCACTTCTTGTTAGCCCCAATCACTTTTCTTAAGCATATTTTGGAAACCTAAAAAACCCATTACAACCACCACACCTCCCTTCATCTTTTGTCAATTTTTTAAGACTTCAACTTCGATTCTTCTATCTGTCTTCTCTTTCTTTGTTAATTCTTTATCTCTTTTTGTTCTTTTCCTCTTTTTTACAGGTTTGAAGCATCCTATTAGGATCGATGAATGTCCCGATACGTGCAAGATCATCACGTAACAGGGTTAATCGTTCTAATCTTGTTCTATGTTATAAGTGGTGCTTAGGTAATTAGCTCATTAGATCTTTTAATTAAAATTGTTCAATGGTACCACGAAAAGCACAATACACCAACGAGGCATCGATGGAAAACCGCTTCCACAACGAATCAATGGTGCAATATTACTTAGAGATGAATGAACGTATGTTTATCCAAGAGCGGGGGCTCGATCCCTCGTTAACCAAGTGTGAAGCTACTCCGGAGTTGGTTATTTGCCCAAGTCTGCAGTTATTTGCAAATAACTAACCCCAAATTTATTTTAGGTCTACCCATATTATTTTTATTTATTTAAAATTTAAAATTTATATAATTTTTAATTTTTAATTTAATAATTATATTTATTTATTTATTTAAAATTTTATATATATTCATCTTAAAATTTTTACATTATAGTACTATTATATATAAAAATAACAAAATATACAACACTGCAAACTTTAAGAAAATGGATCAGGACTCGAGCCTTGAATGTTTAAGAGCCTAGTCAATTTTTTAAATGGACCTAAATTTTTTATTGTCAAAACTCATTTTTTAGGCTTAATATTTTTATCCAAACCTTCCTAAATTTCGAATGATCTTTTGGACTTGGAGCAAATAACTCGACCCATGAACGATTCTAGTTAGAAACCATCCTTTCTAAAAAGTAATACTATAGGAAGGGTTCAAACGGTTAACCGAACCGAACTAGTATTAACTAAATTAACCAAACTTTTTAATCTTTTAACAGTTAACCGAACCGATTTTGTTTTAAAAAATTAACCGAAATAAAATAGTTCGGTTAATTCGGTAGGTTAAGCAAATTAACCGAAATTTATATGTTTTTTGTTTTTTTTGTTAAAACAAGTATAAAACATATATAAAAAAATGATAATGTTCATTTGACCGAATTATTCAAATTATCTGAATTAAACTACATATAATTTGTATAATCAATTATTAAGTTCAGTTAATTTGGTTAATTCGGTTAATTACCCGATTTCGAACTTAATTAACCGATAACCGAACTTTCAAAAAATCATTAACTAACCTCCGACCGAATTAGATTGGTTAAGCGACCGATTAATCGAATTAGATCGATTCGATCAATTTGTTTAATTTTAATCAAAATTTTAACACCCTAACCGTAAAATTCAAGTAAAATTCAATTAAATCAATTAGCACCAAGTTTTTATCATCCCCAATCTTAAAATTTATGATTACACAAAATTCATTTCATCAACATTCAAATAAATGAATCTTCAAAAAAGAAAAAAAAAATCAAACAAATGGAACAATTTCCAAGTTTCAAACCACAAGCTACCAGTTGTAAAAAAATATCCTGGCAGTCAAGATACCTTCCAAGCTTCCTTCTAAATATGGAGGATTATGTCATGGCTGTTGTGTAGGCAATTGCTTGCTACATTTAAGTCACAATGTTAGCTAAGAGGGCCCATACCTAATTCCTTGTTCCAAAGGCAGCTCTTGCTTATTTCTTAAATAAAAACCAGTTGTTTTCCTCATAGTTACATAGGGATGGATGACATAAAACTTGAGCCCCAATCTATGTGATATACTCTAAAATGACGTGTTTTTATATATTAATCATGTGTTTATTTTGAGCTTGAGCCTATTAATTTAAGCTATTTATGTCTTTTTATCTTTTAGGAACTAAATTGGAAGCGGAAAATAAATTTTAGGGAAAAAGCGTCAATTTGGAGATTAAATGGGCCAACATGCAACGTGGGACAAATATGGTGCCAAAAGTGCGAACATGGAAGGCACAAGGACTTAAAAGCAAATAGAAAAGATTTTATTTTGGAAGACTCTATTTTATTTTATTTTATTTATATTAGGATAATTAATATTAAGATAAATATTAGGATTATTTAGTTTTAGGATTTTATTTTAATTATCTTTAATTATCTTTAATTAAATGTATCTATCTTTTAGAATTTAAGTTAAATTAGACTATCTTCCTAACACTATAAATAGGGGGTGAAATGACTCTATTTGGGTTGATCTTTTTCTGTAAACACTCTCCCCCTGAAAGTCTAGTATTTTGTTCTTTCTATATTTTTTTCTTTCAATAAAATTTCTTTTTCCATAATTTTATTTACTTTCTAACCATTATCATGAGCCACTAAAACCCTTCTAGCCAAAAGTTGTCAATATTTCCCAAAAAGGGTTCTTGAGGCTTAGAATTCGTACTTAGGCTTCTCGCCAAGTATTCATCGTTTCTCACACTTCTGACCGACGCTTGGTCCATGGCCCTTAAGAAGTGAACTTTTCAAAGATATGCAAAGGCGCCGCTTTGTATGTTTTGGAAGGATTGCGATCGGTTCGTTAACTCATCGCGTCGAGGTTGGCGAGCCAAAGAGACAAAATGGCGTGGGATTTGCCATTGAGAAACGTTGATCTATCATAGATTACTGGCTAGAGTCAGGTTCCCTGAAAATCGTAAGTCTAATCTTTGGAGCTGGTGGTCGTAGGCGTCCTCTTTCACTATAACTGGCTTACTTGAGTCGAGAATGATCATCCAAAAGCCAATGATTGAGCTCAAGGTGGAATGAGACAACCGGAGGCTGGAACTTTCCCATAAGAATTTCTTCTCTTAAAACTCTCATTATTATTTTTTATTATTTTTGTAATCATAATTTCAGTAAACTTTAAATTCTATTTTTATTTTATTTTCGCTTCCAAAATCAATTCTTAAATTCTTTTTTTTTTATTTTTTTCAGGAACGCAGGTTTTCATGGGCACGATTCTGCCCAAGATTTCGAGAAACAAGCATTCGTATAATCCAGTCCCTGAGGATTCAACCCTACTTCCCCTTTACTATTTCTTTTTCATTATTTTATAAAGAATAAAATATTTTTAGTGCTTTCAACGACGCATCACTATGAATGAGTAATACCATGAACAAAATGATGGAAATACCCTTTAGAATAGCTAAACAAATTTTATAATTCTTAGCTTGGAAATTTAAGAAAACAACTTTTAAGTTTGTTGAGTATGAAGAAGCTAGGTGAAAGAGACAATCATTCCATTAACAGGTTTATGAACTCCCAAAATTTGTCACTTGATTGCAAAATCTTATCTTCCATTTCCCATCTTTACATTCATCTCCACATATACCATCTACAATACAACTCATTTTCCTCATCTTGTTTTGGAAAGAAGAAAAAAAAAAAAAAAAAAAAAGGAAAAACAAAATCTCTCTTGAAAATGAAGCAATGGAACAAATCAACTTGAAATCCCATCTTCTTCCTTCCAAGAATTTCTGCCAGAACTCCTGCATTTTAAGACCCATTTTCAGATGATTTAACAACACAATTCTAAGAAAAAGAAATAGAAAACTTGAAAGATCTAGACTATTTCTAATACCATCCTCTGCCCAAAACAGAGGAAATTAGCATAACCAAAGAAACCAATAATTGTAAACAAATCCAAGATCCAACTCAATTAGTAGGAGAAGAAAGATTACCTTGACGCTTGCAAACAGGAGGATCTTCAAAGAGGGAAAGGGAAAGTTGTTTATGGGCAACCCCGATATCAAACAGAATAAGGCCAGAAGAAGGATCATTAACAGTGATACGTTTAACATTAAACCACACAAACAGCTCTTCCTGAGAGAGGCCTTCAAGTCCCACAAGTCCACCATAGCTAAGATTAGCTGTGACCACACGGTCAAAGTGTACCCTCCCATCAAACTTGGCCATGCATGGGGTTTCCAGGTGCACTTCAAGGCGACCATCATCAGGGTCAAATTTATAGGATTTAACATTGTCTGGGAAAAGACCAACAGGCAAGCCTTGACTCTGAAGGAGATCATGTAAGGAAGAGGCGACTAAGAGAGGGAGAAGAAGCAAAGTACTGAATAAAGATATGGGTGTCAGAATTTTCGTAGATGGAGACATTGTTGGGATGATTTTCCAAGATTGGGACACAAACTTGGGAGATCTGAGGTTTTTCTTCCTTCCAAGGGTTTAAAACATTAAATTTAAGGTTGATTTTTAGGGCTAGCAGAGTACTGTGTCGAATTCTATGATAGAAAATGAGAAATGGGGGCCAGGAAGGACTGCCCAATTTCTAGCCTGGCAATTTTTAATTTATATATTGACCTTATACTTTGTACCTGTTATGTAAAATTGACCTTTCACTCCTTGTATTTTTTACATATTTGAAATTTAATCTTTCTTTTCTTTTAATCTTATGAATTCAGTTTTTTTACTAATTTGATTTAATAATTGAAGGCCAAATAAGTAAATAAAACTATTTGAATATGGGTTTGTAAGGTTTCAAATTCTAAATATGGGTTTGTAAGGATTTTCAACATTTTTTAAAGTGAAAATTGATATATATTTTTTAATTATAGGGCTTCAACACTATTTTAAATTGGCAACATATGCATTTCTTTTAAAAGAAAAAGGTTTGTATAATTCAATTTAACGAAAATCCTTTATGGGTATTATTAAATTTTAAATGTGTAAAAGATGAAATTATACGGAAAGTAGAGGATGATTTTGGAAATCTAAATTTTGAAGAAGGTTAGTGAAAGGAATCTGATAGGCAACAAGGGTTGGTTACTCGTTAGGACGGCCAATAATGATATAAGAGACAGACAGTAGTTACAAACCCCAACGCCATGCTTGAAAATTACGAGGTTTGAGATTGACAGCTTTCTTTGTAGTACATACATTATATCACCTAACAGGTTTGGAAACAATAAAAAAAATAACATGTAATTAATTGGCTGCCACATTTATTAAACAAAATCATTAGGCATAAACAAGAACAACTTTTCCTTCTCTTTATGACTTTTGCCGCTTCTTTAATGATTATTCATTGCCATTGGACTGTCTCGTGATGCTTTTTTTCACCTGACCCCATCTATGTTTTGTTTGTTGTTCCCGGCGTTGTTTTAAATTCAAACTCTACAAATTTCCTGTTCTGCATATTTTATATATTTGAGTTTCAATATGACCACCAACAAATAATGGCAGAAAGGCGAACGTATTTGCTCAACCCAAGTTGTCTTATAAAATTGAAAATATTAATATTGTACGAGCTTGCAGTTATATTGGAATATTAGATCCGAATCATCTTATTGTTATATTATTCCAATGGAATGAGTCTCCATGACCAGTCGTCGAACATTTAGATAGCATAGGACATATGTAAAATAAGTGGATTAGAGGCACAAACCCTATTCTTACTCTGCCTAAACTGTTTTTTGATAACCAGGATTTTGAAGAGGTTGTGGCTTGACTTGCACCACAACCACAACATTGGCTTATTACTTGGTTATTTTACTATAAAAACATATAGTTGTCAAATATTTAAATAGGATTTGAAGTGACTATCTTTTACAAGTAAGTGAATAGGCGACAAAATAGTTCTCAAGAATACAAAGATTATGCGAATCAACATAAAGGTTTGGTGGATATTTCAAAGCTAAAGATAATTTTCAAAGAATGCTTAATAACTATTTAGTTGCCTATTTAATTGAATCGTTTTTGGCAACTTATGTGCTTGAGAGAAAATAATGTTAAACTCCTATGTTCATCTTAAGGACTGTTTTTGTGAGTGATTTTTTTGAATGATAGTTTGTGTTTTGGTGATTAGAATAGTAAATTGAGAGAATTACACTTTGATATATAAAGGGAAGGTTGAGTATTAGGTTTAGGCTTAAATCATTATTCTTTGTATGAAGCTTATCTTAATAATTTGGTTCTTTGAATAACGCCCTACGAACATAGGATAAGTTTGAATTGCACTAATAATTTTGGTCTGAAAGTTTTGTCTTTGTTGTTCCTACTATTGTGACCACTATTATTAGCATAACATATTTCCATAATTTACCTTCATTTGATGTTAAAGCAAACACCAAATTCAATTGGTTACAATCTTATGTCTGGCAAGTTATTATGAAGGCAATGAAAGAAGGTGGATCAACCACACAACCACCACCGCCAGATGGGTCAAGTTACTCAGATTAGAAGTGTAACGCTCCTCACCCTTCTTGACATATGGTACAAATGGGAGGTGCTATTGGGGCATTTTTGTGATAAAAAATCTTTGATTTATTTGAGAAATTAAACTTTAAAATATTTTTATAAAATCATAGAAAATAGATAAATTCAATTTTTAGAACTTTAAAATCAGGTTGAAATAATCTAGAATCGATTTGTAGGTGTTTGAAGGTATTTGAGACTAAATAAAGCCTCGGAAGGCCCAAAATGACTAAAATAGTATAGTGGGCAAACTGAGGGAGAAGTATAGGTACCTTTTGAGAAGTGAAAATAGTTCTCTAGGAGATGTACTGGTACCTTTGGAGAAGTACCAATACAAGCCCCTGGAACTATAGAAATTTGGAGAAGTACCCGACCCGATCACTGGGTCCGAGCTACAATGTGCCTCATTCGTTGCTGGAGCAACTGCAATTTATAACTTTCAATTCACCAAACAATATATATTCAATTACAAGTAAATCATGCTTATTATATAATGTATAAGAATTTTCGAATCTTATATAAGCTTATGAAAGCTCGTTTGCTAAACCGAGATCGATATGGACCAAAATGTAAAGAATATAAATTTTTTAGGGTTTCCTTGTCACGATGTGACTCTCTGTTAAGGCTTTTCATGACCTCAAAGTAACAATTCCGCCACGAGAATCCCGTTCTATTCCTCGTCGCTATGGCAAGGGTTTATCGTCGTGACATAACAATCTATTTCTATCAAAATCTAGCCTGCTAAAGGTAAAAAGACCTAAAATATTATGTATACATTTGTAGGCAACCAACCCATAACCTAACAATAATTCAAGTAATAAAATACCAAAATTATTAGTCATTTTAACCAACTTCAATCCTACATACCCTAAACTAACCAAACACCATTTCAAGTCATTAGCAAAAGATCATATTGTATACAACATAAACCTTTGAGACATTTAGTCAAAAGTCTTTAGGTACATGCCAAAAGACCAATTTGAACGACTTTTTAAAAACTTTGTTGGGTTGGAAATAATAGTTTGGATGCTAACTTCAAGTCCAAGGCTTTAAGAAACACTTGAACCCGCATATAGAGAAAACAAATCATACCCTGAGCAATAGGGCTCAATGGTACATTTTTTATTAAAGATACATGTATAATGCATTAACAATGTAACTCAAGCTAAAACATACTTATATGCCCATAATAAATCAACCAATTCATGTTCCCAAGTGACAAGGAATTTTCAACCATCAATTTGCATATGTAACATACCTATTTCAAGTCCAAAACAACCTTACCAACATTTCATCATATATAACTTGAATCAACTTATTTAATCATTAATCACTCAATTTATACCAATTTCATATCATTCCATGATCAAACATTCATTTATGCATTTATACAATATGCCAATATCATTATATCATTCATATACCAAGATATTCATCTCCCTTGGTTTAGTTTTTATACCATTCGGGTCGATTTTGGAGTCTAAGGACTCATTCGAATTCATTTCGACCCCTAGGGCTCATTTTCAATTAGATCTCAATATGATCATATATTTTCTTTATTTCAATTCACATAGTTACAGGTTTGGCTCAATGGTATCAAATATTATCATATCCAGATTATTTACTGATGCGTTGTAAACCAACTAAATATCTTACTAAGGCAAATGCACCTATCAATTAATAGTGTAGCTACGGTGAGCAAAGATATTGTTCCCATGAAGACTAAAAGTACTACTAATTATCATCTTTCTATCATTTAACCGATAAATTCGAGTGATTGATTTAAAACTAAAATTAACTGTAACACCCCTAACCCGAATTCGATCACCGGATTAAGGCTAAGAGGTATTACTGAACTAAACATTTTAATTATCTTATTCACATTGTCAATAAACATAAACAGAGATCGAGCTGAAATACATACTAATATTTAAGTTATATGCCATTTTTGTATGGCCAAAATATTTACAATTTCAAAACATTGTTATCATCAGCCTTACCTATACATGCCACATCGAGTCCAAAATATAATTGTACCACAAAAAAAGGAAGAAAGATCGATAGTGTGATGAACCGCTGACGATCCTCGAGTCGGTGGCCAAAATCAACAATCTATAAAACAGAGAAATAAAGAACAGAGTAAACTTTCAAAGCTTAGTAAGTTTTAAGCATAAAAAACAATTAAAGACTTATCAAAAATCGAAACATTCATTTAAAGAAACTTATTCTCAATTCATATTACTTCATGGCCGAAACACATAAACATATACATAGATTTCTCAGCACATATTTTTCTTCTAGTTAAAGTTCATACAATGCATTTAAATCTAATAATCTCATATAATAACAACATTTGACCGAATAGGTCATTGTT
Organism: Gossypium anomalum; assembly: GCA_025698475.1. Classification (NCBI taxonomy): domain Eukaryota; kingdom Viridiplantae; phylum Streptophyta; class Magnoliopsida; order Malvales; family Malvaceae; genus Gossypium; species Gossypium anomalum. The sequence goes on from CM046961.1 coordinate 61,478,741, forward strand.
TTACTCTTAGATATAACAATCGTTCACACTTAAGTATAATTCTTTTATACTAATAATTCACAAAATCATTGACCGAATGTACATGAGTACATAAAGTAATTTTTAATATATAATTCATTTACAAATCTATCATGACCGATTAAATTATTCTCATATTCGCAATTATAACCATCAATCATATTTATATATATATTCTTCTTTGATGCTAATGATTCACTTCGAAATCAATTCTCCGATGAGTAAGTAATACGTACCTGAACATCTTAAATGTATAGTACTTACTCTACGATGGTTTACTGCGAACATTCAATATCGTAATCTTACTTAACTTACTGGCATTAAGCCTGTCAGGTCTTAGGACTTAAAACCAATTACCAGCACAAGCCTGCGGGAATTTAAACCCGGTATAATACCAGCTCGAAGCCTGCGAGACTTTAGCCCGGACATATTTCCAGCACATAGCCTGCGGACCTTAAGTCCGGTTAAAATTCCAGCACATAGCCTGCGGACCTTAAGTCCGGATAGACATCACTGAATGTCATGCATACTTATTCGCAAGAAAACTCAATTCACATAACATCTCACAACCATAGTTCATTTATTCCATTCGAATAATAGCATAACGTAGGCACCATTCATATAACTTTTGGCTCAATAACATACACATATCAAGATATTATCATTTACGTACTAAATGTGACTATTCAAAACTTACCTCGGATATACTTGAACGGCTACTGAAAGGCTACTCAATTACTTTCTCTTTTCCCCTATCCAACTTCGACCCTCTTTGCTCTTGAGCTTAATTTAAAACAAATAGATTTATTTAATTACTTAACCAAGATCATTTACTATTTAATCACTTATCAAATAAGCAATTTAATTTAATACATGTATATCATATAGTTAAGGTACAAATGACCTTAATAACTAGCTATTTAAAAACCATATATATATTCCCTACTCATGCACAATCGAATACATTACTAGGCATTATCAAGTTTATACTTACAAGCATGTATACGCTAAGACAAATTATATATTTAATAAATTCTACAGGTATGGTTATTTATATTTTAATTGCTAAATCACAAGTTGATCAAAACCATTTCAATTGACCTCATTTATAACAAATAAATCAATATGGTCACCTATGCCAACAATGACCGAACCATTTAATCATGCTCATGGCCGATCCTATCTTGTTCTAATCAAGGTCATAACCCACTTTAAAAAAAATTCTAGCCTTTCATGTACTCATCTCTAATGTTAATTAAGTAATGCCGAATGTCACCAACTAAATGGCATACACACACTCATATGCATAAAAGTGATCCAAACCTCCTATAGCTCATTCGGCAATTACAAATTAACCTTACTCAAGCTTCATATAAAATTTTCTTGACCGGATATAAAATGAATTTAAAATCCAATCGATCAAACTTTAACATGTTCATAGCTCTTTTAACAAAATTTCATTCATGTTTCTATCACCACATAATTATGAACTATTTAAAAACTTTTATATTACACCATTTCAATTTATGGCAATATGCCGAATGCATAAACTTAACTAAAACTCAAATTTACCGCAAACACATTAACTTCTCTCAAAAACATATTACCAATCTCAAACTTACTTTAACTATCTAAATCCTTTGAAACATCCAACAACAAATTCTTCCATAATTAAGCATATATTCGGCAATGACAATGGTAATTTAGCAAGCCCTAATTTAATTTATAATTGTTCATATCACACTTAAAGCATCTACTCCATTCCATCATTTTTAAACACAACCATTACTCAACTATTATCAAGGTTCACATTCGGCAAATTTCACAATTACACAAGTCCATTTTTTTTCTATCATTCAAACCATCTAAATAAACATTAAACTAGTTCAAACATCACCCATTCATGATTATTCCTTAAATCAAAAAGGCAACAACCATTTCCTTGAACATCTTCCATAGCCGAATACTCATGTTACTAACAAATTCAAAATTTCAACATGGGCTAAGTAAGAGACTTAGTAACTAGCTTAATATATGCAAAAATTTCAAAAACTAACATGAATTACATACCTTATTTCAAGCTCAAAGTGACCGAATGCTATTTCCTCCTTTTTCTTTCTTTAAGATTTGGCTACTAAGGAAGAAGATGAAACAAATTTTTTTGTTTTTCTAAAATCTTTTCTTATTTTACTTAATTTAAGCCATTACCATTATAATATTATTATATAATATTATATTTTGTTTATCATCATTGTCATGGCCATTACACTACAACTAAGTGGGAATTTGACATGCAAATCCACTTATGTACACCATTAATAATTTGGCCACTACAAAAATAACCTATCATATTTTCACAAATTTTCACATAAGTCCTATTTAATAATTTCACTCATAAATAACAATATTAAAGCATGAAATTTTCACACATACACCTTCACATATAATAAGCACAGAATATTACATTTAATTATTTTTATGACTCGGTTTTGTGGTCCCGAAACCACTTTCCGACTAGGGTCAAATTAGGGCTGTCACATTAACTAAATTAATTAACTAACGAACACGACAAAGAATAAATCAGGAAATAAATGATTAACAACCAAGAAGCAAAACACTATCCAAGAAAGAATTCACCTAGATTTCATATATCATTATCAATCTAAATTACACAATTTCTTTACTTAATAACTTGATTCAAAGAAATACCTAAATTATACTCATATCTCTTTCGAGAGTAATAGCAACTGACTCTAGGCTAATTAATTGAAATTTCTTTGTAATTAAAACCCTTTATCTGATTAATTTGATCTATGAATTCCCCTATTAGATTTGACTCTAACTCGACATATTTATGTCGTCCTATTTCTAAGGTTGCATGTAACTCCACTCAACTATGCAAGACCTACTCTTAAACAGGGTCTATTCCTCCTCTGATTTAAGCACATCAAATATGGATAAATAATCTAAAAACATCAAACCAAGAATTAAACATACATAATTGAGAACAAGAAACTAAGTATTTCTTGCATAAAAAAAAATTGATAGAATTCATCATAGGGTTTATCTCCCTATGAATTTAGAAAATTAGTTCATGCTTGAAAATAAAAACAAACAAATACAATATAACCACAAGAAATAAATAAACTCATGATAATCTCATAAGAAATCAAATGCAAATCTTCAATCTTGACAGAAATCTGCTTCAGAATTAACTTCAATGGTGTTTTTCAAGTTGTTTTTTGAATATTCTATGATAGCTCCCTTTATGACAGCTTCCTCCTATTGATAGGTGCTATAAGTAACATGTTTTAATCCCATTCTTAATGCGTTTTTGGGTGATTATTCGATATTAATGGTTAACTTTATGCTCCTAATCCTTTAAATTCATGTTTTTATACTTAGGAGAGCATTTGGGAGCAAAAGGAGTGAAAATAAAAAAAATCAAAGCAATTTTCAAGAGCCACACGACCATGTGCCACTATGTGGAAATCGTGAATTGCACTCTAAACCTACGGGAAAACACATTTTTTTAGGTTTTTCGGGCATTTTAAGGCCTATAAATGACAAAAATAAGAAGATGGGAGTGAGCCGTCATTGAATATTCAAGAAAAAAACTTGAAAAACACCATTGAATCGATTCTGAAGCAAATTTTCGTCAAGATTGAAGACTCCTAATTTATTTCTTAGGAGATTATAATGAGTTTCTTTATTTTTTTCGAATATAGTATCTTTGGGATGTTTTCATTTTCAAGCATGAACTAATTTTTTAAATACCTTGGGGAGATGAACCCTATGATGAATTCTGTTGTTTGATTTTTATTTTACACAATAAAGACTTAGATCTTGTTCTCAATTATCTGTCCTTAATTCTTGGTTTAATATTTTTAGACTATTGATCCACGGTTGATGTGCTTAAAACAGAGAAGGAATAAACCTTATTTAAGAGTAGATCTAGCATAATTGAGTGGAGTTGCATGCAATACTAGAAATAGGATTACATAAATCTACCAGATTAGAGTCAAATCTAATAGAGGAATCTATAAATCGAGTTAATGTGATAATAGGGGTTTTAATTAGAAAGAAATTTCAATTAATCAACCTAGAGCCAGTTGCTATTTTTTTTTAAGAGAGATATTAGCAAAATTTAAGGATTTCTATGGATTAAGATACTAAGTGAAGAAATTGCGTAATTTAGATTGATAATGATAGATGAAATCTAGGTGGATTCTTTTCTATGTATTGTTTTGCTTTTTGGTTATTAACTATTTATTTTCCTGAATTTTTCTTTGTCGTGTTCATTAGCAATTAGTTTAGTTAATTTTAGTTTTTGATCAACCATTCGAATTGTAACATCTCTAACTCGTCTGTTGCCAGATTAGGGTTACAAAACATTACAATACAATTCAGAACATTTAATTCAATTAGAAATAATTAAAAAAATAATTTATAACATTTAATAACTCATATAAATCAAAGTAGAAATACATTTATGAACATTAAATAGAGTCTATGGGGCCCTAAAATCAATTTGAAAAGAATTAAAAGTCATTTTAAAACAAAACAGAAGAATCAGGAAAACTTTAAAACCAGGGGTCACACGGCCGTGTGGCTAAGTTATGTTACATAGCCCAGACCGTGTGAATACTCAAAGTATGGGCACACGGTTGTGTCTTAGCCTGTGCATCCACCCATATGAATATTCAAAATAGGGCCACATGGTCGTGTCGCAGGTTGTATGCCAAACCGTTGTACAAACTAACTTGAGACACACGACCGAGTCGTAGGCTATGTGAAACTTGCACCTAAAACAATAATGACACACGGTCGTGTGGAGGGGCTGTGTGTGGCACACGGCCGTGTGACAGCTCGTGTCCCAGGCCGTGTGCTCCTAATTGTAACTTCAAAATCAAGTTTACCGAAACATGCTTACTTAGACATCAGCAACCCAATTTCCATAATTTATACCTACTTAAAACATAATTAGACAAGCTCAAAACATGTCAAAACATCCATCCTAGGTGCCTAACCAATGTGCCCTCACTGACACCACAATTCAATAGTCAAATCAATATCAAATTTCAAACCAAAGCACTTGCATTCAAAGTATTAAAACACCTTTAACAATTCATACCAAAACACCATTCCTTTCAATCTATAATTCAAATTGCCATATTCACCCACACTTTCATTATACCAAATAGACCAAACAAGCTCCAAACATAAATATATACCAAACCAAAAACATATTCACATGTACCAAGATATATCTAAAGACAAACACCATTCAAGTTTAACAAACTTCACAAATAACCAACATAATTACAATTCACCTATTACATGCCATATAACCTAAGGTTAACATTCAAAAGCTACCAAAAAGTTTTCGGATAGTGTGATTCTTTGAGTCAACCTGATCGCCTATTTCCTCAAAAATGTATCTACAAGGAAATAAGAGAAATGCACAAGTAAGCTTAATTGAGCTTAGTAAGTTCAACTGTTAAATAATAAACTTACCAAATAAACATATCTATTACATAATATAGATAATAAATCAAAATCCTATCAATCACAATCAAATCACGGGTGATCTTTATACTTAAATTCAAACGATACAGTCCAATCAAGTACATTATATCATTGAAAACATGCTCGATGAACGTTATAACATATTCAGATACACGGTTAACCATCCAGAACATACCAAATCGCTCATATGAGCTAACCATCCAAGAACGCACCTAGGCACCAAGTGCCAAGCTCGTAGGTTATACCCCTCCAAAACACACCTTGACACTGAGTGCCAAGCCCGAAGGCTTTACATTTGCCCCCGGAAACACACCTGAATCACTATAATATAACACGATAGTCTGCAACAAATGCTGAACTTCAGTATATTCAGTAAACAAGAATAAATAAAAAATAATCATCTTAACACCAATCAATCCCGTACAACACACGGTATAACCTATTGGCATGCCAATTGTATCTTATCCTATGTTCATCAACTTAATTATTTATTGAATAGCAACGCTTAATATATTTACTTTCTCAAATCAATCCACTTAATACAATTCAATGCTTTCAAGACATTTAACAATTTCAATTCATAAATAAAAAAATATTTAAATTATACAAAATTAAACTGTGCGAACTTACCAAGGCTAAACTACAAGAACAATAAAAGTTTAGGGCCTATTCCTCAACTTTCCCTTTTCCTCGGTTATCTTCTTGTTCTTGATATATAATATAGTTTATTTCAATTATTAGCCTTAATTTCATATACATTTCATTTTAATACATATAACTTCTTATTTACCATTTTGCACATTTGACCCAAATTTTTACATTTTACACAATTTGGTCCCTAAGATCAAAATGTGATTATTTCCCATAATTAGACATCAGATCTATTAAACAAAATTTATAACTATCCCAATTAGTCCTCATATGATAAAAAATTCACAAGAAAATCATGTCTAATTTAATTTATTCAAAAAAATCCCTAAACTTACAATCATGAAAAATCTCTTAACAAAATCTTTCTATTTAACATCTAAACATAGTAATCCATCATTAAACTTCAAAAATCTACAATATTCATCAATGGCATCTGCCAAAAATTTAATAATTTTATACCCCTGGGTTAACTAGATTAAGCTAAAACGATTACAAAAACATAAAAATTACTAAAAGAGATTTAAAATCACTTACATGCACTACTCCAAGCTTTGTCGAAACCCAAACCTAAAAATGGTGGTTTTCACCTTCCTAAATTCGGCTACGTCATAAAGATGATGATGATTTGCATTATTATTATCATTTGTTTATGATAACCTTAATTATTATTTTACCATTTTACCCTTTTTAATATAACATAATGACTAATCAAACTTAGTCCATAATTGCCCATCAAATTATTATATGGTTTAATTAACACATAGATCCATCAACTCACATTTTACTAACCATTTATGTAACACCTCTTACCCATATTCGACGCCGGAATAAGGTACGAGGCATTACCGAACTCAAATACAAGCAAACATACATTTTCGAGTCATGAATTTTCGTACAAATTAAAAATTTTTTCAATTAATCATAAAGTCCCTATTATGAGCCTACGAAGCCTAAAACATGCATTGGAGGTGGTTCGGGACTAAACTGAGAACTTTAGAAAATTTAACGACACTTAGAAATTTTTTTCACTAAACAGGGGTCACACGCTCGTGTGGCTTGGGACACGCTCGTGTGGTGACACACACCCGTGTCCCGAACCCGTGTAATTCTCTGTTTGTAACCCAAGAACAAATTTAAGACACACAACCAAGTCACACGCTTGTGTGCTAGGCCGTGTGGTCGATTTAATAATTTTGATTTTTCATAAAATAGGTGCAGACTTCACACGCTCAAGACACACGCCCGTGCCTGAGGCCGTGTCATACACACGGCTGAGACACATGTCCGTGTCTCTGCCCGTGTGCTCAATTCTGAGCATTCTATTTCTCAAAATTAAGGTGCAAGGAACACACGACCTAAACACATGCTCGTGGGGCAAGCCGTGTGTCACACACGGCCTAGACACATGCATGTGTGTCTACTTGTGTGGACAAAAATAAGGCTATTTACCTAGCCATTTTGTCACCTTTGCTGCATACACCTACACAACAACATATAAGACCAATCCAAGCATATACATACAACCAAATCAGCCACAACCAAGACATCAACACCTCATTCACATACTGACATTTATCAATTCAAATTATGCAATTTCTCGCATTCATGAAAAGCATTATCAGAAACATATATACTTATACCAATATTAGCCAATTTCAAATGGCCATTTACAAGATGAATTACCAACCAATATAGGCTAACACATTAAGCCAATTCAATTATGACCCAAACAAAATGACTAAGTCCCTATACATGCCATAACTCAAAATGTTGAATTCATTGGTACCCAAAATAATAAGTTGATAGTGTGAGTGGATCTCTGACAGTCTCCGATCCCTAAGCTAGATTAGTGACACTATAAGACAAGGGAAAAGAAACGGGAGTAAGTTACAAAGCGTAGTAAGTTCCTATGCAAATAATAAGCATCATGAACTCACATTTAACATACAATTAACATGAGGTAAATTAACATAAATGTTATTATAAATCTCATAGTCAAACTTACTCAATAATAACCTTACCGAGGGTTCATCAAATAATGAGCTCATTACGTATGAGTTTTACATGCATACTTGAGTCATCTCGAACTTGGATTTTCACACAATTCATCTTTGACATACTTCGTTAAATTACTCGTTGAACCACTTGGAATACTAAAGGATACTCCGGAATCTCATTCACACAGTACCATACCAATGCCATATCCCAAATATGGTCTTACATGTAATCTCTTATCGATGCCAATAGCCCAGCTATGGTCTTACACAAAATCTCATATCGATGCCATATCTCAGATGTGGTATTACACGTAATCTTAGTAACCCTAATGTCATGACATTTGTATCCTATCTATTCCTAAGGTTTAATCGGGATTTCACACTTGTCGAAACTTTGTCGAATACGTCCAAGGGTAAATCACAATTCATACAATAATAAATCATTTAAAACCTAATTAAAAAAATGCATTATTTTCATATGAACTTACCTCGGTACAAAAATAGTAAAAATGGGATTTAATCGTCAAACACTTTGTTTTTCCCCCGATCTAGGTCTGAACCTCATTTCTCTTGATCTATAATAGAAAATTTAACTCATTTATTATTCACATTACTCAATTCAACTCAATAATCGCATTATGGCAAAATTACATTTTTGCCTCTAAACTTTGACATTTTTACACTTTTGTCCCTAGGCTCGTAAAATAATTTTTATCAAATTTCTTCATTACCCAAGCCTAGCTGAATCTTTATTGTACTCATACCAGCCCAAATTTTTCATTCAATCATACTTTTACTACTTATTTTATAACTTTTACAAATAGGTCCTTTTAGGCATTTTCATCGAAAATCACTTAGCAAAAGTCGTTTATCAAACATCAAACTTGCATAATCTATCATTAAACATCAAAACACACCCATGTCCAACATGGGTCAAACCCTAAACCTTAATTATTTCTCAAATTAGGGGTAGAAATAGGTAGATCGAGTGATAACGACTTCAAAAATGTAAAGAGCATTAAAAACGGGACAAGAACGGACTTACAATCAAGCTTGAAAGATGAACAAACCCTAGCTATGGTTCCCCTTTGAAATTTTCGGCCATGGGTAGAAGATGAGCAAAAATTGGCTTTTAATTTGATTATAAATTATTTTATTAACTATATGACCAAAATGCCCTTTTCTTAAAACATTAAAATTCTCTGCATGTCTATTTTTGTCCACCAACTTAAGAAATGGTCTAATTACCATCTAAGGACCTTGAATTTAAAATTTCATAACAATTGGACACCTCTAGCATGTAAAACTCAACTTTTGCACTTTTTACAATTTAATCTTTTTTGCTAAATTGCGTGCTCAAACGTCAAAATTTTTGAACGAAATTTTCACAAATTCATTCTCTAAAATTGTAGACCATAAAAATATAAGAAAAACACATTTTTTTCTATGTTGTATTTGTGGTCCCGGAACCACTGTTTCGACTAGACCCAAAATCGGGCTGTTACAATTTAATACTTTTAACTATTAGAACCAACTTTTCAAGCTTTTACGATTAAGTCCTTTTTCTTTAATGAACTCATCAAACATTAAAATTTCTTAACAAAAATTTAATACGACATTAATGATCTCGTAAATATTAAATAATTAATATTTACGGACTGACATATAAAAAATGTGGTCCCGAAACCACTATTTTCGATACCACTGAAAATTGGGCTATTACACAAATTTATCTGTTAAATAATAAAAAGGCAATAATTACTAGTACTTTTAGTCTTCGTGGGAATGATATCTTTGCTTACTATAGCTATACTATTAATTAATAGGTGCACTTACGTTAGTCAGATTTTTAGTTGGTTTACGATTGCATCAAGTTTTCGGTGCTATTGTTGGGGACTAAAATATTAGGAAAACTTTATTTCTATTAATTTAACCATTTTTAATTTAATTTAATATTTTTGTTTTAATTTAATTTTTACATTCTAATTTAATTTTTGATTATGACAGGTTCTTTTGGTTTATGACTAGAGGAAACCCATCGAAATTGTTAATTTTTAACAATGAGATTGAAAAGACTGCTCGCAACAATTGAAGAGAAGTTAGAGAAGCAAAGCATGGTCAGTAGGTTTTAATAGACAATCAAGAGGTAATGAATATTACTGTAGAGATGGATAATAATCAAAATAATCAGTAGCCTCCTGAACCCCTTGCTCCTCATACTATGTTTGATTATACTAAGCCTACTCTAATTGGGGCTGAATTGAGAAGCCTACTCTAATTGGGGCTGAATTGAGTACTGTCAGACCGACTATTGCTATAAATAATTTTGAGCTGAAACTTAACACAATTCAAATGGTACAATAGTATGTTTAGTTTGATGGGTTACAAGATGAAGATCTGAATGCTCATTTGGCTAACTTTCTAGAGGTTTGCAACACTTTCAAGATCAATGTCGTTACTAATGATGCCATATGCTTATGATTGTTCCCATTCTGGTTGAGGAGCAAGGTAATTGACTGAGAAGTTTCTGTTGAAGTACTTCCCATCGGCTAAAATAACTAAATTGAGGAACATCTTTTCTTTTGTTCAAATTGATTTGGAGACATTATATGATGCATGAGAGAGATTTAAGGATCTTTTGGGAATGTTCACTTATCTTAGGTTACCTTTATGGTTACAAGTTTAAAACTTTTACAACGGTTTAAATCCCTCGACTAGGCAACTAATTGATGTAGTAGTTGGCGGAACATTGAATATAAGACACTTAAGGCAGCTCAAGAGTTTATTGAGGAGATGTCACTGAATACCTATCAGTGGCAAGTCATGAGAAAGAAAATAATTAAAGCAACTAGTATTTTAATATTGATGCAGTTTCTATGTTAGCAAATCAAGTTGAAGCTCTTTGTAAGAAAATCGATGGTTTGAATTTTTCTAAGAAGGTGAATCTAGTAATGCAATGTGATGCTAATGGAGCGGGGATGATTATGTAACACCCTTCACCCGTATTCAACACTAGAATAGGGTTACAGAGCATTACCAAACTTATATACTAATTAGACATTCATTTTTCATAAATTTTCACATTTCAAGCAATCATCAATCAGTCTCAAACATATTGTCCCTAATACGAGCCTACGAGGCCCTAAACATGCATTCGGGGTGGTTCGGGACTAAACTGATAACTTTAGAAACTATTAGAACACTTAAAAAATTTTCTCAAAACAGGGGACACACGTTCGTGTGGCCCTGCTGTGTGGACATTAGAAATGGGAGCACATGGCCGTGTCCCAGCCCGTGTCCGACCCCATGTAACTTTCTGACTTGGGTCACACGGCCAACACAAACGCTCGTGTGGCTAGTCGTGTGCCCTAAAAATGGCCATACACGCCCGTGTGCTAGGCCATGCCAAACCTGTAGGGTATACTAACTTATACCACACGACCAAGTCAAACGCCCGTGTGTGAGGCTAGGTGAAACAGACTAGCTTGATTTTAATTTCAACACCAGGGGACACACGGCCGTGTAATGTAACCGTGTGTCACACACGGCTGAGGCACACGCCCATGTGGAGAAAAATAGGCTATTTACCAAGCCATTTTGCCACCCAAACTTGTGCATACTTATATCAATCCAATTGGCACCAAAGCATAGCATAATATGACATTTTAACCATTCAACTCAAGCTTAATTCATGCATAATCTATACACCTTTCTCAATACGCACAAGATACAAAATATACCATACCATTTAGACCAAAATTACATATACAATTCAATTAAATAAACACTTCCAAATATGCATCATTTAGCCTAATTTCACAAGCAAACCAACATCCACAAATCAATGATTTGATACCTATAGTGTCTATCACCATTTAAGCATCACACAACCATCATTCAACACATTTCACAAGACATAAACACATATATATACATGATTCAAACATACCAAAATAACCAAGAATGAGCCATCACTCATGGCTATATATACAAACCAAAACATATACATTTACAAGCCCATTCAAATGGCTAAATTTATTACCAACACATAACCAAAATGACCAAAGTCCCTATACATGCCATATACTTAAAACGTAAGCTCAAAAGTACCACAGTAATAGTTGGATAGTGTGACGATGTCTTTGATGATCCTCGAATCTGAGCTAGCTTTAAAGTCACTATAAAACATAGAAAATTAAACAAAGTAAGCTATATAGCTTAGTAAGCTCGTATGAAGTATACTTAGTAAGCTTGTATGAAATATACTCAAACTTAACATAGATATAGAAATCATCAAATTGAACATATCAACATATAGTTCATTTAACTAGCAAACCTTTCACATTTTCAATCATAATCTTATATATGAACTTTGCAACTTCTTCGATTTAAGCTTATACGATTCATGTACATACCTGTACCATCTCGTATCAATGTAACACCCTAAACCCGACCTAGACGTTATGTCCGAATCTGGCAATGTCAAATGGAATGGGATTCGAAAACGAGTGTGTCAAGTTAAAACCGTTCCAGTTAACTAGCTTTTATCTTAATTCGAAGTAAAACACAAGTTCTTCGTTATGTCTAAAATCGTATCTTTTTAGCGGAAGCTTTGGAAAACACTTATTTTAGGAAAATTGTTCGATCTTAGTGAAAACTGAGTTTTGCTATGCCTAGTAGTAATAAAATCGTAAAAAAATTTAAGAAGCTGAAATTTAAAGCCCAACAGTCCAAGGTCCACAAGTTACATAAAAAAACCCCAAATAAGTAATAAAATTTGAAAGTTAACGGAAAGTAGTCTAAAATTTACGTGTGGCCACCGTCGAGTCCTCTGCTGCACGGACCCGTCAAATCTGGGGATTACTTGTATAGATTAAATAAAAAAGGGAGAGTTTTCGCAAACTCAGTGTGTAAACCCCACAAAAAACATGCATATAGTTTAACATTAGAAATCAGTCATATACAATCTAGAGCTTGAGCCCACTACAGATTCTATTTGGGCCTTAGCCCACATAGATACAGTCTCAGATATAAATTAGGGCCTTGGCCCATTTTAGATACAGTATGCAGTAACAAAAATCAGAATCCTACCCACCAGCCTCTACACACCATCTTTGTCCGTCCCTGCACACCATGTGGGGTTAAAAACACTCACCCATCCCTACACACCATGCAGTATCAAAATGCGGCACATAATCAAAATATTGCAGCTGAGTTGCCAGATAATAGGCTTAAGAGCCTTTCAGTACACTTCCTCCAAATATCATCAGCCCACCTAGATGCGATGTAACATGAAATAAATGTCATGCTATTATGCAATTAATGGTCCATACATTCAAATCAACACTCATGCTCAGTACAGAAATCAGACAGGCAACTTACACATATAGGGGTCTAAGTAGTGCTTACTAACCCTACAGTAGGTCCACAGTCGACTTGGGTGACTCGTGCAACCTTAGAGAACTTTTTAGAAAAATGGGCTCACACGCTCATGTGGCCTGCCCGTGTGGGCCTACACACCCGTGTGGCCCACACGACCCAAATTGGCCTTGGCCGTGTGGATCATACGGCTTGGCCCAGAATCCCACACGTCCGTGTGGCCCACACGACCTAATTTAGTTTAGCCCGTGTGTCGCACATGGCCTACCTGGCCATTACATGGCCATGTCGTGCACGCATGGCCTGGCTTGTGGATCACATGGCCGTGTCCCTCCACACGGCCTACCACACAGGTGACCACACACCTGTGTGGCATTGACAGAACGCTTTTTCAGCTTTCGCCAAATCTCATTTTTTACGTTATCGAGTACACACCTATTTCAATTTTGCAGCAAACGCAACTTCAACACCACTAGAACCTTCGATCAAACAATGGGGATTTTGCACACTTGAAATGTAAATTAAGGATCTCCAGCCCTTTGATTGTCTCCGAATGTGTGTAGTCCACGAAGCACAATGAGATTGAAAGAAAAGAATCGAAAAAGGAAAAGATAAGGGAAAAATTAGAAGGAAATTTGGCAGCAAGAGGGAAGCACCAAAGCCAAAAAGAAAGGGAAAAAGAGTTTTTTTGGGGAAAAAAAGTGACCAGAAATCTATCAGATTACTCCCAACTACTTTTCACACACAAAATCCCAAACTTCTCTCCCTCAATTCCCACTACACATCCATTACTCAGAACCCCAGTTCAGCACAACTCCAAAATTAGGAGCAAAATACTATCCGTTGCCTACACAGAGATTCGAACACAAAACCTCCAGCACACCAACACTCTGCTTAACCACTAGACCAGCAGGCCCATTCTGATATGTTTTCACAAATAATTGAATAAAAGTCTACTGAATAGAGATAGGACTTTATTCATAAAATACCAAAATTTTCCAAAGCTAAGGCTTGAACTTGAGACCTCTCAGACACACTTAGAACACTTAACCACTGAATTAGATACACAATTGTGTCATAATTTCATAAAACCAAAATATAAATTTTGGGGCGTTACAACTCCACCCCCCTAAAAGAAAATTTTGGCTTCAAAATTTTCCTGATTAGAATAGATGAGGATACTGCTGACGCATCAAATCCTCAGGCTCCCACGTGGCCTCCTCAGTGCTATGATTCTGCCACAGCACCTTCACTAAGGGGATAGACTTTTTTCGAAGGACCTTTACATCACGGTCAAGAATCTGAGTTGGCTCCTCCTAAAAGTTTAAGCTCGGCCTAACCTCAATCTCCTCCACAGGGACAATGTGAGTAGGATCAGAGCGATAATGCCTCAACATAAAGACGTGGAATACATCATGAATACGATCCCACTCTGGAGGTAGCTGCAACTGATAAGTGACAGCCCCACACGTCTCAGAATTCGGTAAGGTCCAATAAACCTAGGGCTCAACTTGTTCTTACGGCCAAACCTCAGAACCTTCTTCTATGGCGAGACTTTGAGAAATATGAAATCCCCTAGAGAATACTCGATATCCTTCCTTTCAAGATCTGCATAGGACTTTTGCCTATCAGAAGTCGCTTTTGGACGATCCTGAATCAGCCTAACCTTATCCTCTGTCTCGGAAACCAACTCAGGACCCAGAACATGTCATTCACCCAACTCAGTCCAACATAAAGGAGTACGACACTTACGACCATACAGAGCCTTGTAAGGTGCCATCTGGATACTAGACTGGTAACTATTATTATAAGCGAACTCCGCTAATGGCAGATGCTCCTCCCAACTGCCTCGGAAGTCAATAACACAATTCCTCAACATATCCTCCAATATCTGAATCACCCTCTTAGATTGACCATCTATTTGAGGATGGAAAGCAATACTGAAGTCCAACTGTAACACCCCTAACCCTTATCCGTCGCTGGATTAGAGTTACAAGGTATTACCGAACAATTCACTTCTTAAGAGAGTCATTCATTACTATATATATATTTTTAAAAGAATTTAAGTTCAACTCCTTTTCAATTTCCAAATATCAAATTTTAAATTAAAAACTATCAGGGCAGATCTCATATACAAAATTTTAAACATTCAAATTCTTATTCCGAATTCATGGTATTAAATCAGTCCAACTTGGAAAATAACAAATATGTCATTATAAATCATTATTTGAGCAAAACATACAAAATAAATTACATCTCATTCACATACAGAAAATTATTTATAAATTGATCTTACACAACTAGTTACATATTATCATACCTTCTTCATGTAAATATAACATTAGCATTTATAATATAATTTAGTTCTATAGCCCAATTTACATTATACTTAAATTTTATCATTTTAATAATTTTTTATAACAAACATGACCAACATATATTCCTTGTATTAATTTACTAATTTTAAACTAACTTATAAAACAAATCATGAGTTCCAATAAGACAAGGTTATAAACACATCCGAAATACTTATATGTATATACATATATCTAATATGAAAAACTTCCCAAAATGATCAATCATAGTCCATTTAAATTATTACCTTACAACCGTGAGCATATATTAGACACTATATATATAGTATTCATATTACCAGCCAATTTATTGCTCATTTCAACTCAAAATACATTCATCCATTACACCATTTACTAAAACACATAACCAAATACCAAAACACACACACACACACACACACACATACATATATATATATTTCTTGAAATCACGTACATGCATATATCATTACCATATTATGTACCAAAACATATTAATATGAGCAAGTACCAAATCACAAGTCAAGTATTAACCTTATCTAAATTTCAACATATAACGGAATACACTTAACAACCAAGTTAAACCATTCTTATCCAATTTCACATAATAATACCTTAATCAATTTAATAACCAAATTTACATATATACTTTATCTTAGTATGAACCATGTTTAAAACAACCAAACATACCTATGTATATATTATGACCATTTCATTCGTATCACATCCAAGATCATTAACCAACTTTGATGCACAAATCACATATCATAAATACCACTCATCCATAGCACATAGCATTATAACCCAAAGATGAACTTAGACCATAATCAAACAAAACCAAATTCAAGCTTAGGAGTTAAGCCATTTTCGCATGGCTTAAATTATACAAAACTAAAATCCAACATTTCAAGCTATAATCTAGCCTATACATGCCATAGGTTTGAAAATTCAGCTTATAAAATACCGAAGATAGTCGATACTGTGATAAGCTTCTCTGACGATTCCCGAGCTTGTAACTTGAATCCAAAATCTATAAAACAGAGCTAAACATGAATACGCACTGAGTAAGCTTGCATAACTTAGTAAGTCATAAGCAAATAAACAACTAAATGACATAGTCAAATCATTTAAACTAAACCAAATTATACTATCGTTGTTACTTTAAATCTTAAGCTTACAATTCATGTATTTTATATGTACTTTCACATATAGATTATTTATGGCCGAATGAATATTTACATATTTTAACAAAGTATCATTCAATTTCCAAGCCAAAATATCTTTATCATAACTAATACATATACACTTATATATATAAATTCATAAGTCAAAGGATAATAATCACATACATATTTATATTACATGGCCGATTACACATACATATATATAAGCAAAATATCTTTTTCATACATAAGGGTTACCTTGGCCAAATGCTCATATAGTTAAATTAACAAATTATCATTAAATTTTCAAAGCCAAATAGTCATTATAAAACCTAGTCCACATACACTATTGTACATAAGCTCATATATCAAAATATAACTTCATATACATATACTATTTATGTGGCCGAATATACCAAATCATGTGTGCACATAGTTAAGAATCATCTCAATAATAATCAAATTATTTGTTTTCAAGGCCGAATACTCTTACCATATTCACATATATTCTTTATTTTCATCACACATGATTTGTAACAAATTTCAAGTTACTTACTTACCTTATTTCAAATAGATAACAAATAATTCATACCTAGTCATTCAGATCGTTTTACATATTCTTTCACAACTCATCATTGCCCGATGAACCATTCGAAATTGGATAGGACACTCGGATAATCACACATATCATACAATGCCTACGTCCCAAATGTGGTCTTACATGTAATCACATATCGATGCCACTGTCCCAAATAGGTCTTACTCGCATACATATATCAATGCCATGGTCTTACTCGCACATCACATATCAGAATCTTATGTCATGACATATGTATCCTAGCTATTCCTAAGGTCCATACGGGGCTTTTGGACGTCGTAACCCGGTCGAAACGAATTCGTAAACATAGTTGCCAGGCTTACTCACATTAGGCTAATGCATATACATAATTACATATTTCAATTCAGCATATATAATTCATATTTAATTAAAATTAAGTACGTTTATTTGCTTATAAACTTACCTCGGACGATGTAAAACGGAACGAGATGACTAGTCGACAACTTTAGTTTTCCCCCGATCCAAATCTGATTTCTTTGGTTCTTGATCTAAATATATTCAAATTAAACTCATTCAAACATATTTTCATTCAATGTAGTCCAAAAACACAAAAATAAGCAAATTATACTTTTGCCCCTGACATTTCACATTTTTTACAATTTAGTCCTTATTGCACAAAACACAAAATATGCAAAATTTCAATATACCCATGTTAGGCCGAATTTTAGCCATATTCATACAAGTCCATTTATTTCATTTATTTCACATTTTAGTCCCTCAAATTATTATTTTTTCAATTTAGTCCTAATTACTCAAAATCATCAAAAACTCCAATACAAAACATGTTAATCCAAAACATATCTTTCATATTTCATCATCAAATAACAAAAATCACAAGCTTTCAACTATGGCATAACTCAATATATTCACCAAAATCAAAAATTCAAGCACGGGTCTTGTAGATAACTTAGCAACAATCTCAAAAACGTAAAAATTATAAAAAATCGGGGTAGTTACATACCTTAATCAAGATCATCCATGGCTAAAACCTAAGCTTCCTTTTCTTTTCTTTATTTTTTCATATTCGATCATAAGAAAAAGTATGAACCATGGTTTTTTTAATTATGATATATTTTAATAAATATTATCATATTATTTAATTACATATTTAACCTTTAATATATAATATGGATTCTTTATAATGGATGTCTACAATCGTCCAGCACCAATATTATGGTCTATTTGCAACATAAAACCTCCATATTAAAAGAACAACAACAATTTGACCCTTTTACAATTAACCATCAAATTTTTATTTTACGCGATCAAGTCATTTTATTTAATCAGACACTCAAACGACAAAATTAAAGCACGAAAATTTCACAGATATAAATTCACATAAAATAAACATAGAAAATAATTTTTAAATATTTTCTGACTCAGATTCGTGGCCTCAAAACTACCGTTCCAATTCAGGTCTAAATCGGGCTGTTACAACTCTTCCCCCTTAGGGATTTTTGTCCCCGAAAATCTTATCTGTGAATAAGTTCAGATAATGCTCTTTCATCATATCCTCTTGTTCCCACGTTGCTTCCTCAACTCTGTGTTTTTGCCACAACACTTTAACTAATGGAAATTTTCTTATTTCGTAATTCTCTAACTTCGCGAGCCATAATAGGAATCGGTTCTTCTTCATATGTCATATCAGACTTAATCTCAATCTCTGACGGATTAATCACACGTGAAGGATCCAATCGATATCTACGAAGCATCGATACATGGAATGCATTATGGATCTTTTCTAACTCAGGTGGCAACAACAGTCTATAAGCAACCAGCCTGATAGGCTTTATAATCTCATAACTCAATTTGCCTTTATGACCGAATCTGAGTATTTTCTTCCATGGTGAGACTTTAAAAAAAGACTTTGTCTCCGATCTGAAACTCTATATCTTTTCGTTTCAAGTCTACATACGATTTTTGATGATCTGATGCTGTTTTCAGACTTTTTCGTTTCAAGTCTGCATACGATTTTTGATGATCTGATGCTGTTTTCAGACTTTCACGGATCACTTTTACTTTCTGTTCAGTCTCTCTAATCAAATCGACCCAGTGTATCTTATTTTTACTGAGTTTAGTCCAATACAATGGTGTACGACATTTATGACTGTACAAAGCCTCATAAGGTGCCCTTTTGATACTCGGCTGAAAGCTATTATTGTACGCAAATTCAATCAAAGGCAAGCATTGTTCCCACGTACCTTCGAACTCGAGAGTGCAATATCTCAACATATCCTCAAGTATGTGAATGATTCGTTCAGACCAACCATCTATTTCGTACCTAAAGCATCTTACAGTTTCTTGCAAAAACACGATGTAAACCTCGGATCTCCATCTGAAACAATAAAATAGGTACTCCATGCAATCTCAAAATCTGAGAAACAAGATATATTCGATTTAATCAATATATGTTAACTAGTTTATCAAGCAAGTAATCGATGCGACTTGAAAAAAAATGAGCCGATTTAGTCAATCTATCCGTAATAACCCAGATTGCATCTTTCTTGCTCGGTGTCAACGGTAAACTAGATACAAAATCCATCATGACTCTGTCCCATTTCCACTCAGGTATCATGATCGGTTGAAGCAATCTAGAAGGTACCGATGTTTAGCTTTTACTTGCTGACAAACTAAACATTTCAAAACAAAGTAAAAAATGTCTCGTTTCATACCATGCCACCAGTAAAGTTGTCTCAAATCATTATACATTTTCGTACTACCCAGGTGGACAAATAACCGACTAATGTGAGCTTCCTTCAAAATCATCTGAATCAACTCTGAATTTCTCGAAACACATATTTAGTTTCTGAACCTCAAACAACCCTCACCATCAACTCTGAACTCTGAATAAACATTTAAATCATATTGGCCCCGCTTTGTTAACAATTCATTATCAACTTCTTCTTTTTTTGCAGCTTAAACTGTATGGAATCACCAGATATCTCTATACATTCTATTATTAGAACACACTTTAAATCATTCATTGACGCATGACTGAAAATCATAAACTTTTTCTTCAACTTAGGCTGAACCAGAGATGATGTTTCAGTTAACAATATCTTCGTGCAAAAAGGGAAGCTTCAACAATCAAAATAACTTTAATTTACAACAACATTTCTCAGATAGAATTGTTCCGATAGACATAATTTTGTATCAAGCATTCTTCTTCCAAACTGCCCTTCAGATCACACATATACATTTAAAGTTTATTACCAGTCTGGTGGATAGATTCAAACACATATGACCCAATCTTCCTTTAGATCAAATAATTCAGATCAGACTAAATCACTGAATCAGTCTTTTCGAAGAAATTCTTTCTTCCCGTTAAAGGATAACTTAGACATATTATTATATAGATGCCACTATCATCAAATTGAAATCATAATGTCATAAATAAGACAGACATCTTAACCTTAACAATAGATAATATCCCGACTATTAATAAAGCGTTATAATTATAGCAACCAATACAGAAATAATACTTTATAACTCTGATAACGATATTGTAGTATTCCCAAATTTCAAATAGAAATCATGATTATAATAGATATAGCCATTTCCCGCGAATAGAAATTTCTTGCAAATAATCACATGGGACCATAAGAAAACCAAAATAGCAAAATTTTAATATCTGATGCTACACAGAATATCTGAGAATTACAACCCATATAGAATGATATCAATTCCAATGATATCCCAGAAAAGGTCTAGAAAGAATAATGTTGCTCATAAATACTGAAATCTACAGTAACGGAAGCAATAAAATCTTTACGTATTTTCAACATAACAATATCCAGTAGAAACAGATTATTAGCATTATACAGATTTTACCGTCGATTTTAATATCCACATAATGGAATAAATATCAGAGAAAGACAAAGTAATGTAGAACATTACCCAAACAGACCATGATGCTTTTGTCTATAAACATATTTAGCTAATGTTCTCATACGGTAAGAATTCCTTC
The DNA here is from genome assembly GCA_025698475.1 of Gossypium anomalum. Lineage (NCBI taxonomy): Eukaryota > Viridiplantae > Streptophyta > Magnoliopsida > Malvales > Malvaceae > Gossypium > Gossypium anomalum. Next base: position 61,500,397 of record CM046961.1, read on the forward strand.
TGAAATTAAATAGTTAGATATATTTATGAAGATAAATGTACACATAGAATGCCCAGAAGAAATCACAATAACTGCCCGACTATAACCACTGCACTCAGCCATCAATACAATTCAAACATTATTCAACTGTCTAATTCTGTCATCATTAAGTTCATATTATCCCATCAATAACAGAAATCAATCTAGAGATGCTTCTAATTAATATTTTCTTTAGATAACATACCTGATTAGGTCATCTGATTGGAGATGACTTCTTCTTTAATAGTGGCATCACATGATCTGAATAATCTTCAGAACTATCCAATGTCTCTTTTATTACTGTCTCTATTTGCTGATTTATTCACTTTTTTTTGACCATATTATGAATTTTCTGAACATAGACTTCTGTAACTTCACCCTCGTGAGATTATTCAACCCAAATCTTATAGATTTCACAGTAATATTTTACCGATAAGGGGGGTGAGGGTAATAAAGCCTCAAATTTAACTTACACATAAATACACATAACACATACTTTCACAAATAGTCAATTCATTAATAATTTCACATTGTCCAAACATGTAATAAACATTTGCTTTTAATCACTTTTGTTCTTAGCACTTAATCCATATACCAACTCAAATCATTAGTTCACAATTAAAACATTTCAAATAGCAATCACAACTCAAATATCATAATCTATATGCTCATATAATTATAACATTTGTCAACATCAATATAATATACTCTTTGATCCATACCTTTATGAGTTTCAACTGATCGTCAACACATTTCCATTCAAACATTCAAGTACACATTCAGTACTATCAAGATTAGCTCGGTTGAAAACTTATCTGTCTCATCAAAACAATTTTCGCCAGGGTCAGAAGATATCACACTATCACAGGTTAAATATGGCATGTATAGCTAGACTCACATACGCTATGGCAGTCTTAGAACTAACTAAACCATATCTCTGATACCAATAAAATGTAACACCTCTAACCCTTATCCGTCGCCGGATTAGAGTTACAAGGTATTACCAAACAATTCACTGCTTAAGAGAGTCATTCATTACTATATATATATTTTTAAAAGAATTTAAGTTCAACTAAACAAAACATATATGCACCTCCTTTTTAATTTCCAAATATCAAATTTTAAATTAAAAACTATCATGGCAGATCTCTTATACAAATTTTTAAACATTCAAATTCTTATACTGAATTCACGCTATTAAATCAGCCCAACTTGGCAAAAAACAAATATGTCATTATAAATCATTATTTGAGCAAAACATACAAAATAAATTACATCTCATTCACATACCGAAAATTATTTATAAATTGATCTTACACAACTAGCTACATATTATCATACCTTTCTTCACGTAAATATAACATTAGCATTTATAATATAATTTAGTTCTATAGCCCAATATACATTATAATTAACTTTACTCATTTTAATAATTTTTTTATAACAAACATGACCAACATATATTCCTTGTATTAATTTACTAATTTTAAACTAACTTATAAAACAAATCATGCGTTCTAATAAGACAAGGTTATAAACACATCCAAAATACTTATATGTATATACATATATCTAATATGAAAAACTTCCCAAAATGATCAATCATGGTCCATTTAGATTATTACCTTACAACCGTGAGCATATATTAAACACTATATATATAGTATTCATATTACCAGCCAATGTATTGCTCATTTCAACTCAAAATACATTCATCCATTACACCATTTACTAAAACACATAACCAAATACCACAACACACACACTGTGGGGATAAAATCGTCTCACCCATCCAACACACCAAGCTTAGCACTAGTTGCTGCACTAAGTCAACAAAACGACTCAAAGTCGTAGATAGAACGACACAGAGCCATAATCAGAATGGTTATAAATCATAACATAATGGCACAGAGCCATAAATACGGTGTAAAGCCTTCAATTTGGCATAAAGCCTTTAGCAACGGGCACAAAATTTCGATAATAAGAACAACACTAAGCCTGGCACAAAGCCATCAGTAAGAAGGACAACACTAAGCCATCGATAACGAGTCTATAATCTGCACAAAGCCATCAATCACGGTAATATAATTGGCACAAAGCCTTCGGTGGATGGACTGCACTAAGCCATTGATAGTATATATGACACAAAGCCATCGGTAAAATGATCGGCACTCAGCCATCGTTCTGTCCACAATTGTCTCGTACGCCCGTGTGACCTTAACAAATCAATACGAATGTTCGGCTTAAAGCCTCGGTGGATCCACAGTCATCTCAGCGACCTGTGCAACCTTAACAGAATAGATCTTCCTTCGTACAAAATCTCAACCCCGTGCAATATGTCATGTATGCAGGATGTCATGCCCATAATACCATCACAGTGAAGTCAGTCAAATCATAGCCATACAGTCACCGTCAAATCAATCATTTACCCTCGAGGGGCAAAACAGTCATTTTTCCCTACAGAGGTATTTCAGTAATTTTACAAATCAGGGGTATTTTGATAATTTTACAAATCGAGGTCTTAACGACCTAACAGATGGTCCACCGTCGCCTCGAGCGACTTAAGTAACCTAAACAGACATAACGGTGTAAATGGGCCTAAGGCCCATACTCGGCCCAAGTGGGCCCATACGCTCATTTGGGCCGTTTAGCCCAACTTCAGTTACGACTATGTGACCTACATAGCCCAGTCCAATATTTTTCAACTACTGTGGATTTAATCTGTGCGGGCCCACACAGCTCATTTCGGCCCAACGAAGCCCTTAACGGCCTATGCCATGCACACGGAATGACAAGCCTAACTACTTCCCACCTAACAATTAGATTTACACAAGCGGGCCCACGAGCCCATCGGGCCCATTCGGCCCATCGAGGCCTAGAACAACCCCAGCACACGAGAACACTTGTGGCGGCCTCTACAGTCTATCGCCTATGGCTTGTGGGCTTAGTTTACCCCACGAGCGATCGTATTCTTGTGAGGCCTCAAATGTCGAAAGTTTTGGCTTTTCGACTTTTGCCGAATTCCAACAAAGAAAGGTGTGAATACACACCTGTTTATGAGAATGCGTCAAAGTCCACGATCACCAACCTTGGTTAAGTAGGTATGAAGTAATCCCTCCTAAAACCAGTGATCACCAACTCATCTTGTTCGCTCTATTTAAAGCCAGCTTCTCGCCAATTCTCATGTTAGCTTCTCGATGTGGGATTACTTTCAACCATTAGGAAAATTCCTTATTTTTTTTATGACCACTTCAACCACAGAGTTCTAGTCTAACTCCACATCTTACACAGTTCAAATAGCAGAATAAATACTCCATTGCACATCCCAAGACTTGAACCTCTAACCTTATAGTTACACAATACGCCACCTTGCCACTCCACCACAGGTTCCTTTGTAACACATTTTATCCTCAATTAATTATGAGGTCTATAGGCTAAAGTCCAAGTTCCTTTAAAAGAAAAAACATAATAAATTGCAAGAGCCAAGGCTTGAACCCTGGCTCCCTTACAACCTTAATGACACCCCAAACACTAGACCACATGCTTCCTTGTGTCATTTATTTACCACAATAATTTAAAAGGCCTTCATCTAAGCATCCAGGGTTTTATTCACTTAAAACCAAAATTTTTGCTAAAGCCCAGGTTTGAACCCAAGACTTCTCCAACACTCCCAAACACTCCTAATCACTTAACCACTACAGCAGAAAATCAATTGTGATATTTCTTCCACACAAACTTTTATGTGCAGTCTCCTAGCGGCTCCCATGCGCAAGGCCCAATATTTCTAGGCCCATAAATTCAGGGCGCTACAATTTAGCTTATAAAATACCGAAGACAGTCGATAGTGTGATAAGCTTTATCTGACGATTCCCGAGCTCGTAATTTGAATCCAAAATCTATAAAACAGAGGTAAACATGAATACACACAGAGTAAGCTTTCATAGCTTAGTAAGTCATAAGCAAATAAACAACTAAATGACATAGTCAAATCATTTAAACTAAACCAAATTATACTATCGTAGTAACTTTAAATCTTAAGCTTACAATTCATGTATTTAATATATACTTTCATATATAGATTATTTATGGCCGAATGAACATTTCCATATTTTTGATAAACCGTACTTTATACATATTTTTATCCCTCGCTTAACACGTTTATGAATGATTTCCCCTTAGATTTGGTGAATTTGGTGCTCCTAATCCTTTAATTTCATGTTTTATACTTAGGTGAGCATAGGAGGACGAAAAGAACGAGAAACGGGCCAAAAATGGAGAAAATGGGCCGACTGGGGAAAACAACACGGTCTGGACTTTCTTACACAGGCAAAACACACGCCCGTGCCAATCTAACAGGCTCGACCACATCTCAAATCAATCTCAGCATGGGCATGTTGATCTAACAGGCTCAACCATGGCCTGAAGTAATCGTACACAGGCGTGTCACACGGGCGTGTCCCTGCCGAGCCCTAGCTAAGTTCCATTCGAAAAAGGGCAAGTTTTAGGGCTTTTAAGCATTATAAAGCCTATTTAAACACCTAGAAGAAGACTAAAAGGGGAGACGAAGAATAGGGAGTAAGGAATTCCTCCAAGGAAGCCGATTGAACCATCTCAGAGGCCGAATTCATCATCAAGACTGAAAATCTCTCCTCAATTTCCCTTCAGGAGTTTTGGTTTTTCTTTATGTTTTGTATTGTTTATTATTCTGAGATGGTTTCTTATTTAGTTATGAACTAAAACCCCTAAATACCTAAGGGGGATGAAACCTAAGACGAATCTTGTTATTATTTTCTGAATCGTATGATAATTATTTGACTCGTTCTTAATTATGTGTTCTTAATTCTTGTTTTGGTATTTTAGGATATCGATTCAAGTTAATGCTCTTAGTTGGAGGATGAATAGTCCCTGGCTAAGAGTGACTTTGTCATAATTAAGCAGAGTTGATTGCGCGCCTAGAGATAGGGTGACAAGATTTTACCGGATTAGGGTGAAATCTAATAAGGGGATCCATAGATCTAGTTAATGCAAGCTTAGGGCATTAATTAGAGAAAAGTCTCAATTATTCAACCTAGGGATTAGACGTTATTAGTATTGAATAGGGATAATAACATAACTTAGGGATCTCTACAGAACAAGTTAAATGAATAAATCGTCCGGTTCGGAGCCAGAATAACAAGTAAAGTCTAGGTGGATTTTTCCTTAGGTATTGTCCTAAATCAATCGTTTTCCCCAAAAGTAATTCCCCAATTCTATTTTCTGCAATTTCTTTGTTTAGATAATTAGTTAGTTAAAACAAACCCAGATAATTAGTTAGTTAAAACAAACCCCATCATTCTTAGGCTAGATAATAAAAAGACAGTCATTACTAGTACTTTTAGTCCTTTGGGTTCGACAATCTGGTCTTGCTAGAGCTAAACTACTGATCGATAGAGACACTTGCCTACATCGTGATAATAGTTAGTTTCAAGAGCATTTAATTATAAATTTATAAAACTTATCATGGAAAATCACGATCAAGTTTTTGGCCCTTTTGCCGAGGACTAAAATATTAGGAACACTCAATTTTTATTACTTTAGCCATTTATTTTTCTTGCAAATTAATTTTATTTTAATTTTTGTTTTACTAATTTTCTTTTTCTTTCTTCTGATAGGTTCTTATAGTTTATGAGTAGAAAAAACCCGTCGGGACCACTACTTTTTGACGCAAAGATCGATCGCACAGCTCGTAGAAACCAACGAGAAATAAGACGAAGCCTAAGATACACAGAAGAAGAGTAAGAAGACGAGATCTCAACCACAACCGAGGAGATGGCTGAAAATCAAGACAATCAACTACCTCTAGCGATACCTACTGAATTAGTAAATTAGAATCCTACTCTTCGTATTATGTATGATTATGCTAAACCTAATTTAACAGGAACTGAGTCAAGTATAGTTAGGCCTGTTATTGCTGCAAATAATTTTGAACTGAAACCTAACATGATTCAAATGATACAGCAATTTGTTCAGTTTGATAGTTTGCAGGATGAGAACCCCAACACTCACTTGGTGAATTTTCTAGAAATCTGTGACACTTTTAAAATTAATGGCGTTTCTGATGAAGCCATTCATCTTCGGTTATTCCCTTTTTCACTGAGGAACAAGGCTAAATAGTGGTTGAACTCGTTACCACGAGGGTCCATCACTACTTGGGAACAAATGACTGAAAAATTTTTATTAAAGTATTTTTCGCGAGCTAAAACGGCTAAATTACGTAATGATATCTCTTCTTTTGTGCAGATGGATTTGGAAACACTTTACGATGCATGGAAGAGATACAAGGACCTACTGCGAAGGTGCCCTCACCATGGGTTACCTCTATGGTTGCAAGTTCAAACGTTCTACAATGGTGTGAATCCCTCGACAAGGCAAATGATTGACGCAGCTGCTTGTTGAACCATCAACAACAAAACACCTGAAGAGGCTTACAAATTTATTGAGGAGATGTCACTGAATAACTACCAGTGGCAAGTTATGAGGACTAAGCTGACTAAAATAGCAGACGTTTATAACGTCGATTCGGTTACTATGTTGTCAAATCAGGTAGAACTTCTAAATAAAAAGATTAATGGTTTACTTGGTTCTATGTAGGTACATCCAGTGATGCAGTGTGATTCAAGTGGAGGAGGTGTGCATACAGAATATGAACCATTCAATTCTACAACCGAAGAGGAACAAGTCAACTATATGGGTAACAATAACTTTAGATCTCAAAATAACCCATACAGTAACACTTATAATGCAGGTTGGAAAAACCACCCAAATTTCTCCTGGGGTGGTCAAGGGAATCAAAGGCTACAAAATCCTCCTAGTTTTCAACAGCCACCTTATCAACAAGAAAAGAAACCGAACCTTGAGGAGATGCAATCCAAATTCATCTCGGTCTCAGAAACTCATTTCCAGAATACTGAGACGACACTTAAAAATCAACAAGCATCAATCCAAGGGCTCGTAACTTAGATAGGCCAACTGTACAAACTAATCTCCGAACGGCCACAAGGTAGCTTGCTAAGTAATACTGAACTTAACCCACAGGAACAACTCAACGCAATTAATGTTCAAAATAAAGAAGGATTCATTGAGCTTGAGCCAGAATCGAGGCAAGAAACTGTGGTAAACAAAGGTAGAGGTGAGATAAGTCATAATGAAAACAAAATGATGAGTGTAGAATATAAATCTCGTATGCCATACCCTAACGTGACAAGGAAAGACTGCTCAGATGAACAATTTGGTAAATTCTTTAAACTTTTGAAAAAAATTACATATTAACTTACCGTTTATTGAAGCTCTATCGTAGATGTCGAATGCAATGAAATTTTTAAGGGAGCTTTTAGCAAACAAGCGAAAGTTAGACGAGGCATTGGATCTGGAGCTAAACACAGTTTGCTCAACTATTCTACAGAATAAGCTACCCAACAAATTAAAAAATCCAGGGAGTTTTATAATTCCTTGCTTAATTGGTAGTTTAGATGTTAATGATGCATTAGCTGATTTAGGGGCAAACATTAACGTCATGCCTGACAAAATGTTTAAGCAACTAGGTCTTGGGAAACCCAAACAGACTAGGATGAGCATTCAATTAGCAGATAAAACTATAAGATTTCCTAGGGGTATTATTGAAGATGTACTAGTTAAAATAGATAAATTTATATTTCCCGTTGACTTCGTTGTTCTAGACATAGAGAAGGATAGCAACACTCCTTTGATTTTAGGGAGGCCCTTTTTAGCAACTGCTAAAACGATTATTGATATTGGCACAGGTGAGCTCACACTTCGTGTGGGAAACGAAACAATCACCCTTCAAGCTTGTAATTCTGGCAACACATCAAAAATTGAAGGTAATTGTCTAAACTAGTCTACTAAAACTGACAATATGACGCAACCTACTTTGTAGGAAATGAGTTTGAAAGAAGTACACGAACCATGTTCCAGCAACAATAGAGGACCCATTCATGAAGAACGAAGGCTACAAATCAAAGAGCTAGATGAATGTTAGACACATAAACTGAGAACAGACGATAAACCAAAACTACGCCAAAACAAGCTCGATACCTGTAACGCCCTAATTTTTGGGATTTTTGGGATTTCTGTGATTTTTAGTAAATTTTAGGATTTTTGTGTTTTGACTGCTTGATGTAAGTCTAAGTATGATAGTGGGCCTTTAGAAGGCCCAAGTCTAAGTTAAAAACCGTTAGAATTAACTAATTTTAATTTTACAAGAAAAAGGGATTTTGGTATATTGGGCTTTTAAGAAATTAATTGGTAAAACAAGCCACAAGGAAGCATGTGGCAAAGTGGCATGTGATGCCACTGGGAAGGCTATAAAAGTGGCGTGTGGATGGCTAGGGAGAACTGAGGTTCAAGTCACGATGAGAGCATATTAAGGGAATTATTTTTATGCTTAGGAATGGTAAGTAATGAAACTCAAGTAAAAGTCTGTCAGGAGAAGTTTGAGTTGCTTAGGAGATTGAGTAAGGAGGGGATAAGGGAGAGGATTTAGGAGCTGATGAGGGAGAGAAGTATTGGCCGAATGGTGGACTCTTGAAGAGCAAGAGTTGGCCGGCCAAGGGTTTCTTTAGGGAGCAAATTTTGGCTAGGTCAAATGCCAAGTATAAATTCGGCATTTGGGGTAAATTGTGCCATTTTCTGACCATCCTTCCTCCTCTTCTTTTCTTTTCTTTTTCTCTTAATCTACTTTCTCCTCTTCTTTTCCTTCATAGACCGAATCCTTCTACCATTCTACTCAACACCACTTTCTTACCATTTTTTTAAGCCTTACAGCCGAATATCATAAAAGCCGAAATCCCGAAAGCCTATATTCTCTGTGCCGAATTCTCCTAGGAAAACCTACTAATTTTTCTTCATCCTTTTTGATAAATTCTTTCTTCTTCTAAACCCTAAACCTCTGTCAAAAAAAGCCACTACAAAATCCTCATCTTTTCTTCACTGTTTCAAAAAGTAAAAAAAAACTATAGTCTTAGGGGCATAGCCGAATCATTAGACCAGTAAAGGATCGACTTCTGCTCGGGTTGGAGAGTTTGATCTACATCAGAATCGAATAAGAACTAAAGTAGAATCGTTGACTAAAGGAACTGGTGGTAAGTTTTCGAATCTATTTCCTTATTTCAAGAATTAAGAAAAACCGAAACCCCTAAGGGTGGCTAGCGTTTTGGACTAAGGGTTTTGTGCCTCTTTCTTTTTGATTGTGTAAGAGTTAGCGTAGACAAAAGGACAAAATGGCATACAATAAAAAGGGCTTGAAGACTGTCTCGATTGGATCTTTAGATCTAACCTATATTTCGATAAGAAGGTAAAGAACTCTGGGATCTAAGGCTGTATTGGCCGAATATGGTAAGGGGTTAAATACATAGTTGGATTTTGGTATTTAGATTAACGTGTTAATAATCCAATTGGAGGTAGTTCGTGTGCGGATCTCGCCAACGTACCGTTATAAATTAGGTATGTAACTGACACCCTCTCATAGACTAGATTGGCAAAAGCCGAAAAGTCAAAATACCGGGTGGGGACATGGGTTACATTTATGGAGGAAGCGTCCTGGTGGCTATGCCACAATTATCTGATCTGGTGGCTCCGCCACATTTATCTGTTCTGGTGGCAGTGCCACAAATATCTGTATCTGGTAACTCTGTCACATTATCTGTATCTGGCCGCCATGCTGCAAATTTCTGTGGCGTGTAGTAGTTGGGTGGGTCGAGTAGTCTCCCCACATGGTGTAAGGTTGGACGGGGGTGCATATAGTTGGATTTGGGTTGGGTTTCTGCATATACATGTGATATCTGTTTTGTTCTGTTATGGGCCTATGGGCTTTATTCTGAAATCTGTTTTAGGCTAAGGCCAACTTGATCTGTTTCTGTGGGTTGAGCTAATATAGGCTATGACTGGGTTAATTTAGACACTGAGTTTCCCTAAACTCACCCTTTTATTTTCATCCACGCAGGTAATCCCCAACCATAGTAGGCTTGGAGCTGAGAGGGATTCGGAGTGGCCACACGTTCAGCAAATTTCAGTTTTCTTCTGGTGAATTGGACTTTTTATTTATTTACTTTTATGATTGGGGTTTTAAGTTGTAATAAGGCCGCTTTTAATTATTTTTAAAGGTTTGGATATGTTTTGTTAGAGTAGGTCTATTTTATTTTTAACTATTGAAACTGATTAGCTTTAGGGCGCGTTTTAAAAAGAACAATCATTGATTTCCAAATAACACAATAATAAGCAAAGCTTCCGCTAATGTTTTCCAAAATTAAGCACTTTTCTTAAAATGAACGTAATCGAATTGGTTCTTAATAATATACCCTAAGTTAAGGTGTGGCAATGGTGGTGTGCATGTCTAGGATTGGATCCGAAGGTAGCTTGGTACTTAAGCAGTCTGATGGACTCACCTCTTCTTTTCCGGTTTCCTACCTGGTGCGCAGCTTCCATTCACTTTAACCTATAATGAAATCATCCTCTAAGCACTAAGTAAGTTTTTGGATTAAAAACATAAAATGTTTTGAACGTTTTGATGTGGCACGTCGGATCCAGTCATAACGTCTAGGCCGGGTTTGGGGTGTTACATTTAGTGGTATCAGAGCCAGGTTGGAATAACTCGGCTGTGGAATGGGTTTACAAAAATAAGGATTTTTGGCAAAAACTCAGTTTTTAAAATCTGGATCTTTAGAAGGTGGCATTCCGAATCTCCGGCCCAAGCCCGTAAGTATTATTCTGAGCTTTTCTGAATATTTTCTGAACTATCTGTTTATACTCTGCTAGGATACTCTAGTTAGGGTGATATTGGAAACTGTAGAAAATTTGATTGAGACTGTAGCTAGCGATTCTGCGGAAACAAACTTTGAATCACTATCTATTCATAAAACATCTGAACAAACACTGGAATATTTAATTGATGCATAAAATTCGTAATAAGATAATACGATATGAGTACGAGAGCAGCTCGTGGAAGAGGCCGTGGATGTGGCTGCGGTAGTGCTAGAGCAGGAACTGTATCTTCTGGGCATATGCCGACGGCAGAGGCACCGGTACCACTGGCAACGAAAGTAGAGTCTCATGATCGTGGTGCTGGGGATGACGCCCTATCGCAGGCAATGCTTCATGTTCTGGAATGAGTTACCGGGGTAAGTACGGGCACCAAAATTTAAGGATCCATTTCTGAGCGACTCCGGGCTAAGGGAACAGAGATCTTTAGGGGCGTATCTGGTGTAGCCCCGAATGTGGCTGAATATTGGTTGGAGGCCACGGAACGGATTATGGATGACTTGGACTGCTCTGTGGAGCAGAAGCTAAAGAGAGCCGTATCGTTGCTGCGAGATGAGACTTATCAGTGGTGGCTCACTGTGAGAGATGGGACCCCAGCTGATAAGGGAAATATGTTGGGACGAGTTATGTGGATGCCCACAGAAAGGAATTCTTGAATCTGGTTCAAGAAGGTAAGACGGTTGTGGAATACGAGGCTGAGTTTCTGAGGCTGAGCCGGTATGCTGTGGGGATAGTTGCCACAGAGTATGAGCGTAGTGTGCGCTCCGAGGATGGTCTAAGGAATGAAATTAAGGTGCTGATTGCTCCGCAGAGGGAGCGTGACTTCGCTGTTTTGGTAGAAAAAGCTAAGATAGCTGAGGAAGTGAAGCGTACTGAGAGGCAGAATTGTGAGAAGGATCGGAACCAATTTCGGAAGAATTCCAGACCTTCGGGCGGAGCAAATAAGAATGTCAAGAGGGCAAGAGTGGAAGAGCCAGTTTGAGCAGTTCCGATGAACATTGTTAGACCACCAATCTATGGAGACTGTGGTAAGGTACATCTGGGCGAATGTAGGAAACATTCTGGTGCTTGTTTCTGGTGTGGATATTTGGAGCATAGAGTCAAAGACTGTCCTCAGAGAGCAGATCAAGTTCCAGTTGCTGAACAGATGGTTGCTCAACCCGTGAGAGGTGGAACACAACCACCGAGAGGACGTAGACAAGGTAGGGGCAGAAATGGAAATGGACGAGGTCGAGGGGCACCTGGCAGGGGTGTCGAAAATGCTGAGGTTCGATAGCCAGCGTTGGTGTATGCAGCTCATCGTCGAGAGGAGGGCGATGCACCCGACGTCATAACTGGTACGTTTTTGGTTTCTAGCATGCCGTATACTGCTTTGGTGGATATTGGATCTAGTCATTCTTATGTTGTATGTGCCATATCTGGGTCGTTGGGTGTACACTCTGAGAAGATTGTGAGTGAGGTATCTGTACTAAGTCCTTTGGGTCACTCGGTTAAGGTAGACAAACTGTATAGGGATGTGCCCTTAAAAACGCAAGGTAACATTTCTCTGGAGACTTGATAGAGTTGCCGTTCGGAGAATTTGATCTCATTTTGGGAATGGACTAGCTTGTTAAGCATAGGGCGACTCTGGATTGTGCTGCCAAGCGAATGGTGTTAAGGACGATGGAGGGAGAAGAGGTTATGGTGATAGGTGAGTGAAGGGATTTTTGTTCAATGTGGTGACGGCATTGAGGGACGAAAAGTGGAGTTGTAAAGGTTGTAAGGCCTATTTGGCATTTGTAAGTCAGTCAGAAGATGAGGGACTGACAGTGGATAAGGTTAGAACCGTGAAGGAGTTCCAAGATGTTTTTCTGAAAGAGCTTCCGGGTTTACCTCCAAATCGAGAAGTCGAGTTTGGAATCAACTTGTTGTCTGGAACGGCACCAGTATCCATCGCACCGTATAGGATGGCACCGAAGGAGTTAGTGGATTTAAAGGTGCAAATTCAAGAGTTGTTGGATAGGGGCTTTATTAGGCCAAGTGTGTCTCCATGGGGAGCACCGGTGCTATTCGTGAAGAAGAAGGATGGGACGATGCGAATGTGCATTGATTATCGCCAGTTGAACAAACTGACGATTAAGAATAAGTACCCACTGTCGAGGATTGACGATCTGTTTGACCAACTTAGAGGAGCTTTTGTATTTTCCAAGATCGACCTTCGATCTGGATATCATCAGTTAAGGGTCAAGGAGGCAGATATCCATAAGACGACATTCAAGACTCGGTATGGTCATTACGAGTTTCTGGTTATGCCATTTGGACTGATGAACGCTCCTGCAGTGTTTATGGATCTGATGAATCGGGTGTTCCAACCATTTTTGGATCGGTTCATAGTCATCTTTATTGATGATATTCTGGTATATTCTGAGACTGAAGCAAAACATGATGAGCACCTCCGCATTGTGCTGCAAGTGTTAAGGGAGAAGGAACTTTATGCGAAGTTCAGCAAGTGTGAATTTTGGTTGAGGGAGGTGACCTTCTTAGGACATGTTGTCTCTGCTGAAAGGATTAAAGTAGACCCTCGAAAGATTGAAGCGATTCTGGAATGGAAGCCACCTAGGTCAGTGTCAGAAATTCGGAGTTTCCTACGGTTGGCAGGTTACTACAGAAGGTTTGTGGAAGGATTTTCTGTGATGGCAGCACCTTTGACAAAATTCATAAGGAAAGGGGTACCGTTTGTGTGGACAGAGAAGCAGCAGGAAGCTTTTGAGAAGTTAAAGAAAGTTCTTGATCAAGCACTGTGTTAATTCAAATTTAGTCCAGGAAGGATTTTCTTGTGTCTGTGACGCATCACATGTGGGTTTGGGCTGTGTGTTGATGCAAGAAGGTAAGGTGGTTGCTTATGCATCATGACAGTTTAAGCCTCACGAGGGGAACTATCCTACTTATGCTTTGGAGTTGGCAGCAGTGATCTTTGCACTTAAGATTTGGAGACACTACTTGTATGGAGAAATGTGTGTTATATACACGGACCATAAGAGTCTTAAGTATTTGCTGACTTAGAAGGAGCTGAACCTTAGGCAAATGAGATGGATAGAGTTGCTTAAGGATTATGATTATTCGATTGAGTATCACTCAGGCAATGCTAATGTGGTAGCTGATGCTCTAAGTCGTAGAGCTGTATCTGATCTGAGAGTAATGTTTGCTCGTTTGAGTCTATATGATGATGGGAGTCTGTTGGCTGAGTTACAAGTAAGGCCAACCTGGGTGGATCAGATTAAGGAAAAGCAGTTAAGAGATGAGTCTTTGGTTGCTCGTTTCCAACAAGTTAAGGAAGGGGAAACTTCTGAGTTTGGGTTGAATGGTGAAGGAGTTCTGTGTTTCCGAGGAAGAATTTGCGTTTCGAAGGACTCTGACTTAAGGCAGTCAATACTTAAGGAAGCTCATGGGGGACTTTGTGCCATGCATCCTAGAGGGAATAAGTTGTCTCACCACTTGCGTGAATTGTATTGGTGGCCTGGGCTGAAACGAGAAGTAACGGAGTTTGTGGGAAAATGTTTGACATGCCAGCAAGTGAAAGCTGAGCATCAACTACCTTCTGGACTTTTGCGGCCAGTAAAGATACCACTTTGGATGTGGGAGAGGGTAACCATGGACTTTGTGAGTAGGTTACCCTTGACTCCATCAAAGAAAGACTCAGTTTGGGTGATTGTGGATAGGTTGACCAAATCGACCCATTTCATACCTGTCCGTACTGACTTTTCACTTCAAAAATTAGCCAAGTTGTATGTGGCGGAGATTGTGCGACTTCATGGTGTCCCAGTTTCAATTATCTCTGACTGGAATCCTAGATTCACATCTCAGTTTTGGAAGAAGTTGCATGAGGCGTTGAGGACGCGATTGAACTTTAGTACGGTTTTCTATCCTCAGACTGATGGTTAGTCGAAAAGGGTTATTCAGATTCTGGAGGACATGTTGAGGGGATGCGTTATTGACTTCGAGGTAGTTAGGAGGATTACTTGCCATTGGCAGAGTTTGCGTATAACAATAGTTATCAGGTGACTATTCAAATGGCACCATATGAAGCACTGTATGGACGTAGGTGTCATACTCCTAGCTATTGGACCGAATTAGGAGAACAGCAGGTTCTTAGACCAGAGTTGGTAGCTGATACTGAAGATAATGTTAAAGTAATCAGAGATCGGTTGAAGGAAGCATCTGATAGGCAAAATTCGTATGCGGATTTAAAGCGTAAAGAGATTGAGTACTTAGTAGGTGATATGGTCTTCTTGAAGGTTTCTCCTTGGAAGAAGATATTAAGGTTTGGTAAGAAGGGCAAGTTGAGTCTGCGGTTCATTGGGCCTTATCATGTTTTGAACCGAGTAGGACCAGTGGCATACCAATTAGAGTTACCTCCAGAGTTAGACAGGATTCATGATGTTTTCCACGTCTCCATGTTAAGGCGTTATCGTTCTGACCCTACTCATATCGTGCCGGTTGCAGAGATTGAGGTGCAGCCTGACTTGACTTTCGAGGAAGAGCCTGTGCAGATATTGGACCGTGAGGTTAAGATTCTGAGAAGGAAATCCGTCCCATTAGTAAAGGTGCTTTAGCGTAATCATGGTAGAGAGGAAGCTACTTGGGAGCCAGAAGAGGCGATGCGTCAACATTACCCTCATCTTTTCGGATTAGGTAAATTTCGAGGACGAAATTTTTTTAAGGAGGATAGAGTTGTAACACCCCAATTTTTAGGATTTTTGAGATTTCTGTGACTTTCAGCAAATTTTAGGATTTTTGTGTTTTGACTGCTTGATGTAAGTCTAAGTATGATAGTGGGCCTTTAGAAGGCACAAGTCTAAGTTAAAAATCGGTAGAATTAACTAATTTTTATTTTACAAGAAAAAGGGATCTTGGTATATTGGGCTTTTAAGAAATTAATTGGTAAAACAAGCCATAAGGAAGCATGTGGCAAAGTGGCATGTGACGCCACTGGGAAGGCTATAAAAGTGACGTGTGGATGGCTAGGGAGAATTGAGGTTCAAGTCACGATAAGAGCATATTAAGGGAATTATTTTTATGCTTAGGAATGGTAAGTAATGGAACTCAAGTAAAAGTCTGTCAGGAGGAGTTTGAGTTGCTTAGGAGATTGAGTAAGGAGGGGATAAGGGAGAGGATTTAGGAGCTGATGAGGGAGAGCAGTATTGGCCGAATGGTGGACTCTTGAGGAGCAAGAGTTGGTCGGCCAAGGGTTTCTTTAGGGGGCAAATTTCGGCTAGGTCAAATGCCAAGTATAAATTCGGCATTTAGGGTAAGTTGTGCCATTTTCTGACCATCCTTCCTCCTCTTCTTTTCTTTTCTTTTTCTCTTCATCTACTTTCTCCTCTTCTTTTCCTTCATAGACAGAATCCTTCTACCATTCTACTAAACACCACTTTCATACCATTGTTTTTAAGCCTTACAGCCGAATATCACAAAAGCCGAAATCCTGAAAGCCTATATTCTCTGTGCCGAATTCTCCGAGCAAAACTACTGATTTTTCTTCATCTTGTTTGATTAATTTTTTCTTCTTCTAAACCTTAAACCTCTGTGAACAAAGCCACTACAAAATCCTCATCTTTTCTTTACTGTTTCAAAAAGCCGAAAAACCTTATAGTCTTAGGGGCATAGCCGAATCTTTAGACCAGTAAAGGATCGACTTCTGCTCGGGTTGGAGAGTTTGATCTACATCAGAATTGAATAAGAACTAAAGTAGAATCGTTGACTAAAGGAACCGGTGGTAGGTTTTCGAATCTATTTCCTTATTTCGGGAATTAAGAAAAACTGAAACCCCTAAGGGTGGCTAGCGTTTTGGACTAAGGGTTTTGTGCCTCTTTCTTTTTGATTGTGTAAGAGTTAGCGTAGACAAGAGGACAAGAGGGCGTACAACAAAAAGGGCTTGAAGACTATCTCAGTTGGATCTTTGG
Source organism: Gossypium anomalum (assembly GCA_025698475.1). NCBI lineage: Eukaryota > Viridiplantae > Streptophyta > Magnoliopsida > Malvales > Malvaceae > Gossypium > Gossypium anomalum. The sequence continues at coordinate 61,517,169 of CM046961.1, forward strand.
ATCTAACCCATATTTCGGCAAGAAGGTAAAGAACTCTGGGATCTAAGGCTGTATTGGCCGAATATTGTAAGGGGTTAAATACGTAGTTGGATTTCGATATTTAGATTAACGTGTTAATAATCCAATTGTAGGCATTTCGTGTGTGGATCTCACCAATGTACCGTTATAAATTAGGTGTGTAACTGACACCCTCTCATAGACTAGATCGGCAAAAGCTGAAAAGCCGAAATACCAGAAAATCGATATTTCGTGAACTTGCGAGTGTGCGAATGCTCGTAAGATAAGTGGATTAACATATTCAGTAATCTGAAGTGATAACTGCAGTACGTGCGATTTCGTGAATTTCAATATTTTGGGCTTAATGGGCCAAAATCGGGTTAATAGGCCAACGGGCCCAACACGGTAGGTATGCTCGGTAAGTGTTCCTGTTAGTACGTAAATGGTTATGATATGTATGAAAACCTTAAGAATAGTTAAATTACTGGAATACCCCTATGTATGTAAAATTACATTATACCTCTAGGTGCAAAATGACCATTATACCCCTAGGGTTAATTTTGACTGAAAAGCATGATGATCTGATTCTGTGTGATGTATGCCATGATTGTATATTTGTTGCGTGGGGACATGGGTTATATTTATGGAGGAAGCATCCTGGTGGCTATGCCACAATTATCTGATCTGGTGGCTCCGTCACATTTATCTGTTCTGGCGGTACTGCCACAAATATCTGTATCTCGTGACTCTGTCACATTATCTGTATCTGGCAGCCATGCTGCAAATTTCTGTGGCGTGTAGTGGTTGGGTGGGTCGAGTAGTCTTCCCGCATGGTGTAAGGTTGGACGGGGGTGCATATGGTTGGATTTGGGTTGGGACATGTGATATCTGTTCTGTTCTGTTATGGGCCTATGGGCTTTATTCTGAAATCTATTCTGGGCTAAGGCCAACTTGATCTGTTTCTGTGGGTTGAGCTGATATAGGCTATGGTTGGGTTAATTTACACATTGAGTTTCCCTAAACTCACCCCTTTATTTTCATCGACGCAGGTAATCCCCAACCATAGTGGGCTTAGAGCTGAGAGGGATTCGGAGTGGCCACACGTTCTGCAAATTTTGGTTTTCTTTTGGTGAATTGGACTTTTTATTTATTTACTTTAATGATTTGGGGTTTTATGTTGTAATAAGGCCGCTTTTAATTATTTTTATTATTTTTAAAGGTTTGGATATGTTTGGTTAGAGTAGGTCTGTTTTATTTTTAACTATTGAAATTGATTAGCTTTAGGGCGCGTTTTAAAAAGAACAGTCATTGATTTCCAAATAACACGATAATAAGCAAAGCTTCCGCTATGAAAATGTTTTCCAAAATTAAGCACTTTTCTTAAAATGAACGTAATCGAATTGGTTCTTAATAATATACCCTAAGTTAAGGTGTGGCAATGGTGGTGTGCATGTCTAGGATTGGATCCAAAGGGAGCTTGGTACTTAAGCAGTCCGATAGTCTCACCTCCTCTTTTCCGGTTTCCTACCTGGTGCGCAGCTTCCATTCACTTTAACCTATAATGAAATCATCCTCTAAGCACTAAGTAAGTTTTTGGATTAAAAACATAAAATGTTTTGAACATTTCGATGTGGCACGTCAGATCCGGTCATAACGTCTAGGCCGGGCTTGGGGTGTTACAATACCTCTCCAAATCAGCTTAAGGTTGGAGATAAAGTCTTACTAGATGCCGCAGATCCTCACATTGTCACTGCCAACCCGAATGAAGAAATCCATCTTACAGTAATTAGTATTTTCTCATTCGGTACAGTCGAGGTAAGTCATCCAAAGTTCGGCACTTTTAAGGTAAACAACACCCACGTAAAACCTTATTTTGATAAGAATGATATCAAGAATGAGGAGTATAAACTCCTTGAACCATCATGAACATTTGATAGAGAAGTAAGTTGAGCTTAGACAATAAATAAGTGCTTCTCGGGAGGCAACCCGGGTACTAACAGTTTTCATTTATTAAAATTTCAAAATTTTTAATATTTAGATCTCTAACCGAATCTTTGAACACAGGTCTACAAAACCCATACGGCCATCCACACGGACGTGCCTCAGGCCGTGCTCGAGACACGAGAATAAACATGGTCGTGTGATACGGCAGTATAAAGGTAGAGTAAAAGTTTTCCCAAAACACGGGATGCGATAAATCCCCACGGCCGTGTGAGTAGGCCGTGGGCGAGCCTGCCAAAACAACACGGGCATGTGACATGCCCGTGCCTAGTGCTCGTGGTCAACACTGCCAAAATAACACGGGCGTGCACATAGGTACATGGGCTTGGGAGAAGAGAACCACATCGCACACGGTCGTACGTTACGATCATGCAGCCACACGGCCAAGACACACGGGCGTGTGAGATGGCCGTGCCACTTACAAAATTAGATTATTTCTCTTATTTTTACTTTTATTTTTAGATATTTTTAAGTGAGTCACGTCTTCTTTAAACGCGACTTATCTTTATGATTATTAGCGGATTATTTCTTCATCAGAATCATGCCTTTCTTCCAGCTCTATTGTTAATCCTCGCTTTCGCCAAACTAGGGAGTTCATTTATTCAACACTCAGGATGTTTCAATTCTCTCCCTATCTTATGATTTTATATTTTTCTATATATCTATCTTTGTACATGAGGGAAATGTACATTTTTAAGTGTGGGGGGTAATCATTTCATTATCCGAAAATCCTTGAATAGTGCTTCATTCTCTTGTAAATCTCTCATATCATGGTTAGGATGACTTTTGATTGATTTATGATTTTTATTGATATATCTTGAATTAAAACATAGGTATTCATGCATTGATTTTTCAAACTTTAAGACATTAGAAAATTAAGCATGATAAGTTGATTTTTAAGAACTTAAAATTTTAGGTTGTTTCCCCAAGTTTAGGTATTATCTTGAATTGAAATCCACAAGATTAAACATAAAAAAAAAACCATAATTTTTGTGAGATTATTGAGCATATAAGAGCATCTATTAATTCTTTCATGCTTAGTTTTATTATTGCTTTGAGTGTGTCAATATCGAATTGTTATTCTAGAACTTGCTTGATTATGCAGGTCAAGACCACACCATTTGATTTGATATGTCAAGATGATAGAGGCACTTAGGACTAACCCACTCATGCCATGAAAAGCCTACCTCTACGATTAACCCTTAGTAAACCCCATTCAGCCTAACAAGCCAGTACTTGTATCACCCTTAATATTAACCCTTAACCCATTATTGTTCAAATCCCCTCAATTAATTTGATCCCTATTTTTGTCGAGAGTTGATTTGAATAAATTGCTTAGCTATGTCTTGTTCTTAATAGTTAGTTTATGTTATTTGACTTGTTTAAAAAAGAAACACATGTATACGTATTAGTAGTGATCTTGTAACACCCCAAACCCGGCCCAGACGTTATGGCCGAAGCTGACCTGCTACATAGAAGTTTAAAAATCCATGTTTCGTTTTATTATCTAAAAACCAACAATTGATGGGCTAACCAGAGTGAATGGAGGCTGGGCACCAGGTAGGTATTCTAAACAGAAGAGGTGAGCCATAAAGGCTGCTTAAGTACCAAGCTCTTGATTGGATCCAATCCTAGACATGCCCACCACCATTGCCACACTTTGGTAAACGAGTTGAAAATTCATTTAGGTAGTTATCTTGTTTATTCCAGTTATGTGTGTCGTGGTGTTAATTTGAAAACAAGTATCATTTTGGAAACGCGTCCTAAGTCTAGCCCAATTAATATCAACCAATCTAAATAAAATAATCCCAGAAATGAAAGAAAATAAAGTTAAAGTTAAAATGGCCTTATTACAACTCGAAAATAGTTAATAAATAAAGTAAACTTAGTGAAAACCAAATACTTATTCAAAAGCCCAAAAGCGATCACCGTGGCCACTCTGAATCCTCTCCTGCTCCAAGTCCCCCAAATCAAGGCTCACCTGCAAGGTTAAGGAAAGGGGGTGAGTTTGGAAACTCAATGTGCAACAAGCCCTTTTCAGAGCCCAAAACAATATCAGCCTGTTGGGCCTAAGCCCAAGTCCAATCTCAACATATACTGGGCCGAAGCCCTTTTCATATTTCATATTTCATAACACTAGGCCGAAGCCTTTACTGTAAACGGTATGGCCCATAAGCCCATTTCGATTTCACATGTATTATTAATGCATGAATGCAAGCCTATTTGGGGAGACTACTCGACCCACCATCCGCTACTCTCCACCCGTACCAACCAAGCTCTCCATGTAGGGAATAACTCAACCCACCCAACCATAACTCTCCACTGGCAGCATAGCTGCTTTATCATATAACTGGAGGCCTAGCCTCTTTTAATAACTGGGGTGTAAGCCCTTTTAAATAAACTGGGGCATAAGCCCTTTTCAATAAATTGGGGCATAAGCCCTTTTCAATAACTGGGGCATAAGCCCTTTTTGCACTTCCTCCATCCATATAAAAACCCAACCCAATGCATTTATGAATACATCATGTGCATATCATACTTATCATGCGCATATCATACATATCATGTGCATATCATACATATCATGTGCATATCATATCAATCATATATATATCACAATCTCATATATCAAATTCATAACTAAACCCTAGGGGTATAATGGTCATTTTTACCTAGGGGCAAAATAGTCATTTTCATATTATAAGGGTAATTCCGTAATTTTACCAAATATTAAGGGTTTCCATGCTCATTATCAGTTACTAACTATTCATTTGTTTGAACAGCGTTTCTGGCCCATGTTTAGCGAAACCGAGTTATTGGGCCTAAAACCTCTAATGGGCCCTACATAGCCGGTTCTTTCATCTAGGCCCATTTAGCCCATAATCCATAATGGTGTCAATAGTCTTAACACGCAATTTAACAGGTTTTCATTTTCTACCAAATTTACCTAAATGGGCCTGAAAGCCCGTTGGGCCCGATTTTAACCCCTCGAGGCCCAACTTACCGTGAATGCCAAAAATCATGCTCTTACCTTTTCCAACGTTCCCGATCATCAACTTAGAGGATCTAATTAACCAATGAGCGTTAAACACTCACAAGTCCTCGAAATGTCGAAATTTTGGCATTTCGCTTTTAAGAAATATCGAGTTAAGCTACGAAAGAAGGTTCGTTACACACTTGTTTTGTGACGTTCGCTAACAAAGTCTCCCATGACAACCTACAATTAATCACCATCATTCTTAGTTTACAGTTCATGCTTAATCAAACCCAACATCCCCCTTACCATATTCGGCCAAAGAACCCCTAATAGCCATAGATCACTTACCTTCGCAAGGTCCGATGGTTCGATCCAAGTTAATCCAAACCGATACTCCAAGCCTTGCTGCTCCTCCAAAATTGTCTATATCACCAACATACATTCACAATCAAATCCGTCAACCACACAGTCCAAGTCAGTCACTTGCCCATAAGGGCAAAACAGTCATTTAACACCCTAAGGTCAAAATGGTAATTTTATCCACAAGGGTATCTCGATAATTTTACCCTACAGGGGTATTTTGGTAATTCTAACCTATAGGGGTATTTCGGTAATTCTACCCTACAGGGGTATTTCAGTAACTCTACAAACCAGGGGTATTTTGGTAATTTTACAAACCAGGGGTATTTTGGTAATTTTGTAAACTAAGGGTATTTTGGTAATTTTGTAAATCGAGGGTAAAACAGTAATTCTATAAATCGGGGGTACTTTGGTAATTTTACAAGTCGAGGGTATTTCAGTAATTTGGTAAACTAAAGTATTCTAAACAGGGATAACAATACGAGTGGGACTAAAGCACTCTCTCAGCCCAAATGGGCCCACATGCTCGTGTGGCCCTTTTAGCCCAAATCTAGCCATAGATACGAGATTCACCTAGCCTTGTCCAATATTTACTACACAATCAAACAACTTATCCAATTGGGCCCGTAAGCCCATTGGGCCCACATGGCCCCTTTCGGCCTATCGCGGCCCGAAGTAGCCATCCTACAGCTAGAGTAGTGAGAAATACACACCTGATAGGAGACTGGAGTTAATCCACGCTCCGAGCACTCTTAGCCGACGCCCAACCCAAACGAGCACGTCATAAAGCGAAAGGGATCAGCCAAGAAAGGTACCTTTACTCTCCTCATGGTTCTCTCTATTTAAAGCCAGCTTCACATCCACTCTTGTGTTAGCTTCCCGATGTGGGATCCCTCTATCATCAGAGTTTAAATTCAACTCCAACTCTTGCCACCCCCTGTTCGTAAAATAAATGCTCTTTGCTTGCCATGAGTTTCGAACCCTGGACCTCCTTGCCAACTCCATGACGCCACCTTCCTGCCTCTTATGTGGCGCTACTTTGCCACTAGACCATAAGGCTTTTTGTGTCACAACTTCTCCAACAATATTCTTAAGGCCTACCTACTACACCCAGGGTTTGATTCACTTTAAACCAAAATTTTTGCTAGTGTCCAGGTTTGAACCCAAGACTTCTCCAACACTTCTCAGCACACTTAACCACTAAAACAAGCCTTCATTAATGAAATTTGCATACACAACGAAATATTATAAACTGCCTTCAACTGCTCCCATGCTCAAGGCCCAAAACTTCTAGGCCCAAATTCAGGGTGTTACAGATCTTTTGTTTGTGAGCTTCAATATTCAAATTCCATAGTCAGGGAAGAAGCTTTGTTGTACGCAAGTAATGATTAAATATTTTTCTAGTTAAGTAATTTTTCAACTCAATCTCGATTCTAACCTTTTCTTTCAGCTTGTGACCACACCCCCTAACCAAGCCTCGTTACAACCCTCTAAAGACCTTTTGATTGATGTATCATCTCGATTTATAGTGGTGGAGATTTGATTTTCATGCAAGCTTATGGTAATAACTTTTCATATTGATTGATGAGTTCTGATTTCATTATCCTTAAACACTTCGAGTGATTTGAGTGAATCTTTAGTGAGGATGTTAAACTCTATGAGATTCCGAATTGATGGTAACTACTTAGATGAGGGGAGATGCCTAAGTTTTTCATGATTAAATACTCAACTTGGAATGTTTGAAGCTTTAATGTTCTTTTAGTGGGATTCTCAATGTATGATTACTTATAAGTTAGTTGGATATATTATTGATAGGAATTATAAGTTGAGCAAAAGGAATTCTTAATTGTGAATTGAGGATTTTGCTTGAGGACAAGCAAATGCTTAAGTGTGGGGGTATTTGATAAACCGTAATTTATAAATATTTTTATCCTTCGCTTAACATGTTTATGAATGATTTCCCTTAGATTTGGTGAATTTGGTTCTCCTAATCCTTTAATATCATGTTTTATACTTAGGTGAGCATAGGAGGACGAAAAGAACGAGAAACGGGCCAAAAACGAGAAAACGGGCCGACCGGGGAAAACAACACGGCCTGGACTTCTTCACACGGGTAGAACACACACCCGTGCCAATCTAACAGGCTCGACCATGGCCCAAATCAATCTCAGCACGGGCGTGTTGATCTAATAGGCTCGACCACGGCCTAAAGTAATCGCACACGGGCGTTTCACACGTGCGTGTCCCTACCGAGCCCTAGCTAAGTTCCATTCGAAAAAGGGCAAGTTTTAGGGCTTTAGGCATTCTAAAGCCTATTTAAACACCCTAGAGGAAGACTAAAAGGGGAGACGGAGAATAGGGAGTAAGGAATTACTCTAAGAAAGCCGATTGATCCATCTCAGAAGCTGGATTCATCATCAAAACTGAAGATCTCTCCTCAATTTCCCTTCAGGATTTTGGGTTTTCTTTATGTTTTGTATTCTTTATTATTCTGAGATGTTTTCTTATTTAGTTATGAACTAAAACCCCTAAATACCTAAAGGGGATGAAACGTAAGACGAATCTTGTTATTATTTTCTGAATCGTATGATAAATATTTGACTTGTTCTTAATTATGTGTTCTTAATTCTTGTTTTGGTATTTCAAGATATCGATTCAAGTTAATGCTCTTAGTTGGAGGATGAATAGTCCCTGGCTAAGAGTGACTTTGTCATAATTAAGCGGAGTTGATTGCGCGCCTAGAGATAGGGTGACAAGATTTTGCCGGATTAGGGTGAAATCTAATAAGGGGATCCATAGATCGAGTTAATGCAACCTTAGGGCATTAATTAGAGAAAAGTCTCAATCATTCAACCTAGGGATTAGACGTTATTAGTCTTAAATAGGGATAATAACATAACTTAGGGATCTCTACGGAACATGTAAAATGAATAAATCGTCCGGTTCGGAGCCAGAATAACAAGTAAAGTCTAGGTGGATTTTTCCTTAGGTATTGTCCTAAATCAATCGTTTTTCCCAAAAGTAATTCCCCAATTCTATTTTCTGCAATTTCTTAGTTTAGATAATTAGTTAGTTAAAACAAACCCCTTTATTCTTAGGCTAGATAATAAAAAGACAATTATTACTAGTACTTTTAGTCCTTTAGGTTGAACAATCTGGTCTTGCTAAAGCTATACTACTGTTCGATAGGTACACTTGCCTACATCGTGATTATAGTTAGTTTCAAAAGCGTTTAATTATATATTTATAAAACTTATCACGGAAAATGATGATCAATTTTAACAAAGTATCGTTCAATTTCCAAGCCAAAATATCTTTATCATAACTAATACATATACACTTATATATATAAATTCATAAGTCAAAGGATAATAATCACATACATATTTATATTATATGGCCGATTACACATACATATATATAAGCAAAATATATTTTTCGTACATAAGGGTTACCTTGGCCGAATACTCATATAGTTAAATTAACAAATTATCATTAAATTTTCAAAGCCAAATAGTCATTATAAAACCTAGTCCACATATACTATTGTACATAAGCTCATATATCAAAATATAACTTCATATACATATACTAGTTATGTGGCCGAATATACCTAATCATGTGTGCACATAGTTAAGAATCATCTCAATAATGCTCAAATTATTTGTTTTCAATGCCGAATACTCTTACCATATTCACATATATTCTTCATTTTCATCACACATGATTTGTAACAAATTTCAAGTTACTTACTTGCCTTATTTCAAATAGATAACAAACTAATTCATACCTAGTCATTCAGATCGTTTTACATATTCATTCACAACTTATCGTTGCCGTTGAACCATTCAAAATTGGATAGGACACTCGGATAATCACACATATCGTATAATGCCAACACCCAAGACGTGGGGTCTCACATGTAATCACATATTGATGCCATTGTCCCAAACAGGGTCTTACTTGCACACATATATCGATGCCATGGTCTTACTCGCACATCACATATCAGAATATTATGTCATGACATATGTATCCTAGCTATTCCTAAGGTCCATACGGGGCTTTCGAACATCGTAACTCGGTTGAAACGAATTCGTAAACATAGTTGCTAGGCTTACTCACATTCGACTAATGCATATATATAATTATATATTTCAATTTAGCATATATAATTCATATTTAATTAAAATTAAGTATCTCTATTTGCTTATAAACTTACCTCGGACGATGTAAAACAGAACGGGAAGACTAGTCGACAACTTTAGTTTTCCCTCGATCTAAATCTGATTTCTTTGGTTCTTGATCTAAATATATTCAAATTAAATCATTAAAACATATTCTCATTCAATTTAGTCAAAAAATACATAAATAAGCAAATTACACATTTGCCCCTGACATTTTACATTTTTTACAATTTAGTCCTTATTGCACAAAACACAAAATGTGTAAAATTTCAATATACCCATGTTAGGCAAAATTTTACCCATATTCATACAAGTCCATTTATTTCATTTATTTCACATTTTATTCCCTCAAATTATTATATTTGTAATTTAGTCCTAATTACTCAAAATCATCAAAAACTCCAATACATAACATGGTAATCCAAAACATATCTTTCATATTTCATCATCAAATAACAAAAATCACAAGCATAACTCAAAATATTCACCAAAATCAAAAATTAAAGCATGGGTCTTGTAGATAACTTAGCAACGATCTCAAAAACGTAAAAATTATAAAAAACCGGGCTAGTTACATACCTTAATTAAGATCATTCATGGCCGAAACCTAAGCTTCCTTTTCTTTTCTTTATGTTTTATATTCGCTGATAAGAAAAAGTATGAACATGGCTTTTTAATTATGATATATTATAATATATATTATCATATTATTTAATTACATATTTAACCTTTAATATATAATATGGATTCTTTGTAATGGTTGTCTACAATTGTCCAACACCAATATTATGGTCTATTTGCAACATAAAACCTCCATATTAAAAGAACAACAAAAATTTGGCCCTTTTACAATTAACCATCAAATTTTTATTTTACGCGATTAAGTTCTTTTATTTAATCGGACACTCAAACTTCAAAACTAAAGCACGAAAATTTCACAGATATAAATTCACATAAAATAAACATAGAAAATAATTTTTAAATATTTTTCTAACTTAGATTCGTGGTCCCAAAACCACCGTTTCGATTTGGGTCTAAATCGAGCTGTTACACCAACCTTGAACCTAGAGCCTCATGAAGCTTTTTCTAGAACCGAGACATGAAGCGAGGATCCCTATCAGAAATGATCGGGACAAGTACCCCATGCAATTTTACTATTTCCAATATGTATAGCTTAGCCAATTTCTAAATAGAAAAGTCTATCCTGGTCGGGATGAAGTGAGCAGACTTAGTCAATCTATCCACGATGACCCAGATAGAATCCTTCTTAGTGGGTGTTAGAGGTAACCCACTAACGAAGTCCATCGTTACTCGCTCTCATTTCCATAACGGAATCTTAACCGGCTGCAGGGAACCAGAAGATAACTAATGCTCAACCTTAACTTGCTGACAAGTCAAACAGCGAGCAATGAAGTTCGTAACCTCACGCTTCAACCCTGGCGACCAGTATAACTCTTGAAGATCTCAGTACATCTTATTTCCGCCTAGATGCATAGCGTAGGGACTACTATGCGCCTCCCTCAAAGTCGACTGTATTAAATCCTCATCATTCTACTATGTGCCTCCCTCAAAGTCGACTGTATTAAATCCTCATCATTTGATACACAAATCCGACTGCGAAAACAAAGTACCCCATCACTGTTTACCCCAAAATTAGCAGTACCACCATTCTCAACCTGACGAAAACATAACTCAAGGGACTTATCCACCAACTGTTTACCAAAAAACTTCCATCATCAAAAAGGCTAAGTCGAGGGAAGATCGCTCTTAGATCAGTCATGGCCCTACAGCTCAACATGTAGGCAACCACATTGGCTTTGTCAAGATGGTACTCAATGGTACAATCATAATCCTTAAGCAGATCCACCCATCTACGCTGTTTAAGATTCAACTCCTTCTGAGTGAGGAGATACTTAAGGCTCTTATGATCAATGTAGATAATACACTTCTCACCGTACAGATAGTGCCTCCAGATTTTCAAAGCAAAAACTACGTCAGCAAATTCCAAATCATGTGTCAGATAGTTTACTTCATGAGTTTTGAGCTGACGAGATGCATATGCTACCACCTTACCATCCTGTATCAACACACAACCCAAGCCGACATGTGATGCATCACTGTATACCATGAAGTCTTTACCAGGATCAGGCTATATCAGAATAGGAGCTTGAGTTAAAACAATCTTGGGCTTCTTAAAGCTCTTTTGCTGTGCATCAATCCACCCAAAAGGAACTCCCTTACACAGAAGCTTAGTCAAAGGAGTTGCAATCATGGAGAACCCTTCTACAAAGTGCCGATAATATCCCGCCAACCCCAGAAAGCTGCGGATCTCAAAAACATTCTTTGGCCTTTTCCAATCCAATACCGCCTTAATCTTACGAGGATCGACTCAAATCCCCTCAGCAAAAACTACATGTCTCAAAAATGTTACTTCTTAGAGCCATAACTCACACATCGTGAACTTCGCATACAGCTGTTTCTCACGAAGAGTCTGTAATACCACTCTAAGATGCTCATTGTGATCTTCTTTAGTCTTAGAATACACCAAGATATCATCGATGAACACCACCACAAACTGATCCAGATAGGGCTAGAACACTCGATTCATCAAGTCCATAAATGCAGCTAGTGCATTAGTCAAGCCAAAGGGCATAACTAGGAAGTCGTAGTGTCCATATCGACTCCTAAATGCCGTCTTATGCACATCTACCTCCTTAACCCTCAATTGATGATAACCCAAATGTAGATCAATCTTGGAAAACACAAAAGCCCCTCCGAATTGGTCGAATATATCATCAATCCTCGGGAGTGGGTACTTATTCTTAATTGTTAGCTTGTTCAGCTATCGTTAGTCGATACACATCCTCATTGTCCCATCTTTCTTTTTCACAAACAACATAGGTGCTCCCCACGAAGACACAGGGGGATGAATGAACCTGAGCCATAAGCTCTGCAAGCTCTTTCGGTGCCATTCGGTATGGGGCGGCAGACACTGGAGTTAAACCTGGAATAAGTTTGATCCCAAATCCCACTTCCCGACTCAGAGGCAAACCCAGTAATTCCTCAGGAAAGACATCTAAAAAATCCCTGACAGTTTTGATGTCCTTTACAGAAGAATCCCCGTAATTAGAAACACTTACATAGACCAGATATGCCTCACATCCTTTCCGGACCAACTTCTCTGCCACCAATGTAGAAATCACATTAGTAAAAAAATCCTAACGTTCCCCAATCACAACTACCTTGTCGTCCTCCTCAATTTTCAAAACGACCCTCTTAGTCGCATAGTCCAGACTTACTCTGTGTTTGACCAACCAGCCCATCCCCAAAATTAATTCTTACTCCTTGAACGAAAAACATCAGATCAGCCAAAAATACTGTCCCTCGGACCTCAAACGGAATGTCTCTTTACAATTTGCTAACTCGGATAGATTGCCCCAAAGGACTCACAACAGTCACCTCACTAGAAATATTCTCAACTGGAATCCCAAGTTTCAGAAACAGTGCTTGCTATATTGGAGTGTGTAGAACCTATGTTTATTAATGCCAAGTAAGGTATATCATAAATTAAAAATGTACTCGTGATGACGACAGGAGCATCTTTGTCCTCACGTTGACGAGCAGCATAAACAAGAGCGGGCTTCCTCGCCTCAGCCTGTCCAGCACTTCTGTCCGGTGCTTTCTGTCCACAGCCCGTGCCGTTACCACCCCTAGCCTGACCACGACCCCTCGGTTCTATCATGGAGCATGAGCAAGTTAACTTTATGGGTAACAATTCTATACCTTAAAATAACTCCTATATCAATAACTATAATCCAAGGTGGAGGAATCATACAAATTTTTTTGTAGGCCTAGTATGTGAAACTAGTCGACAGTCCAACCAGTGGCTGGACCGGACTAGTCAGGCCGTCATTGGCCCGGACTGGAGCGTCAGAAACCAAACTTGCTTAGGGTGTCATCGACGGTGACGGTGGTTTTCTGGAGGCCAAAAAATGGTCGACGGTGGTAGGTCTTCAGTGGTTGAGTAGTTGTTGAATTAGACTCGTACTGGGACTCTACCAGGGAATTTGATTTTAGATTAACTAGTCCAAAAATAATATTATTTTGTTAGATTTAATATTAAATTTAATTTAATACTTATCTTAATAGTATTTTACTAATTTAATATTAAAGTGATTAAGTTGAATCATAGATGAACTTTCTAAACTCTCCCTACAAAATAAGAGTTTTGGGTCATTATTTACACACACTTGAGCTCAAGTGAAAGTTGTAGAGAGTTCTCTAAAGAAATTATTTTAGAAAATTTCTAGAGATATTTTTCTTATTTACAACTTGGCCCAAACATTTAGAGAAATTATGAAATTACCCGACTAGTAAATTTTGTGAAAAATTTTCTGATTCGAAGCGAGCCCACCCTCGGTAGATGTGAGCTTGAGGATAGTGAAGAAAACTACTCGGTCAAAGCATTAATCCTAGATGAATCGAAAAAGGTACAATTTTGATTAAGTGTTTATTACTTTAGATATCACAACCAAGTTCTTGTTTTGGATTTTTTTTTAAACTCTGATTTTTCCCTAAATTTATTTTTCGCTGCGTTTTTCAGACTGGATTTTTCAACAATTGATATCAGAGCCAAAATGTGCTCTATCTGTAAGTAGAAACAAATAATCAAAATAAATTTTTCTTCTTCTTGAATGATTTGATTACATAGAAAGTGACATTCTTTAGATCTTATGCATGTTTTGAGTTATATATGGGAACAAATGCAATATTATATATCTTTCATATAATTTTATTGCCAAGGTTGCATTGCTTAGAAAATAGACTGTGAACTATCATCTCCACATAAGACTTTTTTTTTTAATTCATAGAATTCTTTGGAGCTTGGAATGGAAATAGGACTTAAATGTAACTTTTCCAAAAGAAGTCCATGATAAGGAGAAGATGGAGCGATTACGGTTGAAGACCTAAGGAATGCATTGTGGCGAAAAACTATGTAAATTTATTTTTTCATTTATTTTCTAGAAATAGAATCACGGAAACCTTGGTTGACAATTTTATTTTAATTACCTATATCCTTATATAAATATCTATTTTATAATTGTTTATAATATTTATATTATGTAATGTTATAATTGTGATATACATATGAGATGATCCACAATTGATAGATTAAAAAATAAAAGAAGTGTGGTAATGAGAAAATACATGTGTTGTATTGTTCTATTCACTTCTTTAGGTTATTTGATTACTGTGAGAAGTGTGGTAATGAGAAGGTGCATGTCTAGGATTGGCTTAGGCTAGGAAATACTTGGTTTTTATGTGGTCAAATTTGACTCACCTCCCTTTTCTGAGAACCTACCTAGTGCACGATTCACAATCACTTCTTCTATTTTTCCCTCAAAAGAAAAATTGTGGAGAATCAAAATTGTTTATTTTATGATTGATTGATTCTTGTGAATAAATAAATGTGAATATTATAAAATTTCCATAGCATGCCATGCATATATTAGAAGCATGTCATACATATTAATTAAGAATGCCACTAGGACTATTGGATGAAAAATCTTGAAATATGAGATAAAAAACCTTTCATGTTATTTTAAATTATTAAGTGGGACAAGGTCCTTGAACAAGACCTACGATATCTATTGATAGTTCCTAAGTGATAGCAAGATAAAGTTTCGAGTCAGTTTTTACCTTGGCCGCACCCCAAGGTAAAGTTTATCATGTGGGTTCACTGGATATGATTTCCTTTTAAGGGCAACTAGTCATGCATGACTCTTAGTGAGATTGTCCCAAGATGACTCACAAATGAAAGCGTGATCATGATGGGTGTTGATTCAATGGTTACACACTCAAGATCTTCTATTATTAAATAGTTTCCCAAGAAACAATATTTAAGGTACAGATGATGGCTAAATGTTAAACGGTCGTTTGTTTGTGTGGAGTCTTGAGAATTAAGATTCATGAACTGATTGGATTTAATCCATGTTTTTGCTAGTTAATCATGGGACCCCAAGGTGACATGATTAATGGGTGTGAGAATGATCATAGTAATGGAAAAATGTTTTTTTCAATGTTTTAATACAAGACACATGCATCTTAATACATTCTTAATATTTTGCTAAAATGAAAATATTTGCTTAATACAAAGATAGTAATTAGTGAATCTTTATTTGTCAGTTCAAATATGTCTACTACTCCTCTTATTAGCATTCTTACTGAGAATAAATTGAATGGGGATAACTTTCGAGAATAAATTGAAACGTCCCCTCCTAAAACTTAGCACAAAGCAAGAAATCACTAAAGAGATTCTAACTCGAGTGCTTGATGTTATATGTTAGTGAGAATGAGTAGTGTGTTGCAAAAGCAAATCAAGAATTTTCATATTGCCAAAGAGATCATGACAAATTAGGAGGATTTGCTCAGAGGCCAAGTCACATTAGGTCGACAATATGCTATTACAAATTTAATGAACTCTCAGTAGAAACCCGACACTTCGGTTAAAGAACATATGCTTAAACTTATAGGATTCTTTATGGAAGCAGAGAACAATGGGGCTGAACTAGACGTGAACACTTAGATTGAATTAGTGTTCAAATCCTTAACCAAGGAGTTTGCTGGTTTTAGAGTCTTTTACAACTTGGGGAACAAGGAGCTTACCTTGACTCAGCTCATGAAGGAATTACAATCCTATGAGTTGATGTTGAATGGTGGAAAGATGATTCAGGAGAAATTTGAGGCAAACTTAGCTGTGGGCCCTTGTCTTCTAAGGGGAAACAAAAGCTAAGGGAAGGGAAAAACTGACTAAGTCTTCGATTCCACCTCGTGTGGATAGAAATAAGGCTAAGAGGTCAAAAGATTCTAAAAAGATCAAATGTTTATTCTACCACAGGAAAGGGCATTTCAGATCAAACTTCAAGTAGTATTTGAATTACTTAGCCGAAAAAGGCAAACGTATGAAACTCTTTGCGGTTGAAGCTTGCTTAGTGGAAGAATCAATTGAAAACTAGGTTATTGGTTTTAGAGCCAATAACCATGTGTGTGTTTCTTTACAGGCGTTTAGTGAAATGAGAAGTCTACATGATAGAAGCCTCTTATTATGGACCAGAGATAATGTAACATCCCTTACCCGTACCCATGCCCGGGGACAAATACGAGGCATTACCAGACAGATATACAGGCAGAATCAGAAAATACGGGTCATAAAATTTCTTTTCAACCTTAAGTTGATTTATTTGCATGGGCCTACGAGGCCTTTATTTAATACCAAGAATAAATCGGAACAAATTTGGATCTTCAGAATGAATTCCTTGAACAATATCCCACACGCCCGTGTAGGGGTTTACACATGCCCGTGGGTAGGGGAACACGCCCATGCCCTTAAGCCGTGGGGCTATACTGACTTATGGACACGGCCATGGCACACGCCCGTGGGTTCACCCCATGTCCATAACTTGAGCATCCTGTTAAATTAACACGGCCAAGACACATGCCCGTGTCTCTAGCCCGTGCTTGATGGTAACTTAAAATTTTAGGTACAGGGGACGCACGACCATACCACACACCCATGTGAGTGGCCCGTGTGTCACGCATGGCCTAGACACACGTCCATGTGTCTCACCATGTGGACCATATTAGGCTATTTTTCAAGCCTTAGGTCACCCTTTTACCACACTTATACTTATTGAATGTCAATTAACAAGCAATATTCACTTAATACTTATGAATTGTCTCTATAAAACCTTATTGCATGAAAACCTCATATCATTGGTTTACGCATGCCATAATGTTCCTTAGTAGTCTGAGGGATGATAGTAATATTGGCCTCAACATTGGATTTTGGCTCGTTATTTACTCATTGCCAATTATGATCCTCCCAATTCTAATGAATTGGTCACATTACACAAATATGTCTATAATATGACATATACATAAACATTTAACAATTCATTTAGCATGATGGTGGGATAACATACCACAAAAGACCATATATCAAAGCCATTACAAAATGTATAAACAAGGCATCCAAGCCTTTACATTGGTTAGCCAAATGGCTTTTAACAAAATAACTCAAAATCACCTATACATGCCAAATTAACAAAATAAAAGTGTTCATATACCAAAGCAGACCTAGTTGATAGTGTGTTGTAATCTCCAACCGTCCTCCAAGCCTTATGAGTCCACAAGCTCTGAAAAGTAGGAGAAAAGAGAGGCGTAAGCATTTATATGCTTAGTAAGCTTGATTAACCGGAAAGTAAACTTACCAGATAATTTAGCATTCAACCATATTTGATTAGTAAACTTAATTAGCATGAAATGCTTTCAATTCATCTTATACAGGTGTATCATATTAGTCTCGTTGAGTTTATAGGCAATCTCGATGAAAATACCCATTATCCGTCAATTCGTGTGAATGATCATATCAGATATGCACTCCCGTGAACCTCATGTTCTTATGGTGGAATTACCAGTCCAGGCTAAATCCTCCATTCAGAAAACACATAAGGTGATTCCGGGATTACCAGTCCAGGCTAAATCCCATTCATGGCAAACATCCTTAATGAGCTAGGATCTGAATTACCAGTCCAGGCTAAATTCAGATCCTATTTGGATTACCCGTCCGGGCTAAATCCACAGTGTACACTTATTCTTCGAGAGGCTCAATCATTCGGAAGGACCACACGTCCGGGCTAGATCCTTTTTAGAGATGAGATCAATGGATTACCCGTCCGGGCTAAATCCTTACTGCAACACATGCAGGAACTCATTTTTCATGTAAATTAAGGTTCCTCTATCGGATTTCCCATTCAACCTCAACCGAGACGTTTTTCATCATTTCATTATACAATTGTATTTTATACAATTACATATTTTGAATAAATGCAATTCATCATCATACATTTATTAACGTATACAATTTAGCATAATATATGTTTACTTAGGGTTATCCGAACTTACCTGGTATTCGTTTGTTTAATGTTTCGGTCACTCTGAAACCTTTCGTTTCCCTCGATCGATCTCCAGAATTTGTTCCTCGGGGTTTATAACAATAAGAATAGATTATTAACCATTCATTTAATCCATTTCAAGTCTAAATTCTACCCCTGGTCAAAATGACCATTTTGCCCCTAACCTTTCACATTTTTATGATTTAGTCCCTAGGCTCGTATAATGAAACTCATGCAATTTCTACCTTACCCAAGCCTAGTCAAACATTTTTCTCTCCAATGATAACTCTCATTTTCCATTAGTTTCACATTTCTACCACACATTTTACAACTTTCACAAAATAGACCCTATAAGGGTTTTTCATGAAAATCACCTAGAAAAAGATGTTTAACATACAACATCCTTTCATATTCCTCCATAAACCCTCAAAATACAAGCATGCCATGCATGGGTAAATTTTTAAACATAAACCCTAGCATGAAATATGGGTAGAAATGGAAAGAACAAGTTACCGGGATCTCAAAAATACGAAGAACATTAAAAACGGGGCTTGAGAGCACTTACTATTAACCTTGGAAATTGAAGAAACCCTAACTATGGAGAGCTCAAAATTTCGGCAGCTATGAGGAAGAAGATGGCTGATTTTTTCTTCTTTTTCCCCTTTTTACTTCATTAAAATGGTAAATGACCAAAATGCCCTTAGACCCTTTCTTTGAAATTCATCCATGCAAGCCCATTGTTTTGTCCAAATTTCTAGAACTTGGTCAAATTACTATTTAAGGACCTCTAATTCATAATCCAAAGCAAATTCATACAAATTTCTTTTAAAATCCATGTTTTGAAACTTATTCAATTTGGTCCTTAATTCCCAATTGAACATCTTATACTTAAAATTTCTTCATGAAACTCTAATGTAAGCATATTATCATATTCTAAACCCCAAAACAATCATAAAATAAATATTTTAACGTCAGATTTGTGGTCCCAAAACCACTAGTCTGACTAGGCCCTATTTTAGGATGTTACAGATAGAAGCTATGTTTCAGTCAAAGCAATGAGAGAAGTTATTTTACATTTTGAAAAATTTTAGGAATATTGTTTTAAAGAATGCATTTCATGTACCTCATTTTAAGAGAAATTTAATTTTTGTAACATTTTTATTTTATGATGGTTATACCATTACATTTAATAAAGGGATTGCTATTTATAGAAATTGTTATTTAATTTGTAATGGATGGATGGAAAACAATCTCTACTTTATCAAACCAAATAACTACTTGATGTTTCGAATTGAAATAGTGAATAAAAAGCTTAAAACTTCTCAGTCTAACGAGGGGTGCCTATGGAACTTAAGACTTGGTCATATTAACTAAGAAAGAATCACTAGACTCGTGATAGATGGTCTCTTCAGTATGCCTAAGAAAGTTAGTCTTCCACAATGTGAATCTTGCTTGGAAGGTAAAATGACTAAGAGGTTTTTTAATGCAAAAGGTACAAGGGCCAACCAACCTTTAGAATTTGTGCACATTGATGTATGTGGTCCCATAAGCATCAGTGCCCAAGGAAGTTACAATTTTTACGTGACTTTCATTAACGGCTATTCTCAATATGGATATATGTATCTAATGCATTGCAAAAGTGAAACCTTTGATAAATTTTGAGAGTTTCGTGCGAAAGTGGAAAAGTAATTAGGTTTATCTATAAAGAATCTTTGGTCTGACCAAGGTAGGGAATACTTGTTCGACGAGTTCTTATGATACCTCCTAGAAAATGAGATTTTATCCCAGTTGACTATGTTTGGACTCCATAGCAGAATGGTGTAGCTGATAGAAAGAATAGAGCTTGACATGGTTCGTTCAATGTTAAGCTATTCACAACTTCCTACTTTCTTCTAGGGATATGCGATACGAACGTCTTGCTATATTCTAAATGATGTGCCAACCACGTTTGCTTGTAAGACACCATATGAACTATGGCATGCAAAGAAATCCATTCTAAATCACTTTAGAAAATGGGGTTGTCTAGCACACGTTTTGGATTAGGATTCAAAGAAGTTGGATGCACAGACATAATTGTGCATGTTTGTAGGATATCCGAAAGGAAAGAATGGTGGATTATTCTACAATATAAAAAGTAAAATGATCAAAGTTTCTACTCATGCTACTTTCCTCAAAGAAAGGTACAAGGATAATTTTAAGCTTGAAAGTAAAGTGGTGCTCGAGGAACTTTCGATAGTTGTAGAAATGATCAAGTTTAATTCTTGAGTAAGTTGTAGAAAGATCTACAAACAATAAATAGCATAGGAGAACACGTCATAATGAGAGAGTTTCTAAGAAACCAAACTTTTTCATCTATGATGGTAGTATTTATAATATGGAAGCCAATCATGAGTATGATGATCCACTCACTTACGAGGAGGCTATGCAGGACATTGATTCAAAGCTCTAGAAATAGGTCATAGATGCCGAGATGGATTCTATGAAATCTAATACGGTGTGGGAACTTGTAGACTTACCAGTTGGGATTAAACCCATAAGGCATAAGTGGATCTACAAGATGAAGAGAAATGCAGAAGGGAAAGTGGAAACACATAAAGCTAGACTTGTAGGGAAAGACTACATGCAAAAAGAAGGTATCGATTATGATGACACCTTCTCTCTGGTAGCAATGATCAAGTTTATCCGCATACTCTTATCCATTACTGCTGCTCTCGATTACGAGATTTGGAAAATGGATGTCAAGACAGCATTCTTGAAAGGCTATCTTGATGAGACCATTTATATGGTTCAACCCACTTCCTATGTTGTCAAAGGAAAGGAGGAGAAAGTTTGAAAACTACTAAGATCCATTTATGGACTTAAGCAGACGTCTCACTCATGGAATAAAAGATTTGATCAAAAGATCAAGACTTTTGGGTTTGAGCAAAACATTGATGAATCTTGTTTTTATAAGCATATAAAGTAAAAAAAGGTGGTCTTCCTCATTTTGTATGTTGATGATGTTCTACTTATCAGAAACGATGTAGGAGAATTATCATTTGTTAAACTATGGTTACCTCAATAGTTTAGCATAAAGGACTTGGGTGAAGCTACTTATATTCTTGGAATTCGAATCCTTAGGGGACAAAAGAATAAAACAATATCTCTATCACAAGATTCACATATTGATAAGGTACTGAAACATTTTGCAAAGACCGATTCGAAGCCAAATGCTTAATTGATCCCATCAAGTTTTCACCTTTCTTTAGATGATTGTCCAAATACAACAGAAGAAATAGAGCATATGAGTAAGGTTCCATATGCTTTAGCAGTTGGAAGCCTTATATAAGTGATGCTTTGCACACATCTAGTTATCTGTTTGGCAGTAGGAATGGTTAGTAGGCATCAGGCGAATCCTGGTCTCAAGCATTGGCAAGCTGTAAAGCATATATAAAGGTATCTTAAAAGACCCAAGGATTATATGCTAGTATATTTTGGGGAGAACTTTACTCCTATTAGATACACAGACTCAGGCTTTCAAACTTGTAAAGAGTTAAGGAAATCAACATCGGGAAAGGCATTCTTCCTAGGTCATGGAGCCATAGTATGGAGAAGTGTAAAACAAACTTACACCGCTGACTCTACTATGAAGGTCGAGTATGTGGTTGTCTCTGAGGAAATGAAAGAAGTAATATGGCTTCGAAAGTTCTTAACTGATCTTGAAGTCATTCCTGGTATAGAAAAAGCTGTAACACTGTATTGTGATAACAGTGTTGCAATAGGTAATACCAAGGAAATGAGAAGTCACAAGAGCACGAAACACATTGATCGAAAGTATCACTTGATGTGAGAGGCAGTAGCTGAAGGAATTATAGATGTGGTGAAAGTAGCTTCTGAATATATCCTAATGGATCTGTTTACTAAGACTCATGTAACTAGGAGTTTTTACAAACACGTCAAGGATATGAGAATGTGAAACATGACACATTTACTTCACTAGGGTAAGTGGGAGATTGTTGGGAACTGTGCTCATATTGTAGTACTTGTAATTGTTTTCTATGTATTTGAATGACTAATAAATAAATTTCACATTTCATGTTATCATATTTGTATTTATGTTTTTCATATTTTGCATGTATAGCAAAATTGTGACAAGTAAATATTAGCTTCTTGATTGTCTAAGTTCAAACTGATAATAAGTGGCATTGTCTGGATTGATAAATATGGAATGTAGCCACGAGTTGCTTGTTCTTAAATGTTCAATTTATCACAGTTATTTGTTGATAGTGATCATATTAATCATTAAGAATATACAATGGTGACAAAGAGATAAAATATAATAGTATTGAGTGAATGGGTTTAACTCAAAGGAATCAAGGATATCATATAAGGGTAACACACACATGACGAGGTCATTGGACAAAGTAGTTGGATGAATTGCTTTCATAAAGAGTATACAATAAGGAGTTTTCAATCATGGTACTTCTTATGGACTAACTCTATGATTAAGTAATTGCGAAGTATCGAAACGATGCTTTTGGACATAATTACAATTACTAGAGCCGAATCATATATGTCCGATTAGTCCCTCCACTAGCTCAACAAAAGCTCGATCGGACTGTATTTGAATCAGAAGAAAATTCTACGACTTTGAGAATAATTTAATTGAGTCGATTTATTCGATATGGAATTAAATTACGTGGTAGCAAGAATTGTTCAACTAGAGTTATCAAGTAGCTAAAGAGGTAGTTGTTTGCTCCATCCATCTTCTAAGTTAAAAGCCTTAACTTTATGAGTAAGTATTTGTAACACCCATAACCTATGTACGTCATTGAAACAAGGTTACGAAGCATTATCAAAACTTTTAGAACATTTTTCTAATAATTCACATAAATTACTATCCATTAACTGAGATTATTCATATCGTCCCTTAAATGGACCCTCAAGGCCCAATACGAGCATTAGGATCAAGTTGGGACTTAATCAGAAACTCTAAGAATTTTTCGCGACATTTCAAAAATTTTCTAAGTTACAGGGCTCACACGCCCGAGTGCTCTAAGGGACACGTCCGTGTGACCCTGGGACACGCCCGTGCTATAGGCCATGTTCGACATTGTGTAACTCTCTAACTTGTGCACACGACCATGCTACACGCCCATGTGCTAGGCCGTGTAGTTAATTAAAATCTTTTGAAATTAGGTGCAGGTTTCACATGGCCAAGACACACGCCTGTGTTCTAGGCCATGTAGCACACATAGCTGAGAACACACCCATGTCTCTGCCCGTGTGCTCAATTCTGGGCATTCTGTTTCTCAAAATTTAAGGAGCAGGCGACACATGGCCTAACCACATGCCTATGTACTAGGCCGCATGTCACACATGGGCTAGGCACACGCCCGTGTGTCTGCCCATGTGGACAAAATAAAACCATTTCTAGCTTCATTTTTCACCCAAAATCACACCAATGACCTGCACTTATACTCACATCTAAATACCAACCATTTCAAGCATTCAAATTAAGCAAACTCTATCATTCAACATGTCATATCATTACATGCATACATGTTTATAATCTTACCTTGGTATATTTCATATGATAGACATAATTTGAACAACCATTTAACATGTATATAGCTACCATAGTATGACATTACAAGTACATCAAAAACAACTATTACTAGCTATTCCAATGGCTAGATTACAAACCACATATTTAAGCCATCTATGACCAAGTTAGTCTATACATGCCATTATACCAAAATCATTTTACTATATATATGCAAAATAAGCTAGTGGATAGTGTGATGATGCTCCAATGATCTCTAACCTTCGCGAGGTTCTGAGCACTATAAAACAGGAGACAATAAAACAGAGTAAGCATTACATGCTTAGTAAGTTTGTATAACGGAAACCAAACTTACCAATCTCATTTATTAAATTTAAGCATACAATATCATGTTTTCAATCAACTTGGCAAAATTGCCTAAACACATGAACTCATTCAAACATGTTAGTCACAAAATTTTCATATACATCAAGTAAACATAGATGAGCTCATCATGCAATATTCTTTCAAGACATTATCATTTCATCTCATAATTCTCTCATTATGCCAAGAGTTGTTTCCGTTGAATCATTGAAATTCTGATGGATACTCAAATAGTACACTCAAGGTGTACAATTCAATAACCCATCAATTCTTATTCAGGAGTACCCTTTAAGGCATTTAATCAAAGAACACACTCTCAAGCCACATATCGTATTATAGGATTACTAGTCCAAGCTAAATCCTAATTGTATCATATGCTCGAGAGGAATTATATTAGGATTACCTGTCTGGGCTAAATCCTTTCTATAACGAGGTCAATAGGATTACTCGTCTGAGCTAAATCCCGTCAGTAAGAAATGCCGGACCTCATTCATTTCGGGAATGCATATATATTCATTGGAATTCAATATTCAAACGAGACTTTACCCTTTTTCCAACATTTCTGAACATGCAATCATTCACACATTTATAATATTCACATAAATGTAAATCATATTTCATACAATCATAACATTGAAGTTAACATATTTACATGCTCAATTAAGTTACACGAACTTACCTCGATACTGGTTCACGTATAAAATTTACTAATCAGAAACCTTTTCTTTTTCTTGATTTAACCTCGAATTTGTGTTGTCTGGATCTATATAAATAAATTTAATCATCAATTTCACACATTTCATATTCATTTGGACTCAATTTAAGTCCTAGGTAAAATTACCATTTTGCCCTAACTTTTCCATAAATTCCAATTTCATCCCTAGGCTCGAAAAATGAAATTTGTGTAAGTTACTCCCTATTCCAAGCATATCCGAAATTTCAACATAAGATTTACAGCACTTATTTTCTATAAATTTCAGAATTTTTTATCAATTTTCACAACTTTACATTTTAGTCCCTAAATCATGTTTTCATCAAAAATCACTTTGTAAAAGTTGTTTATCTATCAACAACCTTTCGTTTTCTACCATAAATTTTAAATTTTTAGCATATCCATCCATGACCTAATTTCCATACCTTGATAACTTTTCAAATTGATCCTCCAAATAGATAGATTAAGCTATCCTGGCTTTAAAAAATATCAAAATTACTAAAAACGGGGCAAGGAAACTTACCCAATTAAGCCATGAAATTTTTTCTCTCTCTCCTAGGGTTTCCATGTATTTTTGGGGAAGAAGATGAGAAAAATAAGATGATATTTTTTATCATCTTTTTAATTAATTAAATTATTTCAAATTCTAATTTAATCCTTGCCCTTTTTCTAAATTTCCAAGGATGAGTCACCAAAATATGTACATACTTTTCTTTAATGGTATAATTACCATATAAGGACCTCAAGTTTTGAATTATATAGCTATTTAATCCTTCTAGCTAGTAGAATTAAACTTTTGCATTTTATGCAATTTAGTCATTTTCCTAATTAAGCACATAATTGATAAAATTTTCTTATCGAGATTTTCACATGACATTTCTAACATATTACGGACTATGTAATAAAATAAAATAAAAATTTATTTTTAGATTGGATTTGTGGTCTCGAAATCACCGTTCCGATTTCCACTAAAAAAAGGGCTATTATAACTCTCCCCCTTAAGGATTTTCGTCCTCGAAAATTTTACCAATAAAAAGATTTGGGTATTGCTTCCTTATAGAATCCTCCGGTTCTCAGGTAGCCTTTTCTATACCGTGTCGTTGCCAAAGAGCTTTTACTAATGCTACCTTTTTATTTCTTAACTTTTTGTTTCCCGAGCCAAGATTTTGGTCGGTTCTTCACTATATATCATATCAGGTGAATCTCTACCTCTGTCGGAGAGATAACATATGAAGGATTGGATCAATACCGTAGTAACATAGACACATGAAAAATATGATGAATCCAATCACGTTTTGGCGGTAAGGCTAACCGATATGCGATAAGTCCAATTCTTTCTTTAATATCATATGGCCCAATGAACCATGGACTTAGTTTTCCTTTACGACCAAATCGAAGACCTTTCTTCCAAGGTGATACTTTCAAGAATACTTTGTCACCGACTTGAAATTCTATTTCTTTCATTTCAGATCAGCATAAGACTTTTGATGATCAAAGGTTACTTTCAAATTGTCCCAGATTACTTTCACTTTTTCCTCAGTTTCACAGACTAAGTCAAATCCGTGTCACTTTTTCTCACTGAGTTCTGTCCAATACAATGGGGTTATACATTTGTGACCATACAAAGCTTTATACGGTGCCAATTTAATGCTGGACTGATAACTGTTATTGTAAGCAAATTCAACTAAAGGTAAATAATTTTCCCAGTTCCCTTCAAACTCAAGTAAACAACACCGAAACATATCCTCCAAGATCTATATTACACTTTTAGATTGACCATCTGTCTGTGAATTGAATGCAGTGCTAAAGTGTAATTGAGTACCTAGAGCTTCTTGTAATTTGCTCTAGAATTTAGAGGTAAATTGAAGGTTTCTGTCTGAAATAGTGGTGACAGGCACTCCATTCAATCTGACAATCTTAGAGACATATAATTCAGCCAACCTGTCCAAAGAATAATCCATACGTACCGGAATAAAATGTGCCGACTTTGTCAATCGATCAACAATCACCCAGATGGCATCTTTTTTCTTTGGAAACAGGGGTAATCCCGATACAAAGTCCATGGTAATTGTAACACCCCTTACCTGTGTCCGACTCCAGAACAGGGTACGAGGCATTACCGAACTTAATCATTCACAAACATGCAAAAACTAGGCTACAAAATTTCATTCGTATAAAAAATTTTCATACACATGCATAATGTCCCATACACGGGCCTACAAAGCCCTAAACATGCATTGAAAGTAGTAAGGGACTAAACCGAGAACCTTAGAAAGTTTTCGGAAAACTTAGAAAATTTTTCCATGACACAAGGTCACACGCCCTTGTACCTTCGACATGCCCGTGTCTTCAGGCCGTGTAACTTTCTAACTATGACATCAATGAATGAATTGAACCACACGACCAAGTCACAGAGCTGTGTGCTAAGGCCGTGTCCCCCACACGGTTGAGACACACGGGGGTGTCTCAGCCCGTGTAGCCAACACTTAGGCTATTTTCCAAGCCTTTAAGTTACCCTTAATCCTTTTCATCTTTATTTCCATATTACACAATTAATTCATGGCAATGACCATTTAAATTTGGTCATAAAACATTCATCATGCACATATGTCTTAATACCAATCATGCATGCCTTACAAGCATAATCACATCATAAGCACTAGAACTTAGCACTGATAGATAGATTTACAAACCATAATCATTATGAGCCACACCTCATGACCATATATAAGTAACTCAATGTAAGCCAATACCTTTGACTAATCATAATAACGGCTAACATAAAAACTGAGTCCCTATACATGCCACTCACACGAAAACACTTAACATATATAGGTCAATACTTCAAAGGCGATGGCTTGATAGTGTGATGCTGCCTCTGACGATCTCCAACCCCGAGCTAACCTGACAACACTAAAGAAAAAGAAAGGAAGGGAGTAAGCTTCATAGCTTAGTAAGACCGTATGAAAAATAATAAGCAATTATCAACTTGCTTCTCAAGGTAATACAACCATATTTGCACTTTTACTTATGTTCAGGTCAAGCTATTTCTTGAGTCAGAGTTGTTAAATCATTTATATCCAGAGCTACGAACTTCAAATTAAGATCTGCTAATTTTCCCTGAAACTAGACTCACATATATTCTTACCATAAAATTTTAAGAATTTTTGGTCTAGCCAATAAGTACATATTATTCTTTAAAGTCACCCCTGTTTCACTGTCTAATAGTTCCGACCTCTCTTCACTAAAAATTAATTATCTCCTCATAGGGGATTTGAATGATGTTCCTGTTTGTTTCTTTTGAAAAGACACTCATTATTATTTTTGTATAAATTGTAACCCATAATTATTTTTGTACAATTTTTAATGATTCCAAATTAGTATAGAGGATTTCGAAATCATTCTGACTCTATCTCACAACAATTTAAATATTTCATAATATGAAACTCTTTTGCTTAAACCGTTTCTTCTATATAAAACTAGACTCATTGAGCTTTAATTTCATATTTTATTCAGCCTCTACTCAATTTTCACAATTTTTGGTGGATTTTGAAATTCACACAACTACTGCTGTCCAACACTATTTTAGTGCAATATAATGATAACTATCGTAAGTTCACTTTCGACTAATCATGAACTCACCATTTCATGAATTCCATGTTCAAATGCACAATATAAGTTACCATGATATTGAAACAAAATTTACAATCATAATTCATACATCTGAGCTCACTGATGTCTCAACATTTCAAAGTCTTAATAATCATAAGCTTAGTGTACATACCTGTACTCATTGTAATATATCATATAGCCATACCTCTTTAACAAGCCCTCCTCGGGACTTTCATCACATCTATTGCATTAACCGTTGAACACTCGGAATACTATTAGATATGAGAAAAACTTGCACATAAGTGCCACATATACATATGTAGCCAAAGCTACCTCCTAACATGTAACGCTCACAATGGAGCTACTCACGTGCTTGCTTATAAAAGATATCTGTCAAAGTGTAGCTACACGGGCTGCTCACACAAGCTGTCAGATATCTGACCAACTCAAGGATTACCCAGCCACCAGCAGGACAAATAAGACCATTGCCCGGAATCCAATTACATGTATCGCATCCATTATGAACTCGGACCAACTCAATGAGCTCGAATGTCTCATATATATCACGAACTTAGACCAACTCAACAAGTTTGGATTTCTCACATATTTCATATATCACTTGTCATGGATCAACATTTTCTTGCATTTCATGTAATATTCTTCCATGTCATATTTCCACATCATAGCCAATATATGCAATAATAGTAAAGAATTATAATTCAAACATAACATTGCATTTTTATTATCATACGAACTTACCTCGAATGCAAATTTCGGCCAATTATTCCATTTTAGTACATAACCTCATACTTTCTGATTTAAGCCTGAATCTCGATTTTCTTGATCTAACATGATGAAATTCACTCATTTAATCATTAAATTAATTAAAACATTCCATAATTTATACATTGGCAAAAAGACCATTTTGCCCCTAGACTTTTACAAAAATTATGATTTTACCCGTAGGCTCGTAAATCGATTTTAATCAGATTTTCTTATTACCCAAGCCTAACCCAACCTTTATTACTCTTGTAGAAACTCAAAATTCCAATTATTTCACACAATTCCCATCCATTTAACAAACTTTACAAAATGGTCCATATTAGGTGTTTTCATGAAAATCCTTTCACAAAAGTTGTTTATAACACAACCATGACTTATTTGCTTCCATAAAAATTCAGCAAACAACATAAATATTCACATGGAAAAACCCTAGACTTTCAACCATTTTGCAAACTAATCCCCCCATTAGCTAGATTAAGCTACAAGGGTTCCAAAAATATAAAGAGTATTAAAAACTAACACCAAAATGACTTACATGTGGGGGTTTATTTTGCTGAAAAATTTCAAGCTTCATGGAGGTTTTCTCTTCAAATTTTTAGTTGGGAAGATGGAGAAGAAAATAGCCTTTTGTTTTATTTTTTTTTTAATCTAGGCTTTTGTCATCAATTTACCAACTCCTACCCAAAATGTTGACTTTTCAATTTTTATATTTTATGTACAGCCTTACACATATATAATGGCTTAATTGTTCATTAAGGACATCAAATTTTAAGTTCTATAGCTATTTAACACATTTAGCTAATAGAACACAACTTTAGCACTTTACGCGATTTAGTCTTTTTTCACCAATTAAGCATTCAAACGATAATATTTCTTAACAAAATTTTTACACCATCATACTATCATTCTATAGACCTCAAAATAATATTAAAAATAAATTTTTGTGACCTCAAATTTTTGGTCCCGAAACCACTATTTCGACTAGGCCCTAAATTGGGATGTTACAGTAATTTTTTCTCATTTCCATTTTAGTATCGTAACAGGCTGTAATAGTCCAGAAGGCAACTGATGTTCAACTTTTACTTGCTGACATATCAAACATTTAGAGACAAACTCAGAAATATCCCATTTCATTCTCGGCCACCAGTACATCTTTTTCAGATGATTATACATTTTATTACTACCAGGATGAATAGACAAGTTACCATTGTGAGCTTCATTCAAAATCTTCTGTACTAGTTCTAAACCTTTCAGTACACATACTCCGCTTCTGAGTAACATACAATCATTGATCCTAATCTGAAATTCTGAGTCAGAACTCAATTCACTTTGTATCTGTTTTGCTTAAAACTTACTATGATTTTTCTAAGCTTCAGAAATTTACTGCAAAAACATTGGTCTAGCTTTTAACTCAGCTATAATTGAACCATCATCAGATAATGACAATTGAGTATTCATAACTCGCAAGGAAAAAAGGGATTTTCTATTCAGAGCATCAGCAACCATATTGGCTTTCTCCGGATGATAATCAATAACCAGATCATAATCTTTCAATAACTCAAGCCACTTGCGTTGTCTCAAATTCAAATCCTTCTGTGACATCAAGTACTTCAAACTTTTATGATCAGTGAATATGTGACATTTTTCATCAAACAAGTAACGCTGCCAAATTTTCAATGCAAACATTATGGCTGCCAATTTAAGATCATGTGTCGGGTAGTTTCTTTCATGTGGTTTTAGCTGTCTTGAAGCATAGGCTACTACTTTACCTTCTTGCATCAAAACACAGCCTTAACCATTCAATGACGCATCACTGTAAATTATAAATTCCTTACCCAATTCTGGCTGAACTAACACTAGAGCTTCTGTCAATAAAGCTTTTAATCTGTCAAAACTCTGCCTGCATCTATCAGTCCACTGAAATTTCACATATTTTTACAATAGACGGGTTATCAGAGAAGCTATCATTTAAAAACCTTTTACAAACCTCTGATAATAACCAGCTAGTCCCAGAAAACTTTGGACTTCAGACACATTCTTCGGTGGCTTCTAGTTAACAATGGTTGAAATTTTATTCAGGTCCACCCTGACACCTTTAGCGGATACTATATGCCCAAGAAAACTTGCTTTTCATAGCCAAAATTCACACTTATTAAATTTGGCATACAATTGTTTCTCTCACAAAGTTTGTAACACTATTATCAAATGCTCCGCATGTTCATTTTCATCTAGGGAATAAACCAAAATATCATTTATAAATACCACCACAAACTTGTCTAAATATGAGCTGAAAATTCTATTCATCAGATCTATAAACACTGCAGGTGCATTTGTCAACCCGAATGGCATCACAAGAAACTCATAGTGTCCATACCTGGTTCTAAAAGCTGTCTTTGGCACATCTGAATCTTTTACCCATAGTTGATAGTAACTAGAACAAAGATCAATCTTTGAAAATACAATGGCATATTTTAACTGGTCAAACAAGTCATCAATACGAGACAATGATACTTGCTATTTATTGTTCTTTGTTCAGCTGTCTGTAATCAATGCACAGCCTCAACGATCCATCTTTCTTCTTTACAAACAGAATTGACACACCCCAAGGTGAGAAATTAGGTCGAGCAAAACCTCTGACAATCAATTCTTACAACTGTGCTTTCAGCTCTTTCAATTCAGTAGGAGCCATTTTGTAAGGTGCTATTGATATTGGTGTTGTACCCGGAATAAGATCTATAGAGAATTCCACTTCTCTATCCGGTGGTAAACCAGGTAATTCTTCTGGAAATACATCAGGAAATTCACATAAAACTGACACTAACTGAATCTTTGACTCAGATACTTTAGTATCCAACACATATGCGAGATAAGCATCATAACCTTTTTTAACATATTTCTATGTTGAAATTGCTAAAATCACATTAGTTAATCCATCCAGTTTATTAGATTCAACTTGAAGTAATTCACCACTCTAACGTTTCAATACAATATATTTCTGTTTACAATTCACCACTGCATCATATTGGGTTAACCAATCCATTCCCAAAATCACATCAAATTCATCAAATGGCAATAACATCAAGTTAGCCAGAAAATAATAACCATTTACCATTAACGGACAGTTTTTACAGACTTTATCTACCATAACACACTGGCCCAGGGGGTTTGAAACTTTAACCACAAATTCAGTGAATTCAATAGGTAAATTTTTAACAGACACTAAGCTTGTGCATATGTATGAATGTGTGGAAGCAGGATCAATCAAAGTAGTAATATCAGTATCAAGTAGAGAAAATGTACCAGTAATGACGTCTGGTGTAGAAGCATCTTTTCTAGCACGAATAGCATATGTTCTTGCAGGTGCTTGTGCCTCAGATTTAACTGTTGTATCCCTAGTAGTACCTCGACTACCACTAACAACATCGGGGTGACGGGATGGTCTACCCCTCGAAACAGGATTACTCGGCTTTGGAGCTATTTTTATTTCTTTTTCAACTCTTTCTGGACAATCTCTGAGAAAATGATCAAATGAACCACATCGATAACAAGCTCCACTTCTCAAATGACATTCCCCAAAATGAAATTTGTTGCAATGCTTGCACTTTGGTTTGGGATTATCGACACTACCCACACTAGTTACAGATGGCGATAAAGACCTCAGGTTAGAGAGTTGAAAGCCTCACTCTTTTCCAGAATACCTCATAGAGGTATAACACGATCATAATACTTCTTTATTTTCTTAGAAGCAGATGATTTTGACTTGTTCATAATCCTTTTTCTAGAAACCCGAGCCTCTCTTTCAACTTGTTTCTTTTCTTTACTCAATTCCTCAACTCTGTGTGCTCGATCGGCTAACATCGTAAATTCCCTTATTTTTATAATTTCTATCAATAACTTGATATCTTCATTTAAACCCTCTTCAAAGTGTTTACATATCTCAGCAGGTGTACAAGATAATTCATCAAAAAATCGGATGGTATTTTCCAACCAAAATTTAGCCCTTTTCGGATCATCATCTACGGTAGCTCTAAATTCTTCT
The DNA here is from genome assembly GCA_025698475.1 of Gossypium anomalum. Taxonomy (NCBI): domain Eukaryota; kingdom Viridiplantae; phylum Streptophyta; class Magnoliopsida; order Malvales; family Malvaceae; genus Gossypium; species Gossypium anomalum. The sequence continues at coordinate 61,550,699 of CM046961.1, forward strand.
GCCTCATGCCTATGAATTTTATCTACTGGAGGCTTACCTGCTCTAGCGGGTTCAGTACCCCGTGGTACCTCAAGAACCGGTTGAGGAGAAGGTGGGGGAGGTCGTTGTATAGCGGGGTTTGTTCTTAAGTACTCAGTAAACCATTTATTCATCAATTGAAAGAAGCCCTATTTTGCCTCCTCACTTCGGCCCTTAGATACAGGCCTTTCACTACCAGGTATAGATACAAGTCTTTGAACTGAATCTGAAGCATTACTTCTAGCTTCCTCGGATTCAGCTCTAGCTTGGTTGGATGACATTACTATATGAATAACACATTTAAAATGATAAGGAGACATCACACTATCGCAAATTATAAAATGAAATGTATAGCTAAAGTCGTGTTTCCTACATTAAATATGAGAATTGGCTAAACCGTAGCTCTGATACCATTTAATGTAACACCTTTAACCCATGTACATCGCCAGAACAGGGTTACAAAGCATTACTAAAACTTTCAGAACATTTTTCTGATAATTCACATAAATTACTATTCATTAACTGAGATTATTCATATCGTCCCTTAAATGGACCCTCGAGGCCCAATACGAGCAGTAGGATCAAGTCGGGACTTAATTGAAAACTCTAAGAATTTTTCGTGACATTTCAAAAAAAATTTAAGTTACAGGGCTCACACGCCCGTGTGGTCTACGGAGCACGCCCGTGTGACCCTGGGCCACACCCGTGCTACAGGTCGTGTTTGACCCCGTGTAACTTTAACTTGTCACACGGCCATGCCACACGCCTGTGTGCTAGGCCATGTGGTTAATTAAAATCTTTCGAAATTAGGTGCGGGTTTCACACGTCCAGGACACACACCTGTGTTCTAGGCCGTGTAGCACATACGGCTGAGAACACGCCCGTGTCTCTGGCCGTGTGCTCAATTCTGAGCATTCTGTTTCTCAAAATTTAAGGTGTAGGGAACAGAAAACTTAACCACATGCCCATGTATCAGGCCGTGTGTCATACACGGGCACGGTCTAGACACACGCCCGTGTCTATCTGTGTGGACAAAATAAAGCCATTTCTATCTTCATTTTTCACCCAAAATCATACCAATGACCTGTACTTAAATCACATCTAAGTACCAACCATTTCAAGCATTCAAATTAAGCAAACTCTATCATTCAACATGTTATATCATTACATGCATACATGTTTATAATCATACATTGGTATATTCCAAATGATAAACATAATTTGAACAACCATTTAACATGTATATAGCTACCATAGTATGACATTACAAGTACATCAAAAACAACCATTACTAGCCATTCCAATGGCTAGATTACAAGCCACATATTTAAGCCATCTATGACCAAGTTAGCCTATACGTGCCATTATATCAAAATCATTTTACTATATATACCCAAAATAAGCTAGTGGACAGTGTGATGATGCTCTAATGATCTCCAACCTTTGCGAGGTTTCGAGCACTATAAAACAGGAGACAATAAAATAGAGTAAGCATTACATGCTTAGTAAGTTTGTATAACGGAAACTAAACTTACCAATCTCGTTTATTAAATCTAAGCATACAATATCATGTTTTCCATCAACTTGGCAGAATATCCTAAACACATGTTCTTAATCAAACATGTTAGTCACAAAATTTTCATATACATCAAGTAAACATAGATGAGCTCATCATGCAATATTCTTTCAAGACATTATCATTTCATCTCATAATTCTCTCATCATGCCAAGAGTTGTGTCTGTTGTATCATTGAAATTCCAATGGATACTCAAGTAGTACACTCAAGGTGTACAATTCAATAACCCGTCAATTCTTATTCAAGAGTACCCTTTAGGGAATTTAATCAAAAAAAATACTCTCGAGCCACATATCGTATTACAGGATTACCAGTCCAGGATAAATCCTAATTGTATCATATACTCGAGAGGAATTATATCAGAATTACCCGTCCAGGCTAAATCCTTTCTATAACGAGGTCAATAGGATTACTCGTCTGAGCTAAATCCCGTCAGCAACAAATGTAAGACCTTATTCATTTTGGAAAAGCATATATATTCATCGAAATTCAATATTCAAACGAGACTTTACCCTTTTTCCAACATTTTCGAACATGCAATCATTCACACATTTATAATATTCACATAAATGTAAATCATATTGCATAAAATCATACCATTCAAGTTAACATATGTACATGCTCGATTAAGTTACACGAAGTTACCTCGACATTGGTTCGCGTATAAAATCTACTAATCTGAAACTTTTTCTTCTCCTTGATTTAACCTCGAATTGGTGTTGTCTAGATCTATATAAATAAATTTAATCATTAGTTTCACACATTTCATACTCATTTGGACTCAATTTATGTCCTAGGCAAAATTACCATTTTGCCCCTAACCTTTCCATAAAATCCAATTTCGTCCTTAGTCTCGAAAAATGAAATTTATGCAATTTACTCCCTATTCCAAGCCTAACCAAAATTTCAACATAAAATTTACAGCACTTATTTTCTATAAATTTCAGAATTTTTATCAATTTTCACAACTTTACATTTCAGTCCCTAAATAATGTTTTCATCAAAAAATCACTTTGTAGAAGTTGTTTATCTATCAACAGCCTTTCCTTTTCTACCATAAATTTTAAATTTTCAACATATCCATTCATGACCTAAGTTTCATACCTTGATAACTTTTCAAATTGATCCTCCGAATAGATAGATTAAGCTATCCCGATTTCAAAAATATCAAAATTTTTAAAAATGGGACAAGGAAACTTACCCAATTAAGTGATGAAAATTTCTTCTCTCTCTCCTAGGGTTTCCATGTATTTTTGGGGAAGAAGATGAGAAAAATAAGATGATATCTTTTATCATCATTTTAATTAATTAAATTATTTCAAATTCCAATTTAGTTCTTGCCCTTTTTCTAAATTTCCATGGATGAGTCACCAAAACATCTACATACTTTTCTTTAATGGCCTAATTACCATATAAGGACCTCAAGTTTTGAATTCCATAGCTATTTAATCCTTCTAGCTAGTAGAATTAAACTTTTGCATTTTATGCAATTTAGTCCTTTCCCTAATTAAGCACATAATCGATAGAATTTTCTTATCAGGATTTTCACACGACATTTCTAACATATTACGGACCATGTAATAAAATAAAAAAAAATTTTATTTTCGGATCGGATTTATGGGCTCAAAACCATTGTTTCGATTTTCACTTAAAAAAAAAAGTTGTTACAGTATTCAAATTGCGACTGATGGAATATCTGGCAATTTAGAGTATGCTCCACTGAGATTGTCAGGTAAAGAAAATCATGTGTCAAAATGAATCCCCTAGTAAAAATACTTGTAATTGAGTTATTCAAGGCCAGATTGTTCAAAGGAAACTAAGCTTAGATAACATATAAACTAAGTATATTAGGAGATGCTTGCTATGGTCGAAATTGCATGAGTATTTAGAAATTTTTATTTTTAGGGCAACATTTTCTGCACTTTCTTTTGCTAAACAAGCCTATGAAACTTGAGCAAATTTTTTTAAACAGAAGATTGTTGAGAACTGAAGTATAAAATATGTTCTACATAGTCCGACATTACAAAAGGTAATTATATTATTGTGGCAATTCATTCATGCATATTTTGCTTGAGGACAAGCAATAACTCAGGTTTGGGGTTGTGATAACTCTTGAAAAGAGTTATATTTCAAGCCTTTAGACTTGGTTAATTGTTCGTACTTGAGTAAATTTATTTGCATTTTAGGAAATTATATGAGTATTGTTATTACATTGCATCATGAAGTTGGGATTGTGCTTTTAGTGTCACTATATGTTACTTTTTCTTATGGGAGGAAAGGAATTACGTGTAGTCTATAGTAGGTGCAGAAAGGAGGAAAAGAAGTGAATGAGTGAAGTTTTGTCCTGATAAAAGGTTGGATAGATTGCCAGCACAAATGCCATTGCAATTCCTAGAAGATGCTGACTTAGCTGTAGATCCATGCCACTCTTATCCAGCTATACTTGTACCAGAAATATCCACCTAAAAAGAAGGGAGAAAAGAGTGTGTGCTGAGAGGGGGCCTACCCTATAAAAAGAAGAAAGTGAAAGAAAGGAAGGAGACGGTTTTTCCTCTCACATAATTTCTCGTAGGAGATCCAGAGATGCAAGGAAAGAGGGTAATAGCTAAGGAACAGAGCAACAACACAGGGAAGAAGGAGAAGCATTCAACCCTAGGTTTCACAAGATATTGTAGCATTAGAGTTGAAGGCTGGATTGGAAAAAGCTTTCTGAAGTTCTTCTTTCATTATCTTAATTGATTTCTGTGAATTTTAACTGTGAAAATATATTGTTGAATGATTTTAATTTCCATCTCATGAGTTAATCTCATCAGGTTAGGATTACTGGATGAATCTTTAGTTTCTTTAATGACCAAGGCATTATCCTGATTAGATTTAATTTTTCATTCAATTTGCGCTATTTTAAAATGTATGCATACAGTCTCTAAACATAAATGAATGTATGGTATGTCCATAAACTTGATTTAATTCTGAAAAGGTTAGATGAGTTGGACTGCGATTGAATGATACAAGCGAGTATTTGACAGAATACTCGTAGCACTTTAGACATAGAGTTGCACTCTGTATAGAGAAAGGAAGAAACAATGTTGGGTATCCTTCTTAATGCTTGTAGACATGCAAAGCCTTAGGTAGGGTATCTTGAAGTCTGACTTTCGAAAGAAGTAGACTACCCTAGATTTAATCTGAATAATAGATTGGTTAATATTTTTCCATGGTATTATTGTGTTATTAGGAAAGAATCTTAGTAATCCCAACCTTCCCATTCAACAGCTTAGATCCTCTCAACTTTGTCTCTGTATCTTTGGCACAACATTTTAAGTTAGTTATTTGATTTTAATATTGCATACATGATTATTCCTCTACAAATTGTTATTCTGTTTTCCCATAGCCTAATTCATATAGTTTATAGTAATAGCTTAACCGAATTAATCCTATCCGATCCCTGAGGAGATGATCTTACTTACTACTTTATTACTTGATTCGATGTGTACACTTGCACATTTGTATATTATATTCACATGCGACACTACTTAGCCTAGCACTACACTGGAGTGTCCTTAAACTGCATTTTTTTATTGAATCACTCTACTTAAACTTTCTTTTTTAATAAGCAACACGGTGGAGCAAACAAAGTGATGCTGACTTACTAGGCAATTCTAAGCATTGGAGTATTTAAAGATATCATTATTTTAAAATATTATATATATTTTTAATGATTGAGTATTGTTGTTACACCGAACTTAGCCTCAAGAATTTCTAGGTCTATTAAAAGAAACCTATATGCACAACATACCCCCAAACCTAAGGGCTGCATTGTCCTCAAGGCATGAATAAACAAAAATTATGAATGCACAAACATATATATGGACAGAAAATGATAAGACAAAAATACTGAATGCATGCTAAAATGAAATGAAAAACAAATAACATAAAAAAATAAATAAAGCTTGGAGTGAAATTGTTGTTACTTTAATTTGGATGAGTGGATTTTCGTGCAGCATGCTTGTAGCGCTGCTTACTTTTCAATACGTTGATTGGCACCTCGTCTTCCTCATCATCTAATTTTTTTAGATCATCAATCAGATTATTAATCTCACAATCTTATTGTGTCATTAGCACAGTCGATTGAGGTGGGATAGGTGCAGTAGCATCTGCAGGTGGTGCAAATGTTGGGTTTGCTTCTTCTCCATCATGGTCAGTCTCAATACTCACTGATTCAGTCTTCTCCTTATCTCTCTCTGGTCCTTTTTGGCCTTTTCCTCAGTGGCAGGGTGTGTGTAGGTAGATCCAGTATCATCAACCTTTGCTTGATCATCTTCCTCTTCCTCTACATCAGAGAGCAGTTCCTTGAGGGAAGCTGAAGAACATAGGCATAGGCCTAGTGAAATTCTTCTGAAGGGATTTCTTGATGGCGGGGTCCATCTTACTCATATAACCCCAGAAGAGAGCCATTTCTTCCTATGCCCTGCCCAAATTAGTAGCAATTATTGATTGTTGCTTCTCGAACAAACTGAATTGCTTATGCAACCTCTCAAAAGACCTAAGCACTTGTTGTTCAAAGACATTAGTAGAAGTGGTAGGGATTGCTGGGGTACAAGTTGGGGGTGGAGGATGTAGAGGCAGAACTAGGAGGTGGATGTTGCAGCAATTCCTCCCCTAAAAACCTTATAACAGTCTTATTCTTAATTGGCCCTTTGTTTGGAATCATATCTTCATTTGCTTAAACTTGGACTTTCACACATTGGAAAATGGTAGTAATAAGGGAAGGAAAATTAAGGCTGCCAACATTCTTCTGGGCACACCTATGCACCTCTTTAAAAATTATTTTCCCCACATTTATTTTCGTCCCTGTCATTACAGAATGGAGTAACAACATTCGCTCTTTTAAAATTGTAGAGTTATGAGTAGAAGGACTCAGACGAGATTTAAGGAAGTAGTACCAAACTTGACAATGGAATTTCAAATAAACTTGTTCTACAGTGTAGCAATCTTGTTTGGACACTGTCCACTTGGTTTACAGATCTGCTGTGATTCAGGCCCTCCACCGTGATTATTATAGCAAACTGAGAATGCTCATCTTGACCATCGGGTAAGCCATATTTAGCATTGATAGAGTACTCATCAAACAACACTGAAACACCTCTCACATATATAAAATCATTGTTGGGAGAAGTCAGGTGGGCATAAAATTCCCACACCACCTTTTTTAAAACATCTTCTAGATGCAAACAAAAGATTTGCCACCCGTGCTTTTTGACTATGGAAGAAACTGATTTATCATACACTATAAAGGGCGCATCTTGAAAAAAAAAACCTTTTTCCAAACAGAATGAACGCTTGGAGGTGTTATTTGTGTTTTTCTCCTCTACGACTACATTGAAAAAGGTTCTTGGTCGTATATGGGGTAATAGAGAAGGAAAATGTCTGGCCATTGCTTTGAAAAGTTTAGAGTGATTGGAAAAGAAAAAGGTGGACACTTTGAATTCTTTACGGAAAGATGAGTAAATCTAGAAGAAAACGAAGGTTGAAGGTAACTATTAAGAAGGTAAAATGAGTAGGTTAAAAGAAAAAGAAAATAAAGGTGGCAAACATAAAAAGATACTGAAAACGTGATGTGGGTGATAAGAGTGCGATATTTATGGGCTAACATGGTGAGACGAGATTTGAGGGAAAAATAAAAAAATTTATTGGAAGTAAATATTTTGGCAAAAATATCCAATAGGCTAACTACTAAAAGATAAAGCTCGACCCTAAGTATACTTGCAAAATAATAAAAAATTATTAAACCAATCAAATGAAATAACCAAAGAAAAATAAAATTAACAAAGAAAAATAAATAAAGTAAAAAGAATAGTGGAGACGTGGAAGTTATGTATTTCGGAGATCAATAGACTGTTTATCTCGAGTTATAGAAGCACCCTAGTAATGCTTCAAACGTTATCCATTGACTTTGAATGTAAGCCCAATCTTTATATCTTTGACTTCTACAGCTCTATGAGGATAAACATGTACAGTTGAGCGTTCTCGTGTGCCTACGCTTCAAATTCCTCCATCTCATCTAGCTCAAGTAATCGTTTATTACTAGTAGTGAACTAATCCATGTTCAGCTTCTTGATGGCCTAAAATACTTTATGTTCGTGCTTAATAGGTAAATTACAAGGCTTCCCATAGACAAGCTTGAAAGGTAACATCCCTAATGTTGTTTTGAACACAGTACAATACGCCCATAGAGCTTCATCCAGGCTGGATGACCAATCTTTATAAGTTGGGTTTACCACTTTCTCCAAAATTAATTTAATTTCTATATTATAAACTTCAGCTTGTCTATTTGTCTGGGGGTGATATGCCATGGCAATCTTATGCCTCACCTCATTCCTATTCAATGCATTGGATACTAATTTGCAATCGAAATGGGAGCCCTCGTCATTAATAAGTGCATGGGGTGTACCAAATCTTGTGAAAATATTTTTATGCAAGAACTGCACCACTAACTTGGCATCATTAGTAGGGAGAGCAACACCTTCTACTCACTTGGAGATGTAATCTACAACCATAAGTATGTACATACTCCCCCAAAAAGGTGGAAATGGACCCATAAAGTCGATCCCCTACACATCAAACAACTCAACTTCTAAAATGTTTGCAATGGCATTTCATGCCTCCTCGATAGGTTTGTCGTTTGTTGATAGCGGTCACATATCTAATAGAAGTAATGAGCATCTTTGAATAGCCTTGGCAAATAGAAACCAAAATTAGAGAACCTTTGTAGCGATTCTCATTCCTCCAAAATGTCCCTTGTAAGGTGCTGAATGACAGTGTTGCAAAATGCTTTGAATTTCATCATTCGGAAACATCTCTTAATAAATTGATCCGCACAGTGTTTGAATAAGAAAGGCTCATACAATAATATTGCTTGGAATCATAAAGAAATTTCCTTCTTCTTTGACTGGTGAGCTCAGGTGGCAGCAACCCACTCATTAGGAATTTTACTATATCGGTATACCAAGGTAATGTCGTGACAACTAACAGTTGCTCATCTAGGAATTCTAACCTTGATAAGTGATTAGCCACTTGATTCTTGGTCCCTTTCTTATCTCAAATTTCAAGATCAAATTTCTATAAAAGTAATATCCATATGATCAACCTAGGCTTGGTATCCTTCTTTGTTACTAAATACTTAATCGCAGAATGGTCTGTATAAACTGTGACCTTGGTACCAACTAGATAGGAATTGAATTTTTCAAATGCAAATATCGTAGCTAATAACTCCTTTTCAGTTGTAGTGTAGTTAATATGTGCATCTCTCCAGGTCTTGCTCGCATAAAATATCTCATGGAACACCTTGTCCTTTATTTTCCCCAATACTGCTCCTACAACAAAATCACTAGCATCGCACATAAGTTTAAAAGGCAGTGTCCAGTCTGGTGCTATGACAATGGGTGCTGTCACCAGTTTCTTTTTTAATTCTTCAAATGCTTTCAAATAGGGCTTATCAAAATTAAAGGCTCTATTGTATTCTAACAAGGTACAAAATAGTTTGGATATCTTCAAAAAATCCTTAATAAATCTTCGATAAAATTCTGCATGGCTTAAGAAACTTCGAATACCTTTCATAGTGGTAGGTGGCAGCAAATTTTCGATCACCTCAATCTTTTCTTTTTCCACGTCAATCCCTTCCTGTGATATTTTATGTCCTAGAACAATGCCTTCACAAACTATGCAGTGGCATTTTTCCCAGTTCAAAACAAGATTAGTTTCTTCACAAAGACAAAGAACTAACTCCAAATTCTTCAAACTGTTCTCAAAAGTATCGCCAAAATAAAAAAAAATCTCTATGAATATTTCAAGAAACTTTTCCACCATGTCTGAGAATATAGCCATCATGCAATGCTAAAATGTTGCTAGGGCATTGCATAACCCGAATGGCATTTGTTTAAATGCAAAAGTTCTATATGGAAACGTGAAAGTGGTCTTCTCTTGGTCATTTGGAGTTATGACAATCTATTATACCTTGAGTAACCATCCAAGAAACAATAGAATGATTTTCCAGCTAATCTATCCAACATTTTATTGATGAAAGAGAAGGGGACATAGTCCTTCTGAATTGCTTTGTTAGGCATGCAATAGTCCATGCATACCCTTTATCCCGTGACAGTACGAGTTGGAATGGGTTCGTTGTTGTCATTGCTAATCACGGTGACACCCTCTTTCTTGGGTACAAATTCAACAAGGCTCACCCACAAACTATTAAAGATAGGGTATATTATGCCAGCATCTATCTATTTGATAATCTCCTTCTTCATAACCTTCTTTATGATAGGGTTCAACCTTCTCTATTATTCAATAGAATTTCTATGTTAATCCTCCATTAAAATCTTATGCGTGCAGATAGCAAGGTTGATTCCCTTGATATCGACGATTTTCCACCCTAGTGCCTTCTTAGATCTCCTTAGAACATCTAGTAACTTAGTCTCCTGATCAGATGTCAACTGTAAAAGCCCAATTTCGGTGAAATCAAAACAGTGGTTTCGGGACCACAAATCTGAGCCAAAAAATAAAATTTATTTTTATTTTATTTTATGATTCGTAATATGATAGAAATGTCATGTGAAAATTTTGATAAGAAAATTTTACCGATTATGTGTTTAATTACGGGAAGGACCAAATCGCATAAAATGTAAAAGTTGAATTCTAGTAGCTAGAAGGATCAAATAGCTATGGAATTCAAAACTTGAGGACCTTATATGTAATTAGGCCATTAATAAAAAGTTACTAGATATTTTTGGATGATTCATCCATGGAAAATTAGAAAAAGGCTAAGGATTAAATTAGAAATCAAATTTATAAAAGATGATAAATTAATTAAATAGAAATAAAAATCATTTTTATCATCTTCTTCCCCAAAATATTCCATGGAAACCCTAGGAGAGAGAGAAGAAATTTTCTTGGCCAAATTGGGTAAGTTTTCTTGTCTTATTTTTAGTAATTTTGATATTTTTGAAACTGAGATAACTGAATCTATCTATTTGGGGGATCAATTTGAAGAGTTATCAAAGAATGGAAATTAGGTCATGGATGTATATGGTGAAATTTTAAAATTTGGTAGAAAATGAAAGGTTGTTGATAGATGAACAACTTTTACAAAATAATTTTTGATGAAAACATAATTTAGGGACTAAAATGTAAATTTGTGAAAATTGAAGAAAAATTCTAAATTTTATAGAATATATGTGCTTTAAATTTTAAGGTGAAATTTCTGTTAGGCTTGGAATAGGGAGTAAATTGCATAAATTTCATTTTTTGAGCCTAGGGACGAAATGAGAATTTATGGAAAAGTTAGGGGGAAATGGTAATTTTTCCTAAGATGTAAATTGAGTTCACTTGAATATGAAATGTGATAAATTGATGTAAAATTTACTGTATAGATCTGGATAGACCAAATTCGGAGCTAGAATGAGGAAAAGAGGAAAATGTCGGATTAGTAAATTTTACGTACACAAACATTTGTCGAGGTAAGTTCTTGTAACTAATTTGTGTATGTTTATATGTTTGAATTAAATGTTGCATTGTGAATTGTATAAATATCATATATATGTGACATTGAAATTGTATCTGACAAAGTCCGATTAACGATAATGCCCGAAAAATAATAAATGATAAAAATGTTACTTTTATGCTTGAAACGAATGTGGAATGTGTTTATTTGAATTATATGAATGTTATGGATTTATGAAATAATCACATGCCCGATAATGTTTGAAAAATGTTTAAATCCCGGTTGAATAAATAGAAAATCGATGGATATGTGATTTCCCGAAATGAATGAGTCCTGCATTTGTTGCTGACGGGATTTAGCTCGAACGAGTAATTCTATTGACCTCATTACAGAAAGGATTTAGCCCGGACGTGTAATCCTGATATAAGTCCTATCGAGCATATGTTATGAGTTAGATTTAGACCAGACGGGTAATCCAGATCAAGTTTCTTAGAGCATATGTCATAAAAAGGATTTAGCCTGGACTGGTAGTCCTGTTGTATACATGTATGGCTCGTGAGTGTACTCTCAGAAATAGTATCTTATGGGTACCATTGAATATGAATTGACGGATCCTGATTTGTACACCTTGAGTGTACTACCTATGTATCCATCGATATTTCAAATAAATTCAATGGGTGACAATCCAGACATGAGAAGATATGAATAATAAAATAAGTTATTACATGCATCCGTCTGAAATACAAGAAAATGATGATACATGACAAGTGATATATGAAAGTATGAGATGATGATATTTGTATATAGAAATTATTTGATGAGAATGTTCATCCTTGATTATAGACTTGTACACCTTGAGTGTATTACTACTCTTGTGACCTTGATATTTCGAATGATATAAGTTCTGACATGAAATAATCTGAACTCGAGATGAACTATTATGAGATTATACTTGTAATATAAAGAGATGATTTATACATGTTAAATGAATACATGTTGTGGAAAGCATATGTGCATGGAAACTTGATTTTTGTTGAGCCCATACATGTTTTGATGTTATTATGGAATATATGACTAACAAGGGCAATGAGGATGTTTGTAGGGCTTGAGGTCAAATTGATTGAATATGCCTTACATAGTTACCTCAAAATAGAATGAATTGTAGGTTAAATACCATGTTATACGAACTTACTAAGCATTTTATGCTTACTTAGATTTATTTCCCTATTTTAGAGTAGATCAGAAGCTTATTGGATTGGAAGCTTAGCGGAGATCATTCACACTATCCATCGATCCATGTCGGTACAATATGGTAAAGCAATTATGGTTACAATAGCATGTATAGGTTATTTTGGTCATATTGGCATGTAAATGTAAATGATTATTGTAATCTAGCCATTGGAATGGCTAGTGATGATTATGTTTTGGCACATGTATATATATGTATTTAAGTTTATTTTATGGAGATAACATAAGTGTTTATTATTGATTGATTGAGAAAGGTCAAAACAAATATGCTTATAAAAGGTAAGATTAAAAGCATGAGTGCATGTAACAATATAGCATATCAGATGTTATAAATTGCTTAGATTGGTTGGTGTTTGGATGTAAGTTTGGTGCAGGAATTTGGTATGATTTTGGGTGAGAAATGAAGCTAGGAATGGCTTTATTTTTTCCACATGGGCAAACAGACAGGTGTGTGTCTAAACCATGTGTGACATACGGCCTGGTACATGGGCGTGTGGTTAGGCCGTGTGTCCCTTGCACCTTAAATTTGAGGAAACAGAATGCTCAGAATTGAGCAAACGGGAAGAGACACAGGCGTGTCTCAGCCTTGTGTGCTACACGGCCTAGTACACGGGCGTCTGGCATGGCTGTGTGCATAAGTCAGAGAGTTACACGGGGTCGAACACGGCCTGTAGCACTGGTGTGTCGCTTGACCACACAGGTGTGTGAGCCTTGTACTTTAGAAAAATTTTGAAATTTCACAAAAAACTCTTAGAGTTTCTGATTAAGTTCTGACTCGATTCTAATGCTCATTTTGGGCCTCGAGGGTCCATTTAAGGGTCGTTATGAATAAATCTCGAGGAATGAATAGTAAATGTTAGAATTATCTAAAAATACTTTGAAATTTTTGGTAATGCTCCGTAACCCTGTTCCGGTGATGGATACGGGTTAGGGGTGTTACATCAACTTTGCAGAGATAACTACTGCAGAGTGTTGTTGTTTCCCAAATAAGTGTACTTTAAATGTAATGACAAAGCCTTTAACTCCAATGTGGGAGGTTCCTCTATAGAAGGTCTACAAGGCTCAAAAGAACAAGCTAATAGATCCAAAAATTCAAAACTCTTCCCTGGTCTATCTTCAAGCCTCTTGGTCTCTATAAGTTCACCAAGTTCTTTAGTCATTTATGCTTCGCTCAACTCAAATAGATCTGTATCATCATCATCGGAATTACTGTGACAAAATTTTGCAAACTCTACTTCCATTCCCATTTCGATAAACCTAAGGGTGTGACATTCTTCATTTTTATCTGCACACTTCAGGGCATCAAAAACACTAAAAGTAATTTGTTGGTCATTAGCCCTCATTGTTAACTCACCTTTTTGCACATCAATTAGCATTCTACCTATAGCTAGAAAAGGTCTTCTAAGAATAATCAGTACTTCTTTATCAACTTCACATTCTAAAATAATAAAATCTACTGGAAAAATAAGTTTATCTATTTTTACCAACACATCTTCAATTTTACTTTCTAGATGTGCATAAGAATGATAAGCTAGTTGCAGCATAACTGTAGTCAGTCTTGCCTTCCCAATTCCTAGCTTCCTGAAAACAGACATAGGTATTAAATTTATACTTTCTCCTAAATCACATAATGCCTTACCAATATAATGATTTCCAATTGAATAAGGAATAGTAAAACTCCTTGGGTCGTTCAACTTTGGAGGCAATTTGTTTATCAGCACCACTGTACACCCTTTTCTGAAAGCAAAAGTTCCAAATGCCCCCAATCTTTGCTTCTTTGACAAGATATCTTTCATGAATTTTATGTAGTTGGACATTTTCTCCAACGCTTCCACCAATAGTATGTTGATATGGAGTTTCCTCAGGACATCTAAAAAGATTTTGAAACGAAAATCTTGCTTAAATTTCTAAAAACACTGAGAAAAAGGTGGTGATGGCCTTCTTTCAGATTACTGATATTGTTTTACTATGGCATTTTTATTGGCAACACAATATGATTCTGTTACAATATTGTTTTGATTGGTCTGCTCAGTTGTAAACTACTCCATAGATCGGTTTGAATTCTTTCTATGTGTGAGATCTGAGTTGTCCTTGTCTGTAATGGCATCATTAACAACTCTAGGTAATTGAGTACCACTTCTGAGTGAAATGGCCTTGCAGTTCTCCTACCCTTGAGATCTTGAATTTTCAATGTCACTTGGCAATGATCAAAACTAATTTGGATGATCGAAATAATGTTTTTGATCTTACAGATAGTTTTGATACATTGTTTTTAAAGGAGACGTCTATGATCGAAGCTAATTTGAAAGATCGAAATAATGTTTTTGATCCTTCAGATAGTTTTGGCATACAAGAAAGCTTAGGTGAGTATTTTTATTTTATTTTATTGTTATTTATTCTAATCCCTTTTCCTTTTGTGAGCAAAAGGTTCAGGGAAAAATCTTCTTGAGGAAGGGAGGAATGATGTGAGTCTCAAGGCCCAAAATCAGGCTCATGAACATGATGGGCTCAAATTTCCTCATGGCCCAATAACGAGAGCGAAGGCCAAGGAAATCCGAGCAAGATTGAATGAGACCATCCAAGACTTTGTTACCAAGGCCCTAGATATGCACACGACCGAAAAAGAAAATCAAGATTCATTTTCTTGTTTTCAAGAAAATAAGAAACCGAATCTTGGTCCAATTTTGTTGTTTCGGACAATTTCAAGAATGAAGAAAATCAAGATTCCAAATCTTTGAAATCTTGGTCCAAGAAACCGAATCTTGCAGCCAAGACACATTTGATTTCATGTACGAGCTTGAACGAGCCAATTTCGAGAGCAAATGGATCACAAGACTAAGTTCTTGAAAAAATAGCCCAATAAGATGTCTACAAGCCCATTCTGAAGTTTGGAAAATAATTTAATTGGATATCAAGCCAAATTATCAAAGTGGCCCAAATTGTAAAATATTTAAACTATAGGTCCAATTTTATTTTAATAGGTGGATCATTATGTAAGAATTCAGCCCAAGGAGCCCATTGAATTCCTTTGGCCAAATTCCTATTAAAATTCCATACTTAGAATTATTTTTTTTTATTTGATGAGTTGTCATGTTAGTTATTCCATTAGGGTTAGAAAATTTAATTTGGGGCCCTATAAGTAGCATGGTCGTTCACCCTTATACACATACAATTGATTTTTTTTTAAGTTAATAATAATTCTCTTTGAATTTTTCTTCAAGATTTGCTCTTGAGTTTCTTTTAGAAGTTGTTTTAACAATCTTTTAGGTTGTGGGAATCATCTTCAAGCTTTTTCTTACCAAGATCTCTTTTTTGAAGGGAAAATTAAAGCCATTGAAAAGATTTGTGGATTCTTAATGTTTCTAAGGCTTCTTAGGACATCATCTTCCCTTTTCTAACCTTAATTTATCGTTTCTTATTTATTTTAATTTAGTTCTTACTGTTTTGGCTTGCTGATTTTATCAATTTTCATTCTAGGTTAGAATTGCTTCAAAAGAGATGTTCTCCTATCTTGTTTCATTAAGAAACACATCAAAATTAGGAGTTTTAATCTTTTCTTGTTGTTTCAAACATTATTGCACAAAACTGTTTGCTTTTGTCTTTAAAATAACATCTAAGAAATCTGTTTTGTGTTTTGTTTTTTCCAGATTTGGTTGGAGCATAATGGTTTCTTTTCATCCAAGAAACCCTAATTTGTTCTCGATTGGACTATTTACCAGCTGGTTCGTCTTTCTTTTGTTTTAGTTTCATTTGACTCTCCTTTGTGACAACTAATCTATTTTTATTATTTCTCGTTTTAGTGTACGTTTGTCTAAAGATATATGTTAGATTCGCAACTTAGACAAGCTACAATCCTGTTTCGCACGCGTGTCGTATCGTTCTTTATCATTTACCATGAAGATAGATATGCACATCTTATCAAACATAGTCAAGGATTAATCAAATTACAACATAATGATTTCATACAGAATCTCGTGTGTACTGTCCCAGAAGACTTCACATAAGGTGCCATGGGTTTTTCCCTCATGGACTTAAACATAATTTCATGTATAGTGATATGCCAGTTAGATTTACAGATTTTGAATGCTACACCATGAACATTTAAACAATCATATTCTTTTCCATGGGTCTCAGCCACATGGACTTACACATATTCATGTATCGTGTTCCGCCAATCTAGTCTTCATTTTGCTAGAGGATACACATTGAGTGTTTTCGTATCAAATGATGACATTAGTCTTAATGTAACACCCCTAACCCGTATCCGTCGCTGAAACAGGTTTACGGAGCATTATCGAAATAAATAGATCAAATACAGACATTTTATATCATTTCTCATTTATATCAAAAATCAGTCATAAACAATCTTATTGTCCCTTATATGAGTCCTCAAGGCCCAAAATATGAAATAGAAATAAGTTGGGACTAATCCGGGTACTCAAAGAATTTTTTGCAAAATTTCAATATTTTTCCTAAGTGTAGAGTACACACACCCGTGTGGTCAGGCCGTGTGGCTCACACGGTCAAGAGAAACGCCCATGTCTCAGGCCGTGTGGACATTCAAAATAGGGACACATGGCCATGTCCCAGCCTATGTCCAAATTAGGGTGGTTACTAAATTGGGTCACAAGGCCAAGCCACACGGCCGTGTGCTAGGCCGTGTGAACATTTTAATTTACATTAATTAGGTACAGGGGCTACACGGGCAAGTCACATGCCCGTGTTCCAAGCCGTGTGTCACACACGATTAAGACACACGCTCGTGTCTCTACCCGTGTGAAAATACCTGCCGTGTGAAAATACTTGAGCATTCTATTTTGCAATTTTAAAGATTCAGGGGACACACGGCCGATCCACATGCCCGTGCGCATCGCTATGTGTCACACAGGGTTGAGACATACGCCTATGTCTCTATCCGTGTGGACAAAATAAGGCCATTTCCAAGCCTTATTTCTCACCCAAACTTGTCTTTCACCTACAATAACATTTAAACACATTACCAATCTAATACGAATCATTCTAATGAAGCCAAAATAATTTTTATGTAAAACATATCAACACATATATTCAACTATCTATACTTAACAAAATATCATATTTACAAATAGGCATGTTCAATAAATTTTACTATCATAATCAATATGCCTATATCATTTTCATTAATCCTCCAATTCAAACACACATTAAGCATATTAAGACCATTTTATATATTAAAACATACCAAATTACAAGCCATATCAAATGGCTAATTTCAACCAAACATATACATACCATCCAGGACCATTTTAGCCTATACATGCCATTACAACGAAAATGCATTTACTTTTTATATTGAAACTAGCTGATGGGTAGTATGAAGTATCTCCACCAAGCTTCCAACCAAATGAGCTCTCGAAGTGCTATAAAATAGAAGAAATAAAACAAATTAAGCATTTAATGCTTAGTAAGTTTGTATAACATGGAATTTAACCTTACCATTTAATCACATTAAAGGTAACCAAATAAAACATATTCCAAACAACATGGCCAAAAGCCTAACACATATCCTCAAAAATCATGTTAGTAAAATAAACACCAAGAAATATATATGAGTTAATCAATATTCAATTTCCATATACATGTATTTACTATTTCAAGTGTTCATGAACATGTACATATCATATCTTTGTATTTCAAATATTTATCATAGTAATTCATCTTGAATTCATATCATCTCGCATCATAAGTTTACCCGTTGAATCATTTAAATTATCGATGGATACAAGGGTAGTACACATGAAGTGTATAAGTCTAAAATCCATCAATTCATATTTAGGAATGCTCATTGAGCATTTAAACGGGAATCTCTCCAAGCCAAATAACGTAAAGCTCATGTGAGCTTGTAACGGGAAGCTTATCCGGGCTTAAAAACAGAAAGCTCATAAGAGCTTAAATCAGAAAGCTCATGCGAGCTTAACGGGTAACTCTAAAGGGCTATTATCAGGAAGCTCATGAAAGAGCTTTTAATCGGGAAGCTCTGAATAGCCATATATCGGGACGCTCATAAGAGCTGCGATGTGTCCGCAACACATACAGGGTCACTACCGATCAGAATGCTCATAAGAGCATATAAACGAGAAGCTTGGAAGAACCATGTATTGAAAAGCTCAAGAGAGCTTATATCGGGATGCTCATGTGAACTATAACGGGACACTCTTGCGAGCTATGGTGTGTTCGTAACATATGCAAAACCACAACCACTCCAGGAACCTTGTATCCATCTAATTTCATTTGTTTAAACAAGATTTATTTCTTATCGAACACTGTCAAATATGTGATTTATTTTCATACTTAACAAATATACAAATCACATACATATAAATAAAGCATATCACATAAATATACAATTTAGTTACACGAACTTAGCTCAACACTTGCTCGTGTACAAAAACCTACTAATTTGATACTCTTTTTTCCTCGATCTACCTCCTTATTTGATCTTTTCGAATTTAATTAAGCCAATAAAGTTTGCTTGAACTCTTTTTTCTTAGCTAGGGTTTCCATGTATTTTAATTTGGGGAAGATGGTGAAATAAGATGATATTAGTTTATTATCATCTTTAATTATATCAATTTCCAATTTAGTCCTTTTCGTTTTCTAATTTAAAATGGATGATTCATTAACTTACCTACTAACTTCTCTTAATGGTCTACTTTCCATATAAGGACCTCAAATTTTGAATTTCATGGCTATTTGATATTTATAGCTACTAGAACCCAACTCTTGTATTTTATGCAATTTATCCTTTATTAAATTAGACATGTTGCAACAGCCCAGTTTAGACCTTAGTCGGAATAGTGGTTTCAGGACCACAAATTCGAGTCAAAAAATATTTTAATATTATTTTTTGTGCTTATTATATGTGAATTAGTATGTGTGAAAATTTCGTATGAAAATTTTATCATTTATGTGCTTAATTTGCAAAAAAGACCTAATCACGTAAAAGGTAAAAGTTGTCTTCTATTTGTTAAGTGTGCCTATTTGTTATGTCCTATTAATGAGAGATCCTTATGTTGCAATTAGACCATTGAAAGGGTTGATGGACATTAATGACCATCCATTAAGTGATATTTATATAGTTTAACAAAGGTTATAATTGGAAATTTTTATTAATATGTATTATAATAAAAGAAAAACATGATAATGGATGATTTATTCATCCTTGTTAACTGAAATTACAAAAGGAAAAGAAAAGAAAACTTAAGCTAGGGTTCGGCTATTGATATTGGTGATTAAGGTATGGTTTTTGATCTGTTTTTAATAATTTCTATGTTTTTGTGATTGTTGCTTTGTGTTTTACTAAGCTTATGCCTCAATTTTTGATTATGTTGATGATTTTGAGTTATTCCATTGATGAAATTATGAGTTTTATAAAGTTTGATGATAGTATATGGAAGCTTGATGTTGGGTTAATATGTTTTGTCTTTAAATTTTTGATGAATTTGAGTAATTTGGGTTAAATTGTAAAAATGGGAAATTGAAGGACTAAAATGTGAAATAAATGAAATATATGAGCTTATATGAACACTATGAAAATTCGGCTAAGCATGGGTGTATGGAAATTTTTGTATATTTTTTATTTTTGTGATTAGGGATTAAAGTGTTAAAATGTAAAAATATGAAGGCTAATTTGTAAAATGCCCTAAATATGTGTTTATGGATTGATTTGTAAGCTGCATATCCTACATGGTTCAAGCAGACACAAAATAGGCTATGATAGGATACAGCCATAATTTGTAAGCCGGTAAAAATTCGACAGAAAGATTGAATAGGTCGATAAGAGTCCTCGTGGGAGGAAATGCCTGCTCAGGGCTAAATGACCAGCAAAGTCCATTAGAGAATAGTGGAAAGCGAAGGTTCGTCAAGACCATGAAGAATGGTAAAAGTCTTATTGATCTACCAAAGGTACGAACTACATATCTTATGAAGCCTTTTTAAGAAATAGACTAAGGAAACGAGTGCTATGGTGTTGTGTTGTGGGCACTAGTACTCAAAAGTAGTGAGGATATGGTTTTCTAGTAAAGATCGTAGTTATGACAATTACTTGGGTAGTCGCCAAGCATCACCAGCCAGAAGTAATGAATACTAGTATCAGGGGTACAAAATAATGAGGAAAGAGGAAAGGGTGAGACCCATGAGAGGGCATGGTCGGGACCAAGCCAAGGTCCAAGTCTGCAAATAAATGGCTCAGAGGGTAGAGGGCATGGGCCTTGTCAACTAAGTTCACGAAAATCTCCTACGAAATCCAAGAAGTTTAATTCTGAGCCTAAAATCTCATATTATTAAAAATCATGAATTCCTACACGCATTTATGTATAGATCTCACAAGTTCTCCCAATCTTGTCAAATTTTTGCTTGAATGAAGGGTGGATAAAGATTTAGAGAAATCTAGAGGAACCAAGTCAGACTCTGTCAAAATTACGGGGTGTACGATAGCTGATCATGTATATGGAGGGGCACGCACAGATGCTACACCAGAGGAGTTTAAGTTGATTATATACGTTATCGAGTCTCAATCCAAAATTTTTAAATCTTCGTTGGAATCAAAGTCATAAGAATTTATTATTAGTTTTGTACGAGTTTTAATAGCAGATACATTTTAAAATTCAAGTTGTTTTAAAATGTACTTAAATTAGAAAAAAAATCATTAAATTATTTTGTTTAGTGTAACACCCGAATATTAACAGTCACAACTACAAAATGTACAAGGCAAGTTAAGCATAGAAGTACAACCATATCAAAAACCTTGACTCATATTGCACATATGGCATTGTATACATTTTTATCATCCTTTGAAACATGTTTCATTGTGTCTAACATTTCATAGAAAATACATGTAAAAATTATGACTTCACATTAAATTCCATCATCCAACCATTTTATATACTCCATAATTCAACCATTTCATATACGTTCGCATTAATCAAATACTTATTTGTATGAAGCTTTTTGGAACAATGTAACCTTAGTAAAGTGGACTTGGACACATTAGAAACCACCACCACACCAAGGTAGCTCAGGACAGCATAAACTACCAAAACAAGAGCACATAAGTGAAGGCCCAAAGGCACCATTTACATCCCTCCAGCACACCAAAATAGCCTCTAAAGAGATGATGCACATTTTGTAACAACTTGATTTTTTAGTGGTATCAAAAAGGTGGTTTAAAACCCCATTTTCATAAATCGAGTCTGTAAATATTTAACATTTACAATATTCTTATAGAAATATATTAAATTTTGGTTTAGTAATTTTGTCGAATTGATAGTTAATTAAGGTACATGGACTAAATTGTAAAAGTCTTAACATTATAGATTTTTAAATAACTAAAGGATTAAAATGGTAAATAAACAATTTTGTTTCATCTTTTAGTAGAGAAAGGTGTTAATGTCCACTAATTTGGGTTAATTTTGTTTAAGGATTAATTAATTAAACTTTATTTAATTAGTTTTGATTAATTAATAATTAATTAAAGTATATAAAGTTAAGTTAGTGCTTCTTATCATCTTTATTTTCTTCTTTTCCACCAAATAAAGCTAAAGAAAACCTAAAAAGCCATTTCAAAAGTTTCAAAGCCTTCGGCCAGTGTTTAAGTATTCCAATTAAGTCATTTTCTTGAAACTTTAATATTTTTAAGATCATTGGAG
The DNA here is from genome assembly GCA_025698475.1 of Gossypium anomalum. NCBI lineage: Eukaryota > Viridiplantae > Streptophyta > Magnoliopsida > Malvales > Malvaceae > Gossypium > Gossypium anomalum. The sequence goes on from CM046961.1 coordinate 61,572,724, forward strand.
CTTGATTTAGCTAGCCCATGTATCAAATTGCAATAATTTTGAAGTTTTTGAAAGTTGCCACTATTAATATCTTGAAGAAACTGGTGTTAAATTGATAGATTTTAAGCTTACATGTGAAAAAGGATTAGATTGTACGATTTAATTGTTAGTTTTGTTCAAAAGGACCAAATTTTATAAATTGTAAAATTGATGTGAAATTTTTGAGGTAATTGATAGTAGAGAATCCTAGAAGGATGTGATTGAGAATGATTTTGAAACTAGAGTTCATTTTTAAAAGTTATAACTATTTCAATTTTAAGGGATAAATTGAATAAAATGCAAAAATTTAGGGCATTCAAAATATGAAATTAAATAGGTTCACACATATCATGGATTGATATAGAAATGTCTGGTATTGGTAAAGTTCTTAAAATAATTGTTTAGATTGAATTGGATTAAACCGGAGATAATCGAGAAAAAACCAAAATTATCAATTAGTCCTTGCAAAGTCAACTCATTTGCTATTTTGACTAGGTAAGTTCATATGGTATGAATGTGTTTAAAATTTTATGTATTTGATTTGTGTAAATATGTTTGATAGTGGGTTGAATTGTGGCAAATTGAAATGAAATGTGAGAATTGGACTAATCATAAAGAAATGTCTATATGTGTTAAAGATGCCCAATTGAACTTAGTAAATGTTAGGATACGATTGCCATTCCAATAGGGTCTTGTGCACAGTTGTATGGATTGATTACAAATGATTTTCGAGATCCAGTATTTGTTGCGAACTTGAAGATACATGGGACACAAGTTTAGCCTGGATCAGTAACATGATGTCGTTTTAAAGGTTTAGCCCGGATGAGTAACCTAACATGTATATTTTAGCTCAGAAAAACAATAAAATGTGTCGTTAAAAGTTTAGCTAGACTGGTAACCTAACACAAATATATATATTCAACTCAAATGAGCAACCAGTGTGATATAGTTACTTGTGTATCCGAATCCACTTACTAGGGTTTATCGGGCTATACAACTTATATGAAATGACAAATTGAATGTGATAAAAAAATGTTGTTCAAATAGGAATATTTTGAATTTAGCATAAACCTTATGGTCATATGAGCATGAGATTGAAATTATGATCTAACATAACATGTATTAGCATATTGAACCTTTATAGCATTATATGGTTTGTTTGTTTTTTATTGGTATGGTACTCACCTTGTGATTTTCTAACATGTTATAGTAGCCAAATTATGGCAAAAATGTGATAGCTTAGTGTATGTTAATTGGAAAATAACCTAAGTTGTTGTTTATTACCTATGAACTTATTATGCATCATATATGTTTACACCACAAAATATGGTCTGTGGGTTTTAGGGGTATTTTAGAAATTTTAACCTTAGAGTTCTCAGAATTTTGCAACATGGTTTATCAGTAATGTTTTCAATTATGGTTTTTAGAAAATTAAATCAATTTCTAAAAATGAGTTTTAAATACCTTTAATTTTGAAAATAGGACTGATTTGCAAAAGAGTCAAAATTTTCAGTCTTTATGAAGCAATTACACCAAATTTTAATTACCAACCTATTTCTTCCTTCCAATTTACAATTTTGACATTAACTCCTTCCCAAAATTTGTGTTTGCCATCCCTTAATTCTCTCTTGCTATTCCAATCAATTTTGAACTCTAAATCCTGATTCCTTTTTATTTCTATCATCTCTTAAGTTATAAACCTCTATAAAAACCAAGAAAATCACCCAAAAACTTCATCATCTTCTTCAAAACGTGACTTTCCAGATTTGGGTCAAAACTCATTTTTCTTTCACCAATGGTAACATTTGACTTCATATGAGTTTTAAATGATATCTAGTCTCTTAAACTAAATTTGTAACCATTGAAACACATGTTTTGAATAAAAGCTGAAAATTGGGTTGTTAATGGTGGATTTCGGGATTTTGCATAAAAACGTGGTTCAAAAGTGTTTTTCAACTTGTTTTTACATGATTAGAAGGTTTCCAAACTTACTTTGAAGTTTTGTTAAAGAATTCTCGAGTCTTAATGAATTTTCAAAAAATAATCATAAAACATGTCAAAAAAGTCAATACTATGAATTGAGTATTTTATTATAGTTTAAAGGTTAGGCATTAGTCGTAGGTGAATTATAAGATGAACGAAATTGGTTTTAGGTGAAAATATTAAGTATAGATCGAGATATTCGAATTTAAAGTTTGCTTTGTTATAAGTTTAGGTTACATGAAAACTTAGTTTAGGCTTATGTTCGGTATGATTGTAATAAGTCCTTGGCTGATTTTTGGATGTATTTTTGTGTGAATTTTTTGTGTTGAAGTTTTGGATTCGATAGAACCTTCTACGAGTAGAGATAAAGGTAAGGAAAAGCTAGTTTGAGCTTTCGGCTTTTCAGCGAAAGCATAATTGGTGAGTGTTTGGAATAATTACTTGTGGACATGGTTCAATGCATTATTTTGGAATTTATTAGTACCCTAAACCCCTACTCTAAATTTCGAGTCTAAGCTTTCGCATACCTATATTATCTTGTAAACGAAGTGCTTATGTGTTTGTGAATATGTGAATTAAGATGAGATGCTATAACATGTGATATGTGATTATGATAACTATTGTGAAAGTGCAAATAAGTACATGTTATGTGTATGTTAAATGTTAGTGATAGTTTTTTGTTGAAGATGCAAATATGCAGTGATTGTGCACAGATAATCGGTAAGTTATATGTGTTTGACTTCAAATATTTTGGCCTTACGATCTTGAAACAGTTGGATATAGTTGGCATGCCATAAGATTGTGAGTACTAATATGTATAGTGGTTTTGGGCATTGAGGCCCTAGAACATGTTTGGAAGGATAAGGGAATGAGAACTAAGCTTCATTCAATAGGACACGTGAGGGGAAATAAGAAGAGTCTTAGCTATATGCTTCACTTTTGGGACACGTTTGACTCTATGAGTCTATGTTTGGTGTGTTAAAGATCCGTGTATCCGATGAGTGATAATAGAGCACACTTTTATGTTTTATAGCTCAAGTGCCAAATTATCTTAAAATTTATTTATTTGTAATGTGATAAATGTCTAAATGAGTATGTGGTTGCTATGCAAATTAGCGTAACTTATAAATATGTGTGTATTGTGATATGTGTTTATATGACATGTGACCATTATGCAATTTATCCATAAACTTGTTTTTGAACATTGTGATATATGCTTGAATGTTAGGTGATGATATGTGTGATAGGATATAGGCTTAAAGTGAATATGTTTATTGTCGAAACCCTTTTTTTGGAAATCAAATTTTTATTTTAAAATGAAAATGGAGTCGCCACGAATTCTTTTTATTAGGTGTGATCAGGTCACCTCAGAATTTGATCATTTTAATAAAATGTTAGATTTACTAAAGCAATAATTTTTTCCCTACAAAATCCAAGAAATGGGTTCAGGAGTCGATTACGTATGAGGAAGGATTAGCACCCTCATAACTCCCAAAATCATACCTAGTTGATTACTTGATGTCTTAGCATTGAAAATTGAAAATTCCAAGAGAATTTAAAATACGATCTCTCTTTGCATGATGTTATTTGATTAAAATATCACTAACTAAATTATTTTTTTATGGAAAAGGCTTTATTTTGAATTAATCAAGAAAAAAAGATCATGCCCCGTAAGTTAGGCCATACTCCGTATGTTAGGAGCACGACTTCCTAGAATCCCAAAAATAATGAACATTACCTCAGTTTTAATTTTTGTATGTGCTTACATCGAAAAACAGATGAGTGTATGAAGCATAATTTATAATGTACGATAATGGAAAAATTATAGTATTAACGAAATAACAACATAAATAATGGAATAAAATGACAATACTATAGTGAATACGATAATAAGAAATAATAATGACAATAAAAAAATTCAATTAATATTATTATATGATAATAATGATAATAATAGTGAAATAATATTAAAATGTATGATAATAATATATTTACATAAAATATTTATATTTGAGCAATTTTTAAAAAAAATATTAATTAGCAATGATAATTACTTAATAATATTAATAGTATCAATAATTAAAAACAAAAGATCAAAACAAAACAATCGGGAAATTCATGGGTTAAAAACTAAATAGAACAAATTATAAATGCTAAAAATTAAAAAAAGAAATAAATGGGCTAACTTTAATAAATAAAGGATTGAATCGAAATTTAAATAAAATTTAAAGCATGAATTGAAAGAAAAATATAAAAAAGGGAAATAAAGGACTAAATTTGAAAATATAACAAAATTAAAAGCCTAAATTATAAGGAAACAACATATAAAGGATTAAATTAAAATAGGATAGAAAAGTATAGGGACTCAAAGAACAATTATCCGACCACATTTACACGTATCATTCCCGCAATGGGTCAACAATGGGTTAAGGGTCTAAATTCCATAAGAATAAAATAAAAGGGCAAAAATAGAAGTGAAATAATGAATCATAGGATGAGATTGAAAAATAGCAGAAAAGTGGAAGGGTCAAAATAGAAATTAGGCCCTCCCCTTTGAAAGCACGCAGATCCTAGACAGATCCGGATCGGTTCAGCAGGTCGTGTCAAAACGACGTTGTTTTGGGGCTTCTGAAGCCAGGCCAAAACGACGTTGTTTCATTAAGTCTATATAAGTTAATAAAATATTTAAAAAATCATATTAAACTTGTTTCAAAAAAAAATTTCCTTTCTTCTTTTTTTTTCCCTCAAGACCCCTCTTCTCTAGTCACAGGGCCGGCGAGACCTTACCATGGCCACCAGTCATCCGCGACGAAAACCGTCGCCTTCGGTGGCCGAAAATTGCAAAAGACTCCCTTTTGAGTCCCCTTTTCGTGTAGAACACGGATCTAGGGTTAAAATCACCAGAACTCTAGCCAAAACTCCAAAACAGGAAAAGAAACCTTTCGGTTTCCTTATCTCCGATGAAGCCTTCAATGAGTCCTTATGGATTCGGAGGTTCTTCACGTCGGAGAAGACAATCTTTCCTTAAAGAGGGGTCCTCACCCACCCACAATAGCTGAAAACGAAACCTCAAGTAAAAATCTAAACTTTTATTTTACGTTTTTTCGAAATAAAAAAGGGCAAAATAAATGAACTACTTTTTTTTAAAAAAGCTTTGTAATTTTCTTTTCTTTTCTTTTGTTGTATTTGATTTCTTCTGTCCCTCATAAAAAGGATTTTTGTTTGGCTTTTATACCCGAATTAAAATACATATATTTTGCTTTTTTTTTTTTCTTCTTTTCTTGCTTGTTATTTCTCTATTTCTGCCTCTGCATTTTGCTTCTTTTTCTCTGTTGTTTTGCAAGTGCAGGTGGAAGAGGGGTGTCAGACGGCACGTCTACTGACGTGGCGAGGCTGTGGCGTGAGAGGGAGCTAGAGTTTCTGAAAATGTTTAGGTTTTGGGCTTTTGGGCTGCTGAGTTATTGGGTTTAAAGGGTTTGAGTTAAGGTAGTTTAGGTTTGGGCTTGTAATTTGGGCCAATATTTTTTTTTGTAAATGGGCTCTATTTTTTTTTTTTGTTTATTGGGCTGGACAAAATTAGGCTTCTACAGCTACCCCTCTTTGCTCATTGTTGTGTAACAAGAAGGGAGCAAAAACTTTAAAGGAGGACAAATTTTGTCTGGTCCCTTTAAATCTGAACTTCTCTGGTGCTTTTCTTTTTCAAGTAGCCCACTCTTTCAGTCCATTGGTTACTCTACTTCACTGTATCTGCTTCGCTATAACTTTAGGAAGGCAGGATTTAGTGTTACAGTTTCATGTTGCTCTATTGCAACTTCAAGGAGATAAGATTTGTTGTTGTAGTTTCAATCTGACCTATTGCAACTTCAAGAGTATAGGATTTGTAATTTCATCTTGCTCTGCTGCAACTTCAGGGAAATAAGATTCACTATGGTAACTTCAATCCAACCTACTACGACTTTAAGGGTATTGGATTTGTAGCTTTATCTTGCTCCACTGCAACTTCAGGGGTATAGGATTTGTAGCTTCATCTTACTCCACTGCAACTTTAGGGAGATAAGATTTGATACGATAACTTCAATCCGACCTACTGTAACTTCAGGGGTATAGGATTTGTAGCTTCATCTTACTCTATTGCAACTTCAGGGAGATAAGATTCGATATGGTAACTTTAATCCAACCTACTGCAACTTTAGGGGTATAGAATTTTTAGCTTCATCTTGCTCCACTACAACTTCAGGGAGATAAGATTCGCTATAGTAACTTCAATCTGACCCACTGCAACTTCAGGGGTATAAGATTTATAGCTTCATCTTGCTCCATTGCAATTTCAGGGAGATAAGATTCTCTATTCTAGTCTCATTACAACCCACTGCAACTTCAGGGGTATAGGAATTGTACCTTCAATCCGATCCACTACAACTTTAGGGGTATAGGATTTGTAGCTTTATCTTACTTAAGTGCAACTTCAGGGAGATAAGATTCGTCATTGTAGTTTTATTTCGACCCACTACAACTTCAGGGGTATAGGAATTGCAACTTCAGGGGTATAAGATTTGTATTTTTATCTTGCTCCACTGTAATTTCAGGAAGATAAGATTCCCCATTGTAGTTTCATTCCGACCCATTGCAATTTCAGGAGTATAGGAATTGTAGCTTCAATCTGATCAACTACAACTTTAGGGAGATAAGATACATTACGGTAGATTCAATCCGACCCACTGTAACTTCAAAGGTATAGGATTTGTAGCTTTAATCTACTCTACTGCAACTTCAAGGATATAAGATTCACTATGGTAGATTCAATCCGACCCACTACACCTTTAGGGGAATAGAATTTATGGTTTCACTGATCTGTTACACCGTTCTCTGGGGAACTGGACCTGTAGAATCCATTTCATAGGCCTCTATTTTATGCCAAGTGATTAGGATGTTATGATCAGAATGAATCAAATGCTCCTAACTAGATGTATATGAATGGTATTTGTATGAAAGCAGAATGTCATTTTCGAGAATAGTCCCCAATTTAGTGCTTAGGTTGACATTGCTCTTTGTTCGTCAAGGTTCTATCACTGATGTGTTACCATGTCTTGTTTTTTAGATCTGGTATCTTTGATAGGAAACCTGAAGAGGTAATCAAAATTTGGACTATTCGTTCTAAGATATTTCCAACCCTTAAATTCGGTTAGTTCTAACTAGTGGTCCTATCTTAGGTCACTATACTATTTAGAAATTTTCAAAGTGATATGCAAAAATCTTTTTATACTTTGACATTGTTAGTCCACTAACCGTTATTTCAATACAAAAATGCTTGAAAAAGGTCATAAAAAATGGATAAGATTAAAATTTATTGGGAGCAAAGCCCTTTTATGAAAAGATTAATCAAAGTGACAAACATTGCAAAAACATAAAGTGAGTGAAAATGAAATCAGGTACCCCAGGTATTGCAATATGAGCTTCTCTGAGCAAACTGCTGAAGCCCATTCCAAGCCTGGTATGTGTTTAAGAGGTATAAAATACTTTTTTGATACCTCAAGATGTAAAGTTTCTCCTCCTTGTTGCCTCTACGGGGAAACGACTATTTCATGCCCATTCTTTGGCCAAAATCTGAGCTCCCTTTTCGGGTTTTTTCCTTGGCCTATCCTTTTTTATTTTTTTATTTTAGGTGAAATACCTCTTGATTTAATCTAAATTCATAAGGTTGAGCAAATCTCTACCATCCATCTCGATCAAAATCAATGTTCCTCTAGAAAAGGCTTTTTTCATCACATAAGGTCCTTCTCAATTCGACATCCATTTTCCTCTAAAGTCTTCTTGTATGGGCAGGATCTTTTTCAACACCAGGTCATTCTCATGGAATTCTCTAGGGTGGACCTTTTTTTCATAATCTCACATAATTCGTTTTTAGTACATCTGACCATGATATGTAGCTTTCAACCTCTTGTCTTCGATCAAGTTCAACTGATCATATCAAGATTTGATCCATTTTGCTTCATCTACCTTTAACTTTGATAAAACTTGGAGAGAAAGAATCTCAACTTCAATAGACAAAATCATCTCCATTTATAAACCAATGAGAAAGTGTTGCCCCGGTGGAGGTTCTGATAGACATTCGATAAGCATAGAGAGTAAATGGTAACTTCTCATGCCAATCTTTATAAGTCTCTGTCATTTTCCCCACGATCTTCTTGATGTTCTTATTGGTTGCCTCTACTGCACCATTCATTTTTGGGCAATATAGTGACGAGTTGTGATGTTTAATCTTGAATTGACTACAAACTTCCAATACCATGCTGTTGTTCAAATTCAATACATTGTTAGATACGATTCTTTCTGGCATTTCATATCGACATATGATCTATTTCTTCAACAATTTGATAACTTAGAATTTCATGACAATGGCATAAGAAGTGACTTCTACCCATTTTGTGAAGTAATCGATAACCACAATGATAAATCGATAGCCATTGGAAGCCTTTGGCGAGATTAGCCTAATGATGTCCATGCCCCGCATAGAGAAAGGTCATGGAGAAGTTATCACATGGAGAGGTGAAGGAGGCACATGAGTTTTGTCCCCATAAATTTGGAATTTATGACACCTCTTGGCATAATTAACACAATCCCCTTCCGTGGTGGACCAATAATATTCGAATTTCATAATTTTTCTGGCCATTGTGAAACCATTAACATGTGTTCCGCAAACACCCTCTATAACACCTCTAACCCGTATCCGTCGTTAGAACAGGGTTACGAAACATCACTGAAACTTTCAGAACTTTTACAAATAAATAATGTCAATCACTGTTCCTTTTCAGAGATTATTCATAACGTCCCTTAAATGGACCCTCAAGGCTCAATACAAGCATTAGAATCGAGTCAGGACTTAATCGGAGACTCTAAGAACTTTTCGAGAAATTTCAAAAAAAATTCCAAGTTACAGGGCACACACATCTGTCTAGTCCGAGGGACACGCCCGTGTAACCCTGGGACACACCCGTCCTACAGGCCGTGTTCAACCCCGTGTAACTCTCTTACTTGTGCACACGGCCATGCCACACGCCCATGTGTTAGGTCGTGTAGCACACACGGCTGAGACACACACCTGTGTCTCTGCCCGTGTGCTCAATTCAGAGCATATTGTTTTCTCGAATTTAAGGTACAGGGGACACACAGCCTAACCACACGCCCATGTACCAAGCCGTGTGTCACACACGGTCTAGACACACGCTTGTGTGTCTGCCCGTGTGGATAAAATAAAGGCATTCCTAGCTTCATTTCTCGCCCAAAATCATACCAAATTCCTGCACCAAACTTACCTTCAAATACCAACCAATCCAAGCATTGAATTCAAGCAATTTATAACATCTAACATGATATATTGTTACATGCAATAATGCTTTTAAACTTACTTTTTATAAGCATACTGATTTAACCTTTCTCAATCAATCAATAATAAATTCTTGCGTTATCTCCATAAAATAAATTTAAATACATATATATATGTACCCAAACAAAATCATCACTAATCATTCCAATGGCTAGATTATAATAATCATTTACATTTACATACCAATATGACCAATATAACATATACATGCCATTATAACCACAATTGATTTACCATATTGTACCGAAATGGGCCGATGGATAGTGTGAGTGATCTCCGCCTAGCTTCCAATCCAACAAGCTTCTGATTTACTCTAAAATAGGGAAATAAAAAATAAGTAAGCATAAAATGCTTAATAAGTTCGTATAACATGGTACTTAACTTACCATTCATTCTATTTTGAGGTAACTATGTAAGGCATATTCAATCAATTTCACCTCAAGCCCTACACATATCATCATTACCCTTGTTAGTCATATATTCCATAATAACATCAAAGCATATATGGGCTCAACAACAATCAAGTTTCCATGCACATATGTTTTCCACAACATGTATTCATTTAACATGTATAAATCATCTATTTATATTACAAGTATAATTTCATAATAGTTCATCTTGAGTTCAAATTATTTCATGTCAGAACTTTACTCATATCATTCGAAACATCAAGGTCACATGAGTAGTAGTACACTCAAGGTGTACAAGTCTATAATCAAGGATGAACATTCTCATTAAATAATTTCCATGCACAAATATCATCATTTCATACTTTTATATATCACTTGTCACGTATCATCATTTTCTTGTATTTCAGATGGATACGTGTAATAACTCATTTTGTTATTATATCTTCTCATGTCTGGAATTGTCACCCGTTGAATTTATCTAAACTATCGATGGATACACAGGTAATACACTCGAGGTGTACAAATCAAAATCAGTCAATTCATGTCAATGGTACCTATAAGGTGCTATTTCAGAGAGTACACTCTCGAGCCACACCTCTATACAACAGGATTACCAGTCCAGGCTAAATCCAGTCTCCAATGTATATATACTCAATAGAGCTTAGTCAAGATTCCCAGTCCAGGCTAAATCCGTCTTATGACATATGCTCTAAAGAGCTTGATTTAGATTACCTATCCGAGCTAAATCCAATCCATAACATATGCTCGAGAGGGCTTATATCAAGATTACCCGTCCGAGCTAAATCCTATCAAAAATGAGGTCAAAGGATTACTCGTCTGAGCTAAATCCTGTCAACAACAAATGCAGGACCTCAATCCATAAAGGAAATCACATTTATCCATCGATTTTCATTTATTCAAACGGGATTTAACATTTTTCAAGCACTATCAGGCATGTGATTATTTCATACATCTATGACATTCATATAAATCAAATAAACACATTCCACATTCATTTCAAGCATAAAAGTAACATTTTTATCATTTATCATTTTTCGGGCATTATTATTGATCAGGCTTTATCAGATACAATTTCAATGTCACATATATATATGATATTTATACAATTCACAATGCAACATTTAATTCAAGCATATAAACATACATAAATTAGTTACACGAACTTACCTCGACAAATGTATTCTTGTACGTAAAATCTACTAATCCATCATTTTTCCTCTTTTCCTCATTCTAGCTTCGAATTTGGTCTATTCGGATATATACGAATAAATTTTTCACCAATTTATCACACTTCATATTCAAGTGAACTCAATTTACATTCTAAGAAAAATTACCATTTTGCCCCTAACTTTTCCATAAATTCACATTTCGTCCTTAGGCTTGGAAAATGAAATTTAGGCAATTCACTCCCTATTCCAAGCCTAAACGAAATTTCACCTTAAAATTTATAGCACATAAATTCTACAAAATTCAAATTTTTTCTTCAATTTTAATAAATTTACATTTTAGTCCCTAAATATGTTTTCATCAAAAATCGCTTTGTAAAAGTTGTTTATTTATCAACAACATTTCATTTTCAAATTTTCAGCGTATTCATCCATGACCTAATTTCCATACTTTGATAACTTCTCAAATTGATCCCTCAAATAGATAGATTAAGCTATCCCGCTTTTAAAAATATCAAAATTACTAAAAACGGAACAAGAAAACTTACCCAATTTGGCCAAGAAAGTTTTTTCTCTCTCTCCTAGGGTTTCTATGGAATATTTTGGGGAAGAAGATGATAAAAATGATTTTTATTTCTATTTAATTAATTTATCACCTTTAATAATTTGGATTTCTAATTTAGTCCTTAGCCTTTTTCTAATTTTCCATGGATGAATCATCCAAAAATATCTACTAACTTTTTATTAATGGTCTAATTACCATATAAGGACCTTAAGTTTTTAATTTCATAGCTATTTGATCCCTCTAGCTACTAGAATTCAACTTTTACATTTTATGCGATTTGATATTTCCCATAATTAAACACATAATCGGTAAAATTTTCTTATCAAAATTTTCACATGACATTTCTATCATATTGCGAACCATAAAATAAAATTAAAAATAAATTTTATTTTTTGGTTCGGATTTGTGGTCCCTTAACCACTTTTTCGATTTCACCGAAATTGGGCTGTTACACCCTCATGGACTTCTTTTGGGATTTTCTTGGCTTCAGCAGCATCTACACATCTCAGTAACATCTGATCCTTTCTTTTTTTGTATAGGATCTCCCCATATAGGACATACTCATTGGTTATCCTTCTCAGTATCCTTTTATCATTCTTGGTTGCCTAATTAGGTTATTTATGGTTCTTTACATATTGCAATATGTCATGGTGCCAAGGGTGATGATCTCTTTCTTCTTCCTTGATGTTGTAACAATGAGTCATGGCCTCATAATTGCTCATATGGATAGTTTTTAAGTCCTCTTTTTTGTTTATTAGGATCATAGAGGCTAAGGTAGCTAGGGCATCGGTCATCTAATTTTCATATCGCGAGAGGTAGCAAAACGTGGTGTCATCAAACTCCTTAATTAATTTGAGAACTAACTTTCCATAATCAAATAATTTAGAATCTTTTGTCTCCCATTCACCACTGAGTTGATAGATTACTAGTGCAAAGTCACCGTATACTTCCAGCACTTTGATCTTGCGTTCTATGGCCATGCGAATACCCATGATACAAGCTTCATATTCCGCCATATTATTTATACAACCAAAACTGAGTTTACAAGTGAAAGGATAATGATCTCCGTCCAGAGATACTGGGATTGTCCCAATACTGTTATTCATGGCGTTTGAGGCACTATCAAATTTTAGTCCCCAGGGATATCCTCTTGGAGTACCTTCTTCCGTGGTTGCGACATACATCAAACCCCCATTTGGAAAATCAAAATTTAAAGGCTTGTAATCCTCTAAAGATCTACTAGCTAGAAAATTCATTATTGCATTTCCCTTTACTACCTTCTAGTTTACATAAATTATGACAAATTCGAAGAGCAGGATCTTCTATCGAGCCATTCATTCATTCAATGTGATCGACTCCATCATGAACTTTAGAGGGTCCATTTTCGAAATAAGTCAAGTCGTATGATACAACATATATTGTCTTAGCTTCCAGATGGTCCAGACCAAGCTGCAACAAAGCTTCTCGATTGGCGAATATCTTGTCTCGCATTTGGTAGACTTCTTGCTGAGGTAATATATTGATCTTTCTTTCTTCCCTGACTCATCATGTTGGCCAAGTACGCATCCCATAAAATTTCCAAATACTACAAAGTATAGTATCAGTGGTTTATTTGGGCTAGGTGGCATCAGCATTGGGGCATTAGACAAAAAAAGTTAACCTTTTCGAAGGTCTTCTAGCATTCCTCATCCCATACACATGGATCATGTATCTTAAGAAGACGGAATTTGGGGTCACATTTCTCGGTTAGTTGTGAAATGAACTGAGCATTGTAATTTAATCTTCCTAAGAAACCTTGAACTTCCTTTTGGGTATGCGACGATGGTAATTCCTCTATGGCCTTGAATTTATCTGGGTTAATCTCAATCCCTTTCTCACTGGCTACAAATCCCAACAATTTGCCCGATGTGGCGCCAAAAGTGCATTTTTTGGATTCAACTTTAGCTGGAATTTCCTCAACCTAAAGAACAATTTCCTCAAGATTTTCACATGTTCTTTTTCTGTTCAGGATTTTGCGATCATATCATCAACATAAACTTCAATTTTTTTATGCTTTATATCATGAAACAAAATCACCATGGCTTTTTGGTATGTTGCTCTCGCATTTTTAGTCTGAATGGCATCACAAAATGTTCCCCACATTGTTACGAATGTAGTCTTCTCCATGTCTTCAAGATGCATCTTTATCTGGTTGTATCTATAGAAACCATCTATAAAGGAACAATGAATGACTTATCGTGTTGTCCAATAAAGTATCGATGTGGGGCAATGGGAAATTGTCCTTCAGGCTAGCCTTGTTTACACACATTTTTACGTTCCTATCTTTCTTAGGGATAGAGACTATTGTAACACCTCTAACCCGTATCCCTCGCCGGACTAAGGTTAAAGATGTTACCGGACAAACTAGAACATTTACATACAATTCGTATACATCATCCACAATTATAGTCAAACATTATCATAAAGTCCCTTATTAGGTCATCGAGACCTTAAACATGCATTAGAAAGGGGTCGGGACTAAACCAAGCTCATACAAAATTTTTTGAAACTTAAACATTTTTCACAGTTGTACAGATCACACGCTCGTGTAAATAGGTCGTATGCCTCACACAGCTTTAGACACGCCCATCTGTCTAGGCCGTGTCAAAATAGGGCATACATATTGACTTGCTCACATGGCCACAAGACACACCCGTATGCCTAAAGCCAATTCAGAAGCTAGCGAAGTGCAAAAAAGATCATCGAGCAAGTCATTTCATTCAGGAACAAAGAAATTTTGAGATGATAATAGCCGTTCAAAGGCTAATGCGGGATATTCGAGTAGAGATCATGTTAGATCGCATTCGAGCTCCAAAGCTCTAGATACTTCTGTTGCTAGTGTTGGAAATACTAAATCTGATTGACCTAAGTGTAAACATTATGGTAAAAGACATCTTGGTAATTGTAGACTATATGATCGAGCCTGTTTCAAGTGTGGATCATTAGACCATTTTATCTGCGATTGCCCTGAATCTATCGAGCATGAAATTGTGCAAAATCAGAGGCCAAGTGGCAATGCATTTCGTGGTAGACCTCCCAAAAATACGGGAAATATGAGTGGCAGTCGAGGGGAACAAAAGACACTGTTATTAGATCCGAGGCTCGTGCGCTTTTGAGCTCATGAGGAAGCTTCGTCTCTAGATGTGATTACGGGTACTTTCACACTTTATGATACTTCTTTAATTGCTTTGATAGATTCTGGATCAACGCATTCTTATATATGCATTAACTTAGTAAATAGTAAGACCTTTCCTTTGGAGTCTACTGAATTCGTAATTAAAGTTTCGAAGGCAGATCTGTTTTGGTTGATAAAGTTTGCAAGAACTTGTCTCTTAAAGTTTCGAGACATTTGTTTTTGGGCTGATCTGATGTTATTTCCCTTTGAGGAGTTTGATATAATTTTGGGTATGCATTGGTTAATTTTTCACGATGCTATTGTGAATTGCAAACGGAAAACTGTTGATTTGAGATACAAGAATAATGAAATAGTTTGAATTGAATCTAGTGATTTGAGTTGCCTGCTGTGATATTTTTGATGAAAGCTCTAAGTATTGTGAGAAATGGTCGTAAAGCTTACTTTGATTATGTGATCGATTCGAAAGTGTCAGAAAAGAAAGTTGAATCAGTGTCTGTTGTCTATGAATTTTTTGATGTGTTTCCCGAAGAACTTTCAGAATTACCTCAGATACGAGAAGTTGAATTTGGCATTGAGTTAATACCGGGAACTATTTCAATTTTGATGGCTCCATATAGAATGGCTCCGACTGAACTAAAAGAATTAAAGTTTCAGTTGCAAGAGTTGACCGATAGAGGGTCTGCTAGACCGAGTTTCTCACCTTGGGGTGCTCCTGTTTTGTTTGTGAAAAAGAAAGACAGTACGATGAGAATGTGCGTAGATTATTTTCAGTTGAACAAAGTGACTATCAAGAATAAGTATCCCCTACATCAAATTGACGATTTATTTGGTCAGTTAAAATGAGCTACTATGTTTTCAAAGATAGATCTCAGATCGAGTTATTATCAGGTGAGAGTAAAAGATTCAAACATTCCGAAAACTACTTTCTGAATGAGGTATAGCCACTATGAGTTTTTAGTTATACCTTTTAGATTAACTAATGCACCAGCTATCTTTATGGATTTGATGAATAGAATTTTTAGACCCTATTTAGATCGATTTGTTGTTATATTTATTGATGACATATTGATTTATTCATGTGATGAATCCAAGCATGCTAAACATCTGAGAATAGTGCTACAGACTTTGTGAGATAAGCAGTTGTATGCAAAGTTTAGTAAATGTGAATTTTGGTTGCGCGAAATTGGTTTTCTGGGCCATATTGTGTCAACAACTGGTATCCAAGTTGATCCGAGCAAGATTTCAACTATTCTGGATTGAAAGCCCCTGAGAAATGTTTCTAAAGTCCGTAGTTTTCTGGGACTAGCTGGTTATTATAGACAATACGTAAAAGGCTTTTTAATGATCGCGATTCTGTTAAAGAAACTACTTTAAAAAGATGTAAAGTTTGAATGGTTTGAAACGTGTTAGAAAAGCTTTGATCAATTGAAAGCCCTATTAACTGAAGCTCCAGTGTTAGTACAAGCCGAATCAGGTAAAGAATTTCTGATCTATAGTGATGCTTAGTTGAACGGTCTGGGATGTGTTTTGATGGAGGAAGGCAAAGTCATTACTTATGCTTCGAGATAGTTAAAGCTGCATGAAAAGAATTATTCGACACATGACCTTGAGTTAGTTGTGATTGTATTTGCTTTAAAAATTTGATGCCACTACCTGTTTGGTGAGAAATGTCACGTATATTCTAATCATAAGAGTTTAAAATATCTGATGACTCAAAAATATTTGAATCTGATACAGAGAAGGTGGTTAGAACTGTTAAAAAACTACAAGCTTGTTATTGATTATCATCCAGGAAAAGCAAATGTTGTTGCTGATGCTTTGAGCCGAAAATCACTGTTTGCTCTGCGTGCAATAAATGCTCAGTTGGTTCTATCTGATGATGGTTCAGTATTAGCTGAATTGAAAGCTAGACCATTGTTCTTACAATAAATTTACGAAGCTCAGAAAGTTGATAATGAGATTTTAGCAAAATGAGCTCAGTGTGATTTGAATTCTGATTCTGAATATCAAATTGATAATAATGATTGTCTGAGATTCAGAGATTGAATTTGTGTTTCGAGAAATCTAGGATTGATTCAAATGATTTTGAACGAAGCTCACAATAGTTGTTTATTTGTGCATCCGCGAAGTACGAAAATGTATAATGACCTGAAACGGCATTATTGCTGGTCTGGAATAAAAAGAGATATCTCTGGCTTTGTTTCTAAATGTTTGATCTATCAGCAAGTTAAAGCTAAGCATCAAGTGTCATCTGGTTTGCTACAGCCGATTACGATTCCGAAATGGAAATGGAATAGAGTGACGATGGACTTTGTTTCGGGTTTACCCTTATCTCCAAGAAAGAAAGATGTGATATGGGTTGTAGTTGATCGATTGAAAAAATCAGCCCATTTTATTCCAGTACAATCTGATTATTCGCTTGATAAATTAGTTGAGTTGTACATTTCCGATATTGTTAGATTGCACGGGGTGCCATTGTCTATTGTGTCAGATAGAGATCCAAGATTCACATCACAATTTTGGAAGAAATTGCAAGATGCTGTGGGTACAAAATTGCATTCCAATACTGCTTTTCACCTACAAATGAATGTTCAATCCGAGCAGATTATTTAGATTTTCGAAGATATGTTAAGATGTTGCATTCTTGAGTTTGAAGGTACGTGGGAACAGTATTTACCTCTATTGAATTTGCCTATAATAATAGTTTTCAATCGAGAATTAAAATGGCACTGTATTGGGCTGAGCTCAACAAGAATAAGATTCACGAGGTTGATTTGATAAAAGAGACTGAACAGAAAGTAAAAGTGATCCGAGATAGTCTGAAAGTAGCTTCCGATCGTCAAAAGTCATATGTGAATTTGAAATGAAAAGATGTTGAATTTGAGATCGGTGACAAAGTGTTTCTGAAGGTATCCCCGTGGAAGAAAGTACTCCGATTTGGCAAAAAAGGGAAATTGAGTACGAGATTTATCGGGCTGTATGAGATTATTGAGCGTATTGAGTCGATTGCTTATAGATTGTTTTTGCCACCTGAGCTAGAAAATATTCATAATGTGTTTCACATATCGATGCTTCAATGATATAGATCTGATCCTTCGCATGTGATTCCTCCGTCTGAGATTGAGATTTAGTCTGATATGACTTACGAAGAAGAACCGATTCATATATTAGCTCGCGAGGTTAAGGAACTGCGAAATAACAAAATTTCGTTTGTAAAAGTGATGTGGCATTGACACGGTATTGAAGAGGCTACGTGAGAGCCCGAAGATGCTATGAGACAGCAATATCTGAATCTGTTTAACGGTAAGATTTTCGAGGACGAAAATCCTTAAAGGGGGAAAATTGTAACAGTCCGGTTTAGACCCTAGTCAGAATAGTAATTTTGGGACCACAAATCTGAGTCTAAAAAATATTTTAATATTATTTTTCATACTTATAATATGTGAATCAGTATGTCTGAAAGTTTCATTTGAAAATTTAATCGTTTGTGTGTTTAATTTGATAAAAGGACCTAATCGCGTAAAATGTAAAAGTTGCCTGCTGTTTGTTAAAGTGCCAATTTGATGTGTCTTTTTAAATGTGAGGTCCTTATGTGGTTATTTGACTATGGCATACATTGAAGGACATAAATAGTGTAACGCCCCAAAAATTGGGCCTAGAAATATTGGGTTTGGAGTCCGAGTTCGGTAGAAGACGGCCTGAATAAATGGGATGATTTAATTGTTGTTATTATTATTTAGTATGTTTAGTTTAGTAATTAAATAAATTACGAATGGTTTATGGTGTGGGAAAAATTCCGGGGCTCGGCCCATAGCTTTAGCAAAATTCTTAAATTTTTCCTCTTAAGGAAATCTGGGCATAAGGCCTTAAAAATAAGTTGGGCAGAAACTGGGCATAAAAGAGCGCCTGGCCCAGTGGTTAGGCACGCTGGATAGCAGGAAGGAAGGCTGGGGTTCGATTCCAAGTGTGTGCAAACATGTTTTTAAGTCAAGAGCTATCGTAGGCAGGCCTTAAGAGTTGTTAGGGCTAACTCTTGTCACAATAAGGAACTTAGCCCAGTGGCAAGGGACGTTAGAAGGCTGAAGGGGACCCTAGTTCGAGGCACAGGGCGCGCGAGACGTTTATTTTTTTATGTAGACGGGTTGCACTAAAATAGGCTTTAAGAGAATTTACGAACGGAGTATGCCACAAGGAGCGCCTGTGGCGCAGTGGCAGCAGCATGCTAGGCATGCCGAGAGGATATAGGTTCGATTCCAGAGGAAGGCGAAATTTTGATTTCTTTTTAAGTAGCCGTGACTGCAGCAGTTAAGCCTTAAAATTAATTCTGAGAAGATTATGTCATGAAAGGAACTTCGGTGCAGTGGCAAGCAGTGTATGTGTACGTTTAAAAGATCGCAGGTTTGAGATTATAGCAGGTGAAATTTCCTTTTTATTTTGCAAGTAACCGAGGCTTCAGTAGGAATAGATTAAGATTAATTGTGACCCTATTATGGTGTAAAGGAAAGCTTGGTACAGTGGCCAGTAGTAGGACGTGGAATGCAGGGACAGGAAGAGGTTTGGAGTTCGAGCTACTGTGAGCTCGAAGGACCAATTTTGCTGCTCACGTGGGGGAAAGTTAGAGTTTGACTGAAACTCTCCTAGCAGTGGCTTGAGTCGGTCAAGCAGTGGACTACTGCTGATGGTGCAAGGAATTTGGATGGTATTCAAATTAGGTGGTGGATAAAATTAAGGAGAAAAACATGGAATTTGAACTTGGGAAGGGTTTTATGCCGAAATAGGATTCATGGTAGTACCAATTCTGCGATGGGCAATTAAATGCCGAGAAAGCTCTTAAAATTTTGGCTTGTATGGGTTGTTTTTCTTCTTTGTTCAATTTTGGGTTTTTTTTTTAAGTGTTAGTCGGTTTAGGTTGGGGCCAATCATATCTATTATTATTTTTGAGATTGACCTTCATTCTTTTTGTTAATCTTTTCTTCACCAACCTTTGTAACATCCCGAAATAGGGCCTAAACGGAATAGTGGTTGTGAAACCACAAATTCGAGGTAGAAAATTTATTTTATTATTATTTTGAGGTCTATGATATGTTTGCATGATTGTGTGAAAAGTTCGTGAAGAAATTCTATGCATAAAGTACTTAATTTGAAATCAGGGACTAAATTGAATAAATTGCAAAACTTGTGTTCTAGAAGTATTTTGCATAAAATTGAATTAGAATATTAATTAGGAGGTCTTAAATAGCAATTTGACCAATTTTAAGTTCATGGACAAAATTAGGACATGGAAGGAATTTTTGAAAGTTTAGTAGTAAGGGCATTTTGGTCATTTAGGGGTAAAATGAATAAAAAACAAAATTAAAAGCCAATTTTTGTCCATCTTCTTCATTAGGACGAAATTTCAAGGGTTCTCCATAGCTAGGGTTTGTTTCAAGCTTTCAAGCTCCATGGTAAGTGATTCCAAGCCCCGTTTTTAATGTTCTTTACGTTTTCGGAGTCCCGGTAGCTCGATAAAGCTTATGCTAGCAATAATTTAAGTTAGGGTTCATATTTGGAAAAATACTCATAGGTAAAATTTGTGTATTTTGGTGTTTTATGATAGAATATGGGTTTTAAATTATGTTAGACAACTTGTACTACTCGGTTTTAAGCAAAAACGAGTAAAAGGACTTAATCGATAAAAATACCTAATAGTCATAAGTGCTTGTTAGAGTATGAATTTGATGCTGCCATAGAAGGGAAAAATGACCAGCATGTCATGAAACATAAGAAAATAGGCTGAAGTTTAATTTACGAGCTTTGGGGAAAAAATGTAAATATGCAAAAGTTTAGGGGCAAAATTGTAATTTTGCCAAAATATGATTTTGGGTCAATTTGAATAATTTGAGTCCTAATTAGACTATATTTTAAATGATAGAGCAAGGAAAACTGAAATTCAAGCTAAAATGGAGAAAATACCAAGTTGTGGGCGAAATGGTAAAAGTAGCTATTTTTGCATACGAGGTAAGTTTACTGATAAATAAATGCAATATTCTTTTATTTTACATTATTATTGTAAATTTCCAGCATTTATATACTTATTTTATGAGAATATTTAAAGTCAAATTAAAGGCAAAGTGACAGAGAAAAAGCATTAGGAAGCCTGTTTGAACCTTAGGAATATTAGGATATTGGGGTTGTGAGGCGGACAGAGACAGAAAATGAGCCATGTAAGTCCATATCGGTTATATGGCTTTGGAGACAGGAATGAGCCATGTAAGCCCATATTATATATATATGGCATTGGAGCGCAGAATAATTCATGTAAATCCATGTCGAAGACATGGCATTGGCGAGATATTAATAGACAGAACGACCGACCCGGTATCCTTAGTATTCCGAGTGGTTCAATGGGTCATTGTACACGTTAAATTACAATGAATTATCAGCAAAAGGGAAGGTAGATTATATTTATGAATAGTGAAAGGTCGGTAAGAAAGAAGGTAAGTAAGTAAAGAAGAAGGTAGAAAATGAGAAGTAAAGAAAGTTTATGAGGCTAGGTGACATTATGTATAATCATTCATTATGCTGAATGTTGTAATTTGTTTGCTTGTAAGCTTATTAAGCCTAGTGCTTACTCTCTTTATTTTCTTTTTCTTATATTTTTTATCAAGTCACTCGGGGATCGAAGGAAACGTCGGAGACCCGATCACACTATCGAAGAAATCACATTGGTATAGTTAGACGTTTAGTTTTGTGTATGGCATGTATAGGAACTTGGTTTCTTTTGATATGATATTATCAATGAATGATGTGTAAATATTTGCTAGTGATTAACTAATAGAATGGCTGATGATATACATGTTTAATTGTATGTATGAATAAGTAGTAACTATCACATGAAAACTAAGAAAAATGTGAAAGTAACTTAAAAACAGATTCAAGTATCAGAAATAATGTGATTTTGAAAAATCACTAAAAATCGTAGAGACATGGTTTGATGGTGAATAATATATTAAATTAAAGCTTATTATGTCTATTTTCTTATGGAATAAGCAAAACAGGTAAAGGTATTATATTTTATGAGATATCTAAGTTTTAGTGAAATAGGGTCAGAGAAAATTCTAGATCCCCTGTTTCAATATTGGAAATTCACCATAAATTGTAAAAAATAATTAGGTGGTGTAATTTATATGGTTAGAATCCTTATTGAATCTAGTTTTAATAGAAACAAACGGTATAGTTATATTAATTTTTTATATGGAGAAAAGTGGTTCGTAGTAAGTAGAGGTCAGTGCAGTCGAATTCTGAAACAGGGGTAACTTTAACTAATAAACTGTACTAATTGGCTAAGTAAAAAATTCTAGAAAAAAATTAGTAGATAGATATATGAGTCTAGTTTCAGGAAAAATTTACGGATCTTAATTTTGAGTTTTGAAACTCGAGAAATGAATTTTTAAGCAGATATGACGCAGAAAAACAGTTTATTCCGAAAATTAAAATAAGTGGTTTAGAGTTGTTTAAAAGGTAAGATAAGTTTAGTAACACCTCAAGCTTGACTCGGTGACGGTTTCGGCATGGGGGCATTACATTTATTGGTATCGAGCAGGTTTAGTCGGTTCTCGGAACAGTTTAGTGTGAGTAAATGTCTAGCTATACATGCCATACACAGTATTTTGATAGTGTGACGACTCACGCGATTTTTAAATATTTTGTTTTATTGTAATGGATCCCGAGCGAGCTGGTGATGATGATGTAGAAAGTAATGCGCTGCTCCCGCGGAAGAAGGGTAGCGCCATCCGAGAATAGGCGATGCTTGATTAATCGGGAGGAGTGACTCGAGAAGCTCTCTTCCAAGCTTTGAATAATTGGTTTGCCGAGTTCGTTCGTGCGAATCCGTGAGTTAGACCTCCACCCCCTCATGACTCTCGGGCTACCCATGTAGCTCAAGCTTCCCATCCACAGTACAATGATAAGAGAAAAGCAACCAGCTTGATAGAATCGGGAAACAAGGGAAATGAGAAGAGTTCCAGCAACAAAACATGATGATGCAGAAAGAGCAAAATTTTGGTTAGAAAATACTAACAGAGTCTTTGATGAATTATCTTGTATGCCTTGAGGAATGTATGAAATGTGTAATATCACTTCTTAGAGACTCACCTACTACTGGTGGAAGACACTTGTATCAGTTGTACCAAAGGAGAGGATCACTTGGGATTTCTTTCAGGAGGAATTTCGTAAAAGTACATCGATCGGGGTTTATTGACCCAGAGAAAGGAATTCCTAGAATTGAAACAAGGGAGCTCTTGTGTTCTCCAAGATAGATTTGAGATCCTGATACTATCGGTTGCGAGTTAAAGAGTTAGATGTCCCAAGACTGCTTTCCAGACTAGGTATGGTCATTATGAGTTCCTTGTGATGCCATTTGACTTGACTAATGCTCCGCCATTTTCATGGACTTAATGAACCGAATTTTCAAACCGTACTTGGATAAGTTTGTAGTTTGTGTTCATTGATGATATCTTGATTTATTCTCATGATGAGACCGAGCATGCGAGCATTTTGAGAACGATTTCTGATTCGAGAGATAATCGCTTGTATGCCAAGTTTAGCAAAAGTGAGTTCTGTTCACGAGAAGTTGGTTTTCTTGGACATATTGTTTCAGTGAAGGTATTAAGGTTGATCCGAGCAAGATTTCAGCCATTGTTGATTGGAAGCCTACTAGAAATGTATCAGAAGTTAGAAGTTTTCTTGGTCTTGCCGGATATTGTAGAGGATTTTCCATGATAGCTACCCCGTTGACAAGATTTCTGCGAAAGGATATCAAGTTTGAATGGATTGAGAAGTGTCAACGAGTTTTGACAAGTTAAAAGCATTATTGACTAAAGCTCCTGTTTTAGTACAACCGAACCAAGTAAGGAGTTTGTGATTTACTGATGATGCATCCATGAATGGACTTGGTTGTGTACTTATGCAGAAGGGAAGGTAATTGCTTATGCCTCTAGATAGCTAAAGCCACATGAGAAGAACTATCCGATACATGATTTAGAGCTAGCTGCCATTATTTTTTTTGCGTTGAAGATTTGGAGACATCATTTGTATGCGGTGAGAAGTGCCACATATTCACCGATCACAAAAGTTTGAAATTGAAGCAAAGAAGATGGCTAGAGTTGATTAAAGATTATGAGCTAGTGATTGATTATCACCTGTGTATGTGTATGCAAAGAATGATGAGCTTATTCGAAAGATCTTACAGAAGCACATAGTAGTTTTTTTTTGTCTATTCATCCGTGTAGTACAAAGATGTATAATGATTTGAAGAAAATGTCTTGTGGGTAGGAATAAAAGGGACATTTCGAGTTTGTTTCTAGATGTTTGATCTATCGGTGGTAAAGGCCGAACATCGTACCTTCAGTTTATTGCACTGTGCTAGTCCCCCACGAGTGGAAATGGAATCAAGTTATTATAGATTTTGTGACAGGATTGCCGTTTACATTCGAGAAAGAAAGATGCAGATATGGGTTGTGATTGATAAGTTAACGAAGTCGGCTCATTTTATCCCGATTCAGTATGGATTTTTCACTTGACAAGTTGGCCGAGTTGTATATTTCAGAGATAGTCGACCACATGGGGTAGACGAGGCTACATGGGAACTCGAAGAGGCTATGTGAAAACAGTACCCAAATCTCTTCACGAGTAAGATTTTCTGGGACGAAAATCCCTAAAGGGGGAGAAATGTAACATCCCAAATAGGGCCTAAGCGGAACAAAGGTTGCGAAACCACAAATCTGAGGTAGAAAAATTTATTTTATTATTATTTTGAGGTCATGATATGTTTGCATGATTGTGTGAAAAGTTCGTGAAGAAATTCTATGCATAAAGTACTTAATTTGAAATTAGGGACTAAATTGAATAAATTGCAAAACTTGTGTTCTAGAAGTATTTTGCATAAAATTGAATTAGAATATTAATTAGGAGGTCTTAAATAGCAATTTGACCAATTTTAAGTTCATGGACAAAATTAGGACATGGAAGGAATTTTTGAAAGTTTAGTAGTAAGGGCATTTTGGTCATTTAGGGGTAAAATGAATTAAAAACAAAATTAAAAGCCAATTTTTGTCCATCTTCTTCATTAGGACGAAATTTCAAGGGTTCTCCATAGCTAGGGTTTGTTTCAAGCTTTCAAGCTCCATGGTAAGTGATTCCAAGCCCCGTTTTTAATGTTCTTTACGTTTTCGGAGTCCCAGTAGCTCGATAAAGCTTATGCTAGCAATAATTTAAGTTAGGGTTCATATTTGGAAAAATACCCATAGGTGAAATTTGTGTATTTTGGTGTTTTATGATAGAATATGAGGTTTTAAATTATGTTAGACAACTTGTACTACTCGGTTTTAAGCAAAAACGAGTAAAAGGACTTAATCGGTAAAAATACCTAATAGTCATAAGTGTTTGTTAGAGTATGAATTTGATGCTGCCATAGAAGGGAAAAATGACCAGCATGTCATGAAACATAAGAAAATAGGCTGAAGTTTAATTTACGAGCTTTGGGGCAAAAGTGTAAATATGCAAAAGTTTAGGGGCAAAATTATAATTTTGCCAAAATATGATTTTGGGTCAATTTGAATAATTTGAGTCCTAATTAGACTATATTTTAAATGATAGAGCAAGGAAAACTGAAATTCAAGCTAAAATGGAGAAAATACCAAGTTGTGGACGAAATGGTAAAAGTAGCTATTTTTGCATACGAGGTAAGTTTACAGTAAATAAATGCAATATTCTTTTATTTTACATTATTATTGTAAATTTCCAGCATTTATATACTTATTTTATGAGAATACTTAAAGTCAAATTAAAGGCAAAGTGACAGAGAAAAAGCATTAGGAAGCCCCATTTGAACCTTAGGAATATTAGGATATTGGGGTTGTGAGACAGACAGACAGAGAAAATGAGCCATGTAAGTCCATATCAGTTATATGGCTTTGGAGACAGGAATGAGCCATGTAAGCCCATATTATATATATATGGCATTGGAGACAGGAATAATTCATGTAAGTCCACGTCGAAGACATGGCATTGGCAGGATATTAATAGACAGGAACGACCCCAGTATCCTTAGTATTCCGAGTGGTTCAATGGGTCATTGTACACGTTAAATTACAGTGAATTATCAGCAAAAAGGGAAGGTAGATTATATTTATGAATAGTGAAAGGTCAGGTCAAAAAGAAGGTAAGTAAGTAAAGAAGAAGGTAGAAAATGAGAAGTAAAGAAAGTTTATGAGGCTAGGTGACATTATGTATAATCATTCATTATGCTGAATGTTGTAATTTATTTGCTTGTAAGCTTACTAAGCCTAGTGCTTACTCTCTTTATTTTCTTTTTCTTATAGTTTTTATCAAGTCACTCGGGGATCGAAGGAAATGTCGGAGACCCGATCACACTATCGAAGAAATCACATTGGTATAGTTAGACGTTTAGTTTTGTGTATGACATCTATAGGAACTTGGTTTCTTTTGATATGATATGATCAATGAATGATGTGTAAATACTTGCTAGTGATTAACTAATAGAATGGCTGATGATATACATGTTTAATTGTATGTATGAATAAGTAGTAACTATCACATGAAAACTAAGAAAAATGTGAAAGTAACTTAAAAACAGATTCAAGTATCAGAAATAATGTGATTTTGAAAAATCACTAAAAATCGTAGAGACATGGTTTGATGGTGAATAATATATTAAATTAAAGCTTATTATGTCTATTTTCTTATGGAATAAGCAAAACAGGTAAAGGTATTATATTTTATGAGATATCTAAGTTTTAGTGAAATAGGGTCAGAGAAAATTCTAGATCCCCTGTTTCAACTTTGGAAATTCACCATAAATTGTAAAAAAATAATTAGGTGGTGTAATTTATATGGTTAGAATCCTTGTTGAATATAGTTTTAAGAGAAACAAACGTTATAGTTATATTAATTTTTTATAGGGAGAAAAGTGGTTCGTAGTAAGTAGAGGTCAGTGCAGTCGAATTCTGAAACAGGGGTAACTTTAACTAATAAACTGTACTAATTGGCTAAGTAAAAAATTATAGAAAAAAATTAGTAGATAGATATATGAGTCTAGTTTCAGGAAAAATTTACGGATCTTAATTTCAAGTTTTGAAACTCGAGAAATGAATTTTTAAGCAGCTATGACGCAGAAAAACAGTTTATTCCGAAAATTAAAATAAGTGGTTTAGAGTTGTTTAAAAGGTAAGATAAGTTTAGTAACACCTCAAGCTTGACTCCGGTGACGGTTTCGGGCGTGGGGGCATTACAACCTTAATCTTCTACTCCTACTCATAAGTCCTTTCGCTTTGATTCTCTTCTCATTATTGCCGAATATAGGGACTTTTCTCCGTGCCAAAAAGCTGAACCTCACGAATCACTTATCCTTCTGCCGACATCTCCCCTCTACTTCACAAACTTCTATTCTCCATCTCGTTTCTTCAAAAGCTGAATCACCTAGATCTATTCTCTATTCGTATTTTGGGTTAGATCTACATCAGATCGGGAATAGGAAGGTACTTGGGAATGTTTCTGGCAAGTGAATCTTCGGTAAGTGCTTAGATCTTATCTTTCTATTCCTTATTTCGAGAATTAAGAAAAGCTGGAAACCTCTATTCACATAGGGTGGCTATCGACTAAGACTAAAGGGTTAGTGGTTTTGTTTATTGTTCTGTTATAAGTAAGGTGGACTAAAGGCTGTCAATCAAGGAGCAGTTAGAGGTTAAGATCTTTGGAAAGACTAGATCTAGTAGCTGAGGTTGACGAAGGTAAGTGGCTAAGGATGCCTACTGTGGCCGAATGTGGTAAGTGGTTGTTTCGTAAGGTTATCATCGATTTGTAAACTAATAGCATAGTGATCGATTGTAGGATACCGTGGAAGATTTCGTTGGCAATCATCGCAAATAGGTGTGTAAATGACACCCACTTATAGACTAAATCGGCAAAATCTGAAAAGCTAAAATGTCGAAGAACCGGTATTTTGTGGACTTGCGAGCGTGTGAGCGGTCGTGGGATAGTTTGTTTGTTAAACCTAGTAATCTCAAGCGGTAAGATTGCAAAGTGCGTAATTTCATGCACTTCGGTATATTTGGGCTTAATGGGCTGAAAGCGGGTTATTGGGCCAACGGGCCCAATTCGATAAAAACGCTCGGTAAGTGTTTCTGTTAATACGTTAATAGTTGTAATATGCATGAGAACGCCAAAATGGTAAACTTACTAAATACCCCTAAGTATGAAAATTACCATTATACCCTTAGGTGCAAAATAACCATTATACCCCTAGGGTTAATTTTGACTGAAATGCATGATATTCTGATTCTGTATGTTGTATGCCATGACATGTATATTTGTTGCATGGGATATGGGTTATATTGATGGAGGAAGCGTTCTGGTGGCTATGCCACAAATATCTGTTTCTGGTGGCTATACCACAAATATTTGTTTCTGGTGGCTATGCCACAAATATCTGTTCTGGTGGCTCTGCCACAAATATCTGTATCTGGTGACTCTGTCACATTATCTGTTCTGGCAGCCATGCTGTAAAATTCTGTGGCGTGTAGCGGATGGGTGGGTCGAGTTGTCTCCCCACATGGTGTAAGCTTGGTACGGGGGTGTATACGGATGGACATGGGTTGGGTTTCTGCATACATGCATAATATATGTTCAGTTATTGTAATGGGCTTAAAGGCCACACTAATTTCTGAATAAGGCTAAGGCCCAGTTAATTCTATTTCTAGATAGGGCTTAGGCCCAGTAAAGCTTGAACCGATATAGGCTCTAGTTGGGTTTATTTTACACACTGAGTTTTCCAAACTCACCCCTTTTTTCCCATCTTTGCAGGTGAGCATTAAATTGGTGGACTTGGAGCTGGAGGGATTCGGAGTGGTCACATGTTCTGCAAATTCAGTTTTCTTGTGATTTGATCAGCCTTTATTTACTTTAATAGTTTTGGGTTTTAAGTTGTAATAAGGCCGCTTTAATTATTTTTAATTGTTTTAGTATGTTTTGTTAGCTTAGATATGATATTGTTTTAATCGTCTGGAATTGAATAGCTTTAGGGCGCGTTTTAAAAAGGTTACTTGATTTCAAAATATCGCGATAACAAAGCAAAGCTTCTACAACGAAAATGTTTTCAAAATTAATAACCCTTTTCAAATGGTTTTAAACGAATTGGTTTTCCATGAACAATCACTCAGTTAAAGTGTGGCAATGGAGGTGTGCATGTTTAGGATTGGATCCGTGGAGAGCTAGGTACTTAAGCAGTCTAATAGACTCACCTCCTCTTTTCTAGCATCCTACCTGGTGTACAGCTTTCATTCACTTTAATCTATAACGAAGATATCCTTTAAACACTAAGAAAGATTTCAGATAAAACATGCCTTTTTCTAGTAACACTTTGATGTGACACGCCAAATTCGATTGTAACGTCTGGGCTGGGTTTGGGGTGTTACAAATAGCATTATGTTTAACGAATAAATGGTTTTATAACAAAAGGCAAAATTGGTATTTAGTATATTATGTTATATTAAATAAAAACAAAGGTTAAAATTCATTTAGTTCATCCACATTCCATCGAAAATAGAAAGAAAAGATAGGGTTTAAGTGTTTGAAGCATTCGGCCATGGTCCAAGCTTGATTAAAGGTTTGATTTTGTTCAGTTTTTTATAATTTCTATGTTTTTGTAATCGTTGCTTGGTATATTATCAAGCCCATGTCTCAATTTCTAATTTTTTTGATGATTTTGAGTTGAGCCATTGATGAAATTATAAGCCTTGTGAAGTTAGCTATTGGTAAATGAAAGATATGTTTTGGGTTAACATATTTTGTATTTGAATTTTTGTTGAATTTGAGTAATTTGGACTAAATTGAGAAATTTGTAAATTGAGGGACTAAAATGTAAAATAAATGAAATATGTGGGCTTGTATGAGCTATATGAAAATTCAGCTAGACATGTGTATAAAGAAATTATGTGATTTTGTGATTTTTTGAAATAAAGACTAAAGTGTCAAAATGTGAAAATGTGAGGGCTAGTTTGTAAAATGCCCTAAATATGTGTATATGGATTAATTTGACTGATTTTGTGAATAAAATAGTTAAATTTGAATATGTTTAGATCAAGAACCAAAGAAAACAAAATTAGATCGAGGAAAGTCAAAAGTCATTGAATAGTCAACTCTGTTCGTCTGAATCCGTACGAGGTAAGTCGATATACAAATAAATATGTTTGAATTGATTTATTCATGTATATATGATATTATATTTTGATGAATGATAATATGAGTTGAGAAAATGAGATATCCGAGAAAGTATCGACAAGTTCCAACGTCCGGAAAGCCCCGTACGAGCCTTAGGAATAGTTAGGATACATATGTCATGACATAGGATCCGATATGTGTTATCGTGTAAGACCACGTCTGGGATGTTGGCATCGACTTACGATTTACGTGTAAGACCACGTCTGGGATGTTGGCATCATATTTGATTTCAATAAGACCCTGTCTAGGACAGTGGCATCGATGTTTGATTACATGTAAGACAACGTCTAGGATGTTAGCATTGTATTTGCTTTTCGACATATCCGTGTATCCTTATGATTCAGAACGGTTCAATGGGCATTCCGAGAAAATAGACGATTATGTGAATTTGTATCTGACTCAGGTACGTTTGAATTGTATACCATGTTTAGAAATGAAAGATAAGTATATGTACCTTGGTGAATATATGATATAAGTATGAGCTGCTATGAGAATGAGTTATGATATGTATATGTGAATCATGTTCAAATGAAATATAAGAGATTTATGACTACCTTAAATTATATGAATGAATTGATGTTATTTGTTAAGTTTATTTGTATATGGCTTACTAAGCTTTTGAAAGCTTACTTTGTGTGTGTTTGCATTGTTTTATAGATATCGTAGCTATTGAGAGCTTGAGGATCATCGAGGATCATCACCACACTATCGAACTATATTTTGGTACCTTTTGAAAATGTATATTTTAGAATATGGCATGTATAGGCTAGGAGTATTTGGATATGTTTTGTAATGTCTATATCATGCCATGTGATATGGCTAGTTTGTGGTTGAACTTATGGTTTAATTTTGGTATATGTTATGTGATGCAAATTATGCTTATGTGATGTGTCTATGGATGGCCAAGAGAGTTGGTCAATTTGGTAAGTCTTGGAATTTGCCTAGTATGAAATTTGGTAGGTTTTGGCATGAGATTTAATCATATGATTAGAGATTATGAATCCATATGTTTTTGACTTATGGAATGACATAAATTGGTAGGTGATATGAACATGAAATTGGTTGATAATGTTATGGCATGATTGGTGTAAGTTTTGGTATTAAAATTGGCTGAAATTATAGTGCAAATGTGCTTGGTTTGATGCTTGTAGGTTTGACCCAAATTGGGTGGCAATTTAGCTTATTCAAATGGCCTATTTTTGTCCACACAGGCAAAGACATGAGCGTGTGTCTCAGCCATGTGTGACACACGGTCATGTTGTACAGTCTTGTGTCCCCTAGGGTACCCTACAATTGTGAGTTAGGCTTAAGCACAGTCAAGGCACACGGGCATGTAGCTAACTGTGTGACCCAAGTCAGTTTAGACGACGGCCAAGGCACACGGGCGTGTCTTGTGGCTATTGGAGCAAGTCAGTATGTATGCCCTGTTTTTACACGGCCTAGACACACGAGCGTGTCTAATGTCGTGTAAGGCACATGGCCTGTTCACACGGACATGTGACCTGTACAACTTTGAAATATGTTTAAGTTTTGAAAAATTTTGTATGTGCTCGGTTTAGTCCTGACCCCTTATTAAAGCATGTTTAAGGTTTCGATGACCTATGTAAGGGACTTAATATTGATGTTTGAATATGTTTGCGGATGATGATATTGAACTGAGTACAAAATGTTTTGATTTGTTCGGTAATGCCTTTAACCCTAATCCGAAAACGGATACGGGTTAGGGGTTTTACAACTATATTGGCTACTCACTCCGAACATTTGACCACTTATAGGAAACCAGCGTCAAACTACTTTTGACTTATTCTTTTATTTTCAAAATTACATCTATCCTCATCCTTCAGAGTTTCTACTAAATCGGCTTGCATTCTTCCTTTATGAGAAACTAGTGTACCATGATATTAATACTTAGACCAGGCATGTCTTTATACGACCATGCGAAGACATCTTTGAATTAATGGAGTAACTTAACGAGGTCTCACCTTGTCTCTGTAGTGATGCAAGTTTCGATTTTCATCTCTTTCTTTTCTAGTTCATCCCCTAAGCTCACAATTTCCATTGACTGTTCATGATGTAAGATCTGTTTCTCATCTTGCTTTACCATCCTTAACAAATAAGGAGACAAGTTACAATCTCAATCATCTTCAAAGTTTTAAGGTTCCTTTAGACACATATCCTGCTCAAAAGGAGACTCTGAGTTAACAGAGCGTCACTCATATTATTGATATCTGGAGACCTATTATATGACTAAAAGGATACCCAAGGAACAAATGAATTTCAGAATGATTAAATGTGTTGTATGAGTATGAGAAAAAAAGAGAACGAAAAAAAGTAGAATATTTGCTAAGTGGGACACAAATATGCATTGCTTTCATCGAAATAAAAATAGTGGACATGTGCCTTTTCACAAAAGGATCTCTATTACTCCCAAGCTTAGAGCAACAGGTGTGTTCTAAACATTACTCTTAAACAACTCTAAATACTATAGGGATCTCCCCTACAGTCTAGTTATTCAGAACACTTTCGTGGATATAGGATGAATTTTTGCTAGGTTCCCTTCCTCAGTTCCCTCTTTGGAGCCACAAACATCTTCCCCTTCTGAATCCTCAACGTCTTCAAAGAATTCTAATTCTTTTTTGTCTATAAGGCTCTATACTAGAGTTCTGATCTCGACGCACTTTTTGATTTCATGAAATTTATTGCATGTAATGAAATGTAGTGTTAATGAATGGAAGAGATGCATGCAAAAAGGCGTTGATACTAGTTCAATTCCATTAGAACAACTTTAATAGGAAACAAGTCTCTTTACATAAATGGGATACATATATGACCTCACTTTAACACTCAAAACCTTAATTTTCCCAAGAGACCAAGCTAGTTCTCGGCCCCGATCTAACTTCGATTCATATTTCGGGCTTTGAATGGCTGGGGTCTGCAAGTGGTCAGCCACTTCTCGTACTCAGGCCAAAGTTTCACTCATAACATGGTTTATATCTCTAACCTGTCCCTCTCACAGGCTGTCACCTTTCTCTTGTTGTCTTTTCTCAAACCATATCCACACAGCTGCGTTGTCTTTCACTTTATTAAGAAACCCCTTTTCCATGAAAAGCTCTCTATTTAGCAATTGAACATGAATAAAAACCCTTTTTTCTAATATGAAAATGCACTGCAATCACAGCCAAAACAAAACGAAACAAGTCAGAACATTTTATATAAAGCTAGAATACAAAGCAAAAAATAGAAAATAGAGCATCTATTCAGGTGACCACTAAAGCTTTGACATGGTCCTTTTTAGGGCTAGCTCTTAGGGTTTATTACATGCGGTTTAGTTCTAAAGCAAAGTACCTGAACTGGTAGATTCCTTGATCCTCACCCATTATAGGCTCATACGAACAGAGTTTAGTTCAGGCGAATACATTTCCCTACATCTATGCGGAGGTGAAGACCTCACGAAGACATAGGTAAGGATGTATCCCGAAAGCGGTCCACTATCCTATGCGGAGGTGAAGACCTCACGAAGGAATAGCATCTCACTCCCACATAATCATTCTATGTGTAAACATAAAGAGAAACTCTCGAACCAATAAAATAGATGTATTAGATTGCTATGTAACCCGAGTTAACAAAGACATTATTTACCACCAACATGAAGGATGAAATGGAAGGAAGGAATAGTAAACTTAAACCAAATTCTCAATTTTCGACAAAAAGACCAAAAAGTAATCAACTCACAGCTTAACTCTCTTATTAGTCCTTAGTGGAGTCGTCAAGCTATCGAGACCCTTTTTTCGAAATCGACTTTTCATTTTAAAACGAAAATGGAGTCGCCACCAATCCTTTTTATTAAGTGTGATCGAGTCACCTCGAAATTTGATCATTTTAATAAAATATTAGATTTATTGAAACAATAATTTTTGGCCTATAAAATCCAAGAAATGGGTTCGGGAGTCGGTTACGTATGAGGAAGGATTAGCACCTTCATAACGCCCAAAATTAGTACCTAGTTGATTACTTGATGTCTTAGCGTCAAAAATTAAAAATTTGAAGAGAATTTAAAATACGATTCGTCTTTGCATAATGTTATTTGATTAAAATATTGCTAACTAATTTTTTTTTGTGGAAAAGGTTTTGTTTCGAGTTAATCGAGAAGAAAAGATCATGCTTCGTAATTTAGGGTACGATGTCTTGAATCCTCGAAAACAAGAATAATTGTCATTTAATTATTACTTAAGTCCTACATGTCTTGAATTTTAAATAAGATGTTTGGTTATTTCAGTTCTAGGAAGAGGCCATACTCCGTAAGTTAGGAGCACGACTCCTAGAATCCCGAAAATAATGAACGTTGCCTTGGTTTTAATTATTTTTTATGTGCTTACGCCAAAAAACGGATGAGTGTATGTAGCATAATTTACAATGTACAATGATGGAAAAAGTATGGTATTAACGAAATAACAACATTAATAATGGAATAAAATGACAATGCTATAGTGAATACGATAATAAGAAATAATGATAACAATAATAATACTATATGATAATAATGATAATAATAGTGAGATAATATAAAAATGTAGGATAACAATATATTTACATAAAATATTGATATTTGAGAAATTTTTTTAAAAATATATTAATTAGCAATTATAATTACTTAATAATATTAATAGTATCAATAATTAAAAATAAAAGACCAAAATAAAACAATCAAGAAATTCATGGGCGAAAATGTATATAGCATAAATTATAAATGCTAGAAATTAAAAAAAAAAGAAATAAATGGGCTAACTTTAATAAATAAAGGATTGAATTAAAATTTAAACAAAATTTAAAGCATGAATTGAAAGAAAAATAAAGAAAAGGGAAATAAAGGACTAAATTTGAAAATATAACAAAATTAAAAGCCAAAATTATAAGGAAACAAAATATAAAGGATTAAATTAAAATGAGATAGAAAAATACAGGGGCTCAGAGGACAATTATCCCGACCACATTTACACGTGTCATTCCCGCAATGGGTCAACAGTGGGTCAAGGGTCTAAATTGCGCAAGAATAAAATAAAAAGGCAAAAATAGAAGTGAAATAATGAATTGTAGGACGAGATTGAAAAATAGAGAAAAAGCGGAAGGGTCAAAACAGCAATTAGACCATCCCCTTTGATAGCACGCGATCCTAGATGGATCCAGATTGGGTCATCAGGTCGTGTCAAAACGACGCCGTTTGGGGGCTTCTGAAGCCAAGCCAATACAACTTCATTTCATTAAGTCTATATAAGTTTTAAAAATATTTAAAAAATCATTTTAAACTTGTTTCAAAAAAAAATCTCTTCCTTTCTTCTTTGTGTTTCTCTCAAGACCCCTCATCTTCGGTCACGAGGCCGGTGAGTCCCCGCCATGGCCACCAATCATCGACAACAGAAACCGCTGCCTCCAGCAGCCAAAAATTGTAAAAGAATCCCTTTCGAGTCCCTTTTCGTGTAGAACACGAAAATGGGGTCAAAATCACCAAAACTCTAGCCAAAACTCCAAAACAGGGAGAGAAACCTTTCGATTTCCTTATCTTCGACAAAGCCTTCAACGAGTCCTTATGGATTTGGAGGTCCTTCACGTCAGAGAAGACCGTCATTCCTTGGAGACAATGTCCTCACCCACCCACAATGGCTGAAAACGAAACCTCAGGTAAAAATCTAAACATTTCTTTTATTTTACGATTTTTCAAAATAAAAAAGGGAAAAATAAATGAACTACTTTTTTGAAAGAAAAAAAACTCTGTTATTTTCTTTTCTTTTCTTTTCTTTTTATTTTTTGTATTTGATTCCTTCGGTCCCTCATACAAAGGTTTTTTGTTTGGCTTTTATAGCCAAATTAAAATATATATAAATTTTGTTATTTTGTTCTTTCTCTTTTGCTTGTTCACTATTTCTCTACTTCTGCTTTTGCCTTTTGCTTCTGTTTCTCTGTTGTTTTGCATGTGGTGGTGGCAGAAGGGTGTCAGACGGCACACCTGCAGACGTGGCAAGGCTGCGGCACAAGAAGGAGTTAAGGTTTTTGAAAATTTTTAGGTTTTGGGCTTTTGGGCTGTGGGGTTATTGGGTTTAGCAGGTTTGAGTTAGGGTAGTTTAGGCTTGGGCTTGTAATTTGGGCCAATATGTTTTTTGTAAATGGACTTTGTTATTTTTTTTTATTTTTTGTTGTTGTTTTGTTTATTGGGCCAGAGAAAATTGGGCTTTTACATTGACCATGTAAAAGAACTAATAATAATGCACGAGTAAGTATATTATAACACTAAAACTGGAACGATTAAGGTTATGCTATGTAACTGTCTGGTTTAGACCCTAGTCGAAATAGTGGTTTTGAGACCACAAATCTGAGTTCAAAAAATATTTTAATATTATTTTCTATGTCTATGATATGTGAATTTATATCTGCGAAGTTTCAGTAATTTAATTTGTCTGTTTCTGTGCTTAATTTTGCAAAAAGAACCTAATCGCGTAAAATGTAAAAGTTGTGTGCTAGATGTTAAAAGTGTCTATTTGACTTGTCTTATTAAAAGAGAGGTCCTTATATTGTTATTTGACCATTAAACTTATAAGTGGACATTAATGGTCATGAATGCTAATGTTTTTAATGTTTAAAGACAAGGGTAAAATACTAAAAGGTATATTAAGTCAACATACATAAAACAAAGCATGGAATTACCCATTATCATCCTTGTTCTTGCCGAATTCATCAAAGAAAAAGAAAAGAAAGTTGAGTTAGGGGTCGGCACTTGTAAGCTTTGATTTAGGTATGTGTTTTGTTTGGTTTTTGATAATTTCTACGTTTCTGTGATCGTTGCTTCGTGTTCTTCAAAACCCATGTCTGAATTTTTGTTTCTGTTAAAGACTATGAAATGTGCCATTAATAATTATTAGAGCTTTGTAATGTTTTTATATGAATTATGAAAGATATATGTGAGATTATCATGCTTTGTTCTTGAATTTTTGATGGAATAGAGCTATTTGGGCTAATTTGTGAAAATGAGGTTTTGAAGGACTAAATTGTGAATTAATAGGTTATTTGGGCTTGTATGGAAGCTATGTATATTCGACCAAGCTATAGTCTTGGTGAATTTTGCGTATTTGTGATTTTATCAAAAATGGATTAAATTGTCAAAGTGTGAAAATGTAAAGGCTAAAATGCAAAGTGCCCTAAATATGTGTTCATGGATTATTTTGAATGAAATGAATGGTTGAATGGTTTAATTTGAATTGTATTAGATCAAGAACAAAGAAAATCAGACTTAGATCGAGGGAAGTCCAAAATAGTTGAATAGTCCACTCGTTTCCATCTGAAATCTGTACGAGGTAAGTCAAATTACAATTACGTGTTAAATTGACTAAATTCTACGCATACAAACTGTAATCTGTATTGGACAACCTTGAGAGCCTGATGAATAAATTTCGAGTAAACTCTGATAATATGCTAGTACCTGAAAAGCTCTGTACGTTTCTAAAAGAACGTTGACATTGATCTAAGATATCGTGTAAGACCGTGTCTAGGACATAGGCCTCGATTTGAGATTTACGTGTAAGACCATGTTTGGGACATTGGCATCGTATCTGATTTCGTGTAAGACCCTGTCTGGGACAGAGGCATCGATACTGAATTACATGTAAGACTACGTCTGGGACGTCGGCATCGTACCCGTTATTGAGTATCTGTAACGTTTTTGAACCATCTGATGATAGAGTATGAGATATAGGAATGAATATATGAAATGTTTAATCTATACAGGTACAATTGTATCGTACTAAATTTCTGAATATGAAAGACTTTGTTTCTGTGAAATAATGAATGCGAGGTATCTACAAAATCATGGAAATGAAACATGACATGTATACAAGCAAATAAGCATGGTTAGGCTTATGAATTACTCTGTGAAATGGTTGTGAATTCTTTCTATTGACTTTTAGTTTATATGCTTTAATAGCTAGACTAGTTGTATTTGGCTTACTAAGCTCTTTGTAGCTTACTCAGTGTGATTTCTGTCTATTTTACAGTTATCATAGCTACTGAAGGCTTGGGGATAGTCGAGGATTGTCACCATACTATTGAACTCATTTTGGTACTTTTGAAAATGTAAATGTCGAAACCACCCTTTTTCGAGTTTAAAGAAAAACGGGGAATCGACTTTTTGAAAAACAAAAATATGGAGTCGCCACCGATCTTTTTGTTTTGGTGTGATCGGATCACCTACGAATTTGGTTATTTTAATAAAACATTTTTGGTTTACCAAAACAACGATTCTGGTCTACGAAAATATGAGAAAATGGGCTCGGGAGTCGGTTACGTATGAGGAAGGATTAGCACCCTCACTACGCCCAAAATTGGTACCAAATCGATTAAATACTGTCCTTATGTCTAAAATTAAAAATGTTTTCGAAATGCGGTTCTTTTTAATAAAAGCCGAATAACCCGAGTTGATTGTCAAAAATCTTTTTGTTTCGACGTTCGAAACATTTATAATTTGAAAATCACGAAAGGATGCTCAATCATTTAGTCCAACGAAAAATCAAAACCCAAAGACAAAGGGGCACGATCCTTGAATTCCCAAACATCGATCATTGCCTCTCTTTGGGAAAATACGAGTGAAATTCTGGAGAGATAATCGATTATTTTGGACAGACGGGAGATTGCAACCCAACACGATAGGGCACTATTCCCGAATCGCCAAACATCGAACATCCTTTGTTTTGAAAGGTTTTTTTATAAGCATGAGCGAAAATCTAAAGGAATATTCGATTGTTTTGAGCAAACGAGAAGTCAAAACCCAGCACGATAGGGCATGATTCCCGAATTGTCAATCACCGAATATTGCCTTCGTTTTGAATGATTTTTAGAAGGCATGTGAGTGAAATTTTGAAGGGATATTTGATTATTTTGGACAAATGCGAAATTGCAACCCATCACGTTAGGGCACAATTCCGCGAATTGCCAAACATCAAATCTCATCTTCCTTTAAGAGATTTTAAAAATATGAATGAAATTTCGAAGGGAAATTCGATTATTTTGAGCAAATACGAAATTGCAACCCAACACGTTAGGGTACGATTCCGCGAATCGTCGAACATCAAATTTCGCCTTCGTTTTGAAGAATTTTTTGGTAAATACTTAAAAACATATTAATTCGACTTGAAATAAGATGACATTAATCGAAGAAATTGGATTTTATAAAATCAAATTTCAAAAAAACCAAATGAAGACGGTGAGATGGGATAATAGGTGCACATAAAATACAATGCTTAACGAATGAAAATATTAATCAACTAACAGAACAAGCAACCAAATATAATTAATCTAAAAATTATGACCTAACTTCAATCATGTATGAATAATAATTAACAAGGCCATGTGAAATAATGGATAAGTGCGTGACACATATTATAGGATTTGACGAATCGATAAATAAAACATTCATAAAGACAAGCTTAATAAACACATGCAATCATTAAAATATATTGTAGAATGAATATTTTAAGACACACAATATATGAATTAACAGATTTGCGTAAAAATAAGAATATATATATATATATGTAATTATTGAAACATTTTTTTAAAGAATGAAAATTTGAATTAAATTGCATGTAAAATAATTTCGGCACAAATTCATTTAAAAGTTGACAAACTACATGATAATGCAAATAATATATATATATACGAAATGTATGAATTTGGAAATATATGAAAATAAAATATGTACTCACTTAAGTAAGTATAAAAATAATTTAAACTTTATGCAAAAACATGTATATACGAAACATGTTAGGATGATAAAAACATGTGCTAAATATAAATGGATATAAATAACTTGAATCCCACGTAAAACATATATACAAAGCATATTTGAAATAATAAAAAAAATACTAAAATACATAGATAGAGTCAAAGCCATTATATGTATAAAAATATATTAACAATAAGCTTGAGATAAAGAATGACTTTATTGTAAAGTACGTATATATATCTACATAATAGTATGTAAAAGTATAAAGTATGAAAATACGTTTATCAAAATGATGATAAATAAGTAAGTAAATGATGCAGATATTGTAACCTACACGAATAATAAACAAGAAGAGAAAAGAAGAAAAAAACGAATCTAGAAAGGAACCAAATTGAAAGCAAATTAAAACATAGGGGATAGTTTAAATAAAATAAACTGTCAAATGAAAACGAAGGACTAGGCGCAACATGGGTAAATGTGCAGGGACTGAATCCTGAAATAGTTCAGACCCCAAAACGTAATGTACAAGCATGGGCTAAACTGAAAATATACGCATATTCCAGGGCTAAGTTAAAAAAGGAAATAAGGGGAATAACAGATGATTGAACCGTCATGCAAATAGGGAGGACCTAGCTTGCAAATAATCCCTCACCGCAACAAAAACGCGGGTCATCAGGTTAGCAAAACGAAGCGGGTCGGTTATTGCCTCAAACGACGTCGTTTTTCAAGCCATTGTATTTGGCTTAAACGGCGTCGCCTTCTGCTTTCCTTATAAGGCTAAGTATAGCCTTCAAACAGCCGAACCACTGCCCAAACCCTAGCCCCTCTTTTCTTTGTTTATCAGCCGAATCCCAAGGGTCCCTTTAGGCTTCGATCTATCCCAAGCCCTGGAGTCCCTTTTTTAACCTTAAGATCCCCTCAACAGTTCGATTCCGGCGAAGAAGAGGAGATCTAGCGGCGTGCTTTCGAGGTAAGGTCTCCTCTTCTTCTTGGTTTGATTTTTTTAAACACAAAACGAATGATTAAAAGAGAAATTGGCAAAAGAACTCAAAGAACTCGAGAATAAATCACCTTTTCTCTGCTTTTTCTTTGTATTACTTATGTTTTTCGTTCCGTAAAAAAAAACTTACAAAGGATCTTCCTCGTGCTTTATAGTCGAGAGGAGAAAAGAAAAAAATAAAAAAATCATAAAATATACAATTTTTGCTATTTTCTTGCGTCTGTTGTTTTCTTGTGTCTGGTGTGCAAGTACGGATGCTGTGCTGGCGCGCGTTGTCCCTTGGCATGGAGTGTACGAAGGCGCGGACGTGGTGTACGTGGTGCGGGCGTAGTGCCAGGAGGGTGTACTGTGGCTGGGGTACGAGGCTAGGGCGAGAGGCTCAAGCATTGCTGCGCGAGAGCAAGAGAACCTTAGGGTTCTGTCTGCTCTAAAACTGTTGGGCCGTTTGGGTATTGGGCCACTGTATTTGGGTCATGATACTGAGTTTTGTAAATGGGTTTGTAGCTGGGCTATTGGACTGTGGACCATTGTGATGATTTGGACTTTGGACTTGTAAATGGACATTTAATTGGACTGTTAATTTTAATTTATTTTGTGTTTTTTGGTTCTTCTTTGGCCCGGGCAAATTGGCCTGTTTACAGCTGCCCCTCTTTGCTCATTGTCGTGTAACGAGAATAGGGCAAAGACTATAAATGGGCCAATTTTGCCAGGGCCTGCTGAGCTTCGACTTCTTGGTGCTTCTTTTCTTCAAATAGCTTCAATATGCTCCACTGTAACTTCTGAGAGTTATGGTTCGTGTGTTTTTATCCTGTTCTACTGTAACTTTAGGAAGCCAAGATTCATCGTCTTTGATTTGCTCTTTGTAAATACAGAGACGCCAACTCTGCTACCTTTGATCTGCTCTCCACCAATACAGAGACGCCAAATCCGCTATCTTCGATCTGCTCTCTGCCAATACAGAGACGCCAAATTTGCTATCTTCGATCTGCTCTCCTCCAATACAGAGATGCCAAATCTGAAATCTTTGATCTGCTCTCCGCCAATACAGAGACTCCAAATTTGCTATCTTTAATCTGCTCTCCGCCAATACAGAGACTCCAAATCTGCTATCTTTGATCTGCTCCCCGCCAATACAGAGATGCCAAATCTGAAATCTTCGATCTGCTCTCCACCAATACAGAGATGCCAAATCTGCTATCTTTGATCTGCTCTCCGCCAATACGGAGATGCCAAATCTGAAATCTTTGATCTGCTCTCCGCCAATACAGAGATACCAAATCTGAAATCTTCGATCTGCTCTCCGCCAATACAGAGATGCGAAATCTGCTATCTTTGATCTGCTCTCCGCCAATACAGAGATGCCAAATCTGCAATTTTGATCTGCTTCTCTCTGTACATGAGAGATACCAAATCTGAATCTCTTGATCCGCTCTGCCTTGTCTGAGAGATGCCAAATCTGCTATCTTTGATCTGCTCTCCGCCAATACAGAGATGCCAAATCTGAAATCTTTGATCTGCTCTCCGCCAATACAGAGATACCAAATCTGCCATCTTCGATCTGCTCTCTGCCAATACAGAGATGCCAAATCTGCTATCTTTGATCTACTCTCCACCAATACAGGGATACCAAATCTGCCATCTTCGATCTGCTCTCTGCCAATACAGAGACGCCAAATCTGCGGGATTTACCAATGTCGCCATACTGTCTCCTAAAGACCTGACGTGTAATATAGGTTTCCTGTATCTGTGTATGTCGAATAACTAGGATGCTATGATCGAGATGAATCAAATGTCCCTAGCTAGATGTGGTGTTTATATCAAACAGTTAAAATGCTATGACCGAAATGAATCAAGTGCTCCTAACTAGATGACTGGTTATGAATGTAGAAATGTCATGAGGGTGATTTCCTTTTTTAAGCGTTTAAGGTATCATTGCTCATAATGCATCAGGGTGCTAACGCGTTTTCTTGCTCAGCCACTATCTTTGACAGAAAATTTGAAGAAATAGTCACAGTTAGGACCCCTCTCTGTCGAATGTTTCCAAATTTGAACCTGGTTAGTTTTGAATAGTGGCTCTATTTCAGGTCCTTGTACTATTTAGAGACTTCTCTAGAGTAATATGCATAACATCTTTTGTACGAGTATTACGTGTCCAAAAATCGTGATTTCAACGAAGATGCTCGAAAGAGACTATCATTATGGACAAAATGGAGTTTTATTGAGTAAGACTCGGACTGAATACATTAAACAGGATAACAAATTTGCTAAGGTACAAAATAAAATGAGAAACGAGGTGCCCCAGATATCGCGGCACGAGTTTCACTATTCCAGCTTCCCAAAGGCTCCTTCGAACCAAATGTGTGTTCAGGAGATCCCGCGTATTTTGGTGATGCTCTAACGTTCTTCTGTCTTGCTGATTTTGAGAGGACAAGACCATCATATGCCCCATATTCAAAATTTGAGTTGCCCGTTTTCGGGTTTTCAACTCAAAGGCCCCTTTGGTTCCAAAGTGCCCTTTGCGGGTTTTCACTTTGGCCTCTCCTTTTTTTTTTTTTTTTGCGAATTCAGAGCGTCCTTTGCGGGTTTTCACTCTAACCGCCCTTTCTTCAGGTGAAATACTTCTTGACCGAGTCTGAGTTTACAGGGTTGGGCAAGTCTCTGCCGTCCATCTCGGCTAGAATCAATGCTCCTCTAGAGAAAGCTTTCTTTACCACGTAAGGCCCTTCCCAATTAGGCATCCATTTCCCTCGAAAATCCTTCTGTATGGGAAGGATCTTTTTCAATACCAGGTCTCCTTCGTGGAATTCTCTTGGGCGGACCTTTTTGTCATAAGCCCGCATCATTCGTTTCTGGTACATCTGACCATGACGGATAGCTCTTAGCCTCTTTTCTTCAATCAAGTTCAGTTGATCGTATCGGGATTGGATCCATTCTGCCTCGTCCAACTTTAACTCAGATAACACTCGGAGTGACGGGATCTCGACTTCAATCGGCAACACCGCCTCCATTCTATAGACTAAAGAGAAAGGGGTTGCCCCGGTTGAAGTTCTGACTGACGTTCGATAAGCAAAGAGGGCAAACGGTAACTTCTCATGCCAATCTCTGTAGGTCTCGGTCATCTTCCCCACAATCTTCTTAATGTTTTTATTGGCTGCCTCCACTGCCCCATTCATCTTCGGACGATATGGCGACGAGTTGTGGTGTCTGATCTTAAATTGACTGCAGACCTCTGCAATCGTACTATTGTTCAAGTTTAATGCATTGTCAGATATGATCTTTTCCGGCATCCCATATCGACATATGGTCTCCTTTTTTAGAAACTTGCTCACTTCCGACTTTGTCACACTAGCATACGAAGCGGCTTCTACCCACTTGGTGAAGTAGTCGATAACCACGAAGATGAACCGATGCCCGTTAGAAGCCTTCGGCGATATTGGTCCGATCACATCCATGCCCCACATAGAGAATGGCCATGGAGAAATCATGACATGCAGCGGTGAAGGAGGCACATGAATTTTGTCTCCGTAGATTTGGCACTTATGGCATCTCTTGGCGTAATTGATACAGTCTCCTTCCATAGTGGACCAATAGTACCCGAATCTCATAATTTGCCTGGCCATTGCAAAGCCGTTAGCGTGTGTCCCACATACGCCTTCATGGACTTCTTCCAAGATTTTCTTAGCCTCTACAGCATCTACACATCTCAGTAGCACTTGATCCTTTCTCCTTTTGTATAGTATATCCCCATCTAAGACATAGTCGATGGTCAATCTCCTTAGCGTTCTTTTGTCATTCTCGCTTGCCTGGTCCGGGTATTCACGATTCTTCACATATTGCAGTATATCATGGTACCAAGGGTGATTTTCTTTCTCTTCGTCTTCTTCAATATCGTAACAGTGAGC
The DNA here is from genome assembly GCA_025698475.1 of Gossypium anomalum. NCBI lineage: Eukaryota > Viridiplantae > Streptophyta > Magnoliopsida > Malvales > Malvaceae > Gossypium > Gossypium anomalum. Next base: position 61,617,390 of record CM046961.1, read on the forward strand.
CGGGATTTCATAAATGCTCATCCGGATGGGTTTGACATCTTCTTGTTTGTTCACTTTGATCATAGAAGCTAAGGTGGCCAAAGCATCGGCCATCTAATTTTTGTCCCTGGGAAGGTAGCAGAAGGTAATGTCATCGAACTCTTTAGCCAATTCAAGGACCAGTTTTCGATAGCCAATCAACTTGGGGTCTCTAGTCTCCCATTCTCCCTTGAGTTGATAAATTACTAGCGCAGAATCCCCATACACCTCTAACACTTTAATTTTGCGCTCAATGGCTGCGCGGACACCCATGATGCACGCTTCGTATTCTGCCATGTTATTTGTACAATCAAAATCCAATTTGCTAGAGAATGGATAATGATCTCCATTTAGGGATACCAAGACTGCTCCGATTCCATTACCCACGGCATTTGATGCCCCATCGAAGTTTAGTTTCCAAGGAAATTTTTTCAGAGTATCTTCTTCAGCGGTAGCAACACACATCAGGTCTTCGTTCGGGAAGTCGAAGTTCAGAGGCTCGTAGTCTTCCGAAGCTCTACTAGCCAGAAAATCTGCTATTGCGCTCCCTTTTACTGCTTTCTGGTTTACATAGACTATGTCGAATTCGGAGAGCAGAATTTGCCATCGGACCATCCTTCCATTTAAAGCCGTTGACTCCATCATGTATTTTAAAGGGTCTAATTTTGATATGAGCCAAGTGGCGTGATACAACATATACTGTCTCAGCCTTCGGGTTGTCCAAATTAGGGCACAACACAACTTCTCTATCGGTGGGTACCTTGTCTCACATTCCGTGAACTTTTTACTAAGATAGTAGATAGCCTTCTCTTTCCTTCCTGACTCATCATGCTGACCCAATACGCACCCTATGGAATTCTCAAATACTGCCAGGTACAGTATCAACGGCTTATCGGGATTAGGTGGCATCAGCACCAGAACTTTGGATAAGTACTGTTTGACCTTGTCGAAAGCCCTCTGGCATTCTTCATCCCATTCACCTGGGTTGTGTTTCTTGAGTAGGCGGAAGACGGGGTCACATTTCTCAGTTAGTTGTGAAATAAACCGGGCAATATAATTTAATCTTTCTAGAAAGCCTCGAACTTCTTTCTGAGTGCGCGACGGGGATAACTCTTGTATGGCTTTGACTTTGTCTGGGTCGATCTCAATCCCTTTTTTGCTAACCACGAATCTGAGCAACTTTCCAGATTTTTCGCCGAAGGTACATTTGGCGGGGTTGAGTTTTAGTTAAAACTTTCTCAACCTTAGAAACAGCTTCCTCAAGACTTGTAGGTGCTCTTTCTCAGTTCAGGACTTCGCGATCATATCATCGACATAAACTTCGATTTCCTTATGCATCATGTCGTGGAAAAGGGTTACCATGGCCCTTTGATATGTTGCCCCCGCATTCTTTAGTCCGAACGGCATCACCTTGTAGCAGAACGTGCCCCACATGGTTACGAACGTGGTTTTCTCCATGTCTTCAGGATGCATCTTGATCTGGTTATATCCGGAGAAGCCGTCCATGAATGAAAACAGTGAGTGTCCCGCTGTGTTGTCCACTAGGGTGTCAATGTGAGGCAGTGGGAAATTATCCTTCGGGCTGGCTTTATTCAAATCCCTGTAGTCCACACACATTCGCACTTTTCCATCTTTCTTGGGGACTGGGACGATGTTGGCTATCCAATCTGATTATTTTACCACCTTCAGAAATCCAGTGTCGAACTGCTTGTGAACCTCCTCTTTTATTTTTAGCAGGACATCGGGCCTCATTCTTCAGAGTTTTTGCTGAACTGGCTTACATTCTTCCTTTATGGGGAGTCGATGCACCACAATATCAGTGTCCAACCCAGGCATATCTTGGTATGACCATGCAAAGACATCTTTGAATTCTCGAAGTAATTCAATGAGGTCTCGCCTCATTTCTGTAGTGATACATGTTCCGATCTTCACCTCTTGCCCCTCTCCTACGCTCACTATTTCAACTGATTCTTTGTGAGGTAGGATTTGTTTCTCATCTTGTTCTACCATCCTCAGCAAATCAGGAGATAGGTTATAGCCTTGATCATCTTCAAAATCCAAGGAATCTTTCATACACACGTCTCGCTCGAAAGAAGACTCTGAGTCGCTAGCGGTGTCACTCGTATCATTGATATCTGGGGACCTGTTATGCGGGTGAAGGCAGATACAAAGAATCAAAAGAATTCGAAACATTTATTTGTAGTATGATTATGAATGATGCATGAAAGAATATTTAGAAGAATCTTTTAAGAATGAAAGAATGCGAACGTAACCATTTGTATGGTTGTGAATGAGATTGAAAGAATAAGAGGACATTTGCTCAAAAATGATAATAACTGTGCATTTTATTGAAATAACGTTTTTTTAACATCGGCCTATTTCACAAAAGATTCATATTACTCCTAGGCCTAGAGCAATAAGTGTGTTTTGTACATTACTCTGAGTCAGTTCTAAAAACTACAGGAATCTCTTCCGCAGTCCAGTTATCCAAAACACTTCCAGGTGTGTAGGGGGAAATGCCCGATAGATTTTCTCTTCCAGTCTCTTCTTCATATATGGCGTTGATGCCCAAGCTTTCCAACCTTTCTTCAATAACTCCCTTCATTGGCGTGCCTCCCTCAGGGTAAATGACCCCTCCGGACACAAAGGTTTTCAAGATGTGGGGGAATATCATTGGCTCCCACTTAATTTCTGCCCCCGTTAATCGCGCTCTCCTTCTTTCTTGCTTCTTTTCCAGCTCTCTTTTCCTTTGTTTCGTGTCCGGCTTAAATCCTAAGCCGAAGCAGTCTCTCTTGTCCTTCAGGATGGGCGTTTCAGTCCTTCCTTGTAGATGTCTCCCGAGTCCTTTTCCGGGTAGAACCCCTTTTCCAATCGTTAACCGGAGGCTCATCCTTGTGGTTTTGGATAGTTTCGGCACCAGAATTTTACTTCTCTCGGCGATGAATGTCGCGTTAACAAATTCCAAAGATGGAAATGAGCATTCGATTGCTTCGTCATCTGTCTCCAGATAGGGTGCATTATTGCTCACAGTTGCAATAATATCTTCTTCTGCCTTAATCATTATCAACCTTCCCTCCGACACCAGCTTCAATTTTTGATGCAACGAGGACGGCACCGCCCCAGCTGAATGTACCCAGGGCCTCCCTAATAAGCAATTATATAAGGGCTTGATGTCCATTACAAGGAAATCCACCTCATATGTGTTTGGCCCAATGTGAAGGGGTACCTCAATTCTACCCATCACTTTCCTTTCCGTGCCATCGAATGCTTTCACGACGTTCTGGCACTCCTTTATGTGAGAGCTGTCTATGGGCAATCTGTTTAGAGTGCTCAATGGCAAGACGTTCAAAGCCGATCCATTGTCAATCAGTACGCCTGGCAGCGTATACCCTTTACAGCGCGTGGTGATATGTAGAGCTTTAGTCTACCCCATGCCCCCGGGTGGTATCTCATCGTCATTAAAGAAGATGTAGTTATCGGCACTGATATTGCTTACCAAACGGTCCAGCTTGTTAACAGAGATGTCATTGGCAACATATGTCTCGTTTAAGACCTTCATTAGCGCGCTACGGTGAACTTCCGAGCTTAGAAGTAAGGCCAGCACCGAGATACGGGCCGGTTGTTTGCGTAGCTGCTCCACCACACTGTATTCGCTATGCTTTAGGAATTTTAAAAATTTCTTTGCCTCTTCCTCGTTAACTGGCTCATTAACCGGCTTGACTGTTATTCCCTTCGTTTCCTCGACCATCTTGGCTTTTCCTTTTGTGGGCTGCGCCTCTTCATTTACCGTATCATAACGCTTCCCGCTACGTGTGTAATCGATCCTCTCTTGGCCATCTCTTTCCATACTCGCCTCAACGGGGTCCTGATTTCTGCAACCTCATACTTGGTCTTCTTATTTAAGCCTTCACATATCACATTCACTCCCTGGTCGGTGTGATTGGGGAGCGAGTTTCCCGTTATATTGGATGAGGCTGGGTCGTCAAATCTCACGATCCCCATCTTAATGAGTCTTTCAACTAATTTTTTAAACGCTGCGTAGTTTTCGATAGAGTGCCCAGTGATTCCTGCGTGGTACTCACATTGGGCATTTGCGTCATACCATTTGGGATACGGGGGCTGCAGTGGCTTCAGGTAGAAAGGGGAGACCACATGAGCGTTGAACAGGTTCTGGTACAACTCCCTATACGTCATGGGTATAGAGGTGAATTGTGGTCTTTCTGTATTCTTCCTTGTGTTGGCTTATTGTCTTGCAGAGCTTTGTTGATTGGTGGTCACCGTCTTGGGTTGATTTACGGTGAATGACTTAGGCTGACCTTTGCTAGATGTGCTCGAGTTGTTTACTTCATTGTCTCTTTTCCTTGGGGCTGACTTCCTGGTATTCTCTCCGGCTTCTATCTTGCCACTCCTTACAGCATTTTCAATCATTTCACCCGTCATTACTATGTCTGAGAAGCTCTTGGTGGCGCTTCCCAATATATGGGTGATAAAAGGTGCCTTCAAGGTGTTGATAAAGAGCATAGTCGTCTCTTTTTCCAGAAGTGGCGGCTGAACTTGTATGGCCACTTCTCTCCACCTTTGCGCGTATTGTCTGAAGCTTTCACTTGACCTTTTATCCATATTCTGGAGAGTGATTCTATCGGGGGTCATGTCCGTCACGTGATTGTATTGCTTCATAAAGGCCTGGGCCAGGTCCTTCCACGAGTTAATCTTAGAGCGACTTAATTGGTTGTACCACTTAGACGCCGCTCCGACCAGACTGTCCTGAAAACAGCGGATTAACAGCTGGTCATTGTTAACGTATCCCGTCATTCGCCTACAAAACATGGTGATGTGGGCTTCAGGGCAGCTCGTTCCGTTGTACTTCTCGAATTCGGGCATTTTGAATTTAGGGGGGAGGATCAAATCTGGGACCAAACTCAGGTCCTTGGCATCAATCCCTTGATGATGGTCCGCGCTCTCCATGGCTTTGAATTTCTCCTCGAGCCATCTACACCGTTCTTCCAACTGTTTCTGTGATTCTATCCTTGCTTTCTCTTCTTCAGTAATTTCGTCCAAATCGGGCACGGGCGGATAGTTCGGGTTGTTGAAAAAGTTAGAGCCTGAGCCGGTTTGGAAATTCATTAGTATCGAAGCTCCGGCCTGAACCTGCTGGGGCATGATCGTGACAGATGGTTTCGGTAGATTAATCTCGGGCTTTATCGGCACATGAGTCGGAGTGAAGCCAGGGGGATATTGAGGATCTTCATTAGTTTCTTCAACTTTGTCCATGGGGCCCTTTCCCTTGTCGATTCCTCCCAACAAAGAATCGGGATAATCGGCTCATCATCTCCCTTTGGGACTCCATCATTTGCTCTTTCATTTCTCTTTGAATCTTGGCTAGCTGCTCTTGCATCTGAGACTGCATTTGTTCTTGCATGTCCTTTTGCATTTGCTCTAATTTCTCGAGTCTCTTATCCATTGATTTTTTCCTTGTACCGTAGAGGTGCGTGGTTGGTTGGTTTTCGTTGGTTTCCAGGTTACTGAAATGATTTTTAATTAATTAGTTAGAAAACTCTTATGGCCTTTAATGCATAATGATATGATGTAATGCAAATGCATGAATGCAAAGGAGGCATCAATTTTGATTCGACTACCCTTAGAAAATTTCACTTGAAAATAAAATCTTTTACATAAAGTCAAGTTACAAATAGAATTTGGCTCTAACACTCAAGGTCCTGATTCTTCTAAGCAACGAGGCCAACTCTCGCCCTCGATCTGACTCCAACTCATACTTTACGCTTAGTGTGTCCGCCTAAACCGCTAAAGTTTGCAGGTAATCGGCTACCTCCCGAATCTGGGTTATGGCTTCACCCATCAGGTAATCTCTGTTTCTGACTTGGTCCTGCGCATGGTGAAGCTGCTCTTTCCAACGTTCCTCGTTTACCTTTAAAAACTGGATCCGTATCTCGCAGTTTTGAAGTGACGCCTCTAACTCCTCTATTTTTCCTTTCATTTCCTCCATTTTGCTCAAGCTTGCCCTCAATTCTGTTGCGGTATTGCGATTTCAGTACTGATGCAGAGACTTCTCGAGTTCTGCCACTCTAGCCCGTAATTCCCCTCGCTCCTTTCTGCTTTCTGACAGACTCTTCTCCAAATCTTCGTTTCGCGCATGAGCTTCTCGGAATTTCCTTTCCCACCGGTTGGTATTGGCCTTTTCTTCTCGAATTTCATGGCGCCACTGTTTGGAAGTCTTTCCTAACCCCGCAGTCCTCATAGATAAGCGCAGCTTCTTGTAGTCCGTCTTCAAGCTATCTAGATCTTCTTCAGCTTTAGTTTTCTCTTTTCTCCATTTTTCAGCCTCTGACCTCTGGACATCAGCGTCTATCCTTAGATGCATCTTCTCTTCTTCCAATTGTTCGATCTTCTTCCCAAGTTCTGAACTCTTCTTCTCGAAGTCTTGTTTTATAATCTCCAATTCTGACGGGGCGACTTGCAATTGTTCCCCGATAGGTCGAGCACCTTGCAAGCTGGGCCTAGGAACATTATCATTAACCCTCTTCTTAAACCACTCGCTATACTCGGGCGTTACCATGGAACCGACGGCTAACCTCTTCATCCAACACGTTTGTTTCCAAGCATCCGATAACTCCCGAACCCTTTTCTTATAGTGAGCACCCTTAAAAGAAAAATCACTTTGAGCAAGCCCGTAGGTCGTGGGTACAAACTGCCTCGACTTGTATTGCCTCAAAGCTATCAACGGAGTATACCCGGTAGCTCCCCAAATCCCTAACAATGGCACCCAATCGAAGTTACCGCATCTGTACATGATCTCATCAGGAACCAGCCAATAAGCTCTCCACTCGATGTCCCCCTCCTTGAGGTTCTGAAGAATGTCCATCCATTTCTCCTTCGAGATATCTTCTCTCCTTTGTATTGCTACCTATTCCTTTAGCAGAGAATAACCCTCAGAAAAGACCCGATAGGAAACCTTGTCTATCTTCCAAAAGTGCCCATGAAACCATACAATCAATAGTTGAGCACATCCAATAAATCGCCCCTCGCCCATCTTTCGACATGAGCTCAAAGATCTGAACATTTCTACCAGTATCGCTGGTACCGGTGTGATTCCCTTCTCAAGGGGTTCGAATAAATCAATGACTGCCTCGTCCACATGCCTCAAAGCCTTAGGGAAGATCACTAATCCGTAGATGCTTAAGGCAAAGATGTCGACCCTCTTCCTTTCGTCTGGGTGCGTCAAGATCAAATCTCGTAAATTTTCCCATGGGATACACTTACTATCGCCTTTCTGCTGAACCCGAGCAGTGACCCAAGGCTCGTTCATCCTAGAAATGCTCATCAATTTCTTTACGAAAATCTGATTACTGAAAACCCGAGCATAAGTCTTCCGGACCTAAATTTTCGGACACCTGAGCAGGGTAGTGTATTCCTCTATAGTAGGTACTAGATCTACGTCACCAAAAGTGAAACATTTGTACGCAGAATTCCAAAACTGCACCAAGGCTCGGAACAAATGCTTATCCACTCTAACGTCTAGTAGGTAGGATATATCACCATAGTTTTGGTAGAACAATTGCTTGATCCTTTCATCCCAACCAGCCCAAATGTCTCTCAACTCTTGTAGCTCATTCTGTACTACATTGATGCGAGTATAATCTTGCAACTCGGAGATATACCCTTCTGCCAAGCCGTCCCCTTTTTCTGATTGAAGCTTCTCTGACCATGCACGAACGGCCGCATTATCCTCGACTTTACTAAGAAATTCATTCTCCATGTCAAAATTTCTAACTTAGTAATTGAATGTAGATTAACGCCTCCTTTAGTATGCAATGTCATGCAAAAGAGACAATCAAAACAAAATATCGGTTAGTATCAAATAATAACTATAGAATGCAAGCATATAAACGGTGATTATAACGCATATACAGGTAAGTACTAAGGCTCGACGCAGCTCTACCCAAGGATAGCTCCTAAGGTTTACTATATGTGGTTTAGTTCTAGGAAAAGGGGTACCCGAACCAGCAGATTCCTCAATCCTCACCCATTATAGGCTCATATGAATCGAGTTCGGTTCGGGGGGATACATTTCCCTATGACCATGCGGAGACGAAAATCCCACGAAATCATAGGTACGAATGTATCCCGGAAGCAATCCACTAGCCCATGCGGAGGTGAAAACCTCACGAAAGCATAGTTTCTTACTCCCACTTAGAGGGTGTGACCACAACGGTCATGCAATGCAAAATTATTCTATAAGACCCGCACCAAAACAATCATACAATCAAATGCAATCATGATTTCAAAACAGATTTTTAGTTTTTTGACAAAAGGACAGCAAACAATCAATTTTATGGCTTGACTCTCTCGTGACGTCCCCAGTGGAGTCACCAAACTGTCGAAACCACCCTTTTTCGAGTTTAAAGAAAAACGGGGAATCGACTTTTTGAAAAACAGAAATATGGAGTCGCCACCGATCTTTTTGTTTTGGTGTGATCGGATCACCTACGAATTTGGTTATTTTAATAAAACATTTTTGGTTTACCAAAACAACGATTCTGGTCTCACGAAAATATGAGAAAACGAGGCTCGGAGTCGATTCACGTATGAGGAAGGATTAGCACCCTCACTACGCCCAAAATTGGTACCAAATCGATTAAATCATCGTCCTTATGTCTAAAATTAAAAATGTTTTCGAAATGCGGTTCTTTTTAATAAAAGCCGAATAACCCGAGTTGATTGTCAAAAATCTTTTTGTTTCGACGTTCGAAACATTTATAATTTGAAAATCACGAAAGGATGCTCAATCATTTAGTCCAACGAAAAATCGAAACCCAGCACAGTAGGGCACGATCCTTCGAATTCCCAAACATCGATCATTGCCTCTCTTTGGGAAAATACGAGTGAAATTCTGGAGAGATATTCGATTATTTTGGACAGACGGGAGATTGCAACCCAGCACGATAGGGCACTATTCCCCGAACTGCCAAACATCGAACATCCTTTGTTTTGAAAGGTTTTTTTATAAGCATGAGCGAAAATCTAAAGGAATATTCGATTGTTTTGAGCAAACGAGAAGTCAAAACCCAGCACGATAGGGCATGATTCCCGAATTTTCAATCACCGAATATTGCCTTCGTTTTGAATGATTTTTAGAAGGCATGTGAGTGAAATTTTGAAGGGATATTTGATTATTTTGGACAAATGCGAAATTGCAACCCATCACGTTAGGGCACAATTCCGCGAATTGCCAAACATCAAATCTCATCTTCCTTTAAGAGATTTTAAAAATATGAATGAAATTTCGAAGGGAAATTTGATTATTTTGAGCAAATACGAAATTGCAACCCAACACGTTAGGGTACGATTCCGCGAACCGCCGAACATCAAATTTCGCCTTCGTTTTGAAGAATTTTTTGGTAAATACTTAAAAACATATTAATTTGACTTGAAATAAGATGACATTAATCGAAGAAATTGGATTTTATAAAACCACATTTCGAAAAAACCAAATGAAGACGGTGAGATGGGATAATAGGTGCATATAAAATACAATGCTTAACGAATGAAAATATTAATCAACTAACAGAACAAGCAACCAAATATAATTAATCTAAAAATCATGACCTAACTTCAATCATGTATGAATAATAATTAACAAGGCCATGTGAAATAATGGATAAGTGCGTGACACATATTATAGGATTTGACGAATCGATAAATAAAACATTCATAAAGACAAGCTTAATAAACACATGCAATCATTAAAATATATTGTAGAATGAATATTTTAAGACACACAATATATGAATTAACAGATTTGCGAAAAAATAAGAATATATATATATGTAATTATTGAAACATTTTTTTAAAGAATGAAAATTTGAATTAAATTGCATGTAAAATAATTTCGGCACAAATTCATTTAAAAGTTGACAAACTACATGATAATGCAAATAATATATATATACGAAATGTATAAATTTGGAAATATATGAAAATAAAATATGTACTCACATAAGTAAGTATAAAAGTAATTTAAACTTTATGCAAAAACATGTATATACGAAACATGTTAGGATGATAAAAACATGTGCTAAATATAAATGAATATAAATAACTTGAATCCCACGTAAAACATATATACAAAGCATATTTGAAATAATAAAAAAAATACTAAAATACATAGATAGAGTCAAAGCCATTATATGTATAAAAATATATTAACAATAAGCTTGAGATAAAGAATGACTTTATTGTAAAGTACGTATATATATCTACATAATAGTATGTAAAAGTATAAAGTATGAAAATACGGTTATCAAAATGATGGTAAATAAGTAAGTAAATGATGCAGATATTGTAACCTACACGAATAATAAACAAGAAGAGAAAAGAAGAAAAAAACAAATCTAGAAAGGAACCAAATTGAAAGCAAATTAAAACATAGGGGATAGTTTAAATAAAATAAACTGTCAAATGAAAAGGAAGGACTAGGCGCAACATGGGTAAATGTGCAGGGACTGAATCCTGAAATAGTCCAGACCCCAAAACGCAATGTACAAGTATGGGCTAAACTAAAAATATACGCATATTCCAGGGCTAAGTTAAAAAAGGAAATAAGGGGAATAAAAGATGATTGAACCGTCATGCAAATAGGGAGGACCTGGCTTGCAAATAATCCCTCACCGTAACAAAAACGCGGGTCATCATGTTAGCAAAACGAAGCGGGTCGGTTATTGCCTCAAACGACGTCGTTTTTCAAGCCATTGTATTTGGCTTAAACGGCGTCGCCTTCTGCTTTCCTTATAAGGCTAAGTATAGCCTTCAAACAGCCGAACCACTGCCCAAACCCTAGCCCCTCTTTTCTTTGTTTATCAGCCGAATCCCAAGGGTCCCTTTTGGCTTCGATCTATCACCACGACATGGGACTAAACCGTCCAAGCCTTGGAGTCCCTTTTTTAACCTTAAGATCCCCTCAACAGTTCGATTCCGGCGAAGAGGAGGAGATCTAGCGGCGTGCTTTCGAGGTAAGGTCTCCTCTTCTTCTTGGTTTGATTTTTTTAAACACAAAACGAATGATTAAAAGAGAAATTGGCAAAAGAACTCAAAGAACTCGAGAATAAATCACCTTTTCTCTGCTTTTTCTTTGTATTGCTTATGTTTTTCGTTCCGTAAAAAAAAACTTACAAAGGATCTTCCTCGTGCTTTATAGTCGAGAGGAGAAAAGAAAAAAATAAAAAAATCATAAAATATACAATTTTTTCTATTTTCTTGCGTCTGTTGTTTTCTTGTGTTTGGTGTGCAGGTACGGATTCTGTGCTGGCGCGCGTTGTCCCTTGGCGTGGAGTGTACGGAGGTGCGGACGTGGCGTACGTGGTGCGGGCGTGGTGCCAGGAGGGGTGTACAGCGCTAGGGGGTACTAAGGCTAGGGCCGAGGCTCGGCTGCGGCGCGAGAGCAAGAGAACCTTAGGGTTCTGTCTGCTCCAAAACTGTTGGGCCGTTTGGGTATTGGGCCACTGTATTTGGGTCATGATACTGAGTTTTGTAAATGGGTTTGTAGCTGGGCTATTGGACTGTGGACCATTGTGATGATTTGGACTTTGGACTTGTAAATGGACATTTAATTGGACTGTTAATTTTAATTTATTTTGTGTTTTTTGGTTCTTCTTTGGCCCGGGCAAATTGGCCTATTTACAGTAAATATTTTTAAGTATGGCATGTATAGGCTAGAATGTCTATGTATTTAAGCTTTGATATGTATAAATGTTATGCCATGAGAGTTGGCTAGCAAATGGTATGTTTGTGCTTAGTTTTGGTAAATGGTTTGTGATGCCAAATTGTGTATGCTTGTAATGGTTATATGGCCTTGTATGTGGTGGTCATTTTAAAAAATGCCAAGTTGAGGAAATGGTCAGTTTAAGCATGAGTTAGAAGGTGCCATAAGTGAGTTATGACATGAGCATTTTGGCATGTTGTTGTAATAATATTTTTAATGTGTTTTGGTATGAATTTTAATAGGTTATTGAATGATGATGATTTAGTTATAATGAAGCATGTTTTGAGCATTGTATTGGCTGAAAATTTTGGTATAAATGTTGTTTAATATTGCTTGTAGGAATGACCCAAAAAGTGGTGGCAAGTTGGCTTACACCAAGCCTGCATTGTGTCACACAGTCAGGGAACACCGGTATGCCTTGTGGCCGTGTATGTAAAGCAGTAACCTCTTAAAGTCACACGGTTAAGACACATGGGCGTGTCATATGGCCGTAGGCTTAAGTTAGTAGCTAGCTAAGTTTCACACGGCCATTGCACACAGGCGTGTCTATTGGCCAGGTGTAAAAGTCAGTATATATACTCTGTTTTAGCACGGCTGGATCACATGGGTGTGACTGGTGCCCGTGTGTGCCACACGGCCTGGTCACCCGGGCGTGTGACCTCAACAGAATTGAAAAATTTTTCTAAGTTCTGAAAATTCTAAATGTGTTCAGTTTAGTCCCGATTTTTTTAAAAGTATGTCTTAGGTCTTGGAGGCCTCCATAAGGGATGAATTGTTAATTTGCTTATGCATTAATATTATGTGATATTTTTAATTCTGTGTTAATCTGTAATGTTCTGTCTGACTGGTAATGCCCCTTGCCTATTCCGGGGACGGTTACGAGATAGGGGTGTTACATTTTATTGGTATCAAAGATATGGTTTAGTCGGTTCTAGGACTACCATAGCGTATGTGAGTCTTGCTATACATGCCATATATCTAAAACTGAGATAGTGTGATGAATCCTGACATTGAATGTGCTTTTATATAGCAATGGATCCCAATAGAGCTATAGCTAATGATGTTGATAGTAATGCACCTACTCCCGCGCAAGGGACGATGCAAGATGATTCTCGATCGGTTACGAGTAGCCGTGATGGTGAGGCTAAGCAAGCCTTCTATCAGATGATGAATGATTGGTTCACTCAGTATATTAGAACCAATCCGACTGTACAACAACCTCCACCCCCGATTAATTCTTCTCAAATTCCTGTTATGCCCTCAGTGAATTCGGTTCAGTTAAGTAGACCACTAGTTGATAAGATTAGAAACTATGGGGCTGAAGAGTTTCGAGCTACAACGAATGATGATGTTAAAAAAGTCAAATTCTGGTTAGAGAATACAATACGAGTGTTTGATGAAATGTCTATGAATCTTGAGGAATATGTAAAATGTGTCGTTTCACTTCTGAGAGATACAGCCTACCATTGCTGGAAAACTTTAATATCTGTGGTTCCGAGTGAGCGGGTTACTTGGGATTTCTTCCAAGCTGAATTACGAAAGAAATACATTAGTCTGAGATTCATCGATCAGAAACGTAAAAAGTTTCTCGAGCTTAAACAAGGCCATATGTCTGTTACTGAATACGAATGTGAATTTGTGAGATTGAGCCAGTATGCTCGGGAATGTGTATCAAATGAAGCAATAATGTGCAAAAGGTTTGAAGATGGACTAAATGAAGATATCCGTCTGTTAGTTGGGATTTTGGAGATTAAAGAATTGGTAGTGCTCGTTGAGCGAGCTTGTAAAGCTGACGAATTAAGTAAAGAGAAAAGAAAAGTTAATTCTGAAGCTAAAGATGTTAGAAAGAGATCTTCGAGTAGATCATTTTAGTCTGTGTCAAAGAAATTCCAAGATGATCATAGCCGTTCAAAGACTGATGTAAGGCATTCGAACCGAGATTGAACTAAATCGCATTCAAATTTCAGATCTCCTGCTACTTCTACTGCAAGTGTTGGGAATGTCCGATCTGAGAAACCTGAATGTAAACACTGTGGTAAAAGACATCTGGGAAATTGTAGATTTAACGACCGAGCCTGTTTCTAATGAGGATTTCTGGACCATTTTGTAAGAGATTGTTCTGAACCTACTGAGCAAGAGAATGTACAGAATCTGAGACCGAGCAACACCTCAGCTAGAGGTAGACCTTCCAGAAATACGGGAAATGCAAGTGGTAGTCAAAGAGCTACTAGGGATACTGCTGTTAGATCTGAGGCCAGAGCACCTGCTAGAGCCTATGCTATCCGAGCTCATGAGGAAGCCTCGTCACCAGACGTGATTACTGGTACTTTTACTCTTTATGATACTTCTATGATTGCACTGATAGACCCTGGATCAATGCATTCTTATATTTGTATGAATTTAGTACATAGTAAGACTTCGCCTGTAGAGTCTACTGAATTCATAATTAGAGTATCGAACCCCTTGGGCAAAAGTGTCTTGGTTGATAAAGTCTGCAAAAATTGCCCGTTACTGATTTAAGATATCTATTTTCCTGCTGATCTGATGCTTTTGCCTTTCGACGAATTTGATATAATTCTGGAAATGGACTGGTTAACTTTGCACGATGCTATTGTGAATTGCAAACGAAAACTCATTAATTTAAGGTGTAAGAATGATGAGATAATTCGAATTGAGTTTAGTGATCTGAATGGACTACCAGCTGTGATATCTGCAATGAAAGCACGAAAATATGTGAAGAAAGGATATGAAGCCTACTTAGCTTATGTGTTAGACTTGAAAGTGAATGATAAGAAAGTCGAATCAGTTCATGTTGTCTGTGAATTCTATGATGTGTTTCCTGAAGAACTTCTAGGATTACCTCCAGTTAGAGAGGTTGAATTTGGCATTGAATTGGTACCTGGTACAACTCCGATTTCGATAGCTCCATACAGAATGGCTCTGACTGAACTAAAAGAACTAAAGTCTCAGTTGCAAGAATTAACCGATCGAGAATTTGCTAGACCGAGCTTTTCACTTTGGGGTGCTTCGATTCTATTTGTGAAAAAGAAAGATGGCACAATGAGAATGTGTATTGATTACCGTCAGCTTAACAAAGTGACTATAAAGAACAAATATCCTCTACCCAGAATTGATGACTTATTCAATTAGTTGAAAGGTGCTTCTGTGTTTTCAAAGATAGATCTGAGGTCGGGTTACTACCAGTTGCGAGTAAAGGACTCTGACATTCTGAAAATTGCTTTTAGAACAAGGTACGGACATTATGAATTTTTAGTTACGCCTTTTGGATACGAATGCACCAGCTATCTTTATGGATTTGATGAATAGAATTTTTAGACCGTATTTAGATCAATTTGTTGTGGTATTCATTGATGACATATTGATTTATTCACGTGATGAATCTGAACATGCCGAGCATTTGAGAATAGTGCTACAGACACTGCGAGATAAACAGTTGTATGCAAAGTTTAGTAAATGTGAATTATGGTTGTGAGAAATTGGTTTCCTGGGTCATATTGTATCAGCCTCTGGGATATGAGTTGATTCGAGAAAAATTTCAGCTATTATGGATTGGAAACCTCCGAGGAATGTATCTGAAGTTCGTAGTTTTCTAGGGCTTGCTGGTTACTGTAGAAGATTTGTGAAAGGTTTTTGTATAACAACCCGATTTTAGGCCTAGTCAGAACAGTGATTTTGGGACCACTATTCCGAGGCCAGAGAAAATTATTTTAGTGTTATTTTATGTGTTATAATATAATTTTATAAGTGCTTGTAAATTTTGGTAAGTTAATTTTAGCGATTTCTAGTCCAATTTCAAAAAAGGGCTAAATCGCGTAAAAGGTAAAAGTTGCATTTTGATGCCTAAAGGTATTAAATTGCTTTGTATCTTGAATTGGGGGTCTTTAAAGTGAAATTAGGCCATTGAATGTGTGATGGCCGGCCAAGGGAGACAAATTGGTCAAAAAAGCCAAAAATTGTGGCTTTTAGGTGACTAATTTGACTAAAAATGGAATAAAAGAAAGAAAAGAAAGATATCATCTTTTCTTCACCTTCTCTCCACCAATTTTCTAGCCAAGAAATGGGTTTTGAAAGCTTCAAATTTTCAGCAACTTTGAGCCTTAGCAAGTAAATGATTTTAATGTCTTTCTTGATGATTTTTACATTTTTGGAACCCCTAAAGCATGAGCTTTCATATGAGGGGTCTAGTTTGCAAAATGATGAAGAGTTTAAGGTTTTTCCATGAGACTAAATATGTTGTTTTCTGTATTTTTATGGAAGATTATGAGTCCTAGTTGTCTAATAAACAACTTTTGTGAAAGAAATTGTATGAAAACACCTTAAAAAGGGTTAGTTTGCTAAGTTGTAAGATAAGGTGTAAATGTATGAAATAGTTGATTTTCTGAGTTTCCATAGTTATGAAAATGGTTTATCTAGTCTTAAGGAGTAAAGAAATGTGATAAAAATCATTTTACAAGCCTAGGGGTAATTTGGTAATTTTTGCAAAATATAGGGGCAAAATTGTAAAAACTGCCCAAGTGTGTCAATGGACTAATTTGATTAGTTCATTGTTTTAAAAAGTTGAATGTGATGTTATTGTTTTAATAAGTTGAATGTGATGTTTTAGATGATGAAAATTGGGATTTGGACCTAGAACGGAAAGAAATCGATTAAGGGATAATTACGTCTTTTTCACCTTTGTGGTATCGAGGTAAGTTCGTATGTAAACAACAACATGCTATACATGTATTTTAAATGTTATCATTACATGAATTGTACAAATATTCATGTGTACGTGATTAATAGAAATTTGATAAGACAAAGCCTTGATAGGCGAGGAAGAATCTCATTTGAACCTTAAGAATAAAATAGGATACGAGTGACATGTCACTAAGAATTATGAGTCTAGATGACTAGCTCAAGAGTGAGCATTGAAATGTCATGAGATATGAGGTAGCTTTAGCTACAATTGAGGCACTTATGTGCAAATATTTTCCGAGTATCCAATTAGTATTCCAAGTGTTCAACGGGTAATCCAAATAAAGAGTTGATAATGGTCCCAATGAGGTAAGTCATTGGTGAGTATGCACTTGAGTTATGTTACGAGTTGTGCAGGTACGTACACTAAGCCTATGAGAATGTCTTGGTATATGAAAGATCTATGATGCATAAATATGTGTTCTTACCATGATGGATGAAATGATGTTGTATTAATTTTGTGAACAATGATCATGAATGAGTAACTTAGCCTTGACAGATTTGAGTTACTGCAGTAGTGTAACTTTGAAAATATACTAAAAATAGTGGTAAATGATTTAGAGGCTGAATAAAATATGGAATTAAATCTTAATGAGTCTAGTTTCTTATAAAAGAAATCGTGTAAGCAAAATAATTCCCTATAATGAGATATTTGAAGTTGCGTGGGATAGAGTCAGAATGACTTTGAGATCCTCTATTCTGATTTTAGAAAATCATTATAAATTGTATAAAAATGGTTATGAGTTATAATTTATATTCTTATAATCCTTAATAAGTCTAGTTTCAAGAGAAATAGACGAGAACATTATTCGAGTCTTATGCTATGAGATAATTGAACTTTAGTGTAAAAGGGTTGAAACTATCAAACAGTGAATCTGGAGTAACTTTGAGGAATAAACTGTACTAATTGGCTAGCCAAAAATTCTGGAAATTTTATGGTAGAAAGATAAATGAGTCTAGTTTCAGAGAAAGTTAACAGAACTTAATTCAAAGTTTTTTAGCTCTTGATATAAATAATTTAGTGACTATTGTGCAGGAAGAAAGCTTGTCGTGAACTTGAGAATATGTTGTAAACATTGATAAAACATGTAAATGAGTTGCTTATTGTTTTCATGTGAACTTACTAAGCGAAAGCTTGCCCCCCCTTCTTTCCCATGTTTTCTAGGGTTGCTAAGTTAGCTCAGGTTGGTGGCCGTCAGAGATATTATCACACTGTTGAGTTAACGCTATCGGCGTAAGTAAATCCAAGTGATTCGAGTCTACAGCATGTATAGGGTTTTAATGTTGAGTATGTGATATTATGATTTAGCCAAAGGTCTTGGCTTGTATTGATAAAGTGTTGTAGCCATGTGAATTGGCCTATGTTGGCTAATGTTGTTGTGGGCCTAAATGTTCATTCATATATATGTATGTTGTTATCTTTTGCGATGTGGCTTACAAGCATGTAAGCCTAGAGATTAAAATGAGAATTCATTGATGAGTTAGTACCTTATGCATGAATAAGTGATTGGCAAATAGTTAATAATGCCTCATAAATGGTTTGTGGATATTATTATACATGCTTAGTGATGAACATGAGGTTTGATGACATGTTAATAGCTATAGCATTAATGTGGTAAAGACGAAAGTAAAACCTATGATAATGGTTGCATGTGAAATTGCCGTGGTCATGACATGTTAGGAATGTTTAAGTGCCTAATTTCGTCATGTTGTATGCTATTGTATAAGTCTGCGTGCATGGGTTGTGAGGGTGACAAAGTGGCTCAGAAAATAGCCTTGTATTTGTCTACATGGGTAGACACACGGGCGTGTGTCTAGGCCGTGTGTGACACACGGTTCGCCTCCATGGGCGTGTGCCTTGGCCATGTGGTTTTGGCAAAATGTACAGGTTTTTAGACACGGGTTCGGGACACGGCGTGTCCCTAGCACACAGGCGTGTGCTCTATACTCACACGGGCGTATGGAGCCTTGATGCAAGAGATTTTCTAAGTTTTTCATGAGTTCTCAGTTGGGTCCCGACCACCTCGAATGTATGTTTTGGGCCTCGTAAGCCCGCATAAGGGATAGATTGCATGTGAAAAGAAAAGTTTTTAATTGTTTGAGATTTCATGGCCCTGTTTAGTATAGAAGTGTTAGTAAAAGTTAGGTAGCACCTCGAACCCCGTCCTGGCGTCGGATGCGGGAGAGGGGTGTTACTTTTTGATGATTGCAACTCCTTTGACAAAACTACTATAGAAAGATGTGAAGTTTGATTGGTCTAAAAAATGTCAGCACTGATGCGAGCGCGCCCAGCAAACCCCGTCAGTCAAGTCTCCTTAGTCGAGCCTTGTATAGCTGGAAAGCTGATCCCAGTTCGTTTCCAGCTCCACGAGCTCCGACCAGTTCAAATTCAGTTCATTTGAGCTCGAATCAGCTCAATACTTTAGTCTTTAATTATGCCTTGTTTAACTAAATGCATCTTTAGTTAATGTCATGCATTATTGATCTACATATTTTAATTATGACATGCATTATGTGTTCTGCATTTAATAAAGCCATGCATTATGTAACTCCCAATGTAGTATAAGTCTGCATCATTAAATTAAGTCTTGCATTAAGTACTCATTTGTTCATTTAGTTTGCATTTCAAACCATGCATTTAAGCATCTTAGTTTAATAAATGAGTTGCTGGACATTTATTCAACTCATCTTAGTTTAATTAATAAGTGTTTTTGTAGAACTTTATTTAATAAGTGTTGCTCTTAATTAATCTAGTTCCTAGGATTATTTATTGATGCATGAGTTGAAGTTCATTTAATAATGCTTCTTTTAATTAAACTAGTTGCTGGAATAAATGATGCATAAGTGTTAGTTCATTTATTTAAGTTAGTTGTTAATTTGTTTTAAGCTTAATAAATGAATAAATGTGACGGTTACATGTGTTAATTGCAGGTGACTTTTCAGCTCCCATCTATTATTATTAAAGGCTGTTATGCATTCAATAAAGTGACCTTTCAAGAAATTTCGGTTACAAAAGAGAGGGCTGTTACAAAGAGGCTTTATACATCATTAAGAAGTTGCTTTAATAAATTAAAGAAGCTGGTGCCTTTTCGGTTGATCATGGAGACTTCAAAAGACTTTGAAAGCCATTTAATTGAAGAAGTAAATCATATTGAAGGCTAGCAGCTGAATTTAATGGACAAAAGAGTTACAAGGAGTTATTTTCACAAACCAATAAGCTTCCAAACATTTTCTTCATAATGGTGGATGTTCATTTACACTTTTGGTTGTTTAAATTTAGCATTTACACAAGGAGGACCGTTCATATGCCAAACGATACTCATTTTAGGCTAATGACCATTCGCTTGTCCAAAGGGGAATTAAAAGTGTTGTTATGACCTTTTAAATGATCAAGCATTAAAACTAAATTTATTCAGCTCATTAGAGCTCATTATTAGCTTCATTAAAAGTGACCATTCAGCTAGCCTTCCTTTTGACACTATAAATTCATGTAACCAGCCTTTTGAGAAAAACACTTTGGGATATTTTTGTTAATGTTATACTGCCAAATTTATGAGGCAAACTTTTCTCTGTTTTCGTTCAAAGATTTGTTGACTACCTAGTGTTCTAGTTGTGTCATCCATTTTCTTTGTTAAAAACTGAACTTATCACTACTCGTAGTGTGGTGTTCAAACATACCGAGGTTTCTTTCTTGCTAGATAGTGGGTCGAGGTCACCTTAACCACTCTTAAACCGAACTAAAGGGTTTATAAGCAACGGGTCATTACCAAATCGGTATTGGTTCTTGTTTGCACTTTTGGTTCAATCCATTTTCTTTTATTACCATTTCGAACTAAAATAAATTCCTTCTTTCACATCTTACCCTTTTTCATACCATATTCTTAAAACCAACTACTAATTTGTCAAATAACTTTATTCCATACCAATTTCACTAAACTAAATTGTCAATTGCTTCTCATAGACGATCGGGCATTTTTCATACGACTTGACTCACCTCGAGACGGAGCGTATCATTTGGTATCAGAGTTACAAAAACAAGGAGTACGAGCATTCAAAATTACTCCTAGGATAGTTTGTGACTCGTCAAGTAAGTTTCAAAAAAAAATTGAAAAAAAAGAACAAAAAGTTTCAAAAAAAATTCAAAAAAACTTCAAAAAAAAGTTAAAAAATTTGAAAAAAAAATTTGAAAAAAAAAACTTTGAAATTTGAACATTGTTTTACTTCTTCTCCATTTTTCGATCCTGAAACTCTTACTCTCTCATCCACTTCCATCTTTGACCTTTTCACCACACTATACCTGAATTATTTTCTTTCTTGTAAGCCTACCCTATCTTAAATCACATCATCCCTTGTTACCCATTTGAAACCGACCACCTAGGCTAAGGTTAAGCCTTGGCGAATCTGCTTACGAAATCACGAGAAAGGTAAAGAGAGGTAAAAGGCAAAAGAGTTTTAAGCGCAATAGAGTGGAGATAAAAGCCAATCTCGAGTGCAAACACAAGTGTGAGTGCCATTCAAATTTTCTTGTAAGTGACTAGTGAGGTTTGTGGTGAGGTATTCATTTTCTGTTTTGTTTTATTCACTTTTCTTTTCATCTATTAATCATGTCTCAAGAAGAGTTTTCAGCCTTTGAATTTCAATATTTGTTGAAAGAGATGGAGTGCATGCTCGATCGAAAAATCAAGCCTATCCAAGAAAAGCAAGACCATCGAGCAAGAGCTCTACGAAAGCAAATTGTACCAAGCCAAAAGACGGAGTCTAGATCATCACGGAGACATACTTCTAATGATTATGCGAGAAGAGATCTGTACCAAGATTCATATCGTGATTCCTATCCGTTAAAAAATTTGAGACAAAATGAGGCGAGTTACGAGTTTGAATCCTTTCGAGGTGAAAAATGAGAACGTAGAAATTTTTCTTCAAACGCTTCAAAGTATTCGTCCATGGAGGATCGTTCTAGAGGAAATGATCATATTTCGAACGTAGATCTGTCACACTTGTTCCGACGAAAAGATTCTCATCTTGATTTTTCTATGTTATCTTCCTCTTGTGATGAAATAAAAAAGGCATGTGAGAAAGAAATAAAAGAGAGGCAAAAGGCGAGTAAAAGAGAAAATGAGAGGATTTTGAAAGAGCTCAAAAAAGCCTTTGAAAAACAAAAAGAAAATGAAAAAGAAATTGAGATTGAGATTGAGATTGAGATTGAGATTGAAAAAGAAATTGAAAAAGAGTTTGAGAGTGAAAAAAGAGTGGAAAAAGAAATTGAGATAAAAGAAAGAGTGGAAGAAGTGAGCGATCTCGAAGAAAACCAATCGAGCGAAAAAGAAAGTGAGCAAGCAAGGATTGTTTTCACTAACCCACCTGTTCGATCTTCTTGTGGTATTATTTTTCAGGTTCCTAGAAATTTGTGCAACCAATTCCAACTTCAGTACCTTCCAAACCAGCGGAGTTTTAGGTTATTCGAGAAAGGTAAGTACGTGAATGACAACCACACACCTGAGATCAAAGGTAAGGAAGGTAAGGATTCCCTGTGTATCGAATTAAGGCCGTGTGATTTCAAAGTTGCTCATAAAGATTTTGATGACTTAATTCCTGAAAGACTTGCATCTTTTGATTTGGCTAGTCATTATCTATCTTTTGGAGTTAATGCCCTTGTTTCGAAAAGTGCCATGGAAAGCATTTCCTATGACATGTCTTATAATGGCAATTCTGTTGATTCTTTTGGATTGGTTCAGCCTTTGCAAATTGCGAATATTTGTGATAAAAGTTTTTCACTTAAAAGTTTTGACGTCTTTAAACGCATAAAATCTTTGAATTCATGTGTTAAACTTTCTGTTTAAACATGTTTGATCAGTTGATTTGCGATAGGTTTCTGCATGAAACATTTTATCCGACGGATTTTTATCTTCAAGTTAAATCCTTAAATTTTGTGCGAACTCTCCATGTTTTGATTTGTATTCCCGATTGAGATTCTTGAAGCGTAATTCTTTGCTTATTGATCTACCTGATATTGCCAACTCTACGCTCTTGATTGATCGAGTAAGGTTTGAATCATGTGATGGACTCTGACGTTTGAAAATTTGTTTGTTTACCACTTCTTTGATTGCTCGAATGGAATTTCAGTCATGTGGTGAGTTGATTATATTTTCTTCTAGCATGCTGCCTGTTGGAATTCATGATCAAGTACGTGTGTTCAAGGCTGGCATATGTTACGTAGATTTGTTTTATGGAACATTTAAGTATTTTGCATCTTTTGCATTCAACTTATGTTTGCTTGATGTTCAAAATTTTGTTAAGGAAATGAAATTCGATGATTTGGTTTCCAATTTTGATTTGTTTTCTAATCATTTTGCTTGGCCACACATAAAGGTTTTGTTTCATTTTGATAAGGTATGGTTGACTTATGCTATGGGACTTGAATTAAATTCCAATTATGATTTATCTTTTCCATTTAAGCCCATTGTTTTCGTTAATACTAACTCTTCTCATTTTTGTGAATTTCATCCTTTGAGAAGCATGAGATGTCGTGGTGCCTCATTGTTCATTCAAATTGATCAAAGTAAAAGGTTTGTTTTACATTACTTTTTCAAGGAGAGAAGATTTGTTTTGATTGAAAAAGGTAAAACTGTTCATGAGATTTCTTCTCTAAAAAGCCATCAAGGTAAAGTTTTAGAAAATATTCGAACATCTTTGCTTAATTCGAATAAAGTTACAAATCTTTGTGATACATTAATGTTTGAACTTTATTTGGATCTTGATATGGTTGATTTTTCTCCTTGGCCTTGTAATAATCTGTTTGTGATGGAATGTGATAATGAACATAATATTAACACAAATTATGTTAGTAAGCAAATGATTGCAAGATGTTGGCCATGGTACACTTTGCGTGTACAATTATGTGAACTTCTATTTTTGAATAAACATATTGAAAAGTTTTGGATTTGAATTAACGTGTTTGGTTCTTTACAAACGTTCACGACTAATTACCCTTTGATCCAACTAAGTTTACATACTTGTAAAGATGGTTTAACGAAACTTTTTGATAAATTGAAGTATGTTTGTTTTGCCCAATTGAGATTTTTTTCATATAATATTTGGACTGCATTCTATTTGAGCTATTTGGATTTGAATAATTTGCACTTGTCATTGTCAAAATTGATAAGTCATTTTGGCAAAATAAAATTAGTTTTTTGCTTAGCATTTGGTTTTGGTTGTCTTAACCCTCTGTTACTTGTCTATGATGATGATGTGCTTTCTTGTCCATTGATAAACCATTTCCAGGTTTGTGTGATATCTTCCATCCCGTTCAATTGAGGAAAGCTGAACGAGAGGAAATATTTTCCAATAGATGAACAGCCCGACTTGAGAACAAGTCGCCTAAAAAAGGGGGGAATGATGCGAGCGCGCCCAGCGAACCCCGTCAGTCAAGTATCCTTAGTCGAGCCGTGCATAGCTGGCAAGCTGATCCCAGTTCATTTCCAGCTCCACAAGCTTCGACTAGTTCAAATTCAGTTCATTTGAGCTCGAATCAGCTCAATACTTTAGTCTTTAATTATGCCTTGTTTAATTAAATGCATCTTTAGTTAATGTCATGCATTATTGATCTACATATTTTAATTATGACATGCATTATGTGTTTTGCATTTAATAAAGCCATGCATTATGTAACTCCCATGTTAGTATAAGTCTGCATCATTAAATTAAGTCTTGCATTAAGTACTCATTTGTTCATTTAGTTTGCATTTCAAACCATACATTTAAGCATCTTAGTTTAATAAATGAGTTGCTGGACATTTATTCAACTCATCTTAGTTTAATTAATAAGTGTTTTTGTTGAACTTTATTTAATAAGTGTTGCTCTTAATTAATCTAGTTTCTAGGATTATTTATTGATGCATGAGTTGAATTTCATTTAATAATGCTTCTTTTAATTAAACTAGTTGCTGGAATAAATGATGCATAAGTGTTAGTTCACTTATTTAAGTTAGTTATTAGTTTGTTTTAAGCTTAATAAATGAATAAATGTGACGGTTACATGTGTTAATTGCAGGTGACTTTTCAGCTCCCATCTATTATTATTAAAGGCTGTTATGCATTCAATAAGGTGACCTTTCAAGAAATTTCGGTTACAAAAGAGAGGGCTGATACAAAGAGGCTTTATACATCATTAAGAAGTTGTTTTAATCAATTAAAGAAGCTGGTGCCTTTTCGGTTGATCATGGAGACTTCAAAAGACTTTGAAAGCTATTTAATTGAAGAAGTGAATCATATTGAAGGCCAGCAGCTGAATTTAATGGACAAAAGAGTTACAAGGAGTTATTTTCACAAACCAATAAGCTTTCAAACTTTTTCTTCATAATGGTGGATGTTCATTTACACTTTTGGTTGTTTAAATTCAGCATTTACACAAGGAGGACCGTTCATGTGCCAAAAGATACTCATTCTAGGCTGATGACCATTCGGCTGTCCAAAGGGGAATTAAAAGGGCTGTTATGACCTTTTAAATGATCAAGCATTAAAACTAAATTTATTCAGCTCATTAGATGTAACAGCATAGTTTAGACCCTAGTAAGAACAGTGGTTTCGGGACCACGAATCCGAGTAAAAAAATATATATTTTTTTTATATTATTTTCTATGTTTAAAGTATGTGAATTGATATGTGTGAAATTTTCGTACGAAAATTTTATTGTTGTGTGCTTGATTTAATAAAAAGGACTTAATCGCATAAATTAAAAACTTGATAGTTTAAAGCATGAGGGCCAAATTGTTAGTGGCTTTCTAAGTTGGGACATTTATGTTGTAAATATCCCATTAATAAGTAAGTGGGACGGCATAAAATATAAGTTACATGGTTTTTCTATTATATTAGTAAAGATATATAAGTAAATTAAATATTATATAATATATGTTATATTATAATATAAACATAAAATAAACAAAGCCATATTTGAGTGTTCATATGTTCTTGGTAGCCAAAACTAAACAAAATAAAAAGAAAAGAAAGCAAGCTAGGGTTCGGTCAATATTCAAGCCCATACAAGGTTCGTTTTTGTTCAGTTTTTGATAATTTTTACGTTTTTGAGATCGTTGCTTCGAGTACTACAAAGCCCATGCTTGAATTTTTTATTTTGATGAATATTTTGAGTTGTGCCATTGTTGATAGCTTGTGATTTTTGTGGTTTAATGATGAAAAATGAAAAATATGTTTTAGCTTAACATATTTTGTTTTGGAATTTTTGATAATTTTGAGTAATTAGGACTTAATTGCAAAAATAATAAATTGAGGGACTAAAATGTGAAATTAATGAAATATATGGACTCGTATAGTAATGGGTAAGATTCAAGCAACATGGGTAATTGGAAATTTTAAGTAATTTGTGTTATTTTGAAATAGGGATTAAATTGTAAAAATGTGAAATGTTATGGGATAAAATGCAAAATGCCCAAATTATGTGTCTTTAGATAAAATTTAATGAAATGTTGAATAAGTGAGTTAATTTTGATATTAATTAGATTGGCAAAAGTGGAATTCGGATTTAGATCGGGGGGAAAATCAAAGTTGTTGATTAGTCGTCTCGTTCCGATTATCGTTGTCCGAGGTAAGTCCTTAAGTAATTAAATTTGACTTGTTGCGCGCTTAAGATTATATAATATGATATGTAATTATTTGACGTTTACAAGTTCGATTTGCAATAAGTATATTAAATTTAGGCTATAAAGTCGAATATGAAATGGATGATTTATGTATATAATGTGGCCGAATGACTATTAAGTGATGATGTGAAAGTGTGTAATATGTGTATACAATTTTATTGTACTTGTTTGTATAAGGTCGAATGTGAATTGAATGGTATATATGTGGTGACCGAATAGCTATTATGAAACAAAGTCAAAGAATGAGATATTTGTATAATAGAAGAATTGTGACTATTGTTCCTACTGGATCGAGGTTGTGTGTGAAATAATTTGTGAATATGGCATATAGCCGAATGGTTATTAAAAGTGAAACTAGGATAGTGAAAAGATTATGTATTCCTTGTGTATGATTATTGAACCGAAAGTTAAAGGGTAGGTGTACATTTTGTGCTTATATTCGAATAAAGCAATTGAATTGCTAGTGTGATATGTTATGTGAAATGTGTTAACATGTGAATAAATATGCAAGACACTGGAAATGTATCCGGGCTAAAGTCCCGCAGGCTTCGTGCTGGAAATGTATCCGGGCTAAAGTCCCGCAGGCTTCGTGCTGAAAATGTATCCGGCTAAAATCCCGCAGCTTCGTCTTTGAAATGTATCCGGGCTAAAGTCCCGCAGGCTTCGTGCTGAAAATGTGTCCGAGCTAAAGACCCGCAGGCTTCGTGCTGGTGCCGGTAATATAATTTCGGGTTTTATACCTAGCAGGCCAAGTGCCGATGAATTTGATAAAAGTATACAACTACAAGATCCTACACTAAGTTGACAAATTGAAAGTGCATTACATATTAAGTTGGCCAGGTACGTATCATGTACTCGTATGCGATTTGATTTGAATTAAATTATAAATATATAAAGTGATGCATCTGTGAATAAGTGTTATGACTATAAATATGATCGTGATATATTCGGTAAATGTGTGAAGTTATGTAAAGTGATTCTATGTTTATATTCAAATATAAACACTTGGTCCTTGTGGAAAGGTTTGTGGAAGTATATGATTTATTTTTAGGTGATTACGATCATGGAAAATTAAATGTGAATATGATATTCTATTTTGTTCGTTTCAATTGAACTAAAGCTGTTAGTGAAGCATTTTAATGCCTATGTTATATGAGTTCGATCTTGAATGACATGATATACATGTTTAGATAATTTGAATGCAAGGAATGTGTGAAAGAGCAAATTTGTAATAAATCTGCTTGGGACAGCAACAGTAGCGTGATTTTGGAAAATCACCATAAATTGTGGAAATTGAATTTGAAGCTGAATAAATTATGTAATTAAAGCTTAATGAGTCTAGTTTCTTATAAAAGAAACCTTGTAAGCAAAAGAATTGTAGATAATGAGATATTTGAAGTGGCGTGAGATAGAGTCAAAATGACTTTGAAATCCCCTGTTCTATTTTTAGAAAATCATTGTAAATTTTACAATGATGATTATAAGATAAAATTTATATACTTAGACTCCTCAATGAGTATAGTTTCAAATGAAATAAACGATAACATATTTCGAATTCTGTATAATGAGAAAATTGATTCATAGTGAAGAGTGGTCAGAATAGTCAAACAATGAAACAGGGGAAACTTCAATAAAAATCTGGTATTGATTGGTCAAACCAAAAATTTTGAAAATTTTATGGATGGAAGATATATGAGTCTATTTTTAGGGAAAATTAACAGCACTTGAATTGGAGTTTCCTAGCTCCAGTTATAAATAATTTAGTGACTGTTGCTCAGGAAGACAGCTTGTAGTGAATTTGTGATTTTGTTGCAAACATGGTTAAAACTAGTTAATGAGATGCTTTTCGAGTTCTTATGATCTTATTTGTGATTTTAATATTTGGTTTTAATTGAGTTCAGATTCAAGTGAGGTGAATTTGCTAAATATGCATTATGTTCATGGATACTTGGCCAAAATGGCAATTATCTAGGAATGATTTCTTGAAATTTTGAAGTAATCGATCTATAAGCAAATTAATTGTTTGCATTGCTTAAAACTTACTAAGCATTGAAGCTTACTCCGTGTTCTCTTTTCTATTTCTTATAGGTTTATACTTTAGCTCGAGTTGAAAGAGTCGGAGATATCATCACACTATCGAGTCATTAGGTGAGTTGAGAAGATTGTATATCATCATGGTTTAAGGCATGTATAGGATAGACTATAGGTAGAATGATATTTTGACTTTGTATACATTATAGCCATGCGAAGATGACTTGCTCATTTTGTTTAGGGAAGCCTTATAATTGAACTAAAGTGTTGAAATTTTTTTAGTTATAACTTGATAGTAGTTAATTTGTTATTAGATATTCGGTTATGTTTTGATAGTGAGTCATTTTAGAAATTTTATAAGAGCTCTTATGGCAAATCAATGAGACAGGGTTGCATTGTTGATAATTTATGTCTGGTAAGTATCTTGGAACTTATAGAAGTTTTGTTCAGTCAAGTAATACCTCATAACCTTATTCCGGCAACGGATACGGGTTAGGAGTGTTACATTAGAGCTCATTATTAGCTTCATTAAAAGTGACCATTTAGCTAGCCTTCCTTTTGACTATAAATTAATGTAACCAGCCTTTTGAGAAAAACACTTTGGGATATTTTTGTTAATGTTATACTACCAAATTTGTGAGGCAAACTTTTCTCTGTTTTCGTTCAAAGATTTGTTGGCTGCTAGTGTTCTAGTTTTGTCATCCATTTTCTTTGTTAAAAACTGAACTTATCACTACTCGTAGTGTGGCGTTCAAACATACCGAGGTTCCTATCTTGCTAGATAGTGGGTCGAGGTCACCTTAACCACTCTTAAACTGAACTAAAAGGGTTTATAAGCAACGGGTCATTACCAAATCTGTATTGGTTCTTGTTTGCACTTTTGGTTCAATCCATTTTCTTTTCTTACCATTTCAAACTAAAATAAATTCCTTCTTTCACATCTTACCCCTTTTCATACCATACTCTTAAAACCAACTACTAATTTGTCAAACAACTTCATTCCATACCAATTTCACTAAACTAAATTTTTAATTGCTTCTCGTAGACGATCGGGCATTTTTCATACGACTCGACCCATCCCGAGTTGGATCGTATCAAGGACAGTTTTGATCGGTTGAAGACTTTGTTGACTGAATCTCCGGTATTAGTACAACCTGAATCGGGTAAAGAATTTGTGATTAATAGTGATGCTTCGTTGATTGGTCTGGGATGTGTTTTAATGCAAGAAGGAAAAGTCATTGCTTATGCTTCAAGACAGTTAAAGCCGCATGAAAAGAACTATCCGACACACGATCTTGAGTTAGCTGCTATTGTGTTTGCCTTGAAGATCTGGCGTCACTATCTGTTTGGTGAGAAATGTCACGTGTTTTCTGATCATAAAAGTCTGAAGCATTTGATGACGCAAAAAGATTTGAATCTACGAGAGAGAGGATGGTTAGAACTGTTAAAAGATTACGAGCTGGTTATTGATTATCATCTGGGCAAAGCAAATGTGGTATCGGATGCTTTGAGTCAGAAATCATTGTCTGCATTGCGTACGATGAATGCTCATTTAGCACTGTCTGATGATATCTTGGTTTGTGCCGAACTGAAAGCAAAACCCTTGTTTATACAATGATCTCATGAGGCTCGAAACCTGACAATGAATTAATAGCAAAACGAGCTTAGTGTGATTCTGAATTCTGAGTTGATATTGATAATTGTTTAAGATTCAGAAATAGACTTTGTGTTCCGAGAAATCAGGAGTTAATTCAGACGATTTTGAGTGAAGCTCACAGTAGTAGATTTTCTGTACATCCGGAAAGTACAAAAATGTATAACGATTTGAAACAACTATACTGGTGGCCAGGAATGAAAAGAGATATCTCTAATTTTGTTTCTAAATGTTCAATCTGTCAGTAAGTTAAAACTGAACATCAAGTGTCATCTGGGTTATTACAACTGATTCTGATTCCGAAGTGGAAATGGGATCGAGTGACTATGGATTTTGTTTCAGGTTTGCCTCTGTCTCCGAGAAAAAAAGATGCACTTTGGGTTGTAGTTGATCGTTTGACGAAATCAGCTCATTTTATTCCAATTCAATTTGATTACTCACTCGATAAACTAGCTGAGTTGTACATTTCTAATATCGTGAGATTGCATGGTGTTCCATTGTCGATAGTATCAGATAGAGACTCGAGATTTACATCGTAATTCTGGAGGAAATTTCCAGATGCTTTGGGTACTAAATTGCATTTTAGCACTGTTTTTCATTCGCAAATAGAATGTCAATCTGAGCGAATTATTCAGATACTCGAAGCTATGTTGAGATGTTGCATTCTTGAGTTTGAAGGTATGTGGGAACAATATCTACCTTTGATTGAATTCTCTTATAATAATAGCTTTCAATCGAGTATTAAAATGGCACCGTACGAAGCCTTATACGGTAGTAAGTGTAGAACTCCATTATACTGGTCTGAGCTCAGTGAGAATAAGATTTACAGTATTGATCTAATAAAAGAAACAGAACAAAAAGTGAAAGTAATCCGAGGCAATCTGAAAACTGCCTCTGACCGTCAGAAATCTTATGCGGATTTAAAACGAAAAGATATCAAATTTGAGATCGGTGATAAAGTGTTTCTGAAAGTATATCCGTGGAAGAAACTATTTCGATTTGGTAAAAAGGGCAAGTTGAGTCCGAAGTTCATCGGACCGTATGAAATCATTGAGCGAGTTGGGCCGGTTGCTTATAGATTGAGGCTACCATCTGAGTTAGAAAAGATTCATAATGTATTTCACATATCGATGCTTCGACAGTACAGATCTGATCCTTTGCATGTAATTTCTCCATATGAGATTGAAATCCAGTCTGATATGACTTATGAAGAAAAGTCGATCCATATCTTAGCTCGTGAGCTAAAAGAGTTGCGAAATAAGAAAATTCCATTAGTTAAAGTGATGTGGCATCGACATGGTGTTTAAGAGGCCATGTGGGAGTCTGAAGATGCCATGAGACAACAACATCCAAATCTGTTTAACAGTAAGATTTTCGGGGACGAAAATCCCTGAGGGGGGAAAATTATAACAGTCCAGTTTAGACCTTGGTCAGAATAGTGGTTTTGGGACCACAAATCTGAGTCTGAAAAATATTTTAATATTATTTTCTGTGTCTGTGATATGTGAATTTATATCTGCGAAGTTTCAATGATTTAATTTGTCTGTTTCTGTGCTTAATTTTACAAAAAGGACCTAAACGCGTAAATTGTAAAAGCTGTGTGCTAGATGTTAAAAGTGTCTATTTGACTTGTCTTATTAAAAGAGAGGTCCTTATATTTTTATTTGACCATTAAACTTATAAGTGGACATTAATGGTCATGAATTTAATGTTTTTAATGTTTAAAGACAAGGGTAAAATAGTAAAAGGTATATTAAGTTAATATACATAAAACAAAGCATGGAATTACCCATTATCATCTTTGTTCTTGTCGAACTCATCAAAAAAAAAGAAAAGAAAGTTGAGCTAGGGGTCGGCACTTGTAAGCTTTGATTTAGGTATGTGTTTTGTTCAGTTTTTGATAATTTCTACGTTTCTATGATAGTTGCTTTGTGTTTTTCAAAACCCATGTCTGAATTTCTGTTTCTGTTGAAGATTATGAAATGTTCCATTAATGATTATATGAGCTTTGTAATGTTTTTATATGGATTATGAAAGATATATGTGAGATTATCATGCTTTGTTCTTAAATTTTTGATGGAATAGAGCTATTTGGGCTAATTTGTGAAAATGAGGTTTTGAAGGACTAAATTGTAAATTAATATGTTATTTGGGCTTGTATGGAAGCTATGTATATTCAGCCAAGCTATAGTCTTGATGAATTTTGCGTATTTGTGATTTTGTGAAAAATAGACTAAATTGTCAATGTGTGAAAATGTAAGGGCTAAAATGCAAAGTGCCCTAAATATGTGTTCATGGATTATTTTGAATGAAATGAATGATTGAATGGTTGAATTTGAATTGTATTAGATCAAGAACAAAGAAAATCGGACTTAGATCGAGGGAAGTCCAAAATAGTTGAATAGTAGACTTGTTTCTGTCCGAAATCCGTACGAGGTAAGTCAAATTACAATTACGTGTTAAATTGACTAAATTCTACGCATACAAACTGTAATCTGTATTTGAAGGCCTTGAGAGCCTGATGAATAAATTTTGAGTAAACTATGATAATATTCTAGTATCTGAAAAGCTCTGTACATTTCTAAAAGAACGTTGACATTGATCTGAGATATTGTGTAAGACCGTGTCTGGGACACATGCCTCGATTTGAGATTTACGTGTAATACCATGTCTGGGACATCGGCATCGTATCTGATTTCGTGTAAGACCCTGTCTGAGACAGAGGCATCGATACCGAATTACATGTAAGATCACGTTTAAGACGTCGACATTGTACCCATTATTGAGTATCTGTATCGTTTCTGAACCATCTGATGATAGAGTACGAGATATGGGAATGAATATATGAAATGTATAATCTATATAGGTACATTTGTATCATACTAAATTTCTGAATATGAAAGACTCTATTTCTATGAAATAATGAATGCGAGGTATGTACAAAATCATGGAAATGAAACATGACATGTATACAAGCAAATGAGCATGGTTAGGCTCATGAATTGCTCTGTGAAATGGTTGTGAATTCTTGCTATTGACTTTTACTTTATATGCTTTAATAGCTAGACTAGTTGTATTTGGCTTACTAAGCTCTTTGTAGCTTACTCAGTGTGATTTCTATCTGTTTTACAGTTATCGTAGCTACTGAAGGCTCGGGGATAGTCGAGGATTGTCACCATACTATTAAACTCATTTTGGTACTTTTGAAAATGTAAATATTTTTAAGTATGGCATGTATAGGCTAGAATGTCTATGTATTTAAGCTTTGATATGTATATATGTTATGCAATGAGAGTTGGCTAGCAAATGGTATGTTTATGCTTAGTTTTGGTAAATTGTTTGTGATGCCAAATTGTGTATGCTTGTAATGGTTATATGGCCTTATATGTGGTGGTCATTTTGAAAAATGCCAAGTTGAGGAAATGGTAAGTTTAAGCATGAGTTAGAAGGTACCATAAGTGAGTTATGAAATGAGCATTTTGGCATGTTGTTGTAATAATATTTTTAATGTGTTTTGGTATGGATTTGAATAGGTTATTGAATGATGATGATTTAGTTATAATGAAGCATGTTTTGAGCATTATATTGGCTGAAAATTTTGGTATAATTGTTGTTTAATATTAATTGTAGGAATGACCCAAAAAGGGATGGCAAGTTGGCTTAAACCAAGCCTGCATTGTGCCACACGGTCAAGGAACACGGGCGTGCCTTGTGGCCGTGTATGTAAAGCAGTAACCTCTTAAAGTCACACGGTTAAGACACATGGACATGTCATATGGCCGTGGGCTTAAGTCAATAGCTAGCTAAGTTTCACACGGCCATTGTACACGGGCGTGCCTGTTGGCCGTGTGTAAAAGTCAGTAAATATACTTTGTTTTGGCACGGCTAGATCATATGGGTGTGATTGGTGCCCGTGTGTGCCACACGGCCTGGTCACACGGGCATGTGACCTCAACAGAATTGAAAATTTTTTCTAAGTTCTGAAAATTCTGAATGTGTTCGGTTTAGTCCCGATTTTTTTAAAAGTATGTCTTAGGTCTTAGAGACCTTCATAAGGGATGAATTGTTAATTTGCTTATGCATTAATATTATGTGATATTTGTGATTCTATATTAATCTATAATGTTCTGTCTGTTTGGTAATGCCCCTTACCTATTCTGACGATGGTTACGAGATAGGGGTGTTACATGCTCTATGGTTATTTCGTTAATGGTTAATGAACTATTTGCATGGTAGTTGTTCTCAGCATTCACTGAGCTTATTAAGCTCACCCACTCCCTTCTTTAACCATTGTAGATTAGTTGTGTATCGGTGTGAGCAGTGTGGTCTTGAGAGGTGATCCAAGTAAGACTTTTGTGTTATGTTGTAGGTGTTCTATATTTATTTACGTTTTGGGAAAAAAGGCAAGGTGGTAGACTCATTATAGCCCCGCTGATTTCAAGACATTTTGTTGGTTATTGGTTCGGTTTATAAGGATTGCATGTTATTGTTATGCTTGGGTTCATGAGCTTGAGGATGGATTGACGTTACTTGCTTGAACACGATTTTGCATTATTGACCTATTAAATAGGCCGATGAATGATTATTTGTCAAATTAATTGATACATGATGTTTAGGAACTAAATTAAAATGGATTAATTGCATACGTATGCTGCATTTTTTAGGTCTAGAGTAGAGGTATCGATAATCGGGTTTTAAAATCGATACCTTTGTATTTTGAAACATGTAGGAAGTCAGAATATAGATTTGGTTTCAATACCTTTTCTCGAGTATCGATATTCAAGGTAAATTTATCGATTCTTCAAGACAAGTACCGATAATTTTCAAGACTTTGGTTTTTAAATCGAGAAACAAAATGCAAGTTTGGTATCGATTTTCCAAGTGGTATTGATACCACTTAAAGAAAATATCGATACCCTAGTGTCAGTATCGATACCTACGTGATAGTTTTGAGATTTTGTTAAATAGACCTTATGCATGTTTAATTATTATTATAAGACTATTTGATGTATGATTAGCATGTAACATTGGTAAGTAACAATTATAATTAATTAAAACCTATAAGAATACTAAGATGGATGATGCTTGTTTAGATTGAACTTTTACTTATTGTATATGACATAAGACGGTAGTGTGGCATCCCGTATTCGGGCTTGGCAACCATATCGGGTATAGGGTGTTACATGGAACACGTCAAGCAGATTGTTTGAAGCTCACACTATCAGTTTTTGAATTGTTAGCTTTTTTATTTATTTAAGTCCAGATTTATGGCGTGTATATAGGTGTTTTGTAAATGCTAGCTTTGAATGTATAGCATAGTTGAAGCTTATTTAATGCATGATTTGAGCAATGTTAATGCCTAGTTGAAATGGTATGTTTTGGTAAATGTGTTTGAGATTTGTATGAGAAAATTGGAAATTGCATATTTGAATGTGAATTGATATTGGAAAAGTTAATATTTGGAGAATTGTTAAACATGTATGTCATAGTCTTGAAATGATGTGTTTAATGGTTGAATAGGTAAATTAGATTGATAAGAAATTGAATGTGCTCATTTGCACTTGTTTTGGTAGATGTTAGAATGTTTTGGTGTAGGTAAAGTTATGTCAATTGTGCATAAAAAAATGTTAAGTTATGTGGAAGTTTGAATAGGTACCAAATGGCCCAAATTTTTACCAAAAATAGAGTCCACATATTAACGTGCAACTTAGCTCGTCACAGCGTTAGCCAAAACAATGAGTCACGTCGCGACGTCAAATGGCCTGAGGTCATGACGTTACATATTGTTTTGACGACGTCATGACATCAACCTTGAAATTTTAAAATTTTACAATTTGGTCCTATTTCGTGCTCGAGTCATCAAAAGAGTTTTTGTAAACTAGATTGAGGCTTAGATTTGATTGCTTAAAATAATGTCAACATGTTTAACACAAAATTGCTTATTGAATAATTATTTTCTATAAAATTGGCGTGGTTTCTCTGCAACAAATGTAGCATTTGGTAGCTCGAACCTAGCGATCGGGTTAGACAAGGGGTGTTACACATTCGACGATCAACAAAAAATGCTAAATCATCGAATGATAAAATAAAGCTCTAACTTTATATCAAACCCACATAAAAATGCTCATATGATCCTAATTAGCATATCAATTGTGTCCTAACCTTTCTACCAAGTTTACATAGGTGCATATACTAAGTGAACATTTGTATTCGATTCTCATTTATCTATATGCTATAGCATCCATATTAGAACCATATACACTTATGATTTTCATATTCTCATGTCACCATACATTATGAATTCCCATACGCATTCACATTGTCATATTTCAAGTTCAATCATAACAATGCATACATATAATTCATTATCTCATTAAGCATTTTCCTTTTGTCATATAACCATATCCCGATGTTTCCTTGCCTAACATGTCAACAGTATAGATTTCTTACTATATTCTCACAACCAATAACAAATTTGACCTATTTAAAACATTCTAGTACACACATCAATAAAAAAGTATAGTAAGTTCCATGAGAACTTACATCTTTAAAATAAATAAATATAAAATGGAAGAAGGCTCCTCCAAGACCTTCACTCCACAACTTTCTCATTTCTTTAGCTAGAACCACCTCTAACAACCTCTTTCGCTTCAAATATTATACAAAACAACATTTTTACATAATGTCAAAATATAAAGATAATCATTAATTAGCCATGCTAATGGCTCAACAACCATTGAAAAGCATTTAAACAATAAATGAGATGATGGAATGTTAGAAATTCATGAACTCTTTCTAAAGACTTTTGCTCTCTAGCTTAGTGTTTCTCACACTAAACTCAAACCCTAAGTGTGGATGATGAGATTGGTGATGAATCTTGGTTCTAATATGGTTTCTAAGGGGTGTTCTTACAAGAAAATAAAGAAAATTAAATGGTGGAAAATTTAAGTGAAAATGTGTAGAGAAGAAGAGAAATGAAAGATGGGAGCATTTGTTTTCTTGGGTAGGTTGGTTCAAGAAGAAAAGAGCGTTGTTTCATATTTAATTTTTACAAAAATAATATAATATTGGGTCAAAAAGTCAAAGATGATAACTTTTGGCCAAAATAAATCCTTTTAATGCAACAAGACTTATAAATATCCAAATCTGTTTTCATCATCACATACTCTCACAAATACTAATATTTTATCATTATTTAGGCCCATCGCGAGCAAAATTACTACCCGGTTCTCAATGATAGCGATCATCCAATTGCTATATTAATGATGTCCGACAAGCAATTGTTAAACATGGACAATCTTTATTTATTTGAGGCAAGACCAGAACTTAATAAAAGCATTTTCTTCGAGTATCATCTGCAATTTTACAGATTTTACAGCAAGTATATTGCTTAAAACATTTGAAAAAGAAGTTCTTGGAATTATTCAGCAACAACTAAAGTTAATACCGACCGCGGATTATGGATCTAGTGGGAAAATCACAGACTTATTTTCAGATGGGATTGTTCATACTGCTACATTTTTCCTTCTAAAACAAGGAAACTAATTCAACCATGAATGTTCCTCTTGATACTCCATCTGCCTTGATATAAGTTGTCCCTGATAATGCCTTTCGTAATTGAAGATTGGGTTCTCGTAAATACCTCCATTGCCCCATCTTTCACCATAAGGATACGAATTACCAAAAAGATAGTCTGCAGTCTCCTCCCATGGGCAGTTTACTCCTTGAGGACCATAGCAATTTCGATAATCGTTCTCTCTCTTTGCACGATCCAGGCAGGGCCAGTAACCAAACAAACTTTCACAAAGGTCCATTGCTTCTAAGCCATACCCTGGAGGGATTTGAGACACTCTCTTTTCATATTCAGCACCATTAGCATCTCCAATAGCTCCATTTCTATTAGAAGGGTAACCATCAGTGTAACTTTCCTTATTCTCTTCACCTTGATATGACTCTACAGGCTTGCCATTAGAACCCACATTAACAGCTTCATTACTTCCCTGGGTTTGCTGCTCTTGGTCTTTGACTGTGGCTGTTTTGCTTCCATTGCTAGGCTTTTCTACAAGTTTATCAATTCCTTTCCCATAAGGCGACTCTATAGACCCATAAGAAAAAGTTTTCAAGGATTGATCATTCGGATCCCCTGATGAACGTGGATAACATATTCCCTCGGAAGGGGGCAGGGGTTTGCCATATGTTGCATCAAGATCATAACCACCGCCATAAGGCGTTGGATCATACTCTTCAAATTCAGGCTCATTGAACTCTGAGACAGAATATGAGACAATTAACCGAGTCTTTACAGTACCATAATCTTCACCATAAGGGTCTAGGGCATACTCAACATAGTTAGGGTCACTGAAAGTATACGAAGAGTATGCAACAGCCGAGCGACCAATTTCAGGATCATAAGCACCATAACATGGAGCTGAATCGTATTGGAAAGAATTGTAATCCTTGTATGCGTAGCCATAGCTAGAATGAGCTTCTAAGTCTTGTGATGAAACATAATCATGGCTACTATCATGATAAGGAGTTTGATAATACTCACCAGAATTAGCTTCATAATAATAGTTGGAGCTGTAATAGGCCATTACAGATTCATCAAATCTCAAACCTGAATTTTCAAGAAAAAGGGAAAATGTTTCTCAATTTCCAGTGAGCAAGAGGGGGGGGGTCCTTCTTGCAAATTGCTCGAGTAACCGACTTTGTATCTAGATTTATCATTAAAATATCTACCACATAGCCTTTATCTTATGAGGAGAGAGAGAAAGTTTATGCACATGTGAGGAGAATTGTGAAATTGGACTTTGATAACTACAGCCTAACTTTGTTTTTTTTTTTTTTTTTTTTTTTGTTTTTTTTTTTATTTGAACAAAGAAAAGGAAAAAAAAAAATCAATTATCACAAACATGAAAACCCAACATTGCAACTTCAATAGTAGAACATCCATATAGGGTTCATTTTATCAATTTTACACAAAAATATAAATAAATTAGTCCTTATAGTTAGATCAAAGAGTAAATTAGTTCTTCTATTAAAAATTTTATCCATTTCTATTATTAAAAATTAGTCATTTATATCCGCGTGAGGTACATGTGACATGTCATATGTCATTGATTCATTGTTCTATCTATCATGCCAGTTTTTATTAGGAGTGAGTAAAACTCGATTGGACTCAAAAAATTGAAAAAAAATTGAATTTTGAGTTATTTGATTTTTTTGAGCCAACTCCAATAAGTTATTTGGGTTTCTAGTTCAAGGCGAGTTGAATTTGAATAACTTGAATAATTCGAATAACTCAAATAACAGATTGGTGTAAATACACTTTTGGTCCATGTCAATTTTAAAAATGAACAAATTGATCTCTCTCAACAAAAATTAAAAAAAATGTTCAAAATAAGTTTTAAAATTCAAAATATTTATAAATATTTCAAATTTTATATTTTGAAAAAAAATTCTAAAAATAAAGAATATATAAAAAGGTTTTTTTTTTTTAAAAGTTAGACCTAAATAAGTAAATTAACTACTTAAGTTTATCATACTAAAAATATCCTCTCTTTTTCTCTTATTTTGCTTTGAAAATTTTTTGGTTTCGAATTTATATGATCTAACATTGAATTAGTTATATTGTAACAAGATTTTAACTTGATATGTTTAAATTTTAATTTAACTCGAATAATTTTAGTCGATTTGAAAAAAATTCAAATCTTGTTAGAATGATAAAATGGGACTCGCCAACTCAAATAACTTAACATTTTTTTATTCGATTCGATCGAATGCTCACCTCTAATACAACTGGATGAATTTTTTAACAAAAAAGACGAGTTTACTCTTTGATCTAATATATATAGACTAATGTACCCCTTTTTTTAAGTAGAGAAACAATACACAATTTAACACCTAATACCAGTGACCTCTATGATATTTTTCCATAACTTGAATCAACAAAAGAAAAGCATTGGCACATTTCTCTTTCAATTGCTGAAATAAGAAATGTCAAAATCACATAATTGAAAGCACTACTTTTTCTCACTGTAGCGACATAAAAATTTGCTTTCGGGTCGCTAATTGTGGCGATTTATTAGAAAATTGGAAATTGAAATTTGGTGTTTGATTTTTGAAATAAACAGGGAGTCGCCACCGATCCTTTTTATAGGTGTGATCGGACACCTATTAGATCTATTTTTAAAACAAAAGAAGGCTAAGTTCGGTCTCACGTCGAAATCCAGAGAAAAAAGTAGGGCTCGGGAGTCGGTTACGCCATGAGGAAGGTATTAGCACCCTCGCTACGCCCAAAAATTGGTATCTCATAAACACATGTTGTCTTGATTTTCAAAAATACGAGTTTAATTTAGAATTTGGTTGTGATCCAAAAAAAGACGAAAATTTTAATTTTATTTTGGTTTTTGAGAAGGGTATATCGCTTCAACACGAGTCAATTGACATTCATCCAACATAGCGATGAACTCGATGACTTGATGTTAAATTGACATATTGCCTTGATTATTGAAATTACTTAGCAAGACAAGAATATGATTTTTGAAATAATGTAAAACAAAGTTGATGTGAAATGAGGAAAAGTAAGTGGAAGTATATAAAATGATATTAAGAGTATATACGTAATGTATGTGAGAAAATATATACATCGTATATTTAATATGAACATATACAATATACATATATAATAACATACACGAAATAGTAAAAACATAACTAATAATAATATATAAAAGGATATATATACACATACATAAGAAAAGTATGAATGGTAAAGAAGTATGCAATAAATAATATTAAAAATATATATGTATAATATAAATATATAAATATATATATACATATATTAGAAATAATAATATGAAAAAGAAAACCGTTAGTGTTTCATAAATAAATACATGCATATACGTATATATAAATATATAAACAATAGTATCAAGAATATACAATACAATATTAGAAATGTGTACATAATAGTGTAAAATATGACAAATAAGATTAAAATGTATCATAATATATGTGAGATATAATATTAAAAACTTATATACATAATGTATGTGCAAAATACACATAATATTAAAACATTTACATAGTATGTACATATTAGAAATAAATTACTAATAATAATAATAATACTAGAAATATAGTGAAATATATAAAAACAAGTATAGTATAATAGTATAAAATAATTAAGATAGTACTATATAAATGTACGAATATATATACATATATATAATATACATATATTAATAATAATAATGATAAACTAGAAATAACAATTATTAATAATAATTATACTTTAAAGTAATCAATATATTAATAAAATAATAATGATAATATTAATAATATGTAAAAAAAATAAATAAAAAAAAGGACGAAATCGGAATGAGAAATGTAATTTTAGGGCGAATTTAAAAGGAAAACAAAAATAAAGGGGCTATTTGAACACGCGAGAAAAACAGTGGGGACCAAAAGCGCAATATTCCGCTTATCTAAACATCTGCAGTAGCAAGGAGGAGGGACCAGATCGAATGCGGATTAAAACAGTGGGGCCAAATTATAAAACATAAAGATTTGATTGTAAAGCCTCGTAAAAGCGGAAGGGTGATTGATTAAATAGCCCTTCCGCTTCAAAACACGCGATCTGGCGGGTTAGGGTCGGGTCGACCCGACCAGAAGCAACGGTGTCGTTTCATGCCCCGAGTTTCGAGGCCAAACGGCACTGCTTTTTTTGAAGGCTATAAATAGCCTAAAAACCAGAAAAAATCATTTGTGAAGGGAAAGGGAAAAAAAAAAAGGAGAGGGAGAGAAAAAGAAGAGAGGGGAAAGGAGAAGGGGGAGACTCGTGAGGGGCCGGATCTGATCACGGCCACACACGGAGCTTCACGCATGTTGCGTGGCTAAACACACATGCGTGATGGCGGGAAAAAGGTAAATTATATTTTTAATATTTTTTTTTTGTTGTTTTTAGAATACTATTTCTTATTTATATCTATGTACTTATAAGCATATAAGGTAGAAATTCGAAAATAAATAGCAATATAAAATAGAATTTACCTTAGGTTTTCTCTTTTTATTTTCTCAATCTCTGATGTATTTGTTCGATTTGATGATGTTATTGTGTGCAAATACTAATAGGAATGATATTTTTTCTCAATTTGGAATAATTTTCTTTGTATTTCTAAACCGTCCCAACAACCTATTCTGCTTTTACAAATGGCTTTTATAGCCTACTTGCATTCTATTCTTTGCTTGCGTGTTTTTGGTCCGGGGATGGGCGGTCTTTGGCGAGATGTGACTGAGGCGTGGCGGGGTGTCTTTGCGCGCAAGTGGGAGGGTTAGGTGGAGAGCTGGTCAGATGCAAGTGGGGCTAGGGGGCTGATTAGGGTTTTGGGTGTATTGGGCTTGTGGATAAGGGTAAACGGGCTTAATGGTTTAGTGGGTTGAGGTTAGTTTGTAATGGGTATCTTAATTGGGCTTGGATGTATGGGTTTTAAGAGTTTGGGTTTTTTGTAATGGGTTTGGGTAACCCAAAATTGGCTCAGATAATTGCCCCTCTTGCTCATTGTCGTAATCTGAATAGAGCAAAGACACAAAGAAAGGCCAATTTTGCTCTGTCTTGTGAGTCTTGACTTCATTGGTGCTCTTCTCGTCTAGGTAGGCTCTCTCCAATCCACTGTGTTTTGTAACTTTGGTTCAATCCACAGTGTCTTCTGATATATGCTTTGTAACTTCAATTTTTTCAATGTAGCTTCAAGAATATGAAGCTTGTGGCTTCAATCTGCTTCACTGTAGCTCCAGAAAGGTAAGATCTACAGCTTCGATCCACTTTTCTGTCCCTTCAGTAAGATGAGGTTTATGGTCTTCTCTTCTGAAAGACGAGCTTTGATATCTTCGATCAACTCCACTGCAACTTCAGGGGACAAGACTCGCAACTTTGACCTGCTTCACTGCAACTTCAGGGAGGCCAAATCTGGTGTCTTTAATCAGCTTCCATCTTTATTCTTTGCTCGGCATGTGATCTCGAGCTCAACTC
Source organism: Gossypium anomalum (assembly GCA_025698475.1). NCBI lineage: Eukaryota > Viridiplantae > Streptophyta > Magnoliopsida > Malvales > Malvaceae > Gossypium > Gossypium anomalum. The sequence continues at coordinate 61,660,316 of CM046961.1, forward strand.
ATCTCTCGCAATATGAATTGACTCTTTTAAAAGAAAAAAAAGAAAGTAAAAATAGAAATTGAAAATAGCTCAAAGACGTGAGCCAAGGCTCAACTCACTTCTCGCAATATGAGTTGGTTTTTTTTTTTTTTTTTTTTTTTTGAAAAGCAGATTTTGGAAATACCTCGATGTATGACCCGAGGCTCAACTCACCTCTCGCAATATGAGTTGATTTTTGAAAAACAGAAATTGGAAAACAGAAATTGAAAATACTTCAAATACTTCTAAGGCTCAACTCACCTCTTGCAATATGAGTTAATTTTTGAAAAGCAGACATTGAAAGGTTCAACTCACTTCTCGCAATATGAGTTGACTCTTTTTTTTTTTTAAAAAATGGAAATTAAACGGTTCAACTCACTTCTCACAATATGAGTTGACTTTTTTTTTTAAAAAAAAATGGAAATTAAAAGGCTCAACTCACCTCTCGCAATATGAGTTGATTTTGGCAAAGTAGAAATTAAAAACAGAGTTTGAATCAACAGAATTTGAAAATACCTCGGCATGTGACCCGAGGCTCAACTCACCTCTCGCAATATGAGTTGATTTCTGAGAAATATAAATTGAAGACAGAAATTGAAAATACCTCAGCGTGCCCCGAGGTTCAACTCACCTCTCGCAATATGAGTTGATTTTTGAAACAAAAATTGAAATTACCTCAACGTGTCTTGAGGCTTAACTCATTTCTCGCAATATGAGTTGATTTTTGAGACAACAGATATTAAGAATACCTCCTCAGTGACTGAGGCTTGACTCACCTCTCTCGCAATCTGAGTCAATTTTTTAAACATAAACTAAAAATACCTCGGCGCGTGGCTTAAGGCTCAACTCACCTCTCGCAATATGAGTTGATTTTTTTTTTTTTTTTTGAAAAGCAGAATTTGAAAAGCAGAAATTGAAGATACCTCGGCGTGCCCCGGGGCTCAACTCACCTCTCGCAATATGAGTTGATTTTGGAAAAGTAATAATTAAAATGAATTTGAATTACCTCAACGTGTCTTGAGGCTCAACTCACCTCTCGCAATATGAGTTGATTTTTTGAAACATCAATTGAAAACCGAATTGAAAGTACCTCAGCGTGTCTGAGGCTCAACTCATTTCTCGCAATATGAGTTGATTTTCCTTGAAATGCATGAATTAAAAACATCAAAATACCAAAAACCTGTCCTTTGGTAGAACTTAGGTGTCTTTTCATTTGGTTCACTGCGACTCTCATTCCAGATTTCTTGCTCTGCTGGAGTACCTGTATATGCCATGCATGAGGTTATCATGATATGCACATGTTTTAAATGCCTTTATGCCTACATGATTATGCTATGCGTCTCGTGCATGTTTGTCGTGTGTCTTTTTTCGCCACGATTGTTGAGGATCTGCGTTCATTACTTCGGCTCTTGACTTTCTCTTTAAGCCATGTACCCGCCTTCAGGCTTTACAAGTAATCAACGTTTCTCAGATATCACTCTTTAGCCCCTGGTTGAACTTTATTCTAGCTTTGAGGCTCTTGTGTTTGTCAAATTTTCATCCAAGTAATGTTTAACATTTTTTCGTTTAGAGCATGTCATTTCACCACTTATCATGTAAATAAACACATAATGAGATGCATGAAAAAGGTCGAGTAGGAACAAAAATGATATCTCGTATTCATTTATTTCAAGTGTGGCACACAAAGGAAGTTAACCAAATAGAGTAAAAATGTCAAAAGGAAAAAAAAAAGATCACATTCAACGGATACAAATGCTCTAGATATTCAACACAAGAACTCTTCCACGTTCCTCAATCAAGAATCTTTTCGAGTCTGGCTCCTCGCGTAGAAGATTTTGAGCTTTCAGAGATGCTTCAAATACTGTAGTCTCACTTTGCTTTGTCGATTTGCGCTTTAAACACCTTGCCTTGTAAGCCGAATGTTTGCTTCATTAGAATGCCCTCTCGGGTTTTCATCCTAATCTTTTGTTTAATCAAAGCGCCCTTTTCGGGTTTTCGCTCTGATCCTCTTTTTTTTTTTTTTTTTTAAGATGCCCTTTTCGGGTTTTCATCTTGACTTTCTTTTTTCAAGCATAGTACTTCTTCACTGCATCTGAGTTCACTGGATTTGGTAGCTCCTTGCCATCCATCTCGGTAAGGATCAAAGCTCCTCCTGAGAATGCCTTCTTTACGACGTATGGTCCTTCCCAATTTGGTGTCCATTTTCCTCGCAGGTCTTTTTGTATTGGGAGGATCTTTCTCAGCACGAGTTCTCCTTCATGGAATTCTCTTGGCCGTATTTTCTTGTCATGGGCCGCAATCATCCTCTTTTGGTACATCTGCCCGTGACAAATTGCTCTTAGACGTTTTTCTTCGATGAGGTTCAACTGATCATATCGAGCTCGAACCCATTCTGCTTCTTCTAACTTTGATTCCATTAAGACTCGCAGAGAGGGGATCTCAACCTCGATAGGTAGCACAGCTTCCATTCCATAGACCAGAGAGAAAGGAGTTGCTCCTGTAGATGTTCGTACAGACGTGCGATATGCAAACAAAGCAAATGGAAGTTTCTCGTGCCAATCTTTATACGTCTCAGTCATTTTCCCAATGATCCTTTTAATGTTCTTGTTAGCTGCTTCAACAGCCCCGTTCATCTTTGGGCGATAGGGCGAGGAGTTATGATGCCTTATTTGGAATTGCTCACACACTTCTTTCATCATCTTATTGTTCAGATTCGTGGCATTATCTGAAATGATTCTTTCAGGCAAGCCGTACCGGCAAATGATTTCCCTTTTCAAAAACTCCAAGCAAACCGCAGCTTCGCCACATTGGCAAACGGCGCACTTCTATCCATTTTGTGAAGTAATCGATGACCACAAAAATGAATCGATGTCCATTTGATGCTTTTGGAGAAATTGGCCCTATAACATCCATGCCCCACATAGAAAAAGGCCACGGAGAAGTCATGACATGAAGGGGCGAAGGGGCTACATGAATTTTATCGCCGTAGATTTGGCATTTGTGGCATTTTCTGGCAAAATTGATGCAATCACTTTCCATTGTCATCCAATAATAACCGAGTCTCATGATCTTTCTGGCCATATTGAAACCATTGGCGTGTGTTCCGCAGATTCCCTCATGGACCTCTTCGAGTATTTTTCTGGCTTCAACATCATCCACACATCTCAAGAGCATCTGATCTTTTCCTCTCTTGTATAAGATGTCCCCATCAAGAACAAATCCTGCTGCCATTCTTCTTATTGTTCTTTTGTCGTTTTCATTCGCTTGTTCGGGATACCTTTGATTCTTGATGTATTCTAATATATCATGGAACCATGGACGTCCGTCTACTTCTTTCTCGATGCTACAACAGTGTGCAGGAACCTCGTATATGCTCATTTTGAGGGGCATTATTTCTGCTTCTTTACTTGCTTTGAACATTGAAGCCAAAGTGGCTGGGCATCACTAATTGGTTTTCTTCTCGTGGGAAATAATGAAAAGTTATTTCTTTGAATTCCTTGATCAATTCGCCCACTAAATCATCAGACTTGATCAATTTCGATCCTCACTTCCCACTCTCCACGGACTGGTAAACCACTAGAGCCGAGTCTCCGTATACCTCTAGGATTTTGATGTCTCGATCAATAGCCGCACGAAGCCCCATGATACAGGCCTCATATTCTGCGATATTATTGGTACAAAAGAAGTTTAGCCTTGCAGTAAACGGATAGTGATTCCCCTCTGGTGATACCAGGATTGCTCCGATTCCATGCCCCAAAGCATTCGACGCACCATCAAAGCACATCTTCCATGACTTCTCTCTTGATGACTCTGGTTCTATTTCCATGATGCACATTAAGTCTTCGTCCGGGAAATCAAATCTTAAAGGCTCATATTCTTCTGTTGTTCGAGTTGCTAGAAAGTCGGCTATTGCGCTTCCTTTTATTGACTTCTGACTTACATAAGCAATGTCATATTCCGAAAGGAGGATCTGCCATCGGGCCATTCTTCCCGATAGTGCGGTGTGATTCCATCATGTATTTTATCGGATCCAGCTTTTGAAATCAACCATGTCGTATGGTACAACATGTATTGTCCGAGCCTCCGAGCTACCCAAACCGAGCGCAACAAAATTTTTCAATGGACGAATACTTTGCCTCATATTCAGGTGAACTTTTTACCGAGGTAGTAGATCGCCTTCTCTTTCTTTCCCGCTCGTCGCCGTGTTGCCCCAAAGACGCAACCCATTGAATTTTCGAACACCGTCAAATACAAAATCAAAGGTCTCCCGAGTTGGCGTACTACTAGCACTGGAGGACTAGACAAATATTGCTTTATCTTATCAAAGGCCACTGGCATTCCTCATTCCAATCTCCCGGTTATGTTTTCAAGAAGCCAAAGATTGGGTCACATTGGTTGGTAAGTTGAGCGATAAATCGGGCGATGTAGTTTAATCTCCCTAAAAATCCTCTAACTTCCTTTTGCGTGCGTGGGGGTGGTAACTCTTGAATGGCTCTTATTTTATCTGGATCGACCTCGATACCTCTTTCACTGACAATGAAGCCTAGCAACTTCCCTGAGGTAGCCCCGAACGTACATTTGGCTGGATTGAGCTTTAACTGGAACTTTCTCAGCCTGTCGAACAACTTCTTCAGGTTCACTATATGATCTTCTTCCCCTCGGGATTTAGCAATCATGTCGTCGACGTAGACCTCTATTTCTTTATGCATCATGTCATGGAATAACGTCACCATGGCTCTCTGATATGTTGCCCCCGCATTCTTTAACCCGAATGGCATCACCTTGTAGCAGAACGTTCCCCACATTGTTATGAAGGTGGTTTTCTCCATGTCTTCAGGGGCCATCTTGATCTGATTATACCCCGAGAATCCATCCATGAAAGAAAATAATGAATGCTTTGCTGTGTTGTCCACCAACGTATCAATATGTGGTAAGGGAAAATTATCCTTTGGGCTGGCTCGATTCAAGTCACGGTAGTCCACACACATTCGTACCTTGCCGTCTTTCTTTGGTACCGGGACTATATTAGCCACCCATTCTGGATATTTGGAGGCTTGTAGGAAACCAGCGTCAAATTGCTTCTTGACTTCCTCTTTTATTTTTAGCAGCATTTCGGGTCTCATCCGTCTTAATTTTTGCTGGATGGGCTTGCATTCTGGCCTCAATGGGAGCTTATGGACTACTAAATCTTCATCTAGCCCTGGCATGTCCTGGTATGACCATGCGAAAACATCTTTGTATTCGCGAAGTAGAGCGATCAAATTATGCCTAGTGCTTTCTGAAATAGAAGTCCCAATCTTCACTTCTTGTTTCCTTTCTTCAGTGCCCAAGTTTATTGTTTCCACAGATTCTTCATGAGGCAAAATCTGTTTATCCTCTTGTTCCACCATTCTTAACAATTCAGGAGACGAGACGTAATCTTCAGCATTTTCTTCGGCTTCAAATTCCCCTAAGCAAACAGCTTTCTCAAAATCAATTTCAGGACTCGTAACGGGTTTGTTCATGTCATCGATATCTGAGCACCTGAAAGTTGAATGGAAAAGGAAGCTATAGAGGGGTATCCAAGTATTGGAATCAACAAAGGAATGTTATGGCATGGAATGTGGCAAATGTGAATGTGGGCTATGAAATGAGAAAATGATTATGAAATTAGCGATAATGCGAAAAAATCGTGACAAAATGCATCTTCATTGATATTCATTTAAATGATAAAGAGCGAATGCACGCTCTTACAAAAGAATTCTATTATATCTAAAGACATAATAGAAAGTTAATGTTTGGCATTACTCTGAAGACTTATAGACTACAAGAAGCTCCTCGGAAGTCCAATTGTTCAACATGAAACCAGGAGGGCAAGGGCGTATCCTCGAGACATCTTTACTTGTACCAAATTTTTGTCAATGACATTTATGCTGACATTCTGAAAACCCCTTTCAATTATCCTCAGCATATTTCGTGGATCGTCTTGTCCAGGGTATATCATTCCCGCAGACGTAAATGTTTTTGACAAAGGAGGGTATTCTATGGGCTCCCATTCTGGTTCTCGACCGAAAGTTCTTGCAATCCTTCTTTCCTGATCTTTCTTCCACTGTCTTCTCCTTTGACATATGTCAGGCTGGAATCCCAAACCGTATCGAGCCTTGTGTTGCACTGGCTTTAAAGCCCTAACTATTCCTTGCAAATGTCTGCCTAAACCTCTTCTTGCTCGAGCTCCTCTTCCTACGGTCAACTTGACACCCATTCTGGTATTTCTCGACAGTTTCGGCACTGGAATTCTGTTTTCCTCAGCAACAAAAGTGGCATTCACAAATTCAAGGGATCGGAAAGAACACTCCACTGCGTCTTTGTTCACTTCCAAGTACGGTGCATCAACAGAGACAGATGCGACAATATCTTCTTCTCCTTCGACTGTGACCAGACAGCCGTCCATGATAAATTTTATTTTTTGGTGGAGGGATGACGGGACCGCTCCGGCAGAATGGATCCAGTGGTCTCCTAAAGGCGCTTGTACGATGGCGTAATGTCCATGACTTGGAACTCAACATCATAAATGTAAGGGCCCACTTCTAGAGGGATCTCAATCTTTCCCATAACTTCACGCCTCGTCCCGTCGAATGCCCTTACTGTGGAATGACAGGGCCTTAAGTAGGACAAATCCATCGGTATTCTGGAAAGTGTGGCCAATGGCATAACATTTAACGCCGACCCATTATCGATGAGTACGTTCGGTATTATGTAGCCCTTGCAGCGAGTCGTGATATGCAGCGCTTTCACCGATCCTCTACCGTTTGGCGGTATCTCATCATCACTAAAAGAGATGAAATTGTCCGCATTCAGATTGTTTACCCACCTATCAAGCTTCTCAACAGATATGTTGTTGGCTACATAAGCTTGATTTAACACCTTCAATAAAGCATTCCGGTGTGGCTCTGAATTTAACAGTAGAGATAGAACTGAGATTCTCGCTGGCTGCTTACTCAATTGTTCCACCACACTATACTCACTGTGCTTGATAAACTTCAAGAATTCTTGAGCTTCTTCCTCATTCACAGGCTTTTTAGTTTCTTGCGCGGGTGGAATTTCTTGCTCGACTTCGACTTCGTGCATCACTGTTTTCCCTTTTTGCTTCAAGTCGCTACTTTTCTTTACTGGTTCAATTTCTTTAGAATAGCATCTCCCACTGCGGGTGAAGTGACCCACTTCCCCGACGCTTCCAATTATGGCGACTCGTGTTTTTCACTTTTGTGTTACGATGTTGACATCGTATTTCCAAGGTACCGCCTTGTCATTTTTGTAAGGAAAAGGAGATGGTATTTCAATGATCATCTTTGGTTTCACCGGCTCCCTCTTCGCGTCATAGTAAATCACCAATGGTCGATCAGCGCTATAAGGGGGACTCGATGATTGATTGTCGAGGCACATATTTCTCCACTATCGGCCTCTTGGCTTTACAAAAATCCCTATCTCCTTGTTATCCATCATACTTTGTAACAATCTTCCAATTCATCACAGATCGAATGTCGTGTCCTTCGACGCCATGGAACTCGCAAAAACTGTGACTCTTTGCATCCCTTCCTTCGAATACTCCGTTAAAAGGACAGAGTAGCCCTTTTTCAACTAGCACCTCCCAGATTCTCTGCAGAGGTGTTCTTACTTCAGATATCCATCTTTTACTTCGTCGTTTATCCTCCTCTCCTACTGCACTCACATTCCCTTCGGTGTGGTTTGGGAATGGATTCCCAGCCGTACCGCCAGTACCATCAAATCGCAAGATGCCCGCGTCGATGAGCCCTTGAACTCTCCTTTTGAAAGCAAGACAGTTCTCTGTAGAATGCCCTTGATTCCCGGCATGATATGCACAACTAGCATTTGGATCGTACCATTTCGGGTATGGAGGTTTAAGGGGTGCCATGTAGTGGGGAGAGATCAGTTGTTTCTCCAAAAGTTTTGGGTACAATTCCCCATACGACACAGGGATGGGAGTAAACTGCGGTCTCTCGGTATTAGGCCTCGCTGGTCTTGGCTCATTTCTGAGTTGGTTTTGAGTCAGTGTGCAGTGTTTGTGTGAAAAAGTGGTGGCAGGTCTTTGGTTGTTCATAGCGTATACGGGGTAGGAAGGAGGTGGTGTTTGGTAGTAAGGGGTTTGAGGAGGATAATAGAAATTTGGAGGTGGAAAATTTCGGGGTCGGGGTTGGTTAGGATATGAATTAGAGGCATAGCGGTTTCCCATCCCGACCATGTGGGTTTCTGGTTCCTTCTTTTTCATAGGCACTGCCCTTTGCCTTTTCGAACCTTCTGAACTTTCCATTCTACCGCTCTTAACGGCGTTCTCTATGAGCTCACCAGATATTACAATATCTGCAAACTCCTTCGTGGCACTTCCCACTAATTTGTCATAAAACGGTGCCTTTAAGGTGTTGATAAAGAGAACGGTTATCTCCGTTTTTGTTAGTGGGGGTTCCACTTGGGCTGAGACGTCTCTCCATCTGTCGCATACCTTGTCCTAAAGGTTTCACGGCTTTTTCTCCATCATTTGTAAGGTCATCCGTGCCGCACCATGTCCGATACATGCTTATATTGCTCGCAGAAATCAGATGCCAAGTCTTTCCAGATCTAATATTTTCCCCTCTTGAGTTGGTTGTACCAACGTAGGTGACAATCCGTTAGGACTGTCTTGGAAGCAATGTATAAGTAACTTATCATCATTCACGTAACCAGTCATTTTTCGGCGAACATAATGAGATGTGCTTTTGGGCACCTAGTCCCATCATACTTCTCAAAATCAGCGCCTTAAACTTCGGAGGCAAAATTAGATCGTGTGCAGGTGAGTTCCTTGGCACCTAGCGCAGAAGACCTCGGTGCCTTCTATTGCTTTGAGTCTTTCCTCTAGACTCCTATATTTCGCGTCATGGTTATCCAATTTCAATTTGGCCACTTCTGCGGGGTCATCCAGATCTGGAACTAGGGGATCAGCAGGACTGGCCCCTGGGTTCGACGCGAATATTCCTGGCCCCAAATTAGTGGGTGGAGCAGTGGCATAGGTCGATGTTCCAAGCCCGCGGGTTCTCCTTGAGCATACCCTCTCGTGTTGTATATACTGGTGGTGGAGTGAATCCGGAGGATAGAGTGGATCCCGATCGTGGTGAGTTCTCGATTGAGGTTCCATAACATCGGGTTCTGCATGGGTCCCTTTCCCTTGACCAAAGTTGTCATCATCTCCATAATTTTGGCCATCCGATCTCTTTGCTCGAGTGAATCCTCTCGAGATCTTACCATTAGATCTCTCGTCTCTTGTTGCGATTTAGCTTGATTGCTCTTGTAATTCTTTTGAGCCCTTTCCATCCTTTTTCGATTCTCTCATTGAACTCAGCTTCCATTGCCCTAGTTTGTCGACGTTGCTCAGTATAAATGTCGTGATTCCAGTCTTGAAGTCTTGCAATCTGCGGATTATATGACTCTTTTAGTTTCGTGGATGATTATGGTGATATGTACATGCGATGAATGAATGAATGAGTATATGAATGGATGAATGTCCAAAGAAATAAATGATGCATAAATGTTAGTTATGAGTAAATATGCAAGAATTTGGTGTTGATTTCAAGATAGCCCCATATGTAGGCATTTCATTCATCAGGAAGAGTACATTACAAAAAGTTTTCATTTTTCCACCAGTTACACAAATTTCCTAGCCACATTGCCTTGTTTCTTCACTTGCTCTAAAAATTCTGATATGCTCGATCTCTGGCTCGGAGGGAATTGGCAACTGAGAACTTCGGCTTCATCTGATAATTGAACAACTTGCATAGCCGCTTGGCGAATTTCATTAATCAAGAAGTTGAGCTGCATTTCTTTTTCTTGGAGAGTTCCTTCGTACGCGTGCATGTCCCTATCGTACTGATCATTCTTTTCTTCTAGAGCCTTCAGGAGGTTATCTAATTGTTGTTGACGAGATTGTAGCATATTTTCTAAATCTCGTACTCTCCTTTTCAATTCTCGATGTTCAGACTGACTATTCGCAAATTCCGCAGTTGCCATTTCATACTCGGCATTCTTCCTTCTTAGCTCTATTGCAGTATGTATGCCTTTTCCTCTCTTCTTTCTTTGCTTTTCCTTCCAAAATTCCATTCCTCCCTTGATGTTGCTAATTTCTTCCTTCCACTCAGCTGTCGACTTGCCCAATCCACTATTCTTTATAGTGTTTCTTAATTTCTTGTTTTCCAAGTGAAGGTCCCTTAAGTCGTTTCTCGTGACCTCGGCCTCCCTTTGTACTTTTTCAGTTCTGGACCTTTCAACCTGAACTTCAATCTTCAAATGATAGTTTTCTTCTTGAAGGGTGCGAGGTCCCTAGACATCTTAGCTTTTTCTCGCTCGAATTCTTGTCTAGCTATTTCCAATTCGGATGGCATTTCCTCCAAAAAGGGATTACTGGCGGTGCAATTTGTTGATGAGATTTGCTTGACTACTTACCCGTTGCTTTCTCCATGGGTCATAGTCTTGGGTGAGAGTATCGAGATACAAGGCTAATTCCATGAAATGAATTTCATTCCAAAACCGTGCAAAGTCTCGGATTTTCTTCATATATCCTTCACCCGTGAAGGCGAACTCGGATCGCACTAGCCCTCCGTTGCGGGTATAAATTATCGCGAAGAAAATTGCCTTTGAACCAATAGCGGGCGTATCCAACTCCTCCCCATAATCCGAGTAAAGGTACCCAATCTTGGCTTCCACATTTGTATAGCAAAAACCGAAGGACGGATCCAGGTGCTCTCCACGTTATATCCTCGCGCGAAGATTCTCAAACACTGATACCCAATGTTGCTCGGTGATTTCTTTCGGCCACTCTTTCTTGAGGTAAGCTTCTAGCGGGGCGAATGTTTTTGAAAACATGTGGAATGGAGTGCGCTCTACTTTCCAAAAATGACTCAAAATCCAAACGTTGAGCAATGTGCACATCCGAGATAAATCGTCCCTTTCCAACCCTCCCGACAGTACTCAAGGACACGAATGTCTCGGCTAAGATAGTCGGGACAGGGTTGACTCCTTGTTTTAGCCTTTCGAAGAAATCAAATACTGCGACCTCAATATGTCCGAGAACTCTCGGGAAAATGACCAAACCGTAAATGGCCAAGGCAAATAGATTAACTCTCTTCAATATGTCCAGATGACTCAGAACCAATTCTCGTAGGCTGGACCATGGAATGCAAACGGTTTCATTCTTCTTTTTCATTTGTTTCTCGGCCCAGGCATCAGTCATGTCTGTCAGTCTTACTAATTTTTTCCTAAAGGTCAATGGCTTAGGCTCCTTCACGTATATCTTGCCGAATTGCACATTATCGATGCGGAGTAAAGCAGCATACTCTTCTATGGTTGGAGTCATGTCCTCTTGATTGAATGTAAAGCACTGATAAGCTGGGTCCCAGAATCGAACCATGGCTTTAATCAACTGTTCGTCTACACGAATGGTGATCAAGTGAGCTATATCTCCATACCTCTCGGTGAAAATGCCCCTAGTGTCTGAATCCCATTGGTTCCAAACTTGCACCAAATCTTCAAGGTTATTTTGGCGGACATTCACAGTTGTATGTTCGGGCAAATTGGCAACACTCCCTCCACTAGGGTCTGTCCCCTTTTTCTCTCGAGTTTTTAGAGACCAGGTCTCGAACCACGGCATTCTTCTCGATTATTTGTGTAATTGACTCCTCCATCAGAAACCCGTTCTTTGGCAACTATCCTTTAATCAACACCTTCCTAATGTAATGCCTATGATGCATGATGAAAATAAAAACAAACAAACTTGGTTAGTAAACACAACACATATGATTTGAGAAACAAATTAAACCGTCCAATCAAATCTCTTTGTATGAACAATGTAAATGAAAGGCAAAAAGGCATTATCCCCGTGTACTTATTTTGGTGGCTATAAGCGGACAAAGGTTCGGTATGGCTCTAATTGGATGGCTCATATGGTTCATTATATGCGGTTTTGGTTCTAGATAGGTACTCGAATCGTTAAATCGCTGTCGTCTACTAAGACTAGTACGAAGCCTCGATCGTAGCTCATCACAAGCTCACGAGTTCAATTCGAGGATTACATTTACTTATGCCTATGCGGAGGACAAGTTAACTCACGAAAGCATAAGTCATATGTAACCAAAGTATTCACTAGCTGTGCGGAGGGACGAGTTAACTCACGAAGCGTAGCGTTTACTTTCACTTAAACGGACGGGCCCGGGTTTAAAGCTCATGTTATGCAAAATGCAAGTGTACGGTGTGTATGGGGAGAAACTCATAAACATTTTTATTTAAAAGCTAAACCGAAAAAAGAACCGTAAAAATCTAAAGTGAAAAACAAAAGGGCAAAAAGCGAGTTAGAAAAATATTTACAACACGATGCAAATGCATGAATTTTGAAAATAAGATTTACGGATCACGACCAAATATTCACTTTGAACAAGGAAATTTGAAAACTTTGACAAAACATGTTTAATTCGACTTCGACTCTCAAAACCGGGTCCCAGTGAGTCGCCAAATGTGAGCGACATAAAAATTTGCTTTCGGTTACATAATTGTGGCGATTTATTAGAAAATTGGAAATTGAAATTTGGTGTTTGATTTTTGAAATAAACAGGGAGTCGCCACCGATCCTTTTTATAGGTGTGATCGGACACCTATTAGATCTATTTTTAAAACAAAAGAAGGCTAAGTTCGGGTCTACGTCGAAATCCAGAGAAAAAAGTAGGGCTCGGGAGTCGGTTACGCGCGAGGAAGGTATTAGCACCTCACTACGCCCAAAATTGGTATCTCATAAACACATGTTGTCTTGATTTTCGAAAATACGAGTTTAATTTAGAATTTGGTTGTGATCCGAAAAAAGACGAGAAATTTTAATTTTATTTTGGTTTTTGAGAAGGGTATATCGCTTCAACACGAGTCAATTGACATTCATCCAACATAGCGATGAACTCGATGACTTGATGTTAAATTGACATATTGCCTTGATTATTGAAATTACTTAGCAAGACAAGAATATGATTTTTTGAAATAATGTAAAACAAAGTTGATGTGAAATGAGGAAAAGTAAGTGGAAGTATATAAAATGATATTAAGAGTATATACGTAATGTATGTGAGAAAAATATATACATCGTATATTTAATATGAACATATACAATATACATATATAATAACATACACGAAATAGTAAAAACATAACTAATAATAATATATAAAAGGATATATATACACATACATAAGAAAAGTATGAATGGTAAAGAAGTATGCAATAAATAATATTAAAAATATATATGTATAATATAAATATATAAATATATATATACATATATTAGAAATAATAATATGAAAAAGAAAACCGTTAGTGTTTCATAAATAAATACATGCATATACGTATATATAAATATATAAACAATAGTATCAAGAATATACAATACAATATTAGAAATGTGTACATAATAGTGTAAAATATGACAAATAAGATTAAAATGTATCATAATATATGTGAGATATAATATTAAAAACTTATATACATAATGTATGTGCAAAATACACATAATATTAAAACATTTACATAGTATGTACATATTAGAAATAAATTACTACTAATAATAATAATACTAGAAATATAGTGAAATATATAAAAACAAGTATAGTATAATAGTATAAAATAATTAAGATAGTACTATATAAATGTACGAATATATATACATATATATAATATACATATATTAATAATAATAATGATAAACTAGAAATAACAATTATTAATAATAATTATACTTTAAAGTAATCAATATATTAATAAAATAATAATGATAATATTAATAATATGTAAAAAATAAATGAAAAAAAGACGAAATCGGAATGAGAAATGTAATTTTAGGCTAATTTAAAAGGAAAACAAAAATAAAGGGGCTATTTGAACACGCGAGAAAAGCAGTGGGGACCAAAAGCGCAATATTCCGTTTATCTAAACATCACAGTAGCAAGGAGGACCAGATCGAATGCGGATTAAAACAGTGGGGCCAAATTATAAAACATAAAGATTTGATTGTAAAGCCTCGAAGCGGAAGGGTCGATTGCGCAAATAGCCCTTCCGCTTCAAAACACGCGGATCTGGCGGGTTAGGGTCGGTCGACCGACCCAGAGCGAAAACGGTGTCGTTTCATGCCCCGAGTTTCGAGTACAAAACGGCATCGTTTTTGAAAGGCTATAAATAGCCTAAAAACCAGAAAAAATCATTTGTGAAGGGGGAAAGGAAAAAAAAGAAAGGAGGAGAGAAAAAGAGGAGAGGGAAAGGAGAAGGGGGAGACTCACGTGGGGGGCTGGTCCTCGATCGCCGGCGTGTCCACCGAGCTTAGCCATGGCGTTGGCGCGGCTACACACTGCACGTGATGGCGGAAAAAGTAAAAAAATTATATTTTTTAATATTTTTTTGTTGTTTTTAGAATACTATTTCTTATTTATATCTATGTACTTATAAGCATATAAGGTAGAAATTGAAAATAAATAGCAATATAAAATAGAATTTACCTTAGGTTTTCTCTTTTATTTTCTCAATCTCTCGATGTATTTGTTCGATTTGATGATGTTATTGTGTGCAAATACTAATAGGAATGATATTTTTCTCAATTTGGAATAATTTTCTTTGTATTTCTAAACCGCCCAACAACCTATTCTGCTTTTACAAATGGCTTTTATAGCCTACTTGCATTCTGTTCTTTGCTTTAATGCGTGTTTTTTGGTCTCAGGGATGGGCGGTCTTGCAGATGTGACTGAGGCGTGGGCGAGGTCTTTGCGCGCGCAAGTGGGAGGGTTAGGTGGAGAGTCGGTCGATGCAAGTGGGGCTAGGGGGCTGATTAGGGTTTTGGGTGTATTGGGCTTGTGGATAAGGGTAAACGGGCTTAATGGTTTAGTGGGTTGAGGTTAGTTTGTAATGGGTATCTTAATTGGGCTTGGATGTATGGGTTTTAAGAGTTTGGGTTTTTTGTAATGGGTTTGGGTAACCCAAAATTGGCCTGTACACTCACCAGCACTAAATCCCTAACAAAATAGAGTGTGAAAGGTTTTGGATGTTTTGCAAAGAAATGGCGAGGGAGTGTAGCTGCCATGTCCCATCCTGTACCTAAATATGATAAGAATGAATTTGGTTGTCTTGTTGTTCTCATATCTAAATTTTAATTTTCATGGGTCCAAAGTTGACAATAAAAAATCAAAGTGATGACAGTCAAAATACCTGTAAGAAAACAAGATCCTTAATCTGTGCAAGATAGAGAGTTAAGTGATGCATTGGTGAGTAACGTTCTCAAAACTGTTGCTTCACCGTATTTTTAGTACAGTGGGGATGACCAAGTTTTAGAATATCCAATCCCTTCATTGTTGTCAGAGCGGTTTGTTACCTCTCCTTTTCCACCGAATTCATCACCTCTACAACTATGAGCATGGGATATACTTTAATTTGGTAATTTTTAGTTCTTTATTTTTTAAAATTTTAAAATTCCGGTCATCATCAAATGATAATTATTAAGTTTATTAATTATTTTATATTATTTTCAAATATATTATCGTATGCAAATATCTTTTCAGCTTGTTATTTTTACATTTTACTCGATAAAAATTTAGTTAATGAATTAATAACTATCATTTACGTCAAATTCGAAAAGTATAGTGGCTTAGAATGATCCAATTGAAAAATATGAATAAAAATACAATTGTATAGTACAATACTAGTAATTAAATTTAACTACTATTGTTTGGGTTAAGACTATAATATTAAAAATAAAAAAAAATATAAAGACTAAAATTGATCAAATTAGAATATAAAGACTAAATACATAACTTTCACAAAGCATAAGGACTAATAGCATAATCTAACCCAAAAATAATTGTTGATTAAATTCATTTACTCAATAAAAGTTAAATCAATTAAAACTTTTATTAAAAAAATAAAGAAGAAGAAATAAAAAAGGCTGGGAAGCTAAAATCAAGCTTTAGGATAGCTTGAATCTACAATAACTAATTTGAATTCAAGATTTTTCTAAGAGTTCATTTCGTTTAGATAAATTGCTTTTTAGAAAATGTTTTCCACTACTCCAAAAAGTAGAGCTTTTTGATGAAAATAATTTTTCTTCTTTGGTTTTACTTTTTCATCTTAAATAGTGAGATAAATATTAAAATATTCTGATTTAAAATTATATTAAAGTATAAATATTTACATTATTAAAATTTTAATATTTTTTAGATTATGCAACTTTTTTTAAAACAATAATCATAAATAGTAATACAAAATTTCAATAATAATATTGTATGGTTTTCAATAAAAACATTTTAAATAAATATATCATTTATTATTAAAAAAAATTATATTATATCTAGAATCTATAATGTATCTATGACATATATAAAAGCACGAGTTTAGAAAAACTTTTGAATTGACGTAAACATCCTTTATTTATTATCATATTTTAAAGTAAAAAGTTGAAGTAAAATAAAAGTTCTGATAATTATACATTTGATCAAAGTTGTGAAAATTATTATACATTTAAAAATATTATAATTTAATTAGTTGAATAGAACTCTTAGGGTAAAATATAAGAAAAAAATTGTGATAATTATAATTATAATTTAAATTATTAGTTAAAAAGTTTTTATGTAAAAAAAATTGAACTAAAATAGAGTTATAGCTTGAATAGAATTCTAAGCATATTAATTATTAAAGCTAATTATGTTAATCAACTATTGTTTTGAATAACATTACTTTGTATTAATAATATAAAGTAAAACTATATTGTATGTTGAATATGTTAAAAATATTTTAATTATGATTTGAATTTTTTTATTATAATATTTGAATTGATAATTTAATATATTTTAATTATATTCAAAAATTTAAATAAAAAATATTATTTTACGTTAATTATTGCAATTAAAATATAACATTAAAAAATAAATTAATTATTAAATGAGTAAATTCGCATGCAACGCATGTAACATTAAAAACTAATATTATTAAATATATATATATGAATATGTTTAATAATATTAAAATTTATATTAATAATATATTATCTTTTTCAACTAATAAATTTATTCTTACAAAACAAAGATATTAAAAATAATATCTAAGAAAAGAAAGGAAATGTGTTTTAGGGATATGGGGAAGTGAAGGGGTGAAATAGTAGTAGTTGGAGTTGGACTGAAAAAGAAAATCTGCAACTACAAGCAGTCCAAACCCTAAAATACTTCATATTATAGGCTGTAAGCTTAACTGAAGTCTATAAGCCTCTTAAACTTGGGCTTTATCCAAATTATTTCCAATTTCAATTTGGATCCCTAAATCTCTTAACAACAAACAAGCTTTTCTCTCCTCCCTGCATAACCTACATCTTCTCTTTTTCTTCCAACATTGTTAATCAAGTTTCAAACCATTCTTTAATAATAGAATACAAAATCTAAATAATTACATAAAATATACCATAGTGTTTTTTTCTACACCTAACAACTTTTTGCCTTAGTTTTTCAATGAATGATTTTTTATACAACTATTCATAATTAGACTTGATCATGAATAGGGTCATTTGCCTAAGCTTAAAAGCCAGTCCAAAAAGTGGGAGGATTCGGAAAAAAATATAAACTTAAAAAATAGTTTTGGACACAAAATAAGTCTCATTTTCTAAAAGGGCTAACCCTCAAGTAGGATTCTTTTGACTCAGATTCGGTCTGGCTCGAATAAGTTGTTTTGTTGCCATTCCCCTATTATATTGTTACTATTTTATTGTTATTATTTAGATATTATTTTACTATTAATTTTGTTACTATTTTAGAGGCATTTGCTTGTTAGGTTGCAACTATATTAGTGTTATTTAAGTATAGACTTTTTTTAATGTATTTTCAATTTGTTAGAAAACATTTATTTTAATTTTTTTAGTGTATTAGATGTATTATATTTTTTAGAATTTATTTTTATTTAAAATTAATAATCTAAAAAAATTAATACAGGCAGACCGGGCTCAGGTTTAACATTTTAATCCAAATTGAGCTTAGGCAGAATTTTAAACTCATTTTTTGGGTTGAGTCGAGGCCAGGCCTAAAATTTTGCATCGGCCTAGCTCGGCCCATGATCGGGTCTATCTATAACACCTCCATAACCTATAAATAGGATGATAAAATGTATTTGAGTTCGCTCAAATTCACATTCTCCTACACGGACTATAATACTGATGTCAATTGAACTAAAAACTTTGATAACACAAGCTTGAATTTACATTTAGGCCAGAAACTTACATAGCAAAATCTCATATGATCATATAAATTATTGCTACTTAATGAGTCAAATACAGTGACTCACTGTTCTCACCATATTCCCCAATTTTCTTGTCCGAAATGACCAATCCAATGTACCTAAAACTCCCCGAATCGTAGACTAATTTTGCATTTTACATTGACAAAAACTGCATTGACCTCTGCTTCACTACTTACAAAGATTAGGTTGATATTACATCATAACAAACGCCAACAGTTGAGGAAGTGGAGAACAGGCCTAATTACATTCGTCAACAATAATATAGTATCTCTATAGATACGTATTGCAAATATAAAAAATATTTATATCAGCAGTTGAACAAAACTAGAAATATAAAGATTAAGAAAAGGAAAGAAAAAAGGGAAGCAATTACCTAACTCACGTTTTCTTAATCCAAAGTTTTTGCTCAAAGGATTAATAGGATATTCTGGGGTTTCTTACTATTTATCATACAAAACTCTACAGGGAGCAGTTTCACCTTACTTTACCACTCATTTGGAATGTTGTGGTTGGAGGGAAGCTTTAGTTTTATACCCTTGATGAATTATGTCAGATTATCTTGCATAATACAAAAAGCTTTATCATAATATTTTTCGCCACCAACAACACACTGCTAATGTGTTACAAAACGTTTGTGGCAACCGCAATATTCGTCAGTTCCGTATTACTGTTTCTAAAAACTTCCAACTGTGCTGTAAAAAAATGTCACCAAAAATTTAAATATATGTCAATTTAATAATTAAATGTTGTTGGCAATGTAGGAGGACGTGAGTTCAAGTTTGATGAAACGCATTATCCTCTTATTTATGAGTTTGAGAGGGGCTATGGGTAGTTCTAAGCATTGTGTCAAAAAAAACATGTATGATCAAAACCTATAATGAGATTGTTCAGAAAAGCTTCAATTAATAATTTTATCAATTCAACTTAATATTTGTGTTGACAGTAAAGAAATATTGAATTAAAAGCAAATTTCAAAAGTCTAAAGAGGCAAAATTAGACCTAAATCGATGGTTGAAGTCAAATAATATTTTAGTAGTGTTGGTTAAGGCGGATGTTCTAAGTCCTTGACCATCCAAGTTCAAGTCTCACTATACACAGTTGCAGCGCGTGAATCTCCAACCCTAACATAGGTGTATGTGGTACATGGGTTAGGTTGAATGATAAGGAGCTTGATGTCTCTTAAATAAGATTTTGAGTTCGAGTCTTGTTGATGTAGAAACCAATATTAGAAAAATTTATCCCTTATTTATGAGTCGAATCCAACTAACTTCAAATTTAATTAGAACAAACGTAAATACAGATTTCGAAAATATCAAATAAAAGAAAAATCAAAATTAATTTGAAAATTTTCACTAGGAAATATGAAAAGAACAACCATCTCGTTCTTAAACTCATCTGACCATAATAAAACCTAATCGAAAACATTAATTTGCATAACTCTTCAAACTTAGTTCATTGGATTTTGAAAGTGATTGATGAGTTAGAATGGAATTGACCCACATCTTAGCCATTGTTTCGTTAAACTGTAATGATGATGTCAAGCTGTGGGGCTTTTCATAAGCTTAGAGATTACCCCAATGTGATGTGTGAACAAACTAAACCCTTTGATAGGGATCGATGTATGACCTAATGGGAAAAACATTGAAAATTATATCAGCACATTTCTATTATACTTAAAGAGAATTTGTAAAGATGACGTTTAACTCAAATTTAATAAAAAAGAAATCAAACAATATATAAAATATTGCATAAAACAAAAGACATAAAAAAATTTAGTTGTAGGCTAATATAAAACAATAATCAAGGACATGTAAGAGCATAAGTTAACAAGAAACGACCCTCGTTCCAATGGGTGTGCTACAGTTAATCTTCAAATATATATATATATATATATATATATATATAAAAAGATGGTATTGTATACATCGGGATACGAAATGAATTCAAAGATTGCTGTTTCAAATTACATAGGTCAATCATCATGTCAACCCCCATGTGTAAGACTAATTTTTTTGGTGAGATTTCATAAGCCCACAAAATCAATGATTTATAACCTATTGACGCTTTTGGAATATTTCTTTTGTCAAAATAAATTTCAATGTAAGAAATTATAAAAGTCAATCTAGACAGAGATGGCCATGGAGGGAACATGAACCTAATTTAAAGAGAAGGATTATAAAGTTAAAATTGGATTGTAGTTTTATTTTATTTTTTTAAATAGAGGGAAAAGTAGGTGAGAATTACAAAGAATCGAAGTAACCCCGAGATGTTAATAATGACTCTTAATGATAGAATGTTGAAATAATATGACAACAAAAAAGGGAATTGTTATTACATAAAAATTTACCAATGAGTGTTGGATGTAGTGTTAAAGTACATTGCATTATTAAGGAGATAACACAAATTTGAATCTTAGAGAAGACATTATTAAGAGAGGCAACCCGAACCCCAAACCTAAACTGTAAAACAAACATGAGAGATACCAAAAAATAAAAATTTTGTTCTGTTGATACAAGGAATCAACAAGGAGAAAGTGATGGTCATAAGGAGGTTGGTTCACTTCTGACAAGCGAAGAGTTGAAGTTGGAGACTAAGGAAGAAAGGAGTTGAAGGAAGGGGAGAAGGTTGGAGAATACTAAGCTATAACAAAAGATGCTTGGGAGAAGAAGGATCCCTTGGTGCTTCGTCTGTTGGGGTATATATAGGGGAGGCCCCCTTGTTTGGTAATATCACATTATCGACAATACGAGTGGTAGGATGCTCTTGTGGTTGGCTAGGTGGTAGGTCTGTTGTGTGTTAGTTGTCTTCAAGCGTAGTACTGTATGGCCCTACTATGACATTTTCCTTGTTAAGGTTGTACGAGATTATTATACCTTTGTGGTCCCTTAGTGATCCCTCCTTTGAAGGATAAAAACGAGTGACCTCTTTGTAGATGGTATGAAGTACGCGGTGGCTAATCATGGATGACTAGCCGTATAGTTAACACTGAGGGTATAAGGCGGGGAACTATCCATGGGCACTCGTTTAGTCATTCCTCGTGTTGCCACGTACCCAAGCTGATATAGAAGTATAACAAGTTTGATCAGATCAATTCAACCATAAAGAATTGAGGATCATAATATTTCTCACCTAATAAGTATTTAAGAATAATAAGATGAACATTAAATCGATCAAGTTACAAGTAATCAATAAAAAGTTTTAAAAAAGTTGGTTTTTTTATACATATTTCAAAATTTATTTATCAATAATGAGATCTATTTTTTTTCTTTTATATCAAAGATAAAATCATCGAACAAATGGATACCTTATAATTATTAACCATGATTGGAATAATATTTTGGTTTTTATAAGGGTAGGGGAAAAGGTTGTTTAGATTTAAACTTGTTGAAAATAAAAGGTATTTCAAAAGAATTTATCTCATATCACTTAATAATTTTATCTTTTTGTATTTTTTTCATAAGTCATAAAAGTTATTGGTTTTGTAAAAGTAGTAGAAAGGAAAGGTCATGTGCATTAGAGTTGGGTTAAAAAAATCTAGTTTAATGTAAGACAATGGATTTCTTCTCATTGTGTGTGAGAACATGGTAAAGCCTAATTTTTCCCATTCCAAATTACGAAACACACCAAAATATCTTACGAGCTTTAGCTTTAATTGAGTAGTAGCTTTCACTACTCGCACAAGTCTGAATCCTTACCCAAAATTTGAGAGGGTATGAACAAAAATATTAGGTCTGAAAAATAGGCTTGAGCAAAAAAAAAAAATTGACTCGTTTAGAATATGTGTCAACCTCGACTTGAATATTCAAAGCTCGAGCTCATTTTCTATTTTTCAAATATTTATATCATGTTATTTTTATATATTATATAATTTATAATACAAAAAATTCAATATAGAGTAATATATAATACTTAATGTAATCATTGAAAAAAAATGCTAAGTTGTCTATATATAAAATTTTAACAAAAAAATAAAATTATCAAATTGTAAATAATATATATATAAATATTTTTTAAAAATTTTAAAATAATATGGTCAGGCCTAAAATGGCTTGTGTTAGCCATTTAAAAATATGGACAATCTTGCGTAAAATTTTAGGCTCATATTTCGGGCCCGATCGGGCTTAACTAAGCATAAAGTTTGTCCATTGTCCTTTTGAAATATGTGGGGGATTATTAGAAATGAAGGGTATTTCAAAATTACTTATCGAACATCACTTAGATAAACCTTTCACCTTCGTTGATAAGCCATACTAACTTATTGGTCTAGAAAGAGCTAATAGAAAGAAGCACTTGTGTGCACTAGAACTAGGCTTGAAAGTCCAGTGTAGTGCAAATCAATGGATTCCTCCCTTATGTGTGAGAATATGGAGGAGCCCCTTTTTATTTCTTAGAGTAAATTTATTTTTTACAACCTAGGAGGCTTACTTTTAAAAGCCTATTTTTTTCTTAATAATGTTTAAACTACCTTAATTTTCTCTGGAAGTTCAATGACAGTAACACTCTATACTCGACCTAATCACCGAATCGGAGCTACAGGGTGTCACATCTGTTGCTAGAGCAACTACAATTGATTATACACAATGTAACCATTTACACATGCATATAAGTATATTACATATTCATAATATGATACAGAATCATTTCCAAGTCTTATAATGTAACAGCCCGTTTTCAGTAAAATTAGAACAGTGGTTTCGGGACCATAAATCCGATTCCAGAAAGAAAATTTATTTTAAAATTATTTTATGGTCTACAGTACGATAATAATGTCGTATAAAAATTTCGTAAAGAAATTTTACCGATTACATGTTTAATTTGATAAAGGACCAAATTGCACAAAGTGCAAAAGTTAAGTTCTAATAGCTAAAGGGATTAAATAGCTATAGAACTTTAAAGTGGAGGCCCTTATACGGCAAATAGACCATTTAAAAATTCTTAGTGGTTAAGGATGATGATTCATCCATGAAAAATAAAATAAAGAAAAGGATGAAATTCGAAAGTAAAAAAAATAAAAGATGATAATTAATTAAATAATGAAAATATCATCTTTTTCATCATCTTTCGCAATTATTTTCATAGAAACCCTAGCTAAGAGAAAGTAGCTCAAGCAAGCTTACTTTGATCAATTAGATATGTTTTCTTATCCTGTTTTTAATGATTTTTATATTTCCAAGATTGTAATAGCTTAATTTAGCTATCTCTGGGATTAATTTGTAAAGTTATCAAAGAACTAGGGTTTTTTCATGGACGAGTATAGTTGAATTATGAAGTTTTATGGTAGAAAATGAAAGGTTATTGAAAGATAAACAACTTTTGCAAAGTAAATTTTGATGAAATTGAGATTTAGAGACTAAATTGTAAAGATGTGAAATCTATGGAAAAATTTTGAAGTTTATGGGCTGTAAATGTTACATGAAAAATTCGGCTAGGCTTGGAATAAGGATTAAATTGCATGAATTTCATTTTTCGAGCCTAGGGGCAAAATCGTCATTAATTAAAAGTTTAGGGGCAAAACAATAATTTTGCCTAAGATGTGAATTGGACTGAATTGAGTATGAATTGCATTAAATTGATGTTAAATTTACTCGTATAGATCTGGATAGACCAAATTTGGAGTTAGAACGAGAAAAAGAGAAAGTGTCGAATTAGTAGATTTTACGTACACGAACATTTATTAAGGTAAGTTCGTGTAACTAAATTGTGTATACTTATATGCTTGAATTGAATGTGTTTATGTGAATTGTATAAATGTCATAAATATATGAAATGATCACATATCTGAAAATGTCCAAAAAATCTTAAATCCAGTTTGAATAAATGAAAGTCGATGGATACAGGATTTCCCGTATTGGTTGTGGTCTAGCATATGTTGCGGACACACCACAGCTCTTACGAGCGTCCCATTATAAGTCCTCTCTAGTTTCCCATTATACGGTTCTTGTGCCCGTTAACAACTCTTTGGAGTGTCTCGATAGGTTGTGATCCTACATGTGTTGTGGACACACCTTAACTCTCATGAGCATCCCATTATATAGCTCTTTGTGAGCTTCCCGAATTAGGCTCTTCGTGAGCTTCCTATTAAATTGGCTCTTTATGAGCTTTTCGATAGTACTCGCTTAAACTTCCCGATATATGGCTATCTGGAGCTTCATGTTACATGGCTCTTTATGAGCTTCCCGATAGGCTCTTCGTGAGCTTCCCGATTAAAAGTTCTTTGTGAACTTCCTGATTATTGCTCTTATGAGCTTCCCATATATAGCCCGAATAAGCTTCCCGATAGGCTCTTTGTGAGCTTCCCGATATGGCTCTTTGTGAGCTACCTGTTATATGGCTCGAGAGAGGATTTCCCGATTATGTGCTCTAATGAGCACTTCCGAACACGAATTGATGATTTCTGATTTGTACACTTCGAGTGTACTACCTATGTATCTATCGATATTTCAAATAAATTCAACGAGCAAAATCCTGACATGGGAAGATATGAGCACAAAATGAGTTAACATACATATCTGCCTGAAATGAAAATGATGATACATGATATGTGAAAATACAAGATGATGATATATGAACATGGAATTGATTTGATGAATGTGTTCATCTATGAATATAGATTTGTACACCTCGAGTGTACTACCCTGTAGCTACTGATATTTCAAATGAATCAATTGATAAATTCTTGGCATGAAATAATCTGAACTCGAGGCAAATTATTATGAAAATGTATTTGAAATTCAATTATATGATTTGTATATGTTATATGAATACATGATGAAGAAAGCAAAAGTATATGGAAATCTAGTTATTGTTGAACCTATACATGTTTCTTGATGTTTATATGGAAGGTAAAACTAACAAAGGTGATGAGGATATGTGTTAGGACTCACGATCAAATTGATTGAATGTGCCTTGCATGTTTATCTTGAATATAAATGAATGGTAAGTTAATTACACTAAGCATTATATGCTTACTCTGTTTTATTTTCCCTTGTTCTATAGTAATTCGGAAGCCCGTTGCATTAGAAGCCTGGCAGAGATCACTCACACTATCCATCGACCCATTTTGGTATAAATGGTAAATCAATTATGGCCATAATGGCATGTATAGGTCAATTAGCCAATGTTGGCATATAAATGTTTTGGTTATAATTAGTCATTGGAATGGCTTGTAATGAACATGTTTTGATATGTATAAATAAGGTTATAACATGTTTGGTGTGTGCTTAAATGGTTAATTGATAGAAATCATGTTGGTATATTGATGATTAATTTTAGCATATTTGGTAAAATATGCATATAAGTGAATTTGATAAGTTAAGTAAGTTTGTACATTTGGTTACATGGTGATAAAGTGTCATCTGAGGTGCTTAAGAGCACATTGGTTGTATGTGATGATATGTCATGCATGAGACTCAGTTTTGACTTGAATTAATTGTTTTAAAATGGCTTGTGAATATGTTAGAGTATTGGTGTAAGAGGAAGACAAAATGGATGAGAAATATGGTTTGGAAAATAGCCTATTTTCATCCACACGGGCAGAGACACAAGAGTGTGTCTCGACCGTGTGTGACACACAGCCTAACACATGGGCATGTGACCTAGTTGTGTGTCCTTTTCATCTTTAAAATGTCAAAAAAAAATGCTCATAATTGATCACACGGCCTAGTACACGAGCAAGTGGATTGGTTGTGTGACCCAAGTCAGAGAGTTACATAGTCTGAGACACGGGCATGTCTTCACACGACCTGACCACACGGGTATGTGACTCCTACACCTAAGAAAAATTTTTAGATTTTGTGAAGAATTTTTTGATTACCCAGTTTAGTCCCGACTCGTTTTTAATGCATGTTTTGGACCTCAAGGGTTCATATAAGGGACTTTATGTTTGACTTCTGACATGAATATTGTAGAAAATGAAATATTTGTCTACTTGATCTGTATATTCTGGTAATTCTTTGTAACGCTACTCCGGCGATGGATAGGGTTAGGGGTGTTACATATACGAGATTACAAAAGTTCTTCTGCTAACCCAAGGTCGAATTAGGACCAAATTGTAAAGATTACAAAATATCAAGTTGTAGTCGCAACTTTTAGGATTCCTCATCGTGATGCAACTCATTGACTAGATCTTGTTGCAATGTCATAAGGGCCGACGTCGTAGTGTGACCATCTGTTTTTCGATGGTCCAAAATGGTACTTATTCAATTACCCGAATACTCAAACCAAATCTTCCATTCATTCAATCAAGCATAAGTATCAAACTTTAATGTTCATTCCTAAACATTTAACACATCTTATACATATACATTCATCAAAACACCATTCCATTTGTTTACCAACAACCCTTTTATATACCAACTATTAGCAATATAATATCAACTTAATTCATACACTTAAAATTAGATATCCATACCAACTTCACTTCAATATCAATAATCTCAAAACATAATATGAATAATACCATTATGCCATATCTAGCTAACCATTACTAGTTCAACTTCAACATGATTTGGTTATGCAAAAACTAACTCAACCTAGGTACAAGTCATATATTTGACAAAACGGGACTATACAAACATTGCTGAGTCGAGGGTCATCGCCTAGATGCTGGAATCACTTCTCATAACCTTGAGATACACCTGTACATGCACACGGAATAAACAAACCACACACTAAGAGATAAAGCTCAGTGGTACTTTCATTATTCAAGATAACATATCTTAAGCATTAGCAATTGATCACAAAGTGCAAATATACTACCTATCCAATTTATATTCTATCAATCCAAACTATTTCATACCATAACATATCTGAGCGTATATATGTCAATTAGAAAATTAATCTAATTCATGTGTATAAAAGAATTTTTCAATGCATACTACCTATCAAGTACCAATCTTTATATTAAATTCATATTCAATACTAATCATGAATCAAACATATATATATACACCTTAACATCATGCTGTCTAATTTCACATCAAATCAATATCATTTACCTTTTAAATTTATCATTCAAATCATTATCTGTAGTTGATAGATTCATTCACATTTGTTTCAGTCCCAAGGGCTCGTTTCCAATCATTTTGCATAATCTTCTTTATTTACTATCTTTAACATGTGTCACATACATTACAAATCACATATATGCACACATCTAGTTCCATGTACATTTATCAATTCTCAAACTCATTTCAATTTCACATAATTCATTTCATTACCATATTCTATTATCAATCTATTTTATTACATTTTCAATTTTCCAATTTCATTTTTCGCCTTATGGAACCCTAGTACAACAGACTCGATTAGATAGGTAAACTAAGTTGCTCGTCCGAGCTGAATTTCCTTTAGGTTACTCGTCCGGGCTAAACCTATATCATATATTACTCAAGAATCCGTGAAAAATGCTAGATCTCGTTATATTACCTGATGATTTACAACAAATGCTAGATCTCATTATATTACTCGATGATCTAAAACAAATGTTACATTTCGTTATATTACCTAAGGATCTACAACAAATGTTAGATCTTGTTATAAACTGTAATAATCATTGTACAAGCGCACATATGATCCTATTGGCATGCCAATTGTATCCTAACCTTTTACTAAGTTAGCATAGGCATCAATTATACATATTTTCATTTCCATATCTATGATCAAATAGTTTCACATTCACTTTTCTATAATCTGTAATAATTCATATGTACATATCGTATCCTATAATCAATCTTAATTACATATCATACCCTGTAACCATTTTCATTTACCTGTCGTACTCTATGTTTGTTCACATTTGCATACTTGTACCTTGTACACAATTCTATCGTATAACAACCATTTCATTTCAATTCAATACAATTCACACACACACACTGCGTATATATATATATATATATATATATATATATATATATATATATATATATATAATTGCACTTAAATTTCAAAACTACAATTCAATTCATCATCAACACACAATATCTCACGTCATATAACATATTTCAATTCATTTATCCATGTCACATATCATATTCTAATTAAATCATACTACTTTCTATTTTATTGAATTCAGTCCCCTATCTAGGTATTCAACATCAATCTCAATGAATCAATTCATACAATCTTGATATACTCATATGGACATTCAAACATGCATTATATCAAGAATAAGTAATCAATATATTGGTCTCAAATCATAAAAGAACAAATCGATATCTTACGTCACTTGTCGAGAAGTCTTGCTTTTTATTTTCCTCTCGACGATCTGGAGGAGTCATTCGCTACGATTGATAATTAAATAAATAAGAAAATATTAGATTTCATCCAATCCACATCAAAATACAAAGCCACACATATTTTTCATTTTATTCAATTTAGTCCCTAAACTCAAGACAAGCATATCTCTCAATTCCTATCTTTGAATTAAAATATGATTTCACATATTCTCATTAAAGACCTTATAATTTTCTACTTCTAACATAATTTCATGAAATGTTTTACATTTATTCGATTTGGTCACTAATGTAACAAAGTTAACAAATAAGCTAAATTAACTTTACAATCTAATCCTTTTCATAATCTATGCTTAAAATCTACCAATTTCAAGTATAATTCATCAATTAATCAACAATGAAAACTTTCTAAAATTTAACAGTTTATCAAATTGGTAAATTGGCTAGCTAAATCAAGCTTATATGATCATAAATCTATAAAAATTACAAGAAAAGGACTTTATTTCATTACCTAATTGTTAGCTGAAAGTTTAAGCTCACACTTGGATATTTTCTTTTTCAAAGAGATGGTGAAGAGAGGAAGAAGAAGATGATTGTCACCTTTTCCGACTTTCTTTTATATATATATATATATATATATATATATATATATATATAAAGCTTAATTAAGTTTAAATCACTTTAATTTTAATGTTAATTAATCTAAGTAGATTCTCACATTATCATCCACCAACTATATAAAACCAATGGTTTAATTATCATTTTAGACATTTGTTTAATTTTAATATAAGTCCTCAAGTCTTTTACCAATTATAAATCTATAGTAATTAAACTTTTATAATTTAGTACCTAAGCCTTAACTAACTACTTTTTTAGCTAAATTATTTTTAACCGAATTTCAATTTATTTTTATAATAAATCTGTATATATTTTTATTTTATATTTACGGGCTCAATTTACAAAAATAGAGTTCCGAAACTATATTTTTCGACATCATTGAATTTCGAGTCATTACAATGACTATCCATTACTTCTTTCAATTTCTCATCACGTTTAACAGTATTTTTGGCTACCCGTTATTCCATGCAGTTATTACTTATATCAACTAGCCATTACTTTGATGGCTATAAAAACCATGATAGATTTTTTTTTTTCACAACACATACAAAATCTAGCCTTACGTGAATATTTTATTTTTTATTATTTTTGCTCCTCTTCATTGTTGAAATAGAAGAGCTTGTGGAATCCTTTAAGATATGCTATGGTTAAATTATCCTCAAGGATGGTGATGTACTTACCTTACGAATTATTACTCGAAATTTTGATTTATGTTTTCTTTTGATCCATTTTTACAACAAAAGTTTATTATGATGTCAAAGACTTAAAAACACATGTTATTTGCCACATCATTAATGATTAATTAATAATATTTTGCATTGTGTACTAAAAATATTTTATATAATTAAAAATTATTGATAACTATGCAACTTATGCAAATTACAAATTTAACTTAATAATTATTGTGAACTAGAATTTGTGTCATGAGTGAAAAATAATAATTTTATAAATAATATTTATTAAAAAAAATAACGTTTTTAAAAAATTTAATTAAAATCTAAAAATAAAAAATATTTTTAAAATGAATGCTTTTTTTGTCATAGCTATTTAGTAATTTAGATAAAAAAATTAATGATTTAGTGTGTAACGTCCCCAAATTCTTAAGTTTTGATTTGTTAAATTTAGTCATAACTAAATACCTACTTTAGTGGTTAAGTGTTCTAAGTTGGCATTCGAGGCTGGGTGTTTGAACCCCTTTGTTAGTGGGGGATATATTTTATCCTTTATTAATTTATGGATGAGTTTGTTTTTTAATTAAACTCATAAAAAGAAAAAAATCTATTAGAGGTTGGATAGAATATGGTTTAATTTGCAAGCGATAAGAGGGGCTTAGGATTTATTTTTGTTTTAAAAATTCAATTGTATTATTTTTTTAGTTTAAATTATCTTCTTCTTTTTTTGCTTGCCTTAAGAAATTGCTTCATTTTCGCCACGTTCTTTCTCTTTTTTTTCTTGTTCTTTCACCCTTCGTTTCTATTTTCTTCCTTTTCAAACAAAATTCAATATTTATTTTGGACTCTTCTTATTCCCTTTCTGTCCATTCAACTCTTCTTGGAGATCTTTTTCGTTCAATTCCGTTTTGTTGTTTGATTCGATAAGTATTTGGGGTGGGTGAAGTCTTGATTTTGAAATTGATGAGTAGGTTGGGGTTTTTGCATTATTCGTTATAAGTGAAGGGATTTTTAACTCTTTTTTTCATTGTTAATGATCAATTAGGGGATATTTACAAGATAGTGAGTGTTCCTCCAACGGTGTAATTGTTGTGGGTTGTTGTTCTTGAGGATAAGTGATTCTGCAATTTAAGTATAGTTGCGGTTGTTGAAATATTTGATATATTAGGAATATCGAGGACTTTAGTTTCATAATCGGAATGTTCTTAAGAATTAATTCATTAAGTTTTGATGTTTATAGGTACTGGGATTCTCATCCTTTGAATTATGTCGAAATTAGACCAAGTATGTATCGAAAATACGAAAAAAAACAATAACTGGTGAAAGCCAAAAAAGCTCTCTGTCGGTGCTACACAACCATGTGTCAAGCCGTGTGTGATACACGGCCATGTGACAGACCATGAGCTGGACCGTGTGTGACACATGGTTTAGGCTATTTTGGCCGTGTGGACCACACGGGCGTGTGTGAAGTCATGTGGGCCTAAAAATCTAATTTTTTTCGTAGGGTTGTATATGTTGTTCCAATTGACTGTGGGCCTTTTGTATGGCCGGTATGTGATTAAATGTGCTGTAAAATACGAAATTTGGCCAACTTTTTGCATGAATTTTGATATCTATTTGAATAACTAAAATGTCACATGTTAATTAAACTCTGTATCTATTATGCTATGTGTTTGTGCTGTAAGCATGTATGATATACGCTATATTCTATATTTTCATCTGGGAAGGGGTATATTAACATGTGGAAGAAATGTTTCTGTAAAATGGCGACAGTTTGCCTAATGATTCAGCGGCTTAGCTGCAACTATGTTGTAAAGTTTCCTATTAACACTAAGTGGTGTGAAGGGATGGATGGGTGTTTTATACCCATATGGTGTGTTAGGATGGGTGAAGATGGTGTGTAGCGATTGGGGGTAAGATTATATGTTGTATCTGTTCTGTTCTGTCATAAACCTATTCCTGATAAATCTGTCTGTCTCATATGCATTAACTGTTTCAAGTAGTTCATTATACACTAAGTTTTAAAAATTCATTTTCTGTATGACTAATTTTCTCAGATAATCCTCAGACTTAGGTAGGTCGGTGTGACAAGAGCTCAGACATAACACCAGTTCATTTAATTTTCTTATTTCCTATTATTATCCTATTTTGGGTTAAGGCTTTTTTTGTAATTTTGGGCACTTGGGATTGATTTTGGTTTTCGAACTTATTTCTGATACGTATGACAGTTGTTTAAACACATTTTTTGAAAATATCAGTTTTCCATAAATCGATTGATTTTGAAACAACAAATCGGCTTTTCCAAAAGAACGACAACCTAAGTGATTTCGCTGCAAAGTAATTGTTTTTTAGAAAATGTAATTGAACATAGTTTCAATTAACAATCTAACTAAAAATAATTTCTAATAAATTGGAGTTTTTTTTAGAAACAGAAAATACATTGTTTTCAATGTTTCAGAAAGCTAAATTTTCAACCATTTTACATAATCACTCCAGGTTTGACCATAACATCTAGGTCGGGTTTAGAGTGTTACATTTAGTGGTATTAAAACTAGGTTTCAAAATTTGGGCTGTGAAATTTAGGGTTCACAATTTTTGTGAAAATTATTTTCTGAGTAAAGTATATTTTTGCATTAATTTGAAAAAAAAAATGTGAAATACCGAGTCCCTGGCGTTGATCTTGTAAGTACTTCTGACTTAGTTAAACTCTTAGTTTAGAAAACTCTAAAACCATTGGAACTACCTAAAATAGTTAGACTGAAACGAAACACTATAAATTCTTTTGATAATATTTTTTAGCATAAATTGTCTGTTAATGAAACATTAGAACTGATACATAAAACTTTATAATGTAGATAAACAAACTATGAGTGCACGTGGAACTCGTGGTTGTGGTACTTATGGACGTGGCGGGCACCGTAGAGGGGCTCTAGGCGAATCGTCCTCGATGGCCATACTGCCCAATTTAGATACACCAGCTACATGTACTGCTAAAACCGAGTCTCAAAGTCACTCGGCTGGGGACGACGCATTGTCCCAAGCCATGCTGAGGAATTTGGAGAGCGTTGTTGGGTCTCATTCTGGTTCTGGGAGCCATGGGACAGTAACTGAATGACTCTAATCCAATGGTGCTGAACTATTTCGGTGAGTTATAGGAATCTTCCCATCTGTGACTGAATATTGGTTGGAGGCCATTGAGAGATTGATGAACAATATTGACTGCACCCTCAAGCAGAAATTGAAGGGTGCAGTATCTTTGTTTCACGATGAGGCATATCAGTGGTAGTTGACGATTGAGAATGGTACTCAACTGGATCAGATTACTTGGGATTATTTCAAGAGCACCTTCTAAAGTAAATATGTAGGGCCAAGTTATGTGGGTGCTTGTAGATGCGAGTTTATGAGCCTTACCCAGGGAGATAGGACTGTGGTTGAGTATGAGGCCAAAATTTTGAGACTGAGTCGTTATGCTCGTGGGATGGTGTCAACTAAATATGAAAAGTGCATCCTCTTTGAGAAAGGATTGAGGGATAATCTGAGGATTCTGATATCTCCGCAGAGGGAGCGAGTTTTCACCACCTTGGTGAATAAGGTGAGAATAGCTGAGAAGGTTAAGCGTATTGAGCGAGAAAACAGGAAGTGTGTGAGGGGTAAGAATAAGAGGGATTTGAAGCCCTCTAGCTCTACTCAGCGGCCTAAGAAAAAGGCTAGATCTAATGGGCCTTCTAGGGTTGAGGTTCCAGTTGCACCTATCGTGGCTCAACCGTGTAGGGATTGTGGTAGACGTCATCCGGGCGAATGTCGGAGGAGGTTAGGAGCGTGTCTACAATTTGGGTCGATGAAACACTGCATCAGGGATTGTCCACAATGTTCTAATTAGATGCAAGCTCCAGCTCAGGGATTTGTTCAGGCCTAATAAATAAGTTTTTTTTTTGTGACAATAAAAAATTACCTAACTAATTACATAGAAACATTCTGAAAAGAAAGAACACCTTTAGACTTTTCCATTATAAGAAAAGTTTAGACCATCATGGGGGGGAAATAAAAAACCTATAAACCTTCTTTTTCGACCAAAGCTTGTTTAGCTAAATAATCCATAACTTGATTTTGTTATCTTAGGATGTAATGAAAAAACCACTGGTTTTCTTGTGACAGAATACTTTGAATTCATCTAATCAAGGTTGAGTTCGATTCGGTGGAAACACTTCCTAGAATGGTTTTAACAATCTCAAAACTATCAAATTGAATGATTACTTTATCATAACCACTACATTGGATAAGTTTGAAGCCCTCCAAAATGGCTCAAAGTTCGGCATCAAAGGTCAAACACTTTTTTAGATATCGGTTGTAGCCAAAGATCCAATCTCCGTTGTCATCACGTACAATTTCCCCAACAACTGCATTTCCTGAGTCCAATTGCATTACACCGTCAGCATTGAGAAAAACCAAATTCCCAACTATCTGATCTTCAAATGAAGGCTCGTAACAACCAACCAGCCCATCTCTAGAGGCTAAAAAGAAATTTTTTGCCCAACTGTATGAAACTTGGACTATCTCTCTCAAACTCCAAGATCTTCCTTAAAAAATGACTAAGTTCTGGTTTTTTCATATGCCCCAAGTAAATATCTCATAAAGGCACGCTTAGTTGGCTCCTCCTACATGAATCGTATTATTATCCTGCACATTAGAAAGAATCCAATCTTGTATACTATTAGAGAAAAAAAATTCATTAGGCGATTACTTGGGATGACCTGGTTCAAACGTCCTTAACTGTTGTACAATCCCTAAGAATATGTAAAATGTCTTTCGAGTGATATCCAAAAATGTGACAGGAGGGATCAACTGTTAAGCCCTCCTGATCTTTTCCACATTACTGAGAAGTCTTTCTTGTAAAGTTGTACAGATAAAGAAACGAACCTTTTGAGGACCTGAAATCTTCCATACACTTTTCCATTTCTCATCTTTCGAGTTCCAATCACCTTCCTTCAAAACCTTATAGGTGGTTTTAACTGAGAAAGCTCCTAGTGAAGTGTGGCACCAAGAGATTTTATTGGCCCCCTATGAAGGATGTGGAGGAGGAATGCCCTTAATATGCTGAATCACATCATCTGATAACCATATCCGGAATAAATTAAGATTCTATGAACCTTCCTCAATGATCATCTCATTAAGAAAACAATATGAATCAAGATTAACATTAGCAGGGATATGTCTAAGCAAAGGTCATACACTTGGAATCTAATTATCTCTCTAGCAGCGAATTTTATTGCCATTTCCTATAGACCAGAGTAAATTTTCTTGTAGTAACGGCCAAATTTTTTAAAGAGATCTCTAAAGAATAGCGAGCTATATAATCTGGTAAATCATCATTTATCTAGTACTTCGACCGAATCACACGAACCCATAATACCTCCTTGTTAGACATAATATTAAAACCCAGTTTTAACAAAAACCCAGTTTTAACAAAAATGAGATGTTTTAATCACGAAGTTTCCTCAATCCAAACCACTATCCATTTTGGTTGACATATAGAGTCCCACCCCACAAGAGACATCTTCTTTTTGCTATCTGAAGATGCCCAAATAAATTGTTTCACCAAACTTTTGATCTCGTTGCTGATTTTCTTAGGTATCATCAAGGATTGCATGAAATAGCTAGGAATGGATAAAAGAACACGGTTGCGCTAAGGTGACATGACCAAAAATAGAGAGCTTCCTGGCATCCCAACTCTGTAACTTCCCACACACTTTTTCAACCATGAAGTACATAGTACTATTTGTCACCCTCTAATGGTAAAGGGAGACCCTAAGGTAATGTCCAAGGTTTTGAACTTTTTGAAGACCAAGCAAAGTACTAATCATATCAGCCATAGAATCTTCCACCTCTTTAGAAAAAAAAAAGATGTTGGTCATTTTAGCATTAATTTTATGCCTATAGGACTCACAAAACTTTTCTAAAATTTCTTTTAGAAACCTGCCATGCTTTGAATATGTTTTGATGAAAATTATTAAATCATTAGCGAAGAACAAATGTAAGATAGCCAGCCCGGAATGAGATAGGCGTATGGGACTCTACTTTCCAACAGAAATAGCCAATTGAATCAAATGATCATGTCATTCTATGCACAACACAAAAAGGTAGGGAGAAAGCGGACAACCTTGTAAGATTGTAACACCCTATACCCTGTCTGGTCACCAAGCCTGAATATTAGGATTCCACAACACCGTCTCATGTCATACTCATAGTAAATCATCATCTTTATTAGTGATCTTAGAATTTTTTTAGTCAAACATATATCAACCATCATTAAAACATGCCAAACATACTTTAAATAAACTTATATTAATAATTAAACTTGCAGTAAGACTAATTAGCAAAATTTCCAAGACAATTCACGTAGGTATTGATATTGTAAGAAATGTATTGATAATTCTCTCAATTCATATCGATAATATACCAAAACTGCTTACTGTTTCTCGCTTAAAAACCCAAACCTCGAAAATTATTGGTACCCCTACCAAAGTATCGATATTTGTACCCCGAGTATCGATACTCATGATAAGGTATCAATACCAAAATAAAATTCTGACTTCCTACACATTTCAAATCACAGAGGTATTGATACCTTTGCTTCAGACCAGAAAAATACAATATACATAAGCATATAAGTCATTCCAAACTGTACCAAATCATCGTGCTATCATATCATCATCAAATAAATGTCAAAACGACCATGGTAATAGTCTCAAACATCAAAAGTAAGTCCAAGCAATAATCAACATAATACAAAACGAATCTCATAAACTTAGGAACAAATAATCTATGGAAGCATCCAAAATATCATGGTAAATACCAATAAAAGTCTACCACATCACCTTATTCCCAAAACATAAACAAATAACAATAACACCTACGAAATCACGGAAATGGACTTGTTTGGATCACCCTCGGAACCACACCGCTCACACTGGCACTTAACTACTCTGCAAGGGTTTAAAAGGAGTGGGTGAGCTTAACAAGCTCAGTGAATGCCTAGAACAACTACCATGCAAACAATTGATCAAGCATCAATGAAACAACCATATAGCTCAACCTCGATAGTTCCAATTCTATTGTCATATTATACTTACTCGTGTATTATTTACTAGTTCGTTACATGGTAATCATATTAACTTTTAAGCGTATATCACATTACACATATAATCACATAACATTTAAGCATATATCACAATACTCATATAATCACATAACATTTAAGTATATAGCACACAACTCATATAATCACATAACATTCAAGCATATATCACAATACTCAAAAACATATTTATAGATAAATTGCATAATGGTCACATATCATATAAACACATTACACAATACATACATATTCATAATTTAAGATAATTTGGCACTTGAGCTATGAAACATAAAAGTGAACTCTATCATCACTTATTGGATACTCGGATCTCCAACACACCACATAGACTCATAGAGTCAAACATGTCCCAAAAGTGAAATATAAAGCTAACACTCTCTTTATTTCCCCTCACATATCACGTTGAATGGAGCTTAGCTCACATTCCTTTATCCCTCCAACATGTTCCAGGGCCTCAACGTCCAAAATCATTGTACATATAAGTGAGTAATCACAATCCTATGTCATACCAATTGTATCCAATAGTCTCAAAGATCACAAGGCCAAAATATCCATTATTAACACACATATATCACTTACCGTTCACTGCACTTATTCACTGCAAATATCACATTATAACACAACATTAGCATTGTCAACTAGCATGTACAACATGCTTACATTTACACTTTCTCAACGGTTATCATAACCACATCTCATATATTATAGCATCTCATCTTAATTCACATATTTACAAACACATAAGCATATTGCTCACAAGATAACATAGGTATGAAAAAGCTTGCACTCAGAATTTAGAGTAGGGGTTTAGGCTATTACTAAATTCCCAAATAACGCATTGAATCATGTCCACAAGAAATTATTCCAAACACTCACTAATTACACTTTCACCGAAAGCCGAAAGCTCAAACTAGCTTTTCCTCGCCTTTTTATCTATTTGTAGAAGGTCCTATCGAATTCAGAACTTCAACACAACAATTCACACAACAATGCATTCAATAATCAGCTAACGACTCACCATAAGCAATAAAAAACATAAGCCTAAATTATGTTCCAATGTAATCGAAACTTATAACATAGGAAACTTTAAATTATCTCTATCTATACTCAATATTTTCACCTAAAACCAATTCTATTCATCTTATAATTCACCTACAACTAATTCCTAACCTTTAAACTACAATAAAATACTCAATTCATGGTATCGACTTTTTCGACATGTTTTATGGCTATTTTTCAAAAATTCATTAAAACTCAAGAAATCTTTAACGAAACTTCAAAGTAAGTTTAGAAACCTTCTAATTACATAAAAATAATTAAAAAATACTTTGAAATCACGTTTTTACTCAAAATCTCGAAATCCACCATTAATTACTCAATTTTTGGCCTTTATTCAAAACATGTGATTTAATGGCTAAAAACTTAGTTTTAAAGTCTAAATAACATTTAAAACTATTTCAGAGTTGAATCGTTATCTTAGATGATAAAAAATCGAGCGTTTGATCGAAAACCCAAAAGCTTGACAATGGAGAAAACTATGATGTTTTAGGGTGTTTTTCTTGAATTTTATGGAGATATTTGGCTTGGGTAATGATAGAAATCAAGAGAATTAAGGTTGAATAACAAAAAGTGGAAGAAAGGAGCTTTGGGAGCAAGGGACAGCTAAAGTATGAAGATGGAGAAGACTAACCTGAAACTTATAGGTAGGGAATGATATTATGGTGATTTTTAAAATTTAGTTTAATTGCCTCTTAAAAACTCACAATTTTAACTCTTTTACAAATCAATCCAATTTTCAAAATTAAATGTTTTTGAAACTCTTTTTCAAAAATTGACTTAATTTTCTAAAAACCATAGTCGAAAACATCTACGGCGTACCATGTCATAGAATTTCGAACACTCTAAAGCTAAAATCCCTCAAATACTGCTAAAACTTTTAGGTCCTATTTTGGGGTGTTACACGGATACCTTTAATAGGCCTGAACTTAGACAAAGGAATTTCATTCCACAAAACATACATGGTAGAATTAGAAATAGATAACATTATAACATTTTTGAGAAAGTCTGGAATACATGCTACTTAGAGGGAAGCGTTAATGAAGTCACATCTCACTCTGTCGTAAGCTTTCTCCAAATCAATTTTAATCATCATCCACTTCTCTTTTTTTTTTTTTTACTTCACATAGAATGGATTACCTCTTGTGCAATGATAATATTGTCTGTGATGTTTCAACTTGTAATAAAACTGGCCTGCTCCTATGCAATAATTTTGAGAAAGATGTTCTTAAAATGGTTAGCGATTACCTTCATTATGAGCTTGAGAATAGAGCAGAAACTTATTGGATGAAATTGACCAAAACCCTCCGGATTCAACACCTTGGGTATAAGAACAATCAAGGTGTTATTAACTGTACCCTACTACTTTTAGAAAAATAGGGCATGAAACCTATCATTACCGGGTGTTTTGAGAAGTGTCATTGTAACACTCCTAACCCGTATCCGTTGCCGGAATAAGGTTATGAGGTATTACTTGACTGAACAAAACTTCTATAAGGTCAAATATACTTACCAGACATAAATTATCAACAATGCAAATCTGCCTCATTGATTTTCCATAAGAGCTCTTATAAATTTCCAAAATGACTCACTATCAAAACATAACCGAATATTTAATAACAAATTAACTACTATCAAGTTATAACTAAAACATTTCAACACATTAGTTCAATTATAAGGCTTCTTTAAACAAAATGAGCAAGTCATCTTCGCATGGCTATAATGTATACAAAGTCGAAATATCATTCTACCTATAGTCTATCCTATACATGCCTTAAACCATGATGATATACAATCTTCTCAACTCACATAATGACTCGATAGTGTGATGATATCTCCGGCTCTTCCAACTCGAGCTAAAGTATAAACCTATAAAAAATAGAAAAGAGAACACGGAGTAAGCTTCAATGCTTAGTAAGTTTTAAGCAATGCAAACAATTAATTTACTTATAGATCGATTATTTTAAATTTTCAAGAAATCATTCCTAGATAATTGCCATTTTGGCCAAGTATACATGAACATAATGCATATTTAGCAAATTCACCTCACTTGAATCTGAACTCAAATAAAACCAAATATTGAAATCACAAATAAGATCATACGAACTCGAAAAGCATCTCATTAACTAGTTTTAACCATGTTTGCAACAAAATCACAAATTCACTACAAGCTGTCTTCCTGAGCAACAGTCACTAAATTATTTATAACTAGATCTAAGAAACTCCAAATCAAGTGACGTTAATTTTCCCTGAAAATAGACTCATATATCTTCCATCCATAAAATTTTCAGAATTTTTGGTTTGACCAATCAATACCAGATTTTTATTGAAGTTTCCCCTGTTTCACTGTTTAACTATTCTGACCACTCTTCACTACGAATCAATTTTCTCATTATACAGAATTCGAAGTATGTTATCGTTTATTTAATTTGAAACTAGACTCATTAAGGAGTCTAAGTATATAAATTTTATCTTATAATCATCATTGTACAATTTACAATGATTTTCTAAAGACAGAACAGAGGATTTCAAAGTCATTTTGACTCTATCTCACGCCACTTCAAATATCTCATTATCTACAATTCTTTTGCTTACATGGTTTCTTTTATAAGAAACTAGACTCATTAATATTTAATTAAATAATTTATTCAGCTTCTAATTCAATTTCCACAATTTATGGTGATTTTCCAAAATCACGCTACTGTTGCTGTCCCAAGCAGATTTATTACAAATTTGCTCTTTCACATATTCCTTGCATTCAAATTATCTAAACATGTATATCATGTCATTCAAGATCGAACTCATATAACATAGGCATTAAAATGCTTCACTATCAGCTTTAGTTCAATTGAAACGAGTAAAATACAATATCATATTCACATTTAATTTTCCATGATCGTAATCACCTAAAAATAAAATCATATACTTCCACAAACCTTTCCACAAGGACCAAGTGTTTATATTTGAATATAAACATAGAATCACTTCACATAACTTCACACATTTACCGAATATATCACGATCACATTTATAGCCATAACACTTATTCACAGATGCATCACTTTATATATTTATAATTTAATTCAAATCAAAATCGCATACGAGTACATGATACGTACCTAGCCAACTTAATATGTAATGCACTTTCCATTTGTCAACTTAGTCGGTTCAATAATCATAAACAAGGAACACATAATATTTTAACTATCCCAGTTTCACTTTTAATAACCATTCGGCTATATGCCATATTCACAAATTATTTCACACACAACCTCGATCAAGTAGGAACAATAGTCACAATTCTTCTATTATACAAATATCCCATTCTTTGACTTTGTTTCATAATAGCTGTTCGGTCACCACATATATACCATTCAATTCACATTCGACTTTAGACAAACAAGTACAATAAAATTGTATACACATATTACGCACTTTCACATCATCACTTAATAGTCATTCGGCCACATTATATACATAAATCATCCATTTCATATTCGGCTTTATAGCCAAAATTCAATATACTTATTGCAAATCAAACTTGTAAAGGTCAAATAATTACTTATCATATTATATAATCTTAAGCGCGCAGCAAATCAAATTTAATTGCTTAAGGACTTACCTCGGACAACGATAATCGGAACGAGACGACTAATCGACCACTTTGATTTTCCCCCCGATTCAAATCCGAATTCCACTTTTGCCAATCTAATTAATATCAAAATTAACTCACTTATTCAACATTTCATTAAATTTTATCTAAAGACACATAATTTGGGCATTTTTCATTTTATCCCCTAACATTTCACATTTCTACAATTTAATCCCTATTTCAAAATAACACAAATTACTCAAAATTTCATCAAACCCATGTTAGGCCGAATTTACCTTAGGTCTCTAGCAACCCATTTCTTTTATTTATTTCACATTTTGACCCCTCAATTTACAAATTTCTAAATTTAGTCCTTAATACACATTTTTATCAAAAAAAATCACTTAATTAAACATGAAAATCAAACATCAAAGATTTATTATTCATCATCAAACAACAATTTCATCACATAATAAACAATGGAAAATCTCAAATTCTTCATTAAATCCAAAAATTAAGGCATGGGTTTACTAGTACTTGAAGCAACGATCTCAAAAACGTAAAAATTATAAAAAATCGAGTAAAACACATACCCGAATTAAGCTTTCAAAGTGCCGAATATTCAAAGCTTCCAAACTCATCTTTTTCTTTTCACATTCGGCTATGGAGAAAGATGATAGCATAAAAAATGGCTTTTGATTTATTTAATTGAACATTTTTTTTTTACATTTTACCATTTTACCATTAAAATAAATTCATATATACACAAATGCCAAACCAAATATCATCCACTATCTTATAAATGGGCTATTTACCATTTAAGGCCATCATATTAAAAAGCCAAGGCCAATTGACACCTTTAACTAATAGCATGCAACTTTTACATTTTACGCGATTTAGTCCTTTTTATTAAATCAAGCACACAACGATAAAATTTTCGTACGAAAATTTTACACATATCAATTCACATACTTTAAACACAGAAAATAATATTAAAATATTTTTTTACTCAGATTCGTGGTCCCGAAACCACTATTCTTACTAGGGTCTAAACTAGGATGTTACAGTCATGTCAAAGAGAGCATCCTTAATTTCATCATCCGTGATTGGCTTCCCCATAAAGTTGATATTAACAAGATCAAGTTGGGAAAACCTGCTTGGAGGTAAACTTCCTATAGGCCTAGGAACCTCCCCATACAAATTTTGAAAAAATCATTCGCCTCAAATTCAATGGCTTTTGAGTCATAAATCCAATTACCATCAGAATTGTGAATGGTGGTTATGTGACTATTTCCTTCTTTATAAAGTACGAGCATGAAAAAATTTAGTATTCCAATCCCCCATATTCAACCAGTCATACTTCGGCTTTTGTTTCCAAAGGATTTCCTTGTGATGCAACACATTTTCCAACTCTTGTCTAATATTCAAATCCACCTAAGCTAGCTGATTCGAGCATGAGAGGTCGATCTTCCTTTGAATATTGGCAAGTTTATTAACCATGTTTCTCTTTCGAGTGGTAATGTGCCCATAAGTAAATTTATTCCACTTATTAAGGCTAAGGGTGAGTTTGACTAAATATTCAGACATATCCCTTGTAAAAACCCAATTATCATTAACAAAAGACTCAAAGTCAAGATGTTTTACCCACCTAGCCAAAAACCAAAAAGGCTGCCCTCTAGGTAGAATAACCTCTGAGTTTAGGGACAGAAGAAAAACCCTATGGCCAAACTTAATCTTTAGAAGATGAGTAACCAATTTGTTTGGAAATATATGAACCCAAGCTTCATTACTCAATGCACGATCTAACATATTGAAAAGAGCACCTCTATTCCAAGTAAAAGGAGGTCCTCTGAATCCTAAATTGTGAAGCTCGGACAAATCCACAAAATCACCAAAATGGGGGCATCTCCTTCTGTTTGAAAGACCATTTGATTTCTAAGGAGAAATGATTGCGTTAAAATCACCAATAGCAATTCACGGAACTTGCCCCAACGGAATTGAAGAGCTCAAATCCTTCCAAAGGTCCTTACGTTTCTGTTGATTATGGCTTCCATACACAAAGGAAATGAAATCGGTATTAAGGAAGACATAGGCCAAACTTGAGTCAAAATAAATTAAGGATGACTATGAACCACTTCAACACGAATTAAATCTTTCTATCCAAGCCAAATACACCCCCAGATTATCC
Source organism: Gossypium anomalum (assembly GCA_025698475.1). Classification (NCBI taxonomy): domain Eukaryota; kingdom Viridiplantae; phylum Streptophyta; class Magnoliopsida; order Malvales; family Malvaceae; genus Gossypium; species Gossypium anomalum. The sequence goes on from CM046961.1 coordinate 61,704,162, forward strand.
TACCGCCTCCATACAGTGAGATTGTAACAGCCCATTTTTAGTGAAACCGGAACAGTGGTTTTGAGACCATAAATTCAAGCTGAAAATAAAATTTATTTTAATATTATTGCATGGTTCGTATTATGATAGGAACGTTATATGAAAATTCTGATAAGAAAATTTTATCAATTGAGTGCTTAATTATGAAAAGGATCGAATTGCATAAAATGCAAAAGTTGAATTCTAGTAGCTAGAAGGATCAAATAGCTATGGAATTCAAAAATTGAGGTCCTTATATGATAATTAGACCGTTAAATAAAATTTAGTAGATATTTTTGATGATTCATCCATGGAAAAATTAGAAAAGGCTAAGGACTAAATTGGAAAGTGACAAAATTAAAAGATGATAATTAAATTAAATAGATAATATCATCTTATTTTCATCATCTTCCATAAAATATACATGGAAACCTTAAAAAAGAGAAAAAAAAAACTTTCTTGGCTTAAATTGGTAAGTATTCAAGTCCCGTTTTTAGTAATTTTTATATTTTTGAAACTGGGATAGTCTAATCTATCTATTTTGGGGATCTATCTATACCTTATAAATGTATAAAATGATCACATGATCGGAAATATTTATAAGGTGTTAAGTTCTGTTTGAATAATGAAATTCGATAGATGCGTATGATTTCCCGTATATGAATGTGATTCTACATATGTTGCAGATGGATTTAGCTCAGACGAGTAATCCCGATATAGTCTCTCGAGCATCCTGATATATATAGTTCCTGCGAGCATCTTAATCGGTAGTGATTTTGCATTTGTTGCACATTACCGCGGCTCTTCGTGAGCGTCTTGTTACATGTTTCGATTGGTTGTGATCTGGCATATAATGCGGATACAAACGCAGCTCTTTATGAGCATCCTATTAAGCTCGCTTGAACTCCCTGTTACCTTATCTGGTGTTCCCTGATATTATCTCTTTGGAGATACCTGATAAGCTCTATGAGCTCTCTGATTAAAACTCTTATGAGTTTACTGATTAGCCCAGGTAAGTGTCCTGTTACCTGATTACATGGCTCATTTGAACATCCTGATATGTGGCTCGAGAGTGTACTTCCTAAATATGTGCCCTAATGGGTACTTTCGATTATGAATTTACGGTTTACTGATGTGTACACCTTGAGTGTACTACTTAAGTATCCATCAATATTTTAGTAATTCAACAGATAAAACTCTCGACAAGAGAAAATGGTGAAATAAATAGAATTATATTTTGAATGATTCTGAGTAATCTGATGAATTGTTTTGTGATGAGCTCATCTATTCTTATTTGATATACATGAGACTTATGTAACTAACTTGTTTGATTGAGTGTATGTGTTTAGGCAATTTGCCAAGTTGATGGAAAACATGTTATATTATATGCTTAATTTTAATAAATGAGATTGGTAAGGTTAATTCCTGTTATACGAACTTATTAAGCATATAATGCTTACTAGATTTTATTTTCTCTGTTTTATAGTGCTCGGAAGCTCGCGAAGGTTGGAGATCGGTTGGAGCATCTTCACACTATCCACTAGCTTGTTTTGGTATAAATAGAAAACTTATTTTGGTATAATGGCATGTATAGGTAACTTGGTCATTGTTGGCTTATAAATCTTGTTTGTAATCTAGCCATTGGAATAGCTAGTGATGGTTATGTTTTAGTATATCTATTAAGGTTATTTTATGATAATAACATAAGTATATATTATAGAATGATTAAGTTATACTAAATGAAAATATCTATTAAAGAAAAGATTATAAATATGTATGCATGTAATGATATACCATGTTAAATGTTAGAAATAACTTGGTTATGATGCTTGAATTGGTTAGTATATGAATGTGAGTTTTGGCATAGGTTATTGGCAAATTTTGGGTGGGAAATAAAGCTAGAAAATGGCCTTAGTTTGTCCACCCGAGTAGACACACGGGCGTGTATCTTGGCCGTGTGAAACTTGCACCTAAATTGTGAAAAATTGAATTTACCACACGGCCTAGCACACGGGCATGTGGCAGGCCGTGTGACACAAGTTAAAGAGTTACAAGAGATCAGACACGGCCTATGACACGGGTGTGTCCTATGGTCACACGGGCATGTGCCCTGACCACACGGGCGTGTGTGTCCTGCATCTAGGAAAAATTTTAAAATTTTATTAAAATTCCTCTGAGCTCCCGATTTAGTCCTAATTCGATTCCAATGTTTATATTGGGCCTCGAGAGTCCATTTAAGTGACGTTATGAATAATCTCGAAAAATGAATAGTAATTAACATGAATTATCTGTAATTGATATGTAAACTCCGGTAACACTCTGTAACCTTATTCCAGCGATGGATACGGGTTAGGGATGTTATAGAGAACACTGGAACCCCACATTTGCAATAATGTTATTTGCTTTGGTCTTACTCACTCTTGGTTCAAGCAAACTAATAATATCAAATTTGTGTTCCATGTTGTATTCATGGAAAACTCGAGGAAATTTAACACTCGCGCAACTCTGGCAATTCTAAGAAAATATTGAAAAATTCATGAATTAATACAAAAATTAGGAATCAAACTATTACTATCGAGAGACAGTATCCCCATCTATGGTCAAGTCTGCGGCTTTTGGAGCATCATTCACTACTTTACTAGAAACTTATGAAGAGAAGAGATCTACCATTGCCTCCATGGATTCTGCTAAAGGAATCTGTGAGTTCTCGGAAGATTTAAAATGACACTCCCGACCTCGTAGAGCATTAGAAGTCTTTTGAATACTACGACCGCTACTGTCTCTATCAGCATTCTTCCTATCTTTAGAGCTTAAAGTACCCGTACTCGAACTCTCCAAGGATCAGTTGATCGAAATACCCTATTGTATTTAGCACCAATTTTTCTTGAAAATCGTCGCAGAGTGCTTTTTAGAATCCAGGACACTTTCGAAAATTGAGATTACAACTCCTTCATATTCTTCAAATGTGGGATAATTGTGCCTTAACCCCTTCGAAATTTCCAGAATTGATACTCACCTGACAGCCTGAATCTATATCACCTTGGCTATCAACTTCGGCTACCAATCCATCACCATTCGAATTAACCTGTGCCAAACCTGCATGCCCAATAGAAAATTTTGAATTAGTATTGGATAAATCATTATTAGTAAACCCCTTATTATCCTAATCAAGCCTAACCACTAGCACAAGCCTCTTTCCCATTACTTTTTCTACTAATCCACTAGATTTACGGCCCAATTTACCAACCCCTATATTACCCGAATTGGTAGGCTTAGCAAGCCCCATAGAAGACCCAAGGCCTACTTCTCTCCCACGGCCTGTACCCATGCTAGAGCCAAATTCCTCATTGACCTTCTCATTAAACCTAGCTGTATTTCCACCTAAACCCCTATTCACATTCTCCTTATCATTTCCCCTGATATCCACATCTCTTCTACAGCATGCATCCATGCTAGATCCCAATCCCTTATTGACCTTCTCCTTAAACCTAGTTGTATTTTCACCCAAACCCCCATTCACATTCTCCTTTCCTTTCCCCTGATATTTCTTCATCAACCGCACCAAAATCCTTTCCCACTTCCGCCATCGCATTTAACATCGTGAACCTAGATCCTAACGGATCCTTTCTAGATTTCGCCACATCATTAGCCCAAAAATCCATTTTCCCATGCCACAATTTCCTCTCCACCAATATCCACGGTCCGTAATCCAAACCCTTCCCGCCTTCTACTCCACTGACGACGTCGCTTGGATTCGCAGCCACAACATTAGCATGTCTTTTCTAGGTCAAATTTGCCATCACTGACGGGCACAAATCCTTGATGTGATCGAACTTACCACAAAAAAATGTAAACCATCGAAAGTGCCTCGTATTCTACTCACTGAATGACACCATCGACCATAACCTGAGAAACCAGAGACTTGGCAAGGTTAATAAACACAGCCAAGCAAGCAAACTGACATCCGGTTTTGTTATTAGTCTGAAAATCCAACTTAGCCACTTTCCCTATTAGCCCTCTAATGGCCTCTATGATCTTTCGATTGTACATGTATCTTGGAAGGCTCGACAACCAAATCCAAGCCATCACCACACTGGGATATGGTTGCGACGGACTAAAATCTTTACTCCAAGGTTGAATAGTAAGGTACTGACCATATAATATCCATGGTCCCTGAGTCAAAACCCTATTGTAATATTCATTGTCCTTAAACTTAACCAAAAAATAACTGTTAGCTATGTCCATGAGATGAAATAGTTTTGTAGGTTTCCATAGATTAAGAATATGATTGTGAAGAGCGTTATAGCCAATGCTTCGCCTTAAGAGCTTGAGAACAACCGTCAATTCCATCTTTTTAAAGAGGATTTTTTTAATACGATCTGAGAAGGCAATAGTTGGGATCCTATTGACCATGGTCGTACTCACATCTCCTTCTAGCAACTCCAATTCACTTTCACTTCGTTAGAGACATTACAATTAGAACCAGAAATAATTGTTTCTCCCCCTAAAAGCTTGTCTTTCCACGATAAATTTGGAGTTGAATCTGAGTCCACAGCCATAGCAGCAGCCTCCCTGTCGAATCCTTTCTCGAATCTCACTTTCTTAGTGTTTCGATCCCCATCAAGATGGGGACCACCATCACCACCATTATCAAAATTTTACATAATTTGAGATTTTTTTTTAAGGTTTTTTTTTTTTTTTTGTACTTTCTTTTTGTTATGAATTTCAATGCCATTCTTTTTTCTCCCTCTCTTAGTGGATAACACAATAAATGAGTTTTATTTTTTTATAACACAAAAGGTCCTTACCGAAATAATAAAAGAATTTTAAATAAACTTCAAATGATTTGTTAAGTGAGTTGTAAACCAAATCCAAGACTTGGTTTATGTATGCCTTAAATATGACATCAAAATCGCTTACTCTCCATTTTAATTAAGATTTATATTTGACATATTCACTGTTTATAATTTATAATTATTTTGCTTTGATGAAATTACCTGATTTATTCATCCGATTAATTTCAATATCTTCTCTGTTTCCTTTTAACTCATTATTGAATACATTGAAATCGACATATGTTCTTTTTTCTATTTTAAGGAAATTTAATGAGCAACGAAGCTGTTTATTTTGACTTGTTAGTAAACTTTTAATTTTACAAATTCGCAATCTTTTTTTTTTATTGTTTTATTTGTTGATTCAACCCACAATTGTGTTAATCAAATATCACTTGTATATTTTAAAAAGTAACTTACTAAGTAGGCTTCATGTTAGCTCTAAATATTTATATTTTGTTTCCCAATTTAGTTATTATCCTTTTAAAAAAATCAAATTTAATTATTAATTTTTAAAAAAGAATCGAATTGTTTTTCCAATGAAAATAGGGATTAAAACATTACATGTTTAATCATGGTGGCTTATATGATCATCCGTATATTTTATGACATTTTTTTGAATTTTACGAATTTTTTATAATTTTTTTTGAATGTTTTTATAATTTTAAATTGTTTGTTGACATGATATATAAGACAGATAATGCCATGTCAGCATAAAATACATGTGGACTGTCATGTGGATTGCCACGCCAATATTATTAAAATTTAATATTTTAGTCAATAATTTTGTTAAAAAAACGATTTTAACTCTTTTAGAAGAATTAATAATTAAATTTAACTTTAAAGAAAATAAGAATTGAATTAATAAAAAAAAAATGTAAGTATTGAGAGTAAATTTGATATTAGGCATTGAAATTTTGTAAGAGCGTAATTTTTTTATAGCAGAAACTGTAGTTTCAAAATAAATAAATGAAATAGAATTTAAACTAAGGGTTCTTTTGTTTACATGTAAAAGGTTTTACGAAAAATATTTTCTGCATTTTCCTGTGTTTGTTTCACATAAAATAGTTTGGTCAACGGAAAATGACTTACAGGTCAAGGTAAAATAAGCCATTTTTCCTTTAAAATGACTTACTCTTTTTGAAAAACGTAAGTTATTTTCCGGAAAAGAGCTTATCTATAGATAATTTTATTTTTTTATAAAAATTAACTTAAATCAAGTTTAATATTATTATATTGATAAAAAAATTTATTCTTATTTTTAAAAATATTTAAAATATTATATTTTTTAATATTATTAAACATACATATTTAATTATTTATATTTAGTAATATAATTAATTATTAATATAATTAATTAAATTTAATATTTTATTTTAATAATAAATTTTAAAAATAATAATTTTAAATAATATTATTCACATATTATTGAAAATATTCAATATTAATATTTTAATAATAAATATTTATTATATTTATAAATATATTAATAATAAATGTTTTGTAGTATAAATGTTAAAATATGTCATAAGTCTATATACACTTCACAGATTTGTAATTTAGTCTTTGTACTTTTATTTTCAAGAATTTAGTCCCTTTACTTTTCAAATTTGAAAATCAAGTCCAATTGTTGACATAGTTATTTTTTTTTTTTCAATTTTGTTGATGTCACATTTTTAAATAAAAAATATTCACTTAGTAGTTATGTAATTAAAAAATGACGTTGTAATGAATCTAAATTTAACATAATATTTTTAATATATGCAAAAATAATGTAAAATATAAAATTATAGATAAAAATAAATTCAATTAAACAATAAAAAATAAGAAAATCTCAAATGTATGTTTGTTTAATTGAAAACAACTTTTATAAAATATTTTTAAGAAATCTACCAAATAACGGAAAATATTTTACACAGATTCATCCAAACACAAAAAAATATTAGCTTCTCTAGAAGAGTAAATCATTTTCCAAAAATTATTTTCTGGAAGTCATTTTCAATGAAACAAATGGAGCTTAAGATAATTAAATCTTAGATATTAAGAGTATTTTTAAATGTATGGTGTGTTTATCTATGGTTAGTGTAAAAATAGCGGTGATGATAAAATTAAATACTGTAGTGTGAAATAAAAGGAAAGCTAAACACATCGCACTAGATATAAATGCTCATCCAAAGGGGTTCTAAAATAAGTGTATAGATGAAATTAAATTCAATATAGAAAGTACTATCTTCCACTTGCATGAAAGTGAAAGCCACGCGCCACCGCAACAGCCACAAAATTATCCTCATTGCCCTAAAACAATCATGCATATCTTTGGGACCGTCAGGTTACAATGGTCCATAAATTTATTTCAAATTTATCCTAAGAATTTCTTTTTCACTGTTATATTCAACCGGTTGTATATCAACCGTCTGATTAAACAAATATTTGGGCCAAGACACTAACGTGGCATTCGGATCTAGCATCACCTTGGTCATCATAGGGCCAACTCCCCTTTATTCATAAGGAAAAACGAATTTCTTTTCTTAAGTTCAAGTATAATTATAAAGATTATATAGCTTTTGAATCATTACCGTAAAAATTAATCATTAAAAATATAATAATTTAACCTAAAAGAACTTTTAACACCATCCACACGCATTTTTCTTTTCTTAATTTTTCATATCCACTTACTCACCATCTTACTATTAAATTATATTACTAATTATTAAATTATTCGAAAGTTTTTATTTAAGTTATTGAACTGTTAAGTGTTTCTTTTTAAGTTCTAATAATGAGTTCTAAGTTACAATTTGATGATCAGTACAGTGAACCAGTATATCTAACAATAAGTAGAAGAACATAGATTAAATTTAAATTGATTTAATGATTAATATCAAAGATTAAAGAAAAAACTGTTTAAGACTTAATTTACATATTTTTAACATCCACAATCATTTTGTGAAAAAAAGAATTGAATTGTAAAAGAGTATAATTTTTTTTTTTTTTTTTGTGAAATGTTACAGTCTAACGTTATTGTAATTTACAGCTTAATATTTCACCTTTATCAATACAACCAAAACTCAGCAAAAAAAATATTTTGAAAGCAAGTAAAACAAAAACAATTACAACTTTTTCCAAGGAAAGTACAAATAGAGAACAAAGTTATATATATTTAAATTAATTAATAAAAATACTCAAAAAAAAAAAAAAATGCTTTCTCTCATTTGTCCAATCATCCTTTGAAATGTCAACCAAATTTTGACAATTCATTTAGCAGAAATCCGCATGGAACCGTTTCATATATAAATTGACTTGTTTTAACTCTGAAGGAGAGAGCTCTCATCTTCTAACACAAGAAACAAAGAAAGATCTTAAAAAAAGATTTGTGGGTATGGCAGAAGAATTTCATGCTGGGATTTGTAGAGGAACGTGGTGGAATTCGACGAAACCCATGTTAACAGGGTGTTCTCTGCCGCCTTCTACGGGGGTTGTCGACATGGGAAACTTTGGTAATGGCACTGATATGGTGGATATTAGGGCAAGAACAAGGTATTATGAAGAGTCGACTAAAAACCCAGTTTCCGGTGTTAGCTCCACAGTTTTCCAAGGTCATCCTCATCATCAAACTGATTCAGATAGTGGTGGCACTAGCAGCAGTCTTTTGATTGATTCCACTTTACAAATGATGGGTTTTGGCCTTCCATCTTCGACAACTTCGGACTGGAACTTGTCTTTGCTGTAAGTTTGATTATGTGTTATACTAATAACTGGTTTTAGTATACATTTTCTTTAGTATGATTGAGTATGAATTTTTATGGTTGAAGTTTCAAAATTCATATACAAGGACGACCTTATAACCCAAAGCTTCAACCACAAGTTCAAAAAGGAAGAATATTTAAGACTTTTTTTGGTTCCCTAGGTTTTGAAAAGGAAGTCAATATTAGCAATCAATTGAACACTTAATTATTAGACTAAAATTCTCTACATGTACTGAATATATACTTACTGTTTTATATTTATATATATATATATATATCCATGATTGTTGCAGTCGGAGTAATGGGAGAACTGAGTTTTATAATTCTATTCTTCAAGAAGATATAGATTCAAGGTTGAATTATCGGCAAGAAACAGGCATGGGTTCAGCTCAAATCCTTAACTACTGGAGCCCAAAGAGCCATTCAAGCCCTGGGAAAGATTCTTCCATCACTGTTTTCGAGCCTATCGATCAAGATATTTCATTGAATTCAGTAACCAGGGCCGGTAATAGTACACCAACATGCCAGGGCTTGTCAGCTGGGTTCCCAATGGCTTCATCATCGTACGGGTACCCATCAACACTGTTACATAGTTTGTTTCAATCTGATCCTCAAACTTCAGAACAGCAATCACTTTTCAACAACCGGTCAATCAACTATATGTCGTCTGAAAAATCTTCATGGCCAAAGCAGCAACCTAGTAGCTTGCGCTTCTCCAACAACACACCCTTCTGGAACGCCTCTGCCACTGGCATAAACGATGTTAAAAGCGGCTTCTTACCCTCGCCAGCATCACAATTTCTTGTACAAACATTCGAAGAGAAGGCTAATTGCCCCAGCTCGACAACAAAGGTATAAATCCAACACGTTCATGCCTCGGATCCAGTTCTCTGACAAATTCGATTCATTTATTTATTAGATTTTATTGGATTGGTATTATAGACTACTTCCACAGAAGTTGGAAAGTCGGCGTCAGGGATGAAGAGGCCAAAGCTTGAATCACCATCACCTTTACCAACTTTTAAGGTACTAGAATATAAATTTGACCGTTTCTCTTTTTTTACTATGATGGGATGTTGGAGCTTTTGTCTGCAAGTTAGTGAGAAGTAGATAAATACTTGATAGCAGTACCTATGATCAGGTCCGGAAAGAGAAGCTAGGGGACCGAATCACTGCGCTCCAGCAATTGGTTTCACCTTTCGGAAAGGTGAATTTTTGGAATTTTCTTTTTTATTTTTCAAAGTGTATATAATTGAAACCCTTACTTTTTATGTTTGGCCCTTTGGGTTAAATCTGTACCTCGCCTTTATTTTATCAGACGGATACGGCATCTGTTCTCCATGAAGCCATTGAATACATCAAGTTCCTCCATGATCAAGTCAATGTATGTTTCGCCTCACTACCTTCCTCTTTTTATTCCTTTTCTTTATATAAGAACCCTAACATATGTATTTACATAATTTCAGGTTCTAAGTACTCCATATATGAAACAAGCAGTAGATTCCATACAACAAGAGGTATATTAAAAAAAGATAAAAGAGGACTTTTGTGATAAGTGGTTATCTTTTTCTGTTTGCTAATAGTACTATTTGAATTATGCAGTAATTGTCATATTCTGTACTTTATTTTTTTTTCTTGCAGAATATTGATAACTTGAAAGATCCTGATGAGCCAAAACAAGACCTAAAAAGCCGGGGGCTTTGTTTGGTGCCAATATCTAGCACATTCCCAGTTACAAATGAGACCACAGCTGATATTTGGACGCCAACTTTTGGTGGAACATTGAGGTAAAAGATGAAGACAAATAAAAAAGCTAAATGGAGTTGTACAGTTACCACCAGCTCCGGCCATAACTTCGAGTTCGGAGAAAAAACGAAAAGAGATAATGGAAAACGTAAAAGCTACCCAATGCTTTTCTGTATCAGTGTTGATAAAAAAAGCAAAAGAAAAAAGAAAGGAAAAGGAAATGACGGTCCAAAGATGGTCGAAAGAGACCAACAAAGTGTGCTGGACTGCTGGGCCAGCTGCTACAAAGAGAATGATGTAGCGCCAAAGAAAAAACAAAGAAAAGATTACCCCATTCCATGGTGTTTTTTTTTCTTTTTTTTCTTTGAATAATGGAAGTTTAACGTATTAGCAACAGGAACAAGTGCTAAATTAAGCGAAAATCGACATGAATTAACTCATGTTATACTTTTGTTTATTTTATTGTTGCTTGCTTTGATGTTAGTAGCTGAATTTAGCAGATTCTAGACCCCTTTTTGTTCCAGTTGATTATATTTGTATAAGGTAGCCACCGAGAAAATGAATAAATAAAAAAATTGCATTAGAATTTCTTCGTGTTGAAGGCAATTTTTCAGTTTTTTTTTTTTTTTTTATATATTATTAATTTTGGAATGTGGCAGCGGAAGTCAGAGGGCGGCGCCCCACAGCTGCGTTCTTGCTTTTACGGTTTTTTCATTATTTTGATTGACAAAGAGGTTAAAGGGGAAAAAAAACTCTTCAGTTTTTCATTTGTGTTTGAACGTGTGGAATAAAAAATAATTTATGCTTAAATCTTCGAATTTTATATTTAAATTTCTACCTCTTACAAGAAAAATAAAAAAATAAAAAAGGAAAGATATGGGTTTTTTTTTTAGCTCTCCAAGTAGAAATAACCTAGGACTTTTCTGATACATATCAAAGGTATACTCAAGGGAAGCCTCAAAATCAAATTTTAGAAATTTATATTTGAAGTTAAAAAAATTAAAATTAAATATTTCATAATTAAAAGAGAATAAAGAAGATATTTTATTCCTTAATTAAGGGGGCCAAGGCCAAAGCTGCTGCTTCCCTCTATAGCTACACCCCTAGATATAGTTTTGATAATGTTACATGTGTGTTCAAGTAATTGATTGTTCCTTAAATCTTTAATTAATTAAGAATACGTAGGTCACTGCAAAAACTTGTTCTTCCTAATCATTAATTATGTGCTTAGTTCCACCTTTTTGTTGGCATAACTTTTCTTCAGTTCAAATGCGGAAATTTTCAGCAACTTTACCCTGAATTAACGACCAAGATAACTAGCATAATTCAATAGTAACCATATATACATTTTTTTTCAAACGTTCATTTCTTTTTAACAATTAACAGTAAATTTTATGTTATTGATTCATCGGATGTTCATCTTTATAACAAATAATTTAGATTTGAATTATTATGGTACTAAAAAGAAGTTACCGTAAACTCTGACCTAAAAAATTAATAATTTATATAAATGGCTCTAAAATCAAATCCAAACATGATAGTAGAAAATTACGATGATTTAGGCCTTGTTTAGTATTTTGATTAAAAAAATATTTTTGGTTTGAAAAATACTTTTAGAAGAAAAGTTGTGCTAAACAAGATGTGTTTGGCTGAATTTTTTGGCTTTTCAAAAGTCCCTCTACCCAAAGCAGTTTTGGTGTTTAATTACTTTTTCTCTCCTCCAACAACATGGTACTTTCTTTTTTTTTTCTTGGTGCTTAATTACAAATGTGTTAAAATCATTAATTGAAAATAAAAAAAGTATTTTTTAAAATAATACGAATGTGTTAATATCTAATCTAATTACAAATATTTAATGGTTATATTTAATTATTTAAAATATAGTTTATATAGTCTAATTAAATTTTATAAATAATTAATATTTATTGCTTAAAAATATTTAAAATTTATATTTCATATATTAAAATATTAACAAGTTATAATAAATTATTTTTATATTCTTACTAGAATATAATAATTTTAACTAATTTGAACATTATTTAAATAAAATATTTGTTACTTGATAATACCATGTCTAAAATGGACATTTTATTTCTCGAAAACACTTTTTGATATAAATGCTAACACTCAAATCTTAAACCAAGCTTTCCAAAAGTACTTCTCAATATCACTTTAGCTCTCTAAAGGCACATGAAGTTAAAGCCAATGGCTATACGAATTTGCCACTGGAGCAAGCTTTTCAAGTAAAGGTCAACCTTAGGGAAAAGAAATTTGATGCGAAATAGGAACAAAGAGGGGGTCCTGTTGGATCTAGTGCCCTAAGTGCAGTATTTTCATCTATGTACATTTGTAATTTTTCGAACAAATTGATTAATCAAATTATCCATAAATTACATTAAGACTTTGTATATTGTCCTCACATGGTTTTTGCATGTAAAGCAAAATGGAAGAACATGTTGCTCATTGGTTGTCTAAATGTTTAACTAATACTAAACGGTATTACATGGTCAGATCGTAGTACGGAAAGACAACTTGTATTAGTAGATGAACCTAAATGTGTATTTAGTATAATCGAAAATGAGCAAACCGATTAAAAGACTAATATGTCGTCTATCAAATCCAATTGGAGAGATGTGTTGTCTTACGCATAGGAGTGGATGACTCCCAAAAGATAAAGACATAGATGTGACTGATTAGACTGACAGTACATCGGATAGGGTCCAAGTAGAATAGATTCTAAATCTGTTTATGGATTTATTCGCTTGTGACGTTCATAGTGTGACATACTTAAATCTTGAGTGGACGGTGGACTATGTATGTGTGACTCGTACATTTTGATGTGAGTAAATGCTCGGGTTCAAATAGATAAGAAACCAAAAACTGGTGCGTTGGATGTACGACTTCTATAGTTTGTAGCGTCATTCACAACAATATAATTCATAGCCCAATACATGGGTAAATGATATCATCTCATTGGCATTACATGTTGATGAAAAGTAAACGTGGTCACGGGTGATCCGTCTTTGTGATGGATGACTTGATCACTATTTGATAGTGATTGATTTTTCATGGAGGATGTAATGTCTATCATGGAATAAAATAGGATCATATTGGGAGAATGAATATTATCTCAAAGAGATTAATGATATCCTCTAAAGGTAACACACTTATGATAAGGTTATTGGATAAGCACTGAATAGTTGCTTTCGTAATGGCATGTTGTTGTGGAGAGCTCAATCATTATATTATAGTGGAATGACTTTGTGACTATATGAGTTTATAATTAATAGGCAAAAAGTCAAAACTTAATTATAAATAATTTGAGCATCAACTACATATGTCCAATCAGTCCCTGCGCTGGCTCGTTGAAACTAGAAATGAAATATGTTTTTAAATAGAAATAAATGATATGAATAGGAAAGGAGAAATCAGAAACATTTAGGAATGGTAATGGTTTTCTACAAATGGAGGAAATAAATAATTTGGAAATTAATATAGGTTTTTGAAAATGGAAATGGAAATGCAAATGAAAATGAAAAAGGAAATTATCCATTTGCAATCCTATATGGATTACTTAAAAAATGATCAAAAGAATGAGTTTATATTTTTTAGACTATTTTAAAGTCTAAAAATGAAAAATAAACCATTCAGTCATAGTGAAATTAAACATATTTTTTTTGAAATTTTACCAGGGGCAAAATTGTCAAAATTTTACAAGGGTAAAATCGTCAAAATTTTGTTGGGGGTAAAATAGAGATGAGAAAATTGTTTTATATATAAATATTAAAGTTTATTTTGGGAAATAGAAAAACTAAATTGGGTTGGATCACATTACAAAGTATTGGGTCAAAAAGGCTTAAGAAGTACTTATAATTAAACTCGATGTGAGAGAGGCCTAAAAACCCTTCATGAACATGAAGATGGCGGCAACCCTAGTAGGAATACTAGGGTATGTTGTCCACCCTGGTCCAATTGTAAGTAGGTTGTTGTTTTTCTATTTGAAACAAAACACTACAACTCAACAAGGGTTCTACCTTCTCTTTCTATAAATAGATGGCACCGATAGAGCTATGAACACAACTTTGAGAGATTGTTATTCTACCTAAAAAATAAAGATAATTTATTCTCACCTATTACATATATTTTTCCAGAATAACAATTCTATTAGTTTCTATTAAAAAGAGACAATTTTTTTTTCATCTTAAAAGGAGATAAACTTTTTCTAGTTCTGTGTTTCGGTTCAATTAGTTCGAGCTCATACTCGAAGTAATTTGTGGTATAAGAATAGCAGAGAAGATCGTTTGGTTGAAATCTTGGAACAACGAATGTTTGCTAAGCAAAAAACATAGATACGAATTCAGTTAAGGTTTATTACTATAAATATCATAAATTGGGTTAGTTTTCAAAATTTTAATTTTTCGTTGTGCAAGAAAATCATTTCCAAATCAAGATTTTCCCAACAAGTCCATCATCCAATAGAAGATCATCAAGAAAAAGATGAGGAAGCTCGAGTCAAGGTTGTGGTTGGGGACATAAAAAGAAGTCATCTTCAGGTGAGCATAGGCCGGACTCACAATGTCGTATCTTTAAAAAGCCTGATAATGAATCAAGAGATTGTTAGCATTGTTGCACTCAGTGCAAAGTTCCCAATAATTCTAAACGAGACTACTAGTTTAAAGAGAAGGGTGAAGCTGTAGAATTTAAGGTGAATTTTACAAAAGAAAATGATGTCGAGAAACTATTTTATTCATCTATGGATGCCAAGCGTAGCATCAATGAGACATAGTATCTTAACAGTGAATGCAACCACCACATAACTGAAGATCGAGAATCTTTCGTTACGCTAGACAAGAATTTCTCCATGCAAGTGGAACTCAGTGACAACAAACACATAAAGATCAAAGGGCGGTGAGTTGTTTCTATCCCCACGTATAGAGATAACAAAAAGCATATTCATGATGTCTATTATTCTCCAAAGATTGCGTCTAACTTGTTAAGTGTTGGGTAAATGATGAAGAATGGTTATAAGCTGCTTTCTATAATGATCATTGGTATATTATGGATAAGAAAAATAATATGAGAGCGGATGTTGTTAAGATGAATATAAATTATTTGTTTCCATTCAATATAGTGAAGTTGCAAAGCTATGCTCTCAAATGTGGAGACATTAATGAATCCTACCTATGCCATTTGAGATATGGACACTTGAACTTTAAGAGTTTGCTGCTTGTGAAGCAAAAGGAGATGGTGGCTGGAATTTCTATGATTCATCCAAAAAAGAGAGTTTGTGAGGGTTGTGTGTACAAGAAGATGTATCAGTTTCCATTTTTGAAGACAACTTAGAGAGCTTGAAACCCCTTAAAGCTTGCCCATGCTAATATATATGTTCCAACTCGAAACTTCACTCGGTAACAAGTAGTACTTTATTCTCTTTGTTGATGATTTTATGAGGATGATCTAAGTTTATTTTCTCGACAAAAGTCCTATGCTTTCATCACCTTCTTGCATTTCAAAGCTCTTGTTGAAAAGAAAAATAGATGTTCAAGTAAGACTTTCTGAATCGACAGAGAAGGAAAGATTATATACAAGCCTTTCCTTGAGTATTGGGAGGAGAACGAGATTCAATGACACCTCACCATGAGGCACACCTCTCAACAAAATGTAGTTGCTGAGAGGAAGAATCGAACAATTGAAGAAATGGCTCGTAGCATGCTTAAGGGGAAATGTCACTTTAACAAATTTTGGGCCGAAGTTATGAATACGACGGTGTATATTTTGAATCACTCTCCAACAAAGGTGATTTCGAATAAGACTCCATTTGAGGCCTAGTATGATCGGAAGATGGTTGTAAGTAAGCTCAAAGTTTTTGGGTGCATTGCTTATGTACATGTTCTACCATAACATTGGGAAAATTTTGATGAAAAAAGAGAAAAAAATATTTTTATCGGCTACAGTAATGATTCCAAGAGGTACTGTCTTTATAACTTAAAAACTAGTTAGCTGATTTTGTTAAGGGATGCAATTTTTGACGAATTGACTGGTTGGAATTGGGACAATAATGAATCACAAGTTGTAGTAGTACTCAACGGAGTCGGGATAATTCCACCAGATGATGCCCCTTTACCAACTCTAAGGACACAAAACAAGACAGAAAGTGAAAGTTCCAAAGTTGATATGTCAAGTGACGAATCAGACTTAGATTCTTCTCGGAGGTATCGCTCCTTATCTAACATATATGCTGCAAGTAATTTTGTTTTGTTTATTGAAAAACTAAAAAATTACGAAGAAGTTGCAGAGCAAGAAGTGTGAAAAGAAGCCATGAATGAAGAGATTAGAAGCATCGAAAAAAATTAGACTCGAGAATTGGTTAATTTTTTGAGAGGAAAGGATGCAATCAGATTGAAATGGATATTCAAGATGAAGTATAATGAGGATGGAAGCATTCAAAAGTACAAGGATAAAGTGGTCGCAAAAGGCTATTCGCAGCATCCAAGGGTTGACTTCAATGAGACATTCACTCTGGTTGCTCAAATGGAGACTATAATAACTATTTTTCACTTTGCCATCTCAGTTAGAGATGAAGGTGTACCAACTTGACATCAAGTTAGCCTTTTTGAATGGAGAGTTAGAAGAAGTATATGTACGCCAACCCGAAGGATATGTTGTAAAGGGGAATAAAGAAAAAGTTTATTAACTTTAAAAAGCTTTTTATAGGTTAAAATAAGCTCCTCAATCATAGAATAGCAAGATTGAATTGTAATTTTAGCATTTTGGTCTTCTATGGAGCCCAAGCGAGCCATCCTTCTATGTAAAGGTTGGAGGAAATAGGAACTTTCTAATAGTGTGTCTTTACATTGATGATATAATATATTCATGAACCGATATGAAGATGGCTGAAGATTTTAAAAGGGACATTATGAAAGATTTCGGGATGTCTAATTTCAGCCTTATGAAGTATTTTCTTGGTTTTGAAGTCAAGCAACCAAGTATTGAAATTTTTATTTTGCAAGTATGTGGAGGACCTATTGAAGAAGTTTTAGATGTCGACTTGTAAACCGGTGCCTACGCCAATGGCACTTAATGAGAAGTTACAGCAAGAAGATGGTGGAGAGATCACTGATGACAAGCTTTATAGAAGCTTAGTGGGATCTTTGATTTATCTCACTAATCCAATGCTCGTTATTATTAAGCACGTAAGTGTTCTTTCGAGGTTCATAAGTAAGCCGAAAAAGTTTCATTATGCTGCTACAAAGAGAGTAATCAAGTACTTACAAGGAATGAAAAAGCAGGGGCTGAGATATATGAAAGAATCGAGCAACAATTTGGTTGATTTTATGGATAACGATTGGAAAGGTTCTGTCGAAGATAAAAGGAGCACTTCGGGATATCTTTTTTGCTTGGGATTGAAGCTGATTTTCTAAAGCTCAAGGAAGCAAAACACAGTGGCTTTATCATCTGCAAAAGCTGAATATGGTACAACAACAAGTGCAGCTTGTGAAGCAGTTTGGTTTAGGTGAATTGTGGTTGACCTGTAGCAGAAAGAAGAGATTCCAACTACTATATTTTGTGATAATATGTCAGCGATTGCAATGAAAAATAATTCGATTTTTCATGCCTGAAGTAAGCACATTGAGCTTCATCATCATTTCATTCGAGATTTGGTAAGCAATGGAGAAATTTGCTTGAAGTTCGTCGGGACCAACAAGCAACCTGTGGATGTTGTTACGAAGCCCGTGTCATTGGAGAAGCTCAAGAAGTTTAAAAACTCAATGAAAATAACAAATTAAGGGGCGTGTTAAAAGTTAATTTGCAATTTCTATTTATGAATCTAAAAAATTTAAATAGTTTTGTTAAGTGAATTAAGTTAGTCAATTTATGATATTTCTAGAGAATTTAAATAGTTGGGTTAAGTGAATTTAAGTTTATTGTAATCTACATAAGTGTGTTGAAGAAAGTTGTGGATGTAAGGCAATATAAAAAGAAATTGCCTCTTTAATCTGCTATCCTCTGTTTTCTCCAACAATCTCGAGAAAGTGTAGAACAACACCTTTCAAGGAAAGCCATAAAGAAAAAGAACCTTCAAACCTCAAACCCGACAACACTTGAGACTAAACGTGATACGAAGAAGTAGAAGCCCATTTCATAATCAAAGTAAGAAAGGATAGGAAACTCTAAGTGAAAGAAGAAAGAACACAAAGGGGGGAGTCTAAGGATCATGCTACAAAATTTAGTTTTTAGACACCAAAATAGTGTCATGCTATTCATTTTCAAAGATATAAAAATATTATTAGGCACTCACCTATATCTTATATCTTCTTTACCTTAATTTAACTTTAAGTGATTATATTTGATGTATTGCCAGTATATAGATCTCATTTACCATCAGTGAACCATGATTAGCTACCTTTTTAATAATGAAGTTTCATTGTTTTAATTATGTTTAGATAATAAAGTTTAGAAATGTTTATTTATATGATTTTCAATATCATTTTAATTTTATTTATTGATAAGGTGGTTGATTATTCATGAGATTCATACGCTGATAATGCATCAAATATAATCCCTTATTATATTAGCACGCAAGGTTTTAGATGATCTTGATATAAGTTATTTCATATATATATTACATAATAATTTTACAGTAATTTTTTTACAGTTAAATAATGTTTAAACCCCTCTATAATACTAATATTTTGGATTTAATTCTTATATTTAGATATGGCATAATTTGATCTTTCTATTTTTTTTAATATTATTAGTTATTATTATGATTGTTAAATCGCTTTAAAAATTTTAAAACTAATTAAGAAGAATACATTATTTCTTAATCCCACTTGTTGAGAAACTACCACTACCAACGTGTAAAATAATAGTCATTTGTATTAAAACGATGATATTGATTTTTTAATAAAGAATTTACATATTATTTGAACGTTTAATTGTGCTTTTTACATACTAATCAAATGCTTAAATGTATTTTTAAAAAATAATTTTTTTTAGAGAAAAAAAACTTTCATTAAAGAAAAAATAACATAATCAAGAGAAATAAATAAACAAACCACTAAACCAAGCCAGGGGAGGGGGTGGCAAGGGATCCAGTCCCCTTTACAATGAAAAAATTTCTATTTACGCCCTTTGAAATTTTTAAAATTTTAAATTAGTAAAGATAAAATTACACTTTAACCCCTTAATATCATAAAAATTTAATTAAATCCTTTAAAAATTATAAAGTAAAGGCTATTAAAATAGTAAAATTATATTTTTACTATTATAAAAATTACAATTTAATTTCACCCCTAAAAAATTTTCTAGCTTCACCCCAACTCAAGCTAGTAGACTTAGCTCATAAATCAATTCCTATTGTTCAATATCTTAGTCTACATTACCGAGACAGTGAAATCTCTGAAAAAGAAAGAAAAAAAAAAAAAAAGAGAGGGGAAAATCATCCTATTTCATGTGATTTGTATGTAACAAGATCACTCAAGCCAACCAATCAACAGCCTTATTAGTAGACTGACGAGTCCAACAAAAATATAAGCGCTGAAATTTCGCCTTCATGAGTTGACAATTGTAAACTAGACTACCAAGCTCAGAAGCATTACTCGACTCACACAACACATTAACTAAGAGAGAACCTCACAGATTGCAAACGCTTCCATTAAACAAGGACTTAAAAAGGCAATGCAATCATGAAAAACTGCTGCAAATCTGACACCCCCTTCCCGCTCAAATCGTTGGTACTGTAGCGACGTAAAAATTTTTGTTTGGGGTCGCTAATTGTGGCGATCTAGTGAAAAAGTTTGAAAACTGAAGTTCGAATTTGAAATAAAAAGGAGTCGCCACCGATCCTTTTTTATAGGTGTGATCGGACACCTATTAGATCTATTTTTAAAACAAACGAAGGCTAAGTTCGGGTCTACGTCGAAATCCGGAGAAAAAGTAGGGCTCGGGAGTCAGTTACGCACGAGAAAGGTATTAGCACCCTCACGACGCCCAAAATTGGTATCTCATAAACACGTGTTGTCTTGATTTTCAAAAATACAAGTTCAATATAACATTTAGTTGTGATCCGATTGAAAAGACGAGAAGTTTTAGTATTTTTGATTTTTGAGAAGGATATGCCGTTTTAACACGAGTCAATTGACGTTCACCCAACATAGCGATGAACTCGATAACTTAATGTTAAATCGGTACATTGCCTTGATTATTGAAATTGATTTTAATCATGAATAAGAATATTTTTTATCATCGAAAACAAAAAAAACTTAGAACAATATTGTAAGAAAATGCGATTTACAGATATATGAAGCGAATGATGAAATAATAACATAAGATATTCACAATGTATTTGATATTATGCATGATAATAATAACATTAAACACGAAGTAAAACAATGAATTATATATATATGTTATATGATAATGTGTAAAGTGACGGAAAATATAATATTAAAAATATTAATAGTGTTATATATATGTATATATTAAAGTATATACGTAATGATAGGAATAAATAGCGTATACATGATATTAAAAATATATATACATGATATATATATATACATAATATATAAGAATGAACGTATACAAGACATATTATAAATACTAATAACATAAAAATTATGTACATTAACAATACTACACAAATATATACATATATTTTAAAATAAATACATAGTAATATTAGAATAAAATAATAAGTATAATAATAAATATAAGGATATGTGGAAATAATACTATTTAAAAATATATATACACGTATAATAAAATATATATACTAATATTAATAATAAATACTAGAAATAAAAAAAAGATAAATAAAATAATGGTATATATGATATGGTATTTTAAAGAGATGTATATATATATATGTGTGTAATGTTATTCAAGAAGATATGAAAATAAAAATATATAAATAACATAGTATTAAAGGTATATACATAGCATTAGAAATATTTACATAAGATAATATAAAAAATACATACATGATATAATTAAAAAAGGACATACATGAGATAATATATAAACAATATAACATGACATGAAAAATATATACATATTAAAAATATATATAATGATAGAATAATAAATATAATAATAGTAGTGATAAAATAATGTAAATAACATATATGTATAACATAACAATAACATTAAATAATAAAATAATAGAAAAAGAAAATAGAATAACGAAATGAAATAACAAAATGATATCAAGGATTAAATTGGAAGCAAAATAAAAAACGGGATAAATTTCTAAATAAAACCAAAGGTAAGGACCTATTAGAACACGCAAGAAACATAAGGGGACAAAAAAAGCAATTTTCTGAACTATTTTAAAACGCATAACAGCGAAGGGACCAAATCGAACGCGGAGCAAAACAACAGGGCCAAATTATAATTAAAACAAAACTTGATTTAAAATACTGAAAATGCGAAAGGGCCGATTACGCAAATAGCCCTTCCGCTTCAAAAACATGCGGATCCTAGGCCGGACGGGTCGGGTCGACCTGACCCAGGGCAAAACGGCGTCGTTTCATGCCCTGAGTTTCAAGGCCAAAACGGCACCGTTTTTAAAGGCTATAAATAGCCCAAAAACCAGAAAAAAAATTATTTGAAGGGGAAGAAAGAAAAAAAAAGAGAGAAAGGGAGAGGGGAGAAAGGAGAGAGGGGAGAAGGGAGGGCTCTCGCCACGGTGTTGGTCATCACCGGCCATCGAGCCTCGCCATGCTGCTACGGCGCCACCACCACTGCAAGTGGGCGGAAAGGTAAAAAACTCAAATTTTTTTTCTCTTTTTTTTTAATTTATATTTACCATATGTATTTATGTAAACCAGTAGATTCTAAGAAAAATAAATAAAAGTAAAACAATAAAAATGGAATAAAATAATATCACCTTAAATTTTTAGATTTTCGGCTTTTGATTTCTCTGATTCGTGTTATACTTGTGTTCTTATTACTGCTTGTGTATGTATTTTAAAACTGTTCTTTGTATTGATGACAAAAAATCTAACCCCCGTTACAATGATTTTCATTCGGCTTTTTATAGCCTGTTTTCATTCGTTATAAAATTGTTTCTGTCTCTTCCTTACAGGTGCAAGTTGATGGAGGTGACCTTGGAGCGGCGCTGGTCAGATGGCGGTGTCAGGAACAGGTGGGGATTAGGTTGGTTGGTTGCGACGCTGGTATGGGGTGATGGGATTAGGTGGTTTAGGCTAGGGTTTCTGATTTGTATTTTAGGGATTGGGCTGATTTTAGGTTTTGGTGTTTAAACGGGCTTGGGTAAGGTTGTAAATATTGGGCTGAGGGTTAAGTGGTATTGGGTTAGGACTGGCAAAATTGGGTGTGTACAGCTGCCCCTCTTTGCTCATTGTCGTGTAACGGGAATAGAGCAAAGACAAAATGAAAGGCCAATTTTGCCCCGCCTTGCCGAATCTTGACTTTATTGGTGCTCTTCTTACTCAGGTAGTCCCCTTCTAGTCCATCGCATCTTGTAGCTTTGGTTCAATCCACTGCACCTTCTGATATATGCCTTGTAACTTCAATCTTCTTCAATGTGATATGAGATTTGTGGCTTCGATCTGCTTCACTTGTAGCTTCAGAAAGATAAAATCTATAGCTTCAATCTTTGTTCTCTACTCTACTTGTGATCTTGAGCTCAACTCATTTCTCGCAATATGAACTGAAAATACCTCAATGTGTTTCGAGGCTCAACTCACCTTCTTGCAATATGAGTTGATTTCTTTGAAAAACATAAATTAAAAGCTCAACTCATTTCTCGTAATATGAGTCGATTTTTGAAAAATAGAAATTAAGAGGCTCAACTCACCTCTCGCAATATGAGTTGATTTTTGAAAAAACAGAAATTAAAAGGCTCAACTCACCTCTCGCAATATAAGTTGATTTTTGAAAAACAGAAATTAAGATGTTCAACTTACCTCTCGCAGTATGAGTTGATTTTTGAAAAACAGAAATTGGAAAGCAGAAATTGAAAATACCTCAGCGTACTCCGAGGCTCAACTTACCTCTCGCAATATGAACTAATTTTCGAAACATAATTTGAAATTACATCAACGTGTCTTGAGGCTCAACTCACCTCTCGCAATATGAGTTGATTTTCTTGAAAAACAGAAATTAAAAGGCTCAACTCACCTCTCGCAATATGAGTCACTTTTTGAAAAACAGAATTTAAAAGGCTCAACTCATTTCTCGCAATATGAGTTGATTTTTGAAAAAATAAATTGAAATTACCTCAACGTGTCTTGAGGCTCAACTCACCTCTCGCAATATGAGTTGATTTTTGAAACATAAATTAAAAACCGAAATTGAAAATACCTCAGCGTGTCCTGAGGCTCAACTCATTTCTCGCAATATGAGTTGATTTTTGAAAACAGAAATTAAACATTAAAAATACCAAAACCTGTCATTTGGCAGAACTCAGGAGTTTTTTCCTTTGATTCAATACAACTACCATCATGTTCTTTTGCTCTACTGGATTACCTGTATATGCCATGCATGATGTTATCATGATATGCACATGTTTGTCTTAAATGTCTTTATGCCTACATGATCATGCGATGTGCCTTAGGCATATTTGTCATATGTCCTTTTTCGTCATGATCGTTGAGGATCTGCGTTCATTGCTTTGATTCTCGACTTTCTCTTCAGGCCTTGTACCCGTATTCAAACTTCACGAGTAATCGACGTTTCTTAGATATTACTCTTTTGCCCCTGGTTAAACTTTGTTCTTGCTTTGAAGCTCTTGTGCTTATCAAATTTTTATCCGGGTAATACTCAACATTTCTTTTGTTCAAAGTATGTCATTTCACCATTTATCATGTAAATAAACACATAATGAGATGTATGAAAAATGATCATGTAGGGACAAAAAGGATATCTCATATTCATTTATTTCAAGGGTAGCAAACAAAGAAAGTTAACCAAAAAGAGTAAGAAACGTCATCAAATGAAAAAGGGTTGCGTTCAATGGATACAAATGCTCTAGATATTCAACACATGAACTCTTCCACGTTCTTCGATCAAGGATCTTTTCGAGCATGGCTTCTTGCATAGAAGATTTCAAGCTTTCAGAGATGCTTCAAATACTATAGTCTCACTGTTTGTCGTACAGTTTAAAACGCCTTACCTTGTAAGCCGAGTGTTTGCTTCATTAGAACGCCCTTTCGGGTTTTCATCCTAATCTTTTGTGTTTAATCAAAGCGCTCATTTTGGGTTTTCGCCTTGATCCCTTCTTTTTTTTTTTTGAGATGCCCTTTTCGGGTTTTCATCTTGATTTTCTCTTTCAAGTATAATATTTCTTCACCGCATCTGAATTTACCGGATTCGGTAACTCCTTCCCATCCATCTCGGTAAGGATCAAAGCTCCTCCTGAGAATGCCTTCTTTACGACGTATGGTCCTTCCCAATTTGGTGCCCATTTCCCTTGCAGGTCTTTTTGTATTGGGAGAATTTTTCTCAGCACGAGTTCTCCTTCATGGAATTCTCTTGGTCGTACCTTCTTATCATGGGCTGCGATCATTCTCTTCTGGTACATCTGCTCGTGACAGATTGCCCTGAGACGTTTTTCTTCAATGAGGTTCAACTGATCATATCGAGCTCGAACCCATTCTGCTTCTTCTAACTTTGATTCCATCAAGACTCACAGAGAGGGGATCTCAACCTCGATAGGTAGCACAGCTTCCATCCCATAGACCAGAGAGAAAGGAGTTGCTCCCGTAGATGTCCGCACGGATATGCGATATGCATACAAAGCAAATGGTAGCTTTTCGTGCCAATCTTTATAAGTCTCAGTCATTTTACCAATGATCTTCTTAATATTTTTGTTGGTCGCTTCAATGTTTTCGTTCATCTTTGGGCGATAGGGCGAGGAGTTATGATGCTTTATTTGAAACTGCTCACACACTTCTTTCATCATCTTATTGTTCAGATTCATGGCATTATCTGAAATGATTCTTTCAGGCAAGCTATATCAGCAAATGATTTCCCTTTTCAAAAACCTGCAAACTGCAGTCCTCGTCACATTGGCAAACGAAGCGGCTTCAATCCATTTTGTGAAGTAATCGATAACCACGAAAATGAATCGATGACCATTTGAAACTTTTGGGGAAATTGGCCCTATAACATCCATGCCCCACATAGAGAAAGGCCACGGAGAAGTCATGACGTGAAGGGGCGAAGGGGCTACATGAATTTTATCGCCGTAGATTTGACATTTGTGGCATTTTCTTACAAAATTAATGCAGTCACTTTCCATCGTCAGCCAATAATAACCGAGTCTCATGATCTTTCTGGTCATATTGAAACCATTGGCATGTGTTCCGCAGATTCCCTCATGGACCTCTTCAAGTATTTTTCTAGCTTCAACATCATCCACGCATCTCAAAAGTACCTGATATTTTCCTCTTTTGTACAAGATATCCCCATCAAGAACAAATCTCGCTGCCATTCTTCTGATTGTTCTTTTGTCATTCTCATTTGCTTGTTCGGGATACCTTTGATTCTTGATATATTCTAAGATATCATGGAACCATGGACGTCCGTCTACTTCTTTCTCAATGCTACAACAGTGTGCAGGGACCTCGTATATGCTCATTTTGAGGGGCCTTATTTCTGCTTCTTTACTTGCTTTGAACATTGAAGCCAAAGTGGCCAGGGCATCAGCCAATTGGTTTTCTTCTCGTGGGAAGTAATGAAAAGTTATTTCTTTGAATTGCTTGATCAATTCAGCCACTAAATCACTGTACTTAATCAATTTTGGATCCCTCACTTCCCACTCTCCACGGATTTGGTAAATCACTAGGGCTGAGTCCCCGTACACCTCTAAGATTTCGATGTTTCGTTCAATAGCTGCACGAAGCCCCATGATATAAACCTCATATTCTGCGATATTATTGATACAGAAGAAGTTCAGTCTTGCAGTAAACGGATAATGATCCCCTTCTGGTGATACCAGGATTGCTCCGATTCCATGCCCTAAAGCATTCGATGCACCATCAAAACACATCTTCCATGGCTTCTCTTCTAATGGCTCGGATTCCATTTCTGTGATGCACATTAAGTCTTCATCTGGGAAATCAAATCTCAAAGGCTCATATTCTTCTGTCATTCGAGTCACTAGAAAGTCGGCTATTGCGCTCCCTTTTATCGACTTCTGACTTATATAGGCAATGTCATATTTCGAGAGGAGAATCTGCCATCGCGCCATTCTTCCTGATAGTGCCGGCGATTCCATCATGTATTTTATCGGATCCAGCTTTGAAATCAACCATGTCGTATGGTACAACATGTATTGTTTGAGTCTCCGAGCTACCCAAACCAGAGCGCAACAAAATTTTTCAATGGACGAATACTTTACCTCATATTCAGTGAACTTTTTGCTGAGGTAGTAGATCGCCTTTTCTTTTTTTCCTGACTCGTCATGTTGCCCCAGTACGCAACCCATCGAATTTTCAAACACGGTCAAATACAATATCAATGGTCTCCCCGGAGTTGGCGGTACTAGCACTGGAGGACTAGATAAATATTGCTTTATTTTATCAAAGGCCACCTGGCATTCCTCATTCCATTCTCCCGGGTTATGTTTTCGTAGAAGCCGAAAGATTGGGTCGCATTGGTTGGTAAGTTGAGCGATAAATCGGGCGATGTAGTTTAATCTCCCTAAAAATCCTCTAACTTCCTTTTGCGTGCGCGGAGATGGTAACTCATGAATGGCTTTTATTTTATCTGGATCAACCTCGATACCTCTTTCACTGACAATAAAGCCTATCAACTTCCCCGAGGTAGCCCCAAACGTATATTTGGCTGGATTAAGCTTTAACTGGAATTTTCTCAGCCTGTCAAACAACTTCTTCAAATTCACTACATGCTCTTCTTCCCCTCGGGATTTAGCAATCATATCGTCGACATAGACCTCTATTTCTTTATGTATCATGTCATGGAATAACGTCACCATAGCTCTCTGATATGTTGCCCCAGCATTCTTTAACCCAAATGGCATCACCTTGTAGCAGAATGTTCCCCACATTGTTACGAAAGTAGTTTTCTCCATATCCTCAGGGGCCATCTTGATCTGATTATACCCCGAGAATCTATCCATGAAAGAAAACAATGAATGTTTTGCTGTGTTGTCCACCAACGTATCAATGTGTAGTAATGGAAAATTATCTTTTGGGCTTGCTCGGTTCAGGTCACGGTAATCCACGCACATTCGTACTTTGCCATCTTTCTTTGGTACCGGGACTATGTTAGCTACCCATTCTGGATATGTGGAGGCTTGTAGGAAGTCAGCATCAAATTGCTTCTTGGCTTCCTCTTTTATTTTCAACAGCATTTCGGGTCTCATTCCTCTTAATTTTTGCTGGATAGGCTTGCATTCTGGCTTTAATGGGAGCTTATGAACCACTAAATCTTCATCTAGCCCTGGCATATCCTGGTATGACCATGCGAAAACATCTTTGTACTCGCGGAGTAAAGCGATCAAATTATGCCTAGTGCTCTCCGAAATAGAAGTCCCAATCTTCACTTCTTGTTTCCTTTCTTCAGTGCCCAGATTTATTGTTTCTACAGATTCTTCGTGAGGCAAAATCTATTTATCCTCTTGTTCCACCATTCTTAACAATTCAGGAGACGAGACGTAGTCTTCAGCATTTTCTTCGACTTCAAATTCTCCTAAGCAAACAGCCTTCTCAAAATCAATTTCAAGATTTGTAACAGGCTTATTCATGTCGTCAATATCTGAGCACCTGAAAGTTGAATGGAAAAGGAAACTATAGAGGGGCATCCAAGTATTAGAACCAACAAAAGAAATGTCATGTCATGGCAATGAGGCAAATGTGAGTATAGGCTATGAAATGAGAAAATGATTATTAAATTAGCGATAATGCAAAAAAAACGTGACAAAATGCATCTTCTTTGATATTCATTTGAATGATAAAAAGCGAATGCACACTCTTACAAAAGAATTCTATTATATCTAAGGACACAATAGAAGGTTAATGTTTAGCATTACTCTGAAGACTTATAAACTACAAGAAGCTCCTCGGCAGTCCAATTGTTCAACATGAAACCAGAGAGATAAGGGCGTATTCTTGAGACATCTTTACTCGCATCAGCCCCTTTGTCAATAACATTTATACTGACATTTTGAATACCCTTTTCAATTAACCACGGCGTGTTTCGTGGACTATCTTATCCAGGGTACATCATTCCCGCAGATGCAAATGTTTCTGACAAAGGAGGGTATTCTATTGGTTCCCATTCTGGTTCTCGGCCCAAAGTTCTTGCAATCCTTCTTTCCTGATTCTTCTTCCACTGTCTTCTTCTTTGTCGCATGTCAGGCTGAAACCCCAAACCGTATCGGGCCTTGTGGTGCACTGACTATTCCTTGCAGATATCTGCTTAAACCTCTTCTTGCTCGAGCTCCCTTTCCTACGGTCAATTTGACACCCATTCTAGTATTTCTTGACAGTTTTGGCACCGAAATTCTGTTTCC
This sequence comes from Gossypium anomalum, assembly GCA_025698475.1. Lineage (NCBI taxonomy): Eukaryota > Viridiplantae > Streptophyta > Magnoliopsida > Malvales > Malvaceae > Gossypium > Gossypium anomalum. The sequence goes on from CM046961.1 coordinate 61,733,009, forward strand.
CTTAACAACAAAAGTGGCATTGACAAATTCAAGGGATCGAAAAGAACATTCCAATGCATCTTTGTTCACTTCCAAGTACGGTGCATTGGCAGAGACAGATGCGACAATATCTTCCTCGCCTCTACTTGTGACCAAACAAAGTCCATGATAAATTTCACCTTTTGATGGAGGGATGATGGGATTGCTCCAGCAGAATGGATCCAGGGTCTTCCCAAAAGGCAGTTATAAGAGGGCGTAATGTCCATGACTTGGAACTCGACATCATAAATGTAAGGGCCCACTTCCAAAGGGATTTCGATCTTTCTCATGACTTCACGTCTCGTCCCGTCGAATGCCCTTACTGTGGAATGACAGTGCCTTAAGTAGGACAAATCCATCGGTATTCTGGAAAGCGTGGCCAATGGCATAACATTTAACGCTGACCCATTATCGATGAGCACGTTCGGTATTATGTAGCCCTTGCAGCGAGTCATGATATGCAGCGCTTTCACCGAGCCTCTACCATTTGGCGGTATCTCATCATCACTAAAAGAGATGAAATTGTCTACATTCAAATTGTTTGCCCACCTATCAAGCTTCTCAATGGATATGTTGTTAGCTACGTAAGCTTGATTTAACACCCTCAGCAAGGCGTTTCGGTGTGGCTCTGAATTTAAGAGTAGAGATAAAACTGAGATTCGTGCTGGCTGCTTACTCAATTGTTCCACTACACTATACTCACTGTGCTTGATAAATTTCAAGAATTCCTGAGCTTCTTCCTCATTCACAGGCTTTTTAATTTCTTGTACGAGTGGAATTTCTTGCTCGACTTCGACTTCGTGCATCACTGCTTTCCCTTTTTGCTTCGAGTCACTACTTTTCTTTACCGGTTCAACTTCTTTAGAATAGCATCATCCACTTCGGGTAAAATGACCTACCTCCCCAACATCTTCAGTTATGGCTTTGGACTTTCCACCTTCCGGTGTGACGATACTGACGTCATATTTCCATGGTATCACTTTGTCGTCCTTGTACGGGAAAGGAGACGGTACTTCGATTACCATTTGTGGTTTCACCGGCTTTCTCATCGTGTCGTAATAAATTACCAACGGTCGATCAGCACTATAAGGGGGACCAGATGATTGGCTATCAGAGGCGCATATTTCTCTTTCGTTGGCCTCTTCCCTCTTGTTAAGGACCTTGATCTCCTTATTATCCATCCGATCTTGAAGTAACCTTTTAAAATCCTCACATGACTGAATGTCATGTCCAACAATTCCATGAAAATTGCAAAAATTTTGACCTTCTTCTCCAAGAATTCTATCGGGGTCACAGAGCAACCCTTTCTTAACCAGTACCTCCCGCATTTTCTGCGAGAGCGTCCTTATTTCCGAAACACATCTTCTGACTTTCCATTCATCCTCTTTTCCCACTGTGCTCACATTCCCTTCGGTATGGTTAGGGAACGGATTCCCAGTTGCGTTACTGGTGCTATCGAACCGTAGGATACCCGCGTCAATGAGTCCTTGAACTCTCCTTTTGAAAGCAAGACAGTTCTCAGTAGAATGCCCCTGGTTCCCCGCATGGTATGCACAACTAGCGTTTGGATCGTACCATTTTGGGTATGGAGGTTTAAGGGGTGCTATGTAATGGGGAGAAATCAGTTGTTTCTCCAAAAGTTTTGGGTACAATTCCCCATAAGACACAGGGATGGGAGTAAATTGCGGTATCTCGGGATTAGGCCTTACTGGTCTTGGTTCGTTTCTGGGTTGGCTTTGAACGGGTACCGTGTTTTGTGGGAATGAGGTGGTGGGTCTTTGATTGTTCGTGGCGTAAACGGGGTAGGAAGGAAGTGGTGCTTGGTAATAAGGGGTTTGAGGCGGATAATAGAAATTTAGAGGTGGATAATTTCGAGGTCGGGGTTGGTTCGGATATGGATTAGAGGCATAACGGCTTCCCATTCTCACCATGTGGGCTTCTGGTTCTTTCTTTTTCGTAGGCGCTGCCCTTTTCGAACCTTCTGAACCTTCCATTCTACCGCTCTTGACCGCATTCTCTATGCACCAGATATTACAATATCCGCAAACTCCTTCGTGGCACTTCCCACTAGTTTGTCATAAAACGGCGCCTTTAAGGTGTTGATAAAGAGAACGGTTATCTCCGTTTTTGTTAGTGGGGGTTCCATTTGGGCTGAGACGTCCCTCCATCTCTGCGCATACTGTCTAAAGGTCTCTAACGGCTTTTTCTTCATCATTTGCAAGGTCATCCGGTCTGGCACCATATCTGACACATGCTTGTACTTTGCTTTCGAGAATCGCCGACGCCAAGTCCTTCCAGGATCGAATCTTCTCTCTACTAAGTTGGTTGTACCACCGAAGAGCTGACCCTGTTAGACTATCTTGAAAGCAATGTATGAGTAATTTATCCTCGTTCACATAACTGGTCATTTTTTGACAGAACATGATGAGATGTGCTTTTGGGCACCTTGTCCAATCATACTTTTCAAAATCAGGCACCTTGAACTTCGGAGGTAAAACTAGATCGGGTACCAAACTGAGTTCTTTGGCACCCAGTGCGGAGAAGACTTCAGTGCCTTCTATCGCTTTGAGTCTTTCCTCTAGACTCCTATATTTTGTGTCATGATTATCCAATTTCAACTTGGCTACCTCTGCTGGGTCGTCCAAATCTGGAACTAGTGGATCAGCAGGACTAGCCCCTAGGTTCGACGCGAACATTCCTTGCCCCAAATTAGCGGGTGGAGCAGGTGGCATAGGTCGTTGTTCCAAACCTGTGGGTTCCCCTTGAGTATACCCTCTTTGTGTTGTATGGGCGTGCGGTGGAGTGAATCCCGGGGGATAGAGTGGATCTTGATCGTGGTGAATTCTTGACTGAGGTTCCATAACATCGGGGTTCTGCATGGGCCCTTTTCCTTTGACCAAAGTTGACATCATCTCCATCATTTTGGCCATCTGATCTCTTTGCTCGAGTGATTCCTCTCGAGATCTCACCATTAGGTCTCTTGTCTCTTGTTGTGACTTGGCCAGTTGCTCTTGTAATTCCTTTTGAATTCTTTCCATCCTTTCGATCCTTTCGTTGAATTCGGCCTCCATTACTCTAGCTTGTCGGCGCATTTTATACGAATGGCGCGGTTCCAGATTTGAAGTATTGCAACTGCAAATTATATGATTCTAGTCTTAGCGAACGAGTATGGGATGTGCGATGGATGAATGAATGAATGCAATGTCAAAATGTTAGTTATGAAAGGAATGCAAAAAGTTGGTGTTGATTTCAAGGTAGCCCCTATTTAGGCATTTCATTCATCAAAAGAGTTCATTACAAAAAGCTTTGCTGTTTCCTATTCAACTATTACACAAACTTTCTAGCTATATTGCCATATTTCTTTACTTGCTCTAAAAATTTTGATATGCTCGATCGTTGGCTTGGCGGGAATTGGCAACTGAGATCCTCCGCTTCATCTGATAATTGTAACACGTGCATGGCTACCCCACGAATCTCATTGATCAGATAGTTAAGTTGCATTTTTTTTTCTTGGAGACCCTCTTCGTAAGCATGAACGTCTCTATCATATTGATTACTCTTTTCTTCCAAATCTTTCAATAGAGCATCTAGTTGCTGTTGACGATCTTGCAACATACCTTCTAAATCTCGTATCCTTTCTTTTAGCTCTTGACGTTTAGATCGACTAGTCATTACCTCAACAGACATAGCTTCACATTCGGCGTTTTTTTTCCTTAGCTCCATCGTAGTATGCAGCATTTCTTTCTTCCTCTTTCTTGGCTTTTCCTTTCCAAAATTCCATTCCACCTTTGATGTTGCTTATTTCTTCTTTCCATTCTGTACACGACTTACCCAAATTTCTTTGTTTCTTTATTGTGCCTCTTAACTTCTTATTTTCCAGATGAAGATCTCTCAAGTCATTTCTTACGACTTCAGCCTATTTTTGCACTTTCTCGGTTCTGGATCTTTCAATCTGAACGTTGATCTTCAATTGGTAGTTTTCTTCTTGAAGGGCACTAAAGTCCCGAGACATCTTGGCCTTTTCTCGTTCAAATTCCTGTCTTGCCATTTCTAGCTCAGACGGTATTTCCTCCGAAAAAGGATTCTGGACAGTGTAGTTTGTTGACGAGATTTACTGACTATTTACCCGTTGCTTCCTCCATAGGTCGTAATCTTGGGTTAGGGTATCAGCATATAGGGCCAATTCCATCAGATGTATTTTCTTCCAAGACTTTGCAGTGTCTCGAACCCTCTTCATATATCCTTCACCCGTAAAAGCAAACTCGGACTGCTCTAGCCCTCCGGTGGCGGGTATGAATTGTCGTTAAGAAAATAACCTTTGGACTAATAATGGGGGATATCCAACTCCTCCTCATAATCCAAGTAGTGGCACCCAGTCTTGATCTCCAACCCTGTACAGCAGAACTGAAGGGCGAATCCACGGAGCTCTCCACGTTATATCCTCGGTACGAAGGTTCTGAAAAACTGAGACCCAATGTTGCTCAGTGACTTCCTTAGGCCATTCTTTCTTGAGCCAAGCTTCCAACGGGGAGAATGTTTTGGAAAACATATGGAATGGTGTGCGCTCTACTTTCTAGAAGTGACTCAAAATCCAAACATTGAGCAATTGCGCATATCTAATAAATCATCCCTCCCCTTTCGTTCGACAATTACTCAGGGATCTGAAGGTCTCGGCTAAGATAGTTGGGACGGGGTTGATTCCTTGTTTTAACCTTTCGAAGAAATCCACTACTTCAACTTCAAGATGTCCGAGAACTTTCGGGAAAATAACCAAACTGTAAATAGCCAAAGCGAATAGACTCACCCTTTTCAGCATGTCGGGATGGTTCAGAACCAAATCTCGTAGGGAAGACCATGGAATGCAAATGGTTTCATTCTTCTTCTTTATCTGTTTTTCGGCCCATGTGTCGGTCATGTCTGTCAATCTCATTAACTTTTTCTTGAAGGTTATTGGTTTGGGCTCCTTCACATATATTTTATAAGGTTGCACATTATCGACACGAAGCAAAGCAGCGTACTCTTCTATAGTCGGGGTCATGTCTTCCTAGTTGAAAGTAAAACATTGGTAAGCCGGATCCAAAATCTGACCATGGCTTGGATCAATCGTTCGTCTATGTTGACAGCAATCAAGTTGGCTATGTCCCCATATCTTTCAGCGAAGATACCCTTAGTGTCCGAGTCCCACTAATTCCAAATCCAAACCAAATCTTCAAGGTTGTTTTGGCGAACATTCACTGTTACGTACTCGGGCAGATTGGCAATACATCCCTCCACTAGACTATCCCCTTTTTCTTTCTGAGTTCTTAAAGACCAGTCCCGGACCATGGCATTTTTCTCGATTGCTGGTATAATTAACTCTTCCATTAGAAACCCGTTTTTTGGCGACCGATCTTTAGTCAACACCTTTCTAATATGATGCCTATAATGCATGATGAAAAACAATAAAGCAAAGACAAACAAACTTGATTAGTAATTTAATACAGGCAGAAAAACGTGGAGAATTCAACAAATCGAACTACCCGATCTAGTTTATTAAACAGACCCAATTCCCTTGTATAGAAAGTGAGGATGCAAAAGGCTAGGGGCGTTCCTCCCGTGCATTTATTTTGGTGACTACTAAACGGACGGAGGTTCGGCATGGCTCTAGTTAAGTGGCTCGTATGGTTCATTATATGCGGTTTTGGTTCTAGATAGGTACTCGAATTGCCCGTACTATCATCTGCTAAGATTAGTACGGAGCCTCGGTCATAGCCTATTACAGGCTCACGAGTTCAATTCGAGGGATTACATTTACTTATGCCTATGCGGAGGGACAAGTTAACTTACGAAAGCATAAGTCATATGTAACCCGAAAGTATTCACTAGCCTGTGCGGAGGGACGAGTTAACTCACGAAGGCGTAGCGTTTACTTTCACTTAAACGGACGGAGCCCGGGTAGAGAGCTCATGTTATGCGAAAATGCAAGTGCACGGTGTGTGGGGAGAAATTTACAAACCTTTACGTTTTATTTAAAAACTAAACCAAAAGTAAAAACCATAAAAATTTAAAGCTGAAAAACAAAGGACAAAAACGAGTTAGAAAAATATTTACAACATAATGCGAATGCATGACTTTTTGAAGACGAAAATTTGAAGATCACGACTAAATGTTAATTTGAACAAGGAACTTTGAAAATTTTGACAACACGAGTTTAATTCCAGACACGACTCTCAAAAATGTATCCCCAGTGGAGTCGCCAGTTGTAGCGACGTAAAAATTTTGGTTTGGGGTCGCTAATTGTGGCGATCTAGTGAAAAAGTTTGAAAACTGAAGTTCGAATTTGAAATAAAAAGGAGTCGCCACCGATCCTTTTTTATAGGTGTGATCGGACACCTATTAGATCTATTTTTAAAACAAACGAAGGCTAAGTTCGGGTCTACGTCGAAATCCAGAGAAAAAGTAGGGCTCGGGAGTCAGTTACGCGCGAGAAAGGTATTAGCACCCTCACGACGCCCAAAATTGGTATATCATAAACACGTGTTGTCTTGATTTTCAAAAATACAAGTTCAATATAACATTTAGTTGTGATCCGATTGAAAAGACGAGAAGTTTTAGTATTTTTGATTTTTGAGAAGGATATGCCGTTTTAACACGAGTCAATTGACGTTCACCCAACATAGCGATGAACTCGATGACTTAATGTTAAATCGGTACATTGCCTTGATTATTGAAATTGATTTTAATCATGAATAAGAATATTTTTTATCATCAAAAACAATAAAAACTTAGAACAATATTGTAAGAAAATGCGATTTACAGATATATGAAGCGAATGATGAAATAATAACATAAGATATTCACAATGTATTTGATATTATGCATGATAATAATAACATTAAACACGAAGTAAAACAATGAATTATATATATATATATATATTATATGATAATAATAATGTAAAGTAAAGTGACGGAAAATATAATATTAAAAATATTAATAGTGTTATATATATGTATATATTAAAGTATATACGTAATGATAGGAATAAATAAGCGTATACATGATATTAAAAATATCTATACATGACATATATATACATAATATATAAGAATGAACGCATATACAGACATATTATAAATACTAATAACATAAAAATTATGTACATTAACAATACTACACAAATATATACATATATTTTAAAATAAATACATAGTAATATTAGAATAAAATAATAAGTATAATAATAAATATAAGGATATGTGGAAATAATACTATTTAAAAATATATATACACGTATAATAAAATATATATACTAATATTAATAATAAATACTAGAAATAAAAAAAGATAAATAAAATAATGGTATATATGATATGGTATTTTAAAGAGATGTATATATATATATGTGTGTAATGTTATTCAAGAAGATATGAAAATAAAAAATATACAAATAACATAGTATTAAAGGTATATACATAGCATTAGAAATATTTACATAAGATAATATAAAAAATACATACATGATATAATTAAAAAAGGACATACATGAGATAATATATAAACAATATAACATGACATGAAAAATATATACATATTAAAAATATATATAATGATAGAATAATAAATATAATAATATTAGTGATAAAATAATGTAAATAACATATATGTATAACATAACAATAACATTAAATAATAAAATAATAGAAAAAGAAAACAGAATAACGAAATGAAATAACAAAATGACATCAAGGATTAAATTGGAAGCAAAATAAAAAACGGGATAAATTTCTAAATAAAACCAAAGGTAAGGACCTATTAGAACACGCAAGAAACATAAGGGGACAAAAAAAGCAATTTTCTGAACTATTTTAAAACGCATAACAGCGAAGGGACCAAATCGAACGCGGAGTAAAACAACAGGGCCAAATTATAATTAAAACAAAATTTGATTTAAAATACTGAAAATGCGGAAGGGCCGATTGCGCAAATAGCCCTTCCGCTTCAAAAACAAGCGGATCCTAGGTCGGACGGGTTGGGTCGACCTGACCCAGGGCAAAACGGCGTCGTTTCATGCCCTGAGTTTCAAGGCCAAAACGGCACCGTTTTTAAAGGCTATAAATAGCCCAAAAACCAGAAAAAAAAATCATTTGAAGGGGAAGAAAGAAAAAAAAAGAGAGAAAGGGAGAAGGGAGAAAGAAGAGAGGGGAGAAGGGAGGGCTCCGGCCACGGGCCGGTCATCGATCGGCCACCGTGCACGGTGGCCGGAAAGGTAAAAAACTCAAATTTTTTTCTCTTTTTTTTTATTTATATTTACTATATGTATTTATGTAAACCAGTAGCTTCTAAGAAAAATAAATAAAAGTAAAACAATAAAAATGGAATAAAATAATATCACCTTAAATTTTTGGATTTTCGGCTTTTGATTTCTCTAATTCGTGTTATACTTGTGTTCTTATTATTGCTTGTGTATGTATTTTAAAACTGTTCTTTGTATTGATGACAAAAAATCTAACCCCCGTTACAATGATTTTCATTCGGCTTTTTATAGCCTGTTTTCATTCGTTATAAAATTGTTTCTGTCTCTTCCTTGCAGGTGCAAGTTGATGGAGGTGACCTTGGAGCAGCGCTGGTCAGATGGCGGTGTCAAGAACAGGTGGGGATTAGGTTGGTTGGTTGCGACACTAGTATGGGGTGATGGGATTAGGTGGTTTAGGCTAGGGTTTCTGATTTGTATTTTAGGGATTGGGCTGATTTTGGGTTTTGGTGTTTAAACGGGCTTGGGTAAGGTTGTAAATATTGGGCTGAGGGTTAAGTGGTATTGGGTTGGGACTGACAAAATTAGGTGTGTACAGGTACTAACGCTTTACTGAAAATAATTAATAATATTAACCATTTAGATTAATTAATAATATTAAAAAATAAACAGACCAAATAAAGGAAATTTAAAAAAAATATTAATCAGAAGTTTTAAAACTCGGCAACCTTTGAATTTAACTTTTTTTTTTAATATCACTTTATTCATAACATATGTTTTAAAATACACTTAATATAAATTTAAACTTGAAATTAGAAAATAATGAATAAAAATTCTTGTAAAAATTAAGGCATCTTCAAAATTAACAAAAAAAATTTCTTCTTTTTACTACAAACAAGATATGCGAATGACTAAAAATTATCAAATGTAATTGGTGTATTATTAATTTATGTAATTAACATGTAAAAAAAATAATACTTGCAACAAATATAACTGATATCTCTAGCTATTATTTCTTCAAATTAAACCAATCTAGGTTGTGAATTAAATCAATATAAAAGACTTGATCTTCAAATCTATGCCCTGAGTTTAGTACTTCACATAGGCATGATAATCACAGGAGACGGAATGCCATTTGAAGCCATTATATCTTCAATTTGGTCTTTATTATTATTCAAAGGTTGTTAAGCAATGTGAAAGAATGAGAACAACAGAAAAGAGGGATGAATCAAGTACCCAAAACTCTGAAAGAAGCTTAATTCTGAAGAATGGGGTATGGCAAGTGACTAATCATCAGAAATTTACAACTATAGCTAGATTGGCATATATCGTCTTAACGCTTGCTTTTTCATTTTGTTTACTTTTGGTCACCTTTTGATTGATCGGTTGATGGGTTTTATACCATAACTTCAAGCATCTGAATATTACTACTCCATGGAATTCAATTCTTCTTCTTATTTTTTTTTTAAATTTTATATTTGCCTTTTGCTTTTCGGCCAGGTCATAGAATTCAAGAATCTATTTTTCTTTAATATTTTAATGCAATTTTATGCAATGCTTTAATTTTACATATGTACATGTTATAAAGTGTTATAATATCCATTAAAATATATTAAATAATTATAAACCAAATGAGAGGCATTTATGGCTATCGTCTATATTATAATAATATTAAGTTTGTTGTCACGTAGATTTTTTTTGCGCTTAACAGCAGTGAAATTTAAAAAAAAAAAATTTAAAGGGTCAAAATTAAATTATATATTTTTATAAAAGTTAAAATATAATTTTACCATTTTATTGAGTTATATCTTTATAATTTTGAAAAAGATTAAATTGAAATTCTAGTAATTTTAAGAGGGCCAAGCTATAATTTTACCACATATTAACTTATGATATTTTAAGTTTTTGGGGCCTAAAAGTGGAATTGCCCGGATTAAGGTCCCGCCAGCCCTTCCCTTCCTTCGCCCCTTGCTTTCATTTATTTTAATCTCACCAAAGCGTCAATTAGAGGCGGCTTGAAAGAAACATGCCTCACCACATCACAAGACAAAATTAATCTAAAATCTGAAAATTTTAATAAAAAACCATCTCGATTAAATAAAATTAGGATCGACACTTGACAGGTTGAATTGATTTTGCCAACCTAGGCTTACTGAGAAATACAAAAAAAAAAAAAAAAAAAAAAAAAAAAACACAAAATGGAATACTAAAAAGGAAAGGCATCGATCTAGGCATCATTGCTGATGTTACTACAAAAAAATAGGAGCCCCAATAGCCTATGATCAATCACTTTAGTAAAATACTTTCCTTTTTTCTTGTTTTGGCAAATCAAAGGAAAACTCAAACAATAGCTATCTTCTACTTCAAGTTTAGTTTAGTGTTTTCTTTATTAATATTTTTTTATATAGTTGAAAAAGGGTCATTTCTTTTCGCTTCTTTGAATCTAATCTTGTACCCCATTAACGAATCAAACCATATGGCTTATAATAGCCTTCCAAGGAACCTGTTTTGTTACACCATTATTACAGATTCTTTCAATTTTCGTGTGTTGATTTTGAAAAGCTTTGTCCCCAGCTTTCATTCCTTTTTCTATTGTTTTGTCAAGCTCTGTTTGACCTCTCGGAGATGACCCCGTTTTAATGGACCTTTCATTTTCATTTCTATTGTATTAGAATCTTGACCCAAATTGCATTGTTATTATACATTCTTATCAAGAAAAGTGAGATCTAATTTATTATAGGATTGTTCAAGATCATTGAATTCTGTGTTTAGGAATTCGCATATTTCATTCTTACAAATTCAATATCGAATGTCTTCCAATTACACGTTCAACTATAACTGATTTTACTAATTAAAAATCTAAAAATTTAAGATCAACACTGAAATTGGTTGTGTAACGTTTCAAATTTTAAATTTATTCCTGCGAAGTAATCTTTAGATTTTTCCGTCTAATAAGCCACTTTAATTTGCAACATTGAATTCCTTTAATTTGCTCCAAAACACCGCTGCCTTCTTTGCCAATTGTTGCACCAAGCATCCATGCCTTCAATCAGTAGTCAACCTAAAATTTTATTGTTATGTCCATCAAAGCTGCTACAATTTTCATTGTTTCACCATCATTGCACCTCCTCACTACCCGCTTCGTTGATTATAACAGCCTGATCACACCAATTCCTTTGACACATTTTTGCCGTCGATTGCCTCATACAATTTGCCTATTGTTGCCGACCAAAATAGTTTCATGTGAAAGTGTCTCAAGGCAAAAAATCAAGCTCATGAATGTGATGGCGCATATTTCCTTAAGGCCCAATAACTAGGTCAAAGGCCAACCAAATCCGAGCAAGATTGAACGGGACCATCTAAGACTTCGTTACCAAGGCCCTAGATGCGCACACGACCAAAAAAGAAAATTAAGATTCACTTTCTTATTTTCAAGAAAATCAAGAAACTGAATCTTGGTCCAATTTTGCCGTTTCGGACAATTTCAAGAATCAAGAGAATCAATATTTCAAATATTGGAAATCTTGGTCAAAGAAACCGAATCTTGCAGCCAAGGTGCATTTGATTTCATGTACGAGCTTGAACGAGCCAATTTCAAGAGCAAACGGATCACAAGACCAAATTCTTGAAAAAATGGTCCATTAAGATGTTACAAGCCCACCCTGAAGTTTGGAAAGTAATTTAATTGACTATCAGGCCAAATTATCAAAGTGACTCAAATTGTAAAATATTTAAACTATAGGTCCAAGTTTATTTAATAGGTGGATCATCATGTAAGAATTTAGTCCAAAGAGCCCATTAAAAGTCCATTTAATTCCTTTGGCTGAATTCCATTAAAAGTCCACACTTAGAATTATTTTATTTTTTTATTATTATTTGATGAGTTGTCATGTTAGCTATTCTATTATGGTTAGGAAAACTTATTTTGGGGGCCTATAAGTAGCATGGACGTTCACCCTTATACACACACAATTAATTTATGTTTTTTTGAGTTAATAATAATTCTCTTTGAGTTTCTTTTATAAGCTTGTTTAACAATCATTCAGGTTGTGGGAATCATCTTCAAGCTTTTTCTTGCCAATGTAACAGCCCATTTTCGGTGAGATCGGAACAGTAGTTTTGGGACCACAAATCCGAGTTAAAATTAAAATTTTATTTTATTTTATGGTTGGCATCATGATAGGAAGGTCACATGAAAATTTTGGTACGAAAATTTTACCGATTGTGTGTTCAATTAGGGAAAGGTCTAAATTGTATAAAATGTAAAAGTTGGGTTCTAGTAGCTATAGGTATCAAATAGCTATGGAATTCAAAACTTAAGGTCCCTATATGGTAATTAGACCATGGAAGAGTAGTTAGTAGATATTTTAATAACTCAATCATGGAAAAATTAGAAAAGAGTAGGGACTAAATTGGAAATTAATAAAATTAATGGATGATAATTAATTAAAAAGAAAGATCATCTAATTTCATATCATCTTCCCCAATTTTTCTATGGAAACCTTAGGAGAGAGGAAGAAAACTTTTCAAGCTCAATAAGATATGAAATCAAGTCCCTTTTTTAGTAATTTCTATATTTTTGGAATCGGGATAGTCTAATCTTTCTATTTAGGGGATTTGTTTGAAAAGTTATCAAAGTATGAAATTTGGGTCATGGATGAATATGCTGAAAATTAGAAATTTATGGTAGAAAACGAAAAGTTATTCATGGATAAACAACTTTTACAAAGCAATTTTTGATGAAAACTTGATTTAGGGACTAAAATGAAAAAGTGGTAAAAACCCATGAAAAATTCTAAAATTTATAGAAAATAAGTGCTGTAAATTTAAGTTGAAATTTTGGTTAGGCTTGGAATAGGGAGTAAATTGCATGAATTTCATTTTCCGGGCCTAGGGACGAAATTGAAATTTTTGAAAAGGATAGGGGCAAAATGGTAATTTTGCTTAGGATGTAATAAAATGCAAATGTAAATTAAATGTGATAGATTAATAGTTAAATTTATCCATATAGATCCGAAAAGACCAACTACAGGACTAGATCGAGGAAAGCAAAAGGTTTTGGATTAGTTGACATTCAAATACGAATCATTTTTAAGGTAAGTTCGTGTAACTTAAATATGTATGTTAATATACTTAAATTAAATTGTATGATTGTGTTGATATGTATGAGATGATACACATAATGAAATAGTCATAAGTTGTGAAAAATGGACAAACTATCATGTTCCGGTTGAATGTTGAATTTCGATGGGTTAAAAATAATAGTGCATATGTTGCAGATAGAATTTAGCCCAGACGGGTAATTCTAATGTAAGCCCTCTTGAGCTTAGGTTATAAATTGGATTTAGCCCGGACGGGTAATCCATATTAAGCTCTCTAGAGCACATGCTACGGATAGGATTTAGCCTGGACTGATAATCCTACTGTAAAATGTACGGCTCAAGAGTGTGTCTTTTTATTATGTACCCTAATGGGTACTTTTGCACAGGTGTATATTACCCGAACACCCATCGAGATTTCAATAGTTTGACAGAAAAGACCCTTGAAGTGTGGAAAGATGAAACTAATGGTGATGAGCTCATCTATGTCTACTTGTTATTCATATGTGATTATGTGACTAACTTGTTGAATAAGTGTATGGGTGTTTAGGTAGCTTACCCAAAATCGATGGAATGTAAATTTATGTATGCTTGTATTATTAAATATGACCGGTAAGTTTATTTTTTGTTATACGAACTTACTAAGCATAAAATGCTTACTCCGTTTAATTTTTTCCTGTTTTATAGTGTTCAAAGCTCGCGAAGGTTGGAAGTCGGTCGGAGCAGTCATCACACTATCCACTATCTCATTTTGGTATAATGGCATGTATAAGCTTATTTGGCCAATGATGGCTTGTAATTGTTGTTTTGTAATCTAGCCATTGGAGTGGCTAGTCGTGGCCTAAGTTTGATTATTTTGAAGTAATATTTTGGTAATCACATAAGTGTTTATTGTGTGTTAGTTTGTTGGAATTATGTTAGCATATAAGTTTATGTTAAGAGTAAGTTTATATCCTTTGATGCATGAGATAATACCACATGATTGATGACAAATTTTATGTGAATATGATGTTGAATTGGTGGATATATACTTGTGAGTTTTGGTGCAGGAAAATGGTAAGTTTTGGGTGACAATGAAGTTAGGAAATGGCTTTATTTTGTTTACACGGCCAGACACACGAGCGTGTGTCTTGGCCTTGTGTGACACACGGCTTGCCCCATAGGCATGTGGTCCGGCAATATGTCCCCTGCATCTTAAAAATGAGAAACAGAATGCTCAGAATTGCGCACACGGGCAAAGACACGGGCGTGTCTCAGCCATGTGGTTGACACGGCCTTGAACACGGGCGTGTTACACGATCGTGTGAAAACTGCACCTAAAATTCGAAAATAAAATTCCCCACACAGCCTAGCATACGGGTGTGTGACTTCAATTTCTTTATGCCTTAAAAGTCAGAGAGTTACAAGGGTTAGGGACACAGGTGTGTGTAGTACACGGCCTGACCACACGGGCGTGTGACCCTGCAATCTTGGAAAATTTTTAAAATTTCGCGAAAAATTTTATGAGTTTTCGATTAAGTCCCGACTTGATTCTAGTGCTCATATTGGGCCTCGAGGGTCCAATTAAGGGACGTTTTGAATGATCTCGGTAATTGAATAGTAATTTATGTAAATAAATTGTAAAGTGTTCTGAATGTTCTGGTAGTGCTCCGAAACCTTGTTCTGACGTCGGATACGGGTTAGAGGTGTTATAGCCAAGATCTTTTTCTTAGAGGGAGAATTAGAGTCGTTGAAAGGAGTTATGGATACTTAATGTTTCCAAGGCTTCTTAGGACGTCATCTTCTCTTTTATATCCTTAATTGATCGTTTCTTGCTTATTTAAGTTAGTTCTTGTTGTTTAGGCTTGCTGATTTTATTGATTTTCATTCTAGGTTAAAGTTGCTACATTCTCCTATCTTGTTCCATCAAGAAACACATCAAAATTAGGAGTTTTAATATTTTCTTGTTGTTTCAAAAATTATTACACAAAATAGTTTGCTTTTGTAACACCCCTATTGTAATACCCCTATACCATGTTCGACTCAAGGAACCTGATATAGGAATATTACATTTGGTGCCAAAGTAATTCTTGGCTAATCACTAGTATATTAGAATATAAAAACGGAAAAATAATAAATTTAAATAATTTATAATTTAGTCCTTACTACTACTTGGAACATACTTGATTTTTCCTAAGTACATGCCATTCTATTCAAAATTTTAAAACGTACCCTCTTATTGCTTGAAGATGTGATGAGATGAAGGCTCGTAATCTCAAATACAACTCTTCAAAATTTTTGTACCTAATCTGCGCACAGAAACAAACCGTACGCTGAGTATACACCTAGTGGTATTACTATAATTCAAATACTTAAAGTAAAAACAATAAATATGCACAATTAATCTTACCACTATTTTACTTTCAATAAATCATTCATGCATATAAAACTTTAAATTTTCTTAGTAATATGTTCTTAAATAGCTTTTCTTCATTTTAATTTATATATCTTCTTACTATATCAATATTCATTTCATGCATTTCATCAATAACCATTTCATAAAATCATTATTTCATATATTTCATTTCTATATCTCAATTCAATAACTTATTCTATTTCACATCTAAAACCTTACAACATTAGTCTTTCAATAATTATTTAAACCAACATTTTTTAATAAAAATAATTATAATTAATTCATATGATTATATTCAATTAAATCATACATTATTTCATTATTTCCAATTCATTCTATTTTCACTTCTTATTTCGATATTTTAACAAATTCATGAACCTTAAATTCATGTTTCAAATCTCATGTCTCAATTCAATTTACAATTCAACTCATAATTTCTTTCTCATATTTTTAATTAGAGGTGTTCATGGGTCGGGCTACCCGGCCCGGCCCGAAGGCCCACCCGAAAAATGGGTGGGTTCGGGTAAAAGCATAAGCCCAAAATATGGGTTTGGGCAAAAAAACGAGACTCGTTTAGAAAATGAGCTGGGCCTCAGGTAAAACTTTTTTGGCCCGGGTCCAAATTATATACTAAATATATATATTTTTATTTTTAATCATATTTATATTTTATTTTCAATTTTAATATAATTACTTTTTATTATATTTTCAATTTGTGTATTATTTTAGTCTCTTTTTTTTATTTGTTTCTTGTTTTAATATTTGTTTTTATGTTTTTAAATGTATTTGATTTATTATATTTTAAAATTTTTTATTTAATGAAATAAGCTAAAATAATTTTTAATATGGGCCGGGCTTAACAATTTTATTTCAAGCTGGGCTTGGATAAATTTTTAGGCCCATTTTTCGGGCCAGGCCCCGACCTAGAAAACGGGCCTAAAATTTTGTCTGGGTCCGGCCCATGCACACCTCTATTTTTAATAGTACGATCAATTAAATTTATTTAATATTCTCATTTCAGTTATTCACCCTATTAACTATACCAGACCTTGGCGAATACACGGATTCCAACCAAACACACCAGTACGGCACATTGTGCCTAAAACGGTACTCAGTACCTGATCAATATATCAGAAGTAGTATACGACACATAAAGTGCTGAAACGACACACGTGGTGCCTAATACGACACATATAGTGCCTAATCAGCAAAGCCGATAAATTCCCATACTCTTCCAATCCTATGGAATGCCAACTATATCCGACTCAGCCCGACTAGTTAATAGGGTATTCAAATCATTTTTCTATTTCAAATTCACTTTCAATTCAATCACAATTCAATTCAAAATCACTTTCCACTTTCTAATCAATATAAAATTCAATACCAATACATATTTTAGATATTCACATATAATCATACTTCGATTCAATTCAAACCACTTTTCAATCAATACACAATTCACATATTCGCACATATTCATAATTTAATTCACTTTTATTCAATTCATATTTTTAATTCATTTTCCAATCAAATTCAAATCAATAATTACTTTTCAATCAATATACATTTCAAATACTCACATATTTTCTTTATTCAATTCAATTTGATTCAATTCAAATCACTTTTAGTTTCCAATCAATATACTTTCAAATATTCACATAATTCATAATTCAATTACTTAATTCAAATCACTTTTAATTTTCAATTTGTTCACATTCAATTTCAATAGCCATAAATATTTTTGAATCAATTTTATTCAAATCAATATTATCATTTCAATTGCTTACCTAATTTTACTTACCATGCATTTTAATTAAAATATAACAATTAATAATAAATAGATTTAAATTATAGTAATACAAACCGTGATTTCTTGTTTTTACTCCTTGTCCAC
Organism: Gossypium anomalum; assembly: GCA_025698475.1. Classification (NCBI taxonomy): domain Eukaryota; kingdom Viridiplantae; phylum Streptophyta; class Magnoliopsida; order Malvales; family Malvaceae; genus Gossypium; species Gossypium anomalum. The sequence goes on from CM046961.1 coordinate 61,750,648, forward strand.
TTTTTATTTTCCTTTTTTCGCGGATGCCTTGGATGCAATATTGGCTACAAAAAATTAAGATAAATTTAATAATCATTAATACAATACTAATTTTTCATCTAATACTTGAATTTCTATTCTACTTTCTTCTCAATTTCAATTTAATCTCTAACTAAATTCATTTATTTTTCCATCTCAATTCATACCTCATTTCTACTCAAATTTCAACTAAACTTAAACTTAACTATCTAATTTTTATCATAAATTCCTAATTTCAAAATTCTTGCAATTTAGTCCCTATTATATAAAATTTATAACTTATTTTACAATTTAATACATCTCCCAATTTTAATTAGAAATTTTATTAATTCAATCTCTAATTCACACTTTTACCTAGTAAAATTAATGTCTAAAAATTTAATAACTTCCAAAATTTTCAACATATACTTAATAATATTTTGTTCTAGGTCCCTAAAAACTCAAAAATTACAAAAAAAGGACTTAAATTGACTTACCAATTTGAATTTGAACCTTGAAAACCCTAAATTCTTCCTTTTTCTTTTTCTTTCTTCTTTCTCTCTATTTCATCCCTGCTATTCTGTTGTTTTAATTTCTTTGTTTTCTTTCTTTACTTTACTATATATAATAATAATAATAATAATAATAATAATAATAATAATAATAATAAAACATAATAAATATCTTTATTATTTAAGAATATAATATATATTAAACTTAAAAATCTCAGATTTTTAAGGATTAACCGCCTCAACTTATGCTTTTGGTTTAATTGCCCTTTTAGTCCTTTTTTACTTTCTTTGTATTATATTTATTTATTAATTTAACAATAATATAATATACAATTATAACAAATATCTATTACTTAAATAATAAGTAAATTAAATACATATATTACAAATGTACACATTTTAATTAGCACACTTGTATTTTATTATCACCTTACACTTGTCTTTATTTATTTTATTTCATAATATAATAATAATTAATAAATATCTTTTACTTATTATTTAATAAAATATACAAATATATTACAAGTGTATTTTCACGTATTTTACACATGTTTATTATCATTACCATACATTTATCACTATTTTAATTTATTTAATAATAATGTTAATATAAAACCATAATAATATTTATATATAATATATAATCTAAGAAAAATCTTTTCTTCCCATTTGCCGCCTCACCTAATGAAATAGGCATAATTTCCTATTTAATTCCCTTTATTTTATTTTAATCTATAATTAAACTTTTACACTTTATTTAATCTAGTCCTTTTTCCTAATTTCTCCTAATTAAGCTAAATTCTCTTAATTAAAGCCTAATTAAATACACTACTAGACTCATAAATATTTCTAGTAATTATTTACGAATCTGGTTTATTAAGACGGAGGCCCGATAATGCACTTTTTCGATCCCCGTGAATTTTGGGTCATTACAGCTTTTGTCTTTAAAATCACTTCTAACAAATCTGATTGTGTTTTGTTTTCCAGATCTGGTTGGGGTGTTTTCTTAAGGTTGAAGGATGGTTTCTTTCCATCCAAGAAACCCCAATTCGTTCTCTATTGGACTCTTTACGAGTTGGTTCATCTTTCTTTTGTTTTAATTTCGTTTGACTCTCCTTTGTCAGAACTAATCTATTTTCGTTGTTTCTTGTTTTAGTTTATGTTCGTTTAGAGATCTAGGTTAAATTTGTGACTTTGACAAACTTTACGATCTGCTTTTGCTTTCATCCACATCATTCTTCATCATTTGGTATCAGATATGGGCATTTTGGGTGTTCATGGTTGATTTCTAAATGATTTCCATTGCAAAACAAACTATAAGCAAGTTTTACCCAGAATGTTTTTCAAAAAAAATATTTTTGAGTGGGTAAACATTTTTCAATTGATCTAAAATTTTATATACTGATTCTTAGCCTATATTTCAATATAAAAAAAATTTCCCACAAAAAAAAAGTGATCGAAAAAGTACAGAAAAAAGAAAATAAGAAAAGAAAAGAAAAAAGAAAAAATATTCTGTGGATTGAATTTTTTGTCGAAACTTTCCAGATCAGATCTACATTAATTGAGGAGGCTCCAGTTTAAATTTCATGATTTTTGAAAATCAAGAACACCTCGAACGAAGTTTGTCAAGTTGCTTCACAATTTTTCATGTTTTAGGGTTTCAACAATTTTTATTGATTCTTAGTCTTAGGTTTTCATTTGTTTTTACTTTTTATTGTTCCTATACGTATTCTAACACTTTATTGTTTCTTATGTTAGTAAGTTAAAGCACGTTGCACATTCCTTCCTCTATGCAACACAAACTGTTGGTGTTTAGCCACTTTTGGACTCCTAGTGCCATTAGGATATTTTGCAGCTAGATTCTTTAACATTCTGATTAATTGTCATAAATACTCCTGAATATCAATTATTTTATACACAGAATGGTATTTTCATAATTTTCTTAATCGAGCTAGTGATCGGTTTGCCTGTGACACTAACTCAGTTAAGGGTTTAAATATTAGCATAGATATTTCTATCATAAATTAAGTTTTAGATTATGATTATGGTTAAAACATGCCATAGGGCCCTATACTCTTCACAAATTTAAAATTTAGTCCATGCACGTTTATTTTTAGAAATTTAGCCCCTTTATTTTTCAAATTTTAAAATTTAGGTCCAACTGTTAACATCGTTAATATATTTTTGTTAAAATTGTTGGTGTGAAATTTTGAAATAAAAAAGAAATTCGCTGGTAGCGCGTAATTAAAAAATAATGTTTTAATTAAGCTCAAATTAACAAAATAATTTTAACAATATTAACAATTGGACTTGAACTTTGAAATTGAAAAGTAAATGAACTAAATTCCTAAAAATAAAAGTATAATGATTAATTTTTAAATTTACAAAGAATATAGGGACTTATAATATATATTAACGTATAAATATCCTTATTGTTTATTATTATTTGAATTTGCTTTTGGTAAGATGTAATGTAATGTAATTTAAATACAATGTTAATAAAAATTCTTTTAATTTGCTAACTACTTTTTTCCAATTTTCAATATATATGAATTCATTAAATTAAAAACAAGAAGTAAATAGAAAATACTAAAAATAAAATATAATGATAGTAAGCTTTTAATATTCGTGGGTGTCCAAAATTCATAAGGAATTGAAAGCGCATGCATAAATGTCAAAGTAACACATTCTAAAATTAATTCCAAAATAATAATATTTTGAAAAACCTAATTCACTTGACTCCATAAGCAGTGGAAAACAATAGTTAACTGGCTACCACACATTTCAAATTGACTTCACTCCGGGAACCAAACTATATTTAGAAATTAAAAGTCAGCCCCCAGAAAGTAATTGACTTTATTAATGACATTTTCAGATCCCAACTTCTCCCTTCACCAAATAAATATACCTTTCTTTCTTATACAGAGCCAATGATGAATGCTTGTTTTCTGCATGCACCATAAGGCAACACCACTTCATCAAAGATATAAACAAGATGATAGTCTCTAGTGGCAAGATTTTTGCTAGTAGAATATAACACTAATCCTAGATTATTAGTTTTTAGGGTTTGCTATTATGAACAGTTTATTAATCATCACTCTCTTTAACTAGAAAATTAAAATGGTAAAAATCGCATGAATTGGATCATATTCTTTTTTTCCATATATAGGCGGATAGATTGTTTGATCCCAGTTATTTCAGCAGGATCATTAGCTTTATGTACTTCTTTTCTTGTTTAATTGGATTTATTTTCTGATTTTTTATGAAAGTAAAAAACAAAAAAAAAGAGCATGATATTACCATTTAACGATTAATTTAGGTTTTGATAATTGATGGAATTTCTAATACTATTTGTATAAATTTTTAATAAATATAATTTTTCTAATTGATATGAGTTTTGTAATTAATAGAGATGAATATGACAATTTTGCAAGAAAAATGGCTTCTCATTTACCAATATCATTAAATTGCAAGAGAAATTAGTATTTAACCACTTATTGATTTTCTGTAAGACCTTGTCTAAGATGTTGATTTGCCTTCTATTTGGAAACGTTAAAGTTAAACGGTCGGGTTTATTATAGATTACAATTTTTTTAGTTTGGATTTCATATCAAGTTGGGTGGACTCTAACCATTCAAATTTAATTTTAGTTTTGAATAGAGGTCTTTTATATAAAATAATTAAAAGTGTTCCCTGTATGTAAATTTTATTATTCTATAATATTGTACGAATTAACAAAAAAAATATTGTTCATTATAATATTATATTGACAGTTGAATAATTTTTTTTTAATCTTTCTTATCAAATTTACAAACCTAATATTCATATTCTAAAATATTTATTTCAAAACTCAAATATATTACACTAAGTCCAAACTTAAAATAAATAAATTAACCCAAATCTCAAGTCTAAAATAAAAAGAAATTAAACTTAATACTCAAATACAATTTGTAAAAATTTAAGCCCAATTCAAAATGTAATTTAATAAAAATAAGATTTTATTAAAATTTTAAAATTTTAATAATATTTTATGTTTTACTAATTATAATTATAAACATCTATTTTAATATACTAAAATACACATAACTATTAATAATGTATATTTTATTATAATCTATAACATAATAATAATTATAAAAATATATTATTTCATTATATAATACTGCATAAAACATTGTATTTTATCTCTACCGAGCTTCAATCATGGTGACTGTCACTTCATTTATAGACTTAGTTCCTCCACTAATTGATATCTCCTCGCTTTTGTGAATTTGCTTCGCTATAAATGCAGGTTGTTCTGGCGATGGAAGAGTCGTTTCGTTACTCAACATAAAAACAACTGTCAACATTGTTGGTCGATTTGTTGCACATTCTTGAACGCACAATAGGCCAATTTGAATGCACTTCAAAATATCATCGGTAGAATATGAATCAGCTAATGATGAGTCAACAACTTCCATGGCTTTGTCTTCTTTCCATAACTCCCAAACCTGAAATAACGTTGTTTAGATAATCATTTGAATGTTTTAATTGTTAACACTTTTTACAGAATTGTACTAAAAATTTGGTTACTTACATGTCCAACCATATTCAACGCCGGACTGTTGGGAAAATAACTGCTGTTCTTTTTTCCAGTGATGATCTCTAACAGCAAGACTCCAAAGCTATATACATCGGATTTCATTGAAAAGTGTCCATGCATTGCATATTCAGGCGACATGTAACCACTAAAATCATACAACAAAAATGAAATAGTAAGAACACGTTTGAAACCTGTAGCAGTTTTCTCCAAACTTTGCATACCGAATTCTTACTATGTTCCAACTACACGTCTGGTATCCCCTTCCATTTGGTCTCCTCCAAATATTCTAGCCATGCCGAAATCAGAAATTTTCGGATTCATTGCATCATCTAGTAATGCATTGCTCGCTTTCAAATCCCTATGAATGACTCTTAACCTGGAATCATGGTGGAGATACAACATTCCTCGGGCAATTCCACAATTTCCAAACTCTTTTTCCAATCCAATAGTGATCTTTTTGAGTCATCTAAAATCAAAAGTCAAATTTTAAAAGGAATCATGCATAACTTAAAAGTTGTTAGCATAAGTAATCAACAATTTGAAAGAAGACATACCGAAAATGATAAAGTCTAAGCTTTTATTTGGTAAAAATTCATAGACTAACATCTTCTCTTCACCCTCAACGCAACATCCTAGTATCCTTACGAGATTCCTATGCTGAAGTTTTGCAATTAGCACAATTTCATTCTTAAACTCTTGTAGTCCCTGACTTGAGGAATTTGATAGTCTTTTCACTGCTATTTCTTTTCCATTTAAGAGCACACCCTGCAAATACAAAGACTTTTCCTTCAAGTACAGATAAGGAGTTTTATTGCACGTCCACATGTTTTTTTTAGAGAAAAACTACCTTGTAGACAGGGCCAAAGCCACCTTGCCCAAGTGTATTATCAGAAGAGAAATTATTAGTGAGTAATGCCGCCACAAAGGCAAGAAAAAAGCTGGAGGGATAAATCTAAACTGATGCCTCGAGAAAATGGGATGACCATGCAGCATTGCAAAAGGTCGGTCATCCGTAAGCCGATACGTTGGTTCCACCAGATGCCATATGTCAACATTGCGCAGAAAAAGAGGCCATGTTGAAAGGGTCTCAGAAAGAAAAGACGGACCACCGTAATCAACCACAACATAAGGTCATTGAGGCTCGAGTGGCGAACAAGGCGATAATGTGAAGAACAAGTGTTTGCGCTTTCATGTCTAGTCAGCAAAAAGGCAAGGTTAAAAAGGATGGCTCTTTGACAAGTGTTGTACCAACCACATGTCACCGATGCAACCATTTTCAAAACTCTAGATAGAAGTCAAAACTAGAGTAAAAATTGGTGATGGACACCGTATTCGTGCAGGATGGCATAGGTGATGTGATAATATGCACTCCATCGTGTAACAAACTCATCCCAAATGTATTGTTTGTACCCCAAAATATGCACGTCCACATGTTTTTTTTGTGGAGAGAAAAACTACCTTGTAGACAGGGCCAAAGCCACCTTGCCCAAGTGTATTATCAGAAGAGAAATTATTAGTGGCAGCGGCTATGGTGCCCAAATCAAAGTAGGGTAAATCTCCATTTCTTCTGCTCTCATCAATCTCTTTTTCACCTAAAAAGTCTTTGAATGAGGTAAAGCTAAAGATATTTTTGCTTTTCCTTGCTCTTCCTGCTGTCAACTCAATTGCAAATTATATCCTAATATAATTTAAACTCTATCTTATTTGGCAACGATTAAAATTTGAATAAAAAAAAGCTAGTACAGAAAAATGTGAGACGTACCTCTTCTTTGCCTTCTTAGAAAGCAACGCGAAAGGGCCATTAGTATGAGAAACACTATAGCCAAAGAAACTATTATAATCGCAAGCACTCCCCTGTTGTGAAGTATACCTTTCTTTGTATACTGAGCTAACAAGTTGCACATATGATTGCATATGAAAGAAATCAATTAAAAATTAGAACACAGAAAAAAAAACAACACCACGAGAGTAAATAAAAATCTTTTAAAGAGATTAATACTTTTATTTAGGATTAAAATGAAATATGGCCAAAGTTGATACTCATATAATTAATTAACAGGTGTCAAGTTATGTATAACTAAGTTATGCACTATAAATATATCAATTATATAGTTATATTTTAAAATCAGCATAAATAAATGCATGTAATTATCCTAATAATAGCTCTTACTTTTTCTTTCTAAGGTGCACCTAAAAATAACCCATTCATTATATTTAGTGCTTACCTATCTCATTTTTATCCACTCGTATGTATAGGTCTTGTCCCGTATAGGTATATTTCCTCGCATCCATCAAATCTCCATGCCAAGTCAAGCAGCCAATCCCTCTTCCAGTCTCTGAGTTTGCACTAGCATAAGCCATGCAAGAACAATTTGTCAAGCACTTTTCCTTGCATTGTTTCAATCCTATACTCATGTTTACAACTGCCGCAGAAGTGTCAGGCACCTTCGCATGTGGAAACTTGGACGAGCCCTTCTCCATTTCCACACATGGAGATACCTCGCTTCCTCACGCATCCTCCTGCCCAATCTCCTATGAACCATCCTTCGGGTGATTTGGGTTGGAATCCTGGGAAACATGTACATTCGAAAGCACCTGCGAGATAAGGGTTACAGTAACCATTTGGCCCACAATGCCCCGTAAAAATCACACCGTTCCGTTGGAGCCGAATAAAAAACAATCCAACGTTGCGCTTCATTGTTCCATGATTCTCTTTGCCAAACTCCTGTTTCCTTCGCTAGCGTTCTTGATATGATGGAGCTATTTCTCACATCTGAAGAGAACGATACTTCATAACCAGTGTTGACAAATGTATATTTAAATATGAAGTTCTGTGTCATTTGAGGTATACCACTCCATCTTTGTCCGGTCCAAGGTCCGCTTCGCCACCATGGAGTCGAACCCTTGTACAAAAACATCTGAGGAGACCCGTTTGGGTTCATCCTGAAGGAATAGTTCCCAACCCCTGGATCATCTGTAGACTTCCAAGACGTATATCTTAGGTTCAGACCGGTTCTAAGATTCAACCCATTTGTTGGATGATCATAACTCTGCCACAGTACCGCCTTTGTGATATCATTGTGAATCAAAACAAGATTCCCGAATCCAAAACTTGAGCAATACAATTGCTAGTGCCTGCGAGGGAAATGTTTGTGGACCAGACAGGAAGTGTTTGGTTTGTTTGGAACAGGACAAGATTCCTCGACGGTCGATAGAGAAGACCCCTGAAGTATCATTAATGGGATTCTCTATGTTAGCCACCCAAACAACGGTCTTCTCCGGATGTTGATAATACCAGATGCCAACATATCGATTACTAGAACTGCCAGGGCTGAAAAATCCTAGTGCAAAAATATTGCCACTAGAGACAATCACTTCATCGTTATCTTCAATGAAGTGATGTTGCGTTATGGTGTCAGAAGAAAAGGATAAGTGAGAAAGAAAGAAAATAAGCAGTATTTTGAGAAGCCATATAACAGGATTCATCACCGCTTCAGTACATGCTTCGGGTGTTCCGGAAGAATGGTATATATTGAATTGCTGAAGAGAGCAGTTGGGATCTCAGTGTCGCATTGAAAAGTGGATGGTCCTATTACGTTAATTACTGGGGACTTAAGCATTTATTTCTGTTTGGTTCAACCGTTGAGAGATTACTTTACCGAGTCAAGGCAAGTCAATATCTAAACTTACAAATGTTCTGTTCTGAAAATTTAATACGCGTAGGTGGTTGGCGATTATTTTATCTTCCATAATTAGATTTTAGAAACATTCAATTTCAATCTTGTTAATTGGTATGTGAAAGCAATGATTGCCACCATTTTCCCCTCCACTCGAAAATTTAATATTTTTTTCTCTTGCAATATTAGGGATATCTAATGAGTTCAACCATCAAGCATCAAAAAGTATTTCAATTGGGTGAAATGAATTTGAAAATTTTAATACAAAAATAAATAAGTGATTTAACTATTGTTTTCTCCTGCATGTTTATGAGTCAAGTCAATTTCATTTTTTCAAAACATTATTATTTTGATTATTTTTTAGAATGCATTGTAGGTTATTTTGATTATTGGTGAAAAATGTATATGGATTAGGACAAAATTAAGAATGGTATAATATAAGCGAATGCTGGTTAAAGAACTAAATAAAATATAACAAGCGGTGATGATCTAAATAAATAAAGTGAATTATACTTGAGTATTTGAGTCTTAATGAAGAATTGATAAGTAAGAGGAATTAAATTTTTATTAGTTGTTTAAAACATGTAAGTAATAAGACTTTATGAAAAAGTTAAATTTATTTATTGATAGGATTACATCATTGTACAAAATTTGAAGATTGTAAAGTTGTTGATCTATATTAGCTTATGTTAGTGCATTGGAATGTACATAAAAGCTTAGGATAGTTTAGCTGTTTCTAATTACATTGGCCTATGTTGTTATATGTTACTTGAAATCATGATGGAATTTTATACTTAGTTAAGAATTGATTTTTCATTTGGCATAAACATGTTTATGGGATGAGTTTGTGCTTGAATAAAGTTTTAAATAGTTTTAAAATAATTTGAAACTCATGAATATAATATGATGATGTTTGGGATGATTTAAAGTATTTTTTAACTAATTTTGAGGTCCTCTGTATTAAGTCTTGAAACTAAACCGTATTGAGGCTTGCAAGTCAAAAGCTAAAAAGTTATAATAAGTAAGTCAAGTCTCAAGATTTGCAAGTCAATAGCTAAAAGACTTTAATAAGTAGGCTAAATTTCAAGCCTTACCCCGATACAACTTGTGTTTTTAATCCGTTTAAACCCACCATTTAATGTTTTGAGTATATCCAAACTTGAGAAATGATTTGAAATTATTTTTAAAATTTGTTGAAATTTTGTAAATGTTAGAAAATTGGTTTAAGCATTCTATTAAGATGTGAAATTGATGTTTTGTAAAAAATATATATATCACTTACCTATGTGGTTTATGATGAGACCAGATACAATTAAAGCAAATATTGCATCCAAGCTTAAATTAAGACAATTTTTTTTTTTAAAATTCAGATAGAAGATCGAGATATTTCTGAAGATTAGATCATCATGCGATGATGTCCCGAGCTAGATCAGCATATAAATTGTCATAACTCTTAACATATAAACCTAAACCAATGAAGGTTCTTGCAAATGATAGTTTTCCTTGCTTTTAGTTGTCTATAAATTTTCCTTTTTATAGAGGACAATAACTTTATTACGAGATAATTACATATGTAATTTCCAGTAGTATACACCATAGCCAAAAGTAGTTACATTAACTTTAAACAAAGCTCGATAATTAAATTTAAAAAAAAAAAAAAACAGAGATGGCTAAAGTTCTAGCGAGCTTGAACCTTAGAGAGGGTCACATCATTTATAGATTCAGTTCCTTCACTATTCAATATCTCGTCGCCTTTGTGACTTGTCTTTACTGTAAATGCAGGTTGTTTTGGAGATGGAAGAGCTGTTTCGTTGCTCAACATAAACACAACTGTAGACATCATTGGTCGATCTGTTGCATATTCTTGTACACACAATAGCCCGATCTGAATGCATTTCAAAAATTCACTGGCACTATACGAATCACCGAATACCGAGTCAATTATTTCAATGGCTCTGTCTTCTTTCCATAACTCCCAAACCTGAAAAAAGGTTGACTCATGATTTGAGTGGAAAATTTTGACTTAATTGCTCATAAATTGTGCTTTAAATTTGGTTACTTACATATCCAACCAGACTTGAAGAGGGACTATCAGGAAAATAGCTGCTGTTCTTTTTTCCGGTGATAATCTCTAACAACAGGACTCCAAAGCTATAAACATCGGATTTTATGGAGAAGTGCCCATGCATTGCATACTCCGGTGACATGTAACCACTAAATTCATATAACAAAAGGGAAACTGTAAGAACTCGTTTGTAACCAGTAGCAGAAGTTTTATCCAACCTTTGCATATAGAATGCTTACTATGTTCCAACAACACGTTTAGTATCTCCTTCAATCTCATCTCTTCCAAATATTCTGGCCATGCCAAAATCTGAAATTTTCGGATTCATTGCAGCATCTAGTAACACATTGCTTGCCTTCAGATCTCTATGAATGATTCTTAACCTTGAATCCTGGTGAAGATACAAGATCCCGCGAGCAATCCCACAAATTATTTCTATACGCTTTTTCCAATCCAACATTGAACTTTTTGATTCATCTGGATCCAGAATCAGTTTTGAAAAGGAATCATTGCATAACTTAAAATTGCAGTATTTGGCTTAAGTATTCAATGATTTAAAAGTGATGTTTCCAATAGCATATGAGAAAGAAAGAAAGAAAGACGTACTGAAAACGATAGAGTCTAAGCTTTTATTTGGTAAAAATTCATAGATTAACATCTTCTCTTCACCCTGAATGCAACATCCCAACATCTTTACCAGATTCCTATGCTGCAGCTTTGCAATTAGCACAATTTCATTCTTAAACTCTTCTACTCCCTGACCTGAGTACTTTGATAATCTTTTCACTGCTATTTCTTTTCCATTGATGAGCACACCCTACAAATACAAAGAAAATTCCATTCAGGAATGGACTAATAGGAGTTCCATTGCATGTCGACGTGTGTATAATTATTTGCTAAGAGATTACCTTGTAAACAGCACCAAAGCCACCTTGTCCAAGTCTGTTATCAGATGAGAAATTATTGGTGGCTTTAGCTATGGTGCTGAAATCAAAGAAGGGTAAATCTCCATTTCTTCTACTCTCATCGATGTCCTTTTCACCTACTGAATCTTCGAACAACGATGAACTTGTAAAACTGAACGCATTTTTCCTTTTTCTTTTTCTTTCTGCTGTTAAACACAATAAATATCATGATTAAACCAATTTCTAGTCTCCACAAAGGCAAGTGGTCTATTTAGAAGCGAAGATCTTAATTGGCATGATTAAGACGTGAAAAATAAATGGTTTTAACAAATAAAAACAGTGGAAAAGATGTTGTACGTACCTCTTCTGAGTCTTCTCACCAAGCAACGCAACAAGGCGACAAGAATAAGAAACAATACAGCAGCAGAAACTATGGTAACTGCAAGCACCCCCTTCTTTCGAAAGAGGCCCTTCTTTGTAAACCGAGCTAACAAGATGGGGATATGATTAGTTTTTTATATATTAATGTAAATGGAAGAAACCAGTTTATTCTGAAGGTAATTCTTGTATCCACTCATAATTTTTTACCATTATTTAAACAAGCATGGCCTAACCATATGTTATACAGTTCTTAAGAGTGTTTTGACACAAACAAGGCCACGTAGCGTAAAAGATTTTCGCCCAGATGTGGGGAAACGTTTAAGAGGGAAAAGAAGGACCGGAGATATTTTAAGAGTAGATGTTGGACGCAAACAGAGAATTGAATTTGAATGCGTAGGGCAGGTACCTAGTTCACTGGCATCCACACGTATGTATAGATCTTGTCCCGCATCTGCATATGTTCTAGCATCAATCAAATCCCCGTGCCAAGTCAAGCAGCCAATCCCTCCGTTGATCTCCGCGTATGCACTAGCATAAGCCACGCACGAACAATTTCTCAAGCACTCGTTCTCGCATTGTTTCAATCCCATACTCATGTCTATATGTGCCGCCGAAGTGTCTGGCACCTTCAGACGTGGCACCTTGACGAACCCTTCCCCTTTTTGGCACGTGGAGATACCAGGTTTCCTCACGCATCCTCCTGCCCCGTCTCTTATAAACCATGCTTCGGATGACTTGGGTTTAAAGCCTGGGAAACACGTGCACTCGAAATCATCCGGGTGATCGGGGTTGCAGTAACCATTCGGCCCACAATGCCCGTAAAAATCACACTGATCCTTTGGGGCCGACCAGAACCCAATCCAATGTCGCGCTTGGTTGTTCCATGTGAACCTTTGTTGAATCCCTGTTTCGTTCGTTATCATTCTTGTGATGAAAGAGGCCTTCTTCACCCCATACGTGATCGATACTTCATCTGGAGTGTTGACAAAAGAAACATTAAATATGTAGTTGCTTGTCATTTCAGGTACACCACTCCATCTTTGCCCGGTCCATGACCCGGTTCGCCACCAAGGAGCGGAACCCTTGTACAAATACAGTTGAGGGAAGCCGCTTGGGTTGATCCGGTAGGAATAGTTTCCAATCCCAGGATCATCGGGAGACTTCCAAGACGTCAAGACTCGATCAACACCTGTTCTGAAACTCAACCCAAGTTTCATAAACGGAAGCATACTGTTTGTAGGATAATCAAAACTCTCCCACAGTACCGCCCTTCTGGTATCATTTTGAAGCAAAACAAGGTTTCCCGAATCCAAAATTTGAACAATGGAATTCCTAGTGCCTGTGATGGACACGTTTGTAGACCAGACAGGAAGTGTTTGGTTTCTCTGGAACAGGGCAAGATTTCCTTGGCTATCGATTCTGAGGATCCCTGAGTTATCTTTAATGGGACTCTCCCTGTTGGCCACCCAAACAACTGTTTTCTCTGGAATCTGATGATACCAGATGCCAACATATCGATTCCTTGAACTGCCAGGGCTGAAAAATCCTAGAGCGAAAATCTTGCCACTAGAAACTATGACTTGATTATCTTTGATGAAGTGATCTAGTGTTATGGTGTCGGTAGAAATGGAGAGATGGGAAAGAAACAAAAGAAGCAGCACGCTAATAAGCCATTTAACAGGATCCATCACTGGTTCGGTCTATGATTAGTGTGTTCAGACAGAAGAAAGATATAAATATATTATAAATTGATGGAGTAGTTGGGATCTCATTAATAAGTGGAACCCCTAAATCTGACGGACTATGTCAAGCATTGGTGTGACAATGCCACCTTTTATACTTGTCAAAATAGAAGAAATAGAAAGGTGAAAAGTTTATCGCTGGAAATTTGTTGTCGGTTTGCTTGTCATGCCAGTTCTGTGATCTTTAAAGTTTGTGAAAATGGCTAGCACTTCCCAAATTTCAACCTTGGTGGAGGAATTAGTTCCACCCAAACAGCAATCATTGCTCTAAACATTTGCACCGGACGTTTTGGCTTTTAACTCACACCAATGCATGCCTTCACGCATAGGAAATCTAAGCACCAAAAGTCGTAATCCTTCATTTGGCTATAAGAAAGCTTTGGACCACCAAAATTAATGAAACGAAAAAGAAATTAGCAGCCGTATGGCTGAGTTTTGATAGCAGCTTTTTTTGCTTATCATGAGCACTAATCTGGCTGTCCCAGATGATATTTTATTATTTTACGCTGAAAACTGACTGTAATGGGTAGAAGGATGAAAATTATGTTTTCTAAAAGACATTAAATCATAGGTGAAGTGTGAAAATGCTTACGTAACAATGTTCATCAATTTCCATTTTGGTCATTAGATATTTGATTTATTTTAAATAATGATTCTTAATTGTTCATTTAAATATTTTACGTAAAAAATATTAAAATATAAAATATAAAATATAAAAACCCAACATGTGGCCACCTTTTGATTTAATTACAAATTTTATGAACTAATAATTTTATAATTTATTTCAAATTAAAAAAATTCAAACAAATAAGTGATATTATTAGATAAAAGGTAAAACTAATAGTGCAATTGAAAAAAAAATAGTATTTGTTCATTATTTAGGAATTACAAAAATTTTATTTTTAAAAATTTAAATTTGATAGTGTAATTTTTAGATAAAAATAAAAAAGATAGTTTTAAAATTAGAAATGGAATTTTTATTTTTATTTTATGATAAAAATTTTAATTTAAAATTTTATATATAATTTTACAAAATTAAAATAAAATATTTAATATATTTAAAATAAAATACTTACCAAGAATTCTTTGGCTAGCTTAGAATGTCTATCTCTATATGTTCCGGCAAAAATAAAAAATAGTAGGTTGCATGGTAGTCCTCCCAAAGAGATTTGGGTGTAAGAGAAGCCATTTTCTATATATTTCTTTTTTTTTTTTTCCACTAATAACTAAATGATGTTTGTAAAATTTATAGTGCAGATGCACCTTAGAATTTCAAATGATACAAAAAGCCCTTGCGGGCAAAGAAACCTCTGGTGAGATATTCTACTTTACATTTTTCTGGGCTAAATTTGATTAATATGCTGGTTTTTTTTAATATGTTTTTTTAGGTCGGTTTTAAAATTAATTAGGGATATAGGTCGATTTTAGGAGAGAGAAAATAAAAGCGTACTCAACTATACATATAGTAGGAAAGCTCGTCCAGTTGGACGTGCTTTCCCTCAATGATAAAATGCAATAGCTTTTTGATCGTTACCCTGTCAAACACTTAAAAATAAAATAAAATCCCCCAACTGTAATTTTTTCTTTAACATAGAAGTAGCCCTCCATGTAACACCCCCTAACCCCAAACCGTTACCGGAATGAGGTTATGAGGCATTACCGGACGTATCAGACAACTTACGAATAATTTACAATTAATATAACTTTCATAGTATAATATAATAATTAAGTCCCTATCTTGAACTCTTGAAGTTCAAACATGTATTAAAAGTAGAACGGGATTTGTTCGAGTATTCCAAATTTTTTTTTTTTTTATAAAAATTTCGGCAGCATTTCTGCTTATTTTTACCTAAACCTCCTGCAAGTTTCAAACCAAAACAACCAACACCAATATTTCACATTCATATACTAATATTTATATTATTAATAAAATTTTAATTTAATAACTATCATAGCATCATTCAAATTGATTAAAAACTTCATTCATTTAACAACTTAATGTTCATATATCAAAATATCATGTACTTTCCTTATCATTTCATTTAACCATCTAAATTTTATCATTCATCCTTCACTACCCAAAGTAATATACATATTCAAGTGACTAAATAACACCTATGTACATGCCACCTTTACCCAAAAAGAAAATATACATCACCAAGTTTGTGTTGGAGTCGGGATTGTTCGGATGCTTTGAGCCGGACACTTGACTTCTACTAACTGCGCAAGAAACAACCGTCATCGAGAGTATGGATATACTCAAGTGGTATTACTATAAACTAAGACTATTTAACATTAATAAATTACAAACATCAACCATAATTTTATAATTATTTAAACTACTTTTATATAAAATTATTTTACTTCATAAATCTTAAATTCATAATTTATTTTTCTCATACTAACTCAATTCATAATTTAGTTCATACATTCTTTCTCGTACTTTTCAATAGTGCTAAACAAATAATCTCATTTTCAAAATTTCATTTCAATTATTTACCCTATTAACAAAGCTCGGACTATGATGATATACACGGATTTCCACCCAAACACACCGAATATCCAACCCAAACACACCCTAATATTGTAAATCCTCCATAACACACCGGTATAATATATCCTCCCAACACACCAATAAGGCATTAAATGCCTATTCGGATAAACCAAGTATATAATAACAGAAAACATCTTCTCGGCCGAACTACAATCTCTTCATCATATCACAAATCCAATGGCATGCCATTTGTATCGAATCTAGTCTGACGAGTTAATAGGGTATTATTTTACTTTTTCTAATTTCAATTTCACATACTTACTTCAAGTCTTATTTACCATACATAACAATTAAAATTTCAGCAATCAAGAATAATTAAAAATTCGAATTATAGTAATACACACCGTAATTCTCCCGTTTTAGTCCTCGATGACTTTCTCCTTTCCTTTCGATCTCGATGCTTGATTCTTTGTTGGCTACAAAAATAATAATTTATAATCATCAATACAACATGATTCAATTTAATTCATGAGCCTAAACATGTAAATTTAACCATTTTTAATGTATATATATAATTTCACCATTAAGCTGTCTACTTGAGTTATTGTTACTAAATTATTTATATCTTGAGCTACGAAACTCCAAATTAATATCCGTAAATTTTCCTTAAAACTAGACTCATATATCTTTTAACCATAAAATTTCCAGAATTTTTGGTCTAGCCATTTAGTACAGTTTATTCACTAAATACTCCCCTGTTATTTCATTTGACAGTTCTGACCTCTCTCTACTAAAAATAAATTATCTCATTGTACAGAACTCGAATAAGGTTCTTGTTTATTTATTTTGAAACTAGATTCATTAAGGAGTTCAAATATATAAATTACACTCCATAATAATTTTTGTACAATTTTTAATGATTTTCCAAAGTTAAAACAGAGTGTCTCAAATTACCTGAACCAGTCTTACAAAATTTCAAATATCTCTTGATTCATAAATTCATTGCTTACATTGTTTCCACTATAAGAAACTAGACCCAATAAGCTTTAATTTCATATCTTATTCATCCTCTAATTCAATTCCTACAATTTTTAGTGAATTTTCAAAATCAGACCATTGCTACTTCCCAAAACTGTTTTGATGTAAAATGTTAATAACCAAATTTATAACACCAATTCACACCTTATTCCTATTCAAATTTCATTTAAACTCAAATTTAACTATTAAATTTTCAACATATTTTCTTAATTTCGGATTTTCCTCAATTTAGTCCCTAAAACACAAAACTTATGGCTTACTTTGCAATTCAATCCTTATTTCATTTCTAACTTGAATTCCTATCAATTTAACCCCTAATTCATCTTTTATTCAACATGAACAATATTTAGAAATCTAATAACTTTCAAAATATCAACTTAATTTCATCAAAACTTTGTTCTAAAGCTTTTAAAACATCAAAATTAAGAGAAAAGGACTTAATTGACTTACCTTTTAAAGCTTCAAACCTTAAAACCCTAGTTTTTCCTTTCCCTTTTTTTTCTTTCTTTTCTTTCCCTGTTTCTGAATGCTTCTGTTCTGTTTCTTCTTTGTTTCTTTTGTCTTTCTTTTTATTCTTTTATTATTTCATTTATTTTACTTATTTATTTTATCATTTAACTAATATATATTATTATTAATTTAATAACAATATAATTAACACATTTGTATACATGTATCTTTGTACATTTGTACACTATTATTACCATCATTTGTCTTTCTTTTATTTATTTAACAAATAAAAATCTTATAATATTAATATTTAATTAATAAATATCTTTAACTTAAAATTTAAGTAAATACATAATTACAATACAAATGTATATATTCATATTATTACAAATGTCATTATTTAATTTGTTTCTTAAACAAAAAATCTCATAATTTAATAATTTAATTATTTAATTAACAAATATCTTTTTACTTAAATTATAAGTAATTTAGTATTTAAATTACAAATGTACCAATACAATTCTTACACATGTATATTTTATTACCATACAATTGTCTTCTATTTAATTTATTTATAATATATTATCAATTAAGTAATCATAATAATTTAATATAAAACTATAATAATAATCATTATAATATATATATAAAACCTAAATAAAATCTTTGATTTTATTTTCAATATGCCACTCAATTTATGTAAATGGCTTAATTGCCATTTTGATCTTTTTTATTTTCTATTACTTTAGAATTAAACTTTTACCCTTTTTCAATTTAGTTCTTTTGCTAATTATTCTAAATTAAGCTAATTTCACCTAATTAAATCCTAATTAGACACACTACTAGGCTCATAAATATTTTTAATAATTATTTTCGAACTTATTTCACTAAGACGGAGGCCCTATAACTCACTTTTCCGGTGCCCGTGAATTTCAGGTCATTACACTCCAAATTTCATTTTTTTCATTCACATCATTCTCTCAAACTCTCTGAACTCTCTCAAGCTTTTTATTCAATATTTATTTATATTTTCATTTAAAAATATTATTAATTTTAATTATATTATATTTTATTCGTTCGGATCAATTTCTTGAAAATGGACGCATCTCTAATCCACTTCGACGACAACCATATTTCCTCCACCCAATTACCAATGGTAAGACGAAATTTAAAATTTCGTTTTTTTAATTATATTAATATTTTTTTTTGATAAGTCTAAATATTCTTTTTATGTTATAAGTAGGCAGACGGTCGTGTGCTAGAGCCTCCGATCCCTGAAATTTGTGGGTACTGCAAGAGGCTGGATTCTTGCATGCGTCTTGCATGCAAGGGGATTGCAAACTTGATCTCACACTAATCAACGTGTTGGTGGAAAGATGGAGGCTCAAAACATACACTTTCCACCTTCCATGCGGCGAGTGTACAATCACACTCGAGAACTAGCGTTATAGCTCAGTTTGCCAGTGGATGAGCTAGCCATCACGAGATTAGCGGTGGTTCGGGGGAAAGTGGACCTCTACATAGGAATGTTGGGGAAGGCCTCGAACCGATTCGAAGGTGGTCAAATATCGATCAATTGGTTGGAGACAATTTTCAATAAGCTTCCCAGCAATGCAACGGAGGAGTTCATACAACAGTATGTAACACCATTAAACCGTCTTCGTCACCGGGTTTAGGTCACGAGGTATTACAATAGCTTTTTTAACATTTAAAACTACTTACAAAACAAATATTCAATTGAATTTACAAATTATCAAATCACAATCCATTCACATTAAACATACATTTACGGGCTTAAATTGGGCTTACAGGGTCCTAAAAATAGATTGGAAACATTTTAAGGTCAATTCGAAACAAAACAAAAAAGTTAAGAAAAAGTTGAATATTTTGAAAACAGGAAACACACAGCCGTGTGACCAAGCCGTGTGTCACAGCCCAGACCGTGTGGATATTTGAAGTTCAAACACATGGCAGTGTCCCAGCCAGTGTGTTTGCCCGTGTGTATATTCAAATTAAAGTCACACAGTCGTGCCACAAAACATATGCCTGGCCATGTTCGAAACTGTTTTGATACACATGGTTATGTTGTAGGCCGTGTGCTAGACCGTGTGTACCTTGTACCTAAAATCATTAAGACACAACCGGGTCGGTAAGTTGTGTGCATCACACAGCTATATGACAGCTCGTGTCTCAGGCCGTGTGTACCCGAATTTACTTCTTAAACAGGGCATAAATCACACCTATCTTAGGTAACAAACCAAGCATAAACATCCATATAAACATCACCAAAAATACTTCCTAAACAAGCAAAACAAGATAATTTCCTATAATTTATGTGCTTAACCAATATGCCATTCAAAGGCACCTCAAACAAAGTTTAACATTTCATAACAAGGTGAATAACATATGACATAATCCACTCATTCATACTCAATTAAACTTTAACCAAATAGCCAAATATAACCAATCTCACGAAGTTGCAATATACAAAACATTTACCAATTCACATCAACATTTATACACATCCAAAAAAGTCAAGTTCATAACCATTTACAAGCTTTTATTTCAAGACAAAACATAACTCAAAAGTTTATATGACATTCTATGCAAGTAACCATATATCAAAAAACCGTTACTCAAATATCATTATCCTAGGTACATGCCAAGACATACAAAAAGAAATACATCACCAACATTGAGTTTGAGATTGCTGTTGGATGCTGAGTCGACAATCGAA
The DNA here is from genome assembly GCA_025698475.1 of Gossypium anomalum. Lineage (NCBI taxonomy): Eukaryota > Viridiplantae > Streptophyta > Magnoliopsida > Malvales > Malvaceae > Gossypium > Gossypium anomalum. The sequence goes on from CM046961.1 coordinate 61,771,228, forward strand.
ATAAGTACCTAACCTGCACACAAAGGAATGATCAACTATAGATTAATTTAAATAGCTACATAAGAGTTTAATACTCCATCAATTCTCATATCTAATATATTTATATTGGTTGTTACCACATAGTGCACAATAAGTCCTCTTGACATTTCATATGCAAATTCAAGCCATATTTTCATTTACTAACTATCATAAAGGGATTAGGCAAACATTTTCAATATTAACCAACCTATTATTAGCACCCAGTGCTCGATAGATTAACCGTAATAGAGTTTTGCGCCCAGCGCTAGTCGGATAATCAACAATAGTTGTACCCTGCACTAGTCGAATAATCGACAAATAATTGTGCCTAATGCTAGTCGGATAACTGAAAATATCAGTTACACCCTTGCAAGTCCATAATATCACATTACATAATTCAATATCACATTCACCTCAATTAACAACTAATCATATATTGATTAATTCCATAATGCCACATTTCATATATATAATTATATAATCTTATCAATATCCATTCAATAAAAATTATCCAATTACACAATTAAGAACATAGTTCAATAATAAATAACAATTAACTAATTAAATTAAATAAATTACGTTCGACTTCTAGGACCGCGAACTTACCAAAATACAACAGATGCTAAGGATCAAAGATAGCTACTTGGTGACTTTTTCCTTTCCACGATTGATACTTGATCTATTATTTTCAATTGAAGCTTGCAACAATTTCAGCCCTAATGCCGAAAGTTCTATCTTCTCCCTTAAATATTCGGCTTGCATGAAGAATAAAAAAAATGATTTTTATTTCATTTCATTTCATTTTCCCACTAACTATGTTTTGTTATTAATAATGTTTTCATATTATAAACTATTTACTAATAATAAATTTATAACATTTAAAACATTTTAAGCCCCTACCATTATCCACTGCATAAATACATAGATATAATTGCATTATAAATCCCTTAGCTTTGATTTACATTATAATATTAGTTAACATATTCCTGTTAAAGAATAATCATAGAAATCCAAACATTTATCTATCCAGCAATAAGGTAGATCGGCCGCCACTCCTTCGATACGAAAATAATTATGCATCATTTTCATACCGGTGGCAGCTTCAAATAGATCATATACTAATTCTATTTCTCTGAAAATATAGAAAAAGGGGGTCTGTGCACCAATATCTGCTATAAAAGGTCCAAGCCATAATAGATGAGAAGCTATACGACTCAACTCCAACATAATTACTCTGATATAGTTGGCCCTTTTAAGGACTTAAATATTCCCCAACTGTTCTGGTCCATTTACAGTTATTGCTTCCGTGAACATAGTGGCTAAATAATCCCAATGCGTTACATAAGGCAAATATTGTATAATTGTTCGGTTTTCCGCAATTTTTTCCATTCCTCTGTGTAAATAACCTAATATTGGTTCACAATTAACAACATCTTCACCATCTAGAGTAACAATGAGACGAAGAACAACATGCATTGATGGGTGGTGAGGCCCCATATTGACAATCATAAGGTCTTTTTCTGTAGCTGATAGATTCATAAGTTTTTCCTCCATTCATTTTTACATGAATTGTTGAAAATGAAAACAAGTACATCAAAATGAAAATCTAATAAATCGACTAATTCAAAATTTTCAAATTAACAATTTTTGATTCCCGAATATCCAACTCACCAATTAATTCTTTATAACGTATTTTATTTGTCTTTGATAAATAAGATAGCAGTTGTTGACATTTTCCTAGAATTTTACGTAGACCTCTCTGAGATAAATAGTCTTTTTTGTGCAATTCCAAATCTGAAGTAAGTCTTCGTATCTTATTGGTGAAACTAATTATTTGAAATTCAACAGACTCCCTGTTTTCTTCTTTTTTTTCTTGAAAAATAACTGAGATAATGAATTTTTTACCATAAAACCAAAAAATCTCCCCTTTTTTTTAAATGTGAATTTTACTGATCAATAATAATAATACCAGTAATTTTGATATACATGATGATTTTAAGTTCGTTATGAACTTTATCATTTTTTTTCAAATAAAATTAATCAATCCGGGTTTCAATTTGATTCGTATAGGGATACAAAAAAGTGAGAGACTTCTACAAAAGAGAAAATTTTAGAGTTCAAATAAGAGGATTTTGTTGATTCATTTGTCGATCTAATTGATATGTATGTCATTAAATTAGTATCGTGTATCAGAATAAAATGTAAGACAATCCTTGTGACCATCTATTTGTTTTCATATACCCAACACGATACATACATAATATAAGGGAAAATGTACCATTAACAAATTTTCAAACGCGGATACATACGGATCCTTATCATATTGAAACGACTGCCGTTATTAGTATTAAACCAATATCGATTCATACAAGCTAAATCTTCTAATCGATAATTGGGCCAAAGAAAAAACTTTAATTTAATTAGTTTTTTTTTTATCACTATCAAGATGTTTGTTTTTAGTCTAAACTTGACCATAATTTTTTACATTATTTAAAAATAGTGCATTTCTATGCATACCATTTTTATCCCTTGAAAATTGAAAGAAATTCGAATTCGCAATTCTCGCTGGTGGTTAGGGGATAAAAATATTTTCAGAAACAAACAAATCATAATGACTTTTATATTTATTTTCAGTTATTTTTTGATGTATTGCAATAAATTAATAAAAATGATATTTTTCTTGGTATCTTTGATTAATTTGGTGTTTATTTTTATGAACCAACAAAATACTTATAGTTTGATATAGAATAAATTGTCCATCATTTTTTACCAACAGACAAACTGGATCAATAATAAATATTCCTTTTTTCATTAATTCTCTAAGAGTTAAATCCTTCTAAATCATCAAAATATCCAGATTCATTTCTCCCCGTTGAATAGAGGATATAACAATTTCGTTTGGATTTATCAGTCTAAGCAGGAGGCAATATACTTTGATATTGTTGATTATTCTTTGATTTAAAGAATCATCCCATCTCAATTGAAAATGCAAATACCTTTTTAGGAAGAAATCAAGCTCTGCTTCCGTGTTGCTCTTGTATTGCTTTTTATTTCTACGTTCTTTTTTGTCTGATTTATCAGAATCTTCTTTAACATCTTTTTCTTCGTTTGAGAGAACGGATTTAAAATTTCCTTATTTTTGTGCATCTGATACAAGACCCCCTTCACCTACGGGTTTTTTTTCTTCTTGATTTCGATTCTCTAATCTAATAATTTGTTTTTTGTTTGGTGCTATAAGGGAGTCTCTTTTTTTTATTTTCAATTATATTTTTATTAATGTTCCTATTTCCATTAAAATTGAAAAGAAGTAATTTTATTGGTATGATCCATAGTTTAACCTTATATGTATTATATAGCAGCACAAATTCTAGGAAGAACAAAAGTTCCAGATTCGGTATAGGATGACTTAATATTTCTTCATTAAGTCCCATCCAATCAAAATGGCTTCCTTTTTTATTAGATGGGTTGCTTTCTTGATCTTGATAAATTGTGAAATAAAAAAGGTCCATTTTATCAATTATTTGATAATTCTTAACCACAGTCTTAATATTTTTGTTACTCTTGGTTCTGGTATCGACCCAAGACTCAATATCAAACTTATTTCTAAGACAAAAATGAAGAATTCTCCAATTAAAAAACTTTCTGTGTTAAAAATTCCAGCCATTAATAAGATCTTATAAAGATAACTAAACTTTATAATATATATTCAAATGCATATATAATAAAGTCATAGCTGGCCATTAATAAGATCACATATCTTATGATCTATTTATTATGTAAGTCCTATATATTTAATTTATTTATAAATTCTACTTTATTCAATTACGCGATTTAGCCCATATACTCTAATTAAACACTCTTTCGTCAAAATTATGTAACCAAAATTTAATTCAATTCTAATATAACTCTGTAAATATTTAATAAAAATATTTACGAGTCTAGTTTATGGAAACGATGTCCCAATACCTTAATTTCTAAAACCATTGACTTTAGAACCGATACACTTGTATCTTGTCTAACTTTCCTAATAATGAAAATTATTAGATCAACCTCAATATAATATTGTAAGACCTTCGTAACTATGAATGAATAATAGTCACTATTCTATCATCGGAAAACAATATTCTGAAACCACCGTTTTCAACTCCACTAACTTTTGGATCGTTACAAAATATGCACAAGCATTCATCATGAGGCTAATTAGGGGCATTTTAATGCCCGATAAATCTAGAAATTTAATGCACATAAGGTGGCTTCTAAATCTAGCAAACTTCACTGAATGCGCAAAACTAAGTTGGGGATCTTCCATGTTGTCCACGTTATACCGGTAGCTTTGTTAGGCAACGCAACCAGATAAGATATCAATTGGTAGTTGCCTACTGTTGCTACAATCGTGGACCTAGTGGCAAATATCATTTCTAAGTCCCAAAATGACTGACCCATACACGTTCCTATTGGTAACAAGGTAAACATCATTTATCAATAAATACGTAGTTTGTGCAGTAAATGTTTTTATTTATCATATGTTTTCACTAATATATCACTTGTACAAGTGGGACCATGGCCGAGTTATGTGGGACTGCTCAACGAGTTGGAAGATGTTAGGCTACTGTTAGATCAATGCTCAAAGACTGAGGTTAATTACCTATCCTTTTTGAACCTATATTAATTACGCAATGATTCGTTAAAAAAATCTGTACGTAACGATATTTACAATTCTATTTTCAGTTTGAATAGATGTTGTATGTCGACCTGGAGACCATATCTTGTATCTTGTTGAAAGTGTTAGATAATTGGGAGATTTGGGACACGAATGTGCCATTGATAGTGTACGCGATGGTGGAAATGCACAAATTAGACCGAATTCTACGGCAATTCGAGTATAGGAAACGAATTCCATTGCCATTGTGAGACATGAAGGAACTACACAGGGTGGATATATGGGGAAAAAATAGCGAGGACTGTGCTGAGAAGAACAATGAGCACATTTAGACTTGGGATCATAAGATGGAATCCATACCCGCTCATGAACCATTTTTCTCTACGGATAGATCGGCAGCTGATGATTACTTGGCATGGTTTAGAGTCGTCGGTAAACTATATCTGTTACCACTAGAGGTGAGGAGTAGGTAAATTCACTTGAAGAGACCGCCACAACAGCGTAGGAGGTGACATGGTCGCACAACAGGTTCGTTATCCGCACCTGTAGAAGATGAACCTCATGCGGCTACGTAATATCCTGGTCAGTTCGCTCTACTTATTCCCGTTCAATTCAGTAACCCTATATTTTTTTCACAAGCACCATCGCACTATGAACCACTGCCATATGTTGTCGGTTCTTCTATTTTTGTAGGTATATATTTTGGGGCACCGACGTCCCCGCATACGACACACCTATGTAGATGTCAAAGTAGAACACCATGTAGGGATAGATGCCAATGTATGCACCGCCACCGATGATGATACTGATGCATACGCTAATGCATCAGTCGATGATGATGTCGATGCCTGGTACCTTTTCGACATACTCAGGATTTGGGGTACCTTATGGTCAAACACCTATAGTGACCCAAAAATCGAGCGAATCACTGTTTTATCAGGGTGGCTCATCATCATAACTACTCGGATACAAGAGTGGCGGATAAATGATGCCAGTCGAGGACAACGTAACAATCGACCATGAAGAAAGATGATGGCGCTGCCAATCTTGAAGAAATGATTGGCCAGGGGCCATGCTAGGCACATATTTAGATGATGATGAGGTTTACAAGTCTACACCTCCGTACGCACCTCCAGTTGTATGCCTGATTGTATGCAAAAATTCTCTATGTGACCGTTGTCCACCTCCTTGCGACACATATTTTTCCTGAAAACACGACTGAGTGTATATTTTTTATAAATATTGTGTAATGCCCTAACTAATTTATTTTTGTTTCTGTAAATTCTGTCATAAATGAGTATTTGCTTCAGTGGCCAAGTGTTTTGAATGTGTGTTTGAGGTTTTAGGTTCAAGTCTCAACTATGGAAAATTCTGTTATTTTGGTCCTAGCCTTATCCTTTTTAGGTGGGATTATATATTCCTTTTGGTAAAATCATATCAAAATGAGTCTGCTAATTTGAGTGGTAAGATGTTAGCTTGCTGAAGGCCTTGTGTTTGAATCCCTGAGTGAACGTGAATGTTAATTTTTTTTAGTTGTTTGATAGAGGTTCGGTGGAGTTGGGATTCTAAGGTAGTTGGATGAGGTTAGTGGTCAGATTGAGTGGGATTTGGTAGTTAGTGGATGGACTGGGGAGTTTGAGTAAATTGAATTGAAATTTTATTTTATTTTATTTTTCCAAAAATTTCATATCTCATTGACGTTTTTTCTTTTTCTCTATTCCTTTCTTTCTCTACTACTTTTTTCTTTGCTTTCTCTCTATTCTATTCAACCAATCGATCGTTTGAATCGTTGGGGCTCGATGTTTTGGTTGTTCATCGTTTATCTTGGTAAATTTGTAAGTTTGTTTCATTTGGTTTTTGTTTCTTTTGAATGGGCGTGTTAGTGTTGTGGTTTAGGAGATTAATCTCTATAAGTGTGTTGCGTAGGAGAAGACTGTGAAGCTGAGGGTTTCACTACAATAGCTTAACTCGTATTAGTGATTTTCTGTTCGTCAGTGGTAAGTGTGCGAATACGATTGGATATTATTCTGAGGCATTGTTTTGGATAATTTTCGTTGAGTTACGTAATATTGTTACTGAAATTGGGCATTGAAATGTTGATTATAAGTTCTGGTGGTCTCAAAATTGTAGTTGCATAAAAAATTACCCAAATGTGTAACGAAAATATGAGAAAACGAGGTTCAACGAAAGCTAAAAATATGGCATGTCGATGTCACACGGGCGTGTACCCGACCGTGTGGCCGGTCGTGTGTGACACACGACCGTATGACAGGTGAGTGTGGCTATGTAAGTCACATGGGCTAGGTCGACTTGGAGTGTGTGGGCCAGGCCGTGTAGGCCATACGGACGTGTGGGCCCATACGAGTATGTGGATCCAAAATTTTAAAATTTTCCTTAGGGTCACAAAAGCCATTTCGATCGACTATGGGCCTTCCGTAGAGTTGGTACGAGCAAAGCAAACCCTATTGCATGGTATTTGCTATCCTGATAGACTGATTTGAGCATTTAAAAATTGATATGTATGATTTGACTGGTTCGTAATAACATGTATGTTATCTGTATATAAGCATGCAATATATGCTAACTCTGTTATATCTGTTATTTGTATCTTTGCATGGGGTGGGATTTGTATTTGTGGAGGAAGTGTTCTGTGACGCGACATTTTGCCGATATATTAACAACTTGATCGCAAACTATTCTGTTAATTGTCGTACAGACACTATGTGGTGTGTAGGGCTGGGTGGGTGTTTTATACCCCACGTGGTGTGTTGGGTTGTCGAAGATGGTGTGTATAGGATGGGTTAGGACTTTGCATATCTGCATATATCTGATAATCTAATTCTGATAAGGACTCATGTCCGTTTCTATTCTGGTATACTGAAAATCTGAATTTCATGCATGTATGTCTTTGTTAAGTTACACACTGGGTTTATGAAGACTTACATCTGTTTGTCTGTTCTGTTCAGGTAACCTTCAGACATAGGCGGATCAGTGCGACGGAGTCTCTATGGTGACTACAAGTTCATGAACTGTCTTAATAATGGGTTTTAATTAAATTTCTAGTTTTTCTTAAGAGTTTTATAACTTTTAGACTCACCGGACTTTTGGACTATTTAAATTTTTTTTTTTGGATTTGGATGCGTTTATGATTTCCAAACTGTGATGATTGGAAAAATCTCAATTTTATACAAACAAATGTTTCCTAAAAATACGAACTGGGTTTTCAAAATATAATGACTTTTAAGGTTTTCGCTGTAAACCATGTTTTGGTGAATGAACAAGCTAACGATAATTTCAGTAATGGATATGTAAATGAATATGTTTTGTGAAACTCGGACTCTTTTTAACAAGTAACTATACAAGGTTTTATCGAAGTAACATTTGTTCCAAAACCCTTCTTCGAAACACTCACTGATTCGATCATAACATCTAGGCTGGGTTTGGGGTGTTACATATTGTGATGTAAATATAGATATGTCATAAATAAAAAAACTGAGATTATTCATTCGAACAATACATTTGTCTTTATTACTATCTATCATGAGTTATGCGAAGCACGCTAAATAACAATCTGACGCGAGTGACACACTATATACATGGTGTTCGCTCTCGCTGTACTTTGCCGAATATCTTTTATCATGTCATCGCAGAATATACTACCGTCTGTTATCTGTTTAGCATATTAAGAAACAAGACACCATGATTTTCCAATTACACCTTCCGTCCTTCATTACACATTTTCATTCGAATTTCTCGAAATGAGACTTTGTGACATAGTAGTTCACGTCATTCTTGAAGCTGTACCGCTTCAGTGCAGTAAGGAAAACATCTTTGTTGGGGTATTTCGTTCCAACTTCCAGTACTCGTAAATCACGATATGTGCTTGCATGACCAGATGTTCTGTGTCGAAGTCGCGAAAACTCTAAACCACCTTCGATCGATTAGTCGATGTTTGTCATGTTGGGTAGAGGTTCATATGCCTTGAATCCCATATTTGGATCCGGAGCATTGTCAAGGGCGTCATCGTCAGACTCCAATGTTTTGGCTCCGTTGTAACTGGATCCGGTTCGAAAAATAGTGTCATTTTTGAACCATCTAGATCACGTTGCTAGATAGGCTCAGGTTCTGAATCCTCCCCCTCGTTTGCGTCCACAACCCCTTCTTCTTCAGGTGCATCTCCTTCCTCGTTTGTGCCTTCATTGTCATCTTCAAGCACAGTGTTGGACATACCCTCGCCGGCCCTTTTCGAAAGGAGTAGGTCATCGGTTATCATTTAACCCATGTGCCCGCCATAATATTGAATAGGTTAATGTCTAGTGTACATCGATGATCCCTCGGTATAACTATTTTCACTCTATAACATTGACCTAATGTCAAAGTTGAAATCGAATGCACTGATTGAATGTAGACCCTGAGTGTCTAAATTTGGGTTATGCTGATACCTCGACTAGTATTGACCCCCGTAATTTAAATTGATGTCGGAGATTGATAAATGTTTGCCCATAGATTTTTCAGGAACATCGTAGTAGCCGTTTTATAGCAAACCAGAAAACCCACTGCTTAACAGTGTAATAGGACTTTCTGCTTCATTTTCAGTACCCGTATTCGCCACAACGGTAGTCCAAAATAGGCCAGATCTATCTGCATTGGCTAAACTCTACGTATAACACAATAACAACATTTTTTCTTGCGATGTGCGATGATATGATCTTCTCGATATGTGTTTCACTAACCACATCGAATAGCTCATATTTATACGGGTCAACAAGCAAAAAATCTGCATTGTAACCTATAATTCTTTCCCAGGTCGATCCACTGACTTTCCTTTTAATTTTGGTCCATATCTCATGCATTTGAATGATAATATTGAACGCAAATTCCACGTGCTTCGCTCCTACAAACACCACGCCGACCTCTGTATTACAGATTTGACCATCGTAGTATATAACAAATTTCACTTGTCGGCTCATTTCAATATTGGTCACGAATTGGATAAAAAATGTAAAAAAAAAAAAATAAGTAGAGAGTTGTCGAAAGGAGTACACACAACTCTCATAACACAAGGCTCTTCTATTTGATATTAACTTGATGCGTGTCTATGTTATGAAAATTTCACTCATTTTTTGAGATAATTATCTATGGAGAAAGAGAATATGTGCTTTGAATTTCGTTTATGAATGCACACATTCGTTGCATATTGTATGGAGTAAATAATTTTTAGGACACATTCAGAACTTATATAATTTCATCACACCTATGCTCCCAGGAGATTCTGCACTACATAACGTGCTCTATAGACATCTGAAATGGTACTTTCACTATTAGAAGAAAGGGAATTTGTTAGTGGAAGCTCCCCTAACAAATTCCCTATTCCCCGACATGAAAAGCCTGACGCTTCGAATAATTCGAACACTTTAAACACGTTTAGAATATGTATATCACTCCTACAGTTCAAGGGTTTTTTTTCCAAATAGACCTTTCATTATGATTATAAAAAGGCTCACACACACCAAGCTTCATCATCATTCAGTCATATAATTTCTCCTCAATCCTCTCCTATCTCCACTATAAACCATTTCCTGGTCTTAAAAGTTTCAGTCACTAAAAATATTTGGTTTATGTTTAAGGTATTCTTGAGTTGTCGGTGATGCAATATCGCTCCGAGTTATACACATTTCATATATCATGTTGAGATGGGATAATTACCTTCGAAGCCTATCCTAAGAAAGTTGGTTATGGGGTGATTTTTCTTTTTACAGTTAAGGGTAGAAGTCGATGTGAAGGTCTCAATTGATGGCCGTTATGCGGTAATGGATCGAGGTATAACGGGGGAGCCAGTTGATGGTCGTTACGCGGCCACAAGCTCAATATTTTCGAATACCCAAAAATGATGCTTTATAAATATTGTACAGAAGTTTGATGACATATTCATACGGAAAAACTCTGGGGCTTCCCGCTATAATCGATGTAATTTTTTTTCTCCATTTCTAGGCAATCAGTACCTTTAACATTCCTTCTTATTTGATGGTAGGCACCGTCGTAGACACAAGAGGAGTCTCAAGCGGGGAACGACTGTTGTAGTGCAATAAAGGTGATGCTCCTTTCGTTACACAAACCATTAATAACTACAATTATTGTTGCGTCGACCCGACTTTGACCTCTATTGTGCCAGAACATTTGCTCTCCACCAAACAGCCCTCTTGTGTCTACCTTAGTGTTAGCCTTCGGACAAGAATGAAAGGTTAAAGATACAAACTGCTTCGAAATAGAGAAAAAATTACGTTGATTACATCAGGAGTTCTCGGAGTTTTTTCGTATGATTATGGCATCAATATTATGTATGATATATATAGGGCATTGTTTGTGGGTATCCAAAAAGCTTAAACTCTTGACCGCATAATGATCGTCACCTAGCCCCTCGGTTATACTCAGCCCATGACCGCATGGCGACCGCTGACTAGGATCTCCACCTAGACTTCGACCCCTGATCATATCAAGCATTATTATCCTAAAACTTGATTTCCCCACAATGGGTTTCCAAGGTGATGGTCCTATCCCTCCATGACATATAAAATGTATGTATGCACCGTTATCAGATCCCTGACCCCTCAAAACTACCTAAGAACTTCCGCCATTTTTCTTTCGGTATAAGGGATAAGAAAACCTTTAATAAAAAAAATTAATTCAACGTTTAGAAAAAATCCACACTATTGAAAATATTATAAAATTTTTATTGGGATGATGTGTACAAATATTGATTCATGTAAAATATCATATCTTTATACATATTAATTGAAGGCATTCAATTATTAATTTTGCTAAACCATTTTATACATATAAACATAAAAATTTTGTGATAGTTACTCGTATTGATAATCTAGCAGAAAATAATCAGTAAAAGCTTGACTTCATCAACATGACCAAGAATTGTCTCGGTTGTATAATCTGAAAATTTTGTCCTTAAACAAATCATTAAACAATTAATCTCTCAAATGATAGGTTACGATTTGATAACTCATATGTGGTTTTCTTGTAGATGCAGCTACCAAAATTATTTCAATTGCTAAATAAATAGGCCCATATTTCTTTCAAAAAATGCAAGCGATTCAATCTAAACTTTTATTAGTGATGTTCTAATAATTCTTCTTTAAGAATATGTAGTACTTGAAAAATCTTTAATATGAAGAATATTCAGGTTCTTTAATAAATAATTCTTATTTTGTCGCATCATTATTGATAAGAATGGTCTAACTAGTCATGTCTACTAATTAATATTTTTGGACTAGTAAACTTCAGGTTTACCGATTGTGCCAACTAATTATTTAGACTAGTAAACTTAACTTCAAGTTTACTATACATATGATTCAATAATACTAATGTAAACTTCTGATTTACCATTGCATGTGATTTAAACATACAAACAAATATACTAACATTGCATGGAAGAAAACATCAATTTAATAAATCTAGACGTAATTGTAAATGTTTTCTTTAAAGCATTCAAATATAAAACATTAAACTCAATACAATAAAATCATAATCTAAACCACATGCATTTGTTATAAATAAAATCTATCAATTTTCAAAATGTACGCAAAAGAAATATTTCCTTTACATATATATATATATATATATATATAAAATTAAGCAAAGTGCATCGTCATAACATAAATGCACTCAACATCAATTATCATCAGTCTCATTGATAAGTGGATGGTCCCAATACGTTAATTACTGGGGATTTTAAATGATCAGTGTTAATCTCTTAAGTATTTATTTGTGTTTGGTTCAGCCGTTGAGAATAACTTCTTTCGCCTTCTAATTTTGCAAACGAGATTGCTTTACCGAGTCAAGGCAAGTCAATATCTAAGCTTTACCGAGTCAAGGCAAGTCAATATCTAAGACTTAGTCTTACAAATGTTATCTCTTTTGAAACATTCAATTGCAATTTCAGCGAGATTGATAAGTTAAAACAGTTATAGCCACGATTTTCAATTCCACTTGAAAAAAAAAATCCAATTAAACAAGAAAAGAAGTATATACAGGTAATGATCCTGCTCAAAAAGCTAGGTTTAAACCATCCATCCTCCTATATATAGAAAAAAATGAGATTATCCGATGCATTGAGTTTTGACTCTTTTTTTTTTTTTAAAAGAATTTTTACTATTTTAATTGACATTTTTGAGATTATTATTGTCTAATTAAAGAGATTTGGTCTGAAAAGTCTCATTAATAAGTAGATCCACTGAGTACATTATTTATTAGGGATTTCTAATGAGTTTGACCATCATTCAGGTTCATCTCGAAATATAGGAATTGCGCGTCAATTTTTACTCGGTTTGAGTCGACGGAATTTGAAAAATCTAGTAAAAAAAGAATAAGAGGTTTAACTATTGTTTTCAAAATATTATTATTTTGATTATTTTTAGAATGTGTTATAGGTTATTTACCCACTTCCAAATCTCTAAGAATTTCCTAGGAATTATTTGTGATTATTTATCTACTTATCGTACACTTGAATATTTGATAATATTATTATTATTGAAAACTGTTGAATCAATTGTTTTTATAGGAGAAAATTATATATATATATATATATATATATATAAAATTACTTATGGTAGTTTTTCGGTAACTACTTTTATATACTTTTAATGGACTTATGTTTTATGGGCAGATGAGATCTAATTCAATCTAATGTTCCCAACAAAATATGATCTTAAAAAGAAGATTGAAAACATACTAAATCTCTAAATTTTGCTCAATACTAACATCAAAATTTTCACTATTTTCGAAAAATAGAAATAAAATAAATTAATTTAAATCAATTAAAATTAAAAATATAATAATTTAGACATAAATTATTAAAAAAAAAACTTCCTAAAGGTCTCCGCATTTTGTTTAAAACCATAGCAAATAAATTTGATGTTTGATCTTTAAAGATTTTAATTTCTTTGCGCATAAAATACAAAAACCCAAGGTGGCTTAGTGGTTTAATCATAGCCTCAGGTTTGAATCCTTCTTTGGGTTAGTTTCCCTTTTATTTTCTCCTGCAGCAATAAAGAAACGACAAGAATAAAGAATTTCCAAGAGACATAAGGGCGATGTTTGGGGTTGGCTTTTAAGAGTTCAATTCTTGGCTGGTTATGAAAATTCTCTCTCTTTGCCCACAACAGTTTATAGAATAAAAAGCCACAAAGATAAAAATAAAATAATGGGGACATTATTAAAAAATAAGGGATGGAATTAGAGGTGTGCATGGGCAGGAAAATTTGTCCAAGCTCGACCCGAAATAAAATTGTTAAGCTCGAGTTCGGCCCAGCCCGGCTCATATTAAATTTTTTAAACTTATTTTATTAAATAAAAAATTTTAAAATATATTAAATCATCAATTACATTTAAAACAAATATTAAAACAATACACAAATTGAAAATATAATAAAAAGTGATTATATTAAAATTAAAAATAAAATATAAATATGATTAAAAATAAAATATATATTTAGTATATAATTCGGGCCGGGCCGGGCCGGGCCGGTCTCGGGCCAAAAAAGTTTTACCCAAGCCCGGCCCATTTTCTAAACGGGCCTAATTTTTTTGCCCAAATCCATATTTCAGGCCTATATTTTTACCCGAACCCTCCCATCTTTCGCGAGGGCTTTCGAGCAGGGCCGAGTAGCCCGGCCCATGCACACCTCTAGATGGAATGCTTAGAAAAAAAAAGTGAATGAAATATTGTTATGAAATAAATAATAAAGAGGATAAAGAATATATTTATAAATATAAGAAGTACAAATAATATAAAATTCTTTCTAATAAATATTAGTATCATAATGTATATCAAATTTATTTTGATATTGATAAACATCCATTTAATAATAAAATATTTTTAATATATAATAATTATTTTTAATGTGATTTTAAAATAACATTAAAAATAAATAAACAAATAAATTATTTAATTGAAAGGATAATTTTTTAAGAGCTATAATAATTGATTTTTTTTAGAAAAGTTAGACTTTCAAACCAAAATTTAAGATTTTTTTAGAATTTGTTTTTATACTTCTATCATACCTTTTTAAGAGAATAATTCACTGTCAATCTATAATACAAAATGTGATTTAAGTTTAACTCACTCACCAAGTTGTAATTTCACTCTTATACATTAAGTAAATCATTCTCCCAATTAAGTCTTTTCCTTTTGAGAGCTTATTACAAACTGAACAAAGAAAACAACTTGTTTACAGAGATTATGAACTAAAATAAATTCCTCGCAAACAACAACATAAGTGCTCTCAAGCTCACACATAAACAATGAACAAGCTCAAGTTGGTCTTTAATATGAATAAAGTAATATAGATCTTTTAGGAATAGTCTTCTTAGGAAAATTATTCTTTTTATTAAGGAATCTTGATTTCTTTGAAAATATTCAAAAAGTCATTATTTGACTTGATTTTTTCTCTTTTCAATCCAATAAGTTACTAGTAAAAAACCTCATAAATATGCATTAAAAAGTTCCAAAGTTTTTTGATCAAAGGTGTCAACACATATATGACAACTTACAGAATAATCCTGATGTATGTTGAGATGCAACTGATATGTGTAACTAGCACTAACGTATACCAAATAAATGCATGTTTCCAAGAGATACTCATTTAATAGAGATTGCCTTTTAATAATGTGATATCTTTTTATAAGGTTGTGTTGTTTTTACAAGACAATTTTATATAAAGCTATGTCTTTATATGACAATTTTACATACAAAAGTTATTTCTTTACAACATAGTTATTCATCAAAAATTATAATTTACTTGACTTTTTTAGATAATAAAGTATTGTTATTTATCAACATTATAAACTACTAACTATTACTATTAGTTTTTGTTTGATAAATATAAAAAAATATGTAAATTATGCAACACAATATATTTAAATTATAAAACTAGAAGGATATATTTAATATTTATATAGTATTTGTGTATAAGAATTTGACATGTTTGACACTAATAGCGAATTGATGCGAGGCTCAAGGTCCAATTTTAGGCCTATGGACGTGTCGGACTTAAACTACCTTAAGGCCCAATAATGATGTCAAAGGCCAAGCAAATAAAAGTAAGATTGAACAAGACCATACAAGACTTTGTTACGAAGGCTCTAGACGCGCATATGAATGAAAAAGAAAATCAAGATTCACTTTCTTGTTTTCAAGAAAATCAAGAAACTGAGTCTTAATTCAATTATGCGGTTTTGGGAGATTCCAAGAATCAAGAAAATCAATATTTCAAATCTTAGAATTCTTGGTCCAAGAAACTGAATCTTGAAGATGGTGCACGATGTATTACATGTACAAGCTTAAATGATCCAATTTCAAAAGCAAACGGACCACAAGTCCAAGTTCTAGAAAATCGGTCTATTGGGATGTCCACAAATCCATCATGAAGTTTGGATAATGACTTTATTGAATATCAAGTCAAATTTTCAAAGTGGCCTAATTTGTAAAGATTTTAAATTTTCTATCCAATTTTATTTAATAAGTGGATCAACATGTAAAAATTCGACCTAAGGAGCCCATTTAGACCCTTGGACAAATTTCCCATCATATTTCCACACTTAAACATTTTTTCATGTTAGTTAGTTACTGAGTTGGTTAGTTGATGAGTTGTCATGTTCATTTGCATACTTATCATATTTCTTAACTTTAGGAGATTAGTTAGGGATTGTGTAACACCTCTCGCCAGACCTAATCGCCGGATCAAAGTTACAGGATGTCACATTCGTTGCTAGAGCAACTACTGTTAATCATACAGATAATAATTATTTCAAACATGCAATTATATGTTAAACACATTTACATTATGTTAAATAATCAAATCTAAGCTTCAATTGAGCTCACAAGAGCTCTTTTGTTGACCCCGAGCACGAAATAAGACCAAATTGTAAAGTTTTAAAAATATAGGGTCGACGTCATGATGTCACTTCCTCCATGTTGTGACATTGCCAAATAGTCTGTCACATCATGACCTTGGGCCAGACGACATTGCGACGTGACTCATTGTCAGCTGACGTTGCGATGAGAAAGGTTGTTTGTTGGGACGTGGACTCTGCTTTTAGTAAAAGTTGAGCTATTTGGTACCAATTTCAACGTTTTCACACAATCTCATTAATTTGTGCATAAATGACAAACTTTACCTGAACCAAAACACTACAAAGACATACCATTCAAGTGAAAATAACCACAATAAACTTCATATCAACTTATATCACTTATTCAACTATTAAACACATCATTCCAATAGTATGACGTACATATTAAACAATTTTCAAAATACTAACTTTGTCAATGCCAAATCACATCCAAACATGCCATTTCTCATAATACCCATTACCCATATCCGACGCCAGAATAGGGTACGAGGCGTTACCTATCTGAACACATGCAAACATACATTTTCAAGTTATAAAAGTTTGATTAAACTAAAAACTTTTCAAATTTCATCTTTGAGTCCCTGACATGAGCCCACGAGGCCCATAACATACTTTAAAAGCGATTTGGGACTAAACTTGAGACTTTTGAGAAGTTTGAAAAATTTCACTAAAAATAGGGCCACACGCCCGTGTGGAAGAGTGACATGCCTGCGTGTCCTCTTAACATGGCCATGCTGAAGGACCGTGTGGCTCACACGGCTTGAGCATTTTGGGACACGCCCATGTCCCTAGCCCATGTAGATTTATTTCCTAATTCAAACCTACAGGGGTTTTCACACGACTAGGCACATGCCCGTGTCCATGACCCGTGTCCCTCACACGGCCATGACATACCCGTGTCTCAGCCCGTGTACTAAAACCTTGACATTCTATTTCTAACATCAGCAACAATTTAAGGGCACACGGTTAAGGCACACACCCGTGTGCTATGACCGTGTCTTCAACATGGTTGAGACGTACGGCCATGTCTCCGCCCTGTGGTTACTACTGGACATTTTGTTACGGTCTGACTACACGCCCATGGGGCAGACCGTGTGTCACATATGGCCTAGACACATGCCCGTGTGTCTACTCGTGTAGACAAAAACAAGGCTATCTACCAAGTCTTTTTGATAACCCTTACTTACACCGACCTACTAAACATCAAATAATATCAATATAAACATTAACACATCATTTCCAAGCTATTCTCTTTCATATACAAACCATGCAAAAACCATATCCATGAAAATCCTCATGAATTTCATTTAGCAATAATAAATATTAGCCATCATCCATGGCCTTATACAAAATGAATCAATCCTTCCTGATAAGCCAACATATTTGGCTAAAACATTATGACACTAACAAAAAGACCAAGATCCTATACATGCCATATTCAATATGTTAAGTCTAACTATACCAAGTGCTTTAGTTGATAGTTAGATCGGTGGCTCCGACGTCCCTTAGATCCCTGAGCTAGCTTGGCGACTCTATAAGAAAATGAAAAAGAGAAGGAGTAAGCGTAAAGCTTAGTAAGTTGCATGAAAATAAGTAACAACATCAACCATGCATATTTGAACACATATCATATTATAACCCAACACAACATTCTTGATTTAACAAGTGTAGATTTCACTACATACTTATACATCACAAGTATAAGCCAAAGATTACAAGATCATCTCGAAATCATCCTTATAGATAGAACTTAGTCAATGTCATCCTTACCATTAAGGCATCATAACTAGGCTTATATCTCTTGAGTTTCGAAAAAGAACCTGTACCATTCACAACATGATTATATCATTCCATATCTTTATCATAAGCTTTAAATAACCCATGAAACCCTTTGGAATACTAAAGGATATCCAATAAGCCTCCCACAAGAGGGTAATTTACCGATGCCATGTCCTAGACAGGTCTTACACTGGCTCACATGTCGAGGCCGATGCCATGTCTCAGACATGGTCTTACATTGGCTCACAGGTCGAGGCCGATGCCATGTCCTAGATATGGTCTTACACTAGCTCTCATCTCAATACTGATGCCATGTTCCAAACATGGTCTTACACTGGCTCTCAAAATGTGGTTGATGCCATGTCCCAAACATGGTCTTACACTAGCACACATATCAACGTCGATGCCATGTCCCAGATATGGTCTTACACTAGCTCACATAACAATACCGATGCCATGTCCCAGACATGGTCTTACACTGGCTCTCATACATCGGTGTCGATGCCATGTCCCGAACATGGTCTTACACTAACACACATGTAACACCCCTCACCCGTATCCGACACCAGGATAGGGTTTGAGGCATTACCAGAATTTTACATTTACAACGTACCAAAACGGGTCGCCAAATTTTTGCTCAGATTTAAAACTTTTTAAAACATGCACATTTCGCCCCTTACATAGGCCTTGGAGGCTTGAAACATACCTAAAGGCAGTCCGGATGACGAGAACGTTCGATAAACTGGGGCATTTTGCGAAATCTCCCTTATTTTAATGTGTCACACGCCCGTGTAGATGGGGCTGTGTGGTCACACACGCCCATGTGGATTGGGACACGCCTATGACCTTAGTCCGTGTGCAACACTAGCTTTTAAATACGGCCAAGGCACACGCCGTGCGACCTACCCGTGTTCAATACTGACTTTAGACCATGATCTAGGCACACGCCCGTGTGTTCTTCCCGTATATTGAAATTGACCTAAAAATTTAGGTGCAGGGGACACACGGCCATAACACACACCCATGGGCACGGCTTAGACAAACGCCCGTGGTCGAACCATGTGCACCCTATTAGGCTATTTTCCTAGCCTTTGGTCACCCCTCTTCACCCTTTATACTTAATGGTTACAAATTATGAAGCAAAACATGATTGTGTTCTTAGAATTGATTTTGATAAAGCTTGTTGCATGAAAACCTCATATCATTGGTTTTATACATGCTAGATTATTTCCATGTTGTTTAAACATATTCAAAACTTGGCTCGTTTTTGTAACTCATTGCCAATTATAGCAACCCATCACGAATGAATATAAACATGCATAGAAGGGTAGGTCATAGCCTACTTCAAAATAAGCCAATTCCCATAGCCATATACAAAAAGATAAGTACAACTTTACATGCCTTCATATGGAAATTCAAATGACACATATAACAAAATACCCAAAAATACTATACATGCCATTGAACAAAATAGAAATGTCTTTATACCAAAGCTTGATTAGTTGATAGTGTATTAACTCTCCAATTGTCTTCCAATCCTTAAGAGACCCAGAGCTCTGAAAGACAGGGAAAAAGAGAGGGGTAAGTATTTACATGCTTGGTAAGCTCGAATAACGGGAAAGTAAACTTACCAAGTAACTAGCATACATCCATAATAAATCATGAAACCAAATATGAAATGGTTCCCTATCACTTGCATTCAATCAATAAGTTAGTCACATATAAAACATCATGGAATTTATTTAGATGAGCTCATCATTCAACATCTCACTTTGTACACATATCCCCTATTATTCTCGTTGAGTATTTAGGAAATCTCGATGAAATACCCATTAACCGTCAATTCATACGAATGATCGTTTCGGATGTGCACTCCCGCGAACCTCTCATCTTATGGTCCCTATAAGGGTTTTTCATGAAAATCACCTAAGAAAAGTTATTTAACATACACCCATTTTTCATATTCCTCCATAGTCCATCAAAATACAAGTAACTCATGCATGGGTAAATTTTTAAACTTAAACCCTAGCATGAAATATGGGTAGAAATGAAGAGAACAAACTACCGGGATTCCAAAAATACAAAGAACATTAAAAACGGGGCTTGAGAGCACTTACTATTGAGCTTGAAAAGCTTGGAAACCCTATCTATCGTGACTAGAGAATTTCGGCAGCATGGAGAAGGAGAATGGCTGATTTTGGCTTGATTTTTCCATTTTATTTCATTAAAATGCTAAATGACCAAAATGCCCTTAAGCCCTTTCTTTAAAATTTCATCCATGCAAGCCTATTTTTGTCCAAAAACTTAGAAATTGGGCAAATTGTTCTCCAAGACCTTTTAATTTATAACCTAAAGCAATTTCATACAAATTTATTCTAATATTCAAGTTTTACAATTTATTCAATTTAGTCCCTAATTTTCGATTGGACACCTTACTCAAAGAATTTCTTCACGAAACTTTAACACATGCATATTCTCATATTTTAGGCCTCATAATAATCATAAAATAAATATTTTGATATCGGAGTTGTGTTCCCTAAATCACTATTCTGACTAGGCCCTGTTTTGGGATGTTACAACACATATCACCCAAATGTCATGGCATGGATATCCAATCTATTCCTAGGCTCAAACGGGAATTTACCACATTAAATTTCACCATACATTATTCATAAGCGTATTCAATCATATTATGCAAAATCAATCATTGAATACATAATAACGATAAAGTTGCCTTACATACAACTTAGCTCGGTATACAAAATGTGGGCGAATAATTGGTTTTTAATCCACTAGCTTGGTTTTCCCCTGGTCTAGGTCCAGATTTTGTATTTCTTGATCTAAAATGATAAAATTTACTAGTTTAATCATCACATTAATCAAGACATTTTATAAGTCACATTTTTTGCAAAATGACCATTTTGCCCCTCAACTTTCACAAAAATTATGATTTTACCCCTAGGCTCGTAAATTGATTTTCATCAAATTTTCTCACTAACCAAGCCTAGCTGAATTCTTTTTATACTAGAAGCAGCCCACAGTTCCAATTATTACTCACACTTATCACTCATTTTATAATCTTTACAAAATGGTCCATTTTAGGTGTTTTCAAGAAAATCCTTTCACAAGAGTTGTTTATTTAACAACCATGATTCATTTTCTTCCATAATATTTTATAAAATAACATGAGTACTAAAATGGAAACACCCTAAACTCTCACCCATTTTGCAAAATAGTCCCCCCATTAGTTAGCTTATACTACAAGGGTCCCAAAAGTACAAAAAATATTAAGAAAGGCCATCAAAATCACTTACTTGCAAGAGTAAAGAGTGGGTGAAATTTTGAAGCTCTAAAACCCTTAAAATGGCTGATATTTTTGGTGGTATGGACAAGAAGATGAAAAAGATGACAAACCTTTCTTTTTGTTTTGTTTTATTACAAATTAAGCCACCTAATGCTACCAACCTTTGACTTTTCAATTTCTTTGTCTCTATGTTCAGCCACTAACAACTTTGGGGTCTATTTATTAAATAAAAACCTCTAATTTAATGTTCCATAGCTATTTGACACCTCTAGGTAGTAGAACAAAACTTTAGCACTTTATGTGATTTAGTCCTTTTTCGAAATTAAGCAAGCAATAGCTAAAATTATTTGACCAAAATTTTTATGTACTCATATAATCATACTATAACACATAAATTAATATTAAAAATAATTTCTCTGATATTGAATTAGTGGTTCCGAAACCATCATTTCGACTAAGCCCAAAATCGGGTTGTTACAATTTCATTTGCTACATAGATAACTCAAACCATTTACCAAAACATACCATTTCATCTAGACATTAACACTTCCAAAATCAAGTATTGGCAAGTTTGAAACTATATTCAACATTTAAAGTTAACATATACAAAACACTTATGTTGTAACACTCTCTACTCGGTCCGGTCAATTGACTTGTGCTTTAAGGTATTACAACTATAAAATATTAACACTATTAACAAACCAATCAAACATAGCCAAAAAGATCATTTCATAATAAATTACAATAATTTTCATGTTATTCAAACATATCGGGGGCTAATTCAAGCTTACAGAACATTTAAAACAAATCGAGGACAATTTTGGATTGAATTGAAACTTTTACAAAAATTTAGGTAAATAGTGAAAACAAGGTCACATAGATGTGTGACCAAGCCATGTGACAGAGCTCAGACCATGTGGCTCAAGGACATGGCTGTGTGGCCAAACTGTGTAACTCTTTGTGCCGTGTAGTTCAGGGTTACACGACTGTGTCACCAAGCCGTGTAACTCTTTGTGACTGTGTGGACAACCCTACATCAAAAATCAAAGAGGCCATATGGCTGTGTCATGTAACCATGTGTGCCCAAAATACCTTCAAACATAAGCCAATTCACCTGCTATTTCTTAGACATCAAGTCATACATTTACCATCACATTAAGCTATTCAAAGTGTACCAAAACATGCCAATTCACATTCAACCTATGTGCCTAACTAATATACCCTTATTGGTACCACATTTTAACATAAAAAACAACCATCCAAAACAAGATATGATCAACATTTGTCATGCTACACCCTATTTCTGTCCATCACCTCTTACCATGCTTAAGGGAGATTCTTTCCCTTCTTTTCAAGTTAACTTACCATATTTACTCCAACATGATCCCTTTTTTGCTCCATTGTTTCCTCTACATGCCATTTTTATCCATCCTTACCATATGAAGTTGTTCATTGTACCTAAACAACTTAATTCACTATTGAACAAATTTCCACATCACACTCCCCCTTTATTGTCGTCCCTCTCTCTAGATCTTCCCTTTCTCTCCATTTGTTTTATTTCTTTTATTTTAGCCATCAACCACCTTTGAATTTTTCCTCCTTTCCTCCACCACTACCTTTCCAAACAAACCACCGCCATACACCACGTTACCACTGCACCTCTCATACATTTTTGCTCCTCCGTTGTAGCACTACGTTCACCACCTTTACGCACCACCATATAAAAAAACCACTTTTCTTCTTTTCTTTCTCAACCTCTTTTCCTATTGCTGCATCATTCCTTCTCCCCTCCTCCTTCATCGGGTCCTCACATAACAACCATCGCCACTACCGTGCCTCCACCGGTGATTAGCAATTTTCCTATTTTATTTATCCATTTCTAATTTTTTCAACTCTTTATAGTAATCGAAACCCCTTTCTTTTATTTTTAAAAAGTATTTCAATTATTTTAATATTATCACATTTTTTGACTCATTATTTCTATTGATCAACTTCTATAGATTCGATTCCTCCTCTAACGTAGGATTCCGATGACCCATCAAATCCCTCTATTTTATCAAGTCAAGGTTAGTGATAGTGGATTGAAAACCCTTATTTTCTTCTCTACTTTTCCTCTTGGCTGAATTTCTTTAAGAAATATAGTGTAATTTCCCTCGTGTACTAAAATATCGTATGTTATGTTTAATAAATGGTTGATCGACACCATTCTAGAAAACTCCTAGTTTTGGGAATGAAACCATCATACGAATGATTATCATAAGAGTAAGTCTAAATAGGTGATTTTATTTTAGTGTGTAATAAATAAGTGATTAAAAAGGTTGATTAATAATTGAAAGTCATTTGATAAGATATCGGTATTCCGTTGGTTAAGATTCGATGGAGTTTCGCACCAGATCTACTATCAGGTGTGGGTCTAAATTATTACAAGTTAAACAAATATAGTAAAAAATGCTTAAATCATATATATTATTACTTGATCTATGTTTCATGCGAATACCTTAAGTATTCTAAAGTGGGAGATTAAATCCGTCAAAACAAACTACACAAGTAAGTGATTCCATAGTAACGATTTGTGAAAGCATGTTGTATGATTATATTTATTGCTGATTTGAAAAGCATGTTAATCTCATTCTCATGATATGTGATAAAATGACATATGTTAATTATTCATGTATGTTAAAAAGTGATGTATTGAAATATCGAGATTAAATGTGATTCGCATGTCAAAATATGCCTATGTGATCCTAAAGTGTTAAATGATTTGATAAGCATGAATTACATGCCTAAAGTGTTATTCTATAATAAGTGAAAATATGTTATTATGGCCATATCACATGCACGGGGTGGGATATGTGTAAAGAGGAAGTACTGCCAGCCTTGTCTGCATTACTGGTAGTTTATCTGCATTACTGGTGGCTTGACTACATTATTGGTAGCATTTCTGCACTACTGGCACTTTATCTGCATTATTGGTGGCTCGACCACATTATTGACAACATTATCTACATTACTGGTGGCATTGTCCACAAATTGGAGTGTGTGGATGGATGAATTTTGGGGAACTCAATTAAGGAGTGTAGCGGTGATAGGTAGGATGTTTTAGATAGATCTACATAGCTATTTTATAAAAATCACATTGCCATAATCATGTACATAAAGTGAATTGTTTACTTTGATTGATGATTATATGTTTATTGATACTTATTTGTTAAAATACTTACAATAGGCTTAAAAAGCTCACTCCTTTAGTGTTATAACCTTTCAGGTAATACTTAGACTTAGGGCTTGGATTCAACATTCGGTGGAACCTCTCGGATGGTTTTTAATAATGGATTCATAAACTATTTGGTTGTTGTTTGTAGACTTTGGACTTTGGGTTGTTGTTTTGATTTACAATTTTAAACTGCCATGCATGAATGCTTGATAAATTTTGATTATTTAAATTTATGGGTTTATTGAAATTACTTAAGATTTTACTTGGTTCCAAATAAGATTATAAATTTTTTATTTTTCTAAGTCATTTTGAAAATTCGCTGCTAAAATATTTTACTCAAAAATCATTTTCTTTAAAAAAAATAATTAAATTGCAAATTCCTTGTTTTTATCATTTAAAACAATTTTATGAAAAATATAGGTTTTCTCAAATATTGATGTTTTAAGTAATTTTTTTAAAAGAATCAAAATAATTCAGAACGTTAAATTTTAAAGTTTTCGTAAACACAACTAAAACCTAGTTATTCTCAATAAGTAAATATTTTCCAACAATTTTAATATAAATTTCAAGATTCGATCATAACGTCTAGGTTGGGTTTGGGGTGTTATATTTAGTGCTATCAGAGCCCGATTTAAAACTCAAACTGTGTATTTTAATTAGGCCTGCATGCATATTTCAAAAGAGTTTTTAGAAAGGTTTTTTGCTATTGAATTTTAAATTAAATCTCCAAAAATCTAAGACTCCTAAAGTTGATCAAAGATAAGTACTCTTCATACTTGAAACTTTTGATTATGAAAACTTAGATTTAAGATAATATACTTTTAGATAGTGAGACTTTTATTGAAAATACTCTAGTGATAACATAAAACTTTTTACTAAAAAATTGTCATATAAAATTCATAAAAGTTTATCGATAAACGTTATGGATAACCAAGGAGTACGAACTCGTGGTATACATCATCATGAGGCTCTAGAAGATTCATCTACTACATAAGTACCTACATCGAACCTGGGTGTCCATGAAAACCATCCTGTTATGGATAATGTGAGTCTAGAGCCTAAGGAATTTGTTGATAAGGAGGTTAACCCTGATCCTGTTGATGGTGCAATATCACAAGCACTATTGAGAGTTTTACTGTGAGTTACTAGAGGCCAAACTAGTACTGGAGGTGACAAGTCTATAGCTGAGAGGCTTCGATCTAGTGGCGCTGAAGTGTTTAGGGGGGTTGCTGGGACAACTCCTACAATAGCTAAATATTGGATGACATCTACTGAGAGAATATTAGACAATCTGGACTGTACCTTAGAATAGAAACTTAAGGGTACGATGTCACTTCTGAGAGATGAGGCATATTGTTGGTGGCAATCCATTGTTGAAGGTAATCAAGCTGATAGGATAATCTGGGAATATTTCCAAGCTACATTCCAGAAGAAGTATGTAGGCTTGAGGTATGTTGAAGCCCGTAGACTTGAGTTCATTGAACTAAGATATGGAAACAAGACTATATATGAGTATGAGGCTGAGTTCTTGAGGTTTAGTCAATACAAATAGGGGATGGTAGCTTCTGAACAAGACAAGTGTGTGAGGTTCGAGAATGGGCTACGATATGATCTGGAGGTCCAAGTGGCTATACTTTAGGAGGGAGTCCTTGAAACCTTAGTTGAGAAGGTAAAGATTTTAGAAGAGGTTAAAGGGCCTGAACGAGAAAGAAGGGTCAAAATCAAGACTCCAGTTAAGAGGGACTTTGGCTTGGGAAGTTCTGACCTCCTTCCTCTAAAGAGAGCCAATAATAATAAACCTTGAAAGAACCTAATTGCTGTGGAAAATAGAAACATGACTCGAGAATAGGCTCACTGTGGGAAACCTGATGAGGGGGAATGTTGGAAGAAAATAGGAGCATGTTTAAGATGTGGATCCATGGAGCACCAAATTAAGTATTGCCCGCTTGTAAAGGAACAGAGAAAAGCATCAAAACCCCAACAAAATTAGAGTCAAAAGGGACATGGTGGTAATATAGTTGGTAATACTAGACAGAGAGCAACTGGTCAGGGTGTGAATCGCATTGATGCTAGACAGCACACCATAGTTTATGCAATGAGGCATAGAGGGGATCGTGATGCAGTTGATGTTATCGTAGGTACATTTACAAATAATTTTGTACAGTACTTTGCTTTGATAGATGTAGGTTCTACTCATTCATATGTGGCCTGCTCTATGTTTATTAAACTGAGAGTTATAGTAGAAGACACTGCTAGTGATATAATTGTACTTACTCCCCTAGGGAAATTTGTGTATGTAAATAAAATCTATAGAAGATGTCCCTTAGAATTGGAATCAAAAGGGACGTGGTAGTAATAGAGCTGGTAATACTGGACAAAGAGTAACTGGTCATGGTGTGAATCACATTGATGCTAGATAGCCTGCCTTGGTTTATGCAGTGAGGCGCAGAGAGGACCATGATGCATCTAATGTCATCAAATGTACTTTTACAATTAATTCTATATAGTACTTTCTTTGATAGATGTAGGTTCTACTCATTCATATGTTTCCTGCTCTATGTCTGTTAAACTGAAAGTTATAATAGAAGACGCTATTTGTAATATAATTGTACTTAGTCTCTTAGGGCAATCTGTATATGCAAATAAAATCTATAGAAGATATCCCTTAGAAATTCAAAGAGAGTTGTTTCTAGTCGACTTGGTGGAGTTACCTTTTGGAGAATTTAACCTTATTTTGGGCATGGACTGGTTGAAGGAGCATTAAGTTAGTTCAGATTGATATACAAAAAGGTTTACTTTGAGAATTCTAGCAGGAAATGAGATAATTATGATTGGGGAACATTAGGATTACTTGTCTAATGTGATCACCGCTTTAGTGGTCGAAAAGCTGGTTCGTAAAGTATGCGAGGCTTATTTAGCATACATCCTAGAGATAGATGTGGACGAGTCAGTGGTAGGGAACATTTGTGTAGTGAGGGAGTTTCTTGATGTCTTCCCAGAGGAGTTGCCTAGTTTACCTCCGGAGCGCGTGTTGATTTTGGGATAGAGTTACTACTTGGGACAACTTCAGTGTCCATTGCTCCTTACCGTATGGCACCTAAAGAACTTAAGGACCTAAAACTGTAGTTATAAAAGTTATTGGATTGTGAATTCATAAGACCGAGTGTATCACCTTGAGGAGTTCCAGTATTGTTTGTTAAGAAGAAGGATGAATCAATGAGACTCTATATCAATTACCGGAAGTTGAGCAAGTTGACAATGAAGAACAAATACCCATTGCCGAGGATTGATGATTTATTTGATCAATTTAAAGTGCCACAATTTTCTCCAAGATTGATCTAAGGTTGGGTTATTTTTAGCTAAAGGTAAGAGAAGTTGATACCTAAGACCGCTTTTAGAACTTGGTATGACCATTATAAGTTCCTAGTGGTGCATTTTGGTCTTACCAATGGACCGACTGCTTTTATAGACCTCATGAACCAAGTCTTCCAACCCTATATTGATCAGTTTATTGTGGTCTTCATCGACATCATCTTGATTTATTCTAAGACTGAAGCTAAGCGTAAGGAGCATTTGAGACTGGTTTTACAAATTCTTTTTGAGAAAATGTTGTACGCTAAGGTGAGTAAGTGCGAGTTTTAGCTCCATGAAGTGATGTTTTAGGTCACATAGTATCAGTTGAGGGTATCCGTGTTGATCCAAAGAAGATTGAGGCTATTTTGGAATGGAAGCAACCTAAGAATGTTGGTAAGATTTAGATCTTTCTTGGCTTTACATGTTATTATAGGAGGTTTGTGGAAGGTTTCTTTCTGATTGCAACTCCTATGGCCAAACTATTGAGAAAGAGTGCCCCATTCAAGTGGACTGAGGAGTAGCAAGTTAGTTTTGAGAAACTTAAATCAGTGTTGACTCAAACGTCTATTATGATTCAGCCTGAGTCTAGGAAGGAGTTTGTTGTTTATAGTTATGCATCTCACACTGGTATTAGTTGCATGTTGACGTAAGACAAAAATGTTGTAGCCTATGCTTCGAGACAACTCAAATTGCATGAGTGTAACTACCTTACTCATGATCTTGAGTTAGTTGTGGCCGTCTTCACCTTTAAAATCTGGAGGCATTATCTTTATGGTGAGAAGTGTATTATCTAGACGGATTACAAGAGCTTAAGTATCTCCCCACGTAAAAGGAGTTTAACATGAGGCAGAGGAGATGGATAGTATTGCTCAAGAACTATGATTGTACCATTAAGTACCATCTGGGTAAGGCAAATGTTATGACTGATGATTGAATAGGAGTTCAATAACCGAATTGAGGGATATGTTTGCTAGGTTGAGTTTGTAATAGGATGGAGGTTTGCTTATAGAATTACAAGTGAGACCTACTTTAGTAGAGGAGATCAAGTTGAAGCAGCCTCTAGATTCGTCTATCGTAATTCAAAGGGGGTTTTGTGTTACTGTGGAAAATACTGTGTACCTTTGGATAAGGATCTGAGACAACCCATCTTTCGAAAAGCACATAGTAGCCCTTATGCTATGCATCCCGGAGGGAATAAAATGTATCAAGATCTTCGAGAACAATATTGGTGGCTAGGACTTAAGCGAGATGTGATCGAGTTTGTGGCTAATTATTTGACGTACCAGCAAGTGAAGGCTGAGCACCAACTTCCTTCTGGTTTGCTACAGCCTATTCAAATTCATCAGTGGAAGTGGGAACAAGTGACTATAGACTTTGTTAGTGGGCTACCTTTGACGCCTTTTAAGAAATATTTAGTCTAGGTAATTATTGATAGATTGATCAAATCAGCTCATTTTCTACCAATTCGCATAAATTATTAATTATTGAAGTTTAGCCAAAATGTATTCTCAACATTTTAGAAATGTTCAATTTGGCTAACTTTAGTAATGAATAATCTGTGCGAACTGGCTAGAAAATGAGTTGATTTGGTCAATCTATCAATAATTACCTAGACTGAATCTTTCTTAAAAGGCGTCAAAGGTAGCCCTCTAACAAAGTCCATAGTCACTCGTTCCCACTTCCACTGAGGAATCTGAATAGGCTATAGCAAACTAGAAGGAAGTTGGTGCTCAGCCTTAACTTGCTGGCACGTCAAATAATTAGCCACAAACTCGATCACATCTCCGTTAAGTCCTATTCTCGAAGATCTTGATACATTTTATTCCCTCCAGGATGCATAGCATAAGGGCTTGTAACAGCTCGGTTTAGACCCTAGTCGGAATAATGGTTTCAGAACCACCAATTCGAGATTTGAAAATTATTTAAAAATTATTTTTTTATGTTTACAGCATGTGATTATAGATGTGTGAAAATTTCGTGAGCTAATTTTACCTTTTAATAGCTCAATTTGATGAAAGGACTAAATCGCGTAAAATGCAAAAGTTGCATTCTATGTGATAAAAGTGTTTAATTGTTATGGCTTATTAAATGTGAAGTCCTTATGTTGTAATTAGACCATAAATTTAGTAAATGGACAGGGATGGACATATCTTAGTGGATTTTAAATGTATTAATAAAGGTTAAAATGGTAATTTATTTATTAATGATATAATAGGTAAAAACAAATGAAATTATCATCATTTTAGTTCATCTTAGCTGAAAATAAGAAGAAGAAGATAACCATTTAGGGCTTTTGATAGTCGACACACACTTGGCTTGATTGAGGTATGTATTTTGCTCGGTTTTCGATGATTTTTACGTTTTTGTGATCATTACTTTGAGTACTAGCTAGCCTATGCCCTAATTTTTGAATTGATTGATGATTTTAGAAGTTACCATTGATGAATTCATATGTTTTATGATGTTTGATGATGAATTATGAAAGCTTGGTGCTTCATATATATATATGTTTTGTAAAGTGATTTTGAGTAAAAATGTCAATTAAGGATTCAATTGAGAAAATGTGAAAATAAGTGGTTAAATGTGTGAATAAATGAAAGATATGGGCTACTAAGGGCATAAGGGTAATTCGACCAAGAATGGGTCTTATTGAATTTTTTGAATTTTATGTATTAATAAAATAGGGATTAAATTGAATAAATGTGAAACTGTAGGGCCTAAAGTTCAAAAATGCCTAATTATGTGATTGTGAATGAAATTGAATGTGTTGGTGATTAAATGAGCTAATTTTGAATACATATAGATCAAGAAAAGAGAAATTCAGATTTAGATCGAGAAAAATCGAAGATTATTGAGTAAACAATCTGATTCGTCAATTCCGAGTACGAGGTAAGTTCGTACGTGATAAATGATGTTAAAGATTATACTTTTAATGCTTTAATAATGCATAGATTGTATATATGTGATTACGATTGTATACGATGATAAATCGACTATGTTTGGCACTAAGTGTGCGTTTCAAAATAGTTTTAGCTATGAATAGCACTAAGTGTGCGAATCGGAATAGCTTCGGCTATATGAGGCATTAAGTGTGCGATATCGTAATAGTTTCGATTTATTGAGATAGCACTAAGTGTGTGATATTATTATATCTTCGGCTAGTTATTTGGCACTGAGTGTGCGAGTTTATTAAACGTTTGAAGACGTTCGAATGAATCAGTGTATTGAGCAAAGAGGTGATAACATGGTAAATAAATATGTGAAGGTCCAGGTATGTACAGAACCTATGTGGTGGATAATATTGTGTATGAGATAGATGGAAGATATAAGATTTACTATGTGTTAGCTAAATTGGTTGAATTGTATTTAATTGATGAGTTAACAGTGTTATATTACGAACTTACTAAGCTTTAAAGCTTACTGTGTGAAATATTCTCTGTATTTTAGTGATTTAAAGCTAGCTCAGATCTGGGGATCGTCAGCGACTCAATCACACTATCAGACACCTATTTTGGTACCCTTTTTGGAAGTTGTATATATGGTATATAGCATGTATAGGCTAGTGTTATTATGGTATGTTTTGAGTCTTGATATTAGCCATGAGATTTGGCTTGTAAGTGTGGTATGTATAGCCATCTAAGTTGGCTTGAATTATGTATTTGGTAAGTTCATACGAGCTGTGATGAGTCCGCAACAAATACAGGAGCTCGACCAAATCGGTAACCCTAGTGACATGTCACTCGTATTTTACGATTTTCTAAAGTTCGAACGGGGCTCGATATTATCCAACTTCATTATTTAAGCGTTTAATGATCAATAATTCAATTTATCAAATCATATACATTCAATTAAATTAAATATATACATTTAAATACTCAATTTGCATACTCAGTGCATATGATCATAATGAATCCATGTAACCTATATAACATTTGTGACATTTCACTTCAATTCATGTAAACAGTAATACAATCATATAATCGGTAATTCGAATTTCAAGTGGATTATTTATTCAACTTATACACATACATTTTAAACAATTACATGTATTTAATAATTCGATTCTAGCTATACGAACTTACCTCGAGTTGCTCGAATAAAACTATTGGCTATTTGTCCACTTTTCGTTTTCCCCGATCTAGTTCCAGTAATTGCTTATCTTGATCTAGATATAGTATCAAATTCAGTATATTAACTTCCAAATTATTCAATTTAACATATAATACACATTTTGGCAAAATTACGCTTTTGCCCCTAATATTTTATATTTTTACAATTTAGTCCTTATCACGTAAAATTTCAAATTCATGCAATTTAAGGACAACCCATGCTAGCTGAATTTTACCCATACTAATAGCAGCCCATATTTTCAATTTAATCACACATCTAACCATGAATTTTACACTTTTCTCAATTTAGTCCTTAATTGACATTTTTGTCAAAAATCACTTTATAGAACTTGTTAATCTAGTTTCAAACATTAATAATCTATCGTAAAATGTCTAAACCACCAAGAATTAAACAATGGCATCATTCAAAATCTATAGCAGTTTCAAAAATGAAGGTACGGGCTAGCTAGATTAAGCTGCAACAAGCTCAAAAACGTAGAAATCATTAAAAACCGAGCTCAAATCGTACCTTAATTAAACCAAATGTGTGCCGAACCCAAGAAATCTTTCATGGCTATTTTATTTGTTCAATTTAGGTGGGAGATGATGAAAAATAAGCTTAAAATTGTTTTTGTTTTATTTTATTAACCTTATTTACCAATTTACTAAATTAACCTTTAAAAATATTAAAAATTACACCATTTCCCATTCTATCATAATCCACTAACCAAAATTGGCCTACTTATCACTTAAGGACCTTTAATTAATATTCTATAGCTATTTGACACTTTTAGCTAATAGAACACAAGTTTTACGCGTTACGCGATTTAGTCCTTTTTACCGAATTAACCACTCAAACGGTAAAATTTCTTTACGAAAATTTCACAAAACATTCTATCATACTGTAAACCTTAATAAAATAATAAAATAAATATTTAAACTTTTTATTGTGGTCTCAAAACCATTTTTTCGATTAACCCTAAAAATGGGCTGTTACAGACTATGTCAAGTAAGTGATTCGAAACCATTGATTTTGGTGATATGTATGATGTGCGATGTTTTGATTATTAATGATATGAAAATTATGAAAATCTCATTCTCATGTTATGTGACCTTATGGCATATTTGATTTTCACATGATTTATAAAATGTGAAATTTTGGTACCAAGTGTACATATGTGATTTGCATGTTAAGCATGCATATGTGATTTTAAGTGAAAAGTGATATGATGAGCATGTCTCACATGCCAAAGTGAAAAATAATTTTTAAGTGAAAAAGTGATTTTGTCCATATCACATGCATGGGGTAAGATATATGAAAGGTGGAAGTATGGGGCAGTTTATCTGCATTAATGTGACACTATTCACTATTTTGATTATGTGCCAGCATATCTACTATTTTCGTGGCTTGTCCAGGATATTTAGTATTGGCAGTTTATCTGCAATTTTGGTGACACTGTTCACAATCTGGTGTGTTGGATAGACGAGTTCTGGGGAACTCAATTTTGGTGTGTAGCAAAGATGGGTAGAATTGTTTTCATAAAATTTGCGTCGTTTTACAAAATGTGCAATGGCATGATCATGCATAGTATAAGTGTGAAATATTGAGTTATATTGATATGATTATTATGATTGTATAATGTATATGTTTATGTGTATGTGATTGTGTTTATGTTAATCTCACACTGAGCTTTATAGCTCACCTCCCTTTAGTTTTCTGATTTTACAAATAACCCCGAGATTAGGATTTGATGACAACATTTGGAAGAGTTTCTAGGAAGTCTTTTTAAATTAAAGTAATTAAACTTTATTTTGATATTTTGGGTTTGTAATAAGTTTTAGTATGGACTGTGGCATGAGACTTTATTTTGGGGATTTTTCATTCTGATTTTCATAAACTGCTTGCATGACATTAAGTTTTAAAAACACCACAAAAATTAGTATTTAATAAGATTTCACTTGAAACTCTATTTTTGAAATAGAATCTGTAATAACACATTTTTTCCGTTGCATTTTTGAAAAATGAGTTTTAATAAAATTAGACTTAGTTTTCAAAATTATTAATGTTTACAAATGATTTTTCTAAAGACATTTGATTTATGAAGTTAATATGTTTTTATTTCCAAAATAATGACGAATAACTAAGTTCTCAAATTTTGAATAAAAAGAAAAATGATTTAGAAGTATAATTCAAAATCTGAAATAGTTTTGAGTAAATGATTGAATGTTTATAATTGAGATATTATTTATTTTGATTCCTGAAATTTGCATCATTCTTATGAAATTAAAATAAAATTTTTTATTCCATTTGCTTTTAATTGATAAGCCAATATTTTTAAAATATTTTTTTCTCAAAATTCTAAAAGTTTATTTCGGCCATTTCTGTGGACAAATTGTTTTTGAAATGAGATAGAAAATAAAGTTGAGCATTCGATTTTACTAGTTTTGAACGAACTGCACAAATGGTTTAAAATAAAATAAGGTACATTTGAAATCAAGAAAGTTTTTTTTGCGTCATTCCGGTGGCCAATGTAACTTTCCAAATTCAGCCCTAATGACTAGGTTGGGTTTGGGGTGTTACATTAACTCTAGCGGATATATCCCTTAGATTTTATTCATTATACCATGGGTGTCACACTTTACACTGAGGTCATATATTGCCTGTCATATCTTTTGTACCACTCTCACACTACTCTTCTTATTCTTTTGTGATTACTTAACCATTCCCATTGCGAAGGGCCTTTCAGACAGAATGTTCTAGGTTTGCCACATACTATGGCACACTCTAGTCTTTTTGTCCATACCATGTTACTATACTAGGTTAGCCATAACACTTCTTACGGAGCTTTTCTTTCAAATTTCGTCATACTTATCATTCCTTCAGAAACTTTCATATTTCATTTTGTCAGAGTTCACCATGGGTTCCTTTCTTTTCATTCGAAGTTCGCCACAAAGGTGTTTCTTTCAAATAGTTGCTGCAAGGGTCATTCTTTAGATGGATCCATGAAGGCATTCCTTTTCAGAAATAGCCATAAAGGTTTCTTTATCCAGAGATTGCCACAAGGGTGTCCTTTTCATTAAGTACTCTCCACGAAGGCTTTCCTTTCAAAATCTCGCCACAAATATGTCCTTTAAGAGGTTCGCCATGAAGGCTTACCATTCCAGAGTTTTGCCATAAAGACTTTTCTTTTTTTTTTGGTGATTTAGGCGATACGGATTTGCCTAGAATCACACTTAGTGAGGTTTACCCCTCATCGTCCGAGGACACATAAGGAACCACATTAGGTAATAACTTTCCTTAAATTATTCCCTATGATGCCATAATCCACCATTTATAATCTTACACAATATGGTATTATTTTAAAGCGATGGCCATGGACTTGTCCTTTCAGATATTCGTGTTTTTAGTCCCGACGAACCCTTTTGACGACAAACACAGACTCATCATGCATCGGCTCACTTATGATAGACATTTTTATGCTTACCAGACACACATGCACTTCCTATTAGACTCGTTCTTATTTTTAGACATAAGCACACCATAGTCATTCAGATACATAGGTCTTACTTTTATTATCAGATTTGTCACATCATACTTTACTAGTTTCAATCTCATGCTTTGGTCAATTAGCATAAAAGTTTCTAAAAGGCATGCAATGTAAGAGTCAGTTTAAGGACTCACCGTACTTCCATCTTTCTCAGCTGCAAAGCTTCATATCTAGACTTCCTTTGAAAGATCGACAACAACTCTTGTTATAGAGCATAGAAACTCATCAAAATTCACTCATATACCTCTTTTTTTGTCATCTCTAACACTTACATCCCCCACTACAACTATATGTCTTTAACCTTACCTAGTTGCTCAAACTGACTATTTTTCCACAACATAGCACAGAAGACTATAGATCTTACCTTGCCATGGAGCACTCATAGGTGAGGATCTAGACCAGCACCTTTGTTCCATTTTTTTTTTTTATAAAGGAAGGAAGCATTGTAGATTGCATTAGGTCTAAGAAAGGGAAATACTTCCTAAAGAAGGTGGAAGAAAAACTCCCCTTTTTCAATTTTTGACTATCTAAATATAAACCTTTACCACTATAAGAACTTGACACACGTCAAAATCCTATTTTATTTGTCATATGGGTGGTTTACAGATATAAGAAAACATGTACGACAATCCATGGTTATATGTATAAATGAATATTTCCAAGTCAAATCCATTGTTTGTTCCTAACCATCTCATTAGAAAATAACCAGCACCTTAACTAGCCAAACTTGGTATGTAACGCCTTTCAGCGATATCCCCTTTTTTCTTCTTTCAGGATTTTTTAACATTTTACTAAGTTTCACTCCTATAAATGTTTCACTTTCTCAAATATGTTCCTTCAATATCCTAAATGTTAACAGTTTGCCCAAATTCATTTGCCTAAGTATTGTTTGGGTGGACAGAACCCCGCTACCGTTTTCCTCTAACTTTTTTGCCTAACCAAGACTTCGCCCAATGGCATACCCGTAGACTTTGACCTCTTGGTTCATTCCAACATCATACTTTCTAAAAACCTATTCCATAATTCTTATTCCTAAACAACACTCGAGCACTAAGGCTTCGCCAGGCAGGATTAGAAGTGACATATCTTTGAACTGCTCGAGTAGTTCCACATAACTCGGCTCATGGTTCCACCTATACACGTGAGATGTTAATTCAAACATATAATAAATAAACAACATTTACCATACAAACTACATGTTTATTAAGAAATGATTTTTACATTGTCACTAATGGGAACATGTATGGGTCATTCACTCGAGGACGCAGAAATGGTAGTTACCACCAGGTTCATAACTGCAGTAGGAGCAGACAACCACCGATTGACATCTTATCCATTTCTATCCCCAAACACAACTCTCGGTACAATGTGGCCAACACGGCTGATCCCTAACTCATTCTTTCGCTTTCTTTAAAGACGACTAGTTACAATAGCCACCTTATATGTACCAAATTTAAAGATTTATCAAGCATTAGAATGCCCCTGATTAACCTCAAGATGAATGCTCAGGCATATTCTTCTTTGACGCCATCGGGTGCATTTGGAGGAAGATCTTTCAAATTTGTTTCAAACCACTTCATATGAAACACCCCTAACACGTATCTGTTGCCGGAATAGGGTTACAGAGCATTACCATAAAACTGTAACTTTAAAAACATACATTTTAATTCTCAAAATAAACATATCAATCACTATCCAACATCCATTAATCAAGCCCTCGAGGCCTTAGAAACGCTTTAGAAATGATTCGGGACTAAATCGAAAACATTTGGTACATTTAAGAAAAAATTAGAAAAATTAAACTAAAGGGATCACATGGCTGTGTGGCCAGGCTATGTGACTCGTGTAACTCTCTGAGTTGGGCCACAAAGCCAAGCCACACGCCCGTGTGCCGGGCCGTGTAACACTCGAAATGACCTCACATGCTCGTATGTCAGGCCATGTACTAGGACATGTAACTACCTGACTTGAATGCCTTTAAAACCTACAAGGACCACACGGTCGTGTCACATGGCCATGTGTCACACACGGTTGAGGCACACGCCCGTGTCTCAAGCCGTGTGCACATGAAATTGCCCAAATTAAAGCCATCTACAACACCAACCCAAACATGCACCTACAAGCATATTGTTCCCACATTCAAGGCGTCAAAATGTACAAATTCATGCATGAAACAATCAAGTTAATAGACCATATATCCATCCAACCCATATGCCAACAAGGCACCTCAAATGCATTCAACCATATCTTATCTAAACATGTCAAAAACCTATCACAAATCAAGCATCATAACTCATTACTTATTAAGCTACTACAAACCACCTAATTGAAGCATTCATTCACTAACACCTTACACCAAAAAGATTTGTACATCTACTACATATAATTGTTCCAAAAATGTTTACCTAGTTATGCACACAAATTCAAATACCATTCACTATCAACAAGTATCAACATATCAACTTTTAATATTTACATATTCACCAAAATATCGTATTACTAAGGACCTTTCCTAATACATGCCACT
Source organism: Gossypium anomalum (assembly GCA_025698475.1). Classification (NCBI taxonomy): domain Eukaryota; kingdom Viridiplantae; phylum Streptophyta; class Magnoliopsida; order Malvales; family Malvaceae; genus Gossypium; species Gossypium anomalum. The sequence continues at coordinate 61,809,666 of CM046961.1, forward strand.
TTAACCAACTATAGCAAGAACCAAAATGACTACCGAGATGATTTTGATATTGTGTGAGCTTCTGAGTTGGTCTAATCAAAGCAACGATTCCAAGAGTCCTACAAAATCAAATCAAACTGATAAGCACAAGAGAGCTTAGTAAGTTCAATACTAGATTCATTTGTTATCAACTACAATTTTCAATTGGATGTTAACTTTTAATACACAGGCATAGAGCTTGCTATGTACGAAGCCTGAATAACACCGGCACAAAGCCTGAAGAACACCAGCATAAAGCCTACTCAGCACAGAGCCTAAATAACATCATACTTCTTTTTATTTAAACATAGTTATTAATGGAATTCAAAGACTATTCACTAATGAGGTATTTAATTCAACTAAAAATAAGCATATAACAAAATTATATGACTTGATTGAAGTAATTGTGAAACACAAGAGCTACTCCAAAATCTTCCCTTTTCCGCGGTTGTCAACCCGTTCGTGATCTAAAATAATATTTTCATTCAATTGAGTGCTTTTAGATATCAATTTAATCCATAATTCATTTTTATAAAAAATTACTATTTTGCCTCTAGATTTTAACTTTTCATAGTTTAGTCCTTAGGATTATAAATTGAAATCTAAATATTCTAATCCCTCATTCAAACTAACCAAGTTTATCAAGGACTTATATCAACTCAAAGAAGACCTTTTCATAAATTTAACACATATTTTATCATTTTTACAAATCAATTGTTGTAACACCCCTAACCCGTATCTGTCGTTGAAACAGAGTTACGAAGCATTACCAAAACTTTTAAAACATTTTTCAAACAAATTGTGTAAATTACTATTCATTTATCAAGATCATTCGTAACGTCTCTTGATTTGGCCTTCGAGGTCCAATATGAGCATTAAAATCGAGTCGGGACTTAATCGAGACATCAAAGAATTTTTTGCAAAATTACAAAATTTTTCCAAGGTGTAGTGCTCACACGTCCGTGTGGTCTAAGGGACATGCCCGTGTGACGCTGGGACATGCCCGTGCTAGAGGTCGTGTTTGACCCCATGTAATTCTCTGACTTGCACACACGGCCATGCCATATGCCCGTGTGGTAGGCCGTGTGGTTTATTAATTCAATTCAAAAATCGGTGCAAGTATCACATGGCCAAGACACACGCCCGTGTTCTAGGTTGTGTGGCACACATGGCGGCTGAGACATATGCCCGGGTCTCTACCCATGTGCCTAATTCGGAGCATTCTGTTTCTCAAAATTTAGGTGTAGGGGACACACGGCCTAACCATATGCCCATGTTACCAGGTCGTGTGTCACACACGGTCTAGACACATGCCCATGTGTCTGCCCGTGTGGACAAAATGAAGCCCTTTCTAGCTTCATTTCTCACCCAAAATTTCACCCAAGACCTGCACTTAAAACACACATCCAATACCAACCAATCCAAGCATTCAACTTAAGCAAATTTCATCATTCACAAGGCATATCACTACAAGCATACATGATTACAACCTTACCTTAGTTTAATTTAGGCATTCACAACATTGATCACATATTCTTAACATCACAAATGTGTATATATATATATATATCATAGTAATCTACTTAGTCATACCAAAATGAACCATTACTAGCCATCCTAATGGATAGATTACAAAATAACATTTCAAGCCATTATTGGCCAAGTCATCCTATACATGCCATTATATCAAAATGATTTTACTAAGTATACCCAAAATGACTAGTTGATAGTGTGACGATGCTTCAGTGATCTCCAACCCTTACGAGCTTCTGAGTACTATAAAACAGGGAAAATAAAATGGAGTAAGCATTACATGCTTAGTAAGTTTGTATAACAAAAATTAAACTTGCCAATCCCGTTTATTAAATCTAAGCATACAATAACAAGTTTTCCATCCATTTGGCTAAATTGCCTAAACACGTGCATCCAATCAAACATGTAAGTCACAAAGTTTACATATACATCAAGTAAGAATAGATGAGCTCATCATGCAACACACTTTCAAGACATTATCATTTCATCTCATAATTCTCATGCCATGTTAAGGGTTCTATGTCCGTTGAATCATTGAAATTTCGATGGATACTCAAGTAGTACACTCAAAGTGTACGATTCAATAATCCGTCAATTTCTTATTCAAGGATACCCATTAGGGCAATTAACCAAGAAACACTCTCTAAAGCCACATATCGTATAACAGGATTACCAATCCAGATTAAATCCTTTAAATAATATATGCTCAGAGGAGCTCAATTAGGATTACCAATCCATGCTAAACCCTAATCATAACGTATGCTCAAGAGACATTATATTGGGATTACCCATCCAAACTAAATCCTTTGTATAACAAGGTCAATGGGATTACTTGTCTGAGCTAGATCCCGTCCGCAAAAAATGTAGGACCTTACTAGTTTCAGGAAAGTGCATATAATTATCAGAATTCAACATTCAATCGGGACTTAACTCCTTTATCACCATTTCAAGCGTTGTATCAAATTTTTCATCATAGTATACAAGTAAAGCACATCAATATAAATCACATTACATACAAACACAACATCCAATTAACATAATTACATGCTCGATTAAGTTACACGAACTTACCTTGACACTTGTTAGCGTTAGAAATCTACTAATCCGAAACATTTTCTTTTCCTCGATCTAACCTCGATTTAGTGTTGTCCGGATCTATATAAATGAATTTAACCATCAATTTCACACATTTCATATTCAAATGGACTCAATTTTCCTCATAGGAAAAATTACCATTTTGCCCCTAACTTTTCCATAAATTCTAATTTTGTCCTTAGGCTTGAAAAATGAAACTTGTGCAAATCACTCCCCTTCCAAGCCTAACCAAATCCCCATTACAAATTTTACAGCACATGTATTCATAAAATTTTAGAATTTTTCATCAAATTTACAATTTTTCATTTTAGTCCTTAAATCATGTTTTCATCAAAAATCACTTTATAAAAGTTATTTATCTATCAATAATCTTTCATTTTCTACCGTAAATTTCTAATTTCCAGCATATACATCCATGACCCATTTTTCATACCTTGATAACTTTTCAAATTCATCCCTCAAATAGAGAGATTAACCTATTCTGGTTTTAAAAATACCAAAAATACTGAAAACGGGACAAGGAAACTTACCCAATTAGGCCTTGAAAGTTTCTTTTCTCTCTCCTAGGGTTTTCATGTGTTTTTAGGTTGAAGATGATGAAAATAAGATGATATATTTTCTTTTCATCTTTTAATTAATTAAGTTTCCAATTTTGTCCTTGCCCTTTTTCTATAATTGCATGGATGAGTCACTAAGAAAAATCTACATACTTTTCTTAATGGTCTAATTACCATATAAGGACCTCTAGTTTTGATTCCTATAGCTATTTGATCTGTAATAGCCCGATTTTGGGCCTAGTCGAAACAGTGGTTTCGGGACCACTAATCCAAGGTCGGAGAAATTACTTTTAATATTATTTATGCATGATGGCATGATTATAATAGTACATGAAAATTTTGGTGAATTAATTTTAGCAATTTCATACTTAATTGCAAAAAATGACTAAATCGCATAAAGTGCAAAAGTCCTATTTTGATAGCTAAAAGTGTCAAATAGTCATGGAACATTAAATTAAAGGTATTTATTGAGCAAATAGACCAATATTATATTAGTGGCTGGACATAGAGCCTTAATTTAAGGGATGGTCAAATGTTAGGTGACTAAAGGGATAAAAAAATAATAAACCTAAAGCTAGCTATCATCTTTTTCAATTCTTTCTCCTCACCACTAAAAATATCAATCATTTCAGAGGTTTTGGAGCTTCAAAATTTCAGCCACTCTTTACTCTTACAAGTAAGTGATTTTGATGGTTTTTCTTGTTAATTTTTATGTTTTTGGAACCCCTAAAGCTCAATCTAGCTATTGAGGGGACTATTTTGCAAAATAGTTGAGAGTTTAGGGTTTTTTCCATGGAAGCATATGTGTTGTTGCCATGGAACCATATGTGTTGTTTTCTAAAATTTTATGGAATAAAATGAATCATGGTTGTGAAATAAACAACTTTTGTGAAGAAGTTTTCATGGAAACCCTAACTAGGGACCATTTTGCATAAGTTGTAAATTAGGTGATAAATGTGTGAAATAATGAGAATTGTGGGTTGCTCCTGGAATAAAAATTATTTGGCTAGGCTTGATTAATGAGAAAATGTGATAAAAATCGATTTTTGGGCTAGGGGTAAAATGGTTATTTTGTGAAAGTATAGGGGCAAAATGGTCATTTTTCCCAATTATAACTTGTTGAGTACCTAAATTGATAAAATGATTAAATGAGTGAATTTTTATCATTTTAAACCAAGAAAGACGGAATCTAGACTTGGACTAGGGGAAAACCAAGCTTGTGGATTGAGCCGATTAGTCGCCTACATTTTGTAATCCGAGGTAAGTTGTATGTTAATAATGCAACTAGATCTTTATGATGTGCAATTGAATTAGTATGGCATAAATTGTTTTTATTTTGAATATGAGAATACATGTTGAGAAATTAACATAGTAGAGACTTTCGTTGAACATTTGGAATAAACTTGGATATTGGTACCTTGATATTGGGTGATATGTGTGCTAGTGTAAGAGATGTTTGGGACATGAATCAGCCACAATATGAGAGCCAGTGTAAGACATGTCTGGGACATGCATCGGTGTTGAGATGAGAGCTAGTGTAAGACATGTCTGGGACATGCATTAGCCTCGCGATAGACAAGCTAGTGTAAGACCTGTCTGGGACATGGCGTCAGCTTGTTGTGTGTCAGTGTAAGACCTGTCTGGGACATGGCATCGGCCTCGCTATATGAAAGCCAGTGCAAGACCATGTCTGGGACATAGCGTCGGCATCTTAACCCATGTTAAGGCTATTGAGTATCCGGTAGTATTCCAAATGGTTCAACAAAAGATTTATGATTTACATCAAAGTGAGAAAAGTTATGATCATGTGATGAATGGTACAGGTACCTATATGAATTGTAATGGATGATGATGAGTAAGTTGTTCTTACGTCTATTTATGGTATTCATGAATAAGCTATGAAAGGTTATGAGTATATTATTTGATGATGGTTAGTTGATGTTTATTTTCATGCAACTTACTAAGCGTTATGCTTACCCTATTTCCTTTCTATTTTCTTATAGTGCCGCCATAGTAGTTCATGGATCATCGCTTACGTCAGAAAAGCCAGTCACACTATCATCTGAAGCACTTGGTATAGTTAGTTCTTTTATTTTGATTATGGCATGTATAGGAACCTTGATTTTGTTTAGTGTGACATTGTTTTGGGGCCAAATGTGTTGGCTTGATTTAGTATTTGACTCATTTTGTATAAGGCCATGGAAAATGGCTAATGTTGAAAATTGTTTTATGAATACAAGAAGTTCTTTCATGAATGAGTAATTTGTTGGTTACCTAAGTATATATGAAATGTGTAAAGGCCTTAGATGTGGTTGCTGGATTGAGAAATCATGTTGTGATAGTTTTTAGCATGGTGGATGTTGATATATTGTGTTTTAGGGTGGCAAAGGGCTTGGTAGATAGCCTTATATTGTCCACACAGGTAGACACACAGTTAGCCCCATGGGCGTATTGCTTGGCCGTGTGTCCCCTGCATGTAAAATTTGAAAGTCAGTATGCATGGTAGTAAACATACAGGCAGAGACACGGCCGTGTGTCTCAGCCGTGTGGAGGACACTGCCTTTGGCCACGGGCGTGTGCCCTAAATTGGATGTTGATGTCAGAAACAGAATGTCAAGGTTTTTAGACACGAGCTAAGACACGGGCGTGTCATGGCCATGTGAGGGACAAGGCCAATGGACACGGGCGTGTGTCAGGCCGTGTGAAAACCCCTGTAGGTTCAAATTTAGAATTTAATTCACACGGGCTCAGGGTACGGGCATGTCCCCTTATGCTTAGGCCGTGTGAACCACGCAGGCCATCGGCATAGCCACGTCATAGTGGCCACACGGACGTGTTGCCCTTCCACATGGGCATGTGCCCTGTTTCAAGGGTCATTTTTATTAAGTCAGTTTAAGGACCCGAGCTGGTTCCGAATGGCTTCCATTCAATGTTTGAGGCCTCGTAGGCCGATATTAAGGAGATTTAACAAAGTTCAAAAAAGTTTTAAATTTGACCAAGTCTTGGTGGCTCGGAAGCGTTTGAATGCATGTGTTTAAGTTTAGTAACGCCTCGTATTTCATCCCGGAATAGGGCACGGGTGTGGGATGTTACATGATCCTTATAGCTGCTAGAATTCAACTTTCACATTTTATGCAATTTAGTCCTTCTCGTAATTAGACACTTAATCGATAAAATTTTCGTATCAACATTTCCACACAACATGCCTATTATAATACAGACCATATGATGAAATAAAAATAAATCTTATTTTTGAGTCGGATTTGTGGTCCCAAAATCACTATTCCAATTTCACTGAAAAATAGGCTGTTATAATTGTTAAATACAAATTTTATTAAAATTTACTTTACTAAACTTGTTTATTCCTCAACAAATATTCATTATCTAGCATTAAACATCAAAAATCATTCAAGAAGAATCATGGCACAACCCTCAATCTTTAATAGTTTTATAAATTGATCCCCAGGCTAGCTAGATTAAGCTACAAGATCCCGAAAACATAAAAATCATTAAAAATGGAATTCAAAATCATACCATGCAAGTAGATTAACCCTAGTCGAATTCAAAGCTTCTTCTCCCATGGCAAAATCGGTTCAAACAAAAAAAATAAAGAAGATGACATCTTTTTTTAGTTTAATTTGAACTTAAATTACCAATTTACCATTTTACCCGTTAAAAACAATCAAAATTTCAAACAAACCTTCCATGAATGTCCACTGACTACAAAAATGGTCCAATTACCATCTAGGTCTTTTCACTTTAAAATTTTATAGCCATTTAACCCTTTTTTACTAATAGAACTCTACTTCTATTCCATTTATTATTTAGTCTTTTTTCCTTAATTAATCATGAAGACATCAAAATTTCATACAGAAATTTTAATACTACCTTACTAACATTCTATGGAAATTAAAATAATAATAAAATACTAATTCAAATTTGTGGTCCCGAAACTACTGTACTGATTTCACTAAAAGTGAGCTTTTATAATTTTTCCCCTCTAAAGAAATTTTCGTCCCCGAAAACCTTACCAGAAAATAGATTTGGGTACTATGATTTCATCAATTCTTCTGTCTCTCACGTAGCCTCTTTAACCCCATGACGATTCCACAAGACTTTAACCAATGATACCTTTTTGTTTCGGAGTTCTTTTACTTCACACGTTAAAATCTGGATTAGTTCTTCAGAATATGACAAATCAAGCTGAATCTCAACCTCATAAGGGGTTATTATGTGTAACACCCCTAGCCCCTATCCGTCGCCGGATTAGGGCTACGGAGCATTACCAAAAGATAACATCATACAACAAACATTTATTTATCATAATTAAATCACAACATAAATCATAGCAATAATATCCAAACTCATGCATATAGTCCATCTTATGAGCCCTCAAGGCCCTAAAAAGACATTAGAAATGAATTGAGACTAAATCGAAAACATATGGGATTTTTTAGAAAAAGATATTTTTTTTTCAAACTGCAAGGGTCATACAACTGAGAGACATGTCCGTATGACCAGGCCGTGTGACTCACAAGGCTAAGCGACACGCTCGTGTCTCAGGCCGTGTGGACATTCGAAGTAGGGACAGATGGCCGTGTCTCAGCCCGTGTTCGTGCCCGTGTAACTCATTGACTTAGGTCACATGGCCAAACCATACGCCCGTGTGCTAGGCCGTGTAGCCCTTGAAATGGCTTCACACACTCGTGTGTCAAGCCGTGTGCTAGGTCGTGTAACTGCCTGATTTGCAACCCTTAATAAGCTACAAGGGACACATGGCCGTGTCACCTGGCCGTGTAGATGAAAAATATGTCATTTTCAAGCCATTTTTCTCACCCAAAAACTAGCCACTTGCACAAACCAAATGTACCTATTTTCATGCATTTAAATGGCACTTAATATATACATATATAAGCTAGAACATCATAGAAACTAACCATTCAACCAATATGCCAAAATGGCACCTCAAACTCAACAATCAAACTTAACTAAACACCTACCAAGTTCATTCATAATCCAAACCACCAATTGAACAACTTCAATTCCACATTTGCCATAATGCTCATATACCAATTACATGCACAACAAATACCATTATGATCATTTCCACATATACCATTAGTTTTAATAACTGTACCAAATGCCAATATACATTTAAGGCTTCCAAAACTAACCATTAACACTTCAAGGCACTTTCTATATCATACCAAAACAACATCTCGTAGCATACCTTAATGTTTATCTATTCAAGTACCATCACTAAGTACTTAGATGCCAAAATGACGACCACTTTAAATCCCATATATATACATGATATCAAATCAACTATATCATTAACCAAAATAGCATATATACAAGCCGCACATAAGGGTTAATTTCATCAAACAAAGACACCTATACATGCCATTATAACCATGACTCAAAATTATCAAAATCTAGAGGTATAGCTGATCGATAGTGTGATGGATCTCAGACAAGTTTCCAAACTGAACGAGCTTTCAATTATCTAAAAACATAAGAGAAATAACACGAAGTAAGCATATAATGCTTAGTAAGTTCGTAATTCATAAACAAAGCTTACCATTTCAATATATATAAGCTTAAAAGCAATTTACGAGATAATCCAACATGGCTTGGCACAAGTCTAAGAAACAACAACCTTTCAAGTTAGATAACCACATAACTTAACATCTCTTTTCAAAACATAATAACTTTTATACTCATAACTTATAAGCATTCATACTTTCATGAATATGGCTAATCATATTTAAAGCATCATCATTTCATACTTGTTTCATACTTTCATAGCATTACTTATCAAAATATCTATCGATCCTTCCCTTTTGTATACCCGTTGAACCACTAGAATAATATCAGATACACAGGAATCACACACACTATGTGCTAACATATGGTCAAAATCATTACTTTCTCTTATGTCATAAAAATGCTCTCTTTCGAGCCATAAGTGGTTCTGCTCACATACGCTGTCAGTCAGGACGTAGCTATACGGTGCTGCTCAAACAAACTATCAAGTAACCACAACACATGCTAGAAACTCAACCACCGGTAGGACGTACAAGACCAATACCCGAAACACGGTAACCCCTAATGGCATGTCATTTGTATCCTATATATTCCTAAGGTTCAAACGGGATCCGAAAGTCACCGAAACTTTGTGGAATTTTTCTGTAGAGACGTAATACCATAATATAACATAAAAGCATGTAAATCGAGCATAATACAACCTTAATTAAATGTACAAACTTACCTCAATCACAACTAAAGAAATACGATTGACTAATCCAACATTTTTTCTTTTCCCCGATCTAAATCTGTACGTTGTTTTTCTTGATATGCATAGAAAGACTATGGTCGAACCTTGGAAAGTCTTTAATGGCTTCCTTAAGTGCTAATTTTGGTTGAAGCAGAAAGAAAGAAAGATGATATCTTTCTTTTACTTATTTTATTTTATGATATTTTATTAATTTACCAAATTAACCTTAATTAATAACCCTTAAAACCATTCAAAAGATGATCATCTTTGTCCACTAATTATATTAATGGTCTAATTACCATTTAAGGCCACTCATATTCCAATATCATAGCAATTTGACACTTTTTACTTATAGAACTCAAATTTGCAGCTTATGCAATTTCGTCCTTTTTATTACATTAAGCATGCTAACAATAAAATTTCTTAACGAAATTTTTATAAACACTACTAACATGTTGTAGACATTAAAATATTAATAAAATAATTATTTTGACATCAAATTTGTGGTCTTGAAACTAATGTTCTAATTTCACTAAAAATGGGCTGGTATATTATATGAGAGGGATCAGACCTATAACACCTTAGCATTGAAACATGAAAAACATTATGGATCTTTTCAAGTTTCAAGGGTAAGGCTAACCTATAAGCCACAGGGCCAACTCTTCCAGTTATTTCATATGGCCCGATAAACCTCGAACTCAACTTTATTTTTCTGCCAAAATGTAGTTTATATTTCCACGGAGAGACTTTTAAAAACACCTGATAGCCCACAACAAACTCAATATCCTTACGCTTTAAATCTATGTAAGATTTTTGACGATCTGTTGCAGCTTGCAAGTTATTCCAGATGGTTCTAACTTTATCTTCAGTATATCAAACTAAATCAACTCCTTCCAGCTTCCTTTCACTCAACTTTGACCAACATAACAAACTTCTACATTTATGCCCAAATAGTGCCTCACACGGTGCCATTTTTAAGTTCACTTGATAACTGTTATTGTAAGCAAATTCAACTAATGGCAAATACTTCTCCCAACTATCTTCAAACTCAACTATACAACATTGAAGCATGTCTTCTAAAATTTGAATTACTCGTTCAGTTTGACTGTCCGTTTGTGGATAAAAAGTCGTACTAAAATTTAATTTTGTACCCAATGCCTCGTGCAACTTACTCCAAAGTCTTAAGGTAAACCTCGAATCACGATCTGAAATAATAGACAAAGGAACACTATGTAATTTAACAATCTTATTAACATAGAGTTTGGCTAGTTTTTCCAATGAATAATCCATTCATACAAGTATGAATATGCAGATTTAGTTAGTCGATCTACAATAACCCAAATTGCATCTTTCTTTCTCGGCGTTAACGGTAATCCTATGATGAAATCCATTGTAACTTGGCCCCATTTCCACTCTGGAATCATGACCGATTCTAATAACCCAAATGGGACTTGATGCTTAGCTTTTCCTTGTTGACACACCAGACATTTCGATACAAAATCAAAAATTTCTCGTTTCATTCCCGACCACCAATAAAATTGTAACAGTCCAGCTTAGATCCTAGTCGGAATAGTGGTTTTGAAACCATAAAATCGAGTCCAAAAAATATTTTAATATTATTTTTTGTGTCTGTGATATGTGAATTTATATCTGTGAAATTTTTGTGATTTAATCTGTCTGTTTCTGTGCTTAATTACGAAAAAGGACTTAATCGCATAAAATGCAAAAGTTGCATGCTAATTGTTAAAGTGCCTATTTGGCCTTGGCTTTTAAAATAAGGGTCCTTTCATGTCAAATTTACCATTTGTTTTAATGGTGGAAAAATATGGACATGAGTTGGTGAATTTTAAAATGAAATAGTTAAGGTAAAAATAGTCATTTGTGTAATAATATGTTAATAATAAAGAAAACATAAAATGGCCATGCAATTTTCACCTTTGTTGGCCGATTGTTTGAAAGAAAAAGAATAGAAAAGATCAAGCTAGTTTTCGACTAGCTTAAGCCTTGATTAAGGTATGAATTTTCGTCTGCTTTTTATAATTTCTACTTTTTTGTGATCGTTGCTTCGTGTTCTTCAAAACCTATGTCTGAATTTCTATTTCTGTTAAAGATTTCATGTAATGCCATTGTTGATACCATGAGTTTTGTGATGCTTTTGGATGAATTAAGAAGGCTTGAAAAATGATTTATAAGTTTTGTCTTTGAATTTTGATGAAATAGAGCTATTTGGGCTAAATTGTGAAAATGAGTTTTGAGGGACTAAATTGTGAATTAAATGTGTTATTTGGAATTGTATGGAAGCCATGAATACTCGGCTAAGTTATAGTCTTGGTGAATTTTTCATATTTGTGATTTGTGAAAAATAGACTAAATTGTCAAAGTGTGAAAATATAAGGACTATAATGTAAAGTGCCCTAAATATGTGTTCATGGATTATTTTGAATGAAATAAATGATTGAATTGTTGAATTTGAATTGTATTAGATCAAGAACAAAGAAAATCAGACTTAGATCAGGGAAAGTCCAAAATAGTCGAATAGTCGACTTGTTTCCATTCGAGATCAGTACGAGGTAAGTCAAAATACAATTATGTGTTAAATTGATTGAATGTTGTATGTGTTAGTTATAATCTGTATTGGATGGCTATGAGAGCCTGATTAAGGAACTTTGACATTAATCTGAGATATCGTATAAGACCGTGTTTGGGACACAGCCTCGATTTGGGACTTACGTGTAAGACCATGTCTGGGACATCGACATCGTATATAACTACGTGTAAGACCCTGTTTGGGACAGAGGCATCGATAATAAATTACATGTAAGACCACGTCCGGGACGATGGCATTGTACCTATTTATGAGCATATGTGCCATTTTTGAATCATCTGAAGATAGAGTACGAGATATGGGAATGAATATATTAGGAAATGTATAATCTATACAGGTACGTATGTATCATACTAAATCTCTGAATATGAAAAACTTTGTTCTGTGAAATAATGAAAGTGAAGTAAGTACGAAATCATGAATTACTCTGTGAAATAGCTCTGAATTCTTAATATTAACTTTTACTTATATGCTTTAATAGATGGACTAGTTGTTTTTGGCTTACTAAGCTCTATGTAGCTTACTCTGTGTGATTTCTGTCTGTTTTACAATTATCGTAGCTACTGAAGGCTCAGGATAGTCGAGGATTGTCACCACACCGTCAAACTCATTTTGGTACTTTTGGAAGTGTACATATTTTTAAGTATGGCTAGAATGTTTAAGTATGTAAACTTGATATGTATATATGTTGCCATATGAATTGGCTAGCAAATGATAAGTTTGTGCATAGTTTTGGTGCATGTTTGTAATGTGCTACGTTCTAATGTGATTTGGTCATCTTTAAGCATGGAATTGGTTGAAAACTTTGGTATGAATGTTGTATATGATTGCTGGTAGGATTGGACCCAAAAAGGGGTGGCAAATTGGCTTAAACCAAGCCTGCATTGTGCCACACGGTTAGGGAACACAGGCGTGCCTTATGGCCGTGGGCTTAAGTCAGTAGCTAGTAATTATCACACGGTCATGGTACACGGCCATGTCTGTTGGCCGTGTGAAAAAGCCAGTAAAGGAACTCTTTTTGGCACGGTTGGATCACATAGGCGTATCTGATGCCCGTGTGTGTCACACTGCCTAGTCGCACGGGCGTGTGACTTTAATAGATTTGAAAGATTTGGATAAGTTCTGAAAATTCTGAATGTGTTCGGTTTTGTCTCGACCTTTCTTAAATGTATGTTTTAGGTCTCGTAGACCATTTTAATTGGATGTATTGTTGATGAATGCCTATGTATTAATGTTTTATGATATCTGTGATTCTGTATTGATCCGTAATGTTCTGTTCATCCAGTAATGCCCCTACCTATTCCGGCGATGGTTACGGAATAGGGGTGTTACAAAAACGGTTTCAAATCATCATACATTTTCGAACTTCCCGAATGAATAGTATGAGCTTTTTTTAACATTTTTTTCTAAGTTACAGATCATCAAATACACACAACCTTTTGCGAAAATATAAATTTCCATCATCACGAATGTTAAGTTCAGTATTTTGACCAGTCTCAATCATCTTTCGTTTGGCTACAAACTTTGGATCAACAAGCTATAATTCTTGTATGCTCTGTAAAAACAAAGGTTTAACCTTGAGCTCAGCTAAGATAGAACCATCGTACTTCATCTGTAATTCAGTATTCATTGCTCGAAAGGTGAAAAGAGATTTACGGCTCAAAGCATCAACAACCATATTTGCTTTACCTGGATGGTAATCAATCACAAGTTCATAGTCTTTTAACAATTTTAACCCCCTTGCTGTCTCAAATTCAATTCTTTTTAGGTCATCAAATATTTCAAGCTCTTTTGGTAAGTATGCACTTGACACTTTTCGCCATACAAATAATGATGCCAAATTTTTAAGGCTAAAACAATCGTCGCTAATTCTAGATTGTGCATTGGATAATTCTTTTCATGAACTTTTAATTGTCGAGAGGCGTACGCAATGACCTTTCCTTTCTACATTAAAACACACCCCAAACCATTCAAAGAGGTATCACTATAAACAACAAATTATTTCCCCGATTCAAGTTGCATTAACACTTTCACTCGTAACTGATAATAACCCGATCGAATATCAGTTTTTGAAAATACCGAAGCTCTTTTTAATTGATCAAAAAGGTCATCTATACAAGCAAACGGATACTTATTCTTTATAGTCATCTTGTTCAACTGCTGATAATCAATACACGACCTCAATGACCCATCTTTCTTTTCAACAAATAGTACATGTGCACCATAAGGTGATACACTCGGTCTAATAAAACCTCTGTCTATTAGTTCTTGCAACTATGCTTTAAGTTCTTTAAGTTCAATTGGAGCCATTCGATATGGTGCAATCGAGATTGGAGCAGTACCAGGCACTACTTCAATGACAAATTCAACCTCTCGCTCTAATGGCAAACCCGGTAATTTTTTAGGGAAAACATCTGAAAATTCACAAACTATCGGTACTTGATCCACTTTCTTCTCTAACACTTTGGAATCCAAAATGTAAGCCAAAAATGCTTCACAGCCTTTCTGCACTAACTTATGTGCTTTCATTACCGAAATTATATTTGAAACACCATTTAATCTACCAAACTCAGTAGAAATCACTTCACCATTTGAACCTTTCAACTCAACTCTTTTCTGCCAAAAATTAACCACAGTATCATGCATATTTAACCAATCCATACCCAAGATGACATTAAACTCATTGAAAGGTAACAACATTAAATCAGCAAGAAAGTTGTAGCCCTAAATTTTCAATGGACATTGCTTGCAAACCAAATCAACAATAACACTATGAGCTAAGGGACTCGTGATTTTAACAACACAATCAGTTGATTCTACATGTAAATTCTTTTCCATCATTAATGTAGTGCATATATATGAATGTGTCGACCCCAAGTCAATTAATGCATACACATTAACATTAAAGATAGAAAAAGTACCTGTAATAATGTCAAGAGTCGAGGCCTCCTCTCATGCACAAATGGCATAGGTCCTAGTAAGAGCCCTAGCTTCAGATTTGACCGCTGACTCTTTAACCCCACCTCTATTGACTCTAGTTGAAGTGCTATTTCTAGGTCTTCTACCTTGGGTAGGAGTGGTCACTGATTTCTCATTATGCTCTTTAACAGACTATTTTCTATT
Source organism: Gossypium anomalum (assembly GCA_025698475.1). NCBI lineage: Eukaryota > Viridiplantae > Streptophyta > Magnoliopsida > Malvales > Malvaceae > Gossypium > Gossypium anomalum. The sequence goes on from CM046961.1 coordinate 61,824,874, forward strand.
TGGACACTCTCTTTTAAAATGGTCTGGAGATCCAAAAAGAAAGCACGTCCCATCATTAACTTTGCAAACACTAAGGTGAAGCCATCCACATTACTTGCACTCTGTTCTATTTGTATTCTTCACATTGGCCATACTAGCTACTGAAGGAGTCGAAACTTTCTTGCCATTTTGATTCGATTGATCCCTTCTAGAAAACCCTGACGGAGCAAAAAACTTATTACTAGATTCCTTCATTTTCTTCTGTGGAGAATTTAAGAAAGCTTTAGATCCACCACGTTTATCGAATTCTCGCCTTTTCTCTTCGTTCCATCTGTTACTTTCACAGATCTCTTCTATTTTCTGGACTCTATCAGACAACACTACAAATTCACGGATCTCCAAAGCTCCTACTAATATTCTAATCTCATCTTTCAGCCTATCCTCAAAACGTACATACATATCTTCCTTGGTAGGCACTATCTCTCAAGCATATTTGCTAAGCTGAAGGAACTATCTCCCATATTCTGCCATCATTCTACTTTCTAGTAACGCCCCCACTCCCAAAACCGTCACCGGAGTCAAGCTTGAGGTGTTACTAAACTTATCTTACTTTTTAAACAACTCTAAACCACTGATTTTAATTTTCAGAATAAACTATTTTTCTGCATCATGGTTGCTTAAAAATTCATTTCTTGAGTTTCAAAACTCGAAATTAAGATCCGTAAATTTTTCCTGAAACTAGACTTATATATCTATCTACTAATTTTTTCCTAGAATTTTTGACTTAGCCAATTAGAACAGTTTATTAGTTAAAGTTACCCCTATTTCAGAATTCGACTGCACTGACCTCTACTTACTACGAACTACTTTTCTCCCTCTACAAAATTCATATGACTATACAGTTTGTTTCTATTAAAACTATATTCAATACAAATTACACTACATAATTATTTTTTTAAAATTTATGGTGAATTTATAAAGTTGAAACAGGGGATCTAGAAATCGCTCTGGCCCTATTTCACTAAAACTCAGATATCTTATAAAATACAAAACCTTTACCTGTTTTGCTTATTCCATATGAAAATAGACACAATGAGTTTTAATTTCATATATTATTCACCATCAAATCATGTCTCTACGATTTTTAGTGATTTTTCAAAGTCACGTTATTTCTGACACTTGAATCCATTTTTAAGTTACTTTCACATTTTTCATAGTTTTCATGTGATAATTACTACTTAATCATACATACTATTAAACATGTATATCATCAACCATTCTATTAGCTAATCACTAGCAAGTATTTACACATCATTCATTGATCATATCATATCAAAAGAAACCAAGTTCCTATACATGCCATACACAAAACGAAACGTCTAACTATACCAATGTGATTCCTTCGATAGTGTGATCGGGTCTCCGACGTTTCCTTCGATCCCCGAGTGGCTTGATAAAAACTATAAGAAAAAGAAAATAAAGAGAGTAAGCACTAGGCTTAGTAAGCTTACAAGAAAATAAATTACAACATTCAACATAATGAATAATTATACATAATGTCACCTAGCCTCATAAACTTTCTTTACTTCTCATTTTCTACCTTCTTCTTTACTCACATACCTTTTTCCTTACCTCACCTTTCACTATTCATAAATATAATCTACCTTCCCTTTTGCTGATAATTCACTGTAATTTAACGTGTACAATGACCCGTTGAACCACTTGGAATACTAAGGATACTAGGGTCGTTCCTGTCTATCAATATCCTGCCAATGCCATGTCTTCAACATGGACTTACATGAATTTTTCCTGTCTCCAATGCCATATATATATCTAATATGGGCTTACATGGCTCATTCCTGTCTCCAAAGCCATATATCTGATATGGACTTCATGGCTCATTTCTGTCCTGTCCTGTCCTATCAACCCCAATATCCTAACATTCCTAAGGTTCAAACGGGGCTTCTTCGCCTTTAATTCGACTTCAAATATTCTCATAAAATAAGTATATAAATGCTGGAAATTTACAATAATAATGTAAAAAAAAAAAGAATATTGCATTTATTTCATCAGAAACTTACCTCGATACCAAATGTGACTAAACTTTACAATTTAGTCCTTTACTTTTTTTTCCCGATCTACTCCCAAATTTCGCTTCTTCTTGATCTATAATAGCAAATTTAATTTATTTAATATTCACATTTATCAAAACAGTCCTTTACTCAAACTTTGGAAAAATTACATTTTTGCCCCTAAACTTTTGCATATTTACACTTTTGCCCCAAATCTCGTAAATTAAACTTCAGCCTATTTTCTTATATTTTATGACATGCTGATCGTTTTTCCCTTCTATAGCAAAATCAAATTCTCACTCTAACATATACTTATGACTATTAGGTATTTTTACCGATTAAGCCCTTTACTCGCTTTTACCTAAAACCGAGTAGCACAAGTTGTCTAACATAATCTAAGACCTCATATTCTATCATAAAACATCAAAATAAACACTTTTCACCTATGGGTATTTTTCCAAATATGAACCCTAACTTAAATTATTGCTAGCATAAGCTTTATCGAAGCTACTGACTCAAAAACGTAAAGAACATTAAAAACGGGGCTTGGAATCACTTACTATGGAGCTTGAAAGCTTGAAACAAACCCTAGCTATGGAGAACCCTTGAAATTTCGTGCTAATGAAGAAGATGGACAAAAATTGGCTTTTAATTTTGTTTTTAATTCATTTTAATAACTAAATGACCAAAATGCCCTTACTACTAAACTTTCAAAAAATTCCTTCCATGTCCTAATTTTGTCCATGAACTTAGAAATTGGTCAAATTGTTATTTAAACCCTCCTAATTAATATTCCAAAGCAATTTCATACTAAAAACTTCTAGAATGCAAGTTTTGCAAATTATTCGATTTAGTCCCTAATCTCAACTTAAGCACTTTATGCATAGAATTTCATCACGAAAATTTCACACAATCATGCAATCATATCATGAACCTCAAAATAATAATAAAATAAATTTTTCTACCTCAGATTTGTGGTTTCGTAATCACTATTCCATTTAGGCCCTATTTCGGGATGTTACATTTCTCCCCCCTTTAGGGATTTTCGTCCCCGAAAATCCTACCTGTGAAAAGATTTGGGTACTGTTTTCGCATAGCCTCTTCGGGTTCCCATGTAGCCTCGTCTACCCCATGTCTATTCCATAGTACTTTCACAAGTGCAATACTTTTGTTCCTTAATTGCTTTACCTCTCGAGTTAGAATCTTTACCGGTTCTTCACCGTAAGTCATGTCTGGCTGAATCTCAACCTCTGTCTGGGAAATCACATGTGACGGATCTGAACGATAACGACGTAGCATAGACACATGAAATACATTATGAATCTTCTCTAACTCAATTGGCAAAGCTAACCGATATGCTAATGGTCCGACTCTCTCAATCACTTCAAACGGTCCAATAAAACGTGGACTTAGTTTGCCTTTCTTGCCACATCTGAGAACTTTCTTCCACGGAGATACTTTCAAAAAAACTTTGTCACCAACTTGATACTCAATCTCTTTTCTCTTCAAATCTGCATATGACTTTTGTTTGTCTGAAGCTGCTTTCAAGCAATCTCTGATGATTTTTACTTTCTCTTCTGTTTCCTTAACTAGATCAACCCCGTAAATCTGATTTTCCTTAAGCTTTGTCCAATACAAAGGTGTGCGACATTTACGTCCATACAAAGCTTCATAAGGTGCCATCTTCAAACTCGACTGATAACTATTATTGTAGGCAAACTCTACTAATGGTAAATATTTTTCCCAACTGCCTTGAAATTCCAAAGACACAAAGATCTAAGCATATCTTCAAGTACTGAATAACTCTCTCTCGATCGACCATCGGTTTGAGGATGGAAAGTCAGATTAAAACTCAACTTTGTGCCCAAAGCCTTTTGTAATTTTTTCCAAAACCGTGAAGTAAATCTTAGATCTCTATCTCAAAATGATCGATAATGGTACCCGTGTAGTCCGACTATCTCTCAAATATACAACTCGCCAACTTGTCAAGTGAATAATCCATACGAATCGGGATAAAATGAGCCGACTTCGTTAACTTATCAATCACAACCCATATTGCATCTTTCTTTCTCGGTGTAAACGGTAATCCCATCACAAAATCCATAGTAACTCGATCCCATTTCCACTCGTGGACTAGCACAGTGCGCAATAAACCTCAAGGTACTGATGTTCGGCCTTTACCTGGCATGCATCAAGCATCTAGAAACAAACTCAAATGTCCTTTTTCATTCCTACCCACCAAGACATTTTCTTTAAATCATTATACATCTTTGTACTACCGGATGAATAGACAAAAACTACTATGTGCTTCCTGTAAGATCTTTCAATAAGCTCATAATTCTTCTGGTACACATACCCTGTCTCTGGAACATCAAACAACCGCCGAATCGATCCAAAATCGACTCTATATCCGACTCACACCGATCTCTTTTGGCTAACAACTCACTGTCATTTTTTTTGAGCTTCAAAATTTCTTCAAGAAACATCGGTTTAGCTTCTCAACTCAACTACGATAAAACCATCATCCGATAAGGCTAGACTAGTGTTCAAAGCTCTTAATGCAAATAAAGATTTCCTACTCAAAGCATCAGCAACAATGTTTGCCTTACCTGGGTGATAATCGATCACTAGCTCATAATCTTTAATCAACTCTAACCATCTTCTTTGCCTCAAATTCAAATCTTTTTGAGTCATCAAATATTTCAAACTTTTGTGATCAGTGAATATATGGCACTTCACACCATACAAATGATGTCTCCAAATCTTCAACGCAAAAATAATGGCAAATAGTCAGTAAATCATGTGTCGGATAGTTCTTCTCATGTGGCTTTAGTTGTCTGGAGGCATAAGCAATTACCTTTCCTTCCTGCATAAGTACACAACCAAGTCCATTCATGGACGCATCACTGTAAATCACAAACTCCTTACTTGGTTCTGGTTGTACTAAAACAGGAGCTTTAGTCAACAATGTTTTTAACTTGTCAAAACTCTGTTGACACTTCTCACCCATTCAAACTTGATATCCTTTCGCAACAATCTTGTCAATGGGGTAGCTATCATGGAAAATCCCTCTGCAAATCGTCTATAATATCCTAAGAAGACCAAGAAAACTTCTAACTTCGATACATTTCTAGGAGGCTTCCAATCAACAATGGCTGAAATCTTGCTCGAATCAACCTTAATACCTTCACTGAGACAATATGTCCAAGAAAACCAACTTCTCGTAACTAACTCACTTTTGTTTGAACTTGGCATACAACCGATTATCTCTCGTAATCAGAAAAGCGTTTCTCAAATGCTCGCATGCTCGGTCCTCATCATGAGGATAAATCAAGATATCATCAATAAACACAACTACAAACTTATCTAAGTACGGTCTGAAAATTCAGTTCATTAAGTCCATGAAAATGGCAGGAGCATTAGTCAAGCCAAATGGCATCACAAGGAACTCATAATGACCATACCTAGTCCGGAAAGCAGTCTTCAGGACATCTGACTCTTTAACTCGCAACCGATAGTATCTGGATCTCAAATCTATCTTGGAGAACATAGTAGCTCCCTTCAATTGATCAAACAGATCATCAATTCTAGGCAATGGATACTTGTTCTTTACTGTTACCTTGTTAAGTTGCCAATAATCTATGCACAATCTCATCGATCTGTCTTTCTTTTTCACAAATAGCACTGGTGCACCCCATGGTGAACTACTGGGTCTTACAAAGCCTTTGTCTGTTAATTCCTGCAACTAAGCTTTTAATTCTTTCAATTCCAACGGAGCCATTCTATAAGGAGTAATAGAAATGGGCGTGCTACCTGGAATCAACTCAATACCAAACTCAACTTCTCTAATAGGAGGTAAACCTAGTAGTTCTTCTGGAAACACATCGGGAAACTCACATACCACAGGCACTGATTCAATTTTCAATTCTGGATCTTTAGTGTTCAACACAAAAGCAAGATAAGCTTCATACCCTTTTCTTAAACATTTCTGAGCAGACATAATAGAAATTATGGGAAATGAACTATCTGACTCTTCTGAATTAACCCGAAGAATTTCACCATTTTTACACTTCAACTCAATGAATTTCTTTCCACAATTCACTGTCACATCATGTGTAGTCAACCAATCCATACCAAGAATCACATCAAACTCATCAAATGGCAATAGCATGAGATCGGCCTGAAAAACAAGAGCTCTCTAATCATCAAAGGACAATTTCTACATACTTTATCTACTAATACATGCTTGCCTAATGGATTCGATACTTTAATCACAAATTCTGTAGATTCTATAGGCATACTTATACTAGGCATTAATTTCTTGCAAACATATGAATGAGTTGAACCCGGATCAATCAAAGAAATGACATTAATATCATGTAGAGAAAATGTACCCGTAATCACATCGGGGAAGGATGCCTCTTCGCGAGCACGGATAGCATAAGTCCTTGCAGGGGCTCTAACATCCGGTCTCACACCAATCTCTTGAGGTACCTCTCACATTTGCTCCTACTCCCGGTTGCCTCGGTGATCTGCCTCTAGTAGGAGCATTTCCGGATCTAGCACTCTGTGTTACCTCTCGGTTAGCCACCTCTGGACATTCTCGTACAAAATGATCTGGAGCACCACATTTATAACAAACATTTTCGCCTGCCCGACAAGGACCATAATGAAGTCTACCACACTGTGGACACCCTGATCTACCTTGTCCAACATTACCTACACTCGTAGTCGAGATGGTCTGAGCCTTCGGATCCTTAAATCTACCGCCTCTATTCTGACTAGAATACCCAGCTGAGAAACAAGATCTCGTAGAAAACCCCTTTGGCCTTTTGGATGTAGCCTGAATGACTCGCTCATCTGTCTCTTCTTTGTATCTTGTGTCTCTGTCTCAACTTTGCCTTTTCTTTTTAATAGACTCCTCCTCTTTACAGTGCTCTCTCAACTAAAATAACAAACTCTTTTATTTCTAGGACACCCACTGACAGTCGGATATTATCATTTAACCCATCCTCAAACCTTTTACACATGATAGCCTCTGTGGATACACATTCTCGAGCATATTTACTAAGCCTGACAAATTCGCGCTCATAATCGATCCACCGTCATATTACCTTGTTTCAATTCCAGAATTCCTTTCTCTTACGGTCAATAAACCTCTGACTAATGTACTTTTTACGAAATTCCTCCTGAAAGAAATCCCAAGTGACCCTCTCCTTTGGTACAATTGATACAAGTGTCTTCCACCAGTGGTAGGCTGAGTCTCTAAGAAGTGATACTACACATTTCATACATTCCTCAGGTGTACAAGATAATTCGTCAAAGACTCTGATAGTATTTTCTAACCAAAATTTAGCTTTTTCTACATCATCATCTTTTGTTGCTCGAAACTCTTCTGTCCCTTGTTTCCTGATTCTATCAACTGGTGGCTTTTCTCTTATCACTATACCCGTGGATCGGGGGAGCTTGAGCTACATGGGTAGCCCGAGAATCATGAGGGGTGGAGGTCTAACTACCGGATTCGTATGAACGAACTCTAAGAAACCAATCATTCAAAGCTTGGAAGAGAGCTTCTCGAGTCACTCCTCCCGATCAATCATTCATCGCCTATTCTCGATGGCGCTTGCCTTTCGCGGGAGCAGCGCATTACTTTCTACATCATCATCACCAGCTCGCTCGGGATCCATTACTATAAAACAAAATATTTAAAAATCGTCAGAAGTCGTCACACTATCAAAATACAGGTATGGCATGTATAGCTAGACTTTTACTCACACTAACTGTTCCGAAAGCCGACTAAACCTGCTCTGGTACTAATAAATGTAACGTCCCCACGCTCGAAACCATCACCGGAGTCAAGCTTGAGGTGTTACTAAACTTATCTTACTTTTTAAACAACTCTAAACCACTGATTTTAATTTTCAGAATAAACTATTTTTCTGCATCATGGTTGCTTAAAAATTCATTTCTCGAGTTTCAAAACTCAAAATTAAGATCTGTAAATTTTTCTTGAAACTAAACTCATATTTCTATCTACTAATTTTTTTCTAGAATTTTTGACTTAGCCAATTAGTACAGTTTATTAGTTAAAGTTACCCCTATTTCAGAATTCGACTGCACTAACCTCTACTTACTACGAACCACTTTTCTCCCTCTACAAAATTCATATGACTATACAGTTTGTTTCTATTAAAACTAGATTAAACAAGGATTCTAACCATATAAATTATACCACCTAATTATTTTTGTAAAATTTATGGTGAATTTATAAAGTTGAAATAGAGGATCTAGAAATTGCTCTGGCCCTATTTCACTAAAACTCAGATATCTTATAAAATACAAAACCTTTACCTGTTTTGCTTATTTCATATGAAAATAGACACAATGATTTCTAATTTCATATATTATTCACCATAAAATCATGTGTCTACAATTTTTAGTGATTTTTCAAAGTCACGTTATTTCTGATACTTGAATCCATTTTTAAGTTACTTTCACATTTTTCATAGTTTTCATGTGATAATTACTACTTAATCATACATACTATTAAACATGTATATCATCAGCCATTCTATTAGCTAATCACTAGCAAGTATTTACACATCATTCATTGATCATATCATATCAAAAGAAACCAAGTTCCTATACATGCCATACACAAAAAATGAAACGCCTAACTATACCAATGTGATTCCTTCGATAGTGTGATCGGGTCTCCGACGCTTTCCTTCGATCCCCGAGTGGCTTGATAAAAACTATAAGAAAAAGAAAATAAAGAGAGTAAGCACTAGGCTTAGTAAGCTTGCAAGCAAATAAATTACAACATTCAACATAATGAATAATTATACATAATGTCACCTAGCCTCATAAACTTTCTTTATTTCTCATTTTCTACCTTCTTCTTTACTCACGTACCTTCTTTCTTACCTGACCTTTCACTATTCATAAATATAATCTACCTTCCCTTTTGCTGATAATTCACTATAATTTAACGTGTACAATGACCCGTTGAACCACTTGGAATACTAAGGATACTAGGGTCGTTCCTGTCTATCAATATCCTGCCAATGCCATGTCTTCGACATAGACTTACATGAATTTTTCCTGTCTCCAATGCCATATATATATCTAATATGGGCTTACATGGCTCATTCCTGTCTCCAAAGCCATATATCTGATATGGACTTACATGGCTCATTTCATCCCCGCCTCATCCCTATCAACCCCAATATCCTAACATTCCTAAGGTTCAAACGGGGCTTCTTCGCCTTTAATTCGACTTCAAATATTCTCATAAAATAAGTATATAAATGCTAGAAATTTACAATAATAATGTAAAATAAAAGAATATTGCATTTATTTACTGTAAACTTACCTCGATACAAAATGTGACTAAACTTTACAATTTAGTCCTTTACTTTTTCTTTTCCCCGATCTACTCCCGAATTTCGCTCTTCTTGATCTATAATAGCAAATTTAATTTATTTAATATTCACATTTATCAAAACAGTCCTTTACTCAAACTTTGGAATACTCAAACTTTGGAAAAATTACATTTTTGCCCCTAAACTTTTGCATATTTACACTTTTGCCCCAAATCTCGTAAATTAAACTTCAGCCTATTTTCTTATGTTTTATGACATGCTGATCATTTTTCCCTTCTATAGCAAAATCAAATTCTCACTCTAACATATACTTATGACTATTAGGTATTTTTACCGATTAAGCCTTTTTACTCGTTTTTACCTAAAACCGAGTAGCACAAGTTGTCTAACATAATCTAAGACCTCATATTCTATCATAAAACATCAAAATAAACACTTTTCACCTATGGGTATTTTTCCAAATATGAACCCTAACTTAAATTATTGCTAGCATAAGCTTTATCAAGCTACCGGGACTCCGAAAACGTAAAGAACATTAAAAACGGGGCTTGGAATCACTTACTATGGAGCTTGAAAGCTTGAAACAAACCCTAGCTATGGAGAACCCTTGAAATTTCGTGCTAATGAAGAAGATGGAAAAAAATTGGCTTTTAATTTTGTTTTTAATTCATTTTAATAACTAAATGACCAAAATGCCCTTACTACTAAACTTTCAAAAAATTCCTTCCATGTCCTAATTTTGTCCATGAACTTAGAAATTGGTCAAATTGTTATTTAAACCCTCCTAATTAATATTCCAAAGCAATTTCATACTAAAAACTTCTAGAATGCAAGTTTTGCAAATTATTCGATTTAGTCCCTAATCTCAACTTAAGCACTTTATGCATAGAATTTCATCACGAAATTTTCACACAATCATGAAATCATATCATGAACCTCAAAATAATAATAAAATAATTTTTTCTACCTCGAATTTATAGTTTCGCAACCACTATTCCGTTTAGGCCCTATTTCGGGATGTTACATTTCTTGCTTTAACTCAATAAATTATTTCTTTTTCCATTTCAAATAGCGCTTACTAACATACTTCTTTCGAAATTCAGACTTAAAGAAGTCCCAGTTGATTCTTTCTTTCTATACAACTACTGTTAATGTAGACCACCATGGAAAAGCCTCCTCCTTTAGCAATGATACTGTACACCGTAGACAATCTTCAGGGGAAAATAACATTTCATCAAGCAACCTTTGAGTATGTTCTAGCCAATACTCAGCCTTGGTTGGGTCGTCACTCACATTACCACAAAATTCAATGGCTCCACACTTCCTAACTTTATCTACAATCACTCTATGAACACATTGTTTACTTGAACCTTGAGGGTGAGAAGATTGAGGTTATGGAGCTGTGGAGTTTACCTTTAAGTATACATCATACATGCCGTGCATCATACGAAGAAAGGCATTAAGTGCTACCTCTATTGATCCTTGCGGTCTAGGTTTGTTTCGCTTCCTTTCCTCATCAGTAGGTGGAATAAAACTTTCTACTCATTAGAACCTACTCGATTGGATCCCGACAACTTCTTTTATCTATATACAAACATTTCAAAAATTATTAAAAGCTATCACACTATCATCGGATAGTCAAGTAGCATGAATTTCTAAACTCTATACATACTACATTCAGTCCGAGAATCAACTAAACCATAGCTCTTATACCACTAATGAAACACCCTTAACCCGTATCCGTCACCAAAATAAGGTTACAGAGAATTACCGTAACTTTAAAAACATACATTTCAATTCTTAACATAAACATATCAATCACCATTCATGTACATGCATAACGTCCCTTAATCGAGCCCTCGAAGCCCTAGAAACACTTTAGAAATTATTCAGGACTAAATCAAAAACATTTGGCACATTTAAGAAAAAATTAGAAAAATTGAACTAAATGGGTCACACGGCCGTGTGGCTAGGCTATGTGACTCACACGGCTGAGACATACGCCTGTGTCTCAAGCCATGTAACAATTAAAATAAGGACACACAGTCGTGTCCCAACCCATGTTCGTGCTCGTGTGATTCTCTGAGTTGGGTCACACGGCCAAGCCACACGCCCGTGTGCCTGGCTGTGTAACACTCAAAATGACCTCACACGCCCGTGTGTCAGGCCATGTGCTAGGACGTGTAACTTCCTCACTTGAATGCCTTTAAAACCAATAGGGAACACACGGTCGTGTTGCATGGTTGTGTGTCACACACGACTGAGACACACATCCGTGCCTCAGGCCGTGTGGACATGCAATTGCCCAAATTCAAGCCATTTCCCACACCAACCCAAACATGCACCCATTTTGTTCCCACATTCAAGGCATCAAAACATACCAATTCATGAATGAAACAATCAAGTTTATAGACCATAAGTTCATCCAACCCATATGCCAACAAGGCACCTCAAATGTATTCAACCATATCTTATCTAAACATGTCAAAAACCTATCACAAATCAAGCATCATAACTCATTACTTACTAAGCTACTACATACCACCTAATTGAAGCATTCATGAACCAACACTTTTCACCAAAAAGATTTGTACATCTACTACATATAATTGTTCCAAAAAGGTTTACCTAGTTATGCACACAAATTCAAATACCATTCACTATCAACAAGCATAAACATATCAACTTTTAATATTTATATATTCACCAAAATATCGTATTACTAAGGACCTTTCCTAATACATGTCACTTTAACCAACTATAGCAAGAACCAAAATGACTACCGAGATGATGATGATAGTGTGTGAGCTTCCGAATCGATCCCGTCAATGTAGCGATTTCAAGAGTCCTACAAAATCAAATCAAACTAATAAGCACAAGAGAGCTTAGTAAGTCTGATAATAGATTCATTTGTTATCAACTATAATTTTCAATTGGATGTTAACTTTTAATACACTAGCACAAAGCCTGCTAGGCACAAATTCTGAATAACACTGCCATAAAGCCTGCTAGGCACAGAGCCTGAATAACACCGGCCAAAGCCTGCTAGGCACAGAGCCTAAATAACACCGACATAAAGCCTGCTAAGCATAGAGCCTAAATAACATTATACTTATTTTTCTTTAAACATAGTTATTATTGGAATTCAAAGACTATTCACTAATGAGGTATTCAATTCAACTAAAAATAAACATATAACAAACTTACATGACTAGATTGAGGTAATTGCGAAACACATGAACTACTCCAAAATCTTCCCTTTTCCGTGACCGTCAACCAGTTCATGATCTAAAACAATATTTTCGTTCAATTGAGTGCTTTTAGATACCAATTTAATCCATAATTCATATTTATGAAAAAAATACTATTTTGCCCTTAATATTTTAACTTTTTACAATTTAGTCCTTAGGCTTATAAATTGAAATCTAAACATTCTAATCCCCCATTCAAACTAACCAAGTTTATGAAGGACTTATATCAACTCAAAGAAGCCCTTATTTCATAAATTTAACACATATTTTACCATTTTTACAAATCAATCCCTAAATACAAATTCCATTAAAATTCACTTTACAAAACTTGTTTACTACTCAACAAAGATTCATTATCTAGCATTAAACATAAAAAATAATTCAAGAAGAATCATGGCATAAACCTCAATCTTTAACAGTTTTATAAATTGATCCCCGAGCTAGCTAGATTAAGCTACAAAATCCCGAAAACATAAAAATCATTAAAAACGGAATTCAAAATCATACCATGCAAGTGGATTAACCCTATCTAAATTCAAAGCTTCCTCTCCCATGGAAAAATCTGTTCAAACAAGAAAAAACATAAGTTTAATTTTAACTTAAATTACCAAATTACCATTTTACCCTTTAAAAACTATCAAAATTTCAAATAAACCTTGCTTATTTAATATTTTTAAAAATAAAATACTTTAAGTTTAACTTAATTGATAATAACGAAATTCAAAATTTCGTCTTACCATTATAGCTTGAGCGGCAGCAAAAGCGTAGCTAGAGGGCTGGTAGGGGCCCCGACCCCCCTAAAATGAAAAATTATTATTTAGGCCGTTTAAAATTTTTTAAAATTTTAAATTAGTAAAGGTAAAATTGCACTTTGGCCCCTCTAAAATTATAAAAATTTGATTTAATCCTTTAAAAATTATAAAGATATAGACTATAAAAAGTTAAAATTTCAGTCGCCCCCTAAAACATTGTTCTGGCTTCGTCCCTGAGCGGCGGAAATATGCTTGTCATCGAAACGAATTAAAGAGTTTGTCATTTGTGATAATTTAATCAAAAAGAATAATATACGAAATAATTAAATAAAACTATAATAAAAATATTATTTTTGAACAAGCGTATCAAAAAATTTAAAACAAAACTTGAGAGAATTGAGAGTTTAGAAAGAATTGATAAAGTTGGATTTGAGTGAAAAAAATAAAAAAAAATGTATTGGCATTTATAAGAAAAAATCTTACCATTGTGCCCTTTAAAAATTTTACCGTCGCCAATATTTAAAAAACTTACCATTGGGGGAAAGGGACGCGCTTTCCTACTACTTGTTTCGAAAGCATACGCATACATGAAAACAACCCATTTCTTTAAATTTTTAAAAAAAAGTACCTAAAAGATCAAATAATGTTTCCATATCCATGCAAACACAAACACAATGTTTTTGGTTACTTGCAATTCTAGTCAATTAGTCCTCCCAGGTAAAGGACTATTTTATCTTATATTTATCCTCTATGAAATTCAAACGTCAAACCAATGATTAAGGTTTTTTATTTTATAATGTTAAACTTCTGCATAATTAATAAATGTTTTATCAACAGCGAAGAGATATAAAATAAATTAGATTATTTTAATCACCCATTATGTGAGTGAAATGTTTTTTTATAAACAATATATTTATAAAAATTTTATATTAGGACCAAGCAACACTTTAGTTGGATTGGTTAAAAATCTAAAATTCATATGTCCTTTAATAAAAGAAATTGCATGAATTATCAAAGAGATATTTATTTTTTAAATGCAAATATAAGAGGCCTTGACTTTTCTTAAATCAGAAAATGAAGAATTTATTTTTAAAAAATAAATTATTTACTTTAATTTCAAATTTTAATGATAAAGAAAATGCCGATAATTCATTCTGCAAGAAATTTTCAACTTTGAAGTAAGAAAAATCCAAGGCAGAAAAGAATGGTTTTGAAAAGGATAGAAATGGGGTAGCCTCAACGGACCCATCTTGGACCCAGGCTTTGTGACTGGCCAATGGCAGTGTCCGCGAGGCGAGAGTGGCTGCTCTGTGGGCCTGTTTTCTCATAAAAGCTTATTAATCTGGGCAGCAACCGTGTCAAGTACTTAGCACTCCATATGATGGGTCCATTTGAGTGGCTGCTACTCCATTTGAGAGGAAGCAAGGTCACCTCATTTGATGGGGTTCCCCATATTTCTGCGGTTGGTTTAGAGTCACTTCAAAGCTTGGACCACTAATACTGCAACTAAGAGAAGCAGAGCCTAGGTTGAGGAACTCTTTTTTTTTTTTTTTTTTTTTTTCATGAACATTTAAATGATATAGAAAATATTAAATATTATATTTCACGTAAATTTTATCTACAAAACAATCTATCTTCCAACTATCACAGTGACCGTGAGATCATTTGAAGATACAAATTCTTGAGCGTCCCCTATATATTCCTCTTCTATGGCGCTCCGCAGGAAAGTATAAGTAGGTTTCGTAGGCATGGGGAGCGTGGGAGTTTCACTCTCGAGCAATAACACCACGGCCGCCATTGTTGGTCTATGCACTGCAGAATCTTGCACGCACAGCATCCCTATATGTATACATTTCAACACTTCATTTGGAGAGCATGCATCTCGAATGGAAGCATCCACCAAATCCATCGCTTTATCTTCACTCCAAAGACGCCATGCCTGAAGCCAGCTCCCAATCAAATCAATATATATTTCAGCTTCAGCAGTAGCAGATAAGAACAAATGAATGCTTTTTCTTTTTGTACTTACATATGAGAGAAGACTAGTGTGGTCAGATGAGCGAAAGCTAGTATTCCTTTGGCCAGTAACAATCTCTAACAATAATACCCCAAAGCTGTAAACATCTGATTTTACTGAAAACAGGCCTTCCATTGCATATTCAGGAGACATATATCCACTGCATTTTAAGAAAAGAGGCGATTAGATATGTCTAAAGCTATTGAAATTGTTTGAGAGTTGGCCTTCCGGTTTTAACATGTAGCGATTGCTTACTATGTGCCAACTACTCGAACTGTATTTGCTTCATTTTGGTTACCCTGAAACATTCTGGCCATACCAAAGTCTGAAATCTTTGGATTCATTTCTGAGTCTAACAAAATGTTGCTGGCTTTTAAGTCTCTATGTATTATTCGGAGTCTTGAATCTCGATGGAGATAAAGAAGTCCTCTTGCGATGCCTTCGACAATGTTGAAGCGGGTTCTCCAGCCTAGCTCTGCTTTCTTTGTTGCATCTGCCAGAAAGTTTATCAGGAAGCAACCGTTAGCACAATCAAACAACTACAAAGCCTAATAAATTATGACATACAATTACAAAGAACACTAAACAAGGATAACAAGGAACATACCAAAAAGAAGATTGTCCAAACTTTTATTGGGCATATACTCATAAATCAGCAGCTTTTCTTCCCCTTGAATGGAGCAGCCCAATAGTCTAACAAGATTTCTATGTTGCAGTCTGGCAATCAAGATAATTTCAGTTTTGAACTCCTCTAAGCCTTGCCCAGACTTTCCTGAAAGCCTCTTCACTGCTATTTCTTTACCTCCAGGAAGCTCTCCCTAGTGATAAAAACATAAACAGTAACCGCCATTACCTTTGACTCAATTCAATAACATTACATACATTATTTTTTTTAACTAAACTAAAGAAGCTCACCTTGTATACAGCACCAAAACCTCCTTGCCCAAGTTTGTTTCCTTCATAAAAGTTCTTCGTTGCAGCAGCCACAACACTGAAATTAAAAATTGGTAACTCTGGCCCATTATCTTGATTCTCATCTATAAGGATGTCAGATGGTCCTGAAAGATCTGCCGAAAATTCTTTTCTTTTGGACTTGGACACATCGAAAATTTCTACATCTTCGTCTTTGCAACATGGCATTGATGAAACTGCAGACAAACAGGAAATATAAATATTCTCTTTCCTCTTCTTTTCTTATTTTCCTTTGGAGGGAGAAAAGTACTCACCTTTCAATTTCTTCTTGTATCTCCATAGTAGCCATAGAGATGCCACCAAGAAACATGCCGCCACCACACAAATTATAACTATCACAAGATTGGATATCTTCCTCCCGCCATCTACATTTCAAGTGAGAAAAAGAAAGTTGTTAGTATATGTTGTACACATATCTGATATAAGTATAGATCCTTTAGTAGCAGAGTCAAATTTGCTTCATATTTAGTCAGCTAATTTTGTTAACATCATTCAGCTCACTAGAACTTAGTTTGAAGTACCAATATCCCTAGAACTATGACACCATATCTGATATAGGTAAAGGGCAAGGTGTGGGAATCAAAAGGAAAACATGCAGAAACTTTAGAACTACTCTATGATAAAAATGAGCTAGCTAAAAACTTCTAATGGACCATATCTTACCTAATTCAGAATGATGGAGGCGGTAGAAGAACTGGAAATTCCCAGCTTGCTGAAATTGCTGAAAATGCTGCATATCGATCAAGTCCCCTGTCCATACCATGCATCTAATCCCAGTAACAAATGCATATGCTTTACATTGACAATTTTCTAAGCATCTCTTTCCACAAGCCTCTGAGTTTTCCTCAGATGGCAACAAAGTTGCTAAATCAGGTAACTTCATGCACTTGAGTTTCCTAAAACCATCTGGTTTACCATTTTCCCGAGATGTACGATTCGTGCTTTGGCATTGCAGTTGGAACTTACGTTCACACCCACCTGACCAGTTCTCGTGATCCCACTGATCTTGAAACTTTGGTTTAAACCCTTCTAAACAATTACAGATTCGACGAGAATTTGAGCGGTCACAAGTCGCATAATTCCCACAATAATTATAAAGCTCACATTTATTATCAGGGTCAGGCTCTGATTGCAGAGGTAACCACTTCTTCTTATCATCATCCCACTTTAACTGCCGTTCTTTGCCTTCCCAGGATATCACAAATCTAAATAAATCTTGGGTTGGCGGCTTGTATGTAATATACATGGTCCCAGTTTCATCAGGCAAAGAAATTTTGAAGCCGTGGAAGGAACTAACATTATTACTCATATAGGGGATCCCTATGAAGAACTGCAGATTCCATTGCCCACTTCTCCACCGCCTTCCCTCTTTACCCCATATCACTATCTGTTGTCCTCCATTAGGATCAATGCCCATGCTGTAGTTCCCTGGTGAAGGATCAGTGGCTGATTTCCATGATCTGTAAGGATTGGACACACCCAGTTTTGAACTCACTGGAACTCTCATTCCTGGCAAAAATGTATCAGTTGGGTTACTGAAACTCTGCCATAAGGCAGTATTAGCATCACTATCATCAATGCTATCATTTCTTGATAGAACGAAATTTCCAGTATTATGGAGTCTTGCTGCAGTGTTGTTTGCCAAACTTGAAACTGGAGCTAACCAGACTAAATTGTTATTTCCATCGCGGAGTACTAAGTTGCCATCAACTTCAATCCTCAAAAATCCATTTCTGTCTGATATTGGACTGTTTCTGTTGGCAACCCAAACAACTGCTTTCTGATCAAACGTGTACCATATCCCCACATATCTAGATGTGGAGTTTACAGGACTGAAAAATCCCAGTTGAAAATAATTATTCTCCGATTTCAAACTGTGGCCATCTCTTATTGTTTCACCTTGCCTGATTGTATCATTAACCGCACGGCAAAACTGAGCAAAAGAAAATAGTAGAAAAGTTAATGATGCCAGAAGAAGAAAAACTGGGTTTCTTTTATGAGTTCCCATATCATAGTCTAAGAAAATTTCAGAGACTAAGAAATGGAAAATGGTTGGGAATTAAGAAGAGAAAGATTTAAAGGGCAGACTTGTTGCAGTAAACGAAACCAGGAAGACAATTTGGACTCCTAGAACCTGCAAAAACCAAAACGAAGAACTTAAGAAGTTTCTTAAATGTCACAATCACACGTTAAAGCTTACTTTAGGCAGGGGAATTTAATGACAAATCAGAGAACGCTGACCGATTAAGTGGTGGGTAATGAAATTTGAGCATTACTTTCCACGTGCCGTTGACAAGCTCTGAACCTAAGGTGTTGAAATTGATCTTTACAGTGAAAATTCATCGACCTCAATATGTTTCACAGCCTACAAGCATTAAATTCATAGTAATATATAAATGATAATAATTTTTGGATTGAAGTATAAGTTCAAAATGGAATGAAGTTAACATTCTTAATTTCACATTATAAAACTGTTGCCAAATAACATGTTGCAGAAGCAATAATGACCCACCACCAACTTAATTGAGTTGAAGTTGATGAAACAAGTCCAATTATGAATAACAACTTTTAGCAAAATTATTGTAGTATATATTGTCAATATTTACCCAAACTATAAAAAAAAAATTCATTAACTGATGTTTTTAAGTAGATATTAAAATTTATTTAATTATAATTTTTTAATGGTGATAAACCGTAATTTATACATATTATTATTCCATACTTAACACATTTATGAATGATTTCTCCTTAGATTTGGTAAATTTGATGCTCCTAATCCTTTAATTTCATGTTTTATACTTAGGTGAGCATAGGAGAGCAAAAAGAACAAGAAACGGGCCGAAAACGGAGAAAACGGGCCGTCGTGGGAAAACAACACGGCCTGGACTTCCTCTCACGGGTAGTACACACGCCCGTGCCATTCTAACAGGCTCGAACACGGCCTAAAACAACCTCAACACGGGCGTGTTGATTTCTCAGCCTTGACCACGGCTTAAAGCAATCGCACACGGGCGTGTCCCTATCGAGCCCAAGTTAAGTTCTATTCGGAAATGGGCGATTTTGAGGGCTTTTAGGCATTCTAAAGCCTATTTAAACACCCTAGAGGAGGACTAAACAGGAGACACAGAGTAGGAAACAAGGAATTACTCGAAGAAAGCCGATTGATCCATCTCAGAAGCCGGATTATTCATCAAGACTGAAGATCTCCCTTCAATTTTCCTTCAGGAGTTTTGGGTTTTCTTTATGTTTTGCATTCATTATTCTTCTGAGATGTTTTCCTTTTTAGTTATGAACTAAACCCCCTAAATACTTAAGGAGAATGAAACCTAAGACGAATCTTGTTATTATTATCTGAATTGTATGATAAATATTTAACTTGTTCTTAATTATGTGTTCTTAATTCTTGCTTCGGTATTTCAGGATATTGATTCAAGTTAATGCACTTATTCGGAGGATGAATAGTCCTTGTCTAAGAGTAAATTTGTCATAATTAAGCGGAGTTGATTGCACGCCTAGAGATAGGGTGACAAGATTTTGCCAGATTAGGGTGAAACCTAATAAGGGGATCCATAGATCGAGTTAATGCAACCTTAGGGTGTTAATTAGAAAGAGATTTCAATTATTCAACCTAGGGTTAGACGTTATTAGACTTGAATAGGGATAATAACATAACTTAGGGATTTCTACGGAACAAGTTGAATGAATAAATCATATGATTCAGAGTCAAATAACAAGTGAAGTCCAGGTGGATTTTTCCTTAGGTATTGTCCTAATCAATCAAATTTTCTAAAAAGTATTTTCCCCAAACCTATTTTCTGTGCATTCTTAGATTAGTTAATTAGTTAATTAAAACCCCCATTATTCTTAGGCTAGATAATAAAAAGGAAGTTAATACTAGTACTTTTAGTTCCCTTGGGTTCGACATACGGTCTTGCTAAAACTATACTGTTATTCGATAGGTGCGCTTGCCTTAGTCGTGATAGTAGTTAGTTTAGGTATGATCATTTATAAATTTTAAAACCTGTCGCGAATATCACGCAATCAAATGACATATTACATTTTTATCAAATTAACTAATAAAGCAAATTTGTTTATAAGGTTCAATCCTTGAAACTTTGAGCTACATCTTATGTAATTGCATAGATTCTTTTTCAAATTTATTTTAATTATTTAGTTAACTTAAATTGAATTTTGATTCTAATAAAATAGTGGGAACCTAAAAATAAATTATTTATAAATTTTACAATTTTTATTTATACTAAAAAGTTTATTATAAGCGCATCCACGTGGAAATCATATATTTAAAATACGGTGGTATGTTTAAAAATAATATACAATCAATAATACAAATATACAATTAATGGAGGTAATAAAATGTGCATATTAAAATGCAAATGCATATAAAAAATTAAAATAAAATTTTAGGTTAAGTTGTAAATTTGAGGTTTTGCTAATGCAATTGCCATGAGTTTAAATCTCATCATATGTATTTTTTTATTTTGTAAAATAAAAAGACTAAAATACCATCAAATAATACAATTTATTTTAATTATAGAAGGATCTTTTCATAATTTCCCTAACCAAGTTTGTTTCCAATTGACTTGTTACACTAACTCCGTTAGGGATTTAAATAATAGTATAGATACAATTATCTCTTATCAATAAGATTATCAAATTATTTAAACAATAATAGTAAAATAATATACAATTATCTATACTGTTTATTAAGTTCTTATCTAAGTTGGTGTCATTCCCAATTGGTTCGCCAACTTGGTTAGGAAACTATGGAAATGTCTTTCCGTAACTAAAAATGTTATATTATTCGGGGATATTTTAGTCTTTTCATTTTAATAAAAATCAATTAAAATATGCATATGATTGGATCTAAACCCACACCAATGAGATTACTAAAATCTTAAATGTACCACTAAACTAATGTTTCATTTTAATATATTTTATACATTTTTGTTTTAGTATTCACAATTTATTATTTCCATTAGTTGTGTTTATATATTAAAATTTTGTTATTGAGTTGGTGTCACAAGTCAACTTGACACTAACTCATAATTGATGACAAAACCATAATAAATAAATGTAGTGCATTTAGTATTTGTTCATCTTATGTATTTATGTATTTAAATTTCGTTTTACTCATAATTTAATTTAATTTTTTATTTTAATATCGCACATATTTTATGTGTATTATGATTAATTAGTTTTAAACTATGCATTTCATTGTTTATTGTCTGTAACTTTTAAACAGCCATTTGTGCTTTAAATCTATGGTTTCCATACATATACGTGTCTGATAGGATTTCTAATATTTTTTTAAACAACTATTATTACAATATGAAAATAACTTTCTAAACGTGCATATTTGTTAAGCCATAGGGTAACTAGATATGGATGTAATTGTTTTTAATTACCAGTATAATTACTCTAATTCTCACACTCCTCTCTAAAGATTGGAGAATGTAATTTGGTTGATCCAATTACACTCAATTCAATGCGGCTTACTAAATACAATGGTCATCCAAACATGCTACACTTGTACGATTACAAATAATTATAACTAAATTAAGTTATTAGGTAGCTTTCCAAACCCACGTTAGATGATGGATTGGAATTTTTTTTTTAATCCAATATTACTTTCTAATTTGTGAAATAAAATATTAATTAAATACCTTATAGTAAAAGAAACCTTTAAAACACCATGTGAAAAATAGTTAATTGTAGGGGTGAGCGTTCGACCGAATCGAGTTAAACTGAGTGAAAATATTTTAAGTTAATCGAGTTGACGAGTCCTATTTTATCATCCTAGCTTGATTTGAAATTTTTTTGAGTTGAGTAGAGTGAAATGAAATTTGAGTCAAGTCGAATCGAGTGAAATTGTTTGAGTTAAATTAAAAAATTAAACATGTCAAATTAAAATCTTATTACAATATAACTAATTACATGATAGAGCACATAGATTTAAAATCATATACATTCGTAAACATTTTAAAAAAAGAAGAGATATTTTAGTACGATAAACTTGAATCATCAATGTAACGCCCCGAATTCGGGCCTAAAAGTATTGGGCCTTGAGTATGGGTCTGTAAGGAGGTTATATATAAGTATTTAATTGTGCAAGGAAATGACACAATTAAATGTCTACTTTGGTGGTTAATGGCCCTGAAAAGTGTTGGAGAAATCTTGGGTTCAAACCTGGGCTTTAGCAAAATTTTGGTTTTAAGTGAATAAAACCCTGGATGCTTGGAAGTAGGCTTTTTATAATATTGTGGGAAATAAATGACACAAAGAAGCATGTGGTCTAGTGGTTGTGGCATCCTTAATGTTGCAAGGGAGCCTGGGTTCAAGTTTTGGCTCTTACAATTCATTTTGGTTTTTCTCTTAAGTGAATCTGGATGCTGGCACATATGTCTTAAAGTTAATTATGGACGTTTTTATCACACAAAAAGCCTTGTGGTGGAGTGGTAAGGTGGCATGTTGTGTAACTGTGAGGTTTGAGGTTCAAGTCTTGGGATGCGTAGTGGAGTATTTATTTTTGCTATTTGAGCTGCGAAGGAGGTAGAGTTGGATTGAAACTCTGTGGTTGAAGTGGTCATAAGAATGAGGAATTTTCCTAATAGTTGAAAGTAATCCTACACCGAGAAGCTAACATGAGAATTGGTGAGAAGTTAGCTTTAAATAGAGCAAACCAGATGAGTTGGGAGAGACAGAATGCAGGATATAGGTGTGTGTTTTGCACTACTCTAGTTGTAGAACGGCGATGGTAGCCACACGATCATGCGAGCACACATGTGGGAGCTTTGACGTGATGGTTGAGGCCATTATGAGTGCTCTCGTGGGCTTAGGTTGCTTTGGGCCCATGGGCCCAAGTGGGTAAATTGTATGATTGTGTAGTAAATATTGGATTGGACTATGTGAATCTCATATCTGTAGGTTAGTATTACGAAAATACCCCTATAGGGTAGAATTACCGAAATACCCTCGACTTGTAAAATTACTGAAATACCCCTGATTTGTGAAATTTTTGAAATACCCTCGACCTGTAAAATTACCGAAATACTCTCGACTTGTAAAATTATTGAAATACCCTCGATTTGTAAAATTACCAAAATACTCTTGATTTAGAAAATTATCGAAATACCCTTGGTTTGAGATTTACCAAAACACTCTTGTAGGGTGAAATGACTAAAATACCCCTAATAGGTAAAAAGACCGTTCTGCCCTCTAGGTTATATGACTCACTGATAATACAATTTGATTGATTTGACTATGTTCTGACTGAGAATGTATGACTGTGATTGGACTGTTGTGACTGTGATTGGTATGATTTTGTATGCCGTGTGTATGTTTGCTGCATTCATATAATATTATGTTGCACATGGGTGAGAATTATGGAACGGAGGTAGTATATGAGGATTGCATGGTTGCTTGACGACCGTGGATCCACCGATTGAGGATTGCATAGTTGCTTGACGACCGTGGATCCACCGATTAAGGATCGTATGGTTGCTTGACGACTGTGGATCCACCGATTGAGGATTGCATGGTTGCTTGACGACCGTGAATCCACCGATTAAGGATCGTATGGTTGCTTGACGACCGTGGATCCACCGGTGGCTTTTAAGCCCAATATATGATTACTAACGACTCTGTGTCGATCATATTTACCCGAGGCTGTATGCCGACTATATTACCGTCGCTGATGGCTATGTGCCTAACATGATACAGCTACCGATGGCTTAAAGCCAATTATCCTGATTATGGCTATGTGCCAAACGTATTTGCCTAAGGCTATGTGCCAATATATGATTATTGACGACTCAGTGTCGATTACATTTACCTAGGGCTGTGTGCCGGTTATGTTACCCTAGTTGATGGCTATGTGTCGAACTTATTACAGTTACCGATGGCTTTGTGCCAATTATAATACCGCTACTAAAGGCTTAAAGTCAGATATATGCTAGCGACTTTCGTCGCAATGAAGGTAATCTGATGAATCGGCTACCATTGATGTGTATCGGATGGGTGGGTCGATAGTTATATCCTCACATAATGTGTACCGGGGGAAGGAGTTGGTGTATAGCGGTTGGATGGGATGGGTTAGCATACATTTTTGCATTATGCATATGGTTTAATTCTGACAAGGGCTGAGACCCAAGTGATTTGTAATGGGCTGTGGCCAACGTATGCTCTGAATCGACTGCATCATTAGCGTTAAAGGGCTCGCCTGCATCAAGCTTCTGTTTTTTGTTTCAGATATCTTGATTGTTACTTTAGTAAGGGGATTACACACTGAGTTTTTGTAAACTCACCCAGTTTATTAATTGTGCAGGTAATCCCCAGCATTAGGTGGATCAGTGTCGCAGAGAGACTCGGAGAGGACCACACATTTGCACATGTTTTTATATTTCGTTTATTTCGTTAAGCCCTTTGGTTTTTGATTTGGGTTGCAATAGGGCCTCTTTATTTTCTTTCTTAACTTTTCATTTGGGAAAATTTATTTACTATGTTTGATATTTGTTAGAAGTAGATCACAGTTTTCAAAACACTACGTTTTCGCAACTTAACTTTTAAACATCACGTTTTCATAAATTGGTTACTTTTAGAATTAGCTTCCGCAAAGTAAAAAGGAATTTTGGAAATAAAATTAAGAAGTTTTCAATGCACTACGTTCTAAATAAGAAGGGTTTCTAATAAAAACATGGTTTTCGAAAAACACTTCAATGTGACACGCCAGATTCGAGTCTAACTTCTGGGCCGGGTTTGGGGTGTTACAATCAATTAACTTATTTAGGTTCCAAAATTATTATTTTAGAAAATTTTTAATTTATATATTTTTTAGAAATTTTTTAAACTTTTAGAATTTTTATAAATATTTTGAATTTTTGAAAATTATTTTGAATTTTTTGTATTGTTGAAAGAGCTCAATTTGTTCATTTTCAAAATTTACACGACCAAAAGGGTATTTGCACAATCTATTATTTGAATTCTTCAAGTTATTCGAATTGTAAAATTCAACTCAACTCGAACTTAAAACTCAAATTACTTATTCAAATTGACTCGAATAATTCAAGTTGGTTAACTCGAAATTCGAATTCTTTTCAAATTTTTTAAACTGAATCAAATTTTACTCACCTTAATTATTTATAAAAATTAACTATGGACCAATGATTTATTAATGATTTATGAAGCTGACAAAGTGGACTAAAATATTTTCTTAGTTGATTTAAAAGGTGGAAGGAAAAAATCGAAAAATACCAAATAAAATAAATTTGCCTTTGATCAGGAAAAAGAAAGTGAAAGAAAACGTGAGATGATTAAAGTTTTGTCATGGGTTTAAATTATGTAATTTTTATTTTAATTCTAATATTGTATAAAAAAGCAAATAATTTTATATCTGAATGATAGTGGGAGAAAAATGAAAAAAAAATTGTAAATGTTTAAAAGTATACATTGTTATTTACTTTGCTCTCATTTTTCAATTTTACTAAATAATAAATAAAAAAGTCATTAATCTTTTTATTTTTTTTATCAAGCAAACCAATAAAAAAAATATAAATTAGGCCAAAAAAATACTTTATATATTTTATCTTTTTAATTTTCCAATCTCTCAATCTTCATTTTTTGTAATTTTCTTTAGACTCTACGCAGTGTTCTTCAGTTTTTATTAGAGCTTCCATTCAATTCAATTTTACAACAATTTATTTGATTACTGACTAATTGAGTAGATTGGGTCTTTAGAAAAACAAAAGGAAGTTGACTAAGAATAGTAATTTGAGAAAACCAGCATAATGGGGATTGGGGGACCATTTTTATGTCATGGGTTTGAACTACTTCGAATGTCTTAGAACGTGGAAGAGAATCTGAGGACCCTTGTGGTCACCGGAGTCAACTCAGACGTTGGCTTCCCCGAAATTCCTGGTTGGGTGTTAATATTATAAACTAGAGGTTTAGTTAAATACATGCCAATATTAGTGATGACTAATGCAACAAAGTCAATGAAAATTCATTGTTTTTGCCAACCAAGTCTTGTTGGTTAAAGAGAAAAGTTCATGCATATGAGTTTTTGTTCCATATGTATATATCATATAAGAGTTTTTCTTTTTCTTTTTTAAATTCTATATTTATTGTATTTTTTTATATTGATTTAATTTTATGTTATGATTGTTCAAATATGTATTTATTCTTATATAAACCCTCTATTTGTCTTAATAAATTTTAAAAGAAAAAAAATTAATCCAACTAAATTGAATTTTTTTATTTATAATTAATTTTAATCTTTATGATATAAAAATAAATATATTATATTTAAATTAATCAAAATAACTTAGTAATACTATATGAAAATTTAATTTTCAAAAAAAACGTTATTTATTATTTTTATTTACTTCAATATTAGTTTTCATAAATAGTCATGAAAAAACTTTAAAACTTTATCAAATATGTTCAAAAATCATAAAACAAAACTATTTTATAAAATTAAAATAATCCAAAAGTTAAAAATAAATTTTTAAAAAATAAAACTTCAATCAAACTGTCACGGATTGTTGGAAAATCCAAAAAAAAAAAGCTAAATTGAATCAAACTCAGCCCTAATTTTTCCACCATCATAGTTATTAAGAAATTATATAATAAATATTAATTAAGTAATAAAAGAAATAATTACAAGAAAACTAAAAGCAAAGTATAAATATTAATTAGATTACTTATAAAATAATTTAATAACGGTCAAATTATATAAAAAAGTTATCTATATTATAATTTAATCATTTCAATCTTTCTACTTTTCAAAATATGGGAGATTTAACTTTTTTTTCATTAATTTAGTCAAATAAGTATTTTTTTCAAAGTAATTTCAATCAAATAATTTGATGTGACTTATATATCTTGACATTTTGTACAGTTGAACAATTTTTTACACTATTTTTTTTAGAAAGATAAAAAAAAAAATCATGATCTATATGCTATACCATTACGTGGAATGTGCCTTGCATTTTGGACGAAAACAAAATCGATGTCGCCACGAGGAAGGGTCGATGAATTCTAATAACTCTAGGGATATTTTAATCATATTAGCCCATAAATTTCAACATATAAATAAAGCTTTTAGCAACCCTAGAGAGTTTAGATGAAACAAACACAACAAAAGAGAGCTTAATGAAATTTTGTGTTTTAGCTAGAGAATTTTATATTTTTGTGGGATTTAACAGCTTGTTTTGATTATTTTCCATCTTGTACTCTTCTTCAATTATTTGCCATTTAGTGAAGTTTTATTTACTCGTAGTTTTTATCTTCTTTAAAGGAGTTTTTCCACATAAATATCTATTATCCCCAACACATCATATGTTTTGCACTAAAGGGATAATACAATTTTCGTCCCTGAACTTGGTAACTAGGTTCACTTTAGTATTTGTACTTTTTTTATTCACATTGGTATGAACT
The DNA here is from genome assembly GCA_025698475.1 of Gossypium anomalum. Lineage (NCBI taxonomy): Eukaryota > Viridiplantae > Streptophyta > Magnoliopsida > Malvales > Malvaceae > Gossypium > Gossypium anomalum. Next base: position 61,852,756 of record CM046961.1, read on the forward strand.
TGGCATTAAATTCATTTTGGTCTCTATACTTGAAAAATATAAAAAGTTTAATGATGTGGCACTCGGAGAATATGCTATTTCATTATTTTAAAATTTAAAAAAATTATATAAAATTTTAGGTGATGGCATGGTACAATTCTAGAGTGTCACATACAATATTCTAATAATATACCGATGGTTGAACCTTTCAAATGACTGGTTCTTGATTTAATCAATTTGATTGTTTCAATTACTAGACCAACAATAATTAAATAAATAATTAAAATTCTTAAAAAATTCAAAAAATAAAAGAATTATTAAACTAGTTTGATTGGTTCAATTACAAGTTTATGTCCCAGTTTTCGGTTTTTACTGATCTCGTGTAGGTTTTGATTCAATCCCTTTGTTTGAACTAGTATACAGATCGATTCTTGGTCCAACTAGTTCGACCGACCAATCCAGTTCTATTCCAAGAACACCGATCATATAATCAAATCCTAACGGAATCCAAATTCATGGAGCAAAATAGATCTAGTTGCCAAGTTCAAGTACCAAAATAAACAAAAAAATAAAAGATATAAGTATCAAAGTGAACTTAATTACCAAATTTAATGACCAAAAATCATATTATCCCAAAAAATATTTCAAATTACTTCACAGAATTAATGAAAAAAACAAGTCACCCTCAAGATTGAAGATATTCATTTTAAAAAGTAAAGTACTAGAAAAAGAAATCAAATTATAGTAAAAGTGTTAAATTCTTCAAAACTACATGGTACAAGATCCTTCAAAAAATTTAACCTTTAATGATAGATGCAAATCCATGTAAGTATTCAAAAATCAAAATTAAGCAATTTTAAAAATCGATGAAAATTTATAAAAGTATTAAAAAAAATCAAAACTAAGTAATTTTAAAAGTAATTAAGCAAATGGGTATTTGAGATAAATTAAGCAATTGGACAATGGAGGTATATTAGTTGGACTAATCAGTTGTTCATTTGTATTGGAGTTCAAAAAGGGTATGGCATAAATAATTATTTAAAAGATAAGTGAAGAATAAATTTTTTTTTTAAAAAGGTCTTATCAGGATATGGAATGCTGAGTAGATCAGCAAACCTAGCATTTATCTTCTTAATTGAATGATTATTAAATCTGATTTTTGTTTAGACAAATAAAGAATTTAGCAATGAGTGATTCAGTGGTTGAGAAAATTTGTCCATTGTATTGTAATGCTCCTATCCCTTGTTGTACAAGCAAAGAAGCGACAAACTGCGCATGCTCCAAAAAATATTATATATATATATATTTTAATTATTTAATTAAATTGTTTAACAGCTTGGAATTGTTGAAAAAATAAGACTTAAGTTCTGCAACAGCTAAGAACTGGGGGTTTCTATATATCTTTGTTGAATAATATATATTAGGAATGTTCCCAGGGATACTTTGTTTATGCCACGTTTCCAGCTTTTTTTTTTCTTTTTTCCTTTTCCTTTCTTTTGGAAAATCATTATCAGAGGTCAAATTGAGTTTTGATCCTTCTATTAGGCTCATATTCAAGTTTTAATCTTTATATTTTAATTTCACTTAATTTAGTATGATAGCATTTGTTAGTCCAAATGGTTAACATCTTTAGCTATTCTGATTAAAATGTTAATGTGATTTTTTTTTATAAACACATTTTTAACACAAGAAAAACTATTTAGCATAATAAGTTGAAATGAGTATTTTTAAGGAAAAAAAATCCGACCTCAACATTTTAACTAGAATAATTAAGAATGTCAACTATTTGAACTAAATAATGATTTTATAAAAATAAATGAATCAAATTATGTTAAATTAAAGTGTCGAAACCATTTTTTAAACCGATGTTTTGGAAAAAGGGAATTGACTTTAAGAAAAATGAAAACGGGAGTCGCCACCAATCTTTTTAGGTGTGATTGGATCACCTTATAAAATGTTTTGTTTTAATACATTAATTTTGGTCTACGAAAGTTGAGAAAATGGATTCGGGAGTCGATTACGTACGAGGAAGGGTTAGCACCCTCATAACGCCCAAAAATTGGTATCTAATTGATTATCAAGTGTCTTTAATGTCGGAAATTTGAAAGTTTTAAGATGCAAACCTCTTTTAATTAGAATGTCTCAATTTTAAAAATTAAGGCTCACTTATTTTAAACGAGTCAAAACATCACATCCAGTAAGTTAGGACGCAACATTTTAAAACCTTCAAAACTAAGCTCGTCTTTCGAAAATTTTTATCTCGAAACAACAAAACGCCATATCCAGTAAGTTAAGACACTATGTTTTGAAATCTCGAAATAATTGTTTAAGTTTTGAAAACTCAAAATCACTTAGAAGGGTGCTTGACTATTTGAATTCAACGAGAAAAGTCGCAACCCAGTAAGTTAGGGCACTACCTTTCTCGAAGTTTCCAGACATCAAGCATTGCCTTTTATTTTTATTTTTAAAAAAAACCTTGCAAATATTATTTTAAATGACGTTTTAGGATGACATATTAATGCATCATGAAGCATAGATGTACAAAATATTCTAACATTTCCATACAAACATAAATAATATCATTAAGACAAAACTAAATAACATGAACATACGTTTAATGAAAAAAATCATACTAGGGTAAATATAAGATAATAAACAAATAAAAACATGAGTAAACTAAAAGAAAAACATAATACATGCAAAAATTATACAACAATATATATCATAAAATAGCACATAAAAGAAATAATTAAACATAGCGTATAAAAAAATGAAACTATGCACAAATAAGATAAATGACATACACTAAAAAAATGAATAAATAGAACATTTACAAATTATAAAAATATAATGCAATAGTTCAAAATACATGAAATGATAATATAATATATATACATGCATAGAAAATATATATTTGAAAATAAGCTATATAAAAAGGTTAAATATTATAATATATAAAATACATAATCAAATGTATAAAAGATAGGAATAAATATACATATTTGAAAAATGAAGAAATTAAAATAAAAAAAAGGTTGAAAAACTAAGATAGACGAAGAATAAAATAAGAACAAACCACAAAGAGTAAGAACGCAAGAGAGAGAGAAATTTGAGTGAATGCTCTCAAGAATTCTTATTGCTTCCCAAAACTCAAGTCCTTTACAATGAAGGGAGAGGCCTCTATTTATAGTTGAGCCTCCCCAAATCCAACGGTATAGATCAATTACATCAACGGTTAAGATTAAAGGATATCTACAAATTAAATCTCCAAGATTACAAGATCATATCTTCAAGATTGCATATCATATCTAAGATTGCAATCATATATAAGATTGTATCATATCTAAGATTGCATATCACATCTAAGATTGCATATCATTGAAGATTATATTTCATATGAGTCAAGCTTGTAGATGGACCTTAAATCTTTTCAAGTAATGGGCCATTCCTATCGGGCCAAATTATATTTGTAATTCTGGACTGGACTTGGACTTCGTTTTTTTTTGGGTTTATTATTTTTGTTTTTGGACTTATTTCTGGGCCCGGGAAAAATTGAGTGTCTACAGCTGCCCCTTTTGCTCATTGCTGTGTAACAGGAATAAAGCAAAGACTATAAAAGGACCAATTTTACCCGGGCTCACTGAGTCTTAAGTTCTTGATCCTTGATCTTCTTCAATCTGCTTCACTGCAATTCAGGAAGGCGATATCTACTATCTTTGATCTGCTCCCTGTCTAATATAGAGACGCCAAATCTGTTATCTTCGATCTGCTCCCCGTCTAATACAGAGACACCATATTTGCTTCTTCAATCTGCTCTCCGTCTAATACGGAGATGTCAAATCTGTTATCTCTGATTTACTCCCCGTCTAATACAAAGATGCCAAATCTGTCATCTTGGATCTGCTTCGATGTAAAAACATAAAGGTCAGATCTGCTATGTCTTCGATCGCTTCTCGACAACACAGATATGCCAAATCTGCTATTTTCGATCTGCTCTCTGACAATACAGAGATGCCAAATCTGTTATCTTCGATCTGCTCCCTGACAATACAGAGATGCCAAATCTGTTATCTTCGATCTGCTCTCTGACAATACAAAGATGCCAAATCTGCTATCTTCGATCTGCTCTCTGCCAATACAAAGATGCCAAATCTGCTATCTTTGATCTGCTCCCTGACAATACAGAGATGCCAAATCTGCTATCTTCGATCTGCTCCCTGACAATACAAAGACGCCAAATCTGCTATCTTCGATCTGCTCCCTGACAATACAGAGACGCCAAATCTGCTATCTTCGATCTGCTCCATAACAATACAGAGACGCCAAATCTGCTATCTTCGATCTGCTCTCTGCCAATACAGAGATGCCAAATCTGCTATCTTCGATCTGCTCTCTGCCAATACAGAGACGCCAAATCTGTTATCTTCGATCTACTCTCTGCTAATACAGAGACGCCAAATTTGCTATCTTCGATCTACTCTCTGCCAATACAGAGATGCCAAATCTGCTATCTTCGATCTGCTCTCTGCCAATACAGAGATGCCCAAATCATCTTGGATCTGCTTCAATGAAGGTCAGATCTGCTGTGTCTTTGATCTGCTCCCCGTCTAATACAGAGATGCCAAATCATCTTGGATCTGCTTCAATGAAGGTCAGATTTACTATGTCTTTGATCTGCCCTCTGTCGAATATGGAGATGCCAAATCTGTTTCTTCGATCTACTCCCTGACAATACAAAGACGCAAAATCTGCTATCTTCGATCTGCCCTCTGACAATACAGAGACGCCAAATCTGCTATCTTCGATCTGTCCTCTGACAATACAGAGACGCCAAATCTGCCATCTTCGATTTGCTCTCTGACATTACAGAGATGCCAAATCATCTTAGACTTGCTTCAATGTAAACACGTGAAAGTCAAATCAGCTATGTTTTTGATCTGCTCTCCGCCGAATACAGAGATGCCAAATCATCTTAGACTTGCTTCAACGTAAACACGTGAAAGCCAAATTAGCTATGTCTTCGATCTGCTCTCCGCCGAATATAGAGATGCCAAATCTGTCATATTTGATCTGCTCTCTGCCAATACAGAGATACCAAATCTGCTATCTTTGATCTGCTCCCTAACAATACAGAGACGCCAAATCTGCTATCTTCGATCTGCCTTCTGACAATACAGAGATGCCAAATCATCTTAGACTTGCTTCAACGTAAACACATGAAAGCCAAATCAGCTATGTCTTTGATCTACTCTCCACCGAATACAGAGATGCCAAATCTGTCATCTTTGATCTGCTCTCTGCTAATACAGAGATGCTAAATCTGCTATCTTCAATCTACTTTCTGCCAATACAGAGATGCCAAATCTGCTTCTTGGATTTGCTCCTCGTTGAATACGAAGATGCCAAATCATCTTAGATCTACTTTGATATAGAAATATCCGAAAGTTAGATCTGCTATGCTTCAGCCTATTGCCCTATTGCTTAGGGGGTTAAGGCGCTGAATTTTGTAATTTTCAATCAATCTTGCTACATTGTCCACTGGGGAATCCACCTATAGAATTGATTTCCTAGCATTTATGCTTATGCCAAATAATTAAGATGCCATGATCGAAATGAGTCAAATGCTCCTAATTAGACATATTATGATGCAAAATGTTTATGAAAATAACTCCTATTTTGGACGTCATCACTCATTCATCTATCGAGCTTTTCACCTCATTCTTCTCGACATATCAATCATACTCTGCTCGTATGCCTCGAATCTTCTCCATCAACGTGGTCTACCGTACCATTCCCCAAATGTTATGACCCACTGAAGATGTTATGAAATGATCCTTTCTTAAGATCAATATTGCTTAAAACGTCCAACCACCTTTTGGACTGATGAAGAAAATCTCTCGAGTATCTCCAACCCATACATATGAGAATTCCTTAAACAATTGTCTTGTTTCAGTTTCTTGTATTATCTAGAAATTTCCAGAGTAATATGCAAAACTTCGTTTGTGAAGATATTTTAGTTCATCTATCATTATTTTAATGTAACATGCTTTATGAATAATGGGAGACAAATAAATTGATCCTGAGGATAATTAGATTTGGACAAATTATTGGAAAGAATGCAAAAAGATTAACTTGAGAACATATCTTTGCGAAGAAAAAGAATCCAAAGATAGTAAATAGGACAGAAATCAGATGCCCCAGATATCACCACTTGAGCGTCTATACACCAGCTCCATGAAGAATTTATTGAGTTCAACATGTGTTTAAAAGATCCAAAGTAATGCGTTGATGCCTCGATATGTAACATACTTCACTTCTCGTCGAATCCGGTATAGCAAGGTCACTGCATGACTTTCCAAATTTGAGTTGCCCTTTCGGGTTTTCTACTCAAAACCCCTTTGGTCTCAAGGCGCCCTTTGCGGGTTTTCACCTTGGCCTCTCCATTTTTTCTTTTTCTTTTCTTTTTTTCCTTTTTTTTTTTGAAATAGAAGTCCCAAAGTGCCCTTTGCGGGTTTTCACCTTGGCTTCCCTTCTCCTTCAGACAAAGTACTCCTTGATTGAGTCTGAATTCACTGGATTAGATAAATTCTTCCTATCCATTTCTTGTCAAAATCAATCACCTCTAGAGAAAGCCCTCTTCGTAACATATGGCCCTTCCCAATTCAGCATCCTTTTGCATGGGAAGGATCTCTTTCAGCACAAGGTTTCCTTTATGAAATTCTTTTGGACGAGCCTTATTTGTCATAAGTCTGTGTCATCCATTCTTGGTATATTTGCTTAGGATGAATACTTTCAAGTTAAGTTTACTAGAGGTATTCAATTCTTGACTCCATCAAAGCTTGGAGGAAAAATCTTGATTCATAAACCCATGAGAAAGGGATTGCCCAAGAGAAAGATCCGGCCGTTGTTTGTCAAACCCTACAAAAGATGGTTCAATGATTCTCAGCAGACAAGCATGAAGTTGCTGACTTTATCCTTCAACCTGAAAAGCTGAGGTACAGAGATTACTCCCAGAGCATACATCCCACCATGACTCGATGATGTTTCTGAAGCATCCCTAATCTTCATAAATTGCCCCCAAACCGTGAAGTCGCCAAATGAGCGTAGCAAATAGGAGCCACAACAAATATGGTCTGTGGTGCTCCTTTGATACATATAGGATAGAGAATGAACAAACTCTTAAAGATCATCAGCCGAAAACCCTGCTTGGTCTAAGAGAACATGATAGTGGGTCTGCCTCGTGATTCCAATCATTCCAGCATGGGTACCAAGGTAAAAATAATTGTTCTTTGGATGACATACTTTGTTGTCAATGACAGTATTGTGTAGCACATTGTCGATATCCTCACTTTGAAAAAACTTGGTATGATGGTTTTTCGCATAATAATAACCACAATCTTTAGGGTTCCACTTCTCGTCAAGGAACTTGCAAGCCTTAATAACTTGATCAAAACTTGATTGAATTGAGACTCATTAACCCCATCCCTGAAAATAATGATTTGATCAAGTTTTCTCTTCCCTGAACTTGTATAGAAGTCTAAGAGAGCTTCCCTCATGATACCGTCATCCACTTTGTCAGAAACTGGTTTTGAAGAAAAAATCTATCATTTTAAGCTTTAGAGACTGTGTACGGCCTAGTGCCCCATAGCTGGAAATCAATGGCCACCGCCTGGAGCTAACCATCGCAGCTATTGACGGCACATCAGACTGCTCAGGAAAGCCAAACAATACACCCACTGGAATTGAAGGTGTTTGCCCCAGCGTAAGCATAGAGAGTAGGCGATAGTTTCTTATGCCAATTTTTACCAGTCTCGATCATCTTCTGTAATTTGTTTTTTTTCTTCTTTTTCTTTTCTTTTGGCAACCTTTGTTGTACTGTGCTATAGCGCATTATCTTTGAAAAGACTGCAAACTTTTAGCATTGTGCAATTATATATAATATATATATATTTTTTGAAATAGATGACTTTTGACTTTGTAATATTGGCATATGAAGCTATCTCCCCCTCTTAATGGAGTAGTTGACGTCCACAAAGATGAGTCATTGTCAGCTTGAAACTTTTGACGAGCTCGGGCCCATAACATACATGCCACATAAGTCTTGACTCCTTTAAATTTGGCATTCATTGTACAACTGATGCGATCCCTTTCCATGGTGGACCAACAGTGCCCTAAAACCTCATGTTTATCCTGACAATTGCAAATCCTCCTGCATGTGTCTTTGGACCACATTTTTGAATTCCCATAATAGTCTCAACAAGGTCTTGTTTTGTCTCCTCAGCTAATTCTAATTTCACAATCTTTCCTTCCTCTAAGGCTATATTTCCTACCACCACTTAATGGGGTAAAAACCATTTTCAACAAATTCAGAAACAAGTCACAATTTTTGTCACCTTCAAAGTACTGAGATTCCTCTAAACACATATCGCACTTAAAAGGAACTCTGAATCTGTAGTATCGTTGCCCATGTCATTGATATCTAGGGATCTATGATAAGCACACAAAAGAATATACAAGGAATAAATGAATTCAAGAATGACTATTTACATGAAATGAAAATTTATAAAGAATGTCAAAGGTCAAAAGAATCAGAATAAAAGAATATTTACTGGAATAAATAATAAAAGTATATTTTATTGAAAATAAAAATGTCTGAACATGAGCCCACTTCTCAAAAGAAATCTCATTACTCCTAGGCTTTAGAGCAACAAGAGTGTTCTGAATATTACTCCGTAAAATTCCTAAAGATTACAGGAAGTTCGAATGCCCTCAAGGTTTCTTTGTTCAGTCCCTTCCTCATGTATGACATTGATGGGATGATTTTCATTTCCAAACACCCCCTTCTCTGGGTAAGCTATCCCTCCTGACATAAAAGTTGAGGATATGTAAGGGAACGTCGTTAATTCCTATTCAACTTCTTTTTCACTTAGCCGTGACCCTCTTCTCTCTCTCTCTTTTTAATAACTTTAATTAATTAGGGTCTTTTATAATTTTGAATGCAAATGATGCAATAAAATGCTATAAGATGCAAATGAATGCAAAAGGTATCGATCTCGATTCAATCTCATTTAGAAAACTTTATTTAGAAAAAGAATATCTTTACATATAAATGGATTACAAATACGCTTTCGCCCTAATGCCCAAAGTTTTAACTCTATCTAATAAAAGGGCTAACTCTCGACCTACATCCGACGATGACTCATGCATCATACTCAATACGTCAGCTCATATTGCCAAGTCTCGAACGTGTTCAACTACCTCTCAGATCTGAATTATGGCTTCTCAAATAAGGTAATCTCTATCTCTGACTTGTTCTTTAGACTGGCGCAGTTCTCCCTTTAAATGATCCTTTCGTGCCTCAAGCTGTTCGATAAAAAGCTTACTATCTTGCAATGCTGATTCCAACTCCTCAACTTTGCCTTTTAGCTTCTTTACCTCTGCCGTGGAATCACGACTTCGTTGCAGATGAAGGGATCGCCCAAGCTTAGTCACCCTAATTTTTAACCTTGATTTTCTTTCTCTAAAGTCAAATTCCGTAATTGCACCTCTTGGAACTTCCTCTCCCAATATTCAGCTTTGGACTTTTCCCCTCGGACCTCTTTCTGCAACTGATCTGAAGACCCTCCTATTCCCGCTCTCTTCAAGGATACTTGTGCCCTTTTGTAGTGTTCTTTTAAATCATCTCGATCTTCCTCTATCTTTTGTACATCGACGTCTAGGCTCAAGTATATCTTTTCTTCCTCGAGCTTTGCTATCCTCTTCTCGAGCTCCAAGTTCTTTCTCTCAAACTCTTGCTTTATAATTTCTAACTCCGAGGGCGTCTCTTGCAAATATTTCTCCATTAGTCGAGCTCCTTCGACGCTTGGCTTAGGGGTGTTATCATTAATCCTTCTACCTCTCCACTCGACGTACTCCAGAGTCGTAGCAGGGCTAATTGCTACTACCTTTAACCGACAATTTTTGTTCCAAGCATTAGAGATCTCACTGACCTTCCTCTTGTAGTCGGCTCCTCTATACGCAAACTCACTCTAAACTAACCCGTAAATTATCGGTATGAACTGTCTCAATCCATGTTGCCTCAACAAAAGCAAAGGGGCATAACCAATGGCACCCTAAATTCCCAATAAAGGGACCCAATCAAAACTACCGCATCGGTAAAGAATCTCACATGGAGCCCTCCACTCCACATCCTTTGACTGTAGGTTCTGAAGTAACACTATCCAATTTTTTTTGGGAACATCAACTCTCCTAGTTGAAGCTGCTATGTCCTTCAACAGGGAGTAATCCTCAAAGAAGACCCGATAAACCACCCTATCTATCAATCAGAAGTGACTGTGGAACTAAGCTAAAAGTAACTGAGCACAACCAACAAACCTGCCTGCACTGGCCCTCCTACATGCATTCAAGGACCTGAATGTCTCCGCCAAAATCGGAAGAACAGAAGTGACCCGTTTGCTAAGTCGATGAAGAGATTCTTAGTCGCCTCATCCACATATCCCAAGGCCTTGGGGAAAAGCATCAATCCGTATAAGCTTAAGGCAAAAATGTTTACCCTCTTTGCCTCGTCTGGATGGGTCTGGATCAGATCTTTCAAAACTCCCCACGGAATGCACTTACTCTCATCCTTTTCCTTAATTCTAGCCATGATCTACTGCTCACTCATCCCCGTAATGGTCATCAACTTCTTACCAAAGGTTGGGACACAAGCAGCTCGAGAATAAATCCTATCACACTGAAATCTAGGACACCGAAGTAAGGCTGTGTACTCCTCCATAGTAGGCACTAAATCTACCTCCCCAAAGGTAAAACAACTGTAAGCTGGGTTCCAAAACTGAGCGAGAGCTCGAAACAAGTTCTCATCAACCTGAATATCAAACAAATAGGGCAAATCTCTATACTTATCGTAGAATGATTGGTTGGTCTCATTGCCCCACTGATCCCAAATCGCCTTAAGCTCCTGCGGATCATTCTGTGTGACACTGATGCGAGTGTAGTCTGACAGCTCTGACATATATCCCACAGTTATGCTATCCCCTTTTCCTAGCTGAGTTTGCTCAGACCATCTATGGACGTTAGCGTTGCCCTCCACTCTATCAAGAAGTCCGTTCTCCATAATAAAACTTTCTAACTTGGAAACTGACTATGAATCGATACCTTTTAAATGCGAAATGACATGCAATGAAAAAAAGAAACAGTCAGTATCACATAATATTAATAAACTCAAGAATGATATTTGAGGGTAATATCTAAAGTATAATTCTAACTAAGTTGAGCTCTTACGGTTTTTCTATATGAGGTTTTAATTCTAAAGCTGAGGTGCCTGAACCAGCAGATTCCTCGATTCTCACCTATTATAGGCTCATTTGAATCGAGTTCAGTCCAGGGGAATACATTTCCCTATGGCTACACGGAGATGAAAATCTCACGAAACCATAGGTACGGATGTATCCCGAAAGTGATCCACTATCCTGCACGGAGGCGAAAACCTCACGAAGGCATAGTTTCTCACTCCCACTTAAGGGTGTGACCACAACGGTCATGCAAATGCAATGTGTATCAGAATATATAACATATGCAATAATAAAAACACATGTAATGCAAAGAGGATTGAATTTTAAAATTTTTCAAATTTTCGACATTAAGACAAAAGGTAATCAATTATACGGCTTGACTCTCATAAACATCCCCAGTGGAGTCACCAAGCTGTCAAAACCATTTTTTAAACTGATGTTTTGGAAAATAGGAATCGACTTTAAGAAAAACAAAAACGAGAGTCGCCACCAATCTTTTTAGGTGTGATTGGATCACCTTATAAAATGTTTTGTTTTAATACATTAATTTTGGTCTACGAAAGTTGAGAAAATGGATTCGGGAGTCGATTACATACGAGGAAGGGTTAGCACCCTCGTAACACCCAAAAATTGGTACCTAATTGATTATCAAGTGTCTTTAATGTCCAAAATTTGAAAGTTTTAAGATGCAAACCTCTTTTAATTAGAATGTCTCAATTTTGAAAATTAAGGCTCACTTATTTCAAACGAGTCAAAACATCACATCCAGTAAGTTAGGACGCAACATTTTAAAACCTTCGAAACTAAGCTCGTCTTTCAAAAATTTCTATCTCGAAACAACAAAACGCCATATCCAGTAAGTTAGGACACTATGTTTTGAAATCTTGAAATAATTGTTTAAGTTTTGAAAACTCAAAATCACTTAGAAGGGTGCTTGACTATTCGAATTCAACGAGAAAAGTCGCAACCCAGTAAGTTAGGGCACTACCTTTCTCGAAGTTTCCAAACATCAAGCATTGCCTTTTATTTTTATTTTTTAAAAAAACGTTGGAATATTATTTTAAATGATGTTTTAGGATGACATATTAATGCATCATGAAGCATAGATGTACAAAATATTCTAACATTTCCATACAAACATAAATAATATCATTAAGACAAAACTAAATAACATGAACATACGTTTAATGAAAAAAAATCATACTAGGGTAAATATAAGATAATAAACAAATAAAAACATGAGTAAACTAAAAGAAAAACATAATACATGCAAAAATTATACAATATTATATATCATAAAATAGCACATAAAAGAAATAATTAAACATAGCATATAAAAAAAATGAAACTATGCACAAATAAGATAAATGACATACACTAAAAAAATGAATAAATAGAACATTTACAAATTATAAAAATATAATGCAATAGTTCAAAATACATGAAATGATAATATAATATATATACATGCATAGAAAATATATATTTGAAAATAAGCTATATAAAAAGGTTAAATATTATAATATATAAAATACATAATCAAATGTATAAAAGAGAGGAATAAATATACATATTTGAAAAATGAAGAAATTAAAATAAAAAAAAGGTTGAAAAACTAAGATAGACGAAGAATAAAATAAGAACAAACCACAGAGAGTAAGAACGCAAGAGGGAGAGAAATTTGAGTGAATGCTTTCAAGAATTCTTATTGCTTCCCAAAACTCAAGTCTTTTACAATGAAGGGAGAGGCCTCTATTTATAGTTGAGCCTCCCCAAATCTAATGGTACAGATCAATTACATCAATAGTTAAGATTAAAGGATATCTACAAATTAAATCTCCAAGATTACAAGATCATATCTTCAAGATTGCACATCATATCTAAGATTGCAATAATATCTAAGATTGTATCATATCTAAGATTGCATATCACATCTAAGATTGCATATCATTGAAGATTATATTCCATATGAGTCAAGCTTGTAGATGGACCTTAAATCTTTTCAAGTAATGGGCCATTCCAATCGGGCCAAATTATATTTGTAATTCTGGACTGAACTTGGACTTCCTGTTTTTTGGGGTTTATTATTTTTGTTTTTAGACTTATTTCTGGGCCCGGGCAAAATTGAGTGTCTACATAAAGTATACATCAAATTTTATATTTAAACATAATAGAGGAATCATAACCAGAATTTAACTATAAAGAATTTATACCTAATTTAACCATTCATCATTTAATTTAATGAAATGTTTGATTTAAAAATATTTTATTTAAAATTTTTTGAAGTAAATAAATAATTCCACTCATTATAATTATTTTAATAAATATATTAAAATTTTAATGAATATCTAATAAATATTTATAATACAATTAAAATTATATAAAATTGAAGCCGCGAAAATCGCAAACAAAACATTCTAGTAATATATAATGACGATACTAATTAAATAGGGGAGGGATCCATCTACATTGGTGTAACTAGAGTAATTTTACACCTTTTCATATCTATTTATATAATTAATATTTTAACAATTCAATGGTTACATTTTATATTTTATTCATATGAATCATACATGTCAAATTTGATGTAAAATAAAATTTTCTAACTATTTGTTTTATATAAAAAAATAAAAAGCTTTCAATCGTTCAATAATTATTATATATATATATATATATATATATATATATATAGTATTTTAGGTTAATATGATAGAAAATTCAGTTTGCTTTAAAAAATTTACATCCATAACAAGTACAATTATATCGATAAATTTGACAATTGGATTGCTAAAATATTAATTGTACAAAGAGATACGAAAGGGTGTAATAGTTTTACATCAGTGTAAGTAGATTCATCCCTAATTAAATATTCAAATAATTTTTTATAAAATTGAAATTATTTTTAATTTAAAGCTTAAATCTTAAAACATCTATTATAATCAATTTGCTCATATTTTATTGGGGAATAAAATAAAATAAAATAAAATAAAATCAAATAAAATAAAACTATCGCGGCGAACCATCCCTGTGGATGCCATGGGGCCTCTCCCACATAGTCTTATACCTTCGCGCCTCTTGAAGTATTATCATATGATGCCATGGGCATGAACTTTCCACAAATTTATTCTGTGATCTACCAGTTCGGTTAGCAATATATCTACCCTACCGGAAGCTACACAATAAATCTCCATTTTCACAGTGATCTGTTTGTCCAGTTAGCAATATATCTACCCTACCAGAGGCTACACAATATATCTCCTCTTCACATTTATTCATATCACTGACTCGCCTGTACTGGACTCGTACCATATCAAAAGTCCTTTTACTTAGAATTTGACCATACACTCATGTAACACTGATTACTATCACCCACACATTCTAGAGATGGCGTACAGACTCTTTAACAAAAAAGACACTTATCATGTGACTTCGTATTCAAACAACTATCAATACTCTTCTTTTATGTAACATCCCGATTTTGGACCTAGTCAGAATAGTGGTTTCGAGACCACAAATCCCAAGTAGAAATAATTATTTTATGAATGTATTGAGGTTTATGATATGTTTTCATGATTGTATGAAAGTTTCGTTAAGAAATTTTGTTGTTAGAGTGTCCAATTTGATTTTTAGGACTAAATTACAAAAGTTGCAAAACATGTGATTCTAGAAGCTTTAAGCATGAAATAGCTATGAATTATTAATTAGAGGTCCTTAAATAGCAATTTGACCAATTTCTATTTTTATGGACAAAAATGGGCATGAATAAGTAAAATTTGAAAGTTTAGTAAAAAGGGCATTTTGGTCATTTGGTTAATAAAAGAATAAAAATTAAATCAAAATTTGCTCATCTTTTCCATGCCATAGTCGAAATTCCTAAGGTCACCATAGCTAGGGTTTCTTCAACTTTCAAGCTCGATTGTAAGTGCATTCTAGCCCGATTTTTAATGTTCTTTACATTTTTCAAGTTGTTATCAACCGATCTAGCCATTTCTACCATTTATTTGAGCTAGAGTCGATGTTTAGGGTTTGACCCATGTGTGACATGCATGTATTTTGATGTTTCATGGTAGATTATGAAGTTTGATGTGTGATGAACATCTTTTACTAAGTGGTTTTCAATGAAATCACCTAAAAAGGACTTGTTTGTAAAAGTTGTAAAAATGGTGGCAGAAATGTGAATTGATGAAAAATGTGGGCTGGTATAAGCATGATATAGGTTCGGCTAGGCTTGGCTAACAAAGAAAATGAGTACATTTCATTTTACGAATCGAAGGACATCGGAGCTCAATTCACACTATCAAATTAATCCTTTGGCTATTCATGATTTCACATTTTGAGTATGGCATGTATAGGGGACTTGGTCTTTTTGTTTACATGTCATATTAATTTGGCCAGTTGTGTTGGCTTATAATGATTTTATGATTCATTTTGTATATGGTCATGAGATATGACTCATATTGATTATTGGGTTGTAAGCCTATTTATACACGTATGCATATGCCCATTCCTTTGAGATGTGGTTTGTGATTCTGTATATGATGGGTTATGTTATTGGTTATCAATGCTTGTTGATTTAATTGAGACGTGTTGGTACAATGATAACTAAGGTCTCTATATGAAATATAGAAGTAAACTTATAATTCTTAATGTATGAGAATTTGTATGCTTGGGCTTGACAAAGTGTAGTGTTTTGTGTATGTACTAGTTGATATGGTAGTGTCATGATCATGACTTGTTTGATTGTGTCTAAGTACTCAATTATGCCATGTTAAGTGCCTTTAAAGTTATGTATGTGTTTGACTATATAAGGGTGACAAATGGCTTGGAAAATAGCCTCAAAATTATCCACACGGGTAGACACACGGGCCTGTGTCTAGGCCGTGTGTGACACACGGTCTGCCCCATGGGCGTGTGATCCAGCTGTGTGTCCCCAGCACCTTAATTTTGAGAAAAATAATGCCCAGTAGAAAATACACGGGAACGAGACACGGTCGTGTGTCTCGGCCATGTGAGAGACATAGCCATAGGATATGGGCATGAGCCCAGGCCGTGTGAAGTCTGCGCCTTAATTGCGAAAATTAAATTCACCACACGGCCTAGCACACGGGCATGTGACTTGGCTGTGTGACCCTATTTTGTTGATGATGTCATAATCAGAGAGTTACACGAGCTGAGGACACGGGCGTGTCGCAAGCCACACGGGCATGTGTGACTACACGGCCTACCCACACAGGCGTGTGACCCTCCAAAGCCTGAAAATTATCTAAGTGTTGTAAAAATTTTAAAAGTTCTCAGTTTAGTCTCAAACCACTCCTAATGTATGTTTTGGGCCTTGTAGGCTCGTAATAGGGATGATATGAATGTATATGAAAAATTTTAGTTTGGACAGAGATTTATGTCTTGGTTTTGCATGATTACTTGTGTATAAGTTTGGTAATGCCTCGCACCCTGTCCCAGCGTCGGATATGGGTAAGGGGTGTTACATTTAGTGGTATCAGAGTTACGATTTAGTCGATTCTTGGACTAACGTAGCATGTATACGAGTCTAGCTATACATGCCATATATATATTGTGATAGTGTGACGACTCCTGACAATTTTAAAATTGTGTTTGCATATAGTATATAGATCCCGACCGAGCCATGGCTGATGATGTAGAAAGTAATGTGCCAGCTCCTATTCAAGGGGCAATGCCAGTTGAAAGTAGACCCGTAACTGTGAGTCAGGGAGGAGGAGAAGGGGATAGGGAAACCTTTCTCCATATGATGAATACATGGTATACGGAGTTCGTTCGAATGAACCTGAACACTCAACCCCCTCCATCCCCACCAAATCCTCAAACTATCCCTATAGCCCCCCAAGTTGTAGAAATGGTAAGAATGAACAAGCCTCCGGTTGACAGAATTCGTAAACAAGGAGCCGAAGAATTCTGAGCTAATATAGATGATGACCCCAAAAGGGTAGAGTTCTGGCTCGAGAACACCATCAAGGTATTCGATGAGTTATCTTGCACACCTGAGAAATGTATGAAATGTGTTGTGTCACTCCTGAGAGATTCGACTTATCAGTGGTGGAACACTCTTGTGTCGGTTGTACCAAGAGAGAGTTAATTAGGAATTCTTCCAAGAAGAGTTCCGTAAGAAGTACATTAGCCAGAGGTTTGTCGATCATAAAAGAAAGGAATTTATTGAGTTAAAATAGGGCTGAATGACAGTAATGGAGTACGAGCGTAAGTTTGTAAGACTTAGCAAGTACGCTCGAGAATGTGTATCGACTAAGGCCATTATGTGTAAGAGATTTGAAGACGGATTGAATGAAGATATCCGATTGTCGGTTGGTATTCTTGAACTGAAAGAATTTCTAGTACTTGTAAAGAGAGCTTGTAAGGCCGAGGAATTGGCTAAAGAGAAAAGAAAGGTCAAGATCGAAGCTAAAGACTCAAAGAAAAGACCTATGAGTAAGTTGTTTCAGTCTTCATCAAAGAAGTAGAGGGATTTCTATTCTCGTTCCAATACTTCTGCTGGGCTCTCAAACATAAATCGGGGTAAACAGTATTTTAGCTCGAAAGCTCAAACCACTTCGATTGCTAGTGTTGGCAATGCTCGACCAAATAGATCGGAATGTCCACATTATGGTAGACGTCACCCCGATGAGTGCTGGATGAATAACTGGGCATGTTTCAAGTGAGGTTCACACAATCACTTTATCAAAGATTGCCCTGATATTGTTGAGAAAGAAAAATTTTAGAGTGTGAAATTTGGTAATACTGCTGCTAGAGGGAGGCCACCTAGAAATCTGGGAAATAGAGCAACTAGCAAGAGCACCTAGAGATTCGGCTGTGAAACCTGAGGGTAGAGCACCTGCGAGGTCTTATGCCATTCGAGCTCGCGAAGAGGCTTCATCTCCTAATGTGATTACAGGTACTTTTTCTCTTTATGATACTCATGTTGTTGCTTTGATTGATCTGGGATCAACCCATTCATATGTTTGTATGAAATTGGTATCTAGTATGAATATGCCTGTTGAGTCTACAGAATTTGTGATAAAAGTGTCGAACCCTCTATGCAAGATGTGTTAGTTGACAAAGTATGTAAGAATTGTCCTTTGATGATTAGAGGTCACTATTTTTCGGCTAATCTTATGCTTCTGTCATTTGATGAATTTGGTGTAATTCTTGGTATGGATTGGTTGACCATTCATGATGTAGTAGTGAATTGTGGAAGAAAAATTATTGAATTGAAATGTGAAAGTGGTGATATTCTTTAGGTTGAATTAGATGAATCGGATAGATTACCAGTTGTGATCTCTTCTATGACAGCTCAAAGGTATATGAGAAAAGGGTACGAATCTTATCTTGCCTTTGTGTTGAATACCAAAGTGTCTGAGTTAAAGATTGAGTCAGTGCCGGTAGTATGTGACTATTTAATGTGTTTCCGAAAGAGTTTCCTGGATTGCCTCCATTTAGAGAAATTGAATTTGGTATTGAGTTAGTCCCTGGTACAACACCTATTTCAATTGCTCCGTACAGAATGACTCCAACAGAATTAAAAGAGTTGAAAGCTCAGTTACAAGAGTTGACGGATAAAGGTTTTGCGAGACCTAGTTTTTCTCAGTGGGGTGCACCAGTATTATTTGTGAAAAAGAAAGACGGCTCTATGAGACTTTGCATTGATTACCGACAACTCAATAAAGTGACCATAAAGAATAAGTATCCTTTGTCGAGAATAGATGATTTGTTTGACCTATTGAAAGGGGCCACATGGTTTTCAAAGATAGACTTGAGGTCCAATTACTATCAGTTGAGAGTTAAAGACTTAGATGTGCCAAAAACTGCATTTCAGACGAGGTATGGTCACTATGAATTTTTGGTTATGCCTTTTGGTTTAACGAATGCTCCCGCTGTGTTTATAGACTTAATGAATCAAATTTTTAGACCATACTTAGATAAGTTTGTGGTTGTGTTTATTGATGATATTTTGATTTATTCTCGAAATGAGTTCAAGAATGCTAAGCATTTGAGAACTATTTTACAAACTTTGAGAGATAAACAGTTGTATGCTAAGTTTAGTAAAAGTGAGTTTTGGCTTTGAGAAGTCAAATTTTTGGGGCACATTGTTTCGAGTGATGGTATTCGAGTTGACCCGAGTAAGATTTCAGCAATTGTTGATTGGAAATCACCGAGGAATGTATCTGAGGTTAGAAGCTTTTTAGGCTTAACCGGTTATTACAGACGATTTGTTAAAGGATTTTCCATGATTGCTACTCCGATGAAAAAGTTGCTAGAGAAGGATGTCAAGTTTGAATGGTCAGAAAGGTGTCAACAGAGTTTTGAGAAATTAAAGGCATTGTTGACTAAGGCACCGGTTTTAGTACAACCTGAACCGGGAAAAGAATTTGTGATCTATAGTGATCCATCCTTGAATGGATTGGGTTGTGTACTTATGCAAGAAGGCAAAGTGATAGCTTATGCCTTGAGGCAATTGAAACCGCATGAGAAAAATTATTTGACACATGATTTGGAACTAGCCGCCATTGTGTTTGCGTTGAAGATTTGGATACATCATTTGTATGGTGAGAAATGTCATGTTTATTGTAACACCCCTTAACCGTATTCGACGTCGAAACAGGGTACGAGATATTACCAGACTTGAGTACTTCTAATCATTTAAAACCAAGACATAAAATTTCATCAATTTTAAACTTTTCAAACATATTCAAGACTATCTACATTAAATGACTTTATACAATAGAGACCTTCAAATAACATAGGTCAGTATTTTAGGCCAACTCCTAGCAACTTAATAACAATTAAATGAGTCCCCATACATGCCAAAGACTTAAAAATACTTTAAAACCTTTATATATGGATCAATAGTTTGATAGTGTGATTAATGTACTATTCAAAACAGTCCTTAACTCAAACTTTGGCAAAATTACAATTTTGCCCCTAAACTTTTGCATATTTACACTTTTGCCCCTAGGCTCGGGAATTAAACTTCATCCCTTATTCTTATGTTTTATGACATGCTAATAATTTTTCCCTTCTATGGAAACATCAAATTCTCACTCTAACACATAGTTATGAACAATAACAACTTTTACCGATTAAGCCGTTTTACTCATTTTTGCTTAAAACCGCTTAGCAAAAGTTGTTTAACATAATTTTAGCCTTCATATTCTACCATAAGACATCAAAATAAAAACATTTCACCTATAGGTATTTTTCCAAATATGAACCATAGCTTAAATTATTGCTAGAATAAGCTTAATCAAGTTACCGGGATTCCAAAAACGTAAAGAACTTGAAAAACGGGGCTAGAACGGACTTACTATTGAGCTTGGAAAGCTTGAAAACCCTAGCCATGGCTTCCCCCATGCTAATTTTTGCCTGCATGAAAATGATGAGTCAATTTTGGCTTTATTTTCCCTTTTTATTTCTTTTAATTACCAAATGACTAAAATGCCCTTAAGGCCTTTCTTTAAAATTTTGTCCTATTCATGCCCATTTTTGTCCAAACGAAATATAATGGTCTAATTACCATTTAAGGACCTCCTCTTTAAACTCCCATTTCAATCAAGTACTTATGAATTATAAAACATATTTTTCAACTTTTGCGATTTAGTCCTAGAAGTCCAATTAAGCACGTTATCAGTAAAATTTCTTAACGATATTTTTACACAATAATCAATAAATAAACCTTAAAACTTAATCAGAATAAATTTTTCAACTTCGAATTTATGGTTCTAAAACCATCGCTCCGTTTAGGCCCTAAATCGGGTTTATTCTGAAGAACTTCATAAATAAGCCCTAATAGGCAAATTAAATATGCAATCTATAAAATTTCTTATCAATACTCTAACACATGCATCTAATCACTCGGTAAATCATAAAAATTAATCGAAATAAACTTTTTTATCTCAAATTTGTGGTTTCACAACCACTATTCCATTTAGGCCCTATTTCAAGATGTTACATTTCTCCCCCCTTTAGGGATTTTCGTCCCTGAAAATCTTAGCGGTAAAAAGATTCAATATCTTTTCTCAAAATTTCTTAAACATCTCCAAACAAATTTTCTTCAAAGCAGTACTTTCAAAATCACCCCACTATCAAGTTGAAATCCAATATAACTAAGTTTCAACTCGGTATGACCTCTATATTAATCGAAAACTATTTCTAATTCTCACATTTGCTTTCACTTTTTTAACCAAAAACTCGCATTCAAATTATTAATACAGACTCAATCATTATTCTTACGTCTAATTTTATCATTACTAAATCCACATTATCTTATTCACAATCAAAATTTATTTTTTGAAAAAATCCAAAGAATCATATACTTTAAACATCATACCGGATGAGTTAATTAACTAAGTCTAATCTTTCTTTAATCAGAACATTTCGAATTTAGAAAATCTTCATATTAACTTTGTCATCTTTTACAAATCGAGTTCATTTATTAAACCATTCTCAAATGCTATCACATTGTCAATTAATCTTATTGGAAGGGTGAGAGGTGTAACACTTCTAACTTGCCTCTTATATATTCATGCATATAACTTAACACTCATCAACATATATATAATTTCCTTCAAATAACTCAACATGCATATTCATTTTACACAACCCTCCTATCATCTTATACAAACAAATACACTTATACATGTGTTCATAATTCTCAAATAGAATTACTCATAACATTCATTTAATTTCACAAGTTACACTCATAGCATCATACAATTGCCAATCCACATGAACACTTATCATAATATAAACTTTCCCTTCATCTCATCTTTCATATTCCAAGAGAAATTCTTATTCACGACTCATTCATTATCACATAAACATCATGAACTAGTACACTTACCTTTTACGAGTCTCATTTCATCTTAATATTATCACAGTTATATAATTTACTTTAGACAGACTTACACACATATTCATATTTTAAAACAAATGCACTCAAACATACATTCCACAAATTTGAGTAAATCTATTTATCACATTCACTTATTCAAATAAGTTAGACACATAATATCATGTCAATGTCAAACGAGCATGGATAAGTTTATAACGAGGTAAACTTTCGTTTCTTTTCTCTTTTCTATATTTCTCCACTTATGTCTATTTCATTTTACACTTGATCTCACACATATCACCACAAGTCACCAAGATCAATTTAAGTACACCAATATATCCACCAAATTATACAAACTTACTTAACACCCTTTTACGTTGTCGATGGTAGCTCAGTTGGAAAACGCTTCTGTCTCAACAGAACTATTTCATCGGGATCGGGAGGCATCACACTATCACAAGTAGTAATATGGCATGTATAGCTTAACTCTTTCACATACTAGGTAAGTCCGAGAACCGACTAAACCATAGCTCTAATACCACTAAATGTAACACCCCTTACCCGTATTCGACGCTGAAACAGGGTACGAGGTATTACCGGACTTGAGTACTTGTAATCATTTAAAACCAAGACATAAAATTTCATCAATTTTAAACTTTTGAAACATATTCAAGACTATCTACATTAAATGACTTTATACAATAGAGACCTTCAAATAACATAGGTCAGTATTTTAGGCCAACTCCTAGCAACTTAATAACAATTAAACGAGTCCCCATACATGCCAAAGACTTAAAAATACTTTAAAACCTTTATATATGGATCAATAGTTTGATAGTGTGATTTAACCTCTGGCGACCTCCAACTCGAGTTAACATTTGTGACACTATAGGAAAAAGAAAAGAAAGGGAGTAAGCATTATAGCTTAGTAAGTAAATATGTAAATATTAAATAACAATACATTATCATATATTAAACAAAGTCACAAATGTTCTTGGAATATTACCATCACAAACACACATACTTTCACTATTACAATTATAAATAGGTTCAAAATAAGTTTGTCTAGCAGTACTACAAAGACTAAATTATTTATTTCTGGAGCTACAGAACTAAAAATTACAAACCATTAATTTTCCTTGAAACTAGATTCATGTATATTTTTACCATAAAATTTTTAGAATTTTTAATCTCTCCAATTAGTACAGTTTATTCATTGAAGTTACCCCTGTTTCACTGCTCAACTGTTCTGACCACTCTTCACTACGAATCAATTTTCTCCCCGTATAGAATTCAAAGGATGTTATCGTTTATTTCATTTGAAACTACTCATTAAGGATTTCAAGAATATAAATTATATCCCCTAATTATTTTTGTACAATTTTTAATGATTTTTCCAAGTCAGAACAGGGGATCGCGTAGTCATTCTAAACCAGTCTCTCAAAAACTTAAATATCTCATAATATAGAATTCCTTTGCTTGCTCTATTTCTGTTATATGAAAATAGGTTCATTAATATCTAATTTGATATCTCATTCAGTCTCTGGTTCAATTTCTACTATTTTTGATAAAATTTTAGATTCACGTCACTGCAACTATCCAGAACAGTTTTATTGTCAATTTTGATCTTTCACACTTCAATTGTATTCATCACTTACCCATAACAATCTTTCCAAATTTCCAATCACATATCAAGCATATTGCTCATAAGTTACACACGTATATACTTACACTTATCATCACAAAGTCATACACAATTTCATTTAATCAATTTCCCAGTTGAATGCTTCGGAATAATAATAGATACGTGGTGGTATCACACACAGTCCACCTTTAAAATCGAAGCTCTCTTGTACACATAGTAGCCTTCACTTAGCACCACTCATGTGACCTAGCTCGATTGTACACATAATTTTGGCTCTCTTGTACACATGGTGAACACTTAGTACCACCCATGTGACCTAGCCAGTTTATCTCGTAGCTCTCTTGTCTACATGGTGTCCTTCACCTGGAACACACATGCAACATAGATACATTTATCTCGTAGCTCTCTTGTCTACATGGTGTACACATAGTATCACCCATGCGACCTAGCTACCTCATAATGTCTCGTAGCTCTCTTGTACACATGGTATACATCCCGTATTACACATGTGACCTAGCTACATACCATCTGTATCTTTCGATTCCGAAGGTTCAAACAGGAAGTATCTCACTTTCTAATACTTTATTCCATTCTTCCAATAGTCAATTATGACTCAAAAATCAGCTACAATACATAAAATATGCTGAAATATAAAAATATAATAAAGATAATGTATTATTTACATACAAACTTACATACTTTCTCATTTCCATGTCGAATTAATATTGAACATTTAAATCATCATAATTATACTTACTTTCAACACCTCAGCAATCATAGTAAATATATCAATTTTAGATTGAAACATGCATAAATTAATACTTATTATACATATGAACTTACCTCGATACTAAAACGGCCATTTTACCAACTTTCTCGATTTTCGATTTTTCTCCCATTCTAGGTTCAAATCTCATTTTCCAGGATCTAAAACATCATATTTTACTTATTTAATTAATGTACTATTCAAAACAGTCCTTAACTCAAACTTTGGCAAAATTACAATTTTACCCCTAAACTTTTGCATATTTACACTTTTGCCCATAGGCTCGGGAATTAAACTTCATCCCTTATTCTTATGTTTTATGACATGCTGATCATTTTTTCCTTCTATGGAAACATCAAATTCTCACTCTAACACATAGTTATGAATAAAAACAACTTTTCTGGAAGTAAGCAAGTTTTTTACTCATTTTTGCTTAAAACCGCTTAGCAAAAGTTGTTTAACATAATTTCAGCCTTCATATTCTACTATAAAACATCAAAATAAACACATTTTACCTATGGGTATTTTTCCAAATATGAACCATAGCTTAAATTATTGCTAGAATAAGCTTAATCAAGTTACCGGGATTCCAAAAACGTAATGAACTTGAAAAACGGGGCTAGAACGGACTTACTAGTGAGCTTGGAAAGCTTGAAAACCCTAGACATGGCTTCCCCCATGCTAATTTCGGCCTCCATGAAAATGATGAGTCAATTTTGGCTTTATTTTCCCTTTTTATTTCTTTTAATTACCAAATGACTAAAATGCCTTAAGGCATTTCTTTAAAATTTTGTCCTATTCATGCCCATTTTTGTCCAAACGAAATATAACGGTCTAATTACCATTTAAGGACCTCCTCTTTAAACTCCCATTTCAATCAAGTACTTACGAATTATAACACATATTTTTCAAATTTTGCGATTTAGTCCTAAAAGTCCAATTAAGCACTTTATCAGTAAAATTTCTTAACGATATTTTTACACAGTATATTAATCAATAAATAAACCTTAAAACTTAAACGGAATAAATTTTTCAACTTCGAATTTATGGTTCTAAAACCATCACTCCGTTTAGGCCTTAAATCGGGCTGTTACAGCAACTTCTGCAGATAAGCCCTAATAGGCAAATTAAATATGCAATCTATAAAATTTCTTATCAATACTCTAACACATGCATCTAATCACTCGGTAAATCATAAAAATTAATTGAAATAAATTTTTTTATCTTAAATTTGTGGTTTCGCAACCACTATTCCATTTAGGCCCTATTTCGAGATGTTACATTTATACCGATCATAAAAGTTTAAAGTACTTAATGACTCAAAAGGATTTGAATTTACAGCAAAGGAGATGGTTGGAATTGTTAAAGGATTACAAGTTAGTGATTGACTACCATCTGGGAAAGGCGAATGTGGTCGTCGATGCTTTAAGTAGAAAGTCATTGTTTGCTTTGAGGGCTATGAACACCCAGTTGAGTTTAGCTGATGATGGATTGATTCTAGCTGAGTTGAGAGCTAGATCAACATTTTTTCAGCAGATTTGTAAAGCTCAAAAATGTGACAGTGATTTACAAGCTAAAAGAGTCCAGTGTGAATCAGGTATTGAATCAGATTTTTGATTGGTTTTGATGAGTGTGTGATGTTTCGAGATAAGATTTGTGTTCCTAAAGATACCGAGTTGATTCAGAAGATTTTGCATGAGGCACACAATGGTTATTTATCAGTTTACCCCGATAGTACAAAAATGTATGATGACTTGAAGAAATTGTATTGGTGGCCGGGTATGAAAAGAGATATTTTCGAGTTTGTTTCAAGATGTCTGATCTGTCAGCAAGTAAAATCTGAACACCAAGTAACTTCAGGTTTACTTCAGCCTATGATGGTTCCCGAGTGGAAATGGGATAGAATCAATATGGACTTTGTGATGGGTTTTCCCTTGACACTAAAAAAGAAAGATGCCATTTGGGTGGTGGTTGATAGGTTAATGAAGTCGGCTTATTTTATTCCGGTACTGTAACAGCCCGATTTTGGCCTAGTTGGAACAGTGGTTTCAGAACCACTAACCCGAGGTCAGAGAAATTATTTTTAATATTATTTTATGTGTTGTGGCATGATTATATGAGTGCATGAAAATTTTGATGAAATAATTTTAGCGTTTGTGAGCTTAATTGCGAAAAAGGACTAAATCGCATAAAGGGTAAAGGTTCTATTTTACTTAATAGATATAGCATCTAGCTAGAGAACCATAGTTGGAGACCTTTAAAGTGCAAATATGCCCTAAAATAGTGCTTGGCCGGCCATGATACAAGGATTTTAAAATAGTCAAATGTTAGGTGAAGTTTGGTGACTTATTTAACTAAAAAGAAAATAAAATAAACAAAGGATGATATCATCCCTTTCTCATCTTCTTCTTGGCTGAAATTTCCAGCAAGAGTAAGGGTTTTGAAGCTTTAAAATTTTAGCCAAGCTATCTTCTTGCAAGTAAGTGATTTAGATGCTTATTTTTGATAATTTTGGTACTTTTGGAACCCTTGTGGCATGAGCTAGCTAATGGGGGGACTATTTTGTGAAATGGTTAAAAGTCTACGTTTTGCCATGATAGTAATCATGTTTATTTCTGAAATTTTATGGAAGAAAATGAGTCTTAGTGGTTAAGTAAACAACTTTTGTGAAAGGATTTCTCATGAAAACCCTAATAGGACCATTTTGTAAAATTTGTAAAATAGATAGTAATGTTGTGAAATAATGGGAATTTTGGGTTTCCATAAGAGTAAGAAGGGTTCTAATAGGCTTAATACTTGAAGAAATACGATAAAAATTGATTTTTGAGCCTAGGAGTAAAATGGTCATTTTGTGAAAGTCTAGGGGCAAAATGGTCATTTTGCCAAAAATGTGAATTTTTGATTTGTCTAAATTTTATTTAGTGATTAAATGAGTGAATTTTATTATTTTAGGTCAAGAAATACAAAATGTAAACCTAGATAGGGGGAAGGCCAAGCAAGTAGATTAAATCAACTAGTCGTCTACATTTTGTATTCCGATGTAAGTTGTATGTTAATAATGCAACTATATTGTTATAATGTATGATTGAATTGATATTGCATAAATTGTTTTGATTGTGAATATGAGTATGCATATTGAGAAATTAATGTAACAAAGACTCTCGGTTGAACATTAGGAATAGATTTGGATATTCATGCCATGACATTGGGTGATATGTGTGCTAGTGTAAGACATGTCTGGGACATGCATTGACCACATGATGAGAGCCAGTGTAAGACATGCCTGGGACATGCATCGACATTGAGACGAGAGCTCTGTAAGACATGTCTAGGACATGCATCGGCCTCGAGATATACAAGCTAGTGTAAGACCTGTCTGGGACATGGTGTTAGCTTATTGTGTGTTAGTATAAGACCTGTCTGGGACATGGCATTGACACCGATAGATGAGTGCCAGTGTAAGACCTGTCTGGGACACGACATCGGCCTCGATATATGAAATTCAGTGTAAGACCTGTTTGGGACATGACATCAACTTTGATGTGCTAGCCAGTATAAGACCATGTCTGGAACATGGCATCAGCATCTTATCCCATGTTTGGGGCTATTGAATATCATATAGTATTCCAAATGGTTCAACGGGAGATTTATGGTGTATATCAAAATAAGAAAATTTATGATCATGTTGTGAGTGGTACAGGTACCTAAATAAGAATTGTGAAATTTGAGCTCCATTAACGTTGTATGATTAGTAAGGAATGAAAGTGAGTAAGTTATGCTTATGATTATTAATGTATTTTACATGAATTATGAGATGCGAATTCAAATCAACATTGTATGATTGATGAGAAATGAATATGTGCAGGTGGTATTTATGAATCCTCACCTTAGTGTGCAAAATTAAGATTTGTTGGGAGTATAATCCCTTATGGTAACTCGTAGTAATTTCATTATTTCATAATTTCACCAGCCCCATTGGCATGTTAGTCGACCGTGTGTCCCCTGCACGTTAAATTTACAAGTCAGGGATACGACCGTGTGTCTCAGCCCTGTGGAGGACACGGCCTCTAGCCACGGTTGCTGACGTCAGAAACAGAATGTCAAGGTTTTTACATATGGGCTGCGACACGGCGTGTGCTCGACCGTGTGAAAACCCATGTAGGCTCAAATTTGGAATTAAATTCATATGGGTTTTGGGCACGGGCATGTCCCTTTGTGCTTAGGCCGTGTGAACCACACGGGCCTTCAGCACGGCCATGTCAAAATGGTCACACGGGCATGTCGCCCTTTTTTCATGGGCATGTACCCCTGTTCCAAGTGACATTTTTCAAAGTTTTCAAAAGTGTTCGGATTAATCCCATATCATTCCCAAAGTATAATTTGGGCCTCATAGGCCCATATTAAGAATTTCTAGAGTAAGATTAAAAAGTTTTAAATTCGATCGAGTTTTTATGACATTGAAATGATTGTATGCATGTGTTTAAGTTAGATAATGCCTCGTGCACAGTCCTAGCCTCGGGCCTGGGTAAGGGGTGTTATATTTAGTGGTATCAGAGCTATGATTTAGTCGATTCTAAGACTAACGCAATGTGAGTATGAGTCTAGCTATACATGCCATAGTTGTATATTGATAGTGTGATGACTCCTGACGAAACAAATTGTATTTTTATATATAGTAAATGGATCCTGATGTGGCTACGATAGATGATGTGAAAAGTAATGTGCCAGCTCCTACTAAAGGGATCGCGCTGGTAGATAGTGGGCCCGTGA
This sequence comes from Gossypium anomalum, assembly GCA_025698475.1. Classification (NCBI taxonomy): domain Eukaryota; kingdom Viridiplantae; phylum Streptophyta; class Magnoliopsida; order Malvales; family Malvaceae; genus Gossypium; species Gossypium anomalum. The sequence goes on from CM046961.1 coordinate 61,882,062, forward strand.
CAATGAGTTAGGGCAGAGGGCTAAAGAAGTTTACCTCTATATGATGGACGCTTGCTGCTCGAAGTTTATTTGTGCAAACCCGAATACTCTTCCTCACCCACCTCCCCCAATTCCTCAACCTATCCCTATAGCTCCTCAAGGAGCAGAAATGGCTAGGAGAGAGAAGCTTCCAGTGGATAGAATTAGGAAGCACGGGGCTGAGGAATTTCGGGCAAACATTGATGATGATCCGGAGAGGGTAGAGTTTTGGTTGGAAAATACCATTAGGGTATTTGACGAATTATCGTGCATGCTGGAGGAGTGTATGAAGCGTGTAGTGTCACTCCTACGAGATTCGGCCTACTAATGGTGGAATACTCTTGTCTCAGTTGTACCGAGAGAGTGGATAACTTGGGAATTCTTTCAAGAAGAGTTCTGTAAGAAGTACATTAGCCAAAGGTTTATCGATCAAAAGAGGAAGCAGTTCCTTGAATTGAAGTAAGGCCGCTTGACGGTGACAGAATATGAGCATGAGTTTGTGAGACTCAGCAAATATGTGCGAGAATACGTATCTACAGAAGCTACCATGTGTAAGAGGCTTGAAGATGGATTGAACGAAGACATCCGACTCTTGGTCAATATCTTAGAACTGAGGGAGTTTGTGGTACTTGTTGAAAGAGCTTGCAAGGGCGAAGAATTAGTCAAAGAGAAGAGAAGAGCTAACATCAAGTCTCGTCACCCAAAGAAAAGACAAATCAAGAAGTCACATCAGACCTCGTCCAAAAGATTGAGAGAGTTTCTAATCAAACGTGTCAGTGTGGTTCTCGGGCAAGAGTAAGAATAAACAGTATGCGGCGATAAAAGCCCAAACCATTTCCATTGCGAGTGTTGGTAGTCTCGCCCGGATCGACCAAAGTGTCCTCTATAACACCCCTTACTCATACCCAAGATTGGGACAAAGTACGAGGCATTATCGAACATAAACAGGGCATTTCCAGAAAATACAGGTTATAAAATTTCATTCCAAATTAAAACCAATCAAACAAAATCATATTGTCCCTATTATGGACCTACGAGGTCCAAAACATACACTAAAAACGATCCGGGACAAAACTGAGAACTTAAGAAAATTTTTAGAAAATTTCTAGGTTTAACCCTCACATGCCTGTATGGAGGAAACGCACACGCTCGTGTCCCTTACCCATGTGGAATTATTTGGATTTATTTTCTATTTCAAACTTACAGGGGTTTTCACACGGCCGAGCACACCCCCGTGTCCCTAGCCCGTGTTCCTCATAAGGCCTAGGCACGCCCATGTCCAAAAACCTGGACATTCTGTTTATGACATCATCATTCATTTAGCGACACATTGCCAAGACACACACCCGTGTGCTAGGCCGTGTTCTCCACACGGTTGAGACACACAGTCGTGTCTCTACTCGTGTGTTTACTACGATGCATACTGACCTAAAAATTTTAAGTGTAGGGGACACACGGCTGTACAACAAGCCCATGGGGCTGACTGTGTGTCACATACAGCCTAGACACATGCCCGTGTGTCTACCCATGTGGATCTTTTTGGAGGCTATCTTCCAAGCCCTTGGTCACCCTAAATCAACCATATATACTAACTTGTTCTTTGAACATTTATCATGGTATAATTATATCTCTAAAACCTTCTTAGCCAAGGTCATACATGTTACTTCATATCTCATTTTAACGTATGATAACATTACCCTATTTTTGTTGGGGTTACCATTTCAACAATCACATTTTACACATAGCACATTTTATAACTCATACCCATTATGACCTAAATCATTTTCAAGTAATTTGGCCACAATTCACATGTTCATTCAAGGTATATCACAATAGGCATTCACATGAAACATTCAAACCTAACAATGCACATTTAGTAGGTTTGCAACCTACATCAAAATGAGCCATGTCTCATGGCCTTATACAAAATGAATAAGCATACCATTTAAGCCCTTACATTGGCTAGCCAGATGACACATATAACAAAATGACCAAGAATCCTATACATGCCATTATAACAAAATAAAAGTTTCTATATACCAATGCAAGACAAGTCGATAGTGGTGACAATGCTCCAATTGTCTTCCAATCTTCACGAGTCCACGAGCTCTGTAAAACAAGGGAAATGAAAGTGGGTAAGCATTTACATGCTTAGTAAGTCCAGCTAATGGGAAGGTAAGCTTACCGGTTATTTAGCATGCAACAATAAAATACATTCATGCAAAACATGCATAGTATAATTTCCCTATCACATACACTCAACCATCAAGTTAGTCTGATGCCAATACATTATAACATTAGTCTTAGATGATCTCATCAATTCATGCATTTCTATCTCTGTTTCTCGTTTTAATCCCGTTGAATTTCTCGAAATCTCAATGGATAACCCATTTACCGTCAAATCATGCAAGTGATCATTTCAAGTACGCACTCCTATGATCCTCACTCTTATGGTGGGATTACCAGTCCAGGTTAAATCCCTCGTAGTATAAACTCACAGAGTAAATGTCAAGATTACCAGTCCAAGCTAAATTCCTTACATTGACATATACTATAATGAGCTCAGATCTAAATTATCAGTCCAGGCTAAATTTAGACCCTAATCAGATTACCCGTCTGGGCTAAATCCCTAATGCACACATATTCTTTGAGAGGCTAGATCACTATAGAATCACCCGTCTGGGCTAGATCCTTTCTATCATCTATTCATTTTCGGGAAAATCCATCAGATATCCTTTTCATTCAACTGGAACATTAACTCACGGCATCAATTTTTCATGAATTACCATACATTGAATATCACTATTATAATTCATATATGAACATACATTTTTAATGTATTTAAAATAATTTACATTCAAGTTATACGAACTTACCTGGAAAACGTTTCGGGTTCGAATTTTGGTTACTCCGAAACCTTTTGTTTTCCACGGTCGACCTTTAGAATTGGTTCCTTGGGGTCTATATTAGTAAAAAAAATTATTAATACTTCACATTGTTCACTTTCGGCTCAAGACTCACCCCTGGGCAAAATGATCAATTTGCCACTAACCTTTCACACTTTTTACAATTTAGTCCTAAGGTTCGTATAATGAAATGCATGTAATTCCTTAAGTACCCAAGCCTAGCCAAATGTATCTTAAGCTCATAATAGCCCAAATTTTTCTCTATTTTACATTTCTACCACACATTTCATACATTTTACAATTAGGTCCCTTTTATGGATTTTCATGAAAAATCACCTAGTAAAAGATGTTTATCCAACATCTAGCTTCCATAATCCTCCATAAATCATCAAAGAAAAATCATCTCATGCATGGGTAAGTTTATAAACATGAACCTAGCTTGAAATATGGGTAGAAATGGATAGAACATGTTACGAGGATCTCAAAAATATAAAGAACATTAAAAACGGGGCTAGGGAACAATTACTATTGAGTTTGGAAATGTTGAAAACCCTAGCTATGGAGACCCTTCAATTTTCAACAGCATGGAGAAGAAGAATGGCTGATTTTTGCTTTCATTTTCCCTTTTTATTTAGTTTATTACCAAATGACCAAAATGCCCTTCCTTACTAACCTTTAAAAATTTCTCATGCATGCCCATTTTTGTCCAAAAACTTAGAAACTGAGAAAATTACACTTTAATACCTTCTAATTAATAATTCAAAGCAATTTCATACAAATTACTTTTAGAACCCAAGTTTTGCAATTTATTCAATTTGGTCCCAAATTTTTAATTGGACACCTTATACTTGGAATTTCTACATGAAACTTTAACACATGCTTATTTTCATACCCTAGACCTCATAATAATCATAAAACAAATATTTTAATGTTAGATTTGTGGTCTCGAAAGCACTGTTCCGACTAGGTCCAATTTTGGGATGTTACATTTCTCCCCCTTAGGGACTTTCGTCCTCACAGTCTTACCAGTAAACAAATTCGGAGATTGACATCTCATGGCTTCTTCAGGTTCCCATGTGGCCTCTTGCACTTCGTTTCTATGCCATAAAACTTTCACCAGGGCTATGTTCTTGTTCCTCAATTATTTGACTTCTCGAGCCAAAATCTTAACCAGTTCTTCACCGTAAGTCATATCTGGTCTAATCTCAACTTCTGTCAATGAAATCACATGAGAGGGGTCTAATCTGTATCTACGCAACATGGACACATGGAATACATTATGAATCTTTTCTAATTCAGATGACAACACTAACCGGTAGGTTAATGGTCCAAGTCTTTTGGTAATCTCATATGGTCCAATAAACCTTGGACTCAGTTTGCCTTTTCGACCAAATCATAAGACCTTTTTCCATGGAGATAATTTCAAGAACACTTTATCTCCAATTGTAAATTCAATATCTTTTCTTTTCAAATCAGTATATGACTTTTTCCTATTCGATGCTGCTTTCAAACAGTCCCGCATCACTTTTACCTTTTCTTCAGTTTCCTTGATAACTCCATAAATCTAACTTTCCTTCAGTTCTGTCCAATACAGTGTGTTTGACACTTCTGGCCATACAATGCCTCATAAAGCACCATTTTCAAACTTGTCTGGAAACAATTATTGTAAGCAAATTCTACCAATGGTAAGTATTTTTCCTAATTACCCTGGAATTGAAAGACGCAGCACCGTAACATATCCTCACTGTAAGTCATATCTGGTCTAATCTCAACTTCCGTCAGTGAAATCACATAAGGGGGTCTAATCTGTATCTAAACAACATGGACACATGGAATCCATCATGAATCTTTTCTAATTTAGATGGCAACGCTAACCGGTAGGTTAATGGTTCAAGTTTTTCGGTAATCTCATATGGTCCAATAAACCTTGGACTTAGTTTGCCTTTTCGACCAAATCTTAAGACCCTTTTCCATGGAGATACTTTCAGGAACACTTTATCTCCAACTTTAAATTCAATATCTTTTCTTTTCAAATCAGCATATGACTTTTTCCTATCCGATGCTGCTTTCAAATAGTCCCGTATGACTTTTATCTTTTCTTCAGTTTCCTTGATATCTCCATAAATATGACTTTCCTTAAGTTCTGTCCAATACAGTGTGTTCGACACTTCCAGCCATACAACGCCTAATAAAGCACCATTTTCAAACTGGTCTAGAAACTATTGTTGTAAGCAAATTCTACCAATAGTAAGTATTTTTCCCAACTACCCTGGAATTGAAGGGCGCAGCATCGTAACATATCCTCACCGTAAGTCATATCTGGTCTAATCTCAAATTCCGTCGGTGAAATCACATGAGAGGGGTCTAATCTGTATCTACGCAACATGGACACATGGAATAAATCATGAATCTTTTCTAATTCAGATGGCAACGCTAACTGGTAGGTTAATGGTCCAAGTCTTTCGGTAATCTCATATGGTCCAATAAACCTTGGACTTAGTTTGCCTTTTCGACCAAATCTTAAGACCCTTTTCCATGGAGATACTTTCAAGAACACTTTATCTCCAACTTTAAATTTAATATCCTTTCTTTTCAAATCAACATATGACTTTTTCCTATCCGATGCTGCTTGCAAACAGTCCCGTATCACTTTTACCTTTTGTTCAGTTTCCTTGATAACTCCACAAATCTAACTTTCTTTAAGTTCTGTCCAATACAGTGTGTTCGACACTTCTGGCCATACAATGCCTCATAGAGCACCATTTTCAAACTTGTCTGGAAACTATTTTTGTAAGCGAATTCTACCAATGATAAGTATTTTTCCCAACTACCCTGGAATTGAAGGACGTAGCACCGTAACATATCCTCACCATAAGTCATATCTGGTCTAATCTCAACTTCCGTCGGTGAAATCACATGAGAGGGGTCTAATCTGTATCTACGCAACATGGACATATGGAATACATCATGAACTTTTCTAATTTAGATGGCAACGCTAACCGGTAGGTTAATGGTCCAAGTCTTTTGGTAATCACATATGGTCCAATAAACCTTGGGCTCAGTTTGCCTTTTCGACCAAATCTTAAGACCTTTTTCCATGGAGATACTTTCAAGAACACTTTATCTCCAACTGTAAATTCAATATCCTTTCTTTTCAAATCAACTTATGACTTTTTCCTATCCGATGCTGCTTTCAAACAGTCCCGTATCACTTTTACCTTTTCTTCAGTTTCCTTGATAACTCTATAAATATGACTTTCCTTAAGTTCTGTCCAATACAGTGTGTTCGACACTTTCAGCCATACAACGCCTCATAGAGCACCATTTTCAAACTTGTATGGAAACTATTGTTGTAAGCGAATTCTACCAATGGTAAGTATTTTTCCCAACTACCCTGGAATTGAAGGATGCAGCACCGTAACATATCCTCACCGTAAGTCATATCTGGTGTAATCTCAACTTCCATCGATGAAATCACATGAGAGGGGTCTAATCTGTATCTACGCAACATGGACACATGGAATACGTCATGAATCTTTTCTAATTCAGATGGCAATGCTAACCGGTAGGTTAATGGTCCAAGTCTTTCGGTAATCTCATATGGTCCAATAAACCTTGGACTTAATTTGCCTTTTCGACCAAATCTTAAGACCCTTTTCCATGGAGATACTTTCAAGAACACTTTATCTCCAACTTTAAATTCAATATCCTTTCTTTTCAAATCAGCATATGACTTTTGCCTATCCGATGCTACTTTCAAACAGTCCCGTATTACTTTTACCTTTTCTTCAGTTTCCTTGATAACTCCATAAATCTGACTTTCCTTAAGTTCTGTCTAATACAGTGTGTTTGGAACTTCCAGCCATACAACGGCTCATAAAGCGCCATTTTCAAACTTGTCTGGAAACTATTTTTGTAAACGAATTCTACCAATGATAAGTATTTTTCCCAACTACCCTGGAATTGAAGGACGTAGCATCGTAACATATCCTCAAGAGTCTGAATCATCCGCTCAGATTGACCATTAGTCTGTGGGTGGAATGTCATACTAAAACTCAACTTTGTACCCAAGGATTCTTGTAGTTTCTTCCAAAATCTCGAAGTGAAGCTCGGGTCCCTATCTAAAATGATTGACAATGGTACCCCGCGTAGTCTCACAATCTCAGATATGTACAAGTCGACCAATCTATCAAGAGACTAATCTATCCTTATTGGAATGAAGTGTGCTGACTTTGTTAGCTTATCAACTATAACCCAAAAAACATCTTTCTTTTTCGGGGTCAACGGTAATCCAGTCACAAAATCTATGGTAATCCTATCCTATTTCCATTCGGGGACCATTACGGGCTGTAAGAAACCTGAAGGTACTTGGTGTTCCACTTTGACCTGTTACATATCAAGCATTTCGACACTAATTCAAAGATATCTCTTTTCATACCATTCCACCAGTACATGGTCTTTAAGTCATTGTACATCTTATTACTTCTTGGACGAATAGACAGATGACTATCATGTGCCTCTTGCAAACTTTTCTGAATAAGTTCATCATCTTTGGGTACACAAACCCTATCTCGAAGCATCAAGAAACCATTAGAATCAACCCAAAAATCTGATTCAACACCCGTCTCACATTGTGCTCTCTTAGCCTGCAAGTCACTATCATTGACCTGAGCTGCGCAAATTTCTCGGAGAAATGTTAGTCTGGCTTTTAGCTCTGCCAAAACCAAACCATCATCAGACAATGCCAATTACGTGTTCATAGCCTTCAGTGCAAACAAGGACTTCCTACTCAAGGCATCGACGACTACGTTCGCCTTTCCCGCGTGGTAATTAATTATTTGCTCATAATCTTTAATCAATTCTAACCATCTCCGCTGTCTCAGATTCAATTCCTTTTAAGTCATCAAGCACTTCAAACTCTTGTGATCAGTGAATACATGGCAAGTTTCACCATACAAATGGTGTCTCCAAATCTTCAAGGCAAATACAATGGCAGCCAGCTCCAAGTTGTGAGTCGGATAATTTTTCTCGTGCGGCTTTAGTTGTTTCAAAGCATAGGCTATCACTTTGTCCTCTTGCATACGCACGCAACCCAGTTTATTTAAGGACACATCGCTGTAGACCAGAAATTTTTTTCTCGGCTCGGGTTGCACTAAAACTGGAGCTTTTGTCTGTAATGTCTTCAATTTCTCAAAACTCTGTTGACATTTTTTCGACCACTCAAACTTAACATCTTTTTGCAGCAACCTCGTCAAGGGAGTTGCAATCATAGAAAATCCTTTTACAAAACATCGGTAGTAATCGACTAAACCCAGAAAGCTTCTAACCTCAGTTACGTTCTTTGGCGGCTTCCACTTGACAATAGCAAAAATCTTATTTGGATCAACTCGGATGCCATCACCCAACACAATGTGACTAAGGAATCTGACATCTCGAAGCCAAAATTTGCTTTTTCTAAATTTAGCATATAATTGCTTGTCTCGTAAAGTCTTTAATTGTCCTCAAATGTTCAGCATGATCGGACTCATTTCGGGAATAAATAAAAATATCTTCTATGAATACCACAACAAACTTGTCCAAGTACGGTCGAAAAACACGATTTATTAAATCCATAAACGCAGCTGGGGTGTTTTTTAGACCAAAAGGCATGACAAGAAACTCGTAGTGACCATACCTCGTTCAAGGCGATGCTTGGCACGCCTCGACTCTTTAACTCATGAATCGGTAGTAGTCGGATCTCAGATCTATCTTTGAAAACACGGTGGCTCCCCTCAACTGATCAAACAAGTCGTCGATCCTTGGCAAAGGATACTTGTTCTTAATGGTCACCTTGTTGAGTTGTCGGTTGTCTATACATAACCTTATCGATCTATCTTTCTTTTTCACGAATAATATGAGAGCACCCTAAGGTGAAGAGCTCAGTCTTGCAAAACCTTTATCAGTCAATTCTTCCAACTGTGATTTTAACTCTTTCGACTCGGTTGTTGCCATCTTATATGGGGCAATAGAAATAGGTGTGCTTCCTGGCATTAGCTCAATACCAAACTCAACTTCTCTAACCGGAGGCAAACTAGACAACTCCTCTGGAAACACATCCGGATATTCATGAACTATTGGGAACGACTCTATCTTCAACTCTGATTCCTTAGTGTTTAGTACAAAAGCAAGTTAAGCTTTATACCCTTTTCTCATATACCTCTGAGCCAACATTGAAGTAATTACAACCGGTGGTGTATTCAACTCACTTGAATCAACAAGGAGAACTTCACCATCTGAACATTTCAATGCAATATACTTGCCACCACAATATACTATCATATCGTGAAGGGCCAACCAATCCATGCCAAGTATTACATCAAAATCATCAAAGGCAAAAGCATAAGGTTAGCTGGAAAACAATAACCTTGAATCGTCAAAGGACAATTCTTACAGACCTTATCGACTAAAACAAACTTGCCTAGAGGGTTCAACACCTTAATCACAAATTTCGTAGGTTCCATAGACATATTTATGCTAGACAACAATTTCATGCAAATGTATGAATGGGTCAATCCCGGGTCAATGAAGGCAATAACGTGAGTATTATGAAGAGAAAATGTACCCGTAATGACATCGAGAGCTGAAGCTTCCTCTCTAGTGTGTATAGCGTAAGTTCTTACCGGGGCTCGAGCCTCTGATTTTGCATAGTGTCCTTGGCAATAGTTTGACTACCACTTACACTTCCAGGATGTCATTGTGGTCTACCTCGGGAACTAGGAGCATTAGACTTTGGGGCTAAATCCACCTTTTTATAGGCTCGCTCCGGGCAATCTCGAAGAAAGTGGTCAAGAGAACCACATCTAAAACACACTCCGCTCTTCATTCGACACTCTCCGAAATGAAATTTGTTGCAACTTTTACATCTCGGCTTTTGATCATCTAAACTTCCCACACTAGTTACCTTAGGGGAAGAAGACTTCAGGTTGTGATGCTTAGAGCTTCTTATTTTACCCGAATATCCCACCGATGTAGTGGAGCGTTCTTATTGACTCTTCAATTTCTTCGTGGGAAAAGAGTGTGTTCTGCCGCTAGATCTCTTACTCGAAACTCTAGCTTCTCTCTTTGCTCATTTTCTTTTATTATTTAACTCTTCAGCCTTCTTGGCTCGATTGGCTAATGTTGCCAATTCCCTTATCTCAATGATCCCTATTAACAATTTAATCTCTTCATTCAAACCTTCTTCGAAGCGCTTACACATTTTTGCCTCCGCTTAGACCCACTCACTCGCATACTGAATTAGTCTCACGAATTCCCTTTCGTATTCTGACACAGTTCTATTTCCTTGTTTGAGTTCCAGGAACTCTTTCCATCTCTAATCTATAAACCTTTGACTGATACTCATGTGATACTCTCTCTCAGCACTACCGAGGATACAGTCTTCCACCAGTGGTATGCAATGTCCTTCAATAGTGACATCGTGCATTTCAAACTTTCCTCAGGAGTACACGATAGCTCGTCGAGCACTCGCATAGTATTCTCAAGCCAAAGTTTAGCACGTTCCGTATCATCGTCAATCGTGGCTCTAAACTCTTTGGCTCCATATTTCCTAAGTTTATCCACTAGGGCCATACCAATTCTCACTGGTGCCATACCTTGTGGCACTTCCTCTTCCGGTCGAGCAGGAGGTGGAGGAGGTCGTGGCATATTGGGGCGATTTCTCAAGTAATCATTGAACCATTTGTCCATCATTTTAAAAAAGGCAGCTCTCGCCTCTTCTCGGCCTTCAGACATAGGCCTTGTACTACTACTAGAAGTAGCTCACTGTACAGAAGCTGGTGCATGGCTCTCGGCTCCCTCGGACTTATCTTGGGCTTGATTGGAAGACATTTACTATATTCGAATACAATTAAAAGAGTTAGGATATGACACACTATCATAACTTTATAATGGCATGTATAGCTAGACCCGATACATGCTACGTTAGTCTGAGAATTGACTAAATTACAGCTTTGATACCACTAAATGTAACACCTCTTACTCGTACGTAAGACCGGGTGATAAACCGTAATTTATACATATTTTTATCACTCGCTTAACACGTTTATGAATGATTTCTCCTTAGATTTGGTGAATATGGTGCTCCTAATCCTTTAATTTCATGTTTTATACTTAGGTGAGCATAAGAGATCGAAAAGAACGAGAAACGGGCTAAAAACGGAGAAAACGGGCCAACAGGGGAAAACAACACGGCCTGGACTTCCTCACACGGGCAGAACACATGCCCGTGCTATTCTAACAGGCTTGACCATGGCCCAAATCAACCTCAGCACGGGTGTGTTGATATCTTAGCCTCGACTAGGGCCTAAAGTAATAGCACACAGGAATGTCACACGGGCGTGTCCTTGCTGAGCCCTAGTTAAGTTCTATTCAAAAAAAGGTGATTTTTAGGGCTTTTAGGCATTCTAAAGGCTATTTAAACACCCTAGAGGAAGACTAAAAGGGGGACGGAGAATAGGGAGTAAGGAATTACTCCAAGGAAGCCAATTGATCCATCTCAGAAGCCGGATTCATCATCAAGACTGAAGATCTCTCCACAATTTCCCTTCAGGAGTTTTGGGTTTTCTTTATATTTTGTATTCTTTATTATTCTGAGATGTTTTCTTATTTAGTTATGAACTAAAACCCCTAAATACCTAAGGGGGATGAAACCTAAGACGAATCTTGTTATTATTTTCTGAATAGTATGATAAATATTTGACTTGTTCTTAATTATGTGTTCTTAATTCTTGTTTTGGTATTTCAGGATATCGATTCAAGTTAATGCTCTTAGTTGGAGGATGAATAGTCCCTGGCTAAGAGTGTCTTTGTCGTAATTAAGCAGACTTGAGTACGCACCTAGAGATAAGGAGACAAGATATTGTTGGATTAGGGTGAAACCTAGTAAGGCGATCCATAGATCGAGTTAATGCAACCTTAGGGTGTTAATTAGAGAAAAGTCTCAATTATTCAACCTAGGGATTAGATGTTATTAGTCTTGAATAGGGATAATAACATAACTTAGGGATCTCTATGGAACAAGTTAAATGAATAAATCGTCCGGTTCGGAGCCATAATAACAAGTAAAGTCTAGGTGGATTTTTCCTTAGGTATTGTCCTAAATCAATCGTTTTTCCCAAAAGTAATTCCCCAATTCTATTTTCTGTAATTTCTTAGTTTAGATAATTAGTTAGTTAAAACAAACCCTTTTATTCTTAGGCTAGATAATAAAAAGACGGTCATTACTAGTACTTTTAGTCCTTTGGGTTTGACAATCCGGTCTCGCTAAAGCTATACCACTGTTCGATAGGTACACTTGCCTACATCGTGATAATAGTTAGTTTCAAGAACGATTAATTATAAATTTAAAAAAACTTATCACAGAAAATCACAATCAAGTTTTTGGCGCCATTGCCAGGGACTAAAATATTAGGAACACTCAATTTTTTTTACTTTAGCCATTTATTTTTCTTGCAAATTAATTTTATTTTAATTTTTGTTTTAGTAATTTTCTTTTTCTTTCTTCAGGCAGGTTCTTATAGTTAATGACTAGAAGAAACCCGTCGGGACCACTACTTTTTGACGAAGAAATCGATTGCACAACTCGTAGAAATCGACGAGAAATAATGCGAAACCTAAGATACACAGAGGAAGAGTAAGAAGATGATATCTCAACTACAACCAAAGAGATGGCTGAAAATCAAGACAATCAGCTACCTCCTGCGATACCCGCTGAATTAGCAAACTAGAATCCTACTCCACGTACTATGTATGATTATGCTAAACTTAATTTAATAGGAACTGAGTCAAGTATAGTTTGGCCTGCTATTGCTACAAATAATTTTGAACTGAAACCTAACACGATTCAAATGATACATCAATTTGTCCAGTTTGATGGTTTGCAAGATGAGAACCCCAACACTCACTTGGCGAATTTTCTAGAAATCTACGACACTTTTAAAATTAATGACATTTCTAATGAAGCCATTCATCTTCGGTTATTCCCTTTTTCACTAAGGAATAAGGGTTAACAGTGGTTGAACTCGTTACCACGAGGGTCCATCACTACTTGGGAACAAATGACCGAAAATTTTTTATTAAAGTATTTTCCGCCAGCTAAGACAGCTACGTAATGATATCTCTTCTTTTGTATAGATGGATTTAAAAACACTTTACGATGCATGGAAGAGATACAAGTACCTACTGCAAAGGTGCCCTCACCATGGGTTACCTCTATGGCTGGAAGTTCAAACGTTCTACAATGGTGTGAATCCCTCGACACGACAGATGATTGACGCAGCCGCTGGTGGAACCATCAACAATAAAACACCTGAAGAGGCTTACGAATTTATTGAGGAGATGTCACTGAATAACTATCAATGGCAAGTCATGAGGACTAAGCCAATTAAAACAGCAAGCGCTTATAAAGTTAACTCGGTTACTATGCTGTCAAATCAGGTAGAACTTCTAAATAAAAAGATTGAAGGTTTACTTGGTTCTACGCAGGTACGTCCAGTGATGAGGTGTGATTCAAGTGGAGGAGGTGTGCATATAGAATATCAACCATTCAATCCTACAACCGAAGAGGAACAAGTCAACTATATGGGTAACAATAACTTTAGATATCAAAATAACCCATACAATAACACTTATAATGCAGGTTGGAGGAACTATCCAAATTTTTCCTGGGGTGGTCAAGGGAATCAAAGGCCATAAAATCCTCCAGGTTTTCAATAGCCATCTTATCAACAGGAAAAGAAACTGAACCTTGAGGAGATGCTATCCAAATTTAGCTCGATGTTAGAAACCCCGTTTCCAAAATACCGAGACGGCACTTAAAAATCAACAAGCATCAATCCAAGGGCTCGAAACTCAGATAGGCTAGCTGTCCAAACTAATCTTCGAACAACCACAAGGTAGCTTGCCAAGTAATACTAAACTTAACCCAATGGAATAGCTCAACGCAATTAATGTTCATGATAAAGAAGGATTCGTTGAGCCTGAGCTAGAACCAAGGCAAGAAACTGTGGTGAACAAAGGTAAAGGTGAGGTAAGTCATAATGAAAACAAAACGGTGAGTGTAGAATATAAACCTCGTGTGCCATACCTTAACGCGACAAGGAAAGATCACTCAGACGAACAATTTGGTAAATTTCTTAAACTTTTGAAAAAATTACATATTAACTTACTGTTTATTGAAGCTCTATCACAGATACCAAATGCAATGAAATTTTTAAGGGAGCTTTTAGCAAACAAGCGGAAGTTGGACGAGGCGTCACATGTAGAGCTAAACACAGTTTGCTTAGCTATTCTATAGAATAAGCTACCCAACAAATTAAAAGATCCAGGGAGTTTTACAATTCCTTACTTAATTGGTAGCTTAGATGTTAATGCATTAGCTGATTTAGGGGCAAGCATTAACGTCATGTCTTACAAAATGTTTAAGCAACTAGGTCTTGGGAAACCCAAACAGACTAGGATGAGCATTCAATTAGCAGATAAAACTATAAGATTTACAAGGGGCATTATTGAAGATGTGCTAGTTAAAATCGATAAATTTATATTTCCCGTTGACTTCGTTGTTCTAGACATAGAGAAGGATAACAACAGTCCTTTAATTTTAGGAAGGCCCTTTTTAGCAACTGCTAGAATAATTATTAATGTTGGCACAGGTGAGCTCACACTTTGTGTAGGAGACAAAACAATCACCCTTCAATCTCGTAATGCTGGTAACACATCGAAAATTGAAGATAATTGTCTAAACCAGTCTACTAAAACTGATAATATGGTGCAACCTACTTTGCAGAAAATGAGTTTAAAGGTAGTACATGAGCCATATTCCAGCAACAATATGGGACCTATTCATGAAGAACGAAGGCTGCAAATAGAGGAGCTAGATGAATGGCGTACACATAAACTGAGAACACACGATAAACCAAAACTACACCAGAATGAGCTCGATACCTCTCCAAATTAACTTAAGGTGGGAGATAAAGTCTTATTAGATACCGCAAATCCTCACATTGTTACTGCAAAACCGAATGAAAAAACCCCTCTTACGGTACTTAGTATTTTCCCATTTGGTACAGTCAAGGTAAGTCATCCCAAGTTCGGTACTTTTAAGGTAAACAACACCCGTCTAAAACCTTACTTTGATGAGATTGATAGTAGGAATAAGGAGTATAAACTCCTCGAACCACCATGATCATTCAATGGAGAGGTAAGTCGAGGTTAGACTATAAATAAGTGCTTCTCGGGAGGCAACCCAAGCACTAATTGTATTAACTTCTTTAAATTTTAGTGTTTAACACCTAATTTCCTAACAGATCTCTTGAATATAGGTTTACCACACCCACACGGCCAAGCACACTGGCGTGCTTATGACCATGTGGAAACAGGGCAAAGATTTCCTCAACACAGGGGCTGTGATAAATCACCACGGCTGTGCGACACGACCGTGGGCGAACCTGCCAAAACAACACGGGCGTGCGTCACGCCCGTGCCCTAAGACTGTGGTTAAAACTGAGAAACTAGCACAGGTGTGCGACACGCCCGTGTCTAACACCCGTGGTCGAACATGTCAAATTAACACGGACGTGTGCATACATACACGGGCGTGAGAGAAGCGAAAGAAGCCAGACACAGTCGTGCGACATGACTGTATGCACCAACACGCCCAAGGCACACGGGCGTGGGGTGAATATTAGGCAGGACGAAATTGGGAAAAAACGCAAAACACACAGGCTAAAATTGGGGCACACGGGCGTGTCCCCTAGCCGTGTGTCCCAAAATCTATAAATACCCTACACTATTCATTGTCTTCTCCACTCAAAAACCCTACCCTAGCCGCTGCAAGTCCACACGGCCCCCTGCCACGCCCGTGCGCCGCCTCCAACACCATTTTTTGGCGTTCATTCTTCTCTTTCTAGCGTTTGTTTACTCCTTTCTCTTTTATTTCACTGATTTATAATGCTATTTATCATAGTAATCTATATTTTTCATGTTATTTTCATCTTTCCATCACTCAAATTTCATTTATAGAACAAATTATCATCTCTTTCATGTTAAAATTCTTACTCATTGCATGATTTCTCTACTCCATTTGACTAGTAGAAGTGGATATTCATGGTTAGGATAGTTGAATTATTCATGCCTTTTGTGTTGACATTTTTGTTCATCCATATAATATGTTGCATTCCATTCTTTGCCATTTTTACTCATACCACCATGCTAATGCCACAAAAGTATGCTATTGAACTTATTGTTTTAGTTAAATTTAGTAGTTGTGGCTGAACATATTTATGGCTTTCCCTTTTCGAATTTAGTTGCATTTTACCTTGTCTACTCATCAAGACGAATTAATGGTTCCAATTACAGGTTCACCGTGTTGTCTTCACAAGGGAAGAAAGCCACCGTCCCCATCTCGAAGAAAAAGAAGGGAGCATCATCTTTCTCAGGTGCTACCACGAAAATCCGTCATCCTTTCCTACAGTTCCCCATTGGGCCCCAAGAAGAACTTTTCCAAATACTCTGGGCCCAACCTTTAATTACGGGCCGCTGCATCGACTGGGCTGCGGTAGAACAGGTTCAGTTGGCAGATGAAATTCCGGCCCTCCTTACCACCGATCCTTGGGATCTCTTCTTTGGGATCATCGAGTCGGTGTACTTCTAGCTCACGATGGAACTGTGCTTGACATTCCATCTTCAGACCGTAACGACCAACCATGATGATCCTGGCACAGTCCAATTTAGAATTAGCAGTCTAGTACACCAATTGAGCGTCCCAGAGTTTGGTGCAGCACTGGGCCTTTACACGGAGGAGTTTCAAGAGGAGAATGACCTCGATACCCTCAACCATTACATCTATTATTCTCCCTCAAAGAGTTGGAGCGCCCTCGTTCTACGTTCGGCCAGCTACGACCCCAGTCGCACCAAAGCATCATCTCTCCCTACGTCCTTGAGGTATCTACATTCTATTTTATCTCACACTTTGACAGGGCGGAGAGAGAGCACTGGTATCGTCACTACCCACGACATCTACTACTTATGGTGTATGTCAAACGGGGACGTCTTTGACCTCGCCTACTTGATCGCCCTTGCCATTCGCCACCAAACGGAGCGACATCGAAGGGGGTTTATCTCTATTGGCCCCTACGTGACTCGACTGGCGCGACACTTCAGACTCCTTGACACCGCGGCCCAAGAATCATCCCTTACACTCATTGGCCAGATGTCTCCACAAGGCATCTCGAGCATGCTCAACATGAGGATGATTGAAAAACACCGAGGAACCTACCCTCCCCAATATCATCTCTCCTAATCTATCTAGGAGGAGGCTCCAGAGGACATTACTGATGATGTCCCTCCACAGCACGAGGACCTACCATCCTAGCCACCATGCTCCCATCGTCCAGTTCATGCGGCGGCTTCATATGCTGACATATTTGAGCGCCTCAACTGATTCGAGCAGCAGTGTTTTCAATGATTTGATAACATTGATGTTACTCTCTAGCAGATCTGTCAGCACTTTCACATCTCATCGCCACCACCACCTCGCGAACCATCCGGCGATGATGATGTTTAATTTTATTTTATCTTTATTTTTATCTTTATTTTTACTGTTATTTCTATTTTATGTTTTTATCAATTCCACTTTTAACTTTTAAATATTATTTCCTTTTTGTTACTAACTTATATATTAGGTTTATAAATTAATTTTTAATCTCGGCTATTTCTTTATGAGTAATTATTCTTCCTAATATCCCCTAAACAGTTCCCAATTTTCTCACAGTTATAAAGAGCTCCAAAGCTCACAATCACCTAGGAACTTCAAACTCCATTGGAAAAGGTTCTCCACGACTGCCATGCCCTATTCAATAACGAGATATAATATTCTTTTGGCACAGTACTTGTGGCACCCAACCTCCACCACCACCAGAGTATCCTCCTCCACCCTACACAAACTCCAAACTAGGGAGTTCATTCATTTAACACTTACGAAGTTTCACTTCTCTCCTTATCTTATGATTTTATATTTTTCTATATATCTATCTTTGTACATTGAGGGCAATGTACATCTTAAGTGTGGGGGGTACTCATTTCTTTATCAGAAAAATCCCTGAATGTTGTCTTGTTCTCTGGTAAATCTCTCATATCGTGTTTACGATGAATTTTGATTGACTTATTATTTTTATTGATATATCTTCAAGTAAAACATAGGCATTCATGCATTGATTATTTAAACTTTAAGATATTAGAAAATTAAGCATGATAAGTTGATTTTTAAGAATTTAAAATCTTAGGTTATTTCCCCAAGTTTAGGTATTATCTTGAATTGAATTCCACAAATTTAAACATCAAAAAGCCATAATTTTTGTGAGATTATTGAAAATTTAAGAGCATCTATTATTTCTTTCATGCTCACTTTTATTATTGCTTTGAGTGTGTCAATATCGAATTGTCATTCTAGAACTTGCTTGATTATGCATGTCAAGACCACACCATTTGATTTGATATGTCAAGATGATAGAGGCACTTAGGATTAACCCACTCATGCCATGAAAAGCCTACCTCCACGATTAACCCTTAATAAACCCTTTTGAGCCTAACAAGCCATTCCTTGTATTACCCTTAATATTAACTCTTAACCCATTATTGTTGAAATCCCCTAAATTAATTTGATCCCTATTTTTGTCAAGATTTGATTTGAATAACTTGCTTAGTGATGTCTTGTTCTTAATAGTTAGTTTATGTTATTTGACTTGTTCTTAAAAAATATATATTATTATGCATATTAGTAGTAAAATTCTTCTATCTTTAAGTTCAAGTGTTTAAATTCCTTATTCTGAGAAGAAGCTCTGTTGTACGCAATTGATGAATAAATATTTTTCTAGTCAAGTAATTGTTCAACTCAATCTCAATTCTAACCTTTTCTTTCAGCTTGAGACCACACCCTCTAACTAAGCCTCGTTACAACCCTCTAAAGACCTTTTGATTGATGTATCATATCAATTTATAGTGGTGGAGATTTGATTTTCATGCAAGCCTATGGTAATAATTTTTCATATTGACTAATGAGTGCTAATTTCATTGTCCTTAAACACTTCGAGTGATTTGAGTGAATCTTTAGTGAGGATGTTAAACTCTGTGAGATTTTGAATCAATAGTAGCTACTTAGATGAGGGGAAATGCCTAAGTTTTTCGTTGTTAAATACTCAACTTGGAATGTTTGAAGCTTTAATGTTCTTTAAGTTGGATTCTCAATGTATGATTACTTATGAGTTAGTTGAAGATATTATTGATAGGAATTATAAGTTGAGAAAAAGGAATTCTTAATTATGAATAGAGGACTTTGCTTGAGGACAAGCAAACTCTTAAGTGTGGGGGTATTTGATAAATCGTAATTTATACATATTTTTATCACTCGCTTAACAGTTTTATGAATGATTTCCCCTTAGATTTGGTGAATATGGTGCTCCTAATCCTTTAATTTCATGTTTTATACTTAGGCGAGCATAGGAGATCGAAAAGAACGAGAAACGGGCCAAAAATGAAGAAAACGGGCCGACAGGGGAAAACAACACGGCCTGGACTTCCTCACACGGGCAGAACACACGCCCGTTCCATTCTAATAGGCTCGACCATGGCCCAAATCAACCTCAGCATGGGCGTGCTGATATCTCAGCCTCGACCACGGCCTAAAGTAATCGTACACGGGCATGTTACACGGGTGCGTCCCTGCCGAGCCCTAGTTAAGTTTTATTCAGAAAAAGGTGATTTCTAGGGCTTCTAGGCATTCTAAAGCCTATTTAAACACCCTAGAGGAAGAATAAAAGGGGGACGGAGAATAGGGAGTAAGGAATTACTCCAAGGAAGCTGATTGATCCAACTCAGAAGCCGGATTCATCATCAAGACTGAAGATCTCTCTTCAATTTCCCTTTAGGAGTTTTGGGTTTTCTTTATGTTTTGTATTCTTTATTATTCTGAGATGTTTTCTTATTTAGTTATGAACTAAAACCCCTAAATACCTAAGGGGGATGAACCTAAGACCAATGTTGTTATTATTTTCCGAATGGTATGATAAATATTTGACTTGTTCTTAATTATGTCTTCTTAATTCTTGGTTTGGTATTTCAGGATATCGATTCAAGTTAATGCTCTTAGTTGGAGAATGAATAGTCCCTGGCTAAGAGTAACTTTGTCGTAATTAAGCGGAGTTGATTGCACGCCAAGAGATAGGGTGACAAGATTTTGCTGGATTAAGGTGAAACCTAATAAGAGGATCCATAGATCGAGTTAATGCAACCTTAGAGTGTTAATTAGAGAAAAGTCTCAATTATTCAACCTAGGGATTAGACATTATTAGTCTTGAATAGGGATAATAACATAACTTAGGGATCTTTATAGAACAAGTTAAATGAATAAATCGTCCGGTATTGTCCTAAATCAATCATTTTTCCCAAAAGTAATTCCCCAATTCTATTTTCTGTAATTTCTGAGTTTAGATAATTAGTTAATTAAAACAAAACCCTTTATTCTTAGGCTAGATAATAAAAAGACGGTCATTACTAGTACTTTTAGTCCTTTGGGTTCGACAATCCGGTCTTGCTAAAGCTATACTACTGTTCGATAGGTACACTTGCCTACATCGTGATAATAGTTAGTTTCAAGAACGATTAATTATAAATTTAAAAAAACTTATCGCAGAAAATCACGATCACCGAGACAAAGTACGAGGCATTACTGAACATAAACAGGGCATTTCCGAAAAATACGGGTTATAAAATTTCATTCCAAATTAAAACCAATCAAACAAAATCATATTGTCCCTATATGGACCTACGAGGTCCAAAAAATACACTAAAAGCGATCCAGGACAAAACCGAGAACTTAAGAAAATTTTTAGAAAATTTCTAGGCTTAAGCCTCACACGCCCATGTGGAGGCAATGCAGTTGCCCGTGTGCTTGGGACATTCCCGTTTCCCTTACCCGTGTGGAATTATTTGGATTTATTTTCTATTTTGAACCTATAAGGGTTTTCACACGGCCGAGCATACGCCCGTGTCCTTGGCCCGTGTTCCTCACACGGCCTAGGCACGCCCGTGTCCAAAAGCCTGGACATTCTATTTATGACGTCATCATTCGTTTAGGGGCACACGGCCAAGACACAGGCCCGTGTGCTAGGCCGTGTCCACCACATGGTTGAGACACACGGCCGTGTCTCTACTAGTGTGTTTACTACCATGCATATTGACCTAAAATTTTTAAGTGCAGGGGACACACGGCTGTACAATACGCCTTTGGGGCTGATCGTGTGTCACACACGGCCTAGACACATGCCCATGTGTCTACCCATGTGGACCTTTTTGGTGGCTATTTTCCAAGCCCTTGGTCACCCTAAATCAAACATGCATACCAACTTGTTCTTTGAACATTTATCATGGTATAATTATATCTCTAAAACCTTCTTGGCCAAGGTCATACATGTTACTCCATATCTCATTTTAACCTATGATAACATTACCCTATTTTTGTTAGGGTTACCATTTCAACAATCACATTTTACACATAGCACATTTTATAACTCATACCCATTATGACCTAAATCATTTTCAAGTAATTTGGCCACAATTCACATGTTCATTCAAGGTATATCACAATAGGCATTCACATGAAACATTCAAACATAACAATGCACATTTAGTAGGTTTGCAACCTACATTAAAATGAGCTTTGTCTCATGGCCATATACAAAATGAATAAGCATACCATTTAAGCCCTTACATTGGCTAGCTAGATGACACATATAACAAAATGACCAAGAATCCTATACATGCCATTATAATAAAGTAAAAGTTTCTATATACCAAAGCAAGACAAGTTGATAGTGGTGACAATGCTCCAATTGTCTTCCAATCTTCACGAGTCCACAAGCTTTGTAAAACAAAGGAAATGAAAGGGGGTAAGCATTTACATGCTTAGTAACTCTGGATAACGAGAAGGTAAACTTACTGGTTATTTAGCATGCAACCATAAAAGACATTCATGCGAAACATGCATAATATAATTTCCCTATCACATACACTCAACCATCAAGTTAGTCTCATGCCAATACATTATAACATTAGTCTTACATAAGCTCATCAATTCATGCATTTCCATTCCTGTTTCTCGTTTTAATCCTATTGAATTTCTCAGAATCTCGATGGATAACCCATTTACCATCACATCATGCAAGTGATCATTTCAAGTACGCACTCCCACGAACCTCGCTCTTAGGCGGGATTACCAATCCAGGCTAAATCCCCCGTAGTATAAACTCATAGAGTAAATGTCAAGATTACCAGTCCAGGCTAAATCCCTTACATTGACATATACTCTAATGAGCTCGAATCTGAATTACTAGTCCAGGCTAAATTCAGACCCTAATCGGATTACCCGTCTGAGCTAAATCCCTATTGCACATATATTCTTCAGGAGGCTAGATCACTATAGGATCACCCGTCTGGGCTAGATCCTTTCTATCATCTATTCATTTTCGGGAAAATCCATCAGATATCCTTTTCATTCAACCGGAACATTAACTCATGGCATCAATTTTTCATGAATTACCATACATTGAATATCACTATTATAATTCATACCTGAACATACATTTTTAATGTATTTGAAATAGTTTACATTCGAGTTATATGAACTTACCTGGAAAACATTTCGGGTTTGAATTTCGGTTACTCTGAAACCTTTCATTTTCCACGGTCGACCTCTGAAATTGGTTCCTCGGGGTCTGTATCAGTAAAAATTAATTATTAATACTTCACGTTGTTCATTTTTGGCTCAAGACTCACCCCCGAGCAAAATGACCAATTTGCCCCTAACCTTTCACACTTTTAACATTTAGTCCTAAGGCTCGTATAATGAAATGCATACCATTCCTTGACTACCCAAGCCTAGCCAAATGTATCTTAAGCTCATACTAGCCCACATTTTTCTCTATTTCACATTTCTACCACACATTTCATACCTTTTACAATTAGGTCTCTTTTAGGTGTTTTCATGAAAAATCACCTAGTAAAAGATTTTTGTCCAACATCTAGCTTCCATAATCCTCCATAAATCATCAAAGAACAATCATCTCATGCATGGGTAAGTTTCTAAAATGAACCCAGCTTGAAATATGGGTAGAAATGGATAGAGCATGTTACGAGGATCTCAAAAATATAAAGAACATTAAAAATGGGTGTAAAACCCTGAATTTGGGCCTAGAAGTTTTGGGCCTTGAGCATGGGAGCGGTTGAAGGCAGCTTGTAATATTTTGTTGTGCATGTAAATTTAGTTAATGAAGGCTTGTTTTAGTGGTTAAGTGTGCTGTGAAGTGTTGGAGAAGTCCTAGGTTCAAACCTAGACTCTAGCAAAAATTTTGGTTTAAGGTGAATCAAACCCTGGGTGTAGTAGGTAGGCCTTAAGAATATTGTTGGAGAAATTGTGCCACAAAAAGCCTTGTGGTCTAGTGGCAAAGTAGCGCCACATAAGAGGCAGGAAGGTGTCGTCATAGAGTTGGCAAGGAGGTTCAGGGTTCGAAACTCATGGCAATCAAAGAGCATTTATTTTGCTAACAGGGGGCGGCAAGAGTTGGTGTTGAATTTAAACTCTGATGATGGAGGGATTCCACATCGGGAAGCTAACATAAGAGTGGATACAAAGCTGGCTTTAAATAGAGAGAACCATGAGGAGAGTAAAGGTACCTTTCTTGGCTGATCCCTTTCGCTTTATGGCGTACTCGTTTGGGTTGGGCGTCGGCTAAGAGTGCTCGGAGCGTGGATTAACTCCAGTGTCCTATCAGGTGTGTATTTCTCATTAATCTGGTTGTAGGATGGCTACTTCGGGCCGCGATGGGCCGAAAGGGGCCATGTGGGCCCAATGGGCCTACGGGCCCAATTGGATAAGTTGTTTGATTGTGTAGTGAATATTGGACTAGGCTAGGTGAATCTCATATCTGTGGCTAGGTTTGGGCTAAAAGGGCCACACGAGCGTGTGGGACCATTTAGGCCGAGAAAGGGCTTTAGGCCCATTCGTATTGTTATCCCTGTTTAGAATTCTTTAGTTTATCAAATACTGAAATACCCTCGACTTGTAAAATTACCAAAGTACCCTTGATTTACAAAATTACTGTTTTACCCTCGATTTACAAAACTATTGAAATACCCCTGTAGGGTAGAATTACTGAAATACCCTTGTAGGGTAGAAATACCGAAATACCTCTGTAAGGTAGAATTACCAAAATACCCTTGTAGGGTAGAAATATTGAAATACCTCTGTAGGGTAGAATTACCGAGATACCCTTGTGGGGGTAAAATTACCATTTTGCCCCTAGGGTGTTAAATGACGGTTTTGCCCTTGTGGGCAAGTGACTGACTTGGATTGTGTGGTTGACGGATTTGATTGTGAATATATGTTGGTGATATGAATGACTTGACTGTGATTGTTTGATTCAAATATGGGCATGATATTTTGATTCTGTATGTTATATGCCATGACATGTATATCTGTTGCATGGGATATGGGTTATATTGATGGAGGAAGCGTTCTGGTGGCTATGTCACAAATATCTATTCTGGTGGCTATGCCACAAATATCTGTTCTGGTGGCTCTGCCACAATATCTGTATCTGGTGACTCTATCACAATATCTGTTTTGGCAGCCACGCTGCAAATTCTGTGGTGTGTAGCGGATGGGTGGGTCGAGTTGTCTCCCCACATGGTGTAAGGTTGGTACAGGGGTGTATACGGATGGATATGGGTTGGGTTTCTGCATACATGAAATATCTATTCTGTATCTGTTGTGGGCCTATGGGCTTCATTCTGAATTCTGTATAGGGCTAAGGTCCATCTGGTACTGTTTGTTATAATGGGCTAAGGCCCAATTGATACTGAAACTGTAAGTAGGGCTGGGGCCAGACTTTTTAATTCTTTTATATGACTGACTATTCCTTTTATAAAGTAGGGGATTACACACTGAGTTTTCATAAACTCACCCCGTTTATTAACCTTTCAGGTAATTTCCAGCGTTAGACGGATCGGAACTGCGAGGGGCTCGGAGGGAGCCACACACACTGTTTATGTTACAGTTTTGATTATTACTTTTAAATTATTTTATGTGGGTTGTAGTAAAGCCGTTGTAATTTTCTAGATTTCTAATTTGGAATTTTATTTATTGTTCTTATAATTGCTAGTATTAGAACACGGTTTTCCAAAGCAACTACTGTTTTCAAAGCATCACGTATCCGCAATTATTTTTAAATTAAGCTTCCGCAACTGCCAAGATTTTTACAAAGTTGTTAAGAATGTTATTCAGTTGAGGTTTTCTAACAAGGTTTAAAAAGGGTATAAGTTTTTAATTATTAAGAAGGGTTTTTAATGGAAACATGGTTTTCGAAAAACACTTCAATGTGGCATGCTAGATTTGAGCCAAACTTCCAGGCCGAGTTTGGGGTGTTACAATGGGGCTAGGGAACACTTACTATTGAGTTTGGAAATGTTGAAAACCCTAGCTATGGAGACCCTTCAATTTCCGGTAGCATGGAGAAGAAGAATGGCTGATTTTTGCTTTCATTTTCCCTTTTTATTTAGTTTATTACCAAATGACCAAAATACCCTTCCTTACTAATCTTTCAAAATTTCCCATGCATGCCCATTTTTATCCAAAAACTTAAAATTTGGGAAAATTACACTTTAAGACCTTCTAATTAATAATTCAAAGCAATTTCATACAAATTACTTCTAGAACCCAAGTTTTGCAATTTATTCAATTTGGTCCCAAATTTTTAATTGGACACCTTATACTTAGAATTTCTTCATGAAACTTTAAAAAATGCTTATTTTCATATCCTAGACCTCATAATAATCATAAAACAAATATTTTAACGCCAGATTTGTGGTCCCAAAACTAATGTTCCGACTAGGCCAATTTTGGGATGTTTACATTTCTCCCCCCTTAGGGACTTTCATCCTCGAAAGTCTTACCAGTAAACCATTTTATCCGTAGTAGTCCCGAGATGGGCAAGAAAAATAAAGATCAAATTGTGAGATCGGGTAACGTTCCTTCGCGGGGTAGACCACAGAAGAACCCGAAAAGTGGGGCTAGCAGTCAAGGTACACCTAAAGATTCCACAGTGAGGTCCGAGGGTAGAGCACCTGCCAGAACATATGCTATTTGCACCCGCGAGGAGGCATCGCCTCTCGATGTGATTACGGGTACTTTTTCTATCTATGATTTACCTATTGTCGCTTTGATTTTTTTGGGGTTTACCCATTCTTATATTTGTATGAAATTGATACCTCATATGAATATGTTGGTCGAGTCCATTGAATTTGTGGTAAAAGTGTCCAACCCGTTAGGCAAACATGTGTTGGTTGACCAAGTATGTAGAAATTGTCTTTTGACAATTAGAGGTCATTATTTTCTGGCTAACTTGATGTTATTGCCGTTTAATGAATTTGATGTAATCCTTGGGATGGATTGGTTAACTTCTCATGGTTTTGTAGTGGATTGTGGACGTAAAGTGATTGAGTTGAAATGTGAAAGCATGGATATTCTTCGGGTTGAAACGGGTGAATTAAACAGTTCGCCTGTAGTGATATCGTCCATGTTGACAGTGAGATATTTGAGAAAAGCATCTGAATTGAAGATCGGGTCAGTACCAGTGGTATGAAGTTTACGGACGTGTTTTCGGAGGAATTACTTGGATTGCCTCCAGTGAGGGAAGTTGAATTTGGAATTGAGTTAGTCCCTGGTACGTCACCCATCTCGATTGCTCCATACAGGATGGCACCAACAAAATTAACGGAGTTGAAAGTACAGCTACAAGAGCTAACGGATAAGGGTTATGCAAGACCGAGCTATTCTCCGTGGGGTGCTTCGGTACTTTTTATTGAAAAGAAAGACGAGACGATGAGGTTATGTATAGATTATAGACAGCTCAACAAGGTGACTGTGAAGAACAAGTACCCTTTACCAAGGATAGATGATCTGTTTGACCAATTGAAAGGAGCCATAGTGTTTTCCAAGATAGGCTTAAGATTCGGTTATTATCAGCTCAAAGTAAAGGAGCAAGATGTACCAAAAAACATCATTTAGGACGAGGTATGGGCACTATGAGTTCCTTGGTATGCCCTTTGGTTTAACGAATGCCCTAGAAGTGTTTATGGACTTGATGAACCACATTTTTCGGCCGTATTTGGATAAGTTCATGATGGTGTTTATCGATGACATATTGATTTATTCTCGAGATACGCGCGATCACGCGAAACATTTGACAACTGTTTTGCAGAACTTGAAGGATAAGCAACTATATGCCAAGTTTAGTAAAATTGAGTTTTGGCTCCAAGAGGTCAGATTCTTAGGACACATCGTGTCAGGTGATGGAATCAGAGTTGACCCAAGTAAGATCTTGGCTAATGTAGAGTGGAAACCACCGAGGAATGTGTCAGAGATTAGAAGCTTTTTGGGCTTGGCTGGATACTACAAACGATTTGTAAATAGATTCTTGATGACAGCTACTCTGATGACAAGGTCGTTACAATAGGATGTCAAGTTCGAATGGACGGAGAAGTACCAACAGAGTTTCGAGAAGCTAAAGACCTTGTTGACCGAAGCTCTAATTTTAGTGCAACTGGAATCGGGAAAAGAGTTCGTCGTATAAGCGACGCCTTCTTGAATGGATTAGGGTGCGTACTCATGCAAAAAGGTAAGGTCATAGCCTACACTTCGAGACAGCTGAAGCCACATGCGAAAAACTTCCCGACTCACGAATTAGAGTTGGCCACCATCGTGTTCACATTAAAGATTTGGAGTGTAATATCCTGATTTTGGGCTAGTCGAAATAGTGGTTTCGTGACCACAAAATCCAAGATAGAAATAATTATTTTATGATTATTTTGAGGTCTATGATATTATTGCATGATTGTGTGAAAATTTCGTGAAGAAATTTTATGCATAAAGTGCTTAAATTGAAATTAGGGACTAAATCGAATAATTTGCAAAACTTGCAGTCTAGAAGTTTCTAGTATGAAATTGTTTTGAAATATTAATTAGGAGGTCTAAAATATAAATTTTACCAATTTCTAAGTCTATGGACAAAAATTGGACATGGATGGAATTTTTGGAAAGTTTAGTAGTAAGGGCATTTTGGTCATTTAGGGGTAAAATAAATTAAAATACAAAATTAAAAGCCAATTTTGCTCATCTTCAACCCCATGGCCGAATATAGCAAGGAGAAACCATGGCTAGGGTTTTTCAAGCTTCCAAGCTCGATTGTAAGTCCGTTCTAGCCCCGTTTTTCAAGTTCTTTACGTTTTTAGAATCCTGGTAACTTGATTAAGCTTATTCTAGCAATAATTTAAGCTAGGGTTCATATTTGGAAAAATACCCATAGGTGAAATGTGTTTATTTTGATGTTTTATGGTAGAATATGAAGGCTGAAATTATGTTAAACAACTTTTGCTAAGCTATTTTAAGCAAAAATGAGTAAAACTAACTTAATCGGTAAAAATTGTTATTGTTCATAACTATGTGTTAGAGTGAGAATTTGATGTTGTCATAGAAGGGAAAAATGTTCAGAATGTCATAAAACATAAGAAAATATGCTGAAGTTTAATTTACGAGCTATGGGGCAAAAGTGTAAATATGCAAAAGTTTAGGGGCAAAACTATAATTTTGCCAAAATATGATTTTGGGTTAATTTGAATAATGTGAGCCCTAATTAGACTATATTTTAAATGATAGAGCAAGTAAAACTAAAATTCGGGCTAAAATGGGGAAAATACCAAGTTGTGGACGAAATGGTAAAAGTAGCCATTTTCACATACGAGGTAAGTTCATATGTAAATGTTGGTAACATAGTTATTATTTTAAATGTTTTTATGTTATTTAAATGATATGATAATTATTATGAAATATTATACTCATGATAATTATTTGATAATATGTCAAATTATGTGATATACTTGGAAAATGTGAAATACTATCAAGTATCGGTATCGGCATTCCGTAGAAGGTGGTTGAGACACATCATTGGGGAAAAGGTCCCGTTGAACCTTAGGAATGGATTAAGATACAAGTGACATGTCACTGGGATATTTGGGCATCCGAACTCGTTGAGTTGAGTCCGAGTTCACTTGTGGATGTGAATGTCCGAACTCGTTGAGTTGAGTCCGAGTTCGAGAGATATAACTAGGCATCCGAGCTCGTTGAGTTGAGTCCGATTTCACTTATGGATGCGAACGCCCGAGCTCATTGAGTTGAGTCTGAGTTCACTTATGGGCGGGTTACATGGTAGCTTGGCTACATATGTGGCACTTATGTGCAAACTTTTCGTGTATCCGAATTATATTCCGATGTGTTCAACGGGTAAAATTCTACTCAAATGGAGGAATACTCGAGATGAAAGGAATGTATTGGTAAGTGTTGTGAAATGGATACTTTGAATAGGTATGTACTTAACCCTCGGGTTGAAAACTCGATATAACAACAATATGGTAAGATGATAAATAAAAATGTGATATGAATGTCTCGGTGATGATCATGCAAATGATGTTTATGTTTGCTTATATAGTTGTGTTACTTGCTATTTGCATGTGAACTTACTAAGCATTTGTGCTTACTTCCTCCTTTTCATTCCTTGTAGTGTTGACAAGCCAGCTCGAAAATCAGAAACGGTCGGAGGCACGCTCACACTATCCGTATACCATCTTGGCATAATGGCTTGTATATTTTGAGTATGGCATGTATAGCATTATAATCATTTTGTATATATGGTCTTATGATATGGTTATTGAGTGGTATGGAAATGCTTGGTAATGATTAGCCATTGGAATGGCTAATCATGATCATATTTGGTGTTATGGAATTGAAGCTTGATGAGTTTATTTTTATATGGATGGAACAAAACAGGTATATGAGTTATATTTTATGAGATGTTTAAATTTTTGTGAAACAGGGCCAGAGCAATTTTTGGATCCCCTTTTCTGACTTTGGAAATTCACCGTAAATTTTTCAAAGATAATTAGAAGTCATGATTTATATGTACAGATTCCTTCAAAGCAGTCAAACCCTGAAACAGGGGAGACTTTAACTAATAGGCTGTACTAATTTTCTTGACCAAAAATTCTATAAAAAAATTAGTTAATAGATATATGAGTCTAGTTTCAGGAAAAATTTACGGAATTGGATTTCGAGTTTCGGAACTCGAGATATGAATTTTTAAGCGACTGTGACGCAGATTGCTAGCTTGACTGAAAATTTTAAAAATAAATTGTTTGAGCTGTTTAAAGTAATGAATTAAGTCTGTTAACACCTCGTGTTCGACTCTCGCGACGGTCTCTGCACGGGCATTACATTTGGTGGTATCGAGTAGGTTTAGTCGGTTCTCAGACTAACTTAGCATGCGTAAAAATTTAGCTATACATGCCACTGATCTGTGATAGTGTGATGTCTTCCGACGCATATGAGTACCATCTTATTTAGACAGGGTACTCTCCAACCAAGTTGCGCCGACCATGTTCAATGTTATGTGAAGGTATTTGAGTAAAATTATGATTATGATAAGTCTCGGTTTAGAAAAGTATGAATAAATGTTTATGATACATATGTGATAAATATCCATATTTGCTTAATGCTCATATGATGTAGTGTATATGGCTTACTTGATAAGATGAACGGAATAAATAGAAAGTAGTAGAGGTATGAATAAAACTCATAATATTATGATATGAATGAAAATGTCCTTGTCTTGATTTGGATGTCGAATGTTGATGAATGCTAATGATATATAATTTTTATGAGATATAGGATTATAATAAAATGAACTTATCTATGTTAAATTGTTGGACTGAATTATATGATTGTAATGACATGTACATGATGCACGAAATGAAAGTTGTGATTGTGATGTAAATATCTATGTTTGTTTGTCCCTATATGATGTCATGAGCATGAATTAATTTAATTAAATGAATGGATAAGTAAAGCTATCTAGAAAACATAGAATGCATGCATAAGTATATTGTCTAAATGGGATAGTAGGAAAATTTGTGTAAGCCAACATGAATGTTGCATTGCTTGAATGAATGACATGATTTTGATGATGTTGTTATGATGATGGAAGTTGTGTATGTGTATGTATAAGACAGTCGAGTCAGAGGTCCTATAACCCTCCCCCCTTCATCAAGTGGTACTTATAATGGAATTTCATGAGATTTGTATTGAATAAGTTTCCTACGAGAACCCAAAGAGTTCATGATAGATTAATTATAAGTATGATCGAGAGATTGAAAATGAGCTGAAAAGTAAAGTTAGAGCCAGTAAAGTATCGGATTGACGTAAAGATTATTGGAGTTATGCACTATCCCAATTAGAGAAGGAATTCTCTTTGGTAAATCGAATTACTCAGGTGCAAGGTCGAGAAAAGTGTAAATCGAAATTTATTCAGAATCGCCTGATTTAGTGAATGGTTTAATATGAAATTTGTGACAGCAGAACTAGTTGGGGAAATGATATTTGAAATGTGAACTATCCGAGTGTGACAGATTATGACTAGACAGATTTAGCAGTCTCTTTTGAGATGTTCTATGTGTTTACCCGTTCTCAGAAATATTTCTATGGCTATTGATCTTCTGAAGAAATTCTTGTTATATAGGAATGTCTTCTAATTCTGGTGTTGGATGAAAGCATTGGTAGTCTGACTGGTTTATAATTTATATTGCTCTATTTCATCTGGGTATTCTATTTCATTTAAATCTCGATAAGAATTGATGAGAGAATACATATGATATTATAATTCTGTTTCTTCTACTTGATGCTTCATTTGATATATATGTATGGGAAGATATATTGATCTTGTTATATTTGATTTCAGTGGGATTAAATGATATTTTATTTTGGACTTTCTTTCTTTGAAGAATTATCGGGGTATTCTATATTTTCTCTATGAGTTTGGTTTTCGATTCTCCGGCATAGTATCGTATCTTGGGTTTCTTTATCCTGGATCTTTTTATTTTGGATTTCTTTATTCCGAGTTTTTCTATCTTGGATTTCTTTATTCGATTTTCTTGTTATCTTTGTTCCATAATTTGTCAATTATGACTCATGTTCAAGTCGTTCTTCACTCACGTGATAATCATGTCAAATATGACTATACTTCTAATTTGATCTTGGTAATGTGGTGATTTTAGTATTGGGATTTTTTTTTCTAATTTCTGTGTAAGGATTTGACATCAATAAAGGCATAGGTGACAAAAGCGCGAGTTTCAGTCGGTATGGTGAATTATTTATTTGAAAGATTTCATGTGACAATTATGTCAAGATTATTTTTCTCAAGTCTGATAATAGAATTTCATTTTTGTACTGATAAAAGAGTAAATAGTCTGAACGAGAAGTGTATATTTATTAGAAAGGGTTGGATATTAGTTAAAGTCACTACGAATGATAAGGTTTTCATCTTATGAAAGCTGAAAAGTTTATTACATGTTGACAGAGTTCGGATAGATGAGAATATTGGTAATTGAAGCGTCTGAACTAGACTAGTCTACATTGGGCAAAGACTTCCTGACTTTCAGTAATGTACTGTTGTATGAATTGTGATGTGTTTCAAGACAGTGAGGTAATGTGATAGTTTAGAGCATTCGATGTTACATGAAATCTAAGTTGTTAAAGAGGTTAAAGCTGAGCATTGGGATCTATCAAAATTATCCTTGTCAATGTTGATATTGGGATGGAAATGAGAAGGATTATTCTTGAGGCCATATCAGAATTATTTTTATGGCAGAAAGAGGAAAATGTGATGTATCCTGTTCTTAAATGTTTGGAGAAATCTATAAATAATATCGGTATTGAATGAATTCCTACTCATCGATTCATGGAATTTGTGTCTCTTTGATTGTTGGATTTCTTGGAATTCGGTCTCCATTAATCAAGTTAAGATCCTGGTTTTATGTCATGATATCATGGGAAACCGAGAAGGGTTGAAAATTTAAGAACACAGTTGAGAGTTGAGACTGTAAGCTTTTAGACCATATGAGAAATTAAAGAGATGTATTGGAGGTACACCTAAGTGAAAGTTCTTCAAAGACCGAATATGAGATTAAAAGTGAAGACCACTTTTCCTAGTAAGATTTTTGGGGGACGAAAATCCCAAAAAAAGGGGAAAGTTGTAATATCCCGATTTTAGGCCTAGTCAAAATAGTGGTTTCGTGACCACAAAATCCAAGATAGAAATAATTATTTTATGATTATTTTGAGGTCTATGATATGATTGCATGATTGTGTGAAAATTTCGTGAAGAAATTTTATGCATAAAGTGCTTAAATTGAAATTAGGGACTAAATCGAATAATTTGCAAAACTTGCATTCTAGAAGTTTCTAGTATGAAATTGTTTTGAAATATTAATTAGGAGGTCTAAAATAGCAATTTTACCAATTTCTAAGTCTATGGACAAAAATTGGACATGGATGGAATTTTTGGAAAGTTTAGTAGTAAGGGCATTTTGGTCATTTAGGGGTAAAAAGAATTAAAATACAAAATTAAAAGCCAATTTTGCTCATCTTCAACCCCATGGCCGAATATAGCAAGGAGAAACCATGGCTAGGGTTTTTCAAGCTTCCACGCTCGATCATAAGTCCATTCTAGCCCCGTTTTTCAAGTTCTTTACGTTTTTGTAATCCCGGTAACTTGATTAAGCTTATTCTAGCAATAATTTAAGCTAGGGTTCATATTTGGAAAAACACCCATAGGTGAAATGTGTTTATTTTGATGTTTTATGGTAGAATATGAAGGCTGAAATTATGTTAAACAACTTTTGCTAATCGATTTTAAGCAAAAATGAGTAAAACGGCTTAATCGGTAAAAATTGTTATTGTTCATAACTATGTGTTAGAGTGAGAATTTGATGTTGTCATAGAAGGGAAAAATGTTCAGCATGTCATAAAACATAAGAAAATATGCTTAATTTTAATTTACGAGCTTTGGGGCAAAAGTGTAAATATGCAAAAGTTTAAGGGCAAAACTGTAATTTTTCCAAAATATGATTTTGGGTTAATTTGAATAATGTGAGCCCTAATTAGACTATATTTTAAATGATAGAGCAAGGAAAGCTAAAATTCGGGCTAAAATGGAGAAAATACCAAGTTGTGGACGAAATGGTAAAAGTAGTCATTTTCACATATGAGGTAAGTTCATATGTAAATGTTGGTAACATAGTTATTATTTTAAACGTTTTTATGTTATTTAAATGATATGATAATTATTATGAAATATTATACTCGTGATAATTGTTTGATAATATGTCAAATTATGTGATATACTTGGAAAATGTGAAATACTATCAAGTATCGGTATCGGCATTCCGTAGAAGATGGTTGAGACACATAATTGGGAAAAACGTCCCGTTGAACCTTAGGAATGGATTAGGATACAAGTGACATGTCAATGGGATATTTGGGCATCCGAACTCGTTGAGTTGAGTCCGAGTTCACTTATAGATGCGAATGTCCGAACTCGTTGAGTTGAGTCTGAGTTCGAGAGATGTAACTAGGCATCCGAGCTCGTTGAGTTGAGTCCGAGTTCACTTATGCATGCGAACGCCCGAGCTCGTTGAGTTGAGTCTGAGTTCACTTATGGGCGGGTTACATGGTAGCTTGGCTACATATGTGGCACTTATGTGCAAACTTTTTGTGTATCCGAATTATATTCCGATGTGTTCAACGGGTAAAATTCTACTCAAATGGAGGAATACTCGAGATGAAAGGGATGTATTGGTAAGTGTTGTGAAATGGATACTTTGAACAGGTATGTACTTAACCCTCGGGTTGAAAACTCGATATAACAACAATATGGTAAGATGATAAATGAAAATGTGATATGAATGTCTCGGTAATGATCATGCAAATGATGTTTATGTTTGCTTATATAGTTGTGTTACTTGCTATTTGCATGTGAACTTACTAAGCATTTGTGCTTACTCCCTCCTTTTCATTCCTTGTAGTGTTTACAAGCCAGCTCGGAAATCGGAAACGGTTGGAGGCACGCTCACACTATCCGTATACCATCTTGGCATAATGGCTTGTATATTTTGAGTATGGCATGTATAGCATTATAATCATTTTGTATATATGGTCTTATGATATGGTTATTGAGTGGTATGGAAATGCTTGGTAATGATTAGCCATTGGAATGGCTAATCATGATCATATTTGGTGTTATGTATGCTAAATTGCTAGCTAATCCATGGGAACCATGAAATGGGTAAATTTTACCATAAAATAGATTCAGACAGCAGTAGTAAATCACTAAAAATAATAGAAATGGAATTAAATAATGAATAAGTTATGGAATTAAAGCTTGATGAGTCTATTTTCATATGGATGGAACAAAACAGGTATATGAGTTATATTTTATGAGATGTTTAAATTTTTGTGAAACAGGGCCAGAGCAATTTCTGGATCCCCTGTTCTAAATTTAGAAAATCACCATAAATTTTTCAAAGATAATTAGAAGTCATGATTTATATATACAGATTCCTTATTGAGTCTAGTTTTATTAAAAATAAATGGCATAGTCATTGAAACTCAGACAGGAGATATCTGATTCGTAATACACAGAGAGTCGAGCAAAAAACCACGAAATAGGGGAGAATTTAACTAATAAACTGTACTAATTTTCTTGACCAAAACTTTTATAAAAAAATTAGTTAATAGATATATGAGTCTAGTTTAAGGAAAAATTTACGGAATTGGATTTCGAGTTTCGGAACTGGAGATATGAATTTTTAAGCGACTGTGACGCAGATTGCTAGCTTGACTGAAAATTTTAAAAATAAATTGTTTGAGCTGTTTAAAGTAATAAATTAAGTTTGTTAACACCTCGTGTTCGACTTCGGCGATGGTCTCGGGTACGGGGCGTACATGGAGACACCATTTGTATGGTGAGAAATGTTGAGTGTTCACCGACCATAAAAGTCTCAAGTATTTGATGATTCAAAAGGAGTTGAATTTATGACAAAGGAGATGGTTAAAATTGATAAAAGATTATGAGTTGATAATAGACTACCACCCGGGAAAGGTGAATGTAGTCGCCGACGCTCTGAGTAGAAAGTCGTTGTTTGTTTTGAGGGCTATGAATGCTCAGTTGTCAGTGACTGATGATGGTTCGATTTTGGCAGAGTTGAGAGCTAAACTGATGTTCTTGCAAGATCTTTGTGAAGCTCAAAATATTGACAATGAATTGCAAGCCAAGAAAACTCAGTATGAGTCAGGTGTTGAATCAAATTTTCGAATTGATACCGATGGATGCTTGATGTTCTAAGATAGGGTCTGTGTACCTAAGGATGGTGAGCTTATTCAGAAGATTCTGCGAGAGGCACATAGTGGTTGCTTGTCTATCCATCAGGGTAGAGTGAAAATGCATAATGACTTGAAGAAAATGTACTGGTGTTCTGGAATGAAAAGGGACATTTTTGAATTTGTTTCTAAGTGTCTAGTTTATGAGCAAGTGAAGGCTAAACACCAAGTACCTTCGGGTTTGCTTCAACCCGTAATGGTTCCCGAGTGGAAATAGGATCGTGTAACCATGGATTTTGTGTTGGGGTTGCCTTTGACACCAAAGAAAAAGGATTTCGTTTGGGTTATTGTTGATAGGCTTACCAAGTCTACACATTTTATACCGGTGCGTACTGACTATACCCTTGAGAAATTGGCTGAATTGTATGTTTTTAAGATCTTGAGACTTCATGGGGTACCCTTGTCAATTATTTTGGATAGAGATCTGAGATTGACCTCGCGGTTTTGGAAAAAGTTACAAGAGACACTGGGAACAAAACTAAATTTTAGCATGGCATTTCATCCGCAAACTGACGGTTAGTTAGAAAGAGTGATTCAAATCTTAGAAGACATGTTGTGGTGTTGTGCTCTCAAGTTTCAAGGTAGTTGGGAGAAGTACATACCGTTGGTTGAATTCGCCTACAACAATAGTTATCAATCAAGTCTAAAAATGGCGCCTTATGAGACTCTGTATGGGTGAAAGTGCCGAATGCCCTTGTATTGGACTGAACTTAAAGAAAACTAGATTCACGGGGTTGATCTAGTCAAAGAAGCTGAAAAGAAAGTTAAGGTGATTCGTGACTGTTTGAAGGCTGCTTCAGATAGACAGAAATCCTACGCGATTTGAAATGAAAAGAAATTGAGTTTCAAGTTAGGGATAGGGTGTTTTTGAAAGTATCCCCGTGGAGGAAAGTCCTCAGATTCGATAGAAAAGGCAAGTTGAGTCCTTGTTTCATAGGACCTTATGAGATTATCAAGAGAGTAGAGCCCGTTGCCTACCGATTGGCTTTGCCATCAGAGTTGGAAAAGATTCACGACGTGTTTCATCTATCCATGTTGCATCAATATAGATCAGATCCTTCGCATGTGATCACGCCAACAGAGGTTGAGATTCAGCTGGATATGACTTATGGTGAAGAGCCTGTTAAGATTTTGGCTTGGGAGGTTAAACAATTGAGGAATAAGAGTATTCCACTTGTTAAAGCATTATGGCATAGACATGGAATCAAAGAAGCCACATGGGAACCCAAGGAGACCATTAGAGACCAATATCCGAATCTATTCAACGGTAAGATTTTCAGGGACGAAAATCCCTAAGGGGGAGAATTGTAACATCCTGATTTTGGGCCTAGTCGGAACAGTGGTTTTGGAACCACTAACCCAATGTCGAAGAAATTATTTTTAATATTATTTTGTGTGTTGTGGCATGATTATATGAGTGCATGGAATTTTTGGTGAAATAATTTTAGCGTTTGTGAGCTTAATTGAAGAAAAGAACTAAATTGCATGAAAGGGTAAAAGTTTTATTTTACTTGATAGATATATCAACTAGATAGAGAACCATAGCTAGATACCTTTAAAGTGCAAATAGACCCTAAAATAGTGCTTGGCCGACCATGAGACAAGGATTTTAAAATAGTCAAATGTTAGTGAAGTTTGGTGATTTATTTGACTAAAAAGAAAATAAAATAGAAAAAGGTTGATATCATCCCTTTCTCATCTCCTTCTTGACATAAATTTTCATCAAGAATAAGGGTTTTAAAGCTTTAAAATTTCAGCCAAGCTATATTCTTGCAAGTAAGTGATTTAGATGCCTATTTTTGATAATTTTGGTACTTTTGGAACCCTTGTGGCATGAGCTAGCTAATGGGGGACTATTTTATAAAATGGTTAAAAGTATAGGGTTTTTCCATAATAGTACATGTTGATTTCTGAAATTCTATGGAAGAAAATGAGTCTTAGTGGTTGAGTAAACAACTTCTATGAAAGGATTTCTCATGAAAACCCTAATAGGACCATTTTGTAAAGTTTGTAAAATAGATAGTAATGTTGTGAAATAATGGGAATTTTGGGTTTCCAAAGAGTAAGAGGGGTTTGGCTAGACTTAAGACTTGAAGAAATTCGATAAAAATTAATTTTTGAGCGTAGGGGTAAAATGGTCATTTTGTGAAAGTCTAGGGGCAAAATGGTCATTTTGCCAAAAATGTGAATTTTTGATTTGTTAAAATTTATTTAGTGATTAAATGAGTGAATTTTGTTATTTTAGATCAAGAAATACAAAATCTGAACCTAGACCGAGGGAAGGCCAAGCAAGTAGATTAAATTAACTAGCCGTTTACATTTTGTAATCCGAGGTGAGTTGTATGTTAATAATGCAACTATATTGTTATGATGTATGATTGAATTGATATTGCATAAATTGTTTTGATTGTGAATATGAGTATGCATATTAAGAAATTAATGTAACAAAGACTTCCGGTTGAACATTAGGAATAGATTTGGATATTCATGCCATGACATTGAGTGATATGTGTGCTAGTGTAAGACATGTCTGGGACATGCATCGGCCACATTATGAGAGCCAGTGTAAGACATGTCTGGGACATGCATCGTCATTAAGACGAGAGCTAGTGTAAGACATGTCTAGGACATGCATCTGCCTCGAGATATACAAGTTAGTGTAAGACCTGTCTGGGACATGGCGTTAGCTTGTTATGTGTTAGTATAAGACCTGTCTGGGACATGGCATCTACACCGATAGGTGAGTGCTAGTGTAAGACCTGTCTGGGACATGACATTGACCTCGATATATGAAAGTCAGTGTAAGACCTATGTGGGACATGGCATCGACTTTGATGTGCTAGCCAGTGTAAGACCATGCCTGGGACATGACATCGGCATCTTATCCCATGTTTGGGGATATTGAATATCCTATAGTATTCCAAATGTCTCAACGGGAGATTTATGGTGTATATCAAAATGAGAAAATTTATGATCATATTGTGAGTGGTACAGGTACCTAAATGAGAATTGTGAAATTCAAGCTCCATTAACGTTGTATGATTAGTAAGGAATGAAAGTGAGTAAGTTATGCTTATGATTATTGATGTATTTTACATGAATTATGAGATGCGAATTCAAATCAATGTTGTATGATTGATGAGAAATGAATATGTGCAGGTGGTATTTATGAATCCTCACCTTAGTGTGCAAAATTAAGATTTGTTAGAAGTATAATCCCTTATGGTAACTCGTAGTAATTTCATTATTTACATGCGACTTACTAAGCTTTATGCTTACCCCTTTTCCTTTCTATTTTCTTATAGTGCCGCCAAAGTAGCTCGTGGATCATCACCTCACGTCGGAGAAGCCAGTCACACTATCCTTGAAGCATTTGGTATAGCTAGTTTTATCATTTTGATTATGGCATGTATAGGAACTTTTGTAAAGGTGCATTGTTTTAGGTCAAACTAGTGGCTTGTCATGGCTATTGGGTCATTTTGTATAATGCCATGGATGGTGGCTAATATTTGTTATTGATAAATGCAAATGATGATCTTCTTTTAGGAATTAGTAAATTGAATGATTTAGCTATGTGGTTGTGTGTGAATTGGTTGTTTGATGTGGTCTAAGTTAGTGCTAATAAGGGTGGCAAAAAGGCTTGGTAGATAGCCTTATTTTTGTCCACACGGGTAGACACATGGGCATGTGTCTAGGCCGTGTGGGCATGTTACCCCGCTGTGTGTCCCTTGCAAGTTAAATTTACAAGTCAATATGTATGGTAGTAAACAAACAGGAAGAGACACGGCCGTGTGTCTTAGCCGTGTAGAGGACACGGCCTGTGGCCACGGGCATGTGCCTTGGCCGTGTACCCTAATTGGTTGCTGATGTCAGAAATAGAATGTCAAGGTTTTTACACACGGGCTGCAACACGGGCGTGTCTTGGCTATGTGAGGGACACAGGCTATAGACACGAGCATGTGCTCAGCCGTGTGAAACCCCTGTAGGTTCAAATTCAGAATTAAATTCACATGAGTTTGGGGCACGGGCGTGTCCCCTTGTGAGCACGGCCATGTCAAAATGGCCATACGGGCATGTACCCCTGTTCCAAGTGACATTTTTCAAAGTTTCAAAAGTGTTCGGATTAATCCCAGATCGTTTCTAAAGTGTGATTTGGGCCTCGTAGGCCCATATTAAGAATTTCTAGATTAAGATTAAAAAGTTTTAAATTCAACCGAGTTTTTATGACATCAAAATGATTGTATGCATGTGTTTAAGTTAGGTAATGCCTCGTGTCCAGTCCTAGCTCAGACTCAGGTAAGAGGTGTTACAGGTACGTACCGATTACTCACTTGATAAGTTACCTGATTTGTACATTGGTGAAATTGTTAGACTGCATGGAGTGCCTATTTCGATTATATCGGATAGAGATCTGAGGTTCACTTCGCAATTTTGGAAAAAGTTGCAAGAAGCTTTGGGTACAAAGTTAGTCTTTAGTACCACTTTTCACCCGCAAATTGATGGATAGTTTGAGCGAGTAATTCAGATTCTTGAGGATATGCTCCGGTGTTGTGTTCTTGAATTCAAGCATAGTTGGGAAAAATATCTGCCTTTGGTAGAATTTGCTTACAACAACATTTTTCAGTCGAGTTTGAAAATGGCACCTCATGTGGCATTGTACAGTTGTAAGTGTCGGACACCGTTGTATTGGAATGAACTCAGAGAGAATCAAATCCACAGGGTCGATTTAGTCAGAGAAACAGAAAAAAAGTGAAGACAATTCGTAATTGGTTGACAGTAGCTTCGGATAGACAGAAACCCTACGCGGATTTGAAACGAAAAGAGATTGAGTTTCAGGTCAGTGATAAGGTATTCCTAAAAGTGTCTCCATGAAAGAAAGTTCTTAGATTTGGCTGGAAGGGTAAGTTGAGTCCGCGTTTTATTGGACCATATAAGATTACAGAAAGGATAGGGCCAGTAGCATATCGATTAGCTTTGCCATCTGAGTTGGAAAGGATTCACGATGTGTTTTATGTGTCTATGTTGCACTGATACCGATTAGACCCTTCAAATGTGATTTCATCGATAGAGGTTGAGATTTGTCCAGATATGATTACGGCAAAGAGCCGGTTAAGATTTTGGCTCGAGAAGTCAAACAATTGAGAAATAAAAGTATTTCCCTTGTGAAAGTTTTATGGAAAAGACATGGGGTTGAAGAGGCTACATGGGAACTTGAGGAAACTATGAGAAAAAAATCCCCAAACCTTTTTACCAGTAAGATTTTTGGGGACGAAAATCCTTAAGGAGGAGAGAGTTGTAACATCTCACTTTTGGGCCTAGTAGAAATAGTGGTTTCGAGACCACAAATCCAAAGTAGAAATAATTATTTTATGAATGTGTTGAGGTCTATGATATGTTTGCATGATTGTATGAAAGTTTCGTTAAGAAATTTTGTTGTTAGAGTGTCCATTTTGATTTTTAGGACTACATAGCAAAAGTTGCAAAACATGTGATTCTAGAAGCTTTAAGCATGAAATAGCTATGGATTATTAATTAGAGGTCCTTAAATAGTGATTTGACCAATTTCTAATTTTATGGACAAAAATTGGCATGAATAAGTAAACTTTGAAAGTTTAGTAAAAAGGGCATTTTGGTTATTTGGTTAATAAAAGAGTAAAAAGGGAAAATTAAATCAAAATTTGCTCATCTTCTCCATGCCATAGTTGAAATTCCTAAGGTCACCATAGCTAGGGTTTCTTCAACTTTCAAGCCTGATTGTAAGTGTATTCTAGCCCCGTTTTTAATGTTCTTTACATTTTTGAAGTTGTTATCAACCGATCTAGCCTTTTCTACCATTTATTTAAGCTAGAGTTGATGTCTAGGGTTTTAACCATGTGTGACATGCATGTATTTTGATGTTTCATGGTAGATTATGAAAGTGTGATGTGCAATGAACATCTTTTACTAAGTGGTTTTCAATGAAAACACCTAAAAAGGACTTGTTTGTAAAAGTTGTAAAAATGGTGGTAGAACTGTGAATTGATGAAAAATGTGGGTTGGTATAAGCATGATATAGGTTCGGCTAGGCTTGGGTAACAAAGAAAATGAGTACATTTCATTTTACGAATCGAAGGACGTCGAGCTTGATTCACACTATCAAATTAATCCTTTGGGTATTCATGATTTCACATTTTGAGTATGCATGTGTAGGGGACTTGGTCTTTTTGTTTACATGTCATATTAATTTGGCCAAGTGTGTTGGCTTATAATGATTTGATGATTCATTTTGTATATGTCCATGAGATATGGCTCAT
The DNA here is from genome assembly GCA_025698475.1 of Gossypium anomalum. Classification (NCBI taxonomy): domain Eukaryota; kingdom Viridiplantae; phylum Streptophyta; class Magnoliopsida; order Malvales; family Malvaceae; genus Gossypium; species Gossypium anomalum. The sequence goes on from CM046961.1 coordinate 61,924,685, forward strand.
ATTGATTATTGGGTTGCATGCCTATATATACACGTATGGATATGCCTATGCCTTTGAGATATGGTTTGTGATTGTGTATATGATGGGTTATGTTATTGGTTATGAATGCTTGTTGATTTAATTGAGATGTGTTGGTACGATGATAACTAAGGTCCCAATGTGAAAAATAGAAGTAAACTTATAATTCTTAAAGTATGAGAATTTGTAGGCTTGGGCTTGACAAAGTGTAGTGTTTTGTGTATGTACTAGTTGATATGACAGTGTCATGATCATGACTTGTTTGATTGTGTCTAAGTACTCAATTATGCCATGCTAAGTGCCTTTAAGGTTATGTATGTGTTTGAGTATATAAGGGTGGCAAATGGCTTAGAAAATAACCTCACAATTGTCCACATGGGTAGACACACGGCCATGTGTCTAGGCCGTGTGTGACACATGGTCTGCCCCATGGGGGTGTGATCCGGCTGTGTGTCCCCTGCACCTTAGTTTTGAAAAAAAAATGCCCAGTAGCAAACACACGGCCACGGGACACGGCCGTGTGTCTCGGCTGTGTGAGAGACACGACCATAGGACATAGGCATGAGACCAGGCCGTGTGAAGACTACGCCTTAATTGTGAAAATTAAATTCACAAAACGGACTAGCACATGGGCATGTGACTTGGCTGTGTGACCCTATTTTGTTGATGGCATTATAATTAGAGAGTTATGGGGGCTGAGGACATGGGCGTGTCTTAAGCCACATGGGCATGTGTGACTACACGGCTTACCCACAAGGGCGTGTGACCCTCCAAAGCCTGAAAGTTACCTAAGTGTTGTAAAAATTTTGACAGTTCTCGGTTTAGTCCCGAACCACTTCCAATGTATGTTTTGGGCCTCGTAGGCTCGTAATAGGGACGATATGAATGTATATGAAAAATTTTAGTTTGGATGGAGATTTATGTCTCGGTTTTGCATGATTGCTTGTGTATAAGTCCGGTAATGCCTTGTACCCTGTCCTGACGTACGATACGAGTAAGGGGTGTTCCATTTTACATCTACACAAATATTTTCTCAAGGAAACATACCTATCTACAGAGGCATCAACCATTTATTCGAATTAAAATGATATACAAAAGTCAGTTCTAGAGACTCACCTTTACCTTGACTCAAAACGCTTGTTTCAATCATCCTTCCCAATCCAACAGCAACCACTGCTCAAAAGATCATAGAACCTCTATTAAAACCTTATTTACTGATAGGTTACTAACATTTCATCTATACACGACCCCCACATAGGGTCTTTCACTTAAAACATACCGTTCTTACATCTTTTGAACATCCCTACTCTTTATTGTCATAACATGTAGAGCTATCGAACTTACCAGGAGTTTGAATCATCCACTGATTTACAGAACCTTAGCTTTAGCTAATCGAACAAAAATAAGAGAACATTTAGAATGAAAAGAAGTAATCATAATGCAATCAGAAAAGAAAAACCATCTAAATGCACCCCTTCACCATATATATATATTCCCAATACCTTATAGTGGATTTTGACAAGTTGCAATATTAACTGAATTTGTCCCCCGATTTTCCTACCAAATCCAGGGTTAGGTAAAAGAAAACTGGTAAAAATATACGTTACTGTTCAATCAGTCATGAGGAAGGGGAAATCAATCCAATCGTGTAACACCCCTAACTCGTCTCCATCGTCGGATTACGGTTATGAAGTATTACCGATCAATCGTAAAATCTTTAACAACATAACATTCAATAATTTAATATCATTCAAAATATATCAAACACAATCATTTGGTCCTTAAATCAAGCCTTCGAGGACTTAAAAATAACTTATAAGTGATCTAGGACTGAATTGAATCATATCAGAAGTTTTAAGGAAAAGTTAAAAAATTTCTAAAACAGAGGACACACAGATGTGTGGAATGCCCTTATGCCGTGTAACATTCAAAATAGGGGCACACGGCCGTGTCTCAGCCTGTGTCCTTGCCTGTCTAACTTATTGATTTGGGTCACACAGCCATGTTGCAGGCCATGTAACTCTCTGACTTGTGACAGACGGCCATGTTGCAGGTTGTGTGCTAGGCCATGTAACTTACTGAGTTAAAATACACAACCGTGCCTCAATCCGTGTGTGGCACATGGCCAAGTGACACGGACGTGTCCCAAGTTGTTGATGAGTCACTAAACTAACTAAACTCACGACAAAGGCAAGCGCACCTATCAAATAGTAGTATAGCTATGGTGAGTCGGGACTATCGTATCTACAAGGACTAAAAGTACTAGTAATTACTATCATTTTATTATCTAGCCTATAAATTAAAGGGGATGTTTTTAATCTAAATTTATCTAAACTAATTATTAAGAATGCGATAGAGAATAGAATGAGAAAATACTTGAATATAACCAAAGAGAAAGACAATAACCAGTAAAGAATCCATCTAGACTTCACTTATTATTCTGAATCTAAATTAGGCGATTTATTCACTTGTGCTTTGATCCGTAGAAATCCCTAAATTATGTTAATATCTTTTTCGAGGGTAAGAACAACTAACTCTAGGTTGATTAATTGAAATCTCTTTCTAATTAAAACCCCTATTGTCGCATTAACTCAATCTATAGATTCCCCTATTAGATTTGACTCTAATCCAGTAGATTTATGTCGTCCTATTTCTAGGATTGCATGCAACTCCACTCAATTATGCTGGATTTACACTTAAACAGAGACTTTTGCTCCACTGAAATAAGCACATCACACTTGAATTAATATCCTAAAAATATTAAAACAAGAAATACGCATACATAATTGAGAACAAGAACAAGTATTTACATATAATCTAGAAAATCAAATAATAAGATCCATCATAGGTTTCATCTTCCCTAGGTACCTAGGGAATTTAGTTATAATTTGAAGGAAAACATCTCAAAATTAGGAAAACAATGAAACATAAAGTAACCCAAAAACTTCTAGAGAAATTGAAGGAGATCTTATTTCTGAGTTGAATCCGTTGGCGTTATTCGAGTAATTTCTTCATTCTCCTCTACGTGTTTTTTTGTCCTCTTCTAATATGTATTTATAAACTTTAGAATGCTTAAAAACCCTAAAAATTGGCTTTTTTTGCGTAAAAGGGAAACAGGGCTCAAAATCGACACGGGCTGGCACATGGGTATGTGGCCAGCCCGTGTGGCTCAGATGGGCGTGTGCTCATGTAACAACCCGATTTTCACCCTATTCAGAAAGGTGGTTTTGGGACCACGAATTCGAGTCAGAAAAATATTTTAAAATTATATTATGTGTTTAATTTATGTGAATTTGCTTGTGTGAAATTTTCGTGATTTAATTTTGTCATTTGAGTGCCAAATTATATAAAAGGACTTAATTGCATAAAATGAAAATTTAATGATTAAATGTGAAAGTACTTAATTTTTGTTGTCTTTATAATATTAAGCATTTATGTTGTAATTATACCTTTGAATTTTTACATAGACGATTGTGGACTTGACTTAGTGGATTTGGAATAAAAATAAAAAGGCTAAATAGGTAATTTAATAAATTATGTAATAAAAATAACATAAAACATGAAACAAGATTGCATGTTCATCTTTTTGCCGTGAATAACAAAAGAAAAAGAAAAGAAAAGGGTGTTTAAGGGTTCGGCCTAGGTTAAAGCTCAATTCAAGGTTTGTTTTAACTCGGTTCCTGTTGATTTTTACATTTTTGAGATCGTTGCTTCGAATACTACCCGACCCATGCTTGAATTTCTGATTTTTATGTATATTTTTAGTTTTACCATTTTTGATAGCTTGGTGAATTTTGTGTTTGATGATGTTAAATAAAAGTTATGTGATGGATTAACAAGTTTTTGTATTGAAATTTTGATGAAATTGAGTAAATAGGGTTAAATTGCAAAGTGTTTAATTAAGGGACTAAATTGTGAAATAAATGAAATATGAGGACTTGTATGTGTATGGGTAGTATTCGGCCTAAGCATGGCATGGGCAAATTATGCTTGTTTTGTGTTTTGTGAATTTTGGATTAAATTGCTAGAAGTGTAAAATGTTTGGGGCAAAAGTGCAATTTGTCCATTTATGTATTTTTGAATGAATTTGATTGAAAATTTGATTAAATAAGTTTAATTTATATCAATTTAGATCAAGAAAAGAGAAAATCGGATTTGGATCGGGGGAAAACCAAATTAGTCGAATAATCGATTAACACTGTTCGTTGATATTTGAGGTAAGTCTTTAAGTAATTAAATATCATTAATTTTGAATGTAAATTAGTTTAATATGCTGATTTGGAATTCATAGATTTATAATAGAGTTAGCCGAATATGATTAAGTATGGAAATAATGTATTTGAGTTTAATTCGACTGAGTTATAACATTTGAAAGTCCATATGAACTATATGGAATATCTGGAATTTTCGATATATCAATTGTTTCTGAGACAGCTTTATAATAGTGATATTCGGGCTTTGAGCCTAGCAAGCCTTATGCTGGTAAATTAAATTGGGCTTTACGCTTAGCAGGCGTATTGTAACAACCCCTACCCGTATCCGTCACCGAAATAGAGTACGAGGCATTACCGAGAAGCACGAAACACTTATAGATAATTTAAATACATTTTCATAACAACTTGTCTCGATTTCATACTATTTCGTATTTAAGCTTTATTCACTAAAATATTTGAAATATCATCTTTATGCAAATAACTCACATGAGGTACATAATTCCGTAGTTATAAATGAACGCTTTTATCAAACATATTCCATGTTCTTATGTATATCATAGTCTCAAATTTACATGTATCAATTACCATCACTTCCTCGTATTTCAGACAAATACGTGTAACAATTCATAAATATGCAATTCACTAACTTTTCCTGCCAATTACGATTTAAATTGCCAAATCACTTAATGAGCCCAATTTCAGTGTACACTAAGATCTATCATATAAATTTGGATGTACGTATTCATCAATAAATTCAATGTACAGATATCATCATCTCTTATTTCCACATACATTTACTTTCCACATTTATGAATTCAAATAGCATATACAAGACATACCAATGTATTTCAAGCACGTTTTCATGATATTTCATTTCGAACTCAGATTATTTCATACTAGAAGTTTTCTCATTAACTCATTTGGAATTCCAATTCATACGGATAATACACTCAAGGCGTAGAAATATATAATTACAAATGAACTCATTCATCAACCAAGTTTTATGCTCATGTCTCATCAACTCAGTATTTCCTTATGTCACATAATTCTATGTAATACTTATCAAACTTCTTCAAATTAGTGAACATCTTATGGAATTGGTCTCACACTAGGTATACATTTGAATTTCACCGATAATCACCGATGCCATAACATAGCTATGGTCTTTTCACTAGAATGCCATAGCTCAGCTATGGTCTTACATCTTGTACACATATCACACCGATGTCATATCCCGGATATGGTCTTACACGAAAATCACTTGTCACTTGTGGCCAAGCTATCACTATTCACTCGATCGTGGCCGAGCTACCATTTTTCACCGGTCAAGTAGCCGATGATCGGTGGCCGCCGCTACCATTTTCATTGATCGGTGGCCGAAGCTACCACTTTTTACTTGCCATTTGTCTCTGATCGGATAAGTGTAGCCAAAGCTATCACTTATCACTTTCATTTGTCCTGATCGGATAAGTGTAAATGAAGCTATCACTTATCACTTTCACTTATCTCTGATCGGATAAGTGTAGCCGGAAGCTATCACTTATCACTTTCATTTATCCTGATCGGATAAGTGTAGCCGAGCTATCACTTATCACTTTTATTTGTCATTGATCGAGATAAGTGTAGCCGAAGCTATCACTTATCACTTGTTGCCATGGTCCAACCATGGTCTTTTCCTTCAATTCATCTTGTCATTGAATTGTAATGCTCAATTTGATCATTTATTCAATTCTCATGTTTTTACATTATTCGCGATTTTATCATCAATACATATAAAATAACACATCATGAAATTCATAAAATTAACAAATGGTCACTAAAATTTAGTTATACAAACTCACAAGTACGATTTTTGTATTATAACGATATTCATAATTTCATAATAAATATATTCCAAATAAAACATTATATCATTTCTAATTCAACATTTATCGATTACAATCGGGCATGTGATCAATTTATACACGAGTCATTCATATATATATGTATATTTTTCCTCCTCCTCCTCTCCATCCACATCCTTAGTAAAAACAACACATTTGTAGGTGACATTATCCATAATTTTCACTATCTACTTATGTGAATATTCAAGCTGTTCATCTGTGTCATAGTCACTAAATTATTTTTATCTTGAGCTACAGAACTCCAATTTAAGTTACATAAATTTTCCCAGAAACTAGACTCATATGTTTTCTTACCATAAAAATTTCACAATTTTTGGTTGGGCCAATTAATACAGTTTATTCATTGAAGTCTCCCCTGTTCTGCTGTCTGACAGTTCCGACCCTTCTTCACTAAAAATTAATTATCTCCTCCTAATAGATTCGAATGATGTTCCTGTTTGTTTCTTTTGAAAATAGACTTATTCAGGATTCTAGACATATAAATTTAAGTCCCTAATTATTTTTCTTCAATTTTTTATGATTTTTCAAAGTCAGAACAGGGGAACCCGAAATCATTATGACCTTGTCTCACAAAATTTATCATATCTCATGATTTACAATTCCATTGCTTACATAATTTATTCTATAAGAAACTAGACTCAATAAGCTTTAATTTCATATTTTATTCATCCTCTAATTCTATTTCTACAATTTTTGGTGATTTTTCAAAATTAGACTACTGCTGCTGTCCAAACTGTTTCAGTGCAAAATGTTGATTTCCATTTTGTCCCAAATTTCACAATTCATACAATTCAGTCCTTGGTCAATTAACCCCTCAATTAAGATGATTTTCTCAATTAATACTTTTCCTATACATTAGAAGTTATTTCATAACTACTGAAATTCAGAATTTCCACATGAAACTTTAACTTCAAACTCTTTTACAATTAGGTCCTAAACATTCACTTTCTATTCAATTCTTTCAATAAAATCAGCATATAAACAATTTAAAGCTCTAATTCCATGCAAAATCATCATATAGTTCCAGCACATATTCATAGAAACTTTCAAATTCTCTCATAGAATTAAAAACTAATGAATTCAACAAGTGGACCTAGTTGTAAAAGTCACAAAAACACAAAAATTTCAAGAAATAATCAAGAATTGAACTTACTTGAAGTAAAAATATGAAAAAACAACTTGAAGGAACTCTTCCACGGTGTTTTTGCTGATGAGAATGCAGAAAAAATAAAGAGGAATCTAGATAATTCCACTTTAGTCCTAGCTTTATTATGTAAATTTTGCAATTTTCCAATTTTGCCCTTAATTCTCCTTATTTTCTTGCTGATTTCATGCCTTGCCGTCCAGCCCAAAGAGACTTTGGGTCTATTTGCCTTTAAACCCTCTTTCTTTTATCATTTAAGCTATTTAATTATTTCCCACAATTTTGCATTTGATACAATTTTGTCCTTTTTGTTCAATTAACTATCAGAACTTTAAAATTTCTTGACGAAACTTTAATACTAACTTATTAACGCTCCATAAATATTTTTATGGCTCGATTTAAAATTCTCGAGGTCTCAATACCTCGTTTTTTTTTATTCTAATTATTTTAATATTTATTTTTAGTACACTATTCACTATTTCAAAAAAAAAAATTTTTTTTCCTAACTTCACATTTAACTTATACTCACTAAATTAATAATATTTCCTACTTATTTGTCGGATTTAGTGATCTCGAATCACTGTTCCGACACCACTGAAAATTAGGCTGTTACACGTATTGCCGGTGTATCAATGCAATCACAGAAGTATCATAAAGAGTAAAAGTACCAGTAATCATGTCTGGCGACGAGGCTTCCTCACGAGCTCGGATAGCATAAGCTCTGGCAGGTGTTCTAGCCTCAGATCTAACAGTAGTATCCCTAGTAGCTCTTTGACCACCAGTTGCGTTTCTCGTATTTCTGGAAGGTCTACCTCTAGCTGAGGTGTTACTCGATCTAGGATTCTGTACATTCTCTTGCTCAGCAGGTTCGGAATAATCTCTTACAAAATGGTCTAGAGATCCACATCAAAAACAAGCTCGGTCATTCAATCTACAATTTCCCGGGTGTCTTTTACCACAGTGTTTACATTCAGGTTTCTCAGATTGGACATTCCCAACACTTGCAACAGAAGTAGCAGGAGCTCTGGAGTTCAAATGCGATCTAGTTCGATCTCGGTTCGAACATCTTACATTAGCCTTTGAATGACTACGATTATCTCAGAATTTCTTTGACACAGACTGAAATGATCTACTCGAAGATCTCTTTCTAACATCTCTAGCTTCAGAATCAGCTTTTCTTTTCTCTTTACTTAAGTTTTCAGCTTTACAAGCTCGCTCAACGAGCAATATCATTTCTTTAATCTCTAAAATCCCAACTAACAAGCGAATATCTTCGTTTAGTCTATATTCAAACCTTTTGCACATTATTGCTTCATTTGATACACATTCCTGAGCATACTGGCTTAATCTCATAAATTCACGTTCATATTCAGTAACAAACATACGACCTTGCTTAAGCTCGAGAAACTCTTTACGTTTCTGATCGATGAATCTCTGACTAATGTATTTCTTCCAAAATTCATCTTAAAAGAATTCCCAAGTAACCCGCTCACTTGGAAGCACAGATATTAATGTTTTTCACCAATGGTACGCCGTATCTCTCAAAAGTGAAACAACACATTTTACACATTCCTCAGGATTCAGAGACATTTCATCAAACACTCGAATTGTATTCTCTAACCAGAATTTGACTCTTTCAGCATCATCATTCGTTGTAGCTCAGAACTCTTCAGCCCTATACTTTTTAATCTTATCAATTGGTGGTCTACTTGATTGAACCGGGTTCACTAAGGGCATAACTAAAATTTGAGAAGAATTAATCGGGGGTGGAGGTTGTTGTACAGCCAGATTGGTTCTAATATACTGAGTGAACCAATCATTCATCATCTAATAGAAGACTTGCTTAGCCTCACCATCATGGCTACTCATAGCCGGTTGAGAATCATCTTGCACCGTCCCTTGCGAGGGAGCAGGCGAATTACTTTCAACATCGTCAACTACAGCTCTATTGGGATCCATTGCTATATAAAAGCACATTTCAATGTCAAGATTCATCATACTATCGCAGTTTCAGATATACGACATGTATAGCTAGACTCACATACGCTATGGTAGTCCTAGAACTGACTAAACCATAGCTCTGATACTAATAAAATATAACACCCTATCCCATAACTGTCGCTGGAATAGGTAAAGGGCATTACCGGACAGACAGAACATTGTAGATCAATACTGAATCACAAATATATCATAATATCAATGCATAAACAATTCAACAATTCATTCATCATAGAGGTCTCAAAAACCTAAGACATACTTTTAGAAAAGGTCGGAACTAAACCGAACACATTCTGAATTTTTAGAACTTAGAAATTTTTTTCAATACTGTTGAAGTCACATGCCCGTGTGATCCAACCGTGCCAAAACAGGATGCATATATTGACTTTTACACACGGCCAATAGACACGACCGTGTGCCATGGGCGTGTAGTACTTAGCTAGCTATTGACTTAAGCCCACGGCCATATGACACGCCCATATGTCTTAACCGTGTGATCTTAAGTGGTTACTGCTAAACATACACGGCCACAAGGCACGCCCGTAGCCCCTGACTGTGTGGCACAATGCAGGCTTGGTTTAAGCCAATTTGCCACCCCTTTATGGGTCAATCCTACAAGCAATATTAAACAATATTCATGCCACAATTTTCAGCCAATACAATGCTCAAAACATGCTTCATTATAACTAAATCATTATCATTCAATAACCTAATCAAATCCATACCAAAACACTTTAAGAATCTCATTGTATCAACATGCTAAAATACTCATTTCATAGCTCAATTATGGCACCTTTTTAACTCATGCTTAAGCTTACCATTTCTACAACTTAGCATTACAAACCATTTACCAAAACTAAGCACAAACATATCATTTGCTAGCCATCTCTCATCGCATAACTTATACATACTAAAGCTTAAATACATAACATTCTAGCCTATACATGCATTACTTTAAAATATTTACACTTTCAAAAGTACCATATGAGTTCGATAGTATGGTGACAATCCTCGACTATCCCTGAGCCTTCAATAGCTACGATAACTATAAAACAGTCATAAATCACACAGAGTAAGCTACAAAGAGCTTAGTAAGCCAAATATAACTAGTCTAATTGTTAAAGCATATAAGGTAAAAGTCGATAACAAGGATTCACAACCATTTTACAAAGTAATTCATGAGCCTAACTATGCTCATTTGCTTGTATACATGTCATGTATCATTTCCATGATTTCGTACATACTTCACAATCATTATTTCACAGAAACAAAGTCTTTTATATTTAGAAATCTAGTACAATACAAATGTACCTGTATAGATTATACATTTCATATATTCATTTCCATATCTCGTACTCTATCATCAGACGGTTCAGAAACAATACAGATATTCATGGATGGGTACAATGCCGATGTCCCAGATGTGGTCTTACGTGTAATTCAGTATCGATGCCTCTGTCCTAGACAAGGTCTTACACGAAATCATATATGATGCCGATGTCCCAGACATGGTCTTACACGATATCTCAGATTAATGTCAACGTTCTTTTAGAAACGTACAGAGCTTTTTAGATACTAGCATATTATCAGACTTTACTCGAAATTTATTCATCAGGATCTCAAGGCTGTCCAATAAAGATTACAGTTTTTATACATAGAATTTAATCAATTTAACATGAAATTGTAATTTGACTTACCTCGAACGGATTTCGGACGAAATCGAATCGACTATTCAACTATTTTGGACTTCCCTCGACCTAAGTCTGATTTTCTTTATTCTTGATCTAATACAATTCAAATTCAGCCATTCAATAATTCTTTTCATTCAAAATAATCCATGAGCACATATTTAGAGCACTTTGTATTTTAGCCCTTATATTTTCACACTTTGACAATTTAGTCCATTTTTCACAAAATCACAAAAATGCAAAATTCACCAAGACTATAGCTTGGCCGAATATACATAGCTTCCATACAAGTCCAAATAACATATTTAATTCATAATTTAGTCCTTTAAAACCTCATTTTTACAAATTAGCCCAAATAGCTCTATTTCATAAAAATTCAAAGACAAAACTTATAAATAAGCTACCAAGCCTTCATAATTCATCCAAAAACATCACAAAACTCATAATATAAATAATGGCCTTTCATGAAATCTTTAACAGAAACAGAAATTCAGACATGGGCTTTGAAGAACACGAAGCAACGATCACAGAAACGTAAAAATTATCAAAAATAGACTAAAGTACATACCTTAATCAACCAAAACAATGACCGAACCCTAGGTGGTCTTCTTCTTTCTTTTTCTCATGATTTTCGGCAAGATGAGCATGAAAATGGCTTGTTTCATGCCTTTATTTTAATTATAATTCATTTTATAATTAGTTTACCATTTTGCCCTTTGTTAAAACATATACAAATCATTTCATGGAAGGTCATTAATTTCCATTAGCCCTTCCAATGGTCAAATAATGTAATAAGGACCTCTCAAATAAAAAGCCATATTAAATAGACACTTTCAACAAGTAGCAAGCAACTTTTACATTTTACGCGATTAGGCTCTTTTTGTAAGATCGAGCACAGAAACAGACAAATTAAATCATAGAAACTTCACAGATATAAATTCACATATCACAGACACCAAAAATAATATTAAAATATTTTTTAGACTCAGATTGGTGGTACCGAAACCACTATTTCGACTAGAGTCTAAACCAGACTATTACATAGTAGGCCTTGTGCCGGTGTGTGATACAGGCTTAGGCCTAGCAGGCTTTATGCCAGTGATTTATTATAAGTTTATGCCTAAAAGACTTTATGCTGATGTGGTAATTGAATACGTTAAACAAGCTAAAACGATCAGGTACGTGATAGTTGGTTACCTATTTGAAAATAGGGTGAATTAATTTCTTGATATGTGATGAAAAAGGATACATGAAGTTGTTGTAGTATATGTGTTAATATGAGAAATATATTTGGCCTTATAGTTGTATATGGATGTAATGTTAAAGTTTGAGTGATGAATATATGTCTATAAATATATATGTATATTCGATTATATAAAACAATATGGTTTTGAAATTTGAGAATATATTGATGATGTATACATGTATATTCAGCGAATGAGAAATTGTTTTATGAAAGTATATGTTATATATGTATGGAATTAAAAGCTTGAAATTATATGTGATTAAAAATGCATAAGTTGATTTATTTAATCGAAATGATTTAGTAATTGAGATGTTATTATGCATTAATTGTTTAATTTGCTTAAGGCTTACTAAGCTATAAAAGCTTACTCTGTATATATATGTATGTTTCCGTTTTATAGATTTTGGATCAAGTTACGAGCTTGAGGATTGTCAGCAAAGTTCATCACACTATCCACTGTTTTGGTATTTATATAGTTAAACTTGAACTATGGCATGTATAGGCTAGAACATATTTCTTAAATGTTGAATTTGGCTATGTATTTAAAGCCATGTGAAAATGGCTTGTTAACTATGTTTAGTTATAGTTTTATGTGTGTTTAATTGTAATGTTTAATGAGTTTGATTTTGATAATGCGGTTATGTTTGATTGTGGTATGAATACGTTTTGGTTATAATGTTATGTACTATGAAAGAATGGTATGTGAGAGGGGTGCTATATGTTTTGGAAATGATTAATGATTTTGGTTGAATGTGAGGTTAGTTTGGCTATGATATGCATAGATTAAAATATATGTGCATTAGGTTACTGTATCTAGTTAGTATGTTATAAGTCATTTGGAATCTAAGGTTGATAAGCTATATCCGAATTTATTATAAATATGTTTTAATATGTTTTTAACATGATATGCAAGAATTTTGGTTTGAATATACTACAGTTTGTGTTTCGGCACATGTTTTTATTAATAATTTACATTTGATAAAATGTTTTGATGTGTATGTGGTTTTAATAATGTGGTTTGGCTATTCAAGGTATTAAGATATAAAAACATTCCAAGTTTGTTTTGGTCAATTATTTAGCATGAATACAATGATTAAGTGTGGCTTTGAAACTTGATGTAAGTATATAAATTTTGATGTTGAATGTATGAAGTCGGTTTAAGTGAATAAACATGGTTATTTGATGTATTTTGGTTGAGGTTCATCATTGATGTATAGTTGAATATATATATGACTTATTTATTTTACCATTTGGTAAAGTTGATAATACTGTATGTTTATGCTATTGAATAAAGTATTATGTAAATATTATAAACTGTTAAAAATGTGATAGTGTAAAATAAGTTATAATGACTTGAGTTCTTCTAGATATTCGAATATTATTGAAATGATTTTTTTTTATTATGACATGTACGTTAATATGATAAATAAATAAAAATCATGTTATTTGTTTAATTGAATTAATGTTTTATACATGTCATTAAGACTTATACAAATGCGAGGTTGTTCGAAAATGTGTTTTTAGTTAATTAATGCCTTGTAAGCTTAATTCGGCGATGGATACGGGTTAGAGGTGTTATAGCTCAGCCCGTGTGGTTCTTGAAAATAGCTTGTTTTGTTCTATTTTAGCCCCTTTTTTGCTCCTTTTGATCCCCTATGTTTACCTAAATATAGAAACATGAAATTAAAGGATTAGGAGCATCAAATTCACTAATTGACATAACAAATCATCCAAAAACGCATCAAGGATGGGGTTAAAATATGTTACTTTTATGGCTTATCAAATATCCCCACACTTAAGCGTTTGCTTTACCTCAAGCAAAATCCTAAAGTCACAATTAAAATTTATCTTTCTCAACTCATAATTCTCATCGATAATTTTTTTTCATAATTCAAAAATAATCACACTGATAATTCAACTAAAAGAGCATTAAAGATTCAAAGAATCCAAGTCACACATTTTTAAAGCATGAAAACATAGGTATTTCCCCTTATTTAAGTAATTACCTTTAATTCAAAATGGACAAGGATCGATATCCTCACTAAAGATTCACTCAAATCACTCAAAGTGTTTAAGGTTTAAAAACTAACCACTCAAAAGTCAAATATGAAAAGTCATTACCATAGGCTTGCATGAAAATTAAATCTCCACCACTATAAAATGAGATAATACACAAATCAAAAGGTCTTTAACGGGTTGTAATGAGGCTTGGGTTAAAGGTGTGGATAAAGGCTGAAAAAAAGAGGGTTAGAATCGAGATCGAATTGATAAATTACCAAACTAGAAAAAATAAACAAATGTTGAATTACATCAATCAAAATTATTTAAGAATAACACGAGCTTCTTCTCAAAATATGAATTCAAGCTCAATATCATGATCTAAGTAATAATCAATATACATATTTATTTTTTTTACAAGAAATAATAAGAAATAATTTAACAACTGAACAAAAGAGCATAGTTAGGCAACTAACCAAATCAAATCTTGACAAAAAAGGAGCCAATAAAGCGAGAAAAATTATAAAATGAGATAATACACAAATCAAAAGGTCTTTAACGGGTTGTAATGAGGCTTGGGTTAAAGGTGTGGATAAAGGCTAAAAAAAAGAGGGTTAGAATCGAGATCGAATTGATAAATTACCAAACTAGAAAAAATAAACAAATGTTGAATTACATCAATCAAAATTATTTAAGAATAACACGAGCTTCTTCTAAAAATATGAATTTAACTGTTCAAGCTCAATATCATGATCTAAGTAATAATCAATATACATATTTGTTTTTTTTACAAGAAATAATAAGAAATAATTTAACAACTGAACAAAAGAGCATAGTTAGGCAACTAACTAAATCAAATCTTGACAAAAAAGGAGCCAATAAAGCGAGAAAAATTATCAACGAAAAAAACATGAGTTATGGGTTAACATTAATAGGTAAATCAAGAACGGTGTTTTAGGCTTAAAGGGTTCACTAGGGGTTAATTATGTAGCTAGGCTTTTATGGGATTAGTGGGTTAAAACCTAAGTGCCTTTATCATCTCAGTATATCAAATCAAAGGTGTGGTCTCGACATGCATAATCAAAGCAAGTTCTAGAATAACAAATCAATATTGACACACTTATAACGAATAATAAAATGAGCAAGAAAAGTGTATGCTCTAAAGGCTCAAAATCTCACAAGAGATTATGGTTTTTGATGTCAATCTTGCAAATCTCAAACTTCAAGGTAATACCTCAATTTAGGGAAACAACCTAAAAAATTTTAATCCTGAAAATAAACTTATCATGCTTGATTATCTCATGTATTAATGTTTAAACAATCAATGCACAATTATCTATGAATTTAATCTAAAACAAATCAACAAAAATTTTAAATCAATAAAAATTCATTCTAATAGTAGTATGATAAAATTACTTAAACACAAGGCATAATTCAGGAATTTTCAAATAATCATATAAATAACCTCCCCACCCTTAAGATGTACATTGTCCTCAATGTACAAACAAAAATAATCATAGTAAAAACAAAGTATCATAAGAGAGGGAGAGAATTGAAATTGCCCTGAAGATTGGATGAAATTCCCAGAATAGAAAAAAGTAGAATTGTAGATAAATGTAGATTAGTGCATGATTCTGAGCAACTGATAAGAAAATAAACACAATGCTGAAGAAGATTAAAGGGTTACTAACCCAATTAGAACAACCAAAATAAAATTTAGTTCAAAATATAAAAGCAAAAGAAGGAAAATACAATTAAATAGAAAAATAAAAATAAATGAAAATAAAATAAATGAACTCAATGGTCTTCATCATCAGACACATCGGTGTCATGAGTCGTCGGTGCTGGAGGGGATATATGGAAATGCTAACATATCTGCTGCAATGTCGCGTCAATACAGTCAAACCTTTGGTCACAGTACTGACGGAAGCTAGTGAAATGCTCAGTGAGGTCTGCTAAAGTAGCAACATAAGGATTAGGTCAGTGAATCGAAGGTGGAGGCTGTGGTGGTCCCTTGTGATAAGGAGGAACATCATCAGTGAAGTCTTCGTATGTATCATGCTTGAGATTCCCTGAGGGGACATCTGGTGAACTAGTGTGAGTGTAGAGGACTGCTTCGGTGTGTTGAGGACCGAAGTGTCGAGCTACGCGAGTCACATAAGGGCCTAAACAGATGGGGCCTTTCTTCTGGTGGTCAGTCTAATGGCGAAAGGCTAAGGCAATAAAGTACGCCAAGTCAAAGATATGCCCGGTGGCCATGCTCTATAGGAAATAGTCATCATGAGTGCTAATGACTCTAGTGCTCTCCCTCCTACCAGTCATAGTGTGAGCTAAAAGTGCGTTAAGGTACCGTAAGGATGGAGGAAGAGAAGTTGCCTTCAAGTGACTCACGTTATATGGTGTCTGACTCGATGTAAGCTCAGTCCAACAACGAGATAGAGCGTAGTGGATGTGTCGATAAAGTCAAAGGAAGTTCTCGGTGTTCATGAATTCTTCGGTGTAAAGTCCAATAGCAGCGTCGAACTCGGGGACGCTCATGTGGCGCACCAAACCACCAAGTTAAAAAGTGATGGTGCCAGGCTCGTCATGTGTCATAATGACCTGCTGTACAAGGAACGTCGCACAGAAATCTAAGGTAAGCTTTATGTAGGTGGGCTCAATGATGGAGAAAAAACTGTCCCACGGAGCTATAGTAATGAAAGCGTGAACATCGTCAGCTAGGTGGACCTGCTCTAACGTGACCTAATCGATACAGCGGCCTAGATCGAGTGGTCGTACGTGAAGAAGCTAATATAAATCCTCTTGAGGGCCGCCGAGAATCAGAGATAAGGGTTTTAAGCCTTGATAGAAGCGCTCGAGGAGGAGGTCCCACCATGGGTCTTTCGCTTTTTCAAAATGGGGACGACGGTTTTAAACATGCCACGAGTGTTTGTCATGGTGTGCCTAAAAAGGGAAAAGATTTGCATTAATGAATAAATAATCACCAAATATGCAAATAAAATCCAAGAAGGCAAAATCCAAGTAGTCCTAATAATAAATTACTCTTAAACTAGTATGGACAAAGACTCAAGCATGCCAAACCCTATAGTGAAACTAAGTATGAATCTGGTGGTGTAAATACTAAGGAATGAAATAACAAATTCATAACTAAAAGACAAATCATGAAATTCTAAAAGCAAGAAGAAAAAGCATGGATAAATAATTAAATAAATAATCCTAAAACTAAGAAAAATTTTCAATAGTGATTGAAACAATGTAGCAAGACAGTCAAAATAATAAAGTAAGAATGAATCATAATAGTGATTATAAACATAAACTAAAATAGTAGCATTAAGAACAAAAATAATAATAAGGGTAGTAAACAAACATGACTAGAAAAATCACATACTAGAACTAAGAGTAAAGTAAAATAATAGAGAATAAACAATAAATAAAGAAAAAATAACTAACAATATTAGACAAGAAATAAATAAAGAAGTAAAGAAATAAGACAAACAGTTGGGGACCGACGGTGATGGGGGTGGTGGCCAGAGATGCGGCAGCTAGAAAAGAAAATATGGTGGTGTTGGAGGTTCGGGGTGAGGGCAGGGTAGGGTGTGTGGTTGGTGGTGCGGGTTGAGTAGAGGGGGAAAAGAAAAGGGAGGAAAGGATGGGCGGTTAGGGGTTGTTCAAGAGGGTGAAGCGATGGTTTTAGAGGGGGAAAAGGGAATGGGACAGGAGGGTGGTCAATTGGGGAAGGGAGAAAGAAAAGGATGAAGGGGAGGGGAGGGGCGACGGTCGGCGTGACGAGGGGGATGAGTGGGGAGAGCCGAAGAAGGGGGCACTAGTGTGGAGAGGGTGAGGAAGAGGTCGCTAGTCAGAATGCAAGAGAAGGGATGACGATAGCTAGGTTAAAGTGTTAAAAAAATTAGTCAAAGTGAAAAGGGGATTAGGGTTTGAGGGTTAAAAAGGGGACACGGTCATGTAAGGCCTGTGTTGGGCCACACGATCATGTCACATGCCCATGTGGCTTTCCCCAACCCGTGTCGATAAAAATTCAAGCCCAGTCATTACATAGCCTCGGACACGCTTGTGTGTTTAGGCAGTGTGGTTCACACGACCGTGTGAGACGGCCGTGTACAATCTCCTTCGCTTCTCCCATGCCCGTGTGGCTTGGCCGTGTCTCGTACACGGCCGTGTGCCTTGCACGTGTAACTCTCTGACTTGTTTTAAAATTGAAAAATTTAGC
The DNA here is from genome assembly GCA_025698475.1 of Gossypium anomalum. NCBI lineage: Eukaryota > Viridiplantae > Streptophyta > Magnoliopsida > Malvales > Malvaceae > Gossypium > Gossypium anomalum. The sequence continues at coordinate 61,943,123 of CM046961.1, forward strand.
TCTAGGTTTCACACAGCCTAGGATACGCCCGTGTGGACTATTTTAGGCCGTGTCTCTATCGATTTTTGAAAAATTAAGTCCCAGCCTCCACACGGCCAAGGATACACCTGTGTGTCCAGGCTGTGTGGGTTAAAAAACACATTTTTTATTAAATTAAAGTGATTTTTAAAAATATTATAAAATAAAATTAGTAAATTTAACATCGGGTTGCCTCTCGAGAAGCGCTTATTTAAATTTTAAGCTCGACTTACCTCGTATTCGTATGGTCACAGTGGTTCGCAAAGTCAAGACTTCTCTTTCTCACTGTCAATTCTTTTATTCAAATAAGGTTTGAGTCGAGTATATTTACCTTGAAAGTGTCGAATTCAGAATGCGTTACCTCGACTGTACCATATGGGAAGATATTGAGTACCATAAAAGGAGTTGCTCCGTTCACATTAAACTCTAAAGTGGCAATTCGAGGGTCTGTTTTGTCCAACAGAACCTAGTCCCCAACCTTAAAGTGGTTCGTTTCATTTTTAAGCTCGTCATGGAGTCGCTTCGGTTTTTCATCGTGTATTATTGGTTTCTCCTTGACATATGTCTGCCATTCGTCTAGTTCATCAATTTGCAGTATCACATAGACTGGAATGTGGCTCCATCACCTTTTTCCGAGTGATTTCTTGCAAAGAAGTTTGAGCCACAAGGTTACTTACATTAACAGAACTTGTAATAGCCCAATTTTTCAGTGAAATCGAAATAGTGGTTTCGGGACCACAAATCCGATCCAAAAATAAGGTTTATTTTTATTTCATTATATGGTCCGTATTATAATAGATATGTTGTGTGAAAATTTTGATATGAAAATTTTATCGATTAAGTGCTTAATTACGAGAAGGACTAAATCACATAAAATGCGAAAGTTGAATTCTAGTGGTTATAAGAATTAAATTGCTATGGAATTCAAATCTAGAGGTCCTTATATGGTAATTAGACCATTAAAGAAAAGTATGTAGATTTTTGGTGACTCATCTATGGAAATATAGAATAAGGGCAAGGGCTAAATTGGAAATTACAAAATACTTAATTAAATTAAAAGAAGAAAAGAAAATATCATCTTATTTTCTCATCATCTTCAACCTAAAAACACATGGAAACCTTAGGAGAGAGAGAGGAAACTTTCAAGGCCTAATTGGGTAAGTTTTCTTGTATCATTTTTAGTAATTTTGATATTTTTGAAATCGGGATAACTTAATCTCTCTATTTGAGGGATTAATTTAAAAAGTTATCAAAGTATGGAAAATGGGTCAAGGATGTATATGCTGAAAATTAGAAATTTATGGTAGAAAATGAAAGGTTGTTGATAGAAAAACAACTTTTACAAAGTGATTTTTGATGGAAACATGGTTTAGGGACTAAAATGAAAACTTGTGAAATTGAAGAAAAATTTTGAATTTTTATGAATATATGTGCTGTAAAATTTGTAATGGGATTTTGGTTAGGCTTGGAATAGGGAGTAAATTGCACAAGTTTCATTTTTCGAGCCTAAGGACGAAATCAAAATTTATGAAAAAGGTAGGGGCAAAATGGTAATTTTGCCTAGAACATAAATTGAGTCCATTTAAATATGAAATGTGTGAAATTGATAGTTAAATTCATTTATATAGATCTGGACAACACTAATTCGAGGTTAGATCGAGGAAAAGAAAAGGTTTCGGATTAGTAGATTTCTAACACGAACAAGTGTCAAGGTAAGTTTGTGTAACTTAATCCGGTATGTAAATATGTTTAATTGAACATTGTGCTGTATGGAATGTGACTCATATTTATGTACATTACTTGAATGCTATCATGAAAAATTCAATACATACTTAAAATGGTGAAAAAGGGGTTAAGTCCTGCTTGAATACTGGATTCCGATGATTACATGCGCTTTCTTGAAACGAATAAGGTCCTGCATTTGTTGCGGACGGGATTTAGCTCGAATGAGCATTCCTGTTGACCTTATTATAGAAAGGATTTAGCCTAGACGGGTAATCCTGATATAATACCTCTTGAGTATACATTACGATTAGGGTTTAGTCTGGATTGGTAATCCTAATTGAGCTCTTCTAAGCATACATTATATAAAGGATTTAGCCTGGACTGGTAATCCTGTTATACGATATGTGGCATATCAAATAAGAATTGATGGATGATTGAATCATACACCTCGAGTGTACTACTTGAGCATCCATCGGAATTTCAATGATTCAACGGAGATAAAACTCTTGACATGGTATGAGAATTATGAGATGAAATGTTAATGTCTTGAAATTGTAATCCATGATGAGCTCATTTATTCTTACTTGATGTATATGTAAACTTTGTGACTAACATGTTTGATTGGATGCATGTGTTTAGGCAATTTAGCCAAATGGATGGAAAACTTATTATTGTATGCTTAGATTTAATAAAAGAGATTGGTAAGTTTAGTTTAAGTTATACGAACTTACTAAGCATGTAATGCTTACTCCGTTTTATTTTCCCTATTTTATAGTGCTCGGAAGCTTGCGAGGGTTGGAGATCATTGGAGTAGCATCACACTATCAACTAGTCATTTTGGGTATACTTAGTAAAAATCATTTTGGTATAATGGCATGTATAGGACAACTTGACCATTAGTAGCTTGATAATGATGTTTTGTAACCTAGCCATTGGGATGGCTAGAAATGGTTCATTTTGGTATTACTAAGTAGATTATCATGATATATATACATGTGTTATGTTAAGTATATGTGAACAAAGGATGTTATTGCCTAGTTAATTCAAGGTAAGATTTTAAACACACATGCATGTAATGATATGCCTTATTGAATGATGAAGTTTGTTCAATTTGAATGCTTGGATTGGTTGGTATTGGATGTATGTTTCAAGTGCAAGTCTTGGGTGAAATTTTGGGTGAGAAATGAAGCTAGAAATGGCTTCATTTGGTCCACACGGGTAGACAAACGGGCGTGTGTCTAGATCGTGTATGACACATGGCCTGGTAACATGGGTATGTGGTTAGACAGTGTGTCCCCTGCACCTTAATTTTGAGAAATAGAATGCTCAGAATTAGGCACACGGGTAGAGACACGGGCGTGTGTCTCAGCCGTGTGGTTGACACACCCTTGGACACGGGCGTGTGAAAACTGCACCTAAATTTTGAAAATTAAATTTGCCACACGGCCTAGCACACGGGCATGTGACTTCAATTTATTCATGCCTTAAAAGTCAGAGAGTTACACGGGCTAGGGACACGAGCGTTTGTAGTACACAGCCTGACCACACCGGTGTGTCCTTAAACCACACGGGCATGTGAGCCCTGCAACTTGGAAAAAATTTTAAAATGTCGCAAAAAAATTTATAAGCTTTCGATTAAGTCCCGACTCGACTCTAATGCTCATATTAGGCCTCGAGGGTCCAATTAAGGGATGTTTTGAATGACCTCGGTAAATGAATAGTAACTTACAGGAATTATTTGTAAAATGTCTTAAAAGTTTTGGTAATGCTCTGAAACCCTATTCCGATGAAGGATATGGGTTAGGGGTGTTACAGAACTCACATAATCATCTCAATCACTAGATATCTTAGCATAATTACGAGCTTGGAGAGTAATCATGTCATCTTTTACATGAAGTATTAGTTCACCTGTAACAACATCAATGATAGTTCTAGCAGTTGCTAAAAAAGGTTGACCTAGAAGAGGTACGCCACTATCCTCATCCATGTCTAAGACAACAAAATCGACTAGGAATATAAATTTGTCAATTTTGACAAGAATGTCTTCAACAATACCCCTAGGAAATCTAATGGTTCATCTGCCAATTGGATACTCATCCTAGTTTGTTTGAGTTTCCCAAGACCTAGTTGCTTAAACATTTTATAGGGCATGACATTAATACTCGCCCCTAAATCAGCCAAAGCATTATTAACACTTAAACTACCAATTAAACAAAGAATAGTAAAACTCCCCGGATCTTTCAACTTATTGGGTAGTTTATTTTGTAAGATAGATGAACAAACTGCATTTAGCTCCACGTGTGACGAATCATCTAACTTCTGTTTGTTTGCCAAAAGCTTCTTTAAAAATTTAACTGAATTGGGCATCTGCGAAAGAGCTTCAATAAGCGGTAAGTTAATATGCAACTTTTTCAAAAGTTTAAGAAATTTACCAAATTGTTTGTTTGTATGGTCTTTATTTCTTGCATTTGGATATGGAACATGAGGTTTATACTCCTTAACTACCGATTTTTGTTCACTGTGGCTCACCTCAGCCTTACCTTGACTTACCACACTTTCTTGCCTTAGTTTTGGTTCTGGTTCAACTAACCCTTCTTAATCTCGAACCGTAATTGCATAAAGTTGCTCTCTTGAGTTAGTTTCAGTGTTGCTAGGCAAGCTACCTTGTGGTCTCTCTGAAATTAGCTTAGCAAGCTGACCTATCTAGTTTTTCAGTCCTTGAATCAACACTTGTTGATTTTTAAGTGCTATTTCAGTGTTTCAGAAGCGGGATTTTGACACTGATATAAACTTCATCATCTCTTCAAGGTTTAGCTTTTTGACTTGCTGGTACGATTGTTGTTGAAAGCCTCGAAGGGATTGTGGTCTCTATTTTCCTTGACAACCCTAAGAAATATTGGGATGGTTCCTCCAACTTGTTACTATAGGGATTATTCTGAGGTCTAGAATTATTACCCATATAGTTGACTTGTTCATTTTCTGTTCTAGGGCTGTAGGATAGACATTCTAGATTGTTCATCCCTCCTCTATTTGTATCGCATTGCATCACCAAATATACCTGTATAGAACCATATAAACCATCAATCTTTTTATTCAAAAGTTCTACTTGATTCGACAACATGGTGACCGCATCTACATTAAAAACACCGACTGCTTTCATCGGCTTCATTCTCATGACTTGCCACTAATAATTATTCAGTGACATTTCCTCTATAAACTCATAAGCCGCTTTAGGTGTTTTGTTATTCAGAGTCCCACCGGTAGCTGCATCGATTAGTTGCCTAGTTGAAGGATTCAAACCTTTGTAGAAGGTTTGAACTTGTAACCATAGAGGTAACCCGTGGTGAGGGCACCTTCTCAATAAGTCCTTATACCTCTTCTATGCATCATATAGAGTCTCTATGTCCACTTGCATGAAGGAAGAGATATCATTACTAAACATAGTTATCTTAGCCGGTGGGAAATACTTCAATAAGAACTTTTCGGTGATTTGCTTCCATGTAGTGATAGAACCTCATGGTAGGGAGTTCAAACACTGTTTAGCCTTATTCCTCAACAAGAAGGGAAACAATCGGAATCGAATGGCATCGTCAGAAACACCATTTATCCTAAAAGTGCCGTAGAATTCCAAAAAGTTAGCCAAATGAGTATTTGGATATTCATCTTGTAAATCATTGAACTGAACAAATTGTTAGATCATCTAAATGGTGTTCGACTTTAGTTCGAAGTTATTTGCAGCAATAAAAGGTCTCACAATACTCGATTCAGCTCTAGTTAAATTGGGCTTGGTATAATCGTACATAGTACGAGGAGTAGGATTTCGACAACCACAGGAGGTAACTGATTATTTTGATTTTCAGCCATCTCCTCAATAACGTCCTCTTGCTCTTCCACTATACTTTGTCAATTCTACATTGCTTCTCTATGGTTTCTACAAAAAGTAGTAGTCCCGACAGGTTTCTTCTAGTCATAAACTAAAAGAACCTGCTAGAAACAAATAAAAGAAAAATTAGAATATAAAAAATAAAAAATAAAAAAATAAAATACAATAAAAATAAATGGCTAAATTAATAAAAATCAAGCGTTCCTAATATCTTTGTCCCCGACAACGACGCTAAAAACTTGATGAGTCACTAAACTAACTAAACTCACGACAAAGGCAAGTGCACCTATCGAATAATAGTATAGCTATGGTGAGTCAGGAATATCGTATCCACGTGGACTACAAGTACTAGTAATTACTATCTTTTTGTTATCTAGCCTATAAATTAAAGGGGATGTTTTTAATCTAAATTTAACTAAACTAATTATTAAGAACGCAACAAAGAATAGAATGAGAAAATTCCTGAATATAACCAAAGAGAAAGGCAATACCCAGGAAAGAATCCACCTAGACTTCACTTATTATTCTAAATCTGAATTAGGCGACTTATTCACTTGTGCCTTGATCCATGGAAATCCCTAAATTATGTTAATATCTCTTTCGAGGGTAAGAACAACAAACTCTAGGTTGATTAATTAAAATCTCTTTCTAATTAAAACCCCTATTGCGCATTAACTCGATGTATGGATTCCCTTATTAGATTTGACTCTAATTCAGTAGATTTATGTCGTCCTATTTCCAGGATTGCATGCAACTCCACTCAATTATGCCAGGTCTACTCTTAAACAGGGACTTTTGCTCCACTGAAATAAGCACATTACACTTGAATTAATATCCTGAAAATATTAAAATAAGAAATAAGCATACATAATTGAGAAAAAGAACAAGTGTTTATCATATAATCTAGAAAATCAAATAATAAGATCCATCATAAGTTTCATCTTCCCTAGGTATCTAGGAATTTAGTTCATAATTTGGAAGGCAAACATCTCAAAATTAGGAAAACAACAAAACATAAAGAAACCCAAAAACTTCTAGAGAAATTGAATGGAGATCTTCAATCTTGAAGAAGATCCTGTTTCTGAGTTGAATCCATTGGCGTTCTTCGAGTAATTTCTTCGTTCTCCTCTGTGTGTTTTTTTAGTCCTCTTCTAATATGTATTTATAAACTTTAGAATGCTCAGAAACCATAAAAATTGGCTTTTTTGCGTAAAAGGGAAACAGGGTTTGAAATTGACACGGGCTAGCACATGGGCATGTGGCCAGCTCGTGTGGCTCACACGGGCGTGTGCTCAGCCCGTGTGGGAATGCCCAGGCCGTATGGCTCCTAAAAATAGCTCATTTTGTCCGATTTTGGCCCCTTTTTTGCTCCTTTTGATCCCTTATGCTCACCTAAGTATAAAAACATGAAATTAAAGATTAGGAGCATCAAATTCACTAATTGACATAACAAATCATCCAAAAATGCATCAATGATGGGATTAAAATGTGTTACTTTTATGGCTTATCCGTCGTGTGCACCTAAATAAACCTTAAAAGACAAGTTTACCATTTTAAGCTTACGTGGATCTAAGTAACCCATTTACCAGCTATTAAATCTATTCAAAATGACATTATACAAGCTTAAAACATGCTAAATCAACCATCCTAAGTGCCTAACCAATGTACCCTCATTGGTACCACAAGTATAAAAAATTATACATCAATATGAATCATCAATCACAACTTATCAATCCATATAACTTAACACCTACACAATATGCCTATCATAGGCACCTCAAATCACAATATCTCAATATAACTCATGCTAAAAACTTGTACTAAAAAAAAAACATCTTACCTCATTCTCATATATCATATAACTTAACTATTTGCACTTCAGATCACTCTTTAAAGATTTATATACCAAAACAATAGTAATGTCAACCAAGCCTATTACAGGCCATATAATCCCAAAATCAACGTCCCAAAAACTAACAAAAATAGGTGGATAGTGTGACTTGAGTGCTGATCTAACCGTCTAACCTTCAAAAGTATCTATAAGAAAAGAAAATAAGAAAAATAAGCTCATTGGACCTTAGTAATTTGACATACAAAAATGATAAATCTTACCGAAGTAAATACAACAAATCATTCAATATTAACTCAATTACATGTGTTTCCTGTCATCCACAATGTTAACTGATGAATTTCACAATTCAAAACAAGATTCAAATAATACTCTCCAAGAACATATATATATCCACAATAGATTCAATTATCGATATCATTTATGTATCCAACCATTCAAAGTCATTATAAGTATAATACCGTAGTTTACGATCTGATGAACGACTTACAGATACGAACACAGTATTCTATCCAAAAAAACACCAAATGCTCATAAGAGCTCATCCACCCGATAAAAAGTGAATTGCTGCGAAGAGCTAGTCCAACTGAAATCATGGCAAAGGCTCATAAGAGCTAATCTACCCGATAACATGCCAATTGCTCCAAAGAGCTAGTCCAACCGAAAACACGCCAAAACAGGGAGTACAACACGAGAGTTCACAAAAAATGCTAAACCTTGGACTACTCGAGAAAGATATATATATATCACGCCACATCAATCTCTACTCCAATCCTTACATAACACACCGTCATTCGATTGTACTCTATATCGTGTTCATCCGATCCAAGTATTAAAATTCAATAATATTTCTCAACAAATTTATATCAAAAATAAAACAATTATACCTATTATATCATATTTTATCATCAAACATTTCATATAGATGTTAAATCATAAACCATAAGAACTTACCTGGACTGAATTGTAGTAGTTGCAGAAGTTTAGGGACTAATCTGTAATTTTTTATTTTCCACGTATATCAACAGGGTCTTGATCTAAACTGTAAAATTTCTTAATTATTAACTTACATTTCACATTCCAATTTACTTTACATTTTATACCCTTTTGTTTTTTAAATTTACACAATTGCCCCTAAGTTTCATAACTTTTTCAATTTAGTCCCTTAACCCGAAAATCATCAAACTAACCATTTTCCTCAATATTAGATTATAGCCAAATATTCTAAGCCCTAATACAGTCCCTATTAAACATTAAATTCTCCATCAAACCTTGAAAATTTCACATTTTAACAAGTTAATCCTTAAATCAAAATATAACAAAAATCACTTCACAAAATAACTAAATACAACAATCAAAGCTTCAAACATATGTTTATCATCAAAATCATTCAAGATTCATCAAGGACAACTACCAAAATTTTTAATAGATTCAAAAATAAAGGTACGGGTTAGCTGGACTTAGTTGTAATAATCTCAAAAATATAAAAATTTCAAGAAACGAGTAAGGAAATCATTCACATGCAAAGAATTGAACTTGGCTGATTCTCCAAGCTTAAGAGACCATAGACATTTGGTTAAACATGAAGAATTTAGGAAGAAGATGAGAATTTCCTGTTTTAGTTTTGTTTATTTAATAATTATTTACCTTTTTAACCTTTAAAATTTCATCAAAAACAACACTTGACCGTCCACTTATTTTATTTAAGGTCTAATTGCCTTATTGCCCCTTCCACATTTATTAATTAAGCTACTAAATCATCTAAATGCAATAATTTCTAAGTTTTGCACCTTTTACAATTTAGTCATTTTTCTTTAATTAGCTATCTAAATGTTAAAATTTCTTAACCAAATTTTAATACAGCCCTAATGACTCCATGAATATTCTATAAATAATATTTACAGGTCGACACGACAGAAATTCGTGGTCTTGAAACCACTATTCCGTCACCACTAAAAAACGGGCTGTTATAAATTGACTCCCAACTAAAATAGTGCTCGTGTAAACTGAGTGTACTTCATCTTGACAGTAGCTTTCATGTGGCATGATCTTAAAAACAATTAATTCTTCCCACAATTTTCCCATACACTTAATAAACTCTTTGTTTTTCAGCCAAAACACTTGAAGATATCTTAGAGCAACATCTTAGATATCGACAACGGGCAGATACTTTCATGCTAGAATGCGCCAATACTTTATCTCACTAATGAATCAGACGGGTGGCAGATCATACTACTATAATATGCCAAAATAGTTAATGTGCATACATTATTCTCTAAAATTAGATTTGTCGAATTTAGGGTGTGACAACTCTTCCCTCATTTAAAAAATTTCATCTTCGAAATTTCTTTCTCTATCTTCTTGCTAACACCACCACCCATGATACGTGGTCAATCTCCGTTAATTAGATGTAGTTTATGGTTTGATGAAACACCCAAATACAACCATAACATACTGCTTATCAATGGTGGAGACCCTAAAGATTTCAATGGAAAAAGTGTAGACACATAGTCCTAGTTGGTGAATTCCAGGCTTATAAGGGAAAATGGTAGGTACTCCCATGTTTTTAAACATCTTGCAGTCTTAGCCTTGACAAATACTTGTAAACTTTACTAGTTCATTGGAGCCCTAGTTTTGATTTTTTTGTCAAAGTCTCTCACTCATTTCCATCTTCAGTTCACATTTCCTTCAGAGGTAATTCCTTATTTTTTCTCTTCATTTACTCAAAATGTTAGAACAACTACTTGTAGAGGATGTTGCTAGAGTAGTAGAAATGACGACCCTAGAGACACTATTAAGATCCGACCTAGAGGTCATAATAATACCCAATGTGTGATTGCTTTTTTGTACAAATGTAACACCTCCTATGAAGAGCTAGTTCGTTACTTAGGGGCCCGAGGCATTCTTCTACCTAACTTAGCTTACGACTTCGAAATAGTCCTAGGGGAATGTCATCTAAGTGACAACATAGTGGGTTTTATTCTTCCCCTCTTCTAACTCAAGGTTGGCTTCCACCTGCCTTTACACCCCTTTTTCTGCTCGATGCTTAACAAGTATGGTATTGCACTTATGGGTTTGGCTTTCCTACCTACTGGTCTTTACCTCAAGAATATATCTATTACAGAGTTAGACCGTCGGCTTATGGGTTACTTGGAAACAATTCAAACAGTTAAGGATGAGGTGTATCCTAAAATTGGGAGAGATCGTCACTGTTAGACATGTTTTACAGTACTGTCTGCAAGTACTAAGTCCCAATGGTCGTCAGATGAATGATATTCTTTTATGGGTGAATTCCCTAAAAGTCCCTTCTATTGAAACAACATGGTATTACAACACCAATGATAACTTGGCACTAATTCTACTATGAAGGAAGAGGGAACCTCCATTTTTTTCTATGACACTTGTGGAATACGTCCATGCCGTTCGAATATTATAAGTTATGGCACGTCTTTGACTCCTTCTCCCAGTTAGTCTAATTCCCCACTTGCTACTGCTAGGTCTACTTTTCAGCCTCGTACCTCTATACCCACTCCAGAAGATAATATGGATGCATTAGCCTTGTTGGATTTATTTCGTGAGAACAAAGGTGTTACTACAGTCCAACCAAAAGTATCGACTAACAAGAAAACTCAAAAGCATCCATAGGCGGAAGGAAACACCCAAGATACAAAAGGTAGTGACCACTCGTAACTGACTCGACGCAGATTGAGGAAAGGGCCTGTCTCCAAAAAGTCATCATTGCTTTAGTTCTTGCCCTACCTCATGTTCCCGTTGTGCCAATAGAGTTGTCCAACTCTACAGACTCTATAGCCCACATCATTGATCCTCCTGCAGTTGAAATCCCACTAGAAACAAGACGTCCAATTTAGCTAGAGGCTCTTCTTGGTTCTTCACTCAAAAATTCTTTAATAAGCGAAGTAGATGGACTTTTCCCATGGAGGAATCTAATAAGTCCATGACAATATCACTTCTCTCTCTCGGTCATCCAGCAACAACAAAATAACATCTTGCCTCAGTAGGTGAAAGTGGCCTTCCTCTCTTCTCTTTCCTCAAATCCTCAATTACCCCCACTATCAGTAGTAGCGAGGTCCTGTAAAGTATTAGCTGCAGAGTATAGGCTTATGAGCTAGGCCCTTCAGGATACTTACAACTCGAACAACATTAAACTGGCCACCTTGGAGGAATCTATACACTCTGGCAAACAGTTTTTGGCTCATCTACGCCAGACTTATCAAGAAGTTATGTGTAACACCACTCACCCATATTCATTATCGGAATAGGGTTAGGGAGCATTAGTAGACTTATTACACAAATAAACATACATTTCTCATACATTTTTCCATTCTAAATATAAATCATTCACATTCATTTATAAAGTCCTTAATACAAACCTACGAGGCCCAAATTATGCATTAGAAGTGGATCGGGACTAAACTGATAACTCAAGAAATTTTTGGAAAACTTAGAAATTTTTTCAAAATACAAGGGACACATGCCCATGTGTCTCACACGGCCAAAGCCATGCCCGTGTCACGGGTCGTGTGGAAATTCGAAATGAGATCACATCATCGTGTCCCCGCCTGTGTCCAACCTTGTGTAACTCCCTGACTTGGGTCACACGGTTAACCATACGCCAGTGTGACTAGCCCGTGTACCCTTCAAAATGGCCTCACACGCCTGTGTGCTAGGCCATGCAAAAACTATAGGGTACATTGACTTATGCCACATGGCCAAGTCACACGCCCGTATGCTGGGCCGCGTGGAGCATACTGACTTAATTTCTAATTAAACACTAGGGGACACATGGCCGTGTCACCTGACCGTGTGTCACACACGGCTGAGACACACACCCGTGTCTCTGCCCGTGTGGAAAAAAATAGGCTATTTACCAAGCTATATTTCTCACCCAAATTGCATTCACCAACACCAAACCAAAAGGCATACAACAAGGCATAAATAGGCATTCAAACAATCTCAACCAAGCCTAATTCATGCTATTTCCATACCAAGAACTATATGACTCATCACATAACATTTTGCCAATTCAAAACATACCAAATTCATATTCAGAAATCACTTAACTAATTAACCTCATATATGCACTTTCTTACCAAAAATCACATGCATACCAAATTTCCAAATTTCAACCATATGGTGCTCAAATTACCAATTCATAGTTAAATCACATAGCCATTACCAACCCCATAACAAAAGGTCATTTGCACCTAGATATAAATACATCATCAAGCATGCCAAAACAAGCCAATTAATATGGTTATACACATAACAAAATATTTATCATTTACAAGCCAAATCAAGTGGCTAATCCAGTACTAACATATATACCAAAATGACCATAACTCCTATACATGACATATAACCAAATACATAAGTTCAAAAGTACCAAAGTGATAGCTTGATAGTGTGATGAAATATCTGACGGCTCCTAAATCCGAGCAAGCTTCGATTACACTATAAAACACGGAAAAGTAAACAGAGTAAGCTATAAGCTAAGTAAGTTCGTATAGTATTAAACTCAACTTACCATACATGCACAATTTATGCAATTAAACATATCATAATATAATCCCATATTGATCCACAAACTTATCACATATTCATTCACAAGGTTAAATATGAAATTAACAAGTTTCTTCGATTCAATGCTTGCACGTTTCATGTACATACCTATACCAACTCGTATCAATCTCATACTCATCCATATCCTCAATATACTAGTTGAACCATTCAAAAAAATATTGGATACCCGAGAATCTTGCACCCGAAGTGCCAAATACATAGTCGAAGCTATCTCAATCTCATATCTCATATAATGCTCACTCTCAAGCTATCAACGGGTCTGCACACACAAGGTGGTGATCATGACGTAGCTATAAGATGCTGCTTGTAACACCCCTTATCCGAGTTCGACACCGGAACATGATACGAGGTGTTACCGGGCTTAAGCATGTGCAATCATGCATTTCCCAATTATAAAGTTTCGCTCTAATTTAAAACTTTTCAAAATACCTTAATTGCCCTACTATGGGCCTACTAGGCCCCAAACACACTTAGGATTGATTCAGGACAAATCTGTGCACCCTAGAAAACTTTGCAAAATTTCAAGTGGACAGGGCCACATGCTCGTGTGGTAAGTTCACACGCCCGTTTGTCTCTTTATCATGGGCATGTTGGAGGCTCGTGTGTCTCACACAATCTGAACATATCAGGACACGCCCCTGTCCCTAACCCGTGTGGATTTTTTTCGATTTGACCATACAGGGGTTTTCACACGGACTAGCACACGCACGTGTCCATGGCCCTTATCCCTCACTCAGCCATGACACGCCTGTGTACAAAAACCTTGACATTCTATTTCTAATGTCAGCAACAAATTAAGTGTACACGGCCAAGGCACAAGCCCGTGTGTTAAGCCGTATCTACACGGTTGAGACACACGGCCGTGTTTCTACTCGTGTGTTTACTACCATGCATACTGACTTGAAAAATTGAGGTGCAGGGGATACATGGCCTGAATACACGCCTATAGGGCAAGCCGTGTGTCACACACAGTCTAGACACACGCCCGTGTGGACAAAAACAAGGCTATCTACCAAGCTTTTTTGTCACCCTTACTTGCACCAACCTACACAATGTCAAGTATAACCAATCCATGCATACATGCATATAATCAAATAGCCAAAACTATGAAAATGTTCATCAAATGCATTTAATAAGAATCAATATTAGCCAATATTAATGGCCTATAAAAAATGAATATCTTATCCATCATATGAGCCAACACTTGTGGCTAAACTAATATGACACTAAAAAAAAAATCAAGTTCCTATATATGCCAAATTCAAAATATTTAAGCTAGCTATACCAAAAGCTTCAGGTGATAGTGTGATCTATGCCTTCGACGTTCCTTGATTCCTGATGCTAACTTGGCGGAACTATAAGAAAATGGAAAGAGAGGGAGTAAGCATAAAGCTTAGTAAGTTGCATGTAAATAAGTAACAACATTAGCCATGAATATTTCAAATCAATACAACATTCTTGAGTGAACAAAGGTAATTATCACAACATGCCTATATATCACAAGTATAAGCCAAAGATTCCAATAACGTCCCAAAATCATTTTCATGGCTAGAACTTACTCATGGCATACTTACCATCAATGCAACATATCTAGACTCATATCTCATGAGTTTCAAATAAGAACCTGTACAACTCACAACATGATTATATCATTCCATATTTTTATCATGAACTTTAAAATAACCAGTGAAACCATGTGGAATACTAAAGGATATTTGACAAGCTTTACATAAGTGGGTGAAGTTTGCCGATGCCATGTCCCAGACATGGTCTTACACTCGCTCTTGTCTTAATGCCTATGCCATGTCCCAGGCATGGTCTTACACTGCTTTCATAATGTGGCTGATGCCATGTCCCAGACATGGTCTTACAACTAGCGCACATATTAATGCCGATGCCATGTCCTAGACGTGGTCTTACACTAGCACACATGTTAATGCCGATGCCATGTCCCAAACATGGTCTTACACTAGCACACATGTCAATGCTGATGCCATGTCCCAGACATGGTCTGACACTGGCTCTCATAATGTGGCCGATGCCATGTCTCAAACATGGTCTTACCCTAGCATACATGTCAACCAAATGTCATAGCATGTATATCCAATCCATTTCTAGGTTCAACCGGAAATTTACCACATTAATTTCATCATGCATTATTAATAATCATATTCAACCATAGTATCCAAAATCAATCACTCAACACATAATAACGATAAAGTTGCCTTACTTACAAACAACTTACCTCGGTATACA
Source organism: Gossypium anomalum (assembly GCA_025698475.1). Classification (NCBI taxonomy): domain Eukaryota; kingdom Viridiplantae; phylum Streptophyta; class Magnoliopsida; order Malvales; family Malvaceae; genus Gossypium; species Gossypium anomalum. The sequence continues at coordinate 61,958,455 of CM046961.1, forward strand.
AAAAGTGGGCGACTAATTGGCTTTAATCTACTAGCTTGGCCTTTCCCCGATCTAGGTCCAGATTTCATATTTCTTGATCAAAAATGATAAAAATTCACTAATTTAATCATCATATTAATCAATGCATTTCATAATTCATATTTTGTCAAAATGACCATTTTGCCCCTGAACTTTCACAAAATTATGATTTTACCCCTATGCTCGTAAATCAATTTTTATTAAAATTTCTCACTAACCAAGCCTAACCGGATTCTTATTATACTAGAAGTAGCTCACAATTCTCATTATTTCACACATTTATCACATAATTTATAACTTATGCAAAATGATCCTTAGTTAGGGTTTTCATGAAAACTACTTCACAAAAGTTGTTTATTTAACAACCATGATTCATTTTCTTCCATAAAATTTTAGAAATCAACATGATTACTATCATGAGAAAACCCTAGGCTCTCAACCATTTTGCAAAATACTCCCTCCATTAGCTAAATTAAGCTACAAGGGTCCCAAAAGTACAAAAATCAACAAAATAACCATCCAAAATGAATTACATGTAGAGGTTTATTGTGCTGATAAGTTTCAAGCTCCCATGGGGGTTTTTCACTTCAATTTTATATGGAAAGATGGAGAAGAAAGATGACCCTTTTAATTTTATTTTATTTTTATTCAATTAGCTAATGTCATCAAATACCAACCCTACTTAACTTTTGACTTTTTTACTCCTCTTTGTCTCTATGATCAGCTATTAACAAATTTACGGTCTATTTACTTAATAAGGACCTCTAATTTAATGTTCCATAGCTATTTGACATATTTTGCTAGTAGAGCAAAACTTTCACACTTTATACGATTTAGTCCTTTTTTGCAATTAAGCATGCAATCACTAAAATTATTTCACCAAAATTTTCATGCACTTATATAATCATGCCACAACACATAAAATAATATTAAAAATAATTTCTCTGACCTCGGGTTAGTGGTTCTGAAACCACTGTTCTGACTAGGCCCAAAATCGGGCTGTTATACTGCTCATACAAGCTAACGAGAATTCCAAACACTTGCCGGATAACTCAGCCACCGGTAGGACGTACGGACCAGCACCCAAAACACATAACCCCTAATGACATGTCATTCGTATCCTAATCTGTTCCTAAGGTTCAACCGGGATTTCCCATTACCAAATCTTTGTCGAATATATCCGTATGGTCGTATTCACAATTAATGCAATAATAAAGCATTTAAAAGACAAATATATTAATGCTTATTAACATACGAACTTACCTTAATCACAAAAACGATAAAATGAATCTACTAGTCTGATACTTTATTTTTCCCCCGATCTAGATCCAAACTTTGCTTTTCTTAATCTATATGTAATCAAATGTATCTTATTTAATTATCATTTCTATTAAATTTAGCCCAAAAATCACATTATGACAACTTTACACTTTTACCCCTAATATTTCAACATTTTTACAATTTAGTGTTTAGCTCATAAAAATACAAATTCATGTAATTAGGTCCCTACCCATGCTAGCGGGATTTCTCTTACTAACATAGCAACCCATATTTTTTATTTATTTCACATTTCTACCACAAAATTTTCACATTTATCAGTTTAATCCCTAATTAAAAATTTTACAAAAAATCACTTTACAAATGTTGTTTATCTGACAACAACATCAAAATACACATACATTCATCAATGGCAAAACCCTAAACCTTTAAATTTTTTGCAAATTAGTCCCTGGGCTAGATGGATTAAGTTGCAACAATCTCAAAAACATAGAAATCATTAAAAACAGGACAAAAATCACTTACCAATCAAGCTTCAAAGTGACCGAACCCTAGATGAACAAAAATGGTTTCTTTCCCTTCAATATTCGGTTGAAAATGATGACTAAAAAGATGATACTTGGTTTAATTTCATTTATTTAGACTTTATTTATTAATATACTATTATAACCTTTAATTAAAACATTAAAATTCACTTAAATGATGCCCATCTTTGTACTCTAACATTAACAATGGTCTAATTACCACTTACAGACCTCCACTTTAAGGTTCCATAGCTATTAGACACCTTTAGTTAATAGAACACAAGTTTTATGCTTTACGCGATTTAGTCCTTTTTATCAAATTGAGCATTTAAACGATAAAATTCCTTAACAAAATTTTCACACAATCATACTATCATGATGTAGACATTAAAATAATAATAAAATAATTATTTAGACCTCGAATTTATGGTCTCAAAACCACTGTTTTGATTTGACTAAAAACGGGCTATTGCAACTTCTCTTTAGGAATTTTCGTCCCCAAAAATCTTTCCAGAAAATAGGTTAGGGTGTTGTTTTCTCATAGCTTCCTCGAGTTCCCACGTAGCTTCTTCGACACCATGCCATTGCCATAGAACTTTCACTAAAGCTATACTTTTATTTCCCAACTTTTTAACTTCCGAGCTAAAATTCTGATTGGTTCTTCGCTATACATCATATCAGGCTGAATTTCAATCTCCGTCGGAGAAATTACGTGTGACGGTTTTGATCTATATTGGCGTAACATTGATACATGAAATACATTGCGGATTTTTTCTAATTCTGACGGTAAAGTTGGTCGATATGCCAGTGGCCCTATTCTTTCAATAATTTCATACGGCTCGATAAATCGCAGACTCAATTTTCCTTTTCGACCAAAACAGAGAATCTTCTTCCATGGAGATACTTTCAAAAATAATCTGTCACCGATTTGAAATTCAATGTCTTTACGTTTCAAATCTGCATATGACTTCTGTTGATCTAAAGCTGTTTTCAAACTGTCGCAAATTACTTTCACTTTATCTTCAGTCTCTTTAACCAAATCAACCCCGTGAATCTTTTTCTCACTAAGATCAGTCCAATACAATAGAGTTCGACATTTATGACCATATAAAGCTTCATACAATGCCATCTTTATGCTCAATTGAAAATTATTGTTATACTCGAATTCAACCAACGATAAATACTTTTCCTAGTTGCCTTCAAACTCTAAAACACAGCAATGAAGCATATCTTCTAGAATCTGAATTACTCTCTCAGATTGACTGTTGGTTTGGGGATGAAAAGTAGTACTAAAATGGAACCGCATACTTAAATCTACTTGCAATTTCTTTCAAAATCGCGACGTAAACCTCGGATCTCTATCTGAAATAATAGAAACTAGCACCCCGTTCAATCTAACAATTTCAGAGATGTACAATTCAGCTAATCTATCAAGCGAAAAGTCTACACATATCAGAATAAAGTGTGCAGACTTTGTCAGTCGATCAACGACAACCCAAATAGCATCTTTATTTTTACGAGATAGGGGTAATCCCGATACGAAAGCCATCGTAACTCTATCCCATTACCACTTTAGTATCATAACTGGCTGTAGTAATCCCCAAGGCACTTGATGTTCGATTTTGACTTGTTGACAAACTAAGCATCTCGACACAATCTCTAAAATGTCTCGTTTCATGCCCGACCACCAGTACAATGGTTTCAAATCATTGTACATTTTAGTACTCCCCAGATGAACAGATAAACAACTACTGTGTGCTCCATATAAAATTTTCTGAATAAGCTCGGGATTCTTTGGTACACAAATTCTACCTCGGAACATTAAACAATTATCGGATCCGATTTGATAGTCTGAATCAGTAATCGACTCACATTGTACTCTTTTAGGTTGTAACTCGATATCATATTTTTGAGCTTCACCAATTCGCTGAAGGAATAACAGTTTAGCTTTTAACTTATCTAAAATTTAACCATCACCAGACAAAGTTAATTGTGTTTTCATCGCTTGTAAAGCAAACAAAGATTTTCTACTCAGAGCATCTGTGACAACATTCGCTTTCCTCGGATGATAATCTATTACTAATTCACAATCTTTTAGCAGCTCGAGCCTTCTTCGTTGTCGCAAATTCAAATATTTTTGAGACATTAAATACTTCAAACTCTTGTGATCGTTAAAGATATGACACTTCTCACCAAATAAGTGATGTCACCAAATTTTTAATACGAAAACAATAGCGGCCAATTCTAAGTTATGTATCAGATAATTATTTTCATGCTATTTCAATTGTCTGGAAGCATAAGCTATCACTTTGCCTTCTTGCATCAAAACACATCCCAAACCATTTAATGACGCGTCACTGAAAATCACAAACTCTTTACTTGACTCAGGTTGAACTAAAACTGGTGCCTCAGTTAACAGTGCTTTCAACTTTTCAAAACTCTGTTGGCATTTCTCGGACCACTCGAACTTTACATCTTTCTATAGCAATCGAGTCATCAATGCAGCAATCATCGAGAATCCTTTATAAAACATCGATAATAGTAATATAATCCCAGAAATTTTCTGACTTTAGATACATTTCTTGGTGATTTCCAGTCAACAACTATTGAAATCTTACTCGGATCAAATCGGATACCTTCCTCTGGGATATTATGTCCTAAAAATCCAACTTCTTGGAGCCAAAACTCACATTTGCTGAATTTAGCAAATAGTTCCTTATCTCTCAATGTTTTTAACACAATCTTATAATGTTCAGCATGCTCAGATTCATCTCGAGAATAGATCAAAATGTCATAAATGAATACAACAACAAATCTGTCCAAGTACGGTCTAAAGATTTGATTCATCAAATTCATAAATACTGCAAAAGTGTTCGTTAGTCCAAATGGCATAACAAGAAATTTATAATGCCTGTACCTTGTTCTGAATGTAGTTTTCGGCACATCTGAATCTTTAACTCGCAACTGATAATAGCCAAATCTCAGATCAATCTTTAAAAATATTGTTGCTCCTTTCAATTGATCAAACAAATTGTCAATTCTACGTAAAAGATACTTATTCTTAATCGTAACCTTGTTGAGTTGACGATAGTCAATACACAATTTCCTTGTTCCATCTTTCTTCTTTACGAACAGAATTGGTGCACCTTAAGGCAAAAAACTAGGTCGCGCAAAACCTCTATCCATTAATTGTTTCAACTGAGCTTTTAATTTTTTCAATTCTGTCGGAGCCATTCTGTATGGAGCTATCGATATTGGTGATGTTCTCAGTACTAATTCAATAGCAAATTCAACTTCTCTAATTGGTGGCAACTCATATAGCTCTTTTGGAAACACATCCGAATATTCACAAACCACTGGTACTGATTAAATCTTCACTTCTGACATTTTTGTATTTAGTACATACGTAAGATCACCATTGCAACCCTTTCTCACATATTTCTGAGCTAACATCGACGATATCACAACAGGTAACCCACTCAAATCATTGGATTAAATTTGAAGAATTTTAATATTCTGACATTTCAATTCAGTAATCTTTCGTCTATAGTTTACAACAGCATCATGTAGAGTCAACCAATCCATATCCAAAATCACATCAAATTCATCAAATAGTAAAAGCATCAAATCAGCCAAAAAACAGTAACCTCGAGTCATCAAAGGACAATTCTTGCAAACTTTATCAACTAGGACATATTTTTGTAAGGGGTTCAATACTTTAATCACACATTTGGTAGACTCTACAGGCAAATTCTTACTAGGCACTAAATTCTTACAAACATATGAATGAGTCAATCCAAGATCAATCAAAGTAATTAATCACTGTAATAGAGAGAAAATGTACCGGTGATAACATCTGGTGACGACGCATCTTCGTGAGCGCAAATAGCGTAAGCTCTGGCTGATGCTCTGGCCTCAGATCTCATAGTAGAGTCTTTTGTCGCTCCTTTACTACTAGTCACATTTCCCATATTTCTAGGTGGTCTCCCCCTAGCAGCTGTGTTGCTCGGTCTTGCATTTTGAAATTTATCTTTCTCAGTAAACTCAGGACAATCCTAAATAAAGTGATTTAGCAAGCCATATTTGAAACAAGCTTTGTTATTCATCCAACAATCTCCAAAATGCTGTCTTCCACACTGTTGACACTCGGGTTTGTTGGTTCTAACACTACCAACGCTCGATACTGAAGTGGCTTGAGCTTTAGGACTTGTATATTGCATTCCACGATTTTTATTAGAATATCTCGCTGAAGCTATTGAACGATTATACGAATCCCGTGATTTCTTTAACGAAGACTGATAGGGTTTACTCATCGACCTCTTTCTCGAATCTCTAGCTCAGAATCAGCTTTTCTCTTTTCTTTGCCAAGTTCCTTAGCTTTGCAAGCTCTGTCAAATAACACAACAAATTCTTTCAATTCCAAAATCTCAACTAAAAGTCTAATGTCTTCGTTAAACCCATCTTCAAATTGCTGACATATAATTGCTTCAGTGGAGACACATTCTCGAGTATATTTACTGAGTCTCACAAATTCTCTCTTGTACTCGGTCACAGACATTCGAACCTGTTTTAGTTCTAGAAATTCTTTGCATTTTTGGTCAATAAACCACTGACTGATGTATTTCTTTTTGAACTCAGTTTGAAAGAATTCCTAGGTGACCCATTCTCTCGACACCACAGATATCAAAGTATTCCATCACTGATATGCAGTGTCTCTTAGAAGTGATACGGCGTGTTTTACACATTAAGCTGGTGTGCAAGATAGTTCATCAAATACCCGGATTGTATTCTCAAGCCAAAACTTAGCTCTCTTAGAATCGTCATCAACTGTAGCTCTAAAATATTTAGCCCTGTACTTTCAAATTTTATCAACAGGTGGCTTACTCAACCGTAAAGGTTCCAAACCTTGAGGAGCTATAGGGACCGATTTGGGAATAGGTGGGGGTGAAGGTTGCTGAGTAGTCGAATTAGTTCGGACAAACTTAGTGAACCATTCTTTCATCATTTGGACGAAGGCTTCTTTGGCCTCTCCTCTCTGAGTCCTAGATATGGGTCTCAACTCAGACTACGCTACTCCGTGAATGGAGGTTGGCGCATTACTCTCAACATCATCAGCCACTACTCGATTGGGATCCATTACTATATGAAAATATGATTTTAAACTGTCAGGAGATATCACACTATCACATGTTATATATGATATGTGTAGCTAGACTCTCACATATGCTATGTTAGTCCTAGAATCGACTAAACTGTAACTCTAATACTAATAAATGTAACACCCTCACCCATATTCCAAAACATCCCGAATTGGGGTCCCTCACCCATATTCCAAAACATCTCGAATTAGGGTCTAGTCAAAATAGTGGTTTTGAGACCATAAATCTGAGATAGAAATAATGATTATATGATTCTTATGAGATTTATGTTATGAATGCATGCTTGTGTGAAAGTTTCATGAAGAAATTCTAAGCATAAAGTGTCTAATTGAATTTTAGGGACCAAATTGAATAAAGTGCAAAACTTGGATTCTAAAAGCTTTAAGCATTAAATTGCTTTAGATTATGAATTAGAGGGTCCTAATTAGAAATTTGACCAATTTCTACAATTTTGGACAAAAATGGACATGCATAGGAAAAATTTGAAAGAAAAACCCTAAGGGCATTTTGGTCATTTGGTAATTAAAAGAATAAAAAGGGAAAATAAAAGCAAAAATGTGTCCATCTTCTCCATGTGCTAGCCGAAATTCTCAATAGACATAGCTAGGGTTTTGTTCAACATTTCCAAGCTTGATTGTAAGTACTTCCTAGCCTTATTTTTAATGTTCTTTGTATTTTTGAAGTCCTTGAATCATGATCTACCCTTTCTAGCTAGATTTTGAGCTAGGGTTCATGTATGAAATTTGACCCATTTAGAACATGCATGTATTTTGATGATTAATGGAGGAATATGAATGTTTGAGGTATGATAAACATATTTTACTAGGTGATTTTTGGTGAAAACACCTAAACAAGGGACTTGGTTGTAAAAGTGTAAAAGTGAGTAGTAATAATATGAAATAAAAGAAAATATGGGCTGATATGAGCATAGTAAAGGTTCAGCTAAGCTTGGGTAATCAACAAAATGCATACATTTCATTTTACGAGCCTAGGGACTAAATCATAAATATGTAAAAGTTTAGGGTTCAAAACATAAATTTGCAAAATCATGATTTATGGACCCATTTGAATAATGTGAATAATAAATAAGTTAAATTTGGCATTATAGATCAAGAAAAATGTGAACCGGGTCTTGATCGAGGGAAGAATAAAGTATACGACGATTAGGCTCGATTATCATCAATTTGTACCGAGGTAAGTACATATGCAAATAATGTGGTGTGGTAATATATTTTAATGCTTTAATATATTGTGATGATAAATTATATGCTTATTGATGGTTATGAGAACATGAATAATATTATGGTCGTTATCTACAACGTTACGAGCATGTACGATAGAGATGCCATGTGCAATGAGAAAAACCCCGTTTGAACCTTAGGAATAGTTTAGGATACAAGTGACATGTCACTAGGAAATTAAAAATCTGAACTCGTTGAGTTGGTTCGGGTTCATGAATATGTAAGAGCATCTGAGCTCGTTGAGTTGGTCCGAGTTCATTATGGATGTGAGCATCCAAGTTCGTTGAGTTGGTTCGAGATGGATGCGATATGTGTAACATCCGAGCTCGTTGAGTTGGTCCGAGTTCATTATGGATGTATTACATGTCATAAGGTAGCTTTAGCTACTTATGTATATGTGGCACTTATGTGCAAATTTTTTTGCGTATCCAATAGTATTCCGAGTGTCCAACGGGTAATCCAATGGATGAGATGAAAATCCCAAGGAGGGCATGTTAAAGAGGTATGATTATATGATATACTATGATAAGTGCAGGTATGTACGTTAAACATATGAATAAAGTCTTGATGCAGAAAGTATATGTGTACATACGATAAGTAAGTCAAAAGATTTAAATGATGAATACTCCTTATATATGTGTTACTATGACTTGGAATGTTAATTGTTTACTATCATTCCATATTATTTGCATGTGGACTTACTAAGCTTTAATGCTTACCCCCTTTTGTTCCATCCTTTGTAGTCCCGCCAAGCTAGCTCGGGGATCAGAAGCTATCGGAGTATTCGATCACACTATCAAAAGATTATTGGGTATAGTGAAATTATCATTTTGAGTATGGCATGTATAGGGGACTTGGTCATTTCGTGATATGTGTCATGCTAATTGGCCAAATTGTGAAGGCTTATGATAATGATGATTCATTTTGTATTTGGCCATGTGATATGGCTCGTATTTGATCATTTGGGTTCTAATCTAACCATCCATGCATGCATATGTTAATGCCTTGATGATGTGGTGTGTTATTGTTTAGTGAATGTATGATAAAGTATGGATTAGATGCTAAAGGATAAGAGATAACTTACTGACTTAAATTAACTATAGATATGCATACAAGAAATTGAAGTTATGGAAACAAGTTTGATAATGCCTAAAATTGGAGTGGAATGTCTTTAAATGGTGTAGTAAAATAATTGTGCAATAGGGTGACTTTATAAAGATGTGAGAGTGTTATAGTGTGGAATATTTGAGTGCCTAAATATTTCATGTTGCATGTTATGAAGTATGTTTGAATGTATGAGTGTTTGAGGGTGACTATTGACTTGGAAAATAGCCTTTAAATGGTCCACACGGGTAGACACACGGGTGTGTGTCTAGACTGTGTATGAAACACGGTCTACTCTATGGGCTTGTCAAGTGGCCGTGTGTCCCCTATACCCTAATTTTGCAAGTCAGTATGCATGGTAGTAAATGCACAAGTGGAGACACGGCCGTGTGTCTCAACCGTGTGGAGGGCACAGCCTAGCACACGGGCGTGTATCTTGGCCGTGTGCCCCTAAATGTATGATGACATCATAAACAGAATGTCTAGGTTTTTGAACACGGGCGATGACACGAGCGTGTCTAAGCCGCGTGAGGGACACAGGCCAGAGGCACAGGCGTGTGCTCAGCCGTGTGAAAACCCCTGTAGGTTTGAACTTGAAAAGTAAATTCAAATAATTCCACACGGGTATAGGACATGGGCGTGTCGCAAGCACACGGGCGTGTGCATTGCCTCCACAGGGCGTGTGAGGCTTAAACCTAAAAATTTTCCCAAGTTTTTCCTAAGTTCTCGGTTTAGTCCAGAAATGTTTTTAATGTATGTCTTGGCCCTTGTAGGTCCATGTTTGGATCAATTTGTGTATGTATGAATGAAATTGTTTTAAAAGAAAATTTTTATAGCCCGGTTTTGAGTGAATGAATGTGTATGTGTCTGGTAACGCCTCGTATCCTATCCCGGTCGTGAGTACGGTTAAGGGGTGTTACATATTCATTACCGGGATAGGGTTACGGAGCATTACAAGACTTATTACAAAAAGAAACATACATTTCTCATACATTTTTCCATTCTAAATATAAATCATTCACATTCATTCATAAAGTCCCTGATACAAACCTACAAGGCCCAAATCATGCATTAGAAGTGGTTCGAGACTAAACCAATAACTTAATAAATTTATGGAAAACTTAGAAAATTTTTCAAAATATAGGGGACAAACGCCCGTGTGGCCCGGCTGTGTATCTCACATGGCGAAAGACACCCCCATGTCATAGGCCATGTGGACATTTAAAATGAGATCACATGGTTGTGTCCCTACTCGTGTTTGACCCCATGTAACTCCCTGACTTGGGTCAACGGCCAACCACACGCCTATGTGACTAGTCGGTGTACCCTTCGAAATGGACTCACACGCCCGTCTACTAGGTTGTGCGCTAGGCCGTGCCAAAACTATATAAGGTATACTGACTTATGCCACATGGCCAAGTCACACGCCTGTGTGCTGGGCCGTGTGAAGCATACTAACTTAATTTCTAAGAAAACACTAGGGGACACACTACCGTGTCACCTGACCGTGTGTCACACACGGCTAAGATACAAGCCCGTGTCTCTGCTCGTGTAGACAAAAATAGGTTATTTACCAAGCCATCTTTCTCACCCAAATTGCATTCACCTACACCAAACCAAAAGGCATACAACAAGGCATAAATAAGCATTCAAACCAATCTTAACCAAGCCTAATTCATGCTATTTCCATACCAAGAACTATATGACTCATCACATCAGATTTTTCCAATTCAAAACATACCAAATTCACATTCAAAAATCACTTCACTAATTAACCTCATATATGCACTTTCTTACCTAAAATCACATGCATACCAAATTTCAAAATTTCAACCATATGGTACTCAAATTACCAATTCATAATAAACATCACATAGCCATTACCAACCACATAACAAAAGGTCATTTGCACCTAGATATATATATATATCATCAGCATGCCAAAACAAGCCAATTAACATGGCTACACACATAACCAAACATTTATAATTTACAAGCCAAATTAAGTGGCTAATCCATTACTAACATATATACCGAAATGACCATAGCTTCTATACCTACCATATAACCAAATACATGAGTTCAAAAGTACCAAAGTGATAACTTGATAATGTGATGAAATCTCCGACGACTCCCAAATCTGAGCAAGCTTCGATTACACTATAAAACATTAAAAAGTAAACAGAGTAAGCTATAAAGCTTCGTAAGTTCGTATTGTAATAAACTCAACTTACCATACATGTACAATTTATGCAATTAAACATATCATAATATAATCCCATATTGATCCACAAACCTATCACATATCCATTCACAAGGTTAGATATGAAATTCACAAGTTTCTTCGATTTAATGCTTGCACGGTTCATGTACATACCTGTACCAACTCGTATCAATCTCAAACTCATCCATATCCTAAATATACCCATTGAACCATTCAGAATAATATCGGATACCCAAGAATCTGACACCCTAAGTGCCAAATACATAATCGAAGCTATCTCGATCTCATATCTCATATAATGCTCACTCTCAAGCTATCAACGGGTCTACTCATAGAAGCTGATGGTCGTGACGTAGCTACACGATGCTACTCGCACAAGCTGATGAGAATCTGCAACACATGCCGAATAACTCAGTCACCAGTAGGACATACGGACCAGCACCCAAAACACATAACCCCTAATGACATGTCATTCGTATCCTAATCTATTCCTAAGGTTCAACTGGGATTTCACATTGCCAAATCTCTGTTGAATATATCCGTAAGGTTGTATTCATAATCAATTCAATAATAAATCATTTAAAACACAAATATATTAATGTTATTAACATACGAACTTACCTCGATCGCAAAAATGATGAAATGGATCGACTAGTCTGATACTTTATTTTTCCCCTGATCTAGATCTGAACTTCAATTTTCTTGATGTATATGTATTTAAATTTAACTTATTTAATTATCATTCTATTCAATTTAGCCCAAAAATACATTATGGCTACTTTACACTTTTACCCTAATATTTCAACATTTTTACAATTTAGTCCTTAGCTCATAAAAATACAAATTCATGCAATTAGGTCCCTACCCATGCTAGCCGAATTTCACTTATTAACATAGCAACCCATACTTTTCATTTATTTCACATTTCTACCATAAAATTTTCACATTTCTCAATTTAATCCCTAATTGACAAGTTTACTAAAAATTACTCTACTAATGTTGTTTATCTAACAACAACCATACATTTTCTATCATTAAACATCAAAATACACATACATTCATCAATGGAGAAACCCTAAACCTTTAACAATTTTGCAAATTAGTCCCTAGACTAGCTAGATTAAGCTGCAACAATCTCAAAAACATGGAAATCATTAAAAACGGGACAAAAATCACTTACCAATCAAGCTTCAAAGTGATCGAACCGTAGATTAACAAAAATGGTTTCTTTCCCTTCAATATTCAGTTGAAGATGATGACTAAAAAGATGATGCTTGGTTTTATTTCATTTATTTAGCCTTTATTTATTAATTTACTAGTATAACCTTTAATTAAAACATTAAAATTTACTTAAATGATGTCCATCTTTGTCCACTAACATTAAAAATGGTCTAATTACCACTTAAGGATCTCCACTTTAAGGTTCCATAGCTATTAGACACCTTTAGCTAATAGAACACAAGTTTTACACTCTACACAATGTAGTCCTTTTTATCAAATTGAGCATTTAAATGATAAAATTTATTAACGAAAATTTCACACAATCATACTATCATGCTATAGACATTAAAATAATAAGATAAATATTTGGACCTTGGATTTGTGGTCCCAAAACCACTATTCCAATTTGACTAAAAATGGGTTGTTACATTGTGAGCCAGATTAAGGATCTCAACTCCTACATCTTAGCTTGGAAAGCCACGTATGAAGATTTAGAAGTCCAGTTCAAGCAGATGAAGGAGGAAAGTAGTTGTTCAGAGAGTCCTCTTTGGATGAAAAACTCGAATCCCAAGAACAAGTCACTTACCAAAACTGAAACATTTATGTAAATCCAACGAAAAAGCTCTGATAAAGTACCAAGAGGAAACCAAGAAAAATCTAGCAGAGGCTTTGCCCATACTGAGGTCCAATTTGATTCTTGATGCCCAAGTTATTCCGGGCCCCCTTAAATTGAGTTAGGTGGATTTCAACTGTCTACAGAAGGTCACCACTGACTTCCTAAACTTCAATGGTTACAATCCTGAAGATGAAGATTGGGAGAAGTTCTAAAGAGAATCAGAGCAATCTGCCAACTTCTTGCTTCCATCGAGCTAGAAATAGAGGAGGAGGACTTAGAAGATTCAATTGCTCTGTAAGAAGTCCCTAGAGAACACCGCTAACCAGAGGAAGCCCCCACCAAACCAACTGACCAGCTAGTTGAGGTGGGAAACTGAAAATTTTCATCTTTTCTTGTACTTACTTTATTTTTTCTATTTGTATCATTTCCTCGATTTTATTAATGAAATTATCCTTTTTCCTTCTAACTGTCTCATTTACCTTAATACAAACAATGTACTAAACCATTTGCCATATGAAATTCTTTAATTTACCTAAGAGACTAAGCCATGTTTGGCGTATTATGCATACAAGTTGACTCTAACTTAACCACTAGAGGATCGACTAAACCGAAAGCTCTGATACTAATAAAATTGTAACACCCTATACCTGACCCAATTTACCAGATTCAAATATAGGATGCCACAAAACTAAAACAGTTTGCAAAATTTTAAAACTAACTAAGACTTTACTGACCATACTTTTCTCTTATACACTTTCATTCCAAATTAAAAGATTTTGTGAGAAACATTTATTAATTACAACTGGTTCCCAAATAGTGGTATAAAACTATACAACCTAAATATTTATCAAATAGACTCAAAGTGGTGTATGGTACTATTCACTATTTTGAAACATATTCCCAAAAGTTCTATTGTATGCATAATGTTGTACTCTGATTGACTGCTTTGGTCTAATCCTGGTTTAGTCCCTCACAGGCGAAGTGATTCATATCTTAGGACTTGCCACACACAAGCAAATGTCCATAAATCCAATGGAGCTTAATTAGTCTAAACTAGTATTACCTTTTAACATTGACGTTGAAATCCTTGATTTTAATATTCTGATTCTCTCTCAGGCTTTGGCTGATACTTTCTAATTTCTGGTTGGTGGATAACTATATGCCAACTCTACACTTAACCACCTTATGCACATTTCCCTTGAATGAAGGATTCCAGACTTCAGACCATATTTAAAATCCTTCTTCACAATCTCTTTGAGGATAGTAATTCTACTCTTGGCGGATTCTCTTACAGACTCTAATGATTATCAAAACACCAATTACCTTATAACTTTTCATAAGCCCAAACAGCAAACTTACTTAAAAGAATATAACATTTTAATTTACACAATAAAATTCCAAATGACTTCCATACAAGAAATGAAAATTCCTAGGTATGGTGGGAAACTTACACCACTTTTAGTTCTAGATACTCAAAGCTTCTCTATCCTGGTAGTCACTATGGCGAATTCTCCAGTCCATTGCATAGTTTGAATTTTTTTTCGAAAAATGCCTCGAAGGCATACCCAGAATTCACCATACGGCTGTCTGGTAACATGTCAGTTAGGCTCGTATGTTAGAATTCAATACACGGGTTTTCCAGATGGCTTGTCACCAAGGCTTTCCATATAAGACCCTACATAAAATTTACAAAATTTTTCATACAAGGTCTTTCATACAAGATAATTCTTCACACATGATTTACAAATTACTATGCCATTAAGGCTTTCCCTATAATATGCCACAAACACTTTTCAGACTTGCCACAAAGGCTTTTCAAGTATCTCACCACAAAGGCTTTTCAGGTATCTCACCACAAAGGCTTTTTTGGTATCTTGCCACAAAGGATTTTTAAATAATCCATGTTTATTGTCTCGATGGACCATCTCTGTGGATGCCTTGGGGCCTCTCCCACATGATCTTATACTTTCATGCCCTCTTCGCGTATTATCATACGATTCCATGGCCACAAACTTTCCATAAATTTATTCCACGATTTACTAGTTTGGTTGGCAATATATCTGCCCTATCGACGGCTACACAATAAGTCTCCATTTTTACAGTGATCTACCTGTCCGGTTAGCAATATATTTACCCTACTGGAGGCTGCACAATATATCTCATATTCACATTTATTAATATAATAGGCTCGTTGGTATTGGACTCCTGCCACATCAAATGTCCTTTCACTTAGACATTGAATATACATTCATGTAACATTATTACTATCATCCACACATTCTAAAGATGACGTACCAACTTTTCTAACAACAAAGACACTTATCATGCCACTTCGTATTCAAACCACTATCAATACTCTTCTTTTTTATCTATTTAGATATTTTCTGAAGGAGGCATACCTATCTATAGAGGCATTAACCATTTATTCAAATTAAAATGACATACATAAGTTGGTTCTAGAGACTCACCTTTACATTGACTTAGAACGACTTTTTTAATTATCCTTCCCGATCCAAAAGCAACCATTGCTCAATAGATCATAGAACCTCTATTAAAAACCTTATTTACTAATATGTTACTAACATTTCATCTATACACAACCCCCATAGGGTTTTCCACTCAAAACATATTGTTCTTACATATTTTACACATCCCTACTCTTTACTGTCATAACATGCAGAGCTATTGAACTTACCAGGAAGTTGAATCATCTATTAATTTATAGAACCTTAGCTTTAGCTTACTAAAGAAAAATAAGAGAACATTTAGAATGAAAAGAAGTAATAAAAATGCAATCAGAAAAGAAAAACAATTTAAAACCTATTCATCATATATATATACTCCCAAACCCATATAGTTGATATTGACAAGTGGCAATATTAACTGAATTTTTCCCTCAGTTTCCCTACCAAATCTAGGGGTAGGTAAAAGAAAATCCAACTAAAATCTATGTTACTATTTGAGCAATCATGGGGAGGTTCAAGTCAATCCAATTGACTCCTAACTAACCTTATTTTAAGAACAACTAGAACAATGCTCATGTAATCCAAACGTACTTTATCTTGACGATATCTTTCATATGGCATGATCTTAAAGACAATTAATTCTTCCTACAATTTTCCCATACAATTAACAGACTCTTCGTGTTTCAGCTGAAAACTCCAAGGCTTAATATTTCTTCACTTGAAGATATCCTGGACCAACTTCTTAGATATTAAAATGGGCATATACTTTCATGCTAGAATGAGCTGATACTCTATCTCGCTAATGAATTAGTCGGGTGGTGGATCATGCTACTATAATATGCCAAAACAGTTAATGTGCATACATTATTCTCTCAAATTAAATACACCAAATTTAGGGTGTGACAATATTAATCCATGTTTGATGTGCATAAGTTTGAGTTTTAATAGACCGTTCTTATGATTAGATTTTACATAATTGAGTAGAGTTTTATGTAATCCTAGAAATAGGATGACATACATGTATCAAATTAGATTTAAATCGAATAGGGAGATCCATAGAGTGAATTAATGCAATAATAGGAGTTTTAATTAGAAAGAAATTTTAATTAATCAACCTAGAGTTAGTTGCTCTTATGCTTGAAAGATGTAAGACCCTGAACTTTGGGCCTAGAAGTAATGGGCCTTAAGTTTGGGATCGGTTAGAAGGTGGCTAGAATAAAAGAAATGTGTTTAAATAGTTTATAATTATGTGTTTAGTTTAAGTGATTAATTATTTTGGAAGGGTTGGTAGTGTGGAAAAAGCCCTGGGTTCGATCCGAGGCTTTAGCAAAATTTTGCATTTTTTTCTAAAAAAGCCTTGAGCATTAGGTGGAAGGCTTATTAATAAGGCCTAGCAAAATCTAACCTAAGGAAAGGCTTGGCCTAGTGGCAAGAGGCGTTGGTAGCAAGCAGGAAGTCCAGGGTTCGAGTCTTGGCCTTGGCGAAATTTTTTATTACGCATAAGATTAGTAGGGAAGCCAGCGTTTAGGCTTTATAAATATATTAGGTGGAAATTCGACACAAAGGATGCGCTTGGCCCAGTGGCATGATGGCGTTAGGAGTAAGGAGAGGTGCTGGGTTCAAGTCGCAGCATGAGCAAAAGTTGTTGGTTTTTTTTAAGACAACCTGAAGGTCGACAAAAAGACTTTATAATTAATTGGGGAGGAGAAACGACATAAAAGAAGCATGTGGTCAAGTGGCAAGGAGGCGTTAAGAGTGTGCATGTGGTCAGGGGTTCGAATCTGAATGGTAGCAAATATTTTTAGGATAATCTAGTTGCGAGTTAATAGGCCTTAAAATTAGTTAGGGATGGAATATGGCACAAGGGCGCCTGCGGTGCAGTGGCGAGAAGCATGTTATGGTTATGAGAGGGTTCAGGTTTTAATCCTAGGCCTACCAAAGGTTAAATTTTTATTATTTAAAAAAACTGAGGCTTAGGCATATAAGCCTTATAATTAACTGTGACTGAATGGTAGCACAATAAAGGATGCGGTGCAGTGGCCAATAGCATGTTGGGGGTTGGAGGGCTGGAGTTCGAGTCGTGGCATGCACAAAGGAGAATTTAATTTTGCTACTCAACGCAAGGGAGTGCTGTTCGGTGGAAGCAATTTGAATGTAATTCAAATTGGAATTGTTGGCTAAAATCAAGGGGATTAGGATGAAGATTAAATATGGGTATGATTGGATAATTTAAAGGTAATTTATCTTGACAAGTTTAAGTCTGTTGAGGAGTGTAGGTGTATTTTAATTTGTTTTTTATGTATTTTTTTAGTATAAATATGTGTGTCGTATGGGTGGGTAAGGGCATTTGTTGTTTTTGTGTGCTTCAGTTGCATATCACCTCCTCTTTTCTTTAAGCCAGACTCTATATTTTTTCTTCCCTATCTTAACCGAATCAACCTTTTCCCTCTTCAACTTACCCGACTGTTACTTTTTCATTTAAAAGCAGATTCATACACTTTGGGGGTTTGATTTCTTATTGGCAAGTGATCTCGCGATCAATAAGTAAGTTAGATCTCCTTTTACTTTTGTTAAATATTTCTAAGTTCTTTCATTTCTACACTAGTAAGTTAGATCTCCTTCTACTTTTGTTAAATATTTCTAATTTCTTTCATTTCTACACTCTTAAAAGCTGATTTGTCTTTATCCTTTCCGAAACTTTCGTTAACCTACAGTTTCTCCATTTATTTCTCTTTTTTTCCCTTTCATTTAAGAGTGTGATCGTTGATGAAAAAATGGGGTTCTAGCAGAGAGGTTGGGATAGAGGCTCCCAAGTTTAAGCGACGTAAAGTGTCGGTCGTTATGGACTTTTTGCCTAGATGCAGAAGGGGGACTACGTTAGATTTTGAGTTAAATAGGCAGATCACAGTCGATCAATCTAGTCAAGGCAAGTATGGGTTGTTCTTCAGTAAGTAGTGGATTTATTTTGAATTAATGGAATGTGACTAATGGAGTATAATGTCGAATATAGGTTCGGGCGATTATGAATACTTAGTACTCCAGGTGATAAGATGTATACTTTTATCCTATGATAACTTGATATAAAGCCGAAGGTGTGTACATACACTGCACACCCACTAGGGATCGGCAAAAGCCGAAATGTCGAAATGCCGAAAAGCCAAAAGTTTGGCTACAGTAGTTTTACGAGTGCGCGAACACTCGTAAGGGAGAGACTGATTGGTTGCGTGAGACCCACGGGCGATTTCATGGACTTGGGTTGTGATTTGGCCATAGGGGCCGGAATGGGCTAAATGGGCCCGATGGCCTGTTTGGCCCATAGTAGGCAAAAATTGAATATTGATGCTATGTGATAGGAATTTGTATGTGAGCATGAATATGAATGTGACTGGGCCTAACGGGCCATATAAATGTGATTTGGGCCTAATAGGCCATATATAGGTGGTTTGGGCCTAATGGGCCATATAAATATGACTGGGCTTAATGGGCCAGATACAAGTATGTGAATCTGTTTGGGCTTTGTAAGGGGTTTTGGGCTAAGTATATGATAACTACATAAGACTTAATTAATATTTTACGACCGTGGACAGGTCAAAGGGTTAAGGTGTGGCAACAGGTATATGCATGTCTAGGATTGGATCTAGGGAGAGCTTGGTACTTAAGCGGTCTTAATGACCCACCTCCTCTTCTCTGGAATCCTACCTGGTGCATAGTGTTCGTTCAACTTAGCTCGCCAAACTTGTTAACGGGCCAAGGTAAGTGGAAACCATAATTAAGGGAAAATTACCAAAATGCCCCTAAGGGCGAAAATGACCAAAATACCCCTAGGTGTTGAATGTAAGTTTTATGGATGTGGCATGCATACATATGATGTTCTGCTTAGGTTGTACATGGTGTGGGAACTATGGAACGGAGGTAGTATATGAGGATCGTATGGTTGTCGACAATCGTGGATCCACCGACGGCTTTTAAAGCCCAATATGTAAATGAAAGTAGTTTCGCAACCGGGCTACCATTGGTGTGTGGGCTGGGTGGGTCGATATTTATATCCCCACATGGTGTGATGGGGGACGGAGCTGGTGTGTAGCGGATGGATAATTTGGATGGGATTGCACTGCATTGCATTGCATGTATGATATTGTTGTGATATTATTGCGATGTGGGCTTCGGTCCAACTGAGGCTAATTTGGGCTAAGGCCCAAAGACCACTGTTATTGAATTGGGCTCTGGCCCAAAATGACTAAGGATTGCTTTATACTCGTTGAGGGTTGTACACACTGAGTTTTCGAAACTAACCCCCTCCTTCTAAACTTTTCAGGTGATCCTTAGTAGGCGGTTCAACGGATGGAGGGACTCGGAGGTGGCCAACTAGCATAAAAAGATTAGACTTAGTCTTTATGTAATTTTTAATATATTTACTTTAAATTATCTCTATTTGATTTAGGTTGTAACAAGTTCTTTCTTCTGGCTAATATTTCAAATTAGGATTATTATCATTTTTATGCTTTAAATTTATTAGAAGTGGAACGTGGTTTCTTAAACCATAACTATTTTTTTAATACTTGATCACGATTTTCCATGATAAGTTTTATAAATTTATAATTAATCATTCTTGAACTAACTATTATCACGACATAGGCAAGTGTACCTATCGAACAGTAGTATAGCTTTAGCAAGACCGGATTGTCGAACCCAAAGGACTAAAAGTACTAGTAATGACTATCTTTTTATTATCTAGCCTAAGAAATAAAAGAGTTTGTTTTAACTAACTAATTAATTAAACTAAGTAGTTACAGAAAATAGAATTGGGAAATTACTTTTGGTAAAAACGATTGATTTAGGACAATATCTAAAGAAAAATCCACCTAGACTTTTACTTGTTATTCTGGCTCAGAACCGGATGATTTATTCATTTAACTTGCTCCGTAGAAATCCCTAAGTTATGTTATTATCCCTATTCAAGACTAATAACGTCTAATCCCTAGGTTGAATAACCGAGACTTTTCTCTAATTAACACCCTAGGGTTGCATTAACTCGATCTATGGACTCCCTTATTAGGTTTCACCCTAATCTGGAAAAATCTTGTCATACTATCTATAGGCACGCAATCAACTCCGCTTAATTATGACAAAGTCATTCTTTGCCAGGGGCTATTCATCCTCCAACTAAGAGCATTAACTTGAAGTGATATCCTGAAATACCAAAACAAGAATTAAGAACACATAATTAAGAACAAGTCAAATATTTATCATACGATTCAAAAAATAATAACAAGATTCGTCTTAGGTTTCATCCCCCATAGGTATTTAGGGGTTTTAGTTCATAACTAAATAAGAAAACATCTCAGAATAATAAAGAATACAAAACATAAAGAAAACCCAAAACTCCTGAAAGGGAAATTGAGGAGAGATCTTCAGTCTTGATGATGAATCCGGCTTCTAAGATGGATCAATCGGCTTTCTAAGAGTAATTCCTTACTCTCTACTCTTCATCCCCTTTTTAGTTTTCCTTTAGGGTGTTTAAATAGGCTTTAGAATGCCTAAAAGCCCTAAAACTTATCGTTTTTCGAATGGAACTTAGCTAGGGTTCGGCAGGGACACGCCCGTGTGGCACGACCGTGTACGAGTACTTCAGGCCGTGGTCAAGGCTGAGATATCAA
The DNA here is from genome assembly GCA_025698475.1 of Gossypium anomalum. Lineage (NCBI taxonomy): Eukaryota > Viridiplantae > Streptophyta > Magnoliopsida > Malvales > Malvaceae > Gossypium > Gossypium anomalum. Next base: position 61,979,962 of record CM046961.1, read on the forward strand.
CACGCCCGTGCTAAGGTTGATTTGGGCCATGGTCGAGCCTGTTAGATTGGCACGTGCGTGTGTGATGCCTGTGTGAGGAAGTCCAGGCCGTGTTGTTTTCCCTTGTCGGTCCATTTTCTCCGTTTTTGGCCCGTTTCTCATTCTTTTTGTCCTCCTATGCTCACCTAAGTATAAAACATGAAATTAAAGGATTAAGAGCATCAAATTCACCAAATCTAAGGAGAAATCATTCATAAATGTGTTAAACGAGGGATAAAAATATGTATAAATTACGGTTTATCAAATACCCCCACACTTAAGCGTTTGCTTGTCCTCAAGCAAAATCCTCAACTCACAATTAAGAATTCCTTTTTCTCAACTTATAATTCCTATCAATAATATCTCAAACTAAATCCATAAGTAATCATATATTGAGAATTCAACTAAAAGAACATTAAAGCTTCAAACATTCCAAGTTGAGTATTTTAATCATGAAAAACTTAGGCATCTCCCCTCATATAAGTTGTTATCATCGATTCAAAATCTCATGGAGTTTAACATCCTCACTAAAGATTCACTCAAATCACTCGTAGTGTTTAAGGACAATGAAATCAGCACTCATTAGTCAATATGAAAAGTTATTACCATAGGCTTGCATGAAAATCAAATCTCCACCACTGTAAATTAAGATGATACATCAATCAATAAGTCTTTAGAGGGTTGTAATGAGGCTTTGTTAGGGGGTGTGGTCACAAGCTGAAAGAAAAGGTTAGAATCGAGATTGACTTGAAAAATTACTTAACTAGAAAAATATTTAATCATCACTTGCGTACAACAAAGCTTCTTCTCCGAATATGGAATTTGAATATTGAAGCTCACAAACAAAAGATCACTACTAATATATATACATGTTTTTTTTAAGAACAAGTCAAATAACATAGATTACTATTAAGAACAAGACATAGCTAAACAATTTATTCAAATCAATTCTCGACAAAAATAGGGATCAAATTAATTTAGGGGATTTCAACAATAATGGGTTAAGGGTTAATATTAAGGGTAATACAATGAATGGTTTGTTAGGCTCAAAGAGGTTTACTAAGGGTTAATTGTGGAGGTAGGCTTTTCATGGCATGAGTGGGTTAATCCTAAGTGCCTTTATCATCTTGACATATCAAATAAAATGGTGTGGTCTTGACATGCATAATCAAGCAAGTTCTAGAATAACAATTCGATATTGACACACTCAAAGCAATAATAAAAGTGAACATGAAAGAATTAATAGATGCTCTTGAAGGATCAAAATCTCACAAAAATTATGGCTTTTTGATGTTTAAACCTGTGGAATGCAATTCAAGATAATACCTAAACTTGGGGAAACAACCTAAAATTTTAAATTCTTGAAAATCAACTTATCATGCTTAATTTTCTAATGTCTTAAAGTTTAAATAATCAATGCATGAATGCCTATGTTTTAATTCAAGATATATCAATAAAAATCATAAGTCAATCAAAATTCATCCTGAACATGATATGAGAAATTTGTAAGAGAACAAAGCAATATTCAGGGATTTTTCAGATAATGAAATGATCATTCCCCCACACTAAAGATGTACATTGCCCTCAATGTACAAAGATAGATATATAGAAAAAAATAAAATTATAAGATAGGGAGAGAATTGAAACTTCCTGATTTGTTAATGAATGAACTCCCTAGTTTGGAGTTATGTAGAGTGGAGGAGGATACTCCGGTGGTGGTAGAGGTTGGGTGCCACAAGTGCTGCGCCAAAAGAATATTAAATCTTGTTATCGAGTAAGGCATGGCAGTCGTGGAGAACCTTTTCTAGTGGAGTTTGAAGTTCCTAAGTGATTGTGAGCTTTGGAGCTTTTTATAACTGTGATAAAAGGAGGAACTGTTTAGGGGATATTAGGAAGAATAATTACTCATAAAGAAATAGCTGAGATTAAAAGTAATTAAAAAAACTAATATATAAGATAATAACAAAAAGGAAATGATATTTAAATGTTAAAAGTGAAATTAATAAAAACTTAAAATAAAAATAAAAATAAAAATAAAAATAAAAATAAAAGTAGAAATAAAAAAATAAAAAATATAAAGATAAAATTAAATTAAACGTCATCATCGCCGGATGGTTCGCGAGGTGGTGGCGGCGAGGAGATGTGGAAGTGCTGACAGATCTGCTGGAGAGTAGCATCAATGTTGTCAAATCTTTGAAAACACTGCTGCTCGAATCGGTGGAGGCGCTCGGATATGTCAGCATATGAAGTCGCCGCATGAACTGGACGATGGGAGCGTGGTGGCTAGGAAGGTGGGTCCTCGTGCTGGGTAGGGCCATCATCAGCAATGTCCTCAGGAGCCTCCTCCTCGGTAGATTGGGCGAGAAAATATTGGGGAGGGTAGGTTCCTCGGCGCCTCTCGATCATCCTCATGCTAAGCATGCTCGAGATTCCTTATGGAGACATCTGACCAATAAGGGTCAGGGATGCTTCTTGGGCTGCGGTGTCGAGGAGTCCGAAGTGTCCGAAGTGTCGGACCAGTCGAGTCACGTAGGGGCCAATGGATATGACCCCCCTCTGGTGTCGCTCCATCTGGTGGCGAATGGCAAAGGCATAAATATGTTCAACCACAAAAATTAAAACAATAAGTTCAATAGCATACTTTTGTGGCATTGCATGGTATTATGAGCAATGGTGGCGAAGGATTTTAGGGAATGCAACATGATATATGGATGAAAAATGTCAACACAAAAAGCATGAATATTTCAAATATCCTAAACATGAGTACTCACTTCTAACTACTCAAATGGAGTAAAGAAATCATGCAATGGGTAAGAGCATAACTATTCTAGATTATGACATTTAAGTGATAAAAAATATGAAAAGAACATGAAAACTTGCATATTATTATGATAAATATCCTTAGAAATCAGTAAAATAGACAAGGAATAAGTAAACAAACGCTAAGAAGAGAGGATTGAACGTCAAAAATGGAGTTAGAGGCAGCGCACGGGCATGGCAGGGAGGCCGTGTGGACTTGCAGCGGCTAGGGTTAGGGTTTTTGAGTGGGGAAGACAATGAATAGTGTAGGGTATTTATAGATTTTGGGGCACACGGCCAAGGGACATGCCCATGTGCCCTAATTTTTGCCGTGTGTTTCGCGTTTTCCCTATTTTGGCGCGTCTAAAATTCGACACACGCCTGTGTACCTCGGGCATGTTGGTGCACACGGTCGTGTTCCACGATCGTGTCTAGCTTCGTTCGCTTCTCCCACGGGCGTGTATGAAAGCCCCACGCCCATGTTAATTTGACAGGTTCAACCATGGGTGTTTAGACACGGGCGTGTCGCACGCCCGTGCTAGTTTCTCAGTTTCAACTACGGTCTTAGGGCAAGGGCGTACGCCCGTGTTTTTTTGATAGGTTCGCCCACTGCCATGTCGCACGGCCGTGGCGATTTATCGCAGCCCATGTTTTGGGAAAATCTTTGCCCTGTTTCCACAAGGTCCTAAGCACGCCCGTGTGCTTGGCCGTGTCTCTGTAGTGAACCTGTTTTCAAGAGCATCGTTAGTAGGTTAGATGTTTAAAACTAAAATTTAAAGAAGTTCATTCCATTAGTGCTCGGGTTGCCTCTCGAGAAGCGCTTATTTATAGTCTAAGCTCGACTTATCTCTCCATTGAATGGTCATGGTGGTTTAAGGAGTTCATACTCTTCATTCTTACTATGAATCTCATAAGGTTTTAGACGTGTGTTGTTTACCTTAAAAGTACCAAACTTGGGATGATTTACCTCGACTGTACCAAATGGAAAAATACTAAGTACTGTAAGAGAGATTTCTTCATTCGGTTTGGCAGTGACAATGCGAGGATCTGCGGCATCTAGTAAGACTTTATCTCCAATCTTAAGTAGATTTGTAGTTTTGGTTTATTGTGTTTTCTCGGGTTATGTGCTCGCCATTCATCTAGCTCCTCGATTTGTAGCCTTCGTTCTTCATGAATGGGTCCTCTATTATTGCTTGAACATGGCTCATGTACTTCTTTCAGACTCAACTCCTGCAAAATAAGTTGCGTCATATTGTCAGTTTTAGTAGAATGGTGTGGACAATTACCTTCAATGTTCGATGTAATGCCAGAGTTTTGGGCTTGAAGGGTGATTGTTTCGTCTCCCACACGAAGTGTGAGCTCGCCTGTGCCAACATCAATAATCATTTTAGCAGTTGCTAAAAAAAGCCTCCCTAAAATCAAAGGGGTGTTGTTATCCTCCTCTATGTTTAGAACAACGAAGCCAATGGGAAATATAAATTTATCTATTTTAACTAGTACATCTTCAATAATACCCCTAGGAAATCTTATAGTTTTATCTGCTAATTGAATGCTCATCCTAGTCTGTTTGGGTTTCCTAAGACCTAGTTGCTTAAACATTTTGTAAGGCATGATATTGATGCTTGCCCCTAAATTAGCTAATGCATTATTAACATCTAAACTACCAATTAAGCAAGGAATTGTAAAACTCCCTGTATCTTTCAATTTGAGGGGTAGCTTATTTTGTAGAATAGCTGAAAAAACTGTGTTTAGTTCCACATGCGATGCTTCGTCCAACTTCCGCTTGTTTGCTAAAAGCTCTCTTAAAAATTTCATTGCATTTGGCATCTACGACAGAGCTTCAATAAACAATAAGTTAAGATGTAATTTTTTCAATAGTTTAAGGAATTTACCGAATTATTCATCTGAGCGGTCTTTCCTCGTCGCATTAGGGTATGGTACACGAGGTTTATATTCTACATTCACCGTTTTGTTTTCATTATGACTTACCTCACTTTTACCTTTGCTCACCATAGTTTCTTGCACCGATTCTGGCTTAGGCTCAACGAATCCTTCTTTATCTTGAACATTAATTGCATTGAGCTGTTCCCTTAGGTTAGGTTCAGTATTACTTGGCAAGCTACCTTGTGGCTGTTCGGAAATTAGTTTGGACAGCTACCCTATCTGAGTTTCTAGTCCTTGGATTGATGCTTGTTGATTTTTAAGTGCTGTCTCAGTATTCTAGAAATGGGTTTCTAACACCGAGATGAATTTGGATAGCATCTCCTCAAGGTTCAATTTTTTCTCTTGTTAATAAGGTGGCTGTTAGAACCTTGAGGGTGGTGGTGGTCTCTGATTTCCTTGACCTCCCCATGAGAAGTTTGGGTGATTCCTCCAACCTGTGTTATAGGTATTACTGTAAGGATTATTTTGAGATCGAGGATTATTGCCCATATAATTTAATTGCTCGTTCTCCATGTTGTGGCCATAGGGTTGATATTCTGGATTACTCGATCCACCTCCACTCACTTCACATTGTATTACTGGGTGAAACTGCGTAGAACTAAGTAAACCATCAATCTTTTTATTTAGAATTTCTACCTGATTTGACAGCATAGTAACCGAGTCGATGTTATAAACGCCTGCTGTTTTCGTTGGCTGAGTCCTCATGACTTGCCACTGGTAGTTATTCAGTGACATTTCCTCAATAAATTCGTAAGCCTCTTCAGGTGTTTTGTTGTTGACAGTTCCACCAGCGGCTATTTCAATCGTCTATCTTGTTGAGGGATTCACACCATTGTAGAACGTTTGAACTTGCAGCCATAGGGGTAACCCATGGTGAGGGCACCTTCCCAGTAGGTCCTTGTAGCTCTCCCATGCATCGTAAAGAGTTTCTAAGTCCATCTGCACAAAAGAAGAGATATCATTATGTAACTTAGCCGTTTTAGCCAGCAGAAAATATTTTAGTAAAAATTTTTTGGTAATTTGTTCCCAAGTAGTGATGGACCCTCATGGTAACGAGTTCAACCATTGTTTAGCCTTGTTTCTCAGTGAAAAAGGGAATAACCGAAGACGAATGGCTTCATCAGAAACGCCATTAATATTAAAAGTGTCGCAGATTTCTAGAAAATTTGCCAAGTGAGTGTTGGGATTCTCATCTTGCAAACCATCAAACTGAACAAACTACTGTATCATTTGAATCGTGTTAGGTTTCAGTTCAAAATTATTTGCAGCAATAGTAGGCCTAACTATACTTGACTTAATTCTTGTTAAATTAGGTTTAGCATAATCATACATAGTGCGAGGAGCAGGATTCTGATTTGCTAAATCAACGGGTATTGCTGGAGGTAGCTGATTGTCTTGATTTTCGGTTGTAGTTGAGATATCGTCGTCCTATTCTTCTTATGTGTATCTTAGGCTTTGCCTGATTTCTCATCGATTTCTACGAGCTGTACGATCAATTTCTTTGTCAAAAAGCAGTGGTCTTGACGGGTTTCTTCTAGTCATAAACTATAAGAACCTGCTAGAAGAAAGAAAAATAAAATTAGTAAATTAAAATTAAATTGGAAGAAAAATAAATGGCTAAAGTAATTAAAATTGAGTGTTATTTTAGTCCCCGGCAACGGCGCCAAAAACTTAATCGTGATTTTCCTTGATAAGTTTTATAAATTTATAATTAATCATTCTTGAACTAACTATTATCACAACGTAAGCAAGTGTACCTATCGAACAGTAGTATAGCTTTAGCAAGACCGGATTGTCAAACCCAAAAGACTAAAAGTACTAGTAATGACTGTCTTTTTATTATCTAGCCTAAGAAATAAAAGAGTTTGTTTTAACTAAACTAAGAAGTTGCAGAAAATAGAATTGGGAAATTACTTTTTGGAAAAATGATTGATTTAGAAGAATACGTAAGGAAAAATCCACCTAGACTTTTACTTGTTATTCTGGCTCCGAACCGGACGATTTATTCATTTAACTTGTTCTGTAGAAATCCCTAAGTTATGTTATTATCCCTGTAACACCCCAAACCCGGCCCAGACGTTATGGCCAGATCTGACGTGTCACATGGACTTACGACTTAGTATGCACTCGTTCGTTTAAGTTATTGGGGTGGTCTTTGTAAAAACAACAGTTGAACGAAAAGCCGTTTATCAATCTTTAAGCTATCCATTTGTTGTGCTTGTTGAGTCTTGAAAACGTTCATTAATTTTGAACACCATGCAGACTTTAACACTAGCAGCTTTTCGTCATAGTATAAATATAATCGATAAAATAAAACCATAGCGGAAAAGAAATTTAAATAACGGCCTTATTACAACTTAAAACCCAAAATTAAATCGAATATAAAAATAATAAAAATAAACTAACTTAGAAAAACCAACTTTGCAGATGATGTGGCCACTCAAATCCCTCACGACTCCAAGCCCACTATGGTTGGGGATTTCTGCAGAGATGAAAATAGAGGGTGAGTTCTGTGAACTCGCATGCGTAACATAACCCAACCATAGCCTAAGACAGATTAAATTTCAGAGTCAGACTTATCTGAGCCTTGGCCCAGTACAGAAATTAGAATGGAACCCATAGGCCCATAGCAGATACAGAACAAATATATCATGAATGCATAAATCCCAACCCAGAGCCATTCATAACACCCCTGTACCAGCCTTACACCATGTGGGGAGACTACTCGACCCACCCAACCGCTACACACCACAGAAATTGCAGTGAGGCTGCCAGATATTGTGACGAAGTCACCAGATACAGATATTGTGGCTAGGCCACCAGAACAGATATATATATGTGGCGAAGCCATCAGATTGCAGCGAGGCTGCCAGATATTGTGACAAAGTCACCAGAATAGATATATGTGGCGAGGCCAAAAGATTGCAGCGAGGCTGCCAGAACGCTTCCTCCATCATTATAAACCCATGTCCCATGCAACAGAGACAATACGTCATGGCATATGTATACAGAAACAGAACATCATGCTTTTTAGAAAATAACCCTAGGGGTAAAATCGTAATTTTACATGCATAAGAGTATTTCAGTAATTTTTACCTATTGCTAAGGTTTCATGCTCATTCTAACATTTACCAAGTAATCAAAAGTACTTACCTCGTCTTTTTACCAAAGTGGGCCTGTTGGCCCATTAAACCTAAAAATACCGTTGTGCACGAAAATAAACTCTGCACTCTAATCATCCAAATGCACTATATTCATTAACAACTGTCTCACGAGTGCTTGCACGCTCGCGAGTTCACAAAATAGCAACGTTTCAGTATTTCAGTTTATACCGATTCAGTCTAAGGGAGAGTGTCGTTTACACACCTGGTTGATAACGATTGATGATGATATATCCCACGTGATAATCCTACAATCGATCACTAACACGTCAAACTTACGAATTAACGATAACTAACATAAACCCTCGTCAACTAACCCAATCATCACACAAGTTAGTCATTTACGCACGAGGGCAAAATGGTCATTTTACCCTCCAAGGGTAAATCGGTAGTCCTACCCTACAGGGGTATTTTAGTAATTCTACAACTTAACCACTTGGGCCTATGGATCCATTTGGACCACATGGCCCATTTTAGCCCATCGCAGCCCAAACTAGCCGTCCTATTGCTAAAGTAGCGAGAAATACACATCTGCTAGGAGACTGCAGTTAATCTGCGCTCCAAACACTCTTAGCTGACGTCCAACCCAAATGAGCACGTCATAAAGCAAAAGGGATCAGCCAAGAAGGGTATGCCTACTCTCTTCATGGTTTGCTCTATTTAAAGCCAGCTCTCCATCTACTCTTATGTTAGCTTCCCGATGTGGGATCCCTCCATCATAGAGTTTAAAACCAACACCAACTCTTGCCGTCCCAACATAGCAAAATAATCAACCTTTGCGTGCCAAGGGTTTCGAACCAAGGTCCACTCACATGCCAACTCACACCACCACCATTAGGCCATCAACTCATTTGTGTCATAAATCCAACACATTAAACTTTAAAGCGCACCTACTTGCTTCCAGATTTATTGAAAAGAAAAACCAAAATATATTGCAAGAGCCAAGACTTGAACCTTGGACCCCTTGCTTCCTCTATGGCGTCACTTCCCTGTCCCCTAAGTGGCGCCATCTTGCCACTACACCACATTCCTTTTTGTGTCATATTTTATCCCTTTACTCTTAAAAGCCCAAACGCCAATTGCATCACTTGTTCATAAAATTAAAATTTTGAAGACTACTAACTTAAGTTTGGGCCATCCAAAGGCCCACTAACCTATTAAAATGTATATTTTAACCAACCAGAACACACACAAATTTTAAAAATCACAGAAACACAGAAAACCTAAAAATTGGGGCGTTACGATCCCTATTCAAGGCTAATAACGTCTAATCCCTAGGTTGAATAATCTAGACTTTTCTTTAATTAACACCCTAGGGTTGCATTAACTCGATCTATGGACCCCCTTATTAGGTTTCACCCTAATCCGGCAAAATCTTGTCACACTATCTCTAGGTGCGCAATCATCTCAACTTAATTATGGCAAAGTCACTCTTAGCCAGGGACTATTCATCCTCCAACTAAGAGCATTAACTTGAAGTGATATCCTGAAATACCAAAACAAGAATTAAGAACACATAATTAAGAACAAATCAAATATTTATCATACGGTTTGGAAAATAATAACAAGATTCGTCTTAGGTTTCATCCCCTTAGGTATTTAGGGGTTTTAGTTCATAACTAAATAAGGAAACATATCAGAATAATAAAGAATACAAAACATAAAGAAAACCCAAAACTCTTGAAAGGGAAATTTAGGAGAGATCTTCAGTCTTGATGATGAATCCGGCTTCTAAGATGGATCAATCGACTTTCAGGTTGTAATTCCTTACTCCCTACTCTCCGTCCCCCCTTTTAGTCTTCCTCTGGGGTGTTTAAATAGGTTTTAGAATGCCTAAAAGTCGTAAAACTTGCCATTTTCCGAATGAAACTTAGCTAGGGTTTGGCAGGGACACGCCCGTGTGGCACAGCCGTGTGCGAGTACTTCAGGCTGTAGTCGAGGCTGAGATATCAATACGCCCGTGCTGAGATTGATTTGGGCGATGGTCGAGCCTGTTAGATTGGCACAGGCGTGTGTGATGCCCGTGTGAGGAAGTCTAGGTTGTGTTATTTTCCCTTGTCGGCCCATTTTCTCTGTTTTTGGCCCGTTTCTCGTTCTTTTCGTCCTCTTATGCTCACCAAAGTATAAAACATGAAATTAAAGAATTAGCAGCATCAAATTCATCAAATCTAAGGATAAATCATTCAAAAACATGTTAAACGAGGGATAAAAATATGGATAAATTACGGTTTATCAATACTACGTCTCTGCAACTAAATTTTGAAATGATGAGCTTTCATAAAATCATATGTTCTAAATTAAGCTTCCGCAACCAAAAAGAGATTTTACAAAGTAATTAAGGTTTTTTTCATTTTAAGGACGTGTTTCCAATGAAAATAAGGTTTTCGATAAATCACTTCAATGTGACACGCCAGATTCAGCCATAACATCTGGGCTGGGTTTGGGGTGTTACAAAAGAGATATTAGCATTTAAGGAAATTGAATGAACTAGATTGAAACTTAATGTAACGCCCTTAAACCCATATTCGTCATTGGATTAGGGTTACAGAACATTACAACACAATTAGAACAATTAAACATACAATTCATATATAATCATAAACATATTATAATACAATAATTTACATGCGTATAGTCCTTAAATCGAGCCTTCGAGGCCCTAAAAATAACTTAGAAACATTTCGGGACCAATTTGAAATAATTTGGAAGGTTTAAGAAAAAGGTGCAAAATATTGACTACAGGGGTCACATGGCCGAGACACACGGCCGTGTCTCAGGCCGTGTAACTTTTGAAATAGGGACATACGGCTGTGTCCATGTAACTCTTTGACTTGGGTCACACGACTAAGCCACATGCTCGTGTGCTAGGTCGTGTGCTAGGCCGTGTAACTGCCTGACTTTCATGCAAAGGAACCTACAGGGGATACACGACCATGTTGCGAGGCCGTGTGTCATACACGGCTGAGGCACATGCCCGTGTCTCAGGTTGTGTGGACCAAAAATCATGTAACAACCCGATTTAGACCCTATTTGGAATAGTGGTTTTGGGACCACCAATCCCAGTCAAAAAAATATTTTAAAATTATTTTCTATGTTTATTGTGTGTGAATTTATATTTGTGAAATTTTCATGCTTTGATTTTATCGTTTGAGTGCCTGATTTAATAAAAGGGTTTAATCGCGTAAAATAAAAATTTGAAGGTTAAATATGAAAGTGCTTAATTATTGTTGTCTTTATAATGTGAAGCACTTATAATGAAATTAGGCCATAATTAAGTTAATGGACGGTAATAACCATGGAATATAATGGTTTTATATTTTATTATAAAGGTTATTTAAGTAAAATGATTAATAAGTTAACGTATGTTAGAATAAAACATAATTTAAAGGCCATTATGTTCATCTTTTTGTTATGACCGAATAAAAAAGAAAAGAAAGAAAAGAAACAAAGCTTAGGTATTTGGCCATTCTCCAAGCTTGATTCAAGGTTAGTTTTTATTCGGTTTTTGATAATTTTTACGTTTTTGAGATCGTTGCAGTGTAATGTACAAAGCCCATGCTTGAATTTCTGATTTTGATGAATATTTTTGGTTATGCCATTGATGAATAATTGAGCTTTGTGATGGTAGTTGATGAATTATGAAAGATATGTTTTAGATTAATATGTTTTGTATTTGAATTTTTGATGATTTTGAGTTATTAGGGTTAAATTGTAAAAATAATAAATTGAGGGACTAAAATGTGAAATAAATTGAATGTATGGACTTGTATGGACATGGGTATTATTCAGCCTACGCATGATGTGTGCAAATTTTGAATGTTTTATGTTTTGTGTAATTTGGACTAAATTGTAAAAAGTGTGAAATATCAGGGGTAAAATGGTAAATTACCTATTTATGTGTTTTTGGACTAAATTGAATGAAATTATGTTTGAATGAGTTTAATTTGAATATGTTTAGATCCAGAACCAAAGAAATCAGATTTAGATCGAGGGGAAACCAAAGTTGTCGACTAGTTATCCCGTTTCGATTATCGTTGTCTGAGGTAAGTTCATAAGTAAATAAATGTTGTTGAATTTGATTGTATATGTATTATATGTACCGAATTGAATTATAATAAATATATGTGTATATACCGAAATGATTTAAGCTTTGGAGAATTTGTTACGAGCTTGAACAGATCGAGTTACAGCATCCGAAAGCCCCGTATGAACCTTAGGAATAGCTAGGATACATATGCCATGACATAGGATTTCGATATATGTGTACGAGTAAGACCCCATTTAATACGTTGGCATCGTTATGTGATTCTGATATATGCGTGCGAGTAAGACCACGTCTAGTACGTTGGCATCGATATATGTGGTTACGAGTAAGACCATGTTTGGGACATCGGTATCGTATTTGTTTCTTGTAAGACCCTGTCTGGGACAGTGGCATCGATATGTGATAGCATGTAAGACCGCGTCTTGGACGTTGACATTGTATGATATGTGTGAATATTCGAGTGTCCTATCCAATTCTGAATGGTTCGACGGGCATTCTGAGAAATGAATAACTATGTGAAAGTATATCTGCTTCAGGTACGTATGTTTTGTTTATGAAATTCTGAAATGAAAGGTGGGTATGTATTTAAGGATTATATGTGAAATACATGACAATGAATGATGAATGTATGTAAATGAATTATGAGTGAGTGTGATAGATGTAATGTATGAGAATGAGATGTACATTTATGCAAATGAAAATGAACAAATGAGCTAGATGAATCAAGTATGTATAAGATTTATATGTTCATTGAAAAATGAGGTAAATTAGGTTACTTAATGTAATCATATGAATTTATGAGTATGATGAATGTATAAGTGGTTAAGATTTATTAAATTTGGCTTAGTTAAATTGAATTATAAATATCACTGAGTTGATTTTATTTGCTTATGGCTTACTAAGTTTTTAAAGCTTGCTCTGTGTATGTTTTTTTTTACTACCTTTCTAGCGTTTCAGAGCCTTGCTCGGGTTGGAAGTCGTAGGAGACCTCATCACATTATCTAGTTTTTGCTTTCATAAATAAATGCTTTAAGATTTGGTTATGTGGCATGCATAGGCTTGTTTTGATATATTTGGTTTTGACATTTGTATATATAAATAGCCATGCGAAAATGGCTTGTTAATGAGGTTAATGTTTGTGTATATTCGAGCATGGTATAAGCTTATTTTGTGAAGTATGTTTCATAGTATATAAGTATGGTGTTTTGGTTACAAGTTTTAGTTGAGTAATGATTCAGTTTTTGGATCTGTTTTGCTATAATGCATATGTGTTCATGAAACTTAAGTCTAAGTATATTTGATTAGAGTATTTTGGTTATACGTATTGATTGGGTATGAAATGAATGACTTACAAAATTAGCTCACTTTAGTAAGCTTGATATTTGGTTTATCAATTTCTGATGTTTGGGTATATAATTTGGCAATGGAAAATGGTAAGTATGGTTTCATTCAGTTTAGACAATGAAGTAAATGATGAATGCATGCTTCAGTTATGGTATATCATATTTTGATTAAGTAATGTTTATGTCATATGTGTGCGTAATTGCCGTGATCATTTTGGGAGATAAGAATTAGGTTATATAATGCATGATTATATTCGACTAGACATAGTAAAAATATGTGTATGCTAATGAGATGATCACTTGTGAGTCAGCTTTTTAGTTTTGGTTTGTGATACCAAGTTTGTATATATATATATATACATCATGATTAAATGGTTGGTATTTAGGTTCAGATTTTATACATTCCATTGATGTTGTAAGAGTGATGTTTAGATATAATTATAGTATGTGAAGTAGACATGATATACTTCAGTATGGATGTTCGAAAAATGGTTTAGATTATTATGTCATATGCCCATAAATTTGTAATGTGAGAAGAGGTATATTTAGTCTGGAAATGATGATAGTTATCATCTTTTATGTTATTGAAAATTTAATCATGTGATATGACCGAATAAGTATATGTTTAAATGAATAAATTTTATATTAACGGGCATAAATTTTATAAGTTAATATACTAGCCGAATAGTTTATGAACTATATGGCTAGGTATTTGTAGTTCGTTTGGTTATAATATGCATAGTGTAGAAATTATGAATTAATATGTTACTATTCAGCTAACGAAATACCTGTTTTGACATATGCTTGGTATATGTTATCTAATGATATATGCTTGGATAATAGTTGAGAATTTGAATAATGGTATAAGCTGGTGATATTGATGTGATTGAAATTTGAAGCATGAATTGTTTATGAATTATAAGAAATAAATTATGATTGATTTTAGTTGATTAAGTGGTCAGTAAATGCGAATTTGACTAAATGAAAGAATAAATATATGGTCGTTGTTCGATTGAAAAGTTTTGTAAAGAAGTTGATATATTCTTAAACATGAAATCAATTATATGAACGTGCTGAACTTTGTTTTGTTAGGTAATACCTCGTAACCCTAATCCAGCTACGGGTATGAGTTAAGGGTGTTACAAATCACCTAAAAACAAGCCATTTCAAAACCAATACAAGCATAACCATTCAACCTATCTAAGCACATTTTAAAAGGGACCTTAAGTATCATCAAAACACAAAAAAAAAACATGCTAAAAAACATACCAAAACAAACATCTTAAGTGCCTAACTAATGTGTCCTCATTGACACCACATTTACTTCATCCATCAACAACCAATATACCATTCATATGTGCCTCAAACAAAGTTCAATCAATCAAATAACTTAATTTGGTAATTGCATAAATTATACTTTTCATTCTTAAAATAACTAATTGCATTGAATTCATTACATGTAACATATATACAAGCAAATTCAACCATCAACAAAACATGCTACATAAACATATATCTATATATACAAACCCAAAATCACATAATCAAAATATTCAACTTCAAAGACATATTCACACCTTAGGTACATGCTAACCTTACAAAAGCAAACATCACCAACGTTGAGTACGTGATTTTTGCAGGATTTCAGTCCGAGCCTAATATTTATGTAACTTGCAAACATGGAAACCGATTCACATTTAATAAATTTCATTCATAAAACTTACCACAAGATTAGCCAAATCATATGAGGTCATATTTCCATCAAATAAAAATTTTGATTATTCTTTAATAATACCTATAACCAACACTTTCGATAATTCATATAACCTCGCCGTGTGGTCTATTAGTTACATGGCACATGGTGCCTAGCGGATAAACCGTATAAGAGTTTCCACCTAGTGCTAGTCGGATTAGCCGATGATATAGAATGTGAGCCAAACTCTAGTTGGGAAAGCCTACGATGTTTGCGCCCAGCGCTAGTCGGTTATATCGATGCTTGTGTGCCCAGCACCAGTCAGACAAGCTGACAAAAGTTGCGCCTAGTGCTAGTCGAATATGTCGAAAAAATCCATAGTGAGCCCAACTCTAGTTGGATAAGCCAACGATATTTGCGGCCAGCGCTAGTCGGTTATACTGACGATTGTGTGCCCAACACTAGTTAGGCAAGCTGACAAAAGTTGTGTCTAGCGCTAGTGGAATATATTGACAGAATCTATAGTGAGCCCAACTCTAGTTGGTTAAACCAATGATGTTTGTTTAATTATTTACTTCCACAATTTCCTCATTCATTTCCTTACATCCAAATTCAATAAAAAACATACAATTGTATATCAAGTAGTAGTTTAACATTGATTAATTAAATGGTAAATAGAAAAGTTAAGGTCAAGTCTATGAACTTACCAGAATTATGCTTCTAAACAATTATTCAATAGCTTTCTCTTTTCCATGATTGGCAATGAAATCTCTCATTTCTCGATCTAGAAATATTAATTTAATTCAATCAATTACTCAATAATCATAGTTACATATTTAACCATTAACATTTGGTATTTAATCAACTTAGTCCTTGCACACAAATATAACCAGGCGTTCAATTTCTACAATAATTTCATCTTCTTACCGAATATATTTATATACATATCTACCTAATTCCAAAATGGTCCTTATACTCTTGAAATTTATCACTCATTACCATGCCATCTAGAATTTAACAGCAGCTACATCTCTAATAATCAATCCCATTTGAACTCATCATATAATTACATTAAAATTACAATTGAAATTAAAATCCCTTGCATGCCAGAATTCTCTCAACAACATCAAGCTCAATCTCCTTAGTCAATATATCACTACTGTAAAAATTATAAGATTATCCTTAACAAGTTTTTTCATAAAGTATCCATGCATTAAAGTTCATTAAATCCAAAAGAAAATTTAAACTTCATCTATGGCATTATCCACTACTTCCAAAAATTCTACATTCTAACATATGGATTAGCTAAATTAATCTATTCCCAACTCAAAAATATAATCAAAATGAAAATCCCTTTGAGAAATAATTACATGAATTCAAAGATAGTAAAGGAAATAACCAAGCTTTTCCCCTTAAATCTTCAATGGTTTTTGGAAGCAACAAGAAAGAAGAGAAACATCCCCCTCCACTTACCTTCTTTTCTTTATTTTATTTCCTATCTCACTACTAACATTTTATTTTGTTTTATTAATTTCATTTACATATTATAATTATCCTATTATAATTATCAATAATATAACATATATATATTATTCTCATACTCATCCACTAATAAAACCCATTTAAATAATGGTTTATTTTATTGCTAAGTCCTTTGATATTTATCCTCTTTATAAATTTAGTATTCATTCCCACTTTTATCACCTATTTGATTTATTCCCCTTAATTAAACACTTGCTACTTAAAATTGTCGAATTATCAAACAATTCCCTTGTATGACAACTCAAATAAAGTATTAATTAAAAATAATTAAGACCTCGATTCATGGACAGGGTCCCGAAAGTACATTTCTCGACACCCCTGATCTTTGGGTCATTACACTTATAGATGAAGTCTAGGTGGAATTTTACCTAGGTACTATTTTGTCACTTGATTGATATTTGATTATTTTTTTGTTTTATTTTTTTGACGCATTCGTAAGTTAATTTAGTTAGTTAATTTCAGTTTTAATCAATCATTTGAATTATTAGGTTAAATAATAAAAAAGATGATAAATACTAGTAATTGTAGTCCTCAAAGGAACGATATTTGTGTTCACCATAGCTATACTATTAATTGATAGGTGCACTTGCCTTAGTCAAATTTTTAGTTAGTTTAGTAGACATCAAGTTTTTAGCGCCATTGCTAGGAACTAAAATATTAGGAAAACATTAGTTCTATTAATTTAACTATTTTTATTTTATTTTTAATTTAATTTTGAGATTTTGATTAGTTTTTATTTTGTTTTTGACAGGTTCTTTTGGTTTATGATGAAAGGCAACTCAATGGAACAAATAATTTTTTTATAGTGAGATTGAAAGAACTGTTTGCAAAAATCGAAGAGAGGTTAGAGACATAAGGCATGATCAACATCAAATTTTCACAGATAATCAAGAGAAAGAAGACATTATTGAAGAAATGGATCCTTATCCATTGACTATGTATGATTAAAACAAGCCAACTCTGACTGGGGCTGAGTCTAATACCATTAGATCTAATGTTGCTGCAAATAATTTTAAGATCAAGCAAAATACAATTCAGATGGTGCAACAATATGTTCAGTTTGATGGATTACAAGATGAAGATCCAAACGTGCATTTAGCGAATTTCATAGAGATTTGCGATATTTTCAAGATTAATGGTATTTCTGATGATGCCATATGCTTAAAGTTGTTCTCATTCTTTTTAAAGAACAGAGTGAAATAGTGGTTGAATTCACTTCCACGGGGTTCCATCACTACTTGGGCTCAGATGATAGGGAAGTTCTTATTAAATCATTTTCCACCAGCTAAGACTACTAAGTTGAGGAATGATATCTCTTCTTTTGCTCAAATTGAGTTTGAGACACTTTATGACACATGGGGGAGATTTAAGGATCTGTTAAAAGGTATCGTCATCATGATTTACCTTTGTGGCTACAAGTTTAAACTTTCTATAATGTTTAAATCCCTCAACTAGGAAAATGATCGATGCAACAGTTGGGAGAACACTGAATAGAAAAACACCTAAAGTAGCCCAAGAGTTTATTAAGGAGCTGATAATGAATAATTATTAGTGGCAAGTTACAAGAGCGAAGCCTACCAAGGCAGCTAGTTTTTTTATATAAATGTAGTTACTATGTTGGCAAGTCTGGTTGAAGATCTTGGTAGAAAAAATAGATGGTTTGAGTTTAGGGAAGCAGATGACTCCTGTGATGCAATGTAATGCAACTGGAGCGGTATGATTAATGAGAAATGCTTAGCAGTATAACATAGAGCATGAGCAAGTTGAGTTTATAGGTAATAATTTTAGGCCTCAGAATAACCCTTATGGCCATACCTATAACGCTAGATGGAGGAATCTTCCAAGCTTCTCCTGGAGTGGTCAAGGGAATCAGATATCACAACCCCCTACCAGTTTTCAGTAGCCTCAATAATAAGAGAAGAATTTAAACCTCAAAGAGATGTTTGTTATATTCATTTTAGTTTCCAAAACTAGATTTCAGAACACTGAATCAACTTTAAGGAATCAAAATCTATTCAGGGTCTCGAGAATTAAATTGGTCAATTTGCTAAGTTAGTTTTAGAGAGACTACAAGGTAGTTTACCCAGTAACATTGAAACCAACCCAAAAGAGCAAGTCAACACAATTACTTTGAGAAATGGGAAGGTGTTAACTGAGCTTGAAGAAAAACTAAAAGAAGAAGTTATTGAGAAAAATGATGGGGTTGAAGATAACAAGAAAAGGAAAAAAATAGTGCTTGGAGAATACAAACCACCAATCTCATACCCAACAAATTTAAAGAAAGACCACATAGATGAACAATTTGGTAAATTTCTTGAACTTTTTAAACAATTGCATATTAACTTACCTTTTGTTGAAGCTCTTTCGTACATGCCGAAGTATGCCAAATTTTTAAAAGAGCTTTTGACAAATAAAAGGAAATTAGAGTAGCTATCCACTGTGGAGCTTAAGGAAGAATATTTAGCCATTCTCTAGAACAAACTACCTACTGAGCTTAAGGATTTAGGGAGTTTTACTATCCCTTGTTTTATTGGTAGTTTATCTGTTGAAAAATTTTTAGTTGATTTAAGTGCTAACATCAGTTTAATGCCTTATAAAATGCTTAAGTAACTTAGTCAAGGGAACCAGAATCTACTATGATGAGCATTCAACTAGCTGACAGATCAATAAGTATCCTAAGGGTATTATTGAGGATATTCTTGTTGAAGTAGATAAATTTATATTCCCTATTGACTTTATGATACTTGATATGGACGAGGATGTTAAGGCACCTTTGATTTTCCGCGGACTATTTTTAGCTATTGCTAGAGCTGTTATTGATGTTGGTGAAGGTAAAGTTGTGCTTAGGATAGGTAATGAAGAGGTTACTCTTCAAACATGTGATGTTATAAGAGATTATAATGAGCAAGATATTACTTTTTATTCTATTAATTCTAATGATCATGCAGTTCAACATTCTTTTTGGGAAATTACTCATGAAGACATGTTGGAACTGTATCCTATTTAAGGTGATTGACGTCAAAGGACAAGTGAAGAAAAAATGCTTATGAAAACTTAAGAATGTACAAGGAAGTAACAAAGCAATGCCGTAATGCTCATTTAAAGAGACAAAATAATTTATAACTGGAGACAAAGTGCTACTTGTCACACTTAGTTTTCACTAAAAGTCCCGAATTTAAAGGAGAGTTGGGAGTTAATTGAATAAAATAGTAAGTTGGCAAGCTCTATTGGAAAACTTGGGAAATTTTGTGGCAGGTTGGTAATTAGTTAAGTTTCAATTGTGGTTCGGTTAGGTTGGAACTGGTTGGTCCCTTAATGAAAGACAAGATGATTGTCGATGGATGACTTATTTGGGGCTTTGGTGGTCGTGCGTGAAGGTTTATATATGTAGGAAGCCTTAACTAGCTGGGGGAAATTCTTTTCAATTCTTATTACATTTTTTTCCCATTTGCATCACCTTTTTTGGTTGCTCCAAAGAAGATGAGGTTAGGAGAGCGGTGCATGGGGAAGTGATTGTGAGATTTGAAGTTTGAAAGTAGAGAATTTGAGGAACTGGAAAGCCTTTTTATATTCCTATATCTGTGGAATTTGGAAAAGAAAAGTAAGATTTCTGAAATCTTTAATAAGGCTCCTGCATAAGATTGGGTTTTGGGTTTATAAGTTAATTTCCTTTTTTTTAATTGGTGTATGGGATGTTATCCTAAGCTACCAAGACAAGGAGGCTCTGACATTTGGAAAAGCTAAGCTGACGAGGATGAAGGAGTTCAGGTGAGTTTCTGTACCCTACCTGTGGGTGGCTATTGATGATGTACTACTTGTATGATCTGTGTCTGTGTCTGTTCTGAGTTTGTTTGAATTCATGGTCATGTATGAAAATGGTGAATGAATATTCTATGAATGTATACCACTGTGTAAGTATGTATACGCTTGAAAGAATGATTAATAGATGTCAAATGATTTTGAATTGATGTATTGATAAATGGCGTACTATGTTATGGTAATAAATACTTCGTTTTGAGTGAAATGCATGCTTATATTATATTTAGAGTACATAGGGAATTACCTTGACGGTATCACACCCTAAAATTGGGTCTAGAAGTTTCGAGGGTAAAATAGGGATTTTAGCTCTAATGAGCTTGGGAATTTCATTAGCATGATATTCAGAAATGTTTTTGTCTATGACATTTTAGAAATTAAAACAATTTTTGAAAATAATGTTCAAAAGACTTTCAATTTTGAAATAAGGACTGATTTGTAAAAGGGTCTAACTTATTATTTTTTAAAAGGCAATAAAACCAAATTTTAATTTTCACCCTATTTCCCCCTTTCATCTTTATAAAATCCATGTTAGTCTCTTCTTCATATTCTTGTTCTACCGTCCATTGCATTCCAAAGCTCTTCTCATTCAATTTTGATTCCCAAACTTAATTCCTTAGATTTTTACCATTTCCCAAGTCATATATCTCCATAGTATTCCAAGGAAAACATCCAAGAACACCATAAATTTCTTCATTGTTGAATTTTTGGATTTTTTGGGTTTTCAATCAAACATTCAATTTTTCATCAACTAAGGTAACGATTCGGTTCCTTATTAGCTTTTGGTGTTATTTGATCCTTTAAATTGAGTTTTTAGCCGTTAAATCGCATATTTTAAATAAAAGCCGAAAATTGAGTTGTTAATGGTGGATTTCAGTAGTTTGGGTAAAACTGTGGTTTGAAAGTGCTTTTCAATTAGTTTTGACATTATTATAAGGTTTCTAAACTTACTTTAAAGCTTTGTTGAAGATTTCCAATGTTTTAATGAATTTTCGTGAAAATTGCCATAAACACGTAAAAAATTTTGATACCATATATTAGGTAGTTTTGAGTAATTTAAAGGCTGATAATCAGTCTTAGGTGAATAATTAGATGAATGGAATTATTTTTAGTTAAAAGGATTATATATATATCGAGATAATTGAATTTCAAGTTTGCTATGTTAAAGGTTTCGATTACAAGAGAATTTAGCTTAGGCTTGTGTTTTGATTGCTTGAAGTGAGTCTTTAGTTGATTATTGATTGTGTTGTTGTGTGATTTACCTTTTTGAAGAGTTGGAATAGTTATGACCTTCAACGAGTAAGGATAAAGGCAAGGAAAAGCTAGTTTATACTTTTGAAGAGTAGGCGAAAACGTGAACGGTGAGTGTTTGGAATCGCTAATTGTAGACACGATTCATAGTGTTAATTGGGAGCTTAGGAATAACCTAAACCCCTATCCTAAGTTTCGAGCTAAGCTTTCTATTTCCCTTGCTTTATTTTGGAAATTATGTGAATAATTGTGGATTGATTATTATGATATGATATTGTGATATGAGACATAGGTGATCACTATTTTGAATTATGTGGTGTTGTGGGCATGATATACATGCCAAATGACAATGATAATGATATGCTAATAATGCAAACATGTAACGAAAACGAGCGAAATTTCGATAAGTATATATGTGTTCAATTTTGGTATGTGATATTATTATGATAGGTAATATGTGAGAATACTTGTATGTGATATATGATGTACTGATTTCAATGCACACATATGGGGTGGGATATGTGATGGCTCAATAAGCATTATTGTGGCATGTAAAGTGAAATTAAATGTGAACCCAATAAGCATGCATTGTATACAAGTTGTGATTTAAATTAATGAATATGAACAAAGATGACGTGCATTAAATTAATAATTAAAAATGTGTAATTGTAGATACTTTGGCCTTGTGATCTCCTGAAACCATTGGGTATAGTTGGCATGCTATAGGATTGTGAGTAATCACCTATATGTATTTTGTTTTTAGGCATTGAGGCCCTGGGACAAGTTGGAGATATAAGTGAATGTGAGCTTAGCTCCATTCAACAAGACATGTTTGGTGTATTGGAGAGTGTTTGTAACGCCTCAAATTTTGGGGCTAGAAGTTTTAAGTCTGGAGTGGGTGCAGTTAGTTGTAACGCCCCAAATCTCGAAAGCCCAGATAAAATTATTCTCGTGTGTTGTGACGTGAAAGTAAGTTTGGCTTAGTGGTTTAGTGCTCTGGGAGTGTCTGGAGAGTCATGGGTTCAAGCCTTAGCTTGAGCAAAATTTTGGTTCTTCTTGAATAAGTTTTCAGCTAGTAGACTCTTAAATTAATGTGAGTGTTTTATGACATGAAAAGCCTACTAAACTACTGGCAAGTGGCGTGTTACTAATGCCTAGGGACTTGAGTTCGAGTCCTACTACACACAAGGGATGTCATTTTGCTGTTGTGCCGTGTACGTGGTTGTATATCACTAGAACTCTGGAGCTTGGGCGGTTGGTGTGTTTGAAGGAGATAGGAGTGTGTGTGTGGCGTGATTCAAGGGGGACCTTGGTATGTGGATAGAGGAGAAATCAGTGGAGTGATCTGTGGAGAGATGTGGGGAGAGTTTTGAGGAGGGGATCAAGGCATGGGGTAGTAGTGTGCCGAATGTGGGTAACTCCCTTGTACCAATTTGGTTATAGGACTCTTACCTTAGTGTCGAAAGTGTGTTTGAGTTGTGCTCTTCATTTTTGTTTGTTTCACTCTTTTGAATGTTGCTTGTGACTATTTGGGTCTTTCACTCCTTTGAGTTGTGCATTTTTGTGCCTCTTTTTGATCATTTTCTTCTGGCTAATTGATTCTTTTTTCCTTCTTTTCCTAAATTGGTCTTCTTTTTTGGCCAACTGCTCTTCCTAAATTTTCTGTTTTGATTCTTTCTTCTCCCTCCCACAATCGGCTTTAGCCCTTAGGCAGAATATCTTGTCTTTTCTTCTCTCCTTGTCGCTTCTCTGTTCTCTCTCAGTTTTCTCCCTTTTTGCACTAGGCTGTTGGCCGAATGTTGATTGGTAAGTCTCTGCTCTTTCGGCTCTTCTCTTCTTTTTTTTTGAAAATCGATTCTCATCTTTCGTTTTCTCTAGGTTGGGGGCCTTTTGGGTTTTAGTACTTCTCGCACAATGGAAGAGTCTCTAGTGCCACATAAAAGATCAGAACCTTCCTCCTCTCTTGATCTAAGGTAACGCTATTTGATGTCAAGGTAAGAACCGAGGTATTTTGACTTGGATTCTTGGTAATGGCCGAATATTCCCTTCCTATATCTTTGGAGTTTGCATTTTCTATAGGGTGGTATACGTGGTTTAATCTACGTGTATAAGTATTCTTGTGTAATGGATCTACTTATCTTGCAGATAGTCAGCAAGGAGTTTGTGGTCAACCTTTGATAACGGTTTAAGCGGACTAAAACCACACTCGATCAATCAAGGTTGGAGAACTCGTGGTTTCGTCACACGTTTTTATGAATAGGTGTGTAACCACACTGCTCTTATCGTAGACCGAAAAAAGCCAAAAAGTGTGACTTTTGGCACTACACGAACGTGCGTTTGCTCGTGTAGTAATCTGAACGCATAAAACATGGGTGTTCGTGCGTAGAGGCCACCATGAGCGCTTTCATGGGCTTAAGCCGTTTTGGGCCATGCTGGGCTGAATTGGGCCGTGTGGGCCCTACGAGCTTGTGGGCCCACATGGACGTGTGGAGATTATTGGTCCAGACTGTGTAGTTCGCACAGTCAAGGCCATTTTTTGGCTGATTAGGCCACACGGGCGTGTGGGCCTACATAGGCCAAATCATGGGCTTTGGGCCCATTTTCACTGTTTGATCGTCAAGGTTGCACGGGTCGCCCGAGACGAATGTGGACCTATTATTGGGTCAGTAAGTATACCTACACCCAAATTGATGAAATGACCGTTATACCCTTATGAGGTAAATGACTGATATATCCCTATGTGATGTATGACTATTTGAGCATGCCATTTTTGCTGTGTATACATTTATATTATGTTGCATTGCATGGGGGGGATATATGATTTTGGAGGAAGTGTTCTGAAAGGCTTTAAGTCTATTACTAGCAGCTCTGCTGCAAATACTATTTTAGTGCTGCAACCGGTGCTACTTGGTGTGCAGGGATGGGTGGGTCGATTTTATCCCCACATGGTGTGTAGGGTTGGTACGGAGATGGTGTGTAGAGGCTGGATTGGGTAGGATTTTCTGATTGCATATTGTACTGATACTAAAATGGGCTTCGACCCCACTGATACTGTTTCTGATATGGGCTTAGGCCCAGACTGCCACTGTTACTGGTATGGGCTGAGGCCCTAACTAAACTGAAAGGGCTTAGGCCCAAATTGTGTTTACTTTGATTGATTGCTATTATGGGATTTCACACACTGAGTTTTCACAAACTCACCCATCTATTAACTGTGCAGGAAATCCCTAAACTTAGACGGATCGAGGCGATGGAGGACTCAGTGGTGGCCACTCGACTTAGTTAATTTTTAATATTATCATTAAGGTTTGTTTTGGGTTTTGCATTATGTAATAAGGCCTATTGGGTTATTTTTTATTCTGGTATTTTACTCATATTTATTTGTGATTTACAATCGCTAGTAGTAGGGAAAAACACGAGTTTTCAAAAAGTCAAACATTTTCAAAACCACCACAGATATGTAACTCGTTTTCAAAGCTTCCGCGAATAACCAACCATTTTCAAAATTAATAACGTTTTATTAAAAACAACCGTTAAAAAGTACAATGACATTATGAAAGATCAATAAGACTTTAAATTGGCCTTCCAACCTATACAAAGAGGCTAGTTAAAGAAAGGGTTTTAAAACGATGAGTCTTAGATTCGAAAAACACTTCAATGTGACATCGCCAGATTCAGCCATAACGTCTAGGCCGGGTTGGGGTGTTACAGTGTAAGCTTTATGTTTCACTTTTTGGGATATGTTTGAGAGTCAAATGGTGTGTTGGAGATCTATGTATCCCATGTGTGATGGTAGAGCCCACTTTTATGTTTCATAGCCTCAAGTGCCAAATTATCGTTTCAATGTGATTTTATATAGTATAATAATATGCTAAATGAGTTGATTTAAGTTTCGTGAAAATGTTAGTATGTTCTCATAGTAAATTGTGTATGTCATTGTGGTTTTGGTCGTTTACATTTAACTTGTGAATTCATGTGAATATATATGCTAGACTTGTGAGTTATTAAATCATGTATTCATTATTTAGTCTTGATGAATTATTGTAAAATGAACTATTTGTATGTAAGTTGTGTAACATCTCGAAATAAGGCCTAAATGGAATAGTGGTTGTGAAACCACAAATCTGAGATAGAAAAGTCTATTTCAATTAATTTTTATGATTTACCGAGTGATTAGATGCATGTGTTAGAGTATTGATAAGAAATTTTATAGATTGCATGTTTAATTTGCCTATTAGGGTTTATTTGCAGAAGTTGCTATAACAGCCCGATTTAGGGCCTAAACGGAATGATGGTTTTACAACCACGAATTCGAAGTCAAAAATTTTATTCCGATTAAGTTTTAAGGTTTATTTATTGATTAAAATATTGTGTAAAAATACCGTTAAGAAATTTTACTGATAAAGTGCTTAATTGGACTTTTAGGACTAAATTGCAAAAGTTGCAAAATATATGTTCTAATTCATAAGTACTTGATTGAAATGGGAGTTTAAAGAGGAGGCCCTTAAATGGAATTAGACTATTATATTTCGTTTGGACAAAACTGGGCATGAATATGACAAAATTTTAAAGAAAGGCCTTGAGGGCATTTTAGTCATTTGGTAATTAAAAGAAATAAAAAGGGAAAATAAAGCCAAAATTGACTCATCTTTTTCATGGAGGCCGAAATTAGCATGGGGGAAGCCATGGCTAGGGTTTTCAAGCTTTTCAAGCTCAATAGTAAGTCCGTTCTAGCCCCGTTTCTCAAGTTCTTTACATTTTTGGAATCTCGGTAACTTGATTAAGCTTATTCTAGTAATAATTTAAGCTAGGGTTCATATTTGGAAAAATACCCATAGGTGAAATGTGTTTATTTTGATGTTTTATGGTAGAATATGAAGGCTGAAATTATGTTAAACAACTTTTGCTAAGCGGTTTTAAGCAAAAATGAGTAAAATGGCTTAATCAGTAAAAGTTGTTATTGTTCATAACTATGTGTTAGAGTGAGAATTTGATGTTGCCATAGAAGGGAAAAATGATCAACAGGTTATAAAACATAAGAATAAGGGATGAAGTTTAATTCCCGAGCCTAGGGGCAAAAGTGTAAATATGGAAAAGTTTAAGGTTAAAATTGTAATTTTGCCAAAGTTTGAGTTAAGGACTGTTTTGACTAGTACATTAATTAAATAAGTAAAATATGATGTTTTAGATCCCGAAATACGAGATATGAACCTAGAATGGGAGAAAAATCAAAAATCGAGAAAGTTGGTAAAATGGCCGTTTTAGTATCGAGGTAAGTTCATATGTATAATAAGCATTAAGTTGTGCATGTTTCAATGTAATATTGATATAATTACTATGATTGCCGAGGTGTTGAAATTAAATATAATAATGATGAATTAAATGTTCAAAATTAATTCGACATGGAAATAAGAAAGTATGTAAGTTTGTATGTAAATATTACATTATTTTTATTTACGTTTTTATATTTCAGCATATTTTATGTATTGTAGCTGATTTTTGAATTATAATTGACTATTGGAAGAATGGAATAAAGTATTAGATAGTGAGATACTTCCCGTTTGAACCTTCGAAATCAAAAGATACGAATGGTATGTAGCTAGGTCACATGTGTAATACGGGATGTATACCATGTGTACAAGAGAGCTACGGGATATATGTAGCTAGGTCGCATGCGTGGTTGCAGGTGAAGGACACCATGTAGACAAGAGAGCTACGAGATAAACTGGCTAGGTCACATGGGTGGTACTAAGTGTTCACTATGTGTACAAGAGAGCCAAATTATGTGTACAATCGAGCTAGGTCACATGAGTGGTGCTAAGTGAAGGCCACTATGTGTACAAGAGAGCTTCGATTTTAAAGGTGGGCTGTGTGCGATACCATCGCATATCTGTTATTATTCCGAAGCGTTCAACTGGGAAATTGATTAAATGAAATTGTGTATGACTTTGTGATGATAAGTGTAAGCATATACGTTGTAACTTAGGAGCAATATGCTCGATATGTGATTGGAGATTAGAAAGATTGTTATGGGTAAGTGATGAATACAATTGAAGTGTGAAAGATCAAAATTGACAATAAAACTGTTCGGGATAGTTGCAGTGATGGAAATCTAAAAATTTACGAAAAATAGTAGAAATTGAATCAGAGACTGAATGAGATATCAAATTAGAGCTTAATGAATATATTTTCATATAATGGAAACAGAGCAAGCAAAGGAATTCTATATTATGAGATATTTAAGTTTTTGAGAGACTGGTTCAGAATGACTACGAGATCCCCTGTTCTGACTTGGAAAAATCATTAAAAATTTTACAAAAGTAATTCGGGGATATAATATATATGCTTGAAATCCTTAATGAGTCTAGTTTCAAATGAAATAAACGAGAACATCCTTTGAATTCTATACGAGGATAAAATTGATTCGTAGTGAAGAATGGTTAGGGTAGTTGAGTAGTGAAATAGGGGTAACTTCAATGAATTAACTGTACTAATTTGCTGGACTAAAAATTCTGAAACTTTTATGGTAAGAATATACGTGAATCTAGTTTCAAGTAAAATTAATGGTTTGTAATTTTGAGTTCTGTAGCTTCAGAAATAAATAATTTAGCTGCTGGTACTTTGCTAGACAGCTTATTTTGAACCTGATTTATGATTGTAATAGTGAAAGTATGTGTTTTTGTGATGGTAATATTCCGGGAACATGTTGTGACTTTGTTTAAAGTATGATAATGTATTGTTTATTAATATTTACATATTTACTTACTAAGCTATAATGCTTACCCCTTTCCTTTCCCTTTTCCTATAGTGTCACAGATGTTAGCTCGAGTTGGAGGTCGCCGGAGGTTAAATCACACTATCAAACTATTGATCGATATATAAAGGTTTTAAAGTATTTTTTTTTAGTCTTTGGCATGTATGGGGACTCGTTTAATTGTTATTAAGTTGCTAGGAGTTGGCCTAAAATACTGACCTATGTTAATTGAAGGTCTCTATTGTATAAGTTATTAAATGAAGATAGTCTTGATTATGTTATTAATTAAATGATGCAATTTATGAATGTGCATGCTTGCCTATGTGTGCGGTTGAATTAAAGCATGATATGGGCCTTGTAAGCTCTTTTTAAGGGACAGCTTGAATTTGTTTGAAAAAGTTTTAATTAGAGTGAAATTATGAATCTATTTTTATACGATGATTAGAGATTAAGTCCGATAATGCCTCGTACCCTGTTTCGGCATCGAACAAGGGTAAGGGGTGTTACAAGTTGAGTGTAGTTTTATGTGACACTATCTGCTAGATTTATGATTTTATGAAATGTGAATATGTTATTGTGACTTGGTTAGAATATGGTCATGAACGT
Organism: Gossypium anomalum; assembly: GCA_025698475.1. NCBI lineage: Eukaryota > Viridiplantae > Streptophyta > Magnoliopsida > Malvales > Malvaceae > Gossypium > Gossypium anomalum. Next base: position 62,008,934 of record CM046961.1, read on the forward strand.
GTTATAGTATGCTCTTGTTTAACCTCTGATATTGTGTAAACTTTATGGTTATTTTGACATTCACTGAGCTTTTTTAAGCTCACCTACTCTATCTAACCATTGCAGATATTTAGCGTTTGCAGTGTGAGTAGTGTGAGGACACCAAGGGAGTGATCCAACTTAGGCTTTAGTATTTGTGTAAGTGGTATTAATATTATTTTTTTGAACTGTGGGTATAAGGTAATGTGGTTAGACTTTTATAGATTATTATTGTGGTCTTCATGGTATTTTATGGGTTTAGTTTTCTAGCACTTTTGATGGATGTTATAATTATTTCATTGGTATTGTTTTGGTTTTAATATTTGCTATGTTGAAGTGCCATGAACTGTATGTATGGTCAATTGACGTTGAATAATGTGGTAGAATTGTTCCATGAACTTTGCCATAATGTTTTGACTACTTTCATAGCTTATTTGTTCTTAGGATTTATGGATAATGTTCTTGTTATATCATTTGCTTACTCAAACATGTTTTCGATGATTAAACTGTTATTGTGGCCATTTTGGTGATTACTGATGTCCACGAAACCAATTAAAAATATAAAAAAGGCAAGTGCACCTATCGATAAATATTATAGCTACGGTGAGCAAGATATCATTCCCATGAAGACTAAAAGAACTAGTAATTACTCTCTTTTTATTATTTAACTGGCAAATTAGAATGATTGATTAAAACTAAAATTAGCTAAATTAATTAAATAAGAACACGGTAAAGAACAAATCAGGAAAATAATCGATTAATAACCAAGGAGCGAAACAATACCCAGGAAAAAATCCACCTAAACTGCATCTGTCATTATCAACATGAATTAAACATTTTTTTCACTTAATATCTTGATTCGTAGAAATCCCTAAATTATGCTAATATCTCTCTTCAAGATTAAGAGTAATTGGCTCTAGGTTGATTAATTAAAATTTCTTTCTAATTAAAACCCCTATTATCGCATTAACTCAATCTATGGATTCCCGTATTAGATTTGACTCTAATCCTGTAGATTTATGTCGTCCTATTTCTAGGATTGCATGCAACTCTATTCAATTATGCTAGATCTACTCTTAAACTGGGTCTATTCCTCCTCTAAATTATGCACATCAAACATGAATTAATAATCCATGAATATAAAAGCAAGAATTAAGCACATATAACTGAGAACAAGATTCAAGTATTTATTGTGTAAAATAGAAATAAAAAGATAGAATTCATCATAAGATTAATCTCTTCTAGGTTTTTAGAAAATTAGTTCATAGCTGCAAATAAAAACATCTCAAAGATAGTATAACCATAGAAATAGACAAACTCATAATAAACTTCAAAGAAATCGAAAGGAGATATTCAATCTTGGTGGAAATCTGCTTCAGAGTAGGCTTTAATTTTGTTTTTCAAGTTCTTTTCTTCAATTTTATCTAACGACTCCCACTTCTTTTCTTATATTTGGTATATATAGGCCTTAGAATGCCCGAAAAACCTAAAAATTCATTTTCCCCTATATTTGGAGTGTGAATCGTGAAATCCACACAATCTGGCACATGGTTACGTGGCAGCCCGTATAGCTCACACGGCTATATGTCCAGCCCATGTTGGAAGGCCTATCCTGTGTGACTCTTGAAATCTGGTCCAATTATTTGATTTTTGCTCCATTTTCTCTCGTTTTGCTCTCAAATGCTCTCCTAAGTATAGAAACATGAATTTAAAGGATTGGGATAATTCACCATCTTGCATTGATTAATCATCCAAAAACGCATTAAGAACGAGATTAAAATATTTTACTTTTGACACTTATCAATTACTTAATAAGGTAAAAGTTGCATGTTGAATAGTTACTATTTTGAATGGATTATATGCCTTAAACTGCTAAATTTTTATGGTCTAGAGTAAAGGTATCAATATTCATTTTAAAAACGGTATCTCCATGATTTTTGAAAGTGTAAAAAGTTAGTAACATAATTTGGCATCGATACCATGTCACAAGTATCGATACTTGGGGTAGAATAATCGATACTTTATGAAAGATACCGATAAATTCTGAGATTTTGATTTTAAGGTAGAAACAAAATGTTGTTTTGGTATCTATTTTCCAAGCAATATCAATACCATTTGAAAGAAATATCGATACTTTTGATTTAGTATCGATACCTATGTGAATAATTCTGAATTTTTTTTGTGGTCTAAAAGCATGTTTAATTCTCGTTTTAAGTTCGTTTGATGAATGCTGAGCATGTTTTAATGATGACTGGAATATGTGTGACTTGTAATTATTCAAAAGCTAAATTGGAAGATGTCTGCTTAATAACAAGACCATTTGTAATGCTTATGATGTGTGATGGTGGTGTGACATCCTGATATTCGGGCTCCACGACCGGGTTGCATATAGGGTGTTACATTTGGTAGTATCATAGCTTAGGTTGTTTAATACTCAGACCTTAGTTGTTGAAGTACTGATTGGGGTTTTGCAACCTATGGATTCAGAAACCCAAGTGTTTTAATTACTTTGATTGTGTAAATTATTTGGGATGTCTTTGATTGAATTGCATGTGGGGTAGGAACATGAATAGATTACCTTAACCCTAAATTTTTCTTGTAGGAACATGACTTGGATAATTTCTCCATTACTCACACCTTTGTTTGTTTGTGTATGACTAGATTAGATTTGATCGACAAGTTTGTAGGTATTTTTTTCTTGTAACGATCCCTTTGTTCTTGTTGGTAGATTTAAGTTCTACACTTTCGTAAATTTTGAGTGATTTAGCTAATAAGTAGAGAATCACGATAGAGACTATTAAATTAGAAACAATGGTTACGAGCTCTTTAGACGAGATTGTAACCCTCTAAACCCAGACTAGACGTTATGGCCAAACCTCAGTGATCATATTGGCCATATTGATGGCGCAGAAAATCATTTAGCTATTTTCTCTTGAAAATCGTCATTGCTCATAATGTCCGTGTTGAGAAAACTAAATTTTGTTTGAAATTGTTTATCTTTAGAAAACTCAAGTTTTGATATTTTTACAAAAAGTGTCGTAGTTCAATTAAAACATCACAATGGATAATTTACATATCTAATACTCGTTTGTCATTTTCAAAACATAGATTTAATATATATCTCATAAAATATCAATTTTGTAAGCAGATAGTGTTGAGTTTCGAAAACAAAGTATTGAATTTTGAAAACACCCTTGTTGGGCCTTATTTGACTTAGTTATGAAAAATCCTTTATAAATTGTCAATTTCATAGTCTATTAAATATTAATTTTAAAACCTAAATCATGTAGAAAAATCCAAAATCAAAATAATCCAAAGTCCAAAAGAAAATCCCAAGCAAAAGTCCACTATAATAAAAACACTTCCCCAAAATATCGAGTACCAAAATTAATATATTTTTCTGAAAATAACCGAGAGAACCTCCATAAGCAGAGCCCGTCCCAACTTCAATTATTATCTGAAAAGTCAAAATTAAAAAGGGTAGAGCTTTAAAGCCCAGTGTGAGATCAACACAAATATAATGACATACATATGAAAATATCAATATCATCATATCAATTATCATAATAATCACAAATTCTAATAATGATACTTATGCATGAACATGTCGATGCATACTTTAAAAATGATCCACATTTTATAAAATTTCCTACCTATCTCTGCTACACACCATATATCGAGTTCCCTAGAACTTGTCTATCCAATAACACACCATTTGTGGACAAGCCACCACATAAATGCTAATAAGTGGCCACATAACACATTGTGGACAAACCACCACATATTTGCAGATAACGACCACATAATCGTAGAGAAACTGCCACATAAGTTCCACATTTCATAAAACCCCACCCCGTGCATGTGATATGACAATTTTACTTTTTAACACATATTATTCACTTTTACACTTACGCATGTAAACATGCTCTCATAATCACATATCACTTATTGATCACTTATAATCACTTTAACATGTTAAACATGCTTTTCACATTATATCATGGATCTCAGCTTTCACACGCACATATATAAGTCTCACATGCTTAAATCATCACATATATCTCATAAGCTATACATCACATATCATGAGGATGAAATTTACGCATACATCGTAAACACAATCATAATCATATCAATTATCACTTGTTGGTTAAAGCCACTCACTTGGTGTTCATCTTGTTAAGTTTTTCAACTCTTTATGAATATTTAGTATACTCATGTTTTAATATAATTAAATTACTAATGTAATAAACACAAACAAATGGTATTGATCCCACACCATGTATCATAGATATAATTTGCCACAATCTTAATTGTAACACTCCTAACCCGTATTCATTGTCAAAATAGGGTTACGGAGCATTACCAGAGATTACGTTTCAAAACTATCAAATTAAACATGTAATTCACAACATCAACCATAGCAAAACCAAATGATGACATACATATTGTCCCTTACACGAGCCCACGATGCCCTAAAAACACATTAGAAACAAGGCAAGACTAAATTGAAAACATATAAATTTTTTGGAAAAAAGAAGAAAATTTTCAAACTGTAAGGGTCACATGGCCGAGACACACGCCTAGGTCTCATGCCATGTAGGCATTCGAAGTAGGGACACACGGTTGTGTCCTAGCCCGTGTAACTCTCTAAATTGGGTCAAATGGCCAAGCCACATGCCCGTGTGCCAGCCGTGTACCATTCGAAATGGCCTTACACGCCCGTGTGCCAGGCCGTGTGCTAGGCCGTGTAACTGCCTGGCTTGTAACCTTTTGTAATCTATAAGGGACACACGACCGTGTTGCCTGGCCATGTGTCACACATTCCTGAGACACACGCTCGTGTCTCTAGCCATGTGGATGAAAAATAGGCCATTTCCAATCAAAATTTTCTCACCCAAACATGAACATACCTATAACCAATTTTCCACATATAAGCAAGCAACCCAAAGTGCACTAAACCATGCAATGTCAAGCCATCCAGATATGGTACATGTGCATACAACCAATATGCTCAAAATACATCTCAATCACAACAATTAAACATGTATCACCATATGCATAGTTTAGCCAAAAGTTTAATAAACTTATAACTAAGTTTATACTAAAACTTACCACTTTATTTACCTATCAAATTCACACCAAAAGTACCAAATTTACCATTTAACATTTAGCATCATAAACCATATATGTCAACTACATTTTCCAAACTAAAATGACCATAATCGACTACATGCCGAAATCAAATTTAAACATACTAATTTGGTTATTCAAAACACAAATTCAAATAACCATTTCAACTCAAACCATCAAAGCCATCTAAATGACACAAATCTAATCATATCCAGATTGTTCCAACAATCAACATGTACACAAACTATATTTCAATCATGCACATCTATTCAAAATGTTTGCAAAGCATACCATATCTTGACTATGTTGAGGTCAATTCATCATATATCACTTTGGCCATTCAAACATGCTTTATCACATTATCAAATTAACACGTATGATCAGGGCACCAAATGTACCAAGGATACATCACCCAAAATGACATATACATGCCAAACTCATCTACTAACATTCAACTAATCATCAACCAATAGGTCCAACTATACATGCCATTATATCTTAACCAAGACATCAAAATCTACTGATATAATCGCTGAATAATGTGATAGATCTCCGACTGTAACACTCCACACCCGTGCCCTACACCGGGACGGAATACGAGGCATTACTAAGCTTAAACACATGCATTCCAACATTTTGGAATCATTAAGACTTAATCAAATTTAAAAAGTTTTTCAAACGTTGTCTAAACTCCTTAACATGGGCCTATGAGGCCTCAAACGTCCATTGGAAACCATTCGGGACCAACTCGGGTCCTTCACCAACTTAAAAAAAATGACTTTCGAATAGGGTGTGTCCATTTCAACATGGCCATGTTGATGGCCCGTATAGTTCACACAACCTAGGCACAAGGGGACACGCCCGTGCCCCATACCCGTGTGAATTAAATTCTAAATTCAAACCTACAAGGTTTTTCACATGGCCAGGCACACGCCCGCGTCTATGGCCCGTGTCCTTCACACGGCCATGACACGCCCGTGTCTAAATACCTTAACATTCTGTTTCTGACGTCAGCAATGATTTAAGGGCACACAACCAAGGGACACGCACGTGGCCAGAGGTCGTGTCTTTCACACGGCTGAGACACACGGCCGTGTCTCTGCCCGTGTGTTTACTACCATGCATATTGACTTGCAAATTTAACGTGCAGTGGACACACGGCCGGATAACATGCCCATGGGGCAGATCGTGTGTCGCACACGGTCTAGATACATGCCCGTGTGTTTGCCTATGTGGACAAAAATAAGGCTATTTACTAAGCCTCATTGTCACCCTTACATTACACTAACCTACACAAGACCACCCAAACCAATACAAGCATAACATATATATATAACCAAATCAGCCACAACCATTAGGAATTTTCATCAAATGTATATAATAATAATTTACATTAGCCAACATTAATGCCCTATACAAAATGAATATCACATCAATCCTATGAACCAACACTTGTGGCTAAACTAACAAGACATTAAACTAAAGATTCGAGTCCCCATACATGCCAAAAATCAAAACATTTGAACTAGCTATACAAAAGCTTCAGGTGATAGTGTGATCAATGCCTCTGACGCCTCTTGATCCCCGAGACTAGCTTGACGGCACTATAAAAAAATGGAAAAGAAGGGAGTAAGCATAAAGCTTAGTAAGCTCACATGCAAATAATTAACAACATAACTCATTAATTAAAATAAGGCAAAGTTTCATAAGCTTAACTTTCTTATACACACTCTTACCATAAGTATTTAACATATCGAATTCTCTACTCAAGATTTTTACGTACATATCTGTACCAACTCGTAATATAATTCCCAACATTAACGTAGTCGCTGAATAATTACTAGCTTACCCGTTGAACACTAGGAATATTATTAGATACTCGGAAATCTTACACATAACGCATTATATGTAGCCACATGCTACCTTATTTAACACACACATGTTGCTTGTTCTTGAGCCAATCACAGGCCTGCTCACACAAGCTAACAGTAAAGATGTAACTACATGGGCTACTCACACAAGCTGATAGGTACCCGCAACACATGCCGGGTTACCCAGCCACTGGTAAAACGTACATGACTAGCGCCTGGATTTATAAAATTGCACATCACATATACAAATGAGCTCATAACCACATAGTTCCTAGTGACATGTCACATTGTATCCTAATTTATTCCTAAAGTTCAAACGGGATTTTTCTCGTAGACTTACCTTCAACAAACTCGGTCACATATACAATTACATAATTTCATGATAAAAGGATTACCACATAATCCCGCATAATAATAAAAAAGAATATTGTAACTTACCTCAAGTGTAGAAATTACAATTCATGCATCATTTCAGCATTTATACATGATTCGAATTGCATTATTTACGTGTGAACTTACCTCAGTACAAAATTTATAAAAACGAGTCTAGTCTTCGTACACCTTATTTTTCCCTCTGTCAAGGTCCATTCCTCATTTTTCTTGATATAAAAGGATAAAATTCACTAGATAAGTTCACATAATCAATAATTCACATTTTGGCAAATTGACCATTTTGCCCCCAGATTTTTACAAAATGACCATTTAACCCCTAGGTCTGAAATTCAATTTTTATCGAATTTCCTTATTAGCCAAGCCTAACCGACCATTTATCTCTCTTATGACAATCCCAAATTTCCAACATTTCACAACATTACCATCTATTTTACAAACTTTACAAAATGGTCCTATTAGGGTTTTCATGAGAAATCCTTTCACCAAAGTTGTTTATTTCACGACTATGATTCATTTTCTTTTATAAAATTTCGGAAAACAGCATAAATACTCTTATGGTAAAATCCTAGACTTTCAACCATTTTGCAAAATAGTCCCCTCATTTGAAAGCTCATGTTACAAGGGTTCTAAAAATGCAAAAATCATCAAGAAAGACCATCAAAATCACTTACTTGTGAGGGCTACAAGTTTCTGAAATTTCAAGCTTCCAAAAACCATATTTTTGCTGAAAAATTTAGTGGTGAAAAAGGGAAAATGAAAAAGATGATGGCTAGGCACTAGGGTAATATTTTACTATGTAATAAGTCACCTACCCATTAACAATTTGAATTTCTTGTCCCCTATGGCTGGCCATCAACTTCTAAAGGGTCTATTTGCCCTTTAAAGACCCTTAATTTTGGTTCTCTAGCTATTTAACACCCTTAGCTATCAAAATAAAAATTTTGCACTTTATGCGATTTAGTCCTTTTTCACAATTAAGCTCATAAACGCTAAAATTAATTCACCCAAAATTTCATACTCTCATATAATCATATTATGACACCAAAATAATATTAAGAGAAATAATAAAATAATTTCTCGGCCTCAAATTTGTGGTCCCGAAACCACTATTTCGATTAGCCCCAAAATTAGGCTGTTACACCGACGAGCTTCCAACTCGATCGAGCTTTCGATAATTTGAAAAGTAAAGGAAAAACAACTATGTAAGCAATGAATGCTTAGTAAGCTCATATAAACTTAGGTCATATCAATCCATTTCAAATATGAAATTTATGCATATTAAGATTAATCCTATAGTAGTACCGCAAGATTCATAAAACCATATTCAACAACTAAAAAGTGAATCAGTCCACTGCATCACATATACATATATTCCCTTGCACAGTAGGATTTTATAAAACTTTAAACCCTTTCAATTTTTTTAAAACTTTAAACCCTTTTAATTTTTCTTATGTTCATTTGCATTTCATTACTTTCCATTACATTTACTTTCTTTAACTTTAATAACAGCATCAGTTCAACTCATCATTCCATTTTTCATCATTTTACACTTCAAGTATGAACTTGCTATTTAATTACCTTTCCACACCCGTTTCATATACATAACACACAAGACATATGCATATCATTCAACCATAGCCACAAACTAGTGCATTTAAACATAGCAGTTTTGGAATTAATCACATGATAAACCATTTAATAAGAAATTACATAATTTAAACCTTACCAGTCTTTCATAAACACAAGCATATTTCCATTTGAGCACTTACCATTTCAATGCATAACTTATAAGTTTAACATGGCATAACCCAACCACAACTTGGCCAAAGCCTAAGCATTTACACCAAACATGTTAGCATACAAGATATAATTCATAGGCATATTAACATAAATAGCCATTTAGCGATAACATGTATCTCATGAGTTTATAACTCATTTCAACCTATATAATTTTTATGTATCATCATATCAAGGATGTCCACGCATGTACATGTTATAATTCATATCTTTCTTACCGTTTCAAATTTGAATAGTGCCCGTTAAACTATTTAGAATACCATTGGATACCAGGGATAACTCACTCATAGTGTGCTAAACCAGGGATAACTCACTCATAGTGTGCTAACTCATATCACTATAATCTGTCAATTCCTATACATGTATGCTCACAAGAGCTGTAATTAAAATGATCACATGAGCTATGAAAATAGGCCTGCTCACACGAGCTGGGGGTCGAAACGTAGCTACACGATACTGCTTACACGAGCTATGGAGTATCCGCAACACATGCCAACCTCAGCCATCGGTAGGATGTTTAGGACCAACACTCGAATCATGTAAACCTTAATTACATGTCATTTGTATCCTATGAATTTCTAAGGTTCAAATGGGGCTCGGTAATTATCGTACGTCGTTGGATTTACGTCATTTTATAACACGATAAATTGCATACTAACATATATATATTGATTTAATCACAATATAATCACATATAACATTCAATTTAATCAAAATTATATAGAATACAGTTCATACGAACTTACCCGGCTAAACTACAGAAATACCAAAGTTTAGGGACATTTTGGTAATTTTCTATTTTCCTCGATTTTCCACCCGATCTTGATCTAAATTAATAATTTCATTCAATTTATCATTTTAGACAGTAAAGCAATGTATTTCATGCAATTTGGTCATTTTTTACATTTTTACAAATTACCCCTAAAGTTTTACTTTTATTCAATTTAGTCTCTAAGCCCAAAACATGGAAATTAACCAATTTACCCAAAATTGAGCCTAGCCAAATACTTATGGTATCCAAAATAGCCCTTTCATGCAACAATTTCACATTTAATCCTTGCATTTTTTCTATTTTAACAATTTAGTCTCTAATCAAAAAATTCATCAAAAATCAATTAATAAAATACTTTTAAATAACAAATAATATTTCAAATTCATCATTTAACATCTAAAATTACAAGGTTCATCAATGGAAACGTTCAAATCTTTAACAGTTTCAAAATCGAAGATACGGGCTAGCTAGACCTAGTTGCAACGATCTCAAAAACATAAAAATCATTAGACATTTTCCTCCTAGTTTTTGACGTTTTCGATTTTAGAGATTTCTCTCTACTTCATCTTTCGCTATGTTTGCTTTATTACTCTACCATCTTTTGTTTTCTACTTCTGTTTTCTTTTCTTACTGCCTCTTTCAATCAGTTCTGATCAGTTACCTTATCCTTAAGTCATTTGCCGAATAGCTCTTTCTCTTTTCTCTCTATTCCTTTGGCTCTTATCGAGTTCTCCTCTTGCATTGTTAAAGCTGAATATCTTCTTCTCTTCTCCTCCTCATTTGATTCTTCTATGATTAACGGATCTCCCCTCTCTCTCATACTGTTACTTTGACCGAATACCTCATTTTTCTTCTTCCCCAATCGATTTCCTCTTGATTGAATATTACTCATTCTTTCACTCTCTCTGTGTCGATTCTCTTATGCTCTCTGTTATTTTTGGTGGTAATACAACTATTTAGTTATGCTCTTTCTCTTTCCTTGTTTCTCTACTGTAATAGTTTTCCATCTAACAACTCTTTTCTCTGTCAATTACTGTTAGGAGGTGTGACTGTTACATCTTGTACCTCGGTTTGAGTGCGTGTTCTAGGGGTAGGTCGAATACTACTGTCTTCTATTCTTAGTCTGCTCTTTTGGTAAGTTGCTATAGACTTGGTTCATCTATTTGCGTGTATGGTATTAGTTAACAATTTACGATTGGGATGCAGGTAGTCTTTAAAGATTCTAAGCGATCCCTTGCAATAGTTTAGTGTGATCGATCAAGGCGAGTCATAGGTAATCTCTCGAGCAAGTGTTTTGGGTTAGGGTTCTTTTCAAATGATTAGTAAGTGACTATGTGTTAGTTTGGGGTTCTCGTGGGTTAGTCGAGCACTTTCGTAAACAAGGCGTGTAATAACACTATCATAATCGTAAATCGACAAAAGACAAAATAGGTGATCGTCGACGCTACACGAGCGTGCGCTCACTATTGTAGTAATCCGAAACGCGTAAACATAGGCGTTATATTGTAGAGGCCACTTTGAGCAATTTCATGGGCTTAGGCCGTTTTGGGCCACGTTGGGCCGAAATGGGCCGTCTAGGCCCCACAAGCTTGTGGGCCCCACACGGGTAAACCACATGGATGTGTGGAGAATATTGAGCCAAGATGTGTAGTCCACACAGACAAGGCCATTTTTGGGCTTTGTGGGCCACGCGGACGTGTGGGCTCACATAGGCTCGCAATATGGGCCGTGGGCCCATTTTTACTATTTGAAAGTTAAGGTTGCACGGGTCTCTCGAGATGACTGTAGACCTACTGTTAGGTCGGGAAGTATACCTAGACCCCCAAATTGATAAAATCACTATTATGCCCCTATGTGGTAAAATGACTATTTTGCCCTTATATGGTAAGATGATTATTTTGCCCTTATGTGATGTGTATATATATGTACATGTATGACCATATTTTAGCATGCTATTTAAACTATAATGGATACATGTATGATGTTCTGATATGACATAACATGATTCTATGATGCATTGCATGAGGATGGGTTTATACTGATCGGAGGAAGTGTATTGAAAGGCTTCGAGCTTAAATTACTATCAGCCCAGCTGCATATTACTATTTAGTCTGCAACAGATGCTAATTTTGGAGTGTAGGGATGGGTGGGTTGATTATATCACCACATGGAGTGTAAGGTTGGATGGATTGGAGTGTAGAGGCTGGATGGGTAGCGTAACGCCCCAAAAATCTCGAAACCCAAAAATTCCAAAATCCTAAAATTTCTTTGTTTTTGGTTTTGATAAAAATTGTGTTTTATGTTCCTAGCCATGTGATAATTATAGTAGGTCTTAATTAAGGTTTGAGTTCGAACCTAGGAATAAATGAAATTATAGTTTAATTATTAAAAGAATCAAGGTTGGCAACTAGTTGGGCTTTTAAATAAAAATAGGAGAAAAATAGCATCAAAAAGCCTTATGGAGGAGTGGCTAAGTGACGCAACTTAGAGAGCAGGGAGGTGGTGTTAGTAGCTAGCAAGGGGATCCAAGGTTCGAATCCTAGCTTAGTAATTTTAGAAGTTTAATTTTGGCCTTCTAGAAGGATGGTAGTGGTGTGATAGAGGACTCCAGGCGAAGCGTTCAGGAGAGAAAATTAAAGAAAAGATCAAGGGGTTATCAGGAAGAAAAATGAGGAGATGAGAAGGGAGAAGTGATGGAGCTGAATTAGGAATTGGGCATGGAAAATTCAGCTATAAGGGCTATAAATAGGGACCGGATACAGGGTTGCCAAGCTACTGCTGAAATTCTTCTTCACCTTGTAGCCTAAAACCCCTTTCTCCAAAAGCCAAAAACCCTTTTGTTTTTCTTTCTTTTCTTCCTGCCAATTTCTATTATTCTCTACACAATTTTCTTTTTTTCACTTAGTCGATTTCTTCTTCTTTAATTTGTACCAAATAAACCTTATTCACCATACTAAATTTGAAAAGCTGACAAGCTGAATCTTTCAAGGGCTGAATACTCTTTGATCAAATAAAGTGGAATTAGTGTCAGATCTCGGTTTTGGATTCCTACTGATTTGCTCTTCAGATATGAGAAATACGCGTGTTTAGTGATCAAATTAAAAGTTAGTAAATGCTTGGCGTTCAGGTAAGGCTAAGGTGAGATTCCGGCTTTTGGTAAAGTATTCGATAAGTATGTAAGATTAATCTTTGAGTGATATCAATTGTAGGTTTGGGCTAAGGAGATCGTATCACGCTTGCTTACCAGGTGTGTACATACACTGCACACACATTATGAATCGGCAAAAGCCGAAATACCGAAATGCCAAAAAGCTGAAAGTTTAGCTACGGTAGTCTTGCGAGTGCACAAACACTCGTAAGGGAGAGACCGATAGGTTTCCTGAGACCCACGGGTGATTCTGTGGACTTGGGTTGTGATTTGGCCATACGAGTCGGAATGGGCTAAATGGGGCCGATGGGCTGTTAGGCCCACAATAGGCAAAAACTGAATATTGATGCTATGTGATAAGAATTTATATCTGAGCATGAATATGAATGTGACTGGGCCTAACGAGCCATATAAATGTGATTTGGGCCTAATGGGCTATATACAAGTGATTTGGGCCTAATAGGTCATATGAATATGATTGGGCTTAATGGGCCAGATACAGGTATGTGAATTTTTTTAGGCTTTGTAAGGGGTTTTGGGCCTAGTATATGATAACTACATAAGACTTAATTAATATTTTGCGACAGTGGATAAGTCATAGGGTTAAGATGTGGCAACAGGTATATGCACATCTAGGATTGGATCTAGGGAGAGCTTGGTACTTAAGCGGTCTTAATGACTCACCTCCTCTTCTCTAGAATACTACCTGGTGCATAGTATTCATTCATCTTAGCTCTCAGGATTTGTTAACGGGCCAAGGTAAGTGGAAACCATAATTAAGGGAAAATTACAGAAATACCCCTAAGGGCAAAAATGACCAAAATACCCCTAGGTGTTGAATGCAAGTTTTATGGATGTGACATGCATACATATGATGTTCTGCTTATGTTGCATATGGGGTGGGAACTATGGAACGGAGGAAGTATATGAGGATCGCATTATTGCTTGACAATCGTGGATCCACCGACGGCTTTTAAAGCCCAATATGTAAATGAGGGTAGTTCCGCAACTGGGCTACCATTGGTGTGTGGGCTGGGTGGGTCTTTATTCATATCCCCACATGGTGTGACGGGGGACGGAGCTGGTGTGTAGCAGATGGATAATTTGGATGCGATTGCATTGCACGTTTGATGATTTTTCTTGAATGCTTGTTTCCATCGAGGGTTGTACACACTGAGTTTACAAAAACTCACCCCCTCTTTTATTTTATTTTCAGGTGATGCCTAGTAGAAGGTTCGATGTTAGGAGGGACTCTGGGTGGCCGGCTAGCAAGATAATTCGGACTTGTTTTTTTTTAAGCATTTAAATTTTATTTCTTTTTAAGTATGCTCAGACCAGATTGTAATAAAGTTTTCACTATGCTATTATTACTCGAATTGTTATTATTATTTTCACTGTAACCACGAGAAGTTGAACATGAATTTCTTAAATTATAGTATGTTTTTTACGTTTCCAAAACGTAATTTTTAAATGATAAAGTTTTCTTAAAACAAATGTTTTAAACAAGGCTTTCGCAACTGAAAGATGTGTTTATTTTTAAGTTAATTAAGGTTTCTTTTGTTTAAGAAGGGTTTTCAATGAAAACACGATTTTTGCTAAAACACTTCAATGTGACACATCAGATTCGGCCATAATGTTTGGGTCGGGTTTGGGGTGTTACATTTAGTGATATCAGAGCCTAGGTTGCAAAACTCGGGCTGTGAATTGGGCCCTATTACTTGGATTTTTTTTATTTTTTTAAAAAAATCATTTTTTTACAATGTTTTGGAAAAGAGGAAGTCTTGCTGAGTGGCAAACCGAGTCTCCGACATCGAACCAAATAAGTATTCTTATTCTAAATTTTGTTTAAATTGTTAAACAGTAGATAGTTAGAGGGCTACTTTAGATGATTTTATTGGAATGGAGCCAAAGCCCGTAGGAACTTAAAACTGTAGAGGATTTTTGAAAACAATATTCTCTTTAATTACTTCCATAAAACATCGGGTTAATTATTAAAACTAACCAAGACTTCACAAAAATTTCTAATCTAGATAATACGCGAATCGACGATGAGTGCCAGAAGAGGTGCAAGAGGCCGTGGCCGAGGTCGCGGAAGTGTCAGGGCTGAATCGTCGGCATTGGGCCATATGCCCGATGTTGGAGTAGAAGAGGCTCTAGCCTCACCTGTGGCTGAGAATGGACCGTATGATCGGGCCGCGGGAGAAGATGCATTGTCGCAGGCAATGCTGAGAATTTTGGAAAGGGTCGCTGGGCCCAATAAAGGCAGCGAATATTAGGGGTCCATTTTGGAGCTAATTCATTCGAACGGGGCTGAAATCTTTAAGGGCGTGGCTGGTGTGGCTCCTAATGTGGTAGAATATTTGTTGGAGGCCACTGAAAGGATAATGGAGGACCTGGACTGCTCACCTGTAACACCCTGTTTCACTGCTTGACTAAACTGACCATTCTTCGATACGAATCAGGTTTCTCATTGTACAAGATTCAAAATGTGTTCTCACTTATTTCATTTGAAACTAGACCCATTAAGGAATCTAAGCATATAAATTTTATCCTAAGGCCATTTTTGTACAATTTATACTGATTTTATAAAAACAGAACATGAAATCTATTAGTCATTTCGACTCAACCTCACAATATTTCAAATATCTCAAAATCGGTAACTCATTCGTTTCTATAGCTTCCTTAGCAAGAAACTAGACTCTTTTTAGCTTTAAAGACATAATTTATCCAGCTTCTAACTCAACTCCTACAAATTATGGTGATTTTCCAAAACCACCTTATCACTGCTCTTGTCTGCAGCTTTTAATACTAGCTCACTCTTTCAAACATTCCTTGCATACATTCTATTTAAGCATGTATATTAACAACCGAATTCATCAATTAATTATCTACCAATTCACTTCAACATTCTCCATACAACACATGGTGTTCAAGCCATTTTTTCAAGTTAAAAATTCAGTTAATACACATATATATATATACACACTAGAAATCAATTACTAACAATTTCATTTCACCTTAATAACTAGCCTAGCAAACTTATTTTAACATACAATTTCTCTTATCACAATTAAAGCATACTCTTCATTCCATCCATTAAAAACACATACATTTCTCAAACATCCCAAAACCATGTTCGGCCCTATACATAACTAACTAGCCAATTCCTTTCCCTAATGCACTTCCAACAATGAAATCAACTTCTTCAACTAGGCTACCTTAACATATCAAACAACCTTCAAAATTCATCCATTAAGCAAATTTATCTACTTGCCAATAGGTTATATATATATACTCAAGAATTCACAAATCTTAACTATGGGCTAACTAAACCATACTCTTAACAACCTAATCTCATCATCAATCAAAAGAGACAACACAAAACATACCTTAAAATGGGAGTAGCTATGGCCGAATGTCTTGTTTCCTTTCAAGCCTTTCTTTCAATTTTTCGGCAATGAAGGAGAGAAGATGAGCATTCTCTTTCTTTTTTTTTTTTTTTTTACCTTATTTTACTAATTATTATTTTATTTCAACCATCTAATTTCTTATTTTAATAATTAATTTGGCACATTTTACCCAAAATCCATCATCATGGCCGGCCACTAAGCATAATAAGGTTCATTTGACATGCAAACCCATTTTTTTCAATATAAGCTTAAATAGGTCCTTATGGATTTACCTATCACATTTAAAAAGTGTCACACATAAGTCCTATTAACTAAATTCACATGAAATCGACTAAATCGAATTTAAAACTTTCACACATATATATTCACATATAATAAACATGAAATATGACGGCTAATTATTTTTATGACTCGGTTTTGTGGTCCGAAACCACTTTCCGATTAGGGTCAATTTAGGGCTGTTACAACTCTCCCCATATAAAGAATTTTCGTCCCCAAAATCTTACCAATGAATAAATCTGGGTATCTCTCTCTCATAGAGTTCTCGCTTTCCCACGTAGCTTCTTCGATCCCGTGGTTGAGCCATAACACTTTTACTAAAGGAACCTTTTTGTTTCAGTAACTCTTTCACTTCACGAGCTAGGATACGAATCGGTTCTTCTTCATAACTCAAGTCAGATTGAATTTCAATCTCTGATGGACTAATTATGTGCGAAGGATCAGATCTATAACGTCGAAGCATTGAAACATGAAAGACGTTATGAATCTTTTCAAGTTCGAGGGTAAAATCAATCTATACGCAACTGGACCAATTCGTTCGGATACTTCATATGGCCCTATGAACCTCGGACTCAGTTTGCCTTTACGGCCAAATCTGAGTATTTTTTTCCAAGGTGAGACTTTAAGAAACACTTTGTCACCCACCTGATACTCAATATCTCTTCGTTTTAAATCCGCATACGATTTCTGACGATCTGATGCTGCCTTCAGACTTTCACGAATTATTTTTACTTTCTGCTCGGCATCTTTAATCAAATCTACTCAAAGATTTTATTTTCACCGAGCTCGGTCCAAAACAATGGCGTACGATATTTACGCCCGTACAAAGCTTCATAAGGTGCCATTTTAATACTTGATTGAAAACTATTGTTGTAAGCGAACTCAATCAAAGGTAAATACCGCTCCCACGAACCACTAAACTCGAGGATGCAACATCTCAACATATCCTCAAGTATCTGAATTATCCGCTCGGATTGACCATCAGTTTGCGGATGATAGGCGGTGCTAAAATGCAGCTTGGTACCCAAGGCTTCTTGTAATTTCTTCCAAAATCGTGAGGTGAATCTCGGATCTCTGTCTGACACAATAGAAATTGGTACCCCATGTAATCTCACAATCTGAGAAACATACAATTCAGCTAGTTTATCCAATGGAAAATCCGTACGTACGGGGATAAAATGAGCCGACTTAGTCAGTCTATCAACAACAACCCAAATCGCATCTTTCTTACTTGTCGATAACGGTAACCCAGTTACAAAATCCATCGTGACTCGATCCCATTTCCATTCAGGTATCATGATCGGCTGAAGTAAACCCGTAGGCACTTGATGTTCCGCCTTCACTTGCTGACATATTAGACACTTCGAAACAAAATCGGAAATGTCTCGTTTCATACCATGCCACCAAAACTGACGTCTCAGATCGTTGTACATTTTCGTACTCCCCGGGTGAAGCGACATTCGACTACAATGAGCTTCGTTCAGAATCATCGAAATGAGTTCTGCATTTCTTGGAACACACAACCGACTTCTGAACCTCATACAATCGTCCTCATCGAGTTGAAACTCTGATTCCGTATTCGGGACATATTCAACCCGTTTTGCAGCCAATTCTTCATCGATTTTCTGAGCTTCACGAATTTGATGAATCAACAATGGTTTGGCCTTTAATTCCGCCACTAACACATTGTCGGATAGAATAGACAAATGTACATTCATTGCTCGTAAAGCAAACAGTGACTTACGACTTAAGGCATCCGCAACCACATTAGCCTTTCCCGGGTGATAGTCAATGACAAGCTCATAATCTTTCAACAACTCCAATAACGTCTTTGTCGCAAATTTAATTCTCTCTGAGTCATCAAATATTTGAGACTTTTGTGATCTGAAAATACATGGCACTTCTCACCAAACAAGTAGTGTCGCCATATTTTAAGAGCAAATACAATGGCAGCTAATTCGAGATCATGAGTCGGATAGTTTTTCTCATGTGGCTTTAATTGCCTCGACGCATAAGCTATGACTCGACCTTCTTGCATCAACACACAACCCAACCCAAGCAAGGATGCATCACTGTAAATGATAAACTCTTTACCGGATTCGGGCTGCACCAGAACCGGAGCTTCGGTCAAATAAGTCTTCAATTGATCAAAACTTTTCTGACACTTTTCCGTCCATTCGAACTTAACATCCTTTTGAAGTAGCCGTCATTGGCGTGGCTATCATCGAGAAACCTTTTACAAATCTTGGTAGTAACCGCAAGTCCCAAAAAGCTCCGAACCTCGCAATATTTCTCGGAGGTTTCCGATTAAGTATGGTTTGAGATTTTGTTCGATCAACTCGAATACCCGATCACGGATACCACATGACCCAAAAAGCTAACCTCCTTAACCGAACTCACACTTACCGAACTTAGCATATAAATCGCTTATCCCGTAAAATTTGCAACACTAATCTCGGTGCTCGGCATGTTCGGTCTCATCTCTTGAATAGACCAAGATGTCATCAATAAACACGACTACAAACCGGTCCAAATATTGTCCGAAGATTCGATTCATCAAATCCATAAATACCAAGAGAGCATTAGTGAGCCCAAACGGCATCACCAAAAACTCATAGTGACCGTATCTCGCTTACGAAGCGGTTTAGGTATATCTGAATCTCGAACTCGCGGTGATAATAACCCGATCTCAAATCTATCTTTGAAAACACAGAGGCTCCTCGATTGATCAAACAAATCATCAATACGCGGTAGCGGATATTTATTCTTTATCGTTACCTTATTCAGCTGACGATAGTCAATGCACAACCTCATGGTCCCGTCCTTCTTTTTCACAAACAATACTGGTGCACCCCAAGGTGAGAAACTTGGTCGAGCGAAACCTTTATCCGTCAACTCTTGCAACTGAGCTTTCAATTCTTTTAATTCTGTTGGTGCCATACGATACGGAGCTATCGAAATCGGTGTAGTCCCAGGTACAAGCTCGATGCTAAACTCTACCTCCCGAACAGGTGGTAAACCCGGTAATTCTTCGGGAAAAACATCCGGGTATTCACAAACCACTGGCACAGATTCAGGCTTCTTTTCTAATTCTTTGTCGTCAAGTACATACGCAAGGTATGTTTCACACCCCTTTCTTGCACATTTCTGAGCCAGCATTGACGATATTACAGCTGGCAACCTATTCAAATCGGTAGACTCAACTTGAATTATCTCGTTATTCATACACCTCAAATCGATGGTTTTTCCTTTGCAATTTACAATTGCGTCATGTACGGTCAACCAATCCATACCGAGAATAACATCAAACTCATTGAACGGTAAAAGCATCAAATCGGTTGGAAAACAGGAATCTCTGATTACTAGAGGACATTTCTTACACCTTGTCCACAAGTACATAACGACCCAAAGGATTTGACACTCGGATTACAAACTCGATGAGACTCGGCGGTAAAGTCTTACTGGATGCTAAGGTCTCACATATATAGGAATGAGTAGAACCGGGGGTCAATCAAAGCAATCACATTAGTATCAAAGAGAGTAAAAGTACCGGTAATAACATCCGGTGAAGAAGCATCCTCACGTGCGCAGTATAGCATAAGCTCTCCAGCGAGAGCACGAGCCTCGATTTGGTGGTGGTATCTTTAGGCCCTCTCTCTCGACCGCCACTAGCATTCCCGGATTTCTAGGGGCCTACCTCTTCTTTGTAGTATTGTCGGTTTTTCACTCGATTCACATTCGACTGCATACAATCTCGGGCAATCTTTGATAAAATGATCAGTCGATCCACATTTGAAACAGGAACGGTCACGAACTCTACAGCTTCCCGAATGCCACTTGCCACAATACTGACAATCAGATCTATCCTGACGATCATTGCCAACACTGGCAACAGAAGTAGCTCGTGTACTCATAGGGGGTCGATTACGATCCCGTCCAGAAAAACCCGAAGTATTCTTAGATCTGTTTGGATCATCTCTAAACTTCTTCGATGATTGATGAAATGGTTTTCCCGAAGATCTTTTACGAAACTCTCTTGCTCCCAAATCAGCTCTCCTTTTTTCCTTACTGAGCTCTTCGGCTTTGCAAGCTCGCTCAACAAGTACTACAAATTCTCTGATTTCTAGAATGCCAACGAACAATTTTATATCTTCGTTCAGTCCCTCCTCGAAACGTTTACACATTACATCTTCTGAAGAAACGCATTCTCGAGCATACCGGCTGAGCCTCACAAACTTTCGTTCATAATCAGTAACCGACATGGAACCTTGTTTAAGCTCAAGAAATTCTTTCCGTTTTTGATCGATAAATCTCTGGCTGATATACTTCTTCCGAAACTCAGTTTGGAAAAACTCCCATGTTACCCGTTCTCTAGGTACAACCGAAATCAACGTATTCCACCAATAATAAGCAGAATCACGTAACAAAGAGATAGCACACTTCAAGCATTCATCGGGTGTGCAAGAAAGTTCATCAAGTACCCGGATAGTGTTGTCCAACCAAAATTCAGCTTGCTCGGCACCATCGCTGTCCGTAGCTTTTAAATTCGATGAGCCCGTGCTTTGAATTACATCAACTGGGGGCTTGTTTAACCTCATCTGGTCGGTTACCGGAGGTACCGCTGGTGCAGGGGGTGTATTGGTCGGAAGTGGGGGTTGGGGAATAGCCGTGTTAGTTCGAATGTACTGGTTGAACCAATCATTCATCACGCTATAAAAAGCTTGTCTAGCTTCCTCGTTCTGATTACTAGCTATTGGTTGAGAGTTCACCGGGGCTGTCCCTTGCGCGGGAAGCGCGGTGTGCCACGCTCTCAACATCATCAACTATCGCTTCGGTTGGGATCGGGATCCATCACTATGCATAAACGCATTTTTAAGCGTCGAAATCACCACACTATCAAATAAACATATAATGGCATGTATAGCTAGACCAATTTGCAATACGGTAGTCCTAGAATCGACTAAACCGTAGCTCTGATACCAATAAAATGTAACACCCTGTTTCACTGCTTGACTAAACTGACCATTCTTCGATACGAATCAGGTTTCTCATTGTACAAGATTCAAAATGTGTTCTCACTTATTTCATTTGAAACTAGACCCATTAAGGAATCTAAGCATATAAATTTTATCCTAAGGCCATTTTTGTACAATTTATACTGATTTTATAAAAACAGAACATGAAATCTATTAGTCATTTCGACTCAACCTCACAATATTTCAAATATCTCAAAATCGGTAACTCATTCATTTCTATAGCTTCCTTAGCAAGAAACTAGACTCTTCACTTTAAAGACATAATTTATCCAGCTTCTAACTCAACTCCTACAAATTATGGTGATTTTCCAAAACCACCTTATCACTTTGCTGTCCCCAAGCGCTTTTAATACTAGCTCACTCTTTCAAACATTCCTTGCATACATTCTATTTAAGCATGTATATTAACAACCGAATTCATCAATTAATTATCTACCAATTCACTTCAACATTCTCCATACAACACATGGTGTTCAAGCCATTTTTTCAAGTTAAAAATTCGGTTAATACGCATATATATATATATACACACTAGAAATCAATTACTAACAATTTCATTTCACCTTAATAACTAGCCTAGCAAACTTATTTTAACATACAATTTCTCTTATCACAATTAAAGCATACTCTTCATTCCATCCATTAAAAACACATACATTTCTCAAACATCCCAAAACCATGTTCGGCCCTATACACAACTAACTAGCCAATTCCTTTCTCTAATGCACTTCCAACAATGAAATCAACTTCTTCAACTAGGCTACCTTAACATATCAAACAACCTTCAAAATTCATCCATTAAGCAAATTTATCTACTTGCCAATAGGTTATATATATATACTCAAGAATTCACAAATATTAACTATGGGCTAACTAAACCATACTCTTAACAACCTAATCTCATCATCAATCAAAAGAGACAACACAAAACATACCTTAAAATGGGAGTAGCTATGGTCGAATGTCTTGTTTCCTTTCAAGCCTTTCTTTCTCAATTTTCTGGCAATGAAGGAGAGAAGATGAGCATTCTCTTTCTTTTTTTTTTTACCTTATTTTACTAATTATTATTTTATTTCAACCATCTAATTTCTTATTTTAATAATTAATTTGGCACATTTTACCCAAAATCCATCATCATGGCCTACCACTAAGCATAATAAGGTTCATTTGACATGCAAACCCATTTTTTCAATATAAGCTTAAATAGGTCCTTATGGATTTACCCTATCACATTTAAAAAGTGTCACACATAAGTCCTATTAACTAAATTCACATGAAATCGACTAAATCGGAATTTAAAACTTTCACACATATATATTCACATATAATAAACATGAAATATGACGGCTAATTATTTTTATGACTCGGTTTTGTGGTCCCGAAACCACTTTCCGATTAGGGTCAATTTAGGGCTGTTACATCACCCGAGCAAAAGTTAAAAGGAGCCGTGTCACTACTTAGGGAAGAAGCCTACTAGTGGTGGCTGATGGTGAAAAAGGGCACCCAACTGGAGTGGGTCACTTGGGAGTTTTTCAAAGCTGCATTCCAAGGGAAGTATGTGAGTGCAAGCTATGTGGATGCTAGAAGGAAGTAGTTCCTGAATTTGACTCAAGGGAACAAATTGGTGGCGGAGTATGAGGCGGAGTTTCTACGCCTTAGTAGTTATGCAAGAGTAATGGTGGCAACAGACTATGAGCGTTGTGTTAGGTTTAAGGACGGACTGAGAGACAACCTTAGGGTATTCATAGCTCCACAAAGGGAGCGAGTTTTCTCAGAACTGATGGAGAAAGCAAAGATAGCAGAGGAGGTTAAGCGCATTGAGAGCTTAAATCGGGAGAAAGAAAGGGGTAAGGATAAAAGGGAGGCTGAGACTCCTGACGTTGATCAGAGGCCTAGGGCTAGGGCCAGAGTTATTGGGCCAGTTAGGGCAGGGTCCCCCTACTGTTAATCCAGGGGCGCCACCTTGTGTTGATTGTGGAAGAAGCCATAGAGGCGAGTGTTGGAAGAGGACGAGAGCTTATTTTGCTTGTGGGTCTATGGAGCATAGGATCAAGAATTTCCCTCGAACGCTAGGTCGAGAGCTAACAGTAGGTCAAGGTGGTGCCCAGCCACCAAGAGGTGGACAGCTACCGCCGAGAGGCCGTGATCAGGCCAGGGGTGGAAATGGCTTAGTTCATGGAGCACCAGGTAGAGGTGCTGATCATGCTGAGGCAAGGCAGTCAGCTTTGGTCTATGCAGCATGTCGTTAAGAGGATGAAGACGCTCCAGAAGCGAATACTGGTACGTACTTTATCCATACTGTGCGATCTATCTATTTTGAAATTAGAAATAGAGTGTGCAGCAGAAGCGTAATGGTGTAACCTAGGCAGCATGACTATTGGGTAGTTGGAAATTTGACAAAAAAATTTTTTAGGGGGATAGAGTTGTAATGCCCCAAAAATCTCGAAACCCAAAAATCCCAAAATCCTAAATTTTTTTTGTTTTCGATTTTGATAAAAATTGTGTTTTATGTTCCTAGCCATGTGATAATTATAGTAGGTCTTAATTAAGGTTTGAATTTGAACCTAGGAATAAATGAAATTATAGTTTAATTATTAAAAGAATCAAGGTTGGCAAGTAGTTGGGCTTTTAAATAAAAATAGGGGAAAAATAGCATCAAAAAGCCTTGTGGAGGAGTGGCTAAGTGACGCCACTTAGATAACAGGGAGGTGACGTTAGTAGCTAACAAGGAGATCCAAGGTTAGAATCCTAGCTTAGTATTTTTAGAAGTTTAATTTTGGCCTTCTAGAAGGATGGTAGTGGCGTGAAAGAGGACTCCAAGGGAAGTGTTCAGGAGAGAAAATTAAGGAAAAGATCAAGGGTTATCAGGGAGAAAACTGAGGAGATGAGAAGGGAGAAGTGATGGAGCTGAATTGGAAATTGGGCATGGAAAATTCAGCTATAAGGGCTATAAATAGGGGTCGAATATAGGGTTGCCAGGCTACTGCCAAAATTCTTCTTCACCTTGTTGCCAGAAACCCCTTTCTCCAAAAGCCAAAAACCCTTTTCTTTTCAAGATCCAAAAAGCTGAAAAGCTTTTTGTTTTCCTTTCTTTTCTTCCTGCCGATTTATATTATTCTCTACACAATTTTCTTTTTTTCACTTAGCCGATTTCTTCTTCTACTCTTATTCTTTAATCTATACCAAATAAACCTTATTCACCATACTAAATTTGAAAATCCGAATCTCTCAAGGGCTGAATACTCTTTGACCGAATCTAGTGGAATTAGTGTCAGATCTCAGTTTTGGATTCCTACTGATTTACTCTTCAGATATTAGAAATACTTGTGTTTAGTGATCAAAGTAAAAGCTAGTAAAGGCTCGGCGTTCAGGTAAGGTTAAGGTGAGATTTCAGCTTTTGGTAATGTATTCGATAAGTATGTAAGATTAATCTTCGAGTGATATCGATTGTTGGTTTGGGCTAAGGAGATCGCATCATGCTTGCTTACCAGGTGTGTACATACATTGCACACACATTATGAATTGGCAAAAGCCGAAACGCTGAAATGCCAAAAAGCTGAAAGTTTGGCTACGATAGTCTTGCGAGTGCGCAAACACTCGTAAGGGAGAGACTGATAGGTTTCCTGAGACCCACGGGCAATTTCGTGGACTTGGGTTGTGATTTGGCCATACGAGTCGGATTGGGCTAAATGGGCCTGATGGGCTGTTGGGCCCACAATAGGCAAAAATTGAATATTGATGCTATGTGATAGGAATTTGTATCTGCATGAATATGAATGTGACTGGGCCTAACGAGCCATATAAATGTGATTTGGACCTAATGGGCCATATACAAGTGATTTGGGCCTAATAGGTTATATGAATATGATTGGGCTTAATGGGCCAGATACAAGTATGTGAATTTGTTTGGGCTTTGTAAGGGGTTTTGTGTAACACCCTTCACCCGTATCTGACTCCGGGACAGGGTTCGAGGCGTTACCGGACTTAAACATTCACAACATATAAAATCGGGTCACCAAGTTCTGCCCAAAATTAAAACTTACAAACCACAATGAATAAAGACCACATCTCATGGCCATATACAAAAGCTCAATGTAGGCCAATACGTAAGCCAAATCATAATAATAATACATGACATGAAACAAACTTCCTATACATGCCACTCACATGAAAATACTTAACATATACTAGCCAATACTCCAAGGATAATGGCTTGATAGTGTGATCTCATTCTCAAGACGATCTCCAACCGTTGAGTGACTGACAAACTAAAAAAAAATGGAAAGAAGGAAGTAAGCTTTACGCTTAGTAAGCAAGTATATAAATAATGAATAAAGAATTTAGTATGATTACATAATAACTCAAGTGTATCTACTTTTAATTTCACTATTTATTCCACTTTGGTCAAGCTGTCTCTCCTACGTCATGTTCACTAAATAAATCATAACTCGAGTTACGAAACTCAAAATCCAATTCCGTAAATTTTCCTTGAAACTATACTCATATACCTATTCCCTAATTTATTTCTAGAATTTTTTGTCAAGCCAATTATTACATTTTATTATTTAAATTTTCCCGTATTACACAGCTTGACTGATCTAACCTCTGTTCACTACGAATTGAATTTCTCCCAGTACACAATTCAAATGACCATGAAACCTATTTCATTTAAAAGTATACTCAATAAGAAATTTATGCATATAAACTATATTTCCTAATTTGTTTTGTAAAATTTTTAATGATTTTTCAAAGTTGGAACAGGGGATCACATAGTCATTCTGAGCAAGTCACACACAATTATAAATATCTCAAGATATAGAATTCCTTTACTTGCTCCGTTTCTTTTATATGAAAATAAGCTCATTAAGATTTAATTTCACATCTCATTCAGCCTCTAATTAAATTATTACTAATTTTGGTGATTTTTCAAAATCACGTCACTGCTACTGTCCCACAACAGTTTTAGTGCTAATTCACTCTTTCACACTTTCTTTGTATTAACCTCACTTTAACTTATATATATATATATATATATATATATATATATATATATCACAATTCATTTTCACCACATTTCATACATCACAAGTATAGGTCCATAATTACAATGTCACCATAAAGCCATCCCGTTGAACAATTCGGATCAATTCCGATACTTGATGGTTTCAAAGACACACAGCTCCACCATCACATTTCATATAATTCGGCTCTCTTGTACACATGGTGAACACTTAGTACCACCCATGTGACCTAGCCAATTTATTACGTAGCTCTCTTGTCCACATGGTGTCCCACACTTGGAATCACACATGCGACCTAGCTACATTTACCTCTCCCGTAGCTCTCTTGTCTACATGGGATACTTCCCGTATCACACATGTGACCTAGCTACATTTATCTCTCTCCCGTAGCTCTCTTGTCTACATGGGATACTTCCCGTATCACACATGTAACCTAGCTACTACATAGTATCGTGTACCTTTCTTGTACACATGATGTGCACTCGGCATCGTACATGTGACCTAGCTACACTCCATCTATATTATTCAATTCTTCCGAATGTTCAACCGGGATTTCTCTCTCTATTACTTATTTCCATTCTTCCAATAATCAATTTATGCTTCAAAATCGGATAAAATATATATAATAGGTTGAAATATAAAAATGTAAATAAATTTAATGTATTATTTACATACAAACTTACCTCGGTGCAAAATATGGAAATTTTGCAATTTAGTCCAAAACATTTTCCTTCCCTCGTTCGAGATCGATTCCACGCCTTTCTTGATTTATAATATCACATTTAGCCTAATAATTAATCACACTATTCATATGGGTCTAAAAATCATATTTTTACAAATTTGCATTTTGACCAAACTTTTGCATATTTGCACTTTTGCCCCAAGACTCGAAAATTAAACTTCATCCTATTTTCTTGTGTTTTATGAAATACTGATCATTTTTTCCTTCTATGGAAACATCAAATTCTCACTCTAACACATAGTTATGAACAATAGATATTTTTACCGATTATGCCGTTTTACTCGTTTTTACGAAAAATCACTTAGCAAAAGTTGTTTAACACAATCTCAAACTTCATATTCTACCATAAAACATCAAAATTCAAGCATATCATTCATGGGTAAAATTTTAAATTTAAACCCTAGCTCAAAATATTGGGAGAAATAGGTAAACCAAGCTACGAGGATTTCAAAAATGTAAAGAACATTAAAAACGGGGCTTGAATGCACTTACTATTGAGCTTAGAAGTTGAAGAAACCCTAGCTATGGTAGCAAGTAAAATTCAGCAGCAACATGAAGAAGATGAATGGATTTTTGCTTGATTTTTTCCATTTTATTTCATTTAATATCCAAATGTCAAAAATGCCCTTACTTACTAAACTTTCAAGAATTCCATCCATGTCCAATTTTTGTCCATAACTTAAAAATTTGTCAAATTGCTATTTAAGACCTCCTAATTAATATTTTAAAGCAATTTCATACTAGAAACTTCTAGAATGCAAGTTTTGCAACTTATTCAATTTAGACCCTAACTTCAAATTAAGCACTTTATGCATAGAATTTCTTCACACAATCATGCAATTTGTGGTCCCAAAATAATCATAAATTATTTCTCTCAAATTTGCCCAAAATCAGGGTGTTACATTTTGGGCCTAGTATATGATAACTACATAAGAGTTAATTAATATTTTGCGATAGTGGACAAGTCATAGGGTTAAGATGTGGCAACGGGTATATGCATGTCTAGGATTGGATCTAGGGAGACCTTGGTACTTAAGCGGTCTTAATGATTCACCTCCTCTTCTCTGGAATCCTACCTGGTGCATAGTGTTCGTTCATCTTAGCTCTCGGGATTTGTTAACGGGCCAAGGTAAGTGGAAACCATATTTAAGAGAAAATTACCGAAATACCCCTAAGGGCAAAAATGACCAAAATACCCTTAGGTGTTGAATGCAAGTTTTATGGATGTGACATGCATACATATGATGTTCTGCTTAGGTTGCATATGGGGTGGGAACTATGGAACGGAGGAAGTATATGAGGATCGCATGATTGCCTGACAATCGTGGATCTACCAACAGCTTTTAATGCCTAATATGTAAATTAGGGTAGTTCCGCAACCGGGCTACCATTGGTGTGTGGGCTACGTGGGTCGATATTCATATCCCCACATGGTGTGACGGGGGACAGAGCTAGTGTGTAGCAGATGGATAATTTGGATGGGATTGCATTACATGTTTGATGATTTTTCTTGAATGCTTGTTTCCATTGAGGGTTGTACACACTGAGTTTGTGAAAACTTACCCCCTCTTTTATTTTATTTTCAGGTGATGTCCAGTAGAAGGTTCGATGTCAGGAGAGACTCTAGGTTGCCGGCTAGCAAGATAATTCGGACTTGTTTTTTTTAAGAATTTATGTTTTATTTCTTTTTAAGTATGCTCAGACCAGATTATAATAAGGTTTTCACTATGCTATTATTACTCGAATTGTTATTGTTATTTTCACTGTAACCACGAGAAGTTGAACATGGATTTCTTAAATTATAGTATGTTTTCTACGTTTTCGCAACGTAATTTTTAAATGATAAACTTTTCTTAAATCAAATGTTTTAAACAAGGCTTTCGTAACTGAAATGTGTGTTTATTTTTAAGTTAATTAAGGTTTCTTTTGTTTAAGAAGGGTTTTCAATGAAAACACGATTTTTGCTAAAACACTTCAATGTGACACGTCAGATTTGGCCATAACGTCTGGGCCAAGTTTGGGGTGTTACAAGTAGGACTTATATACTATCTTAAATTGTTAATTGCCACATTTCACTTTTCAGTATTTGGGTTATTCTAATATTGCAATGGGCCAGGACCAAACACATGTATGTTTGACGTATTGAGATGGGTTAAAGCCCAAACTAATATTGTCATCAACCCTTATGATATGGCTTAGGCCATCCACATGTACTATATTTATCTCATTGTATGTTTGGGTATTTGTTTTGTAGTCTATTTATTAAGGGATTACACACGAGTTTTCATATGCTCACCCGCTTACACAACTTTTTAAAAGCTTCAGCAACAAACATTGTAACCCATTTAAGTGGATCGAGCAAGATCTTTGCACAAAGAGGACTCGATGGTGGCTTTTTGAATGACACTTTAATATACTTGCATTGTGCGGAAATAAAACTCTATACTTTTGATACTGTCTCCATAAAATATCTATTAATAAACAATTGGAACTGTGAATTGATCTACATAAAACTGTTAACAAAGATAAAACACAATTCGATTATGAGCACCAGGGGTACAAAAGGCCGCGGCGGAGGCCGTGAGGGTGCTCGAGCTGGGTTTTATGATCGTGCGGCTAGAGACATCACACTATCCCAAACTATGTTACGGATTCTAGAGAGGGTCGCTGGTCCCAATCTCTACAGTGCCGTGGGCCCATGGATCGATTCTGGAATGACTCGATCTAATGGAGCTGAGATTTTTAGGGGTATTGTTGGACTTGCCCTAAGGTGGCTGACTATTTGATTGACGCATTGTCCCGCTTCTATCTATAGATCGCACTAAAACACTCAAGTTAAAAGTCGTAGTGTTTTGGAACTAGAGTGCGCAGATAAGAGCGTAGTGGTGTAGTCTGTGTTATGCGACTGATCTGATAGTTGGAAATTCCGAGGATGAAATTTCTTTAAAGAGGCGTGAATTGTAACGCCCCGAATTTTGGGCCAGAAGTATTCGGTCTTGAGCATGGGAATAGTTAGAAGGCTGCACATAAATGTTTAGTTGTGCGTGAAAGTGACACAAGTGTGTGTTTGCTTCAATGGTTAAGCGCTCTCGAAGTGTCCGAGGAGTCCCGGTTCAAGCCTTGGCTTATGTAAAAGTTTTGTTTTAAAGGAATAAACCACTGTCTCTAAGCAGTAGGCTTTTTAATATATGTGGGTATTTTATAACAGAAAGAGCCTGCTAGCCTAGGGGATAGGTGACGTGTGGTAGTTACTTGAGGTTTAAGGTTGGAATCCTAGTGGGCACAGTGGAGTGTTTTATTTTGTCTTGATGCCGTAGAAGAGTTATGTTTGACGAAAACACTGCTATGTTTGAGTGAAATTTGAATTAAGAGTTTGGTGGAGTACAAACTAGTTGGTGGAGAGATGTGAGGAGATTTCCAAGGAGTGGATCAAGGGAAGGAAGTAGTGGTGCCGAAGAACTCTTTCTCAAGAGAATTCGGCTACCATCTATCATTTAGACATTTTCCTCCTAGTTTTTGACATTTTCAATTTTAGAGATTTCTCTCTACTTCATCTTTCGATATTACTACTTTGGTGCCCTATTGTCTTTTGTTTTCTACCTCTATTTTCTTTGCTTACTCCCTCTTTCAATCAGTTCTGATAGTTACCTTCTCCTTAAGTCATTTGTCGAATACCCCTTTCTCTTTTATCTATATTCCTTTGGCTTTTATCGAGTTCTCCTCCTACATTGTTAAAGCCAAATATCTTCTTCTCTTCTCCTTCTTTGATTCTTCCGTGATTAATGGATCTCCCCTCTTTCTCATACTATTACTTTGACCGAATACCTAATTTTTCCTTTTCCCCAATCGATTTCCTCTTGACCAAATATTACTTATTTTTTCACCCTCTCTGTGCCTATTCTCCCATGCTCTCTGTCGTTTTTGGTGGTAATACAACTATTTAGTTATGCTTATTCTCTTCCCTTTTTTCTCTCTCAGTAATAGTTTTTCATCTTACAACTCTTGTCTCTGCCGATTACTGTTAGGAGTTGCGACTGTTACATCCTGTGCCTCGGTTCGAGTGGGTGTTCTAGGGTAGGCCGAATACTACTGTCTTCTATTCTTAGTCTGCTCTTTTGGTAAGTTGCTATGCACTTGGTTCATCTATTTGCATGTATGGTATTCGTTAACAAGTTACCATTGGGATGCGGGTAGTCTTTAAGGATTCTAAGCGATCCCTTATAACGGTTTAGTGTGATCGATTAAGGCGAGTGATAGGTAATCTCTCGAGCAAGTGTTTTCGATTAGGGTTCATTTCAAATGATTTGTAAGCGACTAACCAAAGTTTCTAATTGTGTTAGGCTGGGGTTATCGTGGGCTAGTCGAGCACTTTTGTAAACAAGGTGTGTAACAACACTGCCATAATCGTAAATCGGTAAAAGTCGAAATAGTGATTGTCAACGCTACACGAGCATGCACTCGCTCGTGTGGTAATCCGACCGCATAACCATAGGTGTTAGATCGTAGAGGCCACCATGAGCGATTTCATGGGCTTAGGCCATTTTGGGCCATGTTGGGCCAAAATGGGCTATGTGGGCCCCACGGGCTTGTGGGTCCCACACGTATAAACCACATGGATGTGTGGAGAATATTGGACCAGGCTGTATAGTCCACACGGCCAAGGCCATTTTTTGGGTTTGTGGGCCATGCAGATGTGTGGGCCCACATGGGCTCGTAATATGGGCCGTGGGCCCATTTTTATTGTTTAACAGTTAAGGTTGCGTGGGCCACCCAAGACAACTATGGGTCTAATTTTGGGTTGGCAAGTATACCTAGACCCCCAAATTGAAAAAAAAACTGTTATGCCCCTATGTGGTAAAATGACTATTTTGCCCTTATATGGTAAGATAATTGTTTTACCCCTATGTGATGTATATATATATATATGTACATGTATATATGTGATGTATATATATATGTACATGATTGTATGATGCATTCATAGGGATGGGTTTATACTGATCGGAGGAAGTGTACTGAAAGGCTTTGAGCCTAAATTACTAGCAGCCCAGCTGCATATTACTATTTAATGCCGCAACCGGTGCTAATTCTGGAGTGTAGGGATGGGTGGGTTGATTATATCCCCACATGGAGTGTAGGGTTGGGACTGATTTAAAGTGTAGAGACTGGATGGGTAGGACTTATATACTATCTTAAATCACACTACAATGATTATTGTTCTTCGCAATGGGCCAAGGCCAAACACATGATCAAGCTTTCAGTATTGAGATGGGCAAAAGCCCAAACTGATATTGTCATTGTTACTGATATGGGCTTAGGCCCAGACTGTATTTGCTCACTGCAGTTTGAC
This sequence comes from Gossypium anomalum, assembly GCA_025698475.1. Taxonomy (NCBI): domain Eukaryota; kingdom Viridiplantae; phylum Streptophyta; class Magnoliopsida; order Malvales; family Malvaceae; genus Gossypium; species Gossypium anomalum. Next base: position 62,041,904 of record CM046961.1, read on the forward strand.
TGTCTGTTTATTAAGGGATTACACACTAAGTTTTCATAAACTCACCCTTCTGCTTTTCTGCACAAGTAATCTTTAGGTGGATCGGTGCTGCAAGGGACTCGATGGTGGCCATACACTCGCATTTGCTTTCATTTTTAACTTTTAATTTATAAGTGATTTAATTTGGCTATTTGTTTTGTAATAGGGCCTCTTTAAGTTTTTATTTCAATTTGGGATTTATTTACTTGATTCGTATCTGTTAGTAGTAGGCCGCAGATTTTTCAAAAAGATAAATGATTTTCAAAACACCACGTTTACGCAACATATTTTAAAAGCTTTTGTAACAAACATTGCTTTTAAGTGTAATGACAATCTAATATGATAAACATTTAGCTAAAACGACTTGAGTTTTAACAAAAACCAAGATATCCTAAATTTTCGATAAGATCACAAAAAGGATTTAATGTAGAACGGATTTTTTTTAATGGAATTATGTTTTTTCGAAAGACACTTCAATGTGACATTGTAGATTCGGCCATAACGTCTAGGCCAGATTTGGGGTGCTACATTCTTTCTCAGTTTCAGCCAAACTTCAAAAAGAGGAAGATGATATCTTTTATTTTATTTTATTACCTTTTTAATTTATTTTATTTTTTTATTAATAAAACACATATATAGATTCATAATAAAACAAAATCAACCGCACACTCATATATAATATGGTATATTTACCATATTAGTCAATATACTGTCATTCATAGAGCCATTTAATCATTCAAATCAAATCACCGATTAAAAATTTCATCTCTTACAATTTAGTCTTTTTTAATTAATTAACCATCAAAACATTAAAATTTTTCAACGAAACTTTAATACAACCTTAATGACACTTCCTAAATTTTTATAAAAATATTTATTGTCCAGTTTAAAAAAACAAGGTCCCGATACCTCATTTTCTAAAACCACTTGACCTTAGGGTCATACCACTTAAACTTAAAAATCGCTAAAATAACATAAATGATCAAATTAAAAACCTTTTCAAAGTTACAATTAACTTGTAAATATTAAATAATAATATTTATGAACTTACTCAAATCAGATTTGGTGGCCCAGAAATCTTTTTCGACACCACTAAAAAATAGGTTTATTACATTAACAAAGATCTCACTTTGATCTAACTCGAAAGATGAATCTAACACATGAATAATATTTACTAGTTATGATCAATTTGAAAAATATTCATCATGGCTAGATCGGTTACCAAAGTCCTCACCAACACTTACCCTACGATTTTGGACTCTGGAAAAGATGATCCCTAATGCGAAACTAGGGGTTTCCCTATGATTATCGTTTGGTCCATCAACATGGTAAGGAGTAGTATTAGTACGATAATAAATAAATGATAATAAAGTGTAAAATTGTCCCTATGACCACTATACCATTTGACCAAGATATGAAACCACTAAGAGAAGGACTTTGTGATCCAAATAACCACAATTACAACTTGATTCAATACGGAATGGTCATTGAATGAGAAAGGAACATAGTCGATGAATCAAGTGATCTAGAAAGATTGATAGAATGAAGGGAATATGTAAGTTTAATCAATTAAAGAATCAACATGTGAAAGAGGAAGAGAATGGAGGAATTTTTGGTCATCGGCAGTGGCGGAGATGGTAGTCCAACGGTGGTGACTCAATGGCGATCTGGTGATGGTGGAGTGGTGGTCTGACGAAGGAAGGCTATGAGGTTTCGACATGATAGGGTAGGAGAAATGTGACCCGTAGTGGTGTATGGCAGTGATCACGATTACGATGGGAGGAAAAAAGAGGAGAAGTGGAGGTGCAGTGATCACGAGGTGTGTTTGACGGTGGTGAAGGGTTTGGTCATAGTGGAGGAAATGAGAAAAGATTAAAAAAAATGGTGGTGGTTATTTTGAAAATTGAAAAGAAAATGGATGATAAAAGAAATGAAAAAGAGAGAAAATGAGAGTAAGAAGGAGGTAGGGATGGCAAAGTGAGGTTGGGAGAGTGGGAATAAGTTGGTTAACTAGGTCCAGTTTCAATGAATCTCTTGTATGGCAAGGATGAGAACTTTTGGCATGGGAGGGAGACATGGTGTAAAAGGGGGGATCATGAACCGTCAACGTAAGGTAAGTTTGACTGTATTAGAGGAAAGGAATCCTTCTATTTATGGTGAAAAAGGGTTGATGGATATCACTTAAATCACTTAAAAGGGGGGATCATGAACTGTCAACACTGGAACTTGAACCTTGGACCACTTGGATAGCTAGAGAGTTAATAAATCCCTAAACTACCCACTTCCATGTCTCAATCTTGCACAAATAAAAATAAAAATATGGGATGACATTTGCTTAGGGTTTGAAACAAATTTGCACCAAATAGAAATTAACTAGAGCAAAGGGATTCAAACTTAGATCATCAAGGACACTACTCAGTAACTATAATTGATATTTATTTATCATCAAATGAGCAAAATATTATCTAAATAAAAATTCGGTCATAACCGCTCTCGGTTCATTAACCCAATTCCTACTAACTCGATTTTTGGGATGTTACAACTCTCCTCTTCTCATGTTAATTCACTTATCCAAAAATTTCCTAAATTTTCTTTCTAAACCAATCACTACGCTTTTGCTACACAACTCTGATTCCAATGTAGTTCCAATACTTCACTATAAATCTCCAATGGATTTCCTATTTATTTACACGGATTGTCTCAAAGGACTATCTATAGAAATATCACTAACGATTTCCTCCTTTCCAAATTCTCAATTTCACAAATACATTATTAAAAACAAACTTTTAGGGAAAACCAATACTCAATTAGTACAAGACATAATTAGAATGGACAGTAAAAGTGCATACATTTAATGCTAGATGCATCTCAATCCTCTCGACACCTAGTAGCATAAACCAATCTCTAATCCCATTTTTGAGTCGAAGCTTGCATTTAAATTAAAGAATGGCATGAGAAATCTTTAACATGGTGCTCAATGGACCCACCGCTCGGGCATATTCCTTACTTTTCCAACACTCACTCAAATGGCGCTAATTACAATACTTACAAATAAAAATTTCTTATTGATTCAATAGAACCTCTAATACTAGCTTTTAGAACATTTTATGATGGTCTATCCTCTCTGTCCCACTTCAAAGGTAGTGAATTTGGGCCAGTAGAACTAGACTTCCTTTTATTCTATACTTTGTGCTTTTTCTTTCTCTTGCATTCCAATCACTTACTCCCTTCTAATATCTTGTTCATCTCAACCATGAGATCTCAAAACCCCTTTCTAAAACTCCCTAATTGCTTGGGATATTGTATCATCCCTAGTTTCATGATTTCCTTCTTTAGTGTTAGACACATTAATGATGTAATTTGTTATAGGGTCAAGCATAGGCTTGAAAACCTAATGACTAATGTTGGGTTATTCGACATTGCACTCCTTGAAAAACACATACCACGAGTTTGCATACCTCGAGGTTTTCATATCTCTTTCTTGAGTATAAAGTTTTATGTTAATCTATAGATAAAAAGTAAAATGACTAACTATTTCCTAATCCACCTTGGGCCCCAACAGGCTTGCTAAATAACATCGTCAGCAGCTCTGATGATCCTCCTCAATGGTATGAGTATTTTCAAATTGGTCAACCACTAGCTTAGGTTCAAATCCACAGCTTAGGTGACAAACAAATCGATTTCAATTCCCGGACCCTACTCCTTATGAGCTCTCATACCCTAGTACGAACACCTTGTGTACCCATCTTTTTATTGAATTTTTAAGTTTTATGAAAGTTTTATCGACAATCGAAATTATATTTCACTATGAATCTAAAAAAATATAGTTCTAAAAGTTTCATCACTATAGCATCAGTATCTATAGTTTCAAGATATTGACTTTCACAAGATATGGAAATCTACAATTCACACTAAAAATTTAGTAAGTTAGAAGTACTTATATGGCAAGATTCGGTGTATCAAATTTTCAAAACAGGATCAAAACTTTATTTAAAATGAGTTTTGAGAATGGCTTGGATTTTTCCCAAAATACCACTTTATTTAAAACGTCCTTGTTAAGAATATTGAATTTTATTTGAAATTGTTTATCTTTAGAGAGCTCAAGTTTTGATATTTTTCAAAAAAAATTGTACTTAAATTAAAATATTTTAGCGAATAATTTGCATATCTAAAACTCGTTTGTCATTTTAAAAACGTAAATTTAATATATATATCTCATAAAATATCAATTTTGTGAGCAGATAGTGTTGAGTTTCAAAAACAAAGTATTGAATCTTGAAAACACCCTTATTGAGCCTTGTTTGACTTAGTTATGAAAAATCCATCATAAATTGTCAAATTCACAATCTTTAAATGATAATTTTAAAACCTAAAAAATGTGAAAAAATCCAAAATCAAAATAATCCAAAGTCCAAATGAAAATCCCAAGCAAAAGTCCATTGTAATAAAAACACATCCCCAAAATATCCATTACCAAAATATTATATTTTTCTCAAAATTTTTGAGAGTATCTCCAAGTAAGCCAAGCCTATCCTAACCTTGATTATCATCTAAAAGTTAGAATTGAAAAGGGTGAGCTTTAAAAGCCTAGTGTGAGATCAACACAAATATAATCACATACAAATCAAAATATTGATATCATCATATCAATCATTATAATAATCACAAGTTCTAATATTGGTACTTATGAATTAACATGCCGATGCTTACTTTAAAAACGAAGCACATTTTATAAAATTTCTTACCCATCTCCACTACACACCATATATCAAGTTTCCCAAAACTCGTTCATCCAATAACATACCATTTGTGGATAAGCCACCACATAAATTCGATAAATGTCCACATAACATATTGTGGACAAACCACTACATATTTACCAATAACGACCACATAATCGCAGATAAGTCAACAACATAACTTCCACCTTTCATAAATCCCCGCCCCATGCATGTTGTATGACAATTTCCTTTTTAACACATATTAGTCACTTTTACATTTAAGTGTGTAAACATACTCTGATAATCACATATCACTTATTGATCACTTATAATCACTTTAACATGTTAAACATGCTTTTCGCGTTAGATCATGGATCTCAATTTTCACATACACATATATAAGTCTCACATGCTTAAATAATTACATATATCACATAAGCCATATATCACAAATCATGAGGATGATATTTACACATACATCATAATCACAATCATAATCACATCAATTATCATGTGTTTCATAGAATCACTCGGCTAGAGTCACTTGGTGTTCATCTTGTTAAGTTTTTCAACTCTTCATGAAAAGTTAGTGTACTCATGTTTTAATATAATTAAATTATTAATGTAATAAAATAACTATATCACACAAACAAGTGGTAATGATCCAACACCTTATATTGTATATCCGATTTGCCACAATCCTTAATAACGATCTCACTTTGATCTAACTCGAAAAGTGAATCTAACACATGAATAACTTTTATTAGTTAGGATCTATTTGAAAAATATTCATCACAAATAGACCGGCTAGCAAAGTCCTCACCAACACTTACCTTACAATTTTGGAGTCACGAAAAGATGATTCCCAATACGAAACTAGGGGTCTCCACTACGATTATCGATTGGTCCTTCAAGATGGTAAGGAGTAGTATTAGAAAGATAATAAATAAATGATAATAAAATGTAATATTGTGCTTATGGCCACTATAGTTGTAATAGTCTGATTTAGACCCTAGTCAGAATAATGGTTTTGGGACTACAAATCTGAGTCTAAAAAATATTTTAATATTATTTTCTATGCCTGTGATATGTGAATTTGCATCTGTGAAATTTCTGTGATGTAATTTGTTTGTTTCTGTCCTTAATTATGAAAAAGGATTAAATCGCGTAAAGTGTAAAAGTTGAGTGCTGGATGATAAAACACCTATTTGATTTGGCTTAGATAAGTGGGGGTCCTTGCATGTTAAATTTACCATTTTGTTTAAATGGTGGACAATTATGGACATTAGTTGGTAAGTTTTAATGTTATTTTATTAAGGGCAAATTGGTAAAAGGTGAATATAATGCTTATTATAATAAAACAAACATAAAATGTGTCCATAATATGTTTTTCTTGCCAAAAATCAAAGGGAAAGGAAAGAAATAAGCTTACCTAGGGTTTGACCCTTGTTCATCTTGATTAAGGTATGCACTTTGGTCTGTTTTTGATAATTTTTACGTTTCTGTGATCATTGTTTCGTGTTCTTCAAAGCCAATGTCTAAATTTCTGTTTCTGTTAAAGATTTCATAAAATTCCATTATTGATATCATGAGTTTGGTGATGTTCTTGGATGAATTATGAAGTCTTGGTAGATAATTTATAAGTTTTGTCTTTGAATTTTTATGAAATAGAGCTATTTGGGCTAATTTGTGAATATGAGGTTTTGAAGGACTAAATTGTGAATTAAATGTGTTACTTGGACTTGTATGGAAGCCATGTATATTTGGCTAAGTTATAGTCTTAAAGAATTTTGCCTAATTATGATTTTGTGAAAAGTGGACTAAATTGTCAAAGTGTGAAAATATAAAGGCTATAATATAATGTGCGCTAAACATGTGTTCATGGATTATTTTGAATGAAATGAATGATTGAATGGTTGAATTTGAATTGTATTAGATCAAGAACAAAGAAAATTGGACTTAGATCGGGGAAGTCCAAAATAGTCAAATATCGACTTGTTTTCATTTGAGATCGATCTGAGGTAAGTCAAAGTACAATTACATGTTAAATTGATTAAATTCTGCATATATATAAACTGTAATCTGTATGGAATGGCCTTGAGAGCCTGGTGAATAAACTCTGACAACATGCTGATGTTTAAAAAAAGCTCTGTATGTTCCTGAACGGATGTTGACATTGATCTGAGATATCGTGTAAGACCGTGTCTGGGACACAGGCCTCAATTTGAGAATTCATGTAAGACCCTATCTGGGACAGAGGCTTCGATATCGAATTACATGTAAGACCACGTCTGGGACGTCGGCATTGTACCTAACTATGAACATCTATTTCGTTTCTGAATTGTCTGATGAGGAGGTATGGGATATGGAAATCAATGTATGAAATGTATAATTTATACTGGTACGTTTGTATCGTACTAGATCTCTAAATAGAAAAGACTATGTTTCTGTGAAGTAATGAGTTATTCTATGAGACGGTTGTTAATTCTGGCTATTAACTATTACTTGTATGCTATACTAGTTTGTGTAATTGTATTAGATTTACTAAGCTCTTTGTAGCTTACTCTGTGTGATTTCTATCTGTTTTACAGTGAACGTAGCTACTGAAGGCTTGGGATAGTCGAGGATTGTCATCACACTGTCAAACTCTTTTTGGTACTTTTGGAAATGTACATATTTTTAAGTATGGCATGTATAGGCTAGAAGGTTTAAGAATGTAAGCTTGCTATGTATATATGTTATGCCATATCAATTAGCTAGCAAGTGATAAGTTGTGCATAGTTTTGGTGTATGTTTCTAATATGCTATGTTCTAATGTGAATTGGTCATCTTCAAGCATGGAATTGGTTAAAATATTGGTATGAATGTTTTATATTATTGCTTGTAGGATTGGACCCAAAAAGGGGTGGCAAATTGGCTTAAACCAAGCCTACATTGTGCCACAAGGTCAGGGAACACGGGCGTGCCTTATGGCCGTGGGCTTAAGTCAGTAGCTAGCTAAATACCACATGGTCATGGAACACGGCCGTGCCTATTGGCCATGTGAAAAAGTCAGTATAGGACCTCTTTTTGGCACGGTTGGATCACATAGGCGTGTCTTGTGCTCGTGTGTGTCACACGGCCTAGTCACACGGGCGTGTGACTTTGACAGTTTTGAAAGATTTGATTAAGTTCTGGAAATTCTGAATGTGTTTGGTTTAGTCCTGACCTTTCTTAAATGTATGTTTTAGGTCTCGTAGACCATCTTAAAGGATGATTTGTGGATGAATGCCTATGTATTAATGTTATATGATATCTGTGATTACGTATTGTTCGAAATGCTCTGTCGATCTGGTGATGCCCCTTACCTATTCCAAATGCGAGTTCACGGGATAGGGTGTTACAATACCATTCGACCATGACATGAAACCACTAAGAGAAAGTTTATGTGATCCAAATAACCACACTTACAACTTGATTCAATATGTAATGGTCGATGAATGAGAAAGGAATGAAGTCAATGAATCAAGAGATCTAAAAATATTGATAGAATGATTGGAATATGTAAGTTTAATCAATTAAACAATCGACAAGTGAAATAAGAAGAGAAAGGAAGAATTTTTGGTCACCAGCGACGGCGACAACGACGAGGATGACGGTGGTCTGACGATGATGATGGTGGTGGCTTAACAACGATTCGATGATTGTGGAGTGGTAGTTTGACAAAAGATGGCTATGGGGTTTCGACATAATGGGGTAGGAGAAATGAGACCTGTAGTGGCGCGCGACAGCTATCACAGTGGCAATGAGAAGAGAAAAAGAGGAGGAGAAGAGGTGTGGCGGCCACGAATGTAGTGAAAGGTGGTGGTGGGTTTGGTCACAGTAGAGGAAAAGACAAAAGATTCAAAGAATAGGTGGTGGTTATTTTGAAAAATGGAGATAAAAGAGATGAGAACAGAAATGAAAAAGAGAGAAAATGAGAAGAAGATGGAGGTCGGTGTAACACCCACTAACCCGTATCCATCGTTGAATTAGGTTCTGAGTGGTATTCTTGTACAATCCTAAACATTGAAACTTAAAATCATTCAATAACATAATCGTATCATAAGTCTATCATATACATTCATACCGTCCTTAAACTGAGCCCGCGAGGCCCTAGAAACACCATAGAAACAACTCAGGACCAATTTGAAATCTTTTGGAAAGTTTAGGAAGAAAGTCACAAAATTTTGAAAATAGGGTCACACGGCCGTGTGGCTAGGCTATTTGCCTCACATGGTTGAGACACACGCCTGTGTTTCAAGCCGTGTAGCCTTCTATTTAGGGACACACGGTCGTGTCCTAGCCTGTGTTCTTATTGTGTAGCTTATTGAGTAGGGTCACATGGCCGTGTCACACGCTTGTGTACTAGGCCGTGTAACTTTCTAAGTGGCCCCACATGCCTGTGTACCAGGCCATGTGTTAGGCCCTATAACTCACTGACTTATATAAAAAAGAATTCACTGGATGACACACGGCGGTGTCGCTAGGTCGTGTGTCTTACACGACTGAGTCACACGCCTATGTCTTAGGCCATGTAGACCCAAATATACCTAAAATCAAGCAATTTCAAAACCATGTCATGCATAAATATTTAGGCAAATAATGCAAACTTACAAAGCACCAAAACCTCACCTAAACATACTTATATATATCATTTCAAAGACCCTAATTCAATTAACCAATATGCCAATCAAAGGCACCTCAAATGCAGTCAACAAAACTTACCTAAACATGTTAATTTTACCAAATTGAATCATCAAATTCTAGTTCAAAACTTACCAAAACATGCCATAAACTTGACCATTACCATACCATTTAAGATATACCATGAGAGTCATTCAAAACATGCGTCATAAGATAACAAAATTGACACAAACTCACATGGCATCAAATGGTACCAATCAAGTTAACTTCCACAATTTATACAAGCAAAACACCAACTAAACATCGAACAAAACGCCATTACAATTCAACCTATACATGCCTATATAACCTTAGCCAAAACATTCAAAAACTACTGATATTTATGCTTAATAGTGTGATAGATCTTCGATGAGCTTCCAAACCGATCGAACTTCCGATAATCTATAAAACATAAGAAAGAAACTACGTAAGCAACAATGCTTAGTAAGTTTGTATAAGCATAAACACAACTTACCATTTCCATAATACATAACATAGTTAAAATACAATTCAACACCAATGCCACATGCTAAGAAATGCCTAACCAACACCAACAACTCACAAGTTAGTAAGTTTTCCCATGATATAAAGAAATCAACCATATGTACAACATCATATAGTTCATATTTTCATTCAATAAGCCATGGTTCAATCCAATTGCATGCTTATCTTTCCATTTCCTTTTCATGCTCGTTGAACCATCAAGAATTTCATCAGATACTTGGGAAAGCTCACACGAAGTGTGCCTTTACATATAACCGTAACCTTTCCTTTACATCATTCCTCACATGAGATGTGAAATGGGCCTGCTCACACGAGAGGGTCAGAATGTAAGCTACACGATGTTCTCACACGAACTGTGTAGAATCCACAACAAATGCAGGACCTCAGCCATCAGTAGGACATTCAAGACCAACACCCAAAACATGAAATCCTTAATGACATGTCATTTGTATCCTATGAATTCTTAAGGCTCAATCGGGACTCAACATCTGTCAATTCATCATAGCATTGGTACGATTATACATCGATCGATTTACGTTAGAAATAACATAATAAACATTCAAATTAAACAACATTAATACGATAAATGTTCATACAAACTAACTTCAATGACTAGGGCGTAGAAGTTAAATCAAACTAATCCAAAGCTTTTGATTTGTCTCGATCTAAGTCTGTACGTGGTTTATCTTGATCTAAATAGACAATTTAAATTAATTTAATACTTCTAGTATTCAATTTAATCCACATTCCATATTTATGAAAAAATTAACATTTTGCCCCTAACATTTTAACTTTTTCATAATTTAGTCCTTAAGCTTATAACTTAGAATCTAACCATTTTAATCAGAATCCATTGAATCAAACATGCAAGGGACCTTTAAACAATTCATATTTCCCATCATTTCAAAATAAAACCCTAGAATTTATACTTTTAACAAATTAGTCCTTAATTCTAAAATTTATCAAAAATCACTTAACAAAACATGTTTATTTTTCAACAATGATTCATATCTACCATTTAACATCAAAAATAATTCAAGAACATTCATGGCATAACCCTCAACCTTTAACATTTTTACAAATTAACCCTTAGGCTAGCTAGATTGCGCTACAATGAACTCAAAAACATAAAAATCATTAAAAATGGGGCTTGAATGCATATCATGCAAGAAGAAATAGAAATCGAAGCTCTTTCACCCTTCAAATGGTGATTTTAGAATAAATAAGATGAAAAGAAAAAGATGATAGCTTTGTTTCATCTTTTCTTAACTTAATTTTCCTTTTAAATACTAATCTACTATTTTAACCTTTAAAAACATCCATAATTACATTAATACCTTGCCATGTACATCCACTATCCCATACAAATGGTCTAATTACTATTTAAGACCATTTTGTTTCATTTCGATAGTATTTTATCCCATTTAGCTAATAGAACTCAACATTTACCTTTTTTACAATTTAGTCCTTTTATTTAATTAACCATGCAAACATCAAAATCTCTTAATGAAATTTTAATATGACCTTAGTTTAATCCCATAGACATTAAAATAATAATTTTACTCGTCAAATTTGTGGTCCCAAAACCACTGTTCCAATTTCACTAAAAAGGGCTGTTATAACTCTCCCCCCTAAAGGAATTTTTGTCCTCGAAAATCTTACCGGAAAATAGGTTCGCGTATTGCACTTCTATATTTTCTTTCGGTTCCTAGGTATCCTCTTCAGTTTTGTCTCACTGCTAGAGAACTTTAACTAAAGCTATACTTTTATTCCTCAATTCTTTAACATCCTGAGCTAAAATTCTGAACAGTTCTTCACTGTACGTCATATATGGCTGAATTTCAATATCTACAGGTGAAATCTTGTGTGAAGGATCTAATGGATACCATCGTAACATCAATACATGAAATATGTTATGAATCTTTTCTAATGAATCTTTTCTAACTCTGACGGCAAAGCAAACTAATAAGCTACTGGTCCAACCCTTTCAATGATCTCATACGACCCGATAAATCGAGGACTAAGCTTTCCTTTTCGACCAAATCGAAGAACTTTCCTCCAAGAAGATTCTTTTAGAAATACCTTGTCGCTAACTTGAAACTCTATATCTTTTCTTTTCAAATCTGCGTAAGATTTTTGATGATCAGAAGCCACTTTCAAACTATCAAGTATCATTTTGAAATTTTCTTCGATTTCTTGAATCAAAGCAACACCGAATAACTTTTTCTCACTCAGCGCAGTCCAGTATATTGGAGTTCGGCATTTTTGACCATACAAAGCTTCATAAGGTGCCATTTTAATGCTCGCCTGGTAACTATTATTTTATGTAAATTCAACCAACAGTAGAAATTTCTCCCAGTTACCTTTAAACTTTAAAACACTACATTGAAGCATATCTTCACTCAGATTGACCATCTATTTGGGGATAAAACATTGTACTAAAATGCAGTCGAGTACCCAGAGCTTCATGTAACATACTCTAAAATCGAGACATAAACGATGGATCTCTATCAGAGATACTAGAAACCGACAAACCGTACAATCTAACAATCTCAGAAGTATACAATTCTACCAATCTCTCGAGTGAATAATCCATATGCACTTGAATGAAATGTGCAGATTTTGTCAAACGATCTATAATGACGCATATGACATCTTTCTTTCTTAGAGATAGAGGTAATCCCGATACAAAATCCATCGTGACACATTTCCATCTTTATTTTGGAATCATCATAGGTTGTAATAAACCAGAAGTACCTAATGCTCGACTTTAACTTGCTAACAGATCAAACATTTTGATACGAACTCTGAAATCCCTCGTTTCATACCTGGCCACCAGTAATCTATTTCAAGTCACCATAGATTTAATTGTTACCAGGATGAATCGATAAGTTACTACTGTGAGCTTCATGTAAAATTTTCCAAATGAGAGCAGAATTCCTTGGAACAAAAATCTTGTTCCTGAAGTACAAACTGTCATCTGAACCAACATGAAAGTTTGTTCAAAGTATCACTTTCCTGAGCTTTACAAATTTGTTGCAAAAATGTCAGCCTAGCTTTTAATTCAGGTAAAACTGAACCATCATCAATCAACGCTAATCGTGTGTTCAAAGCTCGCAAAGTAAATAAATATTTTCTACTCAGAGCATCAGTGGGGCATTATCCTTTCCCAGAAATGATTAAATCGTAATCTTTTAGCAATTCAAGCCATCTCTATTGTGTCAAGTTTAGATCTTTCTATGACATCAAATACGTCAGGCTTTTGTGATCCACGAAGATATGACATTTTTCTCTGTGGTGTCACCAAATCTTTAAAGCAAACACAATAGCTGCAAGTTCTAAATCATGAGTCGAATAATTCTTTTCATGTGGTTTCAACTATCGAGAAGCATATGCTACCACTTTGCCTTGTCTGCATCAAAACACAGCCTAAACCATTCAATAAAGCATATTATAAATTACAAATCTTTACTAGACTCTGGTTGAACTTACATAGGTGCCTCAATTAATAATGCTTTCAACTGATTAAAACTTTGCCGACACTTTTAAGACCATTGAAACTTTACATCTTTCTGAAGTAGTTTCATCAATGATGTAGCAATCATTGAAAATCCTTTAACAAATATTCTATAATTTCTGGCTAAACCAAAAAAACTTATGACTTCTGAAACATTCTTCGGAGGTTTCCAGTCCACTATAGCCGATACTTTATTTGGATCAACTCTAGTACCATCTGTCGATATTACATGTCCTAAAAATCCAGCTTCTTGAAGCCAGAATTCACATTTGCTAAATTTAGTGAACAATTGTTTTTCGCTTAAAGTCTGCAAAACAATTCTCAAATGCTAGGCATGCTCTGCCTCACCTTGTGAATAGATTAGAATGTAATTAATGAACACAACAACAAATCTATCTAAGTACGATCTAAATATTCTATTCATCAAGTCCATAAACAAAGTAGGTGCATTAGTCAACCTAAATGGCATAACAAGAAATTCATGATATCTATACTTGGTTCTAAAAGCAGTCTTTAGCACATTTGAGCCTTTAACCCGTAATTGATAATATCCAGAATAGAGGTCGATCTTTGAAAACACTGTTGCACGTTTTAGTTGATCAAGCTAATCATCTATACATGGTAAGGGATATTTGTTCTTGTTGGTAATCGATACACAATCGCATTGACCTATCCTTTTTCTTAACAAACAAAATAAGAGCACCCCAAGGAGAAAAGCTGGGTTACGCAAAACCCCTATCTGTCAATTCCTGTAACTGTGCTTTCAACTCTTTTAATTTTGTAGGTGCCATTCTATATGGAGCTATCGATATCGAAGATGTTCTCGACACTAACTCAATAGCAAACTCAACATCTTTGATCGGCGATAACCCTAGTAATTCTTCTGGAATGCATTTGTGAACTCACATACAATCAGAACTGATTTTAATTTCAATTCTAAAACCCTGGAATAAAATATATAAGCGAGATACACTTCGCAACCCTTTTTAACATATTTTTGTAATGTACCATGTAATCTATCTAATTCAATTTGAATCCTTTCACCCTTCTAACATTTTAACACAATATGCTTTCATCTACAATTCACAATAACATTATGTAGAGTTAACCAGTCCATACCTAGAATCACACCAAACTCATCAAAGGGTAACAACATCAAATCAGCCAGAAAGTTGCAACCTTGAATCATTAAATGACAATTTTTACAGGATTTATCAACTAATACATATGGACTTCGAGGGTTTATTACTTTAATAAAAAATTCAACAGACTCAAAAGGTATTTTCTTATCCAACACTAAAGTTGTGCATACATATGAGTGCATTGACCTCAAGTCAATCAAAGCATTAACATTAGTATCAAAGATAGAGAATGTATTGGTGATCACATCAACTGAAGCTTCCTTTCGAGCACAAATCGCATAAGCCCTAGCTGGTGTCTGTGCCTCAGATCTAATAGCAGAATCTTTCATTCCACCTCGGCTGTTACCAACATTTCCAGTGTTACAAGGTGGTTTCCCTCTCGCAGTCGTATTACTCGAAAGAGTATTCTAAGAATTTTATTTATTAGACCTTTTTGGGTAATCTTTGAGGAAATGATCGTAGGAACCATATTTAAAACACGATCCATCTTTCAATCTACATTCACCAAAGTGTCATCTATTACAATAGTGACATTCAGTTTTATTGCTCCTGACACTACCCACACTCGCTACAGATGTAGCCTAAGGTTTAGAGCTCGAATGATACTTTCCTTTATCTTTCCCAGAATAACCCACTGAAGCTAATTAACGATTATGAAATTCTTTTAATTTCTTTGATGGATATGATAATGATTTTCCCATAGGTCATTTTCCCGTATCACGAGCCTCTAAATCTACTTTCCTTTTAGCCTTGCTAAGTTCCTCGGCCTTGTGTGCTCTATCAACTAAAACCACAAAATCTATCAACTCAAGAATCTCAACTAACAACTTAATATATTCATTTAAACCATCTTCAAACCGTGAACACATGACAACCTTATATGGTATGCATTCTCAAGCATATTTACTAAGTCGCACAAATTCTCTCTCATACTCGGCCACTGTTATTCGACCCTAATTTAATTTAAGAAACTCTTTGCATTTCTTATCGAGGAACCTCTGACTTACATATTTCTTTCTAAACTCTATCTAGAAGAATACCCCATTTACACGATCCATCAATACCACTGTAATCAATGTATTCCACCATTGATATGCCGAGTGTTTTAGTAAGGATACAACACATTTTAAACATTCAACTAGTGTACAAGATAACTCATCAAAAACCCTGACCATATTTTTTAACCAAAATTCATCTTTCTCTAGATCATCTTCGGCTGTACCACAAAACTTTTCAGCCCTTTATTTTTGAATCATATCAACTGGAGGCTTACTTGTACGTATTTGATCCAAACCTTGAGGAACTACGAGGATAGCTTGGGGTACGGGAGGGGGTGGAGGTCGTTGAGCCAAAAGGTTCGTTCTCCTGTAAACCATTAGGACATCATCTGGAAGAAGGCTTTTTTAGCCTCTCCTCCCTAGCCCTCAGTCACAGGCCTACTAGCACTAGAAGCTGCTCTATGAACAGAGGCTTGCACGTTACTTTCTACTTCATCAAAATCGGCTCAATTGGATGACATATTATCTATATGAAAACATAGTTCAGTTTGAGTCAATAGTTATCACACTGTCATAGGTTATATAATGGCATGTACTTCTAGACTCCAAACATGCTACATTCAGTTTGAAAATAGACTAAATCGTAGCTCTGATACCACTAAATGTAACACCCCTAACCCGTATCCGTTGCCAGATTAGAGTTACGGAGAATTACCATATAACCGTGAACATTTAAACTTAAAATCATTGAATACCATAACTGAATCATAAATCAATCATACACATTCATACCGTCCAAAAACCGAACCCTTGAGGACCTAGAAACACCATAAAAAATATTAGAGGAAAGGAATCCTCCTATTTATCAGGAAAAAGGGGTGGATGGAAAGCACTTAAATCACATGGAAAAATTGTAAAAAATAAATAAATATATGAGTGTGAACATTAAGACTTGAACCTTGGAGCACCAAGATAGCTAAAGAGTTAATAAACCATTACACTACTCACTTCCTTGTTCTGAAACTTGCAAAAGTAAAAATAAAAATATGGGATGACATCTGCTAAGGGTTTGAAACAAATTTGCACCAAATAGAAATTAATGAGAGCGAAGGGATTTGAACTCAGATCTTCAAGGACAACTCCATCACTACTCAATCACTATAATTGATATTTATTTATTATTAAATGAGCAAAATATTATCTAAGAAAAAATTTGATCGTTACCACTCTCAATTCATTAACCCAATTTCTACTAACCCAGTTTTTGGCATGTAACAGAGATTCATAGTGAATAAAGGAAACTATTAGCTAAGTTACTATAGAATAGTCTATTGTAGTCAATAAGATATTCAAAGAAAGACGTAAGAAGTTAAATAGAATTGGAATCAGAGTGTACAGCAAAAGTGTAATGGTTGGTTTAAAAGTAGAAATAGTATATTTTGTGATTAAGCAAGTGACGTTTTAGAAAGGAATTTCAAGAATGAAATTCTTTTTAGAAGGCGAGATTTGTCACACCCAAAAATTTGGCCTAGAAGTTTCGAAGGTAAAATGGGGATTTTAGCTCTAGTAAGCTCTAAAATTTTGTTAGCATGGTATTCTAAATTGTTTTAGTCTATGGCATTTTAAAAATTAAAATAATTTTTGAAAATAATGTTCAAAAGACTTTCAATTTTGAAGTAAAGACTGATTTGTAAAAGAGTCTAAATTGTGAGTTTTTAAAAGGCAATAACACCAAATTTTAATTTTCACCCTATTTTCCCCCTTCATGTTTATAAAATGCACGTTAGTCTCTTTTTCATATTATTTTTTTTGTCGTCCTTTGCATTCCAAAGCTTATCTTATTCAATTTTGATTCCCAAACTTAATTCCTTAGATTTCTATCATTCCCCAAGCCATAAATATCCATAGTATTTCAAGAAAACATCTAAGATATACATGAATATCATCCCTTAATCGAGCCTTTGAGGCCTTAGAAACACTTTAGAAATGATTCGAGACTAAATTAGAAACATTTGGAACATTTAAGAGAAAGTTGAAAATATTGAACTACAAGGGTCACACGCCCGTGTCTCAGGTTGTGTAACAATCGAAATAGGGACACACGGTAGTGTCCTAGCCTGTGTCCATGCCAATGTAACTTTCGAAGTTGGGTCACACGGCCAAGCCACATGCCCGTGTGCCTAGCCGTGCAACTCTCTAAATGGCCTCACATGCCCGTGTGCCAAGCCGTCTCATGCCTTTAAAACCTATAGGGACACACGGTTGTGTCGAATGGCCGTGTGTTACACATGACTGAGACACACACCCGTGTCTTAGGTTGTGTGGACATTAAATTGGCCAAAGCAAGCCATTTCCATTACCCATTTCAAGCTTGTAGCTGAACACAATTTGTGCACAACTTCAAGGCTTCAAAACCTTACCAAAAGACGCATTAAAATGACCATTAACATACAAAAAATATGCCATGTAAGCCACCTCAATCACAAATAATCAAACATATGTAAACATATGCATAATTAACCATATTTCAACTGTCTCAAAATATGCCATAACTTGACCTATTCCATGTCAGTCTAAACTTACTATTTGTACCATTTCTCTCATGCATCACAAACAAACAAATGACACAATTAAACCATTACTAAAATGGTACCAAACAACAAACATATATACATACCAAAATCTACATCTAAGCATTCAACCAAACATTAAACATAAGTCTACATATACATGCCATTATAAACTTGGCCAAAACATCAAAAACTACCGATATAATTACTGGATAGTGTGATAGATCTCCGATGGGCTTTTGATTATCTATAAAACATAGGAAAGAAAACTACATAAGGACCAAATGCTTAGTAAGTTTGTAAAACATGAACATAACTTATTATTTCAATGCATAACATTACATTTAAGCATGATTTAATCCAACCATAAGCTTGGCACAAGCTTAAGCATTATCAACAACACATGTTAGTGGATATACACATAATTCACTTGAAATATCATAAGGTAAGTCATTGAACATGAACAACTTCATTTGAAATCATCAATTTCATGAACATAAATATATTTTCATTAAACATTACCTTATCAATCCTTTTCAAGATTCATGACATAATTCATTTGAACACTTACTGTTCCTTTCCTTTTCATGCCCATTGAACCATTCAGAATAACATCAGATACGCGGAAAAGTTGAAACATGAAAATATACACACCTTTTCATGCTCTTTTTAACTTAAATTCATATAGTTTCAGTAAAATTCGTGTTGAAAAATAAATAATATTTATAAAATAATTAAATTGCACCTAAACTATGAAAATGTTGAATTTTAATTAATTTTATATCAAATTTTTATTATTTTTGATTATTTTTGACAAATTTGCACAAAGGGCAAAAAATGGCTCGGTAAACACTACTTTAAGTGCAAAATCGAGAAGCAATTTTGAAGCATCAAGGAGAATTAATTTTTCAGCCTAAGACGGTCCAAATTATGTGTATTAATTCATAATATAATTAATTTTAATTTTAATCCAATTTAATTTGGGTTAAATAAATTATTGTTAATTATTTATGAAAAGGGGCCCAGTTAAGTTGAACCGAGAAAACCGATCCAACTGAGCACTGGGCAACCCAAATTCGCCCTACATGCTGACCCAATCAGCTTGGTTTGATGATTATTTTGCTTGAAAAATGGCCCTTGAAGACTCCTTCAAATTTCATTCAAACCCCTCCACTATTTATGCCTTTCTAGATTTGCCCCTACCTTAAAATAGCATGTTTGAAATCTTCAAACATGCCACATGTGTGGCCTGCCATGGGGGGAGTCTTTGGCTTCTGATTTTGGATATTTTTAGAAGCCTTCTCAACCCATAAATACCCCCATTGGCTGCTCACTTCAAACACACCTCAACTCTTCTCATCTCTTCCCTTCTCTCTGATTTTTCTCTCTTCATTCCCTTCCATTATTCTTCATTTTCTTCCCCTATTCCCTTGCTGATTTCACCTCTTGAAAATGATTCAATCAAAAACCATTTGGATCAGCATTCAAGTGTTCATAGAAGCCTCAGTTCGACAAGAACAAGAGGAGAAGGAGGAGTGGAGCAAACTAGTCAAGCCACGAAGAAAACATCGAATTTGATTCTTTTTCCCTATCCTTTTAATTGTGTTGTTGTTATGATGAACACATCTATGAATATTTGTGATATTGATATGTTTAATTTAATTAATATGGCTTAAATTTAATTCATGTTAGGTTGATTGCATTTTGTTTACTTAATTTATTAAAATTGTGTTTGTGTTGTTATAGGCATCGGTAAGATGTTTGATTAAGTAAAAACATGACTACCTTATTTTTACATTACCATTGTAAGGTAACTAATAAATTAATTATTTAAATGGATTGAAATTTTAATTAATTGACACGATACTTAATCAGTGCATATTTAATCATGTAAGGTAGTTGAGGGTTAAATTAGCAACGATATATAACGATACATTAGCCTTGCATAACTTGCAAGATTATTGTGATTAAACTATTCCAAGGTAGAAATACATTGTTACCTCATGTAATCTTTTATGTGCTTATGAGATTGTATTTATTATTTGAATTGGCATAGAGATATGTACAAGAGATTATTTTATTTTCATAAGTATGTATATGCATTAACACATTCACTTATTAAAATTTGTATAATCGGTTGAATTGACGTAGAGATATAGTCAAGAGATAAATGGATTTTGGTAGGTAAGTATGTTTGTAAGTTAGCAAATTATCGAGTTGCCATGAATTTATTTGTAACAACATGAACATGAGTTTAATAATTCTAAGTTAAGAAATGTAATTAATCTAACACAATTATGTCATCTTGATTAAATTCATCTTTTGAAATCGTGCATTGGAACTTTTATTTTCTATTTATTTATTTTACTTAGTTAAAAATCTTAGCTTTTGAATCAACTCCTCAAATCAAAATATTTTTCTTCCCCAAAGTGTTTTAAATTGCACTCATAAATAATTCTTTTCACAGTCCCTATGGGTACGATAACTCGACATTTACTTGTCACTTTATTACTTGTTGCGATTGTGTACGCTTGCACATTTCCATCATTCCAAGTTTTTGGCACCATTACCAGGGATTGTTTTAAAAAGTCATTATTTATGAATTTGTTAATTTTGCATTTTGGTTTATTTTCCTGTTCAATTTTAACTTAATTAATTTTTTTATGTTTATTTCAAGTGTTTATGAGTATTGACCGAATCATCGATTTACTCCACGTAGACCCTGAGATTGAAAGAAATTTTTGACAGTGAAAAAGACAAGCAAGTCAGAGAAGGACTGAAGAGATGAACTTCAAAAATTTCAATCAAGGAAATGAAGCAAACCCTGCCCAAAATCTTATCCTTATTGTTGATGATAGGGATAAAACTCTAAAACAGTATGTCATGCTAGTGTTTAATGATTTTAATCTGGGTATTAGGAGACCAGGAATTGAGGCACAATTCAAGCTCAAACCGAAGCTCCATGTTCCATGCTTGAGACAGCATAAAGGCCAATTCAGTGGAATGCCTACGGAAGATCCTCACCTTCACTTAAGACTGTTCATGGAGGTGAGCAATTCTTTCAATTTAGCTGGAGTACCCAAAGATGCACTACGATTGAAGTTGTTCCCATATTCGGTAAGGGACAGAGCTCGAGCTTGGTTGAACTCATTGCCACCAAATTCAATTTTCATATGGCAAGAGCTAGCAGAAAGATTCCTCATGAAATATTTTCTACCTAGCAAGAATGCTAAGTTGAGGAACGAGATCACTATTTTTCAACAAATGGATGATGAGCCCTTGTATGAGGCATAGGAAAGTACAAAGAATTATTACGGAAGTGCCTTCATCACAGAATCCCTTATTGCATCCCACTTGAGACGTTCTATAATGGTCTAAATGCTCACATGAGGATGGTAGTGGATGCTTCTACTAATGGTGCTCTCCTTTCTAAGTATTATAATGAGGCTTATGAAATCATTGAGAGAATTGCTAGCAACAATTATCAATGGCCAACTAATCGAGCTGTAACACCCCAAATTTTAGGCCAAGAAGTATTAGGTTTTGAGCATGGGAACAGTTAGGAGGCTGCACATAAATGTTTAGTTGTGTAAGAAAGTGACACTAATACATGTCTGCTTCAGTGGTTAAGTGTCTTAGGAAGTGTTAGAGAAGTCTTGGGTTCAAGCCTTAGCTTGGGCAAAATTTTTGCTTTTAATGGAATAACCATTACCCCTAGTCAGTAGACTTATAATTAAATGTGGGTTGTAACGCCCCAAAAATTGGGACTAGAAGGTATTAGGCCTTGAGTCTGGGTTCGAGTAGAAGACGGCCTGAATAATTAGGATGTTTTAATTAATTTATTATTATTATTGCGTTTAGTTTAGTAAATAAATAAAATACAAAGGGCTTGTAGTGTGGGAAAAAGTCCAGGGTTCAGCCCACAAAATTCTTAAATTATGTCTCTTAAGAGAATCTGGGCAGTAGGCCTTATAAAATAAATTGGGCAAGACTGGGCATGAAGAAGCGTACCTGGCCCAGTGGTTAGCATACTAGGCAGTGGGAAGGACAGCTGGGGTTCGACTCTCAGCATGTGCAAAAGCGTTTTATTTTTCTTTATATTAGGGAACGATGCAAGGAAGCATTATATATAGTTGGGGTTAAAAGGTAACACAAAGGGAAGCTCGGTCCAGTGGCAGAGGTGTTGGGAGTGTGGTATAGTGCCTAGGTTCGAGGGTTGGGCACGCAAAGGCTTGTTTTTATTTTAGAAGCCAGGTCACACTAAAGTAAGGTTTAAGAATAGTTGCGACCGAGTTATGTTACAAGGAGCGCCTGTGGCGCAGTGGCAGCAGCGGGCTGGGCATACGGAGAGGGCGCAGGTTCGAGTCCTTACGCGGGCGAATTTTGGCTATAATGGTAGCGGGTAAAGGTTAAAATTAAATGTGAAAGGATTCTGTCATGAAAAGAACTTCGGTGGAGTGGCAAGCAACGTGTGTGTGGGGTTAGAAGGTCGCAGGTTCAAGTCGCGTGGAAGGCGAAATTCTCTTTTATTTTTAAGCGGACCAAAGCTCAAGCAGGTAAGGTTTATAATCAATTGTAACCGTATATTACTAAAGGAGAAAGCGTGTTGCAGTGGCCAGCAGCTCGGGGAAAGGCGTAAGGGCACAAGGTGGACGGAGGTCTGGGGTTCGAGCTGCATCTCGCGCACGCAAGGTTAGGATTTTTGCTGCATACGTGGGGAAAGAATTGGGGTTTGATCAGGACTCTTGGCAGTATGCTTAAGCGGTGGAAATGGTGGCCTTGATTGGCTAGGAGTTTGAATGAAATTCAAACATTGGATGTGGCTAACAATCAAGGAGCAATTCGGGAATTGGAATTGGGAAAGAATTCCTATGCCGAAAGGCACTCTTTCGGCCATAGCTATTAAGTGTTGTATATTTTGGCCTTTAGGATTCATTTTTTTTCCTTCTTCTATTTTCTTTTCTTTTCTTTTCTTTTCTCCTCTCTTTTCCTATTCCCTTTTGTTCTACTTTTCCTTCATAGCCGAATCCTTCTACCATTCAACTTAACACCACTTTCTTACCATTGGTTTTAAGCCTTACAGCCGCATATCACAAAAGCCAAAATCCCGAAAGCCTATATTTTCTGTGCCGAATTCTCCTAGCAAAACCTACCAAATTTTCTTCATCCTTTTTGGTTGATTCTTTCTTCTTCTAAACCCTAAACCTCTATCAACAAATCCATTACAAAACCCTCATCTTTTCTTCACTGTTTCAAAAGCCAAAAACACATAGCCATAGGGGCATAGCCAAATTTTTAAGATCACTAAAGGCTCAACTTTTGTTAACAATTGAGGGGTTAGATATGTATCAGAATTGAGTAGGAATTAACTGGAATCATTGACCGAAGAAACCAGTGGTAAGCTTTTGGAACCTATTCTTTATTTCAGGTTTTAAGAAAAGCCGAAATCCCTAAGGGTGGCTAGTGTTTTTGACTAAGGGTTTTGTGTCTCTTTCTTTTTGATTGTGTAAGAGTTAGTGTAGACAAGAGGACAAGAGGATGTACAGCAAAAAGGGCTTAAAGACTGTTTCGGTTGGATCTTTGGATCTAATCTATATTTCGGCAAAAAGGTAAGAGCACTAGGGCCTAAAGCACGGTTGGCCGAATATGGTAGGGGAATATAGGCATAGATTGTTTACATATTTAGACTGATGTGTCAGTAATCCTACTGTAGGTAGCTTGTGGGTGAGGAACTCACTATCGAATCACTACAAATCAGGTGTGTAACTGACACCCTCTCATAGACTAGATCAGTAAAATCTGAAAAATTGAAATGCCGAAAAGCCGGTATTTTGGGAACTTGCGAGTGTGCGAATGCTCGTGAGATGGATTGATTAACGTATTTGGTATACTAAAGGGAAAAGACTGCAGAATGCATGATTTCGTGTATTTCGATATTTTTAAGCTTAATGGGCCAAAATAGGGTTAATGGGCCAACGGGCCCAATTCGGTAAGAACACTCGGCAAGTGTTTCTGTTAGTACATAAATGGCTATGATATGCATGAAAACCTAAAAATAGTTAAATTACTAGAATACCCCTATGTATGGAAAATTACCATTATACCCCTAGGTGTAAAATTACGATTATACCCCTAGGGTTACTTTTGACTGAAAAGCATGATGATCTGATTCTGTATGATGTATGCCATGATTGTATATCTGTTTCATAGGGACATGGATTATATAATGGAGGAAGCGTCCTGGTGGCTATGCCACAATTATCTGATCTGGTGGCTCTGCCACATATATCTGTTCTGGTGGCTCTGCCACGAATATCTGTATCTGGTGACTTTATCACATTATCTGTTCTGGCAGCCATGCTGCATATTTCTGTGGTGTGTAGCGGTTGGGTGGGTCGAGTAGTCTCCCCACATGGTGTAAGGTTGGACGGGGGTGTATATGGTTGGATATGGGTTGGGTTTATGCATTTTCATGTGATATATATTTGTACTGTTATGGGCCTAAGGGCTTCTTACTGATATTTGTTCTGGGCTAAGGCCAACTTAATCTGTTTCTGTGGTTTGAGCTGATATAGACTATGGTTGGGTTATTTTACACACTGAGTTTCCCCAAACTCACCCCATTATTTTCATCCACGCAGGTAATCCCCAACCATAGTGGGCTTAAAGCTGTGATGGATTCGGAGTGGCCACATGTTCTACAAATTTTGGTTTTCTTCTGGTGAATTGGACTTTTTATTTATTTACTTTTATGATTTGGGCTTTTAAGTTTTAATAAGGCTGCTCTAATTATTTTTAATGGTTTGATATGATTTGATAAAATAGATATGCTTTATTTTTAACTATCGAAATTGATTAGCTTTAGGCGCGTTTTTTCAAAAAAACAGTAATTGATTTCAAATAACACGACAACAAGAAAAGCTTCCTCTATGAAAACGTTTTCTAAAATTAAACACTTTTCTTAAAATGGGCTTAATAGAATTGGTTTCCGAATAATATACACGAAGTTAAGGTGTGGCAATGGCGGTGTGCATGTCTAGGATTGGACCCGAAGGGAGCTTGGTACTTAAGCAGTCCGATGGACTCACCTCCTCTTTTTCGGTTTCCTACTTGGTGCACAGCTTCCATTCACTTTAACCTAAAATGAAATTATCTTTAAAAACACTAAATAAGTTTTTGATTAAAAGCATAAAATGTTTTGAACACTTCGACGTGGCACGTCGGATCCAGTCATAACGTCTAGGCCGGGTTTGGGGTGTTACATGGGTATTTTATGTCAGAAAGAGCCTGCTGGCCTAGGGGATAAATGGCATGTTATGGTTATTTGAGGTTTGAAGTTTGATTCCTACTTTACGCAATGGGTGTTTTATTTTGCTGTTGATGTCGTGGAAGAGTTGTGTTTGATCGAAACACTGTATTGTTTGAGTGAAATTTGAATGAAGAGTTTGTTGGGAGTTCTAATTGGAGTGTTTGAGGGGATTGGGGGTTATGGCCGAATTTTAGGAGATTATTGAGGAATTTCGGTTGTTAGGGGGATTTGGGGAGTGTTTTGGGGAGGAAAATTTGGATAGAAGAGGTTGTATGGAGTTCAAATTAGTTGGTGGAGTATGTAAGGAGAATTTCAAGGGATGTATCAAGGGAAGGGGAGTAGTGTGTCGAAATTGAACTCTTTCTCAAAAGAATTTGACTTGGCTTTTGTCCACTCAACATTCGGTCAACTAGTCTCTTTTGGTCGAAATTGCTTCCACTGCTTCCTCTATCTTTTTCTCTATTTTTCAAATTGAGTTTTGTTTTCGGTGATCTTTGCTCTCAAGTCTGTCAGTTCCCCTCTTTTCTTCTTCTTTCTGTTAAATTTTAGGAGGTGTGTTTCGGCTAGAGTCTTGCTCTTGTCGATTTTGTTTGCTTTTGCTCAACAATCATTTCTTTCTTCTTTGTTGCCAACTATCGTGTTCTTGTTGCTACCGAAAGCCCTTTTCTCCTTCTCCTTTATTCGAAAATCCATCCCTCTTCCTCTACCGAATTGTTACAGCTTCTTCTTCCTCTTATACATTTTGAGCCTCCACTGTGTGCAGGGGTTAATCACATTTCTTTCGGTAAGTAGTATAATACTTGAAGTTTCGATTTTTAAGTTGTTAAATTGAGGTTTTCGTTTAATGGTTTTTAATAGTAGTAAATTGAGGGTGAGGGGCTATGCTAGTGCCGATTTTACTTTCTCACTAATCTCACCATTTTCATTTCACTCCTCGGCCATCACATTTGTGCTTCTATCGGTTGGGTCTCTTGATCTTTTCGGTAAGTACTATAGACGAGATTTTGATTTCCTTCCTTCTTCAGCTCTTAAATGGTGACTAATAGAGGTTGTTATGGCAGTTGAGGAAAGTTTAGGAAACTCTTAATAAATCGCCAAGAATTAAATTCGCTGGAATCACAGTGATTCAATTGGAGGAAACTCTAAAATGTTCATTGGTTGGATTATTGGTTTCGGATTTCTTTTAAATTGTAAAGTAGGACTGATCATGGGGTTTGAATGGTCTAATTTAGGTTCGTGGGGGCTCGAGCGACTGTGCATGACGAATCGAAACTAGGTGTGTGGGTGTGTACAACACAAATTCGGCTATCGTAAATTGGCAAAAGCTGAAATAAGTGACTGTCGATGCTACATGGGCATGCACTCACCCGTGTGATAGCCCGTATGTCTAAACCATGGGCGTATAATCGTTGAGACTGGCCATGAGTGATTTCATGGGCCGAGGCAATTTTGGACCGAATTGAGCTGTGTGGGCCCCATGGGCACGTGGGCCCCACACAGGTAAAGCACACAAACATGTGGAAAACATTGGGCCAGGCTATGTAATCCACACGGCCAAGGCCATTTTTGGACTATGTGGGCCACATGGGCCCGCAATATGGGCCTTGGGCCCATTTTTATTGTTTGACTGTTAACGTTGCACGGGTCTCTTGGGATGACTGTGGACCTACTGTTGGGTCAGTAAGTTTACTTAGACCCCTATATTTTATAAAATGACTATTTTGCCCTTATATGGTAGATGACTGTTTTGCCCCTATGTGATGTATGTATATATTTGTGCATGCATGACCGTATTTTTAGCATGCGAATAGATACATGTATGATCCTATGACATGACATGATTTTATGATGCATTGCATGGGGATGAGTTTATACTGATCGAAGGAAGTGTACTGAAAGGCTTCGAGCCTAAATTACTGGCAGCCTAGCTGCATATTACTGAATAGTGCAGCAATCGGTACTAACTCTGAAGTGTAGGGATGGGTGGGTTGATTATATCCCCACATGGAGTGTAGGGTTGGACGGAGTTGGAGTGTAGAGGCTGGATGTGTAGGACTTATATACTGTTTAAACTGTTACAACATTGCTTATTGTTACTGTAATAGGCCAAGGCCTAAACACATGACTGTTTCTGTATTGAGATGCGCTAAAGCCCAAACTGATAGTGTCACTGTTACTAAAAAGGGCTTAGGCCCAGACTGTGCTTGTTTTCTGACTGTTTCCTTAAATGGGACTGCACACTGAGTTTTCGTAAACTCACCCTCCTGTTTTAACTGTACAGGAAGACCCCAGTCTTAGGCGGATCGATGCTGCGAGGGACTCAAAGGTGGTCGCACAACCGTACAAACTTTCATATTTAAATTTTAAATTATAAGTAATTTTATTTTGGGTATTTTTACTGTAATAAGAGCTTTATGGATTTTTACTTTAATTTGGGTTTTTATTTGTTTTGATTTATAAGTGCTAGCAGTAGGGAAAGACGCAGGTTTTCACAAAGATAATTTTTTTTCAAAAACACCACGAATACGCAACCTGTTTTAAGATCTTCCGCAAGAAATAACGTTTTAAAATACAAATATAATAATGATGTTTTAATATGATTAAATATTTGACAAATGACTCACATATTGAAAATAAACGAACATCTTTAAGATCACACAAAAGGTTAAATAGAGAATGGGTTTTTCATTAACATCAGAGTTACAAGAAAACACTTTAACCTCACTCGCATTTTAGGTATCCTCAATATCCTCAATGCTTAAAAAAATTACCACTAATAGGTTTAATAGTTTTGCAGCAAAGCCACCGAATCACTTTGAAAATGTAACCTGTGTCTATTGTGGGGAAGGATATCTGTTCGAAGAATGTCCATTGAACCCAAAATCAGTGTATTACATGGGTAACCAGAACCAACCAGAACCAAAATTAAGGAAGGCAAGGACTACAATCCAATTCCTATAACCCATCGTGGTGAAAGCACCCTAATTTCTCCTAGAATAACCAAGGGGCTGGACGTAGTAACTATAACGACCCGTTTTCGTTAAAATCAAAACAGTGGTATAGGGACCACAAATTCGACTTTGAAAGAAAAATTATTTTTATATTATTTTATGGTCTATAGTATGATAGTAATGTCGTATAAAAATGTCGTGAAAAAATTTTACCGACTACATGTTTAATTTGATAAAGGACCAAATTGCACAAAGTGAAAAAGTTGAGTTCTACTAGTTAAAGGGATTAAATAGCTATAGAAATTTAAAGTGGAGGTCCTTATATAGTAAATAGACCATTTAAAAATGCTTAGTGGTTAACAATGATGATTCATCCATGGAAAATAAAATAAATAAAAGGATGAAATTGGAAAGTGAAAAAAAAAGATGATAATTAATTAAATAATAAAAATATCATCTTTTTCATTATCTTTCCCAAATTATTTCCATGGAAACCCTAGCTAAAAGAAAGTAGCTTAAGAAAGAGTACTTTGATCAATTAGATTCAGATAGACCAAATTCGGAGTTAGAACGAGGAAAAGAGAAAATGTCGAATTAGTAGATTTTACGTATACGAACATTTGTCGAGGTAAGTGTAACACCCCTAAATCATAACCATCGCCGGAATAAGTCAAGAGGCATTACTTAACCAGTAACACAATTTAGAATAATCGAATATCAATTATCAACTCATTAAAAAAAAAAGTCATTCATTCACATTGATTAAGAACATAAAACTGAGCATACGATACTTAAACGTGCATTCGAGATTAAATTAAAAACATATAAAAGTTTTAGAACTTAAAAAAAAAAAATTCAACTTTTAAAAGGTCACACACCCGTGTGAACAGGCCGTGTGCCTCACAAGGCCTTAGACACGCCTATATGTCTAAGCCGTGGCAAAACAGGGCATAGCTACTAACTTGCCTACATAGCTACAAGGCACGCCCGTGTGTCTTGGCCGTGGTCGAGCCTGACTTGGGCCACACGGCTAGCCACACGCTCGTGTGCTTTGGCCATGCTCGGGACTGATATATAATTATAGTGTACCCTAGGGGACACACGGCCGTGCAACATAGCCGTATGTCACACAAGGTTGAGTCACACGCCCGTGTCTCAGCCTATGTGGACAAAAACAGGCCATTTGAATAGCCAATTTGCCACCCCAATTTGGTCAACCTACAAGCAAGGAAACAAGCATATATGTACAATCCATTCAACCAATTTTTATACTAAAACACACATCATTCATACCATAACATTATCAACCATTTACATACTCATAAACCTTACCAATTTATACCAGAACATAAGGTAAGTAAAACATCATTCAATCTCATGCTATGACCTCACCAAACTTACCATCTCCTTTATCCAACTAAAACATACCACAATTGCAAATTAACATCACATACCATAAGCCATTATCAACTATGAGTTCAAACACAAATTTGCCTAATCACATGGCTAAGTATATACATCACAAAACATACTTCCACAACTACTAGCCTATACATGCCATACTTCAAAAATATACATTTTCAAAAGTACCAAAATGAAGTTCGATAGTGTAGTGACGATCCTTGACGATCCCCGAGCTTGCAATAGCTTCAATATCTACAAAACAATGCAAACACACACAAAGTAAGCTTTCAAAAGCTTAGTAAGCTCGTACCAATAACATCAACAGTATATAAAATATGAAACATCAACACATAAGTACTTATAAAATTCTCAACTCATTCATCAAGTCCATGCCAACATCATCCATATGTTTATATCAATTCAATAGACTTTTATGCATTTTACCATCTACCAATACTTACTTGAACATTCTCATAATCATTCGTTTTCATTCTCACCTTTTGTTCGGATACTTTAAGACTTTCTGAAGGTAACCAATGCTTTAAACATCCGCACACTTAGTGCTTAAAGGATTAGCTGAAGCTATAATAAATCCGTACACTTAGTGCCATCTCAAATAACTGAAGTTATTTTGGTATTACACACTTAGTGCCTTAAGTAGCCGAAGCTTAGTTTAAATCACACACTTAGTGCCAAATTCCATTGATATATCATTGTATTCATCCAAACCACACATATATACAATCTGTGTATAATCAAAACATCAAAACATACTTATAACATCATATTTTTCGTACGAACTTACCTCGTACTCGGAATTGTCGACTCGATTGTCTACTCTACAATCTTCGACTTCTCTTGGTTTAAATTTGAATTCCTCTTTTCTTAATCTATATGTATTCAAAATTAACCCTTTTATTCACCAAATCATTCAAAACAGTCCATAGACACATATTTAGGGCATTTTGCAAACTAGTCCTCACATTTTCACATTTCGACACTTTAGCCCCTAATTCACAAAATCACAAAATACACAAAATTTGAATATACTCATGCTTGACCGAATTCTCCTAGCTCTCATACAAATCCATACATTTCATTTATTTTAAATTTTAGTCCCTCGAAATAACATTTTTACAATTTAACCCAAATTACTCAATTTCATCAAAAATTCAAAGACAAAACATTTAAACCCAACATCAAGCTTCCATAATTCATCTATTAACACCACAAAAGTCATAGTTTCATCAATAGCACATTTCAAAAATCATCAACAAAATCAGAAATTGAGGCATGGGTTAGATAGTACTCGAAGCAACGATTACAAAAATGTAGAAATTATCAAAAATCGAATAAAACTCATACCTCAATCAAGGAATGCAATGGTCGAACCCTAGGTGTTCTTTTTCTTTTATTTTCTTTGCTATTTTCATCTATGAAACATGAAAAATAGCCAATTTCATGCTTTGATTTTATTAAACATATATTAATTCATCATTTACCATTTTACCCTTAGCCTTATAACATTTAAAACATTATTAACAAGGCCATTAATGTCCACTCATAAGTTCAATGGTCAAATAATAGAATAAGGACCTCTCATTTAATAAACCAAGTCAAATAGGCACTTTTAACAAACAACAAGCAACTTTTACATTTTACGCAATTAGGTCCTTTTTTCAAATTAAGCACACAAGCAACCAAATTTTCACGCGAAACTTTCACACATGTCAATTCACTTATAAATAGCACGAAAAATAATATTAAAATATTTTTGTATCTCGGATATGTGGTCCCAAAACTACTATTCCAACTAGGGTCAAAACCGGACTGTTACAATTCTCCCCCCTTAGGGATTTTTGTCCCCGAAAATCTTACCATTAAACAGATTTGGATATTGTTGTCTGATAGCATCTTCAGGCTCCCACGTGGCTTCTTCGATATCGTGTCGATGCCACATCACTTTAACTAACGAAATTTTCTTATTTCGTAATTTTTTAACCTCTCGAACTAAGATACGGATCGACTTTTCTTCGTAAGTCATATCAGATTGAATCTCTATTTCAGACGGAGGAATCACGTGCGAAGGATCAGATCTATATTGTCAAAGCATCGATACATGAAATACATTATGAATTCTTTCTAACTCTGGTGGCAACAACAATCTACATGCTACCGGTCCAATACGCTCGATAATTTCATGTGGCCCGTTGAACCTCGAACTCAATTTGCCTTTTCTACCGAACTAAAGTAATTTCTTCCACGGAGATACCTTTAAATGTCACCGATCTCAAAACCAATGTCTTTTCTTTTCAAATCTGCATATGATTTCTGACGATCGAAAGCTGCTTTCAAACTATCTCAGATCACTTTTACTTTTTGTTCAGTTTCTTTTATCACATCAACCCCATGAATCTTATTTTCGCTGAGCTCAATCCAATACAAGGGTGTACGACATTTGCGACCATATAAAGCTTCGTAAGGTGCCATTTTAATGCTCGATTGAAAACTGTTATTATAAGCAAATTCAATTAAAGGTAGATATTGTTCCTACGTACCTTCAAACTCAAGAATGCAACATCTCAACATATCCTCGAGTATTTGAATAATCCGCTCGGATTGACCATCCGTTTGCAGATGAAAAGCAGTACTAAAGTGTAATTTAGTACCCAGAGCATCTTGCAACTTCTTCCAAAATCATGATGTGAATCTTGGATCTCTATCTGACACTATAGACAATGGCACACCATGCAATATCACAATATCAGAAATATACAACTCAACTAATTTATCAAACGAGTAATCAGAATGAACCGAAATAAAATGAGTTGATTTTGTCAAACGATCAACTACAACCCAGATTGCATCTTTCTTTCTCAGAGACAGTGGTAAACCCGAAACAAAGTCCATGGTCACTCGATCTCATTTCCATTCTAGAACCATAATCGATTGTAACAAACCAGATGGCACCTGATGTTCAGCTTTACCTTGCTAACAGATCAAACATTTTGAAACAAATTCAGAGATATCTCTTTTCATTCTGGACCACCAATAACACTGTTTCAGATCATTGTACATTTTCGTACTACCTGGATGCACAGATAACTAACTATTATGAGCTTCACTCAAAATCATCTGAATTAACTCTGGATTTATCGAAACACAAATTCGATCTTGAAATCTCAAACAATCATCTTTATCAACTCTAAATTCTGAATCAGACTCTACATTACACTGAGTTTGTTTAGCTAAAATCTCATTATCAATCTTCTGAGCCTCGATAATCTGCTGTAAAAACAAAGGTCTTGCTTTTAATTCAGCTAAGACTAAACCATCGTTGGACAGAACCAAATGAACATTCATCGCACATAAAGCAAACAACGATTTTTGACTCAAGGCATCAGCCACAACATTTGCTTTACTCGGATGATAATCTATCACAAGTTCGTAGTCCTTTAGCAATTCAAGCCATCTTCTCTGTCACAGATGCAAATCTTTCTGAGTCATCACATACTTCAAACTCCTACGATCAGAATACACGTGACATTTCTCACCGAATAGGTAATGGTGCCAAATCTTTAGAGCAAATACAATCGTAGCCAACTCAAGATCATGTGTCGGATAGTTCCTTTCATACGATTTCAACTGTCTCGAAGTACAAGCAATGACTTTTCCTTATTGCATTAAAACACATCTCAAACCGATCAACGAAGCATCACTGTAGATCACAAAATTTTTACCCGATTCAAGTTGTACTAATACCGGAGCTTCAGTCAACAAGGCTTTCAACTGATCAAAGCTATTCTGACACTTTTCGGACCACTCAAATTTCACATCTTTTTGTAACAGTTTTGTTAACGGAGTTGCAATCATAGAAAAGCCTTTTACGAAACTTCTATAGTAACCAGTAAGTCCCAGAAAACTGCAGACTTCAGAGACATTCCTCGGAGGTTTCCAATCTAGAATAGCTGAAATTTTGCTCGGATCAACTCAGATACTAGATGCTGATACAATATGGCCTAGAAAACCAACTTCTCGCAACTAGAATTCACACTTACTAAACTTCGCATACAACTGTTTATCTCACAAAATCTGTAACACTAATCTCAGATGCTCAGCATGTTCGGATTCATCTCGAGAATAAATCAATATGTCATTAATGAATACAACAAAAAGTTGATCTAGATACGGTCTAAAAATTTTATTCATCAAATCCATAAAGATAGCAGGTGCATTAGTCAATCCGAAAGGCATAACTAAGAATTCATAGTGGCCGTACCTCGTTCTGAAAGCAGTTTTCAGAATGTCTGAGTCTTTCACTCGTAACTGATAATAACCTGATCTCAAATCTATTTTTGAAAACACAGCAGCTCCTTTCAACTGATCAAACAAATCATCAACTCGGGGCAGAGGATACTTATTCTTGATAGTCACTTTATTCAACTGACGATAATTGATACACATTCTTATCATACCATCTTTCTTTTTCACAAATAGCACCGGAGCACCCCAAGGTAAGAAACTCGGTCTAGAAAAACCCTCTATCAGTCAACTCTTGCAACTGAGACTTTAATTATTTTAACTTAGTCGGAGACATTTTATATGGAGCTATTAAAATCGGAGTAGTACCAGGTACCAATTCAATGCCAAATTCTACTTCTCTAACTGGAGCTAATCCCAAAAGTTCTTCAGGAAATACATCAGGGAACTCACACACAACAGGTATTGATTCAACTTTCTTTTCTGACACTCTCGAATCAATCACATAAGCAAAATAGGCTTCACAACCCTTTCTCACAATACTCAAAGCTTTCATCGAAGATATCACAGCAGGTAATCCATTCAAATAACTAGATTCAATTCTGACTATTTCATCATTCTTGCATCTCAAATCAATAGTTTTCCGCAACAACATCATGCAAAGGTAACCAATCCATACCCAGAATTATATCAAATTCATCAAAAGGTAATAACATCATATCAGCCAGAAAACAAATGTCTCAAAACATTAATGGACAATTCTTGCAGACTTTATCAACCAAAACACATCTGCCTAGGGGGTTCGAAACTCTAATTACAAATTCAGGAGACTCTGCAGGCAAAGTCTTACTGTTCACTAAGTTCATGCATATATACGAATGTGTTGCTTCATGATCTATCAAAGCAATCACAGAGGTATCATAAAGAGTAAATGTACCTGTAATCACATCCGGCAATGAAGCTTCCTCGCGAGCTCGAATAGCATAGGCTCGGTAGGTGCAGAGCCTCAAATCTAACAGCTATGTCTTTTGTTCCTCTTTTGACTAACGCTTATATTTCTCAAATTTCTAGGAGGTCTACCACGAGAAGCGTTACCACTCTGCCTCAAATTCTGAACATTATCTTTTTCAGCTAAATTTGGGCAATCTTTTATAAAATGATTTCTTGAACCACAACTATAACAAGCTCGGTTATTACTTTTTCCCTAGCATTCACCGAAATGTCGTTTTCCACATTGATCACACTCAGGCTTTTTTTTCTTTGCATTATCCACACTGGCAACAAACATAGCTGAAGATTTGAAATTCGATTACGATCTAGCACGATCTCTGTTCGAATGTCCCACACTAGTCTTTGAACGACTGCTATCATCTCTAAACTTCTTTGATCCAGATTGAAATGATTTACCTGATGATCTCTTTCGTACCTATCTAGCTTCAAAATCAGCTTTTCATTTCTCTTTCCCAATATCTTCAGCTTTACATGCTTGTTCCACAAGTACAATGAATTCTTTGATTTCCAGAATCCCGACTAACAAACGAATATCCTTGTTCAAACCATCTTCAAATCTTTTGCACATTATTGCTTCTGTAGATACACAATTACGAGCATATTGACTCAGCCTTACAAATTTCTGCTCGTATTCTATGACAGACATACGGCCTTGTTTAAGCTCGAGAAACTCTTTACATTTCTGATCAATGAATCTCTGACTGATATATTTCTTCCAGAATTCAACTTAAAAGAAATCCTAAGTAACTTGTTCACTCGGAACCACAGATGTCAAAGTCTTCCACTAATGATACGACGTATCTCTCAGAAGGGAAACATCACATTTTTTGCATTCTTTAGGATTTAATGATAATTCAATAAACACTCTTATTGTGTTCTTTAACCAAACTTGGCTTTTTCAGCATCATCACTCGTTGTAGCTCGGAACTCTTTAGCCCCATATTTCTTAATCTTATCAACTAGTGGTCTACTTAATTGAACCGGATTCATTGATGGCATAACAAGAGTTTGAGAAGGATTAACCAGGGGTGGAGGTTGTTGTACAGCCAGATTGATTCTAATATATTACGTGAACCAATCATTCATCATTTGATAGAAGGCTTGTTTAGCCTCACCATCACGGCTACTTGTAGCAGGTCGAGAATCAGCTTGCACCGTCCTTTGCGCAGGAGCAGGCGCATTGCTTTCAACATCGTTTGCTACAGCTCTTTCGGGATCCATTTGCTATATAAAAGCACATTTCAATGTCAGGATTCATCACACTATCGCAGTTCATAAATATGGCATGTATAGCTAAACTCACTAACGCTATAGTAGTCCTAGAAATGACTAAACCATAGCTCTGATACCAATAAAATGTAACACCCTAAACCGTAACCGTCGTCGGGATAGGTTAAGAGGCATTACTTAAACTGTAACACAATTTAGAATAATCGAATATCAATTATCAACTCATTACAGTAAATGTCATTCATTCACATTGATTAAGAACATAAAATCGAGCATACGATACTTAAACGTGTATCTGAGACTAAATTAATAACATATAAAAGTTTTAGAACTTAAAAAAAAAATTCAACTTTTAAACGGTCAAACACTCGTGCGAACAGGCAGTGTGCCTCACACGGCCTTAGACACGCCCGTATGTCTAAGCCGTGGCAAAATAGGGCATATCTACTAACTTGCCCACACGGCTACAAGACACGCCCGTGTGTCTTGGCATGGTCGAGCCTAACTTCGGCCACACGACTAAAACACACATCATTCATACCGTAACAATATCAACCATTGACATACTCATAAACCTTACCAATTTATACCAAAAAATAAGGTAAGGTTATATCAAAAACATCATTCAATCTCATGCTATGAACTCACCAAACTTACCATCTCCTTTATCCAACTAAAACATACCACAATTGCCGATTAACATCACATACCATAAGGCATTATCATCTATGTGTTCAAACATAAGTTAGCCAAATCACATGACTAAGTATATATGTTACAAAACATACTTCCACAACTACTAGCCTATACATGTCATACTTCAAAAATATACATTTTCAAAAGTACCAAAATGAAGTTCGATAGTGTGGTGACGATCCTTGACGATCTACGAGCTTGTACTAGCTTCAATATCTGTAAAACAATGCAAACACATACAAAGTAAGCTTTCAAAAGCTTAGGAAGCTCGTACCAATAACATCAAAAATGTATAAAATATGAAACATCAACATATAAGTACTTATAAAATTCTCAACTCATTCATCAAGTCCATGCCTACATCATCCATATGTTTATATCAATTCAATAGACTTTTATGCATTTTACCATCTACCACATAGGTATTATACTTACCTGAACATTCTCATAATCATTCGTTTTCATTCTCATTAAGACTTTCGAAAGATCACCAATGCTTTAAACATTCGCACACTTAGTGCTTAAAAGATTAGCCGAAGCTATAATAAATCCGCACACTTAGTGCCATCTCAATTAACAGAAGCAATTTTGGTATTGCACACTTAGTGCCTCAAGTAGCTGAAGCTTAGTTTAAATCGCACACTTAGTGCCAAATTCTGTTGATATATCATTGTATTCATCCAAACCACACATATATACAATCTGTGTATAATCAAGACATCAAAACATACTTATAACATCATATTTTTCGTACGAACTTACCTCGTACTCAGAATTGCCGACTCGATTGTCTACTCTATATCTTCGACTTCCCTCGGTATAAATTCTAATTCATCTTTTCTTGATCTATATGTATTCAAAATTAACCCTTTTATTTACCAAATCATTCAAAACAATCCATAGACACATAATTAGGGCATTTTAAAAACTAGTCCTCACATTTTCACATTTCAACACTTTAGTCCCTAATTCACAAAATCACAAAATATACAAAATTTGAATATACTCATGCTTGGTCAAATTCTCCTAGATCTCATACAAATCCATACATTTCATTTATTCCATATTTTAGTCCCTCAAAATAACATTTTTACAATTTAACCCAAATTACTCAATTTCATCAAAAATTCAAAGGCAAAACATTTAAACCCAACATAAATCTTCCATAATTCATCTACTAACATCACAAAACTCATAGTTTCATCAATGGGACATTTTAAAATCATCAACAAAATAAAAAATTGAGGCATAGGTTATATAGTACTCGAAGCAACGATTACAAAAACGTAGAAATTATCAGAAATCGAACAAAACTCATACCTCAATCAAGGAATAAAATGGTCGAACCCTAGGTGTTCTTTTTATTTTATTTTCTTTGTTATTTTCGGCTATGAAACATGAATAATAGGCAATTTCATGCTTTGATTTTATTAAACATATATTAATTCATCATTTACCATTTTACCCTTAGCCTTATAACGTTTAAAACATTATTAACAAGGCCATTAATGCCCAATCATAAGTTTAGTGGTCAAATAACAACATAAGGACCTCTCATTTAACAAACCAAGTCAAATAGGCACTTTTAACAAACTATAGGCAACTTTTATATTTTACGCGATTAGGTCCTTTTATCAAATTAAGCACACAAACAACCAAATTTTCGCACGAACGTTTCAAACATGTCAATTTACTTGTAAATAGGATGGAAAATAATATTAAAATATTTTTCTGTCTTGGATATGTGGTCCCGAAATCACTATTCTGACTAGGGTCAAATTGGACTGTTACAGTAAGTTCGTGTAACTAAATTGTGTATATTAATATGCTTGAATTAAATGTTGTGTATGTGAATTGTATAAATACTAAATATATAAAATTGGTTAGATATCCGATAAAGCCCGATAAATATTAAATCTCGTTTTAATAATAGAATTCAATGGATACAGGATTTCCCAATTGGTTGTGGTCTTGCATGTGTTGTAGACACACCACAGCTCCTACAAGTATCCCATTATAAGCCCTGTCGAGCATTCTGTTATATGGTTCCTGTGAGCATCTTGATCGGTAGTGATCCTGCATGTGTTGCAGACTACCATAGCTCTTTGTGAATGTCCTGTTATATGATCGGTTGTGATGCTGCATATATTGCAGACAAAAACACAGCTCTTTGTGAGCATCTTGATATGGCTCGCTTGATCTTCCTGATATATGGCTATCCGGAGCTCCTGATTAAAGGCTCTTCGTGAGCTTCCTGATTAAAAGTTCTTTGTGAACTTCCTGATTATGGCTTTGTGTGAACTTCCCGTTATGTAGCTTGAATAAGCTTCTTAATTAATGGCTCTTTGTGAGTTTCCTGTTATATGGCTCGAGAGAGGATTTCCCGATTATATGCTTTAATGAGTACCCCCGAATATGAATTGACAGATTTCTGATTTGTACACATCGAGTGTACTACATGTGTATCCATCGATGTTTTCAATGATTCAACGGGCAAAATCCTGATATGAGAAAATATGAACACGAAATGAATTATTACACGTATCTGCCTGAAGAAAATGATAATACATGATATATGGAAATTGAGATAATGATATATGAACATGGAATTTGTTTGATGAATATGTTTATCTATGATTATATATTTGTATACCTCGATCGTACTACCTGTGTAACCATCAACATTTCAATTGATTTAATGGAAAAAGTTTCGACATGAAATAGTTGGAACTTGAGATGAATAATTATGAAAATGTACTTGAAATACAATGACATGATTTATATATGTTATATGAATACATGATGTGGAAAGCATATTTATATGGAAATCTGATTACTTTTGAGCCCATACATATTTCTTGATATTTGAATGAAATATATGGCTAACAAAGATGATGAAGATATGTGCTAGGGCTTGTGATCAAATTGGTTGAATGTGTCTTGCATGTTTATCTTGAACATGAATGAATGGTAAGTTAATTACATTGTTATACGAACTTACTAAGCATTTTATACTTACTTTGTTTTATTTTCCCCTGTTCTATAGTAATTCGGAGGCTCGTTGGATTAGAACTTGGCGGAGATAACTCACACTATCCATCAGCCCATTTCGGTATATATATGGTAAATCAATTATGGTTATAATGGCATGTATAGGTTAATTGGCCACTATCGACATATAAATGCTTTAATTGTAACTAGCCATCGGAATGGCTTGTGATGGATATGTTTGGTATGTGTTTGAAATGGTTGATTGATAGAAATTATATTGGCATATTAAAGATTGAATTAAGTTAGTATATTTGATAAGATATGCATCTATGTGAACTTGGTATTATATCATGTATAGGACTTGATTTTGAGTTGGGTTAAATGACCTATAATAGCTTGTGAATGTGTTAAAGTGTTGATGTAGGAGGATGACAAAATGGGGTGAGAAATATGGCTTGGAAAATAGCCTATTTTCATCCACACAGGCAGAGACGTGGGTGTGTGTCTCAGTCGTGTGTGACACATGGCCTAGCACGTGGGCGTGTGATCTGGCTGTGTGTCCTCTGCATCTTTAAAATTTCAAAATAGAATGCCTAGATATTTACACACGGCCTAGCATACGTGTAACACCCCTAACCCGTATCCATTGTCGGAATAGGGTTACAGAGCATTACCGGACTTATCAATTAAACAATCATACAATTCTCAAATCCCAACAAACATTATTCAAATACAATCATATAGTCCCTAATACAAGCCCTGGAGGCAAAAAACAAGCATTAGAAGCGGTTCAGGACTAAACCAAGAACTCAGGAAAATTTTTGGAAAACATAGAAAATTTTCAAAGTGTAGGGGACACACGCCCGTGTGGCCAGGCTATGTATCTCACATGGCCAAGAGACACGCCCGTGTCACAGGCCGTGTGGACATTCGAAATGGGATCACATGGTCATGTCCCAACCCAAGTCCTACCCCATGTAACTCACTGACTTAGGTCACACGGCCAACCATATGCCTGTGTGACTAGCCCGTGTACCCTTCTAAATGGCCTCATACGCTCGTTTTCTAGGTCATGTGACCTAAGTCAATGAGTTACAAAGGGTAGAACACGAGTTGGGACACGGCCATGTGATCCCATTTCGAATGTCCACGCGGCCTGTGACACGGGCGTATGTCCCCAGCACTTTGAAAATTTTCTATGTTTTCCCAAAATTTTCCTGAGTTCTTGGTTTAGTCCCGAACCACTTCTAAGCTTGTTTTTGGCATCGAGGGCTCGTATAAGGGACTATAGGATTATATTTGAATGATGTTTATTGGGATTTGATAATTGTATGATTGTTTAATTTATAAGCCCGATAAGGCTCCATAACCCTATTCTGACGATCGATATGGGTTAGGGGTGTTACAGTTATTGGTATCAGAGCTACGATTTAATCGATTCTCAGACTAACGTAGTGCGTGTGAGTGTAGCTATACATGCCATATTTAACCTATGATAGTGTGATATATCCTGATAGTTTTAAATCATGTTTTCATATAGTAATGGATCCCAATTGAGCAGTTGCTACTGATGTAGAAAGTAATGCGCCAGCCTCCGTTTATGGAGCAGGGTCATCTGATTCAAGACTTGTATTTGCGAGTCAGGGAGGAGAGGCCAAGGAAGCCTTCTTCCAAATGATGAATGAATGGTTCACTGAGTTTATAACACCCCTAACCTGTATCCATCATCGAAATAGGGTTACAGAGCATTACCCGACATAACAATTAAAAAACCATAAATTTCTCATACATTATTCATATAAAATAAAATACATTCACAATCAATCATAATGTCTGTAATACAGGCCTACGAGGCCCAAATCATGCATTAGAAGTGGTTCGGGACTAAACCGATAACTCAAGAAATTTTTGGAAAACATAGAAAAATTTTCAAAATACAGGCGACACACGCCCATGTGTCTCATACGACCAAAGACATGCCCATGTCACAGGCTATGTGGAAATTCGAAATGGGATCAAATGGCCGTGACCCAGCCCATGTCTGACCCCGTGTAACTTCCTGACTTGGGTCACATGGCCAACCACACGTCCGTGTGACTAGTACCCTTTGAAATGGCCTCACACGCCCGTGTGCCAGGCCGTGTGCTAGGCCATGCCAAAACTATAGGGTATACTGACTTATACCACACAGCCAAGTCACACACTCGTGTGCTGGGCTGTGAGAAGCATACCGACTTGGTTTCTAATTAAACACTAGGGGACACATGGCCGTGTCACCTAACCGTGTGTCACACATGCTCGTGTCTCTGCCCGTGTGGACAAAAATAGGCTATTTACCAAGCCATCTTTCTCACCCAAATTTCCATTCACCTACACAAACTAAATGGCATAACATAGCATCAATAGGCAGTTAAACCAATCTCATCTAAGCCTAAATCATGCTATTTCCATATCAACATTTATATTGTTCATAACATCATGTTTTGCCAATTCAAAACATACCAATTTCATATTCACAAATCATCTAAATGATTAACTTCATATATGCATTATCTTGCCTAAAAGCACAAGCATACCATATCTCAAAATTCCACCAAATTAGCAAAGTGAAGTTGCTGAAATTTGAAAGCTTAAAAATGGCTTCTCAAGCCCTAGAATTCAGCTGAAGAAGGAGAATAAAAGATGATACTTAATTTGGTTTTACTTAATTTATCATTATTTACTAATTTACTTTTATACCCTTTAAAAACTTTAATAATTACACAAAATACCACCAAATTAGCAAAGTGAAGTTGCTGAAATTTGAAAGCTTAAAAATGGCTTCTCAGCCATTATCATCCACTAACTCCCTAATGGGCTAATTACCACCTAAGGAGAAATAAAATCATAGCTCTAGTAAAGTTTCTTTGGCAACGTCATGGTGTTGAAGAGGCTACGTGGGAGCCCAAGGAAGCTATGAGAAAATAGTATCCTAATTTATTCTCTAGTAATATTTTTGGGGGCAAAAATTCCAAAGGGGGAGAGTTGTAACAGCCCGTTTTCAGTCACATCAGAACAGTGGTTTCGGGACCACAAATTTAAAGTTGAAATATTTATTTTATTATTATTTTAATGTCTACAGTATGTTAGTAGTGTCGTATAAAAATTTCGTTAAGAAATTTTATTGTTTGCATGCTTAATTTGATAAAGAGAACTAAATCGCGTAAAGTGTAAAACTTAAATTCTAGATGTTAAAGGTATTAAATGGTTATAAAATTAATAGTTAAGGGATTTATGTGGTAATTAAACCATTGGCATATTAAGTGGACAAACATGGACATTAATTAAGCATTTTAAAGGTATATAACTAAGGTTAATTAAGTAATTAACTTTAAAATAAAATGAATAAAAGAAAGATATCATCTTTATTATTCTTCTCCAACCGAAAATACTAGGCCAAGACTCCATTTTTGATCATTCAACATTCGACCAACCTTGAGTGTGTGCATGTAAGTGCATTTTTGCTCGGTTTTTAATAATTTTTATGTTTTTAGAGTCGTTGTAGTTTAATCTAGCTTGCCCAATGGCTAATTTGTGAAACTGACAAAAGTCTAGGCTTTTACCATTGATGAATGTGCATGTGTTTTTATGTTTAATGGTCGACAATGAATGGTTGTTGTTAGATAAACAACATTTGTTAAGTGATTTTGAATGAAATTGCAAATTAAGGATTGACATGAGAAATGTGATAAATTGTGTGGTAAATGTGTGAATATGTAAAATTTATGGATTTATGGGCTGTTATAAGTATGTTTAATATTCTGCTAGGCTTGGGTAAGGATAAGATTGAATGAATTTCATTTAACAAGCCTAGGGACTAAATTATTAAGAAGTTAAATGTTTGGGGGTAAAATAGTAATTTTTCCATAATATGAATATTGGGTTAAATTAAAAATAGAATGTATTTTAAATAAGTTAAATT
Organism: Gossypium anomalum; assembly: GCA_025698475.1. NCBI lineage: Eukaryota > Viridiplantae > Streptophyta > Magnoliopsida > Malvales > Malvaceae > Gossypium > Gossypium anomalum. Next base: position 62,085,891 of record CM046961.1, read on the forward strand.
TAAATATATATAGATCAAGAAAAGCAAAGTTCGGATTTAGATCGGGGGAAAAATAAAATAGTGGATTGATAGCTCGATTCTCTCTGTATAAATTGGAGGTAAGTTCATATGTTAATAAGCATTAATGTAATTGTATTTTAAATGCTTTATTATTACATTACTGATGAATATGACTCCACGGAAACATTCGATGAAGATTGGCGAAGTATGAAATCCCGGTTGAACCTTAGGAATAGATAGGATACAAATGACATGTCATTAGGGGTTATTGTGTTTTGGATGTTGGTTCGTACGTTCTCCCGGTGGATGAGTTTTTCGACATGTGTTGCAGTTACTCATCAGCTTGTGTGAGCAGCACCGTGTAGTTACGTCTTGCCTGTCAGCTTGTGTGAGCAGACCTGGTAATAGCTCGAGAGTAAGCATTATATGAGATATGAGATTGAGATGGTTTCGACCACGTATTGGTACTTTGTGTGTGAGATTCCCGAGTATCTGATATTATTCCAAATGGTTCAACGATTATATTGATGATATGAAAGGGTAAGTGTAATGCCCCAAAAACCCTTAAGTTTTTTTTTGTATGTTTGTAACACAAATGCATGTCTGCTTCAGTGGTTAAGTGTACTGGGAAGAGTCTAAGAAGTCTTGGGTTCAAGCCTTGGCTTGTAAATTTTTTTTTTAATGTGAATAAACCCTGTCTCTAGTTAGTAGGCTTTTAAATAAATGTGGGTATTTCATGACAGAAAGGGCCTACTAGTCTAAGGGATAGGTGGCGTGTCATTGTTACTAAAGGGCTTGAGTTCAAGTCCTACTATGCGCAAGGTGGATTTTATTTTACTGCTCTTGTCGTGTGGGTAGTAGAAGCTGACCGAAACACTGCTGAGTTGAGTGGAGTTTGAAATTGGTGGTTGAGGAGATTATGATAGAGAGGTTGTAGGAGGATATTGTGGGATTTTGAAGTGTGGAGGAATTGGTGCCGAATTGGTATTCTGACCACTCAAAATTTGGCCTTGATGGGATTACTCTCCATTTCGACTACTGTGAGCACTTTAGGTTCTTTTCTGCACTTCTTGGTAGCCAATTTCTGCTAGGGGATCTTTCGGGTTTTTTTTCGTATTGTCTATTGCGGTTTTACTCTTCTTTTTAGTACCCTACTGACTGATTTTGCTATTCTTCCTCTACTCTTTTAGTAATCATTTTTCCCCTTATTTCCCCTTGTTTGGCTGAATACTTCCTTTTCCTCCCCCTTCTCAACTCTTTTGGGTTTCAACATTTCCCTCTCCTTGCACCTTGGTACTTTTGCCGAATATTTCTTCTCTTCTTTGCCTCTACTCTTTTTTTCATCCTCACTATGCCGACTTTCCCTTCATTGCTATCTGTCATTTTTGTAGTCATTCTTATTCATCAGTTTTGCATTTTTCGGTATGGGTGCACAATTCTTTTTTTTTTCTCCCCCTTTGCCATATTAGTCTTCCACCTAACATCTTCTTATGCTGCTATTTTCTGATAGGGGTGTAATTTTTCCATTTTGCCTCATCATATTGTGTACTTTCGGCTCTTGTGGGGGTGTAGCCCGATTGTTCCTTTCTTTTAATCTTGACTTTGCATTTTCGATAAGTGATTATTCTTCTAGTTCAAACTGTTCATTTGAATAATGGTTGATATGGTTCGGTTGGAATGCAGGTAACACCTAAGGTCTAGTGATTAGTCTCTTGCAACTAATTAAGTGTGCAAGCCTCAATCGACCGATCTAAACATGTGATAGGTAATCTTTTGGATAAGTCTTTTGGTTAGGGTTTTGTTAATTCGATTAGTAAGCAATTAACCGTAGCTTGTAATTGAATATAGGTTGGAGTGCTCGTGGGCTATTTGCACATTTTCACAAACAAGGTGTGTAAACACTGCCCTAATCGTAAATCGGCAAAAGCTGGAACAAGTGACCAATAACACTACATGGGTGTGCACTAGCTCGTGTGGTAGTCCGAATGCCTAAACATGGGCGTATGATCGTTGAGGCTATCCATGAGTGATTTCATGGGTTGAGGCCGTTTGGGCCATTTCGGGCCAAACTGGGGCTTGTGGGCCCCACACGGGTAAACCACACGGACGTGTGGAGAATATTAGGCCAAGCTATGTAGTTCACACGGCCAAGGCCATTTTTGGGCTATGTGGGCCACACGCATTATGGGCCTTCGGCCCATTTTCACTGTTTGACTGCTAAGGTTGCATGGGTCGTCCAAGACAACTATGGACCTCTATTGTTGGGTCGGTAAGATTACCTAGAACCCCTATCTGATAAAATGACTGTTTTACCCTTATGTGATGTATGATTATATTTTAACATGCTATGTTAACTGCATTAAGTACATGCGTAATATTATGATATGACATGACACGTTGCATGATTTACTGCATGGGGATGGGTTTTATTATGATTGGAGGAAGTTTACTATACTAGCAGCTCTGTTGCAAATACTGTTTAGTGCGGCAACCGGTACTATTTGGAGTGTAGGGATGGGTGGGTTGATTTTATCCCCACATAGAGTGTAGGGTTGAATGGAGTGGAGTGTAGAGGCTGGTTGGGTAAGATTTCTGATTGCACATCCAGATTGTCTTTATCACCGAGATGGCTTAGGCCCACACCGATCTCGAGATCAGAGGGCTAAGGCCCCAATCAAACCGAATTATTCTTCAATTGGGCTTAGGCCCAGACTGTATATGCTCACTGATTGGATATTTGACATGGGATTACACACTGAGTTTTCATAACTCACCCATTTGTTTATCTGTACAGGTAATCCCCAGGCCTAGGTGGGTCAGTGCTGCGAGGGACTCAAAGGTGGCTACATAACCGCACAGACTTTCTCATTGGGTTTTAAAACATAAGTAGTTTTATTTTGGGTATTTTTAAAGTAATAAGGCCTCTTTAAATTTTTAATCTTTAATTTGGGGTTTTATTTATTTTGATTTATCTATGTTAGTAGTAGGACGCGGGTTTTCAAAAAGACAATTGCTTTTCAAACACCATGTTCACGCAACATGTTTTAAATGCTTCCGCAAGAAATAACGTTTTAAAATTTTTTGGTGTTTTAATATGATTAAATTTTTTGTAAATGAACGAGACATCCTAAAATCATTGTTAAGATCACAAAGAGGTTAAATATAGAACGGGCTTCACAATGATATCTCACTTTACTAAAAACACTTCAATGTGACATCGCCAGATTCGGCCATAACGTCCAGGCCGGGTTTGGGGTGTTATAGTAAGATATTGATACGTATCAGTGCAGGTATGTACGTAAACCATGTAAGCATTGAATCCATGAAATTTGTAAGTTTGATTTGGCTTATTTTGGTATGCTTGGTTATGTATATATGTGTAAATGACCCTTTAATATGTAGTTCCTAGTTGCTATGTAAATGTCTTGTTGAGATTTGTTATTGAAGATAGAAAATGGTTGAATTTGATAATGTGGTATGCATGTTGATTTAGGCACAAAGTCTAATAGGTGAGTTTGATCTTTTAAGTGATTTTTGGATGTGAAATTGGTATGAATTTGAATGACTATTTGGGATGCTTATGAGCATTTTGGTTGTTGGTATTGATAGTATATGATTTTGGTTTGAAATTGGTTTGTTATAAGTGCCTATTTATGTGTTGATTGTTTGTGCATTGTTGAACCTAGGTTGACAACATTTTGGGTGAGAAATGTAGCTTGAAACATAGCCTATTTTGGTCCCCACGGGCAGAGACACGGGAGTGTGTCTTAGCCGTGTGTGACACATGGCATGGTGACACGGTCATGTGTCCCCTAGTACTTAATTAGAAACCAAGTTAGTAGCTCCACACAGCCTAGCACACGGGCATTTGACTTGCTTGTGTGGCATAAGTCAGTATACCCTCCAGTTTTTACACAGGCGTGTGAGGCCATTTCGAAGGGTACACGGGCTAGTCATACGGGCGTGTGGCTGGCCATGTGACTTAAGTCAGTGAGTTACACGGGGTAGGACACGGGCTGGGACACGGCTATGTAATCCCATTTCGAGTGTCCACATGGCCTGTGACACGGGCGTGTCTTGGCCGTGTGAGACACATAGCCTAGCCACACAGGCATGTGTCCCCTACACCTTGAGAATTTTCTATGTTTTCCCAAAATTTTCTTGAGTTCTCGGTTTAGTCCTGAACCACTTCTAATGCTTATTTTTGGCCTCAAGGGCTCGTATTAGGGATTACATGATTGTATTTGAATGATTTTTGTTAGGATTTGAGAATTGTATGATTGTTTAATTGATAAGTCTGGTACTGCTCTGTAACCCTATTCTGGCGATGAATACGGGTTAAGGGCGTTACAACACAGGTGCGTGACTTGGCCATGTGACCCAAGTCAGAGAGTTACACTGCGTGATACACGAGCATGTCCCTTGGCCGTCTAAACCACAAGGCCCGACCACACGGACGTGTTACCCCTCACCTAGGAAAAATTTTGAGATTTTGTGAAAAATTTTTTAAATACCTGGTTTAGTCCCGACTCATTTTTAATGCATGTTTTGGACCTCGAGGGTTCATATAAGGGAATTTATGTTTGATTTCTGACATGAATACTATATAAAATGAAATATCTACTTGACCTATATATTTTGGTAATTCTTTGTAACCCTATTTTGGCGACGGATAAGGATTAGAGGTGTTACAGTAACACATACGCCCAACCTAGAGTGACCCAGCCACCTATTCTTACCTAAAAAATTCAGAAACAACCTCAAGCTAAACCATCTAATGGCTTAGAAAACTTGTTGAAGGCATACATAGCCAAGAATGATGGCTTAATCCAAAGCCAAGCAACTACATTGAAAAACCTGGAAAACCAAATGGGCCAGCTTGCAACTGAACTCAAAAACCAACCAGAAGGTGCTTTACCTAGTGATACGAAGAATTTGAGGAATCTAGGGAATGAGCATTGTAAAGCATTGACATTGAGGAGTGGAAAGACATTAGAGCCCAAAACCGTCAAAGTTGAAAAGGAGCCAGCTGATGCTCATGACTTGGAGGAAGTTCAACCGAGTGTTGAAATTTTAGTTTCACTAAAACCTGAATCTACAAAATCTGATAAGGTAACTTCTTAACAGTTAATTCTGATAAACCAACAACTTCGTTAGATGTAGAATTGCCATAAAAGACAAATCAACCAGTTCCAGTAAAGAAGTCTTCACCACCCTACCCTCAAAGACTTCAAAAGCAGAAGTAAGAAATTCAATTCAAAAAGTTCCTAGACGTACTCAAGCAACTTCATATCAACATCCCGTTGGTTGAAGCACTTGAAAAAATGTCAAACTATATCAAATTCATGAAGGATATGTTGTCAAAAAAATAAGACCTGGAGAATTTGAGACGTTAGCCCTAACAAAGGAATGCAATGCACATCTTCAAGACAAACTACCCTTAAAGTTAAAGGATCCTGGATGTTTTACTATACATTGCAACATTAGAGCAACATATTATGGTAAGGCACTATGTGATTTAGGTACGAGTATTAACTTGATGGCCATGTCAGTATTTAGGAACTTGATAGGTGAAGTTAGACCTACTACGGTTACACTTCAATTAGCAGATCGATCCTTAGCACATCTAGAAGGAAAAATCGAAGACGTATTGGTACGTGTAGACAAGTTTATTTTTCCTACTAACTTTGTTATTCTAGACTTTGAAGCAGACAAATAAGTGCCAATCATCCTAGGAAGGCCTTTCCTAGCAACTGGAAGGACCCTTATTGATGTACATAAGGGTGAGCTTACTATGCGTGTTCAGGACAATTAGGTGACATTTAACATTTTTAAGTCTATGCGATTTCTTGACACAATTAATGATTGTTTTGTAGTGTTCAATTTAGAGAAATTAATCATGGAAAAGGAACTCAACTATGTTGAGGACCCATTGGAACAAATTTTGACATCAGACCCTTCGAATGATGAAGGGCAAGATGAATACTTAGCTTTGCTAGAAGCTAATCAAAGAGGATCTAATCCCCAATCTCGTTTTGAATATTTGGAGTTAAAAAATAGGGATTATGCCCAACCAAAAGTGTCAATCGAGGAGCCACCTAAGTTAGAACTGAAGGTACTTCTCTCACATTTAAAATATGTTTATTTAAGTAACACTTCTACTTTGCCTGCGATTGTTTCAGCGGAAATAACCGTTGAGCAAGAAGAGAAACTCATCCTAGTATTGAAACAATTTAAGAAGGCTATTAGATGAACCATAGCCGATATTTGTGAACATTAGTCCATCTGTATACATGCACAAGATCATCCTAGAAGATGGCAAGAAAGGGACAATTGGTGGACAACGAAGAATGAACCCCATATGAAGGATGTGGTAAAGAAAAAATTTATCAAGTGGTTAGATGCGGGTATAATTTACCCCATCTTAGATAGTTCATGGGTAAGTCTGATCCAATGTATGCCAAAGCAAGGAGGTATTATGGTTATTGAGAATGAGAATAATGAGTTGATACCGACTAGAACGGTTATGGGATGGAGAATTTGCATCGATTACTAGAAGCTGAACAAGGCGACTAGGAAAGATCTCTTTCCTTTGTCGTTTTTGGACTAGATGCTGGATAGACTCACGGGGCGAGACTATTATTGTTTTCTTGATGGATACTCGAGGTATAATCAGATTATAGTAGCACCGAAAGATTAATACAAGACAACATTCACCTGCCCGTATGGTACATTCGCATTTAGGCACATGCCATTTGGTTTATGTAATGCACTTGCTACATTTCAAAGATGTATGATGTCTATTATTTTTTATATGGTTAAGAAATACTTGGAAGTCTTTATGGATGATTTTTCAGTATTCGAAGATACATATGATGATTGTCTAGCCAATCTAGCCAAGGTACTAAGGCGATACGAAGAAACAAACCTTGTACTCAATTGGGAAAAGTGTCATTTCATGGTACAAGAAGGTATTGTTCTAGGGCATCGGATAACGAGACATGAAATCAAGGTAGATAAAGCAAAGGTAGACGTTATTAAGAAAATCCCACCTCCAACATCTGTAAAGAGTGTTAAGAGCTTTTTGGATTAGGAGCTTTTTGGGCCACGTTGGTTTCTATCGAAGATTTATCAAGGACTTCTCTAAAATTGCTAAACCCTTATGCAAATTATAGGAGGACACGACGTTTAAATTTGATGAGGAGTGCTTAAGAGCTTTCAAAGATTTGAAGAGTCAGTTAGTTTTGGCACTTATAATCATCATACCAGACTAGGATTTGCCATTTGTATTGATGTGTGACGCAAGCGACTTCGCAATAGGAGTTATCATGGGCTAGCGAAGGAACAAAGTTTTTCATCCCATCTACTACGAAAGTGAACTCTGACTGTAGCTCAACTGAATTATACAGTAACAGAGAAAGAGTTACTTGCTATTGTGTTTGCTTTTGACAATTTTCAATCCTATCTTGTAGGTACCAAAGTGACTGTCTATACGGACTATTCAGCAATTAAGTTTTTTCTTACCAAGAAAGATGCTAAACCGAGACTAATCCAATGGGTACTTCTACTTCAAGAGTTTGATCTAGAAATTCAAGATAAAAAAGGAGTAGAAAACCAAGTAACAGACCACTTGTCCAGATTAGAGCCGCAAGAAGGGAATTTTCCACTTATACCCATTCAGGAGACATTTCAAGATGTACACATACTAAAGGTAAATCATGTCCATAATATCCCTTGGTTTGCTGATATTGCTAACTATTTATCTTGTGGTTTTATGCTGATTGATAAGATGTATCATCAAAAGAAAAAGTTTCTTCATGATGTGAAGTATTATTTCTAGGAAGAACCATACTTGTTTAAAAAGTGTGCAAATTAAATGATCAGGAGATGTGTGATAGAAGATGAAGTACATAAGATTTTATATCATTGCCACTCAACTCCGAGTAGCGAACACTTCGGAGGTACACGTACTGTGGCCAAAGGATTGCAAGCTAGATTCTTTAAGGCCAACACTATTTAAAGGCGCGTATGCTTATGTAAGGAGCTGTGGTCGATGTCAAAGGGTTGGAAACGTCACAAACAGAAATGAGATGCCTTGAACTAACATCATTGAGGTAGAATTATTTGATGTTTGGGGTATTAACTTTCTCTGTCCTTTCCCTCCATCTTTTGGTCACAAGTACATATTGGTAGCAGTAGACTATGCGTCTAAATGGGTTGAGGCTGAGGCTTATCCGACGAATGATGCTAAGGTTGTGATGAAGTTTTTGAATAAGCATGTGTTCAAAAGGTTTGGAACCCTAAGAGCCATCATCAATGATGAAGGGTCCTATTTTGTGAACAAGTGGTTGGAATGGTTACTCGACAAGCGTTGAGTGAAGCATAAGGTTGCCACAGCTTACCACTCACAGACAAATGGGCAAGCTGAAATGGAAAACAAAGAGATCAAAGGCATACTCAAGAAGGTAGTTTGCCTGAACTGACGAGATTGGTCCAAAAGATAGGACGATGCTTTATGGCCTACAGGACAGGATATGAGACACCTTTAGGGATGTCACACTATAAGTTGGTCTTTGGGAAAGTCAGTCATCTGCCCTTGGAGTTAGAACACAAAGCTTACTGGGCTCTCCAACAACTCAACTTGGATATTAATCTTGCTAAAGAGAAACAAATGCTCCAATTCAATGAGTTAGAAGAGTTCCGAATGTTCTCATACGAGAATGCCAAATTACTCAAGGAAAGACTTAAGAGATGGCATGACAAACACATTCAAGTTCGAGAATTTGAAGCAGGTCAGCAAGTGTTGTTATTCAATTCCAAATTAAGGTTCTTTCCAGGTAAGTTAAAATCACGTTGGTCCTATCCATTTACAGTTCACCAAGTTTACCCATATGGAGTTGTCGAACATCAAAGTAAATGAGGTAATTTTCTAGTCAATGCTCAGTCTTAAAACATTACTGGGGAGATAAAATTGAACAGGATCAAATCTGGTTCATTTTATCAGATATTTAATTTTTCTTATATTTCTTTTTTAAATAAATGATTTAGGGTATATTTTCGAGATTAGCATGTTTAAATAAATCCTGTCTAGGAGATTGGAAATTAATCGGGACCGCTTGTGACCTTTCTAATCTTTCCTGGGAATTGATTTTAACATAATCTTTTGAGAAGTTATTCCCTAAATGGTGAAATAAATTTTTAGTTTTCAAATAAAAGGGTCAAGTTTGATCCAATTTTAAATTGCAACTCAATTTTAAATTTTCTTTAAGTCTAGGTACTTAATTGAATTATTTTCAAAATTTAGTTGCTCTTTTTGTAAATATTAAAAATTAGATGTCTATTTTTGTAAATATTTTCAAAAGGCATCTAGAATAAATGTTTTTAATTTAATTTGATAAATAAGATGATAATCATTAATATATAATTATATCTATTATAATATATATTAATTATTATCAACTTTGCATAGAATTAGGATTAATTTAAATTTGATCATATTTTATTTAATAAGTATTTATTTTTAATAAATTAATAGCAAATAATAATTTAATATGCATTATATTAATTATTAATTGTTGTCAACTCTATGTAGAATTAGAACTTGGAATATCTTAATTATTAATTTGTTCTAAGAATTTTAATTAAACTCCTATTCCTTTCACTGTAAATTTCACCCACCTTTGCCATTTTTTCACTCATCCCTCCATCAATCCTAGCATCCAAAACCCACAAGTACCAAATCACCTAGTGTCAAACTCTCTAACTACAACACCATCCAGCTCTGCACGTCACCCTTACGCCTAGCAGCAGGCCCATTCTGTCAGCAGCCCCCGTACGCACCCAGCAGCCCCCACACACACTGTGCTCGCCAGCAGCTTGCTCCTTGTCACCGCATCTGCCTAATGTCCAGCTCTAGCAGTTCGTCAGGCCTGCTGGATGCACCTGCTTACTGCCCACTTCCCCACATCTGAGCGGCACACGTATGCCCTGCTGCTCCTGTAAGGATCCACTCGACAGTGTAACCTGCTGCCCATGCATCTGCTCACACTGCACATTGCTACTCGCACCAACACCCTTGCCTATCGAACCACACCAACAAAACACCCTACATGTAACACCCTTTACCTGAGTTCGATGCTAGAACAAGATACGAGGTGTTACTGGACTTAAGCACATGTAATCATACATTTCCCAGTTATAAAGTTTCGCTCTAATTTAAAACTTTTCAAAATACCTTAATGTCCCTATTATGGGCCTACGAGGCCCCAAACACACTTTAGGATTGATTCAGGACAAATATGTGCACCCTAGAAAACTTTGAAAATTTTCAAGTAGACAGTGGCACGCGCCCGTGTGGTAAGGTCACACGCCTGTGTCCCTGACCCGTATGGATTTGCTTTTCGATTCAAACAACCAGGGGTTTTTACATGGCCTAGCACATGCCCGTGTCCATGGCTCGTGTCCCTCACACCGCCATGACACGCTCGTCTCTCAGCCCGTGTACAAAAACCTTGACATTCTGTTTCTAACATCAACAACCAATTAAGGGTACATGGCCAAGGCACACGCCCGTGTCTTAGGCTGTGTCCTCCACACGGTTGAGACACACGGCCGTGTCTCTACCCGTGTGTTTACTACCATGCATACTGACTTGAAAAATTGAGCTGCAGGGGACATACGACCTGACTACACGCCTATGGGGCAAGCCGTGCGTCACACACAGTCTAGACACACGCCCTTGTGTCTGGCTGTGTGGACAAAAATAAGGTTATCTACCAAGCCTTTTTGTCACCTTTACTTGCACCAACCTACACAATATCAAGTATAACCAATCCATGCATAAATACACATAATCAAACAGCCACAACTATGAAAATCTTCATCAAATGCATTTAATAAGAATCAATATTAGCCAACATTAATGGTCTATTCAAAATTAATATCTCATCCATCATATGAGCCAACACTTGTGGCTAAACTAACATGACACTAAACAAAAAAAATCAAGTTCCTATACATGCCATATTCAAAACATTTAAACTAGCTATACCAAAAGCTTCAGGTGATAGTGTGATCGATGCCTCCGACGTTCCTTGATTCCCAATGCTAACTAGCAGAACTATAAGAAAATGGAAAGAGAGAGAGTAAGCATAAATCCTAGTAAGTTTCATGTAAATAAGTAACAACATTAAGCATGCATATTTCAAATCAATACAACATTCTTGAGTGAACAAAGGTAATTATCACTACATGCCTATATATCACAAATATAAGCCAAAGATTCCAATATCGTCCCAAAATCATTTTCATGGATACAACTGACTCATGGCATACTTACCATCAATGCAACATATCTAGACTCATATTGTAACAGCTCGATTTTGGGCCTAATCAGAATAGTGGTTTTGGGACCACTATTTTGAGGCCAGAGAAAATTATTTTAGTATTATTTTATGTGTTATAATATAATTTTATAAGTGCATGTAAATTTTGGTAAGTTAATTTTAGCGATTTCTAGTCCAATTTCGAAAAAGGACTAAATAGTATAAAAGGTAAAAGTTGTGTTTTAATGCCTAAAGGTATTTAAAAGATATAGAACTAAAATTTAAGGTCTTTAAAGGGAAATTATACTATTTTTATTTGTGGTGGCCGGCCGTAGGGGTCATAAAGGTTGAATAGTCAAAGTTGGTGTGTGTGTTAGGTAACTTTTGACCAAATAGGTAATAAAATAAAGATAGGATGATATCATCCCTTTTTCATCTTCTCTCCACTGATTTTTCCATCAAAGAAAAGGGTTTTGAAAGCTTCAAATTTTCAACAACTTTGAGGGTTAGCAAGTAAGTGATTTTAATGTCTTTCTTGATGATTTTTACATTTTTGGAACCCCAAAAGCATAAGCTTTCTAATGAGGGGACTATTGTGCAAAATGATGAAGAGTCTAGGGTTTTGCCATGAGATAAAATGTGTTTTTTTCTGTGTTTTTATGGAATTTTATGAGTCTTGGTAGTGTTATAAACAACTTTTATGAAAGAAGTTTGCATGAAAACACCTAAAATGGGGTATTTTGCAAAGTTGTAAAACAAGTTGTAAATGTGTGAAATTGTTGAAATTATGAGTTGCTATAGTTATGAAAATGGTTCATCTAGGCTTAAGGAATAAAGAAATGTGATAAAAATTATTTTACGAGCCTAGGGGCAATTTGGTAATTTTGGCAAAATAGAGGGGCAAAATTGTAAATTTTACTAAAGTGTGTTAATGGACTAATTTGATTATTACATTGTTTTAATTAGCTAAATGTGATGTTTTAGACGTTGAAAAATGCGATTTGGGCCTAGAACAGGAAAAACCGATTTATGGACGATTACGTCTTTTTTACCTTTGTGGTATCGAGGTAAGTTCGTATGTAAATAATAGCATGCTATACAAGTATTTAAATGTTATCATTACATGAATTGTACAAATATTAATGTGTATGTGATTAATAGAATTATGATAAGACAAAGCCTTGATAGGCGAGGAAAAATCCTGTTTGAACCTTAGGAATAAAATAGGATATGAGTGACATGTCACTAGGAATTATGAGTCTAGATGACTAACTCGAGAGTGAGCATTTAAATTTCATGAGATATGAGGCAGCTTTAGCTACAATTGAGGCACTTATGTGCAAAGGTTTTTCAAGTATCCAATTAGTATTCCAAATATTCAACGGGTAATCCGATGAAAGAGTTGATGATGGTTCCAATGGGGTAAGTCATTGGTGAGTATGCACTTGAGTTATGTTAGGAGTTGTGCAGGTATGTGTTCTTACCATGATGGATGAAATGATGTTATATTAATTTTTTGAACAATGATCATGAATGAGTAACTTAGCCTCGACAGATTTGGGTTATTGCAGTAGTGTAACTTTTAAAATACACTAAAAATAGTGAAAAATGAGTTAGAAGCTGAATAAAATATGTAAATTAATCTCATTGAGTCTAGTTTCTTATAAAAGAAACTTTTAAGCAAAATAATTTACTATTATGAAATATTTGAAGTTGCGTGAGACAGAGTCTGAATGAATTCGAAATCCCCTGCTCTAATTTTAGAAAATTATTATAAATTGTACCAAAATATTTATGAGTTATAATTTATATTTTTAGAATCCTTAATGAGTCTAGTTTCAATAGAAATAGACAAGAACATTATTCGAGCTCTGTGCTATGAGATAATTCAACTTTAGTGCAGAAGGGTTGGAAGTGTCAGACAGCGAATCAGGGGTAAATTTGAGGAATAAACTGTACTAATTTGATAAACCAAAAATTCTAGAAATTTTATGGTAGAAAGTTAAATGACTCTAGTTTCAGTGAAAATTTACAGAACTTAATTTTTAGTTTTTTAGCTCCAGATATAAATAATTTAGTGACTGTTGCTCAGGAAGACAACTTGTCATGAACTTGAGAATATGTTGTAAACATTGATAAAACATGTTAATTAGTTGCTTATTGTTTTCATATGAACTTACTAAGCGTAAAGCTTACCCCATTTCTTTCCCAATTTCCTTAGGGTTTCCAAGTTAGCTCAGGTTGGAGGCCGTCAGGGATATTATCACACTGTCGAGTTAACGCTATCGGCGTAAGTAAATCCTAGTGATTCGAGTCTATGGCATGTATAGGGTTTTAATATTGAGTATGTGATATTATGATTTAGCCAAAGGCATTGGCTTGTTATTAAGGTAGTATGTAGTCATGTAAATTGGCCTATGTCGGCTAATGATGTTATGTATATGATTATTCTTATGCATGTATGTTATTATCTCTTGTGATGTGGCTTACAACATGTATGCCTAGAGATTGAAATGAGATTCATTGATGAGTTAGTAACTGATGCAAGATTAAGTGATTGGTAAATAGTTAATAATGCCTCATGAATGGTTTGTAGATATGATTATGCATGCTTAGTGATGGACATGAGGTTTGTGATGTAATGATAGTTATGACAAGTATGTGGAAATGATGTGAGTAAATTCTATGATATTTAATGCATAAGAAATTGACATGAGCATAACATGTTTGTAGATGTTTAAGAGCTCATTTATGCCATGTTCTATGTTACTGGATAAGTATGTGTGCATATGTTGTGAGGGTGACATATGGCTTGGAAAATAGCCTTGTAATTGTCCACATGGGTAGACACACGGGCGTGTGTCTAAACCGTGTGTGATACACGGTTTGCCCCCATGGGCGTGTTGCCCAACCGTGTGTCCCCTGCACCTAAGTTTTTCAAGTCAGTATGCATGGTAGTAGTACAGGGGAAAGAGACATGGCCATGTGTCTCAGCCGTGTGAAGGACACGGTTATAGGACACGGGCGTGTACCTTGGCCGTGTGGCTTCGGCAGAATGTCCAGGTTTTTGGACACGGGTTCGGGACACAGGCGTGTGGAGCCTTAAAGCATGAAATTTTCCAAGTTTTTCTTAAGTTCTCGATTTAGTCCCGAACCATCTCTAATGCATGTCTTGGGCCTCATAAGCCCATATAAGGGACAATATGCGTTTGAAATGAAAAGTTTTAAATTGATTGAAATTTTTACGGCCCAGTTTTTATATAGTTGGTTGAGTTTAAGTCAGGTAACACCTCGAACCTTGTCCCGGTGTCGGATACGGGCGAGGGGTGTTACACATATCTCATGAGTTTTGAATAAGAGCCTGTAGCACTCACAACATGATTATATCATTCCATATTTTTATCATCAACTTTAAAATAACACGTGAAACCATGTGGAATACTAAAGGATATCTGACAAGCTTTACACAAGAGGGTGAATTTTGCCGATGCCATCTCCCAGACATGGTCTTACACTCGCTCTCGTCTCAATGCCGATACCATGTCCCAGACATGGTCTTACACTAGCTCTCATCTCAATGCCGATACCATGTCCTAGACATGGTCTTACACTGGCTCTCATAATGTGGTCGACGCCATGTCCCAGACATGGTCTTATAGTAGCACACATATTACTATCGATGCCATGTCCAACACATGTCTTACACTAGCACACATGTCAATGCTAATGCCATGTCCCAAACATGGTCTTACATTGGCTCTCATAATGTGGCCGACGCCATGTCCCAGACATGGTCTTACACTAGCACACATATCACCCAAATGTCATAGCATGTATATCCAATCCATTCCTAGGTTCAACCGGAAATTTACCACATTAATTTCATCATGCATTATTCATAATCATATTCAACCATATTATGCAAAATCAATCATTCAACACATAATAACGATAAAGTTGCCTTACTTACCTACAACTTACCTCAGTATACAGAAAGTGGGCAACTAATTGGCTTTAACCTGCTAGCTTGGCCTTTCCCCGGTCTAGGTCTGGATTTCATATTTCGTGATCTAAAATGATAAAAATTCACTAATTTAATCATTATATTAATCAATGCATTTCATAATTCATATTTTGAAAAAACGACCATTTTGCCCTTAAACTTTCACAAAATTATAATTTTACCCCTAGGCTTGTAAATTGATTTTTATCAAATTTTCTCACTAACCAAGCCTAACCGAATTCTTTTTATACTAGAAGCAGCCCACAATTCTCATTATTTCAGACTTTTATCACATAATTTATAACTTATGCAAAATGGTCCTTAGTTAAGTTTTCATGAAAACTACTTTACAAAAGTTGTTTATTTAACAACCATGATTCATTTTCTTCCATAAAATTTTAGAAATCAATATGATTACTATCATAGCAAAACCCTAGGCTCTCAACCATTTTGCAAAATAGTCCCTCCATTAGCTAAATTAAGCTACAAGGGTCCCAAAAGTACAAAAATCAACAAAAATAACCATCCAAAATGACTTACATGTAGAGGTTTATTGTGCTGAAAAGTTTCAAGCTCCCACAGGGGTTTTTCACTTTAATTTTCGGTGGAATGATGGAGAAGAAAGATGACCCCTTTGATTTCATTTTTTTATTCAATTAGCTAATGTTATCAAATATCAACCCTACTCAACTTTTGACTTATTGACTCCTATTTGTCACTATGATCAGCTATTAACAAATTTGGGGTCTATTTACTCAATAAGGACCTCTAATTTAATGTTCCATAGCTATTTGACACCTTTAGCTAGTAGAACAAAACTTTCGCACTTTATACGATTTAGTCCTTTTTCGCAATTAAGCATGCAATCGCTAAAATTATTTCACCAAAATTTTCATGCACTCATATAATCATGCCACAACACATAAAATAATATTAAAAAAAATTTTACAACCTCGGGTTAGTGGTTCTGAAACCACTGTTCTGACTAGGCCCAAAATTGGGCTATTGGAATTCTCCCCCTTTAGGGATTTTTGTCCCCGAAAATCTTACCGGTGAAAAGGTTAGGGTATTTATCTCTCATAGTTTTCGTTCTCATGTGGCCTTTTCAACCCCATGTCGATTCCACAGTACTTTCACGAGTGCTATACTTTTATTTCTCAGTTGCTTGGCCTCTCAGGCTAAGATCTTAGCTGGCTCTTCGCCATAAGTCATGTCTGACCGAATCTCAACCTCTGTTGGCGAAAGAATGTGAGAAAGTTCAGAACGGTAACAGCGCAACATCGACATAGAAAACATTGTGGATCTTCTCTAACTCGGATGGCAAAGCCAATCGATAAGCTACCGGTCCAATTCTCTCTGTCACCTCATAAGGTCCAATAAAATGTGGACTTAATTTTCCTTTCTTACTGAATCTAAGGACTTTCTTCCACGGGGATACTTTCAAAAACACCTTATCATCGACTTGAAACTCAATTTCCTTTTGTTTCAAATCCACGTAGGATTTTTGTCTATCCAAAGCGGCCGTCAAACAATCACAAATTACCTAAAATTTTTCTTCGGTCTCTTTGACTAAGTCGACCTTGTGAATCTGATTCTCATTGAGTTTTGTCCAAAATAAGGGCGTTCGACACTTTCGTCCATACAAGGCCTCATCAGGCACCATTTTCAAACTCGATTGATAGCTATTGTTGTAGGCAAACTCTACCGGTGGTAAATACTTCTCCCAACTGCCTTGGAATTCAAGAACACAACATCGTAACATGTCCTCAAGAATCTGAATGACTTTCTCTGACTGGCCGTCGGTTTGCGGATGGAAAGTCTTGCTAAAATTTAACTTTGTCCCTAAAGCTTCTTGGAACTTATTCCACAATCGTGAAGTAAACCTCGGATCCTTATCCGAAATAATCGACAAGGGTACTCCATAAAGTCTCACAATTTCAGAAACATACAACTCGGCTAACTTATTAAGTGAGTAGTTAGTACGCATCGGAATAAAATGAGTTGATTTCGTTAGTTAATCAACTATGACCCAAACAGCATCTTTCTTTCTTGGTGACAACGGCAATCCCATCACGAAGTCTATAGTAATTCGATCCCATTTCCACTCGGGAACCATTACAGGCTGAGATAAACCCGAAGGCACTTGGTGCTCGATTTTCACTTGCTAACAGATCAAACATTTCAACACAAACTCTGAGATGTCTCTTTACATACCCGGTCACCAATATAATCTCTTCAAGTCATTATACATCTTAGTACTACCCGGATAGATTGACATGCAACTACTATGTGCCTTGTTAAGAATTCTCTGAATAAGCTCATCAGCTCTAGGTACACAGATCCTATCTCGAAACATCAAACAACCGTCGGTACTAATCCGATAATTTGATTCGTCAACTGTCTCACACTAAGTCAGCTTGGCTTGTAAATCTTTATCACTCTTCTGAGCTTCACATATCTCTTGAAGAAAAATAGGTCTAGCTCTCAACTCTGCTAGAATCGAACCACTCTTGATTACAGACAACTAAGTATTCATAGCTCTCAAGGTAAATAATGACTTCATACTTAATGCATCTGCGACCACATTCGCCTTTCCCAGGTGATAGTCAATTACTAACTCGTAATCTTTAATCAACTCCAACCACCTTCATTGGCATAGATTCAAATCCTTTTGAGTCATCAAGTATTTTAGGCTTTTATGGATGGTGAATACTCGACATCTCTCGCCATACAAGTGGTGTGTCCAAATCTTTAGTGAGAACATTATGGCTACTAACTCTAAGTCATGTGTTGGATAATTCTTCTTATGTAGCTTCAGTTGTCTCGAGGCATACTCTATTACCTTGTCTTTTTGCATGAGCACGCATCCTAATCCATTCAAGGATGCATCACTGTACACTACGAATTCTTTTCCTGGTTTCGGTTGCACTAAAATTGGAGCTTCAATCAACGACGCCTTTAGTTTCTCAAAACTCTGTTGGCATTTTTCCTTCCACTCGAACTTGACATCTTTCTGCAGCAACCTTGTCATCGGAGTAGCAATCATGGAGAATCCTATAACGAATCATTTGTAGTAACCCGCTAAGCCTAGAAAGCTTCTAATCTTTAATACATTCTTCGGTGGTTTCCACTCAACAATAGTCGAGATCTTACTCAGGTCAACTCTAATTCCATCGCCCGACACAATGTGTCCCAAGAATCGAACCTCTCGGACCAAAACTCGCTTTTACTAAACTTGGCATATAACTGCTTATCTCTTAATGTCTTCAAAATGGTTCTTAAGTGCTCCGTGTGTTCACTCCCATCACGAGAATAAATTAATATATCATAGATAAAAACAACCACGAACTTATCCAAGTACGGTTGAAAAATATGATTCATCAAGTCCATAAACACGGCGGGGGTGTTTGTTAATCCAAAGGGCATGACAAGGAACTCATAACGCCCATATCTCATTCGAAACCCGATTTTCGGCACATCTTACTCCTTAAATCTTAGCTGGTAATAACCAGATCTCAAGTATATCTTAGAAAACACCTTGGCTCCTTTTAATTGATCAAACAAATCGTTGATCCTATGCAAGGGATACTTGTTCTTCACAGTCACCTTATTGAGCTACCTGTAGTCTATACACAACCTCATCGACCCATCTTTCTTTTTCACAAATAGTACTGGAGCACCCCACAGACAATAGCTCGATCTCGTAAAACCCTTATCCGTTAACTCTTGTACCTAAGCCTTCAACTCTTTTAACTCCAACGGTGCCATCCTATACAGGGGAATCGATATAGGCATAGTACCAGGCACTGGGCAACCCAAAACCATCCCACATGCTGACCCAATCAGCTTTCCTTGCTGATTATTTTGCTTGAAAAATGGCCCTTGAAGACTCCTTCAAATTGCATTCAAACCCCTCCACTATTTATGCCTTTCTAGATTTGCCCTACCTTAAAATAGCATGTTTGAAATCTTCAAACATGCCACATGTGTGGCCGGCCATGGGGGGAGTCTTTGCTGCTGATTTTGGCTATTTTTAGCAGCCTCTTCAACCCATAAATACCCCCCATTGGCTGCTTACTCCAAACACATCTCAACTCTTGTCATCTATTCACTTCTCTCTCATTTTTCTCTCTTTATTCCCTTATATTGTTCTTCATTTTCTTCCCCTATTTCCTTGCCGATTTCACCTCTTGAAAAAGATTCAATCAACCACCACTTAAAGCAGCATTCAAGTGTTTGTAGAAGCCTCGGTTTGACAGGAACAAGTGGAGAAGGATGAGTGGAGCAAACTAGTCAAGCCACGGAGAAAACACCGGATTTGATTCTTGTTCCCTATCCTTTTAATTTTTTGGTTGTTATGGTGAACATGTATATGAATATTTGTGATTTTTATATGTTTAATTTAATTAATATGGCTTAAATTTAATTCGTGTTAGGTTGATTGCATTTCGTCTACTTAATTTACTAAAATTGTGTTTGTTTTGTTATAGGCCTCGGTAAGATGTTTGATTCAGTAAAAGCATGACTAACTTATTCTTTCATTACAATTGTAAGGTAACTAATGAATTAATTATTTAAACGAATTGAAATTGTAATTAATTGACATAATACTTAATCAATGCATTTTTAATCATCTAAGGTAGTTGAGGGTTACATTAGCAACAATATCTAACGATACATTAGCCTTGCATAACTTGCAAGATTATTGTGATTAAACTGTTTCAAGGTAGAAATACATTGTTACCTCATGTAATCTTTTATGTGCTTATGAGATTGAATTAATTGTTTGAATTGGCACCAAGAGATTATTTTAATTTCATAAGTATGTATGTGCATTAACACATTTGCTTATTAAAATTTGTTTAATCGGTTGAATTGGTGTAGAGATATAGTCAAAAGATAAATGGATTTTGGTAGGTAAGTATGTTCATAAGTTAGCAAATTACCGAGTTGCCGTGAATTTATTCGTAATGACATGAACATGAGTTTAATAATTCTAAGTTAAGAAATGAAATTAATCTAACACAATTATGTCATCTTGATTAAAATCAACTTTTGAAAACGTGCTTTGGAACTTTTATTTTCTATTTATTTATTTTACTTAGTTAAAAATCTTGATTTTTAATCTCCTCCTCAAATCAACATATTTTTCTTCACCAAAGTGTTCTAAATTGCATTCATAAATATTTCTTTTCACAGTCCCTGTGGGTACGATAACTCGACATTTACTTGTCACTTTATTACTTGTTGCGATTGTGTACACTTGCTGATCGTCGATTTTTCGTGTGATAAGTTTTATAAATTTGTAATGACTCGTTCTTGAAACTAACTATGATCACGACGTAGGCAAGTGTACCTATCGAACAGTAGTATAGCCTTAGCAAGACCGGATTGTCGAACCCAAAGGACTATGAGTACTAGTAATGACCGTCTTTTTATTATCTAGTCGAATAAAAAAAAGATTGTTTTGACTAACTAATTAAACTAAGAGCTTGCAGAAAATAGAAATTGGGAAATTACTGTTATGAAAAATGATTGATTGAGGCAATACCTAAGGAAAAATCCACCTAGACTCTTACTTGTTATTCTGGCTCCGAACTGGATGATTTATTCATTCAACTTGTTCCACAGAAATCCCTAATGTATATTATTATCCCTTTACAGACTAACAACATCTAATCCCTAGGTTGAATAACCGAGAGTTATCTCTAATTAACACCCTAAGGTTGCATTAACTCGATCTATGGATTCCCTTATTAGGTTTCACCCTAATCCGGCAAAATCTTGTCACCCTATCTCTTGGCGCGCAATAAACTCTATTTAATTACGACAAAGTTACTCTTAGTCAGGGTCTATTCCTCCTCTAACTAAGAGTAGTAACTTGAAGTGATATCCTGAAATACCAAAACAAGAATTAAGAACATGTAATTAGGAACAAGTTAAATATTTATCATACGATTCAGAAATAATAACAAGGTTTAGTCATAGGTTTCATCCCCTTTAGGTATTTAGGGGTTTAGTTCATAACTAAACAAGAACACATCTCAGAATAATAAAAATTACAAAACATAAAGAAAACCCAAAACTCCTGAAGGGTAGATTGAGGGGAGATCTTCAGCCTTGATGGTGGCTCCGGCTTCTGAGATGGATCAATCAGCTTTCTCGGAGTAATTCCTTGCTCCTTATTCTTCTTCCCCCTTTTCTTCCTCCTTTAGGATGTATTTATAGGCTTTGGAATGCCTAAGAAGCCCTAAAATTTGGCCTTTTCTGAATGAAGCTTAACTATGGTCGTGTATGATTACTTCAGGCCGTGTTTGAGCCTATTAGATTGGCACGGGCGTGTGAGCTGCCCGTGTGAATTGTGCTTCAATTCTGCCAGATTGACACGACTGTGTGATCTACCCTGTGAGGAGGTCTAGGCCGTGTTGATTTCGTGCTTTGGCCCATTTTCTCTATTTTTGGCTCGTTTCTTGTTCCTTTCGCTCTCCTATGCTTACCTAAGGACAAAATATGAAATTAAGGCATTAGGAGCATCGAATTCACCAAATCTAAGGAGAAATCATTCATAAAATGCGTTAAGCATGGGTTATAAATATGTATAAATTACGGTTTATTAAATACCCCCACACTTAAGTGTTTGCTTGTCCTCAAGCAAAATCTTCAGATCACAGTTAAAACTTCCTTTTTCTCAACTTAAAATTTCGATCAATATTATTTCAAATCATCTCATAAGTAATCATACATAGAGAACTCAACTATAAGAACATTAAAGCCTCAAACATTTCAAGTTGAATATTTAATCATGAAAAACTTAGGCATCTCCCTTCATCTAAGTAGTTATCATTGATTCGGAACCTCACAGAGTTTAACATCCTCACTAAAGATTCACTCAAATCACTCGAAGTGTTTAAGGACAATGAAATTAACACTCATTAGTCAATATGAAAAGTTATTACCATAGGCTTGCATGAAAATAAAATCTCCACCACTATAAATCGAGATGATACATCAATCAAAAGGTCTTTAAAGGGTTGTAATGAGGCTTGGTTAGGGGGTGTGGTTACAAGCTGAAAGAAAAGGTTAGAATCAAGATTGAACTGAAAAATTACTTAACTAGAAAAATATTTAATCACCACTTGCGTACAACATAGCTTCTTTTTTAACTATGGAATTTGAATAATGAAGCTTATAACAAAAGATAACTGCTAATATGTATACATTTTTTTAGAACACATTAAATAATCATACATTAATTATTAAGAACAAGACATAGCTAAGCAATTTATCCAACTCAATTCTCGACAAAAATGGGGATTGAATGAATTTAAGGGGATTTAAACAATAATGAGTTAAGGGTTAATATTGAGGGTAACACAAGGAATGGCTTGTTAGGCTCAACGGGGTTTACTAAGGGTTAATTGTGGAGGTAGGCTTTTTATGACATGAGTGGGTTAATCCTAAGTCCCTTTATCATTTTGATATATTAAATCAAATGGTCTCAACATGCATAATCAGGCAAGTTCTAGAACAACAGTTCAATATTGGTACACTAATAGAAGTGAGCATGAAAGAATTAATAGATGCTCAAAAGGCTCAAATATCTCACAAAAATTATGGCTTTTTGATGTTTAAATCTGTGGGATTCAATTCAAGATAATACCTATATTTGGGGAAACAACCTAAAATTTTAAATTCTTAAACATCATCTTATCATGCTTGATTTTCTAGTGTCTTAAAGTTTAACAATCAATGCATGAATGCCTATGTTTTAATTTAAGATATATCAATCAAAATTATCAGTCACTCAAAATTCATTTTAAACATGATACGAGAGATTTACAAGAGAACAAAGCAATATTCAGGATTTCTCAGATAATGAAATAAATACCCCCCACACTTAAGATGTACATTGCCCTCAATGTACAAGGTTAGATATATAAGATCATAAGATAGAGAGAGAATTGAAACTTCCTGAGTACTGAATGAATGTCCTGGTTTGGTGAGAACGATGATTGATGATAGAGTAGAGCATGATGTTAAGGAAGAAATAAGCTGGTAGTAATCATAAGAGAAGCCGTGTTTAGAGAATTATAAAAAAAATTAAGAATAAAAGTGGAAGTAAAAGAAAAAAATGTAATTTTATAAGTGGCACAGTCATCGCACACGCCCGTGTGGGTCGTGAAATGGGAGTTTGTCACACAGCCTTCAGACACACCCGTGTCTAATATGGTTCGTTTCTTCCACGCCCGTGTTCCTATGCACACGTCTGTGTTATTTTGGCAGTGTCGACCACGGTGTTTAGACATGGGCGTGCCTCACGCTCGTGTTAGTTTCTTAGTTTCTACCATGCTCTTTAGACACGGGCGTGTTGCACGCCCGTGTTGTTTTGGCAGGTTTGCCCACGGCTATGTCACGCGGGCGTGTTGCACACCCGTGTTGTTTTGGCAGGTTTTCCCACGGCTATGTCACACGGCCGTGGCGATTTATTGTTGCCCGTGTTTTCAGAAAATCTTACCCTGTTTCCAGACAGTCTTGCACATGCCCGTGTGCTTGGCCGTGTCCCTGTGGTAAACCTGTGTTCAAAGATTTAGTTAGTGATCTAAATATTAAAAATTTTGAAATTTTAAATAAATAAAAACTGTTAGTACTCGGGTTGCCTCCCGAGAAGCGCTTGTTTATAGTCTTAGCTCGACTTTCCTTGCTAATGTATTCAGGAAGGTTCGTGGAGTCGTAGCTCCTCTCCATCGTCCTTAAAATTCTCGCCGTTATAAAGTTTGTGATGATAACCATTTACCTTGAAAGTTTCTTGAACTACCTCTACTGTGCCATATGGAAAGACAGATTAAACTACGAAAGGTCCTGACCATCGTGATTTAAGTTTTCTAGGAAACAATTTGAGTCTTGAATTATAGAGCAAGACAAAATCTCCGACTTCGAATTGCTTTTGCTGCTTCAAGTGAGCATCATGGCGTCATTTTTTGCTTCCTTGTATAGTCGTGAATTTTTGTATGCATTGGCTCGACACTCATCTAACTTGTTTAGCTATATCAACCTGTTTTGGCCTGCAAGGTTAGTGTCAAGGTTCAAAAATTTAATTGCCCAGAAAGCTTTGTGCTCTAGTTTGAATGGTAGATGACAACTTTTCCCATAAACGAGTCTGTACGGTGATGTTCCTATGAGGGTCTTAAAAGCAGTTCTATAAGCCCATAAAGCATCATCTACTTTTATCGCCTAGTCTTTCCTGTTTCATTCTACAGTCTTTTCAAGAATTTGTTTGATTTCTCGGTTTCCCACTTCGACTTGTCCACTGGTTTGAGGATGGTATGGGGTGGCTACTTTGTGATAAACTCTATATTTCTTAAGAGTTTTCTCAAATTGGGTATTACGAAAATGAGTACCCCTATCACTA
This sequence comes from Gossypium anomalum, assembly GCA_025698475.1. Taxonomy (NCBI): domain Eukaryota; kingdom Viridiplantae; phylum Streptophyta; class Magnoliopsida; order Malvales; family Malvaceae; genus Gossypium; species Gossypium anomalum. The sequence goes on from CM046961.1 coordinate 62,110,627, forward strand.
GTAATTACTCTAGGTGTTCCGAATCTTGAAAAGAGTTTCTTAAGAAAATGTACTACTACTCTAGCATCATTAGTAGGTAAAGCTTGGGCTTCTACCCATTTGGACGTATAATCAACTACTACTAAGATGTTGTTATTCCCAAACGAACTAGGGAATGGGCCCATGAAGTCGATACCCCAAACGTCAAATATTTTACATGGAAGTATATAGTTTTGAGGCATTTCATCATGTTTGGAGAGGTTACCTGTTCGTTGGCATTTGTCGCAAGAAGTCACATACCTGTTAGTGTCTTTGAATAACGAGGGCCAATAAAAACCTGATTCAAGTATTTTATGCACGGTCTTAGTTCCACTATAGTGTCCTCCAATTGGTCCTGAGTGGCAATGTTCTAGTATTTTTGATGTTTCTGACCTTGTAACACATCTTCGAATGACTTGATCTGCACATATGCAAAAAAGAAAAGGGTCGTCCCAAAAGTAGTGTTTCACATCACTAAAGAATCTCTTCTTTTGCTGGTGTGTCAACCCTTTTGGGATAATATTAGCGGCCAAAAAATTTGCAATGTCTGCAAACCAAGGTACCTCAGAATCAGATATAGCGAAGAATTGTTTGTCAGGAAACGAATCATTAATTTTGGCTTCATCTAGTTTTCTGATATTTGAGTTTTCAAGCCTGGAAAGATGATTCGCCACGAGATTTTCAGCTCCTTTCTTATCCTGATTTTCTAAATCGAATTCCTGCAATAACAAAATCCATCGAATAAGTTGAGGTTTTGCATTAGTTTTAGTTAGGAGATATCGAAGGGCAGAATGATCAGTGTAGACAACAACTTTAGACAATATGAGATATGATCGAAATTTATCAAATGCAAAAACCATAGCTAGTAATTTTATTTTGGTGGTGGTGTTTTCTTGTGCGACTGTCAACGTCTTGCTAGCATAATAGATAGGTTGGAAGTGCTTGTCTCTTCGTTGTCCCAAAACTGCACCTACTGTATAGTCACTCGCATCACACATTAATTCAAAAGGTAAGTTCTAGTCAGGTGCAATTATAATTGGAGCATCAATTAATTTATCTTTTAAGGTGTTAAATACTTCCAAGCATTCCTGATCGAAATTAAAAGGCATATCTTTTTCTAGTAATTTAGTCAAAGGCTTAGCTATTTTAGAAAAATCTTTAATAAATCTTCTATAAAAATCGACATGTCCTAAAAAGCTTCTAATAGCCTTGACCGAACTAGGAGGTGGTAATTTTTTGATTGTTTCAATTTTAGATTTATCCACTTTAATCTCTTTACTAGAAATTTTAGGCCCTAATACTATACCTTCTTGAACCATGAAGTGACACTTTTCCCAATTAAGTACAAGGTTTGTTTCCTCACATCTTATTAAAACTCGTTTTAAATTTTTAAGGCAAAGATGGAAAGATTTACTGAATACTGAAAAATCATCCATAAATACCTCCATGATGTCTTCCATGAGTTCGTCAAAGATGGCCATCATGCAACGTTGAAAAGTGGCAGGGGTGTTACATAATCCAAAAGGTATTCTACGATAAGAAAATGTACCAAATGGGCATGTGAATGTTGTCTTTTCTTGATCTTCAGGAGCTATTGGAATTTGGAAGTAGCCGGAGAGTCCATCTAAAAAATAGTAGTACATGTGTTCGGATAATCTTTCCAACATTTGGTCAATGAATGGCAATAGAAAGTGATCTTTCCTTGTGGCATTATTCAACTTCCTGTAATCAATACAAGCTCTCCAACCTGTGACTATCCTTGTTGGGATTAATTCATTCTTCTCGTTAGCCACGACCGTTATGCCTCCTTTCTTAGGAACAACCTGCATTGGACTTACCCAAGAACTGTCAGAAATAGGATAAATAATTCCAGCATCTAGAAGTTTAATTACCTCAACTTTAACAACTTCTTTCATATTGGGGTTCAGTCATCTTTGAGCTTGCACACAAGGCTTATATTCATCTTCCATTAAAATTTTATATGTGCAAAAAGAGGGGCTGATCCCTTTGATGTAAGAAATTTTCGAAGCTATGGCCTTTTTATGTTCTTTTAGTACTTGGATTAATTCCTCATTTTCCTTGGGATGCAGGTTAGAAGCAATAATCACTGGTAATGTAGAATTATTTCCAAGGTATGTATATTCCAAATGAATTGGCAATTGTTTAAGTTCCAGTTTGGGAGGTTCTACAATAGAGGGTTTTTTTTTTAAGTTCTTCGTTCATCTTAATACCCTCATATTCTGCTTGTCTTAAGGAACATTCATTGGGGTCATCATCTCCCTCCTCCCCTTGAGCTAGACACAGTTTTGTCGTGTCATTTCGTATGATTTCCTAAAAAGAGTCTTGAGTAGCATGATCAATAGAGTCAATAAAATAACATGAATCATCTTGTTCCCTAGAAAATCTCATAGTATCATAAATTTTAAAGATAATCTCCTCGTCACCTACTCTAAGTACCAATTTACCACCACCCATATCGATTACAGCCCTGGTAGTGGCTAAAAATGGACGCCCTAAGATTAAAGGTACTTCCACGTCTTCGTCCATATCAAACACAACGAAGTCAATAGGGAATATGAATTTATCTACTTTCACAAGTACATCTTCTATAATACCCCTAGGATATTTAACAGATCTATCAGCTAGTTGAATACTCATCCTAGTGGGTTTGGGTTCCCCAAGACCAAGTTGTTTAAACATTTTATATGGCATCAAAAAAATGCTACCGCCTAAATCGGCTAGTTATTTCTCAACATTCAAACTACCAATTAAGCAAGGGATAGTGAAACTTCCTGGATCTTTTAGTTTGGTTGGCAGTTTATTTTGGAGTATAGCTGAGCATTCCTCGTTGAGTTCCACTATAGACAGGTCTTCAAATTTCCTTTTATTTGTTAGGAGCTCCTTCAAAAATTTTGCGTATGTAGGCATATGCGAGATAACTTCAACAAAAGGTAAGTTGATATGTAATTGTTTAAAAAGTTCAAGAAACTTATCGAATTGTGCATCCATGCAGTATTTTTTCAATTTTTCTGGATATGAAACTGGTGGTTTATACTCCTTTGGCACTGGTTTGTCACTATTTTTGGGTCTTTCCTCCTCCCTTTCGCTTGTCACGACTTCTTGTGTTAGCTTCTTTTTAGATTCAGCTAATACTTTCCCACTTCTCAGTGTAACTGCTTTCACATGTTCTTTTGGTTTGTTGTTACTATGTAAACCACCTTGTGGTTGCTCAAAGATTAGCTTGGGCAGCTGACCTATCTGGATTTCGAGTCCTTGAATTGATGCTTGTTGATTTTTGAGTGTTGTCTCTGTATTCTAGAAACGAGTTTCTGACACCGAGATGAATTTGGATAGTATCTCCTCAAGGTTCGGCTTCTTTTCCTATTGATAAGGTGGCTGTTGGAAACCCTGAGGATTTTGTGGTCTTTGATTTCCTTGACCGCCCCAAGAGAAATTTGGATGGTTCTTCCAACCAGCATTGTAAGTATTACTATATGGGTTATTTTAAGATCTAAAATTATTGTTACCCATATAGTTAACTTGTTCCTCTTCATTTGTAGGATTGAATGGTGGGTATTCTGTAGGCACACCTCCTCCACTTGAAGTGCACCTCATCACTGGATGTACCTGTGTAGAACCAAGTAAACGATCAATTTTTTTATTCAGAAGTTCTACCTGATTTGACAACATGGTGACCAAATCGACGTTATAAACGCCTGCTGTTTTCGTTGGCTTAGTCCTGATGACTTGCCACTGATAGTTATTCAGTGACATCTCCTCAATGAATTCAGAAGCCTCTTCAGGTGTCTTGTTATTGATGGTTCCACCAGCAGCTACATCAATCATTTGTCTTGTCGAAGGGTTCACACTGTTGTAGAACGTTTGAACTTGCAGCCATAGAGGTAACCCATGGGGTGGGCACCTTCGCAAAAGGTCCTTGAATCTCTCCCATGCATCGTAAAGCGTTTCTAAGTCCATCTGCACAAAAGAAAAAATATCATTACGCAACTTAGCTATTTTTGCCGGTGGAAAATATTTTAATAGAAATTTTTCGGTCATTTGCTCCCAAGTGGTAATGGACCCTCGTGGTAGTGAGTTCTTTATTCCTCAGTGAAAAAGGGAATAACTGAAGGCGAATGGAATCATCAGAAACACTATTAATTTTGAAAGTGTCGCACAGTTCTAGGAAATTTACGAAGTGCGTGTGGGGTTCTCATCCTGCAAACCATCAAACTGAACAAATTACTGTATCATCTGGATTGTGCTAGGTTTCAGTTCAAAATTATTTGCAGCAATAGTAGGTCTAACTATACTTGACTCAGTTCCTGTAAAATTAGGTTTAGCATAATCATACATAGTACGAGGAGCAGGATTCTGATTTGCTAATTCAGCGGGTATGGCTAGAGGTAGCGGACTGTCTTGATTTTTAGCCATCTCTTTAGTAGTAGTTGAGATATTGTCTTCTTGCTCTTCTTCTGTGTATCTTAAGCTGCATCTGATTTCTCGTCGGTTTCTATGAGCTGTACGATCAATTTCCTCATCGAAAAGCAATGGTCCTAACGGGTTTCTTCTAGTCATAAACTATAAGAACCTGCCAAGAGAAAAAGAAAGAAAATTAGTAAAGTAAAAATTAAAGTTATATTGCAAGAAAATAAATGGCTAAAGTAATAAAAATTGAGCATTCCTAATATCTTAGTCCTCGGCAACGGCGCCAAAAACTTGATCGTCGATTTTCCGTGAGATAAGTTTTATAAATTTGTATTGACTCGTTCTTGAAACTAACTATGATCACGACGTAGGCAAGTGTACCTATCGAACAGTAGTATAGCCTTAGCAAGACCGGATTGTCAAACCCAAAGGACTATGAGTACTAGTAATGACCGTCTTTTTATTATTTAGCCGAATAAAAAAATATTGTTTTGACTAACTAATTAAACTAAGAGCTTGCAGAAAATAGAAATTGGGAAATTACTGTTGTGGAAAGCGATTAATTGAGACAATACCTAAGGAAAAATCTACCTAGACTCTTACTTGTTATTTTGGCTCCAAACCGGACGATTTATTCATTCAACTTATTCCGTAGAAATCCCTAATGTATATTATTATCCCTTTCGAGACTAACAACGTCCAATCCCTAGGTTGAATAATCGAGAGTTATCTCTAATTAACACCCTAAGGTTGCATTAATTCGATCTATGGATTCCTTATTAGGTTTCACCCTAGTTCGGCAAAATCTTGTCACCCTATCTCTAGGCGCGCAATCAAATCCGCTTAATTACGACAAAGTTACTCTTAGTCAGGGTCTATTCCTCCTCCAACTAGGAGTAGTATCTTGAAGTGATATCCTAAAATACCAAAACAAGAATTAAGAACACGTAATTAAGAACAAGTTAAATATTTATCATACGATTCAGAAATAATAACAAGGTTTAGTCATAGGTTTCATCCCCCTTAGGTATTTAGGGGTTTAGTTCATAACTAAACAAGAACACATCTCAGAATAATAAAAATTACAAAACATAAAGAAAACCCAAAAGTCCTGAAGGGGAGGTTGAGGAGAGATCTTCAGTCTTGATGGTGGCTCCGGCTTCTGAGATGGATCAATCGGCTTTCTCAGAGTAATTCATTACTCCCTATTCTTCATCCCCCTTTTCTTCTTCCTTTAGGGTCTATTTATAGGCTTTGGAATGCCTAAGAAGCCCTAAAATTTGGCTTTTTCCAAATGAAGTTTAATTATGGTTAGGCAGGGACACACCCGTGTGGCATGGCCGTGTGTGATTACTTCAGGCCGTGTTCCAGCCTGTTAGACTGGCACGGGCGTGTGAGCTGCCCATGTGAATCGTGCTTCAATTCTTCCAGATTGACACGGCCGTGTGATCTCCCCGTGTGAGGAGGTACAGGCCGTGTTGATTTTGTGCTTTGGCCCATTTTTTCTATTTTTGGCCCGTTTCTCGTTCCTTTCGCTCTCGTATGCTTACCTAAGGACAAAACATGAAATTAAGGCATTAGGAGCATCGAATTCACCAAATATATGGAGAAATCATTCATAAAATGTGTTAAGCATGGGTTATAAATATGTATAAATTACGGTTTATCACTTGTACATTTTTGTCATTCCAAAAAGCTCACACGTAGCGTGCCAAACATATAGTCGTAACCTTTCCTTTTCCTTTTTTCTTTACATCAAATGAGCTATGAAATTGTCTGCTCACACAAGCTATTGTTTGAAATGTGAGCTACATGATGCTACTCACACAAGCTTTAGAGTATCTGCAACAAATGTAGGACCTCAACCATTAGTAGGACATTCAAGACCAGTACCCAAAACATGGTAACCTTAATGACATGTCATTTGTATCCTATATATTTCTAAGGTTCAAACGGGGCTCGATAATCGTCGTAACATTGTTGGACTTCCATCAATTAATTTCATGGAAAATAATGCATGAACAAATAGATCAATATAACATTAAAACATTATTTAATTATACGAACTTACCTCGATAATAAAGACGTAGAAACGAGATCAATCTGAGGCTTTCGCTTTTCCCTGAACTAAATCCGTTCGAGGTCTATCTTGATCTAAATAGATAAATTCAATTTATTTAGTACTTCTATTATTCAATTCAGTCAATAAATCATATTTTTGCAAAATTATTATTTTGCCCCTAATATGTTAACTTCTTTACAATTTAGTCTTTAAGCTCATAAATTGAAATTTAAGCAATTTCATCCACATTTCATGCTAGTCGAATGCACTAGGGACCTTTACTAATTCATACAAATCATCAATTCAAGAATTTAACACAAAATTTTATCACTTTTACAAATAGGTCCCTAAATAACAATTTCATCAAAAATCCATTTACGAAACTTGTTTATTTAATAGCAAAGATTCATATTTTTCCATTAAACTTCAATAATCATGTAAGAACATTCATCCCCAAACTCTAAACCTTTAATAGTTTTGCAAATAAGTCCCTAGGCTAGCTAGATTAAGCTACAACAATCCCAAAAACATAAAAATCATTAAAATCATTAAAAATAAGACAAAAATACATACCATGCAAATGGAAACAAAATCATTAAAAATAAGACAAAAATACATACCATGCAAATGGAAACAAGCTTGGTCAAACCTTAGATGCTCCAATGGTGATTTTTAGTTTTGAAAATGAAGGAAACAAGAAGATGACATCTTTTAGTAATTCATTTATATGTTATTTTTAACTTAATTGTTCATTTACCAAAATACCCTTTTAAAATCATTAAAATTTTAGGAAAACCTTGCCATATAATGCAACTAACTAATCTATTGGACCAGTTACCATTTAAGTCCTATTACATTAAAGTTTCATATCCATTTAACACCTTTAGTGATTTGAACTCTAATTTTGCACCTTTTATGATTTAGTTCTTTCCGCACAAATAAGCATGCAAACGTGAAAATTTCTGTAACAAAATTTTTATATGACCTCACTAACGTTCCATAGACATTAAAATAATAATAAAATAATAATTTCTTATCAAATTTGTGGTCTCAAAACCACTATTCCAATTTCACTAAAAATGGGCTATTACAACTCTCCCCCTAATGTAATTTTCGTCCCCAAAAATCTTACCAGAAAAAAGGTTTGGGTATTGCACTTTCATAGCTTTTTCTGGTTCCTAGTTAGCTTCTTCTATTCCATGATATTTCCAGAGAACTTTCACTAAATCAATGCTTTTATTCCTTAATTTTTTAACCTCTTGAGCTAGAATTCTGATTAGTTCTCCACCGTACCTTATATCTAGTTGAATCACAACATCAACAAGTGAAATCACGTGTGAAGGATCTGATTGATACCGTCATAACATAAATACATAGAACACATTATGAATATTTTCTAACTCTGACGACAATGCTAATCTGTAAGCTAATAGCCCGATTCTCTTAATGATTTCATACGTCCCGATAAATCGCGGATTAAGCTTTCCTTTACGACCAAATCGAAGAACTTTCTTCCAAGGCGATACTTTCAAAAACACCTTGTCACCGACTTGAAATTTGATGTCTTTTATTTTCAAATCTACATAGGATTTCTGTCGATCCAAAGCTGCTTTCAAACTGTCTCTATCACTTTAACCTTTTCTTTGGTTTCTTGTATCAAATCAACCCCGAAAAGTTTTTTCTCACTGATCTCAGTCCAATATAACAAATTCAACACTTTCAACCATACAAAGCCTCATACGGTGCCATTTTAATGCTCGATTGATAATTTTTGTTATATATGAATTCAACTAACGATTGAAATCTCTTTCAGTTACCTTTGAACTCTAAAAGACAACATCGAAGCATATCCTTGATTATCTGAATCACCTGCTCAGATTAACCATCAGTTTGAGGATGAAAGGCAGTATTAAAATTCAGTTGAGTACCTAGAGCTTCATGAAACTTACTCCAGAATCAAGACATAAACAATGGATCTCTATCGAAAATAATAGAAACTAGCACACCATGCAATATAATGATTTCAGCAACATACAATTCTACTAATCTCTCAAGTTAAATATTCGTACGCACTAGAATGAAATGCGCGAACTTCATCAAATAATCAAATATGACCCATACAACATCTTTCTTCCTCGAAGATAGTGGCAATCCCGATACAAAATCCATTGTGACACATTCCCATTTCCACTCTAGAATCAACATTGGTTGTAACAAACCAGAAGGTACCTGATCTCGGCTTTAACTTGCTGACAAACTAAACATCTCAATCAGAACTCTGAGATCTCTCATTTCATATGTGGCTACCAGTACATTTGTTTCAAATCACCCTACATTTTATTGCTACCAAGGTGAATAGACAAGCTACTACTATGAGCTTCCTGTAAGATTTTTTGAACAAGATCAGAATTTCTCAGAACAGAAATTTTGCCTTTTAAGTACAAATTATCATCAGGACCAACATGAAAATTTGAATTAGTTGTCATCTCAATCTATTTCTGTTTAGCTAGCAAAACATCATCACTTTTTTGAGCTTCGCAAACCTATTACAAAAACGTTGGTCTAGCTTTTAATTTAGCTAATATTAAACTATCATCAATCAACGTCAACCGTGTGTTTAAAGCTCACAAAGTAAACGAAAACTTTCTACTCAAAGCATCAGCAACAACATTAGCCTTTCCCAGATGATAATCAATGGTCAAGTCGTAGTCTTTCAATAACTCGACCCATCTACACTGTCTCAAATTTAAATCTTTCTGTGACATCACATTTTTCAGACTCTTATGATTCGTGAAATTCAAATCTTCTCCTTGCAATTGGTGTCGCCAAATCTTCAAGACGAGTACAATCACCACAAGCTCGAAATCATGCGTCGGATAATTCTTTTCATGCGATCTCAACTGTCTAGAAGCATAAGTTATCGCTTTGCTCTCTTACACCAAAACACAACCCAGACCATTTAACGAAGCATCACTATAGATCATAAATTCTTTACTAGACTCTGGTTGAACTAACATAGGTGCCTCGATTAACATTTCTTTCAATTGATTAAAACTTTGTTGACATTTCTTGGACAATTCGAACTTAACATCTTTTTGCAACAATCTCATCAACACCGTAGCAATCATCAAGAATCCCTTGACTAAGCTTCTATAATATCCAGCTAAACTCAGAAAACTTCTAACCTCAAATACATTTCTCGAAGGTTTCCAATTCACCACAACTAGATTTTTTCTTGGACCAACCCTAATGCCATCAGCCGATACAACATGTCTCAGAAATCTGACTTTTCGAAGCCAGAACTCACAATTGCTAAACGTAGCGAACAATTATTTTTCACGCATTTGCAAAAAAAAAAAAATTAAATGCTTGGCATGCTTTGTCCCATCTTATGAATATATCAGAATATCATCAATGAATACAATAACAAATATGTCTAAATATGGCCTGAATATCCTGTTTATCGAGTCCATAAATACCACAGGAGCGTTAGTCAAACCAAATGGCATCACAAGAAACTCATAATGTCCGTACCTAGTTCTGAATGCGGTTTTCGGTACAGCTGAATCTTTAACTTGCAACTGATAATAACTAGAACGAAGATCAATCTTTGAGAATACCTTTGCACCTTTCAATTGATCAAATAGATCATTAATACGTGGTAGAGTATACTTATTCTTCATCATGAATTTGCTGAGTTGCCGATAGTCATTACATAATCGCATTGATCCGTCCATTTTCTTAACAAATGACACAGGAGCACCTAAGAAGAAAAGCTAGGTCGAGTAAAACCCCTATCTGTCAACTATTGCAACTGTGCTTTCAACTCTTTAAATTCAGTAGGTGTCATTCTTTAAGGAGCTATCGATATCGAAAATGTTCCTAAAACTAACTCTATAGAAAACTCAACCTCTCTAATCAGTGGTAACCCTGGTAATTCTTCTGGAAATACATTTGTATACTCACATACCATTGGAATCGATTTTAGATTCAACTTAGAACTCTAGAATCAAATATGTAAATCAGATACACTTTGTAGCCTTTTCTAACATAGTCAACATAACATTAGATATACTATCTAGTTTATCTAACTCAAGTTGAAGCTTTTCACCATTTTGACATTTTAACACAATATGTTTTTGTCTACGGTTCACAATAGCATCATGTGTAGTTAACCAGTCCATACCCAGAATCACGTCAAACTTATCAAAGGGTAGTAACATCAAGTCAGCCAGAAATTTGTAACCCTGAATCATCAAAGGATAGTTTTTAGAAACTTTATCAACAAACACATACTGACCTAGGGGATTCATTTCGTTAACCACAAACATATTAGACTCAAAAGGCAGTTTCTTATCTTACACCAAAGTCGTGCATACATATTAATGTGTTGACCCCAGGTCAATCAAAATAGTAACATCAGTATCAGAGATAGAAAATGTACCAGTAATAATATCTGGTGCTGAAGCTTCCTTTCTAGGACAGATTGCATAAGCTTTAGCTGACGTTCATGCTTCGGATCTCATTGTGGAGTCCTTTGTCCCATTACGACTATTGCCCGCATTTCCAATGTTCCGTGGCGGTCTACCTCTTGCAGCAATGTTACTCACTTGAGTAGTCTGAGCCTTTTCTTTCTCAAACCTTGCCGGGTATTCTCTAATCTAATGTTCATATGAACCACATTTAAAACATGCCCTATCTTTCATTCTGCAATCACCAAAGTGTCATCATCCACATTTCTGACATTAAAGCTTATTATTTTTAACACTGCACACACTCGCTATGGACGTAGCTTAAGGTTTTGTGTAACACCCTTAGCCCGTATCCATCATCATTATCAAAACTTTTAGAATATTTTACAAATAGTTTATGTAAATTAGTATTCATTAATCGAGATAATTTAAAACGTCCTTTAATTGGACCCTCGAGGCCCAATACGAGCGTTAGAGTTGAGTCGGGACTAAACCGAGAAATCTAGGAATTTTTCACAAAATTTTAAAAGTTTTCCAAGGTGCAGGGCTTACACGCCCGTGTGGTCCAAGGGACACACCCGTGTGACCCTAGGACACGCCCGTGCTATAGGCCATGTTCGGCCCCGTGTAACTCTCTGACTTGTGCACACAGCCATGCCATACACCCGTTTAACACCCCCAACCTGGCCTAGAAGACTAGACCGAATTCATAATGCTACATTGATCACCGAAGTGATCGTAATAAAATTTTACAAAACAAGTTATCGTGTCGAATCTAAATATTTAATCATATAAAACTCGAACAATAAAACTTCAATTATGGGTAATGGTTATAACGGGAATATAAATGAGAAAAACCTTAAATCAAATTCTTTACCACAAATTTAAAAACCATACAGTTCAAAAACAAATGTAAAAACTAGAAAACACAAACCGATACTCCAAATCAATAAAACTTTCGAGACCTCCGCGTCATCGTGTGTCAGCATCTAGAATCCGTAATGTACTCGAAAGGGGAAACAAAAGAGGGGTGAGCTACTCAAGCTCGGTGTGAGATTAAACCAATTAAACAACAGAGGGAAACCAGAAACGATGTAGTTTGGAAATAGAACATACTTACAGGCATCGACTAAAACAAATACATACCATATGTAACTTTACAGTCATATGGCTCTATCAGACACAGTAACGGTAATTTCCAATAGTCACTAACTAGGCCTAAGCTCTTTTCCAGAATCAGTATCCAGTCAGACAGTAGCAGTCATAGCTACGGAATCCTCTTAGGCACAAGTGCCTTTCAGTCAATCAGTTAGTCACATCCAAACACAGTATCACGTTTAGTCATACATATCATTCAGACATCTTTATTGAGCAGTACAGCCACATTCAGTCAAACAAATACAATCAGATGCATATGAGTGCAAATGAGTTATAAAACGCACCCATCCAGCCAACAGACCATCTCCGACCAACCCTACACTTACTGTGGGGATTTAACCAACCCACCCATCCCTAGGACCTCGAAAAGCCCATCCAACCTTATACTCCATCGGATGTCATCCCGGGTTTCCCGGCAACGATGATCATCAGCAATGTCCTCGACCCTCAGGGAATTAGGACCGCCATTGACGTGCATTACGTGCATACATGTTAACAATCTTACCTTAGTTTAGTCTACATGTTAGACATACTTTGATCAACCACTTAACATTTTGAAACTACCATAGTATGACATTTCAACTACATCAAAACATGCCATTACTAGCCATTCCTAGCCATTCCAATGGATAGGTTACAAACATCATTATCATTTACATGCCAATATAGCGAATATAACCCATACATGCCATTATAACCATAATTGCTTTTCCATATTGTACCAACATGGATCGATGGATAGTGTGAGTGATCTCCACCAAGCTTCCAATCCAACAAGCTTCTAATTTACACTAAAACAGGGAAATAAAACTAAGTATGCATAAAATGCTTAGTAAGTTCGTATAACATGGTACTTAACTTACTTCATTCTATTTCGAGGTAACTATGTAAGGAATATGCAATCAATTTGACCTCAAGCCCTACACATATCCTCATTGCCCTTGTTAGTCATATATTCCATAATGACATCAAAACATATATGGGCTCAACAACAATGAAGTTTCCAAGCACATATGTTTTCCACAACATGTTTTCATTCAACATGCATAATTCATCTCATTATTACAAGTATAATTTCATACTAGTTCATTTTGAGTTCAGATCATTTCATATCAGAACTTTACTCATAGTACTTAGAACATCAAGGTCATGATTAGTACACTCAAGGTGTACAAGTCCATAATCAAGAATGAACATATATTCATCAAATAATGTCCATGTACAAATACCATCATCTCAAGTTTTCATATATCATTTGTCATGTACCATCATTTTCTTGTATTTCAGATGGATACGTGTAATAACTCATTTTATCATTCATATCTTCTCATGTTTGGAATTGCCACCCATTGAATTCATTCAGAATATTAATGGATACGCAAGTCATACACTCGAGCTGTACGAATCAGGATCCGTCAAATCATGTCTAATGGTACCCATAAGGGACTATATCAAAGAGTACACTCTCGAGCCACACATGTATACAACAGGATTAGCAGTCCAGGCTAAATCCTTTTTATGACATATGCTCTAAAGAGCTTGATCTAGATTACCCGTCCGGGCTAAATCCAATCTATAACAAATGCTCGAGAGGACTTATATCAGGATTACCCGTCCAGGCTAATTCCTTTCTGTAAGGAGGTTAATAGGATTACTCATCTGAGCAAAATCCCATTAGCAAAAAATGCAGGACCTCATTCATTTCGGGAAATCACATATCCATCGATTTTCCATTTTATTCAACCGAGATCTAAAAATTTTTCTCAAGTATTATCGGGCATGTGACTATTTCATATATCCACAACATTCATGTAATTCAAATAAACATATTCCACATTCATTTCAAGCATATAAGTAACATTCTCATTGTTTATCCTTTATCATCTATCGAGTATTATCATTTAATTTAAATATTTTTATTTATCGGACTTGATGGGATATGTAATCATTTCACATATTTATGACATTTATACAATTTACATAAACACAATCAATGCAAGCATGTAAATAAACACAATTTAGTTACATGAACTTACCTGGAAAAATATTCGTGTACATAAATCTACTGATCCGACATTTTCCTCTTTTCCTCGTTCTAACTCCAAATTTGGTCTATCTAGATCTATACGAGTAAATTTAACGTCAATTTATCACATTTCACATTCATGTGGACTCAATTTACATCCTAAGAGAAATTACATTTTTGCCTCTAACTTTTTCATAAATTCCAATTTCGTCCTTGGGCTCGGAAAATAAAGTTTTTGCAATTTACTCCTTATTCCAAGCCTAGCCAAAATCCCATTACAAAATTTACAGCACATGTATTCATAAAATTTTAGCATTTATGATCAAGTTTTCAAAACTTTACATTGTAGTCCCTAAATTGTAACACCCCAAACCCGCCTAGACGTTATGACCTGGATCTAACGTGCCACATCGAGGCGTTCAAAACATTCCAGTATTACTTAATTTAGAAAACATAGTTGATGTTTTAAAAGATACCATTTAAATAGATTAAAGTGAATGGAAGTCATGCACCGGTAGGAAACTAGAAAAGAGGGGGTGAGTCCGTCGGATCGCTAAGTACCAAGCACCCTTCGGATCCAATCCTAGACATGCACACCGCCATTGCCACACTCTAACATCTCATATATTTTTAAGAAACCCATTTGATTAAGTCCATATTAGAAAAGTGATTAATTTTTGAAAATCATTTGCTTAACTAAGCCTTACTTGTAATCGTGTTATTTTGAAATCAATTATTACTTTGGAAAACGCGCCCTAGAACTAATCCATTTCGATAGTTAAAGTAAATCATTTTCATCATAATAAAATATAAATCAAAACCATAAAAATAAATAAACGGCCTTATTACATTTAAAAACCCAAAACCGTAAATGAAAATAAAGGACGTCCAATTCACCAGAAAGAAACCAAGTTTACAGAAACATGTGGCCACTCCGAATCCCTCACGGCTCCAAGCCCACTATGGTTGGGGATCACCTGCGTGGATAAAACAAAAGGGGTGAGTTTTGGGAAACTCAGTGTGTAACTAAACCCAATCATAGCCTAAATCAGTTCAAACCACAGAAACAGAATAAATTGGCCTTAGCCTGCAATGAATCTGAATAAAGCCCATAGGCCCATAACGGTCGGATCGCAGTATATTACATGCTTATGCAAAACCCAACCCATATCCAACCATATGTACCCCCATACCAACCTTGCACCATGTAGGGAGACTACTCGACCCACCCAACCGCTACACGCCACAGAAATATGCAGCATGGCTGCGGATCGAATAGTGTGACAGAGTCACGAAAGCAGAATAATCGTGGCGAGCCACGGAATCAGATATATGTGGCGAGCCACTGAGCAGATAATTTGTGGCATAGCCACCGGGACGCTTCCACCATAATATAACCCATGTCCCCATGCAATGATATTCATTCATGGCATACATCATACGATTTAAATCATCATGCTTTTCAGACAAAAATTAACCCTAGGGGTATAAAGGTCATTTTACACCTAGGGTATCATGGTAATTTTCCATACATAGGGGTATTCTTGTAATTTAACTATTTTAAGGTTTTCATGCATATTTCTATCATTTACGTATAATCGAAACACTTACGCACATACTTACGAATTGGGCCCGTTGGCCCATTATCCTAACTTTGGCCCATCAAGCCCAAAAATATTGAAATGCACAGATTCGTTCACTTTGCGGTCTTAATACTTTATTTTACCATATACATCACTTTCCATCTCACGAGCATTCGCACATTCAGAAATTCCCAAAATACCGCTTTTCGGCATTTTGGCTTTTCGCTTTGCCGATCTAGTCTATGAGAGGGTGTCGATTTACACACTGTTTTATGACGATTCACGATTTGAGATCCACGCACCGCCTACAATTATATCACTACCACGTTAATCTAACTACCAAAATGAACTACATATTAACCACTTACCATATTCGGCCAACCACACCTTAGGCATTAGCGATCCTACCTTTGTCGAAAATAGCGACTAGATCAAGATCCGATTGTTCCACTTGTCCAAGCCCTTGATCAGCAGCCTCTAATTCCCACTATTATCAAAATAGAATAGTTACAACAACCCCTTAGGGCTACAAGTCCAAATCGACAGCTTCCCTAACCTTTAGGGATTTTGGCTTTTCTTAGAATACGAAATAAAGACTAGGTTGGAAAGACTTACCACCGGTTCCTTTGGTCAATGATCCCAATTAGTTTCTACTCAAATCTGATGCCACTATAAGTCCTCAAATGATCACAAAATTCGAGCCTTCAGTGATCTCAATATTCGGCTAAGTCCCTATGAGTGTGGAGTTTTCGGCTCTTTGCAACAGTGTAGAGAAAGATGGAATAGGAGGGTTTTGCTGTGGTCTTGTAGACAGAAACTTGGGGTTTAGAGAACTAGAGAATCGGTCAAGGATGATAAAAAGAAGTAAGAGGATTGACTAGGAGAAATCGGCACAGAAGAAACTATAGCTTTCGGGATTTCGGCTTTTTATGGCAAATGGCTATGAAGGTTTAGAAATGTATGAAGAAAATGATGGAGATGAACAGGATGGTAGGAAGATTCGGCTATGGAGGAAAGAAGAAAACAAAAAGGTTGATGAAGAGAGGAGAAAAGAAAAGCTGAGGAGAATAGTCAGGAAACGACACAAATTACCCTAAATGCCGAATTTATAGTGGCACTTAACCTAGCCGAATTTTGCCCCCCTAAAGCTCCACTTGGCCAGCCAACTCTTGCTCCTCAAGGGTCTACCATTCGACCAACACTGCTCTCCCTAATCAGCTCCTACATTCTCTCCCTTATCCCCTCCTTGCTCAATCTCCTGAGCAACTCAAACTCCTCCTGATAGACTTTTACTTGAGTTCCATCACTTCCCTTTTCTGTACATAAAAATTATTTCCCTTAACTTGCTGTCATTGTGACTTGAACCTGGGTCCTCCCTATCATCCACACGCCACTTTTAGAGCCTTCCCAGTGGCGTCACATGCCACTTTGCCACCTGCTTCCTTGTGTTTTATTTTATACAATTTATAATTAAAAACCCAGCTTACCAGAACCCCTTTTCCTTATGGAATTAAAATTAACTAAAACTACCGGGTTTTAACTTAAGTTTGGGCCTTCTAAAGGCCCACTAACATAATTAAATCCTACGCCAAGCAGACAAAACACAGAATATTAAATTTTACCAGCATTTTCAGAATTCCCAAAAATTGGGGCGTTACAACTCTACCCTCCTTAAAGAAATTTCGTCCTCAAAATTTACCTGATCCAAACAGATGAGGGTATTGCTGTTGCGTTGCCTCTTCTGGCTCCCAAGTAGCTTTCTCTCTGCCATGGTTACCCCAAAGCACTTTTACTAATGGAACAGATTTCCTTCTTAGAACCTTAACATCTCGATCCAATATTCGTACAGGCTCCTCCTCAAAGGTCAAATCAGTTTGCACCTCAATTTCTGCAACCGGCACGACATGAGTAGGGTCAGAACGATAACGCCTTAACATGGAGACGTGAAAAACATCATGAACCCTGTTTAGTTCCAGAGGCAAGTCCAATTGATAAGCCACTGGGCCTACTCGCTTCAAAACCCGATAAGGCCCAATGAACCGCGGACTCAACTTGCCCTTCTTACCAAACCTTAGTATCTTCTTCCAAGGAGAAACCTTTAAGAAGACCATGTCACCTACTGAGAACTCAATCTCCTTACGCTTCAAATCTGCATATGACTTTTGTCTATCGGACGCTTCCTTCAACCGGTCTCAAATCAACTTGACCTTATCCTCGATTCGCCACCAATTCAGTCCAAGAACTCGCTGTTCCTAGTTCGGTCCAACAACTAGGTGTGCGACACCTTCGTCCATACAATGCTTCATATGGTGCCATTCGAATACTCGCCTGATAACTGTTATTGTACGCAATTTCCGCCAACGGCAAGTAATCCTCCCAACTCCCTCGGAAGTCAATAACACATCCCTTCAACATGTCCTCCAGAATCTGAGTAACCCTTTTCGACTGACCATCAGTTTGGGGATGGAAACCCATACTAAAGTTCAATCGCGTACCCAATGCCTCATGCAACTTTTGCCAAAACCGTGATGTGAATCTAGGATCTCGGTCAGAGATAACCGAAACTGGGACACCATGAAGTCGCACAATCTCTGCCTGTAACGTCCCCACGCCCGATACCGACGCTGGAATCGAGCTTGAGGTGTTACCAAACATAATTTATCAATTTAAGTACTCCGAATCATTTGTTTCTACATTCACAGCTTTCTAGCTATCTGCGTCATAGTTACAAGAAAAATCATATCTCGAGTTACGAAACTCAAAATCAAGATCCGTAAATTTTCACTAAATCTAGACTCATATGTATATTTACTAATTTTTTTCTAGAATTTTTGGTTGGGCCAATTAGTATAGTTTATTATTTAAAGTCTCCCCTGTTTCAGGGTTCAACTGCTCTGCTCCATGTGTATTACGAATAAGATATTTCTCTATACAAAATTTCAATGACTATGAGGTTTGCTTCTCTTAAAACTATACTCAGTAAGGAATCTGTACATGTAAAGAAAAACTTATAATTATTTTTGTAAAATGTATTATAAATTTTTAAAGTCAGAACAGGGGATCTAGAAATCATTCTGGCCCTATTTCACAAAAGTTTAAATATCTCATAAAATATAATTTATATGCCTTTTTTGTTCAATCCACATGAAAATAGACTCATTAAGCTTCAATTTCATAACTTACTCATCATTTAGTTATACTTATACTATTTTTAGTGATTTTTCAAATTCATGTCATTGCTCCAGCAATATTCTATTTTAAGGCAAGTTTCATCTTTCCATGAATTTTTTTATGAACTAGATAACCTATTAAACTTCCATGATATCAAACATGATCTAATTAGCCATCACCATGACTTATCAATATCAAACATTTTCTCAACCAAACATGGCCATATCATAAAATTATTTACAGAAAATAGGTACATTGCTATACATGCCATACTTAAGTTTTACAAGCCATTTACCAATAAAATCCTTCTGATAGTGTGATCGAAACTTCGACTGTCCCGATTCCCTGAGTGACTTGTTCAAAACTACAATGAATGAAAAGGAGGGAGTAAGCATAAATGCTTAGTAAGTTCATATGCAAATAACAAGTAACATAACAATACAATTATACCAAATAACCTTAGCATGGCATCACCAAAACATATATCACATTTCTAAACATCATTCATCATCTTACCACTTTATCGTTGTTGTATCTATTTTCAACCCGAGGGTTAAGTACATACTTGTCCAAAGTGCCCATTTCACAACACTTACCAAAACGTCACTTGCATCTTAAGTGTTCTTCCATTTCATAGAAATTTTCACCCGTTGAACACATCGGAATATAACTCGGATACACGGATAATTTGCACATAACTGCCACATATGTAATCAAGCAATCATGTAACCCACCCATAAGTGAACTCAGACTCAACTCAACAAGCTCGGGCGTTCGCATCCATAAGTGAACTCAAACTCAAATCAACGAGTTCGGATGCCTAGTTACATCTCACGAACTCGGACTCAACTCAACGAGTTCAAACATTCGCATCCATAAGTGAACTCGGACTCAACTCAACGAGTTGGATGCCTAGTTACATCTCACGAACTTGGACTCAACTCAACGAGTTCGGATGCTCAACCATCCTAGTGACATGTCACTTGTATCCTAATCTATTCCTAAGGTTCAAACGGGCTTTTTCCCTCGATTTGACATTTGTCGTCTTCCACAAAATATCGGAACCGATACTCGGTAGCAATTCATATTTATCAAGTAGTAAACATAATTTGCATATTACTCAACATTAACCACAAAGCATAATATTTCACGATAAAAAAATCAGCATATCATATAATTAACATCAATAACTTAAAAATAACAATTATGCTACATTATTTACACATGAACTTACCTTGGTACCAAAATATAAAGATTTTTGCAATTTAGTCCACAAGCTTTTCTTTTCCTCGATCGCGACTTGATTCCCGTTTCTCTTGATATATAATACCAAATTAATCTTATTTAATACATACATTCATCAAAACAGCATTTAATACGAACTTTGGAAAATTACACTTTTGCCCCTTAACTTTTGCATAATTACACTTTTACCCCTAGGCTCGGGAATTAAACTTTATCCCTTATTCTTATGTTTTATGACATTCTGATCATTTTTCCCTTCTATGACAATATCAAATTCACACTCTAACATGTACTTATGACTATTAGGTATTTTTACCGATTAAGCCCTTTTACTCGTTTTCACTCAAAACCGAGTAGCACAAGTTGTCTAAGATAATTTAAAACCTCATATTCTATCATAAAACATCAAAATACACAAATTTCACCTATGGGTATTTTTCCAAATATAAACCCTAGGTTGAATTATTGCTAGCATAAGCTTAATCGAGCTACCAGGATTCCAAAAACGTAAAGAACATTAAAAAAGGGGCTTGGAATCACTTACTATGAAGCTTGGAAGCTTGAAACAAACCCTAGCTATGGAGAATCCTTGAAATTTCGGCCTAATGAAGAAGATGGACAAAAATTGGCTTTTAATTTTGTTTTTAATTCATTTTAATAACTAAATGACCAAAATGCCCTTACTACTAAACTTTCAAAAATTCCTTCCATGTCCTAATTTTGTCCATGAACTTAAAATTGATCAAAGTGCTATTTAAGACCTCCTAATTAATATTTCAATGCAATTTCATACAAAAAACTTCTAGAATGCAAATTTTTCAACTTATTCGATTTAGTCCCTACTTTCAATTTAAACAATTTAGGCATAGAATTTCATCACGAAATTTTCACGCAATCATGCAATCATATCATAATCATCAAAATAATTATAAAATAATTATTTCTATCTCGGATTTGTGGTCACAAAATCACTATTCCGATTAAGCCCTAATTCAGGATATTACAACTCTCCCCCCTTTTAAGGATTTTCGTCCTTGAAAATTTTACCGGTAAACAGGTGTGGGTATTAGTTTCTCATAGTTTCTTCAGGTTCCTATGTAGTCTCTTCTACCCCATGCTTTTGCCACAATACTTTCACGAGAGCGATACTTTTATTTCTTAGTTTCTTGACCTCTCGAGCTAAGATCTTAATCGGTTCTTCTTTGTAAGTCATATCCTGGTCTTAGTTCAATTTCATGGGTGAAATTATATGTGAAGGATCTGAGCGATACCGACGTAGCATAGATATGTGGAACACATCATGAATCCTCTCTAATTCGGTGGTAATGCTAGTCGATATGCTCTTTGGTCTAACTTTTCAAATTATTTCATACGGCCCAAAAAACGCGGACTTAACTTGCCCTTCCGTCCAAATCTAAGGACTTTCTTCCATGGAGACACTTTCAAAAATACCTTATCACCAACTTGAAACTCAATTTCTTTTCGTTTCAAATCCGCATAAGATTTACGTCTATCTCAAGTAGCTTTTAAACAATCTCGAATCACTTTCACCTTTTCTTGATTTCTTTTATTAGATCAACTCCATAAATCCGAGTTTCCTTGAGTTCACCCAATACAAAGGTGTTAAACACTTATGACCATATAATGCTTCATAAGGTGCCATTTTCAAACTCGTCTGATAACTATTATTATAAGCAAATTCTACCAACGGTAAGTACCTTTCCCAACTGCCTTGAAATTCTAATACGCAACATCTGAGCATGTCTTCAAGAATCTGAATTACTCTCTTTGATTGCCCATCAGTTTGTGGATGAAAGGCAGTGCTGAAATTTAACTTTGTACCTAATGCCTCTTGCAACTTTTGCCAAGACTGTGAAGTAAATCTCAGATCTCTATCCGAAATGATTGACAAAGGTATTCCATGAAATCTAACAATCTCACGGATATACAATTCAGCCAACTTATTAAGAGAATAATCCGTGCGTCACACGGAATAAAATGAGCCGATTTAGTCGATCATCAACTATTACCCGGATGGCATCTTTCTTTCACGAGTCAATGGCAACCTAAAACAAAATCCATAATAATCCGATCCCATTTCCATTCGGGAACCATAATAGGTGAAGTAATCCACGAAGACACTTGGTGTTCAACTTTCACTGTTGACAAATTAAACACTTTGATACAAACTTGGAAATATCTCTTTTCATTCCACTCCACCAATACATTTTCTTCAAGTCATTATACATTTTAAATCTTGCCGGATGAACGCCAAGCAACCATTATGTGCTTCATGCAAAATCTTTTGAATCAACTCATCATTTTTCGGTACACAAATCTGATTTTTAAACATCAAGCTACCATTAGAACCGATTCTCAAATCGATCCGTCGACTTCTGCATCGTCTTCTCTTGGCTAGCAAATCTTGATCATTTTTCTGAGCTTCAGAAATCTCTTGTAAAAACATCAGTCTAGCTCTTATCTCTGCTAGAATCGAACTATCATCTGACATTTTCAACTGAGTGTTCATAACTCTCAAAGCAAACAACAACTTTCTGCTTAAAGCATCGGCAACCACATTCGCCTTTCCCGGATGATAATTAATAACAAGCTTGTAATCTTTCAATAACTCCAACCATCTTCGTTGTCTCAAATTCAAGTCTTTTTGTGAATCAAGTACTTAAGACTTTTGTGGTCGGTATATACCCGGCACTTTTCACCATACAAATAATGTTGCCAAATCTTCAAAGCAAACACCACCGCAGCCAATTCCAAATCGTGAGTAGGATAATTCCTCTCATGAGGTTTTAACTGCCTCGAAGCATAAGCCACCACTTTTCCTTCTTGCATAAGTACACACCCCAAGCCATTTAGAGAAACATCACTATACACCACAAATTCTTTACCTGATTCGGGTTGTACTAACACTGGTGCTTTAGTTAATAACTTTTTCAATTCATCGAAACTTTGTTGACATTCTTCCGTCCATTCAAATTTAACATCCTTTCGAAGTAGTCTAGTCATAGGAGCAGCAATTATAGAAAATTCCGTTTACAAACCGCCGATAATACCCAGCTAGCCCCAAGAAACTTCTAACTTCAGTTACATTTTTCGGTGGTTTCCAATCAATAATGGCTAAAATTTTACTAGGATCGACCCGTATACCATCACCTGAAACAATATGACCCAAAAATCCAACTTCCCGCAGCCAAAATTCACTTTTACTAAACTTAGCATACAATTGTTTATCTCTCAAAGTTTTCAAAACTATTCTCAAATGCTCAGCATGCTCTGTCTCATCTTTTGAATAAATTAAAATATCATCTATAAACACCACAACAAATTTGTCCAAGTATGGCCAAAATATGCGATTCATTAAATCCATAAACACAGCAGGAGCATTTGTCAACCCGAATGGCATAACTAAAAATTCATAATGACCGTACCTTGTTCTAAAAGCGCTTTTAGGCACATCCGACTCTTTTACTCATGAGATTGATAATACCCGGATCTCAAGTCAATCTTTGAAAACCATGTCGCTCCTTTTAGCTGATCAAACAAATTATCAATATTTGCCCTAAATTCTTCAGCCCCTTGTTTACGAATTCTATCAACGTGGTTTCGTGAAATTTTATTATATCCACTCCTTGAGGCATCGGAGGCATAGGTTGAGGAATTGGAGGAGGTGGGGAGGTCGTACATTTGGGTTACGTGCGAGCGAACTCGGTGTACCATGCACTCATCATTTGGAGAAAGGCTTCCCGATCCCTTTCTCCTCCTCCCTGACCAACAGTAGGAGGTGGGTTTTCAATCGGCGCTGCCCCTTCCGCCGGAGCTGGCGCATTACTCTCTACTTCATCTGCCACAGCTAGATTGGGATCCATTTACTATATAAAAATCATTTAAAAAAAAAGGCCAGAAGTCGTCACACTATCACAATTTATACATATGGCATGTATAGCAAAAATCCGTACATACAACACGTAGTCTGAGAACCGACTAAACCTACTCTGATACCACAAAATGTAACGCCCCCACGCCCTAGACCGATGCCGGAATTGAGCTTGAGGTGTTACCGAACATAATTTATCAATTTAAGTACTTCGAATCATTTGTTTATACATTCACAGCTTTCTAGCTATCTGCGTCACAGTTACAAGAAAAATCATATCTCGAGTTACAAAACTTGAAATCAAGATCCGTAAATTTTCCCTAAATATAGACTCATATATCTATTTACTAATTTTTTTCTAGAATTTTTGGTTGGGCCAATTAGTACAGTTTATTATTTAAATTCTCTCCTATTTCAGGCTTCGACTGCTCTGACCTCTGTGTATTACGAATCAGATATCTCTCTATAAAAAATTTCAATGACTATGAGGTTTGTTTCTCTTAAAACTATACTTAATAAGAAATCTGTACATGTAAGGAAAAACTTATAATTATATTTTTAAAATTTATTACAAATTTTTAAATTCAGAATAGGGGATCCAGAAATTATTCTGGCCCTATTTCACAAAAGTTTAAATATCTCATAAAATATAATTTATATGCCTGTTTTGTTCAATCCACATGAAAATAGACTCATTAGGATTAAATTTCATAACTTACTCATCATTTAGTTCCACTTATACTATTTTTAGTTATTTTTCAAATTTATGTCATTGCTGCAGCAATATTCTGTTTTAAGGCAAGTTTCATCTTTCCATGAATTTTTTTATGAACTAGATAACCTATTAAACTTCCATGATATCAAACATGATGTAATTAGCCATCACCATGACTTATCAATATCAAACATTTTCTCAACCAAACATGGCCATATCATAAAATTATTTACACAAAAAAGGTACATTGCTATACATGCCATACTTAAGTTTTACAAGCCATTTACCAATAGAAATCCTTCGGATAGTGTGATCGAAACTTCGACCTGTCCTAATTCCCGAGCTGACTTGTTCAAAACTACAATGAATGAAAAGGAGGGAGTAAGCATAAATGCTTAGTAAGTTCATATGCAAATAATAAGTAACATAACAATACAATTATACCAAACAACCTTAGCATGGCATCACCAAAACATATATAACATTTCAAAACATCATTCATCATCTTACCACTTTATCGTTGTTGTATCTATTTTCAACCCGAGGGTTAAGTACATACCTGTCCAAAGTGCCCATTTCACAACACTTACCAAAACGTCACTTGCATCTTAAGTGTTCTTCCATTTCATAGAAATTTTCACCCGTTGAACACATCGAAATATAACTCGGATACACGGATAATTTGCACATAAGTGCCACATATGTAATCAAGCAATCATGTAACCCGCCCATAAGTGAACTCGAACTCAACTCAACGAGCTCGGGCGTTCGCATCCATAAGTGAACTCGGACTCAACTCAACGAGTTCGGATGCCTAGTTACATCTCACGAACTCAGACTCAACTCAACGAGTTTGAACATTCGCATCCATAAGTGAACTCAAACTCAACTCAACGAGCTCGGGCGTTCGCATCCATAAGTGAACTCAGACTCAACTCAACGAGTTCGGATGCCTAGTTACATCTCACGAACTCGGACTCAACTCAACGAGTTCGGTGTTCAACCATCCTAGTGACATGTCACTTGTATCCTAATCTATTCCTAAGGTTCAAACGGGCTTTTTCCCTCGATCTGACATTTGCCGTCTTCCACGGAATATCAGAACCGATACTCGGTAGCAATTCATATTTATCAAGTAGTAAACATAATTTGCATATTACTCAACATTAACCAAAAAGCATAATATTTCACGATAAAAAAATCAGCATATCATATAATTAACATCAATAACTTAAAAATAACAATTATGCTACATTATTTACACATGAACTTACCTTGGTACCAAAATATAAAGATTTTTGCAATTTAGTCCACAATCTTTTCTTTTCCTCGATCGCGACTTGATTCCCATTTCTCTTGATCTATAATACCAAATTAATCTTATTTAATACATACATTCATCAAAATAGCATTTAATACGAACTTTGGAAAATTACACTTTTGCCCCTTAACTTTTGCATAATTACACTTTTGCCCCTAGGCTCGGGAATTAAACTTTATCCCTTATTCTTATGTTCTATGACATGCTGATCATTTTTTCCTTCTATGACAATATCAAATTCACACTCTAACATGTACTTATGACTATTAGGTATTTTTACCGATTAAGCCCTTTTACTCGTTTTCACTCAAAACCGAGTAGCACAAGTTGTCTAAGATAATTTAAAACCTCATATTCTATCATAAAACATCAAAATACACAAATTTCACCTATGGGTATTTTTCCAAATATAAACCCTAGGTTGAATTATTGCTAGCATAAGCTTAATCGAGCTACCGGGATTCCAAAAACGTAAAGAACATTAAAAACGGGGCTTGGAATCCCTTACTATGAAGCTTGGAAGCTTGAAACAAACCCTAGCTATGGAGAATCCTTGAAATTTCGGCCTAATGAAGAAGATGGACAAAAATTGGCTTTTAATTTTGTTTTTAATTCATTTTAATAACTAAATAACCAAAATGCCCTTACTACTAAACTTTCAAAAATTTCTTCCATGTCCTAATTTTGTCCATGAACTTAAAATTGGTCAAATTTCTATTTAAGACCTCCTAATTAATATTTCAATGCAATTTCATACTAAAAACTTCTAGAATGCAAATTTTGCAACTTATTCGATTTAGTCCCTACTTTCAATTTAAACACTTTAGGCATAGAATTTCATCACGAAATTTTCACGCAATCATGCAATCATATCATAATCATCAAAATAATTATAAAATAATTATTTCTATCTCGGATTTGTGGTCACGAAATCACTATTCTGATTAAGCCCTAATTCAGGATATTACACTGCTGCATACAACTTGGCTAACTTCTGAAGTGAGAAGTCAGTACGGACAGGTATGAAATGAGCTGATTTGGTCAACCTATCCACAATCACCCATATCGAGTCTTTCTTTGATGGTGTCAAGGGTGGCCCACTCACAAAGTCCATGGTTACCCTCTCCCACTGTCAAAGTGGTATCTTTACTGGCTGCAGCAATCCAGAAGGTAATTGATGCTCAGCTTTCACTTGCTGGCATGTCAGACATTTCCCCACGAATTCCGTTGCTTTCGGTTTAAGCCCAGGCCACCAGTACAGTTCTCGCAAGTTGTGATACAACTTATTCCCTCCAGGATGCATGGCACAAAGTCCCCCATGAGCTTCTTTCAATATTGACTATCTCAAGTCAGAGTCCTTCGGAACGTAAATTCTTCCTCGGAAACATAGAACTCCTTCACTATTCAGCCCAAACTCAGAAGTTTCCCCATCCTTGACTTGTTGGAAACGAGCGACCAAAGACTCATCTCTCAACTACTTTTCCTTAATCTGATCCACCCGGGTTGGCCTTACTTGCAATTCAGCCAATAGACTTTCATCATCATACAGACTTAGGCGAGCAAACATTGCTCTCAGATCAGATACAGCTCTACGACTTAGAGCATTGGCCACCACATTAGCCATGCCTGGGTGATACTCAATCGAACAGTCATAACCTTTAAGAAACTCAATCCATCTCCTTTGCCTAAGGTTTAGCTCCTTCTGAGTCAGCAAATACTTAAGACTCTTATGATCTGTGTATATAATACACCTTTCTTCGTACAAGTAATGTCTCCAAATCTTAAGTGCAAAGATCACTGCTGCTAACTCCAAATCATGAGTAG
Organism: Gossypium anomalum; assembly: GCA_025698475.1. Classification (NCBI taxonomy): domain Eukaryota; kingdom Viridiplantae; phylum Streptophyta; class Magnoliopsida; order Malvales; family Malvaceae; genus Gossypium; species Gossypium anomalum. The sequence continues at coordinate 62,138,542 of CM046961.1, forward strand.
GATAGTTCCCTTCATGAGACTTAAGCTGTTGTGATGCATAAGCAACCACCTTACCCTTTTGCATCAATACACAACCCAAACCTACATGTTATGCATCACTGTACACAGTAAAATCCTTCCCAGATTCTGGTTGAATTAACACAGGTGCTTCAGTCAGAACTTTCTTCAACTTCTCAAAAGCATCTTGCTGCTTCTCAGTCCACACAAACTGTACTCCCTTCCTTCTGAGTTTCGTTAGAGGTGCTGCCATCACAGAAAAACCTTCCACAAACCTTCTATAGTATCCTGCCAAGCCTAGGAAACATCAAATTTCTGACACCGACCTAGGTGCCTTCCATTCTAGAATTGCTTCAATCTTACGAGGGTCCACCTTAATCCCCTCAGTAGAGACCACATGTCCTAAGAAGGTTACCTCCCTCAATGAGAATTCACACTTGCTAAACTTCGCATAGAGTTCCTTCTCCCTTAACACTTGCAGCACAATACGAAGATGTTTATCATGTTTCGCTTCCGTTTCAGAATATACCAAAATATCATCAATAAAGACGACTACGAACTGATCCAAGAATGGTTGGAACACACGATTCATCAAATCCATAAATGCTGCAGGAGCATTTGTCAGTCCAAATGGCATAACCAGAAACTCGTAATGACCATACCGAGTCCTAAATGTCATCTTATGGATATCTGCCTCTTTGACCCTTAACTGATGATATCCAGATCGAAGGTCAATCTTGGAAAATACAGAAGCTCCTCTAAGTTGGTCAAACAAATTGTCAATCCTTGGTAGTGGATACTTATTCTTAATCGTCAGTTTGTTCAACTGGCGATAATCAAAACACATCCGCATTGTCTCATCCTTCTTCTTCATGAATAGCACCGGTGCTCTCCTTGGAGACACACTTGGCCTAATAAAGCCCCTATCCAACAGCTCTTGAATTTGAGCTTTCAACTCCACTAACTCCTTCGCTGCTATCCTATACGGTGCGATGGATACTGGCGCCGTTCCAGGCAACAAGTCGATTCCAAACTCGACTTCTCGGTTTGAAGGCAATCCCGGAAGCTCCTCCAGAAAAATATCTTGGAAATCTTTTACGGTCCTAACCTTATCCACTGTCAGTCCCTCTGCTTCCGACTGACTTACAAATGCCAAATAGGCCTCACAACCCTTCCGAATCCACTTTTCGGCTCTCAATGCTGACACCACATTGGACAAATAGTCCCTTCGGTCACCTATCATCATAACCTCCTCACCTTCCGTAGTCCTTAGCACCATTCGCTTAGCAGCACAATCTAAAGTCGCCTCATGCTTAACTAACCAGTCCATTCCCAGAATGAGATCAAACTCTCCAAACGGCAACTCCATTAGATCTCTAGGAAAAATCCTACCTTGAGTTTCTAAGGGTACATCTTTATCTGATTTATGCGACCCTAACCGAAAGTGACCCAAAGGACTTATACGGATACCCCACTCACAATCTTCTCGGGCGTACACCCAACGATCTAGATATGGCACATACAACATAGGAATGAGTAGATCCAATATCCACCAAAGCGTTATCGGCATGCTAGAAACCAAAACGCATTATTCGTTATTCGTCAAGTGCGTCGCCCTCCTCACGACGACGAGCTGCATACACCAATGCTGGCTGTCGAGTGTGATAACCCGAATTAGGGCCTAATTGGAATGGTGGTTTTGTGACCACAAATCCGAGATAGAAATAATTATTTTGTGATTATTTTTAGGTTTATGATATGATTTCATGATTTCGTGAAAATTTCATGATGAAATTCTATGCATTGAGCGCTTAAGTTGAGACTAGGGACTAAACCGAATAAATTGCAAAACTCATGTTTTAGAAGTTTTTAGTATGAAATTGCTTTGGGATATTAATTAGGAGGTCTTAAATAGCAACTTGACCAATTCCTAAGTTATGGAAAAAAGTGGGACATGGAGGGAATTTTTGGAAAGTTTAGTAGTAAGGGCATTTTGGTCATTTGTATATTAAATGAAATAAAATGGGAAAAATAACACAAAATTGGCCATCATCTTCATTAGTTGCTGCCGAAATTTTCTCTCCTCCATAGCTAGGGTTTCATTCAACTTTCAAGCTTCATAGTAAGTGATTTCAAGCCTCGTTTTTAATGTTCTTTACATTTTTGAAATCCTCGTAGCTCGGTTTACCTATTTCTACCATTATTTCGAGTTAGGGTTTATGTTTAAAAATTGACCCATGAATGATAGGCATCTATTTTGATGTTTGATGGTAGAATATGAATGTTTGAAGTTAGGAGAACGATCTTTTCTAAGCGATTTTTAGCAAAAACGAGCAAAACGGCATAATCGATAAAAATACCTATTGTTCATAACTATGTGTTAGAGTGAGAATTTGATGTTGCCATAGAAGAGAAAAATGATCAGCATGTTATTAAACATAAGAATAAGGGCTGAAATTAAATTTCTGAACCTTGGGGCAAAATCATAATTTTGTAAAAGTTAGGGGGCAAAAATGTAATTTTTGTATAATGTGATTTTTGGATTGAAATAAATAGTTCAAGTGTTAAATAAGCTAAATGTGTTGTTATAGATCAAGAAAGGCGTGGAATCGACCTCAAACGGGGGAAGGAAAAAGTTTTGGACTAAATTGCAAAATTCCCATATTTTGCACCGAGGTAAGTTTGTATGTAAATAATACATTAATTTCATTTACATTTTTATATTTCAGCCTACATTATATACATTAGCTAATGTTGAACCATAAATCGACTATTGGAAGAATGGAAATAAGTAATAGAGAGAGAAATCCCGGTTGAACATTCGGAAAGATCGAATAAAATACATGGAGCGTAGCTAGGTCATATGTATGGTCTTTGAGTGCACATCATGTGTACAAGAAAGCTACGAGATACTATGTGGTAGCTAGGTCACATGTGTGATACGGGCAGTATCCCATGTAGACAAGAGAGCTACGGGAGAGATAAATGTAGCTAGGTCGCATGTGTGATTCCAAGTGTAGGACACCATGTGGACAAGAGAGCTACGTAATAAATTGGCTAGGTCACATGGGTGGTACTAAGTGTTCACCATGTGTACAAGAGAGCCGAATTATATGAAATATGATGGTGGAGCTGTGTGTTGAAACCATCAAGTATCAGGAATTGATACGAATTGTTCAATGGGATGGCTTTATGGTGACATTGTAATTATGGACCTATACTTGTGATGTATGAAATGTGGTGAAAATGATTTGTGATATATATATATATAAAAGTTAAAATGAGGTTAATACAAAGAAAGTGTGAAAGAGTGAATTAGCACTAAAACTGTTGTAGGACAGTAGCAGTAACGTGAATTTGAAAAATCACCAAAAATAGTAATAATTTAATTAGAGGCTGAATGAGATGTGAAATTAAAGATTAATGAGCCTATTTTCATATAAAAGAAACGGAGTAAGTAAAGGAATTCTATATTTTGAGATATTTATAGTTGTGTGTGACTTGCTCAGAATGACAATGTGATCCCCTGTTCCAAATTTGAAAAATCATTAAAAATTGTAAAAAACAAATTAAGAAACATAATTTATATGTCTAAATTCCTTATTGAGTCTAGTTTTAAATGAAATAGGTTTCATGGTTATTTGAATTTTATACTGGGAGAAACTAAATTCGTAGTGAATAGAGGTCAGATCAGTCAAGCTGTGTAACAAGGGAAATTTTAACTAATAAACTGTACTAATTGGCTAGACAAAAATTCTACAAAAAAATTAGTAAGAATTTTTATGAGTCTAGATTCAGGGAAATTTTACGGATTTGAATTTCGAGTTTCGTAACTCGAGTTATGATTTATTTAGTGATCATGATGCAGGAGGGACAGCTTGATCAAATTGGAGTGAATAGTAAAATTTAAGAATATGATATAATTGAGTTATGTTGTAAACATATTAGATTCCTTATTTGTTATTTATATACTTACTTACTAAGCTATAAGCTTACTTTATTTTCCCTCTTTTGTCTTATAGTGTCATCCAGCTAGCACAGGAGTTAGAGATCGTTGAAGATCTGACTGTACTATCAATACTTTTGGTATTTGAACTCAACATTTTGAATTATGGCATGTATAGTAGACTTAGTTATTTTGTTACGTGTCATAATTGCCTAGGTCTAAAATATTAATTATAGTATCAAACAAATCTTTTTGTACGAAGTCGTTGAAATTGGCTTGTATTGTTAATGGCATATGTTATAATGATTCATGATCAAATAGCACGCCATATTTTTGTCTCGGTTTTGTTTAATAGTATGTATTATAATTTGTTAATACCTCGTACCCTGTTCTGGCGACGGATACGGGTAAGGGATGTTACATTTAGTGGTATCAGAGCTACGGTTTAGTAGGTTCTCGGACTAATAAAGAGTGTGTAAAAGGCTAGCTATACATGCCATAAAAATATTGTGATAGTGTGGTGACTCATGATTATTCTAAACTGTGTTTTGTTTTGATATAGTAATGGATCCTGACGGAACTGCGGCTGATGATGCAGATAGTAATGCGCCGGCTCTTGCACAAAAGGCTGCGCCTGTGGAAAGTAGACCTGAGACATTGAGACAGGGAGATGAGGCTCAGGATACCTTTCTCCAAATGATGAACAATTGGTATCTTTGAGTTTATTCGAGCAAACCCAAATGCTCAACCTCCTCCACCCCTCCCATACCTCGGGCGATTCTGTAGCTACTCAAGGCATAGATTTGGTAAGAATGAACAAGCCTCCAGTTGATAAGATTCGAAAACAAGGGGCTGAAGAGTTTAGAGCAAAGATCGATGATGATCCCGAGAAAGCGAGTTCGGCTTGAAAATTCTACCGTGTATTTGATGAGCTCTCATGTACACCCGAGGAGTGCTTAAAGTGTCTTTGTATCACTTTTGAGAGATTCGGCCTACCATGGTGGAAGACTTTGGCGGCGATGGTGCCAAAAGAAAGAGTTACTTGGGATTTTTCCGGAAGAATTCGAGAAAGAAATACATAAGTCAGCGATTTATTGATCTAAAACGGAGGGAGTTCCTTGAATTGAAACAGGGCAAGATGTCTGTGGCAGAGTATGAACGTGAATTGGTAAGACTCAGCAAGTATGCCCAGGAATGTGTGTCCACCGAGGCCATTATGTGCAAAAAGTTTGAGGATTGGCTAAATGAGGATATTAAAGTGTTTGTGGGAATTTTAGAGTTGAAAGAATTTGTAGTATTGGTTGATCGAGCTCTTAAAGCCGAAGAATTGAATAAAGAAAGAAGAAAAGCTGCTATTGAGGCTCGAGATGCCAGAAAGAGGCCGATAAGTAAGTCATTTCAATCTCAATCAAAGAGGTCCAAAGAGACAAACCCTCGAATGACAGTTTCAACGAGGATTCACACAGAGATCGTGGTAGAACATATTCGGGTCTAAAGCTCAAGCTACTTCGGTGGCAAGTGTGGGTAATGTGCGATCTAGAAAGCCCGAGTGTCGACAATGTGGCGAGCAACATTATGGTGAGTGTTAGGGAAATGAGCGAGCTTGTTTGGTCTGCGGTTCTCATGAGCATTTTATCGTGAGATGTCCGGAGAAAGTTAAAAAGAAAAATTTCAGAGTGCTAGGCGAGAATACCACCGCTAGTAGGGGTAGACCACCGAGAAATCTTTGGAAGTGGAGCTAGCGATAAAAGCGTAATGAAAGATTCGGTGGCGAGATCGGAAGTTAGGCGCTGCTAGAGCTTATGCCATACGTGCCCAAGAGGATGCATCATCTCCGATGTGATTACTGGTACATTTTCTCTCTATGGTGCTATTGTTATTGCATTGATTGATCCTGGGTCCACTCATTCCTATATTTGCATGAATTTAGTATCTAATAAAAAGTTGCCTGTTGAGTTTACTGAGTTTACGATTAAAGTGTCGAACCCCTTAGGCCAATATGTGCTAGTTGACAAGGTTTGCAAGAATTGCCCATTAATGATTCAAGGTCACCGTTTTCCGCTAATCGATCTTTGTTACCATTTGATGAGTTTGACGTTATTTTGGGAATGGGTGGTTGACATTGTATGATGCCAAGGTAGATTGTAAACAAAAACACTTTGGAGTTGAAATGTGAAAGTGGAGAAATTCAGTGGGTTGAAACAAATGAATCAAATAAATTGCCTATGGTGATTTCGCATGTGTCTGCATGAAATACATGAGAAAAGGGTGTGAAGCCTATTTGGCCTATGTAATGAATCTTGAGTTGGCTCAATTGAAGTTTGAATCGATCTCGATAGTCCGTGAATTTCGGATGTATTTCCGAGGAATTGCACGGATTGCCTCCGACACAGAGAGATAGAGTTTGCCATTGATTTGTTACAGTGCTTGCACCGATCTCGATTGCTCCATATAGAATGGCTCAGTGAATTAAAAGAATTGAAGGCTCGATTGCAAGAGTTAACAGACAAGGGGTTTGTGAGACCGAGTTTCTCTCCTTGGGGTGCTCTGTATTGTTCGTAAAAAGAAGGATGGTTCAATGAGGCTTTGTATTGATTACCGTCATTTCAATAAGGTGACTATAAAGAACAAGTACCGTTCTTGAGGATTGATGATTTATTCGATCGATTAAAGGGGCCACATATTTTCAAAGATCGATTTGAAGTCCATTACTACCAGTTGAGAGTTAAGAGTCGGATGTGCCAAAAAGCGCTTTTAGGACATGGTATGGACATTATGAGTTCCTTGTGATGCCTTTCGGCTTAACAAATGCTCCAGCTATATTTATGGACTGATGAACCCGAATCTTTCGGCCATATTTAGATAAGTTTGTAGTGGTGTTTATAGATGACATTCTAATTTATTCTCGGGATGAGTCTGAACACGCCGAACACTTAAGAACTGTATTGCAGATTTTAAGAGAAAAGAAATTGTTTGCTAAGTTTAGTAAAAGTGAGTTTTGGCTGTGAAGTCGATTTTTGGAACATATAGTCTCGGGTGATGGTATTCGGGTAGATCCGAGCAAGATTTCATGATCGTTGATTGGAAACCGCCAAAGAATGTATCTGAGGTTAGAAGTTTTTTAGGCTTGGCCAGGTATTATAGATGTTTTGTCGAGGGATTTTCGACGATTGACTCTCCTATGACTAAGTTGTTGCAAAAGAATGTTAAGTTTGAATGGACTGATAAATGCCAGTGAGTTTTGAAAAGTGAAAGCACGATTGATGAAGCACCAATTTTAGTACAACCCAGAGCCAGGGGAAGGAGTTCGTAATTTATAGTGATGCATCATTGATGTGCCTTGGGTGTGTGTTGATCCAAGAGGGTAAAGTGGTAGCTTATGCCTCGAGACAGTTAAAACCACATGAGAAGAACTATCCTACACATGATTTGGAGTTGGCCGCTATTGTCTTTGCCTTGAAGATTTGGCGACATTATTTGTATGGTGAAAAAGGCCAAATTTTTACTGATCACAAAAGTTTGAAGTATTTGATGAATCAAAAGGATTTGAATCTGTGACAACGGAGATGGCTTGAATTATTGAAGGATTATGAGCTAGTGATTGATTATCATCCGAAAAGCGAATATAGTTGCCGAAGCGCCTTGAGCGAAAATCTCTTTTTACTTTGAGGGCCATGAATACGAGGTTAGCATTGTCTCGATGATGGGTCAATTTTGGCAAAGATGAGGTTAAACCGTTCTTTCTCCAGCTAATCTGTGATGCTCAAAAGAATGATAGTGAGTTGCAAACCAAGAGAACTTCGGTCACGAATCGGAGTTCTGACTCAAATTTTCAAGTTGGACGGATAATTTGTTTGATGTTTGAGATAGGATTTGTGTACCAAAAATGATGAATTGATTCGTAAAATATTACATGAGGCGCCACGATGGTTGTTTGTCGATTCACCACAGTAGCACAAAAATGTATAATGATCTAAAGAAGTTATATTGGTGGCGGTATGAAAAGGGGACATTTACGAATTTGTAACCAAGTGTTTGATCTGTCAACAAGTAAAGCGAGAACATCAAGTGCCTTGATTACTCCAATCGGTAATGGTGCACGAGTGGAAATGGGATAAAATTACTATGGATTTTGTAACCGGTTTGCCTTTGACTCCTAAAAGAAGGATCTTTGTTTGGGTAGTGGTTGATAGGTTAACAAAGTCACCTATTTTATACCGATGCACTGCCGATTACTCACTTGATAAATTAGTCAACTATATATTGCTTTGAAATTGTGAGGTTGCACGGGTACCTATGTCTATAATATCAGATAGAGATTCGAGGTTTACCTCGAGATTTTGGAAAAAGTTACAAGAAGCTTTGGGCACAAAATTGAACTTTAGTCTTTGCGTTACATCCATAAGCAGATGGTCGATCGGAAAGAGTAATCCAGTACTTTCGAGGATATGCTTAGATCTTTGTGTTTTATAATTTAGATGTAGTTGGGAGAAATATCTATCTATCTTTGGTTGGATTAGCCTACAATAACAGATTTTGATCAAGTATACAAATGGCACCGTCTGAAGCCTTGTATGGTCGCAAATGTCGACTCCTTTATATTGGACCGAACTTAGTGAGAAAGCAGATTCACGGAGTTGATCTAGTTAAAGAAACGAGGAGAAAGTAAACGTAATTAAGTGATTGCTTAAAAGTCGCTTGGATCGACAAAAGTCATATGCACGATTTAAAAGAAAAGAGATTGAATTTCGGTGGGTGATAAAGTGTTCTTGAAGGTGTCACGAATGAAGAAGATTCGAGATTTAGCCAGAAAAGGCAAATTGAGTCCGCGTTTTATTGGGCGTCTGAGATTCGAGAGAGGATCGGACGGTGGCATATCGGTTGGCCTTACCGACGAGTTAGAAAGAATTCATAACGTGTTTCATGTATCAATGTTGCGACGTTATCGTTCGGATCCTTCACATGTGATTTCTCCAACAGAAATTGAGATTCGACCGGATATGACCTATGAGGAGGAACCAATAAAGATTTTGGCTCGGGAAATTAAACAGTTAAGAAATAAAAGTATAGCATTAGTGAAAGTATTGTGGCACAGACATGGGATAGAAGAGGCTACGTGGGAACTGAGGAAACTATGAGGAAACGATGCTAAACCTCTTCTGGTAGTAAGATTTTCGGGGACGAAAATCCCTAAAGGGGGGAGAATTGTGACAACCCGAATTAGGGCCTAATTGGAATGGTGGTTTTGTGACCACAAATCCGAGATAAAAATAATTATTTTATGATTATTTTGAGGTTTATGATATGATTTCATGATTTCGTGAAAATTTCGTGATGAAATTCTATGCATTGAGCGCTTAGTTGAGATTAGGGACTAAACCCGAATAAATTGTAAAACTCGTGTTTTAGAAGTTTTTAGTATGAAATTGCTTTGGGATATTAATTATGAGGTCTTAAATAGCAACTTGACCAATTCCTAAGTTATGGACAAAAGTGGGACATGGAAGGAATTTTTGAAAAGTTTAGTAGTAAGGGCATTTTGGTATTTGTATATTAAATGAAATAAAATGGGAAAAATAACACAAAATTGGCCATCATCTTCATTAGTTGCTGCAAAAAATTGCTCTCCTCCATATCTAGGGTTTCATTCAACTTTCAAGCTTCATAGTAAGTGATTTCAAGCCTCGTTTTTAATGTTCTTTACATTTTTGAAATCCTCGTAGCTCGGTTTACCTATTTCTACCATTATTTCGAGTTAGGGTTTATGTTTAAAAATTTACCCATGAATGATAGGCATCTATTTTGATGTTTGATGGTAGAATATGAATGTTTGAAGTTAGGAGAACGATCTTTTCTAAGCGATTTTTAGCGAAAACGAGCAAAACGGCATAATCGATAAAAATACCTATTGTTCATAACTATCTGTTAGAGTGAGAATTTGATGTTGCCATACAAGAGAAAAATGATCAGCATGTTATTAAACATAAGAATAAGGGCTGAAATTAAATTTCCGAACCTTGGGGTAAAATCATAATTTTGTAAAAGTTAGGGGGCAAAAATGTAATTTTTGTATAATGTGATTTTTGGATTGAAATAAATATTTCAGGTGTTAAATGAGCTAAATGTGTTGTTATAGATCAAGAAAGGCGTGGAATCAACCTCGAGCGGGGAAGGAAAAAGTTTTGGACTAAATTGCAAAATTCCCATATTTTGCAGAGGTAAGTTTGTATGTAAATAATACATTAATTTCATTTACATTTTTATATTTCAGCCTACATTATATATATTAGCTAATGTTGAAGCATAAATCGACTATTGGAAGAATGAAAATAAGTAATAAAGAGAGAAATCCCGGTTGAACATTCGGAAAGATCGAATAAAATACATGGACGTAGCTAGGTCATATGTATGGTGCTGAGTGCACATCATGTGTACAAGAAAGCGACGAGATACTATGTGGTAGCTAGGTCACATGTGTGATACGGGATGTATCCCATGTAGACAAGAGAGCTACGGGAGAGATAAATGTAGCTAGGTCGCATGTGTGATTCCAAGTGTAGGACACCATGTGGACAAGAGAGCTACGTAATAAATCAAGGGTCACATGGGTGGTACTAAGTGTTCACCATGTGTACAAGAGAGCCGAATTATATGAAATATGATGGTGGAGCTGTGTGTTGAAACCATCAAGTATCGGGAATTGATCCAAATTGTTCAACGGGATGGCTTTATGGTGACATTGTAATTATGGACCTATACTTGTGATGTATGAAATGTGGTGAAAATGATTTGTGATATATACATATATAAGTTAAAATGAGGTTAATACAAAGAAAGTGTGAAAGAGTGAATTAGCACTAAAACTGTTGTGGGACAGTAGCAGTAACATGATTTTGAAAAATCACTAAAAATAGTAATAATTTAATTAGAGGCTGAATGAGATGTGAAATTAAAGCTTAATGAGCCTATTTTCATATAAAAGAAACGGAGCAAGTAAAGAAATTCTATATTTTGAGATATTTATAATTGTGTGTGACTTGCTCAGAATGACTATGTGATCCCCTATTCCAACTTTGAAAAATCATTAAAAATTGTACAAAACCAATTAAGAAACATAGTTTATATTTATAAATTCATTATTGAGTGTAGTTTTAAATGAAATAGGTTTCAAGGTTATTTGAATTGTATACTGGGAGAAATTAAATTCGTAGTGAATAGAGGTCAGATCAGTCGAGCTGTGTAACAGGGGAAACTTTAACTAATAAACTGTACTAATTGGCTGGACCAAAAATTCTACAAAAAAATTAGTAAGAATTTTTATTAGTCTAGATTCAGGAAAATTTTATGTATTTGAATTTCAAGTTTCGTAACTCGAGTTATGATTTATTTAGTGATCATGACACAGGAGGGATAGCTTGATCAAATTGGAGTCAATAGTAAAATTTAAGAATATGATATAACTGAGTTATGTTGTAAACATATTAGATTCCTTATTTGTTATTTATATACTTACTTACTAAGCTATAAGCTTACTTTCTTTTCCCTCTTTTGTCTTATAGTGTCATCCAGTAGCACAAGAGTTAGAGATCGTTGAAGATCCGCCTTGCACTATCAATACTTTTGGTATTTGAACTCAACATTTTGAATTATGGCATGTATAGTAGACTTAGTTATTTTGTTACGTGTCAATATTGCCTAGGTCTAAAATATTAATTATAGTATCAAACAAATCTTTTTGTATAAATTCTTTGAAATTGGCTTGTATTGTTAATGGCATATGTTGTAATGATTCATGATCAAATAGCACGCCATGTTTTTGTCTCGGTTTTGTTTAATAGTATGTATTATAATTTGTTAATACCTCGTACCCTGTTCTGGCGATGGATACGGGTAAGGGGTGTTACATCGAGCCTCAGCATTTTCGGCACCTCTGCCAGGCGCCCCTCGACCTCGACCATTTCCATTTCCATTCCTACCTTGTCCACGTCCTCTCGGTGGTTGTGGTCCACCTCTCACGTGTTGAGCAACCCTCTGTTTGGCAACTTGAACCTGATCAACTCTCTGAGGACAGTCTTTAACTCTATGCTCCATAGATCCGCATCGGAAACAAGCACCAGAACGTTTCCTACACTCACCCAAGTGTACCTTACCACAGTCTCCACAGATTGGTGGTCTAACAACATTCAACTGAACAGCTCGAGCGAATCGCCTCCACTCTCGCCCTTTTGACATTCTTATTTGCTCCACCCGAAGGTCTGAAATCCCTCCAGAAATGGTTTCGATCTTTCTCACGGTTCTGCCTCTCAATATGCTTCACCTCCTCAGCTATCTTAGCTTTTTCCACTAGAACCTCGAAATCACGCTCCTCTGCGCGAGCAATCAAGACCTTAAGATCATCTCGAGAGTCCATCACAGAAGCGAGCGCTACGCTCGGTGACTATTCCCACAACATACCGCTTAGCCTCGAAAACTCGACCTCGTACTCATAGCCGACTTATTTCCTTGAACCAGTTCGGGATTCCTTCCCTCTGACGTCCACATAACCTGCCCTAACATACTTCCCTTTAAAGGCCGTCTTAAACAACTCCCAAGTGACCCTATCAGCTGGGGTTCCATCTCTCACGGTGAGCCACCACTGATAAGTCTTATCTCGTAGCAACGATCGGCCCCTTGATTTACGCTCCACGAGCAGTCCAAGTCATCCATAATTCGTTCTGTGGCCTCCAACCAATATTCTGTCACATTCGGGCCTACACTAGATACGCCCCTAAAGATCTCCGCTCCGTTAGCCCGGAGTCATTCAGAAATCAATCCTCGAATCCTGTTGCCTGAACTTGCCCCGGTAACCCTTTCCAGAACACGAAGCATAGCTTGCGACAGAGCGTCATCCCTGGCACCACGATCATGAGACTCGTTTGATTATCAATGAATGCTTGGTGCCTCATTTGTCGGCATATGCCCAGAAGATGCAGTTCCTACTCGAGCACTACCTCGGCCTCGTCCACGGCCTCTTCTACAAGCTACTCTTGTACTCATATCGTATTATCTATTTTATGAATTTTATGCGTTAATTTCAGCATTCCAGTGATTATTACAGATGTTTTATGATTCAGACAGTAATTTAGAGTTGGTTTTCGCAGAATCGATGTCTAGCTACAGTTTCAGTCTTTAGCAAGCTTTTCTAGGGTTTCAGTAGCATCCTATCTAGAGTATTCTAGTAGGGTTTCAGTATAGACAGACAATTCAGAATATACTCAGAAAAGTTTAGAATACTTACAGGCTTGGGCCGGAGATTCGGAATGCCACTCAAAGATCCAGATTTTGAAAACAGAGTTTTATAATCTTTATAAAACTTTTATGTTTGAAAACCTTTATTTTTGTAAACCCATTCCATAGCCAAGTTGTTCCAACTTGGCTCTGATACCACTAAATGTAACACCCCAAACCCGGCCTAGATGTTATGACCAGATCTGACGTGCCTCATCAAAGCGTTCAAAACATTTCGTATTACTTAGTTTAGAAAACTTAGTTGATGTCTTAAAAGATACCTTTTAAATAGATTAAAGTGAATGGAAGCTGTGTACCAGGTAGGAAACCAGAAAAGAGGGGGTGAGTCCGTCGGACTGCTTAAGTACCAAGCTCCCTTCGGATCCAATCCTAGACATGCACACTGCCATTGCCACACTCTAACATCTCGTATATTTTTAAGAAACCCATTTGATTAAGTCCATCTTAGAAAAGTGATTAATTTTTGAAAATCATTTGCTTAGCGGAAGCCTTACTTGTAATCATGTTATTTTGAAATCAATTATTACTTTGGAAAACGTGCCCGAGAACTAATCCATTTCGATAGTTAAAGGAAATCATTTTCATCATAATAAAATATAAATCAAAACCATAAAAATAAATAAGCGGCCTTATTACATTTAAAAACCCAAAACCGTAAATGAAAATAAAGGACTTCCAATTCACCAGAAAGAAACCAAGTTTGCAGAAACATGTGGCCACTCCGAATCCCTCACGGCTCCAACCTGCATGGATAAAACAAAGAAGGTGAGTTTTGGGAAACTCAGTGTGTAAATAAACCCAACCGTAGCCTAAATCAGTTCAAACCACAGAAATAGAATAAATTGGCCTTAATCCAGAACAGAATTCAGAATAAAGCCCATAGGCCCATAACAGATCAGAACAGATATTACATGCTTACGCAAAACCCAACCCATATCCAACCATATGCACCCCCATACCAACCTTGCACCATGTGGCGAGACTACTCGACCCACCCAACTGCTACACACCACAGAAAATGCAGCATGGCTGCCAGATCAGATAGTGTGACAAAGTCACCAGAAACAGATAATCGTGGCAGAGCTACCAGAACAGATATATGTGGCAGAGCCACTAGAACAGATAATTTATGGCATAGCCACCAGGACGTTTCCACCATAATATAACCCATGTCCCCATGCAACAGATATTCATTCATGGCATACATCATACAGATTTAAATCATCATGCTTTTCAGACAAAAATTAACCCTAAGGGTATAAAGGTCATTTTACACCTAGGCTATCATGGTAATTTTCCATACATAGGGGTATTCTAGTAATTTAACTATTTTAGGGTTTTCATGCATATTTCTATCGTTTACGTACAATCAGAAACACTTACTGCACATACTTACCGAATTGGGCCCGTTGGCCCATTATCCCAACTTTGGCCCATCAAGCCCAAAAATATCAAAATGCACGGATTCGTGTACTTTGTAGTCTTAATACTTTATTTTACCATATACATCACTTTCCATCTCATGAGCATTCGTACACTCACAAATTCCCAAAATACCGACTTTTTGGCATTTCGGCTTTTCAGCTTTTGCCGATCTAGTCTATGAGAGGGTGTCATTACACACCTATTTTATGATGATTCACTGACGAGATCCACGCACGAACTGTCTAAAATTATATCACTACCACGTAAATTTAACTACTGAAACGAACTACATATTAACCACTTACCATATTCGGCCAACCACACCTTAGGCACTAGCGATCCTACCTTTGTCGAAAATAGCGACTGGATCAAGATCCGATCGTTCCACTTGTCCAAGCCCTTGATCAGCAGCCTCTAATTCCCACTATTATCAAAATAGAACAGTTACCACAACCCCTTAGGGCTACAAGTCCAAATCGACAGCCTCCCTAACCTTTAGGGATTTTGACTTTTCTTAGAATACGAAATAAAGACTAGGTTAGAAAGACTTACCACCAGTTCCTTCGGTCAATGATCCCAATTAGTTTCTACTCAAATCTAATGCCGCTCTAAGTCCTCAAATGATCACAAAAGTCGAGCCTTCAGTGATCTCAATATTCGGCTAAGTCCCTATGAGTGTGGAGTTTTCGGCTCTTTGCAACAGTGTAGAGAAAGATGGAATAGGAGGGTTTTGTTGTGGTCTTGTCTACAGAAACTTGGGGTTTAGAGAACTAGAGAATCGATCAAGGATGATGAAAAGAAGTAAGATGATTGACTAGGAGAAATCGGCATAGAAGAAAGTATAGCTTTCGGGATTTCGGCTTGTTATGGCAAATGGTTATGAAGGTTTAGAAATGTCTGAAGAAAATGTTGGAGATGAACAGGATGGTAGGAAGATTCAGCTATGGAGGAAAGAAGAAAAAGAAAAGGTTGATGAAGAGAGGTGAAAAGAAAAGCTGAGGAGAATAGTCAGGAAACGGTACAAATTACCCTAAATGCCGAATTTATACTAGCACTTAACCTAGCCGAATTTTGCCCCCCTAAAGCTCCCCTTGGCCGGCCAAATATTGCTCCTCAAGAGTCCACCATTCGACCAACACTGCTCTCCCTAATTAGCTCCTACATTCTCACCCTTATCCCCTCCTTGCTCAATCTTCTGAGCAACTCAAACTCCTCCTGACAGACTTTTACTTGAGTTCCATCACTTCCCTTTTCTGTACATAAAAATTAATTCCCTTAACTTGCTGTCATTGTGACTTGAACCTGGGTCCTCCCTAACATCCACACGCCACTTTTATAGCCTTCTCAGTGGCGTCACATGCCACTTTGCCACCTGCTTCCTTGTGTTTTATTTTACACAATTTATACTTAAAAGCCCAGCTTACCAGAACCCCTTTTCCTTATGGAATTAAAATTAACTAAAACCTATTACAAAAACGTTGGTCTAGCTTTTAATTTAGCTAATATTAAACTATCATCAATCAACGTCAACCGTGTGTTTAAAGCTCACAAAGTAAACGAAAACTTTCTACTCAAAGCATCAGCAACAACATTAGCCTTTCCCAGATGATAATCAATGGTCAAGTCGTAGTCTTTCAATAACTCGACCCATCTACACTGTCTCAAATTTAAATCTTTCTGTGACATCACATTTTTCAGACTCTTATGATTCGTGAAATTCAAATCTTCTCCTTGCAATTGGTGTCGCCAAATCTTCAAGACGAGTACAATCACCACAAGCTCGAAATCATGCGTCGGATAATTCTTTTCATGCGATCTCAACTGTCTAGAAGCATAAGTTATCGCTTTGCTCTCTTACACCAAAACACAACCCAGACCATTTAACGAAGCATCACTATAGATCATAAATTCTTTACTAGACTCTGGTTGAACTAACATAGGTGCCTCGATTAACATTTCTTTCAATTGATTAAAACTTTGTTGACATTTCTTGGACAATTCGAACTTAACATCTTTTTGCAACAATCTCATCAACACCGTAGCAATCATCAAGAATCCCTTGACTAAGCTTCTATAATATCCATCTAAACTCAGAAAACTTCTAACCTCAAATACATTTCTCGAAGGTTTCCAATTCACCACAACTAGATTTTTTCTTGGACCAACCCTAATGCCATCAGCCGATACAACATGTCTCAGAAATCGACTTTTGAAGCGAACTCACAATTGCTAAGCGTAGCGAACAATTATTTTTCACGCATTTGCAAAAAAAAAAAAATTAAATGCTTGGCATGCTTTGTCCCATCTTATGAATATATCAGAATATCATCAATGAATACAATAACAAATATGTCTAAATATGGCCTGAATATCCTGTTTATCGAGTCCATAAATACCACAGGAGCGTTAGTCAAACCAAATGGCATCACAAGAAACTCATAATGTCCGTACCTAGTTCTGAATGCGGTTTTCATGCAATTTGAATCTTTAACTTGCAAGCCGATAATAACTAGAGCGAAGATCAATCTTTGAGAATACCTTTGCACCTTTCAATTGATCAAATAGATCATTAATCGTGGTAGAGTATACTTATTCTTCATCATGAATTTGCTTTGAGTTGCCGATAGTCATTACATAATCGCATTGATCCGTCCATTTTCTTAACAAATGACACAGAGCACCTAAGAAGAAAAGCTAGGTCGAGTAAAACCCTATCTGTCAACTATTGCAATTTGTGCTTTCAACTCTTTAAATTCGATGGTGTCATTCTTTAAGGAGCTATCGATATCGAAAATGTTCCTAAAACTAACTCTATAGAAAACTCAACCTCTCTAATCGGTGGTAACCACAGTAATTCTTACGGAAATACATTTGTATACTCACATACCATTGGAATCGATTTTAGATTCAACTTAGAACTCTAGAATCAAATATGTAAATCGGATACACTTTGTAGCCTTTTCTAACATAGTCAACATAACATTAGATATACTATCTAGTTTATCTAACTCAAGTTGAAGCTTTTCACCATTTTGACATTTTAACACAATATGTTTTTGTCTACGGTTCACAATAGCATCATGTGTAGTTAACGATCCATACCGAATCACGTCAAACTTATCAAAGGGTAGTAACATCAAGTCGACCCGAGAAATTTGTAACCTGAATCATCAAAGGATAGTTTTTAGAAACTTTATCAACAAACACATACTGACCTAGGGATTCATTTAGTTAACCACAAACATATTAGACTCAAAAGCGGTTTCTTATCTTACACCAAAGTCGTGCATACATATTAATGTGTTGACCCTGAGTCAATCAAAATAGTAACATCGATGCTCGAGAGATAGAAAATGTACGATAATAATATACGATCTTTGAAGCTTCCTTTCTAGGGCAGATTGCATAAGCTTTAGGTGGCGTTCATGCTTCGGATCTCATTGTGGAGTCCTTTGTCCCATTACGACTATTGCGCATTTCCAATGTTCCGTGGGCGGTCTACCTCTTGCGACAATGTTACTCACTTGAGTAGTCCGAGCCTTTTCTTTCTCAAACCTTGCGGGTATTCTCTAATCTAATGTTCATATGAACCACATTTAAAACATGCCCTATCTTTCATTCTCGCAATCACCAAAGTGTCATCATCCACATTTCGACATTAAAGCTTATTATTTTTAACACTTTGCACACACTCGCTATGGGCGTAGCTTAAGGTTTTGTGTAACACCCTTAGCCGTATCCATCATCATTATCAAAACTTTTAGAATATTTTACAAATAGTTTATGTAAATTAGTATTCATTAATCGAGATAATTTAAAACGTCCTTTAATTGGACCCTCGAGGCCCAATCGAGCGTTAGAGTTGAGTCGGGACTAAGCCAGAAATCTAGGAATTTTTCACAAAATTTTAAAAGTTTTCCAAGGTGCGGGGCTTACACGCCTTGTGTGTGGTCCAAGGGACACACCCGTGTGACCCTAGGACACGCCCGTGCTATAGGCCATGTTCGGCCCCGTGTAACTCTCTGACTTGTGCACACAGCCATGCCATACACCCGTTTAACACCCCCAACCTGGCCTAGAAGACTAGACCGAATTCATAATGCTACATTGATCACCGAAGTGATCGTAATAAAATTTTACAAAACAAGTTATCGTGTCGAATCTAAATATTTAATCATATAAAACTCGAACAATAAAACTTCAATTATGGGTAATGGTTATAACGGGAATATAAATGAGAAAAACCTTAAATCAAATTCTTTACCACAAATTTAAAAACCATACAGTTCAAAAACAAATGTAAAAAACTAGAAAACACAAACTGATACTCCAAATCAATAAAACTTTCTGAGACCTCCGCGTACTGTGTCTAGCATCTAGAATCCAGAACTGTACCTGAAAGGGGAAACAAAAGAGGGGGTGAGCTACTCAAGCTCAGTGTGAGATTAAACCAATTAAACAACAGAGGGGAAACCAGGAAACTGACAGTAGTTTGGAAATAGAACATACTTACAGACCGACTAAAACAAATACATACCATATGTAACTTTACAGTCATATGGCTCTATCAGACACAGTAACGGTAATTTCCAATAGTCACTAACTAGGCCTAAGCTCTTTTCCAGAATCAATCGATCGAGACGATGCGATCCATAGCTACGGAATCCTCTTAGGCACAAGTGCCTTTCAGTCAATCAGTTAGTCACATCCAAACACAGTATCACGTTTAGTCATACATATCATTCAGACATCTTTATTGAGCAGTACAGCCACATTCAGTCAAACAAATACAATCAGATGCATATGAGTGCAAATGAGTTATAAAACGCACCCATCCGACCAACGGACCATCTCCGACCAACCTACACACTTCATCGTGGGGATTTAACCAACCCACCCATCCCTAGGACCTCGAAAAGCCCATCCAACCTTATACTCCATCCGGATGTCATCCGGGTTTCCGACAGCGATGATCATCGGCAATGTCCTCGACCCTCGAAATTAGGACCGCCATTGGCGTGCATTACGTGCATACATGTTAACAATCTTACCTTAGTTTAGTCTACATGTTAGACATACTTTGATCAACCACTTAACATTTTGAAACTACCATAGTATGACATTTCAACTACATCAAAACATGCCATTACTAGCCATTCCTAGCCATTCCAATGGATAGGTTACAAACATCATTATCATTTACATGCCAATATAGCGAATATAACCCATACATGCCATTATAACCATAATTGCTTTTCCATATTGTACCAACATGGATCGATGGATAGTGTGAGTGATCTCCACCAAGCTTCCAATCCAACAAGCTTCTAATTTACACTAAAACAGGGAAATAAAACTAAGTATGCATAAAATGCTTAGTAAGTTCGTATAACATGGTACTTAACTTACTTCATTCTATTTCGAGGTAACTATGTAAGGAATATGCAATCAATTTGACCTCAAGCCCTACACATATCCTCATTGCCCTTGTTAGTCATATATTCCATAATGACATCAAAACATATATGGGCTCAACAACAATGAAGTTTCCAAGCACATATGTTTTCCACAACATGTTTTCATTCAACATGCATAATTCATCTCATTATTACAAGTATAATTTCATACTAGTTCATTTTGAGTTCGAGATCATTTCATATCGAACTTTACTCATATAGTACTTAGAACATCAAGGTCATGATTAGTACACTCAAGGTGTACAAGTCCATAATCAAGAATGAACATATATTCATCAAATAATGTCCATGTACAAATACCATCATCTCAAGTTTTCATATATCATTTGTCATGTACCATCATTTTCTTGTATTTCAGATGGATACGTGTAATAACTCATTTTATCATTCATATCTTCTCATGTTTGGAATTGCCACCCATTGAATTCATTCAGAATATTAATGGATACGCAAGTCATACACTCGAGCTGTACGAATCAGGATCCGTCAAATCATGTCTAATGGTACCCATAAGGGACTATATCAAAGAGTACACTCTCGAGCCACACATGTATACAACAGGATTAGCAGTCCAGGCTAAATCCTTTTTATGACATATGCTCTAAAGAGCTTGATCTAGATTACCCGTCCGGGCTAAATCCAATCTATAACAAATGCTCGAGAGGACTTATATCAGGATTACCCGTCCAGGCTAATTCCTTTCTGTAAGGAGGTTAATAGGATTACTCATCTGAGCAAAAAATGCAGGACCTCATTCATTTCGGGAAATCACATATCCATCGATTTTCCATTTTATTCAACCGAGATCTAAAAATTTTTCTCAAGTATTATCGGGCATGTGACTATTTCATATATCCACAACATTCATGTAATTCAAATAAACATATTCCACATTCATTTCAAGCATATAAGTAACATTCTCATTGTTTATCCTTTATCATCTATCGAGTATTATCATTTAATTTAAATATTTTTATTTATCGGACTTGATGGGATATGTAATCATTTCACATATTTATGACATTTATACAATTTACATAAACACAATCAATGCAAGCATGTAAATAAACACAATTTAGTTACATGAACTTACCTGGAAAAATATTCGTGTACATAAATCTACGATCCGACATTTTCCTCTTTCCTCGTTCTAACTCCAAATTTGGTCTATCTAGATCTATACGAGTAAATTTAACGTCAATTTATCACATTTCACATTCATGTGGACTCAATTTACATCCTAAGAGAAATTACATTTTTGCCCCTAACTTTTTCATAAATTCCAATTTCGTCCTTGGGCTCGGAAAATAAAGTTTTTGCAATTTACTCCTTATTCCAAGCCTAGCCAAAATCCCATTACAAAATTTACAGCACATGTATTCATAAAATTTTAGCATTTATGATCAAGTTTTCAAAACTTTACATTGTAGTCCCTAAATTGTAACACCCCAAACCCGGCCTAGACGTTATGACCGGATCTGACGTGCCACATCGAAGCGTTCAAAACATTCCGTATTACTTAATTTAGAAAACATAGTTGATGTTTTAAAAGATACCATTTAAATAGATTAAAGTGAATGGAAGCTGTGCACCAGGTAGGAAACTAGAAAAGAGGGGGTGAGTCCGTCGGACTGCTTAAGTACCAAGCTCCCTTCGGATCCAATCCTAGACATGCACACCGCCATTGCCACACTCTAACATCTCATATATTTTTAAGAAACCCATTTGATTAAGTCCATATTAGAAAAGTGATTAATTTTTGAAAATCATTTGCTTAACGGAAGCCTTACTTGTAATCGTGTTATTTTGAAATCAATTATTACTTTGGAAAACGCGCCCTAGAACTAATCCATTTCGATAGTTAAAGTAAATCATTTTCATCATAATAAAATATAAATCAAAACCATAAAAATAAATAAACGGCCTTATTACATTTAAAAACCCAAAACCGTAAATGAAAATAAAGGACGTCCAATTCACCAGAAAGAAACCAAGTTTACAGAAACATGTGGCCACTCCGAATCCCTCACGGCTCCAAGCCCACTATGGTTGGGGATCACCTGCGTGGATAAAACAAAAGGGGGTGAGTTTTGGGAAACTCAGTGTGTAACTAAACCCAATCATAGCCTAAATCAGTTCAAACCACAGAAACAGAATAAATTGGCCTTAGCCCAGAACAGAATTCAGAATAAAGCCCATAGGCCCATAACAGATCAGAACAGATATTACATGCTTATGCAAAACCCAACCCATATCCAACCATATGTACCCCCATACCAACCTTGCACCATGTAGGGAGACTACTCGACCCACCCAACCGCTACACGCCACAGAAATATGCAGCATGGCTGCCAGATCAGATAGTGTGACAGAGTCACCAGAAACAGATAATCGTGGCGAGCCACGGAGCACAGATATATATGTGGCGAGCCACGGAGCAGAGATAATTTGTGGCATAGCCACCAGGACGCTTCCACCATAATATAACCCATGTCCCCATGCAACAGATATTCATTCATGGCATACATCATACAGATTTAAATCATCATGCTTTTCAGACAAAAATTAACCCTAGGGGTATAAAGGTCATTTTACACCTAGGGTATCATGGTAATTTTCCATACATAGGGGTATTCTTGTAATTTAACTATTTTAAGGTTTTCATGCATATTTCTATCATTTACGTACAATCAGAAACACTTACCGCACATACTTACCGAATTGGGCCCGTTGGCCCATTATCCTAACTTTGGCCCATCAAGCCCAAAAATATTGAAATGCACAGATTCGTTCACTTTGCAGTCTTAATACTTTATTTTACCATATACATCACTTTCCATCTCACGAGCATTCGCACATTCGCAAATTCCCAAAATACCGGCTTTTCGGCATTTTGGCTTTTCGGCTTTTGCCGATCTAGTCTATGAGAGGGTGTCAGTTACACACCTGTTTTATGACGATTCGCTGACGAGATCCACGCACTGCCTACAATTATATCACTACCACGTTAATCTAACTACCAAAATGAACTACATATTAACCACTTACCATATTCGGCCAACCACACCTTAGGCATTAGCGATCCTACCTTTGTCGAAAATAGCGACTAGATCAAGATCCGATTGTTCCACTTGTCCAAGCCCTTGATCAGCAGCCTCTAATTCCCACTATTATCAAAATAGAATAGTTACAACAACCCCTTAGGGCTACAAGTCCAAATCGACAGCTTCCCTAACCTTTAGGGATTTTGGCTTTTCTTAGAATACGAAATAAAGACTAGGTTGGAAAGACTTACCACCGGTTCCTTTGGTCAATGATCCCAATTAGTTTCTACTCAAATCTGATGCCACTATAAGTCCTCAAATGATCACAAAATTCGAGCCTTCAGTGATCTCAATATTCGGCTAAGTCCCTATGAGTGTGGAGTTTTTCGGCTCTTTGCAACAAAGATGTAGAGAAAGATGGAATAGGAGGGTTTTGCTGTGGTCTTGTAGACAGAAACTTGGGGTTTAGAGAACTAGAGAATCGGTCAAGGATGATAAAAAGAAGTAAGAGGATTGACTAGGAGAAATCGGCACAGAAGAAACTATAGCTTTCGGGATTTCGGCTTTTTATGGCAAATGGCTATGAAGGTTTAGAAATGTATGAAGAAAATGATGGAGATGAAACAGGATGGTAGGAAGATTCAACTATGGAGGAAAGAAGAAAACAAAAGGTTGATGAAGAGAGGAAAAAGAAAAGGCGAGGAGAATAGTCGAGAAACGACACAAATTACCCTAAATGCCGAATTTATAGTGGCACTTAACCTAGCCGAATTTTGCCCCTAAAGCTCCACTTGGCCAGCCAACTCTTGCTCCTCAAGGGTCTACCATTCGACCAACACTTGCTCTCCCTAATCAGCCCTACATTCTCTCCCTTATCCCCTCCTTGCTCAATCTCCCGAGCAACTCAAACTCCTCCTCGATAGACTTTTACTTGAGTTCCATCACTTCCCTTTTCTGTACATAAAAATTATTTCCCTTAACTTGCTGTCATTGTGACTTGAACCTGGGTCCTCCCTATCATCCACACGCCACTTTTAGAGCCTTCCCAGTGGCGTCACATGCCACTTTGCCACCTGCTTCCTTGTGTTTTATTTTATACAATTTATAATTAAAACCCAAACACGAACCCCTTTTTCCTTATGGAATTAAAATTAACTAAAACTACCGGGTTTTAACTTAAGTTTGGGCCTTCTAAAGGCCCACTAACATAATTAAATCCTACGCCAAGTAGACAAAACACAGAATATTAAAATTTACCAGCATTTTCAGAATTCCCAAAAATTGGGGCGTTACATAAATCATGTTTTTATCAAAAATTACTTTGTAAAAGTTGTTTATCTATCAACAACCTTTCATTTTCTACCATGAATTTCAATTTTTTTAGCATATACATCCATGACCTAATTTCATACTTTGATAACCTTTCAAATTAATCCCCCAAATAGATAGATTAAGCTATCCCGATTTTAAAAATATCAAAATTACTAAAAACGGGCCAAAGAAACTTACCCAATTTGGCCATGAAAGTTTCTTCTCTCTCTCCTAGGGTTTCCATGTATTTTTGGCGAAGAAGATGATAAAATAAGATGATATTTCTTTTTATCATATTTTAATTAATTAAATTATTTTACTTTCCAATTTAGTCCTTGCCCTTTTTCTAAATTTCCATGGATGAGTCACCAAAATATCTACATACTTCTTTTAATGGTCTAATTACCATATAAGGAGCTCAAGTTTTGAATTCCATAGCTATTTAATCCTTATAGCTACTAGAATTCAACTTTTACATTTTTTGTGATTTGGTCCTTCTCGTAATTAAGACATAATCAATAAAATTTTCTTATCAAAATTTTCACATGACATTTCTATCATATTATGGACCATAGAATAAAATAAAAATAAATTTTATTTTCGGCTCAGATTTGTGGTCCCGAACCATTGTTCCGATTTCATCGAAATTGGGTTGTTACATTTTGAACTTGTATGTTGCTTTCCCCTATCTTTACTCGAATAAGCCACTGAAGCTGATGAATGACCGTGATATTCTTTTGACTTCTTTGATGATGATTGATATTTCTTTCCCACTGATCTATTACCTGGATCACGAGCCTTATAATCAGTTTTTCTCTTTACTTTACTCAGCTCTTTAGATTTGGGTGCTCTGTCAACCAGAACAACAACTTCTTTCAATTCAAGGATCCTGACTAACAGCTCGATATCTTCGTTCAACTCGTCTTTAAAAACTGTACACATAGTAACCTCTGTTGGTATACATTCTCAGGGATACTTGCTGAGTTGAACAAATTCCCTCTCGTATTCAGATACTGTTATCTGACCTTGTTTTAGCTTAAGAAACTCTTTATGTTTCTTATCAAGAAATCTTTGGCTCACATTCTTCTTTAAAAACTCTGTCTAGAAGAGCTCCTAATCTATCCAATCTCTCAGCAGAACCGAAACTAGGGTATTCACCACTGATAATCTGAATCTTTCAATAACGATACAACAAATTTCACGCATTCTGTCAATGTATAGGGTAATTCATTGAAAAATTTGATCATATTTTCCAACCAGAATTCGGCTCTCTCCAGATAATCTTCATACATACCTCTAAACTTTTTAGCCCTATATTTATAGATTTTATTCAACTAGAGGCTTGCTCACTCGTACTGGTTCCAAACATGTTCCACTAAAGAAATCAATTCAGAAGAAATTTCAATTAACCCATTCTTTAGATACCATACCTAAATAAGTCAATTATCTGTGAATAACTTCTTCTTTAATAGTGACTTTGCGTATCCCGAATGATCTTCAGAGAAATCTAATACCTCTTCTCGAAATCTCTCTTTACTTGCTAACCAATTCTCTGCTCTATCCACATTATTACTAATTCAATCGTTGAATTCTTTAGCTTCTCTTTTGCCAAATTAATCACTATAAATCTTGTAAATTCCATTTTATAAGACTTTGAGAGTGATGAGGTGGAGATCGTAAAGCCTCTAAATTTGACTCTCATATACACATCAAACATAGCATTCATTATTAACATAACATTATGAACTTCTACTCTCACCTTATGAGTTCTTACTCATCTTTAGCAACTTTTAATCAGATACTTGAGTATCGTTTTCAACATTATCAGAATTACTTGGTTGGAAAACATCTCTGCCTAAAAATGAAACAAATCTCATCAGAGTCAGAAAATATCACACTATCATCACAAGTTATATAATGGCATGTATTTCTAGACTTCATACATGCTACATTCAGTCTGAGAATCGACTAAATCGTAGCTTTAATACCACTAAATGTAACACCCCCAACCAGTACCCATCGCAAGGATAAGGTTACAGAGCATTACCATAAATATGCAACTTAAAATCATTCATTTCAAAAAAAATCATAAATCATATGATGTTCCGTTCAAACACATGCATATTGTCCCTTATTTGAGCCCTCAAGGCCTTAAAATCACTTTAGAAATTATTCAGGACTAAATCAGAAACATTTGAAACAATAGGAAAAAAGTTGGAAAAATTGGACTACAAGTGCCAGACGGCCGTGTGGCCATGTTGGGTGACTCACACAGTTGAGACATACACCCGTGTCTCAAGCCTTGTGACTCTCAGACTTAGGTCACACAGTTGAGCCACACGCCCGTTGTAACAACCCATTTGCAATGAAAAATGAAACAGTGGTTTCGAGACCACAAATTCAAAGTTATAAAATTTATTTTATTATTATTTTATTTCCTATAGTATGATAGTAATGTCTTATAAAAATTTTGTTAAGAAATTTTACCGTTTGCATGCTCAATTTGATAAAAATGACTAAATAGCGTATAGTGCAAAAGTTGAGTTCTAATAGCTAAAGGTACTAAATAGCTATAGAACATTAAAGTAGAAGTCTTTATATGGAAATTAGACTATAGATAAGATAGTGGAATATGATGGCTTGGCATTTTTTGTAATTTTTAATGTTTTTAAAGGTTAATTATGTAATTTGGTAAATAAAGAAAAAATTAATTAAAATAAAAGCCAAGTTATCATCTTTAAGTTTTCTTTAACCAAAATTAGGGCTTTAGAAAGCCATTGTTGAGCTTGAAGTTTCGGGAATCTCATTCTTACCTATTAGGTATGTATTTTTGTTCCCTTTTTATTAATTTCTATGTTTTCAGGTTAGTTGTAGCATAATCTAGTAGCTCGGGGACTAATTTGTGAAATTGTTAAACTGTTAGGTTTTTAACATTGATGAATATACATAAGGTTTGATGTTGGATGATAGAAAATGGATGGTTGTTAGATAAACAACTTTTGTTAAGTGATTTTTGGTGAATTTGTGAAATAAATGAAATATAGGCTTACTAAGGAGCTAATTGATTTTTTGCTATAGTGGGTTGTGGTGAAATTGCATTAATTTCCACTTTTATGAGCTAGGGACTAAATTGTAGAGATATTGAAAGTATAAGGGCCAAATGGTAATTTTACCAAACTATGATTTTGGGCTAAATTTATCCGTATAGATCAAGACAGACCTTTTACAGAGTTAGATTAGCGCAAAGCAAAAATCTTGGATTAATCACCTTTGTATCTACGAATACTCGTCGAGGTAAGTTCGTGTAACTAAATCATGTTTATATGTCTTTAATTGAGATAGATATATATGTTATGAATTTTAATACATAATTATCGAGTGCATATCCAATGACATACAATGATTGTTGAGCCCCGTTTGAACCTTAGGAATCCGTAGGATACAAATGACATGTCATTAAGGTTTACAGGATTTGAGTACTGGTCTTGAACGTCCTACCGATGGCTGAGGTCCTACATGTGTTACAGACACTCCGTAGCTCGTGTGAGCAACATCGTGTAGCTATGTTATGACCCACAACTCATGTGAGCATACCAATTTATAGCTCATGAGAGCACATCGATCTACAGCTCAAATGAGCATATCGATTCGTAGTTCGTATGAGCATACATGTACATGAATTTATGGATTAAAGTTATATGAGCTAGCACATTATGTGTGAGCTATCTTTGGTATCCAAAAATATTCTAGATGGTTCAACGGGCAATATTCTGATACGAAATGGTAAGAGATTGATATGGACTATTACAGGAATGCATATGATTTTACATGAAAATGTGGTTACATGATATATGGAAAAATGAAATAGATGATGCATGTATATGGAACTTGATCAATAGTTATGTTCATCTATGTTTATTGGCTTATATATGTAACTACATGGCTAACATGGTCGGTGTATATGTGCTTAGGCATTTAGCCAAATTGTATTGGGATATACTTGTTTTCTTACCTAGTATATGATTAAATGGTAAGTTATGTTCTATGTTATACAACTTGCTAAGATTAAATGCTTACTCTGTGTTATTTTTTGTATTTTATAGTGAATCGAAAGCTCGTTCGGTTTGGAAGCTTGTCGGAGTTATATCACACTATCCATCGGCTCTTTTGGTACATTCAGTTTTTAAATTTTGGTTATAATAGCATGTATAGGTATTTTTGGCTAATGTGGCCATGTGTTTTGGTTGTGGTTTTGGCCTATTCTAGTATGTATACAAGTAGCCTTTATATGGTTGATAAATGACATAATATGGTTCAATGATGGAAGATGAAATGATAGATTAATATGCATTATATATATGGCTTGTGACTTGATGAGAATTGGTACTTTGTTTGAATAGTTTAAATGACTATTGATGCTAATTATAGAATGGCATTTTGGTACCAAATGATTGTGTTTTGGTAAGCAAATTATATGGTATGTATTGATGCAAATATGCATGTAAATTAGTTGATTATTTGGTCAAATTGAATACATTGTTATACATGTTTGCATATTGTCATTTGAGGTGCCTAATGGCATATTGGTTGTACGAAGTTATACCACATGTATATGACTTGTTTATACTTGATTTGGATGCCTTGATATGGCTTATAAGTATCTACAATGTGGAGTGTAGGACATGTGAAATTGGGTGAGAAAAATGGCTTGTAAAGTGGCCTATTTTCATCCACACTGGCAGAGACACAGGCATGTGTCTCAGTCATGTGTGACACGCAGCCCGGTGACACAGCCGTGTGTCCCCTGTAGCTTTTGAAGGGTTGCAAGTCAAACTATTACACGGCCTAGCACATAGCCTGGTACGCGGGCGTGTGAGATTATTTCGAAGGGTATACAGATTGGCACACGAGCGTGTTGCTTGGCCGTGTGACCAAGTCAGAGAGTTACACGGCCTGAGACATGGGCGTGTCTCTTGGCCGTGTGAGCCACATGGCCTAGCCACACGGCCATGTGACCTATGCACTGTTGAACATTTTTACTATTTTTTGAAAAGTTCTCTAGGTTTTTGATTTAGTCCCGACTTGTTTCTAGCACGTATTTAGGGCCTCGAGGGCTCGTATAAGGGACAATATGTATGATTTGAGTTGGTTTATATATGTTTATTGAAATGTTATGTAATGTTTAGAAATTTCTGTCTGTTTGAATTGTAAACTCTAGTAATGCTCTATAACCCTATTTTGATGATGGATACGAGTTAGGGTGTTAAATTTATTAGTATCAGAGCTATTGTTTAGTCGATTTTTGGACTGAACATAGCGTGTACGAGTCTAGCTATGCATGCCATTATATAACCTGTGATAGTGTGATATCTCTTCCTGACTGTTTGAAACATGTTTTCATATAACAATGACATCCAACCGAGCTGGCTTCGATGAAGTAGAGAGTAATGCTCAAGCCTATGTTCACAAAGTAGCATCGAGCAGTACAAGGCCCGTATCTGAGGGCCGCGAAGGAGAGGCTAATGAAGCCTTCTTCCAAATGATGAATGAATGGTTTATCGAGTTCATACGGACGGACCCAGTTGCTCAACAACCTCTACCTCCTCCTGCTCCCCAACTAGTTCCCGTTATTCCTCATGATATGGAACCAATCTAAGTTAGTAAGTCACTTGTTGATAAGATACGTAAGTACTGGGCTAAAAACTTTTGAGCTAATGCTGAAGATGATCTCGAGAGAGCTGAATTCTGGTTAGAGAATACGATCAGGGTTTTTGATGAGCTATCATGTTCATTGGCCGAGTTTGTTAAATGCACGGCATCATTATTGAAAGATTCGACTTAACAGTGGTGGGACATGTTAATTTCTATTGTGCCAAGAGAGCGAGTCACCTGGGAATTCTTCCAAACTAAATTCTGAAAGAAATATATTAGTCAGAGGTTTCTGGTTCAGAAATGTAAAGAATTTCTTGAGCTCAAATAGGGTTGCATGACTGTGTCAAAGCACGAGCAGAAATTTGTCAGAGTAAGTAAATATGCTCATGAGTGTATTATGACCGAGAATGCTATGTGTAAGAGGTTTCAAAAAAGGGTTGAACGAAGACTTAAAGCTTCTAGTTAGAATTCTTAAGCTGAAAGTGTAACACCCCTAGACCCGGATCTGTTGCCAGAACAGGGTTGTGGAGCGTTACTAGAGTTTTCAGAAAATTTACAAATGATTCACGTTAGTTATTATTCATTTACCAAAATTATTCATAATGTCACTTAAATGGACCTTCGAGGCCCAAATCGAGTATTAGAATTGAGTCGAGACATAATCGGGAACATCAAGAATTTTCAACAAAATATTTTAAAATTACCAAGGTGCAGGGCTCACATGCCTGTGTGGTCAAGGGACACGCCCGTGCTGTAGGCCGCGTTTGACCCCGTGTAACTCTCTGACTCTTGCCACACGGCCAGCCACACACCCGTATGAGTAGGCCGTATGATAAATTTTGTAATGCCCCAAATCCCGAAATCCCTGTTAAAATTATTTTATACGTTTGTGACGTGAAAGTATGTCTGGCTTAGTAGTTTAGTGCTATATGGGTATCTGAGAAGTTATGGGTTCAAGTCATGGCTTGAACAAAATTTTGGTTTTACTTGAACAAACCCTTGTGTTCTGATAGTAAGCTTCTTAAATTTATGAGAGGGTTGCTTGTCACAAAAAGCTTGTTAGTCCAGTGGAAAGTGGTGTGTTTCTAATGCCAAGGGAATGGAGTTTGAGTCGTGTTGCATGCAAGAGTGTTTCTTTTTGCAATTGGCCATGTGGGTAGTTAGATGGCATTGGGACTCTAGTGGTTGGACGGGTGAAGAGTTGTTGAGGGAGTTTGAATCAGTCAAGTGAGGGAAAAGAGGAGAGATTCAGGGAGAGATAGGGGGAATGGATCAATGAGTGGGGGAAAAGGTGGTAGTTGGTCGAATGTGTGAGTATCCCTTGTATCAATTCGATCATAGAATCATGTACTCTTGATGCCAAATGGTTTTTAGTTTTTTTTCTCTCGGCTGGCTTTGCTTCTTTCCTTTTGCTTCTCTTCTGAGTGTTGGTTGTGCAGTAACTGAGTTTGCCTGACTATTCGAGTTTATTGGAGGCTTGTTCCTTATTGGTACCGATTACGAAACTTTCTTTCTTCTATCTCTTTTTCGGCACCTTACCGAATCTCTGCTAGCCCTTTTTCATTTGGTTTCTGAGCCAACACCTTTGCTTTTCCTTGCTAGCCGAATACTCTTCTCGCTTGTAGCTGAATCTTCCTGCATTGATTTAGTGGTGTGATCGTCTATCTCGTGCCTCGATTGTGGAGGGGGTGTTAGTGTAGGCCGAATACTGCTACCTACCTTTCTGGTTCCACGTTTTGGTAAGTTGTCTCACTTGGTTCAATATATTCGCATATATGGTATTGGTTAACATGATGCAGCTGCAATGCAGTGTTTATCAAGGATCTAGAAGTTCATTCTAACTAGCGATTTAAGGCAGATAAACCATCTTCGTCTAGTCAAGGATGTGGTGCTCGTCGACTCGTATCAATTTTCGCAAACAGATGTGTAAACACTGTCATTAGATGTGTAACAGCAAAAGTCGAAGAGCTAAAAGTGGGTTGTCGGCACCACACGGACGTGTGGCCGCCCGTGTGGCAGGCTTAGTAGCAAAACAAGGCCGTGTGGTCGACAAAATGGCCATGCACAATTTCATGGGCCGAAACGATAATGGGCCATTCTGGGCCGAACGGGGCGCTGTGGGCCCAATGGGTTTGTGTGCCCTATGTGGAGAAAATTGCACAAAATGTGGTAAATTATGGGCTAGGTTGTGTGAACTACACAACTGAGGCCATTTTTAGGTTATGTGGGCCATACGAGAGTCTGGGCCCATATAGACCCGCAATATGGGCTATAGGCCCATTAACACGGATAAATTAATAAGGTTGCACGGATCACTCAAGATGACTATAGACCTACTATTGGGTCGGCAAGTACACTTAAACCCCATACTAATGAAATGACCATTATTCCTCTATGAGGTAAATTGACTATAATACCCTTGTATTATGTATGACTATTTTTGAGCATGACATTTCTGCATACACGTATGATATTATGTTGCATTACATGGGGTGGGATATATGATTTTAGAGGAAGTGTACTGAAAGGCTATCTGCTGATTCTTGCGACTCTGCTATAAAATTCTGCTTTTAATCTGCAAAATCAGTGCGACTTGGTGTGTAGGGTTGGGTGGGTCGATTTAGTCCCCACATGGTGTGTAAGGCTGGTACGGAGATGGCGTGTAGCGGATGGATTGGGTAGGATTTTTTGCTTGCATATTGTACTAAAATGGGCTTAGGCCCAGACTGCTACTATAACGCCTCAATTTTTGGGATTTCTATGATTTTTGATGAATTTTAGAATTTCTGTGTTTTGACTGTATAATGTAGGTCTGAGTATGTTAGTGGGCCTTTAAAAGGCCCAAAAGTAAAATTAACCCCAAGGAATTTTAGAATTTTAATTTTTAAAAAGAGAAGGGGTTCTGGCGTATTTGGCTATTAAGATTTAATTGGGTAGAATAGA
Source organism: Gossypium anomalum (assembly GCA_025698475.1). Lineage (NCBI taxonomy): Eukaryota > Viridiplantae > Streptophyta > Magnoliopsida > Malvales > Malvaceae > Gossypium > Gossypium anomalum. Next base: position 62,171,625 of record CM046961.1, read on the forward strand.
CCACAAGAGGACCTGTGGTAAAGTGGTAGGGTGATGCCACTAAGATACTAAGAAGGTGGCGTGTGGAAGTCAAGGGGAGCTAAGGTTCAAGTCACAAGGTAAGCAAATTAAGGCATTAGTTTTTTTGTGAACTTGCGAGCGTGCGAGTGCTCGTAAGATAGTTTGTTTCTTAATCTTGGTAGTCCTAAGCGGTAAGATTACAGAGTGCACAATTTCGTGCACTTTGGTATATTTCGGGTTAATGGGCCGAAATCGGGTTAATAGGCCAACGGGCCCAATTCGGTAAAAAATGCTTGGTAAGTGTTTCTATTAATACGTTAATAGCTGTAGTATGCATGAAAACCCTGAAATAGTAAAGTTACTAGAATACCCCTAAGTATGAAAATTACCATTATTCCCCTAGGTGTAAAATGACCGTTATACCCCTAGGGTTAATTTTGACTGAAATGCATGATATTCTAGTTCTGTATGATGTATGCCATAACATGTATATCTGTTGCATGGGATATGGGTTGTATTGATGGAGGAAGCGTTCTGGTGGCTATGCTACAAATATCTGTTTCTGGTGGCTCTACCACAAATATCTGTAACTGGTGACTCTATCACATTATCTGTTCTGGCAGCCATGCTGCAAATTTTGTGTTGTGTAGCAGATGGGTGGGTCGATTTGTCTCCCACATAGAGTAAGGTTGGTATAGGGGTGTATACGGATAGATGCGAGTTGGGTTTTTGCATACATTAAATATCTGTTCTATCTCTGTTATGGGCCTATGGGCTTCATTCTGAATTCTATATAGGGCTAAGGACCAACTTAATCTGTTTCTATGGTTTGAGCTGATTTGGACTATGGTTGGGTTATTTTACACACTAAGTTTTCCAAACTCACCCCTTGTTTCCATCTATGCATGTAATCCCCAACCATAGTGGACTTGGAGCTGTGAGGGATTTGGAGTGGCCACATGTTCTGCAAATTTGTTTTTCTTCTTGTGATTTGATCAGCTTTTATTTACTTAGTAGTTTGGGTTTTAAGTTATAATAAGACCGCTTTAATTATTTTTAATGGTTTTTAGTATGTTTTGTTAGCTTAGATATGATATTGTTTTAATCGTTTGAAATTGAATAGCTTTAGGGCGCGTTTTAAAAAGGTTACTTGATTTCAAAATAGCGCGATAACAAAGCAAAGCTTCCGCAACGGAAATGTTTTCAAAATTAATAACCTTTTCAAATGGTTTTAAACGAATTGGTTTTCCATGAACAATCACTCAGTTAAAGTGTGGCAATGGTTGTGTGCATGTCTAGGATTGGTTCCGCGGAGAGCTAGGTACTTAAGAAGTCTAATTGACTCACCTCCTCTTTTCTGGCAACCTACCTGGTGCTCAGCTTCCATTCACTTTAATCTATAACGAAGATATTCTTAAAACACTAAGAAAGACTTTAGCTAAAACATGACTTTTCTAGTAACGCTTCAATGTGACACGCCAGATTCAGTCATAATGTCTGGGCCAGGTTTGGGGTGTTACATTTAGTGATATCAGAGCCCGGTTGCAACAACTCGACTGTGGAATGGGTTTTAAAAAAATAATAATAATTCTACAATAAATGATTTCAAAGATTGCAAAATTCGGTTTTCAAAAATTTGGATTCTGAGAAGGTGGCACCCTGAATCTCCGACCCAAGTCTGTAAATATCATTCTGCATTTTTCTGAATGCTTCTTAATTATCTACCTGTACTGAAACCCTATTAGGATACTCTAGTTAGGGTGGTACTGAAACTGTAGGAAATTTTGATAAGTAGATTGAGACTGTAGCTAGACTACGATTCCACGAAAAATAAACTCTGAATTATTGTCTATTCATAAAAGATCGGTAATAAACACTAAAATATTTAATTGATGCATAAAATTCGTAATCAGATAAAATGATATGAGTACGAGAGTAGCTCGAGGAAGAGGCCGCGGACGTGGCCGAGGTAGTGCACGGGCTGGATCTTCGTCTTCAGGACATATGCTAGGGGCAGATGCACCGGTACCACCAAAAATAGAAGTGGAGTCCTGTGATCGAGGTATCGGGGATGACGCTCTATCTTAGGTAATGCTTCATGTACTGGAAAGGGTTACCGGGGCAAGTACGGTAATGGACTTCAAGGATCTATTTCTGAGCGACTCTGGTCTAATAGAGCAGATATCTTTAGGGGCGTATCTGATGTAGCCTCGAACGTGGAGGAGTATTGGTTAGAGGCCACGGAATGGATGATGGACAATTTGGATTGTTCCGTAGAGCAGAAGTTGAAGGGAGCCATATCATTGCTACGAGATGAGGCTTATCAGTGGTGGCTCACTGTGAGAGATGGGACCCCAGCTAACAGGGTGACTTGGGAGCTATTTAAGACGGCCTTCAAGGGAAAATATGTTGGGTCAAGTTATGTGGACGCCCGCAGGAAAGAATTTCTAAATCTAGTTCAAAGGGGTAAGACGGTCACTGAGTATGAGGCTTAGTTTTTAAGGCTGAGCTGGTATGCCATTGGGATAGTTGCTACAGAGTATGAACATAGTGTGGGCTTCGAGGATGGTCTTAGAGATGAACTTAGGGTGCTGATTGCTCCACAGAGGGAGCGTGACTTTGCTGCTTTGGTGGAGAAAGCTAAGATAGCTGAGGAGGTGAAGTGTACTGAAAGACAGAACCGTGAGAAGGATCAAAATCATTTTCGGAGGGATTCAGGACCTTCGGGTGGTGCAAATAAGAATGCTAAAAGAGCGAGAGTGGAAGAGCCAGTTTGAGCAGTTCCGATGAATGTTGTTAGACAGCAAGGTTGTAGGGACTATGGTAAGGTACATCTAGGCGAGTGTAGGAGACGTTCTGATACTTGTTTTTGATGCGGGTCTATGGAGCATAAAGTCAATGACTGTCCTCAAAAAATGGATCAGGTTCAAGTTGCAGAACAGCGGGTTGCTCAACCAGTGAGAGGTGGACCACAACCACCGAGAGGACGTGGATAAGATAGGGGTGGTAATGGAAATGGTCAGGGTCGAGGAGCACCTGGCAGGGGTGCTAAAAAATGCTGAGGCTCGATAGCCAGCGTTGGTGTATGCAGCTCGTCACCGAGAGGAGGGTGATGCACCCGACGTCATAACTGGTACGTTCTTGATTTCTAGCATGCCGTACACTGCCTTGATAGATATTGGATCTACTCACTTGTATATTGCATGTGCCATATTTGGGTCATTAGGTGTGCACTCTGAGGAGACTGTGAGTGGGGTATCGGTACTAAGTCCTTTGGGTTATGCGGTTAGGGTAGACAAACTGTATAGAGACGTGCCTTTAGAAACTCAAGGTAAGATTTTCTCTGGAGACTTGATGGAGTTACCGTTCAGAGAATTCGACCTTATTCTGGGAATGGATTGGCTTGTTAAGCATGGGGCAACTCTGGATTGTGCTGCGAAGCGAATGGTGTTAAAGACCACACAGGGTGAGGAGGTTATGGTGATAGTTGGACAAAGGGATTATTTGACCAATGTGGTGTCAGCGTTGAGAGCCGAGAAGTGGATTCGTAAGGGTTGTGAGGCTTATTTGGCATTTGTAAATCAGTCGGAGGCTGAGGGACTGACGGTGGATAAGGTTAGAACCGTTAAGGAATTCCAAGATGTCTTTCCAAAGGAGCTTCCAAGATTGCCTCCGAATTGAGAAGTCGAGTTTGGAATCGACTTGTTGCCTGGAACGGCACTAGTGTCTATCGCACCGTACAAGATGGCATCGAAGGAGTTAGTGGAGCTGAAAGCACAGATTCAAAAGTTGTTGGATAGAGGCTTTATTAGGCCGAGTGTGTCTCCGTGGGGAGCACCAGTGTTGTTTGTGAAAAAGAAGAATGGGACGATGCGGATGTGTATCAATTATCGAAAGTTGAACAAACTGATGATTAAGAATAAGTACCCTCTACCAAGAATCGATGATCTGTTTGGCCAACTAAGAGGAGCATCGGTATTCTCCAAGATCGATCTTCAATCTGGATATCATCAGTTAAGGGCCAAAGATGCAAATATTCATAAGACAGCATTCAGGACTCGGTATGGTCATTACGAGTTTCTGGTTATGCCATTTGGACTGGCAAACGCTCCTGCAGCATTCATAGGTCTGATGAATCGTGTATTCCAACCATTTTTGGATTGATTCGTAGTCATTTTTATTGGCGATATTCTGGTATATTCTGAAACTTAAGAGAAGCATGATGAGCATCTCCGCATGTGCTGCAAGTGTTGAGGGAGAAGGAACTTTATGCAAAATTTACTAAGTGTGAATTCTGGTTGAGGGAGGTAACCTTCTTAAGTTATGTAGTCTCTGCTGAGGGGATCAAGGTGGACCCTCAAAAGATTGAAGCGATTCTGGAGTGGAAGCCACCTGGGTCAGTATTGGAAATTCAGAGTTTCCTGGGTTTGGCAGGTTACTACAGAAGGTTTGTGGAAGGTTTTTTTGTGATGGCAGCACCATTAACAAAGCTTATAAGGAAAGGAGCACCACTTTTTTGGACCGAGAAGCAGCAGGAAGCTTTTGAGAAATTGAAGAAAGTTCTAACCGAGGCACCTATATTAATTCAGCCAAAGCCTAGGAAGGATTTTACTTTGTACAGTGACGCATCACATGTGGGTTTGGGCTGTGTGTTGATACAAGAGGATCAGGTGGTTGCTTATGCATTGCGACAGCTTAAGCCTTACGAAGTAAACTATCCTACTCACGACCTAGAATTGGCAGAAGTAATCTTTGCACTTAAGATTTGGTGTGTCATATACACGGACCATAAGAGTCTCAAGTACTTGCTGACTCAGAAGGAGTAGAACCTTAGGCAACGAAGATGGATAGAGTTGCTTAAGGATTATGACTGTTCGATTGAGTATCACCCAGGCAAGGCTAATGTGGTAGCCGATGCCCTAAGCCGTATAGTTGTATCTAATCTGAGAGCAATGTTTGCTCGTTTGAGTCTGTATGATGATGGTAGTCTGTTGGCTAAGTTACAAGTAAGGCCAACCTGGGTGGATTAGATTAAGGAAAAGTAGTTGAGGGATGAGTCTTTGGTTGCTCGATTCCAGCAAGTTAAGAAAGGGGAAACTTCTGAGTTTGGGTTGAATAGTGAATGAGTTTTGTGTTTTTGAGGGAGAGTTTGCATTTCGAGGGACTCTGACTTAAGGCAGTCAATACTGAAAGAAGCTCAAGGAGGACTTTGTGGTATGCATCTTGGAGGGAATAAGTTGTATCACGACTTGCGAGATTTGTATTGGTGGCCTGGGCTTAAACGAGAAGTAACGGAGTTTGTGGAGAAATGTCAGACATGTCAGCAAGTGAAAGCTGAGCTTCAACTACCTTCCGGACTTTTCCAGCAAGTGAAGATACCACTTTAGAAGTGGGAAAGGGTAACCATGGACTTTGTGAGTGGGCTACCCTTGACACCAAAGAAGAAGGACTCGGTTTGGGTGATTGTGGATAGGTTAACCAAATCTGCTCATTTTATACCTGTCACCATTGATTATACACTTCAAAAGTTAGCCAAATTGTATGTGGCGAAGATCGTTCGACTTCATGGAGTCCCAGTTTCAATTATTTTTGATCGGGATCTTAGGTTCACATCTCGGTTCTGACAAAAGTTGCATGAGGTGTTGGGAACGCGATTGAACTTTAGTACGGATTTTCATCCCCAGACTGATGATCAGTCTGAAAGGGTTATTCAGATTTTGGAAGACATGCTGAGGGGATGCGTTATTGACTTTCGAGGTAGTTGGGAGGATTACCTGCCGTTGGCAGAGTTTGCATATAACAACAGTTATCAGGCAAGTATCCGAATGGCACCGTATGGACATAGGTGTCGTACACCTAGTTGTTGGACAGAATTGGGAGAGCGATAGGTTCTTGGATCAGAGTTGGTAGCGGATAGGAAGATAAAGTCAGAGTAATCAGAGATCGGTTAAAAGAAGCATCTGATAGGCAAAATTGATATGCGGATTTGAAGTGTAAGGAAATTGAGTACTCTGTGGGTGATATGGTCTTCTTGAAGGTTTCTCCTTGGAAGAAGATATTAAGGTTTGGAAAGAAGGGCAAGTTGAGTCCGCAGTTCATTGGGCCTTATCGGGTTCTTAAGCGAGTAGGTCCAGTGGCTTACCAATTGGAATTACCACCGGAGTTAGATAGGATTCACGATGTTTTTCACGTCTCCATGTTAAGGCGATATCGTTTTGACCCTGTTCATGTCGTGCCGGTTGCAGAGATTGAGGTGCAGCCTGATTTGACTTTCGAAAAAGATCGTGCGCATATAGTGGATCAAGATGTTAAGGTTCTAAGAAGGAAGTCAGTTCCACTAGTAAAGGTACTCTAGCGTAATCATGACAGAGAAGAAGCTAATTAGGATCCAGAAGAAGCGATGCGACAACAATACCCATATCTGTTTGAATCAGGTAAATTTCGAAGACGAAATTTCTTTAAGGAGAGTAGAGTTGCAACGCCCCAATTTTTGGGATTTTTAGATTTTTGGCTGAATTTTAGAATTTCGTGTTTTAGACCTTAGAAGGCCCATAATGTAGGATTTTTAAAAGAGTATGTTAGTGGGCCTTTAGAAGGACCTGTGGTAAAGTGGCAAAGTGACGCCACTAAGGTACTAAGAAGGTGGCGTGTGGAAGTCAATGGGAGCTAAGGTTCAAGTCACAAGGTAAGCAAATTAAGGCATTATTTTTTTGTGAACCTGCGAGCGTGCGAGCGCTCGTGAGATAGTTTGTTTGTTAATCTTGGTAGCCTCAAGGGATAAGATTGCAGAGTGCGCAATTTTGTGCACTTCGGTATATTTAGGCTTAATGGGCCGAAATCGGGTTAATGGGCCAACGGGCCCAATTCGCTAAAAAAACATTCGGTAAGTGTTTCTGTTAATACGTTAATGGCTGTAGTATGCATGAAAACCCTAAAATAGTAAATTTACTAGAATACCCCTAAGTATGAAAATTACCATTATACCCTTAGGTGTAAAATGACCGTTATACCCCTAAGGTTAATTTTGACTGAAATGCATGATATTCTGTTCTGTATGACGTATGCCATGACATGTATATCTGTTGCATAGGATATGGGTTGTATTGATGGAGGAAGCGTTCTGATGGCTATTCCACAAATATCTGTTTCTGGTGGCTCTGCCACAAATATCTGTATCTGGTGACTCTGTCACATTATCTGTTCTGGCAGCCATGCTGCAAATTCTGTGGTGTGTAACGGATGGGTGGGTCGAGTTGTCTCCCCACATGGTGTAAGGTTGGTACGGGGTGTATACAGATGGATATGGGTTGGGTTTCTACATACATGGAATATCTGTTCTGTCTCTGTTATGGGCCTATGGGCTTCATTCTGAATTCTGTATAGGCTAAGGCCCAACTTAATCTGTTTCTATGGTTTGAGCTAATTTGGACAATGGTTGGGTTATTTTACACACTGAGTTTTCCAAACTCACCCCTTGTTTCCATCCACGCAGGTAATCCCCAACCATAGTGGACTTGGAGTTGTGAGGGATTTGGAGTGGCCACATGTTCTGCAATTCGCTTTTCTTCTTGTGATTTGATCAAACTTTATTTACTTAGTAGTTTGGGTTTTAAGTTGTAATAAGGACGCTTTAATTATTTTTAATGGTTTTTAGTATGTTTTGTTAGCTTAGATATGATATTGTTTTTATCGTTTGAAATTGAATAGCTTTAGGGCGCGTTTTAAAAAGGTTACTTGATTTCAAAATAGCGTGATAACAGAGCAAAGCTTCCGCAATAGAAATGTTTTCAAAATTAATAACCTTTTCAAATGGTTTTAAACGAATTGGTTTTCCATGAACAATTACTCAGTTAAAGTGTGGCAATGGTTATGTGCATGTCTAGGATTGGTTCTGCAGAGAGCTAGGTACCTAAGTAGTCTAATTGACTCACCTTTTCTTTTCTGGCAACCTACCTGGTGCCCAGCTTCCATTCACTTTAATCTATAATGAAGATATTCTTAAAACACTCAGAAAGACTTTAGATAAAACAAGACTTTTCTAGTTACGCTTCAATGTGACACGCCGGATTCGGTCGTAACGTCTGGGCCAGGTCTGTGGTGTTACAGCTATTGTTACTGAAAAAGGGGTCTAAGGCCCTAACTAAAATTAAAGGGCTTAGGCCCAGACTGTATTTAAACTGGTTGTTTACTGTTATGGGATTTCACAAACTGAGTTTTCATAAACTCACCCATCTGTTAATTGTGCAGAAAATCCTCAGGCTTAGACAGATCGAGGCGACGGAGGACTCAAAGGTGGCCACTCGACGTAGTTTCTTTTAATAAATTACTTAAGATTTTATTTTTGGTTTTTATTATGTAATAAGGCCTTTTTAATTTTTATTTTGATTTGGGGATTTTATTTACTTTATTATACCAGTTAGTAATAGGATTCAGATTTTCAAGTAAATACAAACAAATGATTTTCTGAACACATCACGCTTATGCAACATTTTTTGAAAGCTTCCGCAACAAACACCGTTTTTAAGTTTAATAAAAAATTCATATAATTAATATTTTGCTAAACCAATTTGATTTTTTTACAATGAACCAAACACTCTAAACTTTTCTTGAGAACCTAAAGAGGTTTTATGTAGAGTTAATTTTCACAGAACTCATGTTTCGGCAAAACACTCCAATGTGACATCGCAGATTCGGCCATAGCGTGTAGGCCAGATTTGGGGTGTTACATTTAGTAATATCAGAGCCAAGTTGCAAAACTCAGCTGTGGATTTGGTTTTTCAAAAACGTGGAAATTTCAACAATGATGTTTTAAAATGGTTCAAAGAGATTATTTAGGTTTATATTTTTTCTGAAGGAGTGGTACACCGAGTCTCTGTACTGATCCTGTAAGTCTTCTGATTATTTTTCTAAAAGAATAATATTATTACTAAAACTATTTAGGTAGTAAAACTGTATTAAAACTCTTTAGTTGGATAGACTACGAGCCATAGTAAGACTGCGAACTGCGAAAACAAACTCTGAGATAATATTATTCATAAGACATTTGTAATAAACACTGGAACAATGACTGGCATAAAACTTTTAAAATAGATTAAAGCACGAGTGGATAATGTGCACTAGAGGTACTCATGGTAGAGGTCGCGGCAGAAGCCGTAGAGGTGCTCAGGCTGGGTTTTCGTTTTCTGGACACCAACCTAATGAGGAAGTTAGAGAGGCACCAGTTTCACGTATGGCTGAGACAGGGTCTCAAAATCAAGCAGCTGGGGATGACGCATTGTCCCAAGCAATGTTGAGGATTCTAGAAAGGGTCGCTGGGCCTGGTACAATTAACGTGGGCCGAGGTCGGTTACGGAACGACTCAGGTTTAATGGGGCAGAGATATTCAGGGAAATTGCTGGAGTTGCCCCTAATGTGGCTGAATACTGGATTGAGGCAACAGAAAGGATCATGGATGATCATGACTGCACCCCTGATCAAAAGCTAAAAGGTATAGTATCTTTGCTGAGAGACGAGGCATACCAGTGGTGGCTTACTATCAAAGAGGGCACTCAAGCCGATCGTTTGGCCTGGGAGTTTTTCAAGACTACTTTTCAGGCTATGTATGTGGGTGCCAGCTATGTGGATGCCTATAGAAAGGAATTTCTGAACGTAACTCAGGGGGATAGGACAGTAGCTGAATATGAGGCTGAATTTTTGCAACTGAGCTGCTATGCACATGGGATGGTGGCAACAGAATACGAGTGGTGTGTTCAGTTTGAGGATGGCCACGAAGATGGTTTAAGGGTTCTGATAGCTCCCCAGAGGGAGCAGGATTTTGCAGCATTAGTTGATAAAGCAAAAATCGCCTAGGATGTGATACGCACCGAGCGTCAGAACAGAGAGAAAGGCAGAGGTAAGGGGGAAGCTAAACCCTCAAATTCTTTTCAGAAGTTTAAAAAAAAGCCCAGACCTGATAGGCCTGTCAGAGACAGGACCCCTGCTGTTGTTGTTACTTCTGGACCACAGTTTTGTGCTAATTGTGGGAAACGCCATCAGGGTGCATGCTGGAAAAAGATGGGTACATGTCTGAGATGCAGATCAATGGAGTACTGTGTCAAGGATTGTCCATAAAGGCCTGAGCAGGTCCAAGCTACTGGTTTTGGTAATGTTCAGCAGGGTGGTCAGCAGCCATCGAGAAACCGTGGTTAGGCCAGGGGTGGAAATGGTATGGGCCGTAGTCGTGGAGCACCGGGCAAAAGTGCTGGTCATACTGAGGTGAGGCAGCCGGTATTGGTTTATGCTGCACGTTGTCGAGAGGACGGAGATGCCTCAGATGTTATTACTAGTACGTTCTTTATCTATAATGTACCTTATATTGCATGATTGATGTTGGGTCTACACATTCGTACGTAGCATGCTCTGTGTCTAAGATATTAGGTATTATGGCTGAAAACACTATGAGTGAGGTTATTATTCTAAGCCCATTGGGGCAGTCCATTCAGAGAAATAAGATGTTTAGATATGTTCCCTTGGAGAAACAAGGAGTTATTTTTTTGGCCGATCTTATGGAGTTGCCTTTTGGAGAATTAGATTTAATACTGAGTATGGACTAGTTAGTTAAACATTGGGTAAGATTGGATTGTGCCACTAAGCAAGTTGAGCTGAGAACTGAAGCCGGTGAGGAGATAGTGGTAATTGGGGAACGATGAAACTATTTGAGTAATGTGATTTCTGCGCTTAAGGCCGAGAAGTTGGTTCGCAAAGGTTGTGAAGCGTTCTTAGCTTACGTCAGTGTTTCAGATGTTGGGGACTCTTCAGTAAAGGATATCAGGACTGTTAAGGATTTTCTGGATGTCTTTCCTGCAGAGTTACCAAGATTACCTCCAGAACGTAAATTGGAGTTTGGGATTGAGCTCTTTTCTGGTACAACCCCAGTGTCCATCGCCCCTTATAGATTGGCACCGAAAGAGCTGGTAGAGCTTAAGGCCCAAATTCAAGAGTTACTGGACCATGGGTTTATTCGACCGAGTGTGTCTCTGTGGGGAGCATCAGTCTTATTTGTGAAAAAGAAAGATGGGTCCATGCGCATGTGCATCGACTACAGACAACTGAATAAGATGACCATTAAGAATAAATATCCTCTGCCGAGGATTGATGATTTGTTCTACCAACTGCAAGGAGCATCAATTTTCGCTAAAATAGATCTCCGATCGGGGTATCACCAATTGAGAGTTAAAGATGTCGATGTGCACAAGACGACGTTTAGGACTCGATATGGTCATTATGAGTTCCTGGTAATGCCTTTTGGACTGACAAATGCACTGGTAGCTTTTATGGATCTGATGAATAGAGTGTTTCAACATTATCTAGATTGGTTTGTGGTGGTATTTATCGATGATATATTGGTGTATTCGAGGACAGAGAATGATATATTAGTGTATTCGAGGACAGAGAATGAACATGATGAACATCTATGAGTGGTTCTGCAAATCTTGAGGGAGAAACAATTATACGCTAAACTCAACAAATGTGAATTTTTGTTACGTGAGGTAACGTTTCTTGGTCACATGGTATCTGCTGAGGGGATTAGAGTTGATCCTCAGAAAATTGAGGCTGTTATAGATTAGAAGTAGCCTAGGACTGTGTCGAAAATTCATAATTTTCTAGGTCTGGCTAGGTATTATCGAAGATTTGTAGAGGGGTTTTCATTGATTGTCGCACCCTTGACTAAGCTACTACGTAAGGGCATACCATTTAACTAGACTGATGCACAGTAAGAGAGCTTTGAGAAGCTCAAGAAAGTTCTAACTAGGGCCCTTGTCTTGATTCTGCTGGAGTCTGGGAAGGAATTTACTGTCTATAGTGATGCATCACATGTTGGTTTGGGTTGTGTGTTGATGCAAGAGGGAAAGGTGGTAGCTTATGCGTCTCGTCAGGTTAAGGCTCATGAGATGAATTACCCAACACATGACTTAGAGTTGGCCGCAGTGGTATTCGCATTGAAAATTTAGAGGCATTACTTGTACAGTGAGAAGTGTATCATTTACACGAATCACAAGAGCCTCAAGTACGTCCTCACTCAGAAAGAGTTAAATCGTAGGCAGCGTAAATGGACTGAGCTGCTTAAAAATTATGATTGTTCGATGGAATACCACCCTAGAAAGGCTAATGTGGTGACTGACGCACTAAGCTATAAGGCTATAACTGATCTGAGAGCAATGTTTGCTCGTCTTAGGTTATTTGAGGATGGTAGCTTGTTGGCTGAGCTTCAAGTTAAACCAGTGTGGATGGAATAGATTAAAAGTAAACAGTTGGAAGATGAGTCATTGGGTCATCAGTTCCCTCAGATTGAAAATGGTAATATTGTGGATTTAGGGCTAAATAATAAAGGGGTACTTTATTTCTGAGGTAGAATTTGTGTACCTAAGGATACTGATTTGAGACAGACTTTACTGCGAGAGGCGCATAGTAGCCCCTATGCTATGCACCTAGGTGGAAATAAGATGTATAGATATCTCCGTGAGATATATTGGTGGCCGGGTCTTAAGTGTGAGATTACTGACTTTGTGGGGAAATGTTTGACTTACTAACAGGTTAAGGTAGAACATCAATTGCCTTCTGGGTTACTTCAGCCAGTTAAGATTCCACTGTGGAAGTGGGAAAGAGTAACTATGGACTTTGTTAGTGGACTACCCCTAATGTTTGTTAAGAAAGATTTAGTATGGGTTATCATGGATCGGTTGACCAAAACTGCCCATTTTATACCGATTCGAACAGATTACTTGTTACGAAACTGACTAACTGTATGTATCTGACATAGTGGGATTGCATGGGGTACCAGTTTCCATAATATCAGATAGAGATCCTCACTTCATGTCTCGGTTCTGAAAGAAGTTACATGAAGCTCTAGGCACACGGTTGGACTTCAGTACTGCGTTCCACCCTCAGACAAATGGTCAGTCAGAGAAGGTGATTCAGATACTGGAGGACATGTTAAGGAGTTGTGTAATTGAATTTCGAGGTAGCTGAGAGGAGTACTTGCCGCTGGCAGAGTTTGCTTATAATAATAGTTACCAGTCTAGCATTTAGATGGCACCTTACGAAGCACTATATGGCCGTAGGTTTTGCACTCCATCATGTTGGACTGAGTTGGGTGAACGGCCTACTTCAGGTCCTGAGTTAGTATCTGATACCAAGGATAAGGTCAGATTAATTCAGGATCGACTGAAGGCGGCATCAGACAGACATAAGTCATATGCGGACCTGAAGCGTAAAGAATTTGAGTATGTTGTGGGAGATTTTGTCTTTCTGAAGGTCCCGCCATGGAAGAAGGTATTGAGATTTGGGCGTAAGGGCAAGTTGAGCCCAAGGTTTATTAGGCCTTATCGTATATTGAGATGAGTAGGACCGGTTCCCTATCAGTTAGAGTTTCCTCCAGAATTTGAGCAGAATCACAATGTATTTCACGTCCAGATTTTGGATCGAGAGGTGAAAGTCTTGAGAAGGAAGTCAATTTCATTAGTAAAAGTTCTTTGGCGGAATCACAGTTCTGAGGAGGCTACGTGGGAACCCGAGGAGGCAATGCGGCAACAATATCCTCACTTATTCTGACCAGGTAAATTTCGGGGCTGAAATTTTCTTTAAAGAGGGTAGAATTGTAACGTCCTAAATCCCAAAACCCTGTTAAAATTATTTTGTGTGTTTGTGTCGTGAAAGTATGTCTGGCTTAGTGGTTTAGTGCTCTGTGGGTATCTAAGAAGTTATGGGTTCAAGTCCAAGCTTGAACAAAATTTTGGTTTTACTTTAACAAACCCTTTTGTTCTGATGGTAAGCTTCTTAAATTTATGAGAGGGTTACTTGTCACAAAAAGCCTATTAGTCTAGTGGTAAGTGGCGTGTTTCTAATGCCAAGGGAATGGAGTTCGAGTCGTGTTGCATGCAAGAGTGTTTTTTTTTGCAATTGGCTATATGGTTAGTTGGATGGCATTGGGACTCTAGTGGTTGGATAGGTGAAGAGTTGTTGAGGGAGTTTGAATCGGTCAAGTGAGGGAAAAGAGGAGAGATTCAGGGAGTGGATCAAGGAGTAGGGGAAAAGGTGGTAGTTGGCCAAATGTGAGAGTCTCCTTTGTATCAATGCGGTCATAGAATCATGTACTCTTAATGTCGAATGGTCTTTAGTTTTTTTTTCTATCGGCTGACTTTGCTTCTTTTCTGAGTGTTGGTTGTGTTGTAACTGAGTTTGCTTGACCATTCGAGGTTATTAGAGGCTTGTTCCTTTTTGGTGCCGATTAGGCAACTTTCTTTCTTCTCTCTTTCTCTTTGGACGCCTTGCTGAATCTCTGCTAGCCCTTTTTCATTTGGTTTCTGAGCCGACACCTTTTCTTTTCCTTGCTAGCAGCATACTCTTCTCGCTTGTAGCTGAATCTCCCTGTGTTGATTTAGGGGTGTGATCATGTAACGCCTCAAATTTTCGGGCTAGAGGAATTGGGCTTTGGGCTTTAGGTCTCATAAAATTTTTAAGTGAGCAAGAAAATGACAAATGATATGTTGGCTTTAAGGGTTTAATGAATTTGGAGTGTCTAGGTGTATTGGAGAAGTTCTGAGTTTGAGTTTTGTGGTGGAGGAATTTTAATTTAATTATTAAAAGAACCAGGATTGTTAGTAGTTGGGATTTTAAATAAAAATAGGGGAAAATAGCATCAAAAAGCCTTGTGGTAGAGTGGCTAAGTGATGCCACTTAGGGTGTGGGGAGGTGGCGTTGGTGGCTAGCAAGGAGATCCTAGGTTCGAATCCTAGCTTAGTATTTTTAAGAGTTTAATTTTAGCCTTCTAGAAGGTTGGAAGTGGCGTGAAGATGGACTCCAAGGGGAGTGTTCAGGAGAGAAAATTTAGGAAATAGATTGGGGAGTTATCAGGGAGAAAAACGAGGAGATGAAAAGGGGAAAGTGATAGAGCTGAATTGGGAATTGAGGGTCAGGCAATTTGGCTATAGGCTATAAATATGTGCTGAGTTTAGGGTCCTAGGCTAATGCCAAATTCTTCATTTTTTTTAAATGCCGATTAGCTTTTCCATCTTTGCTAGCTGATTCCTTTTTCATTCTTTCTCTCCTCAATTCTCTTTTGATTTACCCTTTAGGTTAGCCGATTCCTTCATCTACTTTTCTTTTTTAATTTGTGCCGAATAAACCTTATTCACCATATTAGTTGAAAAGCCGAAAAGCCGAATATCCCTTGGGCCAATTGCTCTTTTGGTGTAAGTACCTTATCTCTTTTTTGGCTAGTATTGTTAATACCGATTACTCCTCTCCCTCACTCTTTCTAATCTACTTTGGTAGGGAATTAGTATTGGATCTCGGAATTTAGCTCTCTGCCGAATTGCTCCTTAGGTGTTTTGCGATTTTGATCTAGGGAATACGTGATCAAGGAAAAACTATTAGGGATTGGTGTTCAAGGTTTGTGACTAAGGGAATCGTAGCACACTCGATTACCAGGTGTGTACACACACTTCGCACACACAGTAGATCGGCAAATTTCGAAATGCCAAAAAGCCAAAATGCCGAAATGCCGAAATGCCGAAAGTTTGGATATGGTAGTTTTGCGAGTATGCAAACACTCGTAAGAGGGTAATCGATATGATACTAGAGACCCCATGAGAGATCTCATGGACTTAGGTCACGTTTTGGCCAACTCGGCCAGAATGGACCAAATGGGCCCGATGGGCCCATAAGCCCAAATAAGCAAAAGTTGATAATTTTGTAATATGTGATGAGCTAATTAAGTTTGTTGAATGGTTTGGATTGGATTCGGGTCTTATGCGCCATATAAGTGTGATTGAGCCTAATGGGTCATATAAATGTGACTGGGCCTGATGGGCCATATGAATGTATGGAAGCCTGTAGACTTGCTAGGGTTTTGTCATGGACTTGTAGGCCTAGTTTCTAATAAATCCTTAAGCAGCATAAAACTTAACTTGTAACGCCCCCACGCCCGAAACCGTCACCGGAGTCAAGCTTGAGGTGTTACTAAACTTATCTTACCTTTTAAACAACTCTAAACCACTTATTTTAATTTTCGGAATAAACTGTTTTTCTGCGTCATAGCTGCTTAAAAATTCATTTCTCGAGTTTCAAAACTCGAAATTAAGATCCGTAAATTTTTCCTGAAACTAGACTCATATATCTATCTACTAATTTTTTTCTAGAATTTTTGACTTAGCCAATTAGTACAGTTTATTAGTTAAAGTTACCCCTGTTTCAGAATTTGACTGCACTGACCTCTACTTACTACGAACCACTTTTCTCCCTATACAAAATTAATATGACTATACCGTTTATTTCTATTAAAACTAGATTCAATAAGGATTCTAACCATATAAATTAAACCACTTAATTATTTTTGTACAATTTATGGTGAATTTCCAAAGTTGAAACAGGGGATCTAGAATTTTCTCTGACCCTGTTTCACTAAAACTCAGATATCTCATAAAATATAATACCTTTACCTGTTTTGCTTATTCCATAAGAAAATAGACATAATAAGCTTTAATTTCATATACTATTCACCATCAAACCATGTCTCTACGATTTTTAGTGATTTTCAAAAATCACATTATTTCTGATACTTGAATCTGTTTTTAAGTTACTTTCACATTTTTCTTAGTTTTCATGTGATAGTTACTACTTATTCATACATACAATTAAACATGTATATCATCAGCCATTCTATTAGCTAATCACTAGCAAGTATTTACACATCATTCATTGATCATATCATATCAAAAGAAACCAAGTTCCTATACATGCCATACACAAAACTAAACGTCTAACTATACCAATGTGATTCCTTCGATAGTGTGATCGGGTCTCCGACGTTTCCTTCCGATCCCCGAGTGGCTAGATAAAAACTATAAGAAAAAGAAAATAAAGAGAGTAAGCACTAGGCTTAGTAAGCTTACAAGCAAATAAATTACAACATTCAACATAATGAATAATTATACATAATGTCACCTAGCCTCATAAACTTTCTTTACTTCTCATTTTCTACCTTCTTCTTTACTTACTTACCTTCTTTCTTACTGACCTTTCACTATTCATAAATATAATCTACCTTCCCTTTTGCTGATAATTCACTGTAATTTAACGTGTACAATGACCCATTGAACCACTCGGAATACTAAGGATCTTGGGTCGTTCTGTCTATCAATATCTCTGCTAATGCCATGTCTTCGACATGGACTTACATGAATTATTCTGTCTCCAATGCCATATATATATATCTAATATGGGCTTACATGGCTCATTCCTGTCTCCAAAGCCATATATCTGATATGGACTTACATGGCTCATTCTGTCCTGTCTGTCTGTCAACCCCAATATCCTAACATTCCTAAGGTTCAAACGGGGCTTCCTAATGCTTTTTCTCTGTCACTTCGCCTTTAATTCGACTTCAAATATCCTCATAAAATAAGTATATAAATTCTGAAATTAACAATAATAATGTAAAATAAAAGAACATTGCATTTATTTCTTCAGAACTTACCTCGTATGCAAAAATAGCTACTTTTACCATTTCGTCCACAACTTGGTATTTTCTCCATTTTAGCTTGAATTTCAATTTTCCTTGCTCTATCATTTAAAATATAGTCTAATTAGGACTCAAATTATTCAAATTGACCCAAAATCATATTTTGGAAAAATTACAATTTTGCCCCTAAACTTTTGCATATTTACACTTTTGCCCCAAAGCTCGTAAATTAAACTTCAGCCTATTTTCTTATGTTTCATGACATGCTGGTCATTTTTCCCTTCTATGGCAGCATCAAATTCATACTCTAACAAGCACTTATGACTATTAGGTATTTTTACCGAAGTCCTTTTACTGCTTTTTGCTTAAAACCGAGTAGTACAAGTTGTCTAACATAATTTAAAACCTCATATTCTATCATAAAACACCAAAATACACAAATTTCACCTATGGGTATTTTTCCAAATATGAACCCTAACTTAAATTATTGCTAGCATAAGCTTTATCGAGAGCTCTGGGACTCCAAAAACGTAAAGAACATTAAAAGCGGGGCTTGGAATCACTTACCATGGAGCTTGAAAGCTTGAAACAAACCCTAGCTATGGAGAACCCTTGAAATTTCGTCCTAATGAAGAAGATGGACAAAAATTGGCTTTTAATTTTGTTTTTAATTCATTTTAATAACTAAATGACCAAAATGCCCTTACTACTAAACTTTCAAAAATTCCTTTCATGTCCTAATTTTTGTCCATAGACTTAGAAATTGGTAAAATTACTCTTTAAGGACCTCTAATTAATAATCTAATTCAATTTTATGCAAAATACTTCTAGAATACAAGTTTTGCAATTTATTCAATTTAGTCCCTAATTTCAAATTAAGTACTTTATGCATAGAATTTCTTCACGAACTTTTCACACAATCATGCAAACATATCATAGACCTCAAAATAATAATAAAATAAATTTTTCTACCTCGGTTTGTGGTTTCGCAACCACTGTTCCGTTTAGGCCCTATTTCGGGATGTTACATTTCTCCCCCTTTAGGGATTTTCGTCCCTAAAATCTTACCTGTGAAGAGATTTGGGTCTTTGTTTTGCATAGCCTCTTGAGTTCCCATGTAGCCTCGTCTACCCCATGTAGTCCGACTATCTCTAAAATATACAACTCGGCCAACTTGTCAAGTGAAAAATCCATACGAATCGGGATAAAATGAGCCGACTTCCGTTAACTTATCAATCACAACCCATACCGCATCTTTCTTTCTCGATGTAAATGGCAATCCTGGCGATGCAGATCAAGCATCTAGAAACAAACTCAAAATGTCCTTTTCATTCCTACCCACCAGTACATTTCTTCAAATCATTATACATCTTTGTACTACACGGATGAATAGACAAAAACTACTATGTGCTTCCTGTAAGATCTTTCGAATAAGCTCATTATTCTTGGTACACATACCACAGGTGATAATCGATCACTAGCTCATAATCTTTAATCAACTCTAGCCATCTTCTTTGCTTCAATTTCAAACTTTTGTGATCGGTGAATATGTGGCACTTCTCACCGTGCAAATGATGTCTCCAAATCTTCAACGCAAAAAAATGGCAGCTAGCTCTAAATCATGTATCGAATAGTTCTTCTCATGTGGCTTTAGTCGTCTAAAGGCATAAGCAATTACCTTCCTTTCTGCATAAGTACACAACCAAGTCCATTCATGGGCGCATCACTTTGTAAATCACAAACTCCTTACCCGTTCTAGTTGTACTAAAATAGGAGCTTTAGTCAATAATGCTTTTAACTTGTCAAAACTCTGTTCACACTTCTCAGTCCATTCAAACTTGATATCCTTTACGCAGCAATTTTATCGATGGGGTAGCTATCATGGAAAATCCTCTACAAATCGCCTATAATATCCGGCAAGACCAAGAAAACTTCTAACTTCTGATACATTTCTAGGAGGCTTCCAATTAACAATGGCTAAAATCTTGCTCGAATCAACCTTAATACCTTCACCTGAGACAATATGTCCTAGAAAACCAACTTCTCGTAACTGAATTCACTTTTACTGAACTTGGCATACAACTGATTATCTCTCAGAATATGTAAAACTGTTCTCAAATGCTCTGCATGCTCAGTCTCATCATGAGAATAAATCAAGATATCATCAATGAACACAACTACAAACTTATCTAAGTACGGTCTAAAAATTCGGTTCATTAAGTCCATGAAAATGGCAGGAGCATTAGTCAAGTCAAATGGCATCACAAGGAACTCATAATGACCATACCTAGTCCGGGAAGTAGTCTTCAGGACATCTAACTCTTTAACTCGCAACTGATAGTATCCGGATCTCAAATCTATCTTGGAGAACACAGTAGCTCCCTTCAATTGATCAAACAGATCATCAATTCTAGGCAATGGATACTTGTTCTTTCTTTGTTACCTTGTTAAGTTGCTGATAATTTATGCACAATCTCATCGATTCGTCATATTACCTTGTTTCAATTCTAGGAATTCCTTTCTCTTCTGGTCAATAAACCCCTGACTGATGTACTTTTTACGAAATTCCTCCTGAAAGAAATCCCAAGTGATCCTCTCCTTTGGTACAACCGATAAAAGTGTCTTCCACCAGTAGTAAGTGAGTCTCTAAGAAGTGATATTACACATTTCATACATTCCTCGGGTGTACAAGATAATTCATCAAAGACTCTGATAGTATTTTCTAACCAAAATTTTGCTCTTTCTGCATCATCATGTTTTGTTGCTCGGAACTCTTCTGCCCCTTGTTTCTCGATTCTATCAACTGGTGGCTTTTCTCTTATCATTGTACTGTGTGATGGGAAGCTTGAGCTACATGGGTAGCTGAGAGTCATGAGGGGTGGAGGTCTAACTCTGGATTCGCATTTAATGAACTCGGCAAACCAATTATTCAAAGCTTGGAAGAGAGCTTCTCGAGTCACTCCTCCCGATTAATCATTCTCGGCCTATTCTCGGATGGCGCTACCCCTTCCGTGGGAGCAGCGCATTACTTTCTACATCGTCATCACCATTTCGCTTCGGGATCCATTACAATAAAACAAAATATTTAAAAATCGTCAGGAGTCGTCACACTATCAAAATACAGGTATGGCATGTATAGCTAGACATTTACTCACACTAACTGTTCCGAGAACCGACTAAACCTGCTCTGATACCAATAAATGTAACGCCCCCACGCCCGAAACCGTCACCGGAGTCAAGCTTGAGGTGTTACTAAACTTATCTTACCTTTTAAACAACTCTAAACCACTTATTTTAATTTTCGGAATAAACTGTTTTTCTCTACGTCATAGCTGCTTAAAAATTCATTTCTCGAGTTTCAAAACTCAAAATTAAGATCCGTAAATTTTTCCTGAAACTAGACTCATATATCTATCTACTAATTTTTTTCTAGAATTTTTGACTTAGCCAATTAGTACAGTTTATTAGTTAAAGTTACCCCTGTTTCAGAATTTGACTGCACTGACCTCTACTTACTACGAACCACTTTTCTCCCTATACAAAATTAATATGACTATACCGTTTATTTCTATTAAAACTAGATTCAATAAAGATTCTAACCATATAAATTAAACCACTTAATTATTTTTGTACAATTTATGGTGAATTTCCAAAGTTGAAACAGGGGATCTAGAATTTTCTCTGACCCTATTTCACTAAAACTCAGATATCTCATAAAATATAATACCTTTACCTGTTTTGCTTATTCCATAAGAAAATAGACATAATAAGCTTTAATTTCATATACTATTCACCATCAAACCATGTCTCTACGATTTTTAGTGATTTTTCAAAATCACATTATTTCTGATACTTGAATCTGTTTTTAAGTTACTTTCACATTTTTCTTAGTTTTCATGTGATAGTTACTACTTATTCATACATACAATTAAACATGTATATCATCAGCCATTCTATTAGCTAATCACTAGCAAGTATTTACACATCATTCATTGATCATATCATATCAAAAGAAACCAAGTTCCTATACATGCCATACACAAAACTAAACGTCTAACTATACCAATGTGATTCCTTCGATAGTGTGATCGGGTCTCCGACGTTTCCTTCGATCCCAGTGGCTAGATAAAAACTATAAGAAAAAGAAAATAAAGAGAGTAAGCACTAGGCTTAGTAAGCTTACAAGCAAATAAATTACAACATTCAACATAATGAATAATTATACATAATGTCACCTAGCCTCATAAACTTTCTTTACTTCTCATTTTCTACCTTCTTCTTTACTTACTTACCTTCTTTCTTACCTGACCTTTCACTATTCATAAATATAATCTACCTTCCCTTTTGCTGATAATTCACTGTAATTTAACGTGTACAATGACCCATTGAACCACTCGGAATACTAAGGATCTTTGGGTCGTTCTGTCTATCATCAATATCTCGCCAATGCCATGTCTTCGACATGGACTTACATGAATTATTCCTGTCTCCAATGCCATATATATATATCTAATATGGGCTTACATGGCTCATTCCTGTCTCCAAAGCCATATATCTGATATGGACTTACATGGCTCATTCTGTCTGTCTGTCTCACAACCCCAATATCCTAACATTCCTAAGGTTCAAACGGGCTTCCTAATGCTTTTTCTCTGTCACTTACTTTTAATTCGACTTCAAATATCCTCATAAAAATAAGTATATAAATTCTGAAATTAACAATAATAATGTAAAATAAAAGAACATTGCATTTATTTCTCAGTAAACTTACCTCGTATGCAAAAATAGCTACTTTTACCATTTCGTCCACAACTTGGTATTTTCTCCATTTTAGCTTGAATTTCAATTTTCCTTGCTCTATCATTTAAAATATAGTCTAATTAGGACTCAAATTATTCAAATTGACCTTAAAATCATATTTTGGCAAAATTACAATTTTGCCCTAAACTTTTGCATATTTACACTTTTGCCCCAAAGCTCGTAAATTAAACTTCAGCCTATTTTCTTATGTTTCATGACATGCTGGTCATTTTTCCCTTCTATGGCAGCATCAAATTCATACTCTAACAAGCACTTATGACTATTAGGTATTTTTACCGATTAAGTCCTTTTTACGTTTTTGCTTAAAACTGAGTAGTACAAGTTGTCTAACATAATTTAAAACCTCATATTCTATCATAAAACACCAAAATACACAAATTTCACCTATGGGTATTTTTCCAAATATGAACCCTAACTTAAATTATTGCTAGCATAAGCTTTATCGAGCTCTGGGACTCAAAACGTAAAGAACATTAAAAACGGGGCTTGGAATCACTTACCATGGAGCTTGAAAGCTTGAAACAAACCCTAGCTATGGAGAACCCTTGAAATTTCGTCCTAATGAAGAAGATGGACAAAAATTGGCTTTTAATTTTGTTTTTAATTCATTTTAATAACTAAATGACCAAAATGCCCTTACTACTAAACTTTCAAAAATTCCTTTCATGTCCTAATTTTTGTCCATAGACTTAGAAATTGGTAAAATTACTCTTTAAGGACCTCTAATTAATAATCTAATTCAATTTTATGCAAAATACTTCTAGAATACAAGTTTTGCAATTTATTCAATTTAGTCCCTAATTTCAAATTAAGTACTTTATGCATAGAATTTCTTCACGAACTTTTCACACAATCATGCAAACATATCATAGACCTCAAAATAATAATAAAATAAATTTTTCTACCTCGGATTTGTGGTTTCGTAACCATTGTTCCGTTTAGGCCCTATTTCGGGATGTTACATTTCTCCCCCCCTTTAGGGATTTTCGTCCCCGAAAATCTTACCTGTGAAGAGATTTGGGTCTGTTTTCGCATAGCCTCTTGAGTTCCCATGTAGCCTCGTCTACCCCATGTAGTCCGACTATCTCTAAAATATACAACTCGGCCAACTTGTCAAGTGAAAAATCCATCTGAACCGGGATAAAATGAGCCGACTTCGTTAACTTATCAATCACAACCCATACTGCATCTTTCTTTCTCGATGTAAATGGCAATCCTGTGACATGATCAAGCATCTAGAAACAAACTCTGAAATGTCCCTTTTCATTCCTACCCACCAACATTACATTTCTTCAAATCATTATACATCTTTGTACTACCTGGATGAATAGACAAAAAACTACTATGTGCTTCTGTAAGATCTTTCGAATAAGCTCATTATTCTTGGTACACATACCCTGCAGGTGATAATCGATCACTAGCTCATAATCTTTAATCAACTCTAGCCATCTTCTTTGCTTCAATTTCAAACTTTTGTGATCGGTGAATATGTGGCACTTCTCACCGCAAATGATGTCTCCAAATCTTCAACGCAAAAATAATGGCGACTAGCTCTAAATCATGTATCGGATAGTTCTTCTCATGTGGCTTTAGTTGTCTAAAGGCATAAGCAATTACCTTCCCTTCTGCATAAGTACACAACCAAGTCCATTCATGGGCGCATCACTCATAAATCACAAACTCCTTACAGGTTCTAGTTGTACTAAAATAGGAGCTTTAGTCAATAATGCTTTTAACTTGTCAAAACTCTGTTCACACTTCTCACCATTCAAACTTGATATCCTTTCGCAGCAATTTTATCGGTGGGGTAGCTATCATGGAAAATCCCTCTACAAATCGCCTATAATATCCGGCAAGACCAAGAAAACTTCTAACCACGATACATTTCTAGGAGGCTTCCAATTAACAATGGCTAAAATCTTGCTCGAATCAACCTTAATACCTTCACCGAGACAATATGTCCTAGAAAACCAACTTCTCATAACGAGAATTCACTTTTCTCAACTTGGCATACAACCTGATTATCTCTCGAATATGTAAAATCGTTTCTCAAATGCTCGCATGCTCGGTCTCATCATGAGAATAAATCAAGATATCATCAATGAACACAACTACAAACTTATCTAAGTGCGGTCTAAAAATTCGGTTCATTAAGTCCATGAAAATGGCAGGAGCATTAGTCAAGTCAAATGGCATCACAAGGAACTCATAATGACCATACCTAGTCCGGAAGTAGTCTTGGGACATCTAACTCTTTAACTCATAGCCCGATAGTATCCGGATCTCAAATCTATCTTGGAGAACACAATAGCTCCCTTCAATTGATCAAACAGATCATCAATTCTAGGCAATGGATACTTGTTCTTTCTCGTTACCTTGTTGTTAAGTTGCTGATAATTTATGCACAATCTCATCGATTCGTCATATTACCTTGTTTCAATTCTAGGAATTCCTTTCTCTTACGGTCAATAAACCCCGATGATGTACTTTTTACGAAATTCCTCTGAAAGAAATCCCAAGTGATCCTCTCCTTTGGTACAACTGATAAAAGTGTCTTCCACCAGTAGTAATGAGTCTCTAAGAAGTGATATTACACATTTCATACATTCCTCGGTGTACAAGATAATTCATCAAAGACTCGATAGTATTTTCTAACCAAAATTTTGCTCTTTCTGCATCATCATGTTTTGTTGCTCGGAACTCTTCTCGCCCCTTGTTTCTGATTCTATCAACTCGGTGGCTTTTCTCTTATCATTGTACTGTGATCGGGGAAGCTTGAGCTACATGGGTAGCTTTGAGAGTCATGAGGGGTGGAGGTCTAACTACCGGATTCGTGCGAATGAACTCGGCAAACCAATTATTCAAAGCTTGGAAGTGAGCTTCTCGAGTCACTCCTCCCGATTAATCATTCATCGCCTATTCTCGGATGGCGCTACTTCCTTCCGTGGGAGCAGGCGCATTACTTTCTACATCATCATCACCAGCTCGCTTTCGGGATCCATTACAATAAAACAAAATAGTTAAAAATCGTCAGGAGTCGTCACACTATCAAAATACAGGTATGGCATGTATAGCTAGACATTTACTCACACTAACTGTTCCGAGAACCGACTAAACCTGCTTTGATACCAATAAATGTAACGCCCCCACGCCCGAAACCGTCACCGGAGTCAAGCTTGAGGTGTTACTAAACTTATCTTACCTTTTAAACAACTCTAAACCACTTATTTTAATTTTCGGAATAAACTGTTTTTCTGCGTCATAGCTGCTTAAAAATTCATTTCTCGAGTTTCAAAACTCGAAATTAAGATCCGTAAATTTTTCCTGAAACTAGACTCATATATCTATCTACTAATTTTTTTCTAGAATTTTTGACTGAGCCAATTAGTACAGTTTATTAGTTAAAGTTACCCCTGTTTCAGAATTTGACTGCACTGACCTCTACTTACTACGAACCACTTTTCTCCTATACAAAATTAATATGACTATACCGTTTATTTCTATTAAAACTAGATTCAATAAGGATTCTAACCATATAAATTAAACCACTTAATTATTTTTGTACAATTTATGGTGAATTTCCAAAGTTGAAACAGGGGATCTAGAATTTTCTCTGACCCTGTTTCACTAAAACTCAGATATCTCATAAAATATAATACCTTTACCTGTTTTGCTTATTCCATAAGAAAATAGACATAATAAGCTTTAATTTCATATACTATTCACCATCAAACCATGTCTCTACGATTTTTAGTGATTTTTCAAAATCACATTATTTCTGATACTTGAATCTGTTTTTAAGTTACTTTCACATTTTTCTTAGTTTTCATGTGATAGTTACTACTTATTCATACATACAATTAAACATGTATATCATCAGCCATTCTATTAGCTAATCACTAGCAAGTATTTACACATCATTCATTGATCATATCATATCAAAAGAAACCAAGTTCCTATACATGCCATACACAAAACTAAACGTCTAACTATACCAATGTGATTCCTTCGATAGTGTGATCGGGTCTCCGACGTTTCCTTCGATCCCCGAGTGGCTAGATAAAAACTATAAGAAAAAGAAAATAAAGAGAGTAAGCACTAGGCTTAGTAAGCTTACAAGCAAATAAATTACAACATTCAACATAATGAATAATTATACATAATGTCACCTAGCCTCATAAACTTTCTTTACTTCTCATTTTCTACCTTCTTCTTTACTTACTTACCTTCTTTCTTACATTACGACCTTTCACTATTCATAAATATAATCTACCTTCCCTTTTGCTGATAATTCACTGTAATTTAACGTGTACAATGACCCATTGAACCACTCGAATACTAAGGATACCGGGTCGTTCTGTCTATCAATATCCTCGCTAATGCCATGTCTTCGACATGGACTTACATGAATTATTCCTGTCTCCAATGCCATATATATATATCTAATATGGGCTTACATGGCTCATTCCTGTCTCCAAAGCCATATATCTGATATGGACTTACATGGCTCATTCTGTCTGTCTGTCCCACAACCCCAATATCCTAACATTCCTAAGGTTCAAACGGGGCTTCCTAATGCTTTTTCTCTGTCACTTAACTTTAATTCGACTTCAAATATCCTCATAAAATAAGTATATAAATTCTGAAATTAACAATAATAATGTAAAATAAAAGAACATTGCATTTATTTACTCAGAAACTTACCTCGTATGCAAAAATAGCTACTTTTACCATTTCAATCCACAACTTGGTATTTTCTCCATTTTAGCTTGAATTTCAATTTTCCTTGCTCTATCATTTAAAATATAGTCTAATTAGGACTCAAATTATTCAAATTGACCCAAAATCATATTTTGGAAAAATTACAATTTTGCCCCTAAACTTTTGCATATTTACACTTTTGCCCCAAAGCTCGTAAATTAAACTTCAGCCTATTTTCTTATGTTTCATGACATGCTGGTCATTTTTCCCTTCTATGGCAGCATCAAATTCATACTCTAACAAGCACTTATGACTATTAGGTATTTTTACCGATTAAGTCCTTTTACTCGTTTTTGCTTAAAACCGAGTAGTACAAGTTGTCTAACATAATTTAAAACCTCATATTCTATCATAAAACACCAAAATACACAAATTTCACCTATGGGTATTTTTCCAAATATGAACCCTAACTTAAATTATTAGCTAGCATAAGCTTTATCGAAAGCTACTGGGACTCAAAAACGTAAAGAACATTAAAAACGGGCTTGGAATCACTTACCATGGAGCTTGAAAGCTTGAAACAAACCCTAGCTATGGAGAACCCTTGAAATTTCGTCCTAATGAAGAAGATGGACAAAAATTGGCTTTTAATTTTGTTTTTAATTCATTTTAATAACTAAATGACCAAAATGCCCTTACTACTAAACTTTCAAAAATTCCTTTCATGTCCTAATTTTTGTCCATAGACTTAGAAATTGGTAAAATTACTCTTTAAGGACCTCTAATTAATAATCTAATTCAATTTTATGCAAAATACTTCTAGAATACAAGTTTTGCAATTTATTCAATTTAGTCCCTAATTTCAAATTAAGTACTTTATGCATAGAATTTCTTCACGAACTTTTCACACAATCATGCAAACATATCATAGACCTCAAAATAATAATAAAATAAATTTTTCTACCTCGGATTTGTGGTTTCGCAACCACTGTTCCGTTTAGGCCCTATTTCGGGATTTTACATAACTAATTTATCAAATTCATCTGTGGACAAGTCATAAGGGTAAAGTGTGGCAATGGGCATATGCATGTCTAGGATTGGATCTAGGGAGAGCTTGGTACTTAAGCGGTCTTAATGACCCACCTCCTCTTCTCTGGAATCCTACCTGGTGCATAGTGTTTGTTAACTTTGGCCAACGAGGACTTGTTGACGGGCCAAAGTTCGTAATTAAGACCAATACAACTAAGAAATTACCAAAATCCCCTGTAGGGTAGAAACTGCTGAAATACCCCTATGTGTTATGAGTATGATCTATGTATGATACATGCTGCATCCATACATTATTATGTTGCATATGGGCTGCGTTTATGAGTGGAGGAAGTTTATAAGGATCTCATGGTTGCTCGACGACTATGGATCCACCGAAGGCTTCGTTGCACCGTTAAGTAGTGCCGTAGTCGGTGCTACACCGTTTATAAGTAGCTATGCTGCACCATTAAGTGGGGCCGCACTGGTTCCACACCGGGTTGTAACAAGGATGGGTGGGTTGAGTATCTCCCCACAGTAAGTGTTGGTGGGAAAGGGGGTGTACAGGTTGGATGGGGATATAAGCATTTGCATACATACGTCATGATTGGATTATGAAAAGGGCTTGGCCCAGTTAAATGTGATATGTGGAAATTGATATGGATTTAGGCCCTACTGAGGCCAAAATGGGCTAAGGCCTAAAGGCCACCGTATTTGAATTGGGCTGAGGCCCAAAATGATTTATCTGTTACATGTTTATTTGATGAGGGTTGTAAACACTGAGTTTTCAAAAACTCACCCCCACAAGGTGTGTAGGGCTGGTACGGAGATAGTGTGTAGCGGATAGATTGGGTAGGATTCTTTGCTTGCATACTGTACTGAAACAGACTTAGGCCCAAACTACTACTATTACTGAAAAGGGGGCTAAGGCCCTAACTAGAACTAAAGGGCTTAGGCCCAGACTGTATTTACACTGGTTGTTTGCTATTATGGGATTTCACACACTGAGTTTTCGTAAGCTCACTCATTTGTTAACTATGGAAGACATCCTCAGGCTTAGACAGATCGAGGCGACGGAGGACTCAAAAGTGGCCACTTGGCGTAGTTTCTTTTAATAAATTACTTAAGATTTTATTTTTGGTTTTCATTATGTAATAAGGCCTTTTTAATTTTTATTTTGATTTGGGGATTTCATTTACTATATTATACCTGTTAGTAATAGGATTTGAATTTTCAAGTAAATACAAACAAATGATTTCCTGAACACATCACGCTTACGCAACACTTTTTGAAAGCTTCCGCAATAAACACCGTTTTTAAGTTTAACAACAAATTCATATAATTAATATTTTGCTAAACCAACTTGATTTTTGTACAATGAACCAAACACTCTAAACTTTTCTTGAGAACCTAAAGAGGTTTTATGTAGAGCGGATTTTCACAGAACTCCTGTTTCGAAAAAAACACTCCAATGTGACATCGCAAATTCAGCCATAACGTCTAGGCCGGGTTTGGGGTATTACAAATTTAATTTTCAAAAATTAGGTGTAGGGTTTACATAGCCAAGACACATGCTTGTGTTCTAGGTCGTGTAGCACGCACAGCTAAGACACTCGCCCGTGTCTCTGCCCGTGTGTTCAATTCTGAGCATTCTGTTTCTTGAATTTAAGATGCAGGGGAGACACGACCTAACTACACACCCATGTACCAAGCCGTGTGTCACACATGGTCTAGACACACGCCCATGTGTCTACTCGTGTGGACAAAATAATGTCATTTCTAGATTCATTTTTCACCCAAAATTTTACCAATATCTTACACCAAAACTTACATCCAAATGCCAACCAATCCAAGCATTATTTCAAGACCAATTCAAGCATTTGATTCAATCAAATTTTAAGATCTAAATATGGTATAACATAACACACACATATGTTTATAATCTTACCTTGGTTTAACTTAGGCATTTACATCATTTGACCACATACACTTAACATAACACGTGTGTTTATCATAATAACTTACTTTATAGTACCAAAATAAACCATTACTAGCCATTCTAATGGCTAGGTTACAAACATCATTTTCAAGCCACTAATGGCCAAGTATCCTATACATGCCATTATATCAAAATAATTTTTACTATATATACCCAAAATAAGCTAGTGGATAGTGTGATGATGCTCCAACTGATCTCCAACCTTCGCGAGCTTCCGAGCACTATAAAATAGGGAAAATAAAACTAAATAAGCATTACATGCTTAGTAAGTTCGTATAACAAGAATTAAAACTTACCAATTTACATTTGTTAACATTAAGCATTCAATAACATGCTTTTTCATCAATTGGGCAAATTTACCTATACACATACACTCAACCAAACAAGTTAGTTACATAAATGTTCACATAAGCCTCAAGTAAGCATTGATAAGCTTATCATACTATATTCTTTCGAGAGATCATTCATTTCGTCTCATAATTCTCATATCATGTCAAGCATTTTATCTATTGAATCATTGAAATTCTGATGGATATTCAAACAGTACACTCAAGGTGTACAATTTAATAACCTGCCAATTCATATTTAGGAGTGCCCATTAGGGCACTTAATCCGAAAAGCACACTCTCTAGCCCCATAACATATAACAGGATTACCAGTCCACGTTACATCTTTTTTGTAATATAAGCTCAGAAGACCTCAATTAGGATTACTAGTCCAGGCTAAATACTAATTGTAACATATGCTCGAGAGGGATTATATCAGGATTACCAATCCAGGTTAAATCCCATCAGCAACAATGCAGGACCTAATTTAGTAATGAAGTTTAGTTTATCCATCGAAATCCCATATTCAAATGGAATTTAACCCTTTTCAAACAATCTCAAGTACGTAATCATTTCTTATGTTATAACATTCAAATTAAGTCACATAAATATAAAACACACTCCATACAACACAACATTCAGTTTATCATTTTTACAAGCTCAATTAAGTTACATGAACTTACCTCGACACTTGTTCGCGTATATAAATCTACTAATCTGAAATTTTCTCTTTTCCTCGATCTAGCTTCGAATTTGTGTTATCCGGATCTATATAAATGAATTTATTCATCAATTTATCACATTTCACATTCAAGCGGACTCAATTTACATCCTACGCAAAATTACCATTTTGTCCCTAACTTTTTCATAAATTCTAATTTTGTCCCTAGGCTCGAAAAATGAAATTTATGAAATTTACTCCATATTCCAAGCCTAACCAAAAGTTCACTATAAAATTTACAGCACATACATTCTATAAAATTCAGAATTTTTCTTTAATTTTTACAACTTCACATTTTAGTCCCTAAATCATGTTTTCATCAAAAATCACTTTGTAAAGTTGTTTATCTATCAACAACCTTTCATTTTCTACCATAAATTTCATATTTTCTGTAAATTCATCCATGACATAATTTCCATACTCTGATAACTTTTCAAATTGATCCCCCAAATAGATAGATTAAGCTATCCTAGTTTCAAAAATATCAAAATTACTAAAAACGAGACAATAAAACTTACGCAATTAAGCCAAGAAAGTTTTTTCTCTCTCTTCTAGGGTTTCCATGTATTTTGGGGATGAAGATGACATAAAATAAGATGATATTTCTTTTATCATCTTTTAATTAATTAAATTAATTTAATTTCTAATTTGGTCCTTGCCTTTTTTCTAAATTTCCATAGATGAGTCACCAAAAAATATCTACATACTTTTATTTAATTGTCTAATTACCATATAAGGACCTCAAGTTTTGAATTCCATAGCTATTTAATTCTTCTAACTACTAGAATTCAACTTTTGCATTTTATGCGATTTGGTCCTTCCCATAATTAAACACATAATCAGTAAAACTTTCTTATCAGAATTTTTACATGTCATTTCTAACATAATACAGACCATGTAATAAAATTAAAATAAGTTTTATTTTTGGCTCGGATTTGTGGTCCCAAACTGCTGTTCCGATTTCACTGAAATTGGGTTGTTACAACTCTCCTCCCATTAAGGACTTTCGTCCTCGAAAATCTTACTAGTAAAAAGATCCGGGTATTTCTTCCTTATAGTATCCTTCAATTTCTAGGTAGCCTCTTTTATAACGTGTCGTTGCCAAAGAACTTTGACTAATGCTACCTTTTTATTTCTTAACTTGTAACAAGCCGATTTAGACCCTAATCGGAATGGTGGTTTTGGGACCATGAATTTGAGTCAAAAAAATAATTTAAAATTATTTTTTGTGTTTATTCTGTGTAAATTTATATCTGTGAAATTTTGTGATTTAATTTTGTTGTTTAGGTATCCGATTAAATAAAAGGACTTAATCGCGTAAAATGAAAATTTGGTGGTTAGTTGTATAAAGTACCAAATTGCTATTGGCTTTTAAAGTTGAAGTCTTAAAGTTGTAAATAGACCATTTGGTTAGGTAATGGCCAGTTGTACCCTTGAATTATGTGTTTAAGTTATTTAATTATAAAGGTTATATTAGTAATTAATTAAAATATTAATATATATCATAATAAAACATAAGTAAAATACATGTTATATTTTTGTTCACCACCGAAATAACAATTAAGAAAGAAAAAAAAGAAAAGAACTAGGTTCGGCCATCCTTTCAAGCTCAATCAAGGTTCATTTTTTGTTCGATTTTTGATAATTTCTATGTTTTTGAGATCGTTACTTCGAGTACTACAAAACCCATGCTTGAATTTTTTATTTTGGTGAATATTTTGAGTTATGCCATTGTTGAGAGCTTGTGATTTTTGTTGTTTGATGATGAAATATGAAAGATATGTTTTAGATTAACATATTTTGTATTGGAGTTTTTGATGATTTTGAGTTATTAGGACTAAATTGCAAAAATAATAATTTGAGGGACTAAAATGTGAAATAAATTGAATGTATGGACTTGTTTGAGAGTGGGTAAAATTTCGCTCAATAGGAGTATGCTGAAATTTTGTGGATTTTGTGTTTTGTGCAATAGGGACTAAATTGTAAAAAAGTGTAAATGTCAGGGGTAAAATGGTAATTTGCCAATTTATGTGTTTTTGGACTAAATTGAATGAAAATATGTTTAAATGAGCTTAATTTGGATATGTTTAGATCAAGAACCAAAGAAATTATTAAGTCACATATGAAATTGAATACATGATTTAGGGTCAATTAAAAATTCTGTTCCGTTTTATAACGTCTGAGGTAAGTTTATAAGCAAATAGACATGTTTAATTGTAGTTAAATGCTATATATACATGCTATTATGAAATGTAAGAATTTATAACGATTATGGCTGAATATGAAAAGGCTTGACTAATACATTTTCGGATTCGTTTCGACTAAGTTACGACGCCCGAAAGCCCGTATGAACCTTAGGAATAGTTAGGATACTTATGTCATGACATAGGTTTCTGATTCATGTGTGCGAGTAAGACCATGGCATCGATATGTGATTCCGACATATGTGTGCGAGTAAAACCCTGTTTGGGATAGTGGCATCGATATGTGATTACATGTAAGACTACGTCTGGGACGTTGGCATTGTGCGATATATGTGATTATCCGAGTGTCCTATCCAATTCTAAATGGTTCATCGGGCATCGATAAGTGGTGAACAAATATGTAAAATTAGATAAGTGATTAGGTATGTATTAGCTTGATACTTATTTGAAATAAGGTAAGTGAGTATTATGACATTAGTTATAAGCATGTGTAATATGAATGAAAAGTATTTGTGAATATAACATGTGTATATGGCCATGTGAACAAGAAGTATGATTCTTCCTGAAATTATTTTTATTTAGGCATATATATATGATCTTGCATAATCGGTCATTTAGTAATGTATGTATATAAAAATTTTATCTTGATTTAAGATCTTACATTTACAAGCACATGTGCAGTAGGTTTAATAATGACAATTTGGCTTTTGAAAATTGAACAATGATTTGATGACTTAACCTTATGAATATTCGGCCAAGATAATGGTTTGTGTACAGGTATTTTATTTCTGAAATTGTAAGTTGAAAATAAGCTTATATTGTTAATATAACTTGGTTGGTTTAAAATTAATTGTTTATATATTTGAGTTGTTTAAATTGCTTATAACTTACTAAGCTATAAAAGCTTACCCTGTGAACATGTGTGTTTTTGTTTTATAGATTTTGGAGTTAAGCTACAAGCTCGGGAGTTGTCAGTGAAATTCATCACACTATCAACTATTTTGGGTACCTTTATAAATATACTATAAAAACTATGGCATGTATAGGCTAGCTTAAAGTTGGCTTATTTTGGAAAATGGATGTATAAAGGCCATGCAAAAATGGCTTAGTTCCCATATTTAAATTTGGTTATGCTTGATTGTGGCTTGAGTTTGTTTTAGTTATGTTGTTCAGTGCTATGAAGGAAATGATGTTTATGTTATATGTTTAATGTTTTAGTATTGATTAATGATTTTGGTTGGACATAAGATTGATTCGGCTAAGTATACAAGGAGTAAAACATATGTGATTGTGGTGAGTATATTTGGCCATTGAAATAAATGTGATTCGGCTTCATAGACTTGACTAAGTCCGAACATAGCTTAATTTAAATTAACATGGTCATTACATGGCAGGTAAAATTTGTGATTTGATTATATGTCTATATGTAGTTCATGTCTTATTCTTGAAAGGTATAGAATGTAATATAAATTGGTTTGAAAATAATATGATAATGCATTACAAATATTTAAGTGTATGATAAGGTGATTTGATTTGTTTGTATATGATATGTATGCTTTAAGTTTTAGGTATGTCTATATATATATATATATATATGGATTGCATTTTTCAATGATAGAAATAATTATTCTTAGTTGATAAGTATTTTCATTCAAACACATTAAATTATGGTTGCATGTTTAGACTTGGTTATCATGATTAAGTTATTAAAGTTGAGTCTTAATAGTCAATAAGTAAACCAAAGCTTAAGTTGACCGAATGTTAATAATTATTTGGCTTTTGAGTATGTAATCTCAAACATATTAATTAGCATAAATGTTTAGTGTACTTTTGGCTGGTAAGTGTACCCATAGAATAATTGAATTTACTAAGGTTAATTGAGCATGTTTTAATGACCTAGAGTAAATACGTATAATCTTTTACGATTAATATTTTAAAACAAGTATATGATAATACTTGGTTATTGCTGGATGGATTTTTAGCTTTAATATTGAGTGTAAAGCATGCAAATTTAAAGTTGACCCTAAATCCCTAGTTGCATATGTAAATAATTTTTATTTATATGTATTATGCCTTATTAAATTATAAGAACATGAATGTGATATTTTGGTGACATAAGCACAATTTCATAAGTGACTTAATAATATGTTAAATCATGTACTCAATGGTTAAAGCCTTATATATGTTTATTTTCATTCAATCTGGTAGATAAACACTATTCTCAAATGCTCAGCATGTTCATTTTCATCTCGAGAGTAAACCAAAATATCATCTATAAATACCACCACAAACCTGTCTAAATATGGTCTGAAAATTCTGTTAATCAAATCCATAAACACTACAAGTGCATTTGTCAAACCGAATGGCATCACAAGAAACTCATAGTGCCCGTATCTGGTTCTGAAAGTTGTCTTTGGTACATCTGGATCTTTTGCCCATAACTGATAATAGCTAGAACAGAGCTCAATCTTTGAAAATATAATGGCACAGTTCAACTAGTCAAATAGGTCATCAATACAAGGAAATGGATACTTGTTCTTTATTGTAACTTTGTTGAGCTGTCTATAATCAATGCACAGCCTCAACGGTCCATCTTTCTTCTTTACAAATAGAACCGGCGCACCCCAAGGTGAGAAACTAGGTCGAGCAAAACCTCTGTCAGTAAATTATTGTAACTATGCTTTCAACTCTTTTAATTCAATAACAGCCATTATGTAAGGTGCTATAGATATTAGTGTTGTTCTCGGTATAAGATCTATAAAGAAATCCACTTCTCTACTCTGTGGTAAATCAGGTAATTCTTCTGGAAATACATCAGGAAATTCACAAACAACCGACACTGACTGAATCTTTAACTCAGATACTTTAGTATCCAGTACATATGCAAGGTAATCATCATAACCCTTTCTGACATATTTCTGTGATGATATTGCTGAAATCACGTCAGGTAATCCATCCAGTTTATCATATTCAACATGAAGTAATTCACCGCTCTGACATTTCAATACAATATATTTTTGTTTACAATTCACCACTGCATCATATTGGGTTAACCAATCCATTCCCAAAATCACATCAAATTCATCAAATGGAAATAACATCAAGTCAGCCGAAAAGCAATAACCTTTTACCACCAACGGACAGTTTTTACAAACTTTATCCACAATAACACACTGAAATAGGGGGTTTGAAACTTTAACCACAAATTCAATGAATTCAACAAGTAAATTTTTAACAGACACTAAGTTTGCGCATACGTATGAATGTATGGAACCAGGATCAATCAAAGTAGTAATATCATTATCAAGTAGAGAAAATGTACCGGTAATGATGTCTGGTGTAGAAGTATCTTCTCTAGCACGAATAGCATATGTCTTTACCGGTGTTCGTGCCTTAGGTTTAATGGTTGAATCTTTTGTAGCACTTCAACTACCATTGACATTACCGGGATGACAGGGTAGTCTACCTCTCACAATACGATTACTCGACTTTGGATTCAGTTTAACTTCTTTTTCAACCCTTTCCTGACAGTCTTTAAGAAAATTATCAAGGGATCCACATTGGTCACAAGCTCCACTTCTAAACTAACATTCTCCATGATGAAATTTATTATAATGCTAACATTTCGGTTTGGGATTACCGACACTGCCTATACTAGTTACAGAAGGGGATGAAGATCTCAGGTTAGAGTGTTGAGAACCTCGCTCTCTTCCAGAATATCTCTTAGAGGTGGTAACACGATCATAATACTTCTTTAATTTCTTAGAAGCAGCTTATTTTTCAGCTTCTTTTACTAGAAACCCGACTTTTTTTACTAAAAACCCGAGCTTCTTTTTTAGCTTGTTTCTTTTCTTTACTCAATTCTCCAACTTTATGTGCCCGATCAGCCAGTACCATAAATTCCCTCAATTCAAGAATTCCAATCAACAATTTAATATCTTTATTTAAACCCTCTTCAAATCGTTTGCACATGTCAGCTTCAGATGGAACCCATTCTTTGGCATACTTGCTCAAACGAACAAATTCTCATTCATATTCAGATACAGTCATATTCCTCTGTTTGAGCTCTAAAAATTCTTTCTTTTTCTGATCCAAGAATCTCTGACTATCATACTTTTTTCTGAATTCAATTTGGAAAAATTTTCATGTAATATTTTCTCTAGGTGCCATCGAAGTTATGGTATTCCACCAATGATAAGTTGTATCCTTTAATAAAGACAGTGTACATATCAAACATTCAGCGAGCGTACAAGATAATTCATCTAAAACCCGGATGGTATTTTGCAACCAAAATTTAGCCCTTTTTGGATCATCATCTGCAGTAGCTCTAAATTCCTCTGCCCCATGCTTACAGATTTTATCTACCGGAGGCTTACCAGTTTTAACTAGTTCAGCACCCTGTGGCATCTCAAAAACAGGTTGAGAAATAGGTAGGGGAGGTCGTTGTACAGTAGGGTTTGTTCTTAAATACTCAGAAAACCATTCATTCATCAATTGAAAGAAGGCCTATTTTCCCTCCTCACTTCAGCCCTCAGATACGGGCTTTTCACTACCAGATGCAAATACAACTCTTTGAACTAAAGCTGAAGCTTTGCTCCCAGCTTCCTTGAATTCAGCTCTAGCTTGGTTGGATGACATTACTGCATGAAAAACACATTTAAAATGATCAGGAGACATCACACTATCACAAATTATATAATGGCATGTATAGCTAAACTCATGTTTGCTATGTTAAATCTGAGAATTGACTAAACCGTAGCTCTAATACCACTAAATGTAACACCTCTAAAGCCGAATCCATCACTGGAATAGGGTTACGGAGCATTACCAGAGTTTTCAACATTTACAAATAATTCACGTTAATTACTATTCATTTACCAAAATTATTCATAATGTCCCTTAAATGGACCCTTGAGGCCCAAATCGAGTATTAGAATCGAGTCGAGACTTAATCGGGAACTTCAAGAATTTTTCGTAATGTAACACCCTGAATTTGGGCCTAGAAGTATTGGGCCTTGAGTATGGGTCCGTAAGGAGGTTGTATTTAAGTATTTAATTGTGCAATGAAATGACACAATTAAATGTCTACTTTGGTGGTTAACGGCCCTGAGAGGTGTTGGAGAAATCTTGGTTTCAAACCTGGGCTTTAGCAAAATTTTGGTTTTAAGTGAATAAAATCATGGATGCTTGGAAGTAGGCCTTTTATAATATTGTGGGAAATAAATGACATAAGGAAGCATGTGGTTTAGTGGTTGTGGCGTCATTAAGGTTGCAAGGGAGCCTGGGTTCAAGTCTTGGCTTTTGCAATTTATTTTGCTTTTTCTTTTAAAGGAACCTGGACTTTGGCCTATAGACCTTATAATTAAGTGAGGATAAAATATGACATAGAAAGAGCCTGTGGTGGAGTGGCAAGGTGGCGTGTGGTGTAACTGTGAGGTCTGAGGTTCAAGTCTTGGGATACGCAATGGAGTATTTATTTTACTATTTGAGTTGCGAAGGAGGTGGAGTTGGACTAAAACTCTGTGGTTGAAATGGTCATAAGAATGAGGAATTTTCCTATTGGTTGAAAGAAATCCCACATCGGGAAGCCAACATAAGAATTGGTAAGAAGCTGGCTTTAAATAGAGCAAACCAGATGAGATGG
This sequence comes from Gossypium anomalum, assembly GCA_025698475.1. Lineage (NCBI taxonomy): Eukaryota > Viridiplantae > Streptophyta > Magnoliopsida > Malvales > Malvaceae > Gossypium > Gossypium anomalum. Next base: position 62,210,567 of record CM046961.1, read on the forward strand.
GAAAGAGGATTCAATGCAGATGTGCCAAGGTTGGTGATCATGGACTTCGACGCGTTCTCATAAATAGGTATGTATTCACGCCCTTCTTTGTTGGAAGTCGGCAAAAGCCAAAAAGTCAAAACCTCAGCATTTGGGGCCTCACGAGTGTACGAACACATGTGGGGCGAACCGAGCCCACAAACCATGGGCGATAGACTGTAGAGGCCGCCACGAACGTTCTCGTGTGCTGGGGCTGTTCTAGGCCTCGATGGGCCCGTGGGCCTACTTGTGTAAATCTAACTGCTAGGTGGAATATGGTTGGGATTGTCATGTCGCGTACATGGCATAGGCCATTTTGGGCCACGCTGGGCCAGACTGGGCCATGTGGGCCCAATGGGCTTATGGGCCCACACAGATAAAATGTATGTTATGTGGTAGGATTTGGATTGGTTACGTCGTTCATATGGCCGTGAATAGTTCTGGGTTAAATAGGCCATATGGGCCCAATGGGCCCGTGGGCTTGCGTGGGTAAACTTCACTGTTAAGCGGGAAGTAGATAGACTTGTCATGTCGCGCACGTGACCTAGGTTATTTTTGGCCTCGATGGGTCGAAATGGGCCGTGTGGGCCTGATGGGCCCGTAGGCCCACACGAAAAAAATCTACGGTAAGTGACTATTAATGAACCGGGCTATTGTGTACACATAGTCATATCTATATTGGGCTAAATGGGCCACACGAGTGTGTGGGCCCACTTGGGCCAAGTAATAGGCCTTATGCCCATTTGCACCGTTATGTCCCCTTATAGTGTAATATTACCGAAATACCCTTGTAGGGTAAAATGACTATTTTGCCTTAATGAGTAAAATGACTGTTTTGCCCTTGTGGGTAAATAATTGACTTGGACTATGAATCTGACTTGGACTATGAATCTGACTTATTTGACTATGATTGTACGATTGTGATTTAATTGTTTTGACTGTGATTGTACGATTGTGAATTAATTGTCTTGACGGTGGTTGTACGACTGATATGCTTTTACTATATGTTTAAAAGACTGTTACTGAATATGGCCATTCTACATACACGTGTGATGATTGAGCATGACATACACGACATATTGCATAGGGTTGGTACTTTGATATGGAGGAAGTACTATTCTGATAGGATCGCACGGGTCACACGAGACGACTGTGGATCCAGTATTGATCTGTTAAGGTCGCATGGGTTGCATGAGATGACTGTGGACCGATAGACATCTTAGTGCCGCTTATTCTGATTATGGCTCTGTGCCAAACTAAAAGTGGCTCTGTGCTATGTTGACTATGGCTTTGTGCCAAACGTATTTACCTGTGGCTATGTGCCTAACATACTTACTGATGACCCTGTTTCGATCATATTTACCGAAGGTTGTGTGCCGATTATATTACTGTCACTGACGACTTCGTGCCAAACATAGTACAGTTACCAATGGCTTTGTGCCAATAATAAGACCGCTACTAAAGGCTTAAAGTCGTATATATTTTAGCAGCTTTGCCGTGTTACTATTAGCAGCTACGCTGCGATATTGGTGTGCTGGCTGGGTGGGTCGATTTAATCCCCACATGGTGTGATGGTTGGTACAGGAGGTGTAATGGTTGGATTGGGTTGGGTTGCATACCTGCATTGTGATTATACTGTTTTGGGCTTAGGCCCACACTGTCACTGCATAGGGCTTAGGCCAAGATTGTACTGTTATTAAATAGAGCTCGGGCCCAGACCATTACTGTATGCACTGTTACTTTAATGGGCTCCATCCCAGACTAATTCTGAATTCTATCAGTTTACTAACTATTTTAGTTTAGGAGGGGATTACACACTGAGTTTTCATAAACTCCCCTGTTTATTAATTGTGCAGGTAATCCCTAGCGTTAGGTGGTTCGGTGCTGCAAGGGGCTCAAGATGACCACTCACTATTTATGTTTTCAAATTTGTTATTACTGTTGCGTATTTCTTTTTAATTGGGTTGTAATAAGGCCTCTCTTGATTCTGGTTTTTATTTTACTTTGGGATTTTCATTACTATGTTTTATAATGGTTAAAAGTAGATCGCGATTTTCCAAAACTACAATTGTGCTCAAAACACTATGTTTTCGCAACTTAACTTTTAAACATCACTTTGTCATAAATCGGTTACTTTTAGAATTAGCTTCCGCAAAGTAAAAAGGATTTTTGGAAATAAAATTAAGAAGTTTTCAATGCACTACGTTTTAAATAAGAGGGGTTTCTAATAAAAACATGGTTTTCAAAAAACACTTCAATTTGACACGCCAGATTCGAGTCTAACTTCTAGGTTGGGTTTGGGGTGTTACATTTAGTGGTATTAGAGCTAAGTTTCAAAACTCGGCTGTGGAATGGGTTTTAAAATTGGATTTCTGAAATAATTATTTCAAAAAGGTTTGAAAAGATTTGAAGCATTTGAAATGTTTTTCTGAAGATTTTCTGAATGTGTGGTTACCGAGTCTCTGGCGCCGAATCCGTAAGTTTTCTCTTAGACTGTACTTAAAGTTAAATTTTGTATTTATTCAGTGTATGTTCTAGAAATCAATTTTTTTTTAGTTAACAACGGTACTGTGATAGAATTTGAAGGCAAGCTAGGTTGTGAGGAGTTACTTGTCTCCCTGGAACATGAGATGGTTTAGGAAATGGTAGTCGAGGTAAGTCTATCAACTTTAGGTAACAATAACCTAGAGTTTGGTACGGAGGCACTGAACCGGTTGATAAGGGAGGTCCTGGAAGAGGTGTTTGAGGCAAGAGTTAAGGCGTATGGTGAAACACTTTAGGCTAGGTGCTTGGAGTGCAACAGGAAGAGGGATAATAGTACGTTGAAGCAGGAGCATCAGGTTTGGGATTGCATAGTTCCTTTTAAGTCAGGTGTGTTTTGTTTGGATGTGATGTTTGAATATAGAAATTGTATGCATGTATGGTAAATATCTATTTGCTTCTGTGCTTAAATGTTTGGTTGGCTGTGAGAGGTTTTGAGATTAAGTTAAAAGTGTATAGGTGTAGTTTGGATTTAGAGTGCGCAGCGGGAGCATAGTGGTGTATGTTGAGCTAAGCGTTTGTTCAGATAGTTGGAAATTTTGAGGATAAAATTTCTTTAAGGGGGTAGAGTTGTAACACCTCGAATTTGGGCCTAGAAGTATTGGGCCTTGAGTATGGGTCCGCAAGAAGGTTGTATTTAAGTATTTAATTGTACAAGGAAATGACACAATTAAATGTCTACTTTGGTGGTTAACACCCTGAGAGGTGTTGGAGAAATCTTGGGTTCAAACCTGAGCTTTAGCAAAATTTTGGTTTTACGTGAATAAAACCCTGGATGCTTGGAAGTAGGCCTTTTATAATATTGTGGGAAATCAATGACATAAGGAAGCATGTGGTCTAGTGGTTGTGGCGTCATTAAGGTTGCAAGGGAGCCTGGGTTCAAGTCTTGGCTCTTGCAATTTATTTCAGTTTTTCTTTTAAAGGAACCTAAAATTTGGCCTATAGACCTTATAATTAATTGAGGATAAAATATGACATAGAAAGATCCTGTGGTGGAATGGCAAGGTGGCGTGTGGTGTAACTGTGAGGTCTGAGGTTCAAGTCTTGGGATGCGCAATGGAGTATTTATTTTGCTATTTGAGCTGCGAAGGAGGTAGAGTTGGACTGAAACTCTGTGGATGAAATGCTCATAAGAATGAGAAATTTTCCTATTGGTTGAAAGAAATCCCACATCGGGAAGCTAACATGAGAATTGGTGAGAAACTGGCTTTAAATAGAGCAAACCAGATAGGTTGGGAAAGAGGATTCAATGCAGGATGTGCCAAGGTTGGTGATCGTGGACTTTGGCGCGTTCTCATAAACAGGTGTGTATTCATGCCCTTCTTTGTTGGAAGTTGGCAAAAGCCGAAAAGCTGAAACCTCAGTATTTGGGGCCTCACAAGTGTGTGAACGCATGTAGGGTGAATCGAGCCCACAAACCATGATCGATAGACTGTAAAGGCCGCCATGAATGTTCTCGTGTGATGGGGCTGTTCTGGGCCTCAATGGGCCCATGTGCCTGCTTGTGTAAATCTAACTGCTAGGTGGAATATGGTTGGGCTTGTCATGTCGCGTACATGGCATAGGCCGTTCTGGGCCACATTAGGCTGGACTGGACCATGTGGGCCCAATGGGCTTGTGGGCATACACGGATAAAATGTATGTTATGTGGTAGGATTTGGATTGGGTTACGTCGTTCGTATGGCCGTGAATAGTTTTGGGTTAAATGGGCCGTATGGGCCTAATGAGCCCGTGGGCTTGCATGGGTAAATTTTGCTATTAAGCAGGAAGTAGATAAACAGTCATGTCGCGCACGTGGCCTAGGTTGTTTTGGGCCTCGATAGGTCGAAATGGACCGTGTGGGCTCGATGGGCTCGTGGGCCCACACGGACAAAATCTGTGATAAGTGACTATTATTGAACCGGGCTATGGTGTACACATAGTTGTATCTAAATTAGGTTAAATAGGCCACACGAGTGTGTGGGCCTACTTGGGCCGACTAATGGGCCCTAGGCCCATTTGCACCGTTATGTCTGTTTAGGTTACTTCAGTCGCTCGAGGCAACGATAGAACTTCGGTTGGGCCGTTAAGACCCCGATTTATAAAATTACCGAAATACCCCCGATTTATAAAATTACCAAAATACCCTTGTAGTGTAATATTATCGAAATCCCCTTGTAGGGTAAAAACCTCACGAAAGCATAGCTTCTCACTTCCACTTAGGGGTGCGACCATAGCGGTCATGCAAATGCAATGTACGGGAACTAGATAACAAACATATGCAGCAAACACATGTAAAAAGGATCAATTTTTAAAATTTTCCAAACTTCCGACATTAAGACGGAAAATAATCAATTTCTTGGCTTGAATCTCTTATGTCCCCAGTGGAGTCGCCAAGCTGTCGAAACCTATTTTTTTTAAATAGGGAGGGTATTTCAAAAACGAGAGTCACCACCAACCTTTTAAAGTGTGATTGGATCACTTTATAAAACGTTTTGGTCTACGAGGTTGCAAGAAAACAGGTTCGAGAGTCGGTTACGTACGAGGAAGGATTAGCACCCTCACAACGCCCAAAATTGGTACCAAATTGAATAATTTTGCCTTAATGTTAAAAGTTTGAAAGAATTTAGAAATAAGATCTCTTTTAAAACCGTAATAATTTGAGTTAAAAAGAATCAAGATTCCTTTGCTTCAAAAGAATATAAACATCACATCCAGCATGATTGGACACGATATTCTTAAAATTTCGTAACTAAAATCATCTTGTGATTTTCAAAACTTATTTAGAATGATATTTTAGGTATTTAGACAAACGGGAAATCGCAACCCAGCATGTTAGGGCACTACTTCCCGAATTCCTAACTACCAAAAAAACATTTCCTTAAAAAAAAATTTCTTTTTGGATCGAATGAAATATAAAAGTTCTTTAAAGTGATGATGCATTTAACATATTACAAGGATCAATATTAAATAAATTAACCTACATAATACCTACTTTAACATTCCATGCAAATATAATATAAAAAATGATGAATAATGGCATAAATTACACAATATACGATATCATCTTATGCATATATGATCATAGATAACATAAATGTACATGCATTATCGTTACAAGTAAAATACAACGTAGAGCATAATGAGTACAACAATATAAATTGCATAATATATATATGATAATATTTTATGCAAATGTAACTAAATCAACATAAATAATTAATTTTCATGCGAATACGTAAAAACAATAGTATAAAATTACGAATAATCTATAAAAATTTAACCTACTAAAACAATACTAAGAAAACAAAAAATAAATAAGCAAGTTATAAACATATAAAATATAAAATCAAATAAAAAAAATAAAGGTATTTAAAAATATTTAGAACAATATAAGAATAATAAAGGAGAACTTTTTTTTTAAAAAAAGATTAATATATACATAAATCATATTATAGGATATAATAACTTAATATATTAAAAAAATTATGCTAAATATTTACACATATTTATTTAATAATAAAAATTTAAAAAATATGTAATTAATGAGTAATAAATTAATGTACATTTTATAATAAAATAAAAGTAATGTAAGGAATAATATATGGTAAAATATATAACATATAATAAAATTTATAAACAAAATATATAATGATATAAACAATATGATAGATAATATATAAAATAATAATATATATATAGTAGAATGTATGTAATATAATATATAATAATGTATAATAATATAATAAATAATATACAAAGAAAAAAATAATATATATACCTTTTTTATATATAACTAATATTTATAAAAATATATAGTATTTAAAATAAATTGAATTTTTATAAAAAGGGGATTAAAATTTAAAAATTTAGGGTTAATTACAAATAAATGAAAAATTTTGGGCCTAATTGAAATGCGCGTTAAATTGTAGGGACTCATCAAGCAATTAACCCTAATCCCAAAAACGACGTCGTTTCCAGAATAAGCTTTAATAGCCATTAGGACTAGATTGAATTAATCGTAAAATATTGGGGTCAATTTAAAATAAAAATAAAATGGAATTGTAAATTTAAAAAAATGCGGAAGGATCGATTGGGTAATTTGCCCTTTAAACGAAAACATACGGATCCTATCCGGGTTTCGGGTCAACATGCGGATCCTGGGCTTAAACGGTGCCGTTTTGGTACTTATCAAATTAAGTAAAACGACACCATTTCTATTATGCTATTTAAGTCAATTTTTGGCCCAAAACTCATTTTTAGAAACTGTTTTAAAAAAAAAAACTTTGAAACTCTCTGAAATGGGGCCGAGAGCAAACCCTTGGAGTCTCTGTCGAGCCTCCGTCACTGGGCTTCCACATGCTCACACGCCGCCACTGACTCCGCCATGTATGGCGGTCAGAATACGAAACGTTTCGCCTTTTTTACAGTAAAAAAAAGGTAATCCTCTTTTGTTATTTTAGTATTTTATACGTATATATTTAGAACAAAAAGAAAAAAAAGGATAAAAATAAATCACCTCTACTTCTTCGATAACTGTTGTATTTTTTATTGTATATTTGCTTAAAAAGCGTTCTTCCACCACCTTACATCGCTCTTGATTCGGGCTTTTATAGCCACTGAAAAAAATATATTTACAATCTTGATTTTATTTTTTGCTATATTTGTTTCGTCTCTGTTGTTTCTTTCCCTTTTTACAGGTAACAGCGAGAAATCCAGCGACGATGAGGTGTTGATTCACGCGCAGATTACGGTAGTCACGGTGCCGATGGAGTCGTCGATGAGGGTTTACCAAAACGGCGTGAGATGAATGGGCGTGACGTTTTGAGTTTGCGGCGCAAAGCTTCTGGAAACCCTAGGGTTTCCAGATTCGGTTTAGGCACTGGGCCTTGCTAGTTTGGGTCTGGTTTTGGGTATTTGGGCCGTTGGGTTTTAGGTATTTGGGCTAATGGTTTTGGGTGTAACCGGGTATAGGGCTAATTGGGTCTTGGGGTATTTTGGGCTATCAGGCTTTTAGGCCTGTTTATTGTAAATGGACATTACAGATATCAAATTTATTTTATTATTTTTATTGTTTTATCCTATTTCATGGGCCCGGGCAAATTTGGGCTATTACACCTAGCGTTAGGTGGTTCGGTGCTGCGAGGGACTTAGAGATGACCACACATTGTTTATGTTTTCAGATTTGTTATTACTGTTGCGTATTTTATTTTAATTGGGTTATAATAAGGCCTTTCTTTATTCTGGTTTTTATTTTACTTTGGGATTTTAATTACTATGTTTTATAATGGTTAAATGTCGATTGCGGTTTTCCAAAACTACAACTGTTTTCAAAACACTACGTTTTCGCAACTTAACTTTTAAACATCACTTTGTCGTAAATCGGTTACTTCTAGAATTAGCTTCCGCAAAGTAAAAAGGAATTTTGGAAATAAAATTAAGAAGTTTTCAATGCACTACGTTTTAAATAAGAAGGGTTTCTAAGGAAAACATGGTTTTCGAAAAACACTTCAATTTGACATGCCAGATTCGGGTCTAACTTCTAGGCTGGGTTTGGGGTGTTACACACAAAATTTTCTAAAATTTCCTAGGTCTCTAACTTGTGCCACACGGCCAGCCACACACCCATGTGATCAATTTAATTTTCAAAAATTAGGTGCAGGGTTCAAACGGCCAAGACAGATAGCCGTGTTCTAGGTTGTGTAGCATGCACGGCTGAGACACACGCCCATGTCTCTACCTGTGATTTCAATTCTGAGCATTTTATTTTTCAAATTTAAGATGCAAGGGACACACGGCCTAACTACACGCCCATTTACCAAGTCGTGTATCACACGCGGTCTAGACACACGCCCGTGTGTCTTCCCATGTGGACAAAATAAAGCCATTTTCATTTTTCACCCAAAATTTCACCAATATCCTGCACCAAAACTTACATCCAAATGCCAACCAATCCAAGCATTATATCAAGACCAATTCAAGCATTTGATTCAAGCAAATTTTAACATCTAAATATGGTATAACATAACATACACATATGTTTATAATCTTACCTTGGTTTAACCTAGGCATTAACATCATTTGACCACATACACTTAACATACCAAATGTGTTTTTATCATAATAACTTACTTTATAATACCAAAATAAACCATTACTAGACATTCCAATGGCTAGGTTACAAACATCATTTTCAAGCTACTAATGGCCAAGTATCCTATACATGTCATTATATCAAAATGATTTTTACTATATATACCCAAAATAAGCTAGTGGATAGTATGATGATGCTCCAACTAATCTCCAACCTTCGCGAGCTTCCAAGCACTATAATATACGAAAAATAAAACTAAATAAACATTACATGCTTAGTAAGTTCGTATAACAGGAATTAAAACTTACCAATTTATATTTATTAACATTAAGCATTCAATAACATGTTTTTTCATCAATTGGGCAAATTTACCTATACACATACACTCAATCAAACAATTTAGTTACATAAATCTTCACATAAGCCTCAAGTAAGCATAGATGAGCTCATCATACTATATTCTTTCAAGACATCATTCATTTCGTCTCATAATTCTCATATCATGTCAAGTATTTTATACATTAAATCATTGAAATTTCGATGGATATTCAAACAGTACACTTAAGGTCTACAATTTAAAAACTTGCCAATTCATATTTAGGAGTACCCATTAGGGAACTTAATCGAAAAAGCACACTTTCGAGCCTCATAACATATAACAGGATTACTAGTCCAGGCTAAATCCTTTTTGTAATATATGCTCAGAAGAGCTAAATTAGGATTACCAGTCCAGGCTAAATCCTAATTGTAACATATGCTCGAGAGGAATTATATCAGGATTACCAGCCTAGGCTAAATCCCGTCAGCAACAATGCAGGACCTCATTCAGTAAGGAAGTTTCGTTTATCCATCAAAATCCAATATTCAAATGGAATTTAACCCTTTTCAAACAATCTCAACCAGGCAATCATTTCTTATGTTATAACATTCAAATGAAGTCACATTAATATAAAACACATTCCATACAACACAACATTCAGTTTATCATTTTTACAAGCTCAATTAAGTTACATGAACTTACCTCGACACTTGTTTGCGTATATAAATCTACTAATCTGAAACTTTCTCTTTTCCTCGATCTTGCTTCGAATTTGTGTTATCCGGATCTATATAAATGAATTTATTCATCAATTTATCACATTTCACATTCAAGTGGACTCAATTTACATCCTAGCCAAAATTACCATTTTGCCCCCAACTTTTCCATATATTCTAATTTCGTCCCTAGGATCGAAAAATGAAATTTATGCAATTTACTCCCTATTCCAAGCCTAACCAAAATTTCACTATAAAATTTACAGCACATACATTCTATAAAATTCAAATTTTTTCTTTAATTTTTACAACTTTACATTTTAGTCCCTAAATCATGTTTTCATCAAAAATCACTTTGTAAAGTTGTTTATCTATCAACAACCTTTCATTTTCTACCATAAATTTCATATTTTCTACATATTCATCCATGACATAATTTCCATACTTTGATAACTTTTCAAATTGATCCCCCAAATAGATAGATTAAGCTATCTCGATTTCAAAAATATTAAAATTACTAAAAACGAGACAAGAAAACTTACCCAATTAAGCCAAGAAAGTTTCTTCTCTCTCTTCTAGGGTTTCCATGTATTTTGGGGATGAAGATGACATAAAATAAGATGATATTTCTTTTTATCTTTTAATTAATTAAATTAATTCAATTTCCAATTCGGTCCTTGCCTTTTTTTTAAATTTCCATGGATGAGTCACCAAAAAATATCTACATACATTTCTTTAATGGTCTAATTACCATATAAGGACCTCAAGTTTTGAATTCCATAGTTATTTAGTCCTTCTAGCTACTAGAATTCAACTTTTGCATTTTATGCCATTTAGTCCTTCCCGTAATTAATCACATAATTAGTAAAATTTTCTTATTAGAGTTTTCACATGACATTTCTAACATAATATGAACCATGTAATAAAATTAAAATAAATTTTATTTTCGGCTAGAATTTGTGGTCCCAAAACCACTGTTTGATTTCACTGAAATTGGGTTGTTACAGAAAGAATTTGTTAAACTGGTTGATTGAGCGCATAAAGCCAAGGATCTAAGTAAAGAGAAAAGACATGTTGATTTTTAAGCTAGAGACACAAGAAAGAGATTGACTGGGAAGTCATATCAGTCAGCATCAAAGAAATCCAAAGAACATCATAACCGTTCTACAGCTTCTGTGGGTTATTCTAGTAGAGACAGAGGTACCCGACATTCGAGTCCAAAACCTTAGGCTACATCTGTAGCAAGTGTGGGTAGTGTTAGAGATGTTTGGCCCGAGTGCAAGAACTATAAAAGACCACATTATGGTGAGTGTCGATTAAAGAACAGAGCGTGTTTTAGGTGTGGTTCCTTAGACCACTATCTTAGAGATTACTTAGAGAAATCTGAGAAAGAGAAAGCTCAGACCACGAGGCTGAGCAACACTGCTACAAGAGATAGACCACCTCATAATCCTAGAAATGTGAGTTGTAGTCATAGGGTAACGAAAGATTTTGCAGTGAGATCTGAGGCAGGAGTGCCAAACAGCGCTTATGCTATTCGCGAACGAGATGATACTTCTGCACTAGATGTTATTATCAGTACTTTCTCTATTTTTTATACTAATATTACTGCTTTGATTGATTCGGGATCCACTCATTCATATGTGTGCACGAATTTAGTGTCTAGTAAGAATTTACTTGTTGAGTCTACTAAATTCGTGGTTAAAGTATCGAACCCCCTAGGCCAATATGTGCTAGTTGATAAAGTCTACAAGAATTGTCCTTTGATGACTCGGGTTTCCGGTTTTTCGGCTGATTTGATGCTATTACCATTTAATGAATTTAATGTGATTTTGGGCATGGATTGGTTAACTCTACATGACGATTTTGTGAATTGTATATAAAATCTTATTGTATTGAAGTGTCAGAACGGTGAGGCGCTTCATATTGAATCAAATAGTCCGAGTGAGTTGCCTGTTGTTATATAAGCTATGTCAGCGGAAAAAAATATGTGAGAAAAGGTTGCGATGCGTATCTTACTTATGTTTTGGACATTAAAGAATCTAAGTCAAAGCTTGAATCAGTAACGGTGGTTTCTGAACATTCTGATGTATTTCCAGAGGAGTTACTAGGATTACCGCCGATCAGAGAGGTTGAGTTTGCTATTGATCTAGTACAGGGGACTTTATTGATATCGATAGCACCTTAAAAAATGGCTCCTACTAAGTTGAAAGAGTTGAAAGCACAGTTGCAAGAGTTGACAGATAGGGGTTTTTCTCAACCTAGTTTTTCACCTTGGGGTGCACCGACTCTGCTCGTTAAGAAAAAGGACGGATCAATGAGATTGTGTACAGACTACTGGTTCTGTTCGTTAACTAATGCACCTGCAGTATTTATGGATTTGATTAATAGAATTTTCAAACTGTACTTAGACAGGTTTGTTGTGGTATTTATTGATGACATTCTGATATATTCACGAGACAAGTCCGAGCATGCTCAACATCTGAGAATTGTGTTGCAAAACTTGCGAGATAAACAACTTTTTGCTAAATTTATCAAATGTCATTTTTTCCTCTGAGAAGTCAATTTTCTGGGACATATAGTATCGGCTGATGGCATCAGAGTTTATTTGAGTAAAATTTCAGTAGTTGTTGACTGGAAACCATCGAGAAATGTGTCCGAAGTTAGAAGTTTTTTGGGATTAGCTAGTTATTACTAAAGATTCATCAAAGGGTTCTCGATAATAGCTGCACCGATGACATGACTTTTACAGAAAGATGTGTAATTTGAATGGTCCGAGAAAAGTCAGCAAAGTTTCAATCAGTTGAAAGCACTACCGAGACACCAGTTCTAGTTCAGCCTGAATCGAGTAAAGAGTTTGTGATTTTTAGTGATGCATTTTTAAATCGTTTAGGCTGTGTTTTGATGCAGGAAGGCAAAGTAATAGCTTATGCTTCCAAATAGTTAAAGTCACATGAAAAGAACTATCCGACTCATGACCTAGAGTTAGCAGCTATTGTAACACCCCTAACATTTACAAATAGTTCACGTTAATTACTATTGTTTTACTGAAATTATTCATAATGTTCCTTAAATGGACCCTCAAGACCTAATATGAGTATTAGAATCGAGTCGAGACTTAATCAAAATTTTATAAATTTTTTGCCAAATTTCAAAAATTTTCCTAGGTGCAGGGCTCACACGCCCATGTGGTATAGGGACACGTCTGTGTGACCTTAAGACATGCCCGTGCTGCAGGCTGTGTTCGACCTTGTGTAACTCTCTAACTTGTACCACATGGCTAGCCACACGCCCGTGTGAGTAGGCCGTGTGATTAATTTAATTTTCAAAAATTAGGTGCAGTATGTTCTAGGCCGTGTAGCACACACGGCTGAGACACACACCCGTGTCTCTGCCTGTGAGCTCAATTTGGATCATTCTGTTTCTCAAATTTAAGATGTAGGGGACACATGGCCTAACCACACGCCCATGTACCAGGCCGTGTGTCACACACGGTCTAGACACACGCTTGTGTGTTTGCCCGTGTGGACAAAATAAAGCCATTTCTAGCTTCATTTCTCACCCAAAATTTTACCAATAACCTGTACCAAACCTACATCCAAATATCAACCAATCCAAACATTGAATTCAAGCAAATTTTAACATCTAATATGATATGACATTGCATACATACATGTTTAAAATCTTACCTTGGTTTAAAATAAACATAAAACATCATTTGATCATTCGTATTTAACACATACGTGTTTATCATAACATTATACTTTATAAATACCAAAACAAACCATTACTAGCCATTCCAATGGCGAGATTACAAATAATATATTCAAGCCATCCATGGCCAAGTTAGCCTACACATACCATTATACCAAAATAAGCTTATGGATAGTGTGATGATGCTCCGACCAATCTCCAACCTTCGTAAGCTTTCGAGCACTATAAAACAGAGAAAAGTAAACCTAGTAAGCATTATATGCTTAGTAAGTTCGTATAACTAAAATTAAACTTACCAATCTCATTTATTAAAATTAAGCATATAATAACATGTTTCCATTAACTTGGCAAGATTGCCTAAACACATGCATTCAATCAAATATGTTAGTCATAAATTTTTTACATAAATCAAGTAAACATAGATGAGCTCATCATACTATGTTCTTTCAAAACATTATTCATTTCATCTCATAACTCTAATATCATGTCAAGTATTTTATCCGTTGAATCATTGAAATTCTGATGGATACTCAGGTACTACACTTAAGGTTTACAATTCAATAACCCATCAATTTATATTCAGGAGTACCCATTAAGGTACTTAATCAGAGAGCACATTCTCAAGCCACATATCATATATCTAGATTACCAGTCCAGGCTAAATCCTTTCTATAACATGTGCTCAAAATAGCTCAATTAGGATTACCAGTCCAGGCTAAATCGTAATTATAACATATGCTCAAGAGGGATTATAACATGATTATCCGTTTGGCTTAAATCCTATTTTTAATGAGGTAAAAAGGATTACTCAGCTGCGCTAAATCCCGTCAACAACAAATGCAGGACCTCAATTAATAAGCAAAATCACATTTATCCACCGAAATCCAATATTCAAACAAAACGTAACCCTTTTAAACCATTACGAACATGTGTTCATTTCTTTATTATAAAATTTAAATTAATTCATATAAATATAAAAAGCATTCCATACAAACACAACATTCGATTTATCATATTTACAAGCTCGATTAAGTTACACAAACTTACCTCGACACTTATTCGCGTATATAAATCTACTAATCCGAAACTTTTTATTTTCTTTGATCTAGCCTTGAATTTGTGTTATCTGAATCTATATAAAAGAATTTAATGATCAATTTATCACATTTCATATTTATTTGGATTCAATTTACATACTAGGCAAAATTACCATTTTGCCCTTAAACTTTCCATAAATTCCTATTTCGTCCTTAGGCTCGGAAAATGAAATTCATGCAATTTACTCCCAATTCCAAGCCTAACTGAAATATCAATATACAATTTACAGCACATATATTCTATAAATTTTAGAATTTTTCTTCAATTTTCACAACTTTACAATTTAGTCCCTAAATCATGTTTTTATCAAAAATCACTTTGTAAAAGTTGTTTATCTATTAATAATCTTTCATTTTTTGTAACACCCCAAACCCAGCCTGGATGTTATGGCCGAATCTGGCGTATCACATTGAAGTGTTTTAGCGAAAACCGTGTTTTCATTGAAAACCCTTCTTAAAATAAAAGAAACCTTAACTGTCCTAAAAAAAACTCCTTTCAATCACTTGTTTAAAATATATGACTTTATGAAAACATGTCATTTTAAAAGGTTGTAGCGGAAACGTAGAAAAGTCATACTATAGTTTAAGAAACCATGTTCAACTTTTTATAATTACATCACATAAAAAAATAATAATCCAAATAATAATAAAGTGGAAGCCCTATTACAAATTGATTTGAAAAGAACTTAATAACATAGAACTTGATAAGCTTTAAAAAGAAAAACAAGTCAAAATTATATTGCTAGCTGGCCATCTAGAGTCCCTCCAAACATCGAACCTTTTAATGAGCATCACCTGAAAATAAAATAAAAGAGGGGGTGGGTTTTCGCAAACTCAGTGTGTACAACCCTCGACAAAAACAAGCATTCAAAAGTCATCATACATCAAACATGCAAAGCAGTGCAGTGCAACCCACCCCAATAATCCAACCGGTACACTTCTGCTCCGTCCCCCTTTTCACAACCTATGGGGATATAAATATCGACCCACCCAACCGATACACATCAATGGTAGCCCTTGGCTATGAACTACCTGGTTGCAAAGCAAGCGCCAATCACATATTGGGCTTAAAAGCTATCAGTGGATCCACGGTTGTCTAGCAACCATGCGACCCTCATATACTCCCTCTGTTCCATATTTCCCAACCCATATGCAACATAAACAGGATATCATATGAATACATATGAATGCATGTAGCAATCATAAATCTTACACATAAAACTTAGGGGTATTTTAGTCATTTTTGCCCTTAGAGGCATTTCGACAATTTTTTTTATTACGGGTTTTAACTTACCTTGGCCCATTAGCAAATCCCGTGAGCTAAGATGAACGAACACTATGCATCAGGTAGGATTCCAGAGAAGAGGAGGTGAGTCATTAAGACTTCTTAAGTACCAAGCTCTCCCTAGATCCAATCCTAGACATGCATATACCCGTTGCCACACCTTAACTCTATGACTTGTCCACGATCGCAATATATTAATTAAGTTTTATGTGGTTATCATATACTAGGCCCAAAACCCCTACATACATGTATATGGCCCTCTTGGCCCAATCTCATATACATGGCCCATCAGGCCCAATTCAGATTCATATGGCCCATCAGGCCCAATTCACGTTCATATGGCCCATTCAGCCCAAACTCATTTATATGGCCCATCCGGCCCAACTCACATTATATTCATGCTCACATACAAATTTCCTATCACATAGCATCGCTTATCAAATTTTGCTACTATGGGCCCAACAACCCTTCGGGCCTATTTAGCCCATTCCGACCCACTTGGCCTATTCACAACCCAAGTTCATGGAATCGCTCATGGGCCTCAGGCAACCTATCGATTTCCCCCTTACGAGTGTTCACGCACTCACAAGACTCCAGTAGCCAAACTTTTGGCTTTTCGGCATTTTAGCTTTTTGGTATTTCGGCTTTTGCCGATCTACTAGTGTGTGCAGTGTAAGTATACACCTAGTAAGCAAGCGTGATACGATCTTCTTAGCTCCAAACATTGCGCGATAAGTATAACAACCCCTTCTTAAATCCCTAACCACGATCAACCCCCAGATCTGCACCAATCTTAACAATTAAAACAGAATAATAGGTGGCTCGTATCCAACACAAGTCCCCTTACCTTAACTATAAACAATCGACCACCTTAGCCAATAGGAGAGGAGTACTTACCAAGATCGCGAACGCCTAAAGAGCAGTTTCAGCAGAGAGCTAAGATCCGAGATCCAATACTAATTCCCTACCACAGTCGATTAGAAAGAGTAAGGGACAATATTCGATACTTAACAAGGAAAACTGATTGGAAGAGTAACACTTACACTAGATTCGGTCAAAGAGTATTCGACTCTAGAGATCTAAATGGCACAATTGCTTATTCGACACCAAGGGAGAGAGAAAGACCCAAAATTGAAATAAAGAAATCGGCACAAGAAAAATAAAAGGAGAACAAGGGTTTTCGGCTTTTGGAGAAATCAGCAGAAAGAAAAAGAAGAAAACAAAAGGGTTTTCGGTAACAGGGTGAAGGAAATTCGACACTAGCCTGGCAGCCCTACATTCGACACTTATTTATAGCCCTTATAGCTGAATTACTTGGCCTTCAGTTCCCCATTTGGCTTCATCACTTCCCCCTTCTCATCTCCTCATTTTTCTCTCTGATAACCCCTTGATCCTTTCCTTAATTTTCTCTCCTAGACACTCCCCTTAGAGTCCATCATCACGCCACTTCCAACCTTCTAGAAGGCCAAAATTAAACTCCTAAAAATACTAAGCTAGGATTCGAACCTTGGACCTCATTGCTAGCTATTAACGCCACCTACCTACACTCTAAGTGGCGTCACTTAGCCATTCCTCCGCAAGGCTTTTTGATGTTATTTTCCCCTATCTTTATTTAAAATCCCAACTAATTGCCAACCCTGATCCTTTTAATAATTAAATTATAATATCTTCTACCTCATAATTCAAACTCAAACCGTGTCCAAGACCTACCTTTGCGTAATTAACACTTAACCAGAATTGCTAAGCACAAAAAGAAAAATTCATGATTTTGGGATTTTTGGGTTTCAGGATATTTGGGTGTCAAGATTTTTAGGGCGTTACAACTCTACCCCCAAAAGAAATTTCATCCTCGAAATTCCCAACTACTAACATAGACTATCACACCACACTTTCGCTGCGTGCTCTAATTCCAACTTAGGTAAATAGCACTCGATGGGTAAGTACGTACCATTATTCACCTCTAGAGCGTCTCCATCCTCTTGACGACGTGCTGCATAGACCACAGTTGGCTGCCTCACCTAAGCATGACTAGCACCTCTGCCCCGTGCTCCACGACTCAAACCGTTTCCACCCCTGGCCTGATCACGGCCTCTCGACGGTTACTGACTGCCCCACAGTGGCTGAGCACCACCTCAGCCCACGTCTAGCACCTGTCTCGACAGTCTAGGGCAATTCCTGATCCTATGCTCCTTAGATTCACAAGCTAACCAAGCTCCAGTCCTCTTTAAACACTCGCCTACATGACCTTTCCCACAATCAGCACAAGGTGGCACCCCTGGATTAACAGCAGGGGGCCCTGCTCTAACTGGCTCATTAACTCTAGCCCTAGCCCTAGGCCTCTGTTCAACACCAAGAGTCTCAACCTCCCTCTTGTTCTTACCCCTTTCTTTTTCCTGATTTAAGCGCTCAGTGCGCTTAACCTCCTCCGCTATCTTTTCTTTCTCCACTAATTCTGAGAAAACTTGTTCCCTTTGTGGAGCTATCAATACCCTAAGGCTATCTCTAAGTCCATCCTCAAACCTCAAGCAATGCTCATATTCCGTTGCCACCATTACTTTTGCATACCTACTAAGGTTTAGAAGCTCTGCCTCATACTCTGCCACCGATTTGTTCCTTTGGGTCAAATTCAAGAACTTCTTCCTTCTAGCATCCACATAGCTTCCACCCATATACTTCCCTTGAAATGTAGATTTGAAAAACTCCCAAGTGACCCGCTTCGGTTGGGTGCCCTCTTTCACTGTCAGCTACCACTGGTAGGCTTCTTCCCTAAGTAGTGACACGGCTCCTTTTAACTTTTGTTTCGGTGAACAGTCTAGGTCCTCCATTATCCTTTCAGTGGCCTCCAACCAATATTCTGCCATGTTAGGAGCCACGCCAGCCACGCCCTTAAAGATCTTAGCCCTGTTCGATTCAAGTCGCTCCAAAATGGACCCCCGATTTTCAGTGCCATTATTGGGCCCAGTGACCCTTTCCAAAATCCTCAGCATTGCCTGTGACAATGCTTCTTCTCCCGTGGCCTGATCATACAGTCCATTCCTAGCCATAGGTGAGGCCAGAGCCTCTTCTACTCCAATATTGGGCACATGGCCCGATGTCAATGATTCAGCACTAAAACTTCCGCGGTATCAGCCATGGCCTCTCGTACCTCTTCTATCACTCATTGTCGATTCGCGTATTATCTGGATTAGAAATTTTTATGAAGTCTTAGCTAGTTTCAATAATTAATCCAATGTTTTATGGAAATAATTAAAAAGAAGATTGTTTTCGAAAATCCTTTATAGTTTCAAGTTCCTACGGGCTTTGGTTCCATTCTAACAAGATCACCTAAAGTAGCCCTCTAACTAACTACTGTATAACAATTTAAACAAATTTAAGAATAAAAGTACTTACTTGGTTCGACGTCGGAGACTCGTTGTGCCGCTCAGTAAGACTTCCCTTTTCCAAAACATTGTGATTCAATCAAGAATATTTTTTTTAAACACATAAAGAAACCAAGTAATAAGGCCTAATTCACAGCCCGATTTTTGCAACTTGGGCTCTGATACCACTAAATGTAACACCCTAAACTTGGCCTAGATGTTATGGCCGAATTTGGCACATCACATTGAAGTGTTTTAGCGAAAACCGTGTTTTCATTGAAAACCCTTCTTAAAATAAAAGAAACCTTAACTATCCTAAAAAAAACCTCCTTTCAATCACTTGTTTAAAATATATGATTTTATGAAAACATGTCATTTTCAAAGGTAGTAGCAGAAACGTAAAAAAGTCATACTATAGTTTAAGAAACCGTGTTCAACTTTTTATAATTATATCACATAAAAAATAATAATTTAAATAATAATAAAGTGGAAATCCTATTACAAACTGATTTGAAAAGTACTTAATAACATAGAAACTGATAAGCTTTAAAAAGAAAAACAAGTCCAAATTATTTTGCTAGCTGGCCACCCAAAGTCCCTCCAAACATTGAACCTTCTATTGAGCATCACCTGAAAATAAAATAAAAGAAGGGGTGAGTTTTCGCAAACTCAATGTGTACAACCCTCGACGGAAACAAGCATTCAAAAGTCATCATGCATCAAACATTCAATGTAATGTAGTGCAACCCACCCTAATAATCCAACCAGTACACTTCTGCTCCGTCCCCCTTTTCACAACCTGTGGGGATATAAATATCGACCCACCCAATCGATACACATCAATGGTAGCCCGGTTGTAGAACTACCTAAGTTGTAGCAAGTTGCCAATCACATATTGGGCTTAAAACCGTCGGTGGATCCACGGTTGTCAAGCAACCATGTGACCCTCATATATGCTCCCTCTGTTCCATAATTCCCAACCCATATGCAACCTAAATAGGCTATCGTATGAATACATATGAATGCATGTAGCAATCATAAATCTTATACACAACACTTAGGGGTATTTTAGTCAATTTTACCCTTATAGGCATTTCGATAATTTTTCTTTATTACGGGTTTTTACTTACCTTGGCCCGTTAACAAATCTCGTGAGCTAAGATGAATGAACACTATGCACCAGGTAGGATTCCAGATAAGAGGAGGTGATTCATTAAGACTACTTAAGTACCAAGCTCTCCCTAGATCCAATCCTAGGCATGCATATACCCGTTGCCACACCTTAACTCTATGACTTGTCCACGGTCGCAATATATTAATTAAGTTTTATGTGGTTATCATATACTAGGCCCAATTCCCCTACATACATGCATATGGCCCTCTTGGACCAATCTCATACCTATGGCCCATCAGGCCCAATTCATATTCGTATGGCCCATCAGGCTCAATTCACGTTCATATGGCTCATTCGGCATAATCTCATTTATATGGCCCATCCGGCCCAACTCACATTATATTCATGCTCACATACAAATTTCCTATCACTTAGCATCACTTATCAAATTTTGCCTATTATGGGCCCAACAGCCCTTCGGGCCCATTTAGTCCATTTCGGCCCACTTGGCCTATTCACAACCCAAGTCCATGGAATCAGCCATGGGCCTTAGGCAACCTATCGGTTTCCCCCTTACGAGTTTTCGCTCACTCGCAAGACTACCATAGCCAAAATTTTGACTTTTCGACATTTCGGCTTTTGTCGATCTACTAGTGTGTGCAGTGTAAGTACACACCTGGTAAGCAAGCGTGATGCGATCTCCTTAGCCCCAAACCTTACGTGATAAGTATAACAACCGCTTCTTAAATCCCTAACCATGATCAGCTCCCAGATCTGCACCAATCTTAACTATTAAAATAGAATAGTAGGTGACTCGTATCCAACACAAGTCCCCTTACCTTAACTATAAACAATCGGCCACCTTAGCCAATGGGAGAGGAATACTTACCAAGATCGTAAAAACCTAAAGAATAGTTTTGGTAGAGAGCTAAGATCCGAGATCTAATACGAATTCCCTACCACAGTCGATTAGAAAGAGAAGGGACAATATTCGATACTTAGCAACAAAAATTGATTGGAAGAGTAATACTTACACTAGATTCGGTTGAAGAGTATTCGGCTCTAGAGATTTGAATGGCACAATTGCTTATTTAGCACCAAGGGAGAGAGGAAGAAGAATCGGCTAAACCTAAAAGTGAAACAAAGAAATCGGCACAAGAAAAATAAAAAGAGAACAAGGGTTTTCGGCTTCTGGAGAAATCGATAGAAAGAAAAGGAAGAAAATAAAAGGGTTTTTGGCTTTTAGGGAAAAGGGTTTCTTATAACAGGGTGAAGGAAATTTGGCACTAGCCTGGCAGCCCTGCATTCGACACTTATTTATAGCCCTTATAGCCGAATTACTTGGCCCTCAGTTCCCCATTTGGCTGCATTACTTCCCCTTTCTCATCTCCTCGTTTTTCTCCCTGATAAGCCCTTGATCCTTTCCTTAATTTTCTCTCCTGAACACTCCCCTTAGAGTCCATCTTCACGCCACTTCCAACCTTCGAGAAGGCCAAAATTAAACTCCTAAAAATACTAAGCTAGGATTCAAACTTTGGACCTCATTGCTAGCTATTAACGCCACCTCCCTACACTCTAAGTGGTGTCACTTAGGCATTCCTCCGCAAGGCTTTTTTATGTTATTTTCCCCTATCTTGATTTAAAACCCCAACTACTTGCCAACCCTAATTCTTTTAATAATTAAATTATAATGTCTTCTACCTCCTAATTCAAACTCAAACCTTGTCTAAGACCTACCTTTGCATAATTAACACTTAACTGAAATTACTAAGCAGAAAAAGAAAAATTCACGATTTCAGGATTTTTGAGTTTCGAAATTTTTGGGGTATTACATTTTCTATAATAAATTTCTAATTTTTAGCATATTTATCAATGACATAATTTCTATACTTTGATAACTTTTCAAAATAATCTCCGAAATAGATATATTAGACTATCCCAGTTTTAAAAATATCAAAATTAGTAAAAACGAGACAAGAAAACTTACCCAATTAAGCCGAGAAAGATTGTTTTCTCTTTCCTAGGGTTTCCATGTATTTTGGGAAGAAGATGACATAAAATAAGATGTTAATTTCTTTTTAATTATTTCTATTTCTAATTTAGTCCTTGCCTTTTTCTAAATTTCCATGTATAAATCATCAAAAATATCTACTAACTTTTGATTACTGGTCTAATTACCATATAATGACCTCAAGTTTTGAATTTCATAGCTATTTAATCCTTCTAGCTACTAGAATTCAACTTTTGCATTTTACGAGATTTGGTCTTTCCCGTAGTTAAACACATAATCGGTAAAATTTTTCTTATCAGAATTCTCACATGACATCTCTATCTTAATATGAACCATACAATAAAATTAAAATAAATTTGAAATTCAACTCGGATTTGTGGTCCCGAAACCATTATTCCAATTTCACTAAAAATAGATTGTTACAACTCTCAACCTTAAGGATTTTCGTCCTCGATAATCTTACCAGTAAAGAGGTTCGAGTATTGCTTTCCCATGGTATCCTCCAGTTCTCAGGTTGCTTTTTCAATACCATGTCTCTACCAGAGAACTTTTACTAATGCTAGCTTTTTATTTCTCTAGATAAGTTTTTGATCGGTTCTTCACTACATGTCTTATTAGGCTGAATCTTTACCTCCGTTGGAGAAATAACATGTGAACGATATTATCGATACTGTCGTAGCGTAGACACATGAAAAATATTATGAATCTGATCAAGTTTTGGTGGTAAAGCTAACTGATATAAAGTAGGCCCAATTCTTTCTGTAATTTCATATGGTCCAATAAATCGTGGACTCAATTTCCCTTTATGGCCAAATCGAAGAACTTTCTTCCAAGGTGATACTTTCAAGAATACCTTGTCACCGACCTGAAATTCTATCTCTTTTCGTTTAAGATCAGCATAGGACTTTTGACGATCAGAAGCTGCTTTCAAATTGTCCTGAATTATTTTCACCTTTTCTTCGGTTTCACGGGCTAAATCAACTCTATGTAACTTTTTCTCTCTGAGTTAATGGAGTTCTACATTTGCGACCATACAAAGCTTCATACGGTGCCATTTTGATACTGGACTGGTAATTATTATTATAAGAAAATTCAACTAAAGGCAAATATTTTTCCCAATTACCTTCAAATCCAAGTACACAACATCGAAGCATATCTTCCAAAATCTATATTACACGTTTCGACTGACCATCTGTCTGAGGATGAAATGCAGTGTTAAAATGTAAATGTGTACCCAGAGCTTCTTACAATTTGCTTCAGAATCGGGATGTAAATCAAGAATCTCTATCTGAAATAATGGAGACAAGTACCCATGCAATCTAACAATCTCAAAGACATATAATTCAGGCAATCTATCCAATGAAAAATCCATACGTATCGGAGTAAAGTGTGCAGACTTTGTTAACCAATCAAAAATTACCAAAATGGCATCTTTCTTCTTTGGAGACAGGGGTAACCCCGATACAAAATCCATGGTAATTCTTTCCCATTTCCATTTTGGTATCGTAACTGGCTATAATAATCCCGAAGGCAACTGATGTTCAGCTTTTACTTGCTGACATATCAAACATTTAGATACAAATTCAAAAATATCCCGTTTCATTCCTGGCCACCAGTAAATCTTTTTCAAGTCATTATACATTTTATTACTTCCAGGATGGATAGACATGTTACCATTATGAGCTTCATTCAAAATCTTCTGTATCAATTCTAAATTCTTTGGTACACATAATCTGCCTCTGAATAATAGACAACTATTAGTCTCGATCTGAAATTCTGAATTAGAAGTCGATTCACATTGTATTCGTTTTGCTTGTAACTTACTATCATATTTCTAAGCTTCACAGATCTCCTGTAAAAATGTCGATCTAGCTTTTAATTCAGTTATGATTGAACCATCATCAGATAACACCAGCTGAGTATTCATTGGTTGCAAAGCAAACAAGGATTTTCTACTCAGAGCATCAACAACCATATTGGCTTTTCCTAGATAGTAGTTAATAACAAGATCATAATCTTTCAATAATTCAAGCCAGCTGCGCTGTCTCAATTTCAAATCTTTTTGTGACTTCAAATACTTCAAAATTTTACGATAAGCGAATATATGACATTTTTCACCAAATAGGTAATGTCGCCATATTTTCAATGCAAACACAATTGCTGCTAATTCAAGATCATGTATTGGGTAATTTCTTTCATGTGGTTTTAGCTGTCTTGAAGCATTGGTTATTACTTTACCTTCTTGCATCAAAACACAGCCTAAACCATTTAACGATGCCTCATTGTAAATTATAAATTCCTTACCCGATTCAGGCTGACTAACACAAGTGCTTCTATCAATAAGGCTTTCAATCTATCAAAGCTCTGTTGACACTTCTCGGACCACTCAAACTTCACATCTTTTTGCAACAATCGAGTCATCAGAGAAGATATCATTGAAAACCCTTTTACAAGCCTCCGATAATATCCAACAAGTGCCAGAAAGCTTCAGACTTTAGACATATTCTTCAGTGGCTTGCAATTAACAATAGCTAAAATTTTACTTGGATCTAGTCAAATACCCTCTACAGATACAATATGTCCAAGAAAACCAACTTCTTGTAGCCAAAATTCACATTTACTGAATTTAGCATACAGTTGCTTCTCACGCAGAGTTTACAACACAATTCTTAAATAATCTACATGTTCATTTTCATCTCGAGAGTAAACCAAAATATCATCAATAAATACCACCACAAACCTTTCTAAATAAAGTCTGAAAATTCTGTTCATCAGATCCATAAATACTGCAAGTGCATTTGTCAAATCGAATGGCATCACAAGAAACTCATAGTGTCCATATCTAGTTCTAAAAGTTGTCTTTGGCACATCTAAATCTTTTACCCGTAACTGATAGTAGCTAGAACAGATATCAATCTTTGAAAATATAGTGGCTCCTTTCAATTGATCAAACAAATCATCAATGCGTGGTAATGGATACTTGTTCTTTATTGTAACTTTGGTAAGCTATCTGTAATCAATGCATAGTCTTAACAATCCATCTTTCTTCTTTACGAATAGAACCGGTGCACCCCATGGTGAAAAAATAGGTCGAGCAAAGCCTCTATCAATCAAATCTTGCAACTGTGCTTTCAACTCCTTTAATTCAATAGGAGCCATTCTGTAGGGTGTTATGGATATAGGTGTTGTTCTCGGGACAAGTCTATAGAGAACTCCACTTCTCTAACCGGTGGTAAACTAGGCAATTCCTCCGAAAATACATCAGGAAGTTCACATACAACCGACAATAACTGAATTTTTTACTCAGATACTTTAGTGTCCAACACATAAGCAAAATAAGCTTTATAACCCTTTCTGACATATTTCTATGCTGATATTGCTTAAATCACATTAGATAACCCATCTAATTTATCAGATTCAACGTGGAGTAACTCACCATCCTGACATTTCAATATAATAAATTTTTGTTAACAATTCACCACTGCATCATCTTGAGTTAACCAGCCCATTCCCAAAATCACATCAAATTCATCAAATAGCAATAACATCAAGTTAGCCAAAAAGCAATAACCCTTTACCATTAATGGACAGTTTTTACAAACTTTATCCATCATAACATACTGACCCAAGGGGTTCGAAACTTTAACCATAAATTCAATGAATTCAACAGGTAAATTTTTAACAAACACTAAATTTGTACCTATATATGAATGTGTGGAACCAGGATCAATCAAAGCAGTAATATTAGTATCAAGTTGAGAAAATGTACCAGTAATAATGTCTGGTACAGAGGCATCTTCTCTAGCATGAATAGCATATGTTCTTACCGGTGCTCATGCCTCAGATTTAACTGTTGTATCCCTTGTAGTACCTCAGCTACCACTGACATTGCTGGGGTAATAGGGTGGTCTGCCTCTCGAAATAGGATTACTCGGCTTTAGAGCCTGCTCAATTGCCTTTTCAACCCTTTCTGGACAATCACTGAGAAAATGGTCAAGGGAACCACATCCATAACAAGCCCCCTTCTCAAATGACATTCTCCAAAATGAAACTTGTTACAGTGTTTACATTTTGGTTTGGGATTACCAACACTAGTTATAGATGGAGATGAAGACCTAGGGTTAGAGCGTTGAGAGCTTCGCTCTTTTCCAAAATATCCCGTAGAGGTTGTGACAGGATCATAATACTTCTTTAATTTCTCAGAAGCAGATGATTGTGACTTACTCATAATTCTTTTACTAGAAACCCGAGCTTCTTTTTCAGCTTGTTTCTTCTCTATATTCAATTCTTTAGCTTTGTGTGCTAAATTGGCTAGTACAACAAATTCCCTTAATTCAAGAATTCCAATCAACTACTTAATGTAACACCCCTAGCCCGAGTTCGATCACCGGTTTAGGCTATGAGGTATTACAAAGCTAAACATTTAATTTCATTCACATAATCTATCAACTAAAACAAAAATCGAGCTGAAAACATACTGATCTTTAAGTTATATATATATACCCTGAACTATTTACAATTACAAAACATAACTAACACCGGTCTAACCTATGCATGCCATATCAAGTCCAAAATATAACTATACCAAAAGGTCGATATTATGATGATCCGTTGACGATCCCCGAGTCGGTGGCCAAAATCAACAATCTCGTATTCCAATTTTAATTCACTTGGTCGAATATACACAAGTACACTAGTTATAAATCCTATTGGCCGAGTATGTATTTATGTATACACAAGAAGATTTCTAGCACATGTTTCATTATCTACATGGCTTATACAATTACTTTTAGTCACATATTTTCCTATAATGACTTATATTGACCGAGTATGTCATTGTCTTATCCTCAAATACCGAATTCATCCACACATATATATATATACATACATCGTTCTTTGATACTAATAAATCATTTTGAAATCAATTCACATATACGTATCTTAACATGCAAAGTATATATGTTACTTACTCGACGATGGTTACCATGGACATTCATTATCGTAGTCTTACTTAACTTACTGGCCTCGGTCCGGTCAAGTCTTAGCACTCGAAACACATTTATAACACAAGTTCACAGGTCTTTAACCCGGATACCATTCCAAAGACGTAGCTTTGTGAACTTCAAGTCCGGATATATTTCCAGCACATAGCCTGCAGACTTCAAGTCCGGATATATTTCCAGCACATAGCCTACGGACCTCATGTCCGGATATATTCCCAGCATATAGCCTGCAGACTTCATGTCCGGATATATTTCAAATACCATGCATACTTAATCATATTTTAACACATTTCATTCAACCTATCACTTTAGTAGTCATTTAATATGTTCGGATATAAGCTCAATATGTACATCATCATTCATATTTCAGCTCAAAAGTTATACCTAATATCACACATTCATTTCACCATTCAAGCTTAAACTCGAAGTGACCATCAAACTATAAGTCATATGCACGCATTATTTAATAAACAGCTTTATTCAAGTGCAAACCAAAGATCGCAATTCACCTATTATACTCTTATAAGTCATCATCAATTATATATACTAGAGGAGACTACTCAAAACTTACCTCGGATATTTTGAATAGTTACGGATAATCTACTCGACTGCTTTCTCCTTTCCCCTATCTGATTTAGACCCTCTTTGCTCTTGAGCTTAATTAAAACAAATAGATTTATTTAAATTACTTACTCAACTTTACTTCTTAGTAGTCACATTTGACAATCATATAAAACTCCAATACATATTATATTTTATAAAATATGTCATGAATCTATTTCATACTTATTTAATCAATATCTAATTCGTATACACAAACAAAGATTCACATAACTTATCATGCCTTCATATGCATGAATTCAACCATACATCCGATTGTCACTATAAGTACATGGTACATGCATAAGACATATATATATTCGTACCTATATATGACTATCATCATTTAATCATTTACTCCTAATTATGCACAATCGCATATACACATGCATATATATAATGCATGCTTTAATATTATATACTTTTATGTTCAAATTACAGTATAGTTCCAAAACATATAGCTAACTCCGAATGTCATCTTATCAACTTTTACCACAATACCAATTTCCATTTATCTTCAATGCTGCACACACAAATACCTACACTCTCATATGCATACAATCCATTTAAGATCATTATATGACCCATTTAGCCCTAACTACTCAAGCTTACTTTCATACACTCTTATCCAATGTCATAAGTAATGCCGAATGTCCAATTTAACCAAACTTAAAAATTTAACCTTCATTACTTTAATTAACCACTACCTATTCTTCACAACTTCAAATACAAAGTAATTAACACCTATACTTTTATACCGAATTAACTAACACTTATAGTCCTTAGCCGAATGTTATTAAACTTTTGTCATCATAGTATTTTTACTTATCACTTTACACAATATTATCAAAATGAACTAATTATACTTATATAAATACTATCAAAGCCAAAACCTATGCATAACACTACTCACATTATTCAAAATTATACCCTTAAAAATTCATATACAATGCCAAACCTCTAATTCATTCATTTCTATCACCCAAACGGCATTTGCTCACATTTTAACATTTAAATACCAAACATTTGTTCAAGTAACTAAACAAGTCCAAATTCATCCATTTCACATATAAATACTAACAACTAAGTATTAACTAGCTCAAACTTCATTAAAATATGAGAACAACAATCTATCCCCTTCAATTTCTCCCATGGCCGAATGCTCAAATCCTTCCCAAAAATCAAAATTTTAATATGGGTTGAACAAAGAACTTGGTAACTAACTTAAAATTAACAAAAATTTTAAGAATTAATTAGAAGTCTTACCTTGATTCAAGCCTAAGGTGACCGAATGGAGCTTTCTCCCCTTTCCTCTCTTACAATTCGGCCAAGAATAACAAAGGTGAAGCTTTGTTTTCATCACCCATTTTCTTTTATTTATTCATTAATAATATAAAATTATAAAGCCATTATAAGTAAATATTAATATCGATTTTTAATATAAAATCATCATCATGGCCGGCCACTATAAACAAAAAGGGACATTTGACATGCAAGTCCAATCATTTTATAACATGCATTAATAGACCACTTTTACATTTGCCTATCACATTTTACAATTGTCTCACATAAGTCCCAACTAATAAATTTCACATACAAATGACAAAATTAAAGTATGAAACTTTCACACATGCATATTCACATATAATAAACATAGAATATGACGGTTAATTATTTTTATGACTCGATTTTGTGGTCCCGAAACCACTTTTCGACTAGGGTCAAATAAGGGCTGTCACAACTCTCCCCCACATAAGGAATTTTCGTCCCCGAAAATCTTACCAGTGAATAAGTTAGGATATCGATCCTTCATATTGTCTTCAAGTTCCTAAGTAGCTTCTTCAACCCCATGCTTAAGCCACAGTACCTTTACTAATGAGATTTTTTTATTTCGTAGTTCTTTTACCTCGCGAGCCAAAATACAAACCGATTCTTCTTCGTAACTCAGATCAGATTGAATCTCAACCTTAGAGGGATTAATTATGTGCGGTGGATCAGATTTATAACGTCGAAGCATTGAGACATGAAAAACGTTGTGAATATTTTCAAGCTCAGGGGGTAAAATCAGTCAGATGCGATCGCCCAACTCGTTCGGATATTTAAATGCGGGCGATGAATCTTGGACTCAATTTGCCTTTACGACCAAATCTGAGCACCTTTTTCCAAGGTGAAACTTTAAGAAACACTTTGTCTCCAACCTGATATTCGATGTCTTTTCGTTTTAAATCTGCATACGACTTCTGACGATCCGAAGTTGCTTTTAGACTTTCACAGATCACTTTTACTTTCTGCTCAGCATCTTTAATCAAATCAACCGCGACGATTTTATTTTCACTAAGCTCGGTCCAAAACAACGGTGTACGGCATATACGACCATACAAAGCCTCGTAAGGAGCCATCTTAATGCTTGATTGAAAACTATTATTGTAAGCGAATTCCATCAAAGACAAATACCGTTCCCAAGAACCACTAAACTTAAGGATGCAACATCTCAACATATCCTCGAGTATCTGAATTATCCGCTCAGATTGACCATCGGTCTGGGGATGAAAAGTGGTGCTAAAATGCAACTTGGTACCCAAAGATTCTTGCAATTTCTTCCAAAATTGCGATGTGAATCTCGGATCTCTATCCGACACAATAGAAATAGGTACCCCGTGTAACCTTACAATCTGAGAAACATACAATTTAGCTAGTTTGTCTAGTGAATAATCCGTACGTATGGGAATAAAATGAGCTGACTTTGTCAGTCTATAAACAACAACCCAAATCGCATCTTTCTTACTTGACGACAATGGCAACGCAGATACAAAATCATCGTGATTCGATCCTATTTCCATTCGGGTATCATGATCGGCTGAAGTAATCCCGAAGGCACTTGATGCTTCACTTTCACTTGTTGACATGTCAAACACTTCGAAACAAAATAAGAAATGTCTCGTTTCATACCAGGCCACCAAAACTGACGTTTCAGATTATTGTACATTTCCATACTTCCCGGGTGGATTAACATTCGGCTACTATGAGCCTCGCTCAAAATTACTGAAATAAGTTCTGAATTTCTTAGAATACATAATCAACTTCTAAACTTCAAACAATCATTGTCATCAATTTGAAACTCTAATTCTACATTTGAGACACATTCGATTCGTTTAGCAACCAATTCATCATCGACTTTCTGAGCTTCACATATTTGATGAATCAATAATGGTTTGGCCTTTAATTCTGCTACTAACACATTGTCGGATGAAACAGACAGGTGTACATTCATCGCTCGTAAAGCAAACAGTGATTTGTGACTTAAAGCATCGGCAACCACGTTAGCCTTTCCCGGGTGATAGTCGATGACAAGTTCATAATCTTTCAACAACTCAAGCCAATGTCTTTGTCGTAGATTCAAATCTCTTTGAGTCATCAAATATTTGAGGCTTTTGTGATCCGAATATACATGACACCTCTCTCCAAACAAGTAGTGTCGCCATATTTTCAAGCGAATACGATGGCAGCTAATTCGAGATCATGGGTTGGATAGTTTCTTTCATGCGGCTTCAATTGCCTCGACGCGTAAGCTACAACTCGACCTTCTTGCATCAATACACAACCCAGCCCAAGTAAGGATGCATCACTGTAAATGACAAACTCTTTACCGGATTCAGGCTACACTAGCACTAGAGCTTCAGTCAAATAAGTTTTCAACTCATCGAAACTTTTCTGACTTTTTTCTGACCATTCAAACTTAACATCTTTCTGAAGTAGTTTCGTCATTGGTGTGGCTATCATCGAGAAACCCTTTACAAATCGTCTGTAGTAACCGGCAAGTCCCAAAAAGCTCCGAACTTCAGTAACATTTCTCGGAGGCTTCCAATCAAGTACAGCCGAAATTTTGCTCGGATCAACTCGAATTCTCGATGCGGATACCACATGTCCCAAAAAGCTAACTTCTTTCAACCAGAACTCACATTTACTGAACTTAGCATATAACTGCTTATCCCGTAAAATCTGCAACACCAATCTCAGGTGCTCGGCATGTTTAGTTTCATCTCGCGAATAGACCAAAATGTCGTCGATAAACAGAACTACAAACCGGTCCAAATACGGTCTAAAGATTCCAATTCATCAAGTCCATAAATACTGCAGGGGCATTAGTGAGCCCAAACGGCATCACTAAGAACTCATAGTGACTGTATCTCGTTCTAAAAGCAGTTTTAGGTATATCTGAGTCTCGAACTCGCAACTGATAATAACCCGATCTCAAATCTATCTTTGAAAACACTGAGGCTCCCTTCAGCTCATCAAACAAATCATCAATACGTGGTAACGGTTATTTATTCTTTATTGTCACTTTATTCAACTGACGATAGTCGATGCACAATCTCATGGTTCCGTCCTTCTTTTTCACAAATAATACTGGTGCACCCCAAGGTGAGAAACTCGATCGAGCAAACCCTCTATCCATCAACTCTTGTAATTGAGTTTTCAATTCTTTCAATTCCGTTGGCGCCATACGGTACGAAGCTATTGAAATTGGTGTAGTCCCAGGTACAAGTTTGATGTCGAATTCTACCTCTCGAATAGGTGGTAATCCCGGTAACTCTTCAGGAAAAACATCTGAATACTCACAAACCACTGGCACTGATTCAATTTTATTTTTCTAACTCTTTGTCATCAAGTACGTACGCAAGATATGCTTCACACCCCTTTCTCACATACTTTTGAGCCAACATCGAAGATATTATTGCTGGCAATCCGTTCAAATCAGTAGACTCAACTCGAATTATCTCATTATTTGCACATCCCAAATCAATGGTTTTACTTTTGCAACTCACAACTGCATCATGTACGGTCAACCAATCCATACCAAGAATAACATCAAATTCATCAAACGGTAGAAGCATCAAGTCGGCCGAAAAACAGAAACCTCAGATTATTAGGGGGCATTTCTTACACACCTTATCAACAAGCACATATCAACCCAAGGGATTCGATACTCGAATAACGAATTCAGTAGACTCAACAGGTAAAGTCTTACTGGATGCTAAAGTCTCACATATATATGAATGAGTAGAACCAGGGTCAATCAAAGCAATCACATCAGTATCAAAGAGAGTGAAAGTACCGGTAATAACGTCAGGCGAAGAAGCATCCTCGCGTGCACGTATAGCATAAGCTCTAGCAGGAGCACGAGCCTCGGATCTGGTTGTAGCATCTTTAGACCCTCTCTGACTGCCGCTAGCGTTCCCCATATTCTTAGGTGGTCTACCTCGTGCTGTAGTAGTACTCGGTTTCCCACTCTGGTTCATATTTTGTTCGGATAATCTCGGGCAATCTTTGATAAAATGGTCGGCTGATCCGCATTTATAACAGGAGCGGTCATGAAATCTACAGCTCCCCGAATGCCATTTTCCACAATACTTGCACTCGATCCTATCCCTTCGATCATTTCCAACACTAGCAACTGAAGTGGCTTGTGTACTCACAGGGGGTCGATCGCGGTCTCGTCTAGAAAAACCCGAAGTGTTCTTTGATCGGCCCGAATCATCTCAAAATTTCTTCAATGATTGCGGAAATGACTTTTTTAAAGATCTTTTATGAAATTCTCCAGCTTCGACATCAACTTTTCTTTTCTCTTTACTAAGTTCTTCAGCTTTGCAAGCTCGTTTGACAAGTACTACGAACTCTCGTATTTCAAGAATGCCAACAAATATTTTTATATCTTCATTCAGCCCATCCTCAAAACGTTTACACATAATAGCCTCAGACGATACACATTCCCGAGCATATCTACTAAGTCTGACAAACTTTCGTTCATAATCAGTAACTGACATGGAACCCTGATTAAGTTCAAGAAATTCTTTTCGTTTCTGATCAATGAACCTCTGACTGATATACTTTTTTTGGAACTCAGTCTGGAAGAATTGTCACGTCACCCGTTCTTTGGGCATAACAGAAACCAATATATTCCACCAATAATAGGCAAAATCACGTAGCAGAGATATGGCACATTTCAGGCATTCATCAGGTGTGCAAGATAGTTCATCAAATACTCGGATAGTATTGTCCAACCAAAACTCAGCTTGATCGGCGTCATCACTGTCTGTAGCTTTAAATTCAGTAGCCCCATGCTTTCTAATTCTATCTACAGGGAGCTTATTTAACCTCGTCTGATCAATTACCGGAGGTATCGTAGGTACAAGGGGTGTACTATTCGGGAGTGGGGGTTGTGGAACAGCCGTATTAGTTCGGATGTATTGGTTGAACCAATCATTCATCACACTAGAAAAATCCTATCTAGCCTCATCGTTCTGATTGCTAGCGATAGGTTAAGAGTCCATCGGCGCTGTCCCATGCGCGGGAGCAGGCGCTACACTCTCAACATCATCAGCTACCGCTTGGTTGGGATCGGGATCCATTACTATACGAAAACACATTTTTAACTGTCAGAATTCATCATACTATCGTATTAATACTATATGGCATGTATAGCTAGACTCAAACACTCTACGTTAGTCCTAGAATCGACTAAACTGTAGCTCTGATACCAATAAAATGTAACACTCCTAGTCCGAGTCCGATCACCGGTTTAGGCTATAAGGTATTACAGAGCTAAACATTTAATTCCATTCACATAATCTATCAACTAAAACAGAAATCAAGCTGAAAGCATACTGATCTTTAAGTTATATATATATATACCATTTTCACATGGCCAAACTATTTACAATTACAAAACATAACTAACACCGGTCTAACCTATGCATGCCATATCAAGTCCAAAATATAACTATACCAAAAGGTCGATATTATGATGATCCGCTGACGATCCCCGAGTCGGTGGCCAAAATCAACAATCTCGTATCCCAATTTTAATTCACTTGGCCGAATATACACAAGTACACTAGTTATAAATCCTATTGGCCGAGTATGTATTTATGTATACACAAGAAGATTTCTGGCACATGTTCCATTATTTACATGGCTTATACAATTACTTTTAGTCACATATTTTCCTATAATGACTTACATTGACCGAGTATGTCATTGTCTTATCCTAAAATACCGAATTCATCCACACATATATATATATATACATACATCGTTCTTTGATACTAATAAATCATTTTGAAATCAATTCGCATATACGTACCTTAACATGCAAAGTATATATGTTACTTACTCGACGATGGTTACCATGGACATTCATTATCGTAGTCTTACTTAACTTACTGGCCTCGGTCCGGTCAAGTCTTAGCACTCGAAACACATTTATAACACAAGTTCACGGGTCTTTAACCCGGATACCATTCCAGCACGTAGCCTGCGAACTTCAAGTCCGGATATATTTCCAGTACATAGCCTGCGGACTTCAAGTCCGAATATATTTCCAGCACATAGCCTGTAGACCTCATGTCCGGATATATTCCCAGCATATAGCCTGCGGACTTCATGTCCGGATATATTTCAAATACCATGCATACTTAATCATATTTTAACACATTTCATTCAACCTATCACTTTAGTAGTCATTTAATATGTTCGGATTTAAGCTCAATATGTACATCATCATTCATATTTCGGCTCAAAAGTTATACCTAATATCACACATTCATTTCACCATTCAAGCTTAAACTCAAAGTGACCATCAAACTATAAGTCATATACACGCATTATTTAATAAACAACTTTATTCAAGTGCAAACCAAAGATCGCAATTCACCTATTATACTCTTATAAGTCATCATCAATTATATATACTAAAAGAGACTACTCAAAACTTACCTCGGATATTTTGAACAGTTACGGATAATCTATTCGACTACTTTCTCCTTTCCCCTATCTGATTTAGCCCTCTTTGCTCTTGAGCTTAATTAAAACAAATAGATTTATTTAAATTACTTACTCAACTTTACTTCTTAGTAGTCACATTTGACAATCATATAAAACTCCAATACATATTATATTTTATAAAATATGTCATGAATCGATTTCATACTTATTTAATCAATATCTAATTCGCATACACAAACAAAGATTCACATAACTTATCATGCTTTCATATGCATGAATTCAACCATACATCCGATTGTCACTATAAGTACATGGTAAATGCATAAGACATATATATATTCGTACCTATATATGACTATCATCATTTAATCATTTACTTCTAATTATGCACAACCACATATACACATACATATATATAATGCATGCTTTAATATTATATACTTTTATTTTCAAATTACAGTATAGTTCCAAAACATATAGCTAACTCCGAATGTCATCTTATCAACATTTACCACAATACCAATTTCCATTTATCTTCAATGCTGCACACACAAATACCTACACTCTCATATGCATACAATCTATTTAAGATCATTATATGACCCATTTAGCCCTAACTACTCAAGCTTACTTTCATACACTCTTATCCAATGTCATAAGTAATGCCGAATGTCCAATTTAACCAGACTTAGAAATTTAACCTTCCTTACTTTAATTGACCACTACCTATTCTTCACAACTTCAAATACAATGTAATTAACACCTATACTTTTATACTGAATTAACTAACACTTATAGTCCTTAGCCGAATGTTATTAAACTTTTGTCATCATAGTATTTTTACTTATCACTTTACACAATATTATCAAAATGAACTAATTATACTTATATAAATACTATCAAAGCCAAAACCTATGCATAACACTACTCATATTATTCAAAATTATACCCTTAAAAATTTATATACAATGCCAAACCTCTAATTCATTCATTTCTATCACCCAAACGGCATTTGCTCACATTTTAACATTTAAATACCAAACATTTGTTCAAGTAACTAAACAAGTCCAAATTCATCCATTTCACATATAAATACTAACAACTAAGTATTAACTAGCTAAAACTTCATTAAAATATGAGAACAACAATCTATCCCCTTCAATTTCTCCCATGGCCAAATGCTCAAATCCTTCCCAAAAATCAAAATTTTAATATGGGTTGAATAAAGAACTTGGTAACTACCTTCAAATTAACAAAAATTTTAAGAATTAATTAGAAGTCTTACCTTGATTCAAGCCTAAGGTAACCGAATGGAGCTTTCTCCCCTTTCCTCTTTTACAATTTGGCCAAGAATAACAAAGGTGAAGTTTTGTTTTCATCACCCATTTTCTTTTATTTATTCATTAATAATATAAAATTATAAAGCCATTATAAGTAAATATTAATATCTATTTTTAATATAAAATCATCATCATGGCCGGCCACTATAAACAAAAAGGGACATTTGACATGCAAGTCCAAGCATTTTATAACATACATTAATAGACCACTTTTACATTTGCCTATCACATTTCAAATTGTCTCACATAAGTCCCAACTAATAAATTTCACATACAAATGACAAAATTAAAGTATGAAACTTTCATACATGCATATTCACATATAATAAACGTAGAATATGACAGTTAATTATTTTTATGACTCGATTTTGTAATCCCGAAACCACTTTTCGACTAGGGTCAAATTAGGGCTGTCACACTTAATGTCTTCATTTAAACCCTCTTCAAACCGTTTGCACATATCAACCTCAGTTGGAACCCATTCTCTGGCATACTTGCTCAACCGAACAAATTCTCATTCATACTTAGATACAGTCATGCTTCCTTA
Source organism: Gossypium anomalum (assembly GCA_025698475.1). Taxonomy (NCBI): domain Eukaryota; kingdom Viridiplantae; phylum Streptophyta; class Magnoliopsida; order Malvales; family Malvaceae; genus Gossypium; species Gossypium anomalum. The sequence goes on from CM046961.1 coordinate 62,248,089, forward strand.
TTTGAGTTCTAAAAATTTCTTTTTTTTTTATCCATAAATCTCTGTCTAACATACTTATTTGTAAATTCAGTCTCCCATGTAATGTTTTCTGTTGGTACAACAGAAGTTATGGTATTCCACCAATGATAAGATGTATATTTTAGTAAGGATACTGCATATTTCAAACATTCAGCGGGTGTAAAGGACAATTCATCTAAAACCTAAATAGTATTTTCCAACCAAAACTCAGTCCGTTCTAGATCATCATCTACAGTAGCTCTAAATTCTTCTACCCCATATTTACAGATTTTATCTACCGGAGGCTTACCGGTTCTAGCGAGTTCAACACCTTATGGTATCTCAGAAAATAGTTGAGGACTGGGTAGGGGAGGTTGTTGTATTTGTTCTTATATATTGAGTGAACCATTCATTTATAATTTGAAAGAAGGCTTGTTTTGCCTCCTCACTTTGGCCCTCAGATACAAGCCTTTCACTACTAGATGCAGCTCTTTGAAATGAAGCTGAAGCATTGGTCTCAGCTTTCTCGGATTCAGCTCTAGCTTGGTTGGATGACATTACTATATTAAAACACATTTAAAATGGTTAGGAGATATCACACTATAACAACTTATATAATGGCATGTATAGCTAAACTCAAACTTGCTACGTTCAGTCCGAGAATCAATTAAACCATAACTCTGATACCAATAAATGTAACATCCCTAACCTGTATCCATTGCCAGAACAGGGTTCCGGAGCATTACCAAAAATTTCAGAACATTTATAAATAATTCACGTTAATTACTATTCTTTTACTGAAATTATTCATAATGTCCCTTAAATGGACCCTTGAGGCCCAATATGATTATTAGAATCGAGTCGAGACTTAATCAGAAACTCTATAAATTTTTTGTGAAATTTTAAAAATTTTCCTAGGTGCAGGGCTCACACGCCCGTGTGGTATAGGAACACACCCGTGTGACCCTAAGACACATTTGTGCTGCAGGCTGTGTTTGACCCCGTGTAACTCTCTGCTTTGTACCATACGGCCAGCCACAGGCCCGTATGAGTAGGTCGTATGATCAATTTGATTTTCAAAAATTAGGTGCAGGGTTCACGCAGCCAAAACGCACACCCATGTTCTAGGCCGTGTACCACACACGGCTGAGACACACGCCCGTGTCTCTATTCGTGTGCTCAATTCTGAGCATTCTATTTCTAAATGGCTTGTGGTGTGTACTCATGCAAGAAGGAAAAGTGGTGGCTTATGCTTCGAGGCAGTTAAAACCTCATGAGAGGAATTATCCTACTCACGATTTGGAATTGGCTGCGGTGGTATTTGCTTTGAAGATTTGGCGACATTATTTGTATGGTGAAAAGTGCCGAGTATATACTGATCACAAAAGTCTTAAATACTTGATGTCACAAAAAGACTTAAATTTGAGACAGCGTAGATGGTTGGAGTTATTGAAAGATTATGAGCTTGTTATTGATTATCATCCGGGAAAAGCGAATGTGGTTGCCGATGCTTTAAGCAGAAAGTTGTTGTTTGCTTTGAGAGTTATGAACACTCAGTTGAAAATTTTAGATAACGGTTCGATTCTAGCAGAGTTAAAAGTAAGATCGATGTTTTTACAAGAGATTTCTGAAGCTCAAAAAAATGATCAAGACTTACTAGCCAAAAGAAAACAGTGTGAAGCTGATACGGGATCAGATTTTAGAATCGGTTCTGATGGTTGTTTGATGTTTAAAAATCGGATTTGTGTACCGAAAAATAATGAGTTGATTCAAAAGATTTTGCATGAAGCACATAATGGCTGTTTGGCGGTTCATCCGGGCAGTACGAAAATGTATTGGTGGAGTGGAATGAAAAGAGATATTTCCAAGTTTGTATCAAAGTGCTTAATTTATCAACAGGTGAAAGCTAAACACCAAGTACCTTCGGGATTACTTCAGCCTATCATGGTTCCTGAATGGAAATGGGATCGAATTACCATGGATTTTATATCAGGGTTGCCGTTAACTCTAGGAAAGAAAGATGCCATCTAGGTAATAGTTGACAGACTGACTAAATCGGCTCATTTTATTCCGGTACGTACAGATTATTCTCTTAATAAGTTGGCTGAATTGTATATCCGTGAGATTGTTAGACTTAATGGAATACCTTTGTCAATTATTTCGGATAGAGATCTGAGATTTACTTCACGGTTTTGGCAAAAGTTGCAAGAAGCATTAGGTACAAAGTTAAATTTCAGCATTGCCTTTCACCCACAAACCGATGGACAATCAGAGAGAGTAATTCAGATTCTTGAAGATATGCTCAGATGTTGCGTATTGGAATTTCAAGGTAGTTGGGAAAGGTACTTACAGTTGGTAGAATTTGCTTATAATAATAGTTATCAGATGAGTTTGAAAATGGCACCTTATGAAGCATTATATGGTCGTAAGTGTCGAACGCCTTTGTATTGGACTGAACTCAAGGAAAATCAGATTTATGGAGTTGATCTAATAAAAGAAACCGAAGAAAAGGTGAAAGTGATTCAAGATTGTTTGAAAGCTGCTTCAGATAGAAAGAAATCTTATGCGGATTTGAAACGAAAAGAAATCGAGTTTCAATTTGGTGATAAGGTATTTTTCAAAGTGTCTCCATGGAAGAAAGTCCTTAGATTTGGACGGAAGGACAAGTTAAGTCTGCGTTTTATTGGGCCATATGAAATAATTGAAAAAGTTAGACCGGTAGCATATCGGCTAGCATTACCACCTGAATTAGAGAGGATTCATGATGTGTTCCACGTATCTATGCTACGTCGGTATCGTTCGGATCCTTCACATATAATTTCACCGATGAAATTGAACTACGTAGGATATGACTTACGAAGAAGAACCGATTAAGATCTTAGCTCGAGAGGTCAAGAAACTAAGAAATAAAAGTGTCGCTCTCGTGAAAGTATTGTGGCAAAAGCATGGGGTAGAAGAGACTACATGGGAACCTGAAGAAACTATGAGAAACCAATACCCACACCTGTTTACCGGTAAGATTTTCGAGGACGAAAATCCTTAGAAGGGGGGAGAGTTGTAATATCCTTAATTAGGGCTTAATCGGAATAGTGGTTTCGTGACCATAAATTCGAGATAGAAATAATTATTTTATAATTATTTTGATGATTATGATATGATTGCATGATTGTGTGAAAATTTCGTGATGAAATTCTATGCCTAAAGTGTTTAAATTGAAAGTAGGGACTAAATCGAATAAGTTGCAAAATTTGCATTCTAGAAGTTTTTAGTATGAAATTGCATTGAAATATTAATTAGGAGGTCTTAAATAGAAATTTGACCAATTTTAAGCTCATGGACAAAATTAGGACATGGAAGGAATTTTTGGAAAGTTTAGTAGTAAGGGTATTTTGGTCATTTAGTTATTAAAATGAATTTAAAAAAATTAAAAGCCAATTTTTGTCCATCTTCTTCATTAGGATGAAATTTCAAGGGTTCTCCATAGCTAGGGTTTGTTTCAAGCTTCCAAGCTCCATAGTAAGTGATTCTAAGCCCCGTTTTTAATGTTCTTTACGTTTTTGGAATCCCGGTAGCTCGATTAAGCTTATGCTAGCAATAATTCAACCTAGGGTTTATATTTGGAAAAATACCCATAGGTGAAATTTGTGTATTTTGATGTTATATGATATAATATGAGGTTTTAAATTATGTTAGACAACTTGTGCTACTCGGTTTTGAGTGAAAACAAGTAAAAAGGGCTTAATCGGTAAAAATACTTAATAGTCATAAGTACATGTTAGAGTGTGAATTTGATGTTGCCATAGAAGGGAAAAGTGATCAGCATGTTATAAAACATAAGAATAAGGAATAAAGTTTAATTCCTGAGCCTAGGGGCAAAAGTGTAATTATGCAAAAGTTTAAGGGCAAAAATGTAATTTTGCCAAAGTTTGTATTAAATTCTTTTTTGATGAATGTATGTATTAAATAAGATTAATTTGGTATTATAGATCAAGAGAAACGGGAATCAAGTCGCGATCGAGGAAAAGAAAAGATTGTGGACTAAATTGCAAAATCTTTATATTTTGGTACCAAGGTAAGTTCATGTGTAAATAATGTAGCATAATTGTTATTTTTAAGTTATTGATGTTAATTATATGATATGCTGATTTTTATCATGAAATATATGCTTTGTGGTCATTTTCGAATGAAATGCAAATTATGTGTATTATTTGTTAAATATAAAGTGCTACCGAGTATTGGTTTCGGTATTTTACGGAAGATGGCAAGGATATGTGTTCCAGGAAAATCCCGTTTGAACCTTAGGAATAGATTAGGATACAAGTGACATGTCACTAGGATGGTTGAGAATCCGAACTCGTTGAGTTGAGTCTGAGTTCACTTATGGATGCGAATGTTCGAACTCGTTGAGTTGAGTCCGAGTTCGTGAGATGTAACTAGGCATCCGAACTCGTTGAGTTGAGTCCGAGTTCACTTATGGATGTGAACGCCCGAGCTCGTTGAGTTGAGTCCGAGTTCACTTATGGGCGGGTTACATGATTGCTTGATTACATATGTAGCACTTATGTGCAAATTATCCGTGTATCCGAGTTATATTCCGATGTGTTCAACGGGTGAAAATTTCTATGAAATGGAAGAACACTTAAGATGCAAGTGACGTTTTGGTAAGTGTTGTGAAATGGGCACTTTGGACAGGTATGTACTTAACCCTCGGGTTGAAAATAGATACAACAACGATAAAGTGGTAAGATGATGAATGATGTTTTGAAATGTGATATATGTTTTGGTGATGCCATGCTAAGGTTGTTTGGTATAATTGTATTGTTATGTTACTTGTTATTTGCATATGAACTTACTAAGCATTTATGCTTACTCCCTCCTTTTCATTCATTGTAGTTTTGAACAAGTCAGCTCGGGAATCGGGACAGGTCGAAGTTTTGATCACGCTATCCGAAGGATTTCTATTGGTAAATGGCTTGTAAAACTTAAGTATGGCATGTATAGCAATATACCTATTTTGTGTAAATAATTTTATGATATGACCATATTTGGTTGAAAAAATGTTTGATATTGATAAGTCATGGTGATGGCTAATTAGATCATGTTTGATATCATGGAAGTTTAATAGGTTATCTAGTTCATAAAAAAAAAAAATTCATGGAAAGATGAAACTTGCCTTAAAGCAGAATATTGCTGCAGCAATGACATGAATTTGAAAAATCACTAAAAATAGTATAAGTGGAACTAAATGATGAGTAAGTTATGAAATTGAAGCTTAATGAGTATATTTTCATGTGGATTGAACAAAACATGCATATAAATTATATTTTATGAGATATTTAAACTTTTGTGAAACAGGGCTAGAATGATTTCTGGATCCCCTGTTCTGACTTTAAAAATTCATAATAAAGTTTACAAAAATAATTAGAAGTTTTTATTTACATGTACAGATTTATTATTGAGTCTAGTTTTAATAGAAACAAACCTCATAGTCATTGAAATTTTTTATAGAGATATATCTGATTCGTAATACACGAAGGTCAGAGCAGTCGAACCCTGAAATAGGGGAGAATTTAACTAATAAACTGTACCAATTGGACTAACCAAAAATTCTAGAAAAAAATTAGTAAATAGATATATGAGTCTAGATTTAGGGAAAATTTATGGATATTGATTTTGAGTTTTGTAACTTGAGATATGATTTTTCTTATAACTATGACGCAGATAGCTAGAAAGCTGTGAATGTAGAAACAAATGATTCGAAGTACTTAAATTGATAAATTATGTTCAGTAACACCTCAAGCTCGATTCCGGCGTCGGTCTTGGGCGTGGGGGCGTTACCAAAATAAGTTTACTATTTATACCAAAATAAGCTTGTGCATAGTGTGATGATGCTCTAACCGATCTCTAACCTTCGCAAGCTGTCAAGCACTATAAAATAGAGAAAAGAAAACCTAGTAAGCATTATATGCTTAGCAAGTTTGTATATCTAAAATTAAACTTACCAATCTCATTTATTAAAATTAAGCATATAATAACATGTTTCCATTAACTTGGCAAGATTGCCTAAACACATGCAATCAATCAAATATGTTAGTCATGAAATTTTTACATAAAACAAGTAAACATAGATGAGCTCATCATACTATATTCTTTCAAAACATTAATCATTTCATCTCATAACTCTCATATCATGTCAAGTATTTTATGTAACACCCTAACCCGTACCCGTCGCCAGAATAAGGTTGCGAGCATCACCAGATAATACACATCATTCATATACATTTATGCAATCATAATCAAAATCCATTCATCTCAATCATATCGTCCTTTATAAGGTTCTACGAGACCTTAAAACTTGCTTAAAAGTGATTTGGGACTAAACCGATAACATATGCAAACTTTGGGAAACTTAGAAAATTTTCAAACATTAAAGGGTCACATGCCCGTGTGAACAGGCCATGTGCCTCACGCGGTCACTAGGCACGCCCGTGTCACAAGCCGTGTGAAAACAGGGCATACATACTAACTTGCACCACATGACCGAAGACACGCCCGTGGGCCATGGCCATGGGACTCACACGGCCACCAAACACACACGTGTGTCTAACTCATGCTCAACACTGAGTTGAATTTCTAATTATTCTCCAGGGGACACACGGCCGTGTAGCATGATCATGTGTCGCACACGACTGAGATACACGTCCATGTCTCTGCCCGTGTGGACAAAAATGGGTCATTTGAAAAGCCAATTTGCCACCCTACTCTCATGCACACATAGCAACCAAATTTGTACCTTTTTAATACATATATAAGCAACCAAAACATACTATTCCATACACATCTCATGCCATCTATCCACAACCATTTCAACTACTCCATTTCCATATTCAAATCATATTAGTTTATTATGCCAAAATCATTGAAACTTACATAACTTCTAAATGCATTTACCCATCGCATTATCATCTCAAGGTCAACCACAATATATGTATACTTCCCAACATTTATACATCAACTAATAACTAACCAAATGAACAACCATTTGGCTATATCAACAACTATGGCAAACATACCAAAACAAGCCAACATATAAGGCATTAAATACATCTCATATATCACTTATCAAACTCATAACTCAAGCCAACTTAAATGGCTAAGAACACAACATCATTTACATCATCAACAAGCCAAATCACATGGCTAATATCTTAACTCAAAACATACCAATATGATACTAGCCTATACATGCCATATACCATATATACAAAGCTTCAAAAGTACCAACAAAATGATCGATAGTGTGATGACGCTTCCTGACGATCCTCGAGTCCGAGTAAGCTTTGATTCTCTATAAAACATAGACAAATAACACACAATAAGCTTCAAAGCTTAGTACGTTCGTACTAAATATACTTAACAGTTCATAAAATACAAATAATCAATTAATAAACACTTAATAAGTCTCATATCATCACTCAATTCTAACACATGACCATTTATCAAATATATACAAATCCATCAAGCTTCATACACATAGTATCAAGTACCACATATGTATCATACGTACTTGTACTCTCCCGTATTTATTTATTACATTTTCACTTCTTTGTTTAGTACGTTAATCTATCTGGAAATCTTTCAATACTCAAGGAACTCGCACACATAGTGCAAAAATGATTAGCCGAAGCTATAACGATATCGCACACTTAGTGCCATGACATTAAACTGAAGTTATCTCAGTATCGCACACTTAGTGCCACATATAGCCGAAGCTATTCCAATTCGCACACTAAGTGCTATATATATAGCCGAAGCTATCTTGAAACGCACACTAAGTTCCAAACATAATCAATTTATCTTCATACTAAATCATAGTCTCATATATACAATTTATGCGATATTAAATCATTCGAAACATAATTGTAACAATGTTTATCATGTACGAACTTACCTTGGACGTAAGAACGATGAAATTAGTCGATTAGTCAAATACTTTGTTCTTGCCTCGATCTAAGTTCGGGTTCCTCTTTTCTTGATCTATATTATAACAAATTCAACTCATTTAATCACATAATCTTTCAATTTAGTCTACAACACATATTTGGGCATTTTTGCACTTTAGCCCCTAAAGTTTACATTTCTTACAATTTAGTCCTTATTTCAATAAACACAAAATTGCACCAATTCACTACAAACCCTATGTGCTGAATTCTCTATAGGTCCCTAACAACCCATATTTTTATTTATTTCACAATTTAACCCCTCAATTTACACTTTTCTCAAATTAATCCCTAATTGACATTTTTGTCAAAAATCACATTACAAAACATGTATATCAAACACCAAGCTTGCATAATTCATCATCAAACATCATAAAACTCATGGATTCATCAATGGCATTTTTCAAAATCACCAACAAATTCAGAAATTAGAGTACAGGCTAGCTAGTACCATAAGCAATGATCACAAAAACATAAAAATCATAAAAAAATCGAGAAACGGACTTACATGCTTGAACATCAATGGGTGAACCATCCAAAGCTTTCAAAACCCTATTTTCTTTCTTACAATTGGCTATGGAGAAGATGATAACATGGATTGGCTTTTTGTTCTATTTTAATTATCATTAATATGCCATTTTACAATTTTAACCTTAATGAAACCATTATAAAATCATCTAATATAAGGCCATTTATGTAAATCTCCACTATCAATGGTCTAATTAGAACATAAGGACCTTTCATTTAATAATCCATGGTAATTAAACATTTTTAACAAGTGGAATGCAACTTTTGCATTTTATGCGATTTAGTCCTTTTATCAAATTAAGCTATTAAATGATAAAATTAGCTCCCAAAATTTTCACACATATATAATCACATGTTGTAAACATTAAAAATAATATTAAAATAATTTTCTGACCTCGAATTTGTGGTTCCAAAACCACTGTTCAAATTTAGCTAAAACCAGGCTATTACAACTCTCCCCCCTTAGGGATTTTCGTCCCTGAAAATCCTACCAGTGAATAGGTTTGGATATTGCTTTCTCATAGCATCCACGGGTTCCCACATAGCTTTTTCAACCCCGTGTCGATGCCATAATACTTTCACTAATGCTATTCTTTTATTTCTCAACTCTTTGATCCCACGAGCTAGAATTCGCATCAGTTCTTCACTATATGACAAATCTGACTGAATTTCAACTTCTGTAGGAGAAATAATATGTGAAGGATCAGATCGGTATCGTCGAAGCATTGATACATGAAACACATTATGAATCTTTTCTAACTTAGATGGTAATGCTACCCGATAAGCCACTGGCCCAATTCGTTCGATAATCTCATACGGCCTGATGAATCTCATACGGCCCGATGAATCTCGGACTCAATTTGCCTTTACGATCGAATCGAAGTATTTTCTTCCATGAAGATACTTCCAAAAACACTTTATCCCTGATATGAAACTCAATATCTTTTCGTTTCAAGTCTGCTTAAGATTTCTGACGATCCGAAGCTGCTTTCAGACTATCACGAATTACTTTCACTTTTTCTTCAGCCTCTCTGATCATATCACCCCCGTGAATCTTATTCTTTCTTAGCTCAGTCCAATACAACAGTGTTCGACATTTACTACCGTATAAAGCTTCGTAAGGTGCCATTTTAATACTCGATTGAAAACTATTGTTATACGTAAATTCAATCAATGGCAAATACTTTTCCCATGTACCTTCGAACCCAAGAATGCAACATCTCAACATATCCTCAAGTATCTGAATAACTCGCTCAGATTGACCATCCTTCTTGAGTGAAATGCTGTATTAAAATGTAATTTTGTACCCAGTGCATCTTGCAGTTTCTTCCAAAACCTCGATGTGAATCTCAGATCTCTATCTGAAACAATAGAAATAGGTACTCCGTGTAATCTCACAACCTCGGAGATATACAATTCAGCAAGCTTCTCAAGCGAATAATCTGTAGCACAGGAATGAAATGAGTTGATTTTGTCAACCGGTCAACAATAACCCAGATTGTATCTTTCTTACTCGAAGATTGGGGCAAAGCCGAAACAAAATCCATAGTCACTCTATCCCACTTCCACTCAAGAATTATAATCGGCTGCAATAAACCAGACGGTACCTGATGCTCAACTTTAACTTGTTGACAAATCAAACATCTAGAAATGAACTCTGAGATATCCCGTTTCATGCCACGCCACCAATAGAGCTGTTTCAAATCATTATACATTTTCGTACTTCCCAGATGAACAGATAAATGACTATTATGTGCTTCGTTCAAAATCATCTGCAACTCTGAATTTCTCAGAACACATATTAGGCCTTTGAATCTTAAACAATCATCTGAATCAACTTGAAACTCTGAATCAGGGTTCAAATCACACTGAGCTCATTTTTCTAACATTTCATTATCGACTTTCTGAGATTCGCAAATCTGTTGTATAAACAACGGTTTCACTTTTAACTCAGCTACAATTGAGCCGTCATCAAATAGAGCCAACTAAGTATTCATTGCACATAAAGAAAACAAAGATTTCCAGTTTAAAGATCAGCAACAACATTTGTTTTTCCCGGATGATATTCAATCACTATCGCATAATCTTTTAGCCATTCTATCCATCTCCATTGTCGAAAATTCAAATCTTTCTGAGTCATCAGATATTTCAAACTTTTGTGATCTGAATAAACATGGCATTTCTTACCAAACAGATAATGGCGCCAAATCTTTAACGAAAACCAAATGGCTCCTAACTCTAAATCGTACGACGGCTAATTCTTTTCATGCAACTTCAACTGTCTCAAGGCATAAGCTATAACTTTGCCTTCCTGCATCAAAACGCAACCCTGACCATTTAACGATGCATCACTATAGATCACAAGTTCTTTACCCGATTCTGGTTGTACTAACACTGGAGCATCAGTCAAAAGAGCTTTCAACTGATCGAAACTTTTCTGACATTTCTCGGACCATTCAAACTTTACCTCTTTCTGAAGCAATCTCGTTAACGGAGTCATAATCATTGAAAAGCCTTTTACAAATCGTCTATAATAACCAGCTAGTCCCAAAAATTGCGGACCTCAGATACATTTCTCGGAGGCTTCCAATCTATTATTATAGAAATTTTGTTCGGATCGACTCGAATACCCGATGCTGACACAATATGCCCTAGAAAACCAACCTCATGCAACTAGATTCACATTTACTAAACTTTGCATATAATTGTTTATCATGCAAAGTCTGTAATAAAATTCTCAAATGCTCGGCATGCTCGGTTTCATCTCGTGAATAAATCAAAATGTCACCAATAAATACAAAAACAAATTGATCTAAGTATGGCCTAAAAATTCAGTTTATTAAATCCATAAAGACTACAGGAGCATTCGTTAGTCTGAAAGGCATAACTAAAAATTCATAGTGACCATACCTTGCTCTAAATGCAGTCTTTGGCACATCAGAGTCTCTAACCCTCAACTAGTAATAACCTAATCTCAAATCTATCTTTGAAAACACTGTAGCCCCTTTCAATTGGACAAACAAATCATCAATTCGTGGTAGAGGGTATTTGTTCTTGATTGTCTCTTTATTCAACTATCTGTAGTCTATAAACATTCTCATCGTGCCATCTTTTTTTGTCACAAACAATACGGGACGACCCCAAGACGAGAAACTCGGTCTTACAAAACCTCTATTCATCGGTTCTTGCAACTGAGCTTTCAATTCTTTTAACTTTGTCAAAGCCTCTCTGTACAGGGCTATCGATATCGGCGTTTTACCCGGCATTAACTCAATACCAAATTCAACCTCTTGAATTGGTGGTAAACCCTGTAACTCTTCGGGAAACACATCTGTATACTCACACACAACTGGCACTGATTCAATCTTCTTTTCAGTCACTTTCATATCAAGCACATAAGCTAAATAAGCTTCACAACTCTTTCTCACATATTTCTGAGTTAATATCGATTAAATCACTGCTGGTAAACCATTCAAATCATCTGACTCAATTCGGATAATCTCATTATTTTGACCTCTTAAATCAATCATCTTTCTTTTGAAATTCACAACAGCATCATGCAACGTTAACCAATCCATACCCAGAATTATATCAAATTCATCAAATGGTAACAACATTAGATCAGCTGAAAAAAAAAACATCTCGAATCATTAATGGACAGTTCGTGCACACTTTATCAATCAACACACACTTGCCTAAGAGGTTCGATACTCTAATTACAAATTCAGTAGACTCTACAGGAAAAGTCTTACTGGTTACTAAATTCACACATACATATGAATGGGTTGATCCTGGATCTATTAATGCAACAACTTTAGTATCATAGAGAGTAAAAGTATCAGTGATAACATCTGGAGATGACACTTCTTCACGAGCACAAATAGTGTAGGCTCGTGTAGGTGCTCTAGCATCAGATCTCGCAATAGTGTCTCGTGTCACACCTCTACCACTACTCACATTTCCCATGTTTCTGGATGATTTACCTCTAGTTGCAGTGTTACTTGGCTTCGTACTCTGAGCATTATCTTTTTCAACTAACTCTGGTCAATCTTTAATAAAGTGATCTCGTAAACCACAACTGTAACAAGTTCTATTATTATTTTCACCCAACAATCTCCAAAATACTGTCTTCCACACTGTTGACACTGAGGTTTAACATCTTTTACATTGCCAACACTCGATACTAATGTGGCTTGAGCTTTAGGGTTGGTGTATTATTTTTCGCGATCTCTATTCTGATATCCCATTGAAGCTGTCGGTCGATTAAAATAGTCTCTAGATTTCTTCAGTGAGGAATGATAAGATTTACTCATTAATCTCTTCCTCGAATCTCTTGCCTTTGAATCTGCCTTTTTCTTTTCTTTGCTGAGATCCTCGTCTTTACAAGCCCTCTCAACTAGTACGACAAATTCTTTCAATTCAAGTATCCCAACTAACAACTTTATATCTTCATTCAACCCGTTAACAAATCTTTTGCACATGATCTCCTCAGTAGATACATATTCCCGAGCATACTGTCTCAAACGTACAAATTCTCTTTCATATTCTGTCACAGTCATTCGACCCTGTTTTAACTCTAGAAACTCTTTATGTTTCTAATCGAGAAATCATTGGGTTAAGTACTTTTTTTGAAACTCAGATTGGAAGAACTCCCAGGTAACTCGTTCTTTAGGAACCACCGATGTCAATTTTTTCCACCAATGATATGCATTATCTCTAAGTAAAGATACCACACATTTAATACATTCTTCCGGAGTACATGAAAATTCTTCAAATACTCTAATTGTGTTCTCGAGCCAAAACTCAGCTCTCTCAGCATCATCATCAACTGTAGCCCAGAACTTCTCTACCCTGTGTTTTTGAATCTTATCAACAGATAGCTTGCTCAATCTAATCGGATCTATCTTTTGTGGCACAACTGGGACTTGTTGAGAAACATGTGGGGGTGGAGGTTGTTGAATAGCCAGATTCATTCGAACGAACTCCGTGAACCACTCACTCATCATTTTGAAGAAGGCTTGCTTAGCTTCTCCCCCTTGGCTACAAGAAATAGGCCTAGAATCGGCTGGTGCTGCCCCTTCAGCAAGAGCAGGCGCATTACTTTCCACATTATCAGCTATGGCTCGATCGGGATCCATTTGCTATATAAAAACACATTTTTAACTATCAAGAATCATCACACTATCGCAGTTTATATATATGGCATGTATAGCTAGATTCTCACTCGCTACGTTTGTCCTAGAATAGACTAAACCGTAGCTCTGATACCAATTAACTATAAAACCCCTAAACCGTATCCGTCACCAGAATAGGGTTACGAGGCATCAACAGATAATACATATCATTCATATACATTTATGCAATCATAATCAAAATCCATTCATCTCAATCATATCGTCCTTTATAAGGTTCTACGAGACCATAAAACATGCTTAGAAGTGGTTCGGGACTAAACCGATAACATATGTAAACTTTGGAAAACTTAGAAAATTTTCAAACATTAAAGGGTCACACGCTCGTGTGAACTGGCCGTGTGCCTCACATGGTCCCTAAAAACGCCTGTATCACAGGCCGTGTGAAAACAGGGCATACATACTAACTTGCAACACACAGCCGAAGACACGCCCGTATGGCATGGCCGTGGGGCTCACACGGCCACCAAACATGCCTGTATGTCTAGGCTATAACACTTTTAATCCGTATCTGTCACCAGAACAGGATCATAAGGCATTACAGAATAAAATACAATTCCGAACAATTAAATAAAAACATTTATATAATCGCATGAATATGTCTCGAAAATTGACTAAGGTTTAAATCGAAAGCTATTACACTCTTAATTAGAACATTTTATATCATTAATATATTTGAGTATATCGTTCACATGTATTAACAACATACATATTACAAGTACAATTTCATATATGCAACACTAGTATAATAATAATTTATACAAACCTCAAATATATATATAAATATATAAATCACACATTATTTCCAAGTAATATCAACTTTCGATTATAAATAAACTCATTTCATTTTCTAGTCTATTCGACTAATATAAATGAGTTATACAAATTTGCGAACTTATATATATATAACTAGTAAATTTACATAAGTAATCACACTTATAAAGATTTAAATATACATATTTAAATATGGTTGATATGGTAGTATGCATTACTGAATTGATGCATATCACACTATCACTACCGCAATCATATATAGATGCAAGTGCACATGCGTGACTTTAATTAAATCCAACATATGATATGTCCATTTCATGTATTACATTTCTTACTAAATAAATCATATAAAGACCATTTCTAAATTTTCATGAGCATACATGCCGAAATATAATTGAACAAAATATATCATTCTAGTTGGTCAACTGTACAATTATGAAAATAATTATCCATACACCATTCGTACATTCACATTTTACGAAATAAATAATATATTACTATGAGCTTGAACCCTTTTTAAAACCCAATCTTGAATCCAAAAATACCAAGCCATAAGTATTCCCTTATTAAAAACATGTTTACTATGTTCATGAGCATGTTTCATCTATGAATTACCATAGTCAAATCAACCACAAACCTTTCAAAACCACTACTTTTTGTCCAAACATTCAACATTTACCTTACGTAATGAGCATATACAGCATGCAGCTTATAACCATAATTAACATAAATTCAAACATATTAATTAGCCATTTTCGCATGGCTTTGTAGACAACCAAAATTCATCGTTCCAAAACATACTTTAGCCTATACATACCATAATTCAAATTGAACTTATAAAGGTACCCAAAATAGTAGATAGTGTGATGAACTTCGCAGATGATCCCCAAGCTTGTAACTTGATTTCCAAAATCTATAAAACAAAACAAATATGTACACAGTAAGCTATTTTAGCTTAGTAAGTCACAAGCAAATAAACGACTCATTATCATAATCGACTCTTATTAACTAAACAAATTGCATTAACATTATTAACCACCTATGCCGAATACATATATAATCATTTAATGCAATATAAATCAACTTCCAAACCTAAAGGTCATAATAACCTCATATCCATTTGTTCTTTTATGCAACTTAAAAATCAACTAATAACATATCATGAATGCATAATACTTAAGTAGCCGAATATATAAATCTTATATATATACACATATTAAATAACATTTCAATACTACACAAATTATTCATTCATAAGCCGAATACACATACCATGTACACATGGATTCTTCACTTGAATTATACATGATTTATAGCACATATTTATAGTACTTTCTTACCTTATCTTAAATAGATATCAAGTTAACTCATACCTGACCATTTAGCTTGTAATATACAATCCGTACACGATTTAACTTTGCCCGATAAAACTTTCTGAATTGGATAGGACACTCGGATAATCACATAAATCGTACAATGCTAATGTCTCAGACGTGGTCTTACATGTAGCCATATATTGAGCCACTGCCCCAGACAGGGTCTTACTCATAAACACATTTTGGAATCACAAATCGATGTCATGGACTTACTCGCACACATATATCGGAATCCTATGTCATGACATATGTATCCTAGCAATTCCTAGGGTTCATACGGGGCTTTCGGATGTCGTATCTCGGTCGAATCGAACTCGAAAGTGTCATAGCCAAACTTAAACATATTCATCCATAACATTTCATAACAACATGTAAATATAATATTAAATTACCAATAAACACGTCTATTTGCTTATAAACTTACCTCAGACGATACAAAACGGAATCGGGCAGCTAATCGACGACTTTCGTTTTTCCCCGATCCAAATATGATTTCTTTGGTTCTTGATCTAAACATATTCAAATTAAGCTCATTCAAACATATTTTCATTCAATTTAGTCCAAAAACACATAAATGGGAAAATTACCATTTTACCCCTGACATTTACAATTTTTACAATTTAGTCCCTATTGCACAAAACAAAAAATACGCAAAATTTCCCTATACTTATGTTAGGCTGAATTTTACCCACTCTCAAAAAAGTCCATATATTCCATTTGTTTCACATTTTAGTCCCTCAAATTATTATTTTTGCAATTAAGTCCTAATTACTCAAAATCATCAAAAACTCCAATACAAAATAGATTAATCTAAAACATGTCTTTCATTTTTCATCATCAAAAAACAAAAATCAGAAACTATCAACAATGGCATAACTCAAAATATTTATCAAAATAAAAAATTAAAGCTTGGGTTTTGTAGTACTCGAAGCAACGATCTCAAAAACGTAAAAACTATCAAAAATCGAACAAAAACTAACCTTGATTGAGCTTGAATATTAGCCGAACCCTAGCTTGCTTTCTTTTCTTTTTATTTTGTTTAGTTTCGGCAATGAAGAACAATTATAACAAATATGTCAACTTTATTTTATACTTTATAATATATATGTTATATAATAATAGTTTATAATATTAGTTTACAAAAATAACCTTAATTAATTTATATCAAAACCTTATAATATAAACCCACTACCGTCCACCTAATAATTTATGGGCTATTTACAACATAAATGTTCCAACTTAAAAAGCCACTAACTTTTTGGCCCTTATATTTTAAACTATCCAATTTTCTATTTACGCGATTAAGTCCTTTTATTTAATCGGACACCTAAATGACAAAATTAAATCAAGAAAATTTCACAGATATAAATTTACACAAAATAAACACAGAAAATAATTTTTAAATATTTTTCTAACTTGAATTCGTGGTCCCGAAACTACCATTTTTATTAGGGTCTAAATCGGGCTGTTACAACTCTCCTCTTTGGGATTTCGTCCCCGAAAATCTTAGTGGTGAATAGGTTCAGATAACGTTCTCTAATTGTATTATCTGGCTCCCATGTTGCTTCCTCAACTCCATGCTCATGCCACAATACTTTAACTAATGGAATCTTTTTATTCCGCATCTCTTTAACCTCACGAGTCAAAATGCCAATCGGTTTTTCTTCGTAGGTCATATTAGGCCGAATTTTAATCTCAGACGGACTAATCACATGTGAAGGATCAGATCGATACCTCTGAACCATTGAAACATGGAATATATTGTGGATCTTTTCTAACTTAGGTGGCAACAATAGTCTGTAAGCAACTGGTTCGATACGTTCTATAACCTCATACGGCCCAATAAACCTTGGACTCAATATTCCTTTACGACCGAATCTGAGTATTTTCTTCCATGGTGAGACTTTCAACAAGACTTTATCTTTGATCTGAAACTCTATATCTTTACATTTCAAGTCCGCATAAGATTTCTGTCGATCCGATGCTGCTTTCAGACTTTCACGGATTACTTTCACTTTCTGTTCAGTTTTCCTGATTAAGTGAACCCCATGTATCTTATTTTCACAGAGCTCAGTCCAGTACAATGGTGTACTACATTTTTGATCGTACGACGCCGCATAAGGTGCCATTTTGATACTCGATTGGTAATTGTTATTGTACGCAAATTCAATCAGGAGTAGGAATCGTTCCTATATACCTTCAAACTCGAGAATGCAACATCTCAACATATCCTCAAGTATTTCAATGATTCGTTCAGATTGGCCATTTGTTTGCGGATGGAAAGCAGTACTAAAATGTAATTTCATACCTAGTGCATCCTGCAGTTTCTTCCAAAACTGCGATGTAAACCTCGGATGTCTATCCGAAACAATAGATATGGGTACACCATGTAATCTCACAATCTGAGAAACATCCAATTCAACTAACTTATCAAGTGAGTAATCTATACGTATTGGAACAAAATGAGTCGATTTAGTCAATCTATCAACAACAACCCAGATTGCATTTTTCATGCTTAGTGTCAACGGTAAACCAGATAAAAAATCCATCGTGACTCTATCCCACTTCCACTCAGGTATCATGATAGGTTGTAGTAATCCTTAAGGCACCTGATGTTTAGCTTTTACTTGTTGATAGACTAAACATTTTGCAACAAAGTCAGAAATGTCTCGTTTCATACCATGCCACTAGTAAAGTTGTTTCAGATCATTATACATCTTTTTACTACCTGGATGAACAGATAACTGACTACTATGAGCTTCATTCAAAATCATCAGAATCAATTCTGAATTCCTCGGAACGCATATTCGGTCTCTGAATCTCAAACAATCATCAGCATCAACTCTGAATTCTGAATCAGCATCTGTCTCACACTGAGTTCATTTTGCGATCAACTCATTATCAACCTTCTAGGAATCACAAATTTGTTGAACAAATAACGGTCTAGCTTTCAATTCAGCTACTATCGAACCATCATCATACATGGTCATATGCGTATTCATTGCACGCAAAGCAAACAGTGATTTTTGGCTTAAAGCATCAGCAACAATGTTAGCCTTTCCTGGGTGATAGTCAATCACAAGCTCGTAGTCTTTTAGCAATTCTAAGCATCGACGTTGTCTCTAGTTCAAATCTTTCTGAGTCATCAAGTACTTCAAGCTTTTATGATCAGAATAAACATGACATTTCTCACCGTACAGATAGTGACGCCAAATTTTTAATACGAACACAATGGCTACCAATTCTAAGTCGTGTGTCGATAGTTCTTTTCATGTGGTTTCAACTGTCTCAAGCCATAAGCTATAATTTTACCTTCCTGCATCAAAATACAGCCCAAACCATTACAATATGCATCACTATAAATAACAAATTCTTTACCCAATTTTGCCTGAACTAGCATTGGAGCTTCGGTCAAAAGGGCTTTCAACTAATCAAAACTCTTCTGGCACTTCTCTGTCCACTCGAAATTAACATCTTTCTGTAATAACTTCATCATCGGAGCTGCAATCATAGAGAAACCTTTCACGAACCGTCTATAATAACCAGTAAGTTCCAGAAAGCTTCGAACTTCAAAAACATTCCTTGGAGGTTTCCAATCAAGTATAGCTGAAATTTTGCTCGGATCAACCCGAATACCTGATGCTGATACTACATGGCCCAGAAAACTAACTTCACTTAACCAGAACTCACATTTACTGAATTTCGCATACAACTGCTTATCTCGCAATGTCTGCAACACAAGTCTCATATGTTTGGCATGTTCAACTTCATCATGAGAGTAGACCAAAATGTCATCCATAAACACAACCACAAATCAGTCCAAGTACGATCTGAAGATTTGATTCATCAAATCCATGAAAATAGCAGGTGCATTAGTGAGTCTGAATGGCATAACCAAAAACTTATAGTGTCCATACCTCATTCTGAAGGCAGTCTTTGGCACATCAGAGTCTTTAACTTGCAACTAATAGTAGCCCGATCTCAAATTTATCTTTGAAAATACTGTAGCCCCTTTCAGTTGATCAAACAGATTGTCAATCCGCGGTAACGGATACTTATTCTTTATAGTCACCTTATTAAGCTGTCTATAATTGACGCACATTCTCATATTTCCGTCTTTCTTTTTCACAAATAACATAGGTGCACCCTACGAAGAGAAACTCGGTCGCACGAAACCTTAATTTGTCAACTCTTGCAACTAAGCTTTTATTTCTTTTAATTCTGTCAGTGCCATTCCGTACGGAGATATGGATATCGGAGTCGTTCCAGGCATTAGCTTAATACCAAACTCTACCTTCCGTATCGGTGGCAAACCTGGTAATTCTTTAAGAAACACATTTGGCTACTCACATACAACAGGTACTGATTCAATGTTCCTTTTGGCCATTTTACTATCAAGTACGTATGCAAAGTAAGCCTCGCAGCCTTTTCTCACATATTTCTGAGCTTGGATCGAAGAAATTACTGCAGGTAAGCCATATAAATCACTAGATTCAATCTGAATAACCTTATCATTCTGACTCCATAGATCAATAGTTTTTCTCTTGCAGTTCACAACAGCATCATGTATTGTCAACCAGTCCATACCCAGAATTATGTCAAACTCATCAAATGGAAGCAACATCAAATTAGCCAGAAAGCATATATCTCGAACCATCAAGGGACAATTCTTACACACTTTGTCGACCATAACACACCGACCCAAAGGGTTCGACATTCTAATAACAAATTCAATAGACTCAACAGGTAGAGTCTTACTGAATACTAATGTCTCACACACATATGAATGAGTAGAACCAGGATCAAGCAATGCAATTACATTAGTATCATAAAGAGTGAATGCACCAGTAATGACATCTGGGAATAAAGCCTCCTCTCGTACACGTATAGCATAGGCTCTGGTAGGTGCATGAGCCTCAGATCTGTTTGTCGTATTTTTATTTCCTATCTGACTACCACTCGCATTACATGCATTTCTCGGTGGTCTACCTCGAACCGTAGTATTACCTAACCTCGTGTTTTGCACTGGATTCTCTTCAGCTAACCCTGGGCAATCTCGAATGAAATGATCTATTGATCCACATTTAAAACAGGCCCGATCATGTAATTTGTAATTGCCGGGATGTCGTTTACCACAATGCTCACACTCAGATTGATTAGATCTAGCATTACCCACACTGGCTACTGAGGTAGCTCTCGAGCTAGCAGGTGGTCTATTCTGATCCCGTCTGGAGTAACCCAAAGTAGCTCTAGAATGACTAAAATCATCTCGGGACTTCTTTGATGTTGACTGGACTGACTTACTAAATGAACTCGTACGTGAGTCTCTAGCTTCAAAATTAGCTTTCTTTTTCTCTTTCTCGAGCTCTTCATCTTTGCAACCTCCTTCAACCAATATTACGAATGCTTTTATCTCAAGTATGCCAACTAAAAATTTGATGTCTTCATTCAGCCCATCTTCAAATCTTTTACACATTATGGCTTCAGTAGATACACACTCTCGGGCATACCGGCTGAGTCTCACAAATTTCTGCTCATACTCTTTTATTGTCATTCGACCCTATTTCAGTCCAGAAATTCTATACGCTTCTGATCGATAAATCTCTGACTGATATATTTCTTGCAAACTCAGTCTGAAAGAATTCTCAGGTCACCTGCTCTCTCGGAACTACTGATACTAGGGTATTCCACTAGTGATATGCTGTGTCTCGAAGCAAGGATATAGCACATTTCAAACATTCAACTGGAGTACAGGACAGCTCATCAAACGCACGGATAGTATTATCAAGCCATAACTCAGCCCGCTCAGCATCTTCATCATCAGTGGCTTTAAACTCTTTAGCTCCATGTTTTCTGATTTTGTCAACAGGTGGTCTATTCAATCGCAATAGATCACTTACTTAAGGTACAAGAGGCATGGAAGATGGATTAATCGCAGGTGGAGGTTGCCGTGCAGCCGGGTTAGTCTGGATATATTGAGTGAACCAGTCATTCATCATTTGATAGAAGGCTTGTTTAGCCTCACTTTCTTGATTACTTGAAATTGGTCGAGAATCAGCCTGCACTGTCCCTAGCGCGGGAGTATGTAACACCCTGATTTTGGGCCTAGTCGGAATAGTGATGTCGGGACCAAAAATTCGAGATAGAAATAATTATTTTATGATTATTTTGAGTCCTATGATATGATTGCATGATTGTGTGAAAATTTTGTGAAGAAATTCTATGCATAAAGTGCTTAATTTGAAGTTAGGGACTAAATTGAATAAGTTGCAAAACTTGCATTCTAGAAGTTTCTAGTATGAAATTGCTTTAAAATATTAATTAGGAGGTCTTAAATAGAAATTTGACCAATTTCTAAGTTATGGACAAAAATTGGACATGGATGGAATTTTTGAAAGTTTAGTAAGTAAGGGCATTTTGGTCATTTGGATATTAAATGAAATAAAATGGGAAAAATCAAGCAAAAATCCATTCATCTTCTTCATGTTGCTGCTGAATTTTACTTGCTACCATAGCTAGGGTTTCTTCAACTTCTAAGCTCAATAGTAAGTGCATTCAAGCCCCGTTTTTAATGTTCTTTACATTTTTGAAATCCTCGTGCTTTCGGTTTACCTATTTCTACCATTATTTGAGTTAGGGTTTATGTTTAAAAATTTACCCATGAATGATATGCATGAATTTTGATGTTTTATGGTAGAATATGAAGTTTGAGATTGTGTTAAACAACTTTTGCTAAGTGATTTTTGTAAAAATGAGTAAAACAGCATAATCGGTAAAAATATCTATTGTTCATAACTATGTGTTAGAGTGAGAATTTGATGTTTCCATAGAAGAGAAAATGATCAGCATGTCATTAAACATAATAATAAGGGCTGAAATTAAATTTCCAGCCTTGGGGCAAAAGTGCAAATATGTAAAAGTTTAGGGGTCAAAATGCAAATTTGTAAAAATATGATTTTTAGACCCATATGAATAGTGTGATTAATTATTAGGCTAAATGTGATATTATAGATCAAGAAAGGCGTGGAATCGATCTCGAACGGGGGAAGGAAAATGTTTTGGATTAAATTGCAAAATTTCCATATTTTGCACCGAGGTAAGTTTGTATGTAAATAATACATTAACTTCATTTACATTTTTATATTTCAGCCTATTATATATATTTTAGCCGATTTTGAAGCATAAATTGATTATTGGAAGAATGGAAATAAGTAATAGAGAGAGAAATCCCGGTTGAACATTCGGAAGAATTGAGTAATATAGATGGAGTGTAGCTAGGTCACATGCATGATGCCGAGTGCACATCATGTGTACAAGAAAGCTACACGATACTATGTAGTAGCTAGGTCACATGTGTGATACGGGAAGTATCCCATGTAGACAAGAGAGCTACAGGAGAGAGATAAATGTAGCTAGGTCACATGTGTGATACGGGAAGTATCCCATGTAGACAAGAGAGCTACGGGAGAGATAAATGTAGCTAGGTCGCATGTGTGATTCCAAGTGTAGGACACCATGTGGACAAGAGAGCTACGTAATAAATTGGCTAGGTCACATGGGTGGTACTAAGTGTTCACCATGTGTACAAGAGAGCCGAATTATATGAAATATGATGGTGGAGCTGTGTGCTGAAACCATCAAGTATCGGGAATTGATCCGAATTGTTCAACGGGATGGCTTTATGGTGACATTGTAATTATGGACCTATACTTGTGATGTATGAAATGTGGTGAAAATGATTTGTGATATATATATATATATATAAGTTAAAATGAGGTTAATACAAAGAAAGTGTGAAAGAGTGAATTAGCACTAAAACTGTTGTGGGATAGTTGCAGTGATGTGATTTTGAAAAATCACCAAAAATAGTAATAATTTAATTAGAGGCTAAATGAGATGTGAAATTAAATCTTAATGAGTCTATTTTGATATAAAAGAAACGGAGCAAGTAAATGAATTCTATATTTTGAGATATTTATAATTGTGTGTGACTTGCTCAGAATGACTATGTGATCCCCTGTTCCAACTTTGTAAAATCATTAAAAATTTTACAAAAAAAATTAAGAAATATAGTTTATATGAATAAATTCCTTATTGAGTGTAGTTTTAAATGAAACAGGTTTCATGGTCATTTGAATTGTGTCCTGGGAGAAATTCAATTCGTAGTGAACAGAGGTCAGATCAGTAGTGCTGTGTAATAGGGGAAAATTTAACTAATAAACTGTACTAATTGGCTTGACCAAAAATTATAGAAATAAATTAGTGAATAGATACATGAGTCTAGTTTCATGGAAAATTTACGGAATTAGATTTCGAGTTTTGTAACTTGATTTATGATTTATTTAGTGAACATGACGCAGGAGAGACAGCTTGACCAAAGTGGAGTAAATAGTGAAATTAAACGTAGATACACTTGAGTTATTATGTAATCATACTAAATTCTTTATTCATTATTTATATACTTGCTTACTAAGCGTAAAGCTTACTTCCTTCTTTCCATTTTTTTTAGTTTGTCGGTCATTCGGGGTTGGAGATCGTCGGAGGCAGCATCACACTATCAAGCCATTATCCTTGGAGTATTGGCTAGTATATGTTAAATATTTTCATGTGAGTGGCATGTATAGCAAGTTTGTTTCATGACATGTATTATTATTATGATTTGGTTTACGTATTGGCCTACATTGAGCTTTTGTGTATGGCCATGAGATGTGGTCTTTATTCATTGTGGTTTGTAAGTTTTAAATTTTGGGCAGAACTTGGTGACCCGATTTTATATGTTTGTGAATGTTTAAGTCTGGTAATGCCTCGAACCCTGTCCCAGAGTCGGATACGGGTGAAGGGTGTTACATTTAATGGTATCAGAGCTATGGTTTAGTCGGTTCTCGGACTAACCTAGCATGTGAAAAAAAAAGTCTAGCTATATATGCCACGGATCTGTGATAGTGTGATGTCTTCCGACGCATATGAGAACTATCTTGTTTAGACAGAGGTACTCTCCAACCGAGCTATACCGAACATGTTTAACGTGATGCAAAGGTAATTGAGTAAATTACGATTATAATAAGTTTAGATTCAGAAAGGTAAGAATAAAGGTTTATAATATTTTAATACGAATAAAAATGTCATTGTCCTGGTTGGACGTTGAATGTTGATGAATGTCAATGATATTTTTTTTATGAGATAAAGGATTATAATGAAATGAACTTATCTATGTTAAATTGTTTGGACTGAATTATATGATTGTAAGGATATGTATATAATGATGCACGAAATGAAAGTTGTGACTGTGATGCAAATAACTATGTTTGTTTGGCCCTTATACGATGTCATGAGTATGATTTGTTTGAGTAAATGAATGGGTAAGTAAAGCTATCCAGAAAACATAGAATGCATGTATAAGTATACTTGTCTAAATAGGATAACTGGAAAATTTGGTGTAAACCAATTGAATGATGCATTACCTGAATGAATGACATGATTTTGACGATGTTGCTATGATGATGAAAGTTGTATTATATGTGTATGTATAAGAAAGACGAGTCAGAGGCCTTATAACCCCTCCCTTTTATTGAAGTGGTGCTTATGATTGAATTTCATGAGATACATACTAAATAAGTTCTCGCTTGAAAATTCAAAGAGAGTTCAGTGATAGAATAATTATAAGTATAATTAGAGATTAAGAATGAATTGATAAGTAAAGACAGAGCTAGAAAAGTATCAGGTTGCCATAAAGATTATTGAAATTATACACTGTTCCAGTTAGAGAAGAAATTTACTTTGGTAAATCGAATTACTCAGGTACAAGGTCGAGAAAAGTGTAAATCAAAATTTATTCAGAGCTGATCTTCTTTAGCGAAAGGTCTAATATGAAATTTGTGATGGCAGAACTAGTTGTGGAAATAATATTTGAAATCAGTAATATCCGAATGTGACAATTACAATGGACAAATTTTGGCATTAGGATTCTTTTTAAATTTCCGTGTAAGGATTTGACAACAAAGATAAAGACATAAGTGATAAAAGCGCGAGTCTCTATCGATATGGTGGATTACTTCTCTCAAATAAGTCAATTATAATTAATGACTTCAATTGAGATATTTTGGTTACTTGAACTAATGAAATTGAGATGGTTTTAGTTAGCGTAATGAATGAATAGTAAAAGATTACCTGAAATGTCATTCATTTGTGATTAAGATCGACTCGAGTGTTCAATCGATGTGGATTATTTATTTGAAATATTTCATGTGACAATCATGTCAGGATTATTTTTCTCAAGTCTGATAATAGAATTTCATTTCTGTATGGATAAAAGGCAAATATGATGAACGAGAAGTGTATATCTCTTAAAAAATAATAATAATAATAAATAAATAAATTTATATGAGTAAAAACCACTACGAATGATGAGGTTTTCGTTTCGTGAAAGCTGAAAAGTTTATTACATGTTGGTAAAGTTTGAACAGATGAGAATATTGTTAACTAGAATGTCCGAAATGGACTAGTCTGTATTGAGTAAAGACTTCTGATTTTTTTAGTAATGTCTTTGTTGTATGAATTGTGATGTGTTTCAAGATAATAAGGTAATGTGATAGTATAGAGCATTCGATGCCATAGAGAATCTAAATTGATAATGGGGTTAAAGCCGAGCATCGAATCTACGAATTATCTTTGCCAAAATTGATATTAGGATGGAAATGAGAAATTAAAGAGATGTATTGGAGGCAATTTGCTGAGTGAAGGTACTTTATTATTGAGTATGAGATTGAGGAATCTAAGTGAAGACCACTTTTTCGGTAAGATTTTCGGGGATGAAAATCCCTAAAGGGGGGAAGAGTTGTAACACCCTGATTTTGGGCCTAGTCGGAATAGTGATGTCGGGACCACAAATTCGAGATAGAAATAATTATTTTATGATTATTTTGAGGTCTATGATATGATTGCATGATTGTGTGAAAATTTCGTGAAGAAATTCTATGCATAAAGTGCTTAATTTGAAGTTAGGGACTAAATTGAATAAGTTGTAAAACTTGCATTCTAGAAGTTTCTAGTATGAAATTGCTTTAAAATATTAATTAGGAGGTCTTAAATAACAATTTGACCAATTTCTAAGTTATGGACAAAAATTGGACATGGATGGAATTTTTGAAAGTTTAGTAAGTAAGGGCATTTTGGTCATTTGGATATTAAATGAAATAAAATGGGAAAAATCAAGCAAAAATCCATTCATCTTCTTCATGTTGCTGCTGAATTTTACTTGCTACCATAGCTAGGGTTTCTTCAACTTCTAAGCTCAATAGTAAGTGCATTCAAGCCCCGCTTTAATGTTCTTTACATTTTGAAATCCTCGTAACTCGGTTTACCTATTTCTACCATTATTTCGAGTTAGGGTTTATGTTTAAAAATTTACCCATGAATGATATGCATGAATTTTGATGTTTTATGGTAGAATATGAAGTTTGAGATTGTGTTAAACAACTTTTGCTAAGTGATTTTTCGTAAAAATGAGTAAAACAAGCATAATCGGTAAAAATATCTATTGTTCATAACTATGTGTTAGAGTGAGAATTTGATGTTTCCATAGAAGAGAAAAATGATCAGCATGTCATTAAACATAAGAATAAGGGCTGACATTAAATTTCCGAGCCTTGGGGCAAAAGTGCAAATATGTAAAAGTTTAGGGGTCAAAATGTAAATTTGTAAAAATATGATTTTTAGACCCATATGAATAGTGTGATTAATTATTAGGCTAAATGTGATATTATAGATCAAGAAAGACGTGGAATCGATCTCGAACGGGGGAAGGAAAATGTTTTGGATTAAATTGCAAAATTTCCATATTTTGCACCGAGGTAAGTTTGTATGTAAATAATACATTAACTTCATTTACATTTTTATATTTCAGCCTATTATATATATTTTAGCTTGATTTTGAAGCATAAATTGATTATTGGAAGAATGGAAATAAGTAATAGAGAGAGAAATCCCGGTTGAACATTCGGAAGAATTGAATAATATAGATGGAGTGTAGCTAGGTCACATGCATGATGCCGAGTGCACATCATGTGTACAAGAAAGCTACACGATACTATGTAGTAGCTAGGTCACATGTGTGATACGGGAAGTATCCCATGTAGACAAGAGAGCTACGGGAGAGAGATAAATGTAGCTAGGTCACATGTGTGATACGGGAAGTATCCCATGTAGACAAGAGAGCTACGTGAGAGGTAAATGTAGCTAGGTCGCATGTGTGATTCCAAGTGTAGGACACCATGTGGACAAGAGAGCTACGTAATAAATTGGCTAGGTCACATGGGTGGTACTAAGTGTTCACCATGTGTACAAGAGAGCCGAATTATATGAAATATGATGGTGGAGTGTGTGTCTTTGAACCATCAAGTATCGGGAATTGATCCGAATTGTTCAACGGGATGGCTTTATGGTGACATTGTAATTATGGACCTATACTTGTGATGTATGAAATGTGGTGAAAATGATTTGTGATATATATATATATATATATAAGTTAAAATGAGGTTAATACAAAGAAAGTGTGAAAGAGTGAATTAGCACTAAAACTGTTGTGGGACAGTAGCAGTGATGTGATTTTGAAAAATCACCAAAAATAGTAATAATTTAATTAGAGGCTAAATGAGATGTGAAATTAAATCTTAATGAGTCTATTTTCATATAAAAGAAACGGAGCAAGTAAATGAATTCTATATTTTGAGATATTTATAATTGTGTGTGACTTGCTCAGAATGACTATGTGATCCCCTGTTCCAACTTTGTAAAATCATTAAAAATTTTACAAAAAAAATTAAGAAATATAGTTTAGATGAATAAATTCCTTATTGAGTGTAGTTTTAAATGAAATAGGTTTCATGGTCATTTGAATTGTGTCCTGGGAGAAATTCAATTCGTAGTGAACAGAGGTCAGATCAGTAGTGCTGTGTAATAGGGGAAAATTTAACTAATAAACTGTACTAATTGGCTTGACCAAAAATTATAGAAATAAATTAGTGAATAGATACATGAGTCTAGTTTCATGGAAAATTTACGGAATTGGATTTTGAGTTTCGTAACTCGATTTATGATTTATTTAGTGAACATGACGCAGGAGAGACAGCTTGACCAAAGTGGAGTAAATAGTGAAATTAAACGTAGATACACTTGAGTTATTATGTAATCATACTAAATTCTTTGTTCATTATTTATATACTTGCTTACTAAGCGTAAAGCTTACTTCCTTCTTTCCATTTTTTTTTTAGTTTGTCAGGTCAGCTCAGGGGTTGGAGATCGTCGGAGGCAGCATCACACTATCAAGCCATTATCCTTGGAGTATTGGCTAGTATATGTTAAATATTTTCATGTGAGTGGCATGTATAGCAAGTTTGTTTCATGACATGTACTATTATTATGATTTGGTTTACGTATTGGCCTACATTGAGCTTTTGTATATGGCCATGAGATGTGGTCTTTATTCATTGTGGTTTGTAAGTTTTAAATTTTGGGCAGAACTTGGTGACCCGATTTTATATGTTTGTGAATGTTTAAGTCTGGTAATGCCTCGAACCCTGTCCCAGAGTCGGATACGGGTGAAGGGTGTTACAGAGTAGGTGCTACACTCTCGACATCATCAGCTACAGCTCTGTCGGGATCCATTTACTATATAAAAACACATTTCAAATGTCAGAAGTCATCACATTATCACAGTATATAATTATGGCAAGTATAGCTAGACTCACATGTGCTACGTTAGTCCTAGAATCGACTAAACCGTAACTCTGATACCAATAAAATGTAACACCTTTAATCCGTATTCGTCGCCAGAACAGGATCATAAGGCATTACAGAATAAAATACAATTCCGAACAATTAAATAAAAACATTTATATAATCGCATGAGTATGTCTCAAAAATTTACTAAGTTTTAAATTGAAAGTTATTACACTCTTAATTAGAACATTTCATATCATCAATATATTTGAGTATATCGTTCACATGTATTAACAACATACATATTACAAGTACAATTTCATATATGCAACACTAGTATAATAATAATTTATACGAACCTCAAATATATATAAATATATATATCACACATTATTTCCAAGTAATATCAACTTTCGGTTATAAATATACTCATTTAATTTTCTAGTCTATTCGACTAATATAAATGAGTTATACAAATTTGCGAACTTATATATATAACTAGTAAATTTACATAAATAATCACACTTATGAAGATTTAAATATACATATTTAAATATGGTTGATATGGTAGTATACATTACTGAATTCATGCGTATCACACCATCACTACCGCAATCATATTTAGATGCAAGTGCACATGCGTGGCATTAATTAAATCCAACATATGATATGTCCATTTCATGTATTACATTTCCTACTAAATAAATCATATAAAGACCATTTCTAAATTTTCATGAGCATACATGTCGAAATATAATTAAACAATATACATCATTCAAGTTGGTCAATTGTTCAATTATGAAAACAATTATCCACACACCATTTGTACATTCACATTTTATGAAATAAATAATATATTACTATGAGCTTTAACCCTTTTTAAAACCTAATCTTGAATCCAAAAATACCAAGTGTAACACCCCAAAATCAGTCTAGATGTTATGGTCGAATCTGGCATGTCACATTGAAGTGTTTTTATTGGAAACACTTCCTTAAAATGAAAAAAAAAAAACCTTAATTACTTTGTAAAATCTCTTTTCAGTTGCGGAAGCTTTATTTAGAACATATAATTTTATGAAAACTCGTCATTTCAAAATTTAGTTACGGAAACGTATTATTAAAAAAAAAAGTTATGGTTTAAGAAACCACGTTCTTCTTCTAATAAATATAAAGTATAAAAATGATAATAATCCTAATTTGAAATATTAGCCAGAGGAAAGACCTTGTTACAACCCAAATCAGATAGAGATAATTTAAAGTCAATATATTAAAAATTACATAAAGACTAAGTCTAAACTTTTTATGCTAGTTGGCCACCTCCGAGTCCCTCCATCCGTCGAACCGCCTACTAAGGATCACCTGAAAAGTTTAGAAGGAGGGGGTGAGTTTCAAAAACTCTGTGTGTACAACCCTCAATGAGTATAAAGCAATCATTAGTCATTTTGGGCCAGAGCCCAATTCAGTAACGGTGGTCTTTGGGCCTTAGCCCAAATTAGCCTCAGTTGGGCCAAAGCCCACATCGCAATAATATCACAACAATATCATGCCACTAGGCTAAGTGCATCCTTTGTGTCAAATTTCCACCTAACATATTTATAAAGCCTAAACGCTAGCTTCCTTACTAGTCACATGCGAAATAAAAATCTTTGGGAAGGCCAAGACTTGAACCTTGGACCTCCTGCTTACTACCCACGCCTTTTTCCACTAGGCCAAGCATTTCCTTATGTCAGATTTTACCAGGCCTTATTAATAAGCCTTCCACCTAATGCTCAGGGTTCTTTAGAAAAAAAATGCAAATTTTTGGTGAAGCCCTGGATCGAACCTAGGACTTTTTCCACACTACCAACCCTTCCCAAATAATTTAAAAATTAAACTAAAGACACAATTATAACATATTTAAACACCTTTCTTTTATTCAAGCCGCCTTCTAACTGATCCCAAACTCAAGGCCCATTACTTCGAGGCCCAAAATTAGGGTTTTACAACAAGCCACAAGTATTCCCTTATTAAAAACATGTTTACTAAGTTCATGAGCATGTTTTATCTATGAATTACCATAGTCGAATCAACCACAAATCTTTCAAGACCACTACTCTTTGTCCAAAAATCCAACATTTACCTTACGTAATAAGCATATACAGCATGCAGCTTATAACCATAATTAACATAGACCATGTACAACATATCTAAATTCAAACATATTAATGAGCCATTTTTGCATGGCTTTGTACACAACCAAAATTCATCGTTCCAAAACATACTTTAGCCTATACATGCCATAATTCAAATTTAACTTATAAGGGTACCCAAAAAAGTAGATAGTGTGATAAACTTCGTAGATGATCCCTGAGCTTGTAACTTGATTTCCAAAACTATAAAAACAAAACAAATATGTACACAGTACACTATTTTAGCTTAATAAGTCATAAGCAAATAAACAACTCATTATCATAATTGACTCATATTAACTAAACAAATTGCATTAACATTATTAACCACCTATGCCAAATACATATATAATTGTTTAATGCAATATAAATCAACTTCCAAACCTAAAGATCATAATAACCACACATCCATTTGTTCTTTTATGCAACTTAAAAATCAACTAATAACATCTCATGAATATATAATACTTAAGTAGCCAAATATATAAATCTTATATATATACACATATTAAATAACATTTCAATACTACACAAATTATTCATTCATAAGCCGAATACACATACCAAATTCACATGGATTCTTCGCTTGAATTATACATGATTTATAGCACATATTTATAGTACTTTCTTACCTTATCTTAAATAGATATCAAGTTAACTCATACATGACCATTTAGCTTGTAATATACAATCTGTACACGATTTACCTTTGCCCGATGAACCATTCGGAATTAGATAGGACACTCGGATAATCACATAAATCGTACAATCCCAACGTCCTAGACGTGGTCTTACATGTAGCCACATATCGATCCCACTGTCCCAAATAAGGTTTTACTAATAAACACATTTCGAAATCACAAATCTATGCCATGGACATACTCACACACATATATTGGAATCCTATGTCATGACAAATGTATCCTAGCTATTCCTAGGGTTCATACGGGGCTTTAGGACGTCATATCTCGGTCGAATCGAACTCAGAAGGGTCGTAGCCAAATTTAAACATATTCGGCCATAACATATTTTAATTCTAAGATTTCATAACAGCATGTAAATGTAATATTGAATTACCAATAAAAACGTCTATTTGCTCATAAACTTACCTCGGACGATACAAAACGGAATCGGACAGCTAGTCGACGACTTTCGTTTTTCCCCGATCCAAATCCAATTTCTTTGGTTCTTGATCTAACATATTCAAATTAAGATCATTCAAACATATTTTCATTCAATTTAGTCCAAAAACACATAAATGGGAAAATTACCATTTTACCCCTGACATTTACAATTTTTACAATTTAGTCCCTATTACACAAAATTTCCCTATACTTATGTTGGGCCGAATTTTACCCACTCTCAAACAAGTCCATATATTCCATTTATTTCACATTTTAGTCCCTCAAATTATTATTTTTGCAATTAAGTCGTAATTACTCAAAATCATCAAAAACTCCAATACAAAATAGATTAATCTAAAACATATCTTTCATTTTTCATCAAACAACAAAATCACAAGCTATCAACAATGGCACAACTCAAAATATCCATCAAAATCAAAAATTAAAGCTTGGATTTTGTAGTACTCGAAGCAACAATCTCAAAAACGTAAAAATTATCAAAAACCGAACAAAAACGAGCCTTGATTGAGCTTGAATATTGGCCGAACCATAGCTTGCTTTCTTTTCTTTTTATTTTGTTTAGTTTCGGCAATGAAGAACAATTATAACAAATATGTCAACTTTATTTTATATTTTATAATATATATTTTATATAATAATAGTTTATAATATTAGTTTACAAAAATAACCTTAATTAATTTATATCAAAACCTTATAATATAAACCCACTACCATCCACCTAATAATTTATGGGCTATTTACAACATAAATGCTCCAACTTAAAAAGCCACTAACTTTTTGGCCCTTATATTTTAAACTATCCAATTTTCTATTTACGCAATTAAGTCCTTTTATTTAATCGGACACCTAAATGACAAAATGACGAAAATTTCACATATATAAATTCACACAAAATAAACATAGAAAGTAATTTTTAAATATTTTTCTAACTCGGATTCGTGGTCCCAAAACTAGCATTCCAATTAGGGTCTAAATCGGGCTGTTACATAGGTCGTGCTCAAGACTGACTTACATAGGTCGTGCTCAAGACTAACTTGAATTTCTAATTATTCTTCAAGGGACACACGGCCGTGCTGAGACACACGCCCGTGTCTCTGCCCGTGTAGATAAAAATAGGCCATTCGAAAAGGCAATTTGCCTCCCTACTCTCATGCACACATAACAACCAAATTTGTACCTTTTTAATACATATATAAGCAACAAAAACATACTATTCCATACACATCTCATGCCATCTATCCACAACCATTTCAACTACTCCATTTCCATTTTCAAATCATACTAATTCATTATGCCAAAATCATTGAAACTTACATAACTTCTAAATGCATTTACCCATTGCATTATCATCTCAAGGTCAACCATGATATGTGCATACTTCCCAACATTTATACATCAACTAATAACTAACCAAATGAACAACCATTTGGCTATATCAACAACTATGGCAAACATACCAAAACAAGCCAACATATAAGGCATTAAATACATATCATATATCACTTATCAAACTCATAACTCAAGACAACTTAAATGGCTAAGAACACAACATCATTTACATCATGAACAAGCCAAATCACATGGCTAATATCTTAACTCAAAACATACCAATATGATAATAGCCTATACATGTCATATACCATATATACAAAGCTTTAAAAGTACCAAAAAAATGATTGATAGTGTTATGACGCTTCTCGACGATCCTCGAGTTCGCGTAAGCTTTGATTCTCTATAAACATAGACAAATAATACATAGTAAGCTTCATAGCTTAGTAAGTTCGTACTAAATATACTCAACAGTTCATAAAATACAAATCATCATTTAATAAACACTTAATAAGTCTCATATCATCACTCAATTCTAACCTATAACCATTTATCAAATATATACAAATCCATCAAGCTTCATACACATAGTATTAACTACCACATAGGTATCGTATGTACCTGTACTCTCCTGTATTTATTTATTACATTTTCAGTTCTTTGTTTAGTATGTTGATCCATCCAAAAATCTTTCAATACTCAAGGAACTTACACACTCAGTGCAAAAATGATTAGCTGAAGCTATAACGATATCGCACACTTAGTGCCATCCTATTAAACTGAAGTTATCTCAGTCTCGCACACTTAGTGCCACATATAGCTGAAGCTATTCCAATTCGCACACTAAGTGCTATATATATAGCCGGAGCTATGTAGAAACGCACACTAAGTGCCAAACATAATCAATTTATCGTCATACTCGATCATAGTCTTATATATACAATTTATACGATATTAAATCATTCGAAACATAATTGTGACAATTTTTATCACCTACAAGCTTACCTCAGACGTAAAAATGACAAAACTAGTCAATTAGTCGAGTACTTTATTCTTGCCTCAATTTAAGTTCGAGTTCATCTTTTCTTGATCTATATTATAACAAAATTACACCAATTCACTACAAACCCATATGTGCTGAATTCTCTATAGGTCCCTAACAGCCCATATTTTCATTTATTTCACAACTTAACCCCTCAATTTACACTTTTCTCAAATTAATCCCTAATTGACATTTTTGTCAAAAATCACATTACAAAACATGTATATCAAACACCAAGCTTGCATAATTCATCATCAAACATCATAAAACTCATGGATTCATCAATGACATTTTTCAAAATCACTAACAAATTTAGAAATTAGAGTCGGGCTAGCTAGTACTCAAAGCAATGATCACAAAAACATAAAAATCATCAAAAACCAAGCTAAAACGGACTTACTTGCTTGAACATCAATGGCCAAACTATCCAAATCTTTCAAAACCCTATTTCTTTTCTTACAATCAGCTATGGAGAAGATGATAACAAGAATTGGCCTTTTGTTTTCTTTTAATTATCATTAATATGCCATTTTACAATTTACCCTTAGTGAAATCATTATAAAATCATCTAATATAAGGCCATTTATGTACATCTCCACTATCAATGGTCTAATTACAACATAAGAACCTTTCATTTAATAAGCCATGGTAATTAAACACTTTTAACAAGTGGAATGCGACTTTTGCATTTTACGTGATTTAGTCCTTTTATCAAATTAAGTTATTAAACGATAAAATTAGCTCACGAAATTTTTACACATATATAACCACATGCTGTAAACATAAAAAATAATATTAAAATAATTTTTTCACCTCATATTTGTGGTTTCAAAACCACTATTCTGATTTAGCTAAAACCAGGCTGTTACATTTTATCCGTTGAATCATTGAAATTCTGATGGATACTCATGTAGTACACGCAAGGTGTACAGTTCAATAACCCATCAATTTATATTCAAGAGTACCCATTAGGATACTTAATCAGAAAGCACACTCTCGAGCCACATATCATATATCAAGATTACCAGTCCAGGCTAAATCCTAATTATAACATATGCTCGAGAGGGATTATAACAGGATTACCCGTCTGGGCTAAATTCTATCTGTAATGAGGTCAATAAGATTACTTGTCTGAGCTAAATCCCATCAGCAATAAATGCAGGACCTCATTCAATAATGGAAATCACATTTATCCATCGAAATCCAATATTCAAACGAAACATCCCTTTTAAACCATTACAAACATGTATTCATTTCTTAATTATAACATTTAAATTAATCCACATAAATATAAAACACATTTCATACAAACACAACATTCAATTTATCATATTTACAAGCTCGATTAAGTTACACGAACTTACCTCGACACTTGTTCGCGTATATAAATCTACTAATCTGAAACTTTTTCTTTTCCCCGATCTAGCCTCGAATTTGTGTTATCCAGATTTATGTAGATGAATTTAATCATCAATTTATCAAATTTCATATTTATTTTCGTAAATTCCATATATTCTATAAATTTCCATAAATTCTAATTTTGTCCCTAGGCTAGGAAAATGAAATTCATGCAATTTACTCCCTATTCCAAGCCTAACTGAAATTTCAATATACAATTTATAGTACATATATTCTATAAATTTTAGAGTTTTTCTTCAATTTTCACAACTTTACAAATTAGTCCCTAAATCATATTTTTATCAAAAATCACGTTGTAAAAGTTGTTTATCTATCAACAATCTTTCATTTCTTACCATAAATTTCTAATTTTCAGCATATTCATCCATGGCATAATTTCTATACTTTGATAACTTTTCAAATTAATACCCTAAATAGATAGATTAGACTATCTCAGTTTTAAAAATATTAAAATTACTAAAAATGGGACAAGAAAACTTACCCAATTAGGCCAAGAAAGATTGTTTTCTCTTTTCTAGGGTTTCCATGTATTTTGGGGAAGAAGATAACGTAAAATAAGATGTTAATTTCTTTTTAATTATTTATAATCTTTTAATTATTTCTATTTCCAATTTAGTCCTTGCCTTTTTCTAAATTTCCATGGATGAATCATCAAAAATATCTACTAACTTTTAATTAATGGTTTAATTACCATATAAGGACCTCAAGTTTTGAATTCCATATCTATTTAATCCTTCTAGCTATTAGAATTCAACATTTGCATTTTATGCGATTTGGTCCTTCTCGTAATTAAACACATAATTGGTAAAATTTTTCTTATCTGACTTTTCACATGACATCTCTATCATAATATGGACCATACAATAAAATTAAAATAAATTTTATTTTCGACTTGAATTTGTGGTCCCGAAACTACTATTCTAATTTCAATGAAAATGGGTTGTTACAGCCATTGTGTGTGCGGTAAAAATTTGGCGACATCATTTTTTCAGCAAAAAATGTCATATTTATACCAATCATAAGAGCTTGAAGTACTTAATTTTGCAGAAGGACTTGAATTTGAGACAACGCAGATGGCTCAAACTATTAAAAAATTATGAGTTGATCATTGATTATCATCCTAGAAAAGCGAATGTAGTTGATGATGCTCTAAGTAGAAAGTCTTTATTTGCCTTGTGGGCGATGAACACATTATTGACTTTATCTGATGATGGTATGATCTTAGCTGAGTTGCAAGCTAGATCGATGTCTTTACAGCAGATCTGTAAAGCTAAAAAATGTGATGGTAAGTTGTTAGCTAAACAGGCACAGTGTGAGTCGACCTCTAATTCAAAATTTTAGATAGGACCCGATGATTTTTTATTATTCAGAGGTAGATTTGTGTACCAAAGAATCCAGAGCTCAGCCAGAGAATCTTGCACAAAGCTAATAGTGGTAGCTTATCTGTTCATCCAGGAAATAATAAAATGTTTAGTGATTTGCAACAAATGTACTGGTGGCCGAGAATGAAACGTGAGATTTCTGACTTTGTATCTAGATGTTTAGTATGTCAGCAAGTTAAATTTGAACATCAGGTACCTTTTGGATTATTACAGCCAGTGATGATACCGGAGTGGAAATGGGATCGAGTTACTATAGACTTTGTAACAAGTTTACCCCTATCTCCGACAAAGAAACATGCCATTTGGGTTATCATTGATCGCTTGACGAAGTCTGCACATTTTATTCTGATACATATAGATTTCTCTCTTGACAGGTTAGTTGAGTTATATGTTTCTGAGATTGTCAGACTACACGAAATGTCAGTCTCTATCATCTCTAGTAGAGATCTATGATTTACATCGCGATTTTGGAAAAATTTACAAGAAGTTCTTGGAACTCGGTTGCATTTTAGCACTGCATTTCATCCTCAGACTGATGGTCAGTCTGAGCGAGTAATTCAGATTCTCAAAGATATGCCTTGTTACTGTGTATTAGAGTTTGAAGCCAACTGGGAGAAATATTTACCGTTGGTTGAATTCGTATACAACAACAATTTTCAGTCGAGTATAAAGATTGCACTATATAAGGTTTTTTATGGTCGTAAATGCCAAACTTCATTATACTGGACAAAGCTCAGTGAGAAAAAGATACAGGGGATTGGTTTGATCCACAAGACTGAAGAAAAACTAAAAGTGATCTGAGATAATTTGAAAGCAGCTTCAGATCGTGAAAAATCATATTCAGGTCTTAAATGTAAAGATATAGAATTTCAAGTTAGTGACAGATTATTCTTGAAAGTATCTCCTGTTGCAAAGGAAAGCTAAGTCCACGATTTCTCAGGCCATATGAGATTATTGAAAGAATCGGACCTATTGTGCAACGATTATCTTTACCATTAGAATTAGAAAATATTCATAATGTCTTTCACATGTCTATGTTACGACGATACCGATCTGACTCTTCACATGTTATCTCCCCACTAGATGTTGAGATTCAATCTGATATGTCGCACAATGAAGAACTGATCAGAATTTTGGCACGAGAGGTTAAAGAATTAAGAAAAAAGAACATAGCTTTAGTAAAAGTTCTTAGGAAATGACACAGAATAGAAGAAGCCACCTAGAAACCCAAGGAAGCTATGAGAAAGCAATATCCAAACATCTTTTCTAGTAAGATTTTCGAGGACGAAAATCCCTTTAAAGGGTCATGTTGTAATAGCCCGTTTTTAGTGAAATCAGAATAATGGTTTCGAGATCACAAATCCAAAGTTAGAAAATTTATTTTGCTATTATTTTATTTCGTACAGTATGATAGTAATACCATATAAAAATTTTGTTAAGAAATTTTACCGTTTACATGCTCAATTTGATAACAAGGACTAAATCGCATAAAGTGCATAAGTTGAGTTCTAATAGCTAAATTTTTTAAATAGCTATAGAACATTAAAGTATAAGTCCTTATATGGTAATTAAACCATAAATAAGATAGTGGAATATAATGGCTTGGCATTTTGTGTAATTTTTAATGTTTTCAAAAGGTTAATTATGTAATTTGGTAAAAAAAGACAAAATTAATTAAAATAAAAGCCAAGTTATCATCTTTAATTTTTATTCAACCAAAATTAGGGCTTTAGAAAGCCATTTTTGAGCTTGAAGTTTCGGCAATCTTATTCTTGCCTATTAATATTTGTGAAATAAATGAAATATAGGGCTTGCTAGGGAGCTAATTGATTTTTGGCTATAGTGGGTTGTGGTGAAATTGCATAAATTTCCACTTTTATGAGCTAAGGACTAAATTGCAAAGAGATTAAAAGTATAGGGGAAAATGACAATTTTTCCAAAATATGATTTTGGGCTAAATTGAATGAAATACATTTTGAATTCAGTTAAATTTATTCATATAGATCAAGACAGACCTCATACGGAGTTAGATCAAGGTAAAGGGAAAATCTCAGATTAATCGCCTCCATATCTACGAATACTCGTCGAGGTAAGTTCGTGTAATTAAATCGTGTTTATATGTTCTTAATTGAAATATATATGTTATGAA
Source organism: Gossypium anomalum (assembly GCA_025698475.1). Classification (NCBI taxonomy): domain Eukaryota; kingdom Viridiplantae; phylum Streptophyta; class Magnoliopsida; order Malvales; family Malvaceae; genus Gossypium; species Gossypium anomalum. The sequence goes on from CM046961.1 coordinate 62,288,306, forward strand.
TTGTCATGCATAATTATTAAGTGCATATCCAATGACGTGCAACGATTATCGAGCCCCATTTGAACCTTAGGAATCCGTAGGATACAAATGACATTTCATTAGGGTTTACAGGATTTAAGTACTGGTCCTGAATGTCTTACCGATGGCTGAGGTCCTACATGTGTTACGGACACTCCACAGCTTGTGTAGCAGCATCGCATAGCTACCTTACGACCCACAACTCGTGTGAGGATACCGATTTATAGCTCGTGAGAGCATACCAATCTACAGTTCAAATGAGCATACCGATTCACAGCTCGTATGAGTATACAGGTACATGAATTGACAGATTATATTTATATGAGCTAGCACACTATGTGTGAGCTATCCTTGGTATCCAAAGGTGTTCTAGATGGTTCAACGAGAAATATTCTAATACAAAAATGGTAAGAGATTGATACAGACTATTACAGGAATGCTTTTGATTTTACGTGAAAATATGGTTACATGATATATGGAAAAATGAAATGGATAATGCATGCATATGGAACTTGATCAGGTTATGTTCATCTATGTTTATTGGCTTATATATGTAACTACATGACTAACATGGTTGGTGTATATGTGCTTAGGCATTTAGCCAAATTGTATTGGGATATGCTTGTTTACTTACCTAGTATATGATTAAATGGTAAGTTATATTCTATGTTATACGAACCTGCTAAGCTTAAATGTTTACTCTGTGTTATTTTTCGTGTTTTATAGTAAATCGGAAGCTCATTTGAGTTGGAAGCTTGTTGGAGTTATATCACACTATCCATCGGCTCTTTTGGTACATTCGGTTGTTAAATTTTGGTTATAATGGCATGTATAGGTATTTTTGGCTATTGTAGCCATGTGTTTTGGTTTTGGTTTTGGATTTGGCCATTTGACTTGGCTTGTGTTTGGCATATTTTGGTATGTATACAAGTAGCCTTTATATGGTTGATGAATGACTTAATATGATTGAATGATGGATGTAACTCCCCTCACCCGTATTCACTTTGCATACATTTTCACATTTCATACAGTTATCATTCAATTTCAATCAATATGTCCCTAATACGAGCCTACGAGGCCTAAACACATGCTTTAGAAGTGGCTCGGGACTACACCGACAGCTTTGAAAACTCATAGAACACTTAAAATTTTTTTTCTCAAAACAGGGGACACACGCCCGTATGGCCTGGTCGTGTCTCTTACATGACCAAAGACGCGCCTGTGTCATAGGCCGTGTGTACATTCAAAATGGGAGCACATGGCTGTGTTCCAGCCCGTGTCTGACCCCGTGTAATTCTCTAACTTGGGTCACACGGCCAACACACTTGGGTGTGCCCTAAAAATGTCCATACACACCCGTGTGCCAAGCCGTGTACTAGGTCGTGCCAAACCTGTAGGGTACACTGACTTATGCCACATGGCCAAGTCACACACCCTTGTGTGAGGTCGTGTAGAGCATACTGACTTGATTTTAATATCTACACTAGGGGACACACGGCTGTGTACATGACTGTGTATCACACACACCCGTGTCTCTGCCCATGTAGACAAAAATAGATTATTTACCAAGCCATTTTGCCACCCAAACTTGTGCTCACCTAAATCAACTCAAAGGCACCAATACATAGCATCAATAGGCATTTCAATTCAACCAATTCAAACATAAGTTATGCACATTCAATACTCCCATTATCTATACACATTTATCTCAAAACACTTATATGCATTATTTCAACCAAACATTTTACCTTACCTAAAATCTCAAACATACAATAGACATTTCCAACCATTATCTACCTTAAATACTAAACTACCACAACCCATTTGCAAACAATTATGAATCACATCATAGGTCATTCTCACATATATACATATACATCCAAAACAACCAAATTAAGCCAAATCTCATGGCTATATATACAAACCAAAACATGTACATTTACAAGCCAATTCAAATGGCTTAATTCACTACCAACATATAACCAAAAAAACCAAAGTCCCTATACATGCCATATACTTAAAACATAAGTTCAAAAGTACTAAATTTAAAGTTGGATAGTGTGATGATGTCTCCTACGATCCTTGAGCCCAAGCTTGCTTTAAAGTCATTATAAAACATGGAAAATTAAACAAAGTAAGCTATATAGATTAGTAAGCTCGTATGAAAATAATAAGCAAGCTTCATCACTCAATTACCAATCAAATTAAACGACATAACATAAAACAATGCTTTAATCCCAAGCTTACATGAACTTAACACAAACTTGATCATAAATTCACAACTTCCTTTGATTCAATGCTTGTATAGTTTTCAGTACATACCTATACCATTATTTATCTATTTCTCACCGATTCACATCTTCAATATGCCCGTTGAACCATTCAGAATAGAAGTAGGATACTTAGGAGTCTCGCACACTAAGTGCCAACATCATGGACCAAAGCCAGTTCAAGATATGTCTTACACCCAAAATTCTAATATCATGGCCTGAAGCCAAATCAATGAAGCTCGCACTTGAAGTGCCAATACCATGGCCCGAAGCCAAATCAATGTATCCCCTAATGACATGTCACTAGTAATCCTAACCTATTCCTAAGGGTCAACCGAGATTTTGAATATCGATTTGTCATCGAATCTATATTAAACATATTTGTAGTCTTTTATTCACAGTTTATGCAATATCAAAGCATATAAAATACATTTATAATGAAACTTATAACATGTGAACTTACCTCGGATACAAAATGGCTAAACGAGTCAACTATTCCGTAACCTTGTTCTTTCCCCGATCTAAGTCCATATTTCACTTTTCTTGATCTATATGTAATCAAAATCAACTTATTTAATCATCTCTCTATTCAATTTAGTCCAAAATTCACTTTAAGGCATTTTTACACAATTGCTCCTAATGTTTCACATCTTTTAATATTTAGTCCTTATTTCACAAAAACACAAATTCATGCAATTTAACCACAACCCATATTTTTCATTTATTTCACATTTAAACCACAAGGTTTCCGTATTTCACAATTTAATCCCTAATTTGCATTTTTACTAAAAATCACTTTATAAAACTTGTATAATTCACAACCAACATTCATAATCTATCAGAAACATCAAAACACACATGTATTCATCAATGGCATCATTCAAAATCTTTAATAGTTTTGTAAAATAGTCCCTGGGCTAGCTAGACCTAGTTGTAACAATCTCAAAAACATAGAAATCATTAAAAATCAAACAAAAATGGACTTACATGCTCAAGGAGAAGTGACCGAATGTTTAAAGCTTTAATAATGGCTATTCTTGCCCTTCATTCAGTTGAAGAAGATGAATGAAGAAAAAAAAATGATTTTGTTTTATAAAAATAACCTTTATTAACTAAATTACCCTTTTAACCATAAAAATAAACCATTAAATACCATCCAAATGATGTCCATCTATGTCCACTTTTAATTCAAATGGTCTATTTACAACATAAAGACCTCTAATTTAAGATTCCAAAGCTATTTAATACCTTTAACTAATAGAACATGCATTTTACACTATACGCAATTTAGTCCTTTTTATCAAATTAACTAATCAAATGATAAAATTTCTTAACGAATTTTTCACACAAACATATTATCATGCCTTGGAAATTAAAATAATAATAAAATAAATATTTTAAATTCATATTTGTGGTCCCAAAACCTCTGTTCCAATTTGATTAAAAATGGGTAGTTACAATAGAAGATAAAATGATAGATGAATATGCATTATATACATGGCTTGTGACTTGATGAGAATTGGTACTTTGTTTGAATAGTTTAAATAGCTATTGATGCTAATTATAAAATGGCATTTTGGTACCAAATGATTGTGTTTTGGTAAGCAAATTATATGCTATGTATTGATGCAAATATGCATATAAGTTAGTCAAATTGAATACATAGTTATACATGTTTGCATATTGTCATTTGAGGTGCCTAAGGGCATATTGGTTGTATGAAGTTATACCATCTGTATATGACTTGTTTACGCTTGATTTGAATGCCTTGATATGGCTTATAAGTATCTACAATGTAGAGTGTAGGTACATGCAAAATTGGGTGAGAAAAATGGCAAGTGGCCTATTTTCGTCCACACGGGCAAAGACATGGGCGTGTGTCTCAATTGTGTGTGACACACGGCCAGGTGACATAGCCATGTTTCCCCTGTAGCTTTCGAAGGGTTACAAGTTAGGTTGTTACATGGCCTAGCACACGACCTGGCACACGTGTAACACCCCTAACCCGTATCCGTCGCTGGAATAGGGTTGCAGAGTGTTACCAGAGTTTTTAGAACATTTTTCAAATAATTCCTGTAAGTAACTATTCATTAACCGAGATAGTTTAAAACATCCCTTAATTGGACCCTCAAAGTCCATTATTAGCAGTAGAATTGAGTCAGGACTTAATCGGAACATCTAAGAATTTTTCACGAAATTTCAAAAATTTTCCAAGGTGCAGGGCTCACACGCTCGTGTGGTCCAAGGGACACGCCCGTGCTGGAGGCCATGTTCGACCCCGTGTAACTCTCTAATTTGTGCATAAGGCCATGCCACATGCCCGTGTGCTAGGCCATGTGGTTAATTAATTCCTTTCGAAATTAAGTGCAAGTTTCACACGGCCAAGACACACGCCCGTGTTTTAGGCCATGTGGCACATACGATTTAGACACACGCCCATGTCTCTACCTTGTGCTCAATTCTAAGCATTATGTTTTTCAAATTTAAGGTGCAGGGGACACACGGCCTATCCACACGAGCATGTACTAGGTCAAGTGTCTCACACAGTCTAGACACATGCCCATATGTCTGCCCGTGTGGACAAAATAAAGCCATTCCTAGCTTTATTTCTCACCCCAAATCATACCAAATTCCTGTACCAAACTTACATCCAAATACCAACCAGCCCAACCATTAAATTCAAGCAAACTCCACCATTCAACATGACATATCATTTCATGCATACATGTCTATAATCTTGTGACAGCCCTAATTTGACCCTAGTCAAAAAGTGGTTTCGAAACCATAAAATCGAGTCGTAAAAATCATTAGATGTTATATTCTGTGCTTATTGTAAGTGGAATTGGTATGTGTGAATATTTCGTGCCTTGATTTTATCAATTAGGTGTTAATTTATAAGAAAGGACTCATGTGGTAAGACTTGAAAACGTGATAGGTGAATTTTAAAGTGGCCAAATAATGCATGAATTATTGACATGGAGGACTTGTATGTCAAATTGACCACTTATAATATAGTGGCCGGCCATAATGATGGTTGATAGATAATATATGTATTTTATTTTAGCATTATAATAGTTAATGGCTTTATATTATGGCATAAAGAATAATTAAAATAAGAAAAGAGTGATAAAATAATGTATGTTCATCTTTCTTTTCCCCATTGCCATAACTAGTGAAAGAAAAATAGAGGAAGAAGCCAAGGCATTCGGCCATGCTTATTTCATAAATCAAAGCTCAAGAGCAAAAGGAACTTAACTTGAAAAAGGGAAAAGCAAAACAAATGGAATAGTCGATTCGTAGTTGTCCGACGACATTTAAGGTAAGTTCTTAAGTGTTTAATTTGATTTCATATACTTATTGATTAAATGAAAATAGCTAAGAGGATGTTATTTTTATTTAGCTAATATGCCGAGTGAGAATGAATTAATACTATAAACCAAAGATAGCTAGTATAGCTAAGTTGAATTGAATATGGAATTATAACATGTTAAATGAGATTTATGATAAATGTACCATGTTGCATGGGTGATGAAAGAGGTTTCACCATTTATGATTATTAGAACCTAAGGGTAACCTTTTTTGTGAAGTGATATTATTATTAATGATGTGTGATTGCCGAATGTAATTGAGGTATGGAATTCGAGTATAATACCTTATATCAAACGTGTACTTTATTCGAATGATGAAAGCCTTTATACAAATGTATATGTGTTTTGGCCATAATTGAAGTTGAAGCATAAGTTGTGAAAGTATGAAAGAACATGTGAATTTTTTTTTTTGGTAATGTGACATTCAGGCTTTGAGCCTAGCAGGCTATAATGTGGTGAGATGATATCGGGCTTCGAGCCTAGCAGGCTATAATGTCGGTGAGATGATATCGGGCTTCGAGCCTAGTAGGTGAAATGCCAGTGAATGAGTTCAGACTTAAAGTCTAGCAGGCTTTGCGCTGATGATGAATCTGGGTTTAAAACCTAGCAGGCTTAATGCCGGTGATTTGATAAAAGTCAACGACTATGATACTTTGTGTTAGAACGACAATTGAATACATTCAATATATATTAAGTTGGCCAGGTATGTATCATGTACTTATATATGAGTTTGATTTGAATTGAATCATAAGTGTATAGTGTGATGCATATGTGAATAAGTGTTATGACTATATCTATGATCATGATACATTCGGCCAAGTGTGAAGCTATGTGAAATTATTTGATTTACTTATGTTATATGAATTCAGATTCAAGTGAAGTTAATATGCTAAATATGCGTTAAATGTTTGTATATATTCAGCCAAATGGCAATATACCTAAGAAATGTCACTTGAGAATTTGATTAATTGATTTATAATTGAATTTAATTGTTTGCATTGCTTAAAACTTACTAAGCTTATGGAAGCTTGCTCCGCTTGTTATGTTTCTCTATTTTTAGATCGTTGACTCCAGCCACTTGCTCGGGATCGTTAGCAACTCGTCACACTATCTATCGTTTTGGTACTATTATGTTTTGGAATTCGTATGGCATGTATAGAATAGACTTAAGTGAATGATATTTTGAGATGTTGTTGTTTATAAGCCATGTGAATATGGTAACTTTTGAATGTCGGTATAAGTCTAAATTTCGATATTTGATTTTGTTTGGCTATGCATATAATTGCTAATGAACTTATGTAAATGTGAATGTACAAATGTAGTGTTTTGGATTGATAACTCTTCATAACCCACTCCGACGACGGATAAGGGTTATAGGGGTGTTACATTTTATTGGTATCAGAGCTACGGTTTAGTCGATTCTAGAACTAACGTAGTGTATGTGAGTCTCGCTATATGTGCCATAAAGTGTTAATACGATAGTGTGATGATTTCTGACAGTTGAAATGTGTTTTTCATATAGTAATGAATTCCGATCCCAATCGAGCGGTACCTGATGATGTAGAGAGCGTAGCGCCTGCTCCCGCGCACAAGACAGCGCCGTTGAACTCTCAACCAAATGCTAGTAATCAGAATGATGAAGCTAAGTAAGCCTTCTATGCTATGATGAACAATTGGTTTACCCAATATGTTCGAACTAATCCGGCTATTTCACATTCCCCATTCCCCGACTAATACAACCCCTGCACCTATGGTACCTCCGATAGTCGACCCGTTGAGATTGAGCAGGCCCTCAATTGATAGAATTCAAAAGCACGGGGCTACTAAGTTCAAGGCTACTGACAGTGATGATGCCGATTAGGCTGAGTTTTGGCTTGATAATACCATTCCCATGTTTGATGAATTATCGTGCACACCCGATAAGTGCTTAAAATGTGCTATATCTCTGTTACATGATTCTACCTACTATTGTTGGAATACCTTGATTTCAGTTGTGCCGAGAGAACAGGTTACCTGGGAATTCTTTCAAACCGAGTTCCATAAGAAATATATCAGTCAAAAGATTTATCGATCAGAAACGAAAGGAATTTCTCGAGCTCAAATAGGGCTCTATGACAGTTACCGATTACGAGCGAAAGTTTGTCAAACTTAGTAGGTATGCTCGGGAATGTGTTTTGTCTGAGGCTATCATGTGTAAATGCTTCGAGGACGGGTTGAATGGAGACATCAAAATGTTGGTGGGTATTCTGGAAATCAAAGAGCTTGTAGTACTTATCGAACGAGCTTGTGAAGCCGAAGAGCTCAGTAAAGAGAAAAGAAAAGCTGGTGATGGAGCTAGAGAGTTCCGTAAAAGATCTTCAGGAAAATCCTTTCATCAGTCATCGAAGAAATTTAGAGATGACTCAGGCCGATCTAAGAATACTTCGGGTTTTTCCAGACGGGACCGTGATCGACCCCTTGTGAGTACGCGAGCCACCTCTGTTGCTAGTGTCGGTAATGATCGTCAGGACAGATCTGAGTGCAAGCATTGTGGTAAATGGCATTCAGGAAGTTGTAGATTTCATGACCTCTCTTGTTTCAAGTGTGGATTAGCTAATCACTTTATCAGAGACTGTCCAAAATTAGCTGAACAGAATACTGATCCGAGTGGGAGACCTAGTGACACTGTAACACGAGGTAGACCACCTAGACATGCGGGTAATGCTAGTGGAAATCAAAGAGGGACCAAAGATACTGCTGTACGTTCTGAGGCTCGTACTCCTACCAGAGCCAATGCTATACGCGCGCGTGAGGATGCTTTTTCGCCATATGTTATTACCGGCACTTTCACTTTTTTTGATACTGATGTTATTGCTTTGATTGATCCCGATTCTACTCATTCATTTGTGTGTGAAACTTTGGCATCCAGAAAGACTCTACCTATTGAGTCTACTGAGTTTGTGATTTAGGTGTCGAATCCTTTGGGCTGTTATGTGCTAGTTGACAAAGTATGTAAGAAATGTCCCCTGATGATCTGAGATCCTTGCTTTCCGGCTGATTTAATGTTATTACCTTTTGACGAGTTTGATATCATTCTCGGTATGGATTAGTTAACTATGCATGATGCAGTAGTGAATTGCAAGCGAAAAATAATTGATTTGGGATTTTCATATAATGAGATAATTCGAGTTGAGATTTGAATGGATTACCGGCAGTGATATCCTCGGTGTTGGCTCAAAAATATGTGAAAAAGGGGTGTAAAGCATATCTTGCGTATGTACTGGATAGTAAAGAATCAAAAAAGAAACTTGAGACTGTGCCCGTGGTTTGTGAATATCCGGATGTGTTCCCCGAGGAATTACCTGGGTTACCCCCTGTCCGGAAGGTAGAGTTTAGTATTGAACTTGTACCAAGGACTACACTGATTTTGATATCTCCGTATCGTATGGCACCAACTGAATTAAAAGAATTGAAATCTCAGTTACAAGAGTTGACAGATAGAGGTTTTGCTCGACCGAGTTTTTCTCTTTGGGGTGCGCCAGTATTGTTTGTGAAAAAGAAAGACGGAACTATGAGAATGTGTATTGATTATCATCAACTTACTAAAGTAACGATAAAGAATAAATATCCGTTACCGTGAATCGATGATTTGTTTGATCAACTGAAAGGATCCTCAGTATTTTTGAAGATAGACTTAAGATCAGGTTATTATTAGTTGCGAGCTAGAGACTCTGATGTGCCTAAAACTGCTTTCAGAACGAGGTACGGACACTACGAGTTCTTAGTGATGCCGTTTGGGCTTACTAATGCCCCTGTAGTTTTTATGGATCTAATGAATCAGATTTTCAGATATTATTTGGATCGATTTGTAGCCGTGTTTATAGATGACGTTTTGATCTATTCACACGATGAAACCGAGCATGCCGAACACTTGATGTTAGTATTGCAGATTTTACGAGACAAGTAGTTATATGAGAAGTTTAGTAAATGTGAGCTCTGGTTGAGGGAAGTCAGCTTTTTGGGGCATGTTGTATCCGCATCGGGTATCCAAGTTGATCTAAGTAAAATTTTAGCTATACTCGATTGGAAGCGTCCAAGAAATGTTTCGAAAGTTCAAAGTTTTTTGGGAGTTGCCTGGTACTACAGACGGTTTGTAAAACGTTTCTCGATGATAGCAACACCGATGACAAAGTTGCTTTAGAAAGACATCAAATTTGAGTGGTCAAAAAAGTGCCAAAAAAGTTTTGATCAATTGAAAACTCTTTTGACCGAAGCTCCAGTATTAGTTCAGCCAGAATCTGGTAAAGAATTTGTGATCTACAGTGATGCGTCTCTGAATGGTTTGGGCTGTGTGTTGATGTATGTAGTGTACGCTTCGAGACAATTGAAGCCACATGAGAAAAACTATCTGACTCATGATCTCGAGTTAGCTGCCATTGTTTTTGCTTTGAAAATTTGGCGCCACTACTTGTTCGGGGAAAAATGCCATGTGTATTCCGATCACAAAAGCCTCAAGTACTTGATGACTCAAGGAGATTTGAATTTGAGACAAAGACGTTGGCTAGAATTATTGAAAGATTATGAGCTTGTCATTGATTACCATCTGGGAAAGGCAAATTGAGCCCGAGATTTATCGGACCATACGAAATTACAGAACGGATTGGGCCGGTTGCTTATAAACTACTTTTGCCACCTGAACTTGAAAAGATTCACGATGTTTTTCATTTTTCGATGCTCTGTCAGTACAGATCCAATCCTTCTCATGTGATTAATCCATCAGAGATTGAAATTCAGTCTGACTTGAGTTATGAAGAAGAACCGGTTCGTATTTTGGCTCGTGAAGTAAAAGAACTTCGAAATAAGAAAATCTCATTAGTGAAAGTACTGTGGCTCAAACATAGGGTTGAAGAAGCGGCTTGGGAGCCAGAGAACTCAATGAAAGAACATTATCCTAATCTTTTTGCTAGTAAGATTTTTAGGGACGAAAATCCCTATAGGGGGAGAGTTGTGACAACCCTAATTTGACCCTAGTCAGAAGGTGGTTTCGAAACCACAAAATCGAGTCTTGAAAATAATTAGATGTTATATTCTGTGCTTATTGTATGTGGAATTTGTATGTGTGAATATTTCGTGCCTTGATTTTATCAATTAGGTGTTGATTTATAAGAAATGACTCATGTGATAAGACTTCAAAACGTGATAGGTAAATTTTAAAGTGGCCAAATAATGCATGAATTATTGACATGGGGGACTTGCATGTCAAATGGACCACTTATAATATAGTGGCCAGCCATAATGATGGTTGATAGATAATATATGCTTTTTATTTTAGCATTATAATAGTTAATGGCTTTATATTTTGACATAAAGAATAATTAAAATAAGAAAAGAGTGATAAAAACAATGTATGTTCATCTTTCTTTTCCCCATTGCCGTAACTAGTGAAAGAAAAATAGAGGAAGAAGCCAAGGCATTCGGCCATGGTTATTTCATAAATCAAAGCTCAAGAGCAAAAGGAACTTAACTCGGAAAAGGGAAAAGCGAAACAAATGAATAGTCGATTCGTAGTTGTCCGACGACATTTAAGGTAAGTTCTTAAGTGTTTAATTTGATTTCATATACTTATTGATTAAATGAAAATAGCTAAGAGGATGTTGTTTTTATTTAGCTAATATGCCGAGTGAGAATGAATTAATACTATAAACCAAAGATAGCTAGTATAGCTAAGTTGAATTGGATATGGAATTATAACATGTTAAATGAGATTTATGACAAATGTACCATGTTGCATGGGTGATGAAAGAGGTTTCACCATTTATGATTATTAGAACCTAAGGGTAACCATGTTTGGAAGTGATATTATTATTAATGATGTGTGATTGCCGAATGTAATTGAGGTATGGAATTCGAGTATAATACCTTATATCAAACGTGTACTTTATTCGAATGATGAAAGCCTTTATACAAATCTATATGTGTTTCGGCCATAGTTGAAGTTGAAGCATAAGTTGTGAAAATATGAAAGAACATGTGAATTGATTTTTTTTTTGTAATATGACATTCGGGCTTTGAGCTTAGTAGGCTATAATGCCAGTGAGATGATATCGGGCTTCGAGCCTAGCAGGCGAAATGCCGGTGAATGAGTTCAGACTTGAAGTCTAGCAGGCTTTGTGCCAGTGATGAATTCGGGTTTAAAACCTAGCAGGCTTAATGCTGGTGATTTGATAAAAGTCTACGACTATGATACTTTGTGTTAGAATGACAATTGAATACATTCAATATATATTAAGCTGCCTAGGTACGTATCATGTACTTATATATGAGTTTGATTTGAATTGAATCATAAGTGTATAATGTGATGCATATATGAATAAGTGTTATGACTATAACTATGATCATGATACATTCGGCCAAGTGTGAAGCTATGTGAAAATATTTGATTTACTTATTGTAGTAGCCCATTTCTACCCGGGCCTTAAAACCAAAAATCAAAAATAAATAAATAAATGTTTATTACAGCCCATTACCCGTTTACATTTGACCCAAATACCTAAACCCTATGCCCGGTTACAACCCAATTAGTCTATTACCCCATTATGCCCTTAACCCAACAATGAACAGGGCCTAAATGGCCCAATTTGCTAACAGAAGACAGAGAGGCCTAGGGTTTCAGAAACCCTGGGCGCCGCAAGCATCCCAAGCGCCACGCCCTTTCGTCTCGTGCCGTCAGTGGGCTTCATCGGTGCCGTGATTCCAGGCCCCGGTATCACGCCGTGATCGGCGCGCAAATTAAACGTCGTGATCAGTGCCCTTTCTTCTCGTCGTCACCTGCAAAAAGAGAAAGAAGAACACAACAAACAAGGCAAGACATCGACAAGGGAATAAACCAAACTATGTACAGTGGCTATAAAAGCCTGAATCAGAATGATGTATTGGGGGATTTTTTTTTACAGAATAAAAAGGTATACACGTATATTCACAGAAGAAATAAGAAGCAGTTATTCATTTTAAAGGGTGATTCAAATTTCATATTCTGTTTTTTATTTACAAGTACACGAATCGATTTTGCAAAAAAAACTGACAATATTTAAAAGAAAGAGGAAGGTTACTTGTCTTTTGCTCGAAAAGACAAGGGTTTTTAACCCTCCGACCACCGTATGTGGTGGCGCGTGTAGCGCGTGGACATAGGAGCCCAGTGACCGGAGTCGGGTCAGATGGAGATCGGAGGGCTCTCTTTTTCTTCTTTTCAAAGAGTTTTTCCTTCTTTTTTTAAAAAATATGAAACCAAATGAATTTTCAAACGTCTTTTTTTTGTATTTATTAATAGCCCATACGATGTCGTTTAAGAATAGCTGTTTAATAACCAAAACAGCGTCGTTCCAAAGTGAGGATCCGCGTGTTGACCCGTGACCTGAGAAGGATCCGCGTGTTTTTGTAAAATGGGATAATTTCCCAATTGGTCCTTTCGTGTTTTCTGATTTTCAATTTCATTTTATTTGTATTTTTTAATTTAGCCCTAGTATTTTAATTTTGTTTCAATTTGGTCCTCACAAAGACTTAAAATTGTATTCGGGAAACAGTGTCATTTTTGGGATTAGGGCAAATTGCCCATGAGTCCTCGGTTTTAATGCGCTTTGCAAATAGGCCAAATTCTTTTATATTTTTCTAATTAGCCCAAAGTTTTCAATTGCTTTTAATTTTAATCCTTTTATATATTTAATTTATTTTAAATACTTTATATATTATTTATTTATTTTTTTAAAAATACTAATTATATAAAATAGTATATACTATTTTTATATATTATTCATTATAGTTATTCATATTATTATACACATTTATTTATAAATTTAATATATATTATATATTTTACCACATATATATTGTTCCTTTTATTTTCATTCTATTATAAAATATGTAGAATTTTTATTAATTGTGTAGAATTTTTTTAATTTTTTTATATTATTAAATAATAGTATATGTATTATCCTTATATGATATTTTATCACATCATTTATATTTCATTATATTTCATTCATATATATAGTTTATTACATATCATATATTATTATATATTATTCTCTATATTATTTTTCTTTTATTATATATTATTTCATTATTTATTATTAAAATTTTAAATTATTATAAACTAAACATATATATATTGTTATTATATTTAATGTCTATATTTAAAATCTATTACAAAATTTTGTTCCATTTTAACACATTATTTTTTTTAATATATCAGGTTACTATATTTTATTTTATTTTATTTCCAAATTCTTTATTATTACTTATAGATTGCTTAAGATATTTCATTTTATTTCTATCCTTTTTTGAATTTATTAGATATTGATTTAATATGCTAATTTTATCTCATAAATTATTTGTTATTTTTATGTTATTTATACATTGTTATATGTTCGCATGAAAATTGATCATTTTGTGTTGTTATTTTAAGAATATATTTGCATGAAATATTATTATGTACGTTTAATTTGTATTAATATATTTTGCCATTTTTGTATTTTTGCATGAAATGATATAGTGTATATTTATGTTATCAATGATCACATATGCATAAAATGATGATGTATATTGTGTAGTTTATGCCATAATTTATTATATTCTATACTATATTTGCATAAAATAATAAAGTATGTATATTGTAGCTAGGTTTATTTAATTTCTTGTAATATGTAAAACACATCATTACTTTTAAAACAAAAAATCTCATTTGATTCAAAAGGAATTTTTTAAAAAAAAGGCAATGTTTTTGGTATTTAGGAATTCGGGAAGTAGTGCCCTAATATGATGGGTTGCGATTTCCCGTTTGACTGAATGTCTAAAATATCCTTTTAAACGAGTTTCATAAATTACAAGATGATTTCAGTTACGAAAGTTTAAAAATATCGTGTCCAATCATGCTGGATGTTGTGTTTGTATTCTTTTGAAGCGAAAGAATCTTTATTCTCTTTAACTTAAAATATTACGATTTTAAAGGAAATCTCATTTCTAAATTCTTTCAAACTTCTAACGTTAAGACAAAATTATTCAATTTGGTACCAATTTTTGGCGCTACAAGGGTGCTAATCCTTCCTTGTGCGTAACCGACTCCTGAACCTGTTTTCTTGTAATTTCGTAGACCAAAACATTTTATAAAGTGATCCAATCACACTTTAAAAGATTGGTGGCGACTCCCGTTTTTAACTACCCTCCCCAATTTAAAGAGAGGAGGTTTCGACAGCTTGGCAACTCCACTAGGGACTTAAGAGAGTCAAGCCAAGAAATTGAGTATTTTCTGCTTAATGTCGGAAGTTTGGAAAATTTAAAATTTGATCCGTTTTACATGAGTTTCCTGCATATGTTTGTTACCTTATTTGCATGACCGTTGTGGTCACACCCTTAAGTGGGAGTGAGAAGCTACGCTTTCGTGAGGTTTTCACCTTCGTATGAGCTAGTAGATTGCTTCCGGGATATTGTACCTATGTCTTCGTGAGATTTTCATCTCCGTATGGCCATAGGGAAATATGTCCCCCTGAACTGAACTTGGTCTATATGAGCCTATAATGGGTGAAGACCGAGGAATCTGCTGGTTCAGGTACCCTTGCTTTAGAACTAAAACTCATATAGTGAACTTTAAGTGCTCACCCTAGGGAAATAGTGATAACCTTTAGAAAGATGCCCTTATTATATTTTATATGATACTGACCTATTTTGTTTTGCTGTTATTGCATGTCACTCAACATTTAAAAGTGTCGATTCAAGGTTTGATTTCTAGATTAGAAAGTTTTGTAATGAGGAACGAATATCTTAATAAAGTGGAGGACAACGCCTCTGTCTGTACCTAGTCAAAGAAAACCCAGTTAGAGAAGGGAGATAGTGTCATCGAGGGGTATACATTAGAGTTATGGGACTTCACTCGTATTAATTCGACACAGAATGAACTTCAGGAGTTGAGAGACATTTGGGCCTAATGGGATGACGAGTCTAAGTAGCTTTTCTATCAGAATTACGGAGACCTTCCCTATTTGCTAGACATCAAAGTAGATAGGCACTTGTTTCGAGCTATGGTACAGTTTTGGAACCCTTATTATAGTTGCTTTACATTTGGTAATGTTGATCTTATACCGACCTTGGAGGAGTATACGACTTTACTGCGTTGCCCGAGAATTCAGGGTCACAAGGCTTATGTTAGACCTGCTAGCCTTCCAACTTTTACAAAAAATTTGGTAATGATTACTGGGATGAGTGAGCAGTGGGCAGTAGCTCGTGTGCTACAAAAGGGTGATAGTAAGTGCATTCCATGGGCTGTTTTGAGGGATTTGATATCAACGCATCCATACGTGAAGAAAAGGGTCGATGTCCTGGCTTTGAGTATTTACGGCATAGTGATTTTCCCAAAGGCGTTGGGGCATATACATGAGGCAGTTGCAGATTTATTCGATCGAATTGGTAAACAGAACACACCTGTGCCCGTAATCCTAGCTGAGATGATAAGATCCTTGAGTGCATGTCGAAGAGCTGGTGAAGGAAGGTTCATTGGATGTGCAGAGTTGCTGTTGGTTTGGTTTCATAGCCACTTCTGGAAGCTTGATAAGGTTCCTTGCCGAGTATTCTTTGAGGGTTATTCTCCCTTAAAGGAAGAAGTGGACATGCCTAGGAGAGATGACATTTCAGAAGAGAGGTGGATAGATATTCTTCAGAATCTTTGAGAGGAAGATGTTATGTGGAAGGCTCCTTGGTTGGTTTCTAGTGAGGTCCTTTACCATTATGGTAGTTTTGATTGGGTCCTTTTGCCAGTAATCTGGGGAGTTGTTGGATATGCACCATTGCTTGTTCTAAGGCAATATCGAGCAAGGTAGTTCATACCGGTTACACAGGGTTTGGCTCAGAGTGATTTCTCTTATAAAGGAGATAACTACAAGAAGAGGATGCGAGAGATTTCTGAGTCTTGGAAGAAGCCTATCTATATGAAGATCTTGACCGAAGGCTCGATGTCAACTCCTGAGTATAGAGTGTGGTTTAATAAGAGAGTCAATGATAATGTCCCTAGGCCAAATTTGGGGGTGGCTCGATCATTAGAGGAGAGCTTACGAGTGATTCCATCAGAGTTAGACGTTATGAAGCAGGAGTTCGAGAGAAAGAATTCGGAGCTTGAAAAGAGGATTGAGAAGCTCGAAGAGGAAAAAATGTGTTTAAGTCTCGACGTTGAAGTTCAAA
Source organism: Gossypium anomalum (assembly GCA_025698475.1). Taxonomy (NCBI): domain Eukaryota; kingdom Viridiplantae; phylum Streptophyta; class Magnoliopsida; order Malvales; family Malvaceae; genus Gossypium; species Gossypium anomalum. The sequence goes on from CM046961.1 coordinate 62,305,164, forward strand.
AGATAGAAGTCGAGAAGGTGAAAAAGGAAAAGAGAAATATTGATGGAGATCGAGATGATTTAAAGACGCACTACAAGAAAGCCCGAGTAACGTTGAAAAGGGTTAGATTAGGGAGATCTTCAGAGCAGTGGCAACATGAGATTCAAGAGGAAAGAGCCAAAGCCGAGTATTGGGAGAAAAGGTTCCAAGAGATGCAGTCGCGTAATCAGGCCCTAGAAAAGGAAAGTCAAGGATTAAAAGTTAAAGTGGCTGAGCTTGGACGATCTCTTCATCATCACCGAAGTCATAACTCTGCGATCGAGTTAAAGGCAAGCTTGGATAAGATCGAGGAGATAAAGCATAATATGGGAAGGTTGGAGGCAGCACTATAGGACCGTGAGCTACAAATTGAGCAGCTTGAGGTAAGAGAAGAACAGTGGAAAGAAGAACTTCACCATCTTCAGGATCAAGTGGGGAATAGAGATCATGTCATGAAAAAGGCCTTAATTCAGATTCGAGAGGTTGCTGAATACTTGCAGGATTTGGTAATACAAGCTAGAACGCTGAGTATGATGTATGAGTCATCGTCAGACAGAGGACGAGAGTTAGCATTGTTATTGGATAAGGTTAAGACTTTAGGCCTTCGGGCGAAAGCGTATTTGTAATCCATTTTATGAAAAGATTTTTGTTCCTTAAATAACGTTTTCTAAAGTGAAACTGAATCAGAATCGACTTTTTTTTTTGCATTCATGCATCTCATCACATCATATGCATTCAAGTTTATAGAAAGGCCCTAATTAGTTAAAATTATTAGGGAGAAAGAGAGTAAGAGAAAGAAAATCTGGAAGCAACACATCCTTACGGTACATGTGCTAAGTCAAAGAATATGGACCAAAGATTTGAACAGCTACAGAAGGACATGCAGGACCAATTACAAGAGCAATTGGTAAAAATGCAAAACGACATGAGGGAGCAAATGTTGGAGGCTCAAAGGAACATGATGGCTGAGATGGCTTAACTACTGAGGGCCACAGATAAAGGAAAAGCCCCTATGACTATCACTGAAGAGGGTAATGAGGGTCATCCTCCTGGTTTCACTCCACCTCACGTACAAACTCAACCTGAGGCATATCCCCGAGGGCTGTCTGTCACAATAAGGCCTCAACAGGGTCAAGTCGATACTAGAATACCCATAAACTTTCAAACTGGTTTGGGATTCAATCCTGGAGATAATCTTGCCAATCTGATTATCCCCGATCTAGATGTAGTTGAGAGGGAAGAAATGAGACTCGAATCATTAAGGCAATTAGAGGAACGTTACAGGTGGCTAGAGGAGAAATTTAGGGCACTAGAAAATGCTGATAATCGCCAGGGAACGAATGCTAAGAACTTAAGTTTAGTCCCAGATCTGGTGCTTCCCCATAAGTTCAAAATGTTAAAATTCGAGCAGTACAATGGGACTACTTGCCTGAAAGCCCATATTACCATGTTCTGCAGATGGATAACTGGTTATGTTAACAATGATCAATTATTGATCTGTTGTTTTCAAGATAGTTTGGTTGGGGCAGTGGCTAAGTGGTATAATCAGTTAAGCCGGGCCAAAATAAGTTCATGGAGGGATCTTTCACAAGCCTTCATGCAGCAATACAATCATGTGACTGACATGACTCTGGATAGGATCACGCTGTAGAACATGGAGAAAAAGCCTAATGAAAATTTTAGGCAATATGCACAGTGATAGAGAGAGTTGGCAATGCAAGTTCAACCACCGTTGTTGGAGAAGGAGACTACCATGTTGTTCATCAACACTTTAAAGGCTCCATTCATCACTCACATGATCGGGAACACCACTAAAAGCTTTGCAGATATAGTCATATCGAGAATGCCATAAGGTGTGGTAAAATCGAGGGGGAAGTGACCAAAAGATCGGCCCCAAAGAGAAAGGATAGTGAAGTGAATAACACAAGCACTTTTAACACGAGGGCAATCACAGTTGGTCAACCTAAAATAGTTGCGGTTGAGTGACAGAGTTCTCAAAGGCAGGAGTTGGGTACAAGGCAGAATTCTGAAAAAATGCAATTCACGCCTATCTCCGTGACGTACCGTGAGCTTTATCAAAGCTTATACGATGCACATGCTATTTCACCTTTTCACTTGAAACCACTACAGCCCCCATATCCAAAATGGTATGACACAAATGCTAGATGCGAATACCATGCTAGAATACCGAGGCATTCGATCGAAAACTGTACCGATTTTAAGAAAGCCGTAGAGAGGCTTATTAAGATGGGAGTAGTGAAGTTTGATAATACCCCTAATACTGAAAAACTGTTGCCAAATCATAGCGATCAAGGAGTAAATGCCATTGGTGAAGTCAGTGAAAGGAAAATGAAGGAAGATGTTGCTGAGGTATGGATGCCTATGAAGGTGATTTGGGGGGAGATGATAAAGAAAGGTATGTTAACCTCTAAAAACAAGAGAGTAGAAATAGGGAACTATGGTAAGTTCCATGAGAGAAAAGGACATGAAGTTCAAGATTGTGAAGAATTCAAGGCCTTGGTGCAAGGCTTTATAGACAACAAAGAACTACAAATTTTTGAAGGCAGTTCTTGTGAAAAACAAGTATGTGTGCTGGAGGATGAACAGAAAGGAACTAGCCGACCAAGGATTATTATTTCCCTACTAGAGAATAATGAAGTGGGAGCACAAACGGTGCCTAAGGTCATTATTCATAAGCCTACGCCTTTCCCTTATAAGGATAACAAGAGGGTACCATGGAGTTATGACTGTAGTGTGACAGTGCCAGAGGAGGAGAGTATAGCCAGTACGTCTAAGGGTGTACAAAATGAAGGTTCCCATACACGGAGTGGGAAGCGGTATGATGTGGTGGGCGTCAGAGAGGAGCCCACAAAAACAAAGAATGTTAGTGTGGAGAAGGAGAAAGAGGCTGAAGTGCCTGTCAAAGAGCCAGTAAAGGAGGAGGAGGCTAAGGAATTTCTAAAACTCCTTAAGCATAGCGAGTATAGCGTGGTCGAGCAGTTATGAAGGTAGCCGGCTCACATATCAGTATTGGCTCTACTTCTGAGTTCTAAGGTGCACCGGGATGCATTGATGAAGGTGCTCAACGAAACATATGTCACCCATGACATATCCGTTAACAATCTAGACCGGTTGGTGAATAATATAAGTGTGGATAATTTCATTTACTTTAATGATAATGAAATCCCACCGGGTGGCAGGGGGTCAACTAAGGCCTTACACATCACCACTCGATGCAAGGGGTACACACTCCCAAGCGTACTCGTCGATAATGGATCGGCCTTGAATGTTCTACCATTGTCTACATTGAACAGATTACCCATTGACGATTCTCATATGAAGACATGTCAAAATGTGGTAAGAGCCTTCGACGCTACAGAAAGGAAAGTGATGGGAAGGATTGACATCCCTTTGGAAATTGGGCCGAATATATGCGAAGTAGATTTCTTGGGGATGGATATCAAACCTTCCTACAATTGATTATTAGGCAGGCCATGGACACATTCAGCGGGAGCGGTACCTTCATCATTGCACCAGAAATTAAAGTTAGTGACGGATAGACGGTTAGTAACCATCAATGCAGAAGAGGACATTATAGCCGCAGTCACTTGCAAGGCCCTTTATGTCGAGACAAACGAAGAGTCTATTCGGTGTTATTTTCGCTCTTTAGAATTTGTGAATGCGACCTTCATTTCAGAAGGGAGTGAGCTACCGTGCCAAAGATAGCAACAGCTACGAGGATGGCTCTACAAATGATGGTGGGAAAGGGAGCCTTACCAGGAAGAGGGTTAGGAAAATACCTGCAAGGAGGGGCTCGAATCCTAGAATTGAAAGAGAAGAGAGATCGCTTTGGTCTGGGTTTCAAGCCAGACTATAAGTAAAGGAAGAAGGAAGTTGAGAAGCACCAAGAGGGAAGAAGGGCGCGCCTTAATCGAATAGAAGTGGAGTGGGAGCCGATGACATTCCCTCCAATATCCCAAACCTTCATATCGGGAGGGTTACTTATAGAAGAAAGTCATCAGATTAATGCTATACACAACGAAAGATCAGAGCAGGGGAACCTTGAGGGCATTCGCCCTTACGAACTGGGAAGCTCTCTGAACAATTGGACTGCGGAGGAACTTCCTGTAGTTTTTAGGAATTTTTCAGAGTAATTTCCGAACCATTCTTGTTACTCTAGGGCCTAGGAGTAATAGGATTACATTTGTGAAAAAGGCTTATGATAATCTATTTTTTTTAATAAAACATAACTTTTATCAATTTGAACGAGTATTGTTTCATTTTTATCAACCAATATTCCGTTCTTATTCTTTCATTCATAGTACATAAATAATCATTCTTAAATTCATTCATTCTTTGTATATACTTTATACTTCACAGATCCCTAGATATTAATGACATGAGCACTGATATGTCAAATTTTGATTTCTCTCGTGAGCAAGACATGTTTTTAGAGGAATCTCAGGATTTTGAAGATGTCCAGGATTGTGATGTGTCTTCAAATCTTTTGAGGATGGTAAAACAGGAGGAGAAACAAATCATGCCACACGAGAAAGAGGCAATAAAGAATGTAGCGCTAGAGGAAGGGAAAGAGGTGAAAATTGGCACACATATTACCGAGGACACAAGGCAAGAACTGATTGAGTTGCTACGTGAGTTCAAGGATATCTTCGCATGGTCCTATCAAGATATGCTAGGGTTAAATACTGATATTGTGGTGCATCATCTTCCAATAAGATTGGATTGTAAGCCAGTCCAACAGAAGTTGCGAAGAATGAGGCTAGATATCGTATTGAAAATAAAGGACGAAGTCAAGAAGCAGTCCGATGTAGGATTCTTACGAGAGGTAAAGTACTCTGAATGGGTAGCTAACATTGTACCAGTTCCTAAGAAGGATGGGAAGGTACGAATTTGCGTTGATTACAGAGATCTGAACAAAGCTAGCCCAAAAGATAATTTCCCTTTACCGCATATTGACACTTTGGTAGACAACACAGCGGGATATTCGTTGTTCTCCTTCATGGATGGTTTCTCAGGATACAATTAGATAAAGATGCATCCTGAGGACATGGATAAGACTACATTCATAACATTGTGGGGTACCTTCTGTTACAAGGTAATGCCTTTGGGTTAAAGAATGCAGGGGCAACATACCAAAGGGCTATGGTAACCTTATTTCATGATATGATGCACAAGGAAATTGAGGTGTATGTCGATGATATGATTGCTAAATATCAGATGGAGGAGGAACATATTAAAGTTTTGAGAAAACTGTTCTTAAGATTAAGGAAGTTTCAGTTAAAACTTAATCCAGTAAAGTGCACTTTCGGAGCTATGTCGGGGAAATTACTAGGCTTTGTGGTCAGCGAAAAAGGAATAGAAGTCGACTCAGACAAAGTTAAAGCCATACGAGATTTGCCTCCACCATGTACTCAGAAGGAAGTTTGGGGTTTTCTTGGAAGGTTGAATTATATTGTTCGGTTTATTTCACAATTAACTGAGAAATGTGATCATATATTTCGTCTCCTTAGAAAACACAACCAAGGAACTTGGGATGAGGAATGCCAGAATGCCTTTGATAAAGTCAAGCAATATTTGTTAAATGCTCCAGTACTATCTCTACCTAGTCCGGACAAACCATTAATTCTGTACTTGTCGGTGTTTAGTAATTCCATGGGATGTGTGCTTGGCCAACATGACGAGTTGGGAAGAAAGGAGAAGGTGATATACTACCTCAGCAAGAAATTCACAGAGTGTGAGATGAGATATTCGCCAATTGAGAAATTGTGCTGTGCTTTAATCTGGATGACTCGAAGGTTAAGACAATACATGCTATATCATACTACTTGGCTTATTTCAAAACTTAATCCTTTGAAGTATATAATGGAGTCTGTGACAACCCGAATTAGGGCCTAATCGGAATAGTGGTATTGTGACCACAAATCTGAGATAGAAATAATTGTTTTATAATTATTTTGGGTTTTATGATATGATTACGTGATTGTGTGAAAATTTCGTGATAAAATTCTATGCTTAAAATGCTTAAATTGAAAGTAGGGACTAAATTGAATAAGTTGCAAAATTTGCATCCTAGAAGTTTTTAGTATGAAATTGCTTTGGAATATTAATTAGGAGGTCTTAAATGGCAATTTGACCAATTTTAAGTTCATGGACAAATTTTGGGACATGGAAGGAATTTTTGAAAGTTTAGTAAGGAGGGGCATTTTGGTCATTTGTATATTAAATGAAATAAAACGGAAAAATAACACAAAATTGGTCATCTTCTTCACTAGTTGCTGCCAAATTTTGTCTCTCTCCATAGCTAGGGTTTCTTCAACTTTTAAGCTCCATAGTAAGTAATTCCAAGCCCTGTTTTAATGTTCTTTACATTTTTGAAATCCTCGTAGCTCGGTTTACCTATTTCTACTATTATTTGAGTTAGGGTTTATTTTTAAAATTTACCCATGAATGATAGGCATGTATTTTGATGTTTGATGGTAGAATATGAGGTTTTAAATTATGTTAAACAACTTGTGCTACTCGGTTTTAAGTGAAAATGAGTAAAACGGCATAATTGGTAAAAATACTTATTGTTCATAACTATATGTTAGAGTGAGAATTTGATGTTGTTGTAGAAGAGAAAATGTTCAGCATGTCATAAAACATAGGAATAAGGGCTGAAATTAAATTTCAAAGCCTTGGGGCAAAATTGTAATTTTGTAAAAGTTAGGGGGCAAAAATGTAATTTTTCCATAATGTGATTTTTGGATTGAAATAAATAGTATGAGTGTTAAATGAGCTAAATGTATTGTTATAGATCAAGAAAGGCGTGGAATTGACCTTGAGCGGGGAAGAGAAAAGCTTTGGACTAAATTGCAAAAATTCCACATTTTGCACCGAGGTAAGTTTGTATGTAAATATTACATTAATTTTATGTACATTCTTATATTTCAGCCTATTATGTAAATATATTAGCGGATGTTAAAAATATAAATAGACCATTGAAAGAATGGAAATAAACAATAGAGAGAGATCACGGTTGAACATTCGGAGAGATCGAATAAAATAGAGGAAGCGTAGCTAGGTCACATGTATGATGCTGAGTGCACATCATGTGTACAAGAAAGGTACGAGATACAATGTAGTAGCTAGGTCACATGTGTGATACGGGATGTATCCCATGTAGACAAGAGAGCTACGTAAGAGATGAATGTAGCTAGGTCGCATGGGTGATACTATGTGTACACCATGTAGACAAGAGAGCTACGGGATATATGTAGCTAGGTCACATGCGTGATTCCAAGTGAAGGACACCATGTAGACAAGAGAGCTACGAGACAAATCGGCTAGGTCACATGAGTGGTACTAAGTGTTCACTATGTGTACAAGAGAGCCGAACTAAATGAAGTATGATGGTGGAGCGTGGGTGAAGCCATTAAATAACGAGGGTTGATCCGAATTGTTCAACGGGATGGCTTAGTAGTGAGATTGTAGTCACGGACCCACACTTGTAACATATGAAATGTGATGAAAATGATTTGTAGTATATATATATGTAAGTTAAAATGAGGTTAGTGCAAAGAATGGGTGAAAGAGTGAAAGTAGCATTAAATCTGTTTTGGACAGTAACAATGACGTGATTTTGAAAAATCACCAAAAATAGAATGGATTTAACTAGAGGTTGAATGAGATGTGGAATTAAAGCTTAATGAGTCTATTTTCATATAAAAGAAACAGAGCAAGCAAAAGAATTCTATATTTTGAGATATTTTCAATTGTGTGTGACTTGCTCAGAATGATTACGTGGTCCCCTGTTCCAACTTTGAAAAATCATTAAAAATTGTACAAAACAAATTAAGAAATATAGTTTATATTCCTAAATTCCTAATTGAGTCTATTTTTAAATGAGATAGATTTTATGGTTATTTGAATTGTGTACTGGGAGAAATTGAATTCGTAGTGAACAGAGGTCAGATCAGTAGAGCTGTGTAACAGGGGAAACTTTAACCAATAAACTGTACTAATTGGCTGAACCAAAAATTCTAGAAAAAAATTAGTAAAAATATTTATGAGTCTAGATTCAGGGAAATCTTACGGATTTGAATTTCGAGTTTTGTAACTCGAGTTATGATTTATTTAGCGAACATGATGCAGCAGAGACAGCTTAATCAAATTGGAGTGAATAGTGAAATTAAAGTAGATATACTTGAGTTGTTGTATAAACATGTTAGATTCTTTCATTAATATTTACTTACTTACTTACTAAGCTATAAGCTTACTTTGTTTTCTCTCTTTTGTTTTATAGTGTCCTTCAGCTTGCTCAGGAGTTAAGGATCGCGAAGATCTGTCCGCACTATCAATACTTTAGGGTATTGAACTAAACATTTTGAATTATGGCATGTATAGTAGACTTAATTATTTTGTTACATGTCATAATTGCCTAGGTTTAAAATATTGGTTACAGTATTCGATCAACTACTTTGTATAAGCCATTAAAGTTGGCTAATATTGTTCAAGACATATGTTATAACAATACATTATCAAACTGGATGACATATTTCTATTTCGGTTTTTGTTTAATGGTATGTGCTATGTTCTAGTAATACCTTGTACCCTACTCTGGCGACGGTAACGGGTAAGGGGTGTTACATTTAGTGGTATCAGAGCTATGGTTTAGTCGGTTCTCGGACTAATAAAGTGTGTGTAAAAGTCTAGCTATACATGCCATAAAAATATTGTGATAGTGTGGTGACTCCTGATTGTTCTAAACTGTGTTTTGTTTTAATATAGTAATGGATCCCGAAGGAACTGCTGGTGATGATGTCTTTGCTAATGTCGCCGCGGCTCTGCACAAGGGACCGCGCATGTGGAAAGTAGATCTGAGACATTGAGACAAGGAGATGAGGCTCGGGATGCCTTTCTCCAAAGGATGAACAATTGGTATCTTGAATTTATTCAAGCAAATCCAAATGCTCAACCTCCTCCACCCTCTCCTATACCTCGGACGATTCTGTGTAGGCTCTCAAGGCATAGATTTGGTAAGGATGAACAAGCCTCCAGCTTGACAAGATTCAAAACAAGGGGCGAAGAGTTTAGAGCAAAGATTGATGATGATCCCGAGAAAGCGGAATTACGGCTTGAAAATTCTACCCGTGTATTTGATGAGCTCTCATGTACACCCGAGGAATGCTTAAAGTGTCTTTGTATCACTTTTGAGAGATTCGGCCTACCATTGGTGGAAGACTAGAGTAGCAGTGGTGCCAAAAGAAAGAGTTACTTGGGATTTCTTCCAGAGGAATTTAGAAAGAAATAAATAAGTCAATGATTTCTTGATCAAAAACGGAAGGAGTTCCTTGAATTAAAGCAAGGCAAGATGTCCGTGGCGAGAATATGAATGCGAGTTTGTGAGACTTAGCAAGTATGCTCGGGAATGTGCGTCCACAGAGGCCATTATGTGCGAGTTTTGAAGATGGGTGAATGAGGACATTAAAGTCTTTGGTAGGAATTTTGGAGTTGACAAATTTGTAGTGTTAGTTGATCGAGCTCTTAAAGTGAAGAATTGAACAAAGAAAGAAGAAAAGCTCGCTATTGAGGCTCGAGATGCCGAGAAAAGGCCGATAAGCAAGCCATTTCAATCTCAATCAAAGAGGTCCAAAGAGGCAAACCCTCGAATGATAGTTTCAATTGGGGATTCACACAGAGATCGTGGTAGAGCATATTCGAGGTCTAAAGCTCAAGCTACTTTGGTGGCAAGTGTGGGTAATATCGGCCTAGAAAGCCCGAATGTCAACAATGTGGCGGGCAACATTATGGTGAGTGTTGGGGAAACCGCCGAGCGAGCTTGTTTGGTGCGGTTCTCATGAACATTTTATTAGAGATTGTCCGGAGAAAGTTAAAGAAGAAAGATTTCCGAGTGCTGGAGATGAATACCACCGCTAGTAGGGGTAGACCACCGAGAAATACCGAGAGGTGGGACTAGCGATAAAAACTGCGATGAAAGATTCGATGGCAAGATCGGAAGCTAGAGCACCTGCTAGAACTTATGCTATACGTGCGAGAAGATGCATCATCTCCGATGTCATTCTTGGTACATTTTCTCTCTATGATAATATTGTTATTGCATTGATTGATCCCGATCCACTCATTCCTATATTTGCATGAATTTAGTATCTAATAAAAAGTTACTGGTTGAGCTTACTCGGTTTACGATTAAAGTGTCGAACCCTTTAGGCCAATATGTACTAGTTGATAAGGTTTGCAAGAATTGTCCATTAATGATTCAAGGTCAACTTTGTTTTCCGCCAATTTGATCTTTGTTACCATTTGGTGAGTTTGACGTTATCTTGGGAATGGACCGTTTGACATTGTATGATGCTAAGGTAGATTGCAAACAAAAGATACTAGAGTTGAAATGTGAAAATGGAGAAATTACGTGGGTTGAAACAGATGAATCAAATAAATTGCCTATGGTGATTTCGCACATATATGTCCGCACAGAAAATACATGAGAAAAGGGTGTGAAGCTTATCCGCTTATGTAATGAATACTTTGAGTTGCCTCAATTGAAGCTTGAATCAGTATCGATAGTTTGTGAGTTTCGAGATGTATTTCCAGACGAATTGCCTGGGTTGCCTCCGAATAGAGAGATAGAGTTTGCCATTGATTTGTTGCCGATCTTGCACCAATCTCGATTGCTCCGTATAGAATGGCTCCGATGAATTAAAAGAATTGAAGGCTCGATTGCGAGAATTAACAGATAAAGGGATTTGTGAGACCGAGTTTCTCTCTGGGGTGCTCCAAAGATTATTCGTAAAGAAGAAGGATGGTTCAATGAGACTTTGCATTGATTACCGTCAGCTTAATAAGGTGACTATAAAGAACAAATACCCATTGCCGAGGATTGATGATTTATTCGATCAGTTAAAAGGGGCCACAGTGTTTTCAAAGATCGATTTAAGGTCTGGTTACTACCGATTGAGAGTTAAAGAGTCGGATGTGCCGAAAACCGCCTTTAGGACAAGGTATGGACATTATGAGTTTCTTGTGATGCCTTTCGGCTTAACAAATGCTCCAGCTATATTTATGGACTTAATGAATCGGATCTTTCGGCCATATCTGGATAAGTTTGTGGTAGTGTTTATAGATGACATTTTAATTTATTCTCGGGATGAGTCTGAACATGCCGAACACTTGAGAACCATATTGCGAGATCTTGAGAGAAAAGAAACTGCTTGCCAAGTTTAGTAAAAGTGAGTTACGCTTCGTGAAGTCGGATTTTTGGGACATATAGTTTGGTGATGGTATTCGGGTGGATCCAAGTAAGATTTCTGCGATCATTGATTGGAGATCGCCAAAGAATGTATCCGAGGTTAGAAGCTTTTAGGCTTAGCCGGATATTATAGACGTTTTGTTGAAGGATTTTCGATGATTGCCTCTCCTATGACTAAGTTGCTGCAAAAGAATGTTAAGTTTGAATGGACTGATAAATGTCAACAGAGTTTTGAAAAGTTGAAAGCACGATTGACTAAAGCACCAATTTTGGTACAATTTCGAACCAGAAAAAGAGTTCGTAATTTATAGTGATGCATCGTTGATGGCCTTGGATGTGTGTTGATGCAAGAGGGTAAAGTGGTAGCTTATGCTTGAGACGATTAAAACCGCATAAGAAGAACTATCCTACACATGATTTGGAATTGGCGCTATTGTTTTTGCCTTGAAGATTTGGCGACATTATTTGTACGGTGAAAAATGCCGAATTTTTACTAATCACAAAAGTTTGAAGTATTTGATGAATCAAAAGGATTTGAATCTGCGGCACAGTAAGATGGCTTGAATTATTAAAGGATTATGATCGATGATTGATTATCATCCGGAAAAGCAAATGTAGTTCTTGGCGCCTTGAGCGAAAAATTTCTTTTACTTTAAGAGCCATGAATACGGGGCTAGCGTTGTCCGATGATGGGTCAATCTTAGCGAGAGATGAGAGCTAAACCGTTATTTCTTCTTGATTGATTTGTGATGCTCAAAAGAATGATAGTGAGTTGCGGGCCAAGAGAACTCAATGTGAGTCGAGTTCGACTTCAGTTTTCGAGTTGGACCGGATGATGCTTGATGTTTCGAGACAGATATGTGTGCCAAAAAATGATAAATTGATTCAAAAAATATTACATGAGGCGCACAATGGTTTTATCGATTCACCACGTAGCACAAAAATGTATAATGATTTAAAGAAGTTGTATTGGTGGCGTGTATGAAAAGGGACATTTCGAATTTGTAACCAAGTGTTTGATTTGTCAACAAGTAAAAATTGAACATCAAGTGCCTTCGTGGCTACTTCAACCGGTAATGGTGCCTGAGTGGAAATGGGACAAGATTACCATGGATTTTGTGACCGGTTTGCCTTTGACTCCTAAAAAGAAGGATACTGTTTGGGTAGTGGTTGATAGATTAACAAAGTCAGCCCACTTTATACCAGTACGTACTGATTACTCACTTGATAAGTTAGCCGAATTATATATTGCTGAAATTGTGAGGTTGCACGGAGTACCTATGTCTATAATATCAGATAGAGATCCGAGATTTACCTCGAGATTTTGGAAAAAGTTACAAGAAGCTTTGGGTACAAAATTGAACTTTAGTACCGCGTTTCATCCACAAACAGATGGTCAATCGGAAAGAGTAATCCAGGTACTCGAAGATATGCTTAGATGTTGTGTTTTAGAATTTGGAGGTAGTTGGGAGAAATATCTATCTTTGATTGAGTTTGCCTACAATAACAGTTATCAATCAAGTATACAAATGGCACCGTTACGAAGCCTTGTATGGTCGTAAGTGTCGGACTCCTTTATATTGGACCGAGCTTAGTGAGAAACAGATTCACGAGTTGATTTAGTTAAAGAAACCAAGAGAAAGTAAAAGTAATTCGGGATTGTTTGAAAGTCGCTTGAGGATCGACAAAAGTCATATGCAGATTTGAAAAGAAAAGAGATTGAATTTCAAGTAGGTGATAAAGTGTTCTTGAAGGTGTCACCATGGAAAAAGATTACGAGATTTAGCCAAAAAGGCAAGTTGAGTCCGCGTTTTATTGGGCGTATGAGATTACTTGAGAGAATTGGACCAAATGGCATATCGGTTGGCTTTACAGCAGAGTTAGAAAGAATTCATAACGTGTTTCATGTATCAATGTTGAGACGTTATCGTTACGATCCTTCACATGTGGTTTCCCCAGCGAAAATTGAGATTCGATCGGATATGACCTATGAGGAGGAACCAATAAAGATTTTGGCTCGAGAAGTTAAACAGTTAAGAAAAAAAAGTATAGACTTAGTGAAAGTATTGTGGCACAGACATGGGATAGAAGAGGCTACGTGGGAACTGAGGAAGCTATGAAGAAACAAAGACCCAAACCTTTTTCTGGTAAGATTTTCTGGGACGAAAATCTCTAAAGGGGGAGAATTGTGACAACCCGAATTAGGGCCTAATCGAATAGTGGTATTGTGACCACAAATCTGAGATAGAAATAATTGTTTTATAATTATTTTGGGTTTTATGATATGATTACGTGATTGTGTGAAAATTTCGTGATAAAATTCTATGCTTAAAATGCTTAAATTGAAAGTAGGGACTAAATTGAATAAGTTGCAAAATTTGCATCCTAGAAGTTTTTAGTATGAAATTGCTTTGGAATATTAATTAGGAGGTCTTAAATGGCAATTTGACCAATTTTAAGTTCATGGACAAATTTTGGGACATGGAAGGAATTTTTGAAAGTTTAGTAAGGAGGGGCATTTTGGTCATTTGTATATTAAATGAAATAAAACGGGAAAAATAACACAAAATTGGTCATCTTCTTCACTAGTTGCTGCCGAATTTTTGTCTCTTCCATAGCTAGGGTTTCTTCAACTTTTAAGCTCTATAGTAAGTAATTCCAAGCCCCGTTTTTAATGTTCTTTACATTTTTGAAATCCTCGTAGCTCGGTTTACCTATTTCTACTATTATTTCGAGTTAGGGTTTATTTTTAAAAATTTACCCATGAATGATAGGCATGTATTTTGATGTTTGATGGTAGAATATGAGGTTTTAAATTATGTTAAACAACTTGTGCTACTCGGTTTTAAGTGAAAACGAGTAAAACAAGATAATTGGTAAAAATACTTATTGTTCATAACTATATGTTAGAGTGAGAATTTGATGTTGTTGTAGAAGAGAAAAATGTTCAGCATGTCATAAAACATAGGAATAAGGGCTGAAATTAAATTTCCGAGCCTTGGGGCAAAATTGTAATTTTGTAAAAGTTAGGGGCAAAATGTAATTTTTCCATAATGTGATTTTGGATTGAAATAAATAGTATGAGTGTTAAATGAGCTAAATGTATTGTTATAGATCAAGAAAGGCGTGGAATTGACCTTGAACGGGGGAAAGAAAAAGCTTTGGACTAAATTGCAAAAATTCCACATTTTGCACCGAGGTAAGTTTGTATGTAAATATTACATTAATTTTATGTACATTCTTATATTTCAGCCTATTATGTAAATATATTAGCGGATGTTAAAAATATAAATAGACCATTGGAAGAATGGAAATAAACAATAGAGAGAGATCCCGGTTGAACATTCGGAGAGATCGAATAAAATAGAGGAAGCGTAGCTAGGTCACATGTATGATGCTGAGTGCACATCATGTGTACAAGAAAGCTACGAGATACAATGTAGTAGCTAGGTCACATGTGTGATACGGGATGTATCCCATGTAGACAAGAGAGCTACGTAAGAGATGAATGTAGCTAGGTCGCATGGGTGATACTATGTGTACACCATGTAGACAAGAGAGCTACGGGATATATATAGCTAGGTCGCATGCGTGATAACAAGTGAAGGACACCATGTAGACAAGAGAGCTACGAGACAAATCGGCTAGGTCACATGAGTGGTACTAAGTGTTCACTATGTGTACAAGAGAGCCGAACTAAATGAAGTATGATGGTGGAACTGAAATGAAGCCATTAAATAACGAGGTTGATCCGAATTGTTCAACGGGATGGCTTAGTAGTGAGATTGTAGTCACGGACCCACACTTGTAACGTATGAAATGTGATGAAAATGATTTGTAGTATATATATATGTAAGTTAAAATGAGGTTAGTGCAAAGAATGGGTGAAAGAGTGAAAGTAGCATTAAATCTGCTTTTTGGACAAGAACAATGACGTGATTTTGAAAAATCACCAAAAATAGAATGGATTTAACTAGAGGTTTAATGAGATGTGGAATTAAAGCTTAATGAGTCTATTTTCATATAAAAGAAACAGAGCAAGCAAAAGAATTCTATATTTTGAGATATTTGCAATTGTGTGACTTGCTCAGAATGATTACGTGGTCCCCTGTTCCAACTTTGAAAAATCATTAAAAATTGTACAAAACAAATTAAGAAATATAGTTTATATGCATAAATTACTCATTGAGTCTAGTTTTAAATGAGATAGATTTTATGGTTATTTGAATTGTGTACTGGGACAAATTCAATTCGTAGTGAACAGAGGTCGATCGGTGAGAGTCATGTAATGTGGGAAAGTTTAACCAATAAACTGTACTAATTGGCTGAACTAAAAATTCTAGAAAAAAATAGTAAAAATATTTGTGAGTCTAGATTCAGGGAAATTTTACGGATTTGAATTTAGAGTTTTGTAACTCGAGTTATGATTTATTTAGCGAACATGATGCAAAGTGAGACAAACTTAATCAAATTGGAGTGAATAGTGAAATTAAAGTAGATATACTTGAGTTGTTGTATAAACATATTAGATTCTTTCATTAATATTTACTTACTTACTTACTAAGCTATAAGCTTACTTTGTTTTCTCTCTTTTGTTTTATAATGTCCTTGACTTGCTCAGGAGTTAAGGATTGCGAAGATCTGTCATACTATCAATACTTTAGGGTATTGAACTAAACATTTTGAATTATGGCATGTATAGTAGACTTAATTATTTTGTTACGTGTAATAATTGCCTAGGTTTAAAATATTGGTTATAGTATTCGATCAACTACTTTGTATAAGCCATTAAAGTTGGCTAATATTGTTCAAGACATATGTTATAACGATACATTATCAAACTGGATGACATATTTCTATTTCGGTTTTTGTTTAATGGTATGTGCTATGTTCTAGTAATACCTTGTACCCTGTTCCGGCGACGGTAACGGGTAAGGGGTGTTACAAAGTCAACAACTTTGAATGGGAGAATGGCGAGGTGGCAAATTCTGCTTTCAGAGTTTGACATAGTCTATGTGAGCCAGAAGGCTATAAAAGGAAGCGCGATAGTAGAATTTCTGGCTAGTAGAGCTCTGGAGGATTATGAGCCGTTGAATTTTGATTGCCCAAATGAGGAGTTGATGTGTGTAGCAACTACAGAGGATTATCCTTGGAAGTTGAGCTTTGATGAGGCATCCAATGGTGTGGGAAATAGAATTGGGGCAGTTTTGGTATCCCCAAATGGTGATTATTATCCATTCACATGCAAGTTGGATTTTGATTGCACAAACAATATGGCCGAATATGAAGCATGCATCATGGGACTCCGAGGGGCTATAGAGCAAGGAATAAAAACCTTGGAAGTATATAGAGACTCTGCGTTAGTAATTTACCAGCTTAAAGGTGAATGGGAGACAAAGGATCCTAAATTGATCAATTATCAAAAGGTAGTTTTGGGGTTACTTGGGGAGTTCGATGATATCACTTTCAATTATATCCCACGAGACGAAAACCAGATGGCAGATGCTCTAGCAACCTTGGCTTCAATGATTAGAGCAAATAAAGAAGAGGAGATGAAACCCATTCAGATGAGTATCTTTGAAGCTCCAGCTTGTTGTTTTAATATTGAGAAAGAAGAAAAAGATGATAATCCTTGGTATCAGGATATATTGCGATATGTGAGAGATCGTAAATACCCAGAACAGGCAACTGAAAATGATAAGAGAACTTTAAGGAGATTAGCTTGCGATTACATTTTGGATGGGGACATCTTGTATAAAGGAAGAAAGGACCAAGTACTGTTGAGACGTGTCGACACCGTGAAGGCTAGGTTAATTTTGGAAGAAGTTCACGAGGGTGTTTGTGGGACGCACGCTAATGGTTTCACAATGGCTAGACAAATCATGAGGTTTGGATATTATTGGTCTACCATGGAAGAGGATTGTATCAATTACACCAAGAAATGCCATAAATTTCAGATTTATGGAGACAAGATTCATGTACCACCTTCACCTCTACATGTTATGACTTCTCCATGGCCTTTTTCCATGTAGGGCATGGATGTCATTGGGCCAATATCACCAAAAGCTTCAAATGGGCATCGCTTTATTTTTGTGGTCATTGATTATTTCACGAAATGGGTAGAGGCTGCTTCTTTTGCAATGTTACTAAGTCGGCTGTAAGTCGATTTTTGAAGAAAGAGATCATTTGTCGGTATGGGATGCCTGAAAGGATCATATCAGACAATACATCGAACATGAACAATAGAACGATAGCAGAAGTTTGTAGTCAGTTCATGATTAAGCATCATAATTCATCTCCTTACCGCCCGAAGATGAATGGGGTAGTAGAAGCTGCTAACAAAAACATCAAGAAGATAGTGGGGAAGATGACTGAAACCTACAGAGATTGGCATGAGAAATTACCATTTGCTTACCGAACATCTGTCAGAACCTCTACTGGGGCAACTCCTTTCTCGTTGGTTTATGGGATGGAAGTAGTGTTACCCATTGAAGTAGAAATACCGTCTCTCCGAGTCTTGTTAGAGATAAAGTTGGATGAGGCTGAATGGATACAATTGTAATATGACCAGTTGAACTTGATTGAGGAAAAGAGGTTAAGGGCCATTCGTCATGATCAAATGTATTAGAAGCGAATGATGCAAGTTTACGATAAGAAAGTGCGACTAAGAGAATTCCACGAGGGGGATCTTGTTTTGAAAAAGATCCTTCCCATTCAGAAGGATTTTAGAGGAAAATGGATGCCGAATTGGGAAGGGCCATATGTCGTGAAGAAGGCCTTCTCTAGGGGTGCATTGATCTTAACGGAAATGGATGGAAAGAGTTTACCCAATCCAGTGAATGCGGACTCAGTCAAAAAGTACTTTGTCTAAAAAAGAGAAGAATTCAGGGTGAAAACCTGCAAAGCGCACCTTGTGACCAAAGGGGTTTTGAGTTGAAAACCCGAAAGGGCAGCTCAAATTTTAAAGAGCACACAGTAATCTTGCTATATCTTATTCAACAAAGAGCGAAGCGCGTTGCATATCGGGGCATCAACAAAGTACTTTGGATCTTTTAAAACACATGTTGAACTCAAGAAAGTCTTCATGGAGCTGGTATATAGACGCTCAAGTGGCGATATCTAGGGCATCTAGCTTTTGTCCGGTTTTTCTATCTTTAGATTCTCTTTCTTCTCAAAGATAGGCTTTCAGATTAATTTCCTTTGTATTTTTGACAAACTCATTCAAATCTAATTATTCTCAAGATTAAAATTCATCTTTCATTATTCTTAAAGTATATTGCATTAAAATAATGATAGATGAACTAAATAATTTTCACAAATGAAGTTTTGCTCACTACTCTGGAAATTTCTAGATAATACAAGAAACTAAAACAGAACAATTGTTCGAAGACTTCATGTAAATGAGGTTTGAATGAACTCGAGGAAATTATTTGATTCGATCCTAAGAGAGGATCATCTTACAGACATTTTTGGTGGGTTACAGCATTTGAAGAATGGCACAAACCCACAGGCTGAATAGGAATGATATTTCGAGATAAACTTTGACTAAGGAATGAGTAGTGATGTCTGGAATAGGGGTCATATTCATAAACATTTTGCATTATAACAAGTTTAATTAGGAGCATTTGATATATTTCGATCATAGCATCCTAATCATTAGGCATGAACTCATACACATTATACAGGTTATGTCCTTCAAGGGACAATGAAGATTGATGCGCTTTAACCCCCTAAGTAGTAGGGTAACAGGCTAAGACATAACAGATCTAACCTTCGGATGTTTTCATATCGAAGTAGATCCAAGATGATTTGGCATCCTTACGTTTACAAGGAGCAGATCAAAAAGATAGCAGATTTGGCTTCCACGTGTTTACACTGAAGCGAATCTAAGATGATTTGACGTCTCTTTATTGTTAGAGAGTAGATCAAAGATAGCAGATTTGGCGTCTCTGTATTGTCAGAGAGCAGATCTAAGATTTGGTGTCTCTGTATTGTCAGAGAACAAATCAAAGAAATATATTTGGCATATCCATGTTCGACGAAGAGCAAATCGAAAACATAGCAGATCTAACCTTCGGATGTTTTCATATCGAAGTAGATCCAAGATGATTTGGTATCCTTGCGTTTACAAGGAGCAGATCGAAGATATAGCAGATTTGGCCTTCACGTGTTTACGCTGAAGTAGATCTAAGATGATTTGGCATCTCTGTATTGTCAGAGAGCAGATCGAAGATAACAGATTTGGCATCTCTGTATTGTCAGAGAGCAAATTGAAGACATAGCAGATTTGGCTTTCACATGTTTACATTGAAACGAATCTAAGATGATTTGGCATCTTTGTATTGTCAGGGAGTAGATCGAAGATAGTAGATTTTGCATCTCTGTATTGTCAGAGAGCAGATCCAAGATGACAGATTTGGCATCTCTATATTCGACAGGGAGCAAAACCAAGAAAATGATTTGGCATCTCTGTATTTGACGGGGAGCAGATTGAAGACATAGCAGATCTAACCTTCAGATATTTTTGCATTGAAGCAGATCCAAGATGATTTAGCATTCTCGTGTTTACAAGGAGCAGATCGAAGATATAGTAGATTTGGCCTTCACGTGTTTACGCTGAAACAGATCTAAGATGATTTGGCATCTCTGTATTGTCAGAGAGCAGATCGAAGATAACAAATTTGGCATCTCTGTATTGTCAGAGAGCAAATTGAAGACATAGCAGATTTAGCTTTCACATGTTTACACTAAAACAAATCTAAGATGATTTGGCGTCTCTGTATTGTCAGGGAGCAGATCAAAGATAGCATGATTTTGCATCTCTGTATTGTCAGAGAGCAGATCCAAGATGACAGATTTGGCATCTCCGTATTCGACAGGGAGCAAAACCAAGAAAATGATTTGGCATCTCTGTATTTGACGGGGAGCAGATCGAAGACATAGTAGATCTAACCTTCGGATGTTTTTGCATCGAAGCAGATCCAAGATGATTTGCCATTCTTGTGTTTACAAGGAGCAGATCAAAGACATGACAGATTTGGCTTTCACGTGTTTACGCTGAAGCAAATCTAAGATGATTTAACATCTCTGTATTGACAGAGAACAAATCGAAGAAGCAAATTTGACATCTCTGTATTTTCAGAGAGCAGATTAAAAGATGATAGATTTGGCGTCTCTGTATTGTCAGAGAGCAGATCGAAGATATCAACATGGCCTTCCTGAAGTTGCAGTGAGGCAAATTGAAGCTATCATATTTATAGTCCAATACTTCTGAATTTGCAGATAGGTTGAAGGCCATTTGAAGAAAGATCTCAAGATTGGGCCAGACCAGGCAAAATGGGTCCTTTTATAGTCTTTGCTCTATTACTGTTACACGACAATGAGCAAAGAGGGGCAGATGTAGTAGCCCATTTCTGCCCGGGCCTTAAAACCAAAAATCAAAAATAAATAAATAAATGTTTATTACAGTCCATTTACATTTACAGCCCATTACCAATTTACATTTGACCTAAATACCTAAACCCTATGCCCTACACAATCCAATTAGCCTATTACCCCATTACACCCTTAACCCAACAATAAACAGGGCCCAAATGGCGCAATTTGCTAACAGAAGATAGAGAGGCCTAGGGTTTCAAAAACCCTAGGCGCCGCAAGCATCCCAAGCGCCACGCCCTTTCGTCTCGCGCCGTCAGTGGGCTTCATCGGTGCCGTGATTCCAGGCCCCGTATCACGCCGTGATCGGCGCGCAAATCAAACGCAGTGATCAGTGCCCTTTCTTCTCGTCGTCGCTGCAAAAAGAGAAAGAAGAACACAGCAAACAAGGTAAGAAATCGAGTAGGGAATAAACCAAACTATGTACAGTGGCTATAAAAGCTCGAACCAAAACGATGTATTGGGGGATTTTTTTTTACAGAATAAAAAGATATACATGTATATTCACAGAAGAAATAAGAAGCAGTTATTCATTTTAAAAGGTGATTCAAATTTCATATTCTGTTTTTTATTTACAAGTATACGAATCGATTTTGCAAAAAAACTAACAATATTTAAAAGAAAGAGGAAGGTTACCTGTGTTTTGCTCGAAAAGACAAGGGTTTTTAACCCTCCGACCACCGTATGTGGTGGCGCCTGTAGCGCGTGGACGTAGGAGCCTGGTGACCGGAGTCGGGTCAGACGGAGATCGGAGGGCTCTCCTTTTCTTCTTTTCAGAGAGTTTTTCCTTATTTTTTGAAAAAAATATGAAACCAAATGAATTTTCAAACGTCTTTTTTTGTATTTATTAATAGCCCATACGACGTCGTTTAAGAATAGCTGTTTAATAACCAAAACGGCGTCATTCCAAAGTGAGGATCCACGTGTTGACCCGTGACTCGAGAAGGATCCGCGTGTTTTTGTAAAATGGGATAATTTCCCAATTGGTCCTTTCGTGTTTTCTGATTTTCAATTTCATTTTATTTGTATTTTTTAATTTAGCCCTAGTATTTTAGTTTTGTTCCAATTTGGTCCTCACAGTGACTTAAAATTGTATTCGGGGAAATGGTGTCGTTTTGGGATTAGGGCAAATTGCCCAGTGAATCCCTCGATTTTAATGCGCTTTCTAAATAGGCCCAAATTCTTTTTATATTTTTGTAATTAGCCCAAAGTTTTCAATTGCTTTTAATTTTAATCCTTTTTTATATATTTAATTTATTTTAAATACTTTATATATTATTTTTTTATTTTTTTAAAAATACTAATTATATAAAATAGTATATATTATTTTTATATATTATTCATTATAGTTATTCATATTATTATACAGTTTATTTATAAATTTAATATATATTATATATTTTACCACATATATATTATTCCTTGTATTTTCATTCTATTATAAAATATGTATAATTTTTATTAATTTTGTAGAATTTTTTTAATTTTTTTATATTATTAAATAATAGTATATGTATTATCCTTATATGATATTTTATCACATCATTTATATTTCATTATATTTCATTCATATATATATTTTATTACATATCATATCTTATTATATATTATTCTTTATATTATTTTTCTTTTATTATATATTATTTCATTATTTATTATTAAATTTGTAAATTATTATAAACTAAACATATATATATTGTTATTATATTTAATGTCTATATTTAAAATCTATTACAAAATTTTGTTCCATTTTAACACATTATTTTTTTTAATATATCAGGCTACTATATTTTATTTTATTTTATTTCCAAATTCTTTATTATTACTTATAGATTGCTTAAGATATTTCATTTTATTTCTATCCTTTTTTGAATTTATTAGATATTGATTTAATATGCTAATTTTATCTCATAAGTTATTTGTTATTTTTATGTTATTTGTACATTGTTATATGTTCGCATGAAAATTGATCATTTTGTGTTGTTATTTTAAGAATATATTTGCATGAAATATTATTATGTACGTTTAATTTGTATTAATATATTTTGCCATTTTTGTATTTTTGCATGAAATGATATAGTGTATATTTATGTTATCAATGATCACATATGCATAAAATGATGATGTATATTGTGTAGTTTATGCCATAATTTATTATTTTCTATACTATATTTGCATAAAATAATAAAGTATGTATATTGTAGCTAGGTTTATTTAATTTCTTGTAATATGTAAAACACATTATTACTTTTAAAACAAAAAATCTCATTTGATTCAAAAAAAATTTTTTTTTTAAAAAAGGCAATGTTTTTGGTATTTAGGAATTCGGGAAGTAGTGCCCTAATATGCTGGGTTGCGATTTCCCGTTTGACTGAATGTCTAAAATATCCTTTTAAACGAGTTTCATAAATTACAAGATGATTTCAGTTACGAAAGTTTAAAAATATCGTGTCCAATCATGCTGGATGTGGTGTTTGTATTCTTTTGAAACGAAAGAATCTTGATTCTTTTTAACTTAAAATATTACGATTTTAAAGGAAATCTCATTTCTAAATTCTTTCAAAATTCTAATGTTAAGACAAAATTATTCAATTTGGTACCAATTTTTGGCACTACAAGGGTGCTAATCCTTCCTTGTGCGTAACCGACTCCGAACCTGTTTTCTCGTAATTTCGTAGACCAACACGTTTTATAAAGTGATCCAATCACACTTTAAAAGATTGGTGGTGACTCCCATTTTTAAATACCTTCCCCAATTTAAAGAGAGGAGGTTTCGACACTTATGTTATATGAATTCAAATTCAAGTGAAGTTAATATGCTAAATATACGTTAAATGTTTGTATATATTTGGCAAAATGGCAATATACCTAAAAAAGGTCACTTGAGAATTTAATTAATCGATTTATAATTGAATTTAATTGTTTGCATTGCTTAAAACTTACTAAGCTTATGGAAGCTTACTCCATTTGTTATGTTTCTCTGTTTTTAGATCGTTGACTCCAGCCACTTGCTTGGGGATTGTCAGCAATTCGTCACACTATCTATCGTTTTGGTACTATTATGTTTTGGAATTCATATGGCATGTATAGAACAGACTTAAGTGAATGATATTTTGAGATGTTGTTGTTTATAAGCCATGTGAATATGGTAACTTTTGAATGTCGGTATAAGTCTGAATTTCGATATTTGATTTTGTTTGGCTATGCATATAACTCCTAATGAACTTATGTAAATGTGAATGTACAAATGTAGTGTTTTAGATTGATAACTCTTCATAACCCACTCTGGCGACGGATACGGGTTATAGGGGTGCTACAAATCTTACCTTAGTTAAGACCTCAAGTTAGACATAATTTGATCAACTACTTAACATATATGTAGTTATCATAGTTTGACATAACAAGTTGTAACACCCCTAACCCGGAACCATCGTCGGAATAGGTTAAGAGGCATTACCGGACTTGTAACTCAATTCAAAATAATCATTCATCTAAAATCATCCCATTTCCATAAATATCATTCATCCACATTCAATTTGTACTCAAATTGAGCACAAAAAGTTCTAATCATGCATTTGGGACTAAATCAATAATATATGAAAATTTTAGAAACTTAGAAAAATTTTAACATTTCAAGTATCACACGCCCATGTGAACAAGCCGTGTGCCTCACACGGCTAATAGACACGCCCGTGTCTTAGACCGTGTGGAAACAGGGCATACATACTGACTTGTGTCACACGGCCGAGGGCACGCCCGTGTGCCACGCTGTGTGAAAACTGGAGAGGATACTGACTTGGGTTACACGGCCAACCACACGTCCGTGTGTCTAGCTCGTGTGCCCTTCGAAATGGCCACATATTCCCGTGTATCAAGCTGTCCCAAAACTGCAGGGTATACTAACTTAATTCGAAAGGGTACCCCAAGGGACACACGGCCGTACAGCATGACCATGTGTCGCATACAGCTGAGACACACGCCCATGTCTTTGCCTATGTGGACAAAAATAGGCTATTTGTAAAGCCATTTTGCCACCCTATAAACACAAGCATTCATAAGCATATATAACCACATTTTTACAACTCAATAGGTAGCCAAGATAACCATTTCAATATACATTATTTACCATATCAAAACCTAACAGTTACATGCCCAAATACCTATTCAACATCATGCATAATCCATTCATTTAACAACTACATAATAAAACTTCACTTGCATAATTTGATTCCATTATTACCTTGCCAAAACATGCCATAATTAAACACTTATACACAACCAAATATGATACCAAAATAAGCTAAATCACATGGCTTAACTCATACACAAAATATACCAAAAACATAACTTTCAAGTGACCATAACTAACAACATTTCAACTAGCCTATACATGCCATATTTACATATCCACAAATTCAAAAGTACCAATTGGAAATTTGATAGTGTGATGTGCAACTCTGACTTGTCTGAAACGAGCGAGCTAATGAACCTCAATATAACATAGAAAAAGAAACAAAGTAAGCTTATAGCTTAGTAAGCACGTATAATTTAGAATTAAACTTGCCATTTATACAAAATCAAAGCAATACTTTAAGTGCAACCAATTAAATTAACAAATACCTAATCATAAGTATTCATCACATGTTAGTCATTGTAAAATTACATGAAGCCATCCATTAATACAATACTTTGCGTCATTCCAAATTCATATATCATATATAACATTAGTAACATTTATAAATCGTAATTGATCCGTATAAATAGTATTTGTGCCCGTTAAACCTATTAGAAATTCAAAGGATACTCGGGTGAATAACATTAGTAATCTGTCAATTCATTATCATTTATGCTCTTTCGAGCCATGATCGATAAGCTCGTCCTGAGCTGATGAACAGTAAGCTCTTTTGAGCTAAAACAGTAAACTCCAATGAGCTGAAAATAATAAGCTCTTACGAGCTGATATATCGGTAAGCTCATACGAGCTGTGGTGAGTCCATAACAAATGCAGGAGCTCGACCAAATTGGTAACCCTAGTGACATGTCAGTCGTATCCTATGAATTCATACAGTTTAAACGAGACTCGGTAATCATTAAACTATATCAATAAGGCATTTGTATTTCAAGTATATCAATAAGTTAATCACAAACATTCATTTCAAATATTTTCAAATATATAAAAGTTCGATTCTAATTATATGAACTTACTTCGTATCCTCGGATAAAACTTTCGGCTATTCATCCATTTTCTGTTTTCCCCGATCTAGTACTGGTATTTGCTTATCTTGATCTATATAATATCAAATTAACTCATTCAAACTTTCATTTAATTCAATTTAGCCTAAAACATTCATTTTGGCTAATTTATAATTTTACCCTTAGACTTTTGACTACTTTGTAATTTAGTCCTTAACACATAAAAATGCAAAATTGCACAATTAGGCCATAAACCATGATAGCCGAATTTACTATATACTAATATCATCCCATATCTTTCATTATTTCACACTTTTAACTACCACATTTTATAATTTCACAATTTAATCCCTATTTTACATTTTTGTCAAAAATCAGTTTACAAAACTAGTTTAACTATTATCAAGATTCCATAATCTATCATTAAGCATCAAAGAACTCAAGTATTCAACAATGGAACTTTACAAAATCATGAACAAATTCAAAAATTAAGGTATGGGCTAGCTAGATTACGAAGCAACGATCTCAAAAACGTAAAAATCATTAAAAATTGAGCAAAAACAACTTACCAATTAAGCTACCAAGTGACCAAACCCTAAAAGCTCTCCAAGCTTTATTTTTTTCTTCTCCAATTGGTTTAAGGTGATAAATATGAACACCAAATTGTTTTTGTTTTATTATAATTAACCTTATTTACCAATTTACTAAATTAACCTTTAAAAATATTTTAAACTACACCATTTGCCATGCTATCATCATCCACTAACCAAAAATGGCCTATTTATCACTTAAGGACCTTTCCTTTAATGTTCTATAGCTATTTGACACTTTTAGCTAATAGAACACAAGTTTTACACTTTACGCGATTTAGTCTTTTTTACCGAATTAAGCATTTAAACAATAAAATTTCTTTACAAAACTTTCACATAATAATTCTATAATTCTGTAAACCTTATTAAAATAATAAAATAAATATTTTGACTTTGGATTTGTGGTCCTGAAATCACTATTCTGATTTGACTCAAAAACGGGCTATTACACAAGTATATTAAAACAACCCATTACTAGCCATTCCAATGGCTAAATTACAAGCATCATTTACATTTACATGCCAATATGGAAATTATATCCTATACATGCCATTAAAACCATAATTGATTTACCATATTGTACCAACATGGGCTGATGGATAGTGTGAGTGATCTCCGCCAAACTTCCAATTCAACGAGCTTCTGATTTACTATAAAACAAGGAAATAAAACTAAGTAAGCATAAAATACTTAGTAAGTTCGTATAACATGGAACTTAACTTACCATTCATTCTATTTTGAGGTACCTATGTAAGGCATATTCAATCAATTTGACCTCAAGCCCTACACACATCCTCATTGCCATTATTAGTCATATATTCCATAATAACATCAAAACATATATGGCTCAACAACAATCAAGTTTCCATGCACATATGCTTTCCACATCATGTATTCATTCAATGTGTATAAATCATCTCTTTATATTACAAGTATAATTTCATAATAGTTCATCTTGAGTTCAGATTATTTCATATCAAACTTTACCCATATTACTCCGAATATCAAGGTCTCGGTTAGTACACTCAAGGTGTACAAGTCTATAATCAAGGGTGTACATATTCATTAAATAAATTCCATGTACAATATCATCATTTCATATTTCCATATATCAATTATCGCGTATCATCATTTTCATGTGTTCCAGGCCGATATGTGTAAAAACTCATTTCGTATCCATATCTTCACATGTCAAGAAATTTCACCCGTTGTATTTATTCAAAATATAATTGGTGCACAAATTAGAATCTGTCAATTCGTGTCCAATGGTGCCCATAAGGTACTATTTCATAGAGTACATGTAACAGCCCGATTTAGACCCTATTTGGAACGGTAGTTTTGGGATCACGAATCTGAGTCAAAAAAATATTTCAATATTATTTTCTATGTTTATCATGTGTGAATTAATATCTGTGAAATTTTCGTGCTTTAATTTTGTCGTTTGAGTGCTCGATTTAATAAAAGGGCTTAATCGCGTAAAGTGAAAAGTTAATAGTTAAATATGAAAGTGCTTAATTGAACTTGTCTTATTAATATGAAGCACTTATAATGTAATTAGGCCATTGGAGTTAGTGATGGACGGTTGTGGCCTTAAAATATATGTTTTAGTTCTTAAATATCAAAGGTTAAAATGGTAAATTATGAAACAAAATATGTTATAATAAAACATCAAATAAAACAACCATGCATTTGTTCACATTTTTGACTGAAAGTTGAGAAAGAAAGAAAATAAGTAAGATTAGGGTATTCAGCCTTGTCCAAGCTTGATTCAAGGTGAGTTTTAGCTTAGTATTTGATAATTTTTACATTTTTGAGATCGTTTCTATGTTATCTATCAAGCCCATGTTTCAATTTTTGAATTTGATGATGATTTTTCATTTTGCCATTGTTGAAAGCTTGTGATTTTTGTTGTTTGATGATGGAAAAAAAAAAAAAGAGATATGTGTAGATTAACATGTTTTGTATCTGAATTTTTGATGATTTTGAGTAATTAGGGCTAATTTGTAAAAATGATAAATTGAGGGACTAAAATGTGAAATAAATGAAATGTGTGGACTTGTATAAGAAAGATGAATATTCGGCCTAAGCATGGTATATTGAAATTTTACATATTTTGTGTTTTGTGCAATTTGGACTAAATCGTAAAAAATGAAAAATGTCAGGAGTAAAATGGTAATTTGCCTATTTATGTGTTTTTGGACTAAATTGAGTGAAAATGTGTTTGAATGAGTTTAATTTGAATATGTTTAGATCAAGAACTAAAGAAATCGGATTTGGATCGGGGGAAAACTAAAGTTGTCGATTAGCCGTTCCGTTTCAATTTTCATCATCCGAGGTAAGTTTATAAGCAAATAAATGTTTTTTATTTTAAATAAATATGAGCTTATTATGTTGAAATGAATTATGTGAAGTATATATGTTGTTATTAAAATGTGTATATGCTAGGGAGCTATACTTACAAATTCGTTTTGACCGAGTTATGACATTTGGAAGCCCCGTATGAACCTTAGGAATAGCTAGGATACATATTTCATGACATAGGATTCTGATATGTGATGTGCGAGTAAGTGTAACGCCCCCACGCCCGAGACCGACACTGGAATCGAGCTTGAGGTGTTACCGAACATAATTTATCAATTTAAGTACTTCGAATCATTTGTTTCTACATTCACAGCTTTCTAGCTATCTGCGTCATAGTTACAAGAAAAATCATATCTTAAGTTACGAAACTTGAAATCAAGATCCATAAATTTTCCATAAATCTAGACTCATATATCTATTTACTAATTTTTTTCTAGAATTTTTGGTTGGGCCAATTAGTACAGTTTATTAGTTAAAGTCTCCCCTGTTTCAGGGTTCGACTGCTCTGACCTCTGTGTATTTCGAATCAGATATATCTCTATAAAAAATTTCAATGACTATGAGGTTTGTTTCTATTAAAACTAGACTCAATAAGGAATCTGTAAATGTAAAGAAAAACTTATAATTATTTTTGTAAAGTTTATTATAAATTTTTAAAGTCAGAACAGGGGATCCAGAAATCATTCTGGCCCTGTTTCACAAAAGTTTAAATATCTCATAAAATATAATTTATATGCCTGTTTTGTTCAATCTGCATGAAAATAGACTTATTAAGATTCAATTTCATAACTTACTCATAATTTAGTTCCACTTATACTATTTTTAGTGATTTTTCAAATTCATGTCATTGCTGCAGCAATATTCTGTTTTAAGGCAAGTTTCATCTTTCCATGAATTTTTTTATGAACTAGATAACCTATTAAACTTCCATGATATCAAACATGATCTAATTAGCCATCACCATGACTTATCAATATAAAACATTTTCTCAACCAAACATGGCCATATCATAAAATTATTTACACAAAATAGGTACATTGCTATACATTGCATACTTAAGTTTTACAAGCCATTTACCAATAGAAATCCTTCGGATAGTGTGATCGAAACTTCGACCTGTCCCGATTCCCGAGCTGAGTTGTTCAAAACTACAATGAATGAAAAGGAAGGAGTAAGCATAAATGCTTAGTAAGTTCATATGCAAATAACAAGTAACATAACAATAGAATTATACCAAGCAACCTTAGCATGGCATCACCAAAACATATATCACATTTCTAAACATCATTCATCATCTTACCACTTTATCGTTGTTGTATCTATTTTCAACCCGAGGGTTAAGTACATACCTGTCCAAAGTGCCCATTTCACAACACTTACCAAAACGTCACTTGCATCTTAAGTGTTCTTCTATCTCATAGAAATTTTTACCCGTTGAACACATCGGAATATAACTCGGATACACGGATAATTTGCACATAAGTGCCACATATGTAATCAAGCAATCATTTAACCCGCCCATAAGTGAACTCGGACTCAACTCAACGAGCTCGGGCATTCGCATCCATAAGTGAACTCAGACTTAACTCAACGAGTTCGGATGCCTAGTTACATATCACGAACTCGGACTCAACTCAACGAGTTCGAACATTCGCATCCATAAGTGAACTCGGACTCAACTCAACGAGTTCGGATGCCCAAATATCCTAGTGACATGTCACTTGTATCCCAATCTATTCCTAAGGTTCAAACGGGCTTTTTCCCTCGATCTGACATTAGCCGTCTTCCACGGAATATCGGAACCGATACACGGTAGCAATTCATATTTATCAAGTAGTAAACATAATTTGCATATTACTCAACATTAACCACAAAGCATAATATTTCACGATAAAAAAAATCAGCATATCATATAATTAACATCAATAACTTAAAAATAACAATTATGCTACATTATTTACACATGAACTTACCTTGGCACCAAAATATAAAGATTTTGCAATTTAGTCCACAATCTTTTCTTTTCCTCGATCGCGACTTGATTCCCGTTTCTCTTGATCTATAATACCAAATTAATCTTATTTAATACATACATTCATCAAAACAGCATTTAATACGAACTTTGGAAAATTACACTTTTACCCCTAAACTTTTGCATAATTACACTTTTGCCCCTAGGCTCAGGAATTAAACTTTATCCCTTATTCTCATGTTTTATGACATGCTGATCAATTTTCCCTTCTATGACAATATCAAATTCACACTCTAACATGTACTTATGACTATTTGGTATTTTTACCGATTAAGCCCTTTTACTCGTTTTCACTCAAAACCGAGTAGCACAAGTTGTCTAAAATAATTTAAAACCTCATATTCTATCATAAAACATCAAAATACACAAATTTCACCTATGGGTATTTTTCCAAATATAAACCCTAGGTTGAATTATTGCTAGCATAAGCTTAATCGAGCTACCGGGATTCCAAAAACGTAAAGAACATTAAAAACGGGGCTTGGAATCACTTACTATGGAGCTTGGAAGCTTGAAACAAACCCTAGCTATGGAGAATCCTTGAAATTTCAGCCTAATGAAGAAGATGGACAAAAATTGGCTTTTAATTTTGTTTTTAATTCATTTTAATAACTAAATGACCAAAATGCCCTTACTACTAAACTTTCAAAAATTCCTTCCATGTCCTAATTTTGTCCATGAACTTAAAATTGGTCAAATTGCTATTTAAGACCTCTTAATTAATATTTCAATGCCATTTATCACACAATCATGCAATCATATCATAATCATCAAAATAATTATAAAATAATTATTTCTATCTCGGATTTGTGGTCACGGAACCACTATTCCGATTAAGCCCTAATTCAGGATATTATAGTAAGACCATGGCTTCGATATATGTGTGCGAATAAGATCACATTTACTACCTTGGCATTGATATGTGACTTCGATATATGTGTGAGAGTAAGACCCTATCTGGGACAATGGCATCAATATGTGATTACATGTAAGACCACGTCTGGGCCATTGGCATTGTACGATATGTGTGATTATCCAAGTATCCTATTCAATTCTGAATGGTTCAACGGGCAATGATAAGTTGTGATTGAATGTGTAAAACGAGCTAAAACAATCATGTATGAGTTAGCTTATTACCTATTTGAAATAAGGTAAGTTGGCTATTTGATATGTGATGGAAATTATACAAGTTACTAATGTAAACATGTGTGTATTTGTATAGTATATTCGGCCATATACTATGAATATGTATGTGATGTTATATTTTGATTCATAAGTATATGTATATGAGTGTAAATATACTTGGTTATATAATGATATTTTGGCTTTGAAATTGAATGATACTTTGTTAATATATATATATATGTACATTCGGCCATGAGTAAGTTTATATGTGAAAGTATATGTTATACATGAAATTGTAAGCTTGAGATTAAATGTGAATATGATAGTATAGTTTGGTTTGGTATAAATGAGTTAATTATGTCATTGAGTTGTTTATTTGTTTATGACTTACTAAGCTATGATAGCTTACTGTGTGTATGTTTATGTTTGCCTCTGTTTTATAGATTTTGGAGATTAGTTATGAGCTGGGGATCGTCAGTAAAGTCTATCACACTATCAGCTATTTTTCGTACATCATGAGTTTAAATTTGATACTATGGCATGTATAAGCTAGGTTATGTTTAGTTAAGTTTGAAGTTGTGTATATATTAAGCCATGCGAAAATGGCTAATATGCTATGAGAGTATATGAAACTTTTGTCAAGTTTTTATGTGTTTTATGTATTGATAATGGTTGGTTATTTTTGATGTGGTTTGACTGAATCGGCATGGTATATACATAAGTATGTTTGGTTCATTCGGCTATGGTTCATACTAAGATAAAATATACATGTGAATTTAGTTGTTATGTTTGGTTAAGGTGTTATATGTGATTTGGCATTAAAGGTTATTTGGTTATATCCGAACATGGTAGGAGTTTATTTTGATTTGCATATTATATGATGTGTTTTGTCTTTATAAATGGTTTATTGATTTGGTTTAGTAGGAGTAAAATGATAATGATTTATATATAAATATTCGAATGTGTATTAGTTATTTTGATTCGGTTTGTAATGGCGATGTAGTGTGCTTGGTATATACTTATGGTTTAAAGTATTGATATGTATAGCTTATGACCATTCATTTTGGTAAGCTTGACATATTGGTATGTTTTGTATATGTTTTTTTGTATTAATTAGCTCAAATAAAGTAAACATGGTTGATGGACACATATATATATTTCGCTTGTGGTTTAATATTGGCTTATTTGGAACGCATGACTTGTATTATAAATTAGTTCAAGTTAATAAGCTTAATGCAAAGTACATATGTTTGTTATGTTTGTTAAATGATTCGGTAAAGGGGCAATGATAAGCATAATGTATATTCGGCCATGTGTACATGGTTTTGTGAGTGCTATTTATGTATGATAATTAGCATGGTGTACTATGGGTTGTATTCTGTGCTATTTAATGGCTCGTAGTGATATCCTAAAATGTGCATTATATATATTGCTTAAAAGTTATGTTCGGTCATATAGTAAATATATTAAGGTTGCATATGTGTTTGGACATTAATTGGCGTGTAATGGTATGTTTGGCTTTTAACATGCGCACATGTAAAGTTATTTAAATGATATGTTTGATATTTATCAAATTAAATAGATATATTAGCATGTATTTGATATTTGTGTCTGAATGTTTTAAGGTATGAGCATGAATTTTATTATGTATTAAGATATAATGTAATTCAATCATTTGAATGCTTTAAAGGAAATGTATATATGATTCGTATAATTGAGTTTGTATTACCTTAAACATGAATAGTAACGTTTGACTCTCTTAAGTTATGTGCGGTTCAGTAATACCTCATAACCCCATTCTGACGACGGATATGGGTTAGGGTGTTACAGTACACTCTCGAGCCACACATGTATACAACAGGATTACCAGCCTAGGCTAAATCCTTTTTAGGACATATGCTCTAAGGAGCTTGGTCTGGATTACTTGTCCAGGCTAAATGCTTTTTGTAATGAGGTCAATAGGATTACTTTTCTCAAGCATTATCGGGCATGTGATTATTTCATACATCCATAACATTTATATAATTCAAATAAATACATTCCACATTCATTTCAAGCATATAGGTAACGTTCTCATCGTTTATCCTTTATCATCTATCGGGCATTATCATTTAATTAAAACATTTTTATTTATCGGGCTTGATCGGATATGTAATCATTTTCACATATTTAAGAAATTTATATAATTTACATAAACACAATCAATGCAAGCATGTAATAAACACAATTTAGTTACACGAACTTACCTCGAAAATGTTCGTGAACGTAACATCTACTGATCGAACATTTTCCTCTTTTCCTCGTTCTACCTCTGAATTTGGTCTATCCGGATCTATACGAGTAAATTGTACATCAATTTATCATATTTCACATTCAAGTGGACTCAATTTTCAATCTAGGCAAAATTACCATTTTGCCCCTAACTATTCCCTAAATTCTCATTTTGTCCCTAGGCTCGGAAAATAAAATTTGTGCAATTTGTGCAATTTACTCCATATTCCAAGCCTAACCAAAATCCCATTACAAAATTTACAGCACATGTATTCATATAAATTCATCATTTTTCATCAAATTTCACAACTTTACATTTTAGCCCCTAAATCAGGTTTTCATAAAAATCACTTTGTAAAAGTTGTTTATCTATCAACAACCTTTCATTTTCTACCATAAATTTTTAGTTTTCAGCATATACATCTATGAACCATTTTTCATACATTAATAACTTCTCAAATTGATCCCCCAAATAGATAGATTAAGCTATCCCAATTTCAAAAATATCAAAATTATTAAAAACCGGCCAAGGAAACTTACCCAATTTTGCATGAAAGTTTCTTCTCTCTCCCCTAGGGTTTCCATGGAATATTTTGGGGAAGAAGATGATAAAAATGATTTTTATTTCTATTTAATAATTTATTATCTTTTAATAATTTTGATTTCCAATTTAGTCCTTAGCCTTTTTCTCATTTTCCATGAATGAATCATCCAAAAATATCTACATACTTTTTATTTATGGTCTAATTACCATATATGGACCTTAAGTTTTGAATTCCATAGCTATTTGATCTTTCTAGGTATTAGAATCTAACTTTTGTATTTTATGCGATTTGGTCTTTCTCATAATTAAACACAAAATCGGTAAAATTGTCTTATCAAAATTTCCACATGACATTTCTATCATATTACAGACCATATAATAAAATAAAAATTATTTTCGGCTCCGTCCCAAACCATTTTTTTGATTTCACCGAAATTAGACTGTTACAACTCTCCCTCCTTTAGGGATTTTCATCCTCGAAAATCCTACCAGTAAAGAGATTCAAACATTATTTTCTCATGTTTCCATCCGATTCCCAAATAGCTTTCTTTATATCGTATCATTGTTAAAAAACTTTCACTAAAGC
The DNA here is from genome assembly GCA_025698475.1 of Gossypium anomalum. Taxonomy (NCBI): domain Eukaryota; kingdom Viridiplantae; phylum Streptophyta; class Magnoliopsida; order Malvales; family Malvaceae; genus Gossypium; species Gossypium anomalum. Next base: position 62,340,588 of record CM046961.1, read on the forward strand.
TACCTTTATATTTTTCATTTCTTTCACTTCACATGCCAGAATTTCAACCAGTCACTCATTGTAAGTCATGCCAAGCTGAATTTCAATCTCTATCAGAGAAATAACAGATGATGGCTCTGATCGATATTGTCATAACACATATACTCATAAAGCATTGTGAACTATGTAGAACTCTAATAATAATACCAATCAATACGCAATAAGTCTAACTCTTTTCAATAATCTCATATGACTTGATAAATCATAGACTTAATTTGCCTTTACGGCCAAACTGGGGAGCTTCCTTCCATGGTGAAACTTTCAAAAATTATTTTTTGCCAATCTGAAACTCCATTTCTTTTCATTTCAGATTCACATCGGATTTCTAATGATCAAATACAACTTTTAAACTGTCTCAAGTCACTTCATCTTTCTTCAGTTTCAAAGAATCAAACCTACTACATGTATCTTTTCTCACTGAACTCCGTCCAAAACACTAGAGTTTTACATTTGTGACCATATAAAGCCTCATACAATAATAATTTTGTACTTTACTTTTAATCTTTAAAATAAGCAAATTTAGCCAAAGGCAAATACCTTTCCTAGCTACCTTCAAATTCAAGTACACAACATCGAAGCATATCTTTCAAATTCTGAATCATATGTTCAGATTGATCATCGGTCTGAAAATGAAATACGGTACTAAAATGTAACCATATACCTAGATTTTCCTGTAACTTGTTTCAGAATCGAAATTTAAACTATAGATCTCTATCAGACATAGCAAAAACTAGCACATCATATAATCTGACAATCTCAAAAATAGATAATTCAAGCAATATATCAAGCATGAAATCCACTCATTCCAGAATGGAATGTGCAGGCTCCATGAAATAATCGACAATTACTCAAATAGTATCTTTCTTTTCATTGACAGGGATAATCCTGATATAAAATTCATGGTAACTTTGTCCCATTTCCATTTCTGTATTTTCACTAACTATACCCATCTTGAAAATATCATCTCTATCTTGCTAATACATCCAACATTTAAATATAGATTCAGAAATACAACATTTCATTTCGGGCTACCAGTACATCTTTTTCAAATCGTTGTGCATTTTATCATTTCCCAGACAAACAGACATAGTACTACTGTAATCATTCATGTAAAATTTTCTATAAAAGTTCCAAATTATTCAGTACACAGGCTCTATCTCGAAATAACAGACAATCATCAAATTCAAATCTGCCATCCTGATTCAATAATTATTTCGTTCTATACCTGTTTACCTTACAACTTATTATCACTTTTCTGAGTTTCACTATTCTATCGTAGAAACATCAGTTTAGCTCTATACTCAGCCAAAATTAAGCTATTATTAGACAATCATAATCGGTATCCATGGCTTGCAAAGTATACAAAGATCTCCTACTCAGAATATCTGTAACCACATTCGTGCTTTCCAAATGATATACAATTGTCAAATTATAATCTTTCAACAATTCAAGCCATATACGCTATCTCAGATTTAAATCTTTTAGCAACATTAGATACTTCAAACTTTTATAATCGGTGAATATATGAAAATTTTCACCAAACAAGTAATGTTATCAGATTTCAATTCAAAAACAATAGTCGTCAATTCTAGATCATGTATCAAGTAATTCTTTCTATATGGTTTTTAACTATCTAAAAGTACAGGCTATTACCTTGCCTTACTGCATCAAAATACAGTCTAATCCTATTCAATAGTGTAGTACTATAATAATGAATTCCTTGCCCTATTCAGGCTGAACCAGAATTAATTCTTTGATTAACAGATCTTCCAACTGGTCAAAACTTTACTAACATTTGTTAGTTCATTCAAATCTTACATCTTTTTGTAATAACTATGTCATCAATGTAGCTATTTCAATTATTAACATTAAAGCTTTGAGTTTTTCTAAAGCCACAACCATCAGATAGATTGAAAACCATTGTGCAATAATATGGCTGACATTTCAGCTGTATAGATAAAGCAACACTTCAACATCAATAGTGCACCTCAACTTAAAAGAGGGAGAACCGAAAGTGGCCCCAATAATGACCAATATAGTAATACAATTTCTATAATTTGTGATCTCTATCACAATACCTCATAATCGAGTCAATATTTATAACAGTAATAAATGTAATTACCTCCGATCAAAGAATATCTTTCACAAGTAACCCATGTTTACATAATAAAGAGATCGATGATATCTCAAAGAAAATTCAGAAGAGTAATATCACGCATACTTAGTAAAAACAACTGTGATAAAGACAATATAACTTGCATATTCGCAATCCAGGGCTTCAATCAGTAGAAGTAAAAAATGATATCATATGAACCTTATCATCAAATCTTATATCAATCATGATAATGTAGAAAACCCAAGAAAAATAGAGCAATACCGCTCATGAATCAACCAGACTTTCAGTAATTCCGTCTATTATAATTAGCCAGCCTTTCAATACGATAAATATTGCATCTGAACATGCACAATTTCATATGCCTCTGAGAATAACAAAACTTATAGAGTACCCAGAAGAGATTGCTATAATATACTTAATTATAACAGTTGTATTCAAATATCTTTACAATTTCATCACTATTCCACTGGCTAATAAATTCATCAATAATCTTACATTGTTCAGTTCACTGAAAGAGTCAATTCGAAAGAATTTTCGGCTAATCCATTCTGTAAATATCACATCTGGATAAGTCGATTACTCATGAATAACTTCTTACTTAACAATGACATCACATGTTCAAAATAATCTTCAGAAAAATCTGATATCTCTCTTGATACCATCTTTACTTACTAACCCATTCCCAATTCTGACTACATCATTAATCATTCAGCCTTTGAACTCTTTGGTTCCACATTCATGAGCTTAATCCATATAAATCTTGTGAATTTCATTGTATAACACTATACTGGTAAGGGGTGGATATCGTAAGCCTCAAAATTTAGCTTTAATAATTACACACATATCACTTAACATTTATCATTAACATGTTCACTATAAAACATTTATTTCATACCTTTATGAATCTTATTTCATCATAAGTAACATTTTTACCCAGGCACGTGAGTATCACTTTCAGCAGTATCGAAATTAGCTTGGTTGGGAAGCATCTCTATCTATTTGCAAAATGATTTTCATAAGAGATGGGAGATATCACACTATCACAGGTTATATAATGGCATGTATTTCTAGACTCCACATACACTACATTCAGCCAGAGAATTGACTAAACCGTAGCTCTGATACCACTAAATTAACACCCCTAACCCATATCCGTCACCAGGACAAGGTTGTAGAGCGTTACTAGAGTTTTCAAAACATTTTTTAGATAACTCTTGTAAGTTACTATTCATTAACCAAGATCATTTAAAAATCCCTTAATTGGACCCTCGAAGTCCATTACAAGCATTAGAATCGAGTAGGGACTTAATCAGAACCTCTAAGAATCTTTCACGAAATTTTAAAAATTTTCCAAGGTTTAGGGCTCACAGGCTCGTGTGGTCTAAGGGACACGAGCTGGAGGCCGTGTTCGACCCCGTGTAACTCTCTGAATTATGTACATAGCCATGCTACACACCCGTGTGCTAGATTAATTCCTTCCAAAAATAGATGCAGGTTTCAAATGGCCAAGACACACGCTCGTGTTCTAGGCCGTGTAGCACACACGACTGAGACACATGCCCGTGTCTCTGCCCGTGTACTCAATTCTGAGCATTATATTTTTTAAATTTAAGGTGCAGGGGACACACGGCCTAACCACAAGCCCATGTACTAGGCCGTGTGCACAAAATAAAACCATTTCTAGCTTCATTTCTCACCCCAAATCATACCAAATCCTTGCACCAAACTTATATCCAAATACCAGCGAACCCAAGCATTGAGTTCAAGCAAAATCCACCATTCAACACCGCATATCATTTCATGCATACATGTCTATAATGTAACACCCCAAACCCGGCCTAGACGTTATGGCCGAACCTGCGATGTCACATTGAAGTTTTTTCGAAAAACATAATTTCATTGAAAAATCCATTCTATATTAAAACCTCTTTTTGATCTTAATGAAAATGAAGGATATCTTGTTCATTGTTAAAACTCAAGTCGATTTTGCAAAATGTTAATCATAATAGATTGCTATTACACTTTAAAACAATGTTTGTTACGGAAGCTTTTAAAATATGTTACGTAAACATGGTGTTTTGAAAAGTATTTATCTTTTCGAAATCCGCAGTCTACTACTAACAGATATGAATCAAAGTAAATAAATTCTAAATTTTAAAATAAAAACTTAAATAGGCCTTATTACAAAACAAATACCCAAATTAAATTACTTATAAACTAAAAGTTAAAAATGGAAGCAAATGCGGCTGTGTGGCCACCTTTGAGTTCTTCGCAGCACTGATCTGCCTAAGGATTACAAGCACAAAAAAGCAGAAATGTGAGTTTATGAAAACTCAGTGTGTAATCCTTTAACAATAATCAGTCATACAGTAGGCAATTACAGTCTGGGCCTAAGCCCGTTTCAGTAACAATTTAATTTTAGTTAGGGCCTTAGCCCATTACAATATCTGTATCAGTGTTAGTATGGGCCTTAGCCCATTACAGTGATAGCAACAGTATTGAATACAAGCAGAAATCCTTCCTAACCAGCCTCTACTCTCCACTCCGGCCAGCCCTACACTCCATGTGGGGATAAAATCAACCCACCCATCCTTACACTCTAAAATAGCACCGGTTCAGACACTAAACAGTGGTTGCAGCAGAGCTGCCAGTACAGTACACTTCCTCCAATCAATAATAAACCCATCCCCATGCAACATATCATAGTATCATGCATGTATGCAATATATATATAAAATGGCATGCTCGATTATAGTTATACATACATAAGGGCATGTCAGTCATTTTACCTTATAGAAACATAATAGTCATTTATCAATTTGGGGTCTAGGTATACTTATCGACCCAACAATAGGTCCACAGCCGTCTCGGGCGACCTATGCAACCTTAATAGTCAAACAGTAAAAATGGGCCTAAGGCCCATAATACGGGCCCACATACCTATGGCCCATTTAGCCCAGAAATGGCCTTGGCCATGTGAACTACACAGCCTAGCCCAATATTCTCTACACTTTCGTGTGGTTTACCCCTGTGGGGCCCATGAGTCCATAGGGCCCACACGGCCCATTTCGGCCCAACATGGCCTAAATCGGCCTAAGCCCATGAGATCGCTCATGGTGGCCTCTACGATCAAACACTCATGTTTATGCGTTAGTATTGCCACACATCGAAATGCATGCCCGTGTAGCGACAATAGTCACGATTTCTGACTTTTTCTGATTTACGTTTGAACAGTGTTACACACCTGATTGCAAACGTGCCCGACTAACCCACGAGAACACCAACCTAACATAATCAGAAACTTCGGTTAGTCACTTATCAATCAATTGAAAAAAGCTCTAACCCAAAAAACCTGTTCGAGGGCTTACCTATCACCCGCCTTGATCAATCACACTAAAACCGTTGCAGGAGATCGTTTAAAGTCCTTAAAGACTACCTGCATCCCATTCGCGACTCGTTAACAATATTATACACGTAAATAATTGAACCAAGAGTATAGCAACTTACCCAAAATATGGAACTAAGACTGAGAGACAGAAGTATTCGGCCACACCCAAAACACACCCTTAAACCGAGGCACGAGAAGGAACAATCGCACTTCCTAGCAGAAAACGGCAGAAAAGAGGGGTGTTAAATAAAAGGCTATTACGGTAGAAGGGAAGAAAAGATAAAAACTGAGCACCCAACCCTGAGATGAAGTTAAGAGGTTATTCGGCTTTAGCAAAAGAAAAAGGGAATTGAAGAAAGCCTAAAGAGTAAAGAGAAGAGAAGACAAAGTGTTCGGCCAAAAAGCATCAACCAATTGAGGAGGGGAAAAGGTATTCGGTAAAGGAACAAAGCCAAGGGAAAGAGCAAGGGCAAGGAGAATCTGCCAAAGACCAAGGCTAACAATTGAAGGGGTTTGAGAGAGGGGAAAGGAAAATCAAAAATAGTATGAAAAGATAGAGGAGAGAAAAATAATCAGATAGACAAGGGTTTGTAGGGGAAAGCAAAGTCGACAAACGAAAAGAACCTGAATGGTACTTGAAATAAACCACCAACAAAAAAAGCCGTAAGACTTCACTAGAACAATTCGGTCTCTAAAGAAGAGAAAAGAACCAATGTTGACAGTTACCGAACAAAAGAAGATCAATTTGCCAACCCCAAAACTGAATGTATAGAGAGACTACAATCCCAATTCGGCTCCAACACTCCTTCAACTTCACATCCCCTTGATTGTCTTCTAAAATCTCTCCACAACATCCTCAAACCGATCTCCATTCAGATCCCCCCTTTCTCATCCTAAATTTCGACTACACAATCCCCTACACCCTTCAAACACTTCAACCGTCCAAGCATCAGAGTTCCACTAACATACAACCTCTCACATGGCAACTTGCAAAATAAAACACCCCTTGCGAGCAGCAGGACTCGAACTCAAGTCTCTTAGTAGTAGTAACATGCCACTATCCCCTAGACCAGCAGGCTTTTTATGACTTGATATCCCCACAATTATTTAAAAACCTACTATCTAGAACCAAGGGTCTTATTCAATTAAAACAAAATTTTTTGCTAAAGCCAAGGTTTGAACCCATGACTCCCAACACTTCTCAGAACACTTATCCACTAAAGCAAGCAAACATATATACAACACAACATACAAATCTAATCACTTAAGATTTGGGGTGTTACAACTCTACCCCTCTAAAAGAAAATTCCGGCCTCAAAATTTACCTGGTCAAAATAGATGAGGGTATTATTGTCACATCACCTTCTCGGGTTCTAACGTGGCCTCCTCTGAGCTATGATTATACCAAAGTACCTTTACATCACGGTCTAGAATCTGAACTGACTCTTCCTCAAAAATCAGATTTAGCCTAACGTCAATCATCTCAATCGAGATAATATGCGCAAGATCAGAGCGATAACGCCTCAGCCTAGAGACATGGAACACATCATGAATCTGGTCTAACTCTGGAGGTAACTCAAGTTGATAGGCAACCAGTCCCACACGTTTCAATATGCGGTAAGGCCTAATGAACCTAGGGCTTAGTTTGCCCTTTCGTCCAAACCTCAGTACCTTCTTTCATGGTGAGACCTTGAGAAATACTAAGTCCCCCACAGAATACTCATCTTTTTACGCTTCAGATCTGCATATGATTTCTATCTGTCAAAAGCCACCTTCAGTCGGTCCCGAATTAGTCTAACTTTATCCTCGGTATCAGAAACCAATTCAGGGCCCAAAACACGCCGCTCACCCAATTCAGTCCAACACAAAGGAGTACGACACTTACAATTATATAATGCCTCGTATGGTGCCATCTGTATGCTAGTCTGATAGCTATTGTTATACGCAAACTCTGCTAACAGTAAGTAATCCTCACAACTACCTCGGAACTCTATCACTCAACTCCTTAACATGTCCTCTAGTATCTAAATCACCCTCTCTGACTGACCATCTGTTTGAGGATGGAACATAGTACTAAAGTCCAACCTTGTACCCAAAGCCTCGTGTAACTTCTTCCAGAACCAAGATGTGAAGCGAGGATTTCTATCAAATATTATGGAAACTGGTACCCCATACAGTCGCACTATCTTAGACACATACAGTTTAGCCAGCTTCTACAATGAGTAATCAGCACGAATAGGTATAAAATGGGCAGATTTGGTCAATCGATCCACAATGACCCATACTGAATCCTTCTTAGTAGGCGTTAAGGGTAGCCCACTTATGAAGTCCATAGTCACTCTCTCCCACTTCCAAAGTGGAATCTTAATAGGCTAAAGCAACCCTGAAGGTAACTAATGTTCAGCTAAGGCATTTACTCACAAAGTCGGTAACATCACGCTTAAGACCTGGCCACCAATATAACTCATGAAGGTCTTGGTACATCTTATTCCCGTCGGGATACATAGCATAAGGACTACTATGCACCTCTCGTAGTATAGACTGCCTCAAATTAGTATCCCTCGGTACATAGACTCTCCCACGGAAACACAATACCCCTTCACTATTTAGTCCAAAATTTGAAGTTTTCCCACTCTCAATCTGTCGAAATCGAGGACCCAGTGACTCATCCTCCAACTGTTTACCCTTAATCTGTGCAATCCACGTCAGTTTAACCTAAAGTTTGGCCAATAGACTACCATTATCAAATAAGATGAGACAAGCAAACATTGCCCTCAGATCTGTCATAGCCCTACGGCTCAATGCGTCGGCCACCATATTGGCCTTACCAAGATGGTATTCAATCGAACAGTCATAATCCTTAAGCAGCTCAATCCATCTATGCTGTCTAAGATTTAGCTCCTTCTAAGTGAGGAGATACTTGAGGCTCTTCTGATCCGTGTAAATAATACACTTCTCACCGTACAGGTAATGCCTCCAAACTTTCAGTGCGAATACCACCGTAGTCAACTCCAATTCATATGTCGAATAATTTGCCTTATGAGTCTTAAGCTGGCGAGATGCGTATGCCACCACCTTACCCTCTTACATCAACACACAACCCAAACCAACGTGTGATGCATCGCTGTGGACAATAAACTCTTTCCCAGGCTCTGGTTGTATCAAGACAAGGGCCTCAGTCAGAACTTTCTGAAGTTTCTCAAAAATTTCTTGCTGAGCATCAGTCTAGTTAAACGACACACTGTAAAAGCCTATTTTTTAGGTCAAATCAAAACAGTGGTTTCGGGACCACAAATCCTAAGTCAAAATATTTATTTTAATTATTTTAATAAGTTCTACAACATGATAGATTAATTATGTGAAAGTTTCGTAAGGAAATTTTACCGTTTAAATGCTTAATTCAGTAAAAAGGACTAAATCGCGTAACGCATAAAAGTTGAGTACTATTAGTTAAAGGAACCAAATAGCTATAGAAATGAAATGAAGGTGTGCTTGCATGGTAATTTTTCATTAGTAGCATTGTTGGATGGTAATGGACATGGATGATGTGATTTTTATATTTTAATTTCAAAGGTTAAAATGGTAAAATGGTTATTATAGTTAATTTAATAAAAATAAAACATGAAATGCATGGAAAATGTTCATCTTCTCCACCCAAACTAAAGCTTGAGAAAGCCCTTAATCTAGTTTGAACACTTGGCCACTTTGAAGGCTAGCTCGAGGTACGATTTTTGTTCCATTTTTAATTATTTCTACGTTTTTGAGCTCGTTGCAACTTAATCTAGCTGACCCGTACCTTCATTTTTAAAAACTGTTAAAGATTTTGGGATATGCCATTGTTGAATACATAGGTATTTTGAAGTTTCTTGTTAGATTATTGATGCTTGTTAATAGATATACAAGTTTTATAAAGTGATTTTTTTGACAAAAATGAGAATTAGGGATTAAATTGTGAAAGATAGAAATGTTGTGGTTAGAAATGTGAATAAAATGAAAATATGGACTGCTATGAGGTTATATGAAATTTGGCTATACATGGGTTAAGGGTAAATTGCATAAATTTACCATTTTGTGTATAAAGGACTAAATTGCAAAGCAGTCAAAAGTATAGGGGAAAATGTGTAATTTGCCAAATATGTGTGAATTGAATTAAATGGTTACTAAAAATGTTGAATTTGATAATATATAGACCAAGATAAGCTGAGTTCGGGTTTAGATCAGGGAAAGGAAAAGATTAACGAGTAGCCGTTAGTTGATATCCAAGCAAATCAAGGTAAGTTCATATACTTAGAATTGAAATTTAAACTAATTTTATTTATTTGAAACGTATAAATATGGGTTGGATATATGTAAATAATAAAATTTGATTGCCTATGTTAATGCTTACTGTGAAATATCGAGTCTCGTTTGAACCGTAGAAAGTCGTAGGACACAAGTGACATGTCACTAGGGTTACCGTTTTGGTCGAGCTCCTGCATTTGTTACGGACTCACCACAGCTCGTATGAGTTTACCGTTTTAGCTCTTATGAGCTTACCGTTCAGCTCTTCAGAGCTTACCGATCATAGCTTGAAAGAGCAAAAGTGATGATGAATTGACGAATTACCGATTTAATACACTTAGTGTGTATCACCCAAGTATCCCTCGATATTTTCATAGGTTCAACGAGCATTACACTGATATGATTTGAAAAGAGCATATGATACAAAAGCTACGTAATTACATGATATATATAATTTGTATTGATGCAATAATACTTGGTTTACATGATATGATAGAAAGATTTGATAAGTATATGAATGTTAGATGATTAACTTGTGAATGGTGATGTGAATAGGCATTATGAGTAAATGGGTTGGATTTTATTTGTTATAATGCTTATTATCATTTGGTAAGTTTAATTCTATATTACACGTGCTTACTAAGCTTAATGCTTGCTTCATTTATTTTCCTGTGTTTTATAGATTCGAAAGCTTGCTCGATTCGGATAAAGTCAGAGATTACTACCACACTATCCAGGCGACTTTTTGGTACTTTTGGAACTCATGAAAGTTATGTAAATATGGCATGTATAAGCTAGTTTATAGGTTGTGAAGTATGACCATCTTATGTTAATGATGTTGATGTGAACTTGGTTTATGAACAAGCTATGTGATATGGCTTGAATTATTAATGGTTGTTTTAATTGTATATATGTGATTCCATATAATGTGTTTTGGTATAAAAGATGGATGGAAAATGCAAATATTATTTTGAAATGTTATTTATACATGCTTGGTTCATGAATGCAAAATTGGTATATTTGAATAATATAAAATGAGGTATGTGTACTTGAATATGTTGGTAATGACATGATATATATTAAGTTGATATGAATCGTTTGGAATGCCTATTATGATATTGAATTGGTTGAGATTTGGAGCATGTTTGGAATTGGTTATATTTTGTATATGAAATAGTTATAACATGATTGCCAATTGGGTTGTGAATTGTGGTTATGTATGCTTGTGATATATGGTGGAAAAATGGCTTTGCAAATAGCCTATTTTTGCCCACATGGGTAGGAACATGGGCGTGTGTCTCAGCCGTATTGCTCGAAGACCATTTCAAAATGAGCCTGAGCAGACTACATAATCATACACACACGGGCGTGTGCTAGGCCACACGGCCAAGTCAGTTTCGAGCACGAGCTAGACACACGAGCATGTGACTGGCCATGTGGCCAAGTCAGTAGCCTCTCTAATTTTCACATAGCCTGGCACACGGGCGTGTCTTGTAGCCGTGTGGACAAGTCAGTATGTATGCCCTGTTTTACCACGGCTTAGACACACGGGCATGTATGATGCCGTGTGGAGCACACGGCCAGTTCACACGGGCGTGTGATAGTTGAAATGTTGAAAATTTTCTAAGTTTCTAAAATTTGTAATATGTTACGATTTAGTCCCGAATGTATGATTAAAGTTTGATATGTCTGTTTTAAGTACATAATAGATGTGAATGAATGTTATTGATTGAATTATAATTTTTCTAGATAAATAATTATTCTTAATTGAATTACAAGTCTGGTAATACCTTTTAACCTATTCCGGTGACGGTTACGGGTTAGGGGTGTTACGCATACCCTTATGCAACAACTTAGCCAGAGGTGCAGCAACCAATGAAAACCCCTCAACAAACCGTCTATAATACCCTACCAGACCTAGAAAACTTCAAATCTCAGTTATCGTCTAAGGCTGCTTCCAATCTAGAACAACCTTAATTTTTCGAGGATCAACCCTAATCCCTTCAGCAGATACCACGTGACCCAGAAATGTTACCTCTCGTAACCAGAACTTGCATTTACTGAACTTGGCATACACTTGTTTCTCCCTCAAAATCTGCAGAAAAACTAGGAGATGTCATCGTGATCATCTTCAGTTCTTGAATACACCAAGATGTCATCCATAAGAACCACTACGAACCGATCCAGATAGGGTCGGAACGCTCGGTTCATCAGATACATAAAAACTGCTGGTGCATTCGTCAGTCAAAACGGCATCACTAGGAACTCGTAATGACCATAATGAGTCCTAAATGCTGTCTTGTAAATATCAGTCTCTTTCACCCTTAATTGATGGTACCCCGATCAGAGATCAATCTTAGAGAAAATGAAGCTCCTCGAAACTGGTCGAATAGATCGTCTATCCTCGGTAGGGAGTACTTATTCTTAATAGTCAATTTATTCAGTTGTCGAACAAAAGAAGAGAAATTTTGTGACAGCCCTAATTTGACCCTAGTCGGAATGTGGTTTCGGGACCACAAAACCGAGTCATAAAAATTTATTTGAATATATTCTATGTGTGATAGTGCATGTGTAAAAATTTGATGTTTTAATTTAGTCTTATGAATGTGAATTTTTCTTGAAAGGACTTAGTTGAGAAACTTAGAAAATATGATAGGTAAATATTGTAAGGACTAAATAACTACAAAGTGTGAAAGCTTGGGTTTGCATGTCAAAATGCCCAAAATCTAATAAGTGGTCGGCCCAGTAATGATGCCCCTCACTAAGTTTAATTAATTATAATATTTTATTATCAAATGAGTTAAAAAAAAGATGAATAAAGAAGAAATGGAAGGAGAGAAAGGGTGTTCATCTTCTTCTTCCTCCAAAGCCGAAACAAAAGAAAGGAAAAAAAGAAAATTTGCACCAAGGCAATTCGGCATTTTCTTCTTACTAGTAGGAGTTGGAGTGGGAGCTCAAGATCAAAGGGAGCCAAATTCAGAAAAAGGGAAAGCAAAAGCGATTGAGTAGCCAATCGGAGTTGTTCATTCAACTAAAAAGGTAAGTCTTTAAGTTATTTAAATTGTAGCTAAATGGTACGTAAATGAATAAATAAGTTGGATAAGAAACCATAGTATATATGAGTTTTCTTTAAGTCAAATGTGGATATAGTGATCTATCAATGATTATGTGATAGTTAAGATAAGAAAATACGGCACTATATGTGCAAGGTTGTATGGCACTGTGTGTACGAGAAAACATGGCACTAAGTGTGCGAATAAGTAAGAGCACTATGTGTGCGGACTTCCAAATCGAGCACTAAGTGTGCGGTATCGATTATGGAGTGGAGATTTGTTAATAGATGGAGCGGCTTGAATTATGTTTTATTTGAATAATCAGACAGTGTATGTCATATATATATACATCAATGATCTGAACACGGCATTTATCATGGTATGATAAATTTGGGAATAATTAAGGCAGGAGTACATAGTGAATTCGGTAGGTATGTACTAATTTCTATGAGGTTTGTGACATATATTTCTTGCAATATCATGGTTGAATTCTAACAGTATAAAGATAAATTTTAATTTGCTGATAATGTGATTATTATATCATTGTTATTGAAATTTCTTAGGACTTACTGAGTTAATGGCTTACTTGGTATTTACTGGTTTTGTATAGATCATCTTGTCGAGTAAAAGCTTGGAATCATCACGAAGTCATCGTAACTTTTGTCAACCTTTATAGTACCTTTGTTTAAACTCTAGTAGACATTATGGCATATATAGGATAATATTTTGGAAGATTTTATTGTTTTGATAGAATTGTATATAAAGGCCATGAGAAAATGGCTTAACTTACAAGCTTAACTTCCATTTTGTTGGATTATGATTAAGTTCTTTTAGTTAATTTGCAATGTATTATGGTGGAGTGGTATTTTTGATATCTATTATAAGTGTCAAATTGCTTAATGACTTTGAATGTGTGAAGTGGGTTGATTCGATTTTTGCGTTGCATAGTGAATGGATTATTTGAATTTCGATTGTTGTATTGGTTAATGTGTTATATGTGATATGGCATTGAAGGTAGTTTAGTTATATCCGAACATGTTATATGTTTGTTTTAATATGTTCACTGCATGGTATGAGTGATTCATCTTTTCGAACACATATATATATATTTGTAGTTAAGGACATACCCTTATGAAGTATAAATTGTAATGTGAAATTGTTTGAAAGTTACATAATCATATACTATAGATTCGGATATAAGATAAATCTATATGGAATGGATATGATAAATCTATGATTCAACATTTACTTATATAACTATTTATGTATATGAGGAAATGGTGTATGATAATGTGTTTCGGTTATATATGAAATAAAGATGTGTTTTGTGATATAAAATGTTATGCACTAATAAATACAAATGCATGTTACATTTTAAAATGGTATTTTGTTTAAGTAATACCTTGTAACCCCAATCTGGCGACGGATATGGGTTAGGGGTGTTACAAATTTGCCAACCCCAAAACTGAATGCATAGAGAGACTACAATCCCAATTCGACACCAACACTCCCTCAACTTCACATCCCCTTGATTGTCTCCTAAAATCTCTCCACAACATCCTCAAACCGATCTCCACCGAAAACCCCCTTTATTATCCTAAATTTTAGCTACACAATCCCCTATACCCTTCAAACACTTCAACCATCCAAGAATCAGAGTTCCACTGACATACAACCTCTCACACGGCAACTTGCAAAATAAAATACCTCTTGCGTGTAGCAGGACTCGAACTCAAGTTGTAACAGCTCGAAATAGGGCCTAAATGGAATAGTGGTTGTGAAACCACAAATCTGAGATAGAAAAGTTTATTTCGATTAATTTTTATTATTTACTGAGTGATTAGATGCATGTGTTAGAGTATTGATAAGAAATTTTATAGATTGCATGTTTAATTTGCCTATTAGAGCTTATTCGCAGAAGCTGCTGTAACAGCCCGATTTAGGGCCTAAACGGAATGGTGGTTTTAGAACCATGAATTTGAAGTCAAAAAATTTATTAAGGTTTATTTATTGATTAAAATATTGTGTAAAAATATCGTTAAGAAATTTTACTGATAAAGTGCTTAATTGGACTTTTAGGACTAAATTGCAAAGTTGCAAAATATGTGTTCTAATTTAGAAGTACTTGATTGAAATGGGTTTTAAAGAGGAGGTCCTTAAATTTTAATTAGACCATTATATTTCGTTTAGACAAAAATGGGCATGAATAGGACAAAATTTTAAAGAAAGTCCTTAAGGGCATTTTAGTCATTTGGTAATTAAAAGAAATAAAAAGGAAAAATAAAGCCAAAATTGACTCATCTTTCTCATGGAGGCCGAAATTAGCATGGGGGAAGCCATGGCTAGGGTTTTCAAGCTTTCCAAGCTCAATAATAAGTCCGTTCTAGCCCCGTTTTTGAAGTTCTTTACGTTTTTGGAATCCTAGTAACTTGATTAAGCTTATTCTAGCAATAATTTAAGCTAGGGTTCATATTTGGAAATACCCATAGGTGAAATGTGTTTATTTTGATGTTTTATGGTAGAATATGAAGGCTTAAATTATGTTAAACAACTTTTGCGAATCGGTTTTAAGCAAAAATGAGTAAAACAGCTTAATCGGTAAAAGTTGTTATTGTTCATAACTATGTGTTAGAGTGAGAATTTGATGTTTCCATAAAAGGGAAAAATGATCAGCATGTCATAAAACATAGGGATAAGGGATGAATTTTAATTCCCAAGCATAGGGGCAAAAGTGTAAATATGCAAAAGTTTAGGGGCAAAATTGTAATTTTGCCAAAGTTTGAGTTAAGGACTGTTTTAAATAGTACATTAATTAAATAAGTAAAATATGATGTTTTAGATCCCAAATAATGAGATTTGAACCTGGAATGGGAGAAAAATTGAAAATCAGGAAAGTTGATAAAATGGCCGTTTTAGTCTCGAGGTAAGTTCATATGTATAATAAGCATTAATTTATGCACTAATTTATGCACGTTTCAATGTAAAATTTATATATTTACTATGATTGCCGAGGTGTTGAAAGTGAGTATAATTATGATGATTTAAATGTTCAATATTAATTCGACAAGGAAATGAGAAAGTATGTAAGTTTATATGTAAATAATACATTATCTTTATTACGTTTTTATATTTCAGCATATTTTATGTATTGTAGCTGATTTTTGAATTATAATTAACTATTGGAAGAATGGAATAAAGTATTAGATAGTGAGATACTTCCCGTTTGAACCTTCGGAATCGAAAGATACGGATGGTATGTAGCTAGGTCACATGTGTAATATGGGATGTATACCATGTGTACAAGAGAGCTACGGGATATATGCAGCTAGGTCGCATGCATGATTCCAGGTGAAGGACACCATGTAGACAAGAGAGCTACGAGATAAACTGGCTAGGTCACATGGGTGGTACTAAGTGTTCACCATGTGTACAAGAGAGCCAAAATTATGTGTACAATCGAGCTAGGTCACATGAGTGGTGCTAAGTGAAGACCATTATGTGTACAAGAGAGCTTCGATTTTAAAGATGGGCTGTGTGCGATACCATCACGT
This sequence comes from Gossypium anomalum, assembly GCA_025698475.1. Taxonomy (NCBI): domain Eukaryota; kingdom Viridiplantae; phylum Streptophyta; class Magnoliopsida; order Malvales; family Malvaceae; genus Gossypium; species Gossypium anomalum. The sequence goes on from CM046961.1 coordinate 62,357,016, forward strand.
ATCTGTTATTATTCCAAAGCGTTCAACTGGGAAATTGATTAAATGAAATTGTCTATAACTTTGTGATTATAAGTGTAAGTATATATGTGTGTAACTCATGAGCAATATGCTCGATATGTGATTGGAAATTGGAAACATTGTTATGGGTAGGTGATGAATACAATTGAAGTGTGAAAGATCAAAATTGACAATAAAACTGTTCTGGATAGTTGCAGTGATGTGAATCTAAAAATTTACCAAAAATAGTAGAAATTGAATCAGAGACTGAATGATATCCAATTAAAGCCTAATGAGTATATTTTCATATAAAAGAAACAGAGAAAGCAAAGGAATTCTATATTCTGAGATATTTAAGTTTTTGTGAGACTGGTTTAGAATGACTACGTGATCCCCTGTTCTGACTTTGAAAAATCATTAAAAATTGTAAAAAAATAATTATGGGATATAATTTGTATTTTTGAAATCCTTAATGAGTTTAGTTTCAAATAAAATAAACGATAACATAATATAAGTTCTGTACGAAGAGAAAATTTATTTGTAGTGAAGAGTGATCAGGGCAGTTGAGCAGTGAAACAGGGGTAATTTCAATGAATAAACTATACTAATTGGCTGAACCAAAAATTCTGAAAATTTTATGGTAAAAATATACGTGAATCTAGTTTCAAGGAAAATTAACGGTTTGTAATTTGGAGTTCTGTAGCTCCAGAAATAAATAATTTAGCTGCTGGTACTCTGCTAGACAGCTTATCTTGAACCTATTTATAATTGTAATAGTGAAAATATGTGTGTTTGTGATGGTAATATTCCAGGAACATATTGTGACTTTGTTTAATGTATGATAATGTATTGTTTATCAATATTTACATATTTACTTACTAAGCTATAATGCTTACTCCCTTCCTTTCCTTTTTCCGATAGTGTCACAGATGCTAGCTCAAGTTGGAGGTCGCCGGAGGTTAAATCACACTATCAAACTATTGATCCATATATAAAGGTTTTAAAGTATTTTTGAGTCTTTGGCATGTATGGGGACTCATTTAATTGTCATTAAGTTGCTAGGAGTTGGCCTAAAATACTGACCTATGTTATTTGAAGGTCTCTATTGTATAAAGTCATTTAATATAGATAGTTTTGAATATATTTGAAAAGTTTAAAATTGATGAAATTTTGTGTCTCGGTTTTAAATGATTACAAGTACTCAAGTCTGGTAATACCTCCTACCCTGTTTCGGCGTTAGATATGGGTAAGGGGTGTTACACAAGTCTCTTAGTAGCAGTAACACGCCACTATCCCCTAGCCCAGCAGGCTTTTTATGACTTGATATCCCCACAATTATTTAAAAACCTACTATCTAGAACCAATGGTCTTATTCAATTAAAACCAAAATTTTTGCTAAAGCCAAGGTTTGAACCCAGGACTCCCAACACTTCTCAGAACACTTAACCACTAAAGCAAGCAAACATATATGCAACATAACATACAAATCTAATCACTTAAGATTTGGGGCATTACATATAATCTTACCCTAGTTAAGACCTCAAGTTAGACATAATTTGGTTAACTACTTAACATATATGTAGTTATCATAGTTTGACATTACAAGTATATTAAAACAACCCATTACTAGCCATTCCAATAGCTAAATTACAAGCATCATTTACATTTCAATAATGAATGCTTAGTAAGCTTGTATAAACTTTAAACATAGCATTCCATTTCATTAATGAACTTTATAGGTTAGATATAAACATATACTAATGCCTCAAGATTTACCAAACCAAAATCATCAACTCACAATGGAATAAGTCTATCAACACCACATATACTTATCATTCCTAGGATAGTAGGATTTCATAAGACTTTAAACCCTTCCATTTACTTACTTTCCTTTGCATTTACTTACTTTAGCTTAAATAACAACATCAATTCATTAATTAGCATATTTTTTCATGAACTAGGAATATTCATCCATAACATACGAAACTTTCTCACATACAAGTACATCTTTCAACTCATCATTCCCTTTTATTTCATCATATTTCATTTCAACTATGAACTTATCATTTCATTACCTTTCCTCACCCGTTTCATATGCATAACACACAAGATATAAGCATAACATCAACCATGACTACAAGCTAGTGCATTTAAACATAACTCTTTTAGAATCAACTACATGATAAAACCATTTCATAAGAAATTACATACTTTAATTTATACCACCTTTTCATGTACATAAGCATATTATCAATTGAACGCTTATCATTTTAATGTATTTCATTAAGACTAAGCATAATATAATTTAACCATAAGCTTGGCACAAGCCTAAGAATCATCCACAATACATGTTAGAGCATCAACTCATAAATCACTTGAAATAACACAAGGTAAGTCATATACAAGAACAACATCATTTGAAATCTTCAATTTCATGAGCATACTTTCACTGAACATTACCTTTCATTGCTTTTAATAAATTCATTACACAAGTCATTTGAATACTTACTGTTCCTTCCCTTCTTATGCTCGTTGAACCATTTAGAATAATATTGGATACGCAGGAAAGTTTACACAAAGTGTGCTAAACATATAGTCGTAACTCACACGAGCTGTAAAATGGGCCTACTCTCAGAAGCTGGCGATCGGAATGTAAGCTACATGATGCTGCTCACACAAGCTGACAAGTATCTGTAATAAATGTCAGATCTCAGCCATCAGTAAGACATTCAGAACCAGCACCTGAAACATGGTAACTTGGGTCTGCTCACACAAGTTGACAATCAGAATGTAGCTACATGATGCCTCTCACACATGTTGACAAGTATCCCCAACAAATACCAGAACTCAGCCATCGATAGGGTCTAGCACCTGAAACATGGTAACCCTAATGACATGTCATTTGTATCCTAAGAATTCTTCAGGTTCAAACGGGGCTCGATAATTGTCGAACATCGTTGGATTTCCATCGTCTCTTTACTTGGTAAATTGTATAATAACATATATATTGATTCATTTATAATAGAATCACATATTAAATATTCAATTTAATCAACATTTAAGTGATTATGATTCATACAAACTTACCTAGCTAAATTGCAAAAATGTCAAAGTATAAGGGCTTTTTGATAATTTTCTATTCTCCTTGATTTTCCACTCGATCTTGATTTAAATTAATAATTTCATTTAGTTTATTAATTTAGATAGTAAAAAAATTTGTTTTATGCAATTTAGTCATTTTTGACATTTTTACAAAATTACCCCTAACATTTTACTTTTATTTAATTTAGTCCCTAGGCCTAAAACATGCAAATTAACCATTTTTATTGCAAGTTCATACTAGCGAAATGTTCATAGCCTTTATTGCAGCCCATTTTGCAAAAATTTTATATCAAGTCCTTATATTTTTACTATTTCAATAATTTAATCCCTAATCGTTAAATTCATCAAAATTATTTAACAAAATACTTATAAATAATAAATAATACCTCATATCCACCATTTAACATTCAAACCACAAATATTCATCAATGGAAACATTAAAAATCTTTAACAAATTCAAAAATGAAGGTACGAACTAGCTAGACCTAGTTGCAACGATCTTAAAAACATAAAAATTATTAGAAACGAGGCTAAATTCACATACCAATCTAGCTTTTGAAGTTGCCGAAATTCCAAGGTTTAAAGATGGCTTCTTAATCCATTCAATTGTAGTGAAGAATAGTTGTAAAAGATGATAAAGCATTTTGGTTTAATTTAATTTAATTTAATTATCAAATTACCATTTTAACCTTAGTTAATAATTAAATAACACCAAATCCATGTGCACAATTGTCCACTAATTCCATAAATGGTTTAGTTACCGTATAAGTCCATTTACCTTTATTCATTAAGCCATTTAATCACTCAAATCAAATAATGATCAAATTTTACATCTTTTACGATTTAGTCCTTTTTAATTTATTAACTATCTAAACATTAAAATTTCTTAACAAAACATTAATACAACCTTAATAACACTCTGTAAATATTTATAAAAATATTTACAGCTCAATTTATAGAAATGAGGTCCTGATACCTCATTTTTTAAAACCACTTGACCTTAGCGTCTTACCACTTGAACTTAATTAATCATTTATATAACAAAAATTACCCTATCAAAAACCTTTTTAAAACCATATTTGACTCGTAAATATTTAAAAAATAATATTTACGAACTTGTCAGATTTGTGGCCCTGAAACCACTATTACCAGTACCATTGAAAAACGGGTTGTCACACTTTACTAAGACTCTTGTAACTAGGAGTTTCATGACACATTTACTTCACTAGGGAAAGTAAGAGATTGTTGGGAAATGTGTCCATATTGTAGTAAACATGTAACTATTTTTTATTTATTTGAATGATGAATAAATAAATAAAGTCACATTTAACTATTATGTCTTTTGTATCTCTGTCTTTTATATTTTTCATGCATAGCGAAATGACAAGCAAATATTAGCTCATTGATTGTCTAAGTTAAAAGTGAAGATAAGTGGCATTGTAAGAATGTTTACATTGCGAGAAAGACAACGTACTTCAATAGATAATCTAAATAAGCCCGTAATCTCGTAAAAGAATCAAAGTGAGCATTTGCTTCAAATACTGAGAAGGATTATTATGTCGTCTATAATTCCAATTTAAGAGATGGTAAGTTTGACTATCGGAGTAGTTGACTCCACGAGTAGATACATATATGTATTCATTAGTAGAATAATACATTAGACTGGACCCAAGATGAATTAATTTTGAATCTATTTGTGAATTAATTTACCTGTGATGTTCATGGTGTGATTTACCTAAATCCTGAGTTAGTCATTAACCATGCGTATGCCACTCATGTGCTTTGCTGTAAATGGAAACTTATGCTCTAAAGATGACCGAGCCCATAACGGGTATGTTGAGTACATGACTTCTGTATGATATGGATTTATTAGAAATAGTGGAATTCATAGCTCAATTAAAGAGTTAATGATATCCCCTCGTTGGCATTGTATGGATTGATAAATATGGAATGTGGCCATAGGTTGCTAGTTCTCGAATGAGTAATTTATCATTTCATTTGTTGAAAGTGATCATATTAATCATTAAGAAGACACAATAGTGAAAATAAGATAAAATAGGATTGTATTGAGTGAACAGATTTAATTCAAAAGAATTAAAGATATCATATAAGGGTAACGCACACATGACGAGGTTATTGGACAAAACAGTTGGATAAATTGTTTTCGTAAAGAGTATACAATAAGGAGTTTTCAATCATGGTACTTCTTGTAGACTAACTTCATGATTAAGTAATTGAGAATTATTGGAACAATGCTTCTGGACATAATTGCAATTACTAGAGCCTGTAACAACCCTAAATTGACCCTAGTCGGGAAGTGGTTTCGGGACCACAAAACCGAGTCACAAAAAAATAGTTAACCGTTACATTCTATGCTTATTATATGTGTAAATGTATGTGTGAAAGTTTCATGCTATAATTTTGTCGTTGCATGTGAAATTTATTAAATAGGACCTATATGAGATATTTTGAAATATGATGGGTCATTTATGTAGTGGCCAAATAATTGATAGTGAAAATAAATGGGTTTGCATGTCTAATACCCCACTTTAGTGGTAGTGGCCGGCCATGTTAATGACGGTAGGCAAAATATGTGTTGTTTAATAATATTATATGATAATGGCCTAATTTGTGAAATAAAGAAATTAAGTAAAAAAAAAAGAATGAGTAATAGGGAAGCAAAAGAAAAGAAAAAGAAAAAATATTAGTCTTCATCTTCCTTCTTAGGAGCCGAATGTTAAAGAAGAAAGGGGGATAGCATTCGGTCAACTTAAGCTCAAAAGAAGGTTAGTAATTTATGTTAAATTTTGAAATTTTAGCCTATTTTAAGTTAGTTACTAAGTTCCTTAATTAGCCCATGTTGAAATTTTGGTTTTGGGGGGGGGTGAATGAAGCATTCGGCCATAGTTGATAATGAAGAGATATGGTTATTTTCTTTTGTTTAGATGAATAAATGTTGATGAGAGAAGTATGAACTAGTAAGAATTTAATTTGGTAGTATATATAGGTGTAATAGCCGAAATTTAAAATTGCTTAATTACTTGCACAAATGTTTTGTGTTTGAATATTAGAAGGTGAGCATTACCATTTAGATGATTTGAAAAGAAAAGGGTAAAAATTTGAATGTCTAAAGGTTCGGTATTATACATGAATTCCAATAGTATGATTTTGAATAATATAAGAAATAGAATATGAATAATGTTAATGCTTGGGCATGTTCGGCTATGATGGTATATTAATGAGAAATCAATCCATTTTGCTAATATTATATAAAGTGATAAATAATAATGATTAGAAGTGTATTGGTAAATATGATTTTTAGTTTATTAAGTGATCAATGTTGTATGTGGGTTGTGATTAGTTTAAGTGACTAAGTAATGTGTTTTGTTTCCTTAAGGTTAAGTATATCTTTGGTATATGAGTAAGTGTATATCATGTGTGTATCTATGTTTTGTGATGGCCGAATATAATGGCAAAGTTTATATTAGACTTATATTAAGGATGTAGTCATAAAATACATATATGCCATGGATACATGTACAATCGGTTATATAGATTTTAATGTATAGCACTAAATTAATATGTATGCAAGGAATGCTTGGATATGTGAATGAGTAAATTGTGGTAGTCTACTTTGGACAGCAGCAGTAAGGTGATTTTAGAAAATCACCATAAATTGTAGGAGATGAATTAGGTGCTAAATAAATTGTGTAATGAAAGCTTAGTGAGTCTAGTTTTCTATAGTGGAAACAATAAGAGTAAAAGAACCATCGATCATGAGTAAATCAAAGTAATGAGGGACAGAGTCAGAATGGCTTCTAAATCCCCTGTTCTGTTTTTATAAAAATACTATAAAATGTATAAAAATGGTCCTGGAATAAATTTTATATGCCTAGACTCCTTAGTGAGTCTAGTTTCAAATGAAATAAACGAAAACATATTTTGATTTTTGTACCATGAGAAATTTATTTCGTAGTGAGGTATGGTCAGAATTATCATCTGTGAAACAAGGGAACACTTAGAAAAAAATCTGGTAGGGATTGGCTAGACTAAAAATTATGAAAATTTTATGGCTAAAAGATAAATTAGTCTATTTTTGAGGAAAATTTACGGTCTTTGATTTGGAGTTTCGTAGCTCAAGTTATAAGTAAAGTAATGACTGTTGCTCAGTAACTCAGCTTATAGGGAAGTTGTGATTACTAATGAATTGCTTATTGATTTTTATAAGCTTACTATAAGTTGTATGTGTGAAATTCGAATATATATATGTGTGCTATATTCTGAAAGTAATACTTGAGTAATTGATTAATGGTTAGTTTAAAATTTATTGATTAAGCTCAAGAGCATAGAGGGGCAACCTCGGATAAGGGAAAAGCTAAAGTCATGGAATAGCCAACCCGAACTTGTTCGAGAAAGATACAAGGTAAGTCTTTGAGTAATGAATATAACTTATGGTTAGATATAGAAATTATCTAATTATGATTGCGATGAATAATTTATGACTTAGGGTCTTGCTTACGTCACATGACCAAATAAATAGGTAAAATACTTGTTTGTAGTCAGTATAATAATAGAAAGTTTCGGAATAATGAAACGAGATCATGTCATTTGTTATGACTAGTGAATTAATTGTAATATAGTTAGAAAGAATGCTGAAATTGTATTCAAGTATCAAAGTGTTGTTTAAATGTGTATGTATGTGTGAATGTTGATCAATGTTTGAAACCGAGCTAAGTCTCGAAGGGCTATAAGCCAGTGTTAAAAAAACCGGACTTGGTTCCGGCGGGCTTTAAGCCATTGTTAAAACCGGACTTAGTTCAGAAGAGGCTCTGCGCTTGATGTTATTGCGAACTTAGTTTCAAGGGCCTTTAAGCCGCCAGCGCAAACCGAGCTTAGTCTCGAAGGGCTTCGAGCCGCCTAAGATTCGGGTTTAGTTCACAAGGACGTCTTCGCCGGCCTATTAATTGGGTTGATAAACCGTAAGTATGCGCAAGAGAATTTATATAATGCATGTCAAATTAGTTCCAAGCATAAGTACAACTTAACGTGAAGTGATCAAGTAAGTAAATACTTTCGTTGAGGATATAATTAATTGTTATATTTCGTATTTCGAAAATCGGCAATTATGCTTAGACTATTGTTTAAAATCCTTTGAATGTTTATGATTGGATTAGAAGGTATGAGTACTAACTTAGGCGATTTCAACATCACTAGTAGGCTACATATATATGCATGAGAGTTGTCTAAAAATTTGAGAAGATTGTTTCGGTTATAAATTAAAGAAATAGATGGAAGTATTGATTTCCCCTTTATGATATGATCGATAAGGAAGTATCTTCGTTATGTTTGGATTCGGCCCAAGGCTGATTCATATAGACTTGATATTAATATGCTAATTTCCTAGATGATTTCATTACTTAAAGCTTACTAAGCATTGAAATGCTTATTCTTTTGTTTTGCCTCTCTGTTTTATAGATTTTGCTCGTCATCCATCAGATTCAGAAGTTCCAAAGTCAAAGTCAACCACACTATCTAAGCTTTTTGGTACGTTTTTGATCAAATTTTGATAATGGCATGTATAGGATCAACTTTGTAATTTGACCTAGTACCTTTTGGTGATGTATATATATATATAGCCATACGCAAATGGCTTATTTAGTGAACTTGCATTTTTTTTTCTAGATGATGGAAGTGTTTATGAATGTGATCGATAATGCTCGAATGTTTTATTTATATGGTTGATATTAGAAAAGTAATCAAGGCTTAGTTAGCTACATTCCTTACCCCTCCGACGACGGATACGGGCGAGGGGTGTTACATTTTATTGGTATCAGAGCTACGGTTTAGTCAATTCTAGGACTACCGTATTGCAAATTGGTCTAGCTATACATGCCATTATATGTTTATTTGATAGTGTGGTGATTTCTGACAGTTAAAAAAAATGCGTTTATGTATAGTGATGGATCCCGATCCCAATCGAGCGATAGTTGATGATGTTGAGAGCGTGGCACCTGCCCCCGCGCAAGGGACAGCCCCGGTGAACTCTCAACCTATGGCTAGTAATTAGAGCGAGGAAGCTAGGCAAGCTTTCTATAGCGTGATGAATGATTGGTTCAATCAATACATTCGAACTAACACGGCTATTCCCCAACCCCCACTTCCGACCAATACACCCCATGGACCAGCAGTACCTCCGGTAACCGATCAGATGAGGTTAAATAAGCCCCGATTGACGAAATCCAAAGCACGGGCTACTAAATTTAAAGCAACAGACGACGATGATGCCAACAAGCTTTAGTTTTGCTTGGATAACACTATCCGGTACTTGATGAACTTTCTTGCACACCCGATGAATGCTTGAAGTGTGCTATCTCTTTGTTACGTGATTCTGCTTATTATTGGTGGAATACGTTGATTTCGGTTGTACCTAGAGAGCGGGTAACATGGGAGTTTTTCCAAACTGAGTTTCGGAAGAAGTATATCACCCAGATTTATCGATAAAAACGGAAAGAATTTCTTGAGCTTAAACAAGGTTCCATGTCGGTTACTGATTATGAACGAAAGTTTGTGAGGCTTAGCCGGTATGCTCGAGAATGCGTTTCTTCAGAAGATGTAATGTGTAAACGTTTCGAGGAGGGACTGAACGAAGATATAAAACTGTTCGTTGGCATTCTAGAAATCAGAGAATTTGTAGTACTTGTTGAGCGAGCTTGCAAAGCCAAGAGAGCTCGATGGGAGAAAAGGAGAGCTGATTTGGGAGCAAGAGAGTTTCGTAAAAGATCTTCGGGAAAACCATTTCATCAATCATCGAAGAAGTTTAGAGATGATCCAAACAGATCTAAGAATACTTCGGGTTTTTCTGGACGGGATCGTAATCGACCCCCTATGAGCACACGAGCTACTACATTGCGCTGTTGTGCAATGATCGTCGGATAGATCGATTGTCGATGTTGTGGCAAGTGGCATTCGGGAAGCTGTAGAGTTCGTGACCACTCCTGTTTCAAATGTGGATCGACTGATCATTTTATCAAAGATTGCCCGAGATTGTCTGGTCAGAATGTGAATCAGAGTGAAAAACTGAATAATACTACAGCAAGAGGTAGGCCCCCTAGAAATCCGGGGAATACTAGTGGCGGTCAGAGAGGGCCTAAAGATACCACCACCAAATCGGAGGCTCGTGCTCCTGCTAGAGCTTATGCTATACGCGCACGCGAGGATGCTTCTTCACTAGATGTTATTATCGGTAGTTTTACTCTCTTTGATACTAATGTGATTGCTTTGATTGACCCTGGTTCTACTCATTCTTATATATGTGAAACCCTAGCATCCAGTAAGACTCTACCTATCGAGTCTACTGAGTTTGTCATCCGGGTGTCAAATCCTTTGGGTCGTTACGTACTTGTCGACCAAGTGTGCAAGAAATGCCCCTTAGTAATCCGAGGTTCCTGTTTTTCGGCCGATTTGATACTTTTACCGTTTGACGAATTTGATGTTATCCTCGGTATGGATTGGTTGACCGTACATGACGCAATTGTAAATTGCAAAAGAAAAACCATCGATTTGAGGTGTGTGAATAACGAGATAATTCGAGTTGAGTCTACCGACTTGAATAGGTTGCCAGCTGTAATATCGTCGATGTTGGCTCAGAAATGTGTAAGAAAGGGGTGTGAAACATACCTTGCATATGTACTTGATGACAAAGAGTTAGAAAAGAAGCCTGAATCTGTGCCAGTGGTTTGTGAATACCCGGATGTTTTTCCCGAGGAATTACCGGGTTTACCACTGTTCGGGAGGTAGAGTTTGGCATCGAGCTTGTGCACAGGACTACACCGATCTCGATAACTCCGTGTCGTATGGCACCAACAAATTAAAAGAATTGAAAGCTCGATTGCAAGAGTTGACGGATAAAGGTTTCGCTCGACCAAGTTTCTCACCTTGGGGTGCACCAAAGTATTGTTTGTGAAAAGAAGGACGGAACCATGAGATTGTGTATTGATTATCGTCAATTTGAATAAAGTGACAATAAAGAATAAATATCCGTTACAGCGTATTGATGATTTATTTGATCAACCGAAGGAGCCTCGGTGTTTTCAAAGATAGATTTGAGATCGGGTTATTATCACCGCGAGTTCGAGATTCGGATATACCCAAAATCGCTTTAACGCAGATATACGCCACTCACGAGTTTTTAGTAATGCCGTTCGGGCTCACTAATGCCCTGCGGTGTTTATGGATTTGATGAATCGGATCTTCAGACAATATTTGGACCGGTTCGTAGTTGTGTTTATTGATGACATCTTGGTCTATTCTAGAAATGAGACCGAACATGCCGAGCACCTGAGATTAGTGTTGCGAATTTTACGGGATAAGCGATTATATGCTAAGTTCAATAAGTGTGAGTTACGTTAAGAGAGGTTAGCTTTTTGGGGCATGTGGTATCCGCATCGTATTCGAGTTGATCCGAGCAAAATTTCAGCCATATTAGCTGAAACCTCCGAGAAATATTACTGAGGTTCGGAGCTTTTTGGGACTTGCTAGTTACTACCGACGATTTGTAAAAGGTTTCTCAATGATAGCTGCACCAATGACGAAGCTACTTCAAAAAGATGTTAAGTTTGATTGGTCAGAAAAGTGTCGTAAAAGTTTTGATCAATCAAGACTTATTTGACCAAAGCTCCGATCTTCGTACACCGAATCCAGAAAAGAGTTTGTCATTTACTGATGATGCATCCTTACTTGGGTTGGGTTGTGTGTTGATGCAAGAAGGTCGAGTCGTAGCATACGCGTCGAGAGCAATTGAAGCCACATGAGAAGAACTATCCAACTCATGATCTCGAATTAGTCGCCATTGTATTTGCTCTTAAAATATGGCGACACTACTTGTTTGGTGAGAAGTGCCATGTATTTTCAGATCACAAAAGTCTCAAATATTTGATGACTCGGAGAGAATTAAATTTGCGACAAAGACGTTGGCTTGAGTTGTTGAAAGATTATGAGCTTGTCATTGATTATCACCCGAAAGGCTAATGTGGTTGCGGATGCTTTAAGTCGCAAATCACCGCTTTGCTTTACGAGCAATGAATGTACACTTGTCCGTTCTATCCGATAGTGCGTTAGTAGCGAATTAAAGGCTAGACCATCGTGGATTCATCAAATTCGTGAAGCTCAAAAAAGTCGATGATGAATTGGTTGCTAAACAAGCTGAATGTGCCATGGGTATGGAATCGGAATTTCAAATTGATGACGATGACTGTGTAAGGTTTAGAAACCGATTATGTGTTCCAAGAAATTTAGAACTTATTTCGATGATTTTAAATGAAGCTCATCATAGCCGAATGTCGGTCCATCCGGGTAGCACGAAAATGTACAATGATCTAAAATGTCAGTTTTGGTGGTCTGGTATGAAACGAGACATTTCCGACTTTGTTTCGAAGTGTTTGGTATGTCAACAGGTGAAAGCGGAACATCAAGTACCTTCGGGATTACTTCAGCCGATCATGATACCCGAATGGAAATGGGATCGAGTAACGATGGATTTTGTCTCTGGGTTGCCGTTGTCGTCAAGCAAGAAAGATGCGATCTGGGTGATTGTTGATAGATTGACAAAGTCGGCTCATTTTATTTCCGTACGCACGGATTATTCACTTGACAAACTAGCCGAGTTGTATATTTCTCAGATTGTGAAGTTACACGGGGTACCTATTTCTATTGTATCGGATAGAGATCCGAGATTCACATCGCGATTCTGGAAGAAATTACAAGAAGCATTGGGTACCAAGTTGCATTTTAGCACCGCTTTTCATCCCCAGACTGATGGTCAATCTGAACGGATTATTCAAATACTCGAGGATATGTTGAGATGTTGCATCCTTGAGTTTAGTGGTTCGTGGGAACGGTATTTGCCTTTGATTGAATTTGCTTACAACAATAGCTTTCAATCAAGCATTAAGATGGCACCTTACGAGGCTTTATATGGTCGCAAATGCCGTACACCGTTGTTTTGGACCGAGCTTAGTGAAAGTAAAATTTTTGGAGTCGATTTGATTAAAGATGCTGAGCAGAAAGTAAAAATGTAATCGCGAAAGTCCAAGGCAACCGCAGATCGTCGAAAATCGTCTGCGATTTGAAACGAAAAGACATTGAATATCAGGTCGGAGATAAAGTGTTTCTTAAGGTTTCACCTTGGAAGAAAGTGCTCAGATTTGGCCGTAAAGGCAAATTGAGTCCGAGGTTTATCGGGCCGTATGAGATATCCGAACGAATTGGGCCAGTCGCTTACAGATTGATTTTACCCCCTGAACTTGAAAAGATTCACAATGTTTTTCATGTCTCGATGCTTCGACGTTATAGATCTGACCCTTCGCACATAATTAATCCATCAGAGATTGAAATTCAATCTAATTTGAGTTATGAAGAAGAACCGATTCGTATCCTAGCTCATGAGGTGAAAGAGTTACGAAACAAAAAGGTTCCTTTAGTAAAAGTGTTATGGCTCAAGCACGGGATCGAAGAAGCTACTTGGGAAACCGAGAACTCTATGAAAGAGAGATACCCGAATTTATTCACTGGTAAGATTTTCGGGGACGAAAATTCTTTATGTGGGGGAGAGTTGTAACAACCCTAAATTGACCCTAGTCGGGAAGCGGTTTCGGGACCACAAAACCGAGTCACAAAAAAATAGTTAACCGTTACATTCTATGCTTATTATATGTGTAAATGTATGTGTGAAAGTTTCATGCTATAATTTTGTCGTTGCATGTGAAATTTATTAAATAGGACCTATATGAGATATTTTGAAATATGATGGGTCATTTATGTAGTGGCCAAATAATTGATAGTGAAAATAAATGGGTTTGCATGTCTAATACCCCACTTTAGTGGTAGTGGCCGGCCATGTTAATGATGGTAGGCAAAATATGTGTTGTTTAATAATATTATATGATAATGGCCTAATTTGTGAAATAAAGAAATTAAGTAAAAAAAAAAGAATGAGTAATAGGGAAGCAAAAGAAAAGAAAAAGAAAAAATATTAGTCTTCATCTTCCTTCTTAGGAGCCGAATGTTAAAGAAGAAAGGGGGATAGCATTCGGTCAACTTAAGCTCAAAAGAAGGTTAGCAATTTATGTTAAATTTTGAAATTTTAGCCTATTTTAAGTTAGTTACTAAGCTCCTTAATTAGCCCATGTTGAAATTTTGGTTTTTGGGGGGGCGGGGTGAATGAAGCATTCGGCCATAGTTGATAATGAAGAGATATGGTTATTTTCTTTTGTTTAGATGAATAAATGTTGATGAGAGAAGTATGAACTAGTAAGAATTTAATTTGGTAGTATATATAGGTGTAATAGCCGAAATTTAAAATTGCTTAATTACTTGCACAAATGTTTTGTGTTTGAATATTAGAAGGTGAGCATTACCATTTAGATGATTTGAAAAGAAAAGGGTAAAAATTTGAATGTTTAAAGGTTCGGTATTATACATGAATTCCAATAGTATGATTTTGAATAATATAAGAAATAGAATATGAATAATGTTAATGCTTGGGCATGTTCGGCTATGATGGTATATTAATGAGAAATCAATCCATTTTGCTAATATTATATAAAGTGATAAATAATAATGATTAGAAGTGTATTGGTAAATATGATTTTTAGTTTATTAAGTGATCAATGTTGTATGTGGGTTGTGATTAGTTTAAGTGACTAAGTAATGTGTTTTGTTTCATTAAGGTTAAGTATATCTTTGGTATATGAGTAAGTGTATATCATGTGTGTATCTATGTTTTGTGATGGCCGAATATAATGGCAAAGTTTATATTAGACTTATATTAAGGATGTAGTCATAAAATACATATATACCATGGATACATGTACAATCGGTTATATAGATTTTAATGTATAGCACTAAATTAATATGTATGCAAAGAATGCTTGGATATGTGAATGAGTAAATTGTGGTAGTCTACTTTGGACAGCAGCAGTAAGGTGATTTTAGAAAATCACCATAAATTGTAGGAGATGAATTAGGTGCTAAATAAATTGTGTAATGAAAGCTTAGTGAGTCTAGTTTTCTATAGTGGAAACAATAAGAGTAAAAGAACCATCGATCATGAGTAAATCAAGTAATGGGGACAGAGTCAGAATGGCTTCTAAATCCCCTGTTCTGTTTTTATAAAAATACTATAAAATGTATAAAAATGGTCTTGGAATAAATTTTATATGCCTAGACTCCTTAGTGAGTCTAGTTTCGAATGAAATAAACAAAAACATATTTTGATTTTTGTACCATGAGAAATTTATTTCGTAGTGAGGTATGGTCAGAATTATCATCTGTAAAACAAGGGAACACTTAGAAAAAAATCTGGTAGGGATTGGCTAGACTAAAAATTATGAAAATTTTATGGCTAAAAGATAAATTAGTCTATTTTTGAGGAAAATTTACGGTCTTTGATTTGGAGTTTCGTAGCTCAAGTTATAAGTAAAGAAATGACTATTGCTCAGTAACTCAGCTTATAGGGAAGTTGTGATTACTAATGAATTGCTTATTGATTTTTATAAGCTTACTATAAGTTGTATGTGTGAAATTCGAATATATATATATGTGTGCTATATTCTGAAAGTAATACTTGAGTAATTGATTAATGGTTAGTTTAAAATTTATTGATTAAGCTCAAGAGCATAGAGGGCAACCTCGGATAAGGAAAAGCTAAAGTCGCGGAATAGCCAACCCAAACTTGTTCGAGAAAGATACAAGGTAAGTCTTTGAGTAATGAATATAACTTATGGTTAGATATAGAAATTATCTAATTATGATTGCGATGAATAATTTATGACTTAGTGGTCTTGCTTGCGTCACATGACCAAATAAATAGGTAAAATACTTGTTTGTAGCCGTATAATAATAGAAAGTTTCCGGAATAATGAAACGAGATCATGTCATTTGTTATGACTAGTGAATTAATTGTAATATAGTTAGAAAGAATGCTGAAATTGTATTCAAGTATCAAAGTGTTGTTTAAATGTGTATGTATGTGTGAATGTTGATCAAGGTTTGAAACCGAGCTAAGTCTCAAAGGGCTATAAGCCAGTGTTAAAAACCGGACTTGGTTCCGAAGGGCTTTAAGCCATTGTTAAAACCGGACTTAGTTCCGAAGGGCTCTGCACCAGTGTTATTGCCGAACTTAGTTTGAAGGGCCTTTAAGCCGGCAGCGCAAGAAACCGAGCTTAGTCTCGAAGGGCTTCGAGCCGTTCTAAGATTCGGGTTTAGTTCACAAGGACGTCTTCGCCGGCCTATTAATTGGGTTGATAAACCGTAAGTATGCGCAAGAGAATTTATATAATGCATGTCAAATTAGTTCCAAGCATAAGTACAACTTAACGTGAAGTGATCAAGTAAGTAAATACTTTCGTTGAGGATATAATTAATTGTTATATTTCGTATTTCAAAAATCGGCAATTATGCTTAGACTATTGTTTAAAATCCTTTGAATGTTTATGATTGGATTAGAAGGTATGAGTACTAACTTAGGCGATTTCAACATCACTAGTAGGCTACATATATATGCATGAGAGTTGTCTAAAAATTTGAGAAGATTGTTTCGGTTATAAATTAAAGAAATAGATGGAAGTATTGATTTCCCCTTTATGATATGATCGATAAGGAAGTATCTTCGTTATGTTTGGTGTGAAAAAAATAAAATAAAATAAAAAATAAAGAACATAAAATTTTACGTGGAAACCCTTTCGGGAAAAAACCACGGGCAGAGGAGAAGAAAATTCACTATGTCGAAAATTTGAATCAATACAAAAGGAATAGACTATGTCTATTTATAGGCTTGTAAAGCCATATTCTAGTAGGATTGAAACACCTTATCCTAGTAAATATAAAATAGATGGAGTTTAATAAGGTTTAAAAAACCTTATTCTAAAATAAAATAAAAGAAGTCTAGTTCTATATGGATTTTACTTTTATTTTCCATCGTATTTTATTTAAATAAGAATTAGGGTCACTTAATTCTAACAATCTCCACCTTGACATAAATTCTCAATGAACAAGTTCTTAATTGCGAACAAGTTCTCCACCTCTTCCATAAAACCCCTTAAGGGTTTAACTTCAACAATGAACACCAACAAAGTCTAAGCAATGCTCAAACTTGGTTATAGGAAGTGACTTGGTCATCATATCTGCAGGATTTTCATGAGTACTAATTTTGCTCACAACAATATCACCACGAGCAATAATATCACGAACAAAATGATACCGAACATCAATGTGTTTTGTTCTCTCATGAAACATTTGATCTTTTGTAAGAAAGATGGCACTCTGATCACACAAAATATCATGCTGATTTGAAGGTCTTCATTTAGTTCACTAAAGAGTCCCTTCAACCAAATAGCTTCTTTACAAGCCTCGATGAATCGCCATGTACTCGGCTTTCATGGTAGACAAAGCGATCGTAGTTTGCAAAGTGGCTTTCCAACTTATTGCACAACCTCCGATTGTAAAGACGTAACTCGTGAGAGATCTTCTTCTATCAAGGTCTCCACAGCAAAATCAGCATCAACATACCCAATAACTCCATCTTCGCTTCTTCCAAACTGTAAGCAAACATCGATAGTACCTCGTAAGTATCTTAAAATCCATCGAATCGCTTTCCAAGTGTTCTTTCTTCGATTCGCCATATATCTCGCTAATCGCTTGATCGTGCATATGATAAATCTGGGCGTGAACAAACCATAGCATACATGAGAGATCCCATCGCACTAGAGTATGGAACATGTGACATGTACTCAATCTCATCATCCGATTGTTGAGACAAAGCCGATGAAAGTCTAAAATGGGTCACTAAAGGAGTACTAACAGGCTTGGCACTCCGCATATTGAACTCCTGCAAAGAAGTTTCTCAATGTACCCTTCCGACTTAGGTACAATTTACTTGTTTTTCTATCTCTAAGAATCTCCATACCAAGTATCTTCTTTGTTGGTCCCAAATCTTTCATCTCAAATTCTTCACTTAGTTGGGCTTTGACCTTTCTTATCTCTCCTTTGTCTTTTCTTTGCTATCAACATGTCATCAACGTAAAGAAGTAGATACACAAAAGAACCATCATTATTTTTCTTAAAGTAAACACAACAATCAAAAACTACTTCTTTTGAAATCGTGAGAAGTCATAAAGGAATCAAACCTCTTGTACCATTGCCTTGGTGATCAAGCTCAAACCGTAAAGGGACTTTTTCAAAGAAAGCAAACATAATCCTCTTTTTTCTCAAATCAGAAAACCCTCTCGTTGTTGCATGTAAATATCTTCCTCAAGTTCTCCATGCAAAAATGCGCTTTTACATCTAACGCTCTCAAGCTCTAAATCATGCATGGCCACAATACCAAGCAAAGCTCGAATCGAACTATGCTTCACAACCGGGAGAACACATCTCATGAAGTCCACTCACGAACTTGATCTGTAACCCTTTGCAACAAGCCTTGCTTTATATTTAGGTTCTTCAACTCCTGAGTCCCTTCTTTCTTTTTAAACACCCATTTACAACGAATGCAGTCTTCTTACCTTTAGGAAGTTTCACAAGATCCCATGTTTTGTTTTTGTGGAGTGATTCCATCTCCTCTTGCATAGCAAACATCCATTTTTCTCGAGTCTTCACACTAATCGCCTCAGAATAATTTGATGGCTCTTGATTCGCATCTATATCTTCACCACATTTAAAGCATAAGCAACTAGATCACCCTCGGCATACTTCTTTGGAGGTTTAATTTCTCTTTTAGTTCTGTTTTTGGCGATAGAGTATGGAGGCGAAGAAGCAACTCTATTCTCAATTTTTGTACGACTTGAGGAGTCGACTCTGTATTAACTGATGCTCCACCGCTTTTGATTTTCTTTATTGGAAGAGTCTTTAAGAGATAAGTTAGGAAGCATAGCGCGTTTCATCAAAACAAACATCTCTGCTAATCACAACTTTCCTATTTTCAGACACCATAACTTATACCCTTTTACACCACTTTATAACCAAGAAAAACACATTTAATGGATCTCGGTTCCAATTTTCCATTATTAACATGAGCATACGCAGAGACACCCAAAGATCTTTAAATCGTAATAATTAGCGGGATTACGGACCATACCTCTTGTGGAGTCTTTTTCTCAATGGCAACGGATGGAGATCGGTTGATCAAAAACATGCGATGAGGTCGCTCGCCCAAAACGACTTGGTAAGTTGGCATTTGACAACATACATCGAACCTTCTCCATGATCGCTCTGTTCATTCGTTCGCAACGCCGTTTTGTTGTGGAGTATGACGAATCGCTCAAGTGTCTCACGATCCCTTCGACTTGCACAATCTATTAAACTCATCGTAAGCGAACTCTAAGCCATTGTGCATGCGGAGGTATTTTATCTGCTTTCCCGTCTGCTTTTCAATCATAATTTTCCAAGACTTAAATGCGGAAAAACACATCGCTTTTCCTTCGTGAAGAACGCCCAAACTTTTCTCGAAAAATCATCAATAAAGGTTAGCATATAATTAGCTCCACCTCTCGAAGGCACTCTGATGGTCCCCATAGATCGAATGAATATACTCCAACGTTTCCTTCGTGTTATGGATTCCTCTAGTGAATCGAACTCTCTTTTGCTTCCCAAAAACACAAAGCTCACAGTAAATTCGGTTTGCAAATTCCTTGCCCATCAAGAAGTCCTCTTTGCTCAATTCTACCATGCCATTCTCACTCATATGCCCTAGGCGCATATGCCAAAGTTTAGTAATATCATCATCCGACAAGGAAGAGGAAGCGACAAATTGCATCACGATATGATGAGAACCACAAAAACATATAACTTGGCGCTTTTTCTTTGCCCTTTCATCACAACAAGGAACCTTTGGAAATCTTTAAAACCCCACTTTTCACCGTGTATCTGCACCTTTTGAATCAAGAGTACTCAACGAAATTAAATTTCTTTTCAATTCGGAACATACCGTGCGTCACTAAGTGTTCGACAACTCCATCAAACATCTTAACTTTAATTGTTCCAACACTGCGATCTTACACGAAGTATTATTTCCCATCAAAACAACACCTTCAAACACTTTGTTTACGTAAGTTGTAAACCAATCCCGATTGGGACTCATATGGAAGGTGCAACTGAATCAAGTATCCACTCCTCACTTACTTTAGAATCATTGTGAAGCGACTAGAAGTTCACCATCGCCGTAGTCTTCTACAACATCAGCTTCACGAGAATTTTCGGTTGTTTTCCTTTTGATTCGCACCCTCCTTTTTAATCTTATTTTGTAGCTTATAGCACTCAGATTTAATGTGCCCTTTCTTCTTACAGAAGTTACAAGTTTTACCTCTATTTGAAGACTTGATCTACCCTTAGATTTACCACGATGATTTCTTTCTGTGTCCTACCA
The DNA here is from genome assembly GCA_025698475.1 of Gossypium anomalum. NCBI lineage: Eukaryota > Viridiplantae > Streptophyta > Magnoliopsida > Malvales > Malvaceae > Gossypium > Gossypium anomalum. The sequence goes on from CM046961.1 coordinate 62,377,531, forward strand.
CGATCATCATCGATATTCCGATCTTGTCTCCCACGAACAATGAGACCCTCTCCCCGAGAGTCGGGTTTAACCACAAGATGTTTCATCTTATCATACGAGGTTAAAGAATCATAAACCCCATCAACCGTGAGAGACTCATGGCTATATAAAATCGTGTCTCTAAAGGTTGAATAAGACGGAGAGCAACGAACAAAGTAGAATCAACCCTAGATCTTCCTTATCATCATCGAACCTCCATGGCCTCCAAGTTTGAGAGAATTTCTTTAAACACTCATTAAGTGTTCGTGTACTGACGCACCTTCCTCCAAACGATGAGCATAAAGACGCCGCTTCATATACAACTTGCTTGTTAGAGTTTTCGACATACATATTTGTTCTAGCCTCTTCCATAATGCAATGGCAATCTTCTCTTTCATCACATCCTGCAAAATTTCATTGGACAAATGCGGATGCAATTGTGTTAATGCCTTTCGATCCTTATGCTTCTTCTTTCATCTCATTAATGTCGAAGGCATCTTATCTATCCCTAGCGGGGCATCCTCCAGATCCATCTCACGCAAGAACTGCTTGCATCTTAATCGCCACAACGCAAATCGGTGTTGCGATCCAACAATGAATTTCATATTTCAAAGACGCCATTACCGTGATCGAGATGAACAACCCTAAGCTCGATACCAATTGTGAAAAAATAAAATAAAATAAAAAATAAAGAACACAAAATTTTACGTGAAACCCTTTCGGAAAAAAAACACGGGCAGAGGAGAAGAAAATTCACTATGTCGAAAAATTTGAATCAATACAAAAGGAATAGACTATGTCTATTTATAGGCTTGTAAAGCCATATTCTAGTAGGATTGAAACACCTTATCCTAGTAAATATAAAATAGATGGAGTTTAATAAGGTTTAAAAAACCTTATTCTAAAATAAAATAAAAGAAGTCTAGTTCTATATGGATTTTACTTTTATTTTATTTTCCATCGTATTTTATTTAAATAAGAATTAGGGTCACTTAATTCTAACATTTGGATTCGGCCCAAGGCTGATTCATATAGACTTGATATTAATATGCTAATTTCCTAGATGATTTCATTACTTAAAGCTTACTAAGCATTGAAATGCTTATTCTTTTGTTTTGCCTCTCTGTTTTATAGATTTTGCTCGTCATCCATCGGATTCGGAAGTTCCAAAGTCGAAGTCAACCACACTATCTAAGCTTTTTGGTACGTTTTTGATCAAATTTTGATAATGGCATGTATAGGATCGACTTTGTAATTTGACCTAGTACCTTTTGGTGATGTATATATATATATAGCCATACGCAAATGGCTTATTTAGTCAACTTGCATTTTTTTTTCTGGATGATGGAAGTGTTTATGAATGTGATCAATAATGCTCGAATGTTTTATTTATATGGTTGATATTAGAAAAGTAATCAAGGCTTAGTTAGCTACATTCCTTACCCCTCCGGCGACGGATACGGGCGAGGGGTGTTACAGAGCCTAATTGTATATGTTTGATTAGTCCCTCCGCTAGCTCAACAAAAGCTCGATCGAACTGTATTTGAATCAGAAGAAAATTCTACAATTTTGGAAACAATTTAATGGAGCCAATTTATTTAATGTGGAATTAGATTAGGTGGTCGTGAGAATTGTTTTATTAAAGAATTTTCTTGAAAAATTAATTTGGAAAATCTAACTATTTTTGGGAAAATTAATTTTGATCCAGTAAAATTAGATTAATCAAATTGATATGATATTTTTAGAAATTAATTTTCGAGTCAGACAATTGACCCAATGGGTAATTGAACTTGAAAATTGGACCTGAGATCCTAAATTGGGAACGGGAGCCCAAAACTAAGACCTAAAACCAAAAATTGTTTGAACCGGTCTGACAGTCCAACCGGTGGCTAGACCAGACCGTTCAAGTTATCATTGACCCAAACCGAACCAATAGTAATCAAGCTGGCTCAGGGTGTCGTAAAGGTGTCACTGTAACACCCCAAAATAGGGCTTATGAATTTTAGTTGTATTTTAGGAATTTTGGCCTATATGAGCTCGAAATTTCATAAGGTTAGTAGTCGATAATGTTTTCGACTTTGGCGTCTTAACTGTTAAATCAATTTTTGAAAAAGTGTTCTAGAAACACTTAATTTTAGAGAAAGGACTTATTTGTAACATAGTCAAAACTGTGAGCATTTATGTGGAAATTAAACTAGTTTTTAAAACTGAACTTAAAAGCCACCCTCAACCTACAGTTTTCATGAGTTCTTCATTTCCTTTCAAGCTTATGCCGTTCCTTGCCATATCTCTAGCTATTTCTATTGATTTTTTATTTCAAAATCACAATACCTTGATTTTCTATCATTTCTAAGTTATTTATTACCATATATCTCCAAGAAAAACACCCAGAACTCCATACATTTCATTATCTTCTTCAAACATGGGGTTTCCTAATTTATGTTAAAACTCGTTCATTCTTTCAACAAAGGTAATCCTTCATGTATCCATTGGTTTTTAAGCTTATTTAGACTCTAAAAGTTAATTATTAGTCCTCAATCGTATGCTTATTTGACTATGGTTATTGTATGATTTATATGTGTAAAGCTTCAAATTCGTTAGAGCTTGCTACAAGCTAGGGAAGAGTTAGTTGAGCTTTTAACTTTCCTGCAAAAGCAAAAAGTGGTGAGTGTATGGGATTGCTACTCGTAAGCATAAGTCATTTGTTAACTAGGATTTTATATGTAGCTTAAACCCCTACTCTAAGTTCCAAGTGTAAGTTTCCTTGAAATCCATAATTATCTTGGGATTTTGTGATTATGTATTGTGCTTGAAAAGTGGTATGTGAATATAGTGACTATTGCATAAAGTGCAATCATATACATAAAATAAAATGTGTAATATATATGTTATATGACTTTGGTAGTGTTTTACGAAAGATACTAATATGCACTGATACTGCACGGTTAATCGGTAAGTAATATGTGTTGTTTTTTGAATATTTTGGCCTTGTGATTTTGAAACCATTGGGTACAGTTGGCATACCATATGATTGTGAGTACTCACCCATTTGTATAGTGATTTTGGGCATTGAGGCCGTGGGACAAGTTAGAGGGATAAGGGAATGTGAGCTAAGCTCCATTCAACGAGACATGTGAGGGGGAATAAGGAGAGTGTTAGCTACATGCTTCACTTATAAGACATGCTTGACTGTGCGAGTCTATGTTTGGTATGTTGGAGATCCATGTATCCGATGAGTGATGATAGAGCTCACTATATGTTTCATAACTCAAGTGCCAATCTATCTTGTCTTTTATAACTGTGGAAATATGTATCTATGTGTTATGTGATGTATTCTTAAATGAGTATGTATGTGTTGTGAGAATGAACTATTAGATGACGCATGATTTAATATTGTATGATGCTAAACTTAAGAATGCGGTACTTTTGAGTAAATGACTGGTTGTGTTGTATGACGATATGTTTGCGTTGTTAAAATTCTTGCACTCACTGAGCTTGTTAAAGCTCACCCACTCATTTCAACATATGTAGATCAGTGACGTCATAGTGTGGGCGATGTGGTTTCCAAAAGAGTGATCCAAGGAAGACTGATTATTTATCATAGGTGAGCTATTAATTTTATTCGTATTGGGAAATAAGGCAACATGGTTGACTTGTTTAGTGCCATGATATGTTTAGGTTATTTACCAACTTTGTTATTTCGTTTTTGGAAATTTACGAATTTATATGTTTGCTTATGTTCATGAATTTTAATGATGGCTTGATGTATCTTGTTGGGACTCATTTGGACAGTTCGAACTGATAAATTTAGTCGTTTAGTCGCAGGTTGAGTATTTATCAAAATAGGTGATGCATGATACTTAGAATCTACTTTGGAGTGAGTTCATTGCATATGTATGCTGCATTTTGATGTTCAGGAGCAGATGTATCGATATACGAGATTTCAAAACGATATCTCGAGTATCGATACTTGGGGCTAAAGTATCGATATTTCATGGCAGATACTAATAATTTTTTACAATTGGGATTTTTGGCCGAGAAAAAATATGCACATTTGATATCATTTTTCCATGTTCTATCAATACCACTTAAGGAAAATATCGATACCTTACTATAAGTATCGATACCTATAAACATTTTATTGAATTTTTACTAAATAACCCTTATGCATGTTTCTAACTGTATGTAAGACTGATTAATGAATGATTTAAATGTAACAACGTTAATTAACTATTTGGACGACTTAATTCTTATTTTGTTTAACAAAAAATGATCGTTTTTCTTGGATTTAGTTTCCTAATTGATGTACATGAGATGAGATGATGGTGCGACATCTCGTATCTGGGATGGTGACCAGGCCGTGTATAAGATGTTACAACATCGCTTTTGCATCACCGGACACGACGATGAAGCAAGCGCGAGTGCGACGACAGCATTCTTGAAAGAGCCTGATTTTGGGCCTAGTTGGAACAGTGGTTTCGGAACCACTATTTTGGGGTCGAAGAAATTATTTTTAATGTTATTTTATGTGTTGTAGCATGATTATATGAGTGCATGAAAATTTTGGTGAAATAATTTTAGTGATTTCATGCTTAATTACGAAAAAGGACTAAATCCCATAAAGGGCAAAAGTTTTGTTTTGCTAGCTAAATATGTTAAATAGCTAGAGAACCAAAATTTGGGGTGTTTAAAGTGCAAATAGACCCTAAATAGGGTGCTTGGCCGGCCATAGAGAGAAAGAGTTTGAAAAGTCAAAGTTTGTGGGTATTAGGTAGCTTATTTGGCATTAAAATAAAACAAAAAGAACAAGATGTCATCTTTTCATCTTTCTTTCTTCCCCCATCGGAAATACTAGCAAAATAGGGGTTTTGAAAGCTCAAATTTTTAGCAACTTCCATCCCTTGCAAGTAAGTGATTTTGATGATCATTTTTGTTGATTTTTGTGTTTTTGGGACCCTTGTAGCATGAGCTAGCTAATGGGGGGATTACTTTGCAAAATGGTTAAAAGTCCAGAGTTTTGCCATGTGGATCTTTATGTTGTTTGCTGAATTTTTATGGAAGAAAATGAGTCTTGGTTGTGTAATAAACAACTTTTATGAAGGGATTTTCATGAAAACACCTAAAATGGACCATTTTGTAAAGATGGCAAAATGAGAGATAAGTATGAGTAATAATGAGAATTGTGGGCTGCTCCTAGTATAAAAAGAATTCGGCTAGGCTTGGGTACTGAGGAAATTCGATAAAAATCGATTTACGAGCCTAGGGGTAAAATCATAAATTTGTGAAAGTCTAGGGGCAAAATGGTCATTTTGCCAAAGTATAAATTATGAAAGGTATTGGTTAGTATGATGATTAAAATAGTGGATTTTATCATTATAGATCAAGATAACCGAGATCGAGCTTAAATCGGAAAGCACGTGGTTATGGACTACAATGGAATAATTGGCCGAAATTTTCTTTCGAGGTAAGTTCATGTGACAATAATATTGCAATGTTATAATTTAATATTAAATGTTTTATTGTTATTATTATATAAATTGTATGATTGATTATACGGATATTCTTGATGAAGATTCAACAACTAAGTAATAAGCAAATAATGTGATGTTGTAGCATATTTTAATGCTTTGATAATATGTACATTCAAATGTTTTATTGCTATCATGAAAGTATGAAATGTATGATGGAAGAATAGATGACATTATGAGCAAGTGCGTCGACATTGAGTTAAACAAGAAACCTCGTTTAAACCTCAGGAATAGTATAGGATACAAGGGATATGTCATAAGAAATAATGTGGTCTGAACTCATGGGTTGTGTCTGAGTTCATGAGATAAGTGATATATGTAATGTGGGTCGGGGTGCTGACTATGTGATCAGGCCCGTGAGTAACTCGCTAAGCGAGCATATCATGTTAATGCTTTGGGGTCCGGGTGTTGACTTCGTGTACAGACCCGTGAGTAGCTCAAATGCGAGCGTTACATAGTATGTGGTAGATTTAGCTACATACGTTACACGCTATGAGTTGGTTCTAGCCGCGTATATGTCACTATGTGCAAGTTTCCATGTATCCATTTTTTTTCTAGTGTTCAACGGGTTATTCAAGGAAGGATTTGATGATGGTCCCAATGAGGTATGTCATTGGTGGGAACGAACTTGAGTTATGTTATGAATGAGTACAGGTATATACAAAAACTCAATTGAGTATGAAATCCACGAATGGTAAGTCCATGAGTATTGTGAAATGATGTTGTGTTAATTTGGTGGACTAAGATATATGTTTATAAATGCATAGATTTCTAATTTAAAAGAAATAAAGGTGTGAATAAACTTAGTCATCATCATTTTTGTACTAAAACTGTTTTGGATAGTAGCTGTAGTCCAACTTTGAAAAATCTCCAAAAATTTTGAAAATTGAATTTGAGGATGAATAAAATATGAAATTAAATCTTATTGAGTCTAGTTTCGTATAGAAGAAACAGTGTAAGAAACTAAATATCAGATTATGAGATATTTAAATTATTGTGAGACAAAGTCAGAATGATTTTCAAATCCCTTATTATGATTTTAGAAAATCATTGAAAATTGTAAAAAAAATATTTATAGGTTATAATTTATATGATTAAAATCCTTAATGAGTCTATTTTCAATAGAAATAGACGGGAACATCATCTGATTCCCGTATTATGACATAATTAATTTTTAGTGAAGAGAGGTCAGAACTGTCAGACAACTAAAAAGGGGTAAATTTAAAGAATAAACTGTACTTATTGACTAGACTAAAAATTCTAAAAATTTTATGGTAAGAAGACGTGTGAGTCTATTTTCAGGAAAAATTAATGGATCTTAATTTGGAGTTTCGAAGCTCTACATATAAATAAATTAGTAACTATGACTCAAGAAAAATAGCATGACCAAAAATAAGTAAAAGTGTAATTATAGTCGTATTACCTTGAGAAGCATGTTGGCATATTGCTTATTATTTTCATATGGACTTACTAAGCATAAAGCTTACCCCCTCCCTTTTCATTTCTTTACTGTTGTCAGGTTGGCTCGAGGTTGGAGATCGTCGGAGGCAACATCACACTATCAAGCTATTACCGTTGGGGTATTGATAAACCTTAGGTGTATTTGAGTGAGTGGCATGTATAGGGACTTAATTATTATGATGTGTATTCTTATGATTTGGTCAACATGTTGGCTTAAATTGATTCGTTGTGTTTAGCCATGAAACGTGGCTTATAAGGGTGATGGCTTGTAATCCTATTTATCCAAGCTATGTATTGATGCCTTGCGATGTGGTCATGTGATTATATTTGTTTGATATGAATGGTTAGTGTTACGGTATGTATGCTTGATGAATGTTTTATGAACAAATGAAGTGGTCATAATCAGAGAATAAAAGTGTGATATGGCGATAAATCTATAATGCTGGAAAATGAAATTTGTGTGGTATGACTTAGGCAGGCATGTCGTTTGTGAATGTGAAATAATGTCAAGCATGGTATAAATGTATAAGTGATAATCAAAATGACATGTTCAATTGATTGTAAAGTTGTATGTTCAGACTTGGTATAAAATAAGTAAGCAAAACATATGTATGACGACATATGAATATTACAATTGAGTCTTAATAGAGGATGTTTAACTATCTACTTGATGCTATAATATATGTGACAATAATGTATTTAAGTATGTGATGTATTAATCGTAACAGAAGGCTTGAAAAATAGCCTAAGTGTTGGTCATACGGACAAAGACACGGCCATGTGTCTCAGCCGTGTGGAGGACACGGGCGTGTGGGCTGACCGTGTGATTCAAATTATTTGCTGACGTCACAAACAGAGAGTTACATGGGGCTGAGGGCACGAGCATGTCCCAAGCCACACGGGCGTGTGTGACCACACGGCCCAAGCCACACGGGCGTGTGACTCTACAAAGTAAAAAAATTTGTTAAGTTGTCCAAAGTTTATCGAAAGCTCTCGGTTTAGTCCCAAACCATCCCGATGTATGATTTAGGCCTCGAAGGCCTGTATAAGGGACGATATACATGTGTTTGAAAGGTTTTAATTTGGACAAAATTTTGTGACCCGATTTTGCATCTTCGTGAATGTTTAAGTTCGGTAATGCCTCAAACCCTGTCTCGGTGTTGGATACTGGTAAGGGGTGTTACAATTCTGGTGGCCAGCGATGGTTGGTCTTCGATAGTTGAGCAATGGAAGAGTTACACTTCTGTTTGGACTCTATTAGAGAATTTGATTTCAAATTAACTATTCCAAAAACAATATTATTTTAATAGTTTAATATTAAATTTAATTTAATATTTCTCTTAATAATATTTTATTAATTTAATATTAAATTGAGTATGTTAATATTAAATATAATTTAGTGTTTATCCTGTAGATAAAAATTCTATTATTTTAATATTAGATTTAATCTAATATTTATCTTGATAAATATTATATTAATTTAATAATAAAGTGATTAAGTTTAATCATAGTTGAACTCTCTAAACTCTCCCTACATAAAAAGAGCCTTGAGTCATTATTTCACACACACTTGAATTCAAGAGAAAGTTGTAGAGAGATTTTTTTGAAGATAATATTTCAAAATTTTTATAGAGATATTTTTTTGTTTTACAACTTGACCAAAAAAATTGAGAGAAATCGTGAAATTACCCACTAGTAATTTTCGTGAAAATTTTTTCTGACTCGAAACGAGCCCACACTCGACAAATATGAGCTTGAGGATAGCGGAGAAGACTACTTGGTCGAAACACTCAATCTAGACGAATCGAAAAGGTACAATTTTCATTAAGTGTTTATTACTTTACATATCACTACCAAGATCTTGTTTTGAAAATTTTTTAAAACTTTATTTTCCCTAAATTTATTTTCTGCTGCATTTTTCAAACCATTTTTTTTCCAACAGATATTGCATATGATGTTGCGAAATTGACACAAGTAATCCAAGTAGTTTGCATTGGCAAGCTTTGAATAGTGTACTTAGGTACTGAAAGAAAATTATTAACTATGCGTTGTATTATAATAGATATCCTTCAATTTTAGAAAGGTCTTTGGATGCTAGTTGGATTAGTAGTTTGGAAGATCATGCTTCTACTAGAGGAGATCTTCATGCTTGTTGAAGGAGCCATTTCTTAGGTTCCAAGAAACAAACATGTATTACTGATTCCACCATGCAGTCGAATTTATTGCATTAGTCGTTGCATCTAAAGAAGCAAAATGATTAATAAATTTGCTTTATGATGTACTCTATGGCCTAAACCAATTTCACATATTTCCATCCGTTGTGATAGTAAGGCTACTCTAACAAAGGCATATAACCAAGTACATCATGGAAAGTCTAGAAAAATTTGATTAAGACATAGCTATGTCCAATAATTAATCTCTGATGGAGTGATCACTATTAATTATGTGAGGTCAAGTGAATTTTTGGCGGATCCTTTGACAAAAAGTCTTGCTAGGGATGTAGTCAATAAGACATCAAAGGGGATAGGACTCAAGCCCATTAATTAGAGTCACTCATGATGAAAAATTGACTCAACGCTTGATATAATGTCAAGTCTTGAGTTTAGTGAGACAAAGTACATCATTAGTATGTGATTGTTAGCATTATAAATAATTCATCCTAAGATTAATTCTAGGTACTCGCAATGAAAAGGGAAGGATGAGTAACATACTTTTAATGTACCCATAACATAAATATGTTAGAGTGTTATATTTATGGGAACACTCCTGATGGGATCTACCTATGTCAGTGTGAAGTGTGGTCGCTTCTAGGAGCTTAAAGGCTTGACTCTAACAATACTCATGAAAAGAGGACACAGACACATGGCCATAATAGTGTCCATTGATACTATGCATTGAGTGATGTTGAAATCATTGTGTGAGTTGTGTTTAGTTAATCAAATGGAATAGCTAATTCAAAGCTTAGTCTACCATGCAATTTCGATTAACTTTAACATGTTTTCACTAAGTGAAGGATCCATCGTAAGACACATTCATTTATGCAAATTGATTTCCAAGAATATCAAAATCTAAAATATTTTGAAAATGGGGGGATATTGTTGGAACATTTTCAAATATTTATAGTGTTCCAATAACTATAAATGAAAGGGTGTAATTAATCAAAGGTATATCTTTTTGTTATTGACAAAGAATTATAACTATTCAAACTATATTTTTTGAATAGTTATGTTTAATCAAGAGATATTAGATGAATAATTGTGTCTCTTTTAGATATGCGATTATTCAGAAAAGACACATATTGAAAGATGTCTTTATAAAGAGATAAGAAAATTCCTATAAATAGGACTGAGATTTCATTTGGAAAACATACCACAAATTATCAAGAGTTTTTTCTATCCTTCCTCAATCTTCTTCTATTATTAGATTGTTCTATAAAGAATTATTATAGAAATTCATTTTCTTGTTATACATTGCTTAGTGCTTAGTAGACTATTTTCGTCAATACAAAATGCAAAGAGTCATTGGGCTTCATTGTATCCTTGAGGTTCATTTCCTTGATACTCATTTGTACACCGAGTATAGGTAGGATTGAATACAACTTTAAAGATAATGGCTTGATACATGCCTTGGGGCCTTGTCCTATTTCTTTGTTTTTTATTTGAGTTGTTTGTGTTTCGTTCGTGTGTTCAAGAGTTTCCTCACTGAAGTTTTGTACTAATACTTTCATGAAATTATTTGAGAATTGATCCAAGGGTTGTCGAGGCTTAATCTTGAAGAATGAGTTTCATCTCTTATGTGTTGATAAGGACAGGTTGGAGAGAGTTTGGACTAATGGTCATCAAGTTTTGATCAGGGATGGTTTAATCTGCGTAATTGAAACTTAAGTCTTAAATTTAGAATTTTTCTTCTTTATGTTGATGTGATCATATTAGAAAAATTTTGGCCCAAGGCTCTATGATATTTGATCTAAGATAGATGGATTTGATTTAAGATCCTTCTAACTTGATATTGAAGAAAATAATTTCATGTGTAATTTTTTATGATGACAAATGTATTGTTAATATTTTAAGTTTGATTTTTTCTCAACAAATTGAATATGAATAACATAATATGTAATGAACTGTCATGACTTTTACAACACCTAAAATGAGACACACCCATAAAAACAAAAAGAAAAAGAAATAGACTCCTTAAATAGGTTTACAAAGATCATCTACAATGAACTTAATATTCACTTTAGAGATAAAAATGAGGAAAAATAAAATAAAATCACCATTCCAAGTCAAACAAAAACCATCCTTATAGTAGACAATTTATCGCAATTTCTTTGACTATGCAATTATTCTCCCTACCTGCCTTAGCATGTGCAGCAACCAATGTTTTTTCATTCCATCAAATATGACTGAATAAAAATTCCAAGACACTTTCAATCGATCAATAACTGCTAAATCAATTTCCTCTTGTTCATTAGGAATTAATAATCCATCTTTCTAACATGTGTTAGCAATTTTAACTTGTATGTGATTAATATATTTAATTAATGTGTTAATTAGGTAGCAAATGTAGGACTTCTTATGTGCAAAGGGAACTATATAAAAGAAGGATTAATATCTTATCTATTGGGTGTTAATTTTGAAGAGAATGAAAGAGTTCAAAATTGATTTAACTATTTTTCATAAAAAAAATTCTTGGAGTTGATTAGATTTCTTTGGAGTGGAAGGCTTATTTGAACAATGAAGAGATAATATTATTAGGGATATTTTTATTTGATTTTGAAGGTTGGTCTATCTTTATTTTAGATTCGGATGAGATTATATGAAGCCTGTAATAGCCTGATTTTGAATAATGTAAAAAATAGTGGTTTCGAGACCATAATTTTGACGTAAAATTTCGTAAAAATTATTTAATTAATATATATACAGGGTCTTTAGGGTCATATTAAATTTTGGTTGGGAAATTTTATCGTTTAGATAGTTTAATAAGTAAAAGGGACTGAACTGTAAAAACTATAAAAATTGAGTAGTTAAATTAAAGGGGCTGAAGGAGTAATATAACCCATGGAAATTTAGTTAGTGGAATTGGATGATGATTTGCATAAGTGGATGACTTAATTAGGCTTAAGCATAGACTAATTAAAGTTAATTAAGAAAGTTGTCAAAATTACAAAAATAATATAATATATAATTAAATTAAAACAAAGAAAGGTGATATTTTTGCAATCTTACCAGCTTTCTATGATATAGCCAAGAAAACCTAGGGTTTTCATAGTTTTTCAATTGAAGCCTTAATTGGTAAGTGTTTTGGTGCTCGTTTTTAGTAATTTTTAAGTTTTGAACTCGTATTAGCTTAATCTAGCTATTTCGAGAACTAATTTGTGAAATTGTTAAATGTTATAAATGTTTTGGTTGATGAGTTGAGTTATTTCTTGAAGTTTATGATGGAATATGAAGCTTTATTGTTTGGGTGGACTATTTTGTAAAATGATTTTTAGTGATTTTAACATTTAAGGACTAAATTGATAAAATGATAAAAATTGGTTGCATTTAGTATGAAATAATAGTAAATAAGGACTGCTAGAAGAGCATATAATGTTCGGTTGAAATTGGGTTCAAGGAAAAATGGTAAATTTACATGGTTAGGGCTTAGGGACTAAATTGAGTAAAAGTGAAATGTTGTGGGTAATTTTGTAAATTTTCAAAAAAAAGGAATTAATTGTGTTAAGTGATTAATTTTCATTGTTGAATTGGTTAATTGAAAGAAACTATTGTGTTAGATCGAGAACGTGTGGACGATCGCGAAAAAGGGAAAATTACAGAGTTATCTTATACTTTGGCAATTATACAAACCAGTCGTGTAAGTTCGTATACTTATTTATGCTACTAATAATTCTTATATATATTCTATGTTAATATAATCTTATCAAATGTTATTTTGAATGTTTTTATAATGAAATACTGAATATATTGAATGTTGCTCAATTGAGTAAAATCTACTAGAATATACTGAATGTCGCTCAATCGAGCAAAATCTATTGAACACACTGTGTGTTGCTCAACTGAGCAAAACCTACCTAAGATACCGAATGTTTCTCACTCGAGCAAGTACTTAATATACTAAATGCTGCTCAATCGAGCAAAATCTACTGAACACACTGAATGTTGCTCAATCGAGCAAAACCTACTGAATATACAGAATGTTGCTCAATCAAGTAAAACTACTGAAATATATTGAATGTTCTTCAATCGAGAAAAATTTCACTGATTTTATAGAATTAGATCATTTGTATTGATGTTTGGAAATGAATACCAAAATAATGCTACGAATAATATTTATTTAATAGAAGTAGTGATTATTGAAGAATCAATTTAATTATTATTCAAACGAACTTACTAAGCTTTACTTAAGCTTACTTGTTGTTGGTTTATTTTGTAGATTACATTTTTGTGGGCTCAGAAGGTAGGATCAACACGAAAATCACACTATTCAGGGATCTTGGTAGACTTTAATTTTGGTTGGTTTATATGGCATGTAATAAGACTCCTTCTGAAATATGATGTATTAGTACTTAGTTGTGTAAGATAAATCCTGAACTTGTGTTGTTATGATGAATAACTTAAGGAAGTATGCATATTGTGCTCTAGTTGAATTCGTTGATTTAAATGAATTACAATGACATTACATTGAAGTGTGGTAGTCAATGATATAAATGTTTGGTGTATATTAATTGCACATTTAGCGTGAGAAATTGTTGTATGTAAAATTCAGCAAGTGTGGGTTCTAGCTTCGGGAAGTTGGTTTTTTGGGACATATGGTTTCTACAGATGGAATAGAGGTTGATCCTAGCAAGGTCTCGACTATTATTAACTGGAAAGCTCCAAAAAGTGTTTTTGCGATACGAAACTTTTTAGGGTTAGCAAGATATTATCGACATCTTGTTAAAAACTTCTCTATAATAGCCTTACTGATGACCAAGTTACTATAGAAAAATGTTTAGGTTATTTGGTTAGATAAATGCCAGCAGAGTTTTGATCGATTGAAGAAAATTTTAACAGAAGCTCCGGTATTGACACCACCTGAATAGCGGAATAAATTTATTGTTAATAGTGATGCGTCCCTTAGTGGATTGGGGTGTGTATTGATGCAAACTGGAAAAGTAATAGCATATGTTTCTCGACAGCTAAAGCCTTATGAAAGAAACTATGCAACACATGACTTGGAGTTAGTTGCTATTGTTTTTGCTCTGAAGATTTGGTGTCACTACATTTACGACAAAAAATGTCACATATTAACAAAACATAAAATTCTAAAATATTTGATGACTCAAAAAGAACTAAATCTGAGATGATGACGGTGGTTATAGTTACTGAAAGACTATGATCTTGTGATTAACTATCATCCCAGGAAAGCTAATGTGGTTGCAGATGCTTTTAGTCGAAAATCACTATTTACTTTGAGAGCTATTAATGCACATTTAGCTTTGGAAAGTGATGATTCTATTGCAGCTGAACTTAGGACTAGACCGTTATTTCACCAACGGATTTGAGATTTCCAAATTTAAGATCCAAAGTTGTTAGCCAAACGAGAATAGATTCGCAATGATTTGACTACGGGATTTACTCTTGATGGTAATGCAATGATGTATTTCCGTAATAGGTTATGTGTATCGAACAATTCAGACTTAAAGTAGGATATTCTATCAAAGGCTCATAGTAGTTCATGTTCCATCCATCTGGGTAGTACTAAGATGTTTAATTATCTAAAGAGAATGTACTAGTGGCCAGGGATGAAACATGAGATTTTTGAGTTCGTGACTAAATGTTTGGTGTGCTAGCAGGTAAAAGCTGATCATCAGGTGTCATCTGGATTACAACAACCTGTCACTATTCCTGAGTGGAAATGGAAGTGAGTTACGATAGATTTTGTATTGGGACTACCAGTGACACCGAGAAAGAAGGACTCGATCTAGGTTATTATTGACAAATTGACTAAACCAGCTCATTTCATCCCAGTCCGTACTGATTACTCGCTTAAGAATTAGCGTAATTATATGTATAAGAGATTTCTAGATTTGTAACACCCCTCACCCTTATTCAACACCGGAATAGCGTTATAGAGTATTACTGAAGTTTCAAAACAATTAAACATCCATTTAGCAAACATTTTCTCAATTCAAATATTCATCATTCAATTTCAATCCATTTGCCCCTTAAAATAGCTACGAGGCCTTAAACATGTTTTAAGAGCGATTCGGGACTAAATCGGTAACTCAAGACCTTTCATAGAACATTGAAATTTTTTCTCAAAATAGGGGACACACGCCCATGTGGCAGGCTGTGTGTCTCACAAAGCCACAAGACATGCCCGTGTCACAGGCCGTGTGGAAACAGGGGGTACATACTGACTTGGGTCACATGGCCAACCACATGCCGGTGTGTCTAGCCCGTGTGCCCTTCGAAGTGGCCACACACGCCTGTGTGCCCTTTGAAGTGGCCACATATGCCCGTGTACCCTTTGAAGTGGCCACACACACCCATGTGCCAAGCCTTGTGCTAGGCCGTGCCAAACCTGTAGGGTATACTGGCTTATGCCACACGGTCGAGTCACATGCCCGTGTGTGAGGCCGTGTGCAGTATACTGACTTGATTTTAATTTCAACACCAAGGGACACACGGTCGTGTAACATGATCGTGTGTCACACATGTCCGAGACACACGCCCGTGTGGACAAAAATAGGCTATTTGCAAACCCATTTTTCCACCCTATTTTTACATACCTATACAAGCATAAATTACAACATTTTATAACTCATTAGGCAGCCACTCCACAACATTTCATACATATTTTATACCAATTCGACATTGTCTTCAAATACCTAATTAATAACATGCATTTTCCATTCATATGCCTTCTACATATCAAGACAACATTTGCATATTTCCATTCCATCTACAACTTTCCAAAACATACGGTATTTGAATACTTATACACAACCAAAAAATTATACCAAGTTAAGCCAAATCACATGGCTTTAACTTATACCACAACATGTACCAAAATCTCTATCTCAAGTAACCCTAACTATCATCTTTATAACTAGTCTATACATGCCATATTTACAAATATTCATGAGTTCAAAGGTACCAATTGGCAATTGGATAGTATGATGCATAACTCTAACTTATCTAAATTGAGCGAGCTATCGAACCTCTATAAAACATGAAAAAGAAGCAAAGTAAGATTTATAGGTTAGTAAGCCCATATAATTTAGAATTTAACTTACCATTTATACATAATCAAACAATTAAACAAAGTATATCAAATTCACTTGCCAAATGCCTATACACAAGCATTCATTAACAAGTTAGTCACATAAATATATATATAATCATCCATTATCTCAATTTAATACTCAATACATTGTATCACGTCAAATTCATATATCATGTACATCATTTGTAACATTTCACTCCCAATCATATAAACAGTAAATCATTCGATAACAGTAACTCATCCGTTTAAACAGTACTTCATCCATATAACAGTAATTCATCCATATAACACATAGCTTTTTCACATAACCAATAACAGAATTTATGCCCGTTGAACCTATTAGAATATCGATAGGTACACAGGTGATACACATTAGGTGTATTAATCGGTAATCCGTCATTTCATCATCACATTCACTCTTTCGAGCTATAATCGATAAGCTCCTCCTGAGTTGATGGATAGTAAGCTCTATTAAGCTAAAGCAGTAAGCTCTGACGAGCTAAGAATAGTAAGCTCTTACGAGCTGATATATCGGTAAGCTTATACGAGCTGCAGTGAGTCCGCAACACATGCAGGATCTCCATCTAAACGGTAACCCTAGTGACATGTCACTAGTATCCTACGAATTCCTACGGTTCAAACGGGGCTTGGTAACCATCAAACTATATCAATAAGGCATTCAAATTTCAAGTAGATCATTTACTCAATTACATACATTCATTTCAAATAATTACAAGTATTTAAAAGTTTGATTCTAATTATACGAACTTACCTCGAGTTGTTTGGATGGAAATTATCGACTATTCGTCCACTTTTCCTTTTCCCTGATCTAATCCCAATTTTGACTTATCTTGATATATATATATTTTCAAAATCAACTTATTTAATCAAATATTTATTCAATTTAGTCCAAAACACACATTAAGGCTATTTTACACATTTGCCCCTAAACTTTCACTGTAACATCCCGATTTTGGGCCTAGTCGGAATAGTGGTTTCAGGACCACAAATCCAATGAGAAAAAAAATTATTTTTATTATATTTTTATGGTATACAATTTCACAGAATGATTTCGTAAAAATATCATTCAAAAATTTTGACGTTTGGGTACTCAATTTAGTCAAAAGGACTAAATTGTAAAAAGTACAAAAGTTCAGTTCTACATGCTAGAGGTGTCCAATTGTTATGAAAATTTACATTGGAGGTCCTTACATGGTAATTAGACCATTGGTTAATTTTTTTGACAAAAATAAACATGAAATAGGTGAAATAGAATATTTTTAAGTTAGGGGCATTTTGGTCATTTAGTAATTAAAATGAATTAAAAACCAAATTAAAAGCCAATTTTTGTCCATCTTCTACCCCATTGCCGAAACTTGCATGGAGAAGACATATCTAGGGTTTTTCAAGCTTCCAAGCTTGATTATCAAGGAAAACGAGGATTGGACCTAGATCGGGTGAAAAATGGAAAATCAACGGTTAGGTCTTTTTTGCTATTTTGGTGCTGAGGTAAGTTCGTGTGCCAATAATATTGCAATGCAATATTTGAATTGAAAATTATATATTATTATTGCACGAATGGCATGATTTAATGTATTGAAAAGTGATGAAAGAATGATATATAAAATTTCTGAGAACAATGATATATGACTAGTAGCACATGAAATGTTTGATGGTTCAATCATTGATGGCTTGCTATATAATAGTTGAATGCATTGAGAATTTGTTCTAACATGATGTTTTATTAAGTTGGATAACTAAAGAAAGAGTGAAAGGGAAGGTAAGTCCATTTGTAAGTAAATACAATGTGTGAGGTACGTTAATTGCTTAAATGATGATTATATGATAAATGTATGCTCTTGATAAGAATATGATTTGAATGCTCAATGTATGAAAATTTATGAAACATTGACATGATTGATAATATGAGGAAGAAAAATCTCAGTTGAATGAATTAGGATATTCGATGGATTCTTGAAAAGGAATTCATGGTAACAAGGATCTAGCCCAGACAGGTGATCCAATCCCTATATAGCCCTCCCGAAGAATATGTGTAAATGGATTTAGCCCGAACGGGCAATCCCATAGGATCTGAATTTAGTTTGGACTGGTAATTCAGATCCAATCTCATTTGAGTATATGTCATTACAGGGGATTTAGCCTTGACTGGTAATCCCGCTGTAAGAAAGGAGGTTCACGAGAGTGTGCTCTTTAGAAAGGGAAAATACGAATTGACGAACATGAACTTGTAAAGTGATCTAGCCTCCCGAAGAATATGTGTGCTGAAATGGATTTAGCCATAATAGGTAATCTGACTAGGATTTGAATTTAGCCTGGACTGGTAATTCAGATCCAAGCTCATTAGAGTATATGTTGTTGCAAGGGATTTAGCCTGGACTGGTAATCCTGACGATACTCTATCAATTTATATTACGGGGGATTTGGCCTGGACTGGTAATCCCGCCGTAAGAGCGAGGTTCGCGAGAGTGCGTACTTGAAATGATCACTTGTATGAATTGACGGTGAATGGGATATCCATCGAGATTCTAAGAAATTCAACAAGATTAATATGAAAAATGAAATAAAAGGTTCTTGCCATGATAAACTCATTTATGTTATATAATACTATTATGATGTATATGAATTGTCATGTTTGGGTGAGTGTTGAGCTAAATGATAGCATAGGTAAGTACTCGAAATGTAATATCCCGAATTAGGGCCTAATCGGAATAGTGGTTTCGTGACCACAAATCTGAGATAGAAATAATTATTTTATAATTATTTTGAGGTTTATGATATGATTACATGATTGTGTGAAAATTTCGTGAAGAAATTCTATGCATAAAATACTTAATTTGAAAGTAGGGACTAAATCGAATAAGTTGCAAAACTTGCATTCTAGAAGTTTTTAGTATGAAATTGCATTGAAATATTAATTAAGAGGTCTTAAATAGAAATTTGACCAATTTTAAGTTCATGGACAAAATTAGGACATGGAAGGAATTTTTAGAAAGTTTAGTAGTAAGGGCATTTTGGTCATTTAGTTATTAAAATGAATTAAAAACAAAATTAAAAGCCAATTTTTGTCCATCTTCTTCATTAGGCCGAAATTTCAAGGGTTCTCCATAGCTAGGGTTTTTCAAGCTTTCAAGCTCCATAGTAAGTGATTCCAAGCCCGCTTTTTAATGTTCTTTACGTTTTGAGTCCCAGAGGCTCGATAAAGCTTATGCTAGCAATAATTTAAGTTAGGGTTCATATTTGGAAAAATACCCATAGGTGAAATTTGTGTATTTTGGTGTTTTATGATAGAATATGAGGTTTTAAATTATGTTAGACAACTTGTGCTACTCGGTTTTAGGTAAAAACGAGTAAAAGGACTTAATCGGTAAAAATACCTAATAGTCATAAGTGCTTGTTAGAGTGAGAATTTGATGTTTCCATAGAAGAGAAAAGTGATCAGCATGTTGTAAAACATAAGAATAAGGAATAAAGTTTAATCCCGAGCCTAGGGGCAAAAATGTAAATATGTAAAAGTTTAGGGGTAAAATTGTAATTTTGCAAAAATTTGGGTTAAGGATTAATTTGATAATGTGAGTATTAAATAAGCTAAATGTGTTATTTTAGATCAAGAAAGACGTGGAATCGACCTCAATCGAGGAAAAGAAAAGATTGTGGACTAAATTGCAAAATCTTTGTATTTTGGTACCAAGGTAAGTTCATGTGTAAATAATGTAGTATAATTGTTATTTGTAAATTATTGATGTTAATTATATGATATGCAGATTTTTATTATGAGATATATGCTTTGTGGTTATTTTCAAATAAAATGCAAATTATTTGTATTATTTGTTAAATATAAAGTGCTACCGAGTATTGGTTTCGTATTTTACGGAAGATGGCAAGGATATGTGTTCGAGGAAAATCCCGTTTGAACCTTAGGAATAGATTAGGATACAAGTGACATGTCACTAGGATGGTTGAGCATCCGAACTCGTTGAGTTGAGTCCGGGAGTTCACTTATGGATGCGAATGTTCGAACTCGTTGAGTTGAGTCCGAGTTCGAGAGATGTAACTAGGCATCCGAGCTCGTTGAGTTGAGTCCGAGTTCACTTATGGATGCGAACGCCCGAGCTCGTTGAGTTGAGTCCGAGTTCGCTTATGGCGCGGGTTACATGATTGCTTGATTGCATATATGGCACTTATGTGCAAGTTATCCATGTATCCGAATTATATTCCGATGTGTTCAACGGGTAAAGTTTTACTCAAATGGAGGAACATTCGAGATGTAAAGAGACGTATTGGTAAGTGATGTGAAATGGATATTTTGGACAGGTATGTATTTAACCCTCGGGTTGAGTATTGATACAATCACGATAAGGTAATAAGATGATGAAAAATGATTAGAAATGTGATATGTGTTTTAGTGATGCATGCTAACGTTGATTGGTATGACTGTTTTGTTATGTTACTTATTATTTGCATATGAACTTACTAAGCATTTATGCTTACTCCTCCTTCTTACTCATTGTAGTTTTGGACAAGCCACTTTCGAGTCGGGATAGGTCGAAGGCTCGATCACACTATCTGGAAGACTTTTGGTAAATGGCTTGTAAATTTAAGTATGACATGTATAGCAATATACCTATTTTGTGCAAATGATCTTACGATATGGTGATGGAATGGTTGAGAAAATGTTTGACAATGATAAATTATGAAAATGGTTAGTTTAGATTATGTTTGATGTTAAGGAAAATTATTAAGATACTTAGTGCATAAAAACTCATAAAAGGGATGAAATTTGCCATAAACAGAATACTGCAGCAACACTGACCTGAGTTTGAAAATTTACTAAAAATCATAGAAATTGAATCTGGTGATGGAATATATATCAAATTGAAGCTTATTATGTCTAGTTTCACATGAAACAAATGAAACAGGTAAAGGAATTATATGTTAAAAGATATTTGAATTTTTGTGAAACAGGATCGTAACAGTTTCTAAATCCCCTGTTCCAACTTTAGAAATTCACTATAAATTTTAAAGATATAATTAGGTGGTGTATTTTATATCCTCAGAATCCTTATTGAGTATAGTTTTAGTAGAAACAAACCTCGTAGTCATATGAATTTTTTACAGAGAGAAATGTGGTTCGTAGTAAAAAGAGGTCAAACCAGTCAAGTCCTGAAACAGGGTTAAATTTAACTAATAAAATGTACTAATTGGCTCAACCAAAAATTCTAGAAAAAAATTAGTAGATAGGTATATGAGTCTAGATTCAAGGAAAATTTACGGATCTTAATTTTGAGTTTTGTAACTTGAGATATGATTTTTATTGTGACTGTGACACAAGTAGTTTAAAAGCTGTGAATGTAGAAACAAATAATCCAAAGTTCTAAAAATGTTATATTAAGCTTAGTAACACCTCATACTCGACTCCGGCGACGGTCTCGGGCGTGGGGGCATTACACGAAACCCATGGACTTGTGATAAGAATGAAAATGAATGAGTGATACTTATGAGAGTAATTTCATGAAAATCTTGTGATGGTCATCATTATATTGTACTAAAACAATTTGGACAGTAGCAGTAACCCTATTTTGAAAATCCACCAAAAATGGTGAAAGTTGAATTAAAGGCTGAATTAAATGTTAAATGAAATATTATTGAGTCTATTTTCACATAGAAGAAATGGTATAAGCAAAATAATTTCATATTATGAGATATTAAAGTTCTTGTGAGACAGAGTCAGAATGAGTTTGAAATCCCCTATTCTGACTTGGGAAAATCATTATAAATTGTAAAAAAATAATTATGGGTTAGAATTTATATTCTTAAAATCCTTAATAAGTCTATTTTCAAGGGAAATAGATGGGAGCATCATATGTTTCTTGTACTATGAGATAAATAAATTTTAGTGAAGAAAGGTCAAAGCTGTCAAACAGCAAAATAAGGGAGACTTTAGAGAATAAACTGTACTTATTGGCTAGACCAAAACTTCTGAAAATTTAATGGTAAAAAGATATGTAAGTCTAGTTTTAGGAAAATTAGTGGATCTTGATTTGGAGTTATGTAGCTCTAGATATAAATAATTTAATGACTGCGACTCGAGAAAATACCTTAATTAGACTTTGAATAAATAAAAAGAATTTGAAAATAGCATGTTATTACATTGCTTATTATTTTTCATGCGAGCTTACTAAGAGTAAAGCTTACTCCCTCCTTTCCATTTCTTTTAGTGTTGTCAGGTCAGCTCGGGGTTGGAGACCATCGGAGGCAGCTTCACACTAGCGAGACATCACCTTTGGAGTATTGATATATATATACTAGCGATTTCAAGTGAGTGGCATGTATAGGGACTTAGTTTTATGATAGATGTTGTTATGATTAGCCAAATGTATTGGCTTATATTGATTCATTGTATATAGCCATGAGATGTGGCTTATAATAGTTATGGCTTGTAAGCCTATTTATCCATACTAAGTTCTAATGCTTGTGATGTGAATATGCTTCTTGAAAATACATGATTGGTGTATAACATGTGTGTATAATGAATGCTTCATGACCAATCAAACAGGTCATTACTATGAGAAAGTGCATGATATAGAAATAAGAAGATGATATTAATTGAACTTGAATGCTTAAGGTCTAATGAAATAAGTGATAAGTGGATAATTCTAGATTATTAGTAAATGTGGTGCAATAGTAAGACTAATAGATATGGATGGTTGCATCTAGACTTGATATTACACGAGTATGCGAAATACATGAATGATGACATGTTAATGTTAAGAATATGTCTTAATAAAGGGTGTTTAATCATTAAAATGATGCCATGAAATGTGTCCTTAATGTGTGTAATGAGATGTGGAATCAAGGGTAACACGAAGGCTTGGAAAATAGCCTAAGTGTTGACTACACGGGCAAAGACACAGTCGTGTGTTTTAACCGTGTGATTTTGAAATTTAAGGTACGGGCTAGCTAGAATACGTAGCAACGATCTTAAAAACATAAAAAGCATTAAAAACTGGACAAAATACATACCTAAATGCCAAGATTGTAGTTGCCTAACCTCTAAACCTATTTTCACAAGAAGAATCGGTTGAAGATGCTAAAAGATGATGGAAATTGGCTTTGTTTTAATTTAATCTACCATTAATAATCAATTTACTTATTTAACCTTTAAAACATTTATTAATTACACCAAATGCCATGCCACTATCATCCACTATCATACTAATGGTCTATTTACCACTTAAGGACCTTAATTTTAAGATTTTATAGTTATTAAACACCTTTAGCTAATAGAAAGACACTTTTGCATTTTACGCAATTCAGTCCTTTTTATCAAATTAAACACTCAAACGATAATTTTTCTTTACCAAACTTTCACCCAATAATTCTATCATGTTGTATACTTTAATAAAATAATAAAATAAATATTTTGACTTTAGATTTATGGTCCCAAAACCACTGTTTTAATTTTACCAAAAACGGGCTGTTACAACTCTCCTCCTTAGGGATTTTCGTCCCCGAAAATCTTACCAGTGAAAATGTGAGGGTACTATTTTCATATAGCTTCCTCGAGTTCCCACGTAGCTTCCTCAATCTTGTGTTTATGCCAAAGAACCTTCACTAGAGCTATGCGTTTATTTCTCAATTCTTTGATTTCACGAGCTAAAATATTAATTGGCTCTTCGCTATACGTCAAATCTGTATCTCAACATCTACCGAAGAAATCACATATGACGGATCAGATCTATATCGATGTAGCATAGAAACGTGAAACACATTATTAATCTTTTCAAGTTCTGACGGTAAAGATAGTCGATACGCTATTGGCCCTATTCTTTCGATAATCTCATACGGTCCAGTAAATCACAGACTCAACTTTCCTTTACGGCCAAATCGAAGAACCTTTTTCCACGTTGACACCTTTAAAAACACTCGGTCCCCAACTTGAAACTCAATTTCTTTACGTTTTAAATCCGCATATATTTTTTGTCGATCTGAAGCTGCTTTTAAACTGTCGCGAATCGTTTTCACTTTTTCTTCAATTTCTCTTATCAATTCAACCCTGCGAATCTTTTTCTGACACAGTTTAGTCCAGTATAGTAGATTTCGACATTTGCGACCATATAAATCTTCGTACGGTGCCATCTTTATACTCATCTGAAAACTGTTGTTATACGCGAACTCAATCAACGGTAAGTATTTTTTCCAACTGCCCTCAAACTCTAAAATATAACATCTCAACATGTCTTCGAGAATCTAAATAAATCTCTTAGACTGACCATCAGTCTGAGGATGAAAACCAGTGTAACATTCCTCACCCTTATTTGATGCTGAAACTGGGTACTAGCTATTACCTGAATTAAACACAATCAAACACACAGAATCGGGCCATACCTCGTACTTAGTTCTGACGTCGAATACGAGTGAGGGGTGTTACATTTAGTGGTATTAGAACTATGGTTTAGTCTATTCTCGAACAAACGTAGCATGTGTACGAGTTTAGCTATACATGCCATACATATATTGTGATAGTGTGACGACTCCTGAAATTTCTCAATTGTGTTTTTATATAGTAAATGGATCCCAATTGAGCTATGGCAGATGACGTAGAAAGTAACGCGCTGACTTCCACTAAAGGGGCGGAGCCAACTGATGACCGACCTCTCATAGTTAGTCACAGAGGAGAAGAAGGGGCTCGGGAAGCCTTTCTCCACATGATGGATGCTTGGTACACGGAGTTCGATTGAGCGAACCCGAATGCTCAACCCTCTCCACCTCCACCTATTTCTCAGCCTATCTTAGTGGCACCCCGTGGTATGGATTTTATGAGATTGCATAAACCTTCGGTGGATAAAATTCGAAAGCAAGGAGCTAAAAAGTTCCAAGCTAGCATTGATGATGATCCAGAACGAGAAGAGTTTTGGCTCGAAAACACCATCCGGGTTTTTGAGGAATTGTCATGCACACTAGAAGAGTGCATGAAATGTGTTGTATCACTTCTTAGAGATTCATCTTACCACTAGTGGAAGACACTTGTCTCGGTGGTACCAAGGGAGAGGGTGACATGGGAATTTTTCCAAGAAGAGTTTTGGAAAAAGTATTTCAGTCAGAGATTTATGGATTAAAAGAGGAAAGAGTTTCTTGAGTTTAAACAAGGTAAAATAGCTGTAACTAAATAAGCTTGAGTTTGTGAAACTCAACAAATTTGCTCGGGAGTGTGTGTCGACCGAAGCTATTATGTGCAAGAGGTTCAAAGATAGATTAAATGAAGACATTCAAATGTTTGTTGGTATACTCGAGCTGAAAGAGTTTGTTGTACTTGTCGAAAGAGCTTGTAAGGCAGAGGAATTGGCCAAAGAGAAGAGAAAGACCGAGTCTGAGGCTAGAGACTCAAGAAAAATATTTATGGCCAAGTCATTGCAGACCACATCGAAGAGGTTGAGGGATTTCTATTCCTGCTCCCATGCTTCTGTTGGGCATCCGAATAGAAATAGAGGTAAATAGTATTCGGGTACTAAGGCTCAGACCACCTCGATTGCTAGTGTTGGTAATGCTCGACCAAGTAGGCCAGAATGTCTATAATGTGGCAAACGTCACCCCGGTGAGTGTCGAGAGAGTGACAGGACATGTTTCAAATGTGGTTCCCTAGACCACTTTATCAGAGAGTGCCCCGAGATGGCAAAAAAGGAGAGATATTAAAGTGCAAGATTGGGTAACACTTCCAATCGAGGAAAATCACAGAAGAATACGGGTAATAGAGTGAGTAATAAGAGTGCCCCCAAAGAATTTGCTGTGAGACCCGGGGGCAGAGCTCCTGCAAGGATGTACGCCATTCACGCTCGCGAAGAGGCTTCATCCCCAGATGTAATTACGAGTACATTTTCTATCTATGATGCTACTGTTATTGCTTTGATTGATCCGAGGTCTACCCATTCCTATATTTGTATGAGGTTGGTGTCTAGTATGAGAATGCTTGTTGAATCCATAGAATTTGTGATAAAAGTGTCAAACTCATTAGGAAAATACGTGTTAATTGATAAAGTATGTAAGAATTGTCCTTTGATGATTAGATGTCACTATTTTCCGACTAACCTTATGCTTTTGCCGTTTGATGAGTTTGACGTAATTCTTGGTATGGATTGGTTAACTATTCATGATGTAGTAGTAAATTGTGGGAGAAAATTTATTGAGCTGAAATGTGAAAATGGTGATATTCTTCGGGTTGAATCAGATGAATCAGAAAGCTTGCCTACAGTGATTTCTTCTATGTCTGCTCAAAAGTGTCTAAGAAAATGTTACGAAGCTTATCTTATTTTTGTGTTGAATACAAAAGATTCAAAGTTGAGAATTGAGTCAGTACCGGTAGTTTGTGAGTATCCAGACGTGTTTCCGGAAGAATTGCCCGGATTACCTCCAATTAGGGAAGTTGAATTTGGTATTAATCTAGTTCTGGGTATGGCACCAATTTCTATTACTCCGTATAGGATGGCTTTGACCAAATTAAAGGAGTGAAAAGCTCAACTGCAAGAGTTGACGGATAA
Organism: Gossypium anomalum; assembly: GCA_025698475.1. Taxonomy (NCBI): domain Eukaryota; kingdom Viridiplantae; phylum Streptophyta; class Magnoliopsida; order Malvales; family Malvaceae; genus Gossypium; species Gossypium anomalum. Next base: position 62,404,361 of record CM046961.1, read on the forward strand.
AGGTTTCGCGAGACCTAGTTATTCACTGTGGGGTGCACTGGTTTTATTTGTGAAAAGGAAAGATGGTTTGATAAGGTTATGTATTGATTACCGAAAACTCAACATGGTGACGATAAAGAATAAGTACCCCTTGCTGAGGATAGATGATTTATTTGACCAATTGAAGGGGGCCACAGTATTTTCCAAGATAGATTTGTGGCCTGGCTATTATCAGTTGAGTGTTAAGGACTCAGACGTGCCAAAAATCGCATTTCGAATGAGGTATGGTCACTATGAATTTTTAGTGATGCCTTTTGGTCTAACTAATGGTCCTGCAATTTTCATGGATTTAATAAATCAAATTTTCTGACCTTATTTGGATAAATTTGTTGTGGTGTTTATCGATGATATCCTGATTTATTCTCGTGATGAATCTGAACATGTTGATCACTTGAGGATTGTTTTGCAAACTTTGAAAGATAAGCAGTTGTATGCTAAGTTTAGTAAAAGTGAGTTTTGGCTTAGAGAAGTCAAATTTTTGGGGTATATTGTAACAGGTGATGGGATCCGAGTTGATCCGAGTAAGATTTCGGCCATTGTCGATTGGAAACCTCCGAGGAATGTATCTAAGGTGAGAAGCTTTTTGGGCTTGGCTAGCTATTACTGAAGGTTTGTTAAGGGATTTTCCATGATTACTACTCCAATGACAAGGTTGCTCTAGAAGGATGTCAAATTTGAATGGTCAGAAAAGTGCCAATAGAGTTTTGAGAAACTAAAGACATTGTTGACCGAGGCCCCAGTTTTAGTTCAACCTGAATCGGGCAAAGAATTTGTAATTTATAGTGACGCGTCGTTGAATGGTCTCAGATGTGTGTTAATGTAAGAAGGTAAGGTGATAGCTTATGCCTCGAGCCAGCTAAAATCGCATGAGAAAAATTATCCGACACATGATTTGGAGCTAGCCGTCATTGTGTTTGCGTTAAATATTTGGAGACGTCACTTGTATGGTGAGAAGTGTCGGGTATTCACAGATCACAAAAGTCTAAAGTACTTGATGACTCAAAAAGATTTGAATTTATGACAACAGAGGTGGCTAGAGTTGATAAAAGATTATGAGCTGGTGATTGACTATTACCCAGGTAAGGCGAACGTGGTCGCCGATGGCTTGAGTATGAAATCCTTATTTGTCTTGAGAGCTATGAATACTCAGTTGACTGTGTTTGATGATGGTTTGATACTAGCGGAGTTGAGAACTATAGCTACGTTTCTCCAAGAGATTTATGAAGCTCAAAAAGGCAACAATGACTTACAAACCAAGAGAACCCAATGCGAGTCGGGTGTTGAATCAGATTTTTGAATTGGTTCTAATGGTTGTTTGATGTTCCAAGATAGAGTCTGCGTACCTAGAGATGACGAGCTTATTGGGAAAATTCTTCACGAGGCACATAGTAGTTGTGTGTCAATCCACCCGAGTAGTACCAAGATGTATAATGACTTAAAGAGATTGTATTGGTGGCCGGGTATGAAAGGAGACATCTCAAATTTTGTTTCGAAATCCTTAATATGTCAGCAAGTGAAAGCCAAGCACCAAGTACCTTCGGGTTTATTTCAGCCTGTGAAGATTCTCGAGTAGAAATAGGACCAGATTAATATAGATTTCATGACGAGATTACCATTGACCCCGAGAAAAAAAGATGGCGTTTGGGTTGTAGTTGATCGATTGACGAAATTGGCTCACTTTATTCCAGTATGCACTGATTACTCACTCGATAAGCTAGCCGAGTTTTATGTTTCGTGAGACTTCATGGAGTGCCTTTGTCGATTATCTCAAATAGGGACCTGAGATTCACCTCGTGATTTTGGAAAAAAGCTACAAGAAGCTTTAGGTACAAAGTTGAATTTTAGTACCGTTTTCCATCTGTAAACCGATGGTCAGTCAAAGAGAGTAATACAGATATTGAAATACATGCTCTGGTGTTGTGTTCTTGAATTTCAGGGCAGTTGGGAAAAGTACTTGCCATTGGTGGAATTTGCCTATAATAACAGTTTTTAGTCGAGGTTGAAAATGGCACCTTATAAGGCATTGTATGGGTGTAAGTGTTGAACACCATTATATTGGACTGAACTGAAAGAGAATCAGATTCATGGGGTCAACTTAGTCAAAAAAACTAAAGAAAAAGTAAAGGTGATTCGATATTACTTGAAAATGGCTCCGAATAGATAAAAATTCTACGCTGATTTAAAATGAAAAGAATTTGAGTTTCAAGTCAGTGATAAGGTATTTCTAAAAGTTTCCCCATGGAAGAAAGTTCTCAAATTTGGCAGGAAAGGGAAATTGAGCCCACGTTTCATTGGACCATATGAGGTGACTGAAAGAATAGGACCAGTAGCTTATCGGTTAGCCTTACCATCCGAGTTGAAAAAGATTCACAATGTGTTCCACGTGTCCATGTTGCACCATTACCGTTCTGATCCTTCACACGTGATTTCATCGACAGAGGTGGATATACGACTGAATATGACTTATGGTGAGGAACCGGTTAAAATTTTAGCTTTGAAGGTCAAACAATTAAGAAATAAAAGTATTGCCCTTTTAAAAGTGTTATGGCAACGACATAGGGTGGAAGAATCCACATGGGAATCCGAGAAAAAGATGAGAAGCCAATACCCAAGTCTTTTTATCGGTAAGATTTTTGGGGACGAAAATCCCTAAGGGGGGAGAGTTGTAACATCCCGAATTAGGGTCTAGTCGAAATAGTGGTCTTGAGACCACAAATCAAAAGTATAAATAATTATTTTGTGATTATTATGAGGTCTATGATATGAATTCATGCTTGTGTGAAAATTTCATGAAGAAATTATATGTGTAAAGTGTCCAATTTGACTTTAGGGACTAAATTGAATAAGTTGCAAAATATGTGTTTCTAGAAGCTTTTAGTATGAAATAGCTTTGGATTATTTATTACAAGTCCCTAAATAGCAATTTTCCCAATTTCTATTTTTATGGATAAAAATGGGCATGCATGGATAAAAAGTGAAAGTTTAGTGAAAAGGGCATTTTTTTTCATTCGGTTAATAAAAGAATTAAAAGGAAAAATAAGTCAAAAATTGTTTCCATCTTCTCCAAAGGGTGCCAAAATTTCCAAGAGCCATAGCTAGGGTTTTTCTTCACTTTCCAAGCTCAATAATAAGTGCATCGTAGCCCCATTTCTAATGTTCTTTGCATTTTTGGGATCCTTGAAGCATGATTTAGCCATTTCTACCCTTTATTTGAACTAGGGTTTATGTTCAAAATCTTAACCATGTGTGTCATGCATGTATTTTGATGATTAATGGAGTAATATGGAGGATTGGTGCTGGATGAACATCTTTTTCTAAGTGATTTTTCATGAAAACACCTAAAAAGGACTTGTTTGTAAAGCTTGTAAAAATAGGTGTTAAAAATGTAATTTGATGAAAAATATGGGTTGTTATAAGAGGGAATATGAATCGACTACGCTTGGGTAACCATGAAAATGGACACATTTCATTTTATGAGCCCAATAGCTAAATTGTAATTATGTGAAAGTTTAGGGGCAAAATTATAATTTTGCCAAAAAATGATTTATGGGCTGTGTTGAATAATGTGATAATTAAATAAGTGAAATTTGCTATTATAGATCAAGAAAAACGGAGTCCGGGCCTAGACTGAGGAAAGAGCAAGATCTTGGGCTAAATCGAACTAATTGTCCATATTTTGTACTGAGGTAAGTTTGTGTGTAATTGATACATCATTTTATTATGTATTTAACACTTAATGTTGCATGGATTGTATGTTTGTCTTTGTGAGTATAATTGATGTTGTCCAACAAAGATTTGAGGTGATGAAAGCCAGTTGAACCTTAAGAATACTTAGGGGATAAATATCATGACATTGGCTTGATGAGATCCTGTATAAGACCATGTCTGAGACATGGCTTTGGCATTGTTATGTGATCCCATGTAAGACCATGTCTGGGACATGACATTGGCATCGGTATGAGACATTGTGTAAGACCATAACTAGGCTATCGGCTTCGATATATGTGATCCCATGTAAGACCATGTCTGGGACATGGCATTGGCATCGATATGTGTTCCCATGTAAGACCATATCTAGGATATGGCATTGGCACCTTACCATATGTACATGATCCTGAGTATCCCTTAGTATTCCAAGTGGTTCAACGGATAGACCAAGGATTTGCCAAAGGAAAGTCGAGGTGTGATTGTGTTGAAAGGGGTACGGGTATGTGCACCAAGCTCATAGTTATTGAGATTACAAAATGATAAAACCTTGGTAAGGTGGAAATGAAGGAATTATGATCTTAAGTTCTTTTGAATATTATGTAAACCGAATGAGATAGAATATGACTTCAATGATTATTGAGGATGAGATGATTTAAATTATGTTATGTATGTGTATGAAAATGTTTATTTTTATTGTTTATTAATTACATGCAAGCTTACTAAGCTTTATGCTTACTTCCTCTCTTTTCCATTTTCTTATAGTATCACCAAGCTAGCTCGGTGATCAAAGGACGTCGGAGGCTCACTCACACTATCAATTGGATCTTTTGGGTATAGTTAGTCTCATTATTTTGAGTATGGCATGTATAGGAAACTTGGTTATTTTGTTTTGTGCCATATTGGTTAGCCAAATGTGTTGCCTTATGATGGTGTTACAATTATTTTGCATATGGCCATGAGAAATGGCCCATATTGGTTAATGGCTTGTAACCTTAAATAATTATGCATGCATGCAAGTGTGTTTATGCTTTGTTGTGGTTGTGGATGATGAGTGTGATGAATAGCTTATGACTGATAAGGTGACCTTATCCATAGAATACATGAATAATGTGAAAGTGGGTTAATAATGTTTATTGAATATGAAATTGATGTGGAAAGCTTTAAAGAAATATGCCAAGTTGAGTATGTGTTATATGCCATTATAGACATAATTTAACCATGAATGTGAATGCTTAAGTATCCAAAGGTAGCATGTTTCATGCCATGAAATGAGTTTATGTATGTAAATGTTTAAGGCTGAAAAATGGCTTGGAAAATAGCCTAGAAATTGTCCACATGGTTAGACATACGGGCGTGTGTCTAGGCCGTGTGTGACACACGGACTGCCCCATGGGCGTGTGGTCCAGCCGTATGTCCCCTGCACCCTGATTAATGCAAAATAGAATACCCAGTAGTAAACATATGGGCAAAGACACGGTTGTGTGTCTCAGGTGAAGGACACGGCCTTAGGACATGGGCATGTGCCCAGGGCGTGTGAAGTCTACACTTGATTTTTGGAATTTAATTCGTCACACAGCCTAAGCACATGGGCATGTGACTTGGCTGTGACACGTGCTGAGGACACGGGCGTGTCCTCAGCCACACGGGCATGTCCCAAGCCACACCAGCGTGTGGGACAACACGGCCTACCCACACGGGCGTGTGACTCTCCAAAAAAAAGAAAATTTTTTAAGTGTTGCAAATGTCCTGAAAGTTTTCGGTTTAGTCCCGAATCTTTCTTGATGTATGCTTTGGGCCTCGTAGGACCTTATAAGGGACGATATGCATATGAATGAATAAATATTAAATTAAATGAAATTTTATGGACCGGTTCTGTGTGTTTGATTATGTTTAAGTCCAGTAACACCTCGTACCCGGTTCTGACGTCGAATACGGGTGTAGGGTGTTACAAGCAGTACTGAAATTCAACCGTGTTCCCAGAGCTTCTTGCAGTTTCTTCTAGAATTGCAACGTAAATCTTAGATCTCTATCAGAAATGATAGATAGTGGCACCCCGTGCAATCGAACAATCTCATAAATTTATAATTTAGAGAATTTATCAAGTGAGTAATATGTACGTACCGGTATGAAATGAGCAGATTTCATTAGTCGATCAATGACAACCCAGATAGCATCTTTCCTTTTCAGAGTTAAGGGCAATCCCGGAAGAAAGTCCATTGTAACTCTATCCCATTTCCACTCGGGAATCATCATAGGCTACAGTAAACCCAATGGTACTTGATGTTCAACTTTGAATTGATGACAAATCAAATATTTAGAAACAAACTCTGCGATATCTCGTTTCATGCCTTCCCACCAATAAAACTATTTCAAATAATTGTACATTTTGGTACTTCCCGGATAAGCAAATAAGCAACTATTGTGCACTTTGTGCAAAATCTTTTGAATGAGTTCTAAATTTCTTGGTATGTATATTATATTCTGGATCCTTAAACAATCATCGGCTCCAATCAAAACTCTAAATTAGGGATAGTCTCACATTGAATTCATTTAACCTGTAATTCATGGTTATCTTTCTGAGCTTCACAGATTTGTTGAAGAAATACCGGTTTAGCTTTTAATTCACCTAAAATATACCCATCATCACAAATCATCAACTGGGTATTCATTGCTCGTAATGCAAACAAAGATTTTCAGCTCAAGGCATCAGCAACAACATTAGCTTTTCCTGGGTGATAATCAATCATAAATTCATAATCTTTCAATGACTTGAGCCATCTTCATTGTCATAGATTCAAATCTTTCTGTGACATCAGATATTTTATGTTTTTGAAATAGTTTTATTGGTGGGAAGGCATGAATGTTGCATTTTTCATGCAAACACAATTGCAGCCATCTCTAAGTCATGTACCAAAATGCCTTTTTTATAAAACATGAAATTTCTCTTACCCTATGTCCATTTTTTCCCACTAACTTAACAAATGGTCTAATTACCATCTAAGGACCTTTAATTTAAAATTTCATAACAATTAGACACCTCTAGATGGAGAACTCAACTTTTTTACTTTTTTACAATTTAGTCCTTTTTACTAAATTGAGTGCTCAAACGTTAAAATTTTTGAACGAAATTTTCAAGGAATAATTCATAAAATTGTAGACCATAAAAATGTAATAAAAACAAGTTTTTCTACATTGGATTCGTGGTCCAAAAACCAGTGTTTCGACTAGCCCCAAAGTCAGGCTGTTACATTATGAATTCCTTGTTATGCCTTTTGGATTAACTAATGCTTCTGTAGTTTTCATGAACTTGATGAACTGGATATTCAGAATTTGTTGTTGTATTCGATGACGACATTCTGATCTATTCGCAAGATGAATCTGAACATACTGAGCACTTGAGAGTTGTGTTACAAACTCTACGTGATAAGCAATTATTTGCAAAGTTCAGCAAATGTGAATTTTGGCTTCGAGAGGTTAGATTTCTGGGGTATATTGTTTCAGCTGAAGGTATTAGAGTTGACCCGAGTAAGATTTCTACTATTGTTGATTGGAAACCTCCGAGAAATGTGTCTGAAGTTCGTAGTTTCTGGGCTTAGTGGGCTATTACCGAAGATTCGTGAAAGGATTTTTGATGATTGTGACACCGATGAAACGACTGCTTTAGAAAGATGTAAAATTCGAATGGTTAGAAAAATGTTAGCAGATTTTCGAACAGTTGAAAGTACTGTTAAATAAAGCACCAGTTCTGGTTCAACCTGAATTGGGAAAAAAGTTTGTGATTTATATTGACGTGTCATTAAACGGTCTGGGATGTGTTATAATGCAAGAAGGAAAAGTTATAGCTTATGCTTCCCGACAATTGAAACTGCATGAAAAGAACTATTTGATACACAACTTAGAGATGGCTGCAATTGTGTTTGCATTAAACATTTAGTGTCACTGCTTAAACGATGAAAAATGCAACATTTATACGGGACACTAAATATCTGTAGTGACACTAAATGTTGCATTAAACATTTAGTCCGTTCTTGTCCTGTTTTTAATGCTCTTCACATTTTTGAAGTCGTTATCACTCGATCTATCTATTTCTACCATTAATTTGAGAAATAATTAGGGTCTAGGTTTTGACCCATGTTAGATATGTGTGTATTTTGATGTCTAATTGTAGAAAACGTATGTTTGGTGTATATTTGGTGTATGATGAACAACTTTTGCTAGGTGATCTTTGATGAAAATATCAAGAGGACATTTTTGTAAAAAGGTTATAAAATGTGTGTAAAAGTGTGATTAAATGAAAAATATGGGTTGCTATAAGCATGAAAGGGGTTCGGCTAGGCTTGGGTCTTGAAGAAATTGAATAGATTTCAATTTACGAGCCTAGGAACCAAAGTGTAGAAATGTCAAAGTTTAGGGGCAAAAATGTAATTTTTCCATAATATGATTTTTGAACGGAATTGGATAATGTGAATAATAAATGAGTTAAATTTTCTATTATAGAACAAGAGAAATGAGGTTCGAACCTAGATCGGGGGAAAAATAAAGTATTTGACGATTAGGTCCCATTTCTACTATCTTTGTACCGAGGTAAGTTTGTATGTAAATAATGCATTGTTTTAATTATGTTTTAAATGATTTATTATTGTATGAATTGTGATTGACCATCGAACGTATTCGACAAAGTTTCGACAAGCGTGAAATCCCAGTTGAACCTCAAGAATAGATAGGATACAAATGTCATGACATTAGGGTTACTAAGATTACGTGTAATACCATATCTGGGATATGGCATCGATATGAGACTTCGTGTAAGACCATATCTTGGATATAGCATCAATATGAGACTTCGTGTAAGATTATATCTTGGATATGGCATTGATATGAGACTTCGTGTAAGACCATAGCTAGGCTATTGGCATCGAAACGAGGTTACATGTAAGACCATAGCTAGGCTATTGGCATCCAAACGAGATTACATGTAAGACCATATTTGGGATATGGCATTGGTATGGCATCGTGTGTACGAGACTCCCGAGTATCCTTTAGTATTCCAAGTGGCTCAATTGGCAATTTAACGAGTATGTCAAAGGTGAATTGTATAAATACAAGTTCGAGATGACTCAGGTATGTACGTAAAACTCATACGTAATGAGCTCGATATGTGATAAACACTCGGTAAGGTTATGATTGAGTAAGTTTGATTATGAGATTTATGATAACATTTATGTAACGCCCCAAAAATTGGGCCTAGGAAGTATTGGGCCTTGAGTCTGGGTTCGGGTAGAAGACGGCCCGAAAAATTTGGATGTTTTAATTATTATTACTTAGTATGTTTAGTAATTAAATAAATTACAAAGGATTTATGGAGTGGGAAAAATCCGAGGCTCGGCCGATAGCTTTAGCAAAATTTTTAAATTTTGCCTCTTAAGAGAATCTGGGCAGTAGGCCTTATTAATAATTTGGGCTAAGTTTTAGCATAAAACGAGCACCTGGCCCAGTGGCTAAGCATACTAGGCAGGCGTGGGAGGTGCCTGGGTTCAAGGCACGGCGTGCGCAAATGGTTGTTTTTTTTTCACAACCAGGGATTGCCGCAAAAAGGCCTTATAAATATCTCAGGAGGAAAGGTGACACAATCGGGCAAGTGGCTTGGTGGTAAGGTACGGGTGGTGTAGCTAAAGGGTAGGGGTTCGAGTCTAGTAAGTAGTGATATTTTGTTTTATTTTTAAACGAACCGGGACTGTAGCAGATAAGTCTTAAAATTAATTGTGAAAGGATTATGTCATGAAAGGAATTTTGGTGCAGTGGCAAGCAACGTGTGTGTGGGGTTAGAACGTCGCAGGCGAAATTTCCTTTTTATTTTGCAAGCAACTGAGGCTTCAGCAGGAATAGATTAAGATTAATTGTGACCCTATTATAGTGTTCGAGCTGCTGTGCGCGCGAAGGACCAATTTTGCTGCTCACGTGAGGGAGAGTCAGAGTTTGACCAAAGCTCTCCTAGAGTAGCTTGAGTAGGTCAAGCGGTGGACTGCTGCTGATGGTACAAGGAATTTGGATGGGATTTAAATTAGTGGTGGCTGAAATTAAGGAGAAAAATATGGAATTTGAACTTGGGAAGGATTTTATGCCGAAATAGGATTCATGGTAGTACCAATTCGGCTATAGGCAATTAAATGCCGAAAAACTCTTTAAATTTTGGTGTATGGGTTATTTTTCTTTTTTGTTTAGTTTTGGGTATTTTTAAGTGATTAGTCGATTTAGGTTGGGGCCATTCACATCTACTAGTATTTTTGAGATCGACCTTTATTTTTTTTCCATCTCTTCTTCATCAAGAACCGAACCTATCTTCTTTTCTCTTTTCTTCTCTTGTCGACTTTCATCTTTGCTAATAGCTGAACCCATGCTCTTCTTTCTCAGTCTCTTCCCTTATTTTCCTAGCTTCACTATTCCTCAATAGCTGAATCTTGTTGTAGCCGAATCTTTTTCTTTTTCTTCTTTAAAAATCGAAACCCACATACCTGTGGTGAAGGAGGGCGAACCTTTGACTGTTTGAATCTGATTCTTCTCGTGACTACGGTGGATTGGAGATAAGATCATAGATAGGAGCACTCTTCTGGGCTGAACAATGATAGGTAAGTCTTTCGAACAAACTTTCGTTAGTATTATTGCTTTTAGGAAAGAAAAGTCGAAACCCTTAAGGGTGGCTAGCGTTTGGACTAAGGGCTTTTGTGCCTCTTTCTATTTGATTTTGTAAGCGTTAGCGTGGACAAGGGGGCGTACAGTGAAGGGCTTGAAGACTGATTCGGTTGGATCTCTAGATCTAATCCATATTTCGGTAAAAAGGTAAGAACTCTAGGGTCTAAGGCTTTGTTGGCCGAATATGGTAGGGGGATAAGTACATAGCTTGTTTTCAATATTAAAATTGACGTGTTAGTAATCCAATTGTAGGCAGCGTGTGTGGATCTTGCCATTGAATCGCTACCAATTAGGTGTGTAACTGACACCCTCTCATAGACTAGATCGGCAAAATTCGAAAAGCCAAAATGCCAAAAATCTGGTATTTTGTGAACTTGCGAGTGTATGAATGCTCGTGAGATAGATTGATTAACATATTCGGTAATCTAAAGTGATAAGACTGCAGAGTGCGCAATTACGTGCATTTCGATATATTTGGGCTTAATGGGCCAAAATCGGGATAATGGGCCAATGAGCCCAATTCGATAAGAACACTCGATAAGTGTTTCTGTTAGTACGTAAATGACTGGAATATGCATGAAAACCCTTAAATAGTTAAATTACTAGAATACCCCTAAGTATGGAAATTACCGTTATACCCCTAGATGCAAAATAACCATAATACCCCTAGGGTTGATTTTTGACTGAAATGCATGATGAATTGATTCTGTATGTTGTATGCCATGACTTGTATATCTGTTGCATGGGGACATGGGTTATATTTATAGAGGAAGCGTCCTGGTGGCTATGCCACAACTATCTGATCTGGTGGCTCTGCCACAATTATCTATTCTAGTGGCTCTGCCATGATTATCTATTTCTGGTGACTCTGTAACATAATCTGTTTCAGTAGCCATGCTGCAAATTCTGTGGCATGGAGCGGTTAGGTGGGTCGAGTAGTCTCCCCACATAGTGTAAGGTTGGTATGGGGGTGCATATGGTTGGATATGGGTTGGGTTCTGCATATATATTTGATATCTGTTCTGCTTCTGTTATAGGCCTATGGGCTTCATTCTGTAATCTGTTTTGGGCTAAGGCCAACATAATCTGTCTCTGTGGTTTGAACTTACTTAGACTATGTTTGGGTTATTTTACACACTGAGTTTCCAAACTCACCCCTTATTTTCATCCATGCAGGTAATCCCCAACCATAGTGGGCTTAGTGCTGCGAGGGATTCGGAGTGGCCACACGTACTGCAAATTTCGATTTTCTTCTGGTGATTTGGATAGCTTTTCGTTTACTTAAATGTTTTGGGTTTTAAATTGTAATAAGGCCGCTTTAATTATTTTAATAGTTTTAATATGTTTAGTTAGGGTAGATATGATATGATTTTAAATGTTGAATTTGAATAGCTTGTGGGCGCGTTTTTTAAAAATAGTTACTTGATTTTGAAAGATCACGATAACAAAGCAAAGCTTCCGCAACGAAAACGTTTCCAAAATTAATAACCTTTTTAAATGAAACTAAACAAATGGGTTTTCTAAGAGCATCCACTAAGTTAAAGTGTGGCAATGGTTGTGTGCATGTCTAGGATTGGATCCGAAGGGAGCTTGGTACTTAAGCAGTCTAATAGACTCACCTCCTCTTTTCTGGCATCCTACCTGGTGCACAGCTTCCATTCACTTTAACCCGTAATGAAGTTATATTTTAAACACTAGGTAAGTTTTTTAGATTGAAAGGATAAAAATGTTTTAAACTTCGATCTGGCACGTCGGATTCAGCCATAACGTCTCGACCGGGTTTGGGGTGTTACAATTTATGTTAATTTACCTCATGTAAATTGTACGTTAAATGTGTGTTTATGATGCTTATTATTTGCATCGGAACTTACTAAGCTTTACAGCTTACTCCTCTTTCTTTTCCCTTATCTTATAGTGTCACCAAGCTAGCTCAGATTTGGGGATCGTGAAGACTTCATCACACTATCAACTGATTATTTGGGTACCAATGAATTCGAAATTTTTAGTTATGGCATGTATAGAGACTTGGTCATTTTGTTATGGGTCCTAATTGATTTAGCCAAATGTGATGGCTTATGTTGGTTGATAATTCATTTTGTAAATGGCCATTGGAATTGGCTAATATTGGTTTAAGTATATATACATATGATGATGTTTCCATGGATGTGGAAATTGGCATGGTTTAAGTTGATAAGTATGTGATATTCGTGTGATAAATGGTAGCAGTGAATGAAGTGTGGATGTCTTGATTGGGGCTGAATTGGTTAAATGTAATTGCTTGGATCGGTGCTATGTTTTGTTCGGTTGCTTTGTGAATAAAAGGGTGACAATATGGCTTGGTAAATAGCCTTGTTTTTGTCCCCACGGGCGTGTGTCTAGGCTGTGTGTCCCTTGCACCCTAATTTTTACAAAAAAGAATGCTTAGAATAGAGCACACGGGTAGAGACATAGGTGAGTGTCTTGGGCATGTGAAGTCTGCACCTATTTTATGAAAAATCATAAATTTTAATTCGACCACATGGCCTAGCACAAGGGTATGTGACTTGGCTGTGTGTCTTCAATTTGTTCTTAGGTGACAAACAGAGAGTTACACGGGTGAAGGACACGGGCGTGTGTGACCGCACGGCCTGCCCACACGGCATGTCCCAAGCCACACGGGCAGGTGGCTCTTAAAATATGAAAAATTTTCTCAGCATCGTGAAATTTTCTAAAGTTCATGGTTTAGTCCCAAACCACTTCAGAAGTATGTTTTAGGTCTCGTAGGCTCGTTTTAGGGACAATATGAATGTACATGAAAGGTTTTAAATTTGGATGGAAATTTACATCTCGGTTTTGTATGATTACTTATGTATAAGTTCGGTAATGCCTCGTAGCGTATTCCGGCATCGAATACGGATAAGAGGTATTAAATTTAGTGGTATCAGAGCTACGGTTTAGTCGATCTTGAAACTAACGTAGCATGTGTAAGAGTCTAGCTATACATGCCATAAATGAACTGTGATAGTGTGATGACTCCTGACAATTTTGAATTGTGTTCTCATATAGTAAATGGATCTCAATCGAGCTGAGGCTGATGACGTTGAAAGTAATGTGCCGACTCCCGCTCAAGGGGCAGTGTCGTCTGATAGTATACCTCTAACTGTTGGTCCCCTTTCTCTATATGATGAATGAGTGGTATACGGAGTTTGTTCAAACAAATCTGAATACCCAACCCCCTCCACGCCCACTTATTTTTTGATCAGTTCTCGTAGCTCCACAAGGTATAAAATTTGTAAGAATGAACAAGCCCCCAGTTGATAAGATTAGAAAATAAGGAGCCAAAGACTTCAGAGCTAATGTGGATAATGATCCCGAGAGGGCCAAATTTTGGCTTGAAAACTCCATCAGGGTATTTGATGAGCTGTCTTGTACACCGGATGAGTGTTTAAAGTGTGCCATCTCACTTTTGAGTGATTATGCGTATCATTGGTGGAATACACTAGTATCTGTGGTTCCAAGAGAAAGGATCACCTAGGAATTCTTTTAAGAGGAGTTCTAAAAGAAATATATTAGTCAGCAGTTCATCGATCAGAAACGTAAGGAATTTCTTAAGCTGAAACCGGGTCAAATGTCAGTGATAGAATATGAGTGAGAATTTGTCAAACTTAGTAAATATGCTCGATAGTGTGTTTCCACCGAGGCCATCATGTACAAGAGATTTGAGGATGGATTGAATGAGGATATTCGTGTGTTAGTTGGGATCTTAAAACTAAAAGAATTTATGGTATTGGTCAAGCAAGCTTGTAAAGCCGAAGAGTTGAATAAAGAGAAGAGGAAAGTTGATCTTGAAGCTAGAGATTCAAGGAAAAGACCTATGAGCAAGTCATTTCCATCTTAGTCTAAGAAATCTAAAGAAATGTATTCCCGTTCGAATGCATCAGCTGGGTATTCACACAGAAATCGTGGGAAGCAATACTCTGGTTCTAAAGCTCAGGCTACTTCGATGGCAAGTGTGGGTAATGTCAGATCTAATAGACTTGAATGCCAGCATTGTGGAAGAAGACATCCCGGTGAGTGTAGGATGAACGATTGGGCTTGTTTCAAGTGTGGCTCTTAAGAGCATTTTATCCGAGATTGCCCCGAAATGGCTGAGAAAGAAAAATTTCAGAGTGCAAGGCCAAGTAATACTACTAATAGGGGTAGGCCAGTGGGAAATTCTGGAAATGGAGCTAGTAGTAAAGGTGTGACAAAAGATACAACTGTGAGATCCGAAGCTCGAGCACCTACTAGAGCCTACACCATTTGTGCTCGTGAAGAAGCGACATCTCCCGATATTATCACTAGTACTTTTTCTCTCTATAATACTAATACTAATGTAGTTGCATTGATTGATCCTAGATTAACCCAGTGTTATGTTTGTGTGAAATTGGTAACTAGCAAGAGCTTGCCTGTTGAGTTTACTAAGTTTGTGATTAAAGTGTCAAACCCCTTAGGCAAACATGTATTAGTTGATAGAGTTTGCAAGAATTGTCCCTTAATGATTCGAGGTCACTGTTTTCTGGCAGATTTAATGTTGTTGCCATTTGATGAATTCGATGTTATTTTGGGCATGGATTGGCTGACACTGCATGATGCCATATTGAACTATAAAAGAAAGATTATTGAACTGAAATATGAAAATGGTGAAACTCTTCGGATTGATTCAGATGAGTCGGGTGAGTTACCTGTTGTGATTTCTTCGATGTTTGCCCAAAAAATATGTAAGGAAAGGTTGTGAAGCTTATCTTGTTTATGTGTTGAATACAAAGATGTCTAAATTGAAAATTGAGTCAGTGCCGATAGTTTGTGAATATCTGGATATGTTCCCAGAAGAGTTGTCTGGGTTACCACCAGTTAGAGAAGTCGAGTTTGGTATTGATTTAGTACCAAAACCTTGCCTATGTCTATTTTTCCATATAGGATGGGCCCGACTGAATTGAAAGAATTGAAAGCTCAGTTACAAGAGTTGACAAATAAGGGTTTTGTGAGACCGAGTTTTTCTCCCTAGGTGCTCCCGTGTTATTTGTAAAGGAGAAAGACAAATCTATGAGGCTATGTATCGACTACCGTCAGCTCAACAAGGTGACTATAAAGAACAAGTATCCTTTACCGAGGATTGATAACTTGTTTGATCAGTTAAGAGGAGCAACGGTATTCTCGAAAATTGATTTGAGATCTGGCTACTATCAGTTGAGAGTTAAAGAGGCAAATGTGCCAAAAACCACTTTTAGGACAAGATATAGGCACTATGAATTTCTTGTTTTACCTTTCGCACTAACTAATGCACCTGTTGTTTTTATAGACTTGATGAATAGAATCTTTTGACCATATTTAGATAAGTTTTTGGTTGTGTTCGTCGATGATATCCTAATTTATTCTCGAGACGAGTCCGAACATGCCAAGCACTTGAGAACTGTATTGCAGACTTTGGGAGATAAGAACTTGTTTGATAAATTCAGTAAAAGTGAATTTTGGCTTCGAGAAGTCAGATTTTTGAGACATATTGTTTCAGGTGATAGTATTCGGGTTGATCCAAGTAAGATTTCAGCAATTGTTGATTGGAAACCGCCGTGGAATGTATCTGATGTTCGGAGCTTTTTGGGCGTGGCTAGATATTACTGATGTTTTGTCAAAGGATTTTTTATGATTGCTACTCCTATGACCAAGCTGCTGCAAAAAGATGTTAAATTTGAATGGTCTGAAAAATGTCAACAAAGTTTCGAGAAGTTGAAAGCGTTACTGACTGAGGCACCAATTTTAGTACAACCTAAACCGGGAAAAGAGTTTGTGATTTATAGTGATGCGTCATTGAATGGATTAGGATGTGTGTTGATGAAAGAGGGAAAAGTAATAGCTTATACCTCGAGACAGTTGAAATCGCACGAGAAAAATTATACCGAGAAATGACAAACTTGTTCAGAAAATTCTTCATGAAGCACATAATGGTTGTTTATTTGTACATTCGAGTAGTATAAAAATGTATAATGATTTGAAGAAAATGTATTGGTGGTCAAGTATGAAATGAGATATTTCAGAGTTTGTTTTAAGATGTTTGATTTGTCAACAAGTGAAAGCCGAACACCAAGTGCCTTCAGGTTTACTTCAGCCAATGATGGTGCCCGAGTGGAAATGGGATAGGACTACGATGGATTTCGTGACAGGTTTGCCTGTGACTCCGAAAAAGAAAGATGGTGTATGGGTTATTGTTGATAGATCGACAAAATTGGCTCATTTTATACCGGTACGTACTGACTATTCACTTGATAAGCTAGTTGAACTGTACATTGCTGAGATTGTGAGATTGCACGGGGTGACTATTTCTATCATTTCGGATAGAGATCCGAGGTTTACTTCGCGATTTTAGAAGAAGTTACAAGAAGCTCTGGGTACAAAGCTGAACTTTAGTACCACTTTTCATCTGCAGACTAATGGTCAGTCTGAGAGAGTGATTCAGATTCTTGAAGATATGCTCTGAATTTGTGTTTTAGAATTCGAAGGTAGTTGGGAAAAGTATCTACCATTGGTCGAATTTGCTTATAACAATAGTTTTTAGTCGAGTATAACAATGGCACCTTATGAAGCATTGTATGGCTGCAACTGCCGAACACCCTTGTTTTGGACTGAGCTTTGTGAGAAACAGATTCACAGGGTTGACTTGGTTAGAGAAACCAAAGATAAGGTAAAGGTAATCCGTGATTGTCTGAAAGCCGCTTCAGATCAACAGAAGTTGTACACGAATTTGAAAAGAAAAGAGATTGAGTTTCAGGTTGGTGATAAGGTATTTTTGAAAGTATCTCCGTGGAAGAAAATTTTTAAATTTGGTCGTAAAGGCAAGTTGAGTCCACGTTTCATTGGGTCATATGAGGTTATTGAAAGAATAAGGCCAGTGGTATATCGGTTAGCTTTACCGACAGAGTTGGAAAAGATCCATAATGTGTTTCATGTGTTGATGTTGCGACGATATTGTTCTGATCCTTCACATGTGATTTCTCCAATAGAGATTGAGATTCGACCGGATATGACGTATAGTGAAGAACCAATCAAGATTTTAGCTCGGAAGTTAAATAGTTGAGAAATAAGAGTATAGCCCTAGTGAAAGTTTTATGGCAACAACATAGGGTCCAAGAGGCTACGTGGGAACCTGAGGAGCCTATGAGAAAAAAATACCCTAACCTATTTTCTGGAAAGATTTTTGGGGACGAAAATCCCTAAAGGGTGGATAATTGTAATAGCCTGATTTTGGGGCTAGTCAAAATAGTGGTTTTGGGACCACGAATCTGACATAGAAAAATTTGTTTTTATTATATTTTTATGGTTTATAGTTTTATGGAATGATTTCGTGAAAATTTCGTTTGAAAATTTTAACATTTGAGCACTTAATTTAGAATAAAGGACTAAATTGTAAAAAGTGCAGAAGATGAGTTCTCCCTGCTAGAGGTGTCTAATTGTTATGAATTTTTAACTTGAAGGTCCTTAGATGGTAATTAGACCATTTGTTAAGTTAGTGGACAAAAATGGACATGGGTAAGAGAAATTTAATGTTTTATAAAAAGGGCATTTAGGTAATTTGTTAATTAAAGACAAAATAAGTAAAATAAAAGCAAAATTTAGTCCATCTTCTTCTTGCTTGGTCGAAAATTGAAGGGAGAAGACGTAGCTAGGGTTTTTCCACTTTTCAAGCTCGATTGTAAGTCTGTTCTTGTCCCGTTTTTAATGCTTTTTACATTTTTGAAGTCGTTATCACTCGATCTATCTATTTCTACCATTAATTTGAGAAATGATTAAGGTCTAGGGTTTGACCCATGTTAGATATGTGTGTATTTTGATGTCTAATGGTAGAAAATGTATGTTTGGTGTATGTTTGGTGTATGATGAACAATTTTTGCTAGGTGATCTTTGATGAAAATGTCAAAAGCACCTATTTGTAAAAAAGTTATAAAATGTGTAAAGGTGTGATTAAATGAAAAATGTGGGCTGTTACAAGCATGAAAGAGGTTCGGCTAGGCTTGGGTCTTGAAGAAATTGAATAGATTTCAATTTACGAGCCTAGGAACCAAAGTGTAAAAATGTCAAAGTTTAGGGGCAAAAATGTAATTTTTCCATAATATAATTTTTGAACTAAATTGAGTAATTTGAATAATAAATGAGTTAAATTTGCTATTATAGATCAAGAGAAATGAGGTTCAGACCTAGATCGGGGGAAAAATAAAGTATTTAACGCTTAGGTCTCATTTCTACTATTTTTTTATCGAGGTAAGTTCGTATGTAAATAATGCATTGTTTTAATTATGTTTTAAATATTTTGTTATTGTATGAATTGTGATTGACCATAAAATGTATTCGACAAAGTTTCGACAAGCGTGAAATCTCGATTGAACCTTAGGAATAGATATGACACAAATGTCATGACATTAGGGTTGCTAAGATTACGTGTAAGACTATATCTGAGATATGGCATCAATATGAGACTTCGAGTAAGACCATATCTGGGATATGGCATCGATATAAGACTTCGTGTAAGACCATAGTTGGGATATGGCATCGATATGAGACTTTGTGTAAGCCTATAGCTGGGCTATTAGCATCAAAACGAGATTACATGTAAGACCATATCTGGGATATGGCATTGGTATGGTACCGTGTGTATGGGACTCCCGAGTATCCTTTACTATTCCAAATGATTCAACTGGTAATTTAATGAGTATGTCAAAGGTGCATTGTGTGAAAATCCAAGTTCGAGATGACTCAGGTACGTACGTAAAACTCATATGTAATGAGCCCGATATGTGATGAACCCTCGGTAAGGTTATGATTGAGGAAGTTTGACTATGATATTTATGATAACATTTATGTTAATTTACCCCATGTAAATTGTACGTTAAATGTGTGTTTATGATGCTTTTATTTACATAGGAACTTACTAAGCTTTACAGCTTACTCCCCTTTCTTTTCCCTTGTCTTATAGTGTCACTAAGCTAGCTCAGATTTGGGGATCCTCGGAGACTCCATCACACTATCAACTGATTATTTGGGTACCAATGAATTTGACATTTTGAGTTATGGCATGTATAGAGACTTGGTCATTTTGTTATGGTTCCTAATTGATTTGGCCAAATGTGATGGCTTATATTGGTTGATAATTCATTTTGTAAATGGCCATTGGAATTGGCTAATATTGGTTTAAGTATATACGCATATGATGATGTTTCCATAGATGTGGAAATTTGCATGGTTTAAGTTGATAGGTATGTGATGTTCGTGTGTGATAAATGGTAGCATGTGAATGAAGTGTGTGTAATGCCCCAATTTTTGGGTTTTCTGTGTTTCTGTGATTTTTAAAATTTGTGTGTGTTCTGGTTGGTTAAAATATATATTTTAGTAGGTTAGTGGGCCTTTGGAAGGCCCAAACTTAAGTTAAATTCGTAGTAGTCTTCGAAATTTTAATTTTATGAACAAGTGATGCAATTGGCGTTTGGGCTTTTAAGAGTAAAGGGATAAAAGATGACACAAAAAGGAGTGTAGTGTAGTGGCAAGGTGGCGCCACTTAGGGGACAAGGAAGTGACGCCATAGAGGAAGCAAGGGGTCCAAGGTTCAAGTCTTGGCTCTTGCAATATATTTTGGTTTTTTCTTTTCAATAAATCTGGAAGCAAGTAGGTGCGCTTTAAAGTTTAATGTGTTGGATTTATGAGACAAATGAGTTGATGGCCTAGTGGTGGTGACGTGAGTTGGCATGTGAGAGGACCTTGGTTCGAATCCCTTGGCGCGCAAAGGTTGATTATTTTGCCAAGTTGGTGTTGTTTTAAACCCTGGTGATGGAGGGATCCCACATCGGGAAGCTAACATAAGAGTAGATGTAGAGCTGGCTTTAAATAGAGCAAACCATGAGGAGAGTAGGCATACCCTTCTTGGCTGATCCCTTTCGCTTTGTGACGTGCTCGTGTGGGTTAGACGTCAACTAAGAGTGTTTGGAGTGCGGATTAACTGCAGTCTCCTAGCAGGTGTGTATTTCTCGCTACTCTAGCAGTTGGACGGCTATTTCGGTCGCGATGGGCTAAAATGGGCCATATGGTCCCAATGGTTCCGTGCGCCCAAGTGGTTAAGTTGTAAAATTACTAAAATACCCCTGTCGGGTTGCACTACCGATTTACCCCTGGAGGGTAAAATGACCATTTTGCCCTCGTGCGTAAATGACTAACTTGTGTGATGATTGGGTTAGTTGACGAGGGTTTATGTTAGTTATTGTTAATTCGTAAGTCTGACGTGTTAGTGATCGATTGTAGGATTATCGCGTGGGAGATATCGTTATCAATCGTTATCAATCAGGTGTGTAAATGACACCCTCCCTTAGACTGAATCGGTATGAACTGAAATACCGAAATATTGGTATTTTGTGAACTCGCGAGCGTGCGAGCGCTTGTGAGACAGTTGTTAATGAATATGGTGCATTTGGATGATTAGAGTGCAGAGTGTGCATTTTCGTGCACAACGGTATTTTTGGGTTTAATGGGCTGAAAACGGGCTAATGAGCCAACGGGCCCACTTTGGTAAAAAGATGAGGTAAGTACTTCTGATTACTTGGTAAACGTTAGAATGAGCATGAAACCTTAGCAATAGGTAAAAATTACTAAAATACTCTTATGCATGTAAAATTACGATTTTACCCGTAGGGTTATTTTCTGAAAAGCATGATGTTCTGTTTCTGTATACGTATGACATGACATATTATCTCTGTTGCATGGGACATGGGTCTATAATGATGGAGGAAGTGTTCTGGCAGCCTCGCTGCAATCTGGTGGCCTCGCCACATATATCTGTTCTGGTGACTTCGTCACAATATCTGGCAGCCTCGCTGCAATTTTTGTGGTGTGTAGTTGTTGGGTGGGTCGAGTAGTCTCCCCACATGGTGTAAGGCTGGTATGGGGGTGTTATGGATGGCTCTGGGTATCATCAATTGAGGGTTAAGGAGGTGGATATTCACAAGACGGCATTCAAAACTTGGTATGGTCACTATGAGTTCTTGGTTATACCATTTGGGTTGACAAACGCACCTGCGGCGTTTATGGATTTGATGAATCGAGTGTTCCAGACATACTTGGATCGATTCGTGGTCATCTTTATTGATGATATTCTGGTTTATTCTGAAACTGATGAGAAGCATGATGAGCATCTTCGTATTGTGCTGCAAGTGCTAAGGGAGAAGGAACTTTATGCAAAATTCAGTAAGTGTGAGTTCTGGTTGAGAGAGGTAACTTTCTTGGGGCATGTTGTCTCTGCTGAAAGGATCAAGGTGGACCCTCAAAAGATTGAAGTGATTCTGGAATGGAAGCCACTGAGGTCAGTGTCAGAAATTCGAAGTTTTCTGGGTTTAGCTGGGTACTATAGAAGGCTTGTGGAAGGATTTTCTGTGATGGCAGCGCCTTTGACAAAGCTTATAAGGAAAGGAGTACCGTTTGTTTGGACTGAGAAACAACAGGAATCTTTTGAGAAGCTGAAGAAAGTTTTAACCGAGGCACCTATACTGACTTAACCGGAGTCTGGAAGAGATTTTACCGTATACAGTGATGCATCACATGTAGGGTTGGGCTGTGTGCTGATGCAAGAGGGTAAAGTGGTTGCTTATACATCGCGACAGCTTAAACCACATGAAGTTAACTATCCTACTCATGATCTGGAGTTGGCAGCGGTAATCTTTGCGCTTAAGATTTGGAGACATTACCTGTACAGAGAAAGGTGTATTATATACACAGATCATAAGAGTCTTAAGTACTTGCTGACTCAGAAGGAGCTGAACCTTAGGCAGCGGAGATGGATAGAGTTGCTTAAGGATTATGACTGCGCGATTGAGTATCACCCAAGCAAAGCTAATGTGGTGACTGATGCCTTAAGTCGTAGAACTGTATCTGATCTGAGAGCCATGTTTGCTCGTTTGAGTCTGTACGACGACGGTAGTCTGTTAGCAGAACTGCAAGTTAGGCCGACCTAGGTGAGTGAGATTAAGGAAAAACAGTCAAGGGATGAGTCCCTGGTTTCTCGATTTCAGCATGTTAAGAATGGGGATACTTCTGAGTTCGGACTGAACAGTAAGGGAGTTCTGTGTTACCGAGGGAGAGTTTGAATTCCGAAAGACTCTGACTTGAGGCAAGCAATTCTGAAAGAAACTCATGGAGGTCTGTGTGCTATGCATCCTGGAGGGAGTAAAATGTATCGCGACTTAAAGGAGTTGTATTGGTGGCCTGAATTAAAGCGAGAGGTAATGGAAGTTGTGGGAAAATGTTTGACTTGTCAGGAAAGCTGAACATCAATTACCTTCCAAACTTTTGCAGCCAGTGAAAGTACCACTTTGGAAGCGGGAGAGGGTAACCATGGATTTTGTGAGTGGGTTACCCTTGACACCGTCGAAGAAGGACTCGATTTGGGTAATTGTGGATAGGTTGACCAAATCTGCTCATTTCCTACCTGTCCGCATTGATTTTTCACTTCAGAAGTTAGCCAAATTGTATGTGGCGAAAATAGTGCGACTCCACGGAGTGCCAGTGTCCATTATTTCTGATCGAGATCCTAGATTCACATCTCGATTTTGGCAAAAGTTACATGAGGCATTGGGTACATGGTTGAACTTTAGTACAGCCTTTCATCCTCAGACTGATGGTCAGTTAGAAAGGGTTATTCAGATTTTGGAAGACATGTTGAGGGGATGCGTTATCGACTTTTGAGGCAGTTGGGAAGATTACTTACCGTTAGCAGAGTTTGCATACAACAACAGTTACCAGGCAAGTATTCGAATGGCTCCTTATGAGGCACTGTATGGGCGAAGATGTCGTACACCTAGTTGTTGGACCGAGTTAGGTGAACGACAGGTTCTTGGACCTGAGTTGGTGGCAGATACTGAGGATAAGGTCAAGTTCATTACGATTGACTCAAGGAAGCATCTGATAGACAGAAGTCATATGCGGACTTGAAGTGCAAGGAAATTGAGTACTCTGTGGGTGATATGGTCTTCTTGAAGGTTTCACCTTGGAAGAAAATATTAAGGTTTGGGAGGAAAGGCAAGTTAAGTCTGCGGTTCATTGGGCCTTATTGGATTCTTAAGCGAGTGGGTCCAGTGGCTTATCAGTTGGAGCTACCTCTAAAGTTGGATAGGATTCATGATGTCTTTCACGTATCCATGTTAAGACGGTATCATTCTGACCCTACTCATGTTGTGCCGATTACAGAGATCGAGGTCCAAACATACTTGACTTTTGAGGAAGAGCCTGTACAGATTCTGGATCGAGATGTTAAGATTTTGAGGAGGAAATCAGTTCCGCTAGTAAAGGTGCTGTGGCATAATCATGGTAGAGAGGAAGCTACTTGGGAGCCAGAAGTGGCGATGTGTCAACAATATCCTCATATGTTTGATTTAGGTAAAATTTCGAGGACAAAATTTTTTTAAGGAGGGTAGAGTTGTAACGCCCCAATTTTTGGGTTTTCTGTGTTTCTGTGATTTTTAAAATTTGTGTGTGTTCTGGTTGGTTAAAATATATATTTTAGTAGGTTAGTGCGCCTTTAGAATGCCCAAACTTAAGTTAAATCCGTGGTAGTCTTCGGAATTTTAATTTTATGAACAAGTGATGCAATTGGCGTTTGGGCTTTTAAGAGTAAAGGGATAAAAGATAACACAAAAAGGAGTGTGGTGTAGTGGCAAGGTGGTGCCACTTAGGGGACAAGGAAGTGATGCCATAGAGGAAGCAAGGGGTCCAAGGTTCAAGTCTTAGCTCTTGCAATATATTTTGATTTTTTCTTTTCAATAAATCTGGAAGCAAGTAGGTGCGCTTTAAAGTTTAATGTGTTGGATTTATGACACAAATAAGTTGATGGCCTAGTGGTGGTGGAATGAGTTGGCATGTGAGAGGACCTTGGTTCGAATCCCTTGGCACGCAAAGGTTGATTATTTTGCTATGTTGGGACGGCAAGAGTTGGTGTTGGTTTTCAACTCTGGTGATGAAGGGATCCCACATCGGGAAGCTAACATAAGAGTAGATGGAGAGCTGGCTTTAAATAGAGCAAACCATGAGGAGAGTAGGCATACCCTTCTTGGCTGATCCTTTTCACTTTGTGACGTGCTCGTTTGGGTTAGACGTCAGCTAAGAGTGTTTGGAGCGCGGATTAACTACAGTCTCCTTGCAGGTGTGTATTTCTCGCTACTCTAGTAGTAGGACAGCTATTTCGGGACGTGATGGGCTGAAATGGGCCATGTGGTCCCAATGGGTCTGTACGCCCAAGTGGTTAAGTTGTAGAATTACTAAAATACCCCTGTAGGGTAGGACTACTGATTTACCCCTGGAGGGTAAAATGACCATTTTGCCATCGTGCGTAAATGACTAACTTGTGTGATGATTGGGTTAGTTGACATGTTAGTGATCGATTGTAGGATTATCGCGTGGGAGATATCGTCATCAATCGTTATCAACCAGGTGTGTAAACGGACACCCTCCCTTAGACTGAATCGGTATAAACCGAAATACCGAAACGTTGGTATTTTGTGAACTCGCGAGCGTGCGAGCGCTCGTGAGATAGTTGTTAATGAATATAGTGTATTTGGACAGAGTGTGCATTTTCGTGCACAACGGTATTTTTGGGTTTAATGGGCCAAAAACGGGCTAATGGGCCAATGGGCCCACTTTGGTAAAAGGACGAGGTAAGTACTTCTGATTACTTGGTAAACGTTAGAATGAGCATGGAACCTTAGCAATAGGTAAAAATTACTGAAATACTCTTATGCATGTAAAATTATGATTTTACCCCTAGGGTTATTTTCTGAAAAGCATGATGTTCTGTTTCTGTATACGTATGCCATGACATATTATCTCTGTTGCATGGGACATGGGTTTATAATGATGGAGGAAGTGTTCTAGCAGCCTCGCTGCAATCTGGTGGCCTCGCCACATATATCTGTTCTAGTGACTTCGGTACAATATCTGGCAGCCTCGCTGCAATTTGGTGGCTTCGCCACATATATATATCTGTTCTGGTGGCCTAGCCATAATATCTATATCTAGTGACTTCGTCACAATATCTGGCAGTTTCGCTGCAATTTCTGTGGTGTGTAGTGGTTGGGTGGGTCAAGTAGTCTCCCCACATGGTGTAAGGCTGGTACAGGGGTGTTATGGATGGCTCTAGGTTGGGATTTATGCATTCATGATATATTTGTTCTGTATCTGCTATGGGCCTATGGGCTCCATTTTGATTTCTGTATTGGGCCAAGGCTCAGATAAGTCTGACTCTGTAATTTGATCTGTTTTGGGGTATGGTTGGGTTATGTTACAAACTGAGTTTACCGAACTCACCCCTCTATTTTCATCTCTGCAGGAAATCCCCAACCATAGTGGGCTTGGAGCTGTGAGGGATTCGGAGTGGCCACATCATCTACAAAGTTGGTTTTTCTAAGTTAGTTTATTTTTATTATTTTTATATTCTGATTTAATTTTGGGTTTTAAGTTGTAATAAGGCCGTTATTTAAATTTCTTTTCCGCTATGGTTTTATTTTCTGATTATATTTATACTACGATGAAATCATAGTGTGTTAGGTCACATGGGTTTTCAAAATTAATGAACGTTTTCAGGACTCACAAGCACAGCAAATAGATAGCTTAAAGATTGATAAATTGGCTTTTTGTTCAACTGCTGTTTTTACAAAGACCACCCCAATCACTTACTAAGTCGTAAGTCCATGTGACACGTCAGATCTGGCCATAACGTCTGGGCTGGGTTTGGGGTGTTACAGTGTGGATGTCTTGATTGTAACTGAATTGGTTTAATGTAATGTCTTGGATTGGTGCTATGTTTTTTTAGGTTGCTTTGTGCATAAAAGGGTGACAATATGGCTTGATAAATAGCCTTGTTTTTGTCCTCACGGGTAGACACATGGGCGTGTGTCTAGGCCGTGTGTGACACATGGCTTGCCCCACAGGCGTTTGTCTAGGCTGTGTATCCCCTGCACCCTAATTTTTACAAAACATAATGCTTAGAATGGAGCACGTGAGCAGAGACACAGGCATGTGTCTCAGCCGTGTGGATAACACGGCCTTAGGCACGGGCGTGTGTCCTGGGCGTGTAAAGTCTACACTTATTTTATGAAAATCTTAAATTTTAATTCGACCACACAGCCAAGCACACGGGCGTGTGACTTGGCCGTGTGTCTTCAATTAGTTCTTGGGTGACAAATAGAAAGTTACACGGGTGAGGGACACGGGCGTGTGTGACCACACGGCCTGCGCACACGAGCATGTCGCAAGCCACATGGGCATATGGCTCTTAAAACATGAAAAATTTTCTAAGCTTCATGAAATTTTCTAAAGTTATCGGTTTAGTCCTAAACCACTTCCAAAGTATGTTTTGGGCCTCGTAGGCTCATTTTAGGGACGATATGAATGTATGTGAAAATTTTTAAATTTGGATGGAAATTTATGTCTTTTGTTTTGTATGATTGCTTGTGTATAAGTCTGGTAATCCCTCGTACCCTATTCCGGTGTCAAATATGGGTAGGGGTGTTACACATAATGTCTATACCTCGTTGTGAATGTGGTATTCGGCACATCTGACTCTTTAACTAGCAACTGATAATAACCCGATCTCAAATCAATCTTTGAAAATATTGTAGCCCCTTTCAACTGATCAAATAAATCATCAATCCGCGGTAGAGGGTATTTGTTCTTTATAGTTACTTTATTCAGCTGTTTGTAATCGATACACATTCTCATCGTGCCGTCTTGCTTCTTTACGAACAACACCGGTGCACCTCAGAGCAAAAAATCGGTCGTGCAAAACTTCTGTCTGTCAATTCTTGTAACTAAGCTTTTAACTCTTTTAATTCTATTGGAACCATTCTGTATGAAGCTATCGATATCGGTGTTGTTCTCAGTATTAATTCAATATTGAATTCAACCTCTCTGTTCGGTGGCAAACCCGATAATTCTTCTGGAAATACATCCGAAAACTCACGAGCAACAGGTACATATTAAATCTTTAATTTAGACACCTTTGTATCCAGTACATATGCAAGATATGCATCGTAGCCCTTTTTGACATAGACGATATCATAGTAGGTAATTCACTCGAATCATCAGACTCAATCCAAAGAATTTCACCATTTTGACATTTCAATTCGATAATCTTTTGTCTACAATTCACAACTGCATCATGCATAGTCAGCCAGTCCATTCCCAGACGTTGCATAAGCTCGGGCAGGTGCTCGTGCCTCAGATCTCACAGCAAAATCTCTCGTAGTACCTCGGTTACCACTCGTATTTCCAGTGTTTCGGGGTGGTCTCCTTCTAGTATTCGTATTACTTACTTTCACTGGTTGATTTCTTTCAGCTATAGACTTTTCTAAACACTCCTGGAGATAATGATCAAGAGATCCACATTTAAAACAAGCTCTGCTCATTAATCCATATTCACTGTAGTGTCTCTTATTGCAGTGCTTACATTCAGGTCCAACATTTCTAACACTACCCACACTAGCAACAGATGTCGTCTGAGATTTAAAGCTGAAATGTCTCAAATCTCTATCTCTGATCGAAATTCCTGCAGAAGTAGTAGAATGAGGATGATATTCTCTAAATTTCTTTGATGTTGACTGATGTGATTTGCCCATAAATCTCTTTCTAAAGTCTCTAACCTCAGAATCGGCTTTTCTTTTCTCTTTGCTAAGCTTTTCAGCTTTGCAAGCTCTGTCAACTAGAGCGACAAACTCTTTCAGCTCAAGAACCCCAACTAATAGTCTGATTTCTTCATTTAATCCATCTTCAAACCTTTTACACATTATAGCCTCGGAAGAAACACATTCACAAGCATATTTTCTTAGTCGTACAAACTCTCTTTCGTATTTTGTTATCGACATACGACCCTGTTTCAATTCAAGAAATTCCTTTCATTTCTGATCAATGAACCTTTGGCTGATGTATTTCTTTCTGAATTCAACTTGGAAGAACTCCTAAGTAACTATTTCTCTCAAAACTACAGATATCAAGGTATTCCACCACTAATACACAGTGTCTCTCAACAGTGATATAGTTCATTTTAAACATTCTTCAGGTGTGCAAGACAGTTCATCAAATACCCAAATCGTGTTCTCAAGCCAAAACTTGGCTCTCTCAGGGTCATCGTTAATAGTGGCTTTGAATTCCTCACCATTGTGTTTTCGTATCTTATCAACATGTGGTTTATTCAATCGTAAAAGATCCATACCTTGAGGAACTACAGGGATCGGTTGGGAAATAGGTGGGGTGGAGGTTATTGAGCAGCCGGGTTCGTACGAATATATTGTGTGAATCATGTATTCATCATCTGAAAGAAGGCTTCTTTAGTTTCTCCTCTCTGGCTAACCATTACGGGTCTAGAATCAGAAGGCGTTGTCCCTTGAGCGGGAGCAGGCGCATTACTCCCAACCTTATCAACTACAGCTCAATCAGGATCCATTTACTATATAAAAACACATTTGAAAATGTCAGGAGTCATCACACTGTCACAGTTTATATATAGGCATGTATAGCTAGACTCACATACACTACGTTAGTCCTAGAATTAACTAAACCGTAGCTCTAATACCAATAAATGTAACACCCCTCACCCATATTCAACGTCAGAATAGGGTTACAGAGTATTACTAGACTTTCAAATCAATTAAACATCCATTTAGCAAACATTTTTTCAATTCAAATATTCATCATTGAATTTCAATCAATTTGCCCCTTAAAATAGCCTACGAGGCCTTAAACATGTTTTAAAAGTGATTCGAGACTAAACCGGTAACTCAAGAACTTTCATAGAACTTTGAAAATTTTTCTCAAAATAGGGGACACATGCCCGTGTGGCCAGGCCGTATGTCTCACATGGCCACCAGACACACCTGTGTCACAGGCCGTGTGAAAACAGGGGGTACATACTAACTTGGGTTACACGGCTAACCACACGCTCGTGTGTCTAGCCCGTGTGCCGTTAGAAGTGGCCACACACGCCCGTGTACTAGGTCGTGTGCTAGGCCATGCCAAACCTATAGGGTATACTGACTTATGCCACACGGCCGAGTCACATGCCCGTGTGTGAGGCCATGTGGAGCATACTGACTTGATTTTAATTTCAACACCAGGGGACACACGGCTGTGTAACATGATCGTGTGTCACACACGACTAAGACACACGCTCGTGTGGACAAAAATAGGCTATTTGCAAAGCCATTTTGCCACCCTATTTTTACATACCTGTACAAGCATAAATTGCAACATTTTATAACTCATTAGGCAGCCAATCCACAACATTTCATACACATTTTATACCAATTCGACATTGTATTCAAATACCTAATTAATAACATGCATTTTCCATTCATATGCCTACTACATATCAAGACAGCATTTGCATATTTCTATTCCATCTACAACTTCCCAAAACATACCATATTTGAATAGTTATACGCAACCAAAACATTATACCAAGTTAAGCCAAATCACATGGCTTTAACTTATACCACAACATGTACCAAAATCTCTATCTCAAGTAACCATAACTATCATCTTTATAACTAGCCTATACATGTCATATTTACAAATATCCAAGAGTTCAAAGGTACCAATCAAAAACTGGATAGTGTGGTGCGTAACTCCAACTTATTTGAATCGAGCTAGCTATTGAATCTCTATAAAACATAGAAAAGAAACAGAGTAAAGTTTCTAGCTTAGTAAGCTCGTAGAATTCAGAATTTAACTTACCATTTATACATAATCAAACAATTAAACAAAGTATATCAAATTCACTTGCCAAATGCCTATACACAAGCATTCATCAATAAGTTAGTCACATAAATATATGTAATCATCCATTATCTCAATTTAATACTTAGTACATTGTATCATATCAAATTCATATATCATGTACATCATTTGTAACATTTCACTCTCAATCATATAAACAGTAAATCATTCAATAACAGTAACTCATTCGTTTAAACAGTACTTCATCCTTATAACAGTAATTCATCCATATAACACATAGCTTTTTCGTATAACCAATAACAGAATTGATGCCTGTTGAACCTATTAGTATATCGATAGATACATGGGTGATACACACTAGGTGTACTAATCGGTAATCTGTCAATTCATCATCGTATTCACTCTTTCGAGCTATGATCGGTAAGATCCTCCTGAGTTGATGGACAATAAGCTCTGACGAGCTGGGAATAGTAAGCCCTTACGAGCTGATATATTGGTAAGCTCATACGAGCTGCAGTGAGTCTGCAACACATGTAAGATCTCAACCTAAACGGTAACCCTAGTGACATGTCACTCATATCCTACGAATTCCTACGGTTCAAACCAGGCTCGGTAACCATCAAACTACATCAATAAGGCATTTGAATTTCAATTAGATAATTTACTCAATTGCATACATTCATTTCAAATAATTACAAGTATTTAAAAGTTTGATTCTAATTATACGAACTTACCTCAAGTTGCTCAGATGGAAATTACCGACTATTCGTACACTTTTCTTTTTCCCCGATCTAATCCTAATTTTGACTTATCTTGATCTATATATTTCAAAATCAACTTATTTAATCACTATTTATTCAATTTAGTCCAAAACGCACATTAAGGCTATTTTACATATTTGCCCCTACACTTTCACATTTTTACAATTTAGTCCTTCTCACAATAAATTGCAAATTCATGAAATTTAGTACAAAGCCATGCTTAGAAGAATTTACTACATGTTACTAGCAGCCCATATTTTTAATTTATTCACACTTTTACCCACATAATTTTACATTTTCTCAATAATTTAATCCCTTTTTGACATTTTTGTCAAAAATCACCTTACAAAAAACTATTAATCTAACATTAAACCTTCCAAATCTATCATAAATCATCAAATTACTCAAGAATTCAACAATGGCAACATGATGATTCTTTAACAGTTTCAAAATTTAAGGTGCGGGCTAGCTAGAAAATGTAGCAACGATCTTAAAAACATAAAAATCAGGCAAAATCAGGCAAAATACATACCTAAATGCCAAGATTGTAGTTTCCAAATCTTTAACCCTACTTTCACAAGAAGAATCAGTTGAAGATGCTAAAAGATGATAGAAATTGGCTTTGTTTTTAATTTAATCAACCATTAATAATCAATTTACTTATTTAACCTTTAAAACATTTAAATACACCAAATGCCATGCCACTATCATCCACTATCATACTAATGGTCTATTTACCACTTAAGGACCTTAAATTTAAGATTCTATGGCTATTAAACACCTTTAGCTAATAGAACGACACTTTTGCATTTTACGCGATTTAGTCCTTTTTATCAAATTAAACACTCAAACGATAAAATTTCTTTACGAAACTTTCACTCAATAATTCTATCATGTTGTATACCTTAATAAAATAATAAAATAAATATTTTGACTTCAGATTTGTGGTCCCAAAACCACTGTTCTGGTTTGACCAAAAATGGGCTGTTACAAGATTGCACAGAGTGTCCTTATCTATTCTCTTTGATTGAGATCTGAGATTTACCTTGATATTTTGGGGTAAGCTTCATGAAGCTCTAGGCATTAAACTTAATTTTAGTACAACATAGCATCCGCAAACAGATGATCAGTCGGAATAGGTAATTTAGATTCTAGAAGATATATTGCATTCTTGAGTTTAATGGTAGTTGGTAAAGGTATCTAGCATTAGTGGAGTTTGCTTATAACAAAAACTATCAATCCAGTATTAAGATGTCACCGTTCGAGGCTCTGTACGGAAGAAAATGTAGAACCCTACTGTACTAGTCAAAATTGAGGGAATCTGAGCTCGTTGGTATAGATTTGATACGAGAAACAGAGGATAAAGTATGGGTAATTGTCTGAAAGCAGCATAAGATCGTCAAAAACCATATACAGATATAAAGAGAAAAGATATAGAGTTTGCCGTTTGTGATTGAGTATTCTTAAAAGTCTCATCGTGGAAGAAAGTGCTTCGATTTGAAAGAAAGGAAAAATTGAGTCCAAGATTCATCTGGCCATATGAAATCCTAGAGAGAATTGTTCCTATAGCTTACAGATTAGCTTTCCCCTAGAACTCAAAAGGTTTCATAATGTTTTTCATGTTTCAATACTGAGATGATACGGGTCAGATCCTTCACACGTAATCACTCCTTGTGAGATTGAAATACAGTCAGGCTCACCGTATTCTAAAAAACCAATTAGAGTTTTGGCACCACAAGTAAAAGAACTTCAGAATAACATAGTATCATTAGTTAAAGTCTTATGGAATCGTCATGGGGCAGAAGAAGCTACATGGGAAACTAAAGACTCAATGAGATCACAGTATCCAAATCTATTTACTAGTAAGAAATTTCGAGGATGAAATTCCTTAAGATGGGATAGTTGTAACAACCTGATATTTAGTTGTGTCGAAAATAGTGGTTTCGAGACCATAATTTTGATGTAATAATTTGTAAATATTATTTAACTAATATATTTATAAGGTTTTTAGGTTCATATTAAATTTTGGTTGGGACATTTTATCATTTAGATAGTTTAATAAGTAAAAAAGACCTAATCATAAAAACAAAAAAAGTTGAATAGTTAAATTAAAGGGGCTAAAGGGTAATATAATGCATGGGAATTTAGTTAGTGTAATTGAATGATGATTTGCATAAGTGGATGGCTTAATTAGGCTTAAACATAAATTAATTAAAGTTAATTAAGAAACTTATCAAAATTTCAAAAACACCATAGCATATATATATATATATATATATATAAATAAAACCAAAGAAAGATGATATTTTTTCAATCTTACCATCTTCATCACGACATAGCCAAGAAAACATTGGTAAGTGTTTTGATGCCCATTTTTAGTAATTTATATGTTTTTGAACTTGTATTAGCTTAATCTAGCTATTCTGAGGACTAATTTGTGAAACTGTTAAATGTTATAAATCTTTCCATTGATGAGTTGAGTTATTTATTGAATTTTAAGATGGAATATGAAACTTTATTGTTTGGGTGGACTATTTTGTAAAGTGATTTTTAGTGATTTTAACGTTTAAGGTCTAAATTGATAAAATGATAAAATTGTTTGTATTTAGTATGAAATAATAGAAATAATAGTAAATAAGGACTACAAGAAGACCATAGAATGTTCGGTTGAAATTGGGTTTAAGGAAAAATGGTAAATTTACATGATTAGGGCTTACGGACTAAATTGAGTAAAAGTGAAAAGTTGTGGGTGATTTTGTAAATTTTCAAAAAAAAATTAATATCATTAAGTTATTAATTTTTACTGTTGAATTGGTTAATGGAGTGAAACTATTGTGTTAGATCCAGAATGTGTGGACAATCACTAAAAAGGGTAAATTGTAGAGTAGTCCCTGTACTTAGGCAATTCTACAAATTAGTCTTATAGGTTTGTATACTTACTTATACTACAAATGATTCTTATATATATATATATATATATATATTCTATGTTAATATAATCTTATCAAATGTTATTTTGAATGTTTATATAATATTGGAACAAAAATGAAATACTGAATATATTGAATGTTGTTCAATCGAGCAAAATCTACTAAATATACTAAATGTAGCTCAATTGAGCAAAAAATGTTGAACACACTAAATGTTGCTCAATCGAGCAAAACCTACCACATATATCAAATGTTGCTCAATCGATCAAATTCTACTGAATATATTGAATGCTGCTCAATCCAGGAAAATCTACTGAACATACTGAATGTTGCTCAATCAACCAAAACCTATCGAATATACCGAATGTTTCTCAATCGAGTAAAACCTACTAAAATATATTGAATGTTGTTCACTCGAGCAAAATTTCACTGATTATATTGAGTATTTCTCAAACGAAAGTTACCCACTGATTTTACTGAATGAGATCATTTGTATTGATGTTTGGAAATGAATACTGAAATAATGCTACGAATAATATTTATTTAATAGAAGTAGTGATTGTTGAGGAATCAATTTAATGTTTATTGAAATGAACTTACTAAGCTTTACATAAGATTACATGTTGTTGGTTTATTTTGTATATTACATTTTTGTGGGCTCCGAAGGTCAATCAACACGGAAATCATACTATCTGAGGATCTTGGTAGACTTTAATTTTTTTTGGTTTATATGGAATGTAATAAGACTCCTTTTGAAATATGATGTACTGGTACTTAGTTGTGTAAGATAAATCTTTAACTTGTGTTGTTGTGATGAATAACTTAAGAAAGTATGCATGTTGTACTTAAGTTGAATTGGTTGATTTAAATGAATTAAAATGACATTATATTGAAGTGTGGTAGTCAATGATATAAAGGTTTGGTGTATATATATTGTGAGAAGTGTTTACAAATTTGGAGGTGAATTGTTTTGGAATGTATTATGGTGTCAATGATGACACATTGGTTAGGCATTTAGGTTGATTTTCTTTGACATGTTTGAGTGTATATAAAGATGATTTTTGGCTTATAAAATTGTGTATTTGGGTGTGTTAAGGTACCTAAGCAAATGGATGAAATTTGAACTTGAACTTGGTCATTTTTGGGCATACACGGCCTGTCATACAGCCATGTGATGCACATGGGCAATCCACACGGGCATGTGCCCAGAAAGTGTTTCAAAACAGAATAGGTGCAGTTTTCACACAAGCTGACACACAGCCTGCGGCACGACCGTGTGACTCAACATCAAATTGAACACGGGCTAGCACGCGGCCGTGTGAGAGTGTTTCGAAAGGTAGACGACCTAGTACACGATTGGCTACACAGTTGTTCCTTGCACCACACGGCCTGAGCTATGTCACACGGCCGTGTAACCCCTGTTTTGAAATTTTCAAAGTTTTCCTAAATGTTTTGATTTATTTCGGTTTGGTCCTTGAATGTTCGTAACTTATTTCTAAAGCTTCGAAAACTCGATTTAAGATCCGAAACTAAATGTTCTCTTTCATACTAAAAATTACATGTAATTATGGAATTTAATTGATTATTGAATGTAAACCGTTATAAATTGTTCCAACTTGATTGGTAACATTCAGTATCCTATTCCGGCAACGGAAACGAGTTAAGGGTGTTGCAAAGCCTACTTATAAAAGCACAATACTTGGTTGGGCTTCAAAATACAATTTCAATTGCACGTTAGTCACCATTCAAAAATCTTACATTGAAATAATTTGTACTTAAAAGTTAGCTTTATCTACTTTAACTTAATTTAACTACCAATGCATAAAAATCACGACGTAGTATAATGCATCGTTAATACTAAAAAATTAAAATTTTTTAAATTTAAACTTTTATTATTTATATCAAAAAATAATTTTAATTTTAATTTTAATTATTTAGTTTAATTATCTAAAATGTATCAAATTGTGTAGGTTAGATGAGCTCCGATTAAATTGAGCAAATCAATATTTTCAACACATTCTTTTTTTGATAACGAATGTATTCTTTTATACCATTTTATTGTCTATGAAATCTAAATTTTTTAAAGTGTGTGTCTGTCGTTTTTAACTAGGGGTGAGCGTTCGATCGAATCGAATCGAATCGAATGAAAAAATTTTTAGTTAATCGAGTTGACGAATCATATTTTATCATCCTAATTTGATTTGAAATTTTCTTAAATCGAGTCGAGTGAGATGAAATTCGAATCGAATCGAATCGAATATATTTGTTCGAGTTAAATTTTAAAAAATAATTTTGGGTCCTTGTAACCACTATCACCCATCGTAATAAAATTTGTCCACCTTAATCAAAATTTTTATTAACTTTCATCACCTCATAATTTATTTATTAATCTTTTATATAAGGGTTAGCTTTTTTGCTTACTTAGTTGTTTCAATTATCTTCAGATTCTTGTCACTATGTATTTTGGAATTAAAAAATATATTAAATGTAATAATATGTTTTTTTAATAAAAAATATTTTAAAGATAAAATGTGAAATTGATACCAATATAAAATTTTATCATAATATTTTATGGCATAATTAATAATTCAATTTTAATATAAATATTCAATATGACTAAACAGTTCAATAATATAAAATATGAAATCAATTTAATAATATAAATAGTAGATATAAATAAAATTATTACTGTTTAGTGATTTTTTCTTTTGGATAATTTTGATTTTTTATTTGAGAGCAAAGGGTGAGAAGTAAAAATTTAGGGAGATTATAAAAAGGTTTTGGGGATAAAGTTTGAGGGAAAGTAAATAGGGGAGTAAAATTTTGGAGGGAAAATATTAAAAAAAATTGGGGGGGGGGGGGAGGTGATGGATTTGGGGTAGATAGGAGGTGAGATTGGAAGAAAGTAAAAATTTTAGGGGGAAAGTGGGAGGGAGTAAAAATTATGGGGAAAATAAAAAGTTTGGAGGGTTTTTGAGAGTAAAATTTTGAGAAAAAGTAAATGGAAGAGTAAAATTTTGGTGGGAAATGGATTTTGGGTAGATTGGGGGGTTGGGATGGAAGGGGAGTAAAAGTTTTGGGGGGAAAGTGGGAAGGAGTAAAAGTTTTGAGGGAAAAGTAAAAATGTTTGGGAGTTTGGGGTAAAAATGTAAAATATTATAGTTTGATATTCGAATTATTCGAATTATTCGAGTTATTCGAATTCAAAAACTCAACTCGATTTGAACTCGAAATTCGAAAAAAAAATTCAAGTTGACTCGAATAACTCGATTAACTCAAACAACTCGATTCGTTTAACTCGAAATTCAAATTTTTTTCGACTTTTTCTAGTCGAATCGAGTTTTGCTCACCCCTATTTTTAACAATATTATATTCAGGATTACAATGTATTTACTATTGTACCCAACACTTATTGATATTAACAATTTTTTAAATAATAAATCAACAATCATTTTTTTGTTATTCATGACTTACAGTCTTTTGTTTTTTCAAATATATATATACATGAAAAATTATTTGATACACACTCAATAAGATATTTTAGACTCCACAAGTGAGTTGATGGTTTGATCAGTATATTATATATTGTAGTAAAGCAATAAAAAATTAATTATAGAAATAGATGTGACCCTTATCACACCCTCAACTTTATTATGAAATCTAAAAAATTTCATATCAAATAATTTTTCTAAATATATATTATAATTATAATTTATCTTTAATATATCTTATAAAATTAAGAATGGGAGACTACGAGGAAGAGGTTTAATATCTATGACATAGCTGTAATAAAATTACAGTTAAGATCTTTCTAGTTTCATAATTTTTGGCTAATTGCCAATTTGGCCCAGAAAAACAAAGCTAGCCGAATTTATGATCATGAATAATTGTCATTAATCAATCCTTCATCTCAGTCGGCTGCAAGAAAATAAGAAGAAAGGGACATTTCTTCTTGTCAAATTAACAAAGTGAGATTAAATCATTTGGCACTATACCGTTTCTTGAAATATTTCCAAGTTCCTAACATTGAGTTTATAAGATTAAAATCCTTGAAAAAAAAAAATAGTTACCGTATATAAATACAAAACTCATTTGGGAGGTTCTGAATCCAATTTCATCGTCATCATGGGCTTCATAAAATTCTCCGGTTCATCCCTCCTCCTCTTCCTCGTGTTTTCTCTCCTTTTGTTTAACTCCATGAGTGCCAATGATGATGATGACGACGATGACTCCACTTCCACGGCCAAGCTTGCGGCAGCTCTTAATCCTTTGCCTTGGACTTGGTCCACCAATTCATCTTCTTCTTATTGTGAATGGAATTATGTCAAATGCAACAGTTCCAAGCACGTTCTAGAGATTGACCTCCAAGCCAGGACTCTCAGTGGTTCTTTGCCATCCCAATTCCCTTCTTTCCCTTTCCTTCAAGTCCTTGATCTTTCAAAGAATAAGTTAACTGGTTCTCTTCCTTCTTTAAACAAACTCCCTTTCTTGAAGAGACTTTACCTAAATATCAACAACTTCACAAGAATTCCACCAGGCTTTTTTCAAGGACTGTCTAGCAGTTTGCAGCTCTTGATGCTTGGTGGTAATCCCTTTCTCAGTACCTGGATGATACCCCTTGAATTTACCAAGTTGCGCAATCTTACAGCATTCTCTGCTTATAATACAAATTTGGGAGGTTCTATTCCAGACATTTTCCATTCTCTAGCTTTAACAAATCTGAGCCTTCATGACAATAACCTGACTGGATCTTTGCCACCCTCTTTTTCGAGATCCCAGATTAAAGATTTGCAGCTCCAAAATCAGAAGGTAGGGCTGACAGGAACGATTGATCTATTGTCAAGCATGACTTCTTAGTACAGTGTTAACCTAGGATTCAATCAATTTACAGGCCCCATCCCGGATTTATCTAATTGCAAAAGTTTGGAATTATTAGACTTGCGTAACAATAATCTCACAGGAGTTTCCCCCCCATCTCTAGCTTCTCATCCTAGTTTAGTAGTCATCTTCTTCGATGACAACAAGTTGCAGGGCCCTTTCCCTATTTATATGTTCCTCCATAAGTTTGCCAGTGTTGACAATAATTATTTCTGCACAAACACAGCAGACTCGTGTGATAGTGAAGTTACAATATTACTTGAGATTGCGAGCGCTTGGATGTATCCTTATGAGTTATCCGTAGCTTGGGAAGGAAATGATGCATGTAGAAGTTGGTCATTTGTGACATGCGACTCAGAGAAAAGTATTACAGTAATCGGTCTTCAGAAGCAACGATTGCAAGGAATAATTTCCCCATCATTTGCTTATCTAACTGCGTTACGGTATCTCAATCTAAATGACAATAACTTGACGGGTCCTATCCCTAAGAGCTTGGTGAAGTTACCTTACCTTGAAGTCCTGGATGTTTCCAATAACAATCTCTCTGGGATTATCCCTACTTTTGCACCATCAGTGAAGCTAATAACTAGCGGAAATGACTTGCTAATTCCAAGTCCAACAACAGGCAACACATCTAATTTCCCTCCAGAGGGTATGACACCTTGTCTACTTCGATTTGTAGTGAACATATTATTTTATTCAGGCCCTTTCGTGCATGGCCGATTGTGGTTGCCCTTATCCTCTGACAACAGGAGGGTAGTCATACTTCTCTAGTTTCCATATTGGAACTTATTTTTACTTTACCTAGCTATCGATCTTAGCTTACAATATTTATACCACGTTTCAATTTACAGGGCAAAAAAGAGGCATTATAGCAGGAATAGTTGTGGGAACAATTGTTGGTGTCATCTTCTGTATTTTCGTTGTAAGGCGGATAATTACTACTATAGGTATGATGATATCAATATCAAGAAAAATTGACACATATTATATTCATACATTTATAACAACATTAACTACTCACTGATGTAGTGATAGGTGATCTGTCTTAAGTCTTTGTAGACATGGGTATTGCGTTCAAACTTGGATAATCATTTCCTATCCTTGATAAAAAGGATTTTACTCACAAATTTACCCTTAAAATATATCCCATTTCACAAAAAAGTTTCTTTTTAAGGTAAGAATTGATATGTAAGTTATCAAAATTAAAAAAAAAAAAATTACAAACCAACAAGAACGTGATGTGTGACACACTTTTATTGAATATGGTATACTTTTTAAATAAAATAAGATAAAATTGATTGTTTTAAAAAACAAATATAAATTAACTACAAATATGAAAATTTGGTTATAGTTGAACCAATTTACTAATAAAGTCTAAAAATATACATGTTTAACAACTCTAAAAAAAAAATATTTATAGCTTAATTTTATTTGAGCAAGGAAAAGAAGTGAAGATGAGTTTAATAAAGATGAATCATGTTTAGAGCTATTTTCTCACAATATGCTGGGGAAATCCCAAAATGAAGTCAAATTACAAGAGCTTCAACTGTTAGATTTTGGGGAGCTAGCCACTGCAACAAATAATTTTCATCCAACAAATATGTTTGGAAAGGGAGGTTTTGGACTAGTGTACAAGGTATTATGCTACCTTTAAGATGACTTCTTCATATTGACAATTGGGTATGAATAAGATTAAAGTTATTAACCAACCTATATGGTTGAAATTATAAATTCTAAAATGATATTTGAGTATTGTAGGGGAAGCTCCAAGACAGGCAAGAAATAGCAGTGAAAAGACTTTCTAGAGCCTCAGGGCAGGGGCTAGAAGAATTTAGGAATGAGGCAATGGTTTTTTGAGGACTCCAACATCGAAATCTTGTAAGGCTTCTTGGTTGTTGTGTTGACGGGGAAGAAAAGATGTTAGTCTATGAATACATGCCGAACAAGAGCCTGGATGTTTTCCTCTTCGGTTAGATACATTTTCTCTATTTCTTATGGAAAATATTATTATTAAACCTAAAGCAAATCTAGCTAACACTAATTGAATACTTTTTAAAAATATATTTAGATGCAGAAGAACAAAAACTTCTTGATTGGAAAAAAAACGTTTCAATATTATAAAAGGAATTAGTCAAGGACTTCTCTATCTTCATAGGGACTCAAGATTGCGAATTATTTATAGAGATCTAAAAGCAAATAATATTTTATTAGATGCCGAACTAAATCCAAAAATTTCAGATTTTGGTATAGCAAAGATATTTTGTGGAAATGAGAGCCAAGCAAATACTAGGCGGGTTTTCGGAACATAGTAAGTTTTCTTTCATTTTTCTATTGAAATCTAAGATTTAAATATATAATATATGCATATATCACATTGGCTAAAATGGTTTTCTTTGCATTGATGAATTAAATGCAGTGACTATATGTCCCCTGAATATGCAATGAAAGGACAATTTTCAGAAAAATTAGATTTTTTAGCTTTGGGGTATTGACATTGGAGATTGTTAGTGGAAGAAGGAACTTGAGTTTCGAAGATGATGACCATTCACCGAGCCTTGTGGGATACGTAAGTATTAGCTATTACTAAAATTGTTCAAAGTAGTAATAAAATCTCCAAATTCCAAGGCCTTAACATTTGTGCTTTTTTAGGCATGGAAGTTATGGAGCAAAGGCAACATTGCAGAATTAATAGAACCAATGATCTCATCAGATCCAAGTTGTCATAGGGAAATGTTGAGATGCTCTCATGTAGGATTGTTATGTGTGCAAAACTTTGTGAAAGATAGACCAACTATGATCGTTGTGGCTTCCATGCTTGACAGCGAGATAGAAAATCTTCCTACACCAAAACAACCACCTTTCTTTGATGAGAAAATTGTGGTTGATCACTCACAATTACAAACAAGCGAAATAATTTTAACCATTGATAATTTTTTCTAAAATCATGTTGTATAAGCTAATTTTATGTTGAAAATGTGTCTAGAAAAAATTGGAGACAACTATTTTTTATTTTAATTTTTTTACCAAACTATAAAAATTACAATCTCTATAAGTTTCTTGAATAATTTTTTTTATTCTTTTCTTCAGCAAGCTTCGATTCAAAGGTTATCAAAACTTAATTTTCGATAAATTTGATCCCTTGCAAAGGTCGTTAGGATTTTACCTTGAAAATGGGTCCAGAGAGTCACTTTTCTTTAAATTATTTGAAAACTTATCCAAAGGTAGATGAGGATTGGTTCAAGGCTTGTCAAGACTTTATCTTAAAAAATGAGCTTTATCTCTGATGTGTTAATATGATTGGATGGGAGAGAGCTTGAACCAATGGTCTTCAAGTTTTTATCAGGGATGGCTAAATGTGCATCGATAAGACTTAGTTCTAAAATCGAGCCATCTAGATTAGATTTTACATAAATGTGATCGACTTCAATATTCATCGAGATTTGACCTTGAAATGGTTTTGAGAGTCACTTTCTGTTGGAACATTTTCAAATATTTATAGTGTTCTAATAACTATAAATGAAAGGTTGTAATTAATCAAAAGTTATATACTTTGGTTATTGACAAAGAATTATAACTATTCAAACAATATTATTTGAATAGTTATGTTTAATTAAGAGATATTAGATGAATAATTATGTCTCTTTTAGATATGTGATTATTCAAAAAAGACACATATTGAAAGATGTATTTATGAAGAGACAGGAAAATTCCTATAAATAGGAGTGAGATTTCACTTGGAAAACATAACAAAAATTCTCAAAAGTTCTTTCTATTCTTCCTCCATCTTCTTCTATTGTTAGATTGTTCTAAAAAGAATTACTGTAAAAATTCTTTATAGAAATTGATTTTCTTGTTATACATTGCTTAGTGCTTAGTGGACTATTTTCGCCAGTGCAAAACACAAATAGTTATTGGGCTTTATTGTATCCTTGAGGTTCATTTGCTTGAAACTCATCTTCACACTAAGTATAGGTGGGGGTGAATCAAACCTTAAAGATAGTGGCTTGACCATGCCTTGGAACCTTGTCTTATTTCTTCATTTTTTGTTCGAGTTGCTGTTCGTGTTTCGTTCGTGTGTTCAATATTTTCCTCACCAAAGTTTTGTACTAACAATTTTAAGGTTCTAACTTTCATGATGAAGACTAAAACACATGAACGTGGAACACTAAGGGAGTTGGCTTCCAACTTTGTCAAGCTTGATCGGTTTGATAATGACAATTTCCGATGATGGCAGAAAAAAGATACACTTCTTATCATCTACTTTGAAGATTGTATATGTTTTGGATACTCCAAGATTGGAAGAGAATTAAAACCAATCTATTATTTCAACCCGAGAAATGCAAAAATGGGACTGTAACACCCTTTGCCCGTATTCCTCGCCGGAACAGGGTTCGAGGTGCTACCAGATTTAAACTCAACCATTTATATAAAACCAAGCCGTAAATATTTTTTTTGATAAATTTTAAACTTTTCGTATACGCGTATATTATCCTATAATCGGGCTTACAAGGCCCCAAAACATTCATGAGGCATTATTAAATATTTACCAATATCTTAGTCTTGTATCATTTACTTACTCAACAATGAATCACAATTCAAATTTTAAATATACATGCTATAAACCACATCACAGGAGATAATAACATACAAGCATATGAATAATCAAAATACCTTAATAACAAGCCAAAGTCTTTGGCTTAATCATAATATTACATATTCAATTTTACAACCCTATACATGCCATAGACTCGAAACACTAAGATATACTTACGCAGATAGCGTAGACTCGACAATGTGATAATATCTCTGACGGCCTCTAACCCGAGCTAACCTGGAAACCCTAGGGAATATGGGAAAGAAGAGGGGAGTAAGCTTTACGCTTAGTAAGTTCATAAGAAATCAATAAACAACTCATTAACAAGTTTTATCAATGTTTACAACATAATCACAAATTCACTACAAGTTGTCTTCCTGAGCAACAGTCACTAAATTATTTATAACTAGAGCTACGAAACTTCAAATCAATTTCCGTTAGTTTTCCCTGAAAATAGACTCATATATCTTCTATCCATAAAATTTTCAAAATTTTTTGTTTGGCCAATCAATACCAGATTTTTCTTAAAGCTTCCCCTGTTTCGCTGTTTGACTAATCTGACCACTCTTCACTACGAATCAAATTTCTCATTGTACAGAATTCAAAATATGTTCTTGTTGATTTCATTTAAAACTAGACTCATTAAGGAGTCTAAGAATATAAATTTTATCTTATAACCATTTTTGTACAAATTATAATGATTTTATAAAAACAGAACAGGGGACCCCGAAGTCATTGGACTCTGTCCCACGCCACTTCAAATATCTCATTATCAGTAATTCTTTTGCTTACACGGTTTCTTTTATAAGAAACTAGACTCAAAGATTTAATTACATAATTTATTCAGATTCTAACTCAACTCCCACAATTTATGGTGATTTTTCAAAATCACGTTACTGCTGCTGTCCCAAGCAGATTTATTACAAATTTACTCTTTCACACATTCTTTGCATTCATATTATTTAAACATGTATATCACCAATCAATTTCATCACATATCTATAATTTCACTTAAACATAATCTCAATACAATACATCATGCTCAATGATTCGCACATAACCGTTCAAATTAGCAATTATAAGATGGTTCCGCACATAGCCCACCCTTATCGATAATTTACGATGGTTTCACCCATAC
Source organism: Gossypium anomalum (assembly GCA_025698475.1). NCBI lineage: Eukaryota > Viridiplantae > Streptophyta > Magnoliopsida > Malvales > Malvaceae > Gossypium > Gossypium anomalum. Next base: position 62,448,872 of record CM046961.1, read on the forward strand.
TCACATATATGACATAGGTATTTAAATACTTCAGTGTCAACTTTAATTTAACCGAGTTCAGCCATTGTACCATTTCATAACCACAGTTACTTTCGTCATTCATATCTAAATGGTATTTCACATAATTCAGATAACCTTTCACCATGACCGAATATACACATACACATATGACATCTTCACCTATGCTTCTCATTTCACATTCATGATTCAATTCCAATCGATCTAACATGTAGAAGTATATATCACATACCTGGCCAACTTAATATATTGAACGAATTCAATTGTCGATTTAACACAAGGTCTCATAGTCTTAGACTTTTATCAAATCACCGGCATTTAGCCTGCTAGGTTTTAAATCCGAATTCACCACCGGCACGAAGCCTGCTAGACTTTAAGTCTGAACTCATTCACCGGCATTTCGCCTGCTAGGCTTGAAGCCCGATATCATTTCACCGGCATTATAGCCTGCTAGGCCCGAAGCCCAATATTATCTCACCGGCATTATAGCCTGCTAGACTCGAAGCCCGATAAAATTATTGACCAGCTTAAAGCTTACTAGGCCGAGGATCGAATATCACATTTCGATAAACAATTCACCTGTTCTTTCATACTCTCATAACTTATACTTCAATTACGTATAATTGAAACACATATCTATGAACAAAGATTTTCATCCTTTCAACCACATAAGGTTTAATTTCCACATTGGAACACATATCTTAGTACATCATTTAATAGTATCAAAGTCGACTAGATATGCTAGTCACATACGGCTCTTAACTTTAATTTAATATTTATTCAACACAAAGTACATATCACATTTTCAAGTCTTATCACATTTAATTATTATAACGCTAAAATAAAATGTATATATTATCTATCAACCATCATTATGGCTGGCCACTATATTAAAAGTGGTCCATTTGACATGCAAGTCCTCCATGTCTATAAGTCATGCATTATTTGGCCACTTTAAAATTCACCTATCACATTTTCAAGTCTTATCACATGAATCATTTCTTATAAATTAACACCTAATTGATAAAATCAAGGCACGAAATATTCACACATACTAATTCCACATACAATAAGCACAGAATATAACATCTAATTATGTTTATGACTCGGTTTTGTGGTCCCGAAACCACTTTCCGACTAGGGTCAAATTAAGGCTATCACAACTCTCCTCCCTTAGAAATTTTCATCCCCGAAAATCTTACCAGTGAATAAATTAGGGTACCATTCTTTCATTAGAACACAATTCAAACTATTCATTAACATATGGTTGAAGATCATAAACTCATTATTCAACTCAAGCTAAATCAGAACTGACATTTCGGTTGATAATATCTTCGTGCAAAAAGAAGTTTCAACAATCGAACTAACTTTAACTTTTCTCATAGAATTGCTCCGATAGATATAATTTTTGTACCAAATCTTCACGAATACAGATTCTTCTTCTAGACTATCCCTTAAATCACATCTTTCTTCTTGTTAGAAAGATAACCTCCGAAATATCACTATACAGATTTTTCTATTGATTTTCATATTCACATATGGGAATAAGTACCAAAGAAAGACATAGCTGTGACAGCCCTAAATTGACCCTAGTCGAAAAGTGGTTTCGGGACCACAAAACCGAGTTATAAAAATAAAGAACCGTTATTTTCTATGTTTATTGTGCATGAACATGCATGTGTGAAAATTTCAATCTTTAATTTATTTATTTGAATGTGAATCTTTTTAATAGGACTTATGTGAGACAAATGTGAAATGTGATAGGTAATCCTAGAAGTGGTTCAATAATGCATGTAATCAAAAGGGTGGACTTGCATGTCAATTTCCCCTCTTTGATAGTAGTGGCCGGCCATGACAATGATGATAAGCAATGTGTGATGTGTAATAATAATAAAATAATGTATTAATGGCATAATTTATGAAAAAAAAAGGGTGTTAAATTAATTAAGTGAATAAAACAAAGAAAAGAAAGAAAGTGTTCATCTTTTAACATCTTTGGCCGAAAATTCTAAGAAGAAAGGGGATGGGGAAACAAACATTCGGCCACTCCTTCTAGTCTTGAATAAGGTATGTAATTCATGGTAGCTTTTGAAATTGTTGAATGTATTAAGCTAGTTACTAAGTCCCTTAGTTAGCCCATGACCAAATTTTGAATTTTGTTGGTAACATGAGTAATCGGTTAAGAGAAAATGTTCAAGAAATGGTTGTTGTTCATGTTATTTGGATGAAAAATGGTAGATAGGTGAAGTAGAGTCTAACAAATGAACACATATGTGCATTAGTTGCTAATTGGAAAAAAATCGGCTAACAAGTTGTGTACTAAGGCCGAATATGATTTTGGATATTATTGGGTAATGCATGTGTTTTGAATTGATGGAATGGAGTGGATGCTTTGATTGCATTATGAACAATTATATGTTAAATTGAGGTTTGCTAAGCTAGCTATTAAGGTGAAATGCAAATGTTAGTATTTGATTGCTAGTGTATATATGTGTATTAGCCGAATTTTGAACTTGAATAATGGTTTGAGCACCATGTGTTGTATTGAGATTGTTTAAGTGAATTTATAGGTATTTATATGATGAATTCGATTGTTGATATACATGCTTAAATAAAATGTATACAAAGAATGTGTGAAAGAGTGATTTGGTAATAATCTGCTTGGGGGCAGCAGCAGTAAGGTGATTTTGGAAAATCGTCATAATTTGTAGGAGTTGAGTTAGAAGCTGAATAAATTATGTCATTAAAGCTTGAAGAGTCTAGTTTCTTAGAAAAGAAAGTATAGAAACAAAAGAGTTACCGATCTTGTGATATTTGAAGTATTGTGGGGCTGAGTCAAAATGACTACTAGATTCCCTGTTCTATTTTTTTATAAAATCAGTATAAATTGTACAAAAATGGTCTTAGAATAAATTTTATATGCTTAGACTCCTTAGTGAGTCTAGTTTCAAATGAAATAAACAAAAACATATTTTGATTTCTGTACAAAGAGAAATTTATTTCGTAGTGAAGAATGGTCAGATTTGTCAAACAGTGAAACAAGGGAAACTTTAGGAAAAATCTGGTATGGATTGGCTGGACTAAAAATTATGAAAATTTTATGGATAAAGGATAAATGAGTCTATTTTCAAGGAAAATTTATGGCTGTTGATTTGGAGTTTCGTAGCTCCATTTATAAGTAATTTAATGACTATTGCTCAGGAATTCAGCTTATAGCGGAATTGTGATTATATAGTAAACATTGATAAAAAAATTTTGCTAATGAATTGCTTATTGATTTCTTATAAGCTTACTATAATCTGTATGTGTGAAAGCCGAATATATATGTATTATATTCTGAAAGTAATACTTGAATAATTGATTAATGATTAGTTTAAAATTTATTGAATTAAAGCTCAAGAGCATAGAGGGGCAACCTCGTATAAGGGAAAAGCTAAAGTCGCGGAATAGCCAACCCGAAATTGTTCAGAAAGATACAAGGTAAGTCTTTGAGTATTGAAATTTAACTTATGATTTAATAAGGCAATTATTTATCTATGAGCATAATAATTAACTTGTGACATAATGATTCTACTTGAATTACATGACAAAATAATTAAGTAAGGTATTCACTTGTGGCCGAATGGTTATGGAAACCTTGTGGATTAACGAAACGGGATCTTGTTATTTGTTTAGGATTAATGAATCGAACGATGTGTGGTTAGTAAACATGCTGTAATTGTATTCGAGTAACAGGAATGATATCCAGATGTTATATGATATATATATATGCATATATGCGTGACTGCTAATCGGGGTTTTAATCCGAGCTTGGTCTCGAAGGGCTTTTGAGCCAGTTCTAAGAGTCGGGCTTGATTCCGAAGAATGGTTGTGCCAGCATAATAATTGAGGATGAAGACCCAATAGGGTTTGTACGAGAAATTATATAATACATGCAGAAACAATTTTAAACACATACGCTACTTACCGTAAGATAACCAGGTAAGTAACTTACTCTCGTTGAGAATACGATTGATTTTAAATTATGACTACGAAATTCGGTAAGTATGCTTAGACCATTGTTAAAATCATTCAAATGTTTACAAGTTGATCATGATGCATAAGTGCCAAATTAGAGAGTTAAATTTCACAAATATGATATGTATATGTGTATGCATGAGATGGACATGGAAAATTTAGATGAATGGGTTCGGCTATAGATGGAATTTATTTGGATGTATTGATTTTATCCTTGTGATATGAATGCTAAACATGGTACCTTAATTATGTTACTACTCGGCCATAGGATGGAACAAGTAAACTTTGATATTATTATTATGCCACTCTTTTAAATGATTTCATTACTCAAACTTACTAAGCATCGAGTGCTTAATCTTTTGCTTTAATTCTCTTTTTATAGATTTTGTTCAATCACCATCGGACTCGGAGTGTCAAAGTCGAAGTCGTCCATACTATCTAAACCCTTTTGGTACTCTTTTGGTTGAACTTTGCTAATGGCATGTATAGGGTTGACTTTTGTTGTTAAGTAAATATCTTTTGGTAATGTATATATGTATAGCCATGCGAAAATGACTTGTTTAATTATTATATGTATTCCATATGGTTAATGTTTATGTATGGTTGATATTAGATTAGGACTTTAAATGTTTTTATGAGAATCGAACCGTGAAAAAGTATAATTTTGTTAAATGAATTCTTGTGCTTGTTTGTGATTACTCCTTTATCCTTCCGGCGACGGGGACAAGTTAAGGGTGTTACAATTTATTTGGTATCAGAGCTATGGTTTAGTCGATTCTAGGACTACCTTAATGCGAATGGGTCTAGCTATACATGCCATTATGTGTTTATTTGATAGTGTGGTGATTTCTGACAGTTAAAAATGTGTGTTTTTGTTAGTAATGGATTCCGATCCCAATCGAGCGGTAGGTGACGATGTGGAGAGTGTAGCGCCTGCTCCCGCGCATGGGACAGTGCCGATGGACTCTCAACCTGTTGCGAGCAATCAAAATGACGAGGCTAGGCAAGCCTTTTATAATGTGATGAATGATTGGTTTAACCAATACATCCGAACTAATACGGGCTGCTCCCACAACCCCACTCTCGACCAATACACCCCTGCACTCCAAATATCACCAGTGGCCGATCGATGAGGTTAAATAAGCCCCTGATGATGTAATTCAAAGCACGGGCTACTGAATTTAAAGCTACGGACAGCGATGACGCTGAGTAAGCCAAATTTTGGTTGGACAATACTATCCGGGTACTTGATGAATTATCTTGTACACCCGATGAGTGCCTGAAGTGTACTATCTCTTTGCTACGTGATTCTGCCTACTATTGGTGAAATACGTTGATTTCACATGTGCCTAGAGAGCAAGTGACTTGGGAGTTTTTCCAAATCGAGTTTAGGAAAAAGTATATCAGCCAGAGATTCATTGATCAAAAACGAAAAGAATTTCTTGAACTTAAACAAGGTTCCATGACGGTTACTGATTATGAACGAAAGTTTGTGAGGCTCAGCCGGTATGCTCGAGAATGCGTTTCTTCAGAAGTTGTAATGTGTAAATGTTTTGAAGAGGGATTGAACGAAGATATAAAACTGTATGTTGGCATTCTAGAAATCAGAGAATTTGTAGTACTTGTTAAGCGAGCTTGCAAAGCCGAAGAGCTCAGTAAGGAGAAAAGAAAAGTTGAAATGGGAGCAAGAGAGTTTCGTAAAAAATCTTTGGGAAAGCCCTTTCAACAATCATCGAAGAAGTTTAGAGATGATTCGAACAGATCTAAGAATACTTTGGGTTTTTCTAGACGAGATCGTAACCAACCCCCTGTGAGTACACGAGCTACCTCTCATTGCTGTGTTGGCAATGATCGTCGGATGATCCGAGTGCGGCATTGTGGCAAGTGGCATTCGGAAGTCAGAGAGTTCGTGGACGCTCCTTTTCAAATGTGGATCGGTGATCATTTTATCAAAGATTGCCCGAGATTGACCGAGCATGTCACGCGAACCAGAGTGAGAAACCGAATAATACTACAGCAAGAGGTAGACCCCCTAGAAACCCGGGGAATGCTAGTGGCGGTCAAAGAGGGCCTAAAGATGCTACCACCAAATCTGAGGCTCGTGCTCCTGCCAAAGCTTATGCTATACGTGCACGTGAGGATGTTTCTTCGCCTAATGTTATTACCGGTACTTTCACTCTCCTTGATACTTATGTGCTTGCTTTGAATGACCCTGGTTCTACTCATTCTTATGTATGTGAGACTTTAGCATCCAGTAAGACTTTACCTGTTGAGTCTACTGAGTTCGTTATTCGAGTATCGAATCCTTTGGGTCGTTATGTGCTTGTTGACAAGGTGTGTAAGAAATGTCCCCTAGTAATCCGAGGTTTTTGTTTTCCGGCTGATTTGATGCTTTTACCGTTTGATGAATTTGATGTTATCCTCGGTATGGATTGGTTGACCGTCCATGATACAGTTTTGAATTGCAAAAGAAAAACTATTGATTTGAGATACGCAAAGGACGAGATAATCCGAGTTGAGTCTACTGACTTGAACGCATCGCCAGCAATAATATCCTCGATGTTGGATCAGAAAAATGTGAGAAAGGGGTGTGATTCATATCTTGCGTATGTACTCGATAGCAAAGAGTCAGAAATGAGGCTTGAATCAGTGCCAGTGGTTTGTGAGTATTCAGATGTTTTTCCTAAGGAGTTACCAGGATTACCACCAGTTCGAGAAGTTGAATTCGGCATCGAACTAGTACCTGGTACCACTCCAATTTCTATAGCTCCGTATTGTATGGCACCAACGGAATTGAAAGAATTGAAAACTCAGTTGTAAGAGTTAGTGGATAGAGGTTTTGCTCGACCGAGTTTTTCACCCTGCGGTGCACCAGTTTTGTTTGTGAAAAAGAAGGATGGAACCTTGAGATTGTGCATCGACTACCGTCAGCTAAATAAAGTGAAGATAAAGAATAAATATTCGTTACCGCGTATTGATGATTTGTTCGATCAACTGAAGGGAGCCTCTGTATTTTCGAAGATAGATTTGAGATCGGGGCATTATCAGTTGCGAGTTCGAGACTCAGATATACCCAAAATTGCTTTCAGAACGAGATATGGTCACTATGAGTTCTTAGTGATACCGTTTTGGCTTACTAATGCCCTCATGGGTATTTATGGATTTGATGAATCGAGATCTTGCACCATATTTGGATCGGTTTGTAGTTGTGTTTATCGATGACATTTTGGTCTATTCGAGAGATGAAACCGAACATGCAGAGCACCTGAGAGTAGTGTTACAGATTTTACGGGATAAGCAGTTATATGCTAAGTTCAGTAAATGTGAGTTCGCTTGAGAGAAGTTAGCTTTTTGGGTCATGTGGTGTCCGCATCGGGTATTCGATTTGATCCGAGTAAAATTTCAGCCATACTTAACCGGAAGCCTCCGAGAAATATTAATCAAGTTCGAGCTTTTTGGAACTTGCCGGTTATTACGCATTTATTTGTAAAGGGTTTCTCGATGATAGCCTCACCAATGACGACGACTACTTGAGAAAAATGTTAAGTTTGATTGGTCGAAAAATGTCGAAAAAGTTTCGATCAATCAAAACTTATTTAATCAAGCTCCAAAGTGCTAGTGCAACTGAATCCATAAAAGAGTTTGTCATTTATAGTGATGCATCTTTGATTGGGCTGGGTTGTGTGTTGATGCAAGAAGGTCGAGTGGTAGCATATGCATCAAGACAGTTGAAGTCGCATGAGAAAAACTATCCGACCCATGATCTCGAATTAGCTGTAATTGTTTTCGCTTTAAAAATTTAGCGACACTACTTGTTTGGAGAGAGGTGTCATGTATATTCGGATCACAAAAGCCTCAAATATTTGATGACTCAGAGAGAATTGAATTTACGACAAAGACGTTGGCTCGAGTTGTTGAAAGATTATGAGCTGGTCATCGACTATCACCCAGGAAAGGCTAACGTAGTTGCTGATGCTTTAAGTCGTAAATCACTGTTTGCTTTACGAGCGATGAATGTACATTTGTTTGTTTTATCCGATGCTGTGTTAGTAGCAGAATTAAAGGCCAAACCATTATTGATTCATCAAATTCGTGAAGCTCAAAAAGTTGATGATGAACTGGTGGCTAAGCGAAATAATGTGTTTCGAATATGGATTCAGAGTTTCAAATTGACGACAACGATTGTTTGAGATTCAGAAGTCGATTGTGTGTTCCAAGAAATTTAGAACTTATTATGATGATTTTAAACGAAGCTCATAATAGCCGAATGTCGATCCATCCTGGTAGCACGAAAAATGTACAACGATCTAAAATGTCGGCTTTGGTGGTCCGGTATGAAACGAGACATTTCGACTTTGTTTCAAGTGTTTGGTATGTCAACAAGTGAAAGCGGAACACCAAGTGCCTTCGTGATTACTTCAAATAGATAATGATACCCGAATGGAAATGGGATCGAGTAACGATGGATTTTGTCTCTGGGTTGCCGTTGTCGCCAAGCAAGAAAGATGCGATCTGGGTTGTTGTTGATAGGTTGACAAAGTTGGCTCATTTTATTTCCGTACGCACGGATTATTCACTTGACAAACTAGCCGAGTTGTATATTTCTCAGATTGTGAAGTTACACGGTACCTATTTCTATTGTGTCGGATAGAGATCCGAGATTCACATCGCGATTCTCGGAAGAAGTTACAAGAAGCATTGGGTACCAAGTTGCATTTTAGCACCGCTTTTCATCCCCGCATCGATGGTCAATCTGAACGGATTATTCAAATACTTGAGGATATGTTGAGATGTTGCATCCTTGAGTTTAGTGGTTCGTGAGAACGATATTTGCCTTTGATTGAATTTGCTTACAACAATAGCTTTCAATCAAGCATTAAGATGGCACCTTACGAGGCTTTGTATGGTCGTAAATGCCGTACACCGTTGTTTTGGACCGACCTTAGTGAAAGTAAAATTTTCGGAGTCGATTTGATTAAAGATACTGAGCAGAAAGTAAAAGTAATCAGTGAAAGTCTAAAAATAGCTTCAGATCGTCAGAAGTCGTATGCGGATTTAAAACGAAAGGGCATCAAGTATCAGGTCGGAGACAAAGTTTTTCTTAAAGTTTCACCTTGGAAAAAAATAATCAAATTTGGTCGTAAAGGCAAATTGAGTCCGAGGTTCATCGGGCCGTATGAAATATCTAAACGAATTGGACCAGTTGCATACAGATTGATTTTACCCCCTGAATTTGAAAAGATTCACAACGTTTTTCATGTCTCGATGCTGCGACGGTATAGATCCGATCCGTCGCACATAATTAATCCAACAGAGGTTGAAATTCAATTCGATTTGAGTTATGAAGAAGAACCGATTCGTATCCTAGCTCGCGAAGTAAAAGAGTTACGAAACAAAAAGGTTCCGTTAGTAAAGGTATTATGGCTCAAGCACGGGATCGAAGAAGCTACTTGGGAACCGGAGAACTCTATGAAAGAGCGATATCCTAACTTATTCACTGGTAAGATTTTCGGGGACGAAAATTTCTTATGTGGGGGAGAGTTGTGACAGCCCTAAATTGACCCTAGTCGAAAAGTGGTTTCGGGACCACAAAACCGAGTTATAAAAATAAAGAACCGTTATTTTCTATGTTTATTGTGCATGAACATACATGTGTGAAAATTTCAATCTTTAATTTATTCATTTGAATGTGAATCTTTTAATAGGACTTATGTGAGACAAATGTGAAATGTGATAGGTAATCCTAGAAGTGGTTCAATAATGCATGTAATCAAAAGGGGACTTGCATGTCAATTTCCCCACTTTGATAGTAGTGGCCGCCATGACAATGATGATAAGCAATGTGTGATGTGTAATAATAATAAAATAATGTATTAATGGCATAATTTATGAAAAAAGGGTGTTAAATTAATTAAGTGAATAAAACAAAGAAAAGAAAGAAAGTGTTCATCTTTTAACATCTTTGGCCAAAATTCTAAGAAGAAAGGGGATGGGGAAACAAACATTCGCCCACTCCTTCTAGTCTTGAATAAGGTATGTAATTCATGGTAGCTTTTGAAATTGTTGAATGTATTAAGCTAGTTACTAAGTCCCTTAGTTAGCCCATGACCAAATTTTGAATTTTGTTGGTAACATGAGTAATCGGTTAAGAGAAAATGTTCAAGAAATGGTTGTTGTTCATGTTATTTGGATGAAAAATGGTAGATAGGTGAAGTAGAGTCTAACAAATGAACACATATGTGCATTAGTTGCTAATTGGAAAAAATCACTAACAAGTTGTGTACTAAGGCCGAATATGATTTTGGATATTATTGGGTAATGCATGTGTTTTGAATTGATGGAATGGAGTGGATGCTTTGATTGCATTATGAACAATTATATGTTAAATTGAGGTTTGCTAAGCTAGCTATTAAGGTGAAATGCAAATGTTAGTATTTGATTGCTAGTGTATATATGTGTATTAGCCAAATTTTGAACTTGAATAATGGTTTGAGCACCATGTGTTGTATTGAGATTGTTTAAGTGAATTTATAGGTATTTATATGATGAATTCGATTGTTGATATACATGCTTAAATAAAATGTATACAAAGAATGTGTGAAAGAGTGATTTGGTAATAATCTGCTTGGGGGCAGCAGCAGTAAGGTGATTTTGGAAAATCGTCATAATTTGTAGGAGTTGAGTTAGAAGCTGAATAAATTATGTCATTAAAGCTTGAAGAGTCTAGTTTCTTAGAAAAGAAAGTATAGAAACAAAAGAGTTACCGATCTTGTGATATTTGAAGTATTGTGGGGCTGAGTCAAAATGACTACTAGATTCCCTGTTCTATTTTTTTATAAAATCAGTATAAATTGTACAAAAATGGTCTTAGAATAAATTTTATATGCTTAGACTCCTTAGTGAGTCTAGTTTCAAATGAAATAAACAAAAACATATTTTGATTTCTGTACAAAGAGAAATTTATTTCGTAGTGAAGAATGGTCAGATTTGTCAAACAGTGAAACAAGGGAAACTTTAGGAAAAATCTGGTATGGATTGGCTGGACTAAAAATTATGAAAATTTTATGGATAAAGGATAAATGAGTCTATTTTCAAGGAAAATTTATGGCTGTTGATTTGGAGTTTCGTAGCTCCATTTATAAGTAATTTAATGACTATTGCTCAGGAATTCAGCTTATAGCGGAATTGTGATTATATAGTAAACATTGATAAAAAAATTTTGCTAATGAATTGCTTATTGATTTCTTATAAAACTTACTTGTAATCAGATATGTGTGAAAGCCAATATATATGTATTATATTCTGAAAGTAATACTTGAATAATTGATTAATGATTAGTTTAAAATTTATTGAATTAAAGCTCAAGAGCATAGAGGGGCAACCTCGGATAAGGGAAAAGCTAAAGTCGCGGAATAGCCAACCCGAAATTGTTCAGAAAGATACAAGGTAAGTCTTTGAGTATTGAAATTTAGCTTATGATTTAATAAGGCAATTATTTATCTATGAGCATAATAATTAACTTGTGACATAATGATTCTACTTGAATTACATGACAAAATAATTAAGTAAGGTATTCACTTGTGGCCGAATGGTTATGGAAACCTTGTGGATTAACGAAACGGGATCTTGTTATTTGTTTAGGATTAATGAATCGAACGATGTGTGGTTAGTAAACATGCTGTAATTGTATTCGAGTAACAGGAATGATATCCAGATGTTATATGATATATATATATATGCATATATGCGTGACTGCTAATCGGGGTTTTAATCCGAGCTTGGTCTCGAAGGGCTTTTGAGCCAGTTCTAAGAGTCGGGCTTGATTCCGAAGAATGGTTGTGCCAGCATAATAATTGAGGATGAAGACCCAATAGGGTTTGTACGAGAAATTATATAATACATGCAGAAACAATTTTAAACACATACGCTACTTACCGTAAGATAACCAGGTAAGTAACTTACTCTCGTTGAGAATACGATTGATTTTAAATTATGACTACGAAATTCGGTAAGTATGCTTAGACCATTGTTAAAATCATTCAAATGTTTACAAGTTGATCATGATGCATAAGTGCCAAATTAGAGAGTTAAATTTCACAAATATGATATGTATATGTGTATGCATGAGATGGACATGGAAAATTTAGATGAATGGGTTCATTATAGATGGAATTTATTTGGATGTATTGATTTTATCCTTGTGATATGAATGCTAAACATGGTACCTTAATTATGTTACTACTCGGCCATAGGATGGAACAAGTAAACTTTGATATTATTATTATGCCACTCTTTTAAATGATTTCATTACTCAAGCTTACTAAGCATCGGAGTGCTTAATCTTTTGCTTTAATTCTCTGTTTTATAGATTTTGTTCGTCAGCTATCGGACTCGGGAGTGTCAAAGTCGAAGTCGTCCATACTATCTAAACCCTTTTGGTACTCTTTTGGTTGAACTTTGCTAATGGCATTTATAGGGTTGACTTTTGTTGTTAAGTAAATATCTTTTGGTAATGTATATATGTATAGCCATGCGAAAATGACTTGTTTAATTATTATATGTATTCCATATGGTTAATGTTTATGTATGGTTGATATTAGATTAGGACTTTAAATGTTTTTATGAGAATCGAACCGTGAAAAAGTATAATTTTGTTAAATGAATTCTTGTGCTTGTTTGTGATTACTCCTTTATCCTTCCGGCGACGGGGACAAGTTAAGGGTGTTACAATTTATTTGGTATCAGAGCTATGGTTTAGTCGATTCTAGGACTACCGTAATGCGAATGGGTCTAGCTATACATGCCATTATGTGTTTATTTGATAGTGTGGTGATTTCTGACAGTTAAAAATGTGTGTTTTTGTTAGTAATGGATTCCGATCCCAATCGAGCGGTAGGTGACGATGTGTAGAGTGTAGCGCTTTGCTCCGCGCATGGGGCAATCTTTGATGGACTCTCAACCTGTTGCGAGCAATCAAAATGACGAGGCTAGGCAAGCCTTTTATAATGTGATGAATGATTGGTTTAACCAATACATCCGAACTAATACGGCTGTTCCACAACCCCCACTCTCGACCAATACACCCCCTGCACCCGCAATATCACCGGTAACTGATCAGATGAGGTTAAATAAGCCCCCAGTTGACAGAATTCGAAAGCACGGGGCTACTGAATTTAAAGCTACGGACAGCGATGACGCTGAGTAAGCCGAATTTTGGTTGGACAATACTATCCGGGTACTTGATGAATTATCTTGTACACCCGATGAGTGCCTGAAGTGTACTATCTCTTTGCTACGTGATTCTGCCTACTATTGGTGAAATACGTTGATTTCTGTTGTGCCTAGAGAGCGAGTGACTTGGGAGTTTTTCCAAATCGAGTTTAGGAAAAAGTATATCAGCCAGAGATTCATTGATCAAAAACGAAAAGAATTTCTTGAACTTAAACAAGGTTCCATGACTGAGTTCACGATTATGAACGAAAGTTTGTGAGGCTCAGCCGGTATGCTCGAGAATGCGTTTCTTCAGAAGTTGTAATGTGTAAACGTTTTGAAGAGGGACTGAACGAAGATATAAAACTGTATGTTGGCATTCTAGAAATCAGAGAATTTGTAGTACTTGTTAAGCGAGCTTGCAAAGCCGAAGAGCTCAGTAAGGAGAAAAGAAAAGTTGAAATGGGAGCAAGAGAGTTTCGTAAAAGATCTTTGGGAAAGCCCTTTCAACAATCATCGAAGAAGTTTAGAGATGATTCGAACAGATCTAAGAATACTTTGGGTTTTTCTAGACGAGATCGTAACCAACCCCCTGTGAGTACACGAGCTACCTCTGTTGCCAGTGTTGGCAATGATCGTCAGGACAGATCTGAGTGCCAGCATTGTGGCAAGTGGCATTCGGGAAGCTGTAGAGTTCGTGACCGCTCCTTTTCAAATGTGGATCGGCTGATCATTTTATCAAAGATTGCCCGAGATTGACTGAACAGAATGCGAACCAGAGTGAGAAACCGAATAATACTACAGCAAGAGGTAGACCCCCTAGAAACCCGGGGAATGCTAGTGGCGGTCAAAGAGGGCCTAAAGATGCTACCACCAAATCTGAGGCTCGTGCTCCTGCCAAAGCTTATGCTATACGTGCACGTGAGGATGTTTCTTCGCCTAATGTTATTACAGTACTTTCACTCTCCTTGATACTTATGTGGTTGCTTTGAATGACCCTGGTTCTACTCATTCTTATGTATGTGAGACTTTAGCATCCAGTAAGACTTTACCTGTTGAGTCTACTGAGTTCGTTATTCGAGTATCGAATCCTTTGGGTCGTTATGTGCTTGTTGACAAGGTGTGTAAGAAATGTCCCCTAGTAATCCGAGGTTTTTGTTTTCCGGCTGATTTGATGCTTTTACCGTTTGATGAATTTGATGTTATCCTCGGTATGGATTGGTTGACCGTCCATGATGCAGTTTTGAATTGTAAAAGAAAAACTATTGATTTGAGATACGCAAAGGACGAGATAATCCGAGTTGAGTCTACTGACTTGAACGCATCGCCAGCAATAATATCCTCGATGTTGGATCAGAAAAATGTGAGAAAGGGGTGTGATTCATATCTTGCGTATGTACTCGATAGCAAAGAGTCAGAAATGAGGCTTGAATCAGTGCCAGTGGTTTGTGAGTATTCAGATGTTTTTCCTAAGGAGTTACCAGGATTACCACCAGTTCGAGAAGTTGAATTCGGCATCGAACTAGTACCTGGTACCACTCCAATTTCTATAGCTCCGTATTGTATGGCACCAACGGAATTGAAAGAATTGAAAACTCAGCTTGCAAGAGTTGGTGGATAGAGGTTTTGCTCGACCGAGTTTTTCACCTACTGCGGTGCACCGCTTTGTTTGTGAAAAGAAGGATGGAACCTTGAGATTGTGCATCGACTACCACGCTACCTAAATAAAGTGAAGATAAAGAATAAATATCCGTTACCGCGTATTGATGATTTGTTCGATCAACTGAAGGGAGCCTCTGTATTTTCGAAGATAGATTTGAGATCGGGGTATTATCAGTTGCGAGTTCGAGACTCAGATATACCCAAAATTGCTTTCAGAACGAGATATGGTCACTATGAGTTCTTAGTGATACCGTTTTGGCTTACTAATGCCCCTGCGATATTTATGGATTTGATGAATCAGATCTTCAGACCATATTTGGATCGGTTTGTAGTTGTGTTTATCGATGACATTTTGGTCTATTCGAGAGATGAAACCGAACATGTAGAGCACCTGAGAGTAGTGTTACAGATTTTACGGGATAAGCAGTTATATGCTAAGTTCAGTAAATGTGAGTTCTGGTTGAGAGAAGTTAGCTTTTTGGGTCATGTGGTGTCTGCATCGGGTATTCGATTTGATCCGAGTAAAATTTCAGCCATACTTAACTGGAAGCCTCCGAGAAATATTACTGAAGTTCAGAGCTTTTTGGAACTTGCCGGTTATTACAGACGATTTGTAAAGGGTTTCTCGATGATAGCCTCACCAATGACGAGACTACTTCAGAAAAATGTTAAGTTTGATTGGTCAGAAAAATGTCAGAAAAGTTTCGATCAACTGAAAACTTATTTAACTGAAGCTCCAGTGCTAGTGCAACTTGAATCCAGTAAAGAGTTTGTCATTTATAGTGATGCATCTTTGATTGGGCTGGGTTGTGTGTTGATGCAAGAAGGTCGAGTGGTAGCATATGCATCAAGACAGTTGAAGTCGCATGAGAAAAACTATCCGACCCATGATCTCGAATTAGCTGTAATTGTTTTCGCTTTAAAAATTTAGCGACACTACTTGTTTGGAGAGAGGTGTCATGTATATTCGGATCACAAAAGCCTCAAATATTTGATGACTCAGAGAGAATTGAATTTACGACAAAGACGTTGGCTCGAGTTGTTGAAAGATTATGAGCTGGTCATCGACTATCACCCAGGAAAGGCTAACGTAGTTACTGATGCTTTAAGTCGTAAATCACTGTTTGCTTTACGAGCGATGAATGTACATTTGTTTGTTTTATCCGATGCTGTGTTAGTAGCAGAATTAAAGGCCAAACCATTATTGATTCATCAAATTCGTGAAGCTCAAAAAGTTGATGATGAACTGGTGGCTAAGCGAGCTGAATGTGTTTCGAATATGGATTCAGAGTTTCAAATTGACGACAACGATTGTTTGAGATTCAGAAGTCGATTGTGTGTTCCAAGAAATTTAGAACTTATTATGATGATTTTAAACGAAGCTCATAATAGCCGAATGTCGATCCATCCTGGTAGCACGAAAATGTACAACGATCTAAAATGTCAGTTTTGGTGGTCTGGTATGAAACGAGACATTTCTGACTTTGTTTCGAAGTGTTTGGTATGTCAACAAGTGAAAGCGGAACACCAAGTGCCTTCAGGATTACTTCAGCCGATAATGATACCCGAATGGAAATGGGATCGAGTAACGATGGATTTTGTCTCTGGGTTGCCGTTGTCGCCAAGCAAGAAAGATGCGATCTGGGTTGTTGTTGATAGGTTGACAAAGTTGGCTCATTTTATTTTCGTACGCACGGATTATTCACTTGACAAACTAGCCGAGTTGTATATTTCTCAGATTGTGAAGTTACACGGGGTACCTATTTCTATTGTGTCGGATAGAGATCCGAGATTCACATCGCGATTCTGGAAGAAGTTACAAGAAGCATTGGGTACCAAGTTGCATTTTAGCACCGTTTTTCATCCCCAGACTAATGGTCAATCTGAACGGATTATTCAAATACTTGAGGATATGTTGAGATGTTGCATCCTTGAGTTTAGTGGTTCGTGAGAACGATATTTGCCTTTGATTGAATTTGCTTACAACAATAGCTTTCAATCAAGCATTAAGATGGCACCTTACGAGGCTTTGTATGGTCGTAAATGCCGTACACCGTTGTTTTGGACCGACCTTAGTGAAAGTAAAATTTTCGGAGTCGATTTGATTAAAGATACTGAGCAGAAAGTAAAAGTAATCAGTGAAAGTCTAAAAATAGCTTCAGATCGTCAGAAGTCGTATGCGGATTTAAAACGAAAGGGCATCAAGTATCGTGTCGGAGACAAAGTTTTTCTTAAAGTTTCACCTTGGAAAAAATATCAAATTTGGTCGTAAGGCAAATTGAGTCCGAGGTTCATCGGGCCGTATGAAATATCTAAACGAATTGGACCAGTCGCATACAGATTGATTTTACCCCCTGAATTTGAAAAGATTCACAACGTTTTTCATGTCTCGATGCTGCGACGGTATAGATCCGATCCGTCGCACATAATTAATCCAACAGAGGTTGAAATTCAATTCGATTTGAGTTATGAAGAAGAACCGATTCGTATCTCTAGCTAGCTCATGAAGTAAAAGAGTTACGAAACAAAAAGGTTCCGTTAGTAAAGGTATTATGGCTCAAGCACGGGATCGAAGAAGCTACTTGGGAACCGGAGAACTCTATGAAAGAGCGATATCCTAACTTATTCACTGGTAAGATTTTCGGGGACGAAAATTTCTTATGTGGGGGAGAGTTGTGACAGCCCTAAATTGACCCTAGTCGAAAAGTGGTTTCGGGACCACAAAACCGAGTTATAAAAATAAAGAACCGTTATTTTCTATGTTTATTGTGCATGAACATACATGTGTGAAAATTTCAATCTTTAATTTATTCATTTGAATGTGAATCTTTTTAATAGGACTTATGTGAGACAAATGTGAAATGTGATAGGTAATCCTAGAAGTGGTTCAATAATGCATGTAATCAAAAGGGCGGACTTGCATGTCAATTTCCCCACTTTGATAGTAGTGGCCGGCCATGACAATGATGATAAGCAATGTGTGATGTGTAATAATAATAAAATAATGTATTAATGGCATAATTTATGAAAAAAAAGGGTGTTAAATTAATTAAGTGAATAAAACAAAGAAAAGAAAGAAAGTGTTCATCTTTTAACATCTTTGGCCGAAAATTCTAAGAAGAAAGGGGATGGGGAAACAAACATTCGGCCACCCCTTCTAGTCTTGAATAAGGTATGTAATTCATGGTAGCTTTTGAAATTGTTGAATGTATTAAGCTAGTTACTAAGTCCCTTAGTTAGCCCATGACCAAATTTTGAATTTTGTTGGTAACATGAGTAATCGGTTAAGAGAAAATGTTCAAGAAATGGTTGTTGTTCATGTTATTTGGATGAAAAATGGTAGATAGGTGAAGTAGGGTCTAACAAATGAACACATATGTGCATTAGTTGCTAATTGGAAAAAAATCAGCTAACAAGTTGTGTACTAAGGCCGAATATGATTTTGGATATTATTGGGTAATGTATGTGTTTTGAATTGATGGAATGGAATGGATGCTTTGATTGCATTATGAACAATTATATGTTAAATTGATGTTTGCTAAGCTAGCTATTAAGGTGAAATGCAAATGTTAGTATTTGATTGCTAGTGTATATATGTGTATTAGCTTGAATTTTGAACTTGAATAATGGTTTGAGCACCATGTGTTGTATTGAGATTGTTTAAGTGAATTTATAGGTATTTATATGATGAATCCGATTGTTGATATACATGCTTAAATAAAATGTATACAAAGAATGTGTGAAAGAGTGATTTGGTAATAATCATTGAGGCTAGCAGCAAGGTGATTTTGGAAAATCGCCATAATTTGTAGGAGTTGAGTTAGAAGCTGAATAAATTATGTCATTAAAGCTTGAAGAGTCTAGTTTCTTACAAAAGAAACTATAAAAACCAAAGCGTTACCGATCTTGTGATATTTGAAGTATTGTGGGGCTGAGTCAAAATGACTACTAGATTCCTGCTTACTTTTTTATAAAATCAGTATAAATTGTACAAAAATGGTCTTAGAATAAATTTTATATGCTTAGACTCCTTAGTGAGTCTAGTTTCAAATGAAATAAACAAAAACAAATTTTGATTTCTGTACAATGAGAAATTTATTTCGTAGTGAAGAATGGTCAGATTTGTCAAACAGTGAAACAAGGGAAACATATTTTGTTTAGGATTAATGAATCGAACGATGTATGGTTAGTAAACATGCTGTAATTGTATTCGAGTAACAGGAATGATATCCAGATGTTATATGATATATATATATATATGCATATATGCGTGACTGCTAATCGGGGTTTTAATCCGAGCTTGGTCTCGAAGGGCTTTTGAGCCAGTGCTAAGAGTCGGGCTTGATTCCGAAGAATGGTTGTGCCAGCATAATAATTGAGGATGAAGACCCAATAGGGTTTGTACGAGAAATTATATAATACATGCAAAAACAATTTTAAACACATACGCTACTTACCGTAAGATAACCAGGTCAGTAACTTACTCTCGTTGAGAATACGATTGATTTTAAATTATGACTACGAAATTTGGTAAGTATGCTTAGACCATTGTTAAAATCATTCAAATGTTTACAAGTTGATCATGATGCATGAGTGCCAAATTAGAGAGTTAAATTTCACAAATATGAGATGTATATGTGTATACATGAGATGGACATGGAAAATTTAGATGAATGGGTTCGGCTATAGATGGAATTTATTTGGATGTATTGATTTTATCCTTGTGATATGAATGCTAAAAATGGTACCTTAATTATGTTACTACTCGGCCATAGGATGGAACAAGTAAACTTTGATATTATTATTATGCCACTCTTTTAAATGATTTCATTACTCAAACTTACTAAGCATCGAGTGCTTAATCTTTTGCTTTAATTCTCTGCTTTATAGATTTTGTTAAATCATATATCGGACTCAAGGAGTGTCAAAGTCAAGTCGTCCACACTATCTAAACCCTTTTGGTACTCTTTTGGTTGAACTTTGCTAATGGCATGTATAGGGTTGACTTTTGTTGTTAATTAAATATCTTTTGGTAATATATATATGTATAGCCATGCGAAAATGGCTTGTTTAATTATTATATGTATTCCATATGGTTAATGTTTATGTATGGTTGATATTAGATTAGGACTTTAAATGTTTTTATGAGAATCGAACCGTGAAAAAGTATAATTTTGTTAAATGAATTCTTGTGCTTGTTTGTGATTACTCCTTAATCCTTCCGGCGACGGGGACGGGTTAAGGGTGTTACAATAGCAATGTCGAACATAACCCAAACAAACCAACGGTGCTTTCATTTATTAGTATGCTGAACTAATGTTCTCATATGACAAAAATTCTTTCTGAAATTAAACCGTCACATATACTTCTGAAGATAAATGTACACATAGAATGCCCCGAAGAAGTCATAGTAACTGCCCGACTATAACTACTGCACTTAGCCATCAATATAATTCAATCATGACTCAGCCGTCTAATTCTGTTTTCACTAATCCCATACTATTACACTATTGTACTTTTTAATTTCACTTTTGCAAACTCATGCAATGTATCTCTCAAGAATCTCACTGTATAACTCTATTCTGGTAAGGGGCGAAAATTGTAAAGCCTTTAAACTTTTGACTCTCAAGCAAGTACACGTTCAACAACAACATAGCATTACGCACATTGATTCAAACATTTCAAATTTCCAAGTTATTACGAACACTTTTCATACATCTCAGTAATACATGCAACTTTATTTCCTGTGAATGTCAGCAAAACATAAGTGAATTTATCACAATTCAAACTTTCATTTTTTTTACCCAAATTACCGAAAATTTCTTATCAAGTTTCCATGTCTAATCTTGGTCACTTGTCACTATTTATCAAATTGGAGAACGTCTTATGGTTTTGAGTACATCACGTACTTGATGCTATAGTCCAACTATGGTCTTATACTAGCTCTGCTATTGTCATGCCGATGCCTATCCCAGATAGGTCTTACACTTAGCACAAGTTGAGCCGATGCCACGTCCCAGACGGGTCTTACACTAGCTCCTCTGTCTCGGTGATGATGCCTGTCCCAGACAGGTCTTACACTTGCACCTACGAGGCAATACATGTACTAGGACATGTCTTACACTGGCTTTATGTATTGCCATGGTCCAACCATGGTTTTTTCCGTCAATTCATTAGTAAACGATCGTACTCATTCCGTGCGTTCCACCTAATTTGATCTTTCATTACAATTTTCATGCTATTGTGACATTTATGAATCTGTAACTGAGATTATAAAGCATAACATTACGACATCTTGACTTTATTAGTCTAGACATAAATGTCAATCTCATGCATATACTGATTACTAACCAAGCAATAAAAGTATTTATTCATACATTCTGTCATTTCAAACAAATTTTCTCCTCATAATTACTAAGCCAAATGAGTTAGGTATGTATCATCATGTGAATACTGACATGTATGAAAGATCTTATCACAACTTAACTTTCATTTCATTCCACGTTTCCCTATTCTTTAACTCAGTAGTATCACAAAATGAGTACTAGTTCATGTAAAAAGAATCATAAATTTCTTTTCATACCTTTTCCATTTTCAGCATATCACAAGCATGATTCATTAATCTCAATTTTACTCTTATCTCTATCAAGATTTGCTCGGTTGGAACTCATTCCTGCCTTAACCAATAATTTTGTTAGGGCCGGGAGATATCACACTATCACGAGTAATATTATGGCATGTATACCTAGATTCTCTTAAGCTAGGCTAGTCTTAGAATCGACTAAACCATGCTCTAATACCACTAAATGTAACACCCTTCGCCCATATCCCTCGCCGGAACAGGGTTCGAGGTGCTACTAGATTTAAACTCAACCATTTATATAAAACCAGGCCGTAAAAATTTTTTTTGATCAATTTTAAACTTTTCATATACGCGTATATTATCCTATAATCGGGCTTACAAGGCCCCAAAACATTCATGAGGCATTATTAAATATTTACCAATATCTTAGTCTTGTATCATTTACTTACTCAACAATGAATCACAATTCAAATTCTAAATATACACGCTATAAACCACATCACAGGAGATAACAACATACAAGCATATGAATAATCAAACTACCTTAATAACAAGCCAAAGTCTTTGGCTTAATCATAATATTACATATTAAATTTTACAACCCTATACATGCCATAGACTCGAAACACTAAGATTTACCTGCGCCGATAGCGTAGACTCGACAATGTGATAATATCTCTGTCGGCCTCCAACCCGAGCTAACCTGGAAACCCTAGGGAATATGGGAAAGAAGAGGGAAGTAAGCTTTACGCTTAGTAAGTTCATAAGAAATCAATAAACAACTCATTAACAAGTTTTATCAATGTTTACAACATAATCACAAATTCACTACAAGTTGTCTTCCTGAGCAACAGTCACTAAATTATTTATAACTGGAGCTAAGAAACTCCAAATCAATTGCCGTTAAATTTTCCTGAAAATAGACTCATATATCTTCTATCCATAAAATTTTTAGAATTTTTTGTTTGGCCAATCAATACAAGATTTTTCTTAAAGTTTCCCCTGTTTCGCTGTTTGACTAATCTGACCATTCTTCACTACGAATCAAATTTCTCATTGTACAGAATTCAAAATATGTTCTCGTTGATTTCATTTCAAACTAGACTCATTAAGGAGTCTAAGAATATGAATTTTATCTTATAACCATTTTTGTACAAATTATAATGATTTTCTAAATACAAAATAGGGGACCCCGAAGTCATTTGACACTGTCCCACGCCACTTCAAATATCTCATTATCAGTAATTCTTTTGCTTACAGGTTTCTTTTATAAGAAGCTAGACTCATTAAGATTTAATTACGTAATTTATTCAGCTTCTAACTCAGCGCCCACAATTTATGGTGATTTTCCAAAATCACGTTACTGCTGCTGTCCCAAGCAGATTTATTACAAATTTACTCTTTCACACATTCTTTGCATTCATATTATTTAAACATGTATATCACCAATCGATTTCATCACATATCTATAATTTCACTTAAGCATAATCTCAATAGAATACATCATGCTCAATGATTCGCATACAACCGTTCAAATTAGCAATTATAAGATGGTTCCGCGCATAGCCCACCCTTATCGATAATTTACGATGGTTTTACCCATACTCACATATATGACATAGGTATTTAAATACTTCAGTGTCAACTTTAATTTAACCGAATTCAACCATTGTACCATTTCATAACCATAGTTACTTTCGTCATTCATATCTAAGTGGTATTTCACATAATTCACATAACCTTTCACCATGACCGAATACACACATACACATATGACTTCTTCACCTATGCTTCTCATTTCACATTCATGATTCAATTCCAATCGATCTAACATGTATAAGTATATATCATATACTTGGCCAACTTAATTTATTGAACGAATTCAATTGCTCATTTAACACAAGGTCTCATAGTCTTAGACTTTTATCAAATCACCGGCATTTAGCCTGCTATGTTTTAAACCCGAATTCATCACCGGCACGAAGCCTGCTAGACTTTAAGTCTGAACTTATTCACCGGCATTTCGCCTGCTAGGCTTGAAGCCCGATATCATTTCACCAGCATTATAGCCTACTAGGCTCGAAGCCCGATATTATCTCACTGGCATTATAGCCTGCTAGACCCGAAGCCCGATAAAATTATTCACCAGCTTAAAGCTTGCTAGGCCGAGCCCGAATATCACATTTCGATAAACAATTCACTTGTTCTTTCATTCTTTCATAACTTATACTTCAATTACGTATAACTGAAACACATATCTATGAACAAAGATTTTCATCCTTTCAACCACATAAGGTTTAATTTCCACATTTGAACACATATCTTAGTACATCATTTAATAGTATCAAAGTCGACTAGATATGCTAGTCACATATGGCTCTTAACTTTAATTTAATATTTATTCAACACAAAGTACATATGTATATGTATATATATATACAATCAAACATCTTCTTAATTATGATTATTCAACTCTTAAGCATATAACATAAACAAACACAAACACTTAAGAACTTACCTTGGATTTTATCGAATAACTACGGATTGACTAATCGACTAGTTTCGCTTTCCCTTTATCCAAAATTGACTCTCTATGCTCTTGAGCTAATTCAAACAAAATTTAACTTATTAAAGTCCCAACATGCTAGCTTATGGCCGAATATGACAAGAAATTTTTATAGGCCATTTAGCTATTTTTAGCTCAAATACAAAATGGTCATACACATTTTTAATCACCTTAAGCAATTTAATACCATTTATTTAACATTCAAGCATTTTATACCAAAATTTATTCCAAGGCCGAATTCATCAACAACCTTTGGTACTTATACAAAGTTTATATTTTAATTTATACACACACCATTAACCTAGTATCAATTAACTAAGTACTTTAAAAATTTTCTTTAACCTTGTAACTTGTCCGGAAACAATAAGGGCAAATTTAACACTTAACTATGTAACTTATCTGGAAATAATAAGGGCAAATTTAACACTTAACTATGTAACTTATCCGGAAATAATAAGGGCAAATTTAACAAGCTTTATTTTCAACTTATAATATTATACTCAAAATTCAAAGCATTTCACATCAGTTCATCAATTCGTTTTTCCACTTAATTACATCATTTCAAAGCTCAATCTAATGAACATGGTTAATATAAATAAAAACAAATTTCCTTTCCCAAAAGCATATATATATACGGCGACTTCAACTTCATCCTCTCAACAATGAATTCAACTTAATCATTCATTAACATTACACTCATTCGACCATCATATAAGCAAATTTAACATCTAAACAACACCTTCCAAAAGCTATCAAATTATCACAATTTAACAAATTGCCGAATGCACATATGTTCAATAATTCATGAATTTAAACCATGGGTTATCTATACAATGCACTTATCCATTCAATTTCATAAACAATTACATAAAAATCACATTAACATACCTTTGATTTATAAAATAACCATGGCCAAATGCCTTGGCTTCTTCTTCTAATTTTCTTTCACTAGTTACGGCAATGGGGAAAAGAAAGATGAACATGCATTGGTTTTTTTTTTATCATTCTTTTCTTAATTATTTATTCTTTATGACATAAAATAAAGCTATTAATTATTATAATGCTAAAATAAAATGTATATATTATCTATCAACCATCATTATGGCCGGCCACTATATTAAAAGTGGTCCATTTGACATGCAAGTCCCCCATATCTATAATTCATGCATTATTTGGCCACTTTAAAATTCACCTATCACATTTTCAAGTCTTATCACATGAGTCCTTTCTTATAAATTAACACCTAATTGATAAAATCAAGGCACGAAATATTCACACATACTAATTCCACATTCAATAAGCACAGAATATAACATCTAATTATGTTTGTGACTCAGTTTTGTGGTCCCGAAACCACTTTTAGACTAGGGTCAAATTAGGGCTGTCATAGGGACAATGCTGATTAGATGTGCTTAGGTCATATATTGAATGGTTTACTGATGGTTTATTTGACACCTACCAAAATGAGGTCATCGCTAAGGAATTATGGGATAAATTGGAGACAAGATACATGATCGAAGATGCTACAAGTAAGAAATTTCTTGTTAGTCGTTTCAATAATTATCAAATGATTGATGATCGTTCTGTTATGGAACAATTATGTGATATTGAAAAAATGTTGAATCAATTTAAGCAAATATGATATGAAAATGGATGAAATGATTGTTGTATCCTTTATTATAGACAAACTTCCTCTATCTTGGAAATACTTTAAAAGAAGTCTAAAACATAAGAAAAAGGAAATATCTGTTGAGGCTTTGGTAAATCATCTTCGTACTAATGAAGAATATTGAAAGCAAGATCAGAACCTAGATTCTGAAAATGCCAAAGTGCATGTTATAGAAGAAGTACAGACTATTAAACCATCCAATAGAAAGTTCAAACATACTGATAATGTCGGAAAAAACTTGGTTTCAAAAATGGCTTTCTTGCACAGCAGAAAAATAAAATTTTGAAAATCTACCCAGTTTGTTATATTTATAGCAATAAACCGTAACTGAGCTCATACCTTTGTTTTTGGCTTAGCGGGCTTTTTTGTTCCTAACTTTCAACCAAACGATCTTCTCTGCTATTCTCGTACCATGAACTGCTTTGAGTTTGGCTCAAACCAATTGAATCAAAACATAGAACTAAAAAAGATTTTCTCTCTTTTATTTTGGGTGAAAACAAAAATTCTCTCTTCTTTAATAGAAACCAGTAGAATTGTTATTCTAGAAAAATATATTTAATAGTTGAGAAGAACTTTTTTCTATTTTTAGCAAAGTAACATCTCTCAAAGTTGTATGTAATGCCTTACTGGTACCATCTATTTATATGAAAAGAAGGTAGAACCCTTATTGAGTTGTTGTAACATCCCTTACTAGGTCTAATCGTAGGGCTCGAGCTACAAGATGCTATAACAGTAAACAGAAACAATCACATACATTTTTATCAATAATATCCAATAATTTATTAAGTATAAGCTAAGTCTTATGTTTAACATGCATTTCAAATAAGTTCGAGTCTTAATTGAGTTTACGACAGCTCTGAAATAGGCTCAGGAACCAATGTAGGACCATTTTGAAACTCTTACAAAAGGATAGGTAAAATGAAAAAATAGGAGTCACACCGCCGTGTGGCCATAACGTGTGACAAGCTGAGGTCGTGTGGTGCTATTTATCATACAACTGTGTCCTCAAATCGTGTAACAAACTGGTGCCATGTAAATCTAAGTCACATAGTCGTGCCATCAGGTCATGTAACTAATTGTGGTCATGTGGACCTAATTATAAATTTTACAAAACATTCACATAGTCATGTCACCAGATCATGTGAGAGGCTGTGACCATGTTTAATAAAAACTACCTTAATCATACAAGGCACATGGTCATGTCACTTGTTCATGTGTGGCACACGGTCGTCTGTTAGCTCGTGTGTAGCATAATTAACCTTTTTTTAAGAATATTACATACCATTCCTACAAGATGATCTACAATGCCATTTCAAGCCATTCAAACCTATCTCAAAACATACACATTTCAAAACCAAAACTTCAATTCATGTAATGATCTAAGCATACAACCAATATGCCCTCATTGACACCAACAAAACATTAAACTCAAGTCATTATGATTCAAACTAAACCCTTAACCACTTCATACCGCAAACTAGTTCATTTGTTTAACATCATTCAAACTTTACCATTGACCTTAGCATTTTTAATACCAAGCTTTGCAATAACTCATAAGTACGTATGAACAATAGTTAGCAAATTACCAAGTTGTCATGAATTCATTCGTAACAACATGAACATGAGTTTAGTAATTCTATGTTAAGAAATGTAGTTAATCTAAAACAATTATGTTATCTTGATTAAAATCATCTTTTGAAATCATGCATTGAAACTTTTATTTTATTTTATTTTACTTAGTTAAATTTTTAGTTTTTAGCCAGTTCCTTAAAATCAAAATATTTTTAATCACCAAAGTGTTTTTAATTGCATTTCATAAATATTTTCTTTGCACAGTCCTTGTGGGTATGATAACTCGACATTTACTTATCACTTTATTACTTGTTGCGATTAGGTACACTTACACATTTCTATCATTCCAGATGCCACACCACCGCCACACATCATATGCAATCCAAATGGTCTCGTTATTAAGTAAACATATTTTATTTTAGCTTTCATAATATTTACAAGTCATACAAATTCTAGTCATCGTTAACACATGCTAAACATTCATCAAGACAGACTTAGAACATGCATTAAACATGCATTAGAACCACATAGAATAATTTTGAAACAAATCACGTAGGTATTGATACTGTATCAAAGGTATCGACACTTCTCTCAGATGGTATCGATATAGCATAGAAAATTGATACCAAACAACATTTTGTTTCTCGTTTAAAATCAAAACCCCAGAAATTATCAGTACCTTTCATAAAGTATCGATTATTTTACCTCTAGTATCGATACTCGTGATATGGTATCGATACCAAGTTTCATTACTGACTTCCTATACATTCGAAAAATCATGGAGGTATCATTTTTAAAACACGAGTATCGATACCTCTACTTCAGACTACAACAATTCAGTAGTTGTCACATGTGAATATGTAATGCGAATGTCCAAGTATACACGTCAAATTAAGTAATAAGTGATAAATGAGATTGTCTCCACACAAATCGGAATAGGTAAAAATATAGTTGAGTTATTACTATAAACTATACTAATTAGGCTTATGGCAAAGTAAAAAGAATAATGATTTGAAGTGAAGTATTGATGTATGAAATATAAAAATCAAATAATGAATAAAATGTTCTAGTAATTCTTCGAGAAAAAGTTGAGAGGATTGAAGCTGTTAAGTGGGAAGGTTGGAATTACTTGGATTATATCATAATAACATAATAATGTCATGGCAAAATCTTGACCAAATTACTATTCAGAGTGTAACTACTGCATTCTGCTTCTTACGAAAGCTAGAATTAAAGCTATCACTCTAAATATTTGTATGTCTCCAAGTCTTAAGAACAATACCTAACAATATTCTTCCTTACTCTGTATCGATCACAACTCTATGTCTAGAGTGCTACGGGTATTCGTTTGAGTACTTTCTCGTATCATTTGATTACGATCCAACTTATTTAACATTTTTAGAATTAAATCAAGTCCAAGGATATATCATGCATTCATCTATGTCTAGAGCTTGCGTGCATATATTTAAAATAATCTAAACCGGACAAAATAGTAGATCTACATAAAATATCACCATGATCATCAATATATCAAGATAGATCCAGTAATTCCAACCTAAATGAAATTAGCTCATGAGTTGAGATTTAAAATAAAAAATTAGAATAACATTCAACATCACCATTAACAGTTTAGAAGTCACAAAAACTAGTTAACAGAATGAAGGTAGAACTACAGGAAACTTTTGTCACTCCAGCTTTCACTTTGATGCTGCTAAATCGTTTAGAACCTAAGACTGATTGCTCATCCTTTTCCTTACGTCTCTGCTCTCCTTTTATGCTGCAACCCTATCCCTTTTCTCTAGAATTTTTCACGAGTTTTTCCAAAGAGAAAATTGCTCTCCAAAAATCATCTTCTTTTCTTTCTTTTCTCTTTCCTCTTTTCTAGGGGAGGTCCCCCTCTATTAGCACACACTTTTCTCCCTCTTTTTTAGGTGGATTTATCTAGTACATGTTTAGCTGGTTGAGAGTGAAGAGGACTGAGTGCTACGTCAGCATTTTCTTGGAATTGCCATGGCATTTGTGTTGGCAATCCATCCAACCTTTTTCCATGGAAATATTTCACTTCCTTCATTCACTTCCTCCATTTTCTCCCTTTCTTCATCCTTCCTGCACTTGCTGTATACAATAACCAATTCCCTTTTTCCTAATAGTAAAAGTAACATGAAATGCTACATTTAAGACATAATCCAAGCGTTATTATGCAATATTCTAAAAAATAACCTAAAAATAAAAATATATCTACTTAAGTACAGGCATTAATTCAAGCTTATATGTTCAAAATATAACTATTATCAAGAGTTATGACACCCCCAAACCTTAGTTTTTGCTTGCCCTCAAGCAAAATATGTAAGAATGCATGTATTTACCATAGCTACACAATTTCCTCTTGTACTACTGAACCAAATGAAATATATTTTATACCCCCATTCTCAATAATCTTCTGTCTAAAAAAAATTGGTTCAGATTTTATAGGTTTGTTAGCATACAAAGTGCAGAAAATGTTACCTAAAAATACAATTTCCTAAATATCCATTCAATTCTAACTATAGCAAGCAGCTCTTAATGTGCTTAGTTTATCTTTCTACTAAAATCATTTTTTCCTTTCATACTTATTCTGTCAATGCATTATATAAAATTTTCTCTAGGGAATTCATCTTGTCACATGATTTCTTTACTTGACAATCTTAATGCATAAACTAGATTGCCAGGTATTACATCACACCACAATTTGTATGTAATTCTCTCATGAAGCTAAGGATTTTGACTAAAAAGACGGATGGAGCAAACAACTACCCCCTTAGCTACTCAACCTACTACATTAGTAGATTGCCCTCTAAACTATTTTTTTTACTCACTCTTATTTGATCTTTCTTTTTTGATCAATAATGCAATGGAGCAAACAGAGCATTACTAGCCTACTCAACAATTTCAAATATTGGAGAGTTTTATAGTGTCTTTTTAAATTTTAATTTACTTATTCATTTCAAACATTTGGGTTACTTTAGTTGGTTCAAGTGGATTTCCTGGCAGTGTGCTTATAGCACTGATTTCGTTTGAGCAGATTGATTAACACCTCCTTTTTATCATCATTTAGTTTCGTGAGATCATCAATCAGCTGATTAATCTCACAATCTTGCTCTAATATGGGTGTAGTGGTTTGAGGTGCAGTAGCAGGTTCCTGTGGTGCAAAAGTTTGATTCATGTTATCTCCTTCCTTATCTGAGTCAATTTTCACCGATTTTATTATCTCTTCCTCCCTTTCTATTTCTTTGTTCTTTTCTGCAGTGGCTGGATGCGTTGTAATGTCCGTCATAGCAGCTTCAACTTCATCCTCATCTTCATCCTCTGAATCTAATAAAAACTCTTTGGGAAAAGTAGGGAATGCATGCATGGGTCTGGTAAAGTTTTTCTGAAAAGATTTCTTGATAGCATTATCCCTCCTTCTGACATTGCCCAAAAATAAAGCCATTTCTTCTTGGTCCCTACTTAGATCATTAGTTGTCCTCAATTGTTGGTTCTTCATCAAATGAAACTATTATTTTAACATCTCAAAAGCATCAAGCACTTGCTACTCAAAATCATTGTGAGATGTGGATGGAGTGGCATGGTACCAGTAGGTGGAGAAAGGGTTGATGCAGAGCTAGGATGCCGTGGCACTTCTTTCCCTAAAAATCTATTGGCAATATGTTTGGTGATGGCTTATTTGTTAGGGATTTTGTCCTCATTTGCTTGAATAGGGACATTAACCTTTTGAAAAAGTGTAGTAATGAGAGATTGAAAATTCAAGGTGCTTGCATTCTTTTGTGCGCAACGATGAATTTCTAGAAAAATATTTTTTCCAAAATTTATCTTTCTTATAGTCATAATAGAGTGTAGTAACAACATGCGTTCCTTAGAAATATTAGAGTTATGAGTTGAAAGGCTAAGGCAGGATTTAAGAAAATGGTACCGTACCCTACAATGAGGCATCAAAGAAACACAGTTGATGGTGTAGCAATCATTCTAATAAACTATCCATTTGGTCCCTTCCATACATGAATCCTCAAGAGCTTGATTGAGTCCTTTTGTTGTTATTGTCTTGACAAATCGAGTATGTTCATCAGAGCCTTCAAGTAAACCATATTGTGTGTTGATGGAGTATTAATTGAATAACATCGAAGCATTGTGGACATAGATGAAAGCATTATATAGAGAGGTTAAATGGGTATAAAATTCCTTTACAACTTTCGTGAGAACATTGTCAAGATGAAGACAAAAGAGTTGCCATCCATGTTTCTCTACCACAGAAGAAATTGCTTTAGTGTATCCCATAAAGGTTGCGTCTTGAAAAAGAAAGCCTTTTCCCATACAAAAGGGTTGTTTTGATATGTTAGTGTTGTACTTTTCTTCAACGGCTTCGCTAAAAAATGTTCCTGGTGGCATAGAGGTTGATGATGATGGCATACGTTGAGCCATTTGAGAAGAAATAGCAACTATAAAAAGAAAAAGTTAAGACCTTTACAGTTATTGATGGAAAACTGAAAACGGTGAAAATGAAGAAATTAAAAATAACTTGGAGAAAGAAAATGCACCGGCTAAGGTAAAAATGTAAGAGAATATAACAGTGACGTAGGGGATAAGATTAGCCTTAAATTATTGCCTGACCTGGTAAAGTAAGAATTAGGTGGGAAAAGAAAAAGAATAATATAAAAATTAAGCTAAAAATTCGCAAGTATGCTAAGTGGGACAACTATTACAAAGCCTAGGCCAAAATTACCTACAACAAAAGAAAGAAATAAAAATTAATTAAACCGATAAAAGAAAGAAATCAAAAGAAAATTAATTAAATAAAATCAGGCAAAATAAAACACTACGTAGTTTGAAGAGCAATAGAATGTTTATCACGAAGTTTGGGAGCCCCCCATAATGCTTCAAACGTTTGACATTGACTTTGAAATTAAAGTTAGCCTTGCCATCTTTGACTTCTACAATTCCAAGAGGGTAAACATGCACTATCTCGAAAAGGCCAGACCAGCGAGGCTTCAAATTTGCCAGGAAACAATTTCAGCTTGGAATTAAATAACAACACTTGTTGTCCAGGTTCAAATTGCCATGAGAAAATGTTCTTATCCTGCCATCACTTTGTTTTTTCTTTGTACAATTTGGCATTCTTATAAGCTTGAGCTCTGAACTCCTTTATCTCATTCAGCTCCAGTAGTCAGTTATTACAAGCATCAATCCAATCCATGTTCAATTTCTTAATTGCCCAAAATACCTTATGTTCGTTCAACAGGAAAATAGTAAGGCTTCCTATAGACGAGCTTGAAAGGCGACATTCCTAATGGTGCCTTAAATGCAGTGCGATATGCCCACAAAGCTTCATCAAATCTGGATGACCAATCTTTGCAAGTAGGATTGACCACTTTCTCCAAAATTTGCTTAATTTCTCTACTTGAGTTCTCAGCTTGTCCATTTGTCTGGGGATGATATGTCGTGTCAATTTTATGTTTGACCCCATATTTATTCAAGGTAGTAGCAACTAATTTGCATTCGAAATGGGAGCCTTCATCACTAATTAGGGCATGAGGTGTAACAAACCCCTTTGATAAGTTCCTAGTTCATTGACAACGATCGCAAGCTTGACAAAATTCATGTGCATATTTAAACATGCTTGGAGAATAAAAGCTAGATTGGAGAAATTTTGCAGCAATTCACATAACCCCAAAGTGTCCTCTATATGGTGTTGAATGAAATTGGTGTAAAATACTCTGAATCTTGTCATCCAGACCAAAATAATACTTTTTGTTCTTGGGAATACCTCTACTCATAAATTAGCAACAAACATGAAAAAGAATCAAAAGCAACTAAGTAAGCTCAAACTAACAAAATTAAATCGATAATAACAAACCAAAATTTCACCAAAAACTTGTCGCGTGTGAATATGTAATGTGAATGTGCAAGTATACACGTCGAATCAAGTAATAAAGTGATAAGTGAGATCGTCTCCACAAGGGTTTGACACTCTAATCACAACCTCAGTAGACTCAACAAGCAAAGTCTTACTGAATACTAAAGTCTCACATACATAAGAATAAGTCAAATCAGAATCAGTCAATATAACAACACTAATATCATAGAGAGTGAATATACTATACCAGTGATAATATCTGAGGATGAAGCCTCCTCGCGTGTGCGTATAGCATAAGCTCTGGTAGGTGTACGAGCTTCAGATCGAGCTGTTATGTGTTCAGTTCTTTTCTGACTGCTATTCACTGTTATTCCGATAATGTCTGGGTGATCTTCCTTGAGCTGACATGTTTCTCAGTCTCACATTCTGTATGGTGTTTTGTTCAGTTAACTCAGGGCATTCACGAAATGAGATGATCCATCGATCCATGTTTAAAACAGGCCCGATTAAGTAATCTACAACTACCGGGATGTCGTTTACTACAATGTCCGCACTCAGGTCAATTCGACCGAACATTACTAACACTAGCAATCGAAATGGCTCGTGAACTCACATGTGGTCTGCCTTGATCACGTCTAGAAAAACTCATAGTATTCTGTGATCAGAAAAAATCATCTCTACATTTCTTCGATGCTGACTGGAATGTCTTACTCGATGATCCCTTACAGGAATCTCTGGCTTCAAAATCAGTTTTTCTTTTCTTTTCTTTTCGTATAGCTTGGGAAGTTACAGAAGCTTGAAGGGGTGGAGCTTGTTGAGTAACTGGATTCGTTCGAACGAATTTCGTAAACCATTCATTCATTAACTGGAAAAAGGCTTGCTTAGCCTCTTCCTCTATATTTCTCAAAACCGGCCTTAAATCAGTCGGCATTACCCCTTGAGTAGGAGCGAGTGCATTATCTTCTACGTCATCCGTTACGATTCATTCGAGATCCATTTACTATACGACAACACATTTTCAAATGTCAGAAGTCATCACACTATCACAACATACAATATGGCATGTATAGCTAGGCTCACACACGCTACGTTAGTCCTAGAATCGACTAAATCGTAGCTCTGATACTAATAAAATGTAACACCCCTAACCCGTATCCGTCGCCGAATTAGGGTTACGAGGTATCACCGTTCAAAGCACAAGTCCAAACATTGGCATGAGTACACTTGTATAAACTTTTAAGAACAATTATTTAACATCAATAGTTGTTGCAATTACTAATAAAACATAATAGAATATACTTTTAATTCAACTTATAAAAATATTCAGACATTCAAACTTTATTACACTTTAATCGCGCATAATATTCTATACACAAATGAAATATATGAAATCTATTACATATAATTATTTAAAATAAGTCATAACATATTCGATATTCATTTAATATCAAGTTAGACACTTATACTTCACATCAAAACACATACTATTTCATGATTTACCAACACACAAATTACTATTCATTTGGTTATTAATCAATGCATTAGCCGAATGCAAGTTTAGTTTAACGATTATACACTTACGACTTGACTTAGTCATTTTACAACCTAAGCACTTCAAACAATCAAATCAATATTCATATTATAAAATTTAATAAAGACAACATTTAACAAGCCATGACCGAATACTAACTTATTAAAGTTTGCCTATTTTAATCACATTTGCCGAGTTATAATGTAATATAACTTTAATAAAGTCTAATAACGTATATAAAATATCATTATTTGAACCATACATTAAATACCATCACAACTGAATTTAAACAAATAAAATTCATCCGAGTATATGCATGCCTATGATGTTTGTTTCAGTACTAAGCTAAAACTAGTTTATCAATTCCAAGTACCAAACATAGCAAATAACACACATTCTACTATTAATTCTAACCATCCTCAAACATAGTCGGCAATTCTTTTAAAACCTATATCATACATATCTCATACATGTTGTGTAATATTCATACCAAATAAAGTTATCTCATTTTCGATTATAACCAAGTAAATATTAGTGCTAAACCGTACATTAATATTTTAATAGCATGTCAACCGAATTTTCATACATGCTTTATTTAATATGAATCACATTTACAACAACCAAGCACACCTAAGAATGAATGCATATATATATATATATATATTTACCAACAATCAAACTCAATGAATACTTAATCAAAGCATATCAAATCGAATAGGGACATAGCAAGCAACCATCTTACCGTACACGTAATATCTAACACAAATATTATACATACATGGCTCGTAATTATAAAACCAAAGTGAACATAAACCAAAGTTTAAAGACAAAAGCTTAGCCATTTTCTCATGAGTTATATACACAACCAAAATTTAGCATTTTCAAATATATTCCAACCTATACATGCCATAGTTCCAAAATGCAACTTATAAAATACCGAAAGAGGTCGATAGTTTGATAGACTTTGCTTACGATCCCAGAGCTTGTAACTTGACTCAAAATCTATAAAACAAAAACAAGCATACATTCAGAGTAAACTTTTATAACTTAGTAAGTCATAAGCTAAATAACAATTCAAAACATTATCAATTCATCTAAGTCAAACAATAATATACTATCATAACTACATTTAATCCCACATTTAACATTTCATATATATATCCTATGCTTTTATAATAAACCTTATCTTAACCGAAAGTACATATATATATATACTCAAAGTACCATTCGATTTCAAAGGCACATTAACACCATATAACCGAATGTTCATAGACTTACATACATGTACTCATAAATCCAACTTTAACAGCTCATACTTATCCATAACATATAACCGAAAATACTACATGAATCCACCTACATTTACGTTATTATCATATATAGAATTTGCATTTAATATCAAGTAACAAACTTACCTTACTTTTAATTAGGTAATCAAATGACTCATACCTAATCATTTAACCCATTTCACACATTCGATCATAACTTGCCATTGTCCGTTGAACCATTCTGAATTGAATAGAATACTCAAACAATCACACATATCGAACAATGCCAACGTCCCAAACGTGGTCTTACATGTAATCACATAACGTTGCCACTACCTCATACAGGGTCTTACTCGTACACATATATCGGAATCACATATCGATGCCAACACATTAAACGCGGTCTTACTCGTACACATATATCAAAGTCACATATCGATGCCAACGTATGAAACATGGACTTACTTACACACATATATCGGAATCACATATCGATGCCAACCTATTAAACGTGGTCTTACTCGCACACATATATCAGAGTCACATATCGATGCCAACGTATGAAACGTGGACTTACTCGCACACATATCGATGCTAACGTATTAAACGTGGTCTTACTCGCACACATATATCAAAGTCACATATCGATGCCACATATTCTTCCAGGTATCAACTTTAAAAATTGGCCAAATTATACATAAGTTCATTAACAAAATTATCATTCATAACCAAAGTCACATTATCATTAAATATTCGATTATATATATACATTTAACCATGATTCACATTTTAATATCACATACATGTTTCATTTAGCCGAATATAGACTTGTAGTTAATACACAAATAATCCACATTTTAACATATATAATTCATATCATCACTTTAAATACTAAACTTATTCATTACTTATCATCAAACATAGATTATTTTCATTTTCAATATCGATTCATAATTTACTTTTAATCAATATAACTATCTATTAATCACATATGTTGAGATTTAACATCTTCTATTTACTTATAAACTTACCTCGAACGATGTAAAACGAAACGGGACAGCTAGTCGACGACTTTCGTTTTCCCCCGATCCAAATTCGATTTCTCTGGTTCTTGATCTAAACATATTCAGATTAAGCTCATTCAAATATATTTTCATTCAATTTAGTCCAAAAACACATAAATAGGTAAATTACCATTTTACCCCTAACATTTACACTTTTTACAATTTAGTCTCTATTGTACAAAACACAAAATATGCAATATTTCAATATACCCATTTTTGGTTGAATATTCCTAGTATTCATACAAGTCCATATATTTCATTTATTTCACATTTTAGTCCCTCAAATTATTATTTTTGCAATTTACTCCTAATTACTCAAAATCATCAAAAACTCCAATACAAAATATGTTAATCTAAAACATATCTTTCATATTTCATCATTAAATAACAAAAATCACAACCTCTCAACAATGGCATAACTCAAATATTCACCAAAATAAAAAATTCAAGCATGGGTTTTGTAGTAATCGAAGCAACGATCTCAAAAACGTAGAAATTATCAAAAACCGAACTAAACACATACCTCAATCAAGCTTGTTTATGGCCGAACTAGGTTTTCTTTTCTTTTTTCTTTCTTATTTTGGTTTCAGTCAAAAGAATAAGATGAGCATGGCTTATTATTATTTTATGATATATATATATATATATATATATATATTATAACATATATTAATTTAATGTTTAATTACTTATATAATATAAAACCATGTAATTTATGTTTTATGCCGTCCCACTAATATATTAATGAGATATTTACAACATAAATGCCCCAACTTAGAAAGCCACTAACAATTTGGCCCTTATGTTTTAAACTATCAAATTTTCAATTTATGCGATTAAGTCCTTTTATTTAATCGGATACCTAAACGACAAAATTAAATCACGAAAATTTCACATATATAAATTTACACAAAATAAACATAGAAGATAATTTTCAAATATTTTTCTGACACGAATTCGTGATCTTGAAATTACCTTTCCGATTAGGGTGTAAATTGGGCTATTACATAATTGATTTTACAATAATTCATTAAGACTAAACAATGTATACATTCTTTTATAACTCACAAGTCTAGCTTATATATTCACATGCATTAATAAGTTAAATGGTAACAACCTAAACTACAATTACATACACAATTTACCATGTGGACATACTAACATTTTCATGAAACTTAAATAAACACATTTAGCATATTATTCACATGTTTATGCATTTGTCTCACATTGTATTATCAAATATATAAGATCTTATTTAAACTATAATTTGAAACTTGAGCTATGAAACATAAAGGTGGGCTCTACCACTACACATCGAATACACGGATCTCCAACACACCAAATGACTTATTGAGTCAACATATCCCAAAAGTGAAGCAGAAATCTAACACTCTCCAACACACCAAACATGTCCCGTTGAATGGAGCTTAGCTCACATTCCTTTATCTCTCTAACTTGTCTCAAGGCCTCAATGCCTAAAAACATAATACATATAGGTGAGTACTCACAATCCTAGGACATGCTAACTATATCCAATGGTTTCAAGAGATCACAAGGTTAAAATATCAATAATTACACATTTTTAAGTTCTGATTTAATATACGTCATCTCTGTTCATATTCACCAATTTACATCACAACTTGTACACAATGCATTCTTATCGGATTCACATTTACTTGCACTTTAAGTTCCATAATAATGCTCATTGAGCCATCACATATCCGACCATATATGCGTGCATTAAAATTAGTACGTCATATATCGCATACAAGTATTATCACATATTACTTGTCATAATAATATCATATTCCACAATTCAACATATTTATACTTACCAAAATTCCGCTCGCTTTCGCTACATGTTTGCATTATTAGCATATCATTATCACTGTCATTTGACATGTATATGATGCCTACAGCACAACACAATTCACAATAGTCATCACACATGTCTCATATCACAATATCGTATCATAATAATTAATCCACAATTATTCACATAATTACATAATTTGCCAAAATAAGGCAAAGGGAATAAAAAGTTTACACTCAAAACTTAGGATAGGGGTTTAGGCTATTCCTAAGCTGCCAATTAACACTATAAATAGTGTCAACAAGTAGTGATTCAAAACACTCACCGGTCACGCTTTCACCTAATTACCGAAAGCTTAAACTAATTTTTCCTTACCTTCTGCCTTGCTCGTAGAAGGCTCCAATTATTTCGATGTTTCACACATAATAACCACACAATATACACACTCAACATTCAGCCAAAGACTCACTTCAAATAATTAAAACACAAGCCTCAGCTAAATTCTCTTGTAATCGAAACCTTTGACACAACAAACTTGAATTTTAATTATCTCGGTCTATACTTAATATTTTTGCCTAAAACTGATTCTGTTCATCTAATTATTCACCTAAAACTGATTCTCAACCTTTAAACTACTCAAAACTACCCAATTCCTGGTATCGAAATTTTCGACATGTATATGACAAGTTTCACGAAAATTCATTAAAACGTTGGAAATCTTCAGCAAAACTTTAAAAGTAAGTTTAGAAACCTTCTAATCAAGTTTAAAATAATTGAAAAACACTTTGAAACCACATTTTTACCCAAAATCTCAAAATCCACCATTAATTACCCAATTTTCACTTTTATTTAAAACATGTGATTTAACAGCTAAAAACTCAATTTAAAGGATCAAATAACATCAAAAAATAATAAGGAATCAAATCTTTACCTTAGTTGATGAAAAATCGAACGTTTAATCAAAAACCTGAAAAACCCAAAAATTCAATAATGGAGAAATCTATGGTGTTTATGGATGTTTTTCTTGAAATACTATGGAGATTTATGACTTAGGGAATGATAGAAATTTAAGGAATTAAGTTTGGGGATCAAAATTGAATCAGAGGAGCTTTGGAATGCAATGGACGACAAAAGAAAAATACGGAGAAAAGACTAACGTGGGTTTTATAAAGATGAAAGGGGAAAATAGGGTGAAAATTAAATTTTGGTTTAATTGCCTTTTAAAAAAGTTGTAATTTAGACCTTTTTACAAATCAGTCCTTATTTCAAATTTGAAAGTCTTTTGAACATTATTTTCAAAAATTATTTTAATTTCCAAAATTTCATAGACAAACATTTTTGAATACCATGCTAACGAAATTCCCGAGCTCACTAAAGTTAAAATTCTTATTTTATCCTCAAAAATTCTAGGCCCAATTTTAGGGTGGGATAGAATCATTTGCAAAAATGTGCATACACTATCTTCCATAGAAGTGTAAAAGTAGTGAACTGCACCGAAGCGTCACTTTCACTAACACCGAAATGGAAAATCACTGAATTGCATTGAAGTGCCACTATCACTAGCACGCATGAAAATTTCCTAATGACATGTCATCTATATCCTACTAGTTCACATCTTGTCTACATGGACATTTATACTTTAAATTCATTACATTTACTCAACAATTAAAGACAATTTAAACTTTACACCTTTTGCAATTTAGTCCTTATTAACATTAAAATTCACTATACTATGTAACTCCACTATAATATCACATTTTGTCTATTCACTATTAAATCACACTTCATTCAAACCCTATTTCTCAATATTTTACTTCACATTTCTAACTTTGTACACTTTACAATTTAATTTTTTTACTACTATTTCAATATACCAAATCTATTCATTTTGTAATTAAAATCCAATTCATATTTTCATTACTCATTCATCAAATTTTATATATAATATTGACATATTGACATATAAATTAATCATGTTACCTTTTAAATTTGACTTACACTTATGTTAAGTTAGGTAAAGTAAAATTCTTGAAGTACTTATAATCAAGTCCTTGGATGAGCTTCTTTCTTCTTCCTTCACTCTTTTGCTACTTCTTTCCCCTTATAAAGACCTTGTTGATCACCTCTCTTCTCTTTCTCTTCATTAACAGAATATCAAAACAATAATCACATATCATTTCCATTCATTTTTAATGAAATAAACATGAAATACTTACAGAAACCTCCTCATCCTTACCTTGAACTTTTACCCAAATCCATAACTTCACTTTTTCTCTCCTCCAAAGTGATAACTAGTTAATGTTACAAGAAACTAAGCATACTATGAGGTTGCTCTATTGATTTCACTAAGAATCCATTGAAGAATTTGAAGTTTTTAAGCTTAAGGTGGTTGAAAATGGTAAAAAGGACTAAAATGAAAAAAAATAGAAATTGACTAAAAAAAGGAGATAGAGGGTGACGTGAAGAATGGTGATGATGGGGAAGTCTCTATATGTTTCTGCAAATTAAATCTATTTGATTTAATATTTTAAATTATTAATAATATTTAATTAAAAAAGTCTAAACGTCATTATATACTTCTAGTGACCAACAATTAATTTCAATCTCATCCATAATTCGTAACACTCTCTTGGCTAAATTGCACTTCTAATCCTTCCTCTTTTTCCCATCAATCTAATTCAATCATTTATACTTGTAATTTTCACACATTTTCCCTAACTCTTTTCAGACTATTGTGATTTAGTCATTACCTCGAATTAATTTCTCTTAATTCAAAAGTCTTTTTAATTTCCTACAATAGTCAACTATCTTCTCTACTAATACTTGGGATTCGTATTTTATTTACTATCAAAGTTCTAACACATGCGAATCTTGAAATAATACTTTTATCATTTTAGGGGTGTTAGGGATGTTATAGTAAATTTAAACACCATTTTTGGTAAATATATAGTACACGAAAAGCAAAGCTAACTGGATTTCTAAATGTAGTGATAAAGACAACATGGTCGATTTGTCCTTGATAATTTCCTTG
Organism: Gossypium anomalum; assembly: GCA_025698475.1. Taxonomy (NCBI): domain Eukaryota; kingdom Viridiplantae; phylum Streptophyta; class Magnoliopsida; order Malvales; family Malvaceae; genus Gossypium; species Gossypium anomalum. The sequence goes on from CM046961.1 coordinate 62,490,763, forward strand.
TTTGACTCAATCAACCAAAGTCAAATGACACTCAAGTCAGACTATGTCAATTGAAGAAGTGATGTAAAACTTTAATTAATAGGAATTCCCAACAACAACATATATAAAGGTTTACCGAAATGGCGAATAATAGTCGGGTAAGTGCTTAAGCCTTCTATCTTTTTTCAAATAAAGTTTTGGTATGGAGCCTAGTTAATAGAAAATATGGTATTGAGAGAGTTTTATTCCGTATTTAATCGAAATCTTTCACAAACCAAAAAGTATATTGAAATAGCCGACAATCCTTCATTTGGGTAACAAGATTGAAGTGACAAAGAAAGTACATTGATGTTATCAAAAGTCAATGACAGCCTTAATTTTTTAGAAAACGAAAATTCAACCATTGGGCTACTAACCACCAAAATCGCCCCCTATAAGTCAACAAGATCACGTAAGAGTAAATTATAAGTTGACAAAGCAGTTGTATTTTTAAGTTCCATCTCGTTTATACCATGTTTGAGTTTACAGAGAAAAGTAGGGTTATAGAAGTAATTGCCATGGTAGCAGCAATTCTAGTAACACATATGATTATTATCATATTATTCATTGGAAGGAGACTTCTGAATAAAGGTATACCACTTTTAGCTTCTTGGGAAAAAGTTACCTAACTATGCACTGTTGATAACTGCATTTTGATTCAGTAATGAAGGGACAATGTGAAGAGGAAAGAAATCCAGGAATTTTGTCTCGCAATGTTCTGAGGAAATGCCAAAGAGAAGTCCAACTTCAAGAGCTTCAAGCGTTAGATTTTGAGAACCTGGCGGCTACAGCAAACAACTTTGATCCTGTGAATAAGCTTGGCAAGGGTGGTTTTGGTGTAGTTTACAAGGTAATGGCTATTACATTGTATTCATCCGCTGACTTTTATAGTTGTTAAGTTAATGCGTCCTTCTGTTGAGCATTGCCCTGCAATGCAACATGTGGCCAGGAACTTTGCAAACAGACCAGCATTGGAGCAGAACCAAGTATAGCAGCAAGATCTGTTCATTTTGATTATTTTGTTTCTATGTAACTTAGTTTAGTTACTTTGTAACTTGTTGTTAAAGTTAGTAGGATTTGTCTTTGATTTGAAGTTGATGTAGTAGCTGATATGTCAGCTTACTTGTGTTTGTAATTCAAATTTAGAATTAGTAAATTAGTGGGAGCAGTTATATCAGTAGGTAACTGTCCAATTTGTTATGTAACTTATATATCTTTTGAACTATTAATCAAATGGATGATTTTCCTCAATTCTTGTTGTTCAAAACTCTTTCTCATTCATTTTTGCTTTGTTTTTCTTTTGCTTTTGCAAAATCAATTCTATTTTGCTACTTCAGTTGCTGCCTTTGTTCCAACATATGGTATTCAGAGCCTAAGTCTTTGAGGCCTCTGATTGTTGGTTGTTTCATTTGAGAAAACAAAGCTCGAGAAAGTAGAAGTTTGAACCTGTTGAACTTATTGCATCAGGATGAGCTTCACACCTCCACCACCTCCAGTATTTTCTGGTGAAAACTACCACATTTGGGTAGTCAAGATGAAGACTTATCTTCAAGCTCAAGACCTATGGAGTGTAGTTGAGAATGACATCGAACCACCTCCATTGAGGGCTAATCCTACAATTGCTCAGATTAGACAGCATGCTGAGGAGAGCACCAAGAAGCACAAAGCCTTAGCTTGCCTGCAGAATGGAGTGTCAGATGTAATCTTCACTCGGATCATGGCCTGCAGCACACCTAAGGAAGCATGAGAGAGGCTGAAGGAGGAGTTCATGGGGTCGGATAAAACTAGGCAGCAACAAGTGATCAACTTGAGGAGGGATTTTGAAAACCTGAAAATGAAAGAGTCTGAGAGCATTAAGCAATACTCAGACAGGATCATGGCTACTGTCAATAGCATAAGGCTGCTTGGTGAAGATTTCAGTGATAGCAGAGTGGTTGAGAAGGTTATCACCATATTTCCTAAGAGATTTGAGTCTAAAATCTCATCACTTGAGGATTCAAGAGACTTGACAACCATTACTGTAACACCCCTTACCCGTTATCGTCGCCGGAACAGGGTACAAGGTATTACTAAAACATAGCACATATCATTAAACAAAAAAAAACGAAATAGAAATATGTCATCTAATTTAATAGTGTATCGTCATAACATATGTCTTGAACAATATTAGCCAACTTTAATGGCTTATACAACATAGTTGATCGAATCATCAGAGCCAATATTTTAAACCTAGGCAATTATGACACCTAACAAAATAATTAAGTCTACTATACATGCCATAATTCAAAATATTTAGTTCAATTACCCTAAAGTATTGATAGTGCGGCAGATCTTCTCGATCCTTAACTCCTGAGCAGCTGAATGACACTATAAAATAGAAGAGAGAAAACAAAGTAAGCTTATAGCTTAGTAAGTAGGTAAGTAAATATTAATGAGAGAATCTAAATATGTTTATACAACAATTCAAGTATATCTACTTCAATTTCAATATTCACTCCAATTTGATTAATGCTGTCTCTGTGCATCATGTTCGCTAAATAAATCATAACTCGAGTTATGAAACTCGAAATTCAATTCCGTAAATTTTCCCTGAAAATAGACTCATATATCTATTCACTAATTTTTTTCTAGAATTTTTGGTCAAGCCAATTAGTACATTTTATTAGTTAAAGTTTCCCCTGTTACACAGATCAACTGATCTGACCTCAGTTCACTACGAATTGAATTTCTCCCAGTACACAATTTGAATAACCATGAAATCTGTTTCATTTAAAACTAGATTCAATAAGGAGTTTAGGCATATAAACTATATTTCTTAATTTGTTTTTTTACAATTTTTAATGATTTTTCAAAGTTGGAACAGGGGACCACGTAGTCATTCTGAGCCAGTCACACACAATTGTAAATATCTCAAAATATAGAATTCTTTTGCTTGCCCTGTTTCTTTTATATAAAAATAGACTCATTAAGCTTTAATTCCACATCTCATTCAACCTCTAATTAAATTCCTTCTATTTTTGGTGATTTTTCAAAATCACGTCACTGTTACTGTCCAAAACAGATTTAATGCTACTTTCATTCTTTCACCCATTCTTTGCACCAACCTCATTTTTAACTTACATATATATGCTACAAATCAATTTCATCACATTTCATACATCACAAATGTAGGTCCATGAGTACAATCTCACCACTAAGTCATCCCGTTGAACAATTCGGATCAATCCTCGATTTTAATGGTCTCAGCACACAGCTCCACCATCATACTTCATTTAATTCGGCTCTCTTATACACATAGTGAACACTCAGTACCACTCATGTGACCTAGCCGATTTGTCCCGTAGCTCTCTTGTCTACATGGTGTCCTTCACTTGGAACCACACATGCGACCTAGCTACATTTATCTCTTCCGTAGCTCTCTTATCTACATGGGATACTTCTGTATCACACATGTGACCTAGCTACATTTATCTCTTCCGTAGCTCTCTTGTCTACATGGGATACTTCTGTATCACACGCATGTGACCTAGCTACTACATAGCATCGTGTAGCTTTCTTGTACACATGATGTGCACTTCGGCATCATACATGTGACCTAGCTACATTCCATCAATATTATTGAACTCTTCCAATGTTCAACCGGGATCTCTCCCTCTATTACTTATTTCCATTCTTCCAATGATCTATTTATATTTTAACATTCGCTAATATATTCACATAATAAACTGAAATGTAAGAATATACATGAAATTAATGTAATATTTACGTACAAACTTACCTCGGTACAAAATGTGGAATTTTTGCAATTTAGTCCAAAGCCTTTTCTTTCCCCCGTTCGAGATCGATTCCACGCCTTTCTTGATCTATAATATCACATTTAGCCCAATAATTAATCACACTATTCATATGAGTCCAAAAATCATATTTTTACGAATTTGCATTTTGACCCCTAAACTTTTGCATATTTGCACTTTTGCCCCAAGGCTCTGAAATTTAATTTCAGCCCTTATTCCTATGTTTTATGACATACTGAACATTTTTCTCTTCTACAACAACATCAAATTCTCACTCTAACATATAGTTATGAACAATAAGTATTTTTACTGATTATGTCGTTTTACTCGTTTTCTACGAAAATCACTTAGCAAAAGATGTTTAACACAATATCAAACTTCATATTCTACCATAAAACATCAAAATCCATGCATATCATCCATGGGTAAATTTTTAAACATAAACCCTAACTCGAAATAATGGTGGAAATAGGTAAACCAAGCTACGAGGATTTCAAAATGTAAAGAACATTAAAAAGCGGGGCTCGAATTCACTTACTATGAAGCTTGAAAGTTGAAGAAACCCTAGCTATGGAGGAGAGGAAAATTTGGCAGCAACTAATGAAGAAGATGACCAATTTTGTGTTATTTTTCCCATTTTATTTCATTTAATATGCAAATGACCAAAATGCCCTTACTACTAAACTTCCTAAAAATTCCATCCATGTCCTAAATTTTGTCCATAAACTTAAAATTGGTCAAATTGCCATTTAAGACCTCCTAATTAATATTCCAAAGCAATTTCATACTAAAAACTTCTAGAATGCAAATTTTGCAACTTATTCAATTTAGTCCCTTCTTTCAATTTAAGCACTTTAGGCATAGAATTTTATCACGAAATTTTCACACAATCACGTAATCATATCATAATCCTCAAAATAATTATAAAACAATTATTTCTATCCCTGATTTGTGGTCAAAATATCACTATTCCGATTAGGCCCTAATTCGGGTTGTCACATTTCTCCCCCCCTTTAGAGATTTTCGTCCCAGAAAATCTTACCAGAAAAAGGTTTGGTCTTGTTTCTTCATAGCTTCCTCAGATTCCCACGTAGCCTCTTCTATCCCATGTCTGTGCTACAATACTTTCACTAAGGCTATACTTTTATTTCTTAAGCTGTTTAACTTCTCGAGCCAAAATCTTTATTGGTTCCTCCTCATAGGTCATATCCGTCAAATCTCAATTTCATTGGGGAAACCACATGTGAAGGATCGAACGATAACGCCTCAACATTGATACATGAAACACGTTATGAATTCTTTCTAACTCTGCCGGTAAGGCCAACCGATATGCCATCGGTCCAATTCTCTCGAGAATCTCATACGGCCCAATAAAACGCTGACTCAACTTGCCTTTTCGGCTTAAATCTCGAATCTTTTTCCATGGTGACACCTTCAAGAACACTTTATCACCCACTTGAAATTCAATCTCTTTTCTTTTCAAATCGCATATGACTTTTGTCGATCTGAGCGACTTTCAAACAATCCCGAATTACTTTTACTTTCTCTTCGGTTTCTTTAACTAGATCAACTCAGTGAATTCGTTTCTCACTAAGCTCGGTCCAATACAAAGGAGTCCGACACTTACGACCATACAAGGCTTAAATGCGGTGCCATTTGTATACTTGATTGATAACTGTTATTGTAGGCAAACTCAATCAAAGATAGATATTTCTCCCAACTACCTCCAAATTCTAAAACACAGCATCTAAGCATATCTTCGAGTACCTGAATTACTCTTTCCGATTGACCATCTGTTTGTGGATGAAACGCGGTACTAAAGTTCAATTTTGTACCCAAAGCTTCTTGTAACTTTTTCCAAAATCTCGAGGTAAATCTCGGATCTCTATCTGATATTATAGACATAGGTACTCCGTGCAACCTCACAATTTCAGCAATATATAATTCGGCTAATTTATCAAGTGAGTAATCGGTACGTACTGGTATAAAGTGGGCTGACTTTGTTAATCTATCAACCACTACCCAGACAGCATCCTTCTTTTTAGGAGTCAAAGGCAAACCGGTCACAAAATCCATGGTAATCTTGTCCCATTTCCACTCAGGCACCATTACCGGTTGAATAGCCACGATGGCACTTGATGTTCAGCTTTTTACTTGTTGACAAATCAAACACTTGGTTACAAATTCGAAATGTCCCTTTTCATACACAGCCACCAATATAATTTCTTTAAATCATTATACATTTTTGTGCTACGGGGTGAATCGATAAACGACCACTGTGCGCCTCATGTAATATTTTACGAATCAATTCATCGTTTTTGGTACACATATTACGTCTCGAAACATCAAACGATCGTCTGCTCCAACTCGAAAATCTGAGTCGTAACCTGATTCACATTGAGTTCTCTTGGTCCGCAACTCACTATCATTTTTTTGAGCATCACAAATCAACTGAAGAAATAACGGTTTAGCTCTCATCTCTGCTAGATTGACCCGAGTCATCGGACAACGCTAACCCCGTATTCATGGCTCTCAAAGTAAAAAGAAATTTTCTGCTCAAGGCGTCAAAGAACTACATTTGCTTTTCCCGATGATAATCAATCACGGATCATAATCCTTTAATAATTCAAGCCATCTTCGCTGTCGCAGATTCAAATCCTTTTGATTCATCAAATACTTCAAACTTTTGTGATCAGTAAAGATTCGGCATTTTTCACCATACAAATAATGTCGCTAAATCTTCAAGGCAAAAACAATAGCAGCCAATTCCAAATCATGTGTAGGATAATTCTTCTCATGCGGTTTTAATCGTCTCAAAGCATAAGCTACCACTTTACCCTCTTGCATCAACACACATCCAAGGCACATCAATGATGCATCACTATAAATTACTGAACTCTTTTCCTAGTTCTGGTTTGTACCAAAATTGGTGCTTGATCAATCGTGCTTTCAACTTTTCAAAACTCTGCGACATTTATCACCCCATTCAAACTTAACATTCTTTTGCAAAGAACTTAGTCATAGGAGGCAATCATCGAAAATCCTTCAACAAAACGTCTATAATATCCCGGCTAAGCCTAAAAGCTTCTAACCTCGGATACATTCTTTGGCGGTTTCCAATCAATGATCGCAGAAATCTTGCTTGGATCCACCCGAATACCATCACCTGAAACTATATGTCCCAAAAATCCGACTTCACGAAGCCAAAACTCACTTTTACTAAACTTGGCAAATAGTTTCTTTTCTCTCAAGATCTGCAATATGGTTCTCAAGTGTTCGGCATGTTCAGATTCATCCCGAGAATATATTAAAATATCATCTATAAACACTACTACAAACTTATCTAGATATGGCCGAAAGATCCGATTCATTAAGTCCATAAATATAGCTGGAGCATTTGTTAAGCCGAAAGGCATCACAAGAAACTCATAATGTCCATACCTTGTCCTAAAGGCAGTTTTCGGTACATCCAACTCTTTAACTCTCAACTGGTAGTAACCAGACCTTAAATCGATCTTTGAAAACACTGTGGCCCCTTTTAACTGATCGAATAAATCATCAATCCTCGGCAATGGGTATTTGTTCTTTATAGTCACCTTATTAAGTTGACGGTAATCAATACAAAGTCTCATTGAACCATCCTTCTTCTTTACGAATAATACTAGAGCACCCCAGAGAGAGAAACTCGGTCTCACAAATCCCTTATCTGTTAATTCCTATAACTGAGCCTTCAATTCTTTTAATTCAGTCGGAGCCATTCTATATGGAGCAATCGAGATCGGGACAGTACCCGGCAACAAATCAATGGCAAACTCTATCTCTCTGTTCGGAGGCAACCCAGGCAATTCCTCTGGAAATACATCTGGAAACTCACAAACTATCGGTACTGACTCAAGCTTCAATTGAGGCAACTCAGCATTCATTACATAAGCCAGATAAGCTTCACACCCTTTTCTCATGTATTTCCGATGCGGACATGCGCGAAATTACCATAGGCAATTTATTTGATTAAATCGGTTTCAACCCACGAAATTTCTCCATTTTCACATTTCAACTCTAGTGTCTTTTGTTTGCAATCTACCTTAGCATCATACAATGTCAACGATCCATTCCCAATATAATGTCAAACTCACCAAATGGTAACAACATCAAATTGGCGGAAAAAGCGTTGACCTTGAATCATTAATGGGCAATTCTTGCAAACCTTATCAACTAGCACATATTGGCCTAAAGAGTTCGACACTTTAATCGTAAACTCAAGATAAACTCAACAGCAACTTTTTATTAGATACTAAATTCATGCAAATATAGGAATGAGTGGACTCGGGATCAATCAACGCAATAACAATAGTATCATAGAGAGAAAATGTACCATAATGACATCGAGAGATGATGCATCTTCTCGAGGCACGTATAGCATAAGCTCTAGCAGTGCTCTCTAGCTTCCGATCTTGCCACTTGAATCTTTCATCGCAGTTTTCTTGCTAGTCCCACTTCTAGTATTTCTCGGTGGTCTACCCTTACTAGCGGTGGTATTCATCTAGCACTCTGAATTTCTTCTTTAACTTTCTCCTGACAATCTCTAATAAAATGTCCGCGAGAACCGCACTTTGAAACAAGCTCGTTTGGTTCCCAACACTCACCATAATGTTGCTGCCACATTGCTGACATTCGGGCTTTCTAGGTCGCATATTACCCACACTTGCCACCGAAGTAGCTTGAGCTTTAGACCCCGAATACGCTCTACCACGATCTCTGTGTGAATCCCCAATTGAAACTATCATTCGAGGGTTTGCCTCTTTGGACCTCTTTGATTGTGACTGAAATGGCTTGCTTATCGGTCTTTTTCTGGCATCTCGAGCCTCCATAGCAGCTTTTCTTCTTTCTTTGTTCAATTCTTCAGCTTAAGGGCTCGATCAACCAATACTACAAATTCTTTCAACTCCAAAATTCCTACCAGCACTTTAATATCCTCATTCAGCCCATCTTCAAACCTTCTGCACATATTGGCCTCGGTGGACACACATTCCTGAGCATACTTGCTAAGTCTCACAAATTCGCGTTGATATTCTCTACAGACATCTTGCCTTGCTTTAACTCAAGGAACTCCTTCCGTTTTTGATCAATAAATCGCTGACTTATGTATTTCTTTCTAAATTCCTCCTGGAAAAAGTCCCAAGTAACTCTTTCTTTTGGCACCACTGCTACCCTAGTCTTCCACCAATGGTAGGCCGAATCTCTCAAAAGTGATACAGCACACTTTAAGCATTCCTCGGGTGTACATGAGAGCTCATCAAATACACGGGTAGAATTTTCAAGCCGTGCTCTCGCTTTCTCAAGATCATCATCGATCTTTGCTCTAAACTCTTGGCCCCTTGTTTTCGAATCTTGTCAAGCTGGAGGCTTGCTCGTCCTTACCAAATCTATGCCTTGGCGCACTACGAGAATCGTCCCGAGGTATAGGAGGGGGAGGAGGAGGTTGAGCATTTGGATTTGCTCGAATAAATTCAAAGATACCAATCATTCATCCTTTGGAGGAAGGCATCCCGAGCCTCCTCTCCTTGCCTCAATGTCTCAGATCTACTTTCCACAGGCGCGGTCCCCTGTGCAGGAGCCGGCGCATTACACGCAGCATCATCAGCCGCAGTTCCTTCAAGATCCATTACTATATTAAAACAAAACACGATTTAGAATAATCGAGTCACCACACTATCACAATATTTTTATGGCATGTATAGCTAGACTTTTACACACACTTTATTAGTCCGAGAACCAACTAAACCATAGCTCTGAAACCACTAAATGTAACACCCTTACCCGTTATAAATCGTAGGAACAGGTACAAGGTATTACTAAAACATAGCACATATCATTAAACAAAAAAAAACGCGAAATAGAAATATGTCATCTAATTTAATAGTGTATCATCATAACATATGTCTTGAACAATATTAGCCAACTTTAATGGCTTATACAACATAGTTGATCGAATCATCAGAGCCAATATTTTAAACCTAGGCAATTATGACACCTAACAAAATAATTAAGTCTACTATACATGCCATAATTCAAAATATTTAGTTCAATTACCTAAAGTATTGATAGTGCGGCATATCTTCTCGATCCTTAACTCTGAGCAAAATTGAATGACACTATAAAACAGAAGAGAGAAAACAAAGTAAACTTATAGCTTAGTAAGTAGGTAAGTAAATATTAATGAGAGAATCTAAATATGTTTATACAACAATTCAAGTATATCTACTTCAATTTCAATATTCACTCCAATTTGATTAATGCTGTCTCTGTGCATCATGTTAGCTAAATAAATCATAACTCGAGTTACGAAACTCAAAATCTAATTCCGTAAATTTTCCTTGAAAATAGACTCATATATCTATTCACTAATTTTTTCTAGAATTTTTGGTCAAGCCAATTAGTACAGTTTATTAGTTAAAGTTTCCCTGTTACACAGCTCAACTGATCTGACCTCAGTTCACTACGAATTGAATTTCTCCCAGTACACAATTCGAATAACCATGAAATCTGTTTCATTTAAAACTAGATTCAATAAGGAGTTTAGGCATATAAACTATATTTCTTAATTTGTTTTGTACAATTTTTAATGATTTTTAAAAGTTGGAACAGGGGACCACGTAGTCATTCTGAGCCAGTCACACACAATTGTAAATATCTCAAAATATAGAATTCTTTTGCTTGCCCTGTTTCTTTTATATAAAAATAGACTCATTAAGCTTTAATTCCACATCTCATTCAACCTCTAATTAAATTCCTTCTATTTTTGGTGATTTTCAAAATCACGTCACTGTTACTGTCCAAAACAGATTTAATGCTACTTTCATTCTTTCACCCATTCTTTGCACCAACCTCATTTTTAACTTATATATATGCTACAAATCAATTTCATCACATTTCATACATCACAAATGTAGGTCCATGACTACAATCTCACCACTAAGTCATCCCGTTGAACAATTCGGATCAATCCTCGATTTTAATGGTCTCAAAGACACACTCCACCATCATACTTCATTTAATTCGGCTCTCTTGTACACATAGTGACACTCTCGCACCACTCATGTGACCTAGCCGATTTGTCCCGTAGCTCTCTTGTCTACATGGTGTCCTTCACTTGGAACCACACATGCGACCTAGCTACATTTATCTCTTCCGTAGCTCTCTTGTCTACATGGGATACTTCTGTATCACACATGTGACCTAGCTACATTTATCTCTTCCGTAGCTCTCTTGTCTACATGGGATACTTCTGTATCACGCATGTGACCTAGCTACTACATAACATCGTGTAGCTTTCTTGTACACATGATGTGCACTCGGCATCATACATGTGACCTAGCTACATTCCATTAATATTATTGAACTCTTCCGAATGTTCAGCAGGGATCTCTCCTCTATTACTTATTTCCATTCTTCCAATGATCTATTTATATTTTAACATTCGCTAATATATTCACATAATAAACTGAAATGTAAGAATATACATGAAATTAATGTAATATTTACGTACAAACTTACCTCGGTACAAAATGTGGAATTTTTGCAATTTAGTCCAAAGCCTTTTCTTTCCCCGTTCGAGATCGATTCCACGCCTTTCTTGATCTATAATATCACATTTAGCCCAATAATTAATCACACTATTCATATGAGTCCAAAAATCATATTTTTACTGAATTTGCATTTTGACCCTAAACTTTTGCATATTTGCACTTTTGCCCCAAGGCTCGGAAATTTAATTTCAGCCCTTATTCCTATGTTTTATGACATACTGAACATTTTCTCTTCTACAACAACATCAAATTCTCACTCTAACATATAGTTATGAACAATAAGTATTTTTACTGATTATGTCGTTTTACTTGTTTTTACGAAAAATCACTTAGCAAAAGATGTTTAACACAATCTCAAACTTCATATTCTACCATAAAACATCAAAATCCATGCATATCATCCATGGGTAAATTTTTAAACATAAACCCTAACTCGAAATAATGGTGGAAATAGGTAAACCAAGCTACGAGGATTTCAAAAATGTAAAGAACATTAAAAGCAGGCTCGAATTCACTTACTATGAAGCTTGAAAGTTGAAGAAACCCTAGCTATGGAGGAGAGGAAAATTTGGCAGCAACTAATGAAGAAGATGAACAATTTTGTGTTATTTTTCCCATTTTATTTCATTTAATATGCAAATGACCAAAATGCCCTTACTACTAAACTTCCTAAAAATTCCATCCATGTCCTAAATTTTGTCCATAAACTTAAAATTGGTCAAATTGCCATTTAAGACCTCCTAATTAATATTCCAAAGCAATTTCATACTAAAAACTTCTAGAATGCAAATTTTGCAACTTATTCAATTTAGTCCCTACTTTCAATTTAAGCACTTTAGGCATAGAATTTTATCACGAAATTTTCACACAATCACGTAATCATATCATAATTCTCAAAATAATTATAAAACAATTATTTCTATCCCTGATTTGTGGTCAAAATATCACTATTCCGATTAGGCCCTAATTCGGGTTGTCACAATTACCTTGTTAGAATTGGTGAACTCTCTTTATGCTTTGGAGCAGAGAAGGGCTAACAGGCAGGAAGACCATCCTGAAGGAGCCTTCCAAGCAAAGACCAAAGAAAATTCCAGCACAAGTCAGAAAGGTAAGAAGCCTTGGCTTGACAAGAGGGATAAACCAAGGAGAGATTCAGGCAAGAGAAAGTTTCCACCATGTGTCTATTGTAAGAAGACCATTCACTCTGAAAGATTTTGCTGGTTTAGGCCAGACATCCAATGCAGGAGCTGCAAATAGTTTGGCCATGTTGAGAAAGTTTGTAAAAATAAACCAAAGGCACTAACACAGCAACAGATTCAAGCTCAAGCTACTGAAGACCTTCAAGCTCAGGAGGAGCATGTGTTCACAGCCTCCTGCTTTGCATCTTCAAGCAAAGTTGGAAGCAATTGGTTGGTGGATAGTGGCTGCTCATACCATATGGCAAGTGATGAGAGTCTGTTCAAGAATCTTGACAGAAGCTATGGCTCAAAAATAAGAATTTGTAATGGTGAGCTGATTGAAGCCAAAGGCAAAGGCAGTGTTTTTGTCAACACTTGTTCAGGTAACAAAGTTATTTCAGATGTGCTCTTTGTACCTGACATTGATCAGAATCTGTTGAGCGTTGGTCAGTTGGTTGAAAAAAGGTATTCCCTAGTTTTCAAAAATGATTCATGTGTCATAAAGGACTGTCATGGTCAAGAATTGATTACAGTAGGTATGGTAGATAAATGCTTCATGCTTGATGTGAATAAGCTTGAAAACAAAGCTTATGTAAACTTGTCTGATAATGCTGGTATATGGCATAAAAGATTAGGCTATGTTAACTTCAGATCACTTGATCTGTTACAAAAACAGAATTTGGTGGAGGACATATCTAAAGTGGAAGCAAGTGACAGTGTTTGTGATGTTTGTCAGTTTGGTAAACAAGCCAGATCGCCATTTCCAGTGAATCAAGCCTGGAGAGCTCAAGAAAGGCTTGAACTAGTGCACTCTGATATTTGTGGACCAATGAAGTCCCCTTTTTTAAATGACAACAAATATTTTGTGTTGTTCATTGATGATCTGACCAGATTTTGTTGGGTTCATTTCATGAAACAAAAGTCTGAAGTGTTTGAAGCCTTTAGCAAATTTAAGGCACTAGTAGAGAACCAGACAGGTTGCAAGATTAAGGTCTTGAGAACTGACAATGGAGCTGAATATTTGTTTGAGAGGTTTCAAAAGCTCTGTGAACAAGCAGGGATCCATCATCAGCTTACCACTGTTTATACTCCACAGCAGAATGGAGTTTGTGAAAGGAAAAACAGAACAGTAATGAATATGGCTAGATGTCTGCTGTTTCAAAGCAAACTTCCAAGCAGATTTTAGGCAGAAGCTGCCAACACCTCAGTTTACGTATTGAATAAGCTTCCTACAAGAGCTGTGAAGGACAAAACATCCTTTGAGGCATGGTATAGGCTCAAACCATCAGTTTCCCATCTGAAAGTGTTTGGATGCTTATGCTATGCACTCATTCCAGCTGAAAGAAGAACTAAGCTAGAAAGAAGGTCTGCCCCTGGCATATTTGTTGGCTACATCAGCACCAAAAAGGGCTATAGAGTGTATGACCCATCAACAAAGAAAATTTTGGGAGCAGGGACATCAAATTTGATGTAAAAAAGTTTTGGAATTAGGAAGGTTCAGATGCAAGTCAGATTGATGGAGAACAACTTGACATCAGCTTAGAGCCAGTTGAGAATGAACCAGAAAGTGCAAACATTGATGATCCTCCTGTGAGAGAAACCAGAACCATTGCTGACATCTACCATCGATGCAATATAGCAATAGTTGAGCCTTCAAGCTATGAAGAAGCTGCAAGGGACAGAAACTGGAAGGAAGCAATGGAAGCTGAACTTGAGATGATCAGGAAAAATGAAACATGGGACTTGGTTGATAGGCCAGATCAGAAGAAGGTCATAGGTGTCAAGTGGGTTTTTAGAGCCAAATTCAATTCTGATGGCTCTTTAAACAAACATAAAGCAAGATTGGTGGTTAAGGGTTATAGTTAAGAGTATGGCACTGACTTCATGGAGACATTTGCTCCAGTAGCTAGGCTTGACACAATCAAGCTCCTCTTTGCCTTGGCTACACAAAAACAGTGGAAGATTTACCAATTGGATGTCAAGTCAGCTTTTTTAAATGGTTTTTTGAAGGAGGAAATTTATATAGAGCAACCAGAGGGATTTAAAGCTCCAGGTGAAGAGGACAAGGTTTATAGACTGAAGAAGGCCTTATATGGCCTGAAACAGGCACCTAAAGCCTGGTATGACAGAATTGATGAATATCTATCAAAGCTTGGGTCCGAGAAAAGCCTGAGTGAACCAACACCCTATGTGAAGAAAGCTAAAGATGAAACTTTACTAATTGTTTCAGTTTATGTGGATGATTTACTGGTGACTAGAAGCAGAACTGATCTGATGAATGATTTCAAAAATCAAATGAAAGAAGTATTTGATATGACTACCTTAGGAGCCATGACATACTTCCTTGGTATGGAAGTGAATCAGTCTGATCAAGGAATCTTAATCAGCCAGCAAGCCTTTGCTCTGAAGATCTGAGACAAGTTCTGCATGTCAAATTGCAAATCAGTGAGCACACCAATGGCTTAAGGAGAGAAGCTGACCAGCTTTGGAAACCAAGAGAGAGTCGGTGAGAAGGAGTACAGAAGCTTAGTTGGCTGTTTACTTTATTTGACAACAACTAGACCTGACCTTATGCATGCTGTTAGCTTGTTGTCCAGATTCATGCACTGCTGTGACATATCTCATTTAAAGGCAGCAAAAAGGGTACTTAGATACATTAAGGGAACCTTAAAGCTTGGTGTCTTGTTCAAGAAAGAAAACGAGCTTAAATTTGTGGGATATTCAGATAGTAACTGGGCAGGTTCTGCAGATGACATGAAAAGCACCTCATGTTATTTCTTCACATTTGGCTCCGGAGTATTTTGTTGGAGTTCGAAGAAGCAACAAACAGTTGCTCAATCTACAGCTGAAGCAGAGTACATTACAGCAGCAGCAGCAGTAAATCAAGCCATTTGGCTTAGAAAGTTACTGTATGATCTCAATGAAGAGCAACTTGAGCCTACTGAAATCATGGTTGACAATCAATCAGCAGTGGCTATTGCTAAGAATCCAGTTTTTCATGGAAAAACCAAGCATTTTAAGATTAAGTTTCATTTTGTTCGAGAGGCTGAGCAATCAAGTGAAATCAGTCTTGTTCATTGCAGCTCACAAGACCATTTGGTTGATATTTTGACTAAACCACTTGGTACAGCAAGGTTTGAGAACTTAAGAAGCAAAATTGGTATGTGCTGCATACAGTCCAAGGAGGAGTGTTGAGCATTGGCCTGCAATGCAACATGTAGCCATCAACTTTGCAAACAGACTAGCATTGGAGCAGAACCAAGTATAGCAGCAAGATCTATTCATTTTGATTATTTTGTTTCTATGTAACTTAGTTTAGTTACTTTGTAACTTGTTGTTAAAGTTAGTAGGATTTGTCTTTGATTTGAAGTTGATGTAGTAGCTGATATGTCAGCTTACTTGTGTTTGTAATTCAAATTTGTAATTAGTAAATTAGTGGGAGCAGTTATATAAGTAGGTAACTGTCCAATTTGTTATGTAACTTATATATCTTTTGAACTATTAATCAAATGGATGATTTTCCTCAATTCTTGTTGTTCAAAACTCTTTCTCATTCATTTTTGCTTTGCTTTTCTTTTTCTTTTGAAAAATCAATTCTATTTTGCTACTTCAGTTGCTGCCTTTGTTCCAACACCTTCTAGGGAAAGTTCCAAGATGGGTAGGAAGTAGCAGTGAAAAGACTTTCAAGAGCATCTAGACAAGGGATAGAATAATTCATGAACAAGGAGGCGACTGTGATTTCTCAACTTCAACATCGGAATCTCGTGAGGCTTCTCGGAAACTGCATTGATGGGGAAGAGAAGATGTTAGTATATGAGTACATGCCAAACAAGAGCTTGGATATTTTACTCTTTGGTTAGAGCCCGTTCGCAGCCTTTTCTCTGTCATTTTCAATTGTCACATTAATCCCATAATCCATTAGGAAATGCATACTAATGTTGTTTTGTTATTATTTTGAGTGAAATTGTGTTAGATTCACAAAATGCAAAACTTCTTGATTTCAACATTATAGAAGGGATCTGTAACACCCTAATTTTGGGCCTAGTCGGAATAGTGATGTCGGGACCAAAAATTTGAGATAGAAATAATTATTTTATGATTATTTTGAGGTCTATGATATGATTGCATGATTGTGTGAAAATTTCATGAAGAAATTCTATGCATAAAGTGCTTAATTTGAAGTTAGGGACTAAATTGAATAAGTTACAAAACTTGCATTCTAGAAGTTTCTAGTATGAAATTGCTTTAAAATATTAATTAGGAGGTCTTAAATAGCAATTTGACCAATTTTTAAGTTATGGACAAAAATTGGACATGGATGGAATTTTTGAAAGTTTAGTAAGTAAGGGCATTTTGGTCATTTGGATATTAAATGAAATAAAATGGGAAAAATCAAGCAAAAATCCATTCATCTTCTTCATGTTGTTTGCCTTAATTTTACTTGCTACCATAGCTAGGGTTTCTTCAACTTCTAAGCTCAATAGTAAGTGCATTCAAGCCCCGTTTTTAATGCTCTTTACATTTTTGAAATCCTCGTAGCTCGGTTTACCTATTTCTACCATTATTTTGTAACACCCTAAACCCGGCCCAGACGTTATGGCCGAATTTAGCATGCCACATGAGAAAAGTTGCGATTTGTTTTATTAAAAATCTCTTTCTTAGTGTTTTAAAACGTTGATGTGATGCGTTTAAGTGAATGGAAGCTGTGCACCAGGTAGGAAGCCAGAAAAGAGGAGGTGAGTCTATTGGACTGCTTAAATACCAAGCTCTTCCCGGATCCAATCCTAGACATGCACACATCCATTGCCACACTTAAAGCATGTTGTGTGTTTACAAAAATAAATAATGTTTAAGTCTGGTTTAGATGTTTATTTACTTTGAAAACATTTATAATTGCGGAAGCTTAACACGTCACCGAGATATTTTGAAAACATATAGTATTTATAAAACGTGTTCTAGTGCTAACTAGAGTTCAATAATCCATAATTAAAATAATTTAATGAGCGGCCTTATTACAACCTTGAAACATAACGAAAATAATTAAAATAAAAGTGTGTGATCTATTCAAAAAAAACCTGAATTGTTCTTCATGGCCAATCAATCCCTCCCACTCAAGTCCACCAATTAGGGCTCACTGCAAGGATGGAAAGAAAAGGGGTGAGTTTTGGGGAAAACTCAGTGTATCTGAAACCCATCCAAAGCCCAAATCACTCGAGCCCATTGGGCCTAAGCCTATCCAGATATCGATACACGGTGGAACGAAGCCCTTTTGAATACGATAACAAGGCCTTAGCCCCTTTTGTCGAGCAGTGTGGCCCATCGGCCCAATTTCAAGAATACATGTAACAAAATAATAATGAATGCAATCCCGTTTGGGAGACTACTCAACCCACCAACCGCTACACTTCCCGCACCAACCTACACACTCCATGTGGGAATATCTCAACCCACCCAACCCTACACTCCACGAGTTGCGGCGTTGCTTGCTCGGTTATCGATAAAGTGAGGCAAAGCCTCTATCAAGTATGGTGAGGCAAAACCTCCAATCGTGGATGAACCACTTTAAGCACTTCCTCCGTCAATATCCCAAACCCATGCAACATATATATAAGAACATATCATACAAATACAGTATCAATCAATCATGCATTTAGGTCATTTTAAACCCTAGGGGTATATCGGTAATTTTGCTATTTAGGGGTAAATTCAGAAACTTACACATCTATATAAGTTATTTCAATAACATTTACAGTTAAAGGTAATTTCAAGTCTACCCACTAACTAACAGGCTGATTTGCCCATCTCTTACCCATACTGGTCCGTAAGCCCATTGGGCCCAGTTTTGGCCCATCGAGGCCCACTTACCGATGTTCACGTATTTTCGCACGAGGCCAACTTACCACTTTGCGATGTCGAGTCTAACCATTAGTCCATGACTTGAGAACATTCGCATACTCACAAGTCCATAAAATACCATGTTTTCGATTTTTCGGCTTTTGCCGATTTGAACAAAGAAAGGGTGTTCAGTACACACCTGTTTTGCGACGACTGCTACTGAGATCCCTTACGCTGCCCTACAATCGTTTAGCACAGTTTTTATTTACAAACCTTCAACCACTAAACCTCAAAAATTGCTTAACCAAAACCGAGCCATGTCCCTAGAAAGCCTTTAAATCTTACCTTCCTGCCAAAAACCGATAGCTTGCTCCAATCCAATTGCTCCAACGATTTACACCTTCAATCCAACGCTTAAGAAGACTCTAATCACCGAAAGAAACCGTTAATAACAACTCCTAGAGCCTTATGCTCAAATTGACAGCCTCCCTATTTTTAGGGATTTCGGCTTTTCCTAATATCGAAAAATAAAACCAAAACTAAGATGATAAGCACTTACCCACTTACCCCTCTTTGATTTCTACGTAATCTAATGCAGATTTGACTTCTAAACAACGGCAGAGTCGAACCCACGAGTCTTTTGAAGATTCGGCTATAAGCCCCTACACCAATGATATTTTCGGCTTTTGAGTGATGAAGAAAATAATCTTTGTATGACGATGCCCTTGAAGTAGATTTACTGTTAGGTATTTAGAATTAAGAAAAGCTGATTGTAGATTAAATAACACAAAAGAACATAGAAGAAAACTCCGACTTGAAGAAATCGGCACAAGCAATGATCACGGGATTTCGGCTTTTTTGTGTTTTTAAAGGCGTGATCAACAACGGGCTTGGGGAATAGTTTTGGAAAAGAAAGTGGAGAAACAGAATAGTAGAGAGGAGAGTTTCGGTGAGGAATGCAAAAAGAAAGAAAAAAGAAAATCTTCTGTAGAGACTGAGTAGAAGAAAACGGCATCAAAAAACCCTAAGTGCCGAATATATCACCTAAACCCCCTTTGCCGAATTTTCCCTCTTCACTTCCCTAGATTCGGCCAACTCTAGTCTCTCACCCAATCCCTTAAATTTCTCCCCTTATCACTCCTTAATTCAAGCATTTGAACTGATCAGACACTCCTCTGGCAGAATCCCCTTGGACTCCAACACTTACCCTTTCTGCACCTAAAAATAATTGCACCTATTTGCCAGCATGGGGGATCGATCCCATGCCTTCCCCCAATGCTCCACACGCCACATTTTTAGGAGCTTAGTGTCGTCACCCTTGCCACTTTTCTACAGCTCTTTTTGTGATGCAGATTACCCATCACCCTATATAAGGGCCGCCTAAGCCAGAACCCCTAACTCTTAAATCCAAAACTTCAAAAATCCAACCGGATTTTGGCCAACGCATGGGCCTTCCATAAGCCCATTTCCATACTTAGAATATTAATTTCTCATTCAAATACAAAAATTTTAAAACTTCACCAAAATATTGAAACCCACAAATAAATCCGAAAATCGGGATGTTACAACTCTACCTCTTCCTAAAGAAATTTCGACCTCAAATTTTACCTTATTAGAACAGATTGAGGGTACTTTGTTGACGCATTGCCTCCTCGGTCTCCCAAGTAGCTTCTTCCCCGCCATGATTCCTCCAGAGCACTTTCACCAGTGGAACCGACTTCCTTCTCAACACCTTGACGTCACGATCAAGTATATCGCACCGGTTCTTCTTGAAAGTCAAATCCGATCAGACCTCAATTTCTGCGATCGGTATGACATGAGTTGGGTCGATCGATACCGCCTCGGCATGGACACGTGAAAAACATTGTGGATACGATCATTTCGGTGGTAGCTCTAGCCGATAGGCCACTAGTCCAACTCGTTTAACAACTCGATAAGGCCCAATAAATCGTGGGCTTAGCTTACCCTTCCTACCAAATCTCGTTATCTTCTTCCAAGGCGAAACTTTCAAAAACACCATGTCCCCAACAAATGAACTCAATCTCCTTGCGCTTGAGATCCGCATACGACTTCGCTCGCCGGATGCCTCCTTTAATCGATCCCTTATCGGTCTAACCTTGCTTTCGATTATGCGCCACCAATTCCGGTCCAAGCACTCGCTCGTTCCCCAACTCCGTCCAACACGCTGGCGTCGACATCTTCGCCCATAGAGCGCTTCATATGGAGCCATCCGAATACTTGCTTGATAGTCGTTATTGTGCGCAAACTCGCCAATGGCAAGTAGTCCTCCCAACTACCACGAAAATCGATGATACACCCTCTCAACATATCCTCTAGAACTTGAATAACCCTTTCCGATTGTCCATCTGTCTGTGGGTGAAAAGCAGTGCTAAAATCCAATCGTGTCCCCAACGCTTCTTGCAACTTTCGCCAAAACCGAGATGTAAACCTAGGGTCTCGATCAGAAATTATCGACACTGGTACCCCATGTAATCGCACTATCTCTGCCACGTATAGCTTCGCCAACTTTTGCAGTGAGTAATCGGTGCGAACAGGTATGAAGTGAGCAGATTTTGTTAACCTATCCACAACCACCCACACCGAATCTTTCTTGGTGGGTGTCAAAGGTAACCCACTCACAAAATCCATTGTTACTCTTTCCCACTTCCATAGCGGAATCTTTACCGGTTGCAGTAACCCAGAAGGCAATTGATGCTCAGCTTTAACCTGCTGGCACGTCAGACATTTCCCCACAAATTCAGTCACCTCTCGTTTTAATCCAGGCCACCAGTACACCTCTCGCAAGTCTCGATATAACTTATTTCCTCCAGGATGCATGGCACAGAGTCCACCATGAGCCTCTTTTAGGATTGACTGCCTCAATTCAGAGTCCTTAGGAATACAAACTCTTCCACGAAAGCACAGAACTCCTCGTGTTCACCCAAAATCCTCGTTTTCACCATCCCTAACTTGCTGGAATCGAAGAGCTAATGAGTCGTCTTTCAACTGTTTTTCTTTAACCTGCTCAGTCCAAGTAGGCCTTACTTGCAGTTCGGCCAACAAACTTCCATCGTCATACAGACTTAATCGTGCGAATAAGGCTCTCAAATCAGTAACAACCCTTCGACTCAACGCATCAGCTACCACATTAGCCTTTCCTGGGTGGTACTCAATCGAACAATCGTAATCCTTAAGCAACTCCACCCATCTTCGTTGCCTAAGTTTCAACTCCTTCTCGAGTCGAGAAATACTTTAGGCTCTTATGATCCGTGTATATGATACACTTTTCCCGTATAAGTAATCCTCCAAATCTTCAACGCAAAGATTATGCGCTGCTAGCTCCAAATCATGCGTAGGGTAATTCACCTCATGAGTCTTAAGCTGCCGCGACGCATAAGCGACCACCTTACCCCCTCTTGCATCGCACGCATCCTAACCCCACATGCGACGCATCGTCAGATATCTGTAAAGTCCTTTCCGGACACCGGTTGTATCAACACTGGGCGCTTCAACAATACCCTTTTAATCGGTCAAAAGCTTCTTGCTGTTTTCTCGGTCGCACAAACGGTACTCCTTTCCTTATGAGTTTGGTCAAAGGTCTGCCAACACCGAGAAACCCTCCACAAACCTTCTGTAATAACTCGCTAACCCAAGAAAACTTGAATTTCGACGTCCGACCTAGGTAGCTTCCATTCTAACACCGCTTCAATCTTACGAGGTCCACCTTAATCCCCTCAGCAGAGACCACATGCCCTAGGAAAGTTACCTCCCTCAACCGTAATTCACACTTGCTTTGAATTTTGCATAGAGTTCCTTTTCCTCAACACTTGCAACACAATACGGAGATGCTCATCATGTTTCGCCTCCGCTTTTAGAAGTATACCAGATATCATCAATAAAGACAACTACGAATCGATCCAAGTAAGGTTGGAATACTCGATTCATTAGATTCATAAAAGCTGCAGGTGCATTCGTCAGTCCAAACGGCATGACCAAGAACTCATAATGTCCATATCGAGTTCGAAATGCTGTCTTATGAATATCCCCTTCTTTTACCCTTAGTTGATGGTATCCAGAACGAAGATCGATTTTGGAGAATACTGAAGCCCTAAGGTCGATCGAACGATCATCAATCACGGCAAGGATGGATACTTATTCTTAATCGTCGCTTGTTCAATCAAGATAATCTATGCACATGCGCATTGTTCCATCCTTTTTCTTCACGAAACAGGACCGGTGCTCCCCAAGGAGACACACTAGGTCTAATGAAGCCTCTATCCAACAACTCTTGGATTTGAGCTTTCAGTTCCACCAACTCTTTTGGTGCCATTCTATAAGGTGCAATGGATACTTTGAGTGCCTCGAGCAATAAATCAATTCCAAACTCAACTTCTCGATTTGGGGGTAGTCCAGGAAGCTCTTCCGGAAAGACATCCCCAAATTCCTTAACAGTTCTGATGGCATCCACAGTCGAATCCTTAGTCCCCGCTTGGCTCACCCAAGCCAAGTATGCCTCGCATCCCTTGCGCATCCACTTCTCAGCCCTTAAGGCCGATACTATATTGGACAAGTAATCCTTACGTTCTCCAATAATCATTACCTCTTCATCATTTACCGTCTTTAACACCATCCTCTTAGCTGCGCAATCCAAAGTTGCCTTATGCTTGGTCAACCAATCCATCCCTAAAATCAGATCGAACTCTTCAAACGGTAACTCCATCAAATCTCCGTAGAAAACCCTACCTTGAATCTCCAACGGCACCTCCCTGAAGAGTTTCTCTACCATAACCGAATGACCTAAAGGACTTACCACAGACACCCCACATACAGTCTCTTGAAGTGTACACCCAATGCCCCGATATACTATATGCCACATATGAATGAGTTGATCCCACATCAATCGTGAGCGATATAAGGCATACCATAGATCGAAACGTGCAGCTTATGACATCAGTGCGTCTCCTTCCTCACGACGACGAGCAAGATACACCAAAGTCGGGCCGACGAGCATCGCCATTACCATTACCCCCGCCAGTGCGCCACATCCACGACCATTACCACCGCGACCTTGTCCACGACCTCTTGGCGCGGCGGTCCATCCTCATCGGGTTGAGCCGGTCGCACAGCCCTTTGTTCACCCTCTTGAGCCTGAGCGGTCCTCTTAGGACAATCCTTAATCCTATGCTCCTTAGACCCACAACGAAGACAAGCCCCAGTACGTTTCCAGCACTCTCCTTGATGCATTCTCCCACAATCTCCACAAGCTTGCGGTCTAGCTATGTTCACGGATCTGTTCGAACCGGTTCCTCCATCCTAGCTCTCTTAACATTACGATTTGCAGCACCAGCTGGTCCAGCATCTCTCCTGAACCGATTTCGGTCCCTATCGCGATTTTTCCGTTCAGCTTGCTTCACTTCCTCAGCTATCTTTTCCTTCTCCACTAATGCAGCAAAATCCCGTTCTCTCTCTCGTGGAGCTATGAGTACCCTCGGTTCATCCCCAAGACCATCCTCAAACCGGACACTGCGCTCATATTCGGTGGAAACGATACTTCCCAAAGATACCGGCTTAATCGTAGAAACTCGCCTCATATTCAACCGAATCTTATTTCCTGGATCGAGTTCGGAACTCTTTCTCTGCGTGCATCCACATAGCTAGCTCCAACATATTTCGCCTTAAATGTCTGCTTGAATAGCTCCCATGATACCCTCTCAGCTGGGGTACCCTCTCTCACGGTAATCCACCACTGATACGCTTCATCCCGGCAAGAATGACACCGCCTCTTTCAGCCTTCCTTTGGCGGTCCCAAGTCATCCATAATCCGCTCTGTGGCTTCCAACCAATGATTTTCGGCCACATTTGGGGCTACTCGGATACGCCCTAAAAAACCTCGGCTCAGTTGGCGAAGTCGTTCGAAAATGGACCCCTATTCATGTGCCCAACATTAGCTCCGCCACCCTTTCCAAGATCCTTAACATGGCACGAGACAAAGCGTGCGTCCCTGCGGCGGATCATACGACCAGATCTCGGTTATGCGAGGCACAAATGTCTCCTCACCGGCCTATGCCCCGAAGAGGAAGATTCGGCGTACACTCTTCCACGACCACGTCCACGTCCGCGGCCTCGCCCACGCATTCCCTTTGCGCTCATATCGATTTATCTATTTACGAATTTTATGACATTAGTTTCTTTGTTTCCCTTTGCTTATTACTGAATATCTTATGAATGATAGAGTTTCAGAGTGATTTTCGTGCAATCGCAGCTTTAGCTACTGTCCTCGGTTTTGTAGCCTTATTACTATATTATCCATAGTACTATCTCTAAGGCTCAAGATTACTATCTCTGAGTGTTATTTTCAGTTCATACAAATATTTAAAATGTGTAAAAGAACACTTACAGACTTGGTGCCGGGGATTGGTGTGCCATTTCCTTATCAGTCCCTTTACCATTTCAAAACCCATGTTTTTGTTTATCGAAATTAAAAAAAAATTTGATTTGAAAACACCTTTATTTTAAAACTATTTATTTAACTTGATTAAAAATAGAAAACTTGAGCATCTTCAAAAAAACTTACCATTTCCAAAAATACCCTTCTTAGGCCTAAGTTTTGAAAAGATTTTGGACCCGATCCACAGTAGAGTTGTTGCAACCTGCTCGATACCACTAAATGTAACACCTAAACCCGCCCAGACGTTATGGCCGAATTTAGCATGCCACATGAGAAAAGTTGCGATTTGTTTTATTAAAAATCTCTTTCTTAGTGTTTTAAAACGTTGATGTGATACGTTTAAGTGAATGGAAGTCATGCACCGTGTAGGAAGCCGAAAAAGATGAGGTGAGTCTGTTGGATCGCTTAAATACCAAGCTCTTCCCTGATCCAATCCTAGACATGCACACATCCATTGCCACACTTAAAGCATGTTGTGTGTTTACAAAAATAAATCATGTTTAAGTCTGGTTTAGATGTTTATTTACTTTGAAAACATTTATAATTGCGGAAGCTTAACACGTCACCGAGATATTTTGAAAACATATAGTATTTATAAAACGTGCCCTAGTGCTAACCAGTTCAATAATCCATAATTAAAATAATTTAATGAGCGGCCTTATTACAACCTTGAAACATAACGAAAATAATTAAAATAAAAGAAGTGTGATCTATTCGAAAAAAAACCCGGGAATTGTTCTTCATGGCCACTCAAATCCCTCCCGGCTCCAAGTCCACCAATTAGGGCTCACTGCAAGGATGGAAAGAAAAGGGGTGAGTTTTGGGAAAACTCAAATGTATACTGAAAACCCATCCAAAGCCCAAATCAGCTCGAGCCCATTGGGCCTAAGCCCTATCCGGATATCGATATACGATGGAACGAAGCCCTTTTCAGAATACAGTAACAAGGCCTTAGCCCCTTTTCAGAACAGTGTGGCCCATCGGCCCAATTCGATGAATACATGTAACGATAATAATAATGAATGCAATCCCGCTTGGGGAGACTACTCAACCCACCAACCGCTACACTTCCCCGTACTCACCCTACACTCCATGTGGGGAATATCTCAACCCACCCAACCCTACACTCCACAGTTGCAGCGTTGCTGCTCAGTTATCAGTAAAGTGAGGCAAAGCCTCTATCAGTATGGTGAGGCAAAACCTCCAGTACGTGGATGAACCACTTTAAGCACTTCCTCCGTCAATATCCCAAACCCATGCAACATATATATAAGAACATATCATACAAATACAGTATCAATCAATCATGCATTTAGGTCATTTTAAACCCTAGGGGTATATCGGTAATTTTTGCTATTTAGGGGTAAATTCGTAAACTTACACATCTATATAAGTTATTTCAATAACATTTCTGATTAAAGGTAATTTCAAGTCTACCCACTAACTAACAGTGATTTGCCCATCTCTTACCCATCTCTTGGTCCGTAAGCCCATTGGGCCCGTTTTGGCCCATCGAGGCCCACTTACCGATGTTCACGTATTTTTACGCACGAGGCCAACTTACCACTTTGCGATGTCGAGTCTAACCATTAGTCCATGACTTGAGAACATTCGCATACTCACAAGTCCATAAAATACCATGTTTTTTGATTTTTCTGGCTTTTGCCGATTTGAACAAAGAAAGGGTGTTCGGTGACACACACTGCTTTCGCGACGATCACTCATCGAGATCCCTTTACGCTGCCTCTACAATCGTTTAGCACAGCTTTTATTTACAAACCTTCAACCACTAAACCTCAAAAATTGCTTAACCAAACCGAGCCATGTCCCTAGAAAGCCTTTAAATCTTACCTTCCTGCCAAAAACCGATAGCTTGCTCCAATCCAATTGCTCCAATGATTTACACCTTCAATCCAATGCTTAAGAAGACTCTAATCACCGAAAAGAAACCGTTAATAGCAACTCCTAGAGCCTTATGCTCAAATTGATGACCTCCCTATTTTTAGGGATTTCGGCTTTTCCTAATATCGAAAAATAAAACCAAAACTAAGATGATAAGCACTTACCCACTTACACCTCTTTGATTTCTACGTAATCTAATGCAGATTTGACTTCTAAACAACGGCAGAGTCGAACCCACGAGTCTTTTGAAGATTCGGCTATAAGCCCCTACACCAATGATATTTTGGCTTTTGAGTGATGAAGAAAATAATCTTTGTATGTGATGCCCTTGAAGTAGATTTCCACTGTTAGGTATTTAGAATTAAGAAAAGCTGATTGTAGATTAAATAACACAAAAGAACATAGAAGAAAACTGACTTGAAGAAATCGGCACAAGCAATGATCATAGGATTTGGCTTTTTTTGTGTTTTTCGGCAAAAGGCGTGATCAACAAACAGGCTTGGGAATAGTTTTGGAAAAGAAAGTGGAGAAACAGAATAGTAGAGAGGAGAGTTTCTGGTGAGGAATGCAAAACAAAAGAAAAAGAAAATCTTCTGTAGAGAGCTGAGTAGAAGAAAGCGGCATCAAAAAACTCCTTAATTCAAGCATTTGAACCGATCGGACACTCCTCTGGCGTAATCCTTGACTCAACACTTACCCTTTCTACACCTAAAAATAATTGCACCTATTTGCCAAAGCATTTATGTTTAAAACATTTTTAGGACCCACCCTTGAATGATATGCATGAATTTTGATGTTTTATGGTAGAATATGAAGTTTGAGATTGTGTTAAACAACTTTCCATACTAAGAATATTATTTTCATTCAAATAAAAATTTTAAAACTTCACCAAAATATTGAAACCTCAAATAAATAAAAAATATCTATTGTTTATGTTTAACTATGTGATATGCATGAATTTTGATGAGAATTTGATGTTTCCATTTTGCTAGATTTTTCTCGTAAAGAGAAAATGATCAGCATGTCATTAAACATAAGAATTTGATGTTTCCATGAAAAAATGATCAAATGTCATTAAACATAAGAATTGGGCTGAAAAAATTTCTGCCTTGGGGCAAAAGTGCAAATATGTAAAAGTTTAGGGTCAAAATGCAAATTTGTAAAAATATAATTTTTAGACCCATATGAATAGTGTGATTAATTATTAGGCTAAATGTGATATTATAGATCAAGAAAGGCGTGGAATCGATCTCAAACGAGGGAAGGAAAATGTTTTGGATTAAATTGCAAAATTTCCATATTTTGCACCGAGGTAAGTTTGTATGTAAATAATACATTAACTTCATTTACATTTTTATATTTCAGCCTATTATATATATTTTAGCCGATTTTGAAGCATAAATTGATTATTGGAAGAATGGAAATAAGTAATAGAGAGAGAAATCCCGGTTGAACATTCGGAAGAATTGAATAATATAGATGGAGTGTAGCTAGGTCACATGTATGATGCCGAGTGCACATCATGTGTACAAGAAAGCTACACGATACTATGTAGTAGCTAGGTCACATGTGTGATACGGGAAGTATCCCATGTAGACAAGAGAGCTACGGGAGAGAGATAAATGTAGCTAGGTCACATGTGTGATACGGAAGTATCCCATGTAGACAAGAGAGCTACGGGAGAGATAAATGTAGCTAGGCCGCATGTGTGATTCCAAGTGTAGGACACCATGTGGACAAGAGAGCTACGTAATAAATTGGCTAGGTCACATGGGTGGTACTAAGTGTTCACCATGTGTACAAGAGAGCCGAATTATATGAAATATAATGGTGGAGTGTGTCTTTGAAACCATCAAGTATCGGGAATTGATCCGAATTGTTCAACGGGATGGCTTTATGGTGACATTGTAATTATGGACCTATACTTGTGATGTATGAAATGTGGTGAAAATGATTTGTAATATATATATATAAGTTAAAATGAGGTTAATACAAAGAAAGTGTGAAAGAGTGAATTAGCACTAAAACTGTTGTGGGACAGTAGCAGTGATGTGATTTTGAAAAATCACCAAAAATAGTAATAATTTAATTAGAGGCTAAATGAGATGTGAAATTAAAGCTTAATGATCCTATTTTCATATAAAAGAAACGGAGCAAGTAAAGGAAATCTATATTTTGAGATATTTATAATTGTGTGTGACTTGCTCAGAATGACTATGTGATCCCCTGTTCCAACTTTGAAAAATCATTAAAAATTGTAAAAAACAAATTAAGAAATATATTTTATATGAATAAATTCTTATTTAGTCTAGTTTTAAATGAAACAAGTTTCATGGTCATTTGAATTGTGTACTGGGAGAAATTCAATTCGTAGTGAATAGAGATCAGATCAGTTGAGCTGTGTAATAGGGGAAATTTTAACTAATAAACTGTACTAATTTGCTTGACCAAAAATTATAGAAATAAATTAGTGAATAGATACATGAGTATAGTTTCAAGGAAAATTTATGGAATTGGATTTTGAGTTTCATAACTCGAGTTATGATTTATTTAGTGAACATGACGCAGGAGAGACAGCTTGACCAAAGTGGAGTAAATAATGAAATTAAACGCAGATACACTTGAGTTATTATGTAATCATACTAAATTCTTTATTCATTATTTATATACTTGCTTACTAAGCGTAAATCTTACTTCCTTCTTTCCATTTTTTTTTAGTTTGTCAGGTCAGCTCAGGGGTTGGAGATCGTCGGAGGCAGCATCACACTATCAAGCCATTATCCTTGGAGTATTGGCTAGTATATGTTAAATATTTTCATGTGAGTGGCATGTATAGCAAGTTTGTTTCATGACATGTATTATTATTATGATTTGGTTTACGTATTGGCCTACACTGAGCTTTTGTATATGGCCATGAGATGTGGTCTTTATTCATTGTGGTTTGTAAGTTTTAAATTTTGGGCAGAACTTGGTGACCCGATTTTATATGTTTGTGAATGTTTAAGTCTGGTAACGCCTCGAACCCTATCCCGGAGTCGGATACGGGTGAAGGGTGTTACAAGATCAGTCAAGGTCTTTTATATCTTCACAGGGATTCAAGATTACGAATTGTACATAGAGACTTAAAATCAAATAATATTTTATTAGATGAGGAATTAAACCCTAAAATTTTAGATTTTGGGTTAGCGAAGAGTTTTTTTTGACAATGAAAGCGAAGCCACTACTAAAAGGATATTTGGTACATAGTAAGCTATTGTTTCTTAACCAAGAGTAATAGTTTTTAAAAACATCACTCTTCAAGCAAAATTAACCATTTTTGCATTTGAATGATGAAATTTACAGTGGTTATATGGCACCTGAATATGCAATGAGAGGACAATTTTCAGAAAAATCTGATGTTTTTAGCTTTGGGGTATTGACATTAGAGATTATCAGTGGAAGAAGAAACTCAAGTTTTCATGAGGATGAGCATTCATTGAGCTTTTTGGGATACGTAAGTTGCAGTAAAACTTGATTGAATCCCAATAATAATCGAATATGCCTAACAGTTCAATCAATTGATATCAGGCATGGAAACTGTGGAATGAGGACAACATCTTGGCCTTCATAGATCCAGCTATATCGGATTCAAGTTTTGACAGGGAAATCCTGAAATGCATACATGTTGGACTACTATGTGTGGAAAACTTTGCGAAAGATAGGCCAACCATGTCAACCGTGACTTCGATGCTTAGTAGTGAGATAGAAAATCTTCCAGCACCAAAGCAACCTCCATTCATTGATGAGAAAGCTGCCAGTGATCACTCTCAGTTACAAAGCCAAAATACTTGGAAGCGTTGATAAGATTTTGTTGATTGTTGTAAACCTTTGCTGGTAAATAATTTGTCATTTGAACATGCAGCTGAGTTAAATTTGAAAGCTAAAGGTCTATTACAATTTCCAGCCGGTAACTTAGGCTGACAGATCAATGGATTCATTTGACTAACGGCCCATCAGCAAATTCCCATCTTCTATGACAAAATTTTGAGCATTATCAAATATACCACTCTGGCAAGGCATCTTCGCTACCTCAAATTCCTATTTGCTGAACATGTCACATATAATTATTTTCGAACTTTGCGTTTTTTCTCATGTTATAATCATTTTAAGGGGTTTAATATCTTACTAAACTATGGCACTAACACTGATCTCGGTATTCTATGTTTAAGTTCTATGATATGCAATTTTTTAAAATTTTATTTTGAGATTAAATTATTTTTATAAATTTTATGTAGAACGATAACAAAAATTTCTTACAGTCGTATACTAGTATTTCTTTTTTTAAAAGAGTGTTTTAAATTTTTTCTAATTAAATTTGTATCTAGTTAGTTCAAGTAACTAATTTAATAAAATATTTAATAATAGTAAATATAGATAAATATAGTTGTGATACATTAATAATTTATATTATATAAAATTTAAAATTTCCATACATATTCATATTTGTGACTTTTCTTTTTAGCTTTTTTTTTCTTGAATAATATAGAAAAAATTATTTACTAGAATAATATAAAAAAGTATTTAATTATTAGACTAATATGGATTGTGCATGAACACCCCAAACGGTTGACAATTTGGGGTGACTAAGATGCAATAATTGTGTCAAATAGGGACATGGAATCCTCATAATCCGAAATTAGTAACCGATATAACTGTTTGGGTTCCCGATGGCTTGTCATGTCAGAATTTTAAAATTTTTTATATTTTTAAAATTATTTTTTTAATTTTAAGGAGTTTACTTATTATAATTTTTATTTTTTTAAATTATTAATTTTAAATTTTTATGTTTTTTATTTCAAATATAGAAAATTAATTTTAAAATTTATTAAAATTATTTATGTACTTTTAAAGGGTAAAGGCTAAATTGATAAAAATTGTACCGATAATATCAATTAAATTTGCGCATAAATTTTAATCCAAATAATAATATATTCCATTTTGGACTAAAGTTATATATATTAGAAGTATTACATGCAAGGGAAAATAATAATATCTATTTTAGAATAAATAAATAAATGAGCTTGGACTCCCAATGGTGCAAATAACTTGAACTCCATCTACTATGGTTGCATCTCCATTTTCTAACCTCTAATCTCTATTTACAATGGCTGCCCCAACCGTTTGAGGATTCACTACTTGCTTTTTAGTTTCAATTTTTTTTAAAAATATTTTTATGCCATTTTAATCCATTTTAAGCTGCTTGATACATTGTTTCATTATTTTGATTTGTATTTTATGCATCATCTGTTGTGTATAATTTATAATCTTAAATATGTCAAATGTTTTTATACTCTTTTAAATATTAAAATTTAGTTATTATACTTTTAATTTTGAGGCATTGAATTCTTATACTTTTTTATTTATAAATCTTCATCCCATCATTTTTTTTTCTAGTTAAAGTTAATGATGTTAAAGGTAAAGCCCAATGGAGATTTCATGGAGACCTACTTGACTATGTTGGACAAATGGGAACATGTATGTAAGATAAATTCTAATCTTACTATTGAAAACTCATTCCTTAAATTGGAGAATTAAAAGCAAGTTAAATAGATGGAGGTAAAATATTCTTTCTTTGAGGACAAGACTACAAGATTATGTTGGAAAAAACAATTCTAAAATAATGAATTAGTGTATTGTTTTCTTTCAAAACTGACCAGTTGTGATGTTTATACCATAAATCTATTTACATAAGTCATACTAATGTTTTGTACGAAGGGGACTAAAGTGTTCTTGGCTTTCAACCACTTATTCTTCTCTGCTATCATTAACCTCAAAAGATGCTAGTAACAGGAAGACAAATTATTGTCAAAAGATATAATTTATTTGGGAAAATAATCCTTCTAAATTTTGAGAGAATAATAAGTGTTTCAATTGAAACAAGTATTAACCGAGTAATAATATTTAAATACAAAAATACAACTCTGTTGGGATCTAGTTCCCTTAGTGTAGTATTTCCGTCTAAGTATGCTTCTATTTTTCGAACATATTAGTTTAATATAATATCCATTAATTACATTAATACCTTTTGTATGTTGTCCACAATGTTTTTTGCATGCAAACCAAAATGGAAGCAAATATTGGCTCACTAGTTATCTAACATTTAATTAATACTAAGTGGTATTACGTGGTTGAATCATAATACAAAAAGATAACTTATATTAGTAGATAAATCTAAACATGTTCTTACTCTAATCATAATTGAGCAAACGGATTGAAAGACTAATATGCCATCTATCAAGTCCAATTGGAGACATGCTTTGTCTTAGGCATTAGAGCTAATGGCTCCTAAAATATAGAGACATAGATTTGACTGACTAGATTGACAGTACATCAAAAAGGTTCCAAGTAGAATAGTTTCTAGATCTATTTATTTATTTATTCACTTGTTACGTTCATAGTGTGAGATACCCTAATCCTAAGTGGATAATGAACTATGTATGTGTGACTCATATACTTTGATGTAGTAAAAACTTAAGTTCAAATAGATTAGGAACCGAAAGCTAATGCGTTGCGTATGCAATTTTGATAGTATGTAGCACCATTTTACAAAAGTGGAATTCATAGCCCAACTAATGGGTAAATATATCCTCTCATTGACATTACATGATAAATGAAAAGTAAACGTGACCGCTGGTCATTTGTCTTTATGATAAATGACTTGACTACTATCTGATAGTAATTCACTTTTCATGAAGAAAGATGTAATGGTTTCCATGAGAGAAAATAGGAAATAATAGGAGACGGATTTATCCCAAAAAGATTAAGGATATCCTATGAGGGTAACACACTTATGACAAGGTCATTAGACGTGCACTTATTAAGTAGCTTTCGCAATGATATGTAATTAGGGAGAGCTTAGTCACGATAATATAGTAGAGTGACTTCGTGAATAAATAAGTTTATAATTAATAGGCGAAAAGCTACAACTTAATTATAAATTGTTTGATCCCTAATTATATATGTTCAATTAGTCTCTTTGCTAGCTCGTTGAAACTATAAATGAATTGCATGTAGAACCAAATGAAAAAAAATGAATGGAAATGGTGAAGTTCGAGAAATGGGCCGCATTCACAAATGTATTTGTTTTCTCACTGAGTATAGAAATTGTCGAAACCATTTTTAAAGGGAGAATTTTGAAAACGGGAGTCGCCACCAACCTTTTTAGGTGTGATTGGATCACCTTATAAAACATTTTGGTCTATGATATTGTGAGAAAATAGGTTCGGGAGTCGGTTACGTATGAAGAAGGATTAGCACCCTCGCAACGCCCAAAATTGGTACCAAATTGAATAGTTTTCTGTCTTAATGTCAAAAGTTTGAAATAATTTAAAAATAGGATCCCTTTTTAAAACCAGAATAATTTGAGTTAAAAATCGAGATTCCTTCGCTCCAAAAGAGTACAAACATCACATCCAGCATGGTTGGACATGATATTCTTAAACTTTCGTAACTGAAATCATCTCGTGATTTACAAAATCTATTTAGAAGGATACTCTAGACATTTAGACAAATGGGAAATCGCAACCCAGCATGTTCGGGCACTATTTCCCGAATTCCTAAATACAAAAAACATTGCCTCATTTTTAAAATTCTTTTGGATTAAATGAAATATAAAATTTTTTAAAACAATGATGCATTTAACATATTACAAGATATCAATACTAAATAATATAAACTACATGATACATACTTTAACATTTCATGCAAATATAATATAGAAAATGATAAATAACGACATAAATTACATAATATACATTAACATTTCATGCAGATATAATCACAAACAACATAAATATACATGCATTAACATTTCATGCAAAATACAACATAGAAAACAATGAATATAACAATATAAATTACATAATATATATACAATAATATGCAAATATAACTTAAAATAACAACATAAATAATCAATTTTCATGCAAATATATAAAAACAATAAATAACATAAGAATAACAAGTAATTTATGAAATAAAACAATACTAAATAAATACAAAATGAAACAAAAATAAATAAACAAATTATGAACATATAAAAAGTAAGTCAAAAAAAAGAAAAGAAAAGAAGATAAAACTAAATACAATAAAAAATAAAATATTTAAAACAATATATAAATAATAAAGAAGAATTTTTTTAAAAAATGGTTAATATATATAAAAATATACTATATGATGTAATAATTTAATATATATTTATAAAAATAATAATATTTTAAATAGGAACAAAATTTTATAGTAAATTTTAGAATATTACAAACTAAATACTAAATATTTAATAATGATATATGTATTATTTAATAATAATTTACAAATTTTTAAAATTATACATAATAATAAATAATAAATAATAAAATATATAATGAAATAAAAATAATATAATGAATAATATATATAATAAAATGATTTAATATATAATAAAATATATAAATAAAATATATAATAAAATATGAATAATACATAAATAAAAATAATATATATAATAATTTTTTACATATAAATAATGTTTATAGTAAAAATAAATAATATATAAAATATATAAAATAAAAAAATTATATAAAAAATTTAAAAAGGATTAAAATTAAATAAAAATAAAACTCTAGGGTTAATTTTAAAATAATAAAATAAATTTTGGACCCAATTGAAACACGCGCTAAAAACCGAAGGACTCACTGGGCAATTTGACCCTAATCCCAAAACGACGTCATTCCCGAAATAGGCATTATAATAGCAACTAGGACTAAATTGAAACAAGAATAAAAGGTCAGGGCCAAATTATAATAAAAATAAGATGAAATTATAAATACTAAAAATACGGAAGGATCAATTGGGCAATTAGCCCTTTAAGCAAAAACACGCCGATCCTTCCCGGGTCACGGGTCAACGCCTGGATCCTCAGCCTTGAAATGACACCGTTTTGGTCACTAAACGGTCATCCCAAAACGGTGTCGTTTGTAAATATAAAAAAAACCTAAAAATTCATTTTAGCACCCGATTTTTAAAAAAAAAAAATCCTCTAAAAATGGGGAAGAGAAGAAGCCCTCTGGGCTCCAGCCTCCGTCAGACCAAGCCCCGGTCGTCGGGCACACGCGCCCACGCGCCGTCATCGACCCCGCGGGTACGGCGGCCGGAAGCTGAAGAGCTTCGATTTTTAACGCAAATCCGACGGTAAATCTCCTTTAATTTTATTTTTTAGTGATATTTGTATATATTCATAACAAGAAAAAAATAAAGTAAAAACAAATCACCTCTGTTTCTTCGATAAACTGCTGATATTTTTTTGCAAATGTATGTTCTGCCAAAGTTTTTTTCTGCTTTTTTATATCCCCTAAAATCGTGTCTCTTACAGATTAGAAAAGAGGCTTTTATAGCCTTCTGTAAATTGTTACATTTTGGGAAAGAAATCTCTTTCCATGTTTGCTTCTCTTTTCTGCTGTGGTTCTTTCCTTTTTGCAGGTACCAGCGAGGATATCACGGCGGTGAGTGTGCTAGCATTGATTCGCGTGCCGATTACGGCGCGATACGGAGATGGAGTCATGACGCAGATGGAGGCGTCGATGAAGGGTCACTGGAACGGCGCGAGGCGAAGGGGCGTGACGATTGGAGTGCTTGCGGCGCGAAGCTTTTGGAAACCCTAGGGTTTCCTGATTCAATTTAGGCATTGGGCCTTCCTGGGCCTCGTTGATTTGGGTCTAGTTTGAGTATTTGGGCTAAAGGATTTTAGGTGTAATGAGGTTCAAATGTGGGCTACCGGTGTGATTTGTAAATGGGCCATAAGTAGTGCTTCAATTGGGCTATGTAAATAGGCTAGCAATTTGGGTTTTTGTAAATGGACTGTAAAAGAACTTTTATTATTTTTTTGTTTTTTTGTTTATTTTACGGGCCGGGCAAATTTGGACTATTACAAAAATAACTTGAGAATTTATTTAAGGTTTTCGAATTATTATTTAATTAATTATAATGAGAGCAGGTATGTAAGATTAATTATAATCTTATTAATGAAAAATCATTAAGGTTTTCGAATTATTATTTAATTAATTATAATGAGAGCAGGTATGTAAGATTAATTATAATCTTACTAATAAAAAATCATTCTTTAAATAGATGGAGGTTAAATATTCTCTATTCGAGGAGAAGATTACAATATTATGTTGGAAGAATCAGTTTAAAAACAACTTATTGGTGCACATTTTTTTATCAAAACGGACCAATTGTAATGTTTATAAAAATAATTCTTACTTCATATAATTATTTAAATTCATATAAAATAATAATTCAAATATATAAATTATTTTTTGAGTCATTTCTGGTTCATGGTGAAAAAACACACACTATGGATAGTGATACAAGAAATTTATTTCTCTAGTTCTTCGTTTCACATTTATTCATTTTGTCAACTTAGTATGAATCATCGAGGTTATACCGAGCTAGTGGAGAGGCCAACTAAAAATATATAATTAGAGATCAAATAATTTGTAATTAATTTTTGACTCTTCATCTATTAATTATAACATTATTTAGTCATGAAGTCATTCCAAAAAGTGTCATGACTGAGCTCTCCCTATTATATATCATTATAAAAGTGTAACATCCCAAATTTAACTCCATAAAATTTAGAAATATATCAAAAAAAAAAAAAAAAAGGAATTGGCTCAATCGTTTGTTATTAAATATGGAAGCATGAAAGTTAGTTGGAGGTTCCAAGTTCAAGTTTCAACTCTTACAAAATAAATTAATTTTTGTAAATTTCCTTGTTTTTTTATGTGTTGATATCCAAGCTTAGTAAACCTAGGTATAAATACAATTTTTTTATAAAAATAATCAGCCTTTTAATCCCTTTTCTTCTACCTTAGCCGTCCTTAACCTCTTCTCCCTCTCTTCATCTTTACTTTTTTTTCTTTTCCCTTTTTCCTCCATTGTTGCCATTGCCTACACCTCCCCTTTTACAATCCTATTCTTCTTCTTTTTGCATCAAGATTGTGCACCATCTCCTTTACTATATTGCTGAATTTTTTTCTCAATTAAATCAGCCCAAAAATTGAAATTTTTAACTCCAAGATCGATCCCAAACATCGCCTAGGAAGTGCCATTGTTGTTTCTTTCGACTAGCTTGTGAAAGGTTTCTTTTCTCTTCAAATTTGTAATTAATCTTACCCACTAAAAACCTAAATTTCTTATCTGGAATTTAGGGGATTTTAAATTTTTTTAAAGTTATTTTTCCAGATTTTAATGAGGTCTCAAACCATTTTAAAATTCAGCCCCAATTTTGGCCACCATGGGTGGTGGTGCATGCGCATATGCGTAGAATAGGGGCCTGTTTTGTTTGTTGAATCTTACCCAATTAATTCCAGCCTTAATTTGAGTTTTTGAATCCTCCTAATTAGTTATTAAACCCATGTCAATTAGGGAAAACCGTTCTTGATCGTTTGGGAATTTGAAACTCACAAATTGGGAAGCGTAAATGCAGTTAAGAGTAAAATTAATTATTGTTTCGACATAGTTCTAGGGTAAATGTTATGGATTGATTAAATGAAGGAATTTAATAATTATTAGCTACTAAATATCCAGTATATTATGAAATTAGGTGCTAACCCAAACTCCCCAAATCAACTGTAAAGCCAAAGAACGATCGTACAAATGGTTCACATCGATACAAGGTAAAGAATCAAATTAGTTGAATTCGTAAAGTGGTTATTAATTCGAAAATTGGTCTGAACCCATAAGTGGGTAATTGGGAATTGGTTAAGTGGTTATTAAATTTACACTAAAATTTTGGTTTAGGATCGTATAAAGGTTTGTTACGAAAAATTGAAAGATTCACTAGGGTGCTGTAAGAAAGCGAAAAATAATGTGTGGGTCCTAAACTTGTAAAATTTGTTTGATATGATAAATGTCATGTTATATTTGGTAAATTAGATTTCTGATTTGTTTGGCATTGTAGCCAAAATATTAGCTTTGTGAGGTCCTAAACCAGGTACATTTCGAGCCATAAAAGACTATTATGTTGACAAAATTGCTAGTTTGATTGTATGAATATGTAATTGAGATTGTTATGCATAATTATATTATGATGTAACACTCCTAACCTGTAACTATCGCCAAAATAGGTTAAGAGGCATTACCGGACTCGTAACTCAATTCAAAACAAACTTTTATCAAATAGTCCTCATATTTCAATCAATATCATTCATTCACATTCCATATGTAATCAAATCAAGCATACAAAGCTTTAATCATACATTCCGAACTAAATCGGTAACATATAAACATTTCAATAACTTTGAAAATTTTCAACATTTCAAGGGACACACACCTGTGTGAACAGGCCGTGTGTCTCACACGGTCACTAGACATGCCCATGTCATAGACCATGTGAAAATAGGGCATACATACTGACTTGAACTGCACGACCGGAGACACGCCCGTGTGCCTTAACCGTGGTTGAAACTGACTTGGGTCACACGGCTGACCACACACCCGTGTGTCAAAATCATGCTTGAGACTAACTTTAAATTGTAGGACTACCCCAGGGGACACACGGTCGTGCAACATGACTGTGTGTTGCACACGGCTAAGACACATGCCTGTGTCTCTGCCCGTGTGGACAAAAATAGGTCATTTAAAAAGCCAATTTGCCACCCTTATCTCTTGTTCACCTAACCATCAAAATAGAAGCATATTAACTCATATATAGGAAGCCAAAACATACCAATTCAATCACATATCATGCTATCAATATCATTAATCATATCCATACACAATTTCAACTCAATATACCAATTTCATGTACTAACTTCATATAAAAACATATGATTCATGCATCATATTAATCCATTTCAATTTATAGCATTTCTCATCTTTTCAACTTTCCAAAATCAACCATAAACCTACCAAAATTAACCATTTCATTTGGTCATTCATAAACGCATTAAAACACACTATTTTTTAACACAAAGCATTTACCCAAAATTCATTCATAATCTTATCCATAATCAAGCCATATCAAATGGCTAGATATACACACCCTTAGCTCATATAAGCCCAGATATTTCATTTATTTCACATTTTAGCCCCTCAATTTCTCATTTTCACAAATTAGTCTTAAATACTCAAATTCATCAAAAATTCAAATACAAAACAATTAACCCAACACATATCTTTCATTTTCCATCAACTAACAACACAAAGCTCACAATTTCTTCAGTGGTATAACTCAAATTCATTATCAAATTCAGAAATTGAAACATGAGCTTGAAAAAACACAAAGCAATGATCTCAAAAACATAGAAATTATCAAAAATCGAACAAAACACATACCTTAATCAAGCTCAACCATAGCCGAACCCTAAGTAACTCTTTTTATTTTCTTTTTCTTTGTATTTTTGGAAAAGAAGATGAATGATGGATCCATTTTATGCCTTTGTTTTATTAATAATAACTTAATAATTAAATACCAATTTTACCCTTTATTAAACCATATAAAAATCACTTAATACAAGCCCATTTATGTCCATCCATCATTCAAATGCTCTAAGATCATCATAAGGACCTTTAATAATAAAAGGCATAACACTTAAGCACTTTTAACAATTAGCTAGCCACTTTTACAATTTATGCGATTAAATTTTTTTATCAAATTGAGCACACAAACGATAAAATTTTCACACAAAACTTTCACACATATCAATTCACATACTATAAACACCAAAAATAATATTAAAATATTTTTTTAACTCAAATTTGTGGTCCCAAAACTACTATTTCGACTAGGGTCTAAACTAGCTGTTATATATGTGATATGAGGATGTTTGATTGAATGCTATGAAATGTTGGGATATTAGGTTTGTGCATGATTTAAATGCATGAAATATTTACTATGATACATATATACGTGAGGTTGCTATTGGTGCACAATGAAATTCATAAAGTATGTGAATTGAACGACATTGATAGATATCATCTTAATGATAATTTGAAAATTGGAACACTGCTTCCTTTTTTTGAAAGTATGTGATTATTGAGGACATATTAAACATATCGAATAAATGTGAAAATTATTGAAATATGATCATGTATGAATTTGTATGACATATTGCGTGTGCATTGGGATGAAATTTTGTTGTTGACGGAGGAGTTCTGTGGAGTATCGGCGGCATATTAAGTCCGTATATATTTTTAGTCAGTGCACTGCATTTGGAGTATTGAGGGGATTGGCGATTATATCGCATTATTTATTTGGAAGTTTCACTGTGTTATTGATTATTGGTGGTTGTACCACATCGAGCTTTGCTCATATACGTTGGAGTTTGGCAGACGAGTTCTGGAGAACTCATGGTGTGTAGTAGATGGTATGGGTAGGATCTCACATGTGCATTTTTCACGATCATGTGCATTTGAAATTATTATTGATAATATTTGATTGTGCTATTAGTACCTCTATGAAATTGCCTGTATGAATGCTTAATACTTGTTTAGTATCACACTGATCTTGTTAAGCTCACCCCATTAACTTAACTTCTCAGGTAAAGATTGAACTTAGGATCAGAATTGGCATGCGGACGTACGGTGGACTTTGGACTTTACTTCATCATATTATTTTAATTTAATTATATTTTTAGGTTATTTTATTATCATTCAGTTTTGGATTGTAAAGTTTCTTTAAACTGCGGTTTGGGACTGTTTGAGATTTTAGGGTTTTTCATGCATGCATGACACGCATATTTGTTATAGATACATGGATTTTATAAATATGTTGAAATGGAATATGCATGATATATGGCTAAATTAATAATTTGATTAGTAATGGTACATTTCCGTTGCTAAGGAGATAACAAAATAATTTTTCAAAGGTAATGCAGTCAGTAAGGTTTTACAAAAGCTCGTCTAATTCACTAATTTGGCCTAAGCATGGTTGGAGTAAGTAAATGGACGTTTTCCAAAGCTAACAATAGAAAACACGGTTTTATAAAAATGAGTACTTAAAGGTTTTTAACTATCTTTAGGGTAGGTTCGACACTAAGGTGTCCAATATGGCTTCTCGATTCGACCATTACGTCTAGGCTGGGTTTGGGTGGTTATAAAAAGCTACTTTACTAAATGTTTGTCCAATGATCTTGTCATATATGTGTTACCCTCATTGAATATCTTTAATCTCTTTAGGATAAATCTGTTCATCCAATATGATTTTATTTTATCTTATAGTAATCATTACATCTTATTTCATGAAAACTCAATTATTAACAAATGGTAATTAAATCATTTATCATAAGATGAATGGCCTGTGGCCACATTACTTTTCATCTATTATGTAATGCCAATGAGAGGATATTGTTTACCATTCATTGGGCTATGAATTCCACTATTGCAAGCAAAGCTATGTCATGGAAAATTTGTATACCCAACGTACCAACTTCCGGATCTATTACAAATTGAATATGTCACACCCGATTTTCATTAAGGTCCTGAAATTAAGGAACGTTTGGTAATAAATTGAAAAAGATGGTAGGTTCGGCAGGTTCTACCGTAAAATCTAAAAATTTTAGTCGTTGAATGGCAAATAGTTAGGTCTCAATTTTTTTTTAGTCAAGATGGAACCAACTGGTTCCTTAATAGGAAACAAAATGATTAGTAATGGAAGGTTTATTTGGGACTTTGGTGACCGTGCGTGAAAGGTTATATATATGAGTAAGAAAGATTATTCTACAGGCAGAAATCTCATCATTCCTGTTTTATTTTCATCTCTTTTTCACCATCTTCTTATTTGCTCCGAATAAGAGAAAGTTGAGGAAAGCTCTGTATGGGGCAGTGATTATGAGGTTTGAATCTAGAAAGTACAAAATCTAGTGAGATGGTACGTATTCATGGATTTGAGAAAAAGAGAAGTTAAGGATTTCTACGATCTATGAATAAATTTTGCATGTTACTGGATTTTGGGTTTTATAGCTTGAATACCTTCGATTTAATTGGTATATCGATTTTTATGCTTATCTTTCAGGACAAAGGTGGCTTTGGCATTTGGAAAAGCTACACTAGCGAGGATGAAGGTTAGTAGGTGAGTTTTTGTACTTCACTATTTGGGTGTTATTATGGTTGTTTTGATGATTATATGTTTTGCCCTAAGTTCAGTTTGAGTTTTATGGTTGTATGTGATTGTGGTTGACTGGAAACACAAAAATATATAGGCTTTTTCAACACTTTTTGAGCTCGAATTCATGCAATTTCGTAGTAAATTTGGCCGAAACTCACACTTTAATTATAAAATAATTAATTTGCATTTAAGTTATTAACATATTGAATTTTAATTATTTTATAATAAAATTTCATAAATTTGGTTTATTTTCGACAGTTTTGCACAAAACATGAAAATTGGCTTGGCAAATACCTCGAAAGGCTTGAACCGTTAGGAAATTTTTGCATCAAGTGAACAAAGAGTAAGGCTGAATATTTTTTCAGCAAGGATGGTCCAAATGATGATTATGTTATGCACTTTATATTTATTTTATCTAAAGTTAATTGGGTTAAAAATGAATATAAAGCCTAAAGGAGAAAGTGACCTAATTGTGCTAATAAAAGTAAACTGATCAAACAAAAGAAATGGTAGCCCAAAATTGTCCAACAGGCTGACCCAATCAGCTAAATTTTACAATTTCTATGCTTGCAAAATAGCCCTCGAAGTTTCCCTAAACTCTATTCAGACCCCTCCACTTTTTGTGCCTTTGAAGATTTGCCCCTGGCTTAAAATAGCAAGTTTGAAATATTCAAACTTGCTTGTTGTATGGCCGGCCAAGGAGGAGGGTGTGGCTACTAATTATTTGCTATTTTTAGCAGCCACTCCCACTTATAAATACCCCCCTTTGCTACTTCATTCAACACACCTTCATTCCTATACATCTCTCTCTTTCACTCACTTTCTTCTCTTTGTTTTTTTCCCTTTTTCTTGTCCATTTTCCATGCCAATTTCTCTCTTGAAAAAGAATCTTATTCCACCTTGGAATAGCATCTTTCAATTGTTCATAAAGACCTCAGTTCAACAGAATGACCAGAGAAGAAGAGGAGCGTACTAGTCTGGCTTCAGAGAAATATTGGATTTGCATTCTAGTTCCCTTCTCTTTAATTTTCTTCTTTATGTTAAGATTATGAATATAAATGATTGTTTTGTTTTTATTCTTATTCTAATTAAAATGTCTTAAATTAATTCGTGTTAGATTGATTTCATTTGTCCACTTGAATTATTAAAATCATGTTTGTGTTGTTATAGGCCTTGGTAAGTTGTTCAATTAAATAAAACTATGCTTATGTTATACTTGCATTATAAAATGCAAGGTAACGAATAAATTAATTATTAAATGTATTGAAATTATAATTAATTGGCACAGTATTTAATTAGTTCATGTTTAATCTTCTAAGGTAGATGAATGTTAAATTAGTAATGGTATTAAACGGTACATTAGCCTTGCATAACTCGCAAGATTATTGTGATCAAAATGTTTCAATATATAAATATATTGTTACCTCACTTAATCTTTTATGTACTTATGAAGATTAATTAATTGTTTGAACTGGTATTGAAAAATGTTCAAAAGATTAGTTAATTTAGTAAGTACGTATGAGCAGTAGTTAGGAAATTACCAAGTTGCCGTGAAAATATTCATAACAACATGAACATGGGTTTAGTAATTCTAAGTTAAGGAATGTAATTGATCTAACATAATTATGTCATCTTGATTAAAACTATCTTTTGAAATTGTGCATTGAAATTTTTATATTTATTTAATTTAATTTTACTGTGTTAAATTTTAGTTTTTAATCACTTCCTCAAAATCAAAATAATTTTAATTACCAAAGTGTTTGATTTATATTTAATAAATATTTTTCTTTCACAGTCCCTGTGGGTACAATA
This sequence comes from Gossypium anomalum, assembly GCA_025698475.1. Classification (NCBI taxonomy): domain Eukaryota; kingdom Viridiplantae; phylum Streptophyta; class Magnoliopsida; order Malvales; family Malvaceae; genus Gossypium; species Gossypium anomalum. The sequence goes on from CM046961.1 coordinate 62,535,462, forward strand.
AATTGACATTATTAATTGTTGCGATTGCATACACTTGCACATTTTCGTCGTTCCATTGACCTGGAAAGTTTTACATGCATAAGGCTGTGTAAATACATGAATGTGTGCAAACATGTTCTTTGAATGGCATGATAGAATTGTGTGTCTGTGAATTGGTATGTGGCATATTCCATATTATGGTATGAATAAGTAGTGTTGGCTGTAATGATGTGCATATTATGCATGATTATAAAATGTAGAGTACGGAGAGAATTACTTTGGCGAGGCAGTTGCAGATAGGAAAATTGACGTAATAGAGGAAGGGACGGAGTGAAAAGGGATTTAAGGAGGTTTGGTTGGAAAAAAAGGATTTATTGGCTCTACAGAGCGACATCATGAAAATGATCTACAAGCTCTACAGAGCGGCACCATGGAAATGTTTTATTGACTCCTCAAAGTCAAAAGTCCATAGCTAGCCATGGCATGATCCAATGGAGGACAAGTTCATCCTCATGGCAAAATGAAGTTCGCCAGTACAGTAAAAAGGGAAGCCACTACACGACTCACATGATGAAAAGTCTATTATAACAATTATGGCACATGTGGGAATGCTAGTGAGCATGCTACTAAGAAGTCTTGCCAAGATGTGAAGGCAAGAGGAATCTATGAAAGCGTCTTATACATGGATATTGTAACACCCCAAATTTCGGGGTTAGAAGTTTTGAGTTCTATGATTAGGGTCAATGCGTAACTTGACCAATTATGTGTGTTTCCACGTTTTTGTGTCAGAATGGGTCTGCTAGTCTAGTGGTGGGTTGTGTGTTAGTTTAGTCTGGGGTTCTAGGTTTGACTCCACAGGTGTAGGGAATTATTTTTTATTTATATTTGTTTTGTTTTAAAAGGTTAGATATTTATTTTTATTTGTTTTATTTTATTTGTATTTTTGTGGGAAAAAAAGAAGAAAGAAGAGAGAGAAACAAAAGTTTTTCACGTAGTGGTTTTCAAAATTTTCTCTACACGTTCCGCTTTTTCTCCGCGCTCCCTATCCTCTCTTGAATTTCATTTTTGCGTCGTTGTCGTTTTATCATCTGCAATCGTTTCAGGCTCTAGAGGGAGATACAATTGAGTATCAAGTAGAGGGCACTGTGGTTTATCGATCGTTTGGACGTTTTATTGCGAATTAAGGTGTGCATTTGAACTTTTTGAATCTTTTTTGTGAATTGTTGATTCAATTCTGTAAAATTCGGTAATTTCGTTTGTGTTCGAAAACCCTTCCTTTTCATTATCGGATTTTTGACTTGTTTCTATAAAATTTGACGTTGTTTGTGTGTTTTTGATATATTTCTAAGTTATCAAGGGCAGGGGATCGTCTTGACATCAAAGGCACATTTTCGCAGCATGTTGTGGTGTGGTTCCATGACCACACTGGTGGGCACATGGGCATGGGTGGAATGACAGAAATGTGCAAGTGTACACAATCGCAACAAGTAATAAAGTGACAAGTAAATGTCGAGTTATCGTACCCAGAGGGACTGTGAAAAGAATTATTTATGAATGCAATTTAAAACACTTGGTGAAGAAAAATATTTTGATTTGAAGAGGTGATTAAAAACTAAGATTTTTAACTAAGTAAAATAAATAAATAGAAAATAAAAGTTCCAGTGCACGATTTCAAAAGATGATTTTAATCAAGATGACATAATTGTGTTAAATTAATTACATTTCTGAATATAGAATTATTAAACTCATATTCATGTTGTTACGAATAAATTCACAGCAACTAGGTAATTTGCTAACTTATGAACATACTTACCTACCAAAATCTATTAAAAAGCAAATGTGTTAATGCACATACATACTTATGAAATTAAAATAATTTCTTGTAAATATCTCTATGCCAATTCAAACAATTAATTCAATGTCATAAGCACATAAAATATTACGTGAGGTAACAATGTATTTCTACCTTGAAACAGTTTAATCACAATAATCTTGCAAGTTATGCAAGGCTAATGTATCATTAGATACTGTTGCTAATTTAACCCTCCGCTACCTTAGATGATTAAGCATGCACTGATTAAGTATCGTCTCAATTAATTAAAATTTCAATTCGTTTAAATAATTAATTCATTAGTTACCTTACAATTGTAATGTAAGAATAACTTAGTCATGGTTTTACTTAATCAAACATCTTACCAAGGCCTATAACAGCACAAACACAATTTTAATAACTCAAGTAGACAAAATGCATTCAACCTAACATGAATTAAATTCAATCCATATTAATTAAATTAAACAATTCAACATCACAAATATTCATAGACATGTTCATCATAACAACAACAAAATTAAAAAGATAAGGAACAAGAATCAAATCTGGTGTTCTCTCCGTGGCTTGACTAGTTTGCTTCACTCTTCCTTTTCCACTTGTTCTTGTCGAACTGAGGCTTCAAAAAACACTTGAATGTTACTCCAAATGGTGGCTGAATGAATCTTTTTCAAGAGTTGAAATCGACAAGGGAATGGGGAAGAAAATGAAGAACAATAAAGAGAGGAAAGTGAGAGAAAAGTGAAGAGATGAGAAAGGTTGAGATGTGTTTGAAGTGATCAGCCAAGGGGGGTATTTATAGGTTAAGAAGGTTAAAAATACCCAAAATCATCAGCCAAAGACTCCCCCATGGCCGGCCACACATGTGCCATGTTTGGAGATTTCAAACATGTTATTTTTAGGTAGGGGCAAATCTTAGGCTGAAAATTAATAATAATTTATTTAACCTAAAGTAAATTGGACTAAAATTAAAATTAATTATATTATGAATTAATACATATAATTTGGACCGTCTTAGGCTGAAAAATTAATTCACCTTGATGCTTAAAAATTGCTTCTCGATTTTGCGCTTCTAGCAGTGTTTGTCGAGCCGTTTTTCGCCCTTTGTGCAAATCAGTCGAAAATAACCAAAATTAATCAAAACTTGGTATGTAATTAATTAAAATCCAACATGTGCATAATTTAAGTGCAATTTAATTATTTTATAATTATTATATATTTTTCGACAAGAATTTTACCGAAACTACATGAATTTGAGTTAAAAAAGATATGAAAAAGTGTGTATATTTTCGTATTGCTAGTGGGCCCCACATTGGTTGTTCATGCAACACCCCTTACCCGAGACCGTCGTTGGAGTCGAGCACGAGCGTTACCGGACTTAGCTTACTAATTTGGGGCATACAAATTTGCTTTTAAAATTAATTTAGTTTCATTCATTCAATATGTCCCTAAAAAATGTCCTCGAGACCCTAAAACATGAAATTGAAACGGTTCGGGAATAAACCAGAATCAATAAAAATATTCCGATCACTTAAACAAATCAAAAAAAATTATTTCATCTTTCATAAATAAATTGTCCATCTGCGTCATAGTCACTAAATAAAGTTTTCTCTGAAACTAGACTCATATATCTTCTTACTAAATTTATTTCAGAATTTTTGGTCCAGCCAATTAGTATAGTTTATTAGTTAAAGTTTCCCCTGTTTCAGTGTTCGGCTGCTCTGACCTCTGTTCACTACGAATTAATTTTCTCCATGTACAGAATTCAAATAAACATGTCATTTATTTCTCTTAAAAGTAAACTCAATAAGGAATCTATACATATAAAGTATAACTTCTAATTATTTTTGTACAATTTTTAGTGAATTTATAAACTCAGAATAGGGGATTCAGAAATCACTCTGACCTTGTCTCACCAAAATTTAAATATCTCATAAAATACTACTCCTTTATTTACTTTGTTTTTTTAAATGAAAATAGACTCAATAAGATTTAATTTTATATCTCATTCACTATCTAAATCCATTTCTACTATTTTTAGTGATTTTTCAAATTCACATCATTACTGCTGTCTGATACTGTTTTAAAGCTAATTTCACCTTTTTCATGATTTCCATGAAATAACTAACATTTAGGCATACATAACACCAAACATGTCCTTGATTTGCCATTCCAATAGCTAATCATTATCGAGCATTTACATACCATTCATTAGCCATATCATAAGATCATACACACAAAATGGCTACGATGCTATACATGCCATACTCAAAATGAAACATCTAGCTATACCAAAATAATCCTTGTGATAGTGTGCCCGGACCTCCGACGTACTTTACGATCCCCGAGTTAGCTTGACAAAACTGTTAAAAAAGAAGGAAAATAAAAAGGGTAAGCATTAAGCTTAGTAAGTTTGCATGCAAATAAATAACAACATTCATAAGAATTATCTTACTACTTGGCATGATACTACTTAATGCAATTTCTTTAATTGTCATAGACATATTTTGAAATTCTTCACTTACTCATTTACTTAAATACTTACTTATTTAATCAAATCTATTAATACATTTTACTTACCTTTTTCCTTATCAAGCATACATGAACATTATATACTTACCTTTGCTCTTCTAGCATGAACTTGTCTCACCTTTCTAGTATAACTCCTCTTACCTTACCTTACCTTGATATTCTCTTTAAATTTTCCCATTGAACCACTTGGAATACTAAGGATACACGGGTACCTTACCATTGCCATGACTTGTCATGGTCTTACGTGGTATCCTTTTGAAACTTACCCTTGCCATGTCTCGACATGGTCTTACATGGTATCTTTGCCTTATGAACTCACCAATGCCATGCCTTGGCATGGTCTTACATGGGACCTTTGCCTTATAGTAACTTATCAATGCCATGTCTTGACATGGTCTTACATGATTTCCTTGCCTTAGAAACCTTACCAATTGCCATGCCTTGGCATGGTCTTACATGGTATCCTTAAACCCTAATGTCATGACATTTGTATCCTACTCATTCCTAAGGTTCAACTGGGACTTTCTGAAATTACTTCTCCGTCAATTCATGCTTGAGTCTTCTTTGAATAATTTCATAAAATAAATATACATATTCTGGAAATTAACAACATTAACAAAAAATAATAGAATATTGCATTTATTTACCGCAAACTTACCTCGAGACAAAATACGATCAACTATATCGATTTTCTCCACTATCTTTTTCTTTCCCTGGTCTAACTCCAGATTTTGTTCTTCTTGATCTATAATAACCAATTTAGCTTATTTAATACTCAAATTTATTAAAACAATCCTGGACTCAAACTTTGGCAAAATTACACTTTTGCCCCTAAACTTTTACATATTGACACTTTTACCCCAAGGTGCAGAAATTAAACTTCATCCTATTTTCTTATGTTTTATGACTTGCTGATTATTTTTACCTTCTATGGCAACATCAAATTCTCACTCGAACATGTACTTATGAACATTAGGTATTTTTACCGATTATGTCGTTTTACTCATTTTCACGTAAAATCGCTTAGCAAAAGTTGTTTAAAACAACTTAAAACTTTATATTCTACCATAAAACATCAAAATAAACACATTTCACCTATGGGTATTTTTCCAAATATAAATCCTAGGTTAAATTATTGCTAGAATAAGCTTAATCAAGTTACCGGGACTCCAAAAACATAAAGAACATTAAAAACGGGGCTTGGAATCGCTTACTATGGAGCTTGGAAACTTGGAAACAAACCCTAGCTATGGAGAACCCTTGAAATTCGGCCTAAGGAAGAAGATGAGCACTTTTTCCATCTTTTTCCCTTTTTTAATCTTTTAATTACTAAATGACTAAAATACCCTTCATTAAAACTTTAGTTATTTTTATCTATGTATGTCCATTTTTGTCCGTGAAAAACTAATGGTCTAATTACCATTTAAGGACCTATACTTCAATTATACTATTCAATTTAATCCTTTAGCATTTAGAACTCATATTTGTCAACTTTTGCAATTAAGCCCTAATATGCAAATCAGACATACAATCACTGAAATTTCTTATCGGTATTCTAACACATGCATCTAATCACTCAGTAAATCATAAAATTAATTACAATAAACTTTCTATATCAGATTCGTGGTTTCGTGACCACTATTCTATTTAGGCCCTATTTCAGGATGTTACAGTTCACACGGCCGTGGGCAGTTAGGAATTAGGGTTTCTAGGCAAATTTTAGTTCTAGACGGCCTAGCTACACAACTGTCTGGCTAACTTGGGTATTTTGTCAATTTTCACACGGGCGTGTGTTTTGGACACGCGGCCGTGTTCCATGGGCATACGAGCATGTGAGACTTTCACATGGCTGTGTCTACCCTGCACCTTATTTATGCACAAATAGACAGAAAGTTACAAGGATTGTTCACACGGCCATGTCCCTAGGTCACACAGTCATGTGCCCTAGTCACAGGCCGTGTGTGTGTCCCTCCACATGGCCTAGGCACTTCCACATGGCTAGGGCATACAGTTGTGTGGCCTTGTTTCGCAAAAAAAATTTTTTGTATCATAACTTAACCCGTTCTATTTCATGTGTCGCTCAACATTTTTTGAGACCTCCATATAGGTGTTAGGGATCTGTTACAGGCTAGAGTCATGTGATTATTTGTAAGTGTAGTGAAAAACTTTCAATTTGTTCAAGCGTATTTGTAATGTGCTTTGAGAAATGCAACCTCGCCCGATGATATGACTTGAGGAAATTTTATATTGAGCCTGTGTATGTGTAAGAGCATTTCTGATTTTGTATGTTTGATTCCAAATTGTGTACAATTTGCAATCACATGGGATTCTATATTTGATCGATTGTATAAAAGCTTCTGTGTTTATGTGACAACCTATAGGTTTTGATCATTGAATCTGAAAGTCTATTTGCATAAATACATTAGCATAAATGTTCAGGTTGGGATATAAAGAGAAGGAAGTTTGATTTGATTTAGCAGTTTCAACTACAATACATCGGTATAGTGGTTTACCGCACAGTATGTTATTTCTGGCAGCTTAGCTGCATACCGATATTTAAGTGGCTTAGTTCGACATACGTGGTGTGTAGGGTTGGGTCGGCCTTTCAAGGTCCTATATGGTGTGTGTGGTTGGTTGAGCTTCTTATAGCTCGTTCGTGGTGTGAACGTGGGACAGAGAGGTGTTTGGCTAGATGGGTCGGATTATCTTCTGACTTGTTATGTATCATCTGCATCTGTTTGCATATTGTTTGTCTGATCATTGGGGTTCTAGTATTGTTTTGTATTCGATAAATTACTCTACTTCTGTGGTTAAGTAATGTGTGTATTTGGAATTTTGTAAACGCGGTTTGTATGACCAAATATATGTTTCGTATATCTGACCGTATATTGATCTGATTCTTAGTCACTTGCTATTTACTTCGGTTTAGATTCACACTAAGCTCGTGTAGCTCACCCCCTTAGTTTTTTCTTTCAGGTACTCTTGATTTCTATGGATAGACTCGGCATGTTGGAGGTCTCAGGTGATATGTTCTAAAACAAACTAATAAGATTTATATTTTAAATTTTCAAACTATTTTGGACTGTAAGTTTTGAAAAGGGACTGTGGTATAAGTTTATTCTTAGAATTTTATAAATTTGAGTTTTGTTTCGAAGTGAATTTGCTAATTTATAGATTTTTATGTCTGAATGTGTTTAACGTATTTGAAATTTTTTGGTCTAAATCCTAAGATATTAAACAGTTAGTTGAGTCAAGCAAACTATGATGAAATGAGTTTTCGACAAAGTTTTTTTTTTTTTGTGAATTATTTTCGATCACTTCGGTGGTCAATGTGACCTCTGGGATTCGGTCTAAACTTCTAGGTCAGGTTTTGGGGTGTTACATCTAGTGCTATCAGAGCCATGTTTTCAAAAACTCGGCCTGTGTTTTCACATATCTATGTGCGTGTGTGTTCATTTTGAAAAACAAAGGATTTTGATAAACTATACCAAAGTGTTTTTGAAAAAATTTTTGTGAAAATGGCTTGTCTAAGACTCCGATGCTGGTTTGTGTGGAACTTCTGGGATTGTAAGATTTGTTCTGTAAGATTGGAGCTATATTGTTAAGATATTTATTTTGTGTCTAATTTTTGGGAGTGCAAATTCTTAAGGTTGATTTCGATGTTCGATATGGATTCTGAAAGTAAGCGAGATCGTGAGGATCAATGTAGTGAGACTCTTGAGGAGTTGACAATTTCTCCGGGACGTGTCTCTATTCGGGAGTAGAAAGTCAATGCGATTCTGCCAACTTAAGGTAGTGATAGCCCAGAGCTTGGTACTGAGGCATTGACTCGAGAAGTGAGAGAAGTGTTAGCGAAAGTGTTTGAGGCTAGGTTAGAGAGGACTAGAGAAATGCTTCAAGGTAGGTGGGCAGATTGTGGGAGGAAAAGAGATCGTAGTCTTTCGAGGTTGGAGCCCCGGTCTGCAAAGTGTATAAAAACACATTTGAGTGACAGCAAAGGTAGTGCAGAGGGTGCTAGTACTAGTGGGAGCGTATCATTTTGTGAGCACTGTAAGAAGCGCCATCCAGGTGTATGTTGGAAACAGGTGAGAGTGTATCTTCGATGCGACTCCACAGAGAATCGAATCCGGGAGTTTTCGCGTTGACATTGAGGTATGTATGGTTGTGTGTGATGGATAAACATAAATATGTATATGCTTTAGTGGCTGAGTGTTCTGATTGAGTGTTTGAGGTTTCAGGTTCAAGTACACGTGAATGTAAGGACATTGATTTGGTTTAGTGGTTAGAGGTTCTGGATATGTAAAGTCTAGTATGGTAGTGCTTTGGGATTAGAGTACGCAGAGGGAGTGTAGACGAAATTTCTTTAAGGAGGGGTGAGTTGTGACACCCTAGATTTTAGGGTTAGAAGTTTTGAGTTTTGTGATTAGGGTCAGTGCATAGCTCGACCAATTGTGCGTGTTTCCGCATTTTAATGTCAGAATGGGCTTGTTGGTCTGGTGGTGGGTTGTGTTAGTTTAGTCTGGGGTTTTGGGTTCGAGTCCACAGGTGTGTTTCCAGGGAATTATTTTTTATTTATCTTTGTTTTGTTTTAAATGGTTAGATATTTATTTTTTATTTTATTTCTATTTTTGTGGGGAAAAGAAAGAAAGAAGAGAGAGAAACAAAAAGTTTTCATGTAGTGGTTGTCTAAATTTTCTCTACATGTTCCTCTTTTTCTTCACTCTCCCTCTCCTCTCTTGAATTTTCTTTTTCCATCGTTATGATTTCATTGTCTTCAATCATTTCGAGCTCCAGAGGGAGATACAATTAAGTATCAAGTAGAGGGCGTTGTGGTTCACCGATTGTTTGGACATTTTATTGTGAATTAAGGTGGGTTTGAACCTTTTCAAATTTATTTGCAAATTGTGGATTGAATTCCGTGAAATTCGATAATTTCATGTGTGTTCGAAAACCCTTCCTTTTCATTATCATATTTTCGACTTATTTTTGTGAAATTTTACGTTATTTGTGTGCTTTTAAAATTGACCAATTGAAAGGCCAGTTCTCATGCAATGCCTTAAAGATTATGTGTGATTTTGATATATTTCTGAGGTGTCAAGGGCAGGGGATCCTCTTGGCATCAAAGGTACGTTTTTGTAGCCTGTTGTAGTGTGGTTTCGTGACCACACTAATGGTCACATTGGTGTGTACCTCACATGGGTCGTTCACACAGCCGTGTATAGTTGGGAATTAGGGTTTTTGGGTAAATTTTGGTGCCACACGGGTATGTGAGACTTTTATACAGCCATGTCTGCCCTACACCTTATTTAAGCACAAATGGATAGAGAGTTACATGGCCATGTCCCTCGGTCACACAGGCATGTGCCCTAGTCACACGGTCATGTGCCTCCTTTCACACGGGCATGTGTCCCTCCACATGGACTTGTTGACTCCCACACAGTCGAGGCATACGGCATGTGGCCTTGTTTAGCAAAAAATTTCGCTTTGTATCATAACTTAACCCGTTTTATTTCATGTGTCGCTCAACATTTGTTGGGACCTCTGTATAGGTGTTAGAGACTCCGTTCCGGCCTAGAGTCGTGTGACTATTTGTAAGTGTAGTGATAAAATTTTGATTTGTTCATGTTTATTTGTAGTGTGATTTGAGAAATGAAACCTCGCCCGATGATAGGACCCGAGGAAATTTGATATTGAGCCTATGTATGTGTAAGAGCATTGTTGATTCTGTACTCTGATTCTGTATGTCTGATTCCAAATTGTGTACATTTTGCAATTGCATGGGATTCTATATTTGATCGACTATATAAAAGCTTCTGTGTCTGTATGATTGCTTGTAAGTTTTGCTCATTGAAGTTGAAAGTCTATCTGCATACATACATTACCATAAATGTTCAGGTTGGGATATGAAGAGAAGGAAGTCTGATCTGATTTGGTAGTTTCATCTGCAATAAGTGTAACAGCCCGGTTTAGACCCTATTCAAAATAGTGTTTTTGAGACCACAAATCCGAGTCAAAAAAATATTTTAGTATTATTTTTGGTGTCTACAACATGTTAATTTATTTGTGTGAAATTTTCGTGATTTAATTTTATCGTTTGAGTGTTCGATTTAATAAAAGGATTTAATCGCGTAAAATGTAAAATTGGCTAGCTATTTGTTAAAGTGTTAAGTTGCTATGATCTTTATAATGTGGGGTCCTTATGTTGATAATTAACCATTGGAAATATGCATGGACGGTAATGGGCTTATATTAATAGGTTTTATCATTGTATTAATAAGGTTAAATTTGTAAATGTTTAATATTATGTAATAATAAAAATTAAAAAAAACAAATGGCCATGCATTTTCATTCATCTTTGGCCGAAAGTTCAAAGGAAAAAGAAAGAAAAGAGAAAGTTAGGTTCGACCCTTGTGTTCTTCAATTTAGGTATGTGTTTAGCTCGATTTTTGATAATTTTTACGTTTTTGAGATCGTTGCTTCGAATACTAGGTAGCCCATGCTTGAATTTTTGAATTTGATGATGTATTCATGAATTGCAATTGATAATAGCTTGTGGTTTTTGTTGTTTGATGATAGAAAATAAAAATATGTTGTTAGATTAATATGTTTAATTAAGTGATTTTTGGTAAAAATGTATATTTACGATTAAATTGTAAATTTTGTAAATTGAGGGGTCAAAATGTGAAATAAATGAAACAAATGGGCTGCTATGAACCTTAGTAAAATTCGGCTATACTAAAGTTTAGTGAAATTATGTGTATTTTGTGTCTTGTAAAATAGGGACTAAATTGTGAAAAATATGAAATGTTAGGGGCTAAAGTGAAAATTTCCCTTTTATGTGCGTTTGGGTGAATTTGAGTACATATGTGATTAAATAAGTTTAATTTATATTAATTTAGATAAAGAAAGGAGGAAATCGAAATTGGATCGAGGGAAATCTAAAGTTGTGGAATAGTCGTCCCGGTTCATTCGTCTTTGTCTGAGGTAAGTTCATAAGTGAATAAATGATGTTAAATTGAATGCATTTATTTTATACATAGCCAAATTAAGTTGTATAAATGTGTAACTAGCCAAATTGTATTTAGCATGGAATAATTTGTTACGAGCATGAAATGATTGAGTTATGACGTCCGAAAGCCCCGTACAAACCTTACGAATAGTTAGGATACATATGTCATGACATAGGATTTCGATATGTGATTTAGTGTAACACCATATCTGGTGACATTGGCATCAATTTGAGATTTACGTGTAAGACCCTGTTTGGGACAGTGGCATCGATATGCGATTACATGTAAGACCACGTCTGGGACATTGGCATTGTACGAGTTTTTTGACTTTCCAAGTATCCTTATTAATTCTAAATGGTTCATCAGGCTATATCGAGTTAAGACTGAATACGAAAATGACCTAAATGGCTCAGGTACGTACGAAGTTAATTGACTATGAGATTTGCCTAATAAAAGAGTGAGTTATATATGCTAATGTAATTGTTCATATTCGGTCAAATGACATTACAATGTTAATGTTCAAGTGATGATATATGAATTTGCAAACATGATAAATGTATATGTGGTTAAGGTTTTCTTGATTCGGTCTAGTTTAATTGAATTATGTATGTCATTGAAATGATTTATTTGCTTATGACTTACTAAGCTATTCAAGCTTACTGTGTGTGTTTGTTCAATGTTTTATAGATTTTTGGAAGCTAATTGCGAGCTCAGGGATCATCAAGGAAATTCATCACACTATCGATCGTTATTTCGGTATTTTATAAGTTTGAACTTTGAACCTATGGCATGTATAGGCTAGATAACATATTTAATCTTAGAGTATGTATATATATTTAGCCATGCGAAAATGGCTTGATCATAATGTTAATGTCTATGTGTATTGTTTGTGACTTAAACTTATTTTGGAGGTAAGTTTCATGGTTAATATGCTTGGAGTGGTTGGTTTATGTTTCACCAAAGGTAATTAAATGATATAGCTAATTGTTTAGTTATATGTAAATTTTGAATTTGGTGGTATTCAATATGTGTGGACTATGTTGTGCTATGGGTATTTGACTATTAAATATGGTTATTCTTTTTAGTTGGTTTGTAATGGTAAAATTTCATTGACGAATTGATTTGGAAATAGTGGATAATTTACACATGAGTATTCAACTATGGCTTTAGATTCATGTTGATGAGTATGTAATATTGGTATTTGTATGTATGTACATATATTTATGTGATGTTGCCATATACATTGGTCATTTTTGTATTGAGTTGAAATGGAAATTTTAGCTTAATTTGAAGAGTAAGAATTTGTATAATTTTTGTGGTTATATTTGATTGCCGAATAGATGAGATGAGATTTGATTTTGTATATGTATTCTAGGCATGATAAGTAGCATGTGGTTTAGGTGAAATTCAAATTGTTATATATGCTCAAAATGTTTTGAAATGATATGGTACATTTTGCTATGGAAATTAAGCCATGTAAATTGGATGGTTTGTATAAAAGTATGGAGTAATATGTATGATTTTAGTTATAAAATAAAGGTAATATTATATTCTTGGATGTATTAATGTATGCGCATATAATTTGTAATGTGTAAGTTATTAAGTTAAACATGTTAGGTTCAACAATCAAATTTGGATTTGGATATGGTTAAATGTGCATATGGCTAATATGTTTAAAAAAAGAAAATCAAACTTGACCATCTTATGAAGTTGTTTTTGTCGATTATAATATGATCAAAAGCTTTGAGTTATGATTCATTTGGTATAAAATGTGCATGAATGATTTATGAAGTAAAATAATTGTTTTTATTAGGTGATCGAATATTATTAACATGATGAGTACATGATTTGAATGATGTATTATTAAAGCAATTATGGTATGGCTTTGGGACATGTTTATTAACTTGTAATTATGATATATGTTTGATATGGGTTCAGTTGAACTTTGTGATATGATTTGTATATGCAGTATGGTTTGTGTTAAATATTTAATTAGTAATAATATATATATATATATATATATGAATATAACTTATGTTTTATATGGTCATGAAATGTTCTTATTTGTCCAGTAATGCCTCTTAACCCTAGTTTGGCGACGAATATGGGTTAGGGATGTTACAATACGTCTGTATAATGGTTTACCACATAGTACGGTACTTCTGGCAACTTAGCTTCATACTGATATTTGAGTGGCTTAGTTCCACATACGTGGTGTGTAGGGTTGGATCGGCCTTTCGAGGTCTTATGTGGTGTGCATGGTTGGTTGAGCTTCTTATAGCTCATTCATGTGTGAACAGGGGATGGAGAGGTGTTCGGCTGGATGGGTGAGATTATTTTTTGACTTGTTACATATCATCTGCATCTATTTACATATTGTTTGTCTAATCGTTGGGGTTGTAGTATTGTTTTGTATTCGATAAATTACTCTGCTTCTATGGTTAGGTATTGTGTATATTTGGAATTTTGTAAACGCGATTTGTATGACCAAATATATGTTTCGTATATCTGACTGTATATTCTTCTAATTCTTAGTCACTCGCTATTTACTTTGGTTTAGACTCACACTGAGCTCGTGTAGTTCACCCCCTTAGTTTTTCCTTTCAGGTACTCTCGATTTATGTGGATGGACTCGGCATGCCAGAGGTCTCAAGTGACATGTTCTAAAAAAAAACTAAAAAGATTTATCTTTTCTGTTTTCATACTATTTCGGACTGTAAGTTTTGAAAAGGGATTGTGGTTTATTCTTAAAATTTATAAATTTGAGTTTTGTTTCAGAGTGAATTTGTTAATTTGCGGATTTTTATTTCCAAACGTGTTTAACATATTTGAAATTTTTTGTTCTAAATCCTGAGATATTAAACGGTTAGTTGAGTCAAGCAAACTGTGATGAAATGAGATTTCGACAAAGTGTTTTTTATTGTGAATTGTTTTCAGATAACTTCGGTGATCAATGTGACCTCCCGAATTTGGTCTAAACTTTTAGATCGAGTTTTGGGGCGTTACAGATATACATGAAAAAAGTGATTTTGTAACACCCAAACCCGGCCCAGAAGTTAGGCTCGAATCTAGCGTGTCACATTAAAGTGTTTTTCGAAAACCATGTTTTCATTAAAAACCCTTTTTATTTTAAAAAAAAATTCTTGAGTAAAATCCCAGTTATGTTAGTTTATATTTAAAACACAGTACATTGAAAAATTATTAATTTTATTCCCAAAATTCTTTTTTTTGGTTGCAGAAGCTAATTTTAAAAGTAATTGTTTTACGAAAACGTGATGTTTGAAATTTAAGTCGCTAAAATATTTAGAAAATGTTGCGGAAACGTAGTGTTTGAAAATAGTTGTTGTTTTGGAAAACCATGTCCTACTTCTAACAGATATGAAACATACTAAATAAATTTCCCAAATAAAAAGTTAAGAAAATAAAGAGGCCTTATTACAACCCAAATCAAAAACCAAAGTTCTTAACTAAATAAACGAAATAGAAAAACATGTGCAGTTGTGTGGTGTCTCCGAGTCCCTCAGCGACACCGATCCACTTAACGCTGGGGATTACCTGCACAGTTAATAAAAGGGGTGAGTTTACGAAAACTCAGTGTGTAATCCCCTTGCATCCAAACAGTCAGTCAAAAATAGAATTTAGAACCAATATGGGCTTGAGCCCTATTCAGTAACAAAATAGTCCAATTCAGAATTTATGTGGGCCAAAGCCCGAATCAATTACATTTGGGTCTCAACCCATCACAGTATCAATTGCACCTAGCCCATCTCAGAATCAATATCAGTTAGGCCTAGCCCATTTCAATTTCAAACCCATTTGAATAATGCATGATAACCCATCCAACCCTGCACTTACCTCTGTCCAACCCTACACTACTTGTGGGGAATAAATCACCTACGCCATCCCTACACTTACAGTGTTAGCACCGATTACGGCACTAACTAGAATCGTACCAAAGTTGCTAATATCAGAATATGTGGCACAGCCACCAATACGATTTCTTCCTCCATAACAATATCCCAATCTCGAGCAGTATGTCATGTATGCAGAGTGTCATACACAAAAATCTATCATACAAATCACAAACAAATCAGTCATTTACCCTTGAGGGTCAAAACAATCATTCTACCCTTTAGGGGTATTTTGGTCACTTTACTAATTTTGGGGTCCCAGTATAGATTACGACCTCATAGATGGTCTACCGTCGCCTCGAGCGACTCAGGTAACCTAGATGGTCAAAACGGTGTAAACGGGCCCATGGCCCATTACTCGGCCCAAGTGGGCCCACACGCTCGTGTGGCCCATTTAGCCCAATTTTAGTCACGGCTATGCGAACACCATAGCCCAGTTTATTATTTGTCACTTACCACAGATTTTATCCGTGTGGGGCCCACTAGTCCATTGGCCCGCACGGCCCATTACGGCCTATCGAGGCCCAGAATAGCCTAGTACACGAGAACACTCGTGGTGGCCTCTACAGTTTGTCGCCCCTGATCTGTGGGCTCAGTTTACCACACCAGCAATCGCACGCTCGTGAGGCCTCAAATGCTGAAGTTTCGGCTTTTCGGCATTTGTCGTTCTACAATCTACTCAGTGTGTGCATACACACCCTTCCGAGATCAAAGCACCTATGATTCACAACGATCCACCATCAGTCATATTCGTGGAAAAATCCAAACCAAAGAATTGAGAACACTCTAACAGATTCATCAGAAGTTATAATCCCTTGTAAATAAATACTACCTAAAGTACTTACTACGAATCGACAGGATTACTCACTAAGAAGGGACAATCGGCCTAACCCCATTGGCTATAGAGATCGAGCCCCTAGAAATGTTCGACAACCACAGAGTTAAGTGATAGCCATAGGATAGAATAATGGTGAATGAGTAGGATATATTCGGCTCATAAAAGAAGAAAAAATCGCAAACCTGAGAGAAGAAAAGACAAACCAATAATCGGCCTTGACTTCCAATCCAGATGTTGCCCAGGTAACATAAGAGATATTCGATTTAAGCAGAGGAAAATAGCATGATTGAGAGGGAAGGTAGAGAAGTACAACCACAAATGCCAGAGGTGTTCAGTCAAGAGGGTAATGTTAGAGTCAGAGAGAGGAAGGAGTATATTCGGCCAAGGAGGAATAGAGTGAGGGAAAAAGAAAAGGCGAAACAGAGTTAAGAAGTACCTATTCAAAACTGAAACAGTGGCTACGGTAATAGGCCTATTCGATAGACTAGAAAGGGAGGAAAGAAGAATCGAATCACCCTACCAAAAGATGTACTAAAAGAAAAGTAAAGCTCCTCTTCCGAAGTGAATAGTGAAAAGCATCATAATTTGCCCAAAAAAACCCGAAATGAAGTGACCACAACTTACCTATAGCCGAAATCCTAAGTAGTTGATGTCCACCAACGTCCACAACTCTTCCCCTCACCAAAATCCCTTAATTTTCTCCCCCTATCCCTCTTAAAAATCCTTCTTAATCTCCTCTTTGATTTACTCCACCATCAACTCTTTGACCAATTCAAATTCCATATTGCAGAGTTCCAGTCCACTTCTGCTTCTCATATGGCAAGAGTAGCAAAATAAAAACTCCTTTTTACCTTGCCAAGACTTGAACCTTAGACCTTTAGCAACTACCACACACCACTTACCGCAGGACCACAACCTCTTTCTATGACACATTTTACCCACAAATATTTATAAGGCCTACAAGCTAAAGCCAAGGTTCACTTAAGGGGAAAAACTAAAATTTTGCTAAAGCCTAGATTTGAACCCAGGACTTCTTAGACATCCCCAAACACACCCAATTCACTTAACCACCACACCAAACATGTAATTTGTGCCACTTTCTTGCTCAACTAAAATATTTATAAGCTACCTACTAACAGATCCCACGTTTAAAGCCCAATACTTCTAGGCCCAAAATTCGAGGCGTTATAGATTTTTTTGGAATGATTGTAAATATGGATCAACCATTCAAATTCCGCTAGAGGTAATGAATAAGCCAACTTGGGTTATGAGAAAGCGAGATGGTTCTCTATATTCTATTTCTAAGTGTGCCTTAGCAAAGAGGTCACCAGAAGAATGGAAGTCCGACAAGGACTATCTTATGTAGAAAGCTAGTCAAGGACTATTATTTGTAGAAAATCTACCAAGGACTATTATAGGTGGAATGTTCGCCAAGTACTATCTTATGTAGAAAGTTTGGAAAGGACTATTTTACATGGAATGTCTGCCAAGGATTATCTGATATTGAAAGTCTGCCAAGGACTATATGTTTAGTAAAATCTACCGTAGACTATTGAATGAGGAGAATGTCCATGAGGAAAATTTGCTCCGAGAAAGTTTTCCAAGGATTATGTAATACCTTTTTTACCAAACTCGATTCACTGGGTCCAGATCTCGAGTGTTACTACGCCCAATTCTTAACAAAATATCTAAATAGTTGACAAACACTTATTATTCTACACATTTTTTGTTTTTATTACATTAAGGATTTAATGTCAAAAGAATATACTTTTGGAAATAATTCTTTACATCAGTACAAATGCCATTTATTACAATATAGAGATTTTATAAAGGTGGAATCTTAAGGATGATAGCTTACAGTATGCCACTTTTCAACTATATGTATAATAACCCTCCTCGTCACTACTTTGGTGTAGTCTTGGTGTCATCTCAATAGGCATATTTGAACCATACACTTGAAACAACAACAATAAACATTCTTAGTTTAGAAGAACTTAGTGAGCTTTATTACATAGTACCTATGCTCCAATTACTCAGCTCAATCACTTACTTCTATTTCGGGTTGTTCCTAAACAATTTCAACATACTTTTATACACCAACTACCTTACTCTTAACTTACCCATTTCTTTCTCAATAGACCAACTTAACATCCTTTCACTCAATTCATAATTCTATTGTTTCTCATGTACCACTTGACACTACTCAAAATGTAACACATCTTACCTATATTCAGTGCCAGAACAGGGTACGAGGCATTATTGGACTTATCGCATGAACAAACATACAATTTCGAGTCATAAATTTTCGTCCAAAATAAAACTTTTTACATTCAATCATAAAGTCCCTAATACGAGCCTACAACGCCCAAAACATACTATGGAAGTGGTTTGGGACTAAACTAAGAACTTTAGAAAATTTCACAACACTTAGAAAATTTTTCACTAAATAGGGGTCACACGCCCGTGTGGAGATGGGACACACTCGTGTAGGCAGGCCGTGTGGTTACACATGCTCGTGTCCTTCACCCATGTAGCTCTCTATTTGTCATCCAAGAATAATTTGAAGAGACACAGCCAAGTCATACGCCTCTGTGCTAGGCCTTGTGGTCAATTTAAAAATTATGAATTTTCATAAAATAGGTGCAGACTTCACGGGCCGAGGACACACGCCCGTGCCTGAGGCCGTGTCATCCACATGGCTGAGACACACGCCTGTGTCTCTGCTCGTGTGCTCAATTCTTAGCATTTTATTATGTAAAAATTAGGTGCAGGGGACACACAACCTAAACACATGCTTGTGGGGCAAGCCGTGTGTCACACACGGCCTAGACACATGCCTGTGTGTCTACCCGTGTGGACAAAAATAAGGCTATTTATGAAGCCATTTTGCCACCTTTTTATGCACACACCTACACAACATAACATAACACCAATCCAAGCACATATATACAACCAAATCAGCCATAACCAAGACATCAACACATTATTCACATGCTACCATCTTTCATACACAAACATCACATACTCATCAACCCAAATCATGTAAATTTCCACATCTAAGAAAGACATCATCATTTAAATTGCTTTAACCAATAGTAGCCAATTTCAAGTGGCCTTATATAAAATGAACTTTCGACCAATATAAGCCAACACATTTGGCCAAATCAATTATGACACATAATAAAATGACCAAGTCCCCTATACATGCCATAACTCAAAATGTTGAAATCATTGGTCCCAAAATAATTGTTGATAGTGTGAGTGGATCTCCGACGATCTACAAATCTCGAGCTAGCTTGGTGACACTATAAGACAAGGGAAAGGAAAGAGGAGTAAGCTTTAAAGCTTAGTAAGTTCCTATGCAAATAATAAGCATCATAACCATACATTTAACATACTATTAGCATAATGAAAATTAGCATGAATGTTATAAAATCTTATAGTCATACTTACTCAATCACAACCTTACCAAGGTTTCATTACATATCGAGCTCATTTCATATGAGTTTTACGTACATACCTGTACCAACTTGTAACATACCATAGTCTTTCACAACTTTAGCATTCCCGTTGAGCACTCAGAATATTAATGGATACACAGAAATCTTGCACATAAGTGTCATACATGTAGCCAAAGCTACCATATATCTCATAGTACATATAGACTAATTTTCAAGCTACTCACGGGCCTGCTCACACAAGCTGTCAGTTAGGACGTAGCTATACAGTGTTGCTCACACAAGCTGTCAGGTATCCATTACATATGCCAGCATACCCAGCCACTGGTAGGACGTACAAGACCAGCACCCGGATCACATAAACACATGGGTTCCTAGTGACATGTCACTCGTATTGTATTCTATTCCTAAGGTTCAACTGGGATTTCTCACTTGTCAAAACTTTGTCTAATACATCCAAAGAGTCATTCACAATTCATACAATATTAAAGCATTTAAAACACATTATTTACATACGAACTTACCTCGGTACAAAAATAGTAGAATTTGACCTAATCATCAAACTCTTTGTTTTCCCCTCGATCTAGGTTCGAACCTCATTTTTCTTGATCTATAATAACAAATTTAGCTTATTTAATACTCACATTGTTCAATTCAGTCCAAAAATCATATTATGGCAAAATTACATTTTTGCCCCTAATGTTTCACATTTTTACAAATTAGTCCCTAGGCTTGTAAATTGAAATGTATTAAATTTCTTCAAAACCCAAGCCTAACCGAACCATTTTTATTCTTATACTAACCCACATTTTTCACTTGATCACACTTTTACTACTTATTTTATAACTTTTACAAATAGGTCCTTTTTGACATTTTTACTGAAAATCACTTAGCAAAAGTTGTTTTTCCAGCATCAAACATGCATTTTCTACCATTAGCCATCAAAATACACACATATCTAACATGGTTCAAACCCTAGACCTTAATCATACCTCAAATTAGTGCTAGAAATAGGTAGATCGAGTTACAATGACTTCAAAAATGTAAAGAGCATTAAAAATGGGGCTAGAACGGACTTACAATCGAGCTTGCAAGCTTGACAAACCCTAGATATGTCTTCCTCTTGTAAATGTTGGCCAAGGGGTAGAAGATGAGCAAAAATTGGCTTTTAATTTGCTTATTAATTTATTTAATTACCAAATGACCAAAATACCCTTTTCTTAAAACACTAAAATTTCTTTTACTTCATGTCCATTTTTTTCCACTAACTTAACAAATGGTCTAATTACCATCTAAGGACCGTCAATTTAAAATTTCATAGCAATTAGACACCCCTAGCATCTAGAACTCAAGTTTTGCACTTTTTGTAATTTAGTCCTTTTTACTAAATTGAGTGCCTCAAAATTTTCGAACGAAATTTTCACAGAATCATTCCATAAAACTGTAGACCATAAAAATATAAGAAAAATAAATTTTTTTGCGTCTGATTTGTGGTCCTAAAACCACTATTCTGACTAGACCTAAAAGCGGGTTGTTACACAAAAGAGTACACCCTTAAAGCCCACTTTATGCCGACTATCTCTTTTAACGCACACTCATTCAGCATAGTTGTTCACAAAAAAATTTCCTTGGTGAATATATACTCGTGTGGTAGACACTACTTAGATTTGAATACGATCAAAGTACTAACCAAGTCATACTCTAGTTCGATACTATTCAAACTTACTCAAAGTCATTTAGATGGATTCCTCATACTTCTGTATCACAGAACTCTAGATACTAAGATAATAACTCGGAATCAACCCTTCTATAACATAGTTGAACTCACACTAGCAATTTCTTATCTCTCATAACTACAAATACACCTACTACTAATAGATTACCATGGCAGATACCCTTTCTATCATATAGACACACATATCTTCTCAAGAACTTCTGTTAGAACTAAATCAATCACTTTACAGATCAAATTCACCCACTTTAACTTCAGACATATCATAACTTATCATAGCAGTATATATAATATCATACAACCATCTGAATTTATTCTGAACTTATTATACGGGCGGATAATCACATCATCTTATATCGACTTTACTGAAACGCCATGAGAGCTAAACAAAATGCGCCACAAAGTAATAGACATAATATGCCACAAGGCGACATACAAAATACACCACAAGGCGACATAGATAATCACGTTTTTACTATACTGGAGGACTTCACAAAAGTTGTCATGGGTTTCTCTCTCATGGAATTACACATAAGTTCATGTATCGTAATCTGCCATTTTGCTTCATAGATTATCGAAGGCTACACCATGAACACTCATATATTCATTTCATATATTGCCATGAGTCATAGCCTCATGGTCTTACATACATATTCATGTGTTGTGATTTGCCACTTCGATTCATACATATCGAAGGCTAAAACATGAACATTCATATCAAATCATATCATATCATATCATTTCAATTCATATCACTTTATGTCGTGGGTTTTAGCCATATGGTCTCACACTCATTCATGTCTTGTGGTCTGCCATTTTGATACACATATATTGAAGGCTACACTATGAATGTTTACAACTCATTCTGAGTTGCCATAGATCTAAAGCTCATGGTCTAAAGCTTAATACCAGGATCTACCAGTCTAGTTAGCAATTCAACTACCCTACCAAAGGGTACCCTAGGGGACATTTACACAACATGCACTTGCCCAGAAGAACACTTCTTACTGATTCATACTTTTCATATATTAAATTTACCTATATGTTCACCAATCAATATTCTTTTCGATAGAACTTTAAACACAATCATTGATAAACCGTAATTTATACATATTTATAACCCATGCTTAACGCATTTTATGAATGATTTCTCCTTAGATTTGGTGAATTCGATGCTCTTAATGCCTTAATTTCATGTTTTAGTCTCAGGTAAGCATAGAAGAGCGAAAGGAACGAGAAATAGGCCAAAAACGGAGAAAATGGGCCAAAGCATGAAATCAACATGGCTTGGACCTCCTTACACGGGCAGATCACATGGCTGTGTTAATTTGGCAGAATTGAAGCACGACTCACATGAGTGTAACACACGCCCGTGTACCTCGAACATGGCCTGAAGTTATCACACACGGGCGTGTCCCTACTGAGCCCAAGTTGAGTCCAATTCGAAAAAGGCCACTTTTGAAGGTTATTAGGCATTCCAAAGCCTATAAATACACCCTAAAAGAGGAAGAAAGGGGAGACAGAGAATAGGGAGTAAGGAATTACTCCAAGGAAGCCGATTGATCCATTTTAGAAGCCAGAGCCATTATCAAGACTGAAGATCTCTCCTCAACTTCCCTTTTAGGAGTTTTGGGTTTTCTTATTGTTTTGTATTTATTATTATTCTGAGATGTTTTCTTGTTTAGTTATGAACTAAACCCCTAAATACCTAAAGGGGATGAAACCTATGATGAAACCTTGTTATTATTTCTGAATCGTATGATAAATATTTGATTTGTTCTTAATTATGTGTTCTTAATTCTTGTTTTGGTATTTTAGGATATCACTTCAAGTTACTACTCTCAGTTGGAGGAGGAATAGACCCTGACTAGGAGTAACTTTGTCATAATTAAGCGAAGTTGATTGCGCGCTTAGAATAGGGTGACAGGATTTTGCCGGATTAGGGTGAAACCTAATAAGGGAATCCATAGATCGAGTTAATGCAACCTTAGAGTGTTAATTAGAGATAACTCTTGGTTATTCAACCTAGGGATTAGACGTTGTTAGTCTCGAGAGGGATAATAATATATAGTAGGGATTTCTACGGAACAAGTTAAATGAATAAATCGTCCGGTTCGGAGCCAGAATAACAAGTAAAAGTCTAGGTGGATTTTTCCTTAGGTATTGTCTCAATCAATCACTTTCCCTAAAAGTAATTTCCCAACTTCTATTTTCTGCAAGTTCTTAGTTTAATTAATTATTTAGTTAAAACAAATCTCTTCTCTTCGGCTAGATAATAAGAAGACAGTCATTACTAGTACTCCTAGTCCTTTGGGTTCGACAATCCGGTCTTGCTAAAGCTATACTACTGTTTGATAGGTACACTTGCCTACGTTGTGATAATAGTTAGTTTCAAGAATGATTCATTATAAATTTATAAAACTTATCACAGAAAAATCACGATCAAGTTTTTGGCGCCGTTGCCGGGGACTAAGATATTAGGAACGCTCAATTTTTATTACTTTAGCCATTTAATTTCTTTCAATTTAACTTTAATTTTTATTTTACTAATTTTCTTTCTTTTTCTCCTGGCAGGTTCTTGTAGTTTATGACTAGAAGAAACTCGTCAGGACCATTTCTTTTTGACGAGGAAATTTATCGTACAGCTCGTAGAAATCGACGAGAAATCAGGCGCAGCTTAAGATATACAAAAGAAGAGCAAGAGGACGATATCTCAACTACAACCAAGGAGATGGCTAAAAATCAGGACAATCCACTACCTCCAGCCATACCCATTGAATTAGCAAATCAGAATCCTGCTCCTCGTACTATGTATGATTATGCTAAATCTAATTTTACAGGAACTGAGTCAAGTATAGTTAGGCCTGCTATTGCTGCAAATAATTTTGAACTGAAACCTAACACGATTCAAATGATACATCAATTTTTGCAGGATGAGAACCCAACACTTACTTGGCAAATTTCCTAGAACTGTGCGACACTTTCAAAATTAATAATGTTTCTGATGATGCCATTTGCCTTCGGTTATTCCCTTTTTCACTGAGGAATAAAGCTAAACAATGGTTTAACTCACTACCACGAGGGTCCATTACCACTTGGGAACAAATGACCGAAAAATTTTTATTAAAATATTTTCCACCGGAAAAAACAGCTAAGTTGAGTAATGATATATCTTCTTTTGTGCAAATGGACTTAGAAACACTTTACGATGCATGGGAGAGATACAAGGACCTTTTGGGAAGGTGCCTACACCATGGATTACCTCTATGGCTGCAAGTTCAAACATTCTACAACGGTATGAATCCTCTGACAAGACAAATGATTTATGCAGCTGCTAGTGGGACCATCAATAACAAAACACCTAAAGAGGCTTCTGAATTTATTGAAGAGATGCCACTGAATAACTATCAGTGGCAAGTCATGAGGACTAAGCCAACAAAAACAGCAGCCGTTTATAACGTCAATTCGGTAACTACGTTCTCAAATCATTTAGAACTTCTGATTAAGAAAATTGATGGTTTACTTGGTTCTACGTAGGTACATACAACAATAAGGTGTGATTTAAGTGGAGGAGGTGTCCTTACAGAGTACCCACCATTCAATCTTACAACCAAAGAGGAACAAGTCAATTATATGGGTAACAGTAATTTTAGATCTCAAAATAACCCATATAGTAATACTTATAATGCAGGTTGGATGAACCACCCAAATTTCTCTTGGGGCGGTCAAGGAAATCAAAGGCCACAGAATCTTCAGGGTTTTCAACAGCCACCTTATCAATAGGAAAAGAAGCCGAACCTTGAGGAGATGCTATCCAAATTTATCTCGGTGTCAGAAACTCGTTTCCAGAATACCGAGACAGCACTCAAAAATCAACAAGCATCAATTCAAGGACTCAAAACTCAGATAGGTCAGCTATCCAAATTAATTTCTGAACGACCACAAGGTAGTTTGCCAAGTAATCTTGATGCTCAAATCGAAGACCCCAAGGAAAAAATGTGGAAAGCAAAGGTGATTTCAATGCAATTGATGCTCAAGAAGGATACGTTGAGAAAAGAGCTCAGAACAATTTGGTAACCAAGGCAAGAAAATGTGGAAAGCAAAGGTGATGGTAAGGTAAGTCATAATAAAACGGTTGGGAAACCTAAGGGTATCAATGTCATGCCTTACAAAATGTTTAAGCAAATAGGTCTTGGGAAACCTAAACAAACTAGGATGAGCATTCAATTGGCAGATAAAACTATAAGATTTCCTAGGTATCATTGAAGATGTACTAGTGAAAATGGATAAATTCATATTTCTAAACTTTTCGGAATATGCTGTTATTCTGCATTGTAGTCGCTTAAAAATTCATATCTTGAGTTTCCTGAAACTCAAAATTTAGATCCGTAAATTTTTCCTGAAACTAGACTCATATATCTATCCACTAATTTTTTCTAGAATTTTGACTTAGCCAATTAGTACAGTTTATTAGTTAAAGTTACCCTGTTTCAGATTTTGACTGCACTGACCTCTACTTACTACGAACCACTTTTCTCCCTATACAAAATTAATATAACTATACCATTTGTTTCTATTAAACTAGATTCAATAAGGATTCTAACCATATAAATTACACCACCTAATTACTTTTGTACAATTTATGGTGAATTTCCAAAGTTGAAACAGGGGATCTAGAAATTTCTCTGACCCTGTTTCACTAAAACTCAGATATCTCATAAAATATAATTTCTTTACCTGTTTTGCTTATTCCATAAGAAAATAGACATAATAGGATTTAATTTCATATATTATTCATCTTAAAAATATGTTTATACAATTTTTAGTGATTTTTCAAAGTCACGTCATTTCTGTTGTTTGAATCTGTTTTTAGGTTACTTTCACATTTTCATAACTTTCATGTGATAACCACCATTCAATCATACATATTAATAAACATGCATATCATCGGGCTATTTTTATTAGCTAATCTCTAGCAAGTATTTATACATCGCTCATTATTCATATTATACTAAAAGTAACTAAGTTTCTATACATGCCATACACAAAACAAAACGCCTAATTATACCGAGTTATTTCTTTGATAGTGTGATCGCCTCCGACGTTTCCTTCTTCGATCCCCGAGTAGCTAGATAAGTACTATAAGAAGAAGAAAATAAAGAGATTAAGCACTAGGCTTAGTAAGCTTACAAGTAATTAAATCACAACATTCAACATAATGGATAATTATGCATAATATCATCTAACATCATAAATTTCTTTACTTCTCAATTTCTATCTTCTTCTTTATTTCCTTACCTTCTCATTGAAGATGTACTAGTGAAAATGGATAAATTCATATTTCCCAGAACTGTTGATTTCGTTATTTTAGACATAGGGCAGAAGACCAACACCTTTTTGATTTTAGGGAGGCCCTTTTTCATATTCTATCATAAAACATCAAAATAAACACTTTTCACCTATGCAACTCACAAACAATTATTGATGTTGGCACTAGTGAACTTACACTTCGTGTGGGAGACGAAACGATCACCCTTCAGGCTTGTAATTCTAGCATCACATCGGACATGGAAGGTAGTGATCCACACCATCCTACTAAAACTGATAATATGACACAATCCACTGTGCATAAATTAAGTTTGAAAGAAGTACACGAGCCATGTTCCAATAACAATGAGGACCCATTCATAAAGAACGAAGGCTACAGATAGAGGAGCTAGACAAATGGCGAGCACATAAATCGAGAACACCCGATAAATCGAAACTACGCCAAAATAAGCTCGATACCTTTCCAAATCAACTTAAGGTTGGAGATCAAGTCTTATTAGATGCCGCAGACCCTCACATTGTCACTCTCAACCTGGATAAAGAAACCCCTCTTACGGTACTTAGTATTTTCCTATTCAGTACAGTGGAGGTAAGTCATCCCAAGTTCGGCACTTTTAAGGTAAACAATTCTCGGCTAAAGCTTTATTTTGATAAGAATGATAGCAGGAATGAGGAGTACAAACTCCTTGAACCACCTTGACCATTCAACAGAGAGGTAAGTCAAGCTTAGAATATAAATAAACGCTTCTCAGGAGGCAACCCGAGTACTAGTTGCACTAACTTCTTTAAATTTTAGTGTTTAACACTTGCCATAACTAACAGAGCTCTTGAAAACAGGTTTACCATAGGGACACGGCCAAGCACACGGGCGTGCGTAAGATCGTGTGGAAACAAAGTAAAAATTTTCCCAAAACACGGGCTACTATAAATAGCCACAGCCGTGTGAGCAGGCCGTGGACAGACCTATCCAATTGACACGGGTGAGCGACATGCCCATGCCTATCACCCGTGGTCGACACTGCCAAAACAACACGGGCGTGTGCATAGGTACACGGGTGTGGGAGAAGCAAGCCACATCGCACACGATCGTGTGTTACGATTATAAAGCCACACGGCCAAGACACACGGGCGTGTCATCAAACTGTGTGACGAACTCTCAACTCGCGACAAACACCGGCAGGACACGAACTACACGGGCGTGTGAGACGACCGTGCCACTAATAAAATCAGACTATTTCCCTTATTTTTATTATTATTGTTAGTTTCTTTTAACTGATTCACGTACTCTTAAAACGCGGCTCACCTTTATGATTATGATCAGGTTATTTCTTCCTCTGAATCAGGCCTTATCTCCAGTTCTATTGTCAATTCTCGCTTTCCCCAAACTAGGACATTCTTTCAATACTCAGGAAGTTTCAATTCTTTCCCTATCTTATGATCTTATATTTTCTTATATATCTAACCTTGTACATTGAGGGCAATGTACATCTTAAGTGTGAGAGGTAATCATTTCATTATCTAAAAATCCCTGAATAGTGCTTTGTTCTCTTGTGAATCTCTCATATCATGTTTAAGTTGAATTTTGATTGACTAATAATTTTGATTGATATATCTTGAATTAAAACATAGGCATTCATGCATTTATTGTTAAGCTCTAAGACACTAGAAAATCAAACATGATAAGTTGATTTTTAAGAATTAAAAATTTTAGGTTGTTTCCCCAAATTTAGGTATTATCTTGAATTGAATCCCACAGATTGAAACATCAAAAAGCCATAATTTTTGGGAGATTTTTGAGCCTTTTGAGCATTTATTAATTCTTTCATGCTCACTTTTATTATTGCTTTGAGTGTGCCAATATTGAATTGTTATTCTAGAACTTGCCTAATTATGCATGTCAAGACCATACCATTTGATTTGATATATCAAGATGACAGAGGCATTTAGGATTAATCCACTCATGCCATAAAAAGCCTACCTCCATGATTAACACTTAGTAAACCCCTTTGAGCTTAACAAGCCATTCCTTGTACTACCCTCAATATTAACCCGTAACCCATTATTGTTCAAATCCCCTAAATTAATTTGATCCCTATTTTTGTCGAGAGTTGATTTGAATAAATTTCTTAACTATGTCTTGTTATTAATAGTTAATTTATGAATATTTGACTTGTTCTTAAAAAAAAAACATGTATACATATCAGTAGTTATCTTTTGCTTGTAAGTTTCATTCCATAGTTATAGAAGAAAGCTTTGTTGTACACAAGTGATGATTAAATATTTTTCTAGTTAAGTAATTTTTCAAGTCAATCTCTATTCTAACCCTTTCTTTCAGCTTGTGGCCACACCCCCTAACTAAGCCTCGTTACAACCCTTTAAAGACTTTTGTATTGATGTATCATCTCGATTTATAGTGGTGGAGATTTGATTTTTATGTAAGCTTATGGTAATAACTTTTCATATTGACTAATGAGTGCTAATTTCATTGTCATTAAACAGTTCGAGTGATTTTGAGTGAATCTTTAGTGGGGATGTTAAACTTTGTGCGGTTCCAAATCAATGATAACTACTTAGGAGAGGGGAGATACCTAAGTTTTTCATGATTAAAATACTCAATTCAGAATGTTTGAAGCTCTAATGTTTTTTTAGTTGAATTCTCAATGTATGATTACTTATGAGATGGTTTAAGATAATATTGATAGGAATTATAAGTTGAGAAAAAGGAAATTTTAATTGTGATTCGAAGATTTTGCTTAAGGACAAGCAAACGCTTAAGTGTGGGGGTATTTGATAAACCTTAATTTATACATATTTATAACCCATGCTTAATGCATTTTATGAATGATTTCTCCTTAGATTTGGTGAATTCGATGCTCCTAATGCCTTAATTTCATGTTTTATTCTCAGGTAAGCATAGGGGAGCGAAAGGAACGAGAAACGAGCCAAAAATGGAGAAAACGGGCCAAAGCAAGAAATCAACACGGCCTGGACCTTCTCACACGGGCAGATCACACGACTATGTCAATTTGGCAGAATTGAAGCACGACTCACACGGGTATAACACACGCTCGTGTACCTCGAACACGGCCTGAAGTTATCGCACACGGGCGTGTCCCTGCCGAGCCCAAGTTGAGTCCAATTTAGAAAAGGCCACTTTTGAGAGTTCTTAGGCATTCTAAAGCCTATAAATACACCCTAAAAGAAGAAGAAAGGGGAGATGGAGAATAGAAAGTAAGGAATTACTCCAAGGAAGCCGATTGATCCATCTTAGAAGCCGGAGCCATTATCAAGACTGAAGACCTCTCCTCAACTTCCCCTTCAGGAGTTTTAGGTTTTCTTATTATTTTGTATTTATTATTATTCTGAGATGTTTTCTTGTTTAGTTATGAACTAAACCCCTAAATACCTAAGAAGGATGAAACTGTTATTATTTCTGAATCGTATGATAAATATGTAACTTGTTCTTAATTATGTATTCTTAATTCTTGTTTTGGTATTTCAGGATATCACTTCAAGTTGTTACTTTTAGTTGGAGGAGGAATAGACCCTTACTAGGAGTAACTTTGTGATAATTAAGCAGAGTTAATTGCGCACCTAGAGATGGGGTGACAAGATTTTGCCAGATTAGGGTGAAACCTAATGAGGGAATCCATAGATCGAGTTAATGTAACCTTAGAGTGTTAATTAGAGATAACTCTCGGTTATTCAACCTAGGGATTAGACGTTGTTAGTCTTGAGAGGGATAATAATATACAGTAGGGATTTCTACGGAACAAGTTAAATGAAGAAATCGTCCAGTTCGGAGCCAGAATAACAAGTAAAAGTCTAGGTGGATTTTTCTTTGGGTATTGTCTCAATTAATCGCTTTCCCCAAAATTAATTTCCCAACTTCTATTTTCTGTAAGTTCTTAGTTTAATCAATTAGCTAGATAAAACAAATCTCTTCTCTTTGGCTAGATAATAAGAAGACAGTCATTACTAGTACTCCTAGTCCTTTGGGTTCGACAATCCGGTCTTGCTAAAGCTATACTACTGTTTGATAGGTACACTTGCCTACGTCGTTATAATAGTTAGTTTCAAGAACGATTCATCATAAATTTATAAAACTTATCACGGGAAAATCACGATCAATCATCATATCACATACCTCATCTCTACCGTACTTATATACTTACTAGATATAGTAGATATATTTGTTGAGTTTATATATATATAAACTTATACTCGATTAATTCACATAAATGAGTAAATGTAAAAACTCACCTACAGTAGCTTGAACCTCCAGACTAAAACATCCATGGTGAAACAATAGCAACCACTACTTACAGAACATAGAAACACCATTTGAAGTCATTCATATACAATTTATCCTCATCTCAAGAACTAACAACCCCTATGAAAAGCCTTATTCTTACATCTTACTCTCCATATACTCCTTAAAAACTCTATTTCAGAATTCAACATGTGTAGTTGTAATACTTTCCTAGATATGGAATAGCAACTCATTAGATTTATAATTATAGCTTTTAGCTTAATGAGAAAGAAATACTTTTGGATTACAGATGAAGAATCAAAGAACAACATACTCAAGGAAGAATAATCCCCTCAACAGTAACTATTTTCACACATATATATGACCTATGACTTCAAAGTGAAACTTGACAAGTGTCACACTCTTTCAAAAATGTCCTTATTAATGGTTTATTCTATCCATTTGGTTTTGAACCAGATTACTTTATAACCTAACTAGCACAGTACTTCTGGTTAGGAGGGCGCAGTACACGATTGGCGTTAACTCATACCATACATTCCCTTTTTACTTAACCAAAATTTCCTCTTCATACAACAAAGTTGTCTGGAATAAAATCCTTAGTTACATACCTAGAGATCACATTTTGCCCATTCTATTTGCCAAAAGAGGTCATTGAGCAGATAACACTTCGTCAAAATAGGTTATTTCACTAGAACACTCCCAAATTTGGGATTCACTAGATTTGGGGTGTGATAACCATCTCCCCTTAACAAAATTTTGTCCCTAAATTTTTTCTAACTTTGAAGAATCCCAATTCATAAATGAAATCTAATTGTTCGGGCCAGGCATGTACGACAATATTGGTGAACTCTCCTCTTTACCCAAAACATCTTTTTTGCATAGGCGGACATTTTGGAGGTGTTTGGTAATAAGAAAGCCACTAGTCTATTTCTTTCGTCAAATTCAAAATTTGGCAGTTACTCACATATATTCAAACGTTACATACTTGCCGTTTTTATAGATGTCAATTTTTTATTAGAGGACTTGAACAATTTTCGCAAAATAAACTTGTACATGTTTGCTCTACAAAACAAGTACTCAATCACCTTTCTAAACACTTTTGCTAAATCAATCGAAACCCTAACTTCTTTTTTTCTCTGTCTTTTTGCCTTCATCACTTCAGTCTCAGATTTTTCATACGTAATTTTTTCTTTCTCCAATTCCTTTCTTTTTCACCTTTACAAATGAAGACGTCTAGATCAAACACTCGAGGGAGAGGTTGAAACCAACGTAATCAAAACATTAGTCCCAGAAGTCCCTTCTCTTTCGGACCTCAAGGTCCTAGTGATACTTCATCAAGCGTGGAAACCCCTTCATATGAATGTAGAACCACTCTAGAGGAAGTATAGATAGATTTAGGAGCTCAAGGTATTCCCACCCAAATTTTACTTACGACTTCCGACAACCACCAAGGTGTTGCTTGAGTGATAATATGCTACCCTTAATATTACTAGAGGCTAGTTTCCATCTACCAACACACTCGTTCTTTTGCAGTGTTCTTTTGCTTAGTACTGATTAAGTATGGCATTGTACCTAGACAACTATCAGCATTGTCCTGATGGACTTTGGTTGCCTTCTTCACTGATTACTATATGCACAATGAGCCAACACTTCTGGGTATATTCTAAAAATTTTATAAATTAAAAAGTACAAGGCAATGGGCTGGTGTTGGAAATGACCACTTTAGTGTTCGACTAGGTTGTGATCCAATCAGTCAAAATAGTATTTCTAACCTACACCTTAAGATAGACAAATTCATGCTGTAGATTTTAGAATGGGTTTGGTTTTCCCACATGCTAGTCTCTTCCTTAGGAATCTATTTGTGCTCACTGTCTTTTAGTCGATTTAGAAGTAGCCTTAAAACAATACCAAATACTACAAAGGGGGCTTCCACTTGAGCTAGTGGTAATTGTTACAATTAGGAATGTCTTCCAATACAATTTACAGAATCAAAACCCAAACAGTCATCGAGCAACTATCCTTAGTAGTTGGTTAGATGACTATAATGTGCCCTCAGCCTCAGAGGCCTGGCTTTTTAATTTCACAAGCAATCTAGCATAAGTTTTGACTAGGCGAATAAGAGAACCCTTTTTCTTTTTCTATGAAGTTTGCGAAATTCACTCTCATAATTGGATCATCACACTTCCTAGTATTATTCCTTCTTATTATTCTCTAAATTTGGCTAATTCTCCTATTAATAATGTAGAATCCTTTTCAAATTCTCACACTCCACCCAAACAAACACCTGATATGGATTTCACAACATACCTGGGAGAAGCTCGTGCTAAGGAGAGAGTTGTTGCTGCTCCATCTAAGAAGTTAGTAGCAAAGAAAAGTCAATATTGACCCAGAGTAAGTGAGGATACTATTGAGTTTGATGAGAGTGAACTCCCATAATTATAAAAGAGTAGATTTAAAAAGGGGCCACCAACACTAGAAGTTCATTCTCATCTAGTTCCCATAGTTTTTACAGTGTCTATAGTCCTAACAAAATCCTCCCAACCCACAGACTCCTTAATTCAGTATGTCAATCCTTCATTGGCTATGGTCCTAGCAAAAACATTACCATCAAAATAGCTAGTGATTCCCACCAGTTCTCAACCTCAATAGACCTCATCTGCAGAAACAAATAATTTCTTTCCATGGCGTAACCTATATTCATTAACGACATCTTCTTTTTCTATAAGTTCCATCTTTTAGAGTCAGCATAGTATGATACCAACTAAAATGAAAGAGTTTCTCAGTTCTTACCTCTCCTCCAATCCAGGATTACTCCTCTTTCAATATTGGTGAGTCCTCAAAAGCTTTATTGGTAGAGTATGGTCTTTAGAGTGGTTTCCTTCAAGAAACTAGTGACTTCAATTATGCAAAAGTTGCAAGTTTAGTGAAGGTGATCAAATTTGGTGGACACACTGTAGGTGAACTATGCCAAACTAACAAGAATAATAGGGACAAGATCAAACAAATTGATTCCTGCGTCTTGGCTTGGAAATCCAAATACTTAGATACATAGTCTAAGTGTAAGAAGTTGGAAGGGAAAGTCAAGTCACTAGAGGAGAATGAGTCATCTCTTAAGGAGCAACTTAAGGATCAAGAGTTGCACCACAAAGATGAACTGGATAGTTTATGCCAATCCAGTGAAGAAGCCTTTAGAAAATATTAAGAAGACACTACAAAGAACTTAACTAAAGCACTGCCCAAGTTAAGGTCTAACTTTGTTCTTTACAGTCAAGTGGCCCAATGAACCCAATGAACCTAAGCTAAATAGACTTCGATTTTCTTAAGGATATCTCTACTGATTCTCTGAGCTTTAATGGTTATGAACCCAAAGGAAAAGATTGGGATGATTTTCAATCAAAATGGAAACAAATAGTTGGTTTCCAATCCTAGAATACACTTGAGCTAGAGGAAGACGAAAATTTGAAAGGCTCGATTGACTTAGAACAGACTCCGGAGGATGGGGGACAAACAGAAGAGTTTCCTTGTAACACCCTTTACCCAGTCGAGACATCAAACTCGAATAATAGGATGCTACATGCAACAATAATAGAAACATCTGAATTTTATATAATATAATTAACATATATTGCAATGAAATAAATTAAAGTCTACAAGGGTTTAATTACGTGATTCAAGTATGAAATAGGATTGGTTTGTAAAATTTACAAAGTTTTAAAGTTTCAAAATTTGTATCGATATTTAATTCTTGGGTATTGATATTGTATCGACACTATACTTAAATAACTAATAATCAAGACTTCTTATATTCAACTAATTATCATTAAAGCGTTTTCAATATTAATTGATTTTCCGTGATAAGTTTTATAAATTTATAATTAATCGTTCTTGAAACTAACTATTATCACGACGTGGGCAAGTGTACCTATCGAACAGTAGTATAGTTTTAGCAAGACCAGATTATCGAACCCAAAGGAACTAAAAGTACTAGTAATGACTTTTTTTTTATTATCTAGCCTAAGAATAATGGGGTTTGTTTTAATTAACTAATTAAATAAACTAAGAAATCATAGAAAATAGAATTGGGGAATTACTTTTCAAAAAATGATCGAATTAAGACAATACCTAAGGAAAAAATCCACCTAGACTTCACTTGTTATTTTGGCTCTGAATCGGACGATTTATTCATTTAACTTGTTTCGTAGAAATCCCTAAGTTATGTTATTATCCCTATTCAAGACTAATAACGTCTAACCCTAGATTAAATAATTGAAATTTCTTTCTAATTAACACCCTAGGGTTGCATTAACTCGATCTATGGATCCCCTTATTAGGTTTCACCCTAATCCGGTAAAATCTTGTCACCCTATCTCTAGGCGCGTAATCAACTCCGCTTAATTATGACAAAGTCACTTTTAGACAGGGACTCTTCATCCTTCAACTAAGAGTATTAACTTGAATCAATATCCTGAAATATTGAAACAAGAATTAAGAACACATAATTAAGAATAAGTCAAATATTTATCGTACATTTTAGAAAATAATAACAAGATTCGTCTTAGGTTTCATTCCCCTTAGGTATTTAGGGGTTTTAGTAAATAACTAAATAGGAAAACATCTAAGAAGAATAATGAATACAAAACATAAAGAAAACCCAAAACTCCTGAAGGGAAATTGAGGAGAGATCTTCAATCTTGATGATGAATCTGGCTTCTGAGATGGATCAATCGGCTTTCTTAGAGTAATTCCTTACTCCCCACTCTTCATCTCCCTTTTAGTCCTCCTCTAGGTTGTTTAAATAGGCTTTAGAATGCCTAAAAGCCCGAAAAATCACCCTTTTTCGAATAGAACTTAACTAGGACTTAGCAGGGACACGCTCGTGTGACATCTCGTGTGCGATTACTTTAGGCCGTGGTCGAGCCTGAGAGATTAACACGCCAGTGCTGAGGTTGTTTTAGGCCATGGTCGAGCCTGTTAGAATGGTACGGGCGTGTGTTCTACCCGTGTGAGGAAGTCCAGGCCGTGTTGTTTTCGCATGTCAGCCCATTTTCTCCATTTTTGGCCCGTTTCTTGTTTTTTTCTCTCTTCTATGCTCACCTAAGTATAAAATATGAAATTAAAGGATTAGGATCATCAAATTCACCAAATCTAAAGAGAAATCATTCATAAATGTGTTAAACTAAGGATAAAAATATGTATAAATTATGGTTTATCAAATACCCCTACACTTAAGCGTTTATTTGTCCTCAAGCAAAATCCTCAATTCACAATTAAGAATTCCTTTTTCTAAACTTATAATTCATATGAATAATATCTCAAACTAATCCACAAGTAATCATACATTGAGAATTCAACTAAAAGAACATTAAAGTTTCAAACATTCCAAGTTGAGTATTTAATCACGGAAAACATAGGCATCTCCCCTTATCTAAGTAGTTACCATTGATTTGAAGTCTCACAGAGTTTAACATCCTCACTAAAGATTCACTCAAATCACACACAGTGCTTAAGGATAATGAAATTAGAACTTAACAGTCAATATGAAAAGTTATTACCATAGGCTTGCATGAAAATCAAATCTCCACCACTATATATTGAGGTGATACATCAATCAAAAGGTCTTTAGAGGGTTGTAATGGGGCTCAGTTAGGGGGTGTGGTCACAGGCTGAAAGAAAAGGTTAGAATCGAGATTAAATGGAAAAATTACTTAACTAGAAAAATATTTAATCATCACTTGCGTACAACAGAGCTTCTTCTTAGAATATGGGATTTAAATACTTAAGCTTAAAAACAAAAGATCACTACTACTAATATGTATACATGTATATATATATTTAGAACAAGTCAAATAACATAGACTAACTACTAAGAACAGGACATGGCTAAGCAATTTATTCAAATCAAATCTTGACAAAAATAGGGATTAAATTAATTGAGGGGATTTCAACAATAATGAGTTAAGGGTTAATATTAAGGGTAATACAAGGAATGGCTTGTTATGCTCAAAGGGGTTTACTAAGGGTTAATCGTGGAGGTAGGCTTTTCATGGCATGAGTGGGTTAATCCTAAGTGCCTCTATCATCTTGACATATCAAATCAATTGGTGTGGTCTTGACATGCATAATCAAGCAAGTTCTAGAATAGCAATTCGATATTGACGCACTCAAGCAATAATAAAAGTGAGCATAAAAGAAATAATAGATGCTCTTAAAGGCTCAATAATCTTACAAAAATTATGGCTTTTTGATGTTTAAACTTATGGATTTCAATTTAAGATAATACCTAAACTTGGGGAAACAACCTAAAATTTTCAATTCTCAAAAATCAACTTGTCATGCTTAATTCTCTAATGTCTTAAAGTTTAAATAATCAATGCATGACTGCCTATATTTTAATTCAAGATATATAACTAGAAACCATAAATTAATCAAAATTTATCCTAAAAATGATATGAGAGATTTACAAGAGAACAAGGCAATATTCAGGAATTTTTCTAATAATAAAATGAATACCCCCCACACTTAAGATGTACATTGCCCTCAACTTACAAAGATAAAGTTAGTGGCAAATAGAGATATAATATCATAAGATAGGGAGAGAAATGAAACTTCCTGAGTGTTAAATGAACGAACTCCCTAGTTTGGAGTTATATAGAGTGGAGGAGGATACTCCGGTGGTGGTAGAGGCCGGGTTCCACAAGTGCTGCTCCAAAAGAATATTATATCTCGTGATCGAGCAAGGCATGGCAGTCGTGGAGAACCTTTTCCAATGGAGTTTGAATGGCCAAGGTAAAACGAAAGCAAATTCAAAAAGAAAAAAGTCATAAATAATTTTAGCCACAACTACTAACACTAACAAACTTAACCAAACTAATCAATTTTATGGCATACTTTGTGGCATTGGCATGGTAGTAGCATGAATATAAAAGTGGCAAAGAAATTTATGGAAACGTAAAAAGCATGAATGTATCATAATACATGGGTTAAAATGGCAAAGAATAGTAAGGAAGTGAGAACTACGAATATTAACTTAGGCTTAGTTTGGATGGGTGGTGTGTTTACCTCCGGTGAGGTTAAAAATAGCGGTGGCAGTGAGATTAGTTACTGTAGCGGTGAGATTAGATACTGCAGCGGTGAGATTAGAAACAATGGTAGAGTATGTGTTTGGATTCAAATGTAACTGTAACGGTGAGGTAAGAATAGAAAATGACTATTAAGGACATCAGATTAGAATTTATATATAATAGAAGTTTTTTAAATTATTTTACTTTTTTAAAATTATTATAATATGTGAATTTGTAAATTCATTTAATAAAATATTAAAATGTATCTTCCAATATTTTATTATAAATATTTTAATGAATTATATAATCAATTTAAATTATTTATTAGATAAAATGATAATTAATTTAACTTTGAAGGATAAAACAAATAAGGTTGGCAAAAAAATTAGTTTAACTTTAAAGGATAAAATGGTAAAATAATAAATAAAAGTATGGATATTTTTGTCTGTTAAAAATACCCACTGCCCTATTGCTGCTAAAACCTCCAGCCCCTTTTCAGCACAGCAGTGAGGTTGAAATGAATTTTTACTCAACTGCAATGCTAAACCAAACAGCACAGCAGTGAGATTGGTAGCATAGAGCTACCTCAACTGCACCTCACTGGCCCTAAAAGCCAAACCAAAGGAGGCCTTAGAATAGGTAAATGGAGCTTGAGAAATCATGGAATAAGTGAAAACTTCAACATGAAATAGATGATAACTACCCTAGACATGGAATTTGAGTGATACAAAAATAGAAATAAAATGAAAAAAATGTAGATTATTATGATAAATAGCATTAGAAGTAAGTAAAATTAAAAAGAAAAGAGTAAACAAACACTAGAAAGGGGAGAATGAGCGTCAAAAATGGAGTTGGAAGCAGCGTACGGGCGTGGCAGGGAGGGAGTATGGACTTGCAGCAGCTAGGGTTAGGGATTTTTGGGTGAAGAAGAAGATGAATAGTGAAGCCTATTTATATATTTTAGGGCACACGACCAGGGGACACGTCCGTGTGCCCCAATTTCAGCCCGTGTGTTTCGCATTTTTCTAAATTTTGGTGTGTCTGACATTCACCCCACGCCCGTGTGCCCTGGGCGTGTTGATGCACACGGCCGTCTCCCACGCCCGTGTATATAGGTCCACGCTGGTGTTAACTTGTCAGGTTCAACCATGGGTGCTAGACACGGGCGTGTCGTACGCCCTTGCTATTTTCTTAAGTTCACCCATGGTTCTATGACACGGGCATGTTGCACGCCAATTTTGTTTTGGCAGGATCATCCATGGCCATGTTGCACGGTCGTGGTCATTTATCGCAGCCTGTGTTTGGGAGAAATCATTGCCCTATTTCCACACGGTCCTAAGCATGCCTGTGTGCTTGGCTATGTAAGTGTGGTAAACCTGTATTCGAGAGCTCAGTTAGTAAGTTAGGTGTTAAACACTAGTATTTAAAGAACTTAATACCGTTAGTGCTCGGGTTGCCTCCCAAGAAGCGCTTATTTATAGTCTAAGCTCGACTTACCTCTCCATTGAATGGTCATGGTGGTTCGAGGAGTTTACACTCCTCATTCCTGCTATCAATCTCATCAAAATAAAGTTTTAGGTGGGTATTGTTTACCTAAAAGTGCCGAATTTGGGATGACTTACCTCGACTGTACCAAATGGGAAAATACTAAGTACCGTAAAAAGAATTTCATCATTCGGTTTGGCAATAGCAATGTGAGGATCTGCGGCATCTAATAGAACTTTATCTCCAACCTTAAGTTGATTTGGTGAGGTATTGAGCTCGTTCTGGCGTATTTTTGGTTTATCGTATGTTCTCGTTTTATGTATCCACCATTGATCTAGCTCCTCGATTTGTAACCTTCATTCTTTATGAATAGGTCCTCTATTGTTGCTTGAACATGGCTCATGTACTTCTTTCAAACTCATTTCTTGTAAAGTAGGTTACACCATATTGTTAGTTTTAGTAGAATGGTTTATACAATCACCTTCAATTTTCGATGTGTTACCAGAATTGTGAGCTTGAAGGGTGATTGTTTCGTCCCCACACGAAGTGTGAGTTCACTTGTGCCAACATTAATAATCATTCTAGCAGTTGCTAAAAAGGGCCTTCCTAAAATTAAAGGAGTCTTGCTATCCTCCTCTATGTCTAGAACAATGAAGTCAACGGGAAATATAAATTTATCGATTTTAACTAGCACATCTTCAGTAATACCCCTAGGAAATCTAATAGTTTTATCTGCTAATTGAATGCTCATCCTAGTCTGTTTGGGTTTCCCAAGACCTAGTTGCTTAAACATTTTGTAAGGCATGACGTTAATGCTAGCCCCTAAATCTGCTAATGCATCATTAACATCTAAACTACTAATTAAGCAAGGAATTGTAAAACTCCCTGGATCTTTTAATTTTTTGGGTAGCTTATTCTGTAGAATAGCTGAGCAAAATGCGTTTAGCTCCACATGTGACAACTCGTCTAATTTCCGTTTATTTGCTAAAAGCTTATTTGAAAATTTCATTGCGTTCGGCATCTGTGAGAGAGCTTCAATAAACGGTAAGTTGATATGTAATTTTTTTAAGAGTTTAAGGAATTTACCAAATTGTTCATCTGAGCGGTCTTTCCTTGTAGCTTTGGGATATGGCACACGAGGTTTATATTCTACACTTACCGTTTTGTTTCCATTGTGACCTACCTCATTTTGCCTTTGCTTACCATAGTTTCTTGCCTCGGTTCTAGCTCAAGCTCAACGAGTCCTTCTTTACCTTGAACATTAATAGCGTTGAGCTGTTCCCTCGGGTTAAGTTTAATGTTACTTGGCAAGCTACCTTGTGGTCATTCAGAAATTAGTTTGAACAACTGGCCTATCTGAGTTTCAAGCCCTTCGATCGACGCTTGTTGATTTTTAGGTGCCATCTCGGTATTCTGAAAGCGAGTTTCTAACACTGCGATAAATTTCGTTAGCATCTCTTCAAGGTTTGGCTTTTTCTCTTATTGGTAAGGTGGTTGTTGAAAACCTGAAAGATTTTGTTGCCTTTGATTTCCTTGACCACCCCATGAGAAATTTGGGTGGTTCCTCCAATCTGCATTATAAGTATTACTATATGGGTTATTTTGAGATCTAGAGTTATTGTTATGAATATAGTAGACTTGTTCCTTGTCAGTTGTAGGATTGAAGGGTTGATAATCTGTATGTACGCCTCCTCCACTTGAATCACACCTCATTAATAGATGTACCTGCTGTAATGCCCTAATTTTCGGGACTTTTCGGGATTTCTATGAGTTTTGGTGAATCTTGATTTTAGTATGATCTGATTGTTTAAATCATGCTTAAGTATGTTAGTGGGCCTCTAGAAGGCCCAAGTCTAAGTTAAAACCTGGTAGATTTAACAAATTTTGATTTTTAAAAGAGAAGGGGTTCTGGTGTATTAGGCTTTTAAGATTAAATTGATAGAATAGGCCATAAAAAGACCTATGGTAAAGTGGCAGGGTGACGCCACTGAGGTGCTAAAAAGGTGGCGTGTCACATGTCAAGGGGGAGCTAAGGGTCGAGTCACACAGTAAGCAAATTAAGGTATTATTTTTGTGAACAGAAAGGGTATGAGATGGAACTCAAGTGGAACTCTGCCAGGAAGAGTTTGAGCTATTCAGGAGTTTGGGTAAGGAGGACATAAGGG
The DNA here is from genome assembly GCA_025698475.1 of Gossypium anomalum. Classification (NCBI taxonomy): domain Eukaryota; kingdom Viridiplantae; phylum Streptophyta; class Magnoliopsida; order Malvales; family Malvaceae; genus Gossypium; species Gossypium anomalum. Next base: position 62,577,062 of record CM046961.1, read on the forward strand.
AGAAAATTTAGGACCTGATCAAGGAGCTTGGTGTTGGCCCAATGTTGGACTCTTGAGGAGCAAGAGTTGGCCGGCCAAGGGTCTCTAGTAAAGGTAGATTTGGCTAGGTCTTTGAAGGAGGAATTTTGGCATTTGGGAGGTGTTGTGCCATCTCTTTATAGTTATTTCTTCACTTGGCTTGTCGAAATAGGGTTGTGCTTAGGGTTTCTCTCTTTTTCCTTTTCATTCTTACTAGTAGCCGAAACTTGGAAACCTCATAACTCTCTGTGTCATTTTTCTTTGCCATAATCGAATACTACTTCCCTTCTCACCTTTCTTTTCTTTCATCTTTTCTTTTTCCCCATAGCCGAAACCATACTCTCCTCTCTTTTGTCTCTTCCCTCATTTTCTTTCCTCTATTGTTCCTTAGTAGGCCAAATCTTGCTATAAGCCGAACCTCTTTCTTTTCTTCTTTAAAAAGTCGAAACTTTCATACCTGTGGTATAGAAGGCCGAATCTTTGGCTACTTGAACCTGTTCCTTCTCGTAACTACGGTAGATCAGGGTTAATATCATAAGACAGGAACACTCTTTTGGGTAGAACAGCGATTGGTATGTTTCCGAGCAACTTTCGTTAGTTATTTATGCTTTAAGGAAAAGCTGAAACCCCTTAAGGGGTGGCTAACGTTTGGACTAAGGGCATTTTGGCCTCTTTCTTCTGCTTGTGTGTGTGTGCTAGTGTGGACAAGGGGGCGTACAGCGAAGGGCTTGAAGGCTAACTCCGTTGGACATCTAGATCTAGTCCATATTTCGGCAGAAAGGTAAGAACTTTAGGGTCTAAGGCAATGTTGGCCGAATAGAGTAAGGGGATTAGTACGTAGTTTGTTTTGATATGTAGACTGACGTTTTAGTAACTCGATTGTAGCCAACTCGTGTGTGGATCTCGGTAACATATCGTTACAGATTAAGTGTGTAAATGACACCCACTTTAGACTAGATCGGCAAAAGCCGAAAAGTCGAAATGCCAGAGAGCCGGTATTTTGTGAACTTACGAGCCTGCGAGCGCTCGTGAGATAGTTTGTTTGATAATCTTGGTAATCTCATGCGGTAAGATTGCAGAGTGCGTAATTTCATGTACTTCAGTATATTTGGGCTTAATGGGCTGAAATCGAGTTAATGGGCCAACAGGCCCAATTCAGTAAAATGCTCGGTAAGTGTTTCTGTTAATACGTTAATGGCTGTAATATGCATGAAAGCCCTAAAATAGTAAATTTACTAAAACACTTCTAAGTATGAAAATTACCATTATACCCCTAGGTGCAAAATGATTGTTATACCCCTAGGGTTAATTTTGACTAAAATGCATGATATTCTGATTTTGTATGATGTATGCCATGACATGTATGTCTGTTGCATGGGATATGGGTTATATTGATGGAGGAAGCGTTCTGGTGGCTATGCCACAACTATCTATTCTAGTGGCTATGCCACAAATATCTGTTTCTGGTGGCTCTGCCACAAATATTTATATCTAGTGACTCTGTCACATTATCTGTTCTGGCAACCATGCTGCAAATTCTGTGGTGTGTAGCGGATGGATGGGTCGAGTTGTCTCCCCACATGGGGTTAGGTAGGTACAGGGGTGTATACGGATGGATATGGGTTGGGTTTCTGCATACATGGAATATCTGTTCTGTCTCTGTTATGGGCCTATAGGTTTCATTCTGAATTCTGTATAGGGCTAAGGCCCAACTTAATCTGTTTCTATGGTTTGAGCTGATTTGGACTATGGTTGGGTTATTTTACACACTGAGTTTTCCAAAATCACCCCTTATTTCCACCCATATAGGTAATCCCCAACCATAGTGGACTTGGAGCTGTGAGGGATTCGGAGTGGCCACATGTTCTGCAAATTTGGCTTTTCTTCTTGTGATTTGATCAGCTTTTATTTACTTTAGTAGTTTAGGTTTTAAGTTGTAATAAGGCCGCTTTAATTATTTTTAATGGTTGTTAGTATGTTTTGTTAGCTTAGATATGATATTGTTTTAACCGTTTGAAATTGAATAGCTTTAGGGCATGTTTTAAAATGGTTACTTGATTTCAAAATATCGCGATAACAAAGCAAAGCTTCCGCAACGGAAATGTTTTCAAAATTAATAACCTTTTCAAATGGTTTTAAACGAATTGGTTTTCCATGAACAATCACTCAGTTAAAGTGTGGCAATGGTTGTGTGCATGTCTAAGATTGGATCCGCGGAGAGCTAGGTACTTAAGCAGTCTAATTGACTCACCTCCTCTTTTCTGGCATCCTACCTGGTGTACAGCTTCCATTCACTTTAATCTATAATAAAGATATTCTTAAAACACTAAGAAAGACTTTAGATAAAACATGACTTTTCTAGTAACGCTTCAATATGACACGCCGGATTCGGTCGTAACGTCTGGATCGGGTTTGGGGTGTTACACCTGCGTAGAACCAAGTAAACCATCAATCTTTTTATTTAGAAGTTCTACCTGATTTGATAACATGTTAACCGCATCGACGTTATAAACGCCTACTGTTTTGGTTGGCTTAGTCCTCATAACTTACCATTGATAGTTATTCAGTGACATCTCCTCAATAAATTCGTAAGCTACTTCAAGTGTTTTATTTTTTTTTTTTTCTGTTGATGGTTCCATCAGTGGCTATGTCAACCGTTTGTCTAGTCGAGGGATTCAGGCTATTGTAGAATGTTTGAACTTGCAACAATAGAGGTAACCCATGGTGAGGGCACCTTCGCAGTAGGTCCTTGTATCTCTCCCATGCATCGTAAAGTGTTTCTAAATCCATCTGCACAAAAGAAGAGATATCATTACGTAATTTGGCCGTCTTAGCCGGTGGAAAATACTTTAATAAAAACTTTTCGATCATTTGTTCCCAAGTAGTGATTGACCCTCGTGGTAACAAGTTCAACCACTGTTTAGCTTTGTTCCTCAACGAAAAAGGGAATAACCGAAGACGAATGGCATCGTAAAAATGCCATTAATTTTAAATGTGTTGCAAAACTCCAAAAAATTTGCCAAGTAAGTGTTGGGGTCCTCATCCTGCAAACCATCAAACTGAACAAATTGTTGTATCATTTGAATTGTGTTAGGTTTCAGTTCAATTATTTGCAGGAATAGCAGGCCTAACTATACTTGACTTAGTTCCTGTTAAATTAGGTTTAGCATAATTATACATAGTACGAGGAGCAGGATTCTAATTTACTAGAACAGCAGGTATCGCATGAGGTAGCGGATTTTTCTAATTTTCAGCCATCTCCTCGGTTGTAGTTGAGATATCGTCCTCTTACTCTTCCTCTTAGGCTTCGCCTTATTTCTCGTCAGTTTCTACGAGCGGTGCGATCAATTTCTTCGTCAAAAAGTAATGGTCCCGACAGGTTTCTTCTAGTCATAAACTATAAGAACCTGCCAGAAGAAAAGAAAATTTAGTATATAAAAATAAAAACAAAAACAAAATTAAATTGCAGTAAAAGTAAATGGCTAAAGTAATAAAAATTGAGTGTTCCTAATATTCTAATTCCCCGGCAATGGCACCAAAAACTTGATCGTGATTTTCTGTGATAAGTTTTATAAATCTATAATTAATCGTTCTTGAAACTAACTATTATCACGACGTAGGCAAGTGTACCTATCGAACAGTAGTATAGCTTTAGCAAGACCAGATTGTCGAACCCAAAGGAACTAAAAGTACTAGTAATGACTATTTTTTTTATTATCTAGCCTAAGAATAATGAGGTTTGTTTTAATTAACTAATTAAATAAACTAAGAAATCACAGAAAATAGAATTGGGGAATTACTTTTGGAAAAAGATCGAATTAAGACAATACCTAAGGAAAAAATCCACCTAGACTTCACTTGTTATTTTGGCTCCGAATCGAATGATTTATTCAGTTAACTTGTTTCGTAGAAATCCTTAAGTTTTGTTATTATCCCTATTCAAGACTAATAACGTCTAACCCTAGATTGAATAATTGAAATTTCATTCTAATTAACACCCTAGGGTTGCATTAACTCAACCTATGGATCCCCTTACTAGGTTTCACCCTAATCCACAAAATCTTGTCACCCTATCTCTAGACGCGCAATCAACTCCGCTTAATTATGGCAAAGTCACTCTTAGATAGGGACTATTCATCCTCCAACTAAGAGCATTAACTTGAATCAATATCCTGAAATACCGGAACAAGAATTAAGAACACATAATTAAGAACAAGTCAAATATTTATTATACAATTTCGAAAATAATAACAAGTTTCATCTTAGGTTTCATTCCCCTTAGGTATTTAGGGTTTTAGTTCATAACTAAAGAGGAAAACATCTCGTAAGAATATTGAATAAAAACATAAAAAAACCCAAAACTCCTGAAGCAATCGGCTTTCTTGGAGTAATTCTTGCTCCCCACTCTCCGTCTCCCTTTTAGTCCTCTTCTAGGGTGTTTAAATAGGCTTTAGATCTAATCTAATTTAACAATTCATATCATATATCAAAACATTCATATAGTCATCAACTAAAGCAAAACTACACACCACATTCCAAGTTCCACTATTTTACAAAATAGAATAAACATGACATTTCCAAAATAACTTCATCACATCCATTATGAAAGCCTACCATGAAAACATGAAATTTAACACATTACATGCCAACTTAAACACATTACAATTCCAACTAGAACTTCAATTTTAACCAATTCTAAAACTCTATATAAATGTCACAAAATCGAAGTAACGAGTCAAAATCTACCGAGATAGGGGCTTGATAGTGTGAGCCTTGAAGTTGATCCGTCTGACAAGTTTTGCAAAATGATAACTACATGAAACATAAAAATAAATAGAGTAAGCTTATGTAGCTTAGTAAGTCCATAGCTAAACTAAACTGACTTACCTCGGTCAAGTAATTGAATTTAACAACTTAACTTAAAGTGACCTGATATTCAATTTACAAAATAGGTGAGATTTGCATAAGACCAAATCACCATATAAATCATGTTCACCGTAAATTCAATCAGGATCATGAAATATATATACTTTTACACATTCTATCAAGACAAATCATGTTTAATCAATAAAAAATGATTTCAATATACTCATTTAGTTTTATTCATCTTTTTTATAATTAATCTCATTTTTATCTAGCCTGATGAACTATAAAAACATGAGTCTAATACTTGAGTAACTATACCACAGCAGAGAGCATCGAAATGCTATTCAAAGGCACTGAAGTGCAAACCCGCACAAGTGCACGCATTATAACGTTATTGGCATGCCAATTGTATCCTAATCATTTACTATGTTCAAACCGACATTTAACAAATTTCATAACATTTTTCATTCAAAGGAACTTCTAGAATATCCATGCACACGCTGTCAATCAATCATGTTCATTTTGAAAGCATATATATATAACTCTTGTTTAGTATATGTTCATCACTTTACAAATAAGTCTTTCTCACCTTTCAACTAATTTTAACAAGAATTAAGAACACATAATTAAGAACAAGTCAAATATTTATTATACAATTTCAAAATAATAACAAGTTTCATCTTAGGTTTCATTCCCCTTAGGTATTTAGGGGTTTTAGTTCATAACTAAAGAGGAAAACATCTCAGAAGAATAATGAATAAAAAACATAAAAAAAAACCCAAAACATCCTCATTTCTAATAAGAAACCCATAGCCTCTTTTGTTAATGTTAATAGCAATATAACTAAATGATGTATATGCAATGATGTCACGATGTTAGTGAGTCTCGCTCAACCGTAGAAAATTCGTAGGATACAAATTATATGTCATCAAAATTAATTTTTACGTAGCCTTTCGGGGGTTTCTCCTATTTTTTACAAGCAGGAATAATACGGTCATTCACCAGATTGTAGATATAGAAGTCACGGCTTAAGGTTTTGGCTCTTTCCCAAACAACATACGCATCATCTTCCTTTCCACAAAATATAAAATTATTTCGGTTGTTCTAGCTATTCTAAAGAGCTGCTATGGACTCTGCAGTAGCTTTCTTATCTAATAAGCGCATAACATTCTCCAGCCTGTCGGTGCAACAATTACACTCTTTTATAAGAAACCTATTGTCAAGGCCACCAATGGAAAGGATGGTCCTCATTGTTGGGCAATCTTTGAGGGCTTGAATAAGAGTTTCATTAAAGGTGGCAACAAACAGCAGTATGTATGTTACCCGGATAAAATACAGCAACTACAAATGTATGTATGTTATCCAGGATGAAGTACGTTTGTTTGTAACAGACAGCCTGTATATGATTTGACAGAAACTTTTTGACTGGATAAAGTTGGTCAAGTACTTTCCAGTTTTAGACAAGTCCTAGGTTATCATTAGGATGAATTTAATGTTTGTTCACTTCAACAAGTTAAAAATATTGTTGTAAGCTCTCTATGTATATCATATATTTGATGAATCAATGTAATGAACTGATTATCTTCTTGTTCTCTCAATTTCTCATTCCTTTTTCCTTCTGTTTTGTTGCTTTCCTGGCAACTCTTTTTTTTTTCAAACTAAAACTCACTTCATACTTTATCCGAAAATATTGCTTTGTTGCTCTAATTTCAACAAGAGCTTCTTATTTTACCAGGGTAAATTAGGTCTATTTTTCTTCCTGTGTGAAAAACTCTACAAATGGTATCAAGAGCCTAAGTCTTTGAAGACCTTGGTTGTGTTTGAGAGAAAAGAAGCAGAAGCTATTTTTTTGTTGGTCTATTTGTTTGCTGAAAAGATGAGCTTTACACCACCACCACCATCTGTGTTTGCTGGAGAGAACTACCACATTTGGGTAGTTAAGATGAAAACATACCTTCAAGCACATGATTTGTGGAATGTTGTAGAGAATGATGCTGAACCACCACCATTGAGGGCCAATCCCACCATTACACAGATAAGGCAACATAGTGAAGATTGTGCTAAGAAGTATAAGGCAATGGCTTGCTTGCAAAATGAAGTATCCGATGTGATTTTTACTAGGATAATGGCATGTGACTCATCAAAGCAAGCATGGGAGAAGCTAAAGGAGGAGTTTATGGGGTCAGACAAGACAAGGCAGCAGTAGCTGATCAACCTTAGAAGGGATTTTGAGAATCTAAAGATGAGAGAGTCAGAGACCATTAAGCAATACTTTGACAGAATAATGGCCATAGTCAACAACATTAGACTCCTTGGTGATGATTTCAGTGAGAGCAGAGTTGTTGAAAAGGTCATTACAACTCTCCTAGAGAAGTTTGAGTCAAAGATCTCTTCATTGGAACTTGAGGGATTTATCAGCCATCTCATTTTCTGAGTTGGTAAATTCCCTATATGCACTTGAGCAAAGAAGGGCCAATAGCCAAGAAGAGCATCCTGAAGGAGCTTTCCAAGCAAAGGCCAAGGAAAGTTCAGGTTCTAGTCAAAAGGGGAAGAAACTTTAGGTCGATAGAAGGGAGAAATCAAGGAGAGATGCAGGGAAGAATAGATTTCCACCATGCATTCACTACAAGAAAACTTCACATTTGGAGAAGAATCACCGCACAGCACCGGATGTTCAGGTCACAGAGCCGCAAATAGTCGGGACATGTTGAGAGGGTGTGCAAAAACAGAGGGAAGGCACAAGCTCAGCAAAAAATGCAAGCTAAGGTTGCTGAGGATCTTCAAGCTTAGGAGGAGCATGTTTTTACAACCTCCTGTTTTGCAACCTCGAGTAAGTTCAGTTGTGGCTGGCTAGTGGATAGTGGCTGCACACATCACATGGCAGCTGATGAAAGGCTGTTTAAGGAGCTCGACAGAAGTTTTGCCTCAAAGATTAGGATTGGAAATGGGAATCTGATTGAAGCCAAAGGCAAGGGAAATGTGGTGATCAACACAAAGTTAGGTAACAAAGTGATTTCTGATGTACTTTTTGTGCCTGACATAGATCAGAATCTGTTTAGTGTTGGTCAGCTTGTAGAAAAAGGTTACTCACTTACTTTTAAGAATGGCTTATTCATTGTTGAAGACTCTTATGGTTAGGAGTTGGTCACAGTAGCAATGACAGACAGGTGTTTTATGCTTGATGTCAATCAACTTGAGAAGAAGGCCTACACCAGCCTTTTTGATGATGCTGGTCTATGGCACAGAAGATTTGGACATGTGAATTACTTCACTTGATCAGTTGCATAAGTTGAACTTGGTTGAAGACATGTCAAAAGTTGAAGCCAAAGACACGGTCTGTGAGGTTTGCCAGCTTGGTAAGCAAACCAAGTTACCTTTTCCAGTCAATATGGCATGGAAGGCTTGAGAAAGACTTGAGTTAGTCCATTCTGATGTCTGTGGACCAATGAAGACCTCTTCCTTAAATGACAGTAAGTGCTTTATGCTGTTTATAGATGATCTAACCAGGTTTTGCTGGGTTTATTTCTTGAAGCAGAAATCAGAAGTGTTTGAAGCCTTCAACAAATTTAAGGCATTGGCTGAAAATCAGTCTGGTTGCAAGATTAAGGCTTTGAGAACAGATAATGGCACTGAGTATTTGTCTGAAAGGTTTCAGAAGTTGTGTGAACAAGCTGGAATTCACCATTCTAAGAACAGTTTATACTCCTCAGCAAAATGGAGTATGTGAGAGGAAGAATCTAACAGTACTTGATATGGCCAGATGTTTGTTATTTGAGAGCAAGCTACCAAGCAAGTTTTGGGCTGAGGCTGTCAATACCTTAGTGTACCTGCTCAACAAGTTGCCAACTGTTGTTGTGAAGGAAAAGACTCTTTTTGAAGCCTAGCATGGAATCAAGCATTCTATTTCACATTTAAAAGTGTGTGGCTATGTTTGCTATGCCTTTATTCCAGCAGAGAGGAGAACCAAGCTTGAGAGAAGGGCTGCTCCAGGAATATTTTTTGGCTATAGCAGTACCAATAAGGGCTACAGGGTGTATGATCCCTTAACTAAGAAAATTTTGGTGAGTAGGGATGTGAGGTTTGACGAAGGCAGAGTATGGAGCTAGAATGATGCTGATGCAAGGTTGACTGATGAAGATCAGCTGGAAAATAGTTTGAAACTAGCTGAAGAAGGGCCAGCTGATGAAGACTTTAATGAAGAACCTATGAGAGGCACCAGAACCATTGCAGACATCTACCAGAGATGTAATGTTGCAATAGTTGAACCTTCAAACTTTAAGGAAGCTGCCAAGAACAAGAGTTGGAAGAAGGCCATGAAAGTTGAATTAGAAATGATCCACAAGAATGACACTTGGAATTTGGTTGACAGACCTGATCATAAGAAAGTCATAGGTGTTACGTGGGTGTTTAGAGCCAAGTACAATGCTGATGGCTCATTGAACAAGTACAAGGCAAGGCTTGTAGTGAAAGGCTATGGTCAGTAATATGGCATAGATTTCATGGAGACATTTGCTCCAATAGCAAGGCTAGACACAATTAAACTTCTGTTTGCCTTGGCTGCACAAAAGCAATGGAGAATTCACCAGCTCGATGTCAAGTCAGCATTCTTAAATGGCTTCCTAAAGGAAGAGATTTTTATTGAACAACCAGAGGGGTTCAAGGTTCCTGGTGAGGAAGACAAAGTTTACAAGCTGAAAAAGGCCTTATATGGTCTAAAGCAAGCACCAAGGGCCTGGTATGATAGGGTTGATGAGTATCTATCTAAGCTCAGGTTCGAGAAAAGTGTTAGTGAACCTACACTTTTTATAAAGAAGTCAGAAAATGAAACTCTTCTGATTGTCTCACTTTATGTGGATAATTTACTTGTAACTGGAAGAAAGAGAGAGCTGATAGATGAGTTCAAGATGCAAATGCAAGAAGTTTTTGAGATGATAGATTTGGGAGTCATGACATACTTCCTTAGCATGGAAGTGAACCAATCTGATCAAGGCATCTTCATTAGCCAACATGCCTTTGCTTTGAAAATTCTCAACAGATTTTGCATGTCCAATTGCAAAACAGTGAGCACACTAGTGGCTCAAGGGGAGAAGCTGACTAGCTGTGGGAATCAAGAAAGGTTTGATGAGAAGGAATATCAAAGCTTGGTAGGTTGTTTGCTTTACTTAATAGCTACTAGGCCTGATATTATGTATGCTATTAGCTTACTGTCCAGATTCATGCATTACTGTGATGTTGTCCATTTTAAAGCAGCAAAGAGAGTTCTTAGTTACTTGAAGGGAACTTTAAATCATGGTGTGAATTTTGAGAAGGCAAAAGAGCTCAAATTGATAGGGTATTCAGATAGTGATTGGGCAGGTCCATTGATGACATGAAAAGAACCTCTGGATACTTTTTTACTCTTGGCTCGGGATTTTTTGTTGGAGTTCAAAGAAGCAACAAACTATTGCTCAATCTATAGTCAAGGTAATACATTGCATTCTTGCAGAGTCATCAATCAAGCCATTTGACTTAGGAAACTTTTGTATGACTTGAATGAAGAACAAGTTGAAGCAACAGAGATCAAAGTTGACAATCAGTCAGCTGTTGCAATTGCCAAGAACCCTGTGTTTCATGGCAAAACTAAGAATTTCAAGATCAAATACCATTTTGTGAGGGAGGCAGAGCTGTCAAAGCAGATCAACTTGGTCCATTGCTGCTCAGAAGTTCAATTGGCAGACATTTTGACGAAGCCGTTAGCTGCCACCAGGTTCAAGTATTTGAAGAAGGAAATTGGAGTCTGCTGTTTTGTAGCCAAGGAGGAGTGTTAAAGGTGGCAACAAACAGCAGTATGTATGCTACTCGGATAAAATACAGCAACTGCAAATGCACGAATGTTATCCGGATGAAGTACGTTTGTTTCTAATAGACGACCTGTATATGATTTGATAGAAACTTTTTGACTGGATAAAGTTGGTCAAGTACTTTCCAGTTTTAGATAGGTCCTAGGTTATCATTAGGATGAATTTAATGTTTGTTCACTTCAACAAGTTAAAAATATTGTTGTAAGCTCTCTATGTATATCATATATTTGATGAATCAATGTAATGAACTGATTATCTTCTTGTTCTTTCAATTTCTCATTTCTTTTTGCTTCTGTTTTGTTGCTTTCCTGGCAACTCTCTTTTTTTTAATATCTAAAACTCACTTCATACTTTATCCGGAAATATTGCTTTGTTGCTCTTATTTCAACAAGAGCTTCATATTTTACCCGGGTAAATTAGATCTATTTTTCTTCCTGTGTGAAAAACTCTACAGTTTCTTTTTCAACACCGTACCCTTATCGAGTGAAAGGAATCTTGGCATTTGTTAGAAGTATCTCATGACCCACTCATCAAATGAAGACACGGATCTTGGGGAGGGTTTTCAGTTTCCAAATATCTTTCCAAAAAAATCTATTAGGGCCAAAACCAACTTGCTGCAACATATCTTTCATATTTCATCATCAAACAACAAAAATCACAGCTCCCAACAATGGTATAACTCAAAATATTCACCAAAATAAAAAATTCAAGCATGGGTTTTGTAGTACCCGAAGCAACGATCTCAAAAACGTAAAAATTATCAAAAACTAAGCTGAACTCTTACCTTGATTGAGCTTGAAAAGCAACCGAACCTAGGTTTTCTTTTCTTTTTCTTTCTTATTTTAGTTTCGGCAATGATATAATAATATAACACCTATTTTAATTATCATATATTACATCATATATTAACTTATCATTATTTTACCTTATTAACCTTTACTATTTAATATTAAAATGTATTAATCAAAGACATAACTGGCCATTACCAACTCAAATGTATTACTTACAACATAAAAGATCCAACTTAGAAAGCCACTAACAATTTGGCCTTTATGCTTTAACTATCAAATTTTTAATTTACACGATTAAGTCCATTTATTAAATCGGATTCCTAAACGACAAAATTAAATCACAAAAATTTCACAGATATAAATTCACACAAAATAAACGCGTAAAATATTTTTTTGACTCAAACTCGTGGTCCTGAAACCATCATTCCGATAAGGGTCTAAATCGGGTTGTTACAACATAATTTAGCCTTTTTTAGTTCCTTAAATTGCATTTTATAACTCAGTGGATCTTAGCCTATTTATCCTTAATTTTGTCACGTTTTGGTATTGATATCGCTGCATAAGTATTTCCAGATTGCACCCAGAATTGTTGCCACACCTAACAGCTGGTCGGATAAGAACAAAAATGTGTGAGCTATCAAATCTAGTACAACCAACTTGTACGTACAGAGGCAACATGATTCTGATGAAACAACACCTGTGCTATTTGGATAAATATTAATATTCGCATGAAAAGAAAAAAATGGGAGACTTTTTGGGGGGTATTATCTTCTTCAACCTATCTTTTGAAGCTTTTTGGCTATGGTGGCTTAAGTCTCCTATGGGTGAATCGGCGTGAAAGGGATGTAGATCAGCTCCTGACGAGGAACCTTGAGTGCGACACAAGAGGGAATGGAGAGATTCAAGTTGAGATTGTCTAGGAATTATATTCTCCACTTATTTCTATTATATTTCTTTTCTAAACAATGGTGATTACTTTCTATTTCATGTTTGTACGAAAGTACACATGATTTCTGGGTTAAATGTTATTTTATTCAATCTTTAATCTTTGGGTTTGAATGTTTTTAGCATGGAAGTGTTATTGCGGTCATTGACACTGGAAAGTGCAACAACTATTCAAACTAACAAGCATGACAATGAAAGTTGCTTGAGGATTAGAGGAATTTAATCCACTTGTTCTTAATAGTGTTCCATTTCCATCATCGAAAGTTGTGGTTAATGTGCATGTTTAAGTCTTAGATTAAATATAGAAGTTAAGCTTAGTAAGATATTCGTTGCAATTTAATGCATCGACAATCACCTATACTTTTATACCTTGTGAGCACTTAGTATTCTATTGAATATTCACGTTGGGGATCCCAGATTATCATTATCATATTTCATCTTATTATTTTCAAGTTATTGCTTTGACAACTACTCTCACAATTTATCTTGTTTCTATCTATTTATTGTATTGACATTGATAGACAAAAGATAACCATCCTCGTGGGATCGATATCCGAAAGACTCATATTTGTCTATTATACTTGCATCGACAGTATACGCTTGCACATTATTGCTCTGACGTTAAATAGTCAATCACGTTTTGGTGCCATTGTCTGGAATGGCGTTTGTTTGATATTTATTTTTGTTTTTGCATTTTTTTTATTATATAATATTTAGTTTCCACTAACTTGTTTTCTTTTTGTCGCTATTTTCACATTTTATTTTAAGTGATTGATTACTCAAAGCAATTTGGAGTTTATTGCCAATTTTGATCCAGAAATTGAAAGAATCGTTTGGAGGAGACTTCAAGAACAAATGAATATGGCTTTACCAAGAAATAATGAAGCCATACCCCAGGTGTAGCACCAAAATGCTAATGACCCACCGTTGCCGTAAGACGCTCAAATACAAAATAGGACTATACGAGACTTTGTAGTACATGTCTTGGATGACTTACAACAGGGAGTTGTTAGGCCAGCAATCCAAGCTAGGAATTTTGAACTTAAGCCAGTAATGTTTCAAATGTTGAATTCTAATGAGCAGTATGCTGGACTGCCACATGAAGATGCACAAGAACATCTTAAATCTTTTTTATGGATTTGTGTTTCCTTTAGTCAACAAGGCGTTCCTGATGACGCTTTGAAGATGCAATTATTTCCTTATTCCTTGTAGGAGAGAGCTCGTACTTGGTTCTTTGGGCTACCTGCTGTATTAATTACTTCTTGGAATGCACTAGCAACATAGTTTGTTTTGTGCTTTAACCCACCAACAATGAATGCTCGTCTCCAAAATGATATTACAGCTTATCATCAGCTGGAAGATGAGAATCTTCACACTACATGGGAACGTTATAAATCTTTTCTTCGACATTGTCCCATGCACAACATTCGACAGGAAACACAAATTAAAATTTTTTATAATGGATTGAACTCACACACGAGGAACCTTGTTGATGCACTAGCCAATGGTCTTTTGCTGGATTGTACTTATAATGATGCTGTTGGAATTCTTGAGAGAATTGCTCAGAATGATTATCAATATCCTATCTCTAGAGCTGCATAAGTAAAAGCTACTCCGGAAGTTATTAAATTGGACGCAATATATGCATTTAATGGTCAAGTTTCTTCTCTTTCAAATATGATAAAAAATATGCAAGGGACTAGTGATGTTGCACCTATACAAGTCGCTCAACAAGTTGATGTTCCTAACTTTTTTTTTTGTGAGATTTGCAGTGACAATCATAGCTATGAAGATTGTCCACAACATGCAAAGAATGCCTTTTATGTCAGTAACATCTGCAACAATTCTTATGGCAACTCTTATAATAATTCTACACACAATCAACAATTTTGGGAAACTCAGATTGCTGGACAAAATGATGCGACATTCTGATATAGGAATATATCTACTCAAGGCAATTATAATCCAAGAAAAGGGACTTACAATCAACAACAATAGAACTACAATTAGCACACTCAGATGCATTTAGAATACTCTTCAATGCTGAATCAGCATGTTTAAGGACATCGATGACAACAGTACTTGCAAGCTTCTCCCTCTGACCTGTTAGCAGCTCTTGAGGCTTTAATGCGAGAGCATATTACTCGCACAAAAGCTATTGTGCAAGGGAATTCATCTTCTATTTGGGCATTGTAGACACAATTAGGACAACTTGCTTTGAATTTGAATACTCGATCACCAGGCACACTACCTAGTGACACAGAAAATCCCAGTTCAAGAGAAAAAGAGCACTGCAAGGCTACCACTATTAGGAGTGGTAAACAAACTGGCGAGCCGACTACAGACTCTACTATAGCACCTTAAGATACTAATGAAGTAATCCTTGGTGAGAAGGTTGAATCTGAAGAGCTTGTTAATGTACCAAACAAAGAAGTTCCATAAATTGTCACTCATATGCCTAATGTCTGACTCTCGAAACTGTCGACACAATCAAAGGTGTCGGCACAATCAGATGTATCTCTACCTTTACTTTTTCCACAAAGATTCAGAGAGAATGACCAAGATAAGTAGTACCAACAATTCTTGAACACACTGAAGCAACTTTAGGTCAATATTTCTTTAGTAGACGCTCTTGTGCAAATTCTGAATTATGGGAAATTTATGAAAGAGCTCGTGTCCAAGAAGAAGAAGCTTAGTGATATTGAAACTATTGCACTCACAAAAGGCTGTAGTGCTATTTTGACAAATAAGTTGCCCTTTAAAATGAAAGATCCTAAGAGCTTTACTATCACATGTTCAATTGGCAACCGTTATTTGGGCAAGGCTTTATACGAATTGGGAGCTAGCATCAACCTAATGCCACTATCTACTTTTAGAAAGTTGAAAATTAGTCACATGGAATCTACTGCAGTGACATTGCAACTAGCAGATCGATCCTTGGCTCAACCTAAAGGGAAAATCAAAGACATCTTAGTTCGTGTGGATAAATTTATTTTTCTGGCTGATTTTATCATACTTGACTGCAAGGCAGACATTAAGGTTCTTATAATCTTGGGATGACCATTTTTAGCCATCGGATGAACTCTTTTTAATGTTTACAAAGGTGAACTAGCTATGTGACTTAATGATGAGCACGTTACCTTTAGTGTTTTCGAATCTATTCAATGCAAGCATAAAGAAGAATGCCATACCATCAATGTGCTAGATGATCTAATTGAGGAAGAATTCAATGACCAAAGCACAATACTTTCTGAGAAGTTTGCAGTGACATCTGATGATGAATTCTTAGATGACTGTGACAGCATGGTTGAAGTTAATAATATTGAACTTAGGCATGGATGGTAGATTGAATCCTTAGACATAGCCAATAGAACATCTCTAATTTTCAATCCATCTATTGATGAAGCTCCTACTCTAGAATTGAAACCACTACCTACTCATCTTAAATATGTCTTTTGTAACAACCCGTTTTTAGTCAAATCAGAATAGTGGCTTTGGGACCACAAATTTAAAGTAGAAATAATTATTTTATTATTATTTTAGTGTCTACAGCATGTTAGTAGTGTCGTATTAAAAATTTGCTAAGAATTTTTCTCGTTTGTATGCTTAATTCAATAAAAAGGACCATATCACATAAAGAACAAGAGTTGTATTCTAATAGCTAAATGTGTCAAATTGCTATAGAACTTTAATGTGGAAGGACTTAAATGGTAAATAGACCATTTATAATATAAGTGGACTTTTATGGACATAACTTAGATGATTTTAAGTTTTTAGTTAAAGGTTAATAAGGTAATTTAATAATTAAATAAGGTAAAATAGGTAAAAACAAAACATCATATTCTCGGTTAGTTTCTTCCACCGAAAATAGGGTAGAAAACACCATTTTGTAAGGTTGAGCATTCGGCTAGACTTCTCCACTTGCATAGTATGATTTTTTATTCTGTTTTTAATGATTTCTATGTTTTTGGAGTCATTGTAGCTGAATCTAGCTAGCCTAGGGACTAATTTGTAAAATTGTTGAAAGTTTAAGGTTTTACCTTTGATGACTGTATAGGTGTTTTGTCTAATGTGGCCTCTATGTCTTTTGGTTATGTGTTTAGCCATGTGATTTGGCTTATTTTGGTATACTTCGTTATGCAAAAATATGTAAATGGCTTTTGAAATTTGGTTTATAATTGCTATGTGAATCCTTTGTTGTGAAATGGTATTTTGAGTACAAAATGACTAAATTTGAGTATGTGGTATGCATGTTGATTTAGGCAAAAAGTCTAATAGGTGAATTTGATCATTTAGGTATACTTTGGAGGCATATTAATATGTTTTTGAATGACTAATTGTGATGCTTATGAGCATTGTGGTTGTTGGTATTGGTAGTACATGATATAGGCTTGTTATTGGTTGGTTTTAAGTGTCTAATTATGCATTGGTTGTATGTGCATTGTTAAACCTAGGTTGACATCACTTGGGTGAGAAATATGGCTTGAAATATAGCCTATTTTTGTCCTCACGGGCATATGTCTTAGCCATGTGTGACATACGTTCAGGTGACACGACCGTGTGTCCCTTGATACTTATTTAGAAACCAAGTCAGTAGCTTCACACGGCCTAGCACACGGCCGTGTGGCTTAGTTGTGTGGCATAAGTTAGTATACCCTCCAGTTTTCACACGGGTGTGTGAGGCCATTTCGAAGGGTATACGGGCTAGTCACACGGGCATGTGGTTGGCCGTGTGACCCAAGTCAGAGAGTTACACAGGGTCGAACACGGTTTGGGACACGACAATGTGATCCCATTTCGAATGTCCACACGACCTATCCACACGGGCGTGTGTCTCCTGTACTTTGAAAATTTTTAATGTTTTTCCAAAAAATTTTTGAATATTTGATTTAGTCTCGAACCACTTCTAATGCTTGTTTTGGCCTCAAGGGCTCGTGATAGGGACCATATGATTATTTTTGAATGGTTTTTAATTGGTATGAGAATTGTGATTTGAATTGTATGGTTGTTTATGAGATTAGCCTGGTAATGTTTCAGTAACCCTATTTTAGCGTCAGATACAAGTTAGGGTTGTTACATTTATTGGTATTAGAGTTACGGTTTAGTCAATTCTCAAACTAATGTAGCGTGTGTGAGTCTAGCTATACATGCCATGTTTAACCTGTGATAATGTGATATCTCTTGACAGTTTTAAATCATGTTTTCATATAGCAATGGATCCCAATCGAGCAGTTTCTGATGATGTAGAAAGTAATGTGCCAGCCTCCGTTCATAGAGTAATGCCGTCTGAATCAAGACCCATATCTAAGGGTTGTGGAGGAGAGGTTAAGGAAGCCTTCTTCGAAATGATGAACGAGTGGTTCTCTGAGTTTGTTCGAACAAATCTGACTACTCAGCAACCTCCACCCCTACCTATTCCCCAATCGGTTCCCGTAGCTCCTCAAGATTTGGAACCTTTATGTATGAGTAAGCTACCAATTGGTAAAATTCGAAAGTACGGGGCTGATGAGTTTAGAGCTACTGTTGATGATGATCCTAAGAGAGCAGAGTTTTGGCTTGAGAGTAGAATTTGAGTTTTTGATGAACTATCTTGTACGCTAGCGGAATGTGTTAAATGTGTTTTATCACTTTTGAGAGATACTGCGTACCATTGGTGGAACACTTTAATATCTATGGTATTGAGAGAATGAGTCACATGGAAATTCTTTCAGACCGAGTTCAAAAAAAGTATATAAGTCAGCAGTTTCTTGATCAAAAGCGCAAAGAATTCTAGAATTGAAACAGGGTCGTACGACCGTAACTGAGTATGAAAGAGAGTTTGTGAGACTGAGTAAGTATGCTCGAGAATGCGTCTCCACTGAAGAAATTATGTGTAAGCGGTTCGAAGATGGGTTGAATAAGGATATCAAGCTTCTAGTCGGGATTCTTGAACTAAAAGAATTTGTTGTGTTAGTCGATAGAGCTTGCAAAGCTGAGGAGCTTAGCAAAAAAAAGAGAAAAGTCGATTCTGAGGCTAGAGATTCAAGAAAGAGGTCAATAAGTAAACCCTATGTCAATGAGTAAACCCTATCATTCCTCTTCTAAGAAATCAAGGGATTCTTATAATCGTTTGAACGCTTCAGTGGGGTATTCCAATAGAGATTGTAAAAAGCAAAACACGAGCCAAAAAGCTTAAGCCACTTCACTATTAAGTGTTGGTAGTGTCAAAACCAACAAACCTGAGTGTCAATAGTGTGGAAGACGACATTTTGGAGATTGTTGGATGAATAATAAAGCTTGTTTTAGATGTGGCTTACAATATCATTTTATCCGGGATTGTTCTGAGTTACCTGAGAAAGATAAATTTTCGAATACAGGGTCGAGTAATACAGTTGCCAGAGGGAGACCACCTTCAAGTACTAGAAATGTGACTAGTAGAAAAGGTGCAACAAGGGATTCTGTTGTTAGATCCAAGGCTTGAGCACCAGCTAGAGCTTATGCTATTCGCGCTCGTGAAGATATATCAACACCAGATGTTATCATCGGTACATTTTCTCTTTATGACACTAATGTAATTGCTTTGACTGATCCTGGATCCACCCATTCATATGTCTGTACAAATTTAGTGTCTAGTAAGAGTTTATCTGTTAAGTTCACTGAATTCGTAATTAAGGTATCGAACCCCTTAGGGCAGTATGTCTTAATTGATAAAGTTTGTAAGAATTGTCCTTTGATGACTCGGGGTTACTATTTTTCTACTGATTTGATGTTTTACCGTTTGATGAATTTGATGTGATTTTGGGTATGGATTGGTTGACTCTGCATGATGCTGTTGTAAACAGTAAATGAAAGACTATTGAGTTGAAATGTTAGAATAATAAAATTCTTCGTATTGAATCTGATGATTTGAGTGGGTTTTCTATTGTGATATCGACGATTCTAGCACAGAAATAGGTGAGAAAGGTTTGCAATGCTTACCTTGCGTATGTATTTGATACAAAAGTGTCTGAATTAAAGATTGAATCAGTGCCAGTGTTTGTGAATATCCAGATGTGTTTCCAGAAGAGTTATCCGGATTACCACCAATCAGAGAAGTTAAGTTTGCTATTGAATTATTATTAGGAACATCACCGATATGGATAGCTCCATACAGAATGACTCAGACAAAATTGAAAAAGTTGAAAGCTCAGTTGCAAGAGTTAACAGATAGATGATTTGCACGACCTAGTTTCTTGCCTTGGGGTGCACCAATTCTGTTCATCAAGAAGAAAAATGGATCGATGAGACTATGTATCAATTACCATCAGCTTAACAAGGTTATGATTAAGAATAAGTATCCTTTGCCGAGAATTGATGATCTATTTGATTAGTTGAAAGAAGCAACAATATTTTCAAAGATTGATTTGTGATTTGGCTATTATCAGTTGCAGGTTAAAGATTCAGATGTGCCAAAAACTGCATTTAGGACTAGGTATGGACATTATGAATTTCTTGTTATGCCATTCAGACTAACTAACGCTCCTACAGTTTTAATGGATTTGATGAATAGAATCTTTAGACCATATTTAGACAGATTTGTGGTGGTATTCGTTGACGATATTTTGATTTATTCTCGAGATGAATCTGAACATGTCGACCATTTGACAATTGTATTGCAGACTTTGCGAGATAAATAATTATTTGCTAAATTTAGTAAATACGGATTTTGGCTCGGGGAAGTTGGATTTTTTGGACTCATAGTATCAGCGGATGGCATCCGAGTTGATCCGAGTAAGATTTTAGCAGCTGTTGATTGGAAACCACCAAGAAACATATCTGAGGTTAGATTTTTTTGGGATTAGCTGGCTATTATCGGCATTTTGTAAAAGAGTTATTGATTATAGCTACACCGATAACTCGTTTATTACAAAAAGATGTGAAGTTTTAGTGGTCTAAGAAATGTCAACAGAGTTTTGATTAGTTGAAATCACTATTAACCGAAGCACCAATTTTAGTTCAGCCTGAGTCGGGTAAAGAGTTTGTGATTTTTAGTGATGCATCATTGAATGGTTTGGGATATGTTTTAATGCAAGAAGGAAAAGTTATAGCTTATTCTTCCAGACAGTTAAAACCGCATGAAAAGAATTATCCCACGCATGACTTAGAGTTGACTGCTATTGTATTCGCATTGAAAATTTGGCGACATCATTTGTTTGGTGAAAACTGCCATATTTTTACCGACCACAAGAGCTTGAAGTATCTAATGTCTCAGAAATATTTAAATTTGTGACAACGAAGATGGCTCAAGTTATTAAAAGACTATGAGTTAGTGATTGATTATCATCCGGGAAAAGCGAATATAGTCACGGATTCTCTGAGTAGAAAATCTTTGTTCGCTTTGAGAGCAATGAACACATGATTGGCATTATATGATAATGGTTTGATTTTAGATGAGTTAAAAGCTAAATTGATATTTTTCCAACAAATTTACGAGGCTGAAAAATGTGACAATGAATTGCGAGCTAAAAGAGTACAGTGCGAGTCGACTACTGATTCAGAGTATTAGATCAGATCTGATGATTTTTTGTTGTTTCAAGGTAGAGTTACTGTGCCAAGGAATCTTTAGCTTATACAGAAAATATTGCACGAAGCACACAGTAGTGGCTTGTTTGTTCATCCGGGGAGTACTAAAATGTACAATGATTTGAAACAATTGTATTGGTGGTCAGGTATGAAACGAGACATTTCAAAATTTGTGCCAAGATGCTTGATTTGTCAACAAGTCAAAGCCGAACATCAAGTACCTGCGGGACTAATACAACCAGTAATGATACCTGAGTTGAAATGGGATAAAGTTACAATTGATTTCGTATCTGGGTTACCCCTATCTTCAAAAAAGAAAGATGTTATTTGGGTTGTTGTTGATCATTTAACGAAACCTGCACATTTCATTCCAGTACGTATAGATTTTTCACTTCTCTGAGATTGTCAAATTGCACGGAGTGCCAGTTTCTATTATTTCAGATAGAGATCCAAGGTTTACGTCATGATTTTAGAAGAAATTGCAAGAGGCTTTGGGTACACGGTTGCATTTTAGTACTGCATTTCATCCTCAAACTGATGGTCAATCCAAGAGAGTGATTTAGATTTTTGAAGATATGCTTCGTTGTTGTGTTTTAGAGTTTGAAGGAAGTTGGGAAAAGTATTTACTGTTGGTTGAGTTTGCGTATAATAATAGTTTCCAGTCAAGCATAAAGATGGCACTGTATGAAGCTTTATATGGTCGTAAATGTTGAACTCCATTGTACTAGATCGAGCTTAGTGATAAAAAGATTCACGGGGTTAATTTGATCAGTGAGACCGAAGAGAAAGTGAAAGTAATTCGCGATAGTTTGAAAACAGCTTCAGATAGATAGAAATCATATGCGAATTTGAAACGTAAAGATATTGAATTTCAAATCGGTGACAGAGTGTTTTTGAAAGTATCACCGTAGAAGAAAATTCTTCGATTTGGTTGAAAGGGAAGTTGAGTCCGTGATTTATCAGGCCGTATGAGATTATCGAGAGGATAGGGCCAGTGGCATATCAGCTAGCTTTATCGTCATAACTAGAAAAGATCCATAATGTATTTCATGTATCCATGTTACGACAGTACTGATCAAATCCTTCACACATAATTTCTTCGGTAGAGATTGAAATTCAGCCCGATATGTCGTATAGTGAAGAACTGATAAAAATTTTAGCTCGAGAGATTAAAGAGTTAAGAAACAAAAGCATAGCTCTAGTGAAAGTTCTTTGGAAACGTCACGGTGTTGAGGAGACTATGTGGGAATCCAAGGAACATATGAGAAAACAGTACCCTAACCTATTTTCTGGTAAGATTTTTGGGGATGAAAATTCTTAAGGGGGGAGAGTTGTAACAACCCATTTTTAGTCAAATTGAAATAGTAGTTTTTGGACCACAAATCCGAAGTGGAAATAATTATTTTATTATTATTTTAATGTCTACAACATGTTAGTAGTGTCGTATTAAAAATTCGCTAAGAAATTTTATCATTTGTATGCTCAACTCAATAAAAAGGACTAAACCATATAAAGAGCAAAAGTTGTGTTCTAATTGCTATAGAACTTTAATGTGGAAGGACTTAAATGGTAAATAGACCATTTATAATATAAGTGGACTTTTGTGGACATAAATTAGATGATTTTAAGTTTTTAGTTAAAGGTTAATAAGGTAAATTAATAAATAAATAAGGTAAAATAGGTAAAAACAAAGCATTATCTTCTTGGTTAGTTTCTTCCATCGAAAATAGGGTAGAAAACATCGTTTTTTTAAGGTTGAGCATTCAGCTAGACTTCTCCACTTGTATGGTATGGTTTTTGATTCCATTTTTAATGATTTTTATGTTTTTAGAGTCTTTGTAGCTTAATATAGCTAGCCCAGCGACTAATTTGCAAAACTGTTAAAAATCTAGGGTTTTACCATTGATGAATGTATAGGTGTTTTGTATAATGTGGCCTCTATGTCTCATGATGGTTATGTGTTTATCCATGTGATTTTATTTTTTTCCTTTCCCCCATTAATGTCGTCGACTACACCTCCCATTTTACAATCTCTTTCTTTTGATTTTTGTGTCAAGATTGTACACCATCTTCTTTATTATATTGATATCATTTATCCTCATCTAAATCAACCCCAAATCTGAATTCTTGAACCCCAAGATCGATCCCGAACATTGCCAAGAAAGTGTCATTATCGTTTCTCTTGACTAGCTTGGGTAAGGTCTCTTTTCTCTTCAATTTCTTGATTAGTTTTGTCAATTAAAAACCTAAATTTATAGATCTTGAATTTGGGGGATTTTAAATGATTTCAAAGGTATTTTTCCAGATTTTAATGAGATTTCAAACCATTTTAAAATTCAGCCCCAATTTTGGCCTCCATGGGTGGTGGTGCGTGCGCCTATGTGCAAGAAAGGGGGTTGTTTTGTTTCTTGGTTCTTGCTTATATTTTTTCAGCCTTAATTTGAGTTATTAAACCCTCCTAATCATATTTTAAACCCATTTAAATTAGGGAAAACACGTTTTTTATCGATTGGCCATTCGAAACTCACAAATTGTGAAGCGTAAGTGCAATTAAGGATAACTAGGTTGTTATTTCGACATAGTTGTTGGGTAAATGTTATGAATTGAATAAATTAAGAAATTTAATCTTTAATTAGCTACTGATTTTCAAGTATATTGTTGAATTAGGTGCTGACAACTCCCCAAATAATTTGTAAAGGTGAAGAACGATTGTATGTATGGTTTGCATCGATACAGTGTAAGGAATCTAACTAGTTTGAATTCATAAAATAGTTATAATCTTAAATATTGGTTTGAACTCCTAAGTGGGTGTTTTGGGGCTGGTTTAATTGTAAATTTATTGAGTTTACACTGAATTTTGGTTTAGGTTCATTTAAGGAATTATTAAGGAAAATTGGAGAATTCGTTAATGTAACATCCTGAAATAGGGCCTAAACGGAATAGTGGTTGCGAAACCACAAATCCGAGGTAGAAAAATTTATTTTATTATTATTTTGAGGTCTATGATATGTTTGCATGATTGTGTGAAAAGTTCGTGAAGAAATTCTATGCATAAAGTGCTTAATTTGAAATTAGGGACTAAATTGAATAAATTGTAAAACTTGTGTTCTAGAAGTATTTTGCATAAAATTGAATTAGATTATTAATTAGAGGTCCTTAAAGGGTAATTTGACTAATTTTAAGTTCATGGAAAAAAAATTAGGACATGGAAGGAATTTTTGAAAGTTTAGTAAGGAGAGGCATTTTGGTCATTTGGTTATTAACATTAATAAAAAGGTAAAAAGATGACAAAATTGTATCATCTTCTTCATTAGCACGAAATTTAAAGGGTTCTCCATAGCTAGGGTTTGTTTCAAGCTTTCAAGCTCCATAGTAAGTGATTCCAAGCCCCGTTTTTAATGTTCTTTACGCTTTGAGTCCCTGGCTCGATAAAGCTTATGCTAGCAATAATTTAAGTTAGGGTTCATATTTGGAAAAATACCCATAGGTGAAATTTGTGTATTTTGGTGTTTTATGATATAATATGAGGTTTTAAATTATGTTAGACAATTTGTACTACTCGATTTTAAGCAAAAACGAGTAAAAGGACTTAATCGGTAAAAATACCTAATAGTCATAAGTGCATGTTAGAGTATGAATTTGATGCTGCCATAGAAGGGAAAAATGACCAGAATGTCATAAAACATAAGGAAATAGGCTGAAGTTTAATTTACGAGCTTTGGGGCAAAAGTGTAAATATGCAAAAGTTTAGGGGCAAAAATGTAATTTTTCCAAAGTCTGAGTAAAGGACTGTTTTGATAAATTTTGATATTAAATAAGTTAAATTTGCTATTATAGATCAAGAAGAGCGAAATTCGGGAGTAGATCGGGGAAAAGAAAAAGTAAAGGATTAAATTGTAAAGTTTAGTCACATTTTGTATCGAGGTAAGTTTACAGTAAATAAATGCAATATTCTTTTATTTTACATTATTATTGTAAATTTCCAGCATTTATTTGAAGTCGAAATAAAGTAGTGTGACAGAAAAAAGCATTAGGAAGCCCCGTTTGAACCTTAGGAATGTTAGGATATTGGGGTTGTGAGAGACATGAGACAGAGCAGGGAATGAGCCATGTAAGTCCATATCGGATATATGGCTTTGGAGACAGGAATGAGCCATGTAAGCCCATATTAGACATATATATGGCATTGGAGACAGGAATAATTCATGTAAGTCCATGTCGAAGACATGGCATTAGCGATATATTGATCGACGAGAACGACCCCACAGATCCTTAGTATTCCGAGTGGTTCAATGGGTCATTGTACACTTTAAATTACAGTGAATTATCAGCAAAAGGGAAGGTAGATTATATTTATGAATAGTGAAAGGTCGTAAGAAAGAAAGTAAGTGAGTAAAGAAGAAGGTAGAAAATGAGAAGTAAAGAAAGTTTATGAGGCTAGGTGACATTATGTATAATTATTCATTATGTTGAATGTTGTAATTTATTTGCTTGTAAGCTTACTAAGCCTAGTGCTTAATCTCTTTATTTTCTTCTTCTTATAGTACTTATCTAGCCACTCGGGGATCGAAGGAAACGTCGGAGGCCGATCACACTATCCAAGAAATAACTTGGTATAATTAGACGTTTTGTTTTGTGTATGGCATGTATAGAAACTTAGCTATCTTTAGTATAATATGAACAATGAATGATGTGTAAATGCTTGCTAGAGACTAGCTAATAAAAATGGCCGATGATATGCATGTTTATTAATATGTATGATTGAATGGTGGTTATCACATGAAAATTATGAAAAATGTGAAAGTAACCTAAAAACAGATTCAAATAACAGAAATGACGTGACTTTGAAAAATCACTAAAAATTGTGTAAACATATTTTTAAGATGAATAATATATGAAATTAAATCTTATTATGTCTATTTTCTTATGGAATAAGCAAAACAGGTAAAGGTAT
The DNA here is from genome assembly GCA_025698475.1 of Gossypium anomalum. Classification (NCBI taxonomy): domain Eukaryota; kingdom Viridiplantae; phylum Streptophyta; class Magnoliopsida; order Malvales; family Malvaceae; genus Gossypium; species Gossypium anomalum. Next base: position 62,603,017 of record CM046961.1, read on the forward strand.
TTTATTTTATGAGATATCTGAGTTTTAGTGAAACAGGGTCAGAGCAATTTCTAGATCCCCTGTTTCAACTTTGGAAATTCACCATAAATTTTACAAAAATAATTAGGTGGTGTAATTTATATGGTTAGAATCCTTATTGAATCTAGTTTTAATAGAAACAAACAGTATAGTTTTATTAATTTTTTATAGGGAGAAAAGTGGTTTGAAGTAAGTAGAGGTCAGTACAGTCAAATTCTGAAACAGGGGTAACTTTAACTAATAAAATGTACTAATTGGCTAAGTCAAAAATTCTAGAAAAATATTTGTGGATAGATATATGAGTCTAGTTTCAGGAAAAATTTACAGATCTAAATTTTGAGTTTTGGAACTCAAGATATGAATTTTTAGGCGACTACGGCGCAGAATGACAACACATTCCGAAAAGTTTAAATAAAAAAAATTTTAAAACTATTTAAGTGATAGATTAAGTTTAGTAATGCCTCGTGCTCGATTTTGGAAATAGTCTCGGGTAAGGGGTGTTACAGTTAGTGTGCTATGAGGAAGCAAAAAATAAGGTATGGGTCCTAAACTCATAAAATTGTTTGAAAATGTTAAATATCATGTTATATTTGATATATTATCTTGCTAGTTAGATTGGATTAATAGCCAAATTATTGATTTTGTGAGTGGCCAAACCATGTATGTTTCGAAACTTAAAAGACCAAGATGTTAGCAAAATTGCTAGTTTGATAGTATGCATGTTTGATTGAGTTTTCAATTGTATATATGAGTTATGAGTTATGAGATATGATAATGTTTGACTGAATGATATAATGTGTAGAGATATTAAGGTTATGTATGATTTAAACGTATAAGATATTTGTTATATTGTGTACTCAAAAGGGTGCTATTTATCCACAATAAAAATTCGTAATGTACGCGAAATTGAACGATATTGATTGATACCAACACAATGGTAACTTGAAAGATTGGAACATTGTTTCCATTTACTGAAAGTATGTGATTATTGAGAACATTCTGAGCATGTCAAATGAATGTGAAAATTATTGAGATATGATTATGAATGAGATTGTGTGACATATTGCATATGCATTGAGTTGGAATTTTATGGTTGACGGAGGAGTTCCGTGGAGTACTAGCGGCATAGTAAGTTCGCATTATTTGTAGTCAGTGCACTGCACCTCGAGTACTGAGGGGAATGGCGATTTATCACATTTTTACTGGCAGTTTATCTGCATTCTTACTGGCATAATTTTTTGCATATTATTATCAGTGGTTTTAACCACAACGAGTTTAAGCCCATAATATTTTGGAGTTCAAATGACGGGTTCTAGGGAACTCGTGGTGTGTAGCAGATGGTATGGGTAGGAACCTTTTTGCATTGCATCATGCTCATGAAATATTTGAATGTTATTGATTTATGATATTTGTTGTATTGTGTTGTTTGAATGGTATCAAAATTAATGATTGTTACTCAAATGAATGATGTCCCATAGTCATACACCGTTTGATATCAATTTGATAGAGGCTATGTAATGATATGAAATTCCTATGATGATTTTGTTTTCTTCTGTTAATGCTAATAAGTTTTATTGTATTTGATCTTTTCGTCTATTTAAATAATTGTTTGAGTCACACTGAGCTTTTGATAAGCTCATCCCTAATTGTGTTTAATTTTTCAGGTAAACCTCGAAATTATGACCAGACTCAGCATTCGGAGAATCACCTTGGACCTCGGACTATACTAAATAAGTATTATTAAGTCTTTATTGGTTTTGGCTTGTAATTTTTAATTATTTCTGGTTTGTGGCTTGGTAACTTTTCTTTTGGGGATTTTTGCATGCATGGATTACTCAAGAATAATAACCAAATAATGCATGATATCAAGCTTAAGTAAAATTCGATATTGTTCCCTAGTTTCCGCTGCATTGCAAAGGAACCGTTTTTGAAAAACAAATCAATAAGACAACTAAGTTTCTAAAATGTATTGAAAAATGGTGTTTTTTCTGCATTATTTTAACTTCGAACTTTTTTTAAAGAAGAGCGACAATTAAACTATTTTTCTAAGACAACGCTATCAAAAATAAAATGAATCTAAGTATACATGACCTAATGAATGAATGCTTTTAAGCTAACTCAAAGTACAACTACGATTTTCCCTAAAATGAGTTTATTTAATGTCTTCAAAAGTAACGTATGTAACACCCCTAACCCGTATCCATCGTCAAAACAAGGTTTTGGAGCATTACCGGAACTTTTAGAACAATTTTCAGATAATTCTCATAAATTAATATTCATTAATCGAAATCATTCAAAACGTCCCTCAGTTGGACCTTTGAGGCCTAATACAAGCTTTAAAGTCTAGTCGGGACTTAATCAGGGACCCTAAGAATTTTTCACGATATTTCAAAAATTTTCGAGGTTGCAGGGCTCACATGGCCCGTGTGACCCTGGGACACGCCTGTGCTGGAGGTCGTGTTTGACCCCGTGTAACTCTCTAACTTGTGTACACGGCCATGCCACTAGCCCATATGCTAGGCTGTGTGGTTAATTAATTTAATTTGAAATAAGGTGCTTGATTGTCACTCGCGACAAGTTTTCAAATTTATAATTGATCATACTTGAAACTAACTATTATCACAATGAAGGCAAGTGTACCTATCGAACAATAGTATAGTTTTAGTAAAACCAGATGTCGAACCTAAAGGAAATAAAAGTACTAGTATTAACTTTATTTTTATTATCTAGCCTAAGAATAATGGGGGTTGTTTTATCTAAACTAATTAACTAACCTAAGAATGCACAGAAAGTAAATTGGGGAAATACTTTTGGAAAACTGATTGATTTGGATAATACCCAAGGAAGAATCTACCTAGACTTCACTTGTTATTTGACTCTGAACCAGACGATTTATTCACTTGACTTGATCTCTAGAAATCCCTAAGTTATATTATTATCCCTATTCAAGACTAATAACATCTAACCTTAGGTTGATTAATTGAAATCTCTTTATGATTAAAACCCCTAGTTTTGCAATAACTCGATCTATGGATTCCCTTATTAGATTTGACTCTAATTCGGCAGATTTATGTCGTCCTATCTCTAGGATTGCATGCAACTCTGCTTAATTATGAATGATCTACTCTTAGACAGGGACTATTCATCCTCCGAATAAGCACATCAATACTTGAATCAATATCTTGGAATGTTCAAACAAGAGTTAAAATCATAATTAAGAACAAATCAAGTATTTATCATATAGTTTAGAAAATATTAATAAGACCTGTCTTAGGTTTCATCCCCCTTAGGTATTTAGGGGCTTTAGTTCATAATGGTAAAAGAAAACATCTCAAAAGAATAATGACAAAACATAAAGAAAACCCAAAAACCCCTAAAGGAAATTGAAGGGAGATCTTCAGTCTTGAAGGTGAATCTGACTTTTGAGATGGATCTATCGGCTTTCTTCTAGTAATTCCTTGCTTCCTACTCTGCGTGTCTCCTCCATCCTCCTTAAGGGTCTTTTAAATTGGCTTTAGAATGCTTTCAAACCCTAAAAATTGCCCTTTTCCGAATAGAACTCAACTTGGGCTCGACAGGGCCACGGCTGTGTGCCATGCCCATGTGCAATTTCTTCAAACCGTGTTCAAGGCTGTTAAATAGACACAAGTGTGTGACCTACCCATGTGAGGTAGTCCAGGACGTATTGATTTCCAACGTTGGCCCATTTTCTCCATTTTTGGCCCGTTTCTCATTCTTTTTACTTTCCTATGCTCACCTAGTATAAGACATGAATTTAAAAGATTAGGAGCATCAAATTCCACCAATCTAATGATAATTCATCCAAAAATATGCTAAGCATAGGATAAAAATATGTGTAAATTACGACTTATCAAATACCCCCACACTTAAGCATTTACTTGTCCTCAAGCAAAATCCCTAATTCACAATTAAGAATTTATTTTCTCAACTTATAATTCCTATCAATAATATCTCAAAATAATCCATAAGTAATCATACATTGAGAATTCAACTAGAAGAACATTAAAGTTTCAAACATTACAAGTTGAGCATTTTATCATAAAAACATAGGTGTCTCCCCTCATCTAAGTAATCACTTTTGATTTAAAATATCACAGAGTTTAACATCCTCACTAAAGATTCACTCAAATCACTCGAGGTATTTAAGGACAATGAATTTAGCACTCAACAGTCAATATGAAAAATTATTAGCATAGGCTTGCATGAAAATCAAATCTCCACCACTATATATTGAGATGATACATCAATCAAAAGGTCTTTAGAGGGTTGTAACGTGGGTTTGGTTAGGGGTCTGGTCACAAGCTAAAAAAGAAGGTTACAATCGAGATTGAATTGAAAAATTACTTAACTAGAAAAATACTAAAACTGACAAATTATGTTCCTAATTAGAAATCCTAGAATTGAGCTTTTCTTCATGGATAACATCGTTTTAACACGAGCATTATATAATTTCATCTTCTTCTTCTTTTTATTTTTTGTTTTAGAACAAATCAAGTTACATAGAACTTCACTAACTATCAAAATAGAACATAGCTAAGCAATTTATTCAAATCAAATCTCGACAAAAATAGTGGCTAAATTAATTTAGGGGATTTCAACAATAATGGGTTATGGGTTAATATTGGGGGTAAATAAATGAATGGCTTGTTAGGCTCAAGGGGGTTAACTAAGGGTTAATTATGAAGGTAGGCTTTTATGGAGTAAGTGGGTTAAACCTAAGTGCCTTTATCATTTTGATATAACAAATCAATGGTGTGGTCTTGACATGCATAATCGAAGCAAGTTCTAGAATAACAGTTCAATATTGACTTACTCATAGCAACAATAAAAGTGAGCATAAAAGAAATAATATATGCTCTAAAGGCTCAAGATCTCACAATAAATTATAGCTTTTTGATGTTAACCCTGTGAATTTCAAAGATAATACCTAAACTTGGGGAAATAGCCTAAAATTTTAGTACTTCAAAAATCAACTTATCATGCTTGATTCTCTAATTACTTAAAGACTAAACCATCAATGCATAAATACCTATGTTTTAATTCAAGATATATCAATAAAAACTATAAATTAATCAAAATTTCATTCTAATAGTGATATGAGTGATTCACAAAAGAATAAGACAAAATTTAGGGATTTTTCTGATAATGATATAAATGACCCCCCCACACTTAAGATGTACATTGCCCTCAATATACAAAGATAAAGTTAGTGGAAAATATAGATATAAGATCATAAGATAGGGAGAGGAGTGAAACTTCCTGAATGTTAAATGGATTCCTTAAATAGTGGTGATGAAAAGTGATCGGCTAAGGTAAGGGGGAAGATACTCCGGTGGTGGTCATGCAGGACATGGCAGTCGTGGAGGACCTTTTCCAGTGGAGTTGTAAATTCCAAGTAAAAGTGAGCTTTGGAGCTCTTTATAACTATGATAGGGTCAACAACTCTTTAGGAATATAGAGAAGCATGATTACTCATAAAGAGATAGCCGAAAACATCAATTAAGTAATATAAATTGTAATGCCTAAAAATGAAATAAAAGTAGTCTTAAATAAAATTAAAAATATAGATATTGGGGCACACGGCCGTGGGGCACGCCGGTGTGCCTTTATTTCAGCCCGTGTTTACCGTGGTTTTTAGCTTTGGGCGTGTTGGTGCAGACGGCAGTGTCGCACGGTCGTGTTAATTTGACAGGTTCAACCACAGGTGGTGAGCACGGGTATGTCGCACGTTCGTGTTGATTTGGCATGATTGCCCACGGCCATGTCGTACAGCCGTGGAAACTTATCGCATCCCGTGTTTTGGGAAAAATTCTTGCTCTATTTTCACACAGTCGTATCGTACGGTCGTGTCACCTTTCGTATTATGAACACGGCCTAAGGTACGCTCATGTGCCTGGACGTATGAATTTGGGGAAACTTGTGTTCAAAGACTCAGTTAGTGAGTCAGATGTTAAAACTAAAATTTAAATAAATCAAAACCGTTAGTACTAAGGTTACTTCCTGAGAAGCGCTTATTTATAGTCTAAGCTCGACTTACCTTGATTTCACACGGTCATGATGGTTCGAGGAGTTTACACTCTTCATTCCTGCTATCAGTTTTATCAAAATAAGATTTTAGACGAGAACTATTTACCTTGAATGTGCCAAATTTGGAATGAGTTACCACGACTGTACCGTATGGAAAGATGTTAAGTACCGTAGGAGGGATTGCTCCATTCAGTTTAGAAGTGGCAATATGAGGGTCTACTGCATCTAATAGTACCTTATCTCCAACCTGAAGTTGATTTGGTGAAAAATCGAGTTCGTCATGGCGTGGTTTCGGTTTATCATATTTTTCTGGTTTCTGTGTCCGCCATTCATCTAGTTCCTCGATCTATAGCCTTCGTTCTTCATAGATAGGTCCTTTGTTGTTACGTGAACATGGCTCATTTATGCTCTTCGAGTGTGTTTCCTGCAAAGAAGGTTACACCACATGATCAATATTAGTAACATAATTTATACTACCACCCTCGTTACTCAGATTACGAGGTTAAAGAGTGATTGTTTCATCACCAACACGAAGTGTGAGTTCACCTGTACCAACATCAATAATGGTTCTAGCAGTCACTAAAAAAGGCCTTCTTAAAATTAAAGGCACGTCATTGTCCTCTTCTATATCTAGAACAACAAAATCAACTGGGAATATAAATTTATCGATTTTTACTAGTACATCTTCAATGATACCCCTAGGAAATCTAATGGTTTTATCTGCCAATTGAATGCTCATCCTAGTTTTTTTGGGTTTCCCAAGACCTAGTTGTTTAAATATTTTATAGGGCATGACATTAATACTAGCCCCTAAATCAGCCAAAGCATTTTTAACGGTTAAACTACCAATTAAACAAGGAATCGTAAAACTCCCTGGGTCTTTCAACTTGTTGGGTAGCTTATTCTGTAGAATGGCTGAGCAAAGTACGTTCAATTCCACATGCGACGCCTCATCCAACTTCTGCTTATTCGCTAAAAGCTCCTTTAAAAACTACATTGTGTTCAGCATTTGCAAAAGAGCTTCAATAAACGGTAAGTTAATATGTAATTTCTTTAGCAGTTTAAGGAATTTACCAAATTGTTCGTCAGTGCGGTTTTTCCTTGTCACATTAGGGTATGGTACTTGAGGTTTGTATTCTTCACTTACCAGTTTTTGCTTATTGTGGTCTACCTCATCCTTACCTTTACTTACCATAACTCCTTGCTTCGGTTCTGGTTTAGGCTTAACTAACCCTTCTTCATCTCGAACGTTAATCGCATTGAGCTGTTCCCTTGGGTTAGATTCAGTATTACTTGGCAAGCTACCTTGTGGTCATTCAGAAATTAATTTGAAAAGCTGGCCTGTCTAAGTTTTGAGCCCTTAGATCGATGCTTGTTGATTTTTAAGTGTTGTCTCGGTATTCTGGAAACGAGTTTCTAACACCGAGATGAATTTGGTTAGCATCTCCTCAAGGTTCAGCTTCTTTTCCTGTTGATAAGGTGGTTGTTGAAAACCCGAAGGATTTTGTGGCCTTTGATTTTCTTGGCCACCCCACGAGAAATTGGGATGGTTTCTCCAACCTACATTATAAGTATTACTGTATGGGTTATTTTGAGGTCTAGAGTTATTATTACCCATATAGTGGACTTGTTCCTTCTCAGTGTTAGGATTGAAGGATTGATATTCTTTGTGTACGCCTCCTCTACTTGAATCATACCTCATCACTGGATTTACCTGTGTGGAACCAAGTAAACCATCAATCTTTTTATTCAAGAGTTTCACTTGATTTGTCAGCATATTAACCGAGTCAACATTATAAACGCCTGCTATTTTGGTTGGCTTAGTCCTCATGACTTGCCATTGATAGTTATTTAGTGACATTTCTTCGATAAATTTGTAAGCCTCTTCAGGTGTTTTGTTGTTAATGGTTCCACCAGCGGCTGCATCAATTATCTATCTCATCGAGGGGTTCACGTAAAACATTTGAACTTGCAGCCACAGGGGTAATCCATGGTGAGGGCACCTTTCCAGTAGGTCCTTGTATCTCTCCCATGCATCGTAGAGAGTTTCTAAATCCATCTGCACAAAAGAAGATATATCATTCCTTAGTTTAGCTATTTTAGCAGGTGGAAAATATTTGAGTAAAAACTTTTCGGTCATTTGTTCCCAAGTAGTGATTGACCCTCATGGTAACGAGTTCAACCACTATTTAGCCTTATTCCTCAATGAAAAGGGAAATAACCGAAGGCGAATGGCATCATCAGAAATGCCTTTGATTTTAAATGTATCGCAGAGTTCTAGAAAATTGGCCAAACGAGTATTTGGGTTCTTGTCCTACAAACCATCAAACTGAACAAACTGTTGTATCACTTGAATTGTGTTAGGTTTCAGTTCCAAATTATTTGCAGGAATAGCAAGCCTAACTATACTCGATTTAGTTCCTGTTAAAGTAGGTTTAGCATAATCATACATAGTACGAGGAGCAGGATTCTGAATTACTAGATCAGCAGCAATCGCAGGAGGTAGCAGATTATTAAGATTATCAGTCATCTCCTCGGTTGTAGTTGAAGTATCTTTCTCTTGCCCTTCCTCTATGTATTGTAAGCTTCTCTTAATTTCTCTTTGATTTCTGCAAACTGTGCTTTCAATCTCACTATCAAAGGGTAATGGTCCTGACGAGTTTCTTCTAGTTATAAACTATAAAAACCTGTCAGAAGAAAATAAAAGAAAATATAGCAAAACTAAAAATAAAACAAAATTAAATAAAATAAGAAAATAATTGCTAAAGTAATAAAACTTGAGTGTTCCTAATATCTTAGTTCCCCGGCAACGGTGCCAAAAACTTGATTGTCACTCGCGATAAGTTTTAAAATTTAGAATTGATCGTACTTGAAACTAACTACTATCACGATGAAGGCAAGCGTACCTATCAAACAGTAGTATAGTTTTAGCAAGACCGAATGTCGAACCCAAAGGAACTAAAAGTACTAGTTTTAACTTTCTTTTTATTATCTAGCCTAAGAATAATTGGGGTTGTTTTATCTAAACTAATTAACTAACCTAAGAATGGACAGAAAGTAAATTGGGGAAATACTTTTGGAAAACTGATTGATTTGGACAATACCCAAGGAAGAATCCACCTAGACTTCACTTGTTATTCGACTTTAAACCAGATGATTTATTCACTTGACTTGATCCGTAGAAATCCTTAAGTTATATTATTATCCCTATTCAAGACTAACAACGTCTAACCCTAGGTTGATTAATTGAAATCTCTTTCTAATTAAAACCCCTAGTTTTGCATTAACTTGATTTATGGATTCCCTTATTAGATTTGACTCTAATCCGGTAGATTTATGTCGTCCTATCTCTAGGATTGCATGCAACTCCACTTAATTATGAATGATCTACTCTTAGACAGGAACTATTCATCTTCTGAATAAGTACATCAGAACTTGAATCAATATCTTGTAATATTCAAACAAGACTTAAAATCATAATTAAGAACAAATCAAGTATTTATCATATAGTTCAGAAAATATTAACAAGATCTATCTTAGGTTTCATCCCCCTTAGGTATTTAGAGGGTTTAGTTCATAATGGTAAAGGAAAACATCTCAAAAGAATAATGACAAAACATAAAGGAAACCCAAAAACCCCTAAAGGAAATTGAAGGGAGATCTTCAGTCTTGAAGGTGAATCCGGCTTCTAAGATGGATCAATCGGCTTTCTTCGAGTAATTCCTTGCTTCCTAATCTGTGTTTCTCCTCCATTCTCCTTAAGGGTCTTTTAAATAAGCTTTAGAATGCTTTTAAACCCTAAAAATTTCTCTTTTTCGAATAGAACTCTACTTCGGCTCAACAGGGCCACGAACGTGTGCCACGCTAGTGTGTGATTTCTTCAAATCGTGTTCAAGGTTGTTAAATAGACACGGGCATGTGATCTATCCGTGTGAGGTGGTCCAGGCCGTGTTGATTTCCCACGTTGGCCCATTTTCTCCGTTTTTGGCCCGTTTTTCATTCTTTTTACTTTCATATGCTCACCCAGGTATAAGACATAAATTTAAAAGATTAGGAGCATCAAATTCCACAAATCTAATGATAATTCATCCAAAAATGTGCTAAGCATGAGGTAAAAATATGTATAAGTTACGACTTATCAGTGCAGGTTTCACATGGCCAAGATAAACGCTCGTGTTCTAAATCGTGTAGCACATATGGATGAGACGCACACTCGTGTCTCTGCCCGTGTGCTCAATTCTGAGCATTCTGTTCCTCAAAATTAAGGTGCAAGGGACACACGGGCTAACCACACGCCCATCTTACAAGGTTGTGTGTCGCACACGGTCTACACACATGCCTGTGTGGACAAAATGAAGCCATTTCTAGCTTCATTTCTCACTTAAAATTTCACCCAAGACTTGCACTTGAAGCACATATCCAATACCAACCATTTCAAGCATTTCTAAGCATTCAAGTTAAGCAATTTCCATTATTCATCATGGCATACCATTACATGCATACATGCTCACAATCTTATCTTGATTCAATCCATATATTAGACATAATTTGATCAACTACTTAACATATATTTAACTACCATAACATGACATTACAAGTATATCAAAACAATCATTACAAGCCATTCCAATGGCTAGATTACAAGCATCATTATCAAGCCACTAATGGTCAAGTTGTCCTATACATGCCATTATACCAAAATATTTTTATTATGTATACCCAAAATAAGCTAGTCGATAGTGTGACGATGCTCCAATGATCTTCCAACCTTCGTGAGCTTCGTAGTATAAAACAAGGAAAATAAAATGGATTAAGCATTACATGCTTAGTAAGTTTGTATAACGGAAACTAAACTTACCAATTCCGTTATTTAAATCTAAGCATACAATATCATGTTTTCCATCCATTAGCAATATTGCCTAAACACATGCATTCAATAAAACATGTTAGTCACCAAAAAATCCTCATAACAATCAAGTAAACATAGATGAGCTCATCATGTAATATTTCTTTTCAATTCATTATCATTTCATCTCATAATTCTCATACCATGTCAAAAGTTTTATGTCCGTTGAATCCTTAAAATTTCGATGGATGCTCAAGTAGTACACTCGAGGTGTACGGTTCAATAATCCGTCAATTTCTTATTCAATGGTACCCATTAAGGCACCTAATCCACACTCTCGAGCCACATATCCTATAACAGGAATACTAGTCTAGGCTAAATCCTTTATATAACGTATACTCAAAATAGTTCAATTAGGATTATCAATCTAGGCTAAACCCTAATCATAACGTATACTCGAGAGATATTATATCCGAATTACCCGTCCGGGCTAAATTCTTTCTATAACAAGGTCAATAGGATTACTCGTTTGAGCTAAATCTTGTCTGCAACAAATGCAGGACCTTATTCATTTCGGGAAGTCGCAAATACTCATCAGAATTCAATATTCAATCAAGACTTAACACTTTTTCACCATTTCAAGCATGTATTAAATTTCTCATTATAGCACTCAAGTAATGTACATCAGTATAATTCACATTCCATACAAGACATCATTCAATCAAACATATTTACATGCCCGATTAAGTTACACGAACTTACCTCGACACTTGTTCGCGTATAAAATCTACTAATCCAAAACCTTTTCTCTTCCCCGGTCTAACCTCGAATTTGTGTTGTAAGGATCTATATAAATAGCTTTAATCATCAATTTCACATATTTCATATTTATTTGGACTCAATTTACGTCCTAGGCAAAATTATCATTTTGCCCCTAACTTTTCCATAAATTCCAATTTCGTTCCTAGGCTCGAAAAATGAAACGTGTGCAATTTACTCCCTATTCCAAGCCTAACCAAAATCCCATTACAAAATTTACAATACGTGTATTCATAAAAATTCAAAATTTTTCTTCAATTTCACAAGTTTACATTTTAGTCTTTAAATCATGTTTTCATAAAAAATCACTTTGTAAAAGTTGTTTATCTATCAACAACCTTTCATTTTCTACCATAAATTTCTAATTTTCAGCATATACATCCATGACCTATTTTTCATACATTGATAACTTTTCAAATTAATCCCCCAAATAGATAGTTTAAGCTATCTCGGTTTCAAAAATATCAAAATTACTAAAAACAGGGCAAGGGAACTTACCCAATTAGGCCATGAAAGTTTCTTCTCTCTCTCCTAGGGTTTCCATGTATTTTAGGTTTAAGAAGATGAGAAAATAAGATGATATTTTCTTTTCATCTTTTAATTAATTACTTATTTTTCAAATTTCAATTTAGTCCTTGCCCTTTTTCTAAATTTCCATGGATGAGTCACCAAAAATCTATATACATTTCTTTAATGGTCTAATTACCATAGCTATTTAATCCTTATAGCTACTAGAATTCAACTTTTTCATTTTATGCGATTTAGTCCTTCTCGTAATTAAACACTTAACCGATAAAATTTTCATATAAAAAATTTCACACAACATGTCTATCATAATACGGACCATCTATAAAATAAAAATAAATTTTATTTTTGATTTGGATTTGTGGTCCTAAAACCACTATTCCAATTTCACTAAAAATAGGATGTTACAACGTAAGTTAACTTAGTCATTTCGGTGGCTAATGTAGGCTTCTCAATCTAGTCATAACGTCTAGGACAAGTTAGGGAGGTTACAATATTTAAATGGTATTCGTCAATATTTAAACATTAAACACATATTTTCATAGCCCAGTGAACTATTGTAGCACCCCTTACCCGTATCCAACACTGGGACAGGGTTTGAGGCATTATCGGACTTAAATATAAACATTCATACAAAACTGGCCCATAAAATTTCATTCAATTTAAAACCATTCATGTACATGTATAATGTTCATTATATAGGCTTACGATGCCCAAAACATACATTGATGATGGTTCGGGACTAAACTGAGAACTTTCAGAACTTTTGCAACACTTAGAAAATTTTCTTGTTTTGGAGAGTCACACGCCCATGTGGGTAAGCTGTGTGGTCACACACACCCATGTGGCTCTAGGACACACCCGTGTCCTCAGCCCTTGTAACTCTCTGACTATGATGTCATCATCTAAATAAGGTCACATAGCCAAATCGCACGCCCGTGTTCTTAGGCCGTGTGGCGAATTAAATTCCAAAAATTAAGTGTAGACTTCACACGGCCTGGGCACACGCCCATGTCCTGAGGCCGTGTCCTTCATATGGTTGAGACACATGGTCGTGTCTCTACCCATGTGTTTACTACTAGGCATTCTGTTTGCAATAAATAGAGTGCAGGGGACACACGGCCGGATCACATGCCCATGGGGCAGACCGTGTGTCACATACGGCCTAGACACATGCCCGTGTGTCTAACCGTGTGGACAATTTCTAGGCTACTTTCCAAGCCATTTGTCACCCTTGAACTCTCACATACTCAATCCTACTTCATAGCATGCAACATGGCACATTTGGCTACACAAGCACACACCATTATACTTCCACATGACATTCCACACCAATTTCATACTTATTTGTCTTTATAATTCTTCTTTCAAGTTACTCAATTACACCATAAATATGATCATACCTATTGATCCTCGTTCATCCATTAAATACATATGCTATTCATCTCACATATCACCCACAAGCAACTAAAACCACATCAAAACATAAACATATTTGCATGCATGCATAAATGATTAGGGCTACAACCTAATAATCAATATGAGCCACCTCTCATGGCCATATACAAAATGGATCACAATACCATCATAAGCCAACAAATTTGGCTAATCAATATGACATATAACAAAAAACCAAGTCCCTATACATGTCATACTCTAATGATGAGACTAACTATACCCAAATGTCCAATTTGTAGTATGATTGAGTCTCCAACGTTCTACGATCCCCAAGCTAGCTTGGCAACACTATAAGAAAATGGAAAGAAAGGAGGGTAAGGTTTAAAGCTTAGTAAGTTCACATGCAAATAAAATGCAACTTAAACATGAATCAATCATACATTAACATATTGAACAAAATCTTGTATTTTAACAACTTCTCAATCTTACTCTTCACATAAATATACATATGCACAATCTTACCGCAAGTTCATCATATTTCATGGCATTTTCATGAGATCAGTATACATACCTGTGCCACTTGTGCAACATAATTTACGTTTTCATCTTTGTCGTATTCATTAGGATTACACATTACCCATTGGGCCTCTCTTTGAATTACCCATTGAACACTTGGAATACTATCGGATACAATGGAATCTGGCACCTAAATGCCCCATATGTAGCCAATGCTGCTTCATATCTCATATCATATGTTGCTCGCTTTCGAGCTACTCAAGGGTCTGCTCATACAGGCTATTACGTATCTGCAACACGTGCCGGACTACCTCACCATCCATAGTATGTACGAACCAATACCCAGACCACCATAACATGTGTCTTATAATCATGAACACAAACCATGATAAACCGTAATTTAGACATATTTATAACCCATGCTTAATACATTTTATGAATGATTTCCCCTTAGATTTGGTGAATTCGATGCTCCTAATGCCTTAATTTCATGTTTTATTCTCAAGTAGGCATAGGAGAATGAAAGGAATGAGAAACAGGCCGAAAACGAAAAAATGGGCCAAAGCACGAAATCAACACAGCCTGGACCTCTTCACATGGGCAGCTCACACGGCCGTGTCAATTTGGTAGAATTGAAGCACGATTCACACGGGCAGAACACACGGCCGTGTACCTCGAACACGGCCTGAAGTTATCGCACATGGGCGTGTCCCTGCCTAGCCCAAGTTAAGTCCAATTCGAAAAAGGCCACTTTTAAGGGTTCTAAGGCACTCCAAAGCCTATAAATACACCCTAGAGGAGGAAGAAAAAGGGACGGAGAATAGGGAGTAAGGAATTACTCCAAGGAAGCCGATTGATCCATCTCAGAAGCCGGAGCCACTATCAAGACTGAAGATCTCTCCTCAATTTCCTCTTTAGGAGTTTTGGGTTTTCTTTATGTTTTGTACCTATTATTATTCTAAGATGTTTTCTTGTTTAGTTATGAACTAAACCCCTAAATACCTAAGGGGGAAGAAACCTATGACGAAAACCTGTTATTATTTCTAAATCGTATGATAAATATTTGACTTGTTCTTAATTATGTGTTCTTAATTCTTGTTTTGGTATTCCAGCATATCACTTCAAGTCACTACTCTTAGTTGGAGGAGGAATAGACCCTGGCAAGAGTAACTTTGTCGTAATTAAGTGGATTTGATTGCGCGCCTAGAGATAGGGTGACAAGATTTTGCCGGATTAGGGTGAAACCTAATAAGGGAATCCATAGATCGAGTTAATGCAACTTTAGGGTGTTAATTAGAGATAACTCTCGGTTATTCAACCTAGAGATTAGACGTTGTTAGTCTCGAGAGGGATAATAATATACATTAGGGATTTCTACAGAACATGTTAAGTGAATAAATCGTCCGGTTCAGAGCCAGAATAACAAGTAAAAGTCTAAGTGGGTTTTTCCTTAGGTATTGTCTCAATCAATGGCTTTCCCCAAAAGTAATTTCCCAAATTCTATTTTCTGCAAGTTCTTAGTTTAATTAATTAGTTAGTTAAAACAAATATCTTTTCTACGGCTAGATAATAAGAAGACAATCATTACTAGTACTCTTGGTCCTTTGGGTTCGACAATCCGGTCTTGCTGAAACTATACTACTGTTCGATAGGTACACTTGCCTACGTCGTGATAATAGTTAGTTTCAAGAACGATTCAATATAAATTTATAAAACTTATCACAGGAAAATCGACGATCAAGTTTTTGGCACCGTTGCCAGGGACTAATATATGAGGAACGCTCAATTTTTATTACTTTAGCCATTTATTTTCTTGTAATTTAACTTTAATTTTTACTTTACTAATTTTCTTTCTTTTTCTCCTGGCAGGTTCTTATAGTTTATGACTAGAAGAAACTCGTCAGGAGCATTGCTTTTTGACAAGGAAATTGATCGTACAGCTCGTAGAAACCAATGAGAAATCAGGTGGAGCTTAAGATACACAGAGGAAGAGTAAGAGGACGATATCTCAACTACAACCGAGGAGATGGCTGAAAATCAAGTCAATCCGCTACCTCCAGCCATACCCGCTGAATTAGCAAATCAGAATCCTGCTCCTCCTACGATGTATGATTATGCTAAACCTAATTTTACAAGAACTGAGTCAAGTATAGTTAGGCCTGCTATTGCTGAAAATAATTTTGAACTGAAACCTAACACGATTCAGATGATATAGCAATTTGTTCAGTTTGATGGTTTGCAGATGAGAACCCCAACACTCACTTAGCGAATTTCCTAGAACTGTGCGACACTTTCAAAATTAATGGCATTTCTGATGATGCCATTCGCCTTCGGTTATTCCCTTTTTCACTGAGGAACAAAGCTAAACAGTGGTTGAACTCACTACCACGAGGGTCCATTACCACTTGGGAACAAATGACCGAAAAATTTTTGTTAAAATATTTTCCACTGGCAAAAACAACTAAGTTGCGTAATGATATATCTTCTTTTGTGCAGATGGATTTAGAAACACTTTACGATGCATGGAAGAGATACAAGGACCTTTTGCGAAGGTGCCCACACCATGGATTACCTCTATGGCTACAAGTTCAAACATTCTACAACGGTGTGAACCCTTCGACAAGGCAAATGATTGATGCAGCTCCTAGTGGGACCATTAATAACAAAACACCTAAAAAGGCTTCTGAATTTATTGAAGAGATGTAACTGAATAATTATCAGTGGCAAGTCATGAGGACTAAGCCAACGAAAATAGCAGGCATTTATAACGTCAATTCGATCACTATGTTGTCAAATCAGGTAGAACTTCTGAATAAGAAAATTGATGGTTTACTTGTTTCTACGCAGATACATCCAGCGATGAGGTGTGATTCAAGTGGAGGAGGTGTGCTCACGGAATACCCACCATTCAATCCTACAACCGAAGAGGAACAAGTCAACTATATGGGTAACAATAATTTTAGATTTCAAAATAACCCATATAGTAATACTTATAACGCAGGTTGGAAGAACCACCCAAATTTCTCTTGGGGCGGTCAAGGAAATCAAAGGCCACAGAATCCTCAGGGTTTTCAACAGCCACCTTATCAATAGGAAAAGAAGTCGAACCTTGAGAAGATGCTATCCAAATTCATCTCAGTATCAAAAACTCGTTTCCAGAATACCGAGACAGCACTCAAAAATCAACAAGCATCAATTCAAGGACTCGAAACTCAGATAGGTTAGCTATCCAAATTAATTTCTGAACGACCACAAGGTAGTTTGCCAAGTAATACTGAACCGAACCCAAGGGAACAACTCAATGCAATTGATGCTCAAGAAGGATGCGTTAAGACCGAGCTAGAACAAAGGTAAGAAAAGGTAGAGAACAAAGGTGATGATGAGGTAAGTTATAATAGAACGGTAAACGTAGAATACAAACCTCGAGTGCCATACCCTAACACGACAAGGAAAGACTGCTCAGATAAACAATTTGGTAAATTCCTTAAACTTTTGAAAAAATTACATATCAACTTACCGTTTATTGAAGCTCTGTCACAGATGCCAAATGCAATGAAATCTTTAAGAGAGCTTTTAGAAAACAAGCGGAAGTTGGACGAAGCATCACATGTGGAGCTAAACGCAGTTTGCTCAGCTATTCTACAGATTGAATGATCCAGAGAGTTTTACAATTCCATGCTTAATTGGTAGTTTAGATGTGAATAATGCATTAGCTGATTAGGGGCAAGTATCAATGCCATGCCTTACAAAATGTCTAAACGACTAGGTCTTGGGAAACCCAAACAAACTAGGATGAGCATTCAATTGGCAGATAAAACTATAAGATTTCCTAGGGGTATTATTGAAGATGTAATATTGAAAGTGGATAAATTCATATTTGCCATTGATTTCGTTGTTTTAGACATAGAAGAGGATACCAACACCCCTTTGATTTTAGGGAGGCCCTTTTTAGCAACTGCTAAGACAATTATTGATGTTGGCACAGGTGAGCTCACCCTTCGTGTAGGAGACGAGACGATCACCCTTCAAGCTCGTAATTCAGGCAACACATTGAAAAGTGAAGCTAATTGTCCACATCAATCTGCTAAAACTGATGATATGACATAATCCACTATGCATGAATTAAGTTTGAAATAAGTTCACAAGCCATGTTCTAGTAACAACAATAGAGGATCCATTCATGAAGAATGAAGGCTAAAGATAGAGGAGCTAGACAAATGGCGAGCACATAAACCGACAACACTCGATAAACTGAAATTATGCCAAAACAAGCTCGATACCTCTCCAAATCAACTTATCGTTCGAGATCAAGTCTTATTAGATGCCGCAGACCCTCACATTGTCACTCCCAACCCGGATGAAGAAACCCCCTTTACGATACTTAGTATTTTCTCATTCGGTACAGTGGAGGTAAGTCATCCCAAGTTCGGCACTTTTAAGGTAAATAATTCCCGGCTAAAGCTTTATTTTGATAAGAATGATAGCGGGAATGAGGAGTACGAACTCCTTAAACCACCTTGATCATTCAACAAAGCGGTAAGTCGAGCTTAGACTATAAATAAGCGCTTCTCAGGAGGCAACCCGAGCATTAACAGTATTAAATTCTTTTAATTTCTTTTAATTTTAGCGTTTAACATCTAACATAGCTCTTGAAAACAAGTTTACCATAGGGACACGGCCGAGCACATGGGCGTGTGTAAAACTGTATGGAAACAGGGAAAGATTTTCCCCAAAACATGGGTTACGATAAATTGCCACGGCCGTGCAACATGGCCGTCGGTGAACCTGTCAAAACAACACGGGCGTTAGACACGCCCGTGTCTGCTGACCGTGGTCAAAATTGAGAAACTAGCACGGGCGTGACATGCCCGTGCCTAGCACCCGTGGGCGAACCTGTTAAATTAACACAGGCGTGGGGATCGCATACACGGGCGTAGGAGAAATAAACAAGGCAAAACACGGTCGTGTGACATGGCCGTGTTAAACAACACGCCCAAGAAACACGGGCGTGTGGTGAATTTTAAACGCACCAAAATGGGAAAAACGCGAAACACGCGGCCTGAAATTGGGACACACGGGCGTGTCCCCTGGCCGTGTGCCCCAAAATCTATAAATACCCCGCACTATTCATTATCTTCCCCACTCAAAAACCCTAACCCTAGCCGCTGCAAGTCCACACGGCCTCCACGCCATGCCCATGCGCCGCCTCGAACTTCGTTTTTGATGCTCAATCCTATCCCCCTAGCGTTTGTTTACTCTTTTCACTTCTATTCTACTCATTTTTAATGCTTATTCTTGAAATAACTATTATTTTTATCATAATATGTCCATTTTGTTCATTCTTTTCTACATTATTAGATTAATATATTATTAGATTTTTTATCATGCTTTTTATGTTCATGTAAGTTGTTAGGAAAGCTTCATTCTTTCGTCATTCACATGCCACTACTATAACCATCCTTATGCTCTTAAATGATAATGTCACGAAATTATGCTAACAAAAGAGATTGTGTTAGTTGTGTTTTGGTTCATATTTTGGTTGAAATTGTTAGTTCAAAAGTATGGATTTTTAAATTCATGGACTTACTATTTTCTTCATTAATTATAGGTATACAATGTCGTCCTCACAAGGCAAGAAAGTCGCCGTCCCCGCTTTGAAGAAAAGGAAGGGAGCATCATCTTCCGCAGGCCCTACCGCAGAAATCTGTCACCTTCTCCTCCAATTTCCCAACGGACCTCAAGAGGAACTCTTTCAGAACTACGGGCCCGACCTTTAACAGCAGGCCGCTGCATCAACTGGGCTACTGTCAAACAAGTCCAGTTGGCTGACGCAATCTGGGCCCTCCTTACTACCGATCCATGGGAGTTATTTTTTGGGATTATCGAGCCAACATATTTAAAGCTGGCGATAGAGCTATGTTCCATGTTTCATCTTCAAACCATGATGATAAATTATGATAATCTCGGCACAGTACAGTTTCGCTTAGGTGGATTAGTCCGCCAACTATGCGTTCCCGAGTTTGGTACTGCATTGGGTCTTTATACCGAGGAGTTCAGAGAGGAGAATGACTTACACACTCTTGACCGCCACATCCATCGTTCTCCCTCACACTGTTGGGATGCCCTAGTCCCACGTTCGGCCACCTACAACCCCAGTCGCACCAAGGCATCATCTCTCCCTCCATCCCTAAGGTACCTTCACTTTATCTTATCTCACACTCTGACAGGACAGAGAGAGAGCACTGGCATCGTTACTACCCACGACGCCTATTATCTATTATGTATGTCCAACGGGCACGTCATCAAACTCGCCTACTTCATCGCCCTTGCCATATGCCACCGGACGGAGTGACATTGGAGGGGGTCATCCCCTACGTGACTCGACTGGCGCGACACTTCAGACTCCTGAACACCGCGGCCCAAGAATCATCCTTGACCCTTATTGGCTCCACAAGGCATATCGAGTATGATGAGCATGAGGATGATCAAGAGGTGCCGAGGAACCTACCCTCCCTAATATCGTCTCGCTCAATCCACCGAGGAGGAGGTTCCCGAGGACATTACTGATGATGTCCCTACCAAACACAAGAACCCACTTTACTACCCACCACCACCACCTTCTCGGCCAGTTCATGCGGCGACTTCATACACTGACATCTCGGAGCATCTTAATAGATTCAAGCAGTAATGTTTTCAAAGATTTGACAACATTGATGCTACTCTACAGCAGATTTGTCAGCACCTCCACATCTCATCGCCAGTCCCACCTCGCTAACCATCCAACAATGAAGATCTTTATAAATTTTTATTTTTTTTATTTTCATTTAAGACAAATTTTTATTTTCTTTCATTTTATTTTTATTAGGATTTATAATATTTATCTAACAATCTTTACTCTCGGCTAACCTTTTACGAGTAAATCATTCTTGCTAATATTCCCTAAACAGTTCCTGCTTTTATCACAGTTATCACAGAGCTCCAAAGCTCACAATCATTTAGGAACTTCAAACTCCAATGGAAAAGGTTCACCACGGCTACCATACCCTGCTTAATAAGGAGATACAATATTCTTTTGGCACAGCACCTGTGGTATCCAACCTCTACTCCACCGGAGTATCCTCCTCCACCTCCATAACGCCAAACTAGGACATTCATTCAGTACTCAGGAAGTTTCAATTCTTTCCCTATCTTATGATTTTATATTTTCTTATATATCTAACCTTGTACATTGAGGGCAATGTACATCTTAAGTGTGGGGGGGTAATCATTTCATTATCTGAAAATCCCTAAATAGTGCTTTGTTCTCTTGTAAATCTCTCATATCATGTTTAAGTTGAATTTTGATTGACTAATAATTTTGACTGATATATCTTGAATTAAAACATAGGCATTCATGCATTGATTGTTAAACTCTAAGACACTAGAAAATCAAGCATGATAAGTTGATTTTTAAGAATTTAAAATTTTAGGTTGTTTCCCCAAATTTAGGTATTATCTTGAATTGAATCCCACAGATTGAAACATCAAAAAGCCATAATTTTTGTGAGATTTTTGAGCCTTTTGAGCATCTTTTAATTCTTTCATGCTCACTTTTATTATATCTTTGAGTGTGCCAATATTGAATTGTTATTCTAGAACTTGCCTGATTATGCATGTCAAGACCACACTATTTGATTTGATATATCAAGATGGTAGAGGCATTTAGGATTAACCCACTCATGCCATGAAAAGCCTACCTCCACGATTAACCCTTAGTAAACCCCTTTGAGCCTAACAAGCCATCCCTTGTACCACCCTCGATATTAACCATTAACCCATTATTGTTGAAATCCCCTTAAATTAATTTGATCCCTAATTTTTGTCGAGAATTGATTGGCATAAATTGCTTAACTATGTCTTGTTCTTAATAGTAATATATGATATTTGACTTGTTCTTAAAAAAAATCTATGTGTATAAATCAGTAGTTATCTTTTGCTTGTAAGTCTCATTCCATAGTCAAAGAAGAAAGCGTTGTTGTACGCAAGTGATAAATTAATATTTTTTCTAGTTAAGTAAATTTTCAAGTCAATCTCGATTCTAACCCTTTCTTTCAGCTTGTGACCACACCCTCTAACTAAGCCTCGTTACAAACCGTTAAAGACCTTTGGATTGATGTATCATATCGATTTATAGTGGTGGAGATTTGATTTTTATACAAGCCTATGGTAATAACTTTTCATATTGACTGATGAGTGCTAATTTCATTGTCCTTAAACACTTCGAGTGATTTGAGTGAATCTTTAGTGATGATGTTAAACTCTGTGAGGTTTCAAATCAATGATAACTACCTAGGGGAGGGGAGATACCTAAGTTTTTCATGATTAAAATAATCAATTTAGAATGTTTGAAGCTCTAATGTTCTTTTAGTTGAATTCTCAATGTATGATTACTTATGAGATGATTTGAGATAATATTGATCGGAATTATAAGTTGCGAAAAAGGAAATTTTAACAGTGATCCAAAGATTTTGCTTGAGGACAAGCAAACGCTTAAGTGTGGGGGTATTTGATAAATCTTAATTTAGACATATTTATAACCCATGCTTAACACATTTTATGAATGATTTCCCCTTAGATTTGATGAATTCGATGCTCCTAATGCCTTAATTTCATGTTTTATTCCCAAGTAGGCATAAGAGAATGAAAGAAACGAGAAACGGGCCGAAAACGGAGAAAATGGGCCAAAGCATGAAATTAACACGGCCTGGACCTCTTCACACGGGCAGCTCACACGGCCATGTCAATTTGGCAGAATTGAAGCACGATTCACACTGGCAGAACACACAATCGTGTACCTCGAACACGGCCTGAAGTTATCACACACGGGCGTGTCCCTGCCGAGCCAAAGTTAAGTCTAATTCGGAAAAGGCCACTTTTGAGGGTTCTAAGGCACTCCAAAGCCTATAAATACACCCTAGAGGAAGAAGAAAAAGGGACGGAGACTAGGGAGTGAGGAATTACTCCAAGGAAGCCGATTGATCCATCTTAGAAGTCGGAGCCACTATCAAGACTGAAGATCTCTCCTCAATTTCCCCTTCAGGAGTTTTGGGTTTTATTTATGTTTTGTACGTATTATTATTCTAAGATGTTTTCTTGTTTAGTTATGAACTAAACCCTTAAATACCTAAGGGGGATGAAACCTAGATGAAAACTTGTTATTATTTCTGAATCGTATGATAAATATTTGACTTGTTCTTAATTATGTGTTCTTAATTCTTGTTTTGGTATTCCAGGATATCACTTCAAGTCACTACTCTTAGTTGGAGGAGGAATAGACCCTGGCTAAGAGTAACTTTGTCGTAATTAAGCGGAGTTGATTGCACGCCTAGAGATAGGGTGACAAGATTTTACCAGATTAGGGTGAAACCTAATAAGGGAATCCATAGATCAAGTTAATGCAACCTTAGGGTGTTAATTAGAAATAACTCTCGATTATTCAACCTAGGGATTAGACTTTGTTAGTCTCGAAAGGGATAATAATATACATCAGGGATTTCTACGAAACAAGTTAAATGAATAAATCGTCCTGTTCGGAGCCAGAATAACAAGTAAAAGTCTAGGTGGATTTTTCCTTAGGTATTGTCTCAATCAATCGCTTTCCCCAAAAGTAATTTCTCAAATTCTATTTTCTGCAAATTCTTAGTTTAATTAATTAGTTAGTTAAAACAAATCTCTTTTCTACGGCTAGATAGTAAGAAGACAGTCATTACTAGTACTCTTGGTCCTTTAGGTTCGACAATTCGGTCTTGCTAAAACTATACTACTGTTCGATAGGTACACTTCCCTACGTCGTGATAATAGTTAGTTTCAAGAATGATTCAATATAAATTTATAAAACTTATCACAGGAAAATCGACGATCAGACCACAACTCATGAGTTCAAATCACATAAATCATGAAGTCAGACCATAACTCAATGAGTTCAGATCACATAGTTCCTACTAACATGTCACTTGTATCCTAATCTATTCCTAAGGTTCAAATGAGATTCTTCAATACCACATTTCCGTTTTGCTTGCCCAAAATGTCGAATTCAATATCTATAGCACCATCCACATACTCATGGAATAACTAAACATATTTCGTGATAAAAGTGTAAGCTTTTAAATAAATGATACAACATCACATTAAATATGTATATACTCATCATACATGCAATATTAAAGCATTTAAAGTATGGTACATGTTGCATTATATGCAGATGAACTTACTTCGATACAAAATGATAGAAACAAGCCTAATCGTCGTAAACTTTGCTTTGCCCCGATCAAAACTCGAATCACGTTTTTCTTCATCTATAATGCCAAAATTAACTTGCTCAATACATACATTGATCAATTCGACCCATAACACATACTTTGGTAAAATTACCATTTTACCCCTAACATTTCACTTATTTACAAATTGGTCCCTAGGCCAGTAAAATGAAATACATGCATTTTCTTGGTTACCCAAACCTAGCCGAACCTATACCATGCTCCTATCAGCCCATATTTTCCTCTGTTTCACATTTGTATTACTCATTTTTACACCTTTTACAAATAAGCCCTTTTTAGGAGTTCTTACTAAAAACCACTTAGTAAAAGATGTTCATCACACATCAAACTTTCATATTCCTTCATTAATCATCAAAATACAAACATGTCACACATGGGTCAAATTTCATACATGAACCCTAGCTCAAAATATGGCTAGAAATGGATAGATCATGCTTCAAAGATGTCAAAATTGGAAAGAACATAAAAAACAGGGCTTGGGAGTACTTATAATCAAGCTTAAAATGTTCAAAACCCTAGCTATGGAGAGCATGAAATTTTTGGCACCCCTTGGAGAAGATGGACACCATTTTTGACTTGATTTTCCCATTTTATTCTTTTATTAACCAAATAACAAAAATGCCCTCAAGGCCTTTCTTTCAAAATTTTCCTATTCATGCCCATTTTTGTCCAAAATTTTAGAACTTGGTCTAATTGCTATTTAAAGACCTCTAATTAATAATCCAATGCAATTTCATGCTTGAAGCTTCTAGAACACAAGTTTTGCAACTTATTCAATTTAGTCCCTTACTTCAAATTGGACACTTTAGGCATAACATTTCTTCATGAAAATTTCATACAAACATGCAATCATATCATGGACCATCAAATAATCATAAAATAATTATTTTTATTTCAAGTTTGTGGTCTCAAATTTACTGTTCTGACTAGACCCTAACTCGGGATGTTACAACTATAGCAACATGACTTGGATACTCGAGTAACTACTCCACACCAAAGGTATCAAAGATGCATAACAGAGGCACCGAAGAACAAAAAAAGGCATAAATGTCCAATCAAAGGCACCTAAGTGCAAACAGAGGCACTTGAGTGCAATACAGAGGGACCGAAGTGAAATCCTTTACAAGTGAACGTTCTAACCCTATTGGCAGGCCAATCGTATCCTAATTGTTTACTACATTCAAATGAGCATTTTAACTAAATTCATCACATTAAAAAATTGGAGGCACTTCAGTAATATTTGTAAACATACTGTAAATCCATTAAGTTCATTCCAAGATCATATAATACATTTTTCATAACCATTTCACAACTTTCTTATAATTACTCATTCACTTTATACTTTAATATAAACAATTTATAATCAAAATTTCAATACCAAATATTCAACCACATTTCAATAAAACAAATTCAAACATCATAAATTATAAACATTTATACTTGCTCATCTATACCATGAACTTACCTAATATATATCAACCATTGACTCATAGGGACCATTCCATAATTTTTCCTTTTCGTTGGTTATCTCCCGTATGATTCAAATCTTGATCTGTAATAATTAAATTCAATTTTTTAAAATTCAATTTTATTAAATTCAAATACATCTCCCAACTAAAATTTGTGCATATGACCTTTAAGTTTTCATTATTGACACATTTTTCCTGAACTTTTATATTTCTCGCAATTAAACTTTTATATTTCTCACTATTTAGTCCCTAAACCTGAAACTTCAAATTTAACAACATTTCTCAAATTCCAAAACTAGCCAAATTTATTCTCATATTAGCACAGTCCATATTTATTTACAATCCACTAAAATTCCATGTCAATTTTAACATTTTATCAAATTAGTTCTTTAACTAAAAATTAACAAAAATCACTTTATAAACTACTCCTAATCAACAACCATTACTTGAACTCTAACATTTAACTTTAAAATAACAAAGATTCATTAATGGAAAAATCCAAAATCCTTAAAAGTTTCAAAAAACGGAGATATAGGTTAGCTGGACCTAGTTGCAACAATATCAAAAACATAAGAATTAGAAGAAACGAGTTCAAAATACACTTACACGCAAAATGTTTTGCTTGGCCGAAAGCTTCCAACAGTTCTATAATGGCTTTCGGTTTAAAGGTAGAAGATTATGGAAATGATAATGGTTTACTTTAGTTTTATTACTTATTTTTAATTATTTAAACCTTTAACACATGAATAAAACAAAATTTAAAAGCTCTCTTGTGATCCCACAAATTTAAAATGGTATATTTACCATATTAATCTTCCATTTATATTAATTAAGCCCTTTAATCATTCAAATCCAATAGTGATTAAGTTTTTAATCTTTTATGATTTAGTCATTTTTAATTAATTAACTATCCAAACATTGTAATTTCTGAACATAAATTTATTATGACTCGAATAACACTCTGTCAATATTTAATAAAATATTTACTGGCTCGGTTTATAGAAACGGGTTCCTGAAACCTCCATTTCTAAAACCAGTTGACTATAAAAGTTTACCACTTGGACCTAATTATTCATTCAAATAAAATAAATTATCAAATCAAAATATTTTATAATACTATATTGAACTCGTAATTATTAAATAGTAATATTTACAAACTCACTTGTCATATTTATGTCCCCAAAACTACTGTTTCTGACACCACTGAAAAACAAGTTGTTACAAGGTGGAATGGCACGACGAACAATGAACTAATACTGATAGAACAAGAAGATCGTCCACTTCTAAATAAACAATGCTGCTGGAAGAATCTGGCAGTAAAACTTAAAATTAGTTGAATTGCTTAATGTTTGTAAATTATTGCATATTTAACTAACTCCATAGTTTAGATTTTCACTTTTATTTTATACATGTTTATTTTTAGACCAAGATAAACCCAAGATGCAAATTTGGAATAAATTAGAGTCGGTGACGCAACACAGCAACCCTGTGTTGCAACACTACACACAAAATACAAAAATTAATGAAAAGCACACCGATGTCTCCACATGGCACA
Organism: Gossypium anomalum; assembly: GCA_025698475.1. Taxonomy (NCBI): domain Eukaryota; kingdom Viridiplantae; phylum Streptophyta; class Magnoliopsida; order Malvales; family Malvaceae; genus Gossypium; species Gossypium anomalum. Next base: position 62,630,527 of record CM046961.1, read on the forward strand.
TCGAGTTGCAACATCGTAGATGTAACACCCCTAACCCGTCTTTTTCATCGGATTGGGGTCATAAAGTATTACGATTACATTTTAATCATTTGACATTATTTACAAATAATGAATCAAGCATAATAACAATTAACTAAATCACATTTCCATTCATAATTAAACGTACACTTATGGGTCTTAAAACAAGTTTACAGGGCCTTAAAAAAAGAACAAAAACATTTTGGGGTCAATTCGAAACAAAATGGGAAAGTTGGGAAAAAGTTGAAAATTTGAAAATAGGGGACACACGCCCGTGTGTTAGGCCATGTGTCACAGCCTAGACCATGTGGATTTTTGAAGTCTAGACACACAGTCGTGTCCCAGCCCATGTGTCCGCCCGTGAGTGTGACCGATGTTGGTTCACATAGTCGTGTTGCTGACCGTGTCTCAGACCGTCTAACAAATAATTTTAGGTTACATGGCCATGTCATAGGCCATGTGCCAGGCCATTTGAAGCCTGCACCTAAGGAGAGAAAGCCACACGGCCATGTGGATAGATTGTGTGGGACACATGACCATGTGGCAGCCCGTGTCCCAAGCTGTGTGTCAATTACGTACTACCTAAGTGCCTAACCAATGTGCCCTAGTTGACACTACATTTAAGTCATCAATTACAAGCCCAAATTCCATTCTCATAAACTTAACCAATATGCCATTCAAAGACACCTCAAACAAGATCATACATTTAATAAAATGAACTAAGGTAATTCATGACATTAACCTTCCATTTATGAACATACTTCATTCAAAATCACCAAAACTAACATATCCACAAGCATACATAACTATATACAATTGTTTGCTTTGAACCAAAACATTTAACAAAGTTTACAAAACATCACCTTTATACAAGCTACCTTTTAACGGAACATTTAAACAACAAGGTGACCATATCTAACCAAAATAAACTAGGCACAAAAAGAAATACATCACCAACATTGAGCTCAGGATTTGTAATGGATTCTTAGTCATTGAACAAAAGCAAGTACCTAACTTGCATTTAAGGAAAGGTTCAAACATTAAGCAACTTATTCATTCAAAGAATCGCATTTACACTTAGTGACCTAAAGTTTATAATCCATGACATATAAGTTTATCTTTATGGAATTTACTACACTAATCAACAATTCGTATTGTATATCTGCCATGATACCTTTCACATACCAATCTTCTCCAATGAATTTATTATACCTTATCGATATGAGTCATTCAATGAATAACACTCGGTGCCTAACGGTTACACCGTAAATAAGTTTTGCGCCTAGCGCTAGTTGGATAAACTAGCAAATATAATAATGTGCTAGCACTATTCAGATAAACTGATGAAGATTTATGCCCAGCGCTAGTCAGATAAATCGACGAATATAATGATGTGCCCAGCTCTATTCAGGTAAACTGACGAAGATTTGCTCACCAAGATTTAATTCCTCAATAACACAATTCATAATTTAATCAATCACAAAAAAAACCAAGAGAATATCTTTGATTTATTTCGTAATCGTTCATATATTATTCCATAGTACTTCATTCAATAGAATTAATCGATCATATTAAATGATATAATTTGATACTAATTATAACTAAACTAATTAAAAATAAAGAGTTTGAGTCAAGGACTACGAACTTACCAGAGTACGATGGCTACTAAGATTGAAGATGATTACGACAACCTTCTTCTTTCCACGGTTATCAACCGATCCTCTTACTTCTTGATCTAAAATCAATATCTTAATTAATTTACTTAATTCAACCATCCAAAATATTTATACACAAGCCATTAAACTTTTATTTACATTTTCCACATTAGCTCTCAACATAGACGTTTAATACAAATTAATCCTCAACTAAAAATCATGAAATTCAATCACAATCAACAAAATATCATGTTAACATTTTTCCCAAAGGTTCAACACAACTCATATTTTCAATTAATTTAAAAAAGAATCCTTGAGTTTAACATTTTCATAAGCAAGTCCCTAAACTTTAAAATAATCAAGAATCATTCCATAAATATGTCTACTTAACTCCCAAATTTAAAACCTAGCAAAAATACACCAAGAATTTGAATTTCTCAACAATGGAAACTTCCACAAATATCATTAATTCCCAAAATTTCAACATGGATAAGCTACTACATGATTTTAAGGTTCCAAAAATATAAAGTTTAATTAAAAACGACAAAAGTATACCAACAAAATTGAGCTTCAAAGTTGAAAATCAATGGCTGAATGGGGCTAACCTTCCTTCTCAATTTCGGCATGCAAAGAAGATGAAGACTTTCAATTTTGTTTCTCTTTCCCACTATATTATTGTTTTCCTTATTCTATTACTTCATGTTTCACTTATTCTCATATATTTTATTAGTTAACTATCATATTATATTTATCATATATCATTTACTATCAACAACTTATAACACTAATGGTCTATTTATTTAATAAGTCCCTTACACTAGTCTCACCATGTAATTTAGTATTAATCACTACTTTTATTATCTTCTTGAATTAGTCATTGTACTTTAATTGAACACCAATAATTAAAATTGTCTAACTAAAATTCAATTCACTTCTAAGTTAATCCCATAAATATTTAATAAAATATTTATGAGTCTAGTTCATGAAAGTGGATTTCTAGATATGCATTTTCGACGCCTCTGACTTTTGGGTCTTTACAATTCTCCCCCTAAAATGAATTTAGTCTTCAAAATTTACCTGAAAAGAGGTGGGGATAATGAGATTGCACTGTTTCCTTAGATTCCTAAGTTGCTTCCTCGACATTATGACTATGCCAAAGAACTTTTATGAGGGAAACTCATTTGTTACGTAACTCTGTCACCTCACGAGCTAAAATTTTAATCGGTTCTTCCTTGTATGACAGATTAGGTTGAATTTCCACATCTTTAGTTGAAATAATGTAAGTCAGATCCAAACGATATCTTCTAAGCCTCGATACGTGAAATACGTCATGCATTTTCTATAACTCTACAGGTAATACCAACATATAAGCAACTAGCCCAACTCGTTCGATAACCTTATATAGTCTTATAAAATAAGGATTCAACTTCCTTTTTGACCAAATTGGAGAATTTTCTGTCAAGGAAAAACCTTTAAGAATACTTTCAATCTGTATCAAATCACCTTAATTATACTTTCTGTTTCTTGGATCAATTATGGTCCAACCATTTTCTTTTCACTTAACTTTGAACAGTACACATGAGTTTGACATCTACGACCATATAAAGCTTCATATGAAGCCATTTGGATGCTCTATTAGAAGCTATTATTATATACGAATTTAGCCAATGGTAGATAACGTTCCCAACCAGATTCAAAATCAATTACACAGGCTCAAAGCATATCTTTTAAATTTTGAATAACACACTCAGATTGCCCGTCTATTTGTGGGTGACAAGTTGTACTAAAGTTAAGTCTTGTACCAAGAGATTCATGCAACTATCTCCAAAATCTCAAAATAAATCAGAGATCCTGATCAGAAATGATTGATATAGGTACTCCAATTTCTTGAATGTAGACTTCCACTAACTTTTGAAGTGACCAATCTGTTCTAATAGCAACAATATGAGCCAACTTCGTAAATCGATCAACAATCACCCATACAACATTTTTCTTGCTCGAAGATAAAGGTAACCCGATTACAAAATCCATCGTTATACGTTCCCACTTCCATTCAGGGATAGAAATAGGTTGGAGTAATCCAGTGGGAACCTGATGTTCTACCTTAACTTGTTGATGGCATTTAGCCACAAATTCCACTATCTCGCTTTTCATTTCGAGCCACCAGTACAATTCTCGCAAGTCAGGATACATCTTCGTTCCACTAGGGTGCAAAGCAAAAGAACTATTGTGAGCTTCACAAAATATCAATTCAATTAATTCAACAATATTTGGAATGCATAATCGATTATGAAACCTTAGACAAATTTGATCATCGATGCTAAAGTTTTCAGTCGAGTTTTCTTGAACCATTCTTTTCTTCAATTATCATCCATTAATTGTGTTTCTCTAATCTGATCAATTAACATCAGTTTAACTTCTAACTCAGCCATCAAACTACCATCATTACAAATACTTAGTCAAGTAAACATAGCTCACAACTCAATTGTTGTATTCTTACTCAGCGCGCCAGCTACTATATTAGCTTTACTAGGGTGATAGTAAATAACACAATCATAATATTTCAAATCTTAACCCAATGACACGGTCTTAAATTCAACTCCTTTTGAGTTAGGAGATATTTAAGACTTTTTTTATTAGTAAATATATAACACTTTTTACCATACAGGTAGTGTCTCCAAATCATTAGAGCAAAAACTACAACAACAAGCTCTAAATTGTATGTCTAATAATTGCGTTCATTCATTCTTAACTAACGAGAAGCGTATGCAATCACCTCCCCTCTTGCACCAAGACGCAACCCAAACCACTTAATAAGGAATCACTATAAACCACAAAGCCTTTCCCAGATTCTGGTAAGGTTAAAACTGGTGCTTCAGTTAACGTTTACTTTAATTTTTCAAAACTTTCTTGGCATTTCTCACACCAAACGAGCAGACCTTCTTTTGTAACAAATTTGTCATCGAAAAAAGCTATTTTTGAAAATCCACCAACTAATCTTCAGTAATAACCAGCTAAACAAAGGAGACTATGGATCTTTTACACATTTTTTGGTGCTTTCCACTAAATTATGGCTTCAATATTTTCTGGATCAATGCGGAACCCATCTGCTGAAATGACAAGTCCTAGAAATACAACTTCAGGTAGCCAAAATTCACATTTACTGAGTTTCTTGTAGAGTTTTTTCTCTCGCAATACTTGTAAAACAATACGTAAATGTTGTTCATGTTCAGCTTCTGATTTTGAATAGACTAAAATATCGTCAATAAAAACTACCAACACTCACGACAGAAGTGGTCTAAGCTTTAGAAGTCACAATCTACTTGTTCTTGCTCCTATTTGAGAACCTAGTGATACATTCGATCGGGTAGGAAACTCTATCGATCTCTTAGATGAGGTCTGCTGTGATTTCCCCATCTGTCTTTTCCTTGAGTCTCGGGACTCGATGTCAGCTCTTCTCTTCTCTTTGGCCAATTCCACGGCCTTACATGCTCTCTCCACAAGCACCATAAATTCCCCTATCTCTAATATGCCAACTAATAGATGAATGTCTTCGTTCAAACCATCTTCAAACCTCTTGTACGTAATGGATTCTATAGATACACACTCCCATGTATATTTCCTAAGTCTCACAAACTCACGTTCGTACATAGTCACCGTTCTACGGCCTTGCTTCAGCTCTAAAAACTCTTTTCTTTTCTGGCCTATAAACCTCTGACTAATGTACTTCTTCTAGAACTCTTCCTGGAAGAACACCCAAGTTATCCTCACTCTCGGTACAATAGACACGAGAGTATTCCACCATTGATAGGCCGAGTCTCGTAGGAGTGACACTGCGCACTTCATACACTTCTCAAGTGTGCACGATAGTTCATCAAATACCCTAATAGTATTTTTCAGCCAGAACTCAGCTATCTCTATGTCATCATCAATCTTAGCCCGAAATCCCTCGACCCCTTACTTTCGTATCGTATCTACTGGGGTTTCTCTCTCCTAACCAAATCCACTCCTTGCGGAGCTATAGGGGCATACTGAGGAATCGGAGAAGGTGGGGGAGGTGGAGTGTTCAGATTCGCACGAACAAACGTCGTGTACCAAGCATCCATCATGTGGCCCCTCTGCCTTGACTCAGTGTCATGGGCCTACTATCTACTAGCGCGGTATCTTTAGCGAGAGTCGGCGCATTACTCTCCACATCATCCGCTGTAGCTATGTCAGGATCCATTTACTATATAAAAACACAACTTATATTCGTCAAGAGTCATCACACTATCAATATATAGTTATGGCATGTATAGCTAGAGTCGTACTCAAGCTAGGTTAGACCTAGGACTGACTAAACCATAGCTATGATACCATTAAATGTAACACCCCATACCCAAACCCCACGCCGGGACGGGATACGAGGCGTTACCATACTTAACCACATGCATACAAATATTTTGATGTCATTAAGACTCGGTCAAATTAAAACTTTTTCAAAATTTGTCTAAAACTTCTTATCATGGGCCTGTGAGTTCTAAAACATCTATTGGAAACTACTCAGGACCAATTCGGGTCCTTATACCGACTTAACAAAAATGACCCTTAAAACAGGGCACACGCCCGTGTGGAGGGGCAACATGCCTGTGTGGCCATTGTGACATGTCCGTGCTAATGGCCCCGTGTGACACACACGGCCTAAGCACCTAAGGACACGCCCGTGTCCCATGCCTGTGTGAATTAAATTTCATATTTTAACCTACAGGGGTTTTCACACGGCCTAACACACGCCGTGTCTATGACCTATGTCCCTCACACGGCCATGACACGCCCGTGTCTAAAAACCTTGACCTTCTGTTTCTGACGTCAGCATCCATAAAAGGGCACACGACCAAGGCACATGCCCATGTCCATAGACCGTGTCCTCCACACGGCTGAGAAACATGGCCGTGTCTATAACGCCCTAATTTTTAAGATTTTCAAGATTTCTGTGATTTTTAGCGAATTTCAGGATTTCTGTGTTTTGACTGCTTGATGTAAGTCTAAGTATGGTAGTGGGCCTTTAGAAGGCCCCAGTCTAAGTTAAAAATCGGTGGATTTAACTAATTTTAATTCCATAAGAAAAAGGGGTTCTGGTAATTTGGGCTTTTAAGAATTTAATGGGTAAAATAGGCCACAAGAAGGCATGTGGCAAAGTGGCATGTGGCGCCACTGTGAAGGCTATAAAAGTGGCATGTGAATGATAAGGGAGAGCTAAGGTTCGAGTCCCAAGGTAAGCAAATTATTAGTATTAATTTTTATGTACAGAAAAGGGATGTAATGGAACTCAAGTGAAACTCTGTTAGGAAGAGTTGGAGTTGCTCAGGAGATTGAGTAAGGAGGGGATAAGGGAGAGGGTTTAGGAGCTGATCAAGGAGGATGGTGTTGGCCGAATAGTGGACTCTTGAGGAACAAGAGTTGGCCGGCCAAGGGTTTCTGTAGAGGGCAAAATTTGGCTAGGTCATCTAAAGGTTAAAATTTCGGCATTTAGGAAAAGAGTGTCGTTTCTGACCATTCTTCCTCTTCTTTTTCTTTTCGCCTCTCTTCATCAACTTTCTCTTCTTCTTCTTTTTTTCCTATAGCCGAATCTTTTTACTATTCTACTCATCCCCACTTTCTTATCATTTATTCCTAAGCCTTATACACAAAAGCCAAAATCCCGAAAGACTATTTTCTTCTGTGCCAATTTCTCCTAGCTAAAACCCTCTGGTTCTTCTTTATCTTTTTGACCGATTCTCTAATCCTCTAAACCCCAAGTTTCTATCAGTAAGACCACAGCAAAACTCCCATATTCCATCTTTCTCTACCCAATTATAAAAAGCCGAAAACCCCATACTCGTAAGGGCATAGCTAAATCTGTAGACCATTAAGGTTCAATTTTTACTAAGTTTTGGGGATTAGATCTATATCAGAATCGAATAGGAGTTTAAGGTGGGATCATTGACCAAAGGAACTGGTGGTAAGCTTTCGAATCTATTCTTTATTTCAAGTTTTAGAAAAGCCAAAATCCCTAAAGGCTTAGGGAGGCTATCGATTAGAGCTTAAGGCTCTAAGGGTTATAACAATTGTTTAATTATGGTGTTAGTGTGATCTAGAGGCTGCTGATCAAAGGCTCGGACAAGTGGAACGATAGGATCTAAACCTAGTCGCTAGTTTCAGCAAAGGTAGGAATTTTAGTGCCTAAAATGTTAATGGCTGACGTTTGGGTAAGGAGTTTTGTATACAAGCTGTTATGGATTCTTAATTAACAAATTAAGTAACCGACTGTAGGCAACTGGTATGTGGAACTCGGTAGCGTTTCGTCACAAACAGGTGTGTAACTGACACCCTCTTATAGACTAGATCGGTAAAAAGCTAAAAAGCCGAAATGCCAAAAAATTGATATTTCACGAACTTACGAGTGTGTGAATGCTCGTAAGATAAGCGGGTTAACATATTTGGTAATCTAAAGTGACAAAACTGCAGTACGCGCAATTTCGTGCATTTCGATATTTTGGGCTTAATGGACCAAAATCGGGTTAATGGGCTAACGGGCCCAACACAGTAAGTATGATCGGTAAGTGTTCCTGTTAGTACGTAAATGGTTATGATATGCATGAAAACCTTAAGAATAGTTAAATTACTAGAATACCCCCATGTATGGAAAATTACCATTATACCCCTAGGTGCAAAATGACCATTATACCTCTAGGATTAATTTTGACTGAAAAGTATGATGATCTGATTCTGTATGTTGTATGCCATGATTTGTTTATCTGTTGCATGGGGACATAGGTTATATTATGGAGGAAGCGTCCTGATGGCTATGCCACATTTATCTGATCTGGTGGCTCTGCCACAAATATCTGTTCTGGTGGCTCTGCCACAAATATCTATATCTGGTGACTCTGTCACATTATCTATTTCTGGCAGCCATGCTGCAAATATCTGTGGTGTGTAGCGGTTGGTGGGTCGAGTAGTCTCCCCACATGGTGTAAGGTTGGACGGGGGTGCAAATGGTTGGATTTGGGTTGGTGTTATGCATTATCATGGAATATCTATTCTGTATCTGTTATGGGCCTATGGGCTTCATTCTGAAATCTGTTCTGGGCTAAGGCCAAATTAATTTGTTTCTGTGGTTGAGTTGATTTAGACTATGGTTGGGTTATTTTACACACTGAGTTTGCCCAAACTCACCCCTTATTTTCATCCATGCAGGTAATCCCCAACCATAATAGGCTTGGTGCTGCGAGGGATTTAGAGTGGTCACACGTTTTGCAAATTTTGATTTTCTTCTGGTGAATTAGACAGATTTCCTTTTTCTTAAATGCTTTGGGTTTTAAGTTGTGATAAGGCCTCTCTAATTATTTTTATGGTTTTGATAGGATTTCCTAGAGTAGATATATTATTATTTTTAACTGTTGAAATTGAGTAACTTTAGGGTGCAGGTTTTTTTTTAAAACAGTAATTGATTTTAAAATAACACGACAACAAAGCACTACTTCCGCAACGAAAATGTTTTCCAAAATTAATCACTTTTCCTAAAATGGACTTAATCGAATTGATTTTCTAAGAATATACACTAAGTTAAGGTGTGGCAATGGTGGTGTGCATGTCTAGGATTGGATCCGAAGGGAGCTTGGTACTTAAGCAGTCTGATGGACTCACCTCCTCTTTTCCGATTTCCTACCTAGTGCACAGCCTCCATTCACTTTAATCTATAATGAGATTAACCTTAAAAACACTAAGTAGGTTTTTCTAGAGCAATAATACAAAATGTTTTAAACGCATCGTTGTGGCACGTCGAATTCGGTATAACGTCTAGGCCGAGTTTGGGGTGTTACATTTAGTGGTATCAGAGCCAGATTGCAACAACTCGGCTATGGAATGGGTTTACAGAAACAAAGATTTTTGAAAACAAAAATTTTTATAAAGATTGCAAAACCCGGTTATCAAAACTTAGATCTTTAAAAGGTGGTACCCGAATCTTCGGCCCAAGCCTATAAGTACTATTCTAAATTATTCTAAATTATCTGTCTGTACTGAAACTCTTCTAGGATACTCTAGTTAGAATGGTACTGAAACTGTAGGAATTTTAGTAACGGACTAAGACTGTAGTTAGACTACGATTCTGCGGAAACAAACTCTGAATTACTATCTGTTCATAAAACATCTATAATAAACACTGAAATATTTAATTGATGCATAAAATTTGTAATTAGATAATACGATATGAGTACGAGAGTCACTCGTGGACGTGGCCAAAGTAGTGCTCGAGCAGGATCTTCGTCTTCAGGGCATATGCCGGCGGCAGATGCACCGGTACCACCGACAACGGAATTGGAGTCTCATGATCGTGGTGCCAGGGATGATGCCCTGTCGCAGGCAATGCTTCGTGTTCTGGAAAGGGTTGTCGGGGCAAGTGCAGGCAACAGAATTCGGGGATCTATTTCTGAACGACTCTAGGCTAACAGAGTAGAGATCTTTAGGGGCGTATTTAGTGTAGCCCCGAATGTGGCAGAATATTAGTTGGAGGCCACAGAACGGATTATGGACGACTTGGACTACTCTGTAAAGCAAAAGCTAAAGGGAGCCGTATCGTTGCTACGAGACAAGGCTTATCAGTGGTGGCTCACTGTGAGAGATGGGACCCCAACGGATAGGGTAATGTGGGAGCTGTTTAAGACGGCCTTTAAAGGGAAATATGTTTGAGAGAGTTATGTGGACGCCCGTAGGAAGGAATTCTTGAATCTGGTTCAAGGAGGTAAGACGATTGCGGAGTACGAGGCTGAGTTTCTAAGGCTGAGCCGGTATGCTGTAGGAATAGTCGCCACGGAGTATGAGCGTAGTGTGCACTTCGAGGATGGTCTAAGGGATGAACTTAAGGTGCTGATTCCTCTATAGAGGGAGCGTGACTTCGCGGTTTTGGTGGAAAAAGCTAAGATAGCTGAGGAAGTGAAGCGTACTGAGAGGCAGAATCGCGAGAAGGATCGAAACCATTTCTGAAAGGATTCAGGACCTTCGGGTGGTAGAAACAGAAATGTCAAGAGAGCAAGAGTGGAGGAGCCAGTTCGGGTAGTTTCGATGAACGTGGTTAGACCACCAATCTGTGGGGACTGTGGTAAGGTACATCTGGGCGAGTGTAGGAAACGTTCTGGCACTTATTTTCGGTGCAGATCTATGGACCATAGAGTCAAAGACTGTCCTCAAAAAATAGACCAGGTTTAAGTTGTTGAACAGAGGGTTGCTCAACCAGTGAGAGGTAGACCACAACCACTGAGAGGACGTGGACAAGGAAGGGGTAAAAATAGAAATGGTCGAGGTCGAGGGGCACCTGGCAGGGGTGCCGAAAATGCTGAGGCTCAACAGCCAGCATTATTGTATGCAGCTCGTTGTCGAGAGGAGGGCGATGCACCCGACGTCATAACTGGTACGTTTTTTATTTCTAGCACACCGTATACTACTTTGGTGGATATTGGATCTACTCATTCTTATGTTGCATGTACCATATCTGGGTCATTGGGTGTGCACTCTGAGAAGATTGTGAGTGGGGTATCTGTACTAAGTCCTTTGGGTCACTCAGTTAGGGTAGACAAACTGTATAGGGATGTGCCCTTAGAAACTTAAGGTAGGGTCTTTCCTGGAGACTTGATGGAGTTACCATTCGGAGAATTTGACCTCATACTAGGAATGGACTGGCTAGTTAAGCATAGGGTGACTCTGGATTGTGCTGCTAAGTGAATGGGGTTAAGGACCGCGAAAGGTGAAGAGGTTATGGTGATAGGTGAGCGAAGGGATTATCTGTCCAATGTGGTGTCAGCATTGAGAGCGAAAAACTGGATTCGTAAAGGTTGTGAGACCTATTTGGCATTTGTAAGGCAGTCGGGAGCTGAGGGACTGACAGTGGATAAGGTTAGGACTATTAAAGAGTTCCAAGATGTTTTTCCAGAGGAGCTTCCGGGATTGCCTCCAAACTGAGAAGTTGAGTTTGGAATCGACTTGCTGCCTGGAACGGCACTAGTGTCCATCGCACTGTATAGGATGGCACCGAAGGAGTTAGTAGAGTTAAAAGCACAAATTCAGGAGTTGTTGGATAGGGGCTTTATTAGGCCAAGCGTGTCTTCATGGGGAGCACCAGTACTATTCGTAAAAAAGAAGGATGGGACGATGCAGATGTGTATCGATTATCGGTAGTTGAACAAACTAACGATTAAGAATAAGTACCCACTGCCAAGGATTGACGATCTGTTCGACCAACTTAGAGGAGCTTGTGTATTTTCCAAGATCGACCTTCGATCTGGATATCATCAGTTAAGGGTCAAAGAGGCAGACATTCATAAGATGACATTTAGGACTCGGTATAGACATTACAAGTTCTTGGTTATGGCATTTGGACTGACGAACACTCCTGCAGTGTTTATGGATCTGATGAATTGTGTATTCCAATCATGCTTGGATCGATTCGTAGTCGTCTTTATTGACGATATTCTGATATATTCTGAAACAGAAGCGAAACATGATGAGCATCTCCGTATTGTGTTACAGGTATTAAAGGAGAAGGAACTCTATGCGAAGTTTAGAAAATGTGAATTCTAGTTGAGGGAGGTAACCTTTTTAGGTCATATTGTCTCTGCTAAGGGGATCAAGGTGGAACCCTCGATAGATTGAGGCGATTTTGGAGTGGAAGCCACCTAGGTCGGTGTCAAAAATTCAGAGTTTCCTAGGGTTGGCAGGATACTACAGAAGGTTTGTGGAAGGTTTTTCTGTGATTGCAGCACCTTTGACAAAACTCATAAGGAAAGGAGTACCGTTTGTAGGGACTGAGAAGCAGCAGGAATCTTTTGAGAAGTTGAAGAAAGTTCTGACTGAAGCACCTGTACTAACTCAGCCGGAGTCTGGGAAGGATTTTACTGTGTACAGTGACGCATCACATGTGGGTTTGGGTTATGTGTTGATGCAAGAGGGTAAGGTGGTTGCTTATGCATCACGACAGCTTAAGCCTCACGAAGAGAACTATCCTACTTATGATTTAGAGTTGGCAGTAGTAATTTTTGCACCTAAGATTTGGAGACATTACTTGTACAGAGAGAGGTGTATCATATACACAGACCATAAAATTCTCAAGTATTTGTTGACTCAGAAGGATCTGAACCTCAGGCAAAGGAGATGGATAGAGTTGCTTAAGGATTATGATTGTTCGATTGAGTGCCACCCAGGCAAGGCTAATGCAGTAGCCGATGCTCTAAGTCGTAGAGCTGTATCTGATCTGAGAGCAATGTTTGCTCGTCTAAGTCTGTATGATTATGGGAGTCTGTTGGCTGAGTTGCAAGTAAGGCCAACCTAGGTGGATCAGATTAAGGAAAAGCAGTTAAAGGATGAGTCTTTGGTTGCTCATTTCCAGCAAGTTAAGAAAGGGGAAACCTCTGAGTTTGGGTTGAATAGTGAAGGGTTTCTGTGTTTCCGAGGAAGAATTTGTGTTCCGAAGGACTCCGACTTGAGGCAGACAATATTAAAGGAAGCTCATAGAGGGCTTTGTGCTATGCATCCTGGAGGGAATAAGTTGTATCACGACTTGCGAGAATTGTATTGGTGGCCTAGGCTAAAATGAGAAGTAACGAAATTTGTGGGAAAATGTTTGACATGCCAGCAAGTGAAAGCTGAGCATCAATTACCTTCTGGACTTTTACAGCCAGTAGATATACCACTTTGGAAGTGGGAGAGGGTAACCATGGACTTTGTGAGTGGGTTACCCTTGACGCCATCAAAGAAAGATTCAGTTTGGGTGATTGTGGATAGGTTGACCAAATCGCCCCATTTCCTAACTATCCGTACTGACTTTTCACTTCAAAAGTTAGCCAAGTTGTATGTGGCAGAGATTGTGCGACTTCATGGTGTCCCAGTTTCAATTATCTCTGACCGGGATCCTAGATTCACATCTCGATTTTGGCAGAAGTTGCATGAGGCGTTGGGGACGTGGTTGAACTTTAGTACGGCTTTCTATCGCTAGATCGATGGTCAGTTGGAAAGGGTTATTCAGATTATGGAGGACATGTTGAAGGGATGCGTTATTGACTTTCGAGGTAGTTGGGAGGATTACTTGCCATTGGTAGAATTTGCGTACAATAACAGTTATCAGGTGAGTATTTGAATGGCACCGTATGAAGCTTTGTAACAACGTAGGTGTCATACTCCTAGTTGTTGGACCGAATTAGGAGAACGGCAGGTTCTTGGACCAGATTTGGTAGCTGATACTGAAGATAAAGTCAAAGTAATCAGAGATTGGCTGAAGGAAGCATCTGATACGCAAAAGTCGTATGCAGATTTGAAGCGTAAGGATATTGAGTACTCGATAGGTGATATGGTCTTCTTAAAGGTTTCTCCTCGGAAGAAGATTTTAAGGTTTGGTAAAAAGGGCAAGTTAAGTTCACGGTTCATTGGGCCTTATCGGGTTTTGAAGCGAGTAGGCCCAGTGGCTTATCAATTGGAATTACCTCCAGAGTTAGATAGGATCCATGATGTTTTCCACGTCTCCATGTTAAGTCGTTATCGTTCTGACCCTACTCATGTCGTGCCAGTTGCAGAGATTGAGGTGCAGCCTGATTTGACTTCGAGAAAGAGCCTGTACAGATATTAGATCGAGATGTTAAGGTTCTAAGAAGGAAATCTCTCCCATTAGTGAAGGTACTTTGGCGTAATCATGGTAGAGAGGAAGCTACTTGGGAGCCAGGAGAGGCGATGCGTCACCAATACCCTCATTTGTTCGGATCAGGTAAATTTCGAGGACGAAATTTCTTTAAGAAAGGTAGAGTTGTAACACCCCAATTTTTAGGATTTTTAGGATTTCTGTGATTCTCAGCGAATTTTAGGATTTCTGTGTTTTGACTCTTGATGTAAGTCTAAGTATGTTAGTGGGCCTTTAGAAGGCCCCAGTCTAAGTTAAAAATCGGTAGATTTAACTAATTTTAATTCCATAAGAAAAAGGGGTTCTGGTAATTTGGGCTTTTAAGAATTTAATGGGTAAAATAGGCCACAAGAAGGCATGTGGCAAAGTGGCATGTGGCGCCACTGGGAAGGCTATAAAAGTGGCGTGTGAATGATAAGGGAGAGCTAAGGTTCGAGTCGCAAGGTAAGCAAATTATTAGTATTAATTTTTATGTACAGAAAAGGGATGTAATGGAACTCAAGTGAAACTTTGTTAGAAAGAGTTGGAGTTGCTCAGGAGATTGAGTAAGGAGGGGATAAGGGAGAGGATTTAGGAGCTGATCAAAGAGGATGGTGTTGGCCGAATAGTGGACTCTTGAGGAACAAGAGTTGGCCGGCCAAGGGTTTCTGTAGAGGGCAAAATTCAGCTAAGTCATCTAAAGGTTGGAATTTCGGCATTTGGGAAAAGAGTGTCGTTTCTGACCATTCTTCCTCTTCTTTTTCTTTTCTCCTCTCTTCATCAACTTTCTCTTTTTCTTCTTTTTTTTCCTATAGCCGAATCTTTTTACTATTCTACTCATCCCCACTTTCTTATCATTTATTCCTAAGCCTTATACACAAAAGCCGAAATCCCGAAAGACTATTTTCTTCTGTGCCGATTTCTCCTAGCTAAAACCCTCTGGTTCTTATCCATCTTTTTGACTGATTCTCTAATCCTCTGAACCCCAAGTTTCTGTCGACAAGACCACAGCAAAACTCCCATATTCCATCTTTCTCTATGCAATTATCAAAAGCCGAAAACCCCATACTCTTAGGGGCATAGCCGAACCTGTAGACCATTAAGGTTCGATTTCTACTAAGGTTTGGGGATTAGATCTACATCACAATCGAATAGGAGTTTAAGGTGGGATCATTGACCAAAGGAACCGGTGGTAAGCTTTCGAATCTATTCTTTATTTCAAGTTTTAGAAAAGCCGAAATCCCTAAAGGCTTAGGGAGGCTATTGATTAGAGCTTAAGGCTCTAAGGGTTGTAACAATTGTTTAATTATGGTGTTAGTGTGATCTAGAGGCTGCTGATCGAAGGCTCGAATAAGTGGAACGACAGGATCTAAACCTAGTCGCTAGTTTCTGCAAAGGTAGGAATTTTAGTGCCTAAAATGTTAATGGCCGACTTTTGGGTAAGGAGTTTTGTATACAAGCTGTTATGGATTCTTAATTAATAACTGACTGTAGGCAACTTGTTTGTCGAACTCGGCAGCGTTTCATCGAAAACAGGTGTGTAACTGACTCACTCTCATAGACTAGATCGGTAAAAAGCTAAAAAGCTGAAATGCCAAAAAACTAGTATTTTGCGAACTTACGAGTGTGCGAATGCTCATAAGATAAGCGGGTTAACATATTTGGTAATCTAAAGTGACAAAACTACAGTACGCGTGATTTCGTGCATTTCGATATTTTGGGCTTAATGGGACAAAATAGGGTTAATGGGCCAACGGGCCCAACATGGTAAGTATGATCTGTAAGTGTTCCTGTTAGTACGTAAATGGTTATGATATGCATGAAAACCTTTAGAATAGTTAAATTACTAGAATACCCCCATGTATGGAAAATTACCATTATACCCCTATGTGCAAAATGACCATTATACCCCTAGGGTTAATTTTGACTGAAAAGTATGATGATCTGATTCTGTATGTTGTATGCCATGATTTGTTTATCTGTTGCATGGGAACATGGGTTATATTATAGAGGAAGCGTCCTGGTGGCTATGCCACATTTATCTGACCTGGTGGCTCTGCCACAAATATCTGTTCTGGTGGCTCTGCCACAAATATCTGTATCTGATGTCTCTGTCACATTATCTACTTCTAGTAGCCATGCGGCAAAAATCTGTGGCATGTAGCGGTTGGGTGGGTCGAGTAGTCTCCCCACATAGTGTAAGGTTGGACGGGGGTGCATATGGTTGGATTTGGGTTGAGTTTATGCATTATCATGGAATATATGTTCTGTATCTGTTATGGGCCTATGGGCTTCATTCTGAAATCTGTTCTGGGCTAAGGCCAAATTAATCTGTTTCTGTGGTTGAGTTGATTTAGACTATGGTTGGGTTATTTTACACACTGAGTTTGCCCAAACTTACCCCTTTTTTTCATCCATGCAGGTAATCCCCAACCATAGTGGGCTTGGTGCTGCGAGGGATTCGGAGTGGCCACACGTTGTGCAAATTTAGGTTTTCTTCTGGTGAATTAGACAGATTTCCTTTTTCTTAAATATTTTGGGTTTTAAGTTTTAATAAGGCCTTTCTATTTATTTTTATGGTTTTGATAGGATTTGCTAGAGTAGATATATTATTATTTTTAACTGTTGAAATTGAGTAACTTTAGGGCACAGTTTTTTTTTTACAACAGTAATTGATTTCAAAATAACACGACAACAAAGCACTACTTCCACAACGAAAACGTTTTCCAAAATTAATCACTTAAACTAAAATGGACTTAATCGAATTGATTTTCTAAGAATATACACTAAGTTAAGGTGTGGCAATGGTGGTGTGCATGTCTAGGATTGGATCCGAAGGGAGCTTGGTACTTAAGCAGTCCGATGGACTCACCTCCTCTTTTCCAGTTTCCTACCTAGTGCATAACCTCCATTCACTTTAATCTATAATGAGATTAACCTTTAGAACACTAAGTAGGTTTTTCTAGAGCAATAATACAAAATGTTTTAAACGCGTCATTGTGGCACGTCAAATTCGGTATAACGTCTAGGCCGGGTTTGGGGTGTTACAGTGTCTCTGCCCATGTGTTTACTACCATACATACTAACTTGCACTTTTTTTAACGTGTAGGGGATACACGGCCAGACAACATGCCCATGGGGTTGACCGTGTGTCATACACGGCCTAGACACATGCCCGTGTGTCTACCTATGTGGACAATATAAAGCTATCTACCAAGCCTTTTGCCGCTCTGAAACACAATTTAACTCCATTCAACATACCAAAGTCTTACATAATATGATTTCTAAATTCAGAAATCATACTAACAACTCTACATTCATGAAAGACCTTCTTGTATTAATGAAGAAACATTCGATGTTAGCCATGATTCATGGCCTTATACAAAATGAGCCAAATACTAAAATAAGCCAACTCACTTGGCAATTTACAAAGGCACAAAACTCAAAAATCAAGATCCTATACATGCCATACTCAAAATAATAAAACCAACTATACCAAGTGCTTCGGTTAATAGTGTGATCAATGCCTCCGACGTCCGATGATCCTCAAGCTAATTGGGCGGCATTATAAGAGAATGGAAAAGAAAGGGGGTAAGCATAAAGCTTATTAAGTTATATGCATATAAATATAACAAATTTACCATTCATCATCATGCTCATAACACTAAAATAGGCATAAGCACAACTTACTCGTCACTATCCAACACAATTCACATAGCATACACTAAGCTCCCATCTCATGCATTTCGTTTAGGTACCTGTATCACTCACGACATTGTTATACTTTCTCGTTTAACTTAAACTATTACCCTCACCGTTGAACCATTTGAAATATTGTCGGATAGTCACTAAGCCTCAGACATAGGGTATAATGCCGATGCCATGTCCCAGACATGGTCTTACACTGGTCCATCAGGTCGATGCCATGTCCCAAACATGGTCTTACACTGACTCTTACGTATCTGTGCCGATGCCATGTCCCAGACATGGTCTTACACTGACACATCTTGTAGTCGATGCATGTTCCAGACATGTCTTACACTGGCTTACATCTCGAGAAACATGTCTTACACTAGCTGATTGCACTCACGATAAGTTTTATATTTATGATTGATCGTACTTGAAAGCTAACTATTATCACAATGAAGGCAAGCGTACCTATCGAATAGTAGTATAGTTTATAGCAAGACCGGATGTCGAACCCACAGGAACTAAAAATACTAGTAGTAACCTTCTTTTTATTATCTAGCCTAAAAATAAGGGGATTGGTTTTATCTAAACTAATTAATTAAACTAAGAATGCACAAAAAGTAAATTGAGGAAAAACTTTTGGGGAAACTGATTGATTTAGACAATACCCAAGGAAGAATCCACTTAGACTTCACTTCTTATTTGACTCTGAACTAGACGATTTATTCACTTGACTTGATCCGTAGAAATCCCTAATTTATATTATTATCTCTCTCGAGACTAACAACGTCTAACCCTAAGTTGATTAATTGAAATCTCTTTCTAATTAAAACTCCTACTGTTGCATTAACTCGATCTATAGATTCCCTTATTAGATTTGATTCTAATTTGGCAGATTTATGTTGTCCTATCTCTAGGATTGCATGCAACTCCGCTTAATTATGAATGATCTATTATTAGGCAGGGACTTTTCCTCCTCTGAATAAGCACACCAATACTTGAATCAATATCCTGGAATATTAAAACAAGAATTAAGAACACATAACTAAGAACAAATCAAGTATTTATCATATAATTCAGAAAATATTAACAAGATCCATCTAAAGTTTCATCCCCCTTAGGTATTTAGGGGATTTAGTTCATAACTGTAAAAGAAAACATCTCAAAAGAATAATAATGACAAAACATAAAAAAAACCCAAAAACCCCTGAAGGAAATTGAAGGGAGACCTTCAGTCTTGAAGGAGAATCCGACTTCTGAGATGGATCAATTGACTTTCCTCGAGTAATTCCTTACTTTCTACTCTGTGTGTCCGTTTTATCCTCCTCTAGTGTGTTTAAATAGGCTTTAGAATGCTTCAAAACCCTCAAAATTGCCCTTTTTGGAATAGAATTAGACTTGGGCTCGACAGGGACACGGCCGTGTGCCACACCCGTGTGCAAGTGCTTCGAACCATGTTCAAGACTGTTAAATAGACACGGGCGTGTGGTCTACCCCTGTGAGGAAGTCCAGGCCGTGTTGATTTTCCACGTTGACCCATTTTGTCCGTTTTTAACCCGTTTCTCATCCTTTTTACTTTCCTATGCTCATCGAAGTATAAGATATGAAATTAAAGGATTAGGAGCATCAAATTCCACAAATCTAATGATAATTCATCCAAAAATATGCTAAGCATGGGATAAAAATATGTATAAATTATGACTTATCAAATACCCCCACACTTAAGCGTTTGCTTGTCCTCAAGCAAAATCCTCAATTCACAGGTAAGAAATCATTTTTCTCAACTTATAATTCCTACCAATAATATCTCAAAATAATCCATAAGTAATCATACATTGAAAATTCAACTAGAAGAGTATTAAAGTTTCAAACATTCCAAGTTGAGAATTTTATCACAAAAACATAGGTGTCTCCCCTCATCTAAGTAATCACCTTTGAATCAAAATATCACAGATTTTAACACCCTCACTAAAGATTCACTCAAATCAATCGAGGTGTTTAAGGACGACAAATTTAGCACTCAACAGTCAATATGAAAAGATATTATCATAGGCTTGCGTGAAAATAAAATCTCCACCACTATATATTGAGATGATACATCAATCAAAAGGTCTTTAGAGGGTTGTAACGTGGCTTTGGTTAGGGGGTGTGATTACAAGCTGAAAGAGAAGGTTAGAATCGAGATTGAATTGAAAAATTACCTAACTAGAAAAATATTAAAACTGACAAATTACATTCCTAATTAGAAACCCTAGAATTGAGCTTTTGCTCATGGATAACATCATTTTAACCCAAGTATTACATAATTTCATAATATGCTAGACTACAACTCTAAATTATATCAACTTTTTTTTAAGAACAAATCAAGTAACATAGAACTTTGCTAACTATCAAAAATAAAACATAGCTAAGCAATTTATTCAAATCAAATCTCAACAAAAATAGAGATCAAATTAATTTAGAGGATTTCAACAATAATGAGATATGGGTTAATATAGGGGGTAAATCAATGAATGGCTTGTTAGGCTTAAGGGGGTTCACTAAGGGTTAATTATGAAGGTAGGCTTTTATAGAGTGAGTGAGTTAAACCTAAGTGCCTTTATCAGCTTGACATATCAAATCAATGGTGTGGCCTTGACATGCATAATCGAAGCAAGTTCTAGAATAACAAATCAATATTGACTTACTCATAGCATGAAAGAAATAATATATGCTCTAAAGGCTCAAGATCTCACAAAAATTATGGATTTTTTATGTTAACCCTGTGAATTTCAATTTCAAGATATACCTAAATTTGGGAAAATAACCTAAAAATTTTAATACTCAAAAATCAACTTATCATGCTTGATTCTCTAATTACTTAAGGTTTAAACATCAATGCATGAATACCTATGTTTTAATTTAAGAAATATCAATAAAAATTAATCAAAATTCATTCTAATAGTGATATGAGTGAGTCACGTGAGAATAAAACAAAATTCAAGGATTTTTTCTGATAGTGATATAAATACCCCCCACACTTAAGATGTACATTGTCCTCAATGTACAAAGATAGATTTTTTGGAAAATATAGATATAAGATCATAAGATAGGGAGAGAAGTGAAACTTCTTGAATGTTAAATGGATTCCTTGAATTGGAGTAATGGAAAGTAACTGGCTAAGGCAAGGAGGAGGATACTCCGGTAGTGGTAGAGGTTGGGTTCCACCACCACAGAGGTTGTCGTGGCGGTCGGGCAAGACATGGCAGTCGTGGAGAACCTTTTTCAGTGGAGTTACAATTTCCTAAGTAATAGTGAGCTTTGGAGCTCTTTATAGCTACGATAAAATCAATAACTCCTTAGGAAATATAGAGAAGCATAATTACTCATAAATAAATGGCCAAAAACATAAATTAGTTAATAGAAATTATCAATCCTAAAGATGAAATAGAAATAGTCTTAAAGAGAAATAAAATTAAAAGTAATTTAAAAAGATAAATAAAGATAAAAGTAAAAATAAAAATTATTTAAAATTGGGAAATGGGTTATGGGAAGGAAGAAAAGGGGAAAGAAAAGAGAGCTGGGGGTGGCCGGTCGATGGGGGAAAGAGATTGCGGCAGCTAGGGTTAGGGTATTGGGGAAGGGGATGAAGAATAGTGGGGCTTTATATAGATATTGGGGCATACGGCTGTGGGGCACGACCGTATGCCCTTCTTTCAACCCGTGTTTATCGTTGTTTTAAAATTTTAGAGTGTTAGTACACACGGCCGTGTCACACAGTCATGCCCTGCTTCGTTCGCTACTCCCACGCCTGTGTATATATGCACATGCTCGTGTTATTTTGATAGGTTTGACCACGAGTGGTGGGCAAGGGCGTGTCGTACGCCCGTGTTGATTCCTCAGTTTCTACTACGGCTTATAGGCACGGGCGTGTCGAACGCCCATGTTGATTTGGCAGGATTGCCCACGACCATGTCACACGACCATGGTAATATATCGAATCTCGTGTTTTGGTAAAAAAATTTCTCTGTTTTCACACGGCCGTGTCGCCTCCTGTGTTATGAGCACGGCCTAAGGCACGCCCGTGGCCTGGCCGTGTGGAATTCAAAAACCTGTGTTCGATGAGTCAGTTAGTGATTTATATGTTAAATACTAAAATTTAAATAAATCAACACCGTTAGTACTCGGGTTGCCTCCCGAGAAGCGCTTACTTACAGTCTAAGCTCGACTTTAACTTGTGGGTATATTTAGGGAAGTTCATGGAGCCGTAGCTCCTCTCTATCATCTTTAAAATTCTCACCATTGTAAAGTTTGAGACGATGTCTATTTACCTTGAAAGTGCCTTGCGATGGGTGACTTACCTCTACTGTGCCATATGGAAAAATAGTTTGAACTACGAAAGGACCTGACCATCATGATTTAAGCTTTCCAGGAAACAATTTGAGCCTCGAGTTATATAACAGGACAAGATCTCCAACTTTAAATTGCTTGTGTTTCTTTAAACGAGCATCATGGCGGCGCTTTGTTGCTTCCTTGTATGGACGTGAGTTCTCATAGGCATTGGTTCGTCACTCATCTAACTCATTCAACTGCATCAACTTGTTTTCACCTGCAAGTTTGGGATCATAGTTTAGAAATTTAATAGCCCAAAATGCCTAGTGTTGTAGCTTGAATGGTAGATGACAACTTTTTCCATAAACAAGTCTGTAAGGTGATGGTCCTGTGGGAGTCTTAAAAGTAGTTCTATAAGCGCATAAAGCATCATCGACTTTCATCACCCAATCTTTCCTGTTTGATTCTACTATTTTTTCTAGGATTTGTTTGAGCTCTCGGTTTGCCACTTCGACTTGTCCACTAGTTTGAGGATGGTAAGGGGTGGCTGTTCTGTGGTGAACTCCGTATTTTTTAAGGATCTTATCAAATTGGGCATTACAAAAATGAGTACCCTTATCACTGATAATTGCTCTAGGTGTTCCGAATCGAGAGAAAAGTTTCTTAAGGAACCGTACTACCACTCTAGCATCATTGGTAGGTAAAGCTTTGGCTTCCACCCATTTGGACATATAATCAACGGCTACTAAAATGTATTTATTCCCAAATGAAATAGAGAATGGACCCATGAAGTCGATACCCCAAACGTCAAATATTTCGCATGGAAGCATATATGTTTGAGGCATTTCATCACGTTTGGAGATATTACCTATCCTTTGGCATTTGTCACAGGACGTAGCATACCTTTTGGCGTCTTTGAATAGTGTAGGCTAATAAAAACCTAATTCAAGTGTTTTATGTGTAGTCTTAGTTCCACTGTAGTGTCCTTCAGGCGGTCCTAAGTGGCAATGTTCCAAGATCTTCAATGCTTCTGACCTTGTAACCCATCTCCTAATGACTTGATCTGCACAAATACGGAAAAGAAAAGGGTCTTCTCAAAAGTAGTTTTTCACATCATTAAAGAATAGCTTCTTTTGCTAATATGTCAACCCTTTTGGGATAATGTTAGCGGCTAAAAAATTCGCAATGACTGCAAACCAGAGTACCTCAGAATCGTATATAGCAAAGAATTGTTTTTCAGGAAACGAATCATTTTTTTCAACTTCATCTAGTTCTTTGGTATTTGAGTTTTCAAGCCTAGAAAGATGATCAGCCGCGAGATTTTCAGCTCGTTTCTTATCTTGAATCTCCAAGTCAAATTCCTGCAATAACAGAATCCATTTAATGAGTCGAGGTTTTGCATCTTTCTTAGTTAAAAGGTAGCGAAGGGCAGAATTGTTAGTATAAATGACAACTCTAGACAATATTAGATATGGCCTAAATTTATCGAATGCAAAAACCACAGCTAGCAACTCTTTCTCCGTAGTTGTGTAATTTTCTTGTGCAGCTGTCAAAGTTTTGCTAGAATAGTAGATAGGTTGAAAATGCTTGTCTCTTCGCTGTCCTAAAACTGCACCTACTGCAAAATCACTCGCATCACACATTAGTTCAAAAGGTAAATTCCAATCGGGTGCAATTATAATTGGAGCATTGATCAATTTATCTTTTAAAGTATTAAATGCTTCTAAAAATTCCTAATAGAATTTAAAGGGCACATTTTTTTCTAGTAATTTAGTCAAAGGCTTAACTATTTTAGAAAAGTCTTTAATAAATCTTCTATAAAACCCAGCATATCCTAAAAAGCTTCTAATAGCCTTGACCGAACTAGGGGGAGGTAATTTTTCGATGGTTTCAATTTTAGATTTATCAACCTCAATCCCTTTACTAGAAATTTTATATCCACACAATACCTTCTTCAACCATAAAGTGACATTTTTCCCAGTTAAGCACAAGGTTCGTTTCCTCACATCTTATTAAAACTCATTTTAAATCTTTAAGGCAAAGATGGAAAAAGTTATTGAATACCGAGAAATCATCCATAAATACCGCCATGATGTCTTCTACAAGTTCGTCAAAAATGGCCATCATGCAAGGCTGAAAAGTAGTAGAAGCATTACATAATCTAAAAGACATTCTACGATAAGTAAACGTACCATATAGACATGTAAATGTCATCTTTTCTTGATCTTCAGGAGCTATTGGGATTTGAAAATATCCAGAGAGTCCGTCTAGAAAGCAGTAATACATATCCCTGATAATCTTTCCAACATTTGGTCAATGAATGGCAGGGGAAAGTGATATTTCCTCGTGGCATCATTCAGCTTCTTGTAGTCAATGCAAACTCTCCAACCTGTGAATGTTCTTGTTGGGATTAATTCATTCTTCTCATTGGTTTCAAAGTCATGCCTCCTTTCTTAGGAATAGCCTGTACTGGACTTACCCAAGAACTGTTAGAAATAGGATAAATAATTCCAGCATCTAGAAGTTTAATTACCTCAGCTTTAACAACTTCTTTCATGTTAGGGTTCAATCGTCTTTGAGCTTGCACACATGGCTTATATTCATTTTCTATTAAAATTTTGTGGGTGCAAACAGAAGGGCTAATCCCTTTAGTGTCAAGAATTTTCCAAGCTATGGCCTTTTTATGTTCTCTTAATACTTGGAGTAAATCCTCTTTCTCCTTGGGTTGCAAGTTAGAAGCAATAATCACTGGTAATGTAGAATTATTTCCAAGGAATGCATATTTCAAGTGATTTGGTAATTGTTTAAGTTCCAGTTTGGGAGGTTCTTCAATGGAGGGTTTTTTCTTAAGTTTATCATTTACCTTGATACCCTCATATTATGCTTGTCTTGAAACGGGTTCATTGGAGTTTAGTTCAGTTTTTACCTTACCTATCTCAGAATCATCATCATCTACCTCCTCTCCATGGGCAAGACACAGTTCCAACGTGTCCTTATGTACAATTTCCTAAAAAGAATCTTGAGTAGCATGATCAATAGAGTCAATAAAATAGCATGAGTCATCCTATTCCCTAGAAAATCTCATGGCATCATAAATTTTAAAAATAATCTCTTCGTCACCTACTCTAAGCACAAGTTTACCATCTCCCACATCAATAACAGCCCTAGCAATATCTAAAAATGGACGACCTAAAATTAAAGGTACTTCAACATCCTCATCCATGTCAAGTACAACAAAATCAACAGGGAATATAAATTTATCTACTTTTACAAGTACGTCCTCTATGAGACCCCTAGGATATTTAATAGATCTATCAGCTAATTAAATACTCATCCTAGTGGGTTTAGGTTCCCTAAGACCAAGTCGTTTAAACATCTTATATGGCATCAAATTAATGCTGGCGCCTAAATGAGCTAGTGCTTTCTCAACATTCAAACTACCAATTAAGCAGGGAATAGTAAAACTTCCTCGGTCTTTCAGTTTGGTTGGCAGTTTGTTTTGGAGTATGGTCGAACACTCCTCGTTGAGTTCCACTGTAGATAAGTCCTCAAACTTCCTTTTATTTGTTAGAAGCTCCTTTAAAAATTTTTCGTATGTAGGCATCTGCGAGATCGCTTCAACAAAAGGTAAGTTAATATGTAATTACTTAAAAAGTTTAAGAAATTTACCAAATTGTGCATCCATGCGGTCTTTCTTCAACTTTTCTGGATATGAGACTGGTGGTTTATATTCCTTTGGCACTGGTTTGTCATTGTTTTCGGGTTTTACCTCCTCTCCTTCATTTCTGTCAACTTCTTGTAGTGGCTTCTTTTCGGATTCAGCTATCACTTTCCCATTCCTTAGTGTAACTGCTTTCAATGCTCTTTTGGATTGGGTTCGGTGTTACTAGGTAGACTTCCCGGTGGTCTTTCTGAGATCATCTTAGCCAGCTGTCCAATTTGATTCTCGAGCCCTTGAATTGATGCTTGTTGATTCTTAAGTGTTGTTTCAATATTCTAAAAATGAGTTTCTGACACCGAGATAAATTTTTTTAGCATCTCCTCAAGGTTCAACTTCTTTTCTTGCTGGTAAGGTTGTTGTTGGAAGCCTGGAGGGGGTGGGGGTCTTTGTCTTCCTTGGCTTCCCCATGAGAAATTTGGGTGATTCCTCCAACCTGCATTGTAGCTGTTACTATAAGGATTAATTTAAGGTCTAGAGTTGTTACCCATGTAATTTAATTGCTCGTTCTCAATGTTATGGCCATAGGCTGGATATTCTGGATTGCTCATTCCACCTCCTCTTGCATCGTACTACATTACTAGATGTACCTGCGTGGAACCAAGTAAACCATCAATCTTTTTATTCAAGAGTTCTACCAGATTTGACAGCATAGTAACCGAGTCGACGTTATCAACGCCTGCTGCTTTGGTCAGCTTAGTCCTCATGACTTGCCACTGATAATTATTCAACGACATCTCTTCAATAAATTCGTAAGCCTCTTCAAGTGTTTTGTTGTTTAATGTTCCACCGGCGGCTGCGTCAATCAGTTGCCTTGTTGAAGGGTTCACACCATTGTAAAAAGTTTGAACCTGTAGCCAAAGTGGTAACCCATGGTGAGGGCACCTTCTCAATAGGTCCTTGTACCTCTCCCACGTATCATAGAGAGTTTCTAAATCCATCTGCACAAAAGAAGAGGTATCATTCCTCAATTTAGCTGTTTTAGTTGACGAAAAATATTTAAGTAAGAATTTTTCAGTCATTTGTTCCCAAGTAGTGATTGACCCTCGTAGTAACGAGTTCAACCACTGTTTAGCCTTATTCCTCAGTGAAAAGGGAAACAATCGAAGGCGAATGGCATCATCAAAAACGCCATTGATCTTAAATGTGTCGCAGAGCTCCAGAAAATTTGCCAAATGAGTGTTTGGGTCCTCGTCCTGCAAATCATGAAACTGAACAAACTGTTGTATCATTTGAATCATGTTAGGTTTCAGTTTAAAATTATTTGCAGCAACAGCAGGCCTAACTATACTCGATTTAGTTCCTGTTAAAGTAGTTTTAGCATAATCATACATAGTACGTGGAACAAGATTTTGATTTACTGGATCAGCAGCAATCACAGGAGGTAGCGAATTTTCCTTATTTTCAGCCATCTCCTCAGTTGTCGTGTGAATATCGTCCTCTCGCTCTTCCTTTATGTATCTTAGGCTTCGCCTTATTTCTCTTCAGTTTCTACAATCTGTGCTTTCAATCTCACTATCAAAAAGTAATGGTCCCGATGGGTTTCTTCTAGTCATAACTTATGAAAACCTATCAGAAGAAAATAAAAGAAAATTTAGTAAAAAAATAAAAATTAAATAAAAATAGAAAATAATGGCTAAAGTAATAAAAATTAAGCGTTTCTAATATCTTAGTTCCCCGGCAACGGCGCCAAAACACTTGATTGCACTCGCGATAAGTTTTATATTTATGATTGATCGTACTTGAAAAATAACTATTATCAAGATGAAGGCAAGCGTACCTATCGAACAGTAGTATAGTTTATAGCAAGACCAGATGTCGAACCCACAGGAACTAAAAGTACTAGTAGTAACCTTCTTTTTATTATCTAGCCTAAAAATAAGGGGATTGGTTTTATCTAAACTAATTAATTAAATTAAGAATACACAGAAAGTAAATTGGGAAAAAACTTTTGGGAAAACTGATTGATTTAGACAATACCCAAGGAAGAATCCACCTAGATTTCACTTCTTATTCGACTCTGAACTAGACGATTTATTCACTTGACTTGACCCGTAGAAATCCCTAATTTATATTATCATCTCTCTGGAGACTAACAACATCTAACCCTAGGTTGATTAATTGAAATCACTTTCTAATTAAAACCCCTAGTGTTGCATTAACTCGATCTATGGATTCCCTTATTAGATTTGACTCTAATCCGACAGATTTATGTTGTCCTATCTCTAGGATTGCATGCAACTCTGCTTAATTATGAATGATCTACTCTTAGACAGGGACTTTTGCTCCTCTGAATAAGCACATCAATACTTGAATCAATATCCTGGAATATTAAAACAAGAATTAAGAACACATAATTAAGAACAAATCAAGTATTTATCATATAATTCAGAAAATATTAACAAGATCCATCTTAGGCTTTATCCCCCTTAGTTATTTAGGGGATTTAGTTCATAATTGTAAAAGAAAACATCTGAGAAGAATAATAATGACAAAACATAATGAAAACCCAAAAACACCTGAAGGAAATTAAAGGAAGATCATCAGTCTTGAAGGAGAATCCGACTTCTGAGATGGATCAAATGGCTTTCTTAGAGTGATTCCTTGCTTCCTACTCTGTGTGTCCGTTTTATCCTCCTCTAGGGTGTTTAAATAGGCTTTAGAATGCTTCAAAACCCTCAAATTTGCCCTTTTTCTGAATAGAATTAGACTTGGGCTCGATAGGGATACGGTTGTGTGCCACACCCGTGTGCAAGTGCTTTAAACCATGTTTAAGACTGTTAAATAGACACAGTCGTCTGGTCTACTCGTGTGAGGAAGTCTAGGCCGTGTTGATTTTCCACGCTGACCCATTTTGTCTATTTTTGGCCCGTTTCTCACTCTTTTTACTTTCCTATGCTCATCTAAGTATAAGATATGAAATTAAAGGATTAGGAGCATCAAATTCCACAAATCTAATGATAATTCATCCAAAAATGTGCTAAGCATGGGATAAAAATATGTATAAATTATGACTTATCACTAGCTCTCGTTTGAATGCCGATGCCATGTCCTAGACATGCTCTTACACTGGTTCTCATAATGTGGCAGATGCATGTCCCAAACATGTCTTACACTGGCACATATATGACCCAAATGTCATGGCATGAATATCCAATTTATTTCCTACGGTTCAAACGGGAGTTCTATTATTTCAATATTCATCATACATAATCGTTTCCGCAAACAAGAAAAAATATGCTATATTAATTCAAACACGTATAATAACAATGTAGTTGTATTATTTACATACAACTTACCTCGGTATGCAAAATGTAGGCGACTAATCGTTTTAGTCTACTTGCTTGGCTTTCCCCCGGTCTAGGTTCGGATGTTGTATTTCTTGATCTAAAATAATAAAAATTCATTCAATTAATCACTAGATAAATTTGTTCTATCAACAATTCATATTTTTCCAAATTGACCATTTTGCCATAGACTTTCACAAAATGACCATTTTACCCCTAGGCCCAAAAATCAATTTTTTATCGGATTTCCTCATTAGCCAAGCCTAACCGAACATTTATCTCTCTTATGAAACCCCCAAATTTCCAATATTTCACAATATTACTATCTATTTTACAACTTTTACAAAATGGTTCTATTAGGGTTTTCATGAGAAGTCCCTTTACAAAAGTTGTTTATTTCACAACCAAGGTTCATTTCCTTCCATAAATTTTAGAAAATAGCAAGAACACTCTCATGGTAAAACCCTAGACTTTCAACCATTTTGCAAAATAGTCCCCTCATTTAAAAGCTCATGCTACAAGGGTTCTAAAAGTACAAAAATATTCAAGAAAAGCCCTCAAAATCACTTACTTGCAAAGACTTTAAGTTTCTGAAATTTTTCAAGCTTCCATGGCCATGTTGTTGGAGGAAAATTGGTGGAGAAAAATATGGGAAAAAAGATGATATCTTTTCCCTTTGCTAACAAAATAAGACTTCTGCACTTTATGCGATTTAGTCCTTTTTCGTGATTAAGCTCACAAACGCTAAAATTACTTCACCAAATTTTTCATGACTGATATAATAATTCCACAACACATAAAATAATATAAAAAATAATCCCTCTAACCTCGGTCAGTGTTCTCGAAACCACTGTTCCAACTAGGCCCAAAATCAGGCTATTACATGAAATGTCTGAGTTAATGAAATGTGTAGGCTACTATAAGCTTGTATGAAATTTGGCTAGCATGGGTGTGAATTAAATTGCATGAAATTGCATTTTTATGAGCTAAGGACTAATTTGTAAAGAAGTTGAAATATTAGGGGTAAAAGTGTAAATTTGTAAAAATATGTATTTTGGGTTGAATTGAATAGAATGAATACTAAATGGATTGAATTTGATTATTTAGATCAAGTTAAGCCTCGTACGGATCTAGATCGAGGGAAATGTGTAGGCTACTATAAGCTTGTATGAAATTTGGCTAGCATGGGTGTGAATTAAATTGCGTGAAATTGCATTTTTATGAGCTAAGGACTAATTTGTAAAGAAGTTAAAATATTAGGGGTAAAATTGTAAATTTACAAAAATATGTATTTTGGGTTGAATTGAATAGAATGAATACTAAATGGATTGAATTTGATTATTTAGATCAAGTTAAGCCTCGTACGGATCTATATCGAGGGAAAGATAAAGTATTAGACTAGTCGATCCTATTTCGTCCTTTTTGTGATTGAGGTAAGTTCGTATGTTAATAAGTATTAAATTAATTGTGTTTTAAATGCTTTATTATTGCATTATTGATGAATACGACTTCATGGAAATACTAGATGAAGATTTGTCAATATATGAGATCCCGATTGAACTTTAGGAATAGATAGGATACAAATGATATGTCATTAGGGGTTATCGTGTTTTGGGTGCTGATCATGTACGTTCTACCGGTGGCTGAGCTGTGTAGTTACGTCTT
This sequence comes from Gossypium anomalum, assembly GCA_025698475.1. Classification (NCBI taxonomy): domain Eukaryota; kingdom Viridiplantae; phylum Streptophyta; class Magnoliopsida; order Malvales; family Malvaceae; genus Gossypium; species Gossypium anomalum. Next base: position 62,661,532 of record CM046961.1, read on the forward strand.
GACCGTCAGCTTGTGTGAGCAGGCCCAATGATAGCTCAAAAGGGAGCATTTATACAAGATATGATATAGAGATGGTTTTGAGCATGTATTGGCACTTAGTGTGTGAGATTCCCGAGTATCCGATAGTATTCCAAATGGTTCAACATATATATTGATGTTATGAAAGAGTAAGAGATTGATATGTACCGGTACAAGTATGTTCATGAGTTGTATAAGCATTGAGTTTATGAGATTTGGGAATTCATATCTAACCTTTTAATTGAATATGTGTTAGGCTTTTGGATTCAAATTGAGTTGCATTATGCTATGTTTATTTACTTAAATTGTGAATGAATAGTAAGATGTACTTTTTAGCCATACGAGCTTACTAAGCTTAATAGCTTACTCTATTTACTTTTCCATGTTTTATAGTGATTTTGAAGCTTGCTCGGACTGGAAATTGTCAGAGATCTTATCACACTATCCAACCATTGTTTTGGTACTTTTGAACTTTATGTATTTGATTATATGGCATGTATAGGTCATTTGGCTAATGGAAGCCTATATGTTTTGGTTATGTAATTAGTCATTTAATATGACTTGATTTGACATATGTTCATTTATGTATGTATATATGTGGTTATTCTCATTTTATATGTATTTGGATTGCCATAGAAATGCCTTGAATGTGATTTGGAAATTTTGAGCATTATGTTGTTGAGATTGAGAAATGGTATATTGGCTATGTGTTAGGCACAAAATTATATATATGAAATTGACCATTTAGGTGAATTCTTGAAAGTGATATTGGCATATTTTCAAATGGCAAATTATGATGTTTATAAACATTATGATTGTTGGTATCGGTATAGCATGATTTGAACTTGGTTGTGATTGGTTTGAATGCTTATTGATGCTAGGGTCAAATGCTATTGGATGTGTTTAGGTTGATGCAAATTTGGGTGAGAAATGTGGCTTGAAACATAGCCTATTTTTTTCCACACGGGCAGAGACACAGGCATGTGTCTTAGCCATGTGTGACACACAACTAGGTGACACGGCCGTGTGTCCCCTGATACTTATTTAGAAACCAAGTCAGTAGCTTCACTACCCTCCAGTTTTCAAACATCCTAGTACACGGCCTAGCACATGAGCGCGTGAGGCCATTTTGAACGGTACACGTCTAGTCACACGGGCGTGTGGTTGGCCGTGTAACCTAAGCTAGTGAGTTACACGGGTCGAACACGACCATGTGATCCCATTTCGAATGTCCACATGGCCTATGACACGAGTGTGTCTCTTGGCCATGTGAGACACACGGTCTGGCCACACGGGTGTGTGTCCCTTACACTTTAAAAATTTTTAATGTTTTCCCAAAATTTCCTTGAGTTTTTAATTTAGTCCCGAATTGTTTCTAATGCTTGTTTTAAACCTCAAGGGCTCGTGTTAGGGACTATATGACTAAATTTGAATGATTTTTGTTTGGATTTGAGAATCGAATATGAAATGTATGATTGTTTAAGAAATAAGTCTGGTAATGCTCTGTACCCTATTTCGGCGATGGATACGGGTTAAGGGTGTTACAAGTATCATCCGACATCTTTTAACTATAAAATAGGAATAATATTAATCAGCATCCAATCCCAACTCAAACTCATTTCAACTTTGGCATGTACCTCTAGACTCAATTCTAAGCTCGATTCAGCCTAAGAATCAGCAAAACCTGTGGCTTTGATACAACTAAATGTAATACACCTCACCCATCTCCGTTGTTGGATTGGGGTCAAAGAGTGTTACGATAACATTTTAAACATTTGACATTATTTACAAATTGTAACATCCCTAACCTGTATTCGTTGTTGGAATAGGGTTACGGAGCATTACCGTAAAAACGTAACTTAAAATCATTCATTTCCAAAAATTTCATAAATCATAGCATAATCCATTCAAACACATGCATATCATCCCTAATTCGAGCCCTTGAGGCCTTAGAAACACTTTAGAAATGATTTGGGACTAAATTAGAAACATTTAAAACTTTGAGGAAAAAGTTAGAAAATTTCATATTGCAGGGATCACACGGCTGAGACACACGCCCATGTCTTAGGCCGTGTAACACGCAAAATAGGGACACACGCCTGTGTCCTAGCCCGTGTCCAGCCCGTGTAACTCTCTGAGTTGGGTCACATGACCAAGCCACACACCCATGTGTCAGGTTGTGTAACCTTCGAAATGGCCACACACGCCCATATGCCAGGCCATGTGCTAGGCCGTGTAACTACTTAAATTGCAACCCTTTGAAACTTATAGGGGACACACGGATGTGTTGAATGGCCGTATGTCACATACGACTGAGACACACGCCTGTGTCTTAGGTCCTGTGGACAAGAAATAGGCCAAAATCAAGTCATTTCCTTTGTCCAATTCAAGCATTTATGTACAAGCCATTTGTACATATAACTAAAGCTTTAAAACATGCCCAAACCATGCATAATAAGACCAATTCAATAGGTCATTTATCCATATAGCTAATATGTCATATAGGCACTTCAATCACAACCAAGCATTCAAACCTAAGTTTGTGTCTAAATGGTCATATTTCATCCAAATATACTTAACAAGCATACCCTAATTGATCACATTGCAAATATGCCAACACTTACCACTTTGGTCATGAATCCATGCCTCAATTTGACCATACAAACACTAACCATCAAAACATCAAAGTGCCAAAAGTACACTAACCATATCATCTTATATACAAGCCAAACATAACAACTAGTTCATTACACATAAGTCCACCAATACATGACATTATAAACTTTTCCAAAACATCAAAATCTACTGATATAGTATTTGGATAGTGTGATAGATCTCTAACGTGCTTCCAAACTGATTGAGCTTCTGATAATCTATAAAACACAGGAAAGAAAACTACGTAAGCATATAATACTTAGTAAGTTCATAAAACATAAAACATCACTTACCATTTCATTATATAACATTATATTCAGGCATAATACAATCCAACCATAAGCTTGGCACAAGCCTAAGTACCAACAGCGACACATGTTAGCATACACAAACATAATTCACATCAGTTTAACATAGATAATCCATTACACATGAACATAATTCATTTGGATTCATCATCTTCCTTAACATAACATGCTTTTAATGTAACTCACCATTTCAATCCTTTTCATAAAAACATATCATGGTTCATATTGAACACTTACCATTCCTTTCCTTTTCATGCTCGTTGAATCGTTTAGAATATCATCAGATACATGGTATAGCTCACACTAAGTGTGCTAAACATATAACCGTAACCTTTCCTTTTCTTTACATCATTGCTCACATGAGCTGTGAAATGGGCCTGCTCACACATGTTGTGGGTTGGAATGTAAGCTACCCGATGCTACTCAAATGAGCTGTGGAATATCTCCAAAAAATACAAGACATCAGTCATCAGTAGGATATTCAAGACCAGCACTTGAAACATGGAAACCCTAATGACATGTCATTTGTATCCTACGAATTCCTAAGGTTCAAACAGGGCTTGATAGTTGTCGTAACATTGTTGGATTTACATTATTCATTTACATAGCAATCAGCATATTAATACATAGATCAAATGTAGCATTAATCGATGTATAATCATATGAACTTACCTTAACGATTAAGGCATAGAAACGGAGTCGACTAATCCGAAGCTTTAGCTTTATACTGATCTAAATCCGTACGAGGTCTATCTTGATCTAAATAAGCAAATTCAATCTATTAAATACACACACTATTCAATTTAATCCAAAATTCATACTTTTGAAAATTTACATTTTTGCCCCTAACATTTTAACTTCTTTACAATTTAGTCCTTAAGCTCATAAATGGAAATTTATGTAATTTCATCCCTAATCCATGCTAATAGAATTTATTATGAACACATATCAACTCATACAAATCATTATTTCACAATACCATGCACTCTTACTATTTTTACAAATAAGTCCTTAATTGACATTTTCATTAAAAATTACTTTACAAAACTTATCTATTTACTAACAAGAACTCATAATATTTCATTAAACTTCAAATATCATGCAAACATGTTCATGGAAAAACTGTAATCCTTTAACAGTTTTTCAAATTAGTCCCTGGGCTAGCTAGATTAAGCTACAACGATCCTGAAAACATAAAAATCATTAAAAATAGGGCTTAAAAACATACCATGCAATGAGCAAACCCTAACCAAAGCTTCCAAGCACCTAAAATGATGTTTTTCTTTCCCTATTTGTTGGTGTGGTCAAAACAAAGAAGATGACACAATGTTTTACTTAATTTTTAATTTATCTTAATAATTAAATTACTAATTTATCCTTGACTTATAACATCTAAATCATTTAATTTCATGCCCATAAATGTCCACTAACATTTCAAATGGTCTAATTACCATTTAAGTCCATTTGATTTCATTTCTATATCCTTTTAACCCTTTTAACAAATAAAACTCTATTTTTGTATCTTTTACGATTTAGTCCTTTTTACTTAATTAAGCATGCAAACATCAAAATTTCATAACGAAATTTTTATATGACATTACTAACATATCATAGACGTTAAAATGATAATAAAATAAATTTTTATTTATCAAATTTTTGGTCTCAAAATCATTGTTCTAATTTCACTAAAAACGGCATGTTACATAAATAATTAATCAAACATAATAATAATTAATCAAATCACATTTCCATTCATAATTAAATGTACACTTACAGGTCTTAAAACAAGTTTACAGGGCCCAAAAATAGATTGGAAACATTCTGGGGTCAATTCAAAAAATACAAGAAAGTTAGGAAAAAGTTAAAAAATTTCAATACAAGGGACACACGGTCGTGTGGCTAGGTTGTATGTCACATGGCCCAGCATGTAGATATTCATCAAAAGAAAAGGGAAGGTAGATTATATTTATGAATAGTGAAAGGTCGGGTAGAAAGAAGGTAAGTAAGTAAAGAAGAAGGTAGAAAATGAGAAGTAAAGAAAGTTTATGAGGCTAGGTGACATTATGTATAATTATTCATTATGTTGAATGTTGTAATTTATTTGCTTGTAAGCTTACTAAGCTTAGTGCTTACTCTCTTTATTTTCTTTTCTTATAGTTTTTATCTAGCCACTCGGGGATCGAGAGGAAGCGTCGGAGACCGATCATACACTATCGAAGGAATCACATTGGTATAGTTAGGCGTTTAGTTTTGTGTATGGCATGTATAGGAACTTGGTTTCTTTTGATATGATATGATCAATGAATGATGTGTAAATACTTGCTAGTGATTAGCTAATAGAATGGCTGATGATATACATGTTTAATTGTATGTATGAATAAGTAGTAACTATCACATGAAAACTAAGAAAAATGTGAAAGTAACTTAAAACACAGATTCAAGTATCAGAAATAATGTGATTTTGAAAAATCACTAAAAATGTAGAGACATGGTTTGATGGTGAATAATATATGAAATTAAATCTTATTATGTCTATTTTATTATGGAATAAGCAAAACAGGTAAAGGTATTATATTTTATGAGATATCTGAGTTTTAGTGAAACAGGGTCAGAGAAAATTCTAGATCCCCTGTTTCAACTTTGGAAATTCACCATAAATTGTACAAAAATAATTAGGTGGTTTAATTTATATGGCTAGAATCCTTATTGAATCTAGTTTTAATAGAAACAAACAGTATAGTTATATTAATTTTGTATAGGGAGAAAATTTGTTCGTAGTAAGTAGAGGTCAGTGCAGTCGAATTCTGAAACAGGGGTAACTTTAAATAATAAACTGTACTAATTGGCTAAGTAAAAAATTCTAGAAAAAAATTAGTAGATAGATATATGAGTCTAGTTTCATGAAAAATTTACGGATCTTAATTTCAAGTTTTGAAACTCGAGAAATAAATTTTTAAGCAGCTATACCGTGCCACAAACCCGGCCGTGTGTCTACCCATGTGTGTGATCGATGTTTGGTCACACAATCGTGTCTTAAACCGTGTAACAAACTATTTTAAGACACATGACAGTGTCATAGGCTGTGTGCCATGTCGTGTGAAGCCTACATCTAAAGACAAAACTCCAGACGGTCGTGTGGAAACCCGTGTCTAAGGTCATGTATACCCTAAATTTCTTCAAAAATAAGGTAAACTTTACACCTAACTTGGCCACAAATCCAAGCCTAAAACCACCCATTAAACACCAAAAGTTACACCTCAAAACAAGTCAAAACATGTCAATTACATACAACCGATGTGCCTAACCAATGTGCCCTCATTGACACCAAATTTAAGTCGTAGATTACAAGCCAAAATTTCAATCATCATATACTTAACTGATATGTCATTCTAAGGCACCAAAGAATATCAAACATTTAATCAAACAGACTAAGGTAATTCATGACATTAACCTTCCATTTATGAATATACTTCATTCAAAGTCATCAAAACTTACATATCCACAAGCATACATAACTATATGCAATTGTTTGCATTAAACTAAAACATTTAACAAAGTTTACGGAACATCATCTTTATACAAGCTAGCTTTTAATGGAACATTTAGACATCAATGTGACCATATCTAAATAAAATAATCTAGGTATATGTTGATACAAAAAAAAAAAAAGAAATCATCACCAACATTGAGTTCGGAATTTGTCATGCATATAGAGTCATTGAACAAAAGCAAGTACTTAACTGACATTTAAGGAAAGGTTCAAACATTAAGCAACTCATTCCTTCAAAGAATTGCATTTACACTTAGTGACCTAAAGTTTACATTCCATAACATATAAATTTATCTGTATGGAATTTACTATACTAATCAATAATTTGTATTGTACATCTTCCATGATATGTTTCATGTACCAACCTTCTCCAATGAATTTATTACACCTTATCGATTTGAGTCATTCAAGGAATGGCACCCAGTGCCTAATGGTTATACCATAAATAAGTTTTGCACCCAGTGCTAGTGGGATAAACTAATAGTTAGTAAGGTTTTGCCTAACACTAGTAAAATAAACTGATGAAGATTTGCGACCAGTGCTAGTTGGATAAACTGACAAATATAATGATGTACCCAGCACTAGTCAAGTAAACTGACGAAGATTTGTGCCCAGCACTAGTCGGATGAACCGATGAATATAATGATGTGCCCAGCACTAGTCAGGTAAACTGACGAAGATTTGTTCACCAAGAATTAAGTCCTCAATAACATATTTCATAATTTAATTAATCACAACAACGACCATGAGAATATCTTTGATCTATTTCATAATCGTTCATATATTATTCCATAATACTTCATTCAATAGAATTAACCAATCATATTAAAGGATATAAGCTAATATTAAATATAACTAAACTAGTTAGAATAAAAAGTTTGAGTCAAGGACTATGAACATACTAGATTACGATGGCTGCTAAGGTCGAAGAAAATTACTAGACAACCTTCTCCTTTCCATGGTTATCAACTGATCCTCTTGCTTCTCGATCTAAAATCAATAGCTTAATTAATTTACTTAATTCAACCATCCAAAATATTTATACACAAGCCATTAAACTTTTAATTGCATTTTCCACATTTTCTCTCAACATAGACTTTTAATACAAATTAATCATCAACTAAAAATCATGAAATTCAATCACAATCAACAAAATATCATGTTAGCAATTTTTCCCAAAGGTTTAACATAATTCATATTTTCAATTAATTCAAAAAATAATCCTTAAGTTTACCATTTTCATATATAAGTCCCTAAACTTTAAAGTAATCAAGAATCATTCCATAAATATGTCTATTTAACTCCCAAATTTAAAACCAAACAAAAATAACGCTAATAACTTGAATTTCTTAACGATGGCAACTTCCACAAACATCATTAATTCTCAAATTTTCAACATGGGTAAGCTACTACATGATTTTAAGGTTCCAAAAATATAAAGTTTAATTAAAAAAACTAAAGTATACCAACAAAATTGAGCTTCAAAGTTCAAAATCAATGGTCGAATGGTGCTAACCTTCCTTCTCAATTTTGGAATGCAAAGAAGATGAAGACTTTCAATTTTGTTTCTCTTTCCCACTGTACTATTGTTTTCCTTTATTCTATTACTTCATTTTTCACTTATTCTCATATATTTTATTAGTTAACCATCATATTATATTTATCATATATCATCCACTACCAACAACTTATAACACTAATGATCTATTTACTTAATAAGTCTCTTACATTAATCTCACAATGTAATTTAGTATTAATCACTACTTTTATTACCTTCTTGAATTAGTCCTTATACTTTAATTGAACACCAATAATTAAAATTATCTAACTAACATTCAATTCACTTCTAAGGTAATCCCATAAATATTTAATAAAATATTCATGTGCCCAGTTCATCGAAACAAATTTCCAAAAATACATTTCTTGACACCTCTAACTTTCGAGTCATTATAGTAGACAGTTTCCCCTAAGATCTCCAAAATGATAGATGTGTTGTGACAACAATACATTGCCAAGAATGTCACGACAACGATACACTACTAGGGATGTCGCGACACAGACCCCTTGTGTCACAACATCATAGCAATTTTTTGTAGGGTTGCTGACCCATTTGAGCAACCCTGTGGCTTAAACACCAAATTTACCTTATTTAAAATCCCCAAAACATTTTTTTTAACCTAAAACCACATTAACCCATATTTAACCATCTTATTTTTCTTTTAATCCCTCAAACTCTCTTAAAACTCTTAAAACCCTAAAAACACACCTTTTTTCCTCTTTTTTGATTTGTCTAGAAGAATTGCTTCTCTCAAATTCTCTTGGTTCAGATGGGAGCATAGCAAAGAACGATGAACAAGACGAAAACGTGACAAAGAATCCAATGATCCATACATGGTCAAGGGCTCCTATCTCAAATTGTTTATTCTATTGAATATTACTTGATTTAGTTATTAATTAAACATGCCTCCTAGAAAAGTTAGACAAACTAATGAACCTGAACCATCGGTGGTTTCGAACCCCTCTAATTTTGCAAACCTGGATGTTGGAAAATATTTTACTGAAATACAAGGAAAATCATTTATCCAAGAAAGGGGATTTGATCCATCGATGCTTTTGTGTAAGGAAATATGGCCCTTGGTTAGATATCATAGGTGGGAGCATTTCTGGACAATCCCTAAAGACAGTGTTGCCGTCCCTGTTGTTCAAGAATTTTATGCATCTTTACGGGACTAAAAGTCTAAACATACTGAAGGCCATATGGGGGAATCGGTACTTGTGTGAGGGAAAGAGGTGCGAGTAACTACTTAAATTATTTGTGACTTTTACAATTCTCTATACTATGAGAATGATTTCATTGATGAAACTGATTTAGAATATCGCCAAAATATTAATATGGATAATATTATAAACTTTTTTAACTAAAGGGAGGGGTGAATGAAAATATCGCTTAGGTACCAATATCCTAGTATCCTTTCATCAAGTTTTTATGTTTCCTAAGCTAAGATTTCAATTCAACTTGTGTGCACACAAATCGTACCTACTTTAAATGTTTCTAAAGTTAATTCTTTTAGAGAAATTTTACTCTACCTTATTTGGCCAAAAAAGCAAGTTTGTATTGGCAAATGGATCCACTAGAACATGAGAAGATGCATTGGAGGCCAGAAGGTGAGTTTTCTTTCCCCATCTAGTGACGGCCTTGTGTAAAAAGGCGGTTGTACCTATGACATCTACTAAGCAGTTGCTGAAACCTTCTCAAAGTATAATCAGAGATACCTTATTCCGACAATACATTGAGTTACAAGCCAAACAGATAAAAGATTGGAACAAACCACAGTAAGAAGCGACAACTACACCAACTTCATCATAAAGGTTGGCACGAGATCAACAGGAAGTTGGTGAAAGTAGCTGTCTAAAGTTAGATTAGATGATTTAGTGGATACAAGAATCGGGACCAATTTTTTAGGAACTTCCTAGGCAAAACAACATTCGAGTCCCCAACTATACACCTGATATCTTTGGGCCAATAAATCTGGAATAAGAAGAAGAGGTACATGAAAGCGAAGAGGAAAGAGAGGATGAGAAGGACGATGGGGAAGAGATGGATTTTGAGGAAGGAGATTGAACAATTATTAATTCTATTTTTTTAAAGAATTCTATTAATTTTTGGATGCTTTTGATTTAAACTCTATAGGAGTAGGATTAATAGTAAACTTTTAGTTATATTACATTTTGTGTAAGTTTTCTATGTAGAAACCCACACGAAGGAGACACAAACAATTCGAGCTTTACACGATCAAATGAGAAAGCACCCACCATTAGTAATTGGAGCAACCACGACCAATCAAGTAACTTCTTTCCCTTTTTTTTTAAGGGCTACACATTGAGGACAATGTGTCAACTAAAGTGTGGGGGTAACATAGAAAATTTGTTTTATTCTCAATCTTTTTTATTTTTCTTTGATTTTTCTTGTCTTTTGTGTACTTGAGCTTGTCGAAATACAAGTGATTGGTTAGGAGCATGCACATAGGTTGCTTGTGTTTAGAAATAAATTTGGCATGATTATAGGTGATTTTAAATTTTTCATCATTAGAATACTAAAGTTCTATATGTTACATTGTAATAGGCATTAAGCAATCAATTGTACCAAGTGATACAGAAAACACAAGGAAACGAGCATGCTAGTACGAATGATAAATGGTTGAATTTGAGTCCGTTTGGTTAACAAAATTTGTGCATGTTAAGATATGTAGGGATGACCTAAGGAATTGTTTGGAATACATCCAAAGCCAAAAAGTGAACCTATTAATATTCACCTTAGTATCAATTTTTGAGCCTATCATAACTTATTGATAAACCTCATTACAAATCTCAAGCTTAAAATATTAATTTGTATTCACCCTTTTTCTTTGGTCCTACACTGCATAATTATAGACGTCTAGCCATATGTATTGAGGGTTAAGTAGATACATTAATGAGGACTTTGTAAAAACAGATTGAAATAAGAAGGATTAGTGTGATATGGGGACTATAGGTTAGCCTTAAAATTGCAAAATAAAATAAAAATCTAAAAAAAATTAACACAAGTAGAAAAATTTCTTGAAGAATGAAAAGCATTCTTTAGTGAGATGAGCTGAAAAAGAAAGTGAGAAAGTCACAAAAGAAAGAGAAACTCATTCATTAGTGTACAGAAATTTGTAGGCTAGCCATAGTTACTATGTCATGCTATGATTTCCTATACATGGAGAGACATGGAAGATGAGAGAATGAGAAATAAGGCGATGAGTGGGTAAGAGTCACTAATAGGGGAAGAATAGGGATCAATATGATGTGCCAAACTATTTTCATATTTTTAATCCTTTTGATGCTTACTATTTTTGAATTCCATATCTGTCTGAAGCTTTAGAACATTACAAGCCAAAAATTCCTATGTGACCTAAATATCCCTATACATGAATGGACATCATACTAAACATACGCATAAATGACTATTTGTATTCTACTCAGATAATCAAAGTACTTTTCCGATTTGTTGATGGACCTCTACAAGTGAGACCCTTAATGCTATTATATTTTGTAACATACTGAACTTGGATGTTAGTGATCAAAACTGGAAAGTCAATTATTCACCATGTTAAAGTTGTTAGTAAGCATTAAGTGCCTAAGCCATATGCTCTGAAGTCAATACTTGTATCATATTTGTTCAAGGGTTGTCATTTTTATTTGTCATTTTTGTTTATGTTGCTTAATGACAAGCAATGACTTAAGTCGGGGGAGCTTAATCTGTCGTAATTTGGAGTAGCAAATTAAACTAGCTTTAACATTTAAGGAGCTTGAATACAAGCATTTTTGTGATGTTTTAGTTAACTTTTCTTAGTTTTTTTTATATTCAATAAAATGTGCAAATTAAGTCTTTTACTGACCTTAGGGGCAGAAAGAGGCCTAAGGGTGATCTAATGCACTCTGTGAGAGTGCAAGAGACCATTAGAAGGTGTATTAAATGGATACAAGTCACTATGTCACAACACGGATGACTCAATGTCGCAACATAAGAAGCAGAATGGAGAAAGCTCAAGGCTGCCTCCGATGTCGTGACACGGGCTAATGGTGTCACAACATACCCCTGAAGATAGCTGAAGAGGAGTATACTAATTGCTATGTGGAACTACGAAAATGTGCAAGTGTACACAATCACAACAAGTAATAAAGTGATAAGTAAATGTCGAGTTATCGTACTCGCAGGGACTATGAAAGAAAAATATTTATGAAATGTAAATCAAACACTTTGGTGATTAAAAATATTTTGATTTTGAAGAAGTGATTAAAAACCAAAATTTAACTAACTAAAATTAAATTAAATAAAAAAAAATTTCAATGCACAGTTTCAAAAGATAGTTTTAATCAAGATGCCATAATTGTGTTAGATCAATTAGTATCTTAATCAGTGATCAATGTCATTTTAATTCCTTATTTCCATTTCCAATTACACACATCAATATAATTCAATATTATGAAATTATGTTCCTATAATACATTTAAAAATGTACTAAAATTAAACCGTACGAACTTACCTGACTAAATTGCAGCAATGACAAAGGTATAGGGACTATTCGGTAATTTCTCTTTCCCTCGATTTTCCACTCATTCATGACCTAAAATAATATTTCCACTCAATTAATTAATTCCATCAGTAAAATTAACTCATTTTATGCAATTAAGTCCTTTTTGGCATTTTTACAAAATTACCACAACATTTTATTTTTATTCAATTTAGTCCTTAAGCACTAATCATGCAAATTAAAAATTTTTTTATTTACAAAAATCTATGGCTGAATATTAAATGAACTCAATACACCCCATATTTGTAATTATTTCTCATCAAGTCCTTGTAACTTTATCACTTTAACAATTTAGTCCTTAAACCTTAAAATCATCAAAAACTACTTTACAAAATAGTCCTATCTAACTACCAAAATCAATATTCTTTCATAAAGTTTCAAGAATAACTAAAACTCAACAATGGCACAATCCAAAATATTTAACAGTTTCACAAATTGGTCCTCGAGTTAGCTAGATTAAGCTAATACAATTTCGGAAACATAAAAATTACTAAAAACGGGTGAGATTTCACTTGCCTATTATGGAACTAAGCGTGGACGAATGGTTTTCTCCTCTTACACTAGGTTTTGGCTAAAATGGAAAGAATAGAGTGAAGAAGATGATTAAATTTCATCTTATTTTAATGAAATTTAACTTATTAACTTAATTACAATTTTACCCTTTAATTTCACTTAATATTTTAGCAAAAAGGAAACCAAAACCGTCCACTATCCCTTGAAATGGTATATTTACCATTTAAGGGTCTTGCCTTAGATTCCTATTATCATTTGATGCATTTAATCTATAGAACTCCACTTTTACAGTTTTTACGATTCAATCCTTTTCTTTTAATTAACTATCTAAATGATAAAATTTCATAAACAAATTTTAACACTACATTAATAACCCTATAAATATTAAATAATTAATATTTACAATCTGACACATCAAAATTGTGGCCCCAAAACTACCATTTCTGATCATACTGGAGAATGAATTAATTAGTAAATCCTCAATTAATTAGGAATTAATTGCAATTTACCAACATCTAGAGAATTCATATCATTTCTATTATTAGGTCATTTAAGGAGTGTCCAATTACACCATTAGTCCTTCAATTAATTTAAATTTTAACTAAACAACCTTATTTTCAATTTAATCCTAAACTAATTTGGACAAAATGAGAAAATAGCCCAAAAGTTAGTGGATTTAATCATGCCACCATCGCTTGGACTTTTTTACCATGGTTTAATTACCATTTTGGTCCTTTTACTATTTTCAATCTATAGCAATTAAGTTTTAACTCTGTTACAGTTTAATCCTTTTACCTCAATTAAGCAATAAATCATCAAAATTATCGGACCGAACTTCAATTCACATATAATACGACTTTGTAAATATCTAATAAAAATATTTATGACTTTATATTATGGAAATGAAGTCCTAATACCTCATTTTCAATGACCACTTGACTTTTGAATCCAATCACTTATACTAACTTTTAATTCAATTGTTTAAAACCATCATATCAAAATCCAATGTAAAAATTACTATTAACTCGTATAATTTTACTACCAATTATACGAACTTACTCGTCGGATTTGGGGTCCCAAAACTACTATTTCCTACACCACTGAAAATTGGGATGTTTCACAATTAGTCCAAACAAAAGTTTACGTAAGTCATTTTAAAAATTTCGTGCTTCCTAGGATTTTGCCTTTAGAAATTACTAAGTCAATTCTAGAGACTTAAACTTTCATGCATTTCTAGCTCTCCTAAAGAATTAAAAATTTATGGTATGATTTGTAAACTTTATTAAGAGTAACATTATGTCATAATTCAACTAACATAACAATTATTGAGATAATAGAACTTTTTTTATACTAGAAGATAGCATAATTAACAAAAATTCAAATTTTTGAACAAAAATATAACTTAACCATAATTATAAGAATAATGTAAAAACATTTCAATTTTTGTTCCCCCTACATAAGATGAACAATGTCCCCATTGTTTAAAACAATAGAGAGAATGAAAAATATAGAAGTGAATAAATATTGTACATCAGGTAGGACCCTAGTAAAAGGAGGTGAGTCAATTTTGACTGCTTACATACCAAGCTTTTCCAAAGCAAATCCAATCCTAGACATGTACATATTTATTGCCACACTTCTTATTTTGGAATTTGTTCAATTTTATTGATGACTTTCACCTCTTATTTTATTATGTGAGAAATAAATTCCTAAAAGAGCTTAAAACTAAAAACTTAAAATATCCTAAAAAGTAAAATAAAGTAAAACCAACATTCCCCTTTTTATTTATTTGTAGTCCCCTCTAAATACGATCGCCTTGTTCCTTCCTCGACATCGGAGTCCATGGTTCGAGTGTAAAGTCTAGAAATTCAAGCACAAAAACAAACGAGTTCTGAAATATATATTTTAAATGCATCTCTGATTGAGTCATCCCATATTTTTCAGTATCTCAAATAAGGTTGTTGCTGCAACTGTATGTGTTGTAGCATAGCCATTAGATCAAATTGTTCACTTCATCAAATGGTGCTAGATGAAGGGACTTTAGGCGTCGGGCTTAGAAAATATGTTAAGGGTGGTTTCAGTTTCGGCCAAGTGGTTGACTAGCTAATGGTAAGGTTTAGAGTTGAAGAGGCTGGTGATTTTAAGGATAGTTTAGGTGTGATAGTTGGTGACTTCGAATGAAGGTGTTCAGGGTGGTGATTTAGGGAGTTAAGGGCTGTGACATTAAGGGGTTAAGTGAGATTCACTATTGGGCTACTTGGGAATGGTGGTGGAGCAAGCTAAGGGCTATAGGTTTCTGTGAAAAAGGTTGAATATTTCCTTTCCTAACAGTGCCTTAAGTCCAATGGCAACTCCTTTTTGGATCCTAAGCTCCTATACTAAAATTAAACTAAAAAAACTTAAAGAAATTAGTGTTTGGGTTAAAAGTTGACCCTTTATTTAACAAAACAAATACTTAAATTCTTCAGGCTACTTAGAAAAATATTATTCAAAAATTTACATTAAATTAAACTCCCAGAAAAGACAGGAGAGGTCACAGATGGTCTCATTTAACTCCTAATCTCCTAGATAGAATTTTAATTAATGTAATGAACCAAATAAAATTTCATCTAAGTCTACCCTTTTATTCAAATGACCAAAAAAACCTAAAAATATAAAATAACGATAGAGAAAGTGAAGAGAACTCCCTTCATTTTATTCAGGATCGTCATTGACCATGGTGGTGTCAAATGGCCATTTATCATACCAACCATACCCATCTAAGAAATAATCATATTCTTTCCCATCAAATATGTCCAACATCTTATTAAGGAAAGAAAACCCGGAATGATCTTTCCTGGTGGCCTTGTTTATTACTTGTAATTCTTACAAATCCTCTAACCTGTGACTCAAAAATCTGCAATAATCCATCCGACACCCTTCTTGTGCTTTTCCAAAATAACAAGTGACTCTTCTTCTTGATTCTTGGTGAACTCATATAACATCCCTTACCCGTATTCAATGTCGAAACAGGGTCCGAGGCATTACTGGACTTACCACACAAACAATCATACGATTCTGCGCCATAAATTTTGCATCCAAATTAAAACCATTTGTAATTAATCATAAAGTCCCTAATACGAGCCTACGAGGCCCTAAACATGCTTTGGGAGTGGTCTGGGACTAAACCGAGAACTTCAGAAATGTTTACAAAACTTAGAAAAATTTTGCTATGAACAGGGGTCACACGCCCGTGTGTATATCGCCCATGTGATCAGGCCATGTGGTCACACATGCCCGTGTCCCTAACCCGTGTAACTCTCTATTTTGCAATGAATGAACAAATTGATTCACATAGCCAAGTCACATGCCCGTGTGCCAAGCCATGTGGTAAATTATATTTTCATAAAATAGGTGCAGACTTCACACGGTCGGGACACACGCCCGTGCCTGAGGCCGTGTCCCTCACACGGTTGAGACACACGCCCGTGTCTCTACCCATGTGCTCAATTCTGAACATTCTATTTCTCAAAATTAAGGTGCAAGGGACACACAGCCAGAACACACGCCCATGGAGCAAACCATGCATCACACACGGCCTAGACACACGGGCACACACGGCCTAGACACACCCCCATGTGTCTACCCGTGTGGACAAAATAAAGGCTATCTACCAAGCCATTTGTCACCCTCATTTACACCTACACACACACAAGATCAATGGCATAATCCATGGCATGTTTAAGCAATCAAAACATCCAAAACCAAGGATAAAGCATATTATTCATTTTCAATACTTAACATCTTCACTATAGCATAATTTACCAATCAATTCATACCAAACTCACATTCACAAGTATCAACATGAATACTTTTATCATGCATAAATCTACTTAGATTTCTTAGCACACCAAAGGACCCATCTCATCCATTTCACAACAAGTCATTTAACCATAATAAACATATAGCAACCCATTACAAAACACAAAAACAAGAAGGCATCAACACATATACTTATATAAATGGGCTTACAATCATTTTAGCCAAAATAAGCCAATTACATGGCTAAATACCAAATCACCTTAAACAAATATGAGCCAATACATTTGGCCAAATCAAATGACACATATAACACAATGACCAATTCCCTATACATGCCATACTTCTAAAATACTAAAATCATCAATACCCAAAAATGAGAGTTTGATAGTGTGATTCGAATTTCCAACGATCTCCGATCAGAGTTAGCTTGGCGACACTATAAAACATGGAAAATAAATGGAGTAAGCTATATAGCTTAGTGAGAAATAAGCAACCCTACTATGCATATAACATTTAAATATTATAACATAATTAAATGTAAATCTATGTTTTTCCCGAAAGCGTGCCAATCCCTATGTTGTGCGGAGCTGAGCATCTAATTTACCATAGTCTCATGATCATAACTCATTCCACCACAAAACTTACCACTCATTCATCGTTTCAAGTATTTACTAAACATGGGCTTTATGTACATACTTGAACCATCTTGAATGAATTTACACATATTCTCGTCTTTGACATACCCGTGAACCACTCGGAATAATAATGTTGGATCCTCGGGATTTTTGCACACTAAGTGCCATATACGTAGCCAATACTACCTCAATCTCATATCACTTGCTCGCTCTCGAGCTATTGACGGGCCTGCTCACATAAGTTGTCAGTCAAGACATAGCTACGTGGTGCTGCTCACACAAGCTGTTAAGTATCCGTAACATATGCCAGATACTCACTCGACCAGTGGGACGCACAAGACCAAAGCAAATCAATCACATAATCACATAACACATAATGACCCTAGTGACATGTCACTTGTATCCTAATCTATTCCTAAGGTTCAACGGGACTTCTCACTTGCCGAATCGTCATCGAACTCGTTCATAGAATTATACTCATTCACATAATCAAACATACAATTCATGCAATATTAAAGCATTTAAGTACAATTATTCTAAAGCTTATTTTTAACATACGAACTTACCTCAATACAAAATGGCTAACAGTTCGATTTAGTCCACAACCTTGTTCTTTCCTCGATCTAGTCAGAACCTCTTCTTTCTTGATCTATAATACCACATTTAACTCATTCAATCATCACATTATTCAATTTAATCCCAAAAACACCTTATGGCAAAAATTACATTTTTTCCCCTAACTTTTCAACTTTTTACATTTAGTCCCTAGGCTCGAAAAATGATTTTCATTTAATTTCATTACACCAAGCCTAGGTAAACCTATTCCTTGCTCATAACAGCCCACATTTTTCATTTATTCACATTTTTAGACACATTTTACAACTTTTACAAATAGGTCCCTATTTGACATTTTCGTCAAAAATCACTTGGTAAATGTTATTTATCCAACACCAAACATGCATTTTCTACCATTAAACATCAAAATACACAAATACATAACATGGGTAAAATTTTAGACTTCATCTTTCTTTCAAATTAGTCCTTGAAATAGCTAGACTAGGTTGAGACAACTTCAAAAACATAATAATCATTAAAAACGGGACAAAGACAAACTTACAATCGAGCATGGAAGCTTGGCCAAAACCCTAGCTATGGAGACTCTTCAATTTTTCAGTAAGGGGACTAAATTGAAGAAGATGGACACTTTTATTTGATTTATTTTGTCTTTATTAACCAAATTACTAAAATACCCTTAATGCTAAACTTTGAAATTTCACCTAACCATGTCCATTTTTGTCCAACTTAAAGTATAATGGTCTAATTACCATTTAAGGACCTCTAATTTGAAATTTCATGGTAATTAAACACCTCTAGCTTCTAGAACACATATTTTGCACCTATTATAATTTAGTCCTATTAGTCAAATTGGACACTCTATCGATAAAATTTCTTAATGAAATTTTCACACAATAATTCAATCATACTGTAGACCTTAAAATAATAATAAAATTAACATTTCTACTTCAGATTTATGGTCCCAAAATCACTATTTTGATTTGACCCAAAAACAAGCTGTCACAACTCAACTGAAATCATGATAAGTAAAGTTCGAGATAAACCCAAATAATCATATTTCAAATAAGGAGGCAAAGTCTTCAATTCCAATTCAGTTGGCTCTTCAATCAGCACTTTTGGTTGTGTGTACTCCCGAGATAATAACTCTAATGATTCTAGTAGAACTTCCTGGTGAATCCCTTCGTTTTAGCTTCTAACAAAGCCAAACATTCCTCAACTTCATCATCAGTTGGCAAATCTACTAGCAGAATACATTCTAACAGATTATATAAAGAATTGAGCTCCAATTCTATAGAAGCCAGTGGTTCCATCTTGGAAATAATAGAGTAGTCTTCAACTACATCTAGGGATTTAGCAGCATCGAAGTCATTAAAATTCACCTCGTCATCAAAAATTTCTTTCAACTAAGTATCTTATTGCTGCTTCTTGAATTGTTGAGGATATGGCAGTGGTGGAATCTTAGTTTTAACCGGACAACTCTTTTGTGGAAATTTTTTTGCATCTGACAAGGGTGTTAGATAATCAGAACTGACTAGTTTTGAGTTTAGCTCATCAAGGATTACCGAATCTGGATTCTATGAAATAGGATTTTCAACACTCGGTTTAACTTTCTCTTTGTCTTGAGCTACTATAGGCTCATCTTGAACCTCAACCACCTTGGGTTCTAATGTCTTTCCACTTAGCAAAGTGACTACTTTGTAATATTCTTTGCCCGAAATTTTTCGATTTTCAATACCGTTGGCCAAAGCTCCTTGGGGTTTATTTCAAATAACATTAAAGAGGTGACCCATTTGATTCTCTAGATTTCTTAAAGTGGCATCATTCTTCACTATGCATGCCTTCAACAAACTCTCAAGATCACTTGAAGATTCAGTTGGTGGGGGTTATAGCACTTGTTGAGAATATTCTGGTAGATAATTTGGTTGAAATCGTAGAGAAGATTCGCTATGGTCCATCCATTGATTACTCCATGGAAAAATCGGATGATTCTGCCATGAAGAGTTGTAAGAATTTGATTGCGGACCATTCCAATTCTGATTTCTCATGTAATATTTTTACTTTTGATTCGATGGGAAATTTTCAAAGAAATAGCCATATTCATAGTATTTACAAGAAATATTCTCGAACTGGTTCGACCGCTGATCTGTCAGATTACCATTGAAACCATTAACAATTATATTCTTAAGCATAGAAGACATAGAACATACTTAGGTTGCCAAAAAGGAAAGTGTGTCCGCTTCATATACTCTTGCTACTCATCTTTCTAAGGCTGCTCGGTTGGTTGGCCATTGATAGTTATTACTAGCAATTATTTCAATAATCTCGTAACCATCGTTATAACACTTAGAAAGAAGGGCTCCATTTGACGAAGCATCCACTATTATTCTAGTATGAATATTGAAACCAATATAGAAAGTCTCCTTTTGAACGCAGAAAGGAATGCCATGATGAGGCCATTTTAGTAATAACTCCTTAAACTACTCCTATGCCTCATATAAATAAGAAACGTTCAACCAAATTTTTGCATATAGTTATGGAACCGGATGGTAGGGAGTTCAACCATGTTTGTGCTCTATCTTTTAAGGAGTATAGAAATAAACTCAGTCTCAAGGCATCCTCGGCCACCCCGACTAGTTTAAATGAGTCACTCATTTCCATGAATAATCTAAGATGAATATGTGGATCTTCAGTAGGCATCCCACTAAATTGACCCATATTTTGGAACATGACTAGCTTTAGTTCAAATTGCGGTGCCTCAATTTCGGGTCTCACAATACTCTGATTGAGCTTGTTAAAGAAAGGAATGGCATATTGTCGAATAGAGCAGTTTCTGTCATCAGCAACAATGATCAAACTATGAGTATTATAAACGAATGCTCCTCCTTGATTTTGGTTTTGATTCTTGAAATTCATCTCTTCTGTCCTTCTTTATTTTCCTTGTCTTATCCTTTGTCTAAAAGTGTTTTCAAATTCAAGGTCTACGGGGAGTAAGTCAATAATTTGATCAATACTCATAAACACCTAAAACAAACACACACCAAAATGCAAAATTAACAATTTCACAAATAATGTCTTTTAAAACAGTCCCTGACAACAGCGCCAAAAACTTGCAACGACAGAAATGTGCAAGTGTACACAATCACAACGAGTAATAAAGTGACAAGTAAATGTTGATTTATGTACCCACAGGGACTGTGAAAGAAAAATATTTATGAAATGCAAATCAAACACTTTGGTGTTTAAAAAATATTTTGATTTTGAGGAAGTGATTAAAAACTAAAATTTAACTAAGTAAAATTAAATTAAATAAAAATAAAAAATTCAATGCACAATTTCGAAAGATAGTTTTAATAAATATGAAATAATTGTGTTAGATCAATTACATTCCTTAACTTAGAATTACTAAACCCATGTTCATGTTGTTAGGAATATTTTCACAACAACTTGGTAATTTGCTAACTACCAATTCAAACAATTAATCAACCTTCATAAGCAGATAAAAGATTAAGTAAGGTAATAATATATTTCTATATTGAAACAGTTTAATAACAATAATCTTGCAAATTATGCAAGGCTAATGTACCATTTAATACTGTTGTGAATTTAACCTTTCACTACCTTAGAAGATTAAATATGCACCAATTGAATACTATGTCAATTAATTATAATTTCAATACGTTTAATAATTAATTCATTTGTTACCTTACATTTTATAATGCAATTATAACATAAGCATAGTTTTATTTAATTGAACAACTTACCAAGGCCTATAACAACACAAACATGATTTTGATAATTCAAGTGGACATAATGCAATCAAGCTAACATGAATTAATTTAAGTCATTTTAACTCGAAGAAGAACAACAGCAAAACAATCCTTCAAATTCATAATCTCAACATAAATAAGAAAATTAAAGAGAAGGGAATTAGAAAGCAAATCCAAGAATTATCTAAAGCCAAACTAGTGCACTCCTCTTCTTCTCTACTCGTTCTGTTGCTCTGGTTTTTATCTCATTATAGATAGTGGGTAAAGGACTTTGTCATTTTCCAAACTTTCGAGTGTTAAAGAACAATATAGAAAATGGTTTTGCATTGCGTCAGTTCTTTTCTGGTTCGATTATATTCGTGAGTTATATCCAAGTTTACCCTTTTTTTACTTTTTCCTTCATATTTCTACCATTATTCAAGAAAGTACCTATTTAGACGATCGAGAACATAAAATCGTGAATCAAATTTCAATCTTGTAACAGAGTTCACGTTAAAAGACATAAGATTTTGAAGAATGATCTTTTATGTAACTAAATTTTTTTTTTGCCAAACTGTGTTATTTCCTAAATCTTATAATGAAATTTTACGACATTAAGTGTTTTACCCCTTTCAGCCTAAAAGTTATATATATTGGTTATTACTATACATATACCTAACCATTTATGTTAACCAAAGTTTTCTCCAATTGCATTTTTGAAAAAGAATTTTAGGCTATGACGTGTCATTCCTAGATCCGCCTCAAGGGTCGAGTTTGAGGCACTACAAGTTTTTGGTATCAGAGCCCAGGTTTAGCCGATTCTCAGATAAACTGAGGATAGTGTAACACCCCTGTCATGCATAGTATGCCTTTGGCTTAGTTTTAATGTAACATGCAAAATTTATATTTCTTTTGTAAAGAGAAGGAAATATCTGAAATTTCAAGATAGGCCACTTGTGCGGATATGAAGAGCCATGTTCCCATCTAAGAACAGGCTACTATCGCCAATAACAACAACATTAGGAATGTAGGAAATGCATTCTGAAATATGTTCTTCACCATGATGGCATAACTATTTGAGTAGGTCATGGGTACTGAATTTGAGCAACAACCTTAGCAGCCTCAGCAACCGTAACACCCTCATCAACCCCGCCCTGAGACAGTACACCCAACACAACCTATTCATCTTGCACCTACAGTGACTCTCCCAATATCTGATCCTATCTTAGAGATTCAGAAAAGAGGAGCAAAGAAATTTTTGGGAGATAAGGGAAATGACCCCACTACTGCTGAATACTGGTTGTCTCAATTAGGAAGGGTTATTAAAGAGTTAAAGTGTAATCAAGAGGACAACCTTTGATGCACCATATCTTTACTAGAAGGAGAAGCATACCAATGGTGAGAAAACGTGGTCAACATTACCTTTGAGTATCTGACCTATTGAGAATTCTTTTTAAAGAAATTCCACGAGAAATATGTCAACCCAACATTCATGGAACAAAAGAAAAGGGACCATCTATACTTGAAGTAGGGTAGAATGTCCATCTTGGAATATGAGCATGAGTTCATCCGGCTGAATAGGTACGCCAAAGGTATGTGTGATCAATTTGAATGTGGACTTAGGGATGAGCTTCGTGCCTTAGTGGTGGCTTCTTAATATAAAACCCTGTCAAAGATAATGGTTATAGCCTATAAGATGGATTCGATCTTTAGGGATAAGAGTAAGAGTTATAAGAATGAAAGAATAAATAAATGAAGATCTAACCCTCTACATTCCTTGAGCTTTAAGAAACCAAAAAATCACCCTTTTCAGACTTCAAGAAGAGAATCACAGACATCCAGCTATAGGCGTTATGGATCCTATAAGCCAGCTGTATCCATGGCTAACTTTGGTGGTTCCCAAATTGAAAAAGGAGACTACAATTCCTATGAAAGGAATCATAATATGGAGTGGAGTGTAGAAAGAAGCTAAGGGCCTGTTATAGTTGTGGGTCCAGAGACCACATGGTTAAATATTGTCCGGCTAAGTCTAAATATACCACAGCATAATCTATCAGAAGTCCACCAAAGTACCAATATGAGAGCAGATCGAAGATGGTGGTTAAGTCCAGCTCGGGTCAAAGGTCAGGGGAAAATTTTTGATAGGACAAATTCTGGTGCATCAGCACGTGCCTATGCTATGAAGGCTAAGAAAGATGTCGACCTGCCTAAGGTCATAATTGGTAATTTTTCTTTCCTCTGAAAATATATTTATGCATTGATTAACCCTGGGTCTACTCATTCATGTATATGCACCAACGTCATGATGCTATGGTTGACTGTTGGTCTAGAACTGTACGTCTGGCAAGTTCTAAAGAAAGGAAATATTATTGTTTAGGAAAAATTCAGAATTGGCATGTAGAATTATTTCTACGATGTCCGCCAAAAAATTGATTATTCAGGGTATTGATGCCTACCTGGCATGTATAATGGATACGCCTAAGTCTAGGAGTGAAGTCAACCAATTACCTATAGTGAGATAATTTACAGATTTGTTTCTTGAGGAACTTCTTAGTATGCCTAAAGATAGAAAAATAGAATTTTCAATATAATTGGACCACGGAGCAGCTCCTATATCATGGACACCCTATAAGATGGCACCAATAAAACTTAAGAAATTAAAAGAACAATTGCAGGACATGTTAAACAAAGGTTTCATAGGGCCTATTATATCTCATTGGAGGACGCCAATCTTGTTTGTCAAAAAGAAGCATGGGTCTATGTGTCTGTGCATAGACTATTATCAATTGAACAAGGTCACCACTAAGAATAAGTAACCTCACCCCAGAATTGAAGACTTGTCTGAATAATTAAGTGAAGCCTCAATATTCTCCAAGATTGATTCAAGGTTTGGATATTATCATATAAGAATCAAGGATGTTGATGTGCCTACAACAACATTTCGATCAAGGTATAGGCACTACGAGTTTTTAGTGATGCCATTTGGATTAACTAACGCACCCGCAATATTCATGGATTTAATGAATAGGGTTTTTTAACCTTACTTGGATTAGTTTGTTGTGATCTTCATTGATGATATATTGGTCTATTCCAAGAATGAGCTTGACCATGAAAAGCATTTAATAATTGTATGAAGGATCTTGCATGAACATCAATTGTACATGAAGTTTGGTAAATGTGAGTTTTGGTTAAAG
This sequence comes from Gossypium anomalum, assembly GCA_025698475.1. Classification (NCBI taxonomy): domain Eukaryota; kingdom Viridiplantae; phylum Streptophyta; class Magnoliopsida; order Malvales; family Malvaceae; genus Gossypium; species Gossypium anomalum. The sequence continues at coordinate 62,686,644 of CM046961.1, forward strand.
AAGGTACATTTTCTAGCACACGTGATTTCGGCAAAAGGTGTCATGATGGATCCCGCCAAAGTAAAGGCAGTTCTTGAATGGAACTTACCCAAGAATATTACTGAAGTTTGTAGTTTCTTGGGATTAGTTAGATACTATAGGAGGTTCGTGAAAGGAATCTATAGCCTCACCTCTCACCAAAATGTTAAAGAACAAGGAGAAAATTGTATGGAGTGACGAATGCCAGCAAAGCTTCAAAAAGCTAAAGTCGGTTCTTATCGAAACTCAAGTGTTGGCATAGCAAGAACCTAGAGTAGAGTATACAGTTTACACTGGTGCGTCATTAAATGGACTAGGTTGTGTCCTTATGCAAAAAAGGAAATTCATAGCCTATGCTTCATGTTAATTAAAATCGCATGAGATGATCTACCCCATGCATGATCTGGAACTGGCAGCTGTGGTCTTAGCATTAAAGCTCAAGAGACATTATTTATACGGGGAACAATGCCTTTTCTAATCATAAAAGTCTAAAGTACCTAATGACCAAGAAGGATCTGAATCTACGCCAAAGCATATGGCTAGAAATGTTGAAGGACTATGATCTAACCATCGAATACCATCTAGGAAAAGCAAATATCGTGGCAGATGCATTGAGCAGGAAAACTATGGCAGCTTTGTTGTCCTTATGAGCCAAGTTGACCCTAGCCGATGATAAAGCCTTATTGGTGGAGCTAGTTGTGAAACCAACCCATCTCTCTTTAATTTTGGAAGAACAAGGCAAGGGCAGTTAGTGTGAGAGACTTAACCAAAAGATACTAACAAAAAAAGCAAAACACTTCAGTATAGGCAAAGATGGCAAACTCAAGTTCAGGAATCAAGTATTTATGCCAAAAGGAAATGAATTAAGAAAGGAATTATTAAGAGAAGCTCACCAAGGGCTTTTTTCACTCTTCCCTGATGGCATCGAAATGTATAAAGACATGAAGGATTCATACTAGTAGCTTGGTATGAAGAAGAAAATCTCCAAATATGTGTCCACATGTTTAACCTGCCAAAGAGTGAAGGCGGATCATCAAGTTCCATTAGGAAAACTTAATCCTTTGGAAATTCCCAAATGGAAATGGGACAAAATCACCATGTATCTGGAATGCCTCTTAGCCCCTCCATGAAGAACCCTGTCTAGGTAGTGGTAGATCGACTAACAAAACCAACACATTTCCTGCTAGTGAATACTACATATTCATTAAAGAACCTGGTTGAGTTATGTATTGCTGAAGTAGTGCGTTACATGGGGTATGATCTGCCACAAATTGATGTGTCAAATTAGGCTTCTTATTACACTTAACAAGCTTGTTTCCAAGCAATTTATATGTTTATATTATGTTTTTACTTAGTTTTTGTTTTTAGTTTTAGTAAGTTAAATTTTGTGTTTTTAACACTTTTGATACCTAAAATGGCCAATTGTGCCATTGGGGACCCAAATGTGTGTTTGAATGTTGTAGAGACATGTAGGTGCCTAAATGGAGTGCAATTCAAGCCACAATCAGTACTATCTTGATATCGAAGTTAGGGTATTGCAATACCATCAACAGACTCTAAATGGAGAACATTTAGGACCAAGCTGCAGGGGTATCGTAATATCCCCTTAGGGTATCGCAATACCCATCGTATGATAACTCCCCTATGTATACAAACTAAGGTGTTGTGATATCCTAACTAGGTTATTGTGATATCATTGTCGTGTGGGAACAAAAATCACATTAGGGATAGAGTTTGTCCATCTAAAACACCAATCAAAAGCCAGTATTCAATGGCACTTTAGGTAACATTTTTTGGTTAGAAATGAGTTATTTAAGGCCACTCTTGGCTGAGAAAAAATAAGGTTGTAATTTAGCTTTAAAAAGCTCTTTAGTTTCAATTTTCTTTCATCTTTTAGTTTAAGTTTATAGTAGTTTTCTTCTCCATATCTTAGGATTTGCTTTTCATGGACATTTTCTTATTCTTCTTAGTGTTAATGGTTGTTAGTTAGGTTAGTTACTACTATATCTAGGTTTATTACATATTTAATCCTTTTTCCTTTCTTGTAATGACATTTTCAACTTTAAGTTTGACACATTTCAGTTTCTTTTAAAGGTTGTTCCTTTTGTGCTCCTAGCTTTAGATTTCACTGTTAGATGCTTCTTTTTATCTTTCTTGCAAGTTTCAAATAGAAAAATCCTAACTTTTATGTTTTCCTTAAGGTTTATGTTCATGGTTGTTAAAGTTTTGATTTTTACATTTATTTACTCGATTGTTAACATGGATAACTAAACCTAAAAGGGGTTGGTTGATGGAGATGTGTGTAAGCTGATTTTTAGAAAAAGGACTAAATCATAATAAATTGGACTAAATCGAATAGAACTAAGAACTTAGGTAGTGATGGCCCTAATAGAATATTAAGATAAAGTGAGACCGGGAGGTAATCTTATCGTGCACCCGTTCATTGGTCTCGAGTTGACCAATGAGATCGAAAGATAAATCAGAACTAATTCGTTTAAGTGTAAAATTGAGATTGGAAGATAAAATGGATCCACATAGTAATTTAAGTGCTTTAAATCCCTTATTCGAGGATCCATGAACCATATCAAAATGAACCAACCACAATTAGTTATTTATTAGAAAATTTTTTAGTTTTGTGTTTTTTACAGTTTAGTCTTTTTCTGTCTTAGATAACTAATTAGCTTTAATTAAATTCATTAATGGTTTGTTGTACTATAGTAATTAGTGAGTAGCTAGCTAGACTCCTTTCTTGCATGCATTTTTTAATAGAAACCGCTGAATTGCCAACTCCTTTAGGTACAACCCCTAGGAATACTTTATGTTCCATCAGAACTATAAATATTACAACTAAAACTGTACGATTGTAGTAAAATCGAGCTTTAAAATTTGTTATATAAATTCATTATTTTAACACACACACGTACATTCGGTCAAGTTGTTGGCATCATTGCCGGGGAGTCGATGTAAGCTTTGGTGATTTTTGATTAATTATTACATGCTCGTTAGAAAGATAATTAGCAAAAATTAAGTCTATACATACAAAAAAAATTATGGTTTTCTTGGTTTTATTTTGTTGATTGTTGACTGATAATCATGTTTAATGGTAACTATAGGTGGCCTGAAGGACCATTCATGTCTAATATTGATGGCGCTTCAATACTTAGCTCGGATTGTAACACCCCAAACTCGGCCTAGACGTTATGGCCGAATCTGGCAATGTCACATTGAAGTGTTTTTCGTAAGTGAGATGTCATTGAAAAACTCGCTCTATATTTAACCTCTTTGTGATCTAAACAATGATTTTAAGATGTCATGTTCAAAATATAAGTCATTTGCCAAGAAGACAATCATATCAAAATGTCATTAATTTCTAAAGCTTAATTTTTTGTGGAAGCTCTTAAAACAGGTTGAGTATTTGTGGTATTTTTGAAAAACATTTATCCTTTTTAAAACTTGCGTCCTACGGCTAGCAGTTATAAATCAAAATAAGTAAAACCCCAATTTAAAGATTAAAGATTTAAAGAGGCCTTATTACATCAAAATACCCCAAAATCAAACTACTTATAATTTAAAATCAAATAAGAAAGTACGTACGGTTGTGTGGCCACTTTTGAGTCCCTCGCAGCACCGACCCGCCTAAGCCTGGGGATTATCTGTACAGATAAACAGATGGGTAAGTTTACGAAAACTCAATGTGTAATCCCATATAAGAAAATAGTCAATCAAATAGTGCAAATACAGTCTCGGCCTAAGCCCTTATTAAAAACAGTGACAATATCAATTTGGGCTTTAGCCCATCTCAGTATAGAATCAGTCGTGTGTTTGGGCCTTGGCCCATTGCAGTAACAGTAAACAGTGTAGTAACAGTAATTAGTGTAGTAATAGTTTAAACAGTATGCAAGTCCTACCCATCCAGCCTCTACACTCCATCTCCGTCCAACCCTACACTCCATGTGGGGATATAATCAACCCACCCATCCCTACACTCCAAGTAGTACCGATTGCGACACTAAAAAGTATTTGCAGCAGAGCTACCAATATAATAGGCTTAGAGCCATCAGTGATCTGCAGTAGAGCTGCCAGTATAGTACACTTCCTCCAATCATATATAAACCCATTCCCATGTAATACATCATGCAACGTGTCATGTCATATCATAATATTATACATGTACTCAATACAAATACAAATAGCACGCTAAAATATAAACATATATCACATAGGGGCAAAACAGTCATCTTACCACATAAGGGCAAAATAGTCATTCTACCACATAAGGGCAAAATAGTCATTTTACCACATAAGGTAAAATAGTCATTTTACCACATAAGGAAAAACAGTCATTTTACCACATAAGGGCAAAATAGTTATTTTCCCACATAAAGGTAAAATAGTTATTTTCCCACATAGGGGCAAAATAGTCATTTTACCACATAAGGGCAAAATAGTCATTTTACCATATAAGGGCAAAATAGTCATTTTACTACATAAGGGGTCTAGGTACACTTACCGATCCAACAGTAGGTTCACAGTCGTCTCGGGCAACCCGTGCAACCTTAATAGTCATATAGTGAAAATAGGACCAAAGCCCATTATGCGAGCCCATATGGGCCTACACGCCCGGGTGGCCCTCTAAGCCCAAAAATGGTCTTGGTCTTGTGAACTACAAAGCCTGGCCCCATTATCTCCACACGTCCATGTGGTTAACCCGTGTGGGGCCCACGAGCCTCTAGAGCCTACACAACCCATATCGGCCCAACGTGGCCCAAAACGGCCTAAGCCCATGAAATCGCTCATGGTGGCCTCTACGATCAAACACCCACACTTATGCATTCAGATTTCCACACGAGCATGCGCACGCCTATATGACATCAATAGCCACATTTTTCGGCTTTTGCCGTTTTACGATTTGGGCAGTGTTTACACACCTTGCTCACGAAAATGCGCGAATAGTCCACGAGTACTCCAACCTACAGACAATCACAAGTTCTGGTTAATCGCATCCTAATCGAATTATCAAAACCCCCACCAAAATACTAGATCAATGGATTACCTAACACTTACTTAAATCAGTCGATTGTGGCTTGCCCACTTAAACCATTTGCAAGAGACTAATCACTAGGCCTTAGGGGGTGATCTGCACTTCAATCAAACCTTATCAACCATCACACAAATAAACAGTTTGAACCAGATGAAAAGTTGCTTATCTAAAATGAAGAGTCCAAATTAGAAGAACATTTGGCCCACACCCACACAAAAGCCGAAAGTACACAGAATGGTAGAGGCAAAGTAGAATAATCGCACCTCTAAGATAGAATGTTCAGCTAACACAAAATGTAGAGAACCGATAGAATGAAATGAGGGGAAGAGTATTCAATTTTAGTAATACAAGGAGGGACACTCGAAAAAAGTCGAAGGAATAGAGAGAAAAGGGAAAAGGGGTATTCGGCTATCACTGGAAGAAAAGGAAAATTTGAGAGAGGACAAAATAGGGGATAATCGGACAAGCACAAGATGCAAAAGAGGAGGATTGATAGTGTCAAAAGAACTGAAAGTGAGAGGAAGGAGAGAATTCGACTAAGAAGAAGGAGGGAAAGAAGAGCAAAAATGATGAAATGAGGGCCTCAAGAGAAGTGAAAAACTGATGCCAGCAAAAACGAATGATACTACCAAAACCTCCCTAGCATTATTCAGCTTCAACAAAAAAAAAAGAGCCAATATGTTCATAGCACCTGAAAATAGAGTGGGTAAACTTACCAAAACCAAAAGTCTTGAGTGCTACAAATCCCATTAGGCACCAACTTTTCTCCCACCACAAATCCCCATGACTTTCTCCTATAATCTCTCCTAAAATCCCTCCAATCGAACATTATCCACATCCCAACATTCCTTCTTACAATCCCTCTATGACCAATTCAAACTCCACTCCACTCCACTCAGCAGTGATTCGGTCAAACTCTACTACCCACACGGCTTAGGCAGCAAAATAGAACCCCCATTGCGCAAACCAAGACTCGAAATTTAGACCTTAGACATTAGTAACACGCCACTTATCCCCTGTGCCAGCAAGATCTTTTCTGCCATGTTTTTCCCTTATTTACTTAAAAGCCTACTGCCTAGAAACAGTGTTTATTCCTTTAAAAACAAAACTTTATGCACTTGCTCAGGCTTGAACCCAAGACTTCTCAAACTCTTCCCAGGACACTTAACCACTGAAGCAGACATACAATTGTGTCACCTTCTTGCACAACTAAATATTTATGTGCAACCTCCTAACTATACCCCTGCTCAAAACCTAATACTTATAAGCCTAAAATTTAGGGCGTTACAGGGATGATTACAACCCTTTTATGAAATAAGGATACAACTCTTGCTATGATTGGTATACCTACTCGTATCTGGTGGCTAGTGACAACTAGGATTTGAAGGTGCTTAATGATGATCATGATCAAATCTATTGGGATCATGCCTTCAAGAATGGAATGTCGAAATCCTGAAAAAACATGGAAGTTATTAAGAACCAATTGGACCAAATACTTCAACTCCTTCAACATTGAGCTATGGAGCAACTTCGATGGATGAGTGTGTCGAGCCAGACAAAGTTGAAATGGAGGAAGAGGTCCCCTATGAAATTGTTGAGCAACAAGACTTGAAGGTTGATGTTCAACAAAAAATAGAGGTCGAAAACTTGAGTGAAGTATTAGGCATTAAAGAGGAAATCTCCAACTCTAATGAGGTAAAAATGTGGAAGAATCGCCACACTTCTTGGACATTTTAAAAGAAACCCGATGACAAGAATCAAACGAGGAAGTGCTGCAATAGAGGTTTGCTCAAATAGAGGTGAAGAACTTAGAGCATGTTGAGTCTCTATTCTCGACATTGACAATTCCTCGGAAGGTGCAATGGAGGGGGTTCAGTTTCAATAAGAATTGGCTCGAAGTGTACATATTGACATGACCTAAGTTAAGGCGGGTTCAATATGTTCATTTGCTGAAAGAGGCCCTAATCAACCTGATGATGAATAAGAGAAGGGTCAAAGTCTTGAGAATTTCGTGAAAGTTCCACTTCGGGGGCATGACGTATCATCGGAGAGCGATTTTAAGTTTAAACTTATTTTGTAAATAACTAAACTTATTCGAGATGAGACTCTATTTACTTTTGTTTAGTTTAGATTTAAAATTTGTTGCAAATTTTGTGTAGTTGGGAGTTTAGACTAAAAAATTAAGAGTTTTTTTTTTATACATTACAATTCTATCACGATACCCATAGGTTAGTATCGCAATACCCAAGATAGTTTCAAAATTGAGGTTTTAAATACTTTAAGGATATCACGATACTAACTCTAGGTATCGTGATATCTTGTCAGATTTTACAAAATAATTGTTTTAGGTTTTTCGACTCGTGTGCTTTCACTCTATTTAACCCTAAAACTAAAATTTTCTTAATATTTATTCCTAATCTCCCAAATACATTTTCTTTTGTGTGCTTGTTTGTTTCCTGTACAGGCCACCCATTTGAAGATTACACAACAACTTTGAGCTTAAATGTAAAGGCAGACTACCCGACTAGTCTGATGTTCCTTCTAGGAAAGTTTGGTAACCTCTTAATCTTTTGTATTGGGCTACACATTAAGACAATGTGTAATTTAAGTGTGGGAGGAGGCATATTATTTTATTTTGCTTTTTTTATGCGTGTTTTGCATGTTTTCAACTTTTATGTCATTTTTCAAAAAAAATTCAAAATTTGTCAAAATTATTTTTCTTTATTTATTTTATTTTTGTTATTCTATGTATGGTGCTTGAACATGAAGTGATTGAAATCGGTGGATTGTAGCATGATATTGTGTATTAAGTAATTTGAATGTGTAAATTTTAATTGATGCTTGATGAATTCTTTGCTTTGTGAATAAATTGTTTAATTCAATTAATTACATTGTATAATAGGATAGAGGTAGTTGAAAATTTTTTGTTTTATCCAAATGATCAATAAGAATAAAGATAGGTGTATACATGCATGTTTTAGAAATTGTCATTATTCATTAAAATAAATAGAAATATCTTTTTGTATTGTATTCATTGAAATGCTAAGGGATGACCTAAGACATTGTTTATGTAGCCTAGAGCATAAAGAACCAATCTTAGATGCTATATTATCCATAGTTCTTGAATTTGAGCATTACATTGTCCTTTCTTGATGACCCTTTATATTTGAAACCTTGAGCCGAAATTGACTTCAAAACTTAACCCTTCATAGTCCTTAAACATTGCATTGCACTATCAAATGGGCATCAGGCCATGGACATCGAGGGTTTGGTAGAAACATTGCGGAGGTTTCTTACAAAATTTACTTGAGTGACTAGTGAAAATAGGTTAATTTAGCTCGTAATTGATTCTTACTAAAAATTTGCATAAGAAGAAATGAAAATATGAAAGAAAGAAAATATAGTGAGGATCAAAACCATTGTGAGAGAAAAGAAAAAATGAATGAAAAATATGCTCAAAATCATAGTGCATAAAAACGAGCTAAAATCGACCCATCTTTTCCACATTATTGGAGTGATAAGGAAGGTGAGAGAAGAAGAAATAAGGCAGTAAGATCAAACAATCACAGTTGAAGGGAATTGGGAACAATGTTGTGTGTTATACTGTTCATAGTGCTTGAACTATTTTGAGCTTATATTTCTTTGAATCTGTACCAACCTAATCCTCAGAACATTACAAGCCATTAAGTCCTATGTGACCTTAGTAACTCCTTTTACAAACCGAAACTCGTGGAAACTAATTGTAAATGAATAAGTCAAATTCTTTCATACATAGATACATCATACCTTCATGTTTTATTATAATTGAATAATGTATGAAATTTGATTTTCATAAACTATTTGTACTTTTGTTTGCTCTATAACTTTTTGAACTAAGATGATTTTCTCTTAAAGCTACGATTTTGCAATGCATCAATTTTGAGTTGTACAATAAAAAAAAAGTTGATATATAGTGAATTTTCATTCACAAAAGGCGAAATAAATTCATTGTTCAAGGTTCATCATCTTTTTGCATGTTTTGTGTGTTTGCTTAAGGGCAAGCAAAGAATTAAGTGTGAGGGAGTTCATCTGCACAAATTGATGTGTCAAATTAGGCTCCTTATTACACTTAACGAGCATGTTTTGAGCAATTTATATGTTTTTATTATGTTTTTACTTAGTTTTTCTTTTTAGCTTTAATAAATGAAATGTTGTGTTTTTAACACTTTTGAGACCCAAAATGACCAATTGTGTCACTGGGGACCCTAATGTGTGTTTGAGAGTTGTAGGGACATGTAGATGGCCCAAATGGAGTAGAATTCAAAGCACAAGAAGTGGTATCACTATATCAGAATTAGGGTATCACAATACCATCAATAGACTCTAAACGGATGAGATTTAGGACCAAGCTACAAGGGTATCATGATATCCCCTCAAGGTATAGTGATACCCACCTCGTGACAACTCCCCCTGTGTATTCTTATTAGGGTGTCACAATATCCTCACCTGGGTATTGTAATATCCTTGTCATGCAGGGACAAAAAATAACATTAAGGGCAGAGTTTGTGCATCCGAAGCACCAATCAAAATCTAACATTTAAAGGCACTTTAAGAAACATTTTTTTGTCGAAATGAGCTATTTAAAGCCACTCTTGGCTGATAAAAAAAAGTTGTAGTTTAGGTTTAGAAAGCTCTTTAGTATAAGTTTAGAGTAGTTTTCTTTTCCATAGCTTAGGGTTTAATTTTCCTACACATTTTCTTGTTCTTCTTAGTGTTAATGGTAGTTAGTTAGGTTAGTTATTACTATAGCTAGGTTTACTTACAGCTTTAACCCTTTTCCCTTTCTTATAATGACATTTTCAGCTTTCAGTTTGATGCATTTTAGTTTTTTGTGTTTAATTAGTTAAAGGTTGTTCCTTTTATGTTCTTAGCTTTAGATTTCACTGTTAGATGCTTTTATTTATCTTTCTTGCAAGTTTTAAAGAGTAAAAATCCCAACTTATATGTTTTCCTTAGGGTTTATGTTCATGGTTGTTAAAGTTTTGATTTTTATGTTTGTTTACTCAATTGTTAACATGGATAACTAAATCTAATAGGGGGTTGGTTGATGGAGATATGGGTAAGCTAATTTTTTGACAAATGACTAAATTGTAATAAGTTGGACTAAATCGAATAAAATTAAGACTTGAAGGTAATCTTGTCACGCACCCACTCATTAGTCTCGAATTAACCGATGAGATTGGGAGATAAATCGAAATTAATTCGTCTAAGTTGATAAAATTGAGATCGGAAGATAAAATGGAGCCACTTAGTAATTTAAGATTTAAGTCCATTATTCGAGGATTGGTGAACCATATTGAAATGAACCAACCACCTTGTAACAGCCCGATTTTGGGCCTAATCAGAACAGTGGTTTCGGGACCACTAACTCGAGGTCAAAGAAATTATTTTTTTTGATATTATTTTATGTGTGATGGCATGATTATAAAAGTGCATGAAAATTTTGGTGAATTAATTTTAGCGTTTGTGAGCTTAATTGCGAAAAAAAGACTAAATCGCATAAAGTGCAAAAGTCTTGATTTAATAGCTAAGGGTGTTAATTTGCCATGAATCATAAATTGGGGGTCTTTAAAGGGAAAATATGCCCTTAAAATATAACATGACCGGCCATAGGGGGGACAAGATTGGTCAAAAAGTCAAAATTAGGTGGAAATTTGGTAACTAAATTGACTTGTAATAAAATAAAATAAAAGGAAAAAGATATCATCTTTTCCTACCATCTTCTCCACCGAAAAACACCAGCAAAGTAGGAGTTTGAAAGGTTGAAAATTTCAACAACTTGTAACCCTCACAAGTAAGTGATTTTGATGGTCTTTCTTAATGATTTTTGTACTTTTAGAACCCTTGTAGCATGAGCTTTCAAATGAGGGGACTATTTTGCAAAATGGTTGAAAGTTTAGAGTTTTATAATGAGAGTGTTCATGTTGTTTTCTAAAATTTTATGGAAGAAAATGAATCATGGTTCTGAAATAAATAATTTTTGTGAAATAGTTTTCATGTAAACCCTAACTAAGGACCATTTTGCATAAGTTGTAAAATAGGTGATAAATGTGTGAAATAATGAGAATTGTGGGGTTCTCCTAGCATAAAAAGTATTCGGCTAGGCTTTGTTAATGAGAAAATGTGATAAAAATTGATTTTCGGGTTTAGGGGCAAAATGGTCATTTTTCCCAACTATAAATTGTTGAGTACCTAGATCGATAAAATGATTAAATTTGTGAATTTTTATCATTATAGATCAAGAATTACAAAATCTAAGCCTAAACCGGGGAAAAGCAAAGTTAGTGGACTAAGCCGAAATAGTCGTCATATTTTGAATACCGAGGTAAGTTGTGTGTAAATAGTGCAACTACATTGTTATCATGTATGAATGAATTGTTATAGCATAAATAATTTGATTGTGGAAATTATTAAGCATGACGAGAATTGAGGTAGTAGAACTCCCGGTTGAACCTTAGGAATCATCGGATATTCATGCCATGACATTTGGGTCATTTGTGTACTAGTGTAAGACATGTCTGGGACATGCATGGGCCTCGAAATATTTAAGCCAGTGTAAGACATGTTTAGGACATGCATCGGCATTGAGATGAGAGCTAGTGTAAGACATGTCTAGGACGTGCATCAGCCTCACGATATACAAGCTAGTGTAAGACTTGTCTGGTACATGGCATCAGCTTGTTGTGTGTTAGTGTAAGACCTGTCTGAGACATAGCATCGACACCGATAGATGAGAGCCAGTGTAAGACCTGTCTAGGACATGGCATCGGCCTCGCTACATGGAAGCCAGTGTAAAACCATGTCTGGGACATGGTGTCGGTATCTTAACCCATGTTAGGGCTATGGAGTATCCGATAGTATTCCAAATAGTTCAACAAAAGATTTATGATTTATATCGAAATAAGAAAAGTTATGATCATGTGATGAGTGGTACAGGTACCTATTTGAAATTTATGAGATGTGGGCTCAACATATGAAATATGAATTATATTCGATAGTGTTGAGTAAGTGGTACTTACGTCTATTTATGGTATTCATGAATAAGCTATGAAAGGTTATGAGCATATTGTTTTATGGTAACTAGTTGACGTTTATTTTCATGCAACTTACTAAGCTTTATGCTTACCCTATTTCTTTTCCATTTTCTTATAATGACGCATAATTAGCTCGTGGATCATCAGACGTCGGAGATATCGATCACACTATCAGTCAAAGCACTCAGTATAGTTAGTCATTTTCTATTTTGAGTATGGAATGTATAGGAACTTAGACTTTTGAGTTTTGTGTCTTTGTTAATTTGGCCAAACGTGTTGGCTTGGGATGAAACCCTATATTTTGTATAGGGCCTTGAATAATGGCTAATGCTTATTTTGATATATATATACAAATGATGATACTTTCATAAATGAGTTAATACCTTATGTGGTTGATTAGACCTTGTATTGTTGTGTGGTTTTGTCATGTTAGATGTTTGTATAGGTTGGTGCAAGTAAGGTTTGCATAGAGGCTTGGTAAATAGCCTTATTTTTGTCCACACGAGCGTGTGTCTAGGCCGTGTGTGACACACGGTCTGCCCCATGGGCTTGTTATCCGATCATGTGTCCCCTGTACATTAAATTTGCAAGCTAGTATGAATGGTAGTAAACACATGGGTAGGGACACGGCCGTGTGTCTCAGCCGTGTAAAGGGCACGGCCTAGCGCACGGTCGTGTGCCTTGGCCGTGTAACCCCTAACGGTTGCTGACGTCAGAAACAGAATGTCCAGGTTTTTGAACACGGGTTGAAAAACGGGCGTGTCAAGGCCGTGTAAGGGACACGGGCGTGTGCCAGGCCATGTGAAAACCCCTGTAGGTTCGAATTGAAAAATAAATCTACATGGGAAAGGGGCACGGGCGTGTCCCTATATGCTTAGGTCGTGTGAGCCACACGGGCCATGAGCACGACTATATACAAGTTCCACCGGGCGTGTTTCCCTTCCACACGGGCGTGTGCCCTGTTTCAAAAGTCTTTTTTTATAGTTGGTTAAAGGACCCGAGTTGGTCCCGAGTGGTTTCCAATGGACGTTTGAGGTCTCGTAAGCCCCATGTTAAAAAATTTTAGACATAGTTCGAAAAAGTTTTAAATATGAACAAGTCTTGGTGACTCGAAAATATGGTATGCACGTGTTCAAGTTTAGTAATGCCTCGTATTTCGTCCCGACGTAGGGCACGGGTGTGGGGTGTTACACACCATTAGTTATTTATTGGATAATTTCTTATTTTTGTGTTCTTTACAATTTAGTCTTTTTCTGTCTTAGATAAGTAATTAGTTTTAATTAACTTCATTAATGAATTATCATACTATAGTATTTAGTGAGTAGCTAGCTAGACTCCTTTCTTGCATGCATTTTTTAATAGAAATTGTTGAATTACCAATTCCTTTGGGTTCGACCCATTGGAATACTTTATGTTCCATCAAACTATAAATATTACAACTATCACTATACAGTTGAAGTAAAACCAACTTTAAAAATTGTTATATATAAATTCGTTGTTTTAACGCGCACACGCGCAGCCGGTCAAAGTACCATCACCCATACTGTCTGATAGGGATCCAAGGTTTACTTCAAGATTCTGGCAGAAGCTACAACAACAACTGGGAACTAAGTTGAAATTTAGCACCACGTTCCTTCCCCAAACTGATGGCCAATTAGAAATAGTAATTCAAGTTTTGAATAAACTACGTTAGCAATTAATGTTTAGTAAATTTGTATAACATAAACACAACTTACCATTTCATTTGCATAATGTAAATAGCATAATTATAACACCAACTAAAACCATAAGCTTGGCACAATGCCTATATAACATCACCAAATACACAAGTCAGTGCATTTATACATGGTTCAAATGAATTCATCCATAATAAGTAACTTACACATTTTGTTCATCCAATTTAGGTCACCATTTCCTTTTCATAAGTTCATGATACATTCCATTTGAACACTTACCATTTACTTTCCTTTTCATACTCGTTGAACCATCTAGAATCTCATTGGATACTCAGGAAAGCTCACACGAAGTGTGCCTTTACATAACTGTAACCTTTCCTTTACAACATTGCTCACATGAGCTGTGAAATGGGCCTACTCACACGAGCTATGGGTCAGAATGTAAGCTATACGATACAACTCACACGAACTGTGAAGTATCCGCAACAAATGCAGGACCTCAGCCATCAATAGGACATTTAAGACCAGCACCTGAAACATGAAGTCCCTAATGACATGTTATTTGTATCTTATGAATTCCTAAGGTTCAACCGGGACTCGATAACTGTCATAGCATTGGTTTGTTTATACATCACTCAGTTAACATTATAAATAACATATTAACATACAGTTTAAATAGCATTAATACGATAACTATTCACACGAACTTACCTCGACAACTAGGGGCGTGAAGGTTAAATTGAGCTATTCCGAAGCTTTGCTTTGCCTCGATCTAAGTCCGTACGTGGTCTATCCTGATCTAAATAGAAAAATTTCAATCCATTTAATACCTCTAGTATTCAATTTAGTCCACATTTCATATTTATGCAAAATTACTATTTTGCCCCTAACAATTTAACTTTTCACAATTTAGTCCTTAAACTCATAAGTTGAAATCTAAGTATTTTAATCCCCCATTCAACCTAACCAAATTTATTAGGGACTTATATCAACACATACAAACCATCATTTCATAAATTTGCCATGAACTTTTATTATTTTTACAAACAAATCCCTAAATGTAAATTTCATCAAAAATCTCTTTACAAAACTTGTTTATTTATCAACCAGGACTCATAATCTGCCATTAAACATCAAGAACCATACAAAAACATTCATGGCATAACCCTCAATCTTTAACAGTTTTACAAATTGACCCTGGGCTAGCTAAATTAAGCTAAAACGACCTAAAAAACATAGAAATCATTAAAAACGAGACAAAACTACATACCATGCAAGTGAAACAATGCTCGGCCGAACCCTAGCTATTTCTCCATTGAAGAACCAGTTGAGAACGAACAAATGGGAGGAAGATTATGGTTTTTGCCTATTTATTTTTATCTTTATTTACCATTTACCATTTTGCCCTTTAAAAAATCAAATTTTTAATAAAACCTTGCCATGAATATCCACTGACTATAGAAATGGTCTAATTACCATCTAAGTCCACTCACTTTAAAGTTTCATAGCTATTTGACCCTTTTAACTAATGGAACTCTACTTTTACACTATTTACAATTTAGTCTTTTTCACTTAATTAATTAGGCAAACATCAAAATTTCTTAACGAAATTTTAACACGACCCTAATATAATCCTGTAAACATTAAAATAATAATAAAATAATAATTTACTCATTGTATTTGTGGTCCCAAAATCACTGTTCCGATTTCACTGAAAACGGGTTATTACAAATAATAGTTGAATAAATCAAAATAATCTCTCATAAGACTTAAACCAAAATAATTTGAATAAAGGAAAACCCCATCTCAAGATATCATACCCTCCATTAATATTTCATCTTTGGAAAAAAAATTAACTTGTAAGTGATATCTTGGTATAGTAATCAAACAATGAAAATAAGAACTTGTTGAACCATAAATCTTCCTTTGGGCTGATTTATTACACACATGTAAAATAAAAAATTTGTCATATGTTTATTACCACAGTTGCACATGTAATTTTGTTAAATATTAACCTTCCTTTGGACCGATCAATATTAACGTAGTTTAAGTTACATGCACACAACCTTTTATATTTTAAAACAAAATAATTTCAACAACAGAGATCACTTTGACAACTTATTATTTCAATTGAGTTATTTTAAAAAATATATAAATATACCAATATTCAAATTTAAAATTTTCATAGCAGTCAAAGGCCAAAACTAAAATTTTTTTATCATGCTACAATTTTTGAAATAATCCAAAATAAGGTTATATAAATGATGCAATAAAAAAACCGAAACTTTAATCTTTAACTGATTTTTTAATAGCTTAAACAAGCACCAATCCAAAAGTATTATTTTTACAATAAAATGCAAAATTAAAATTTAACTGAACTTAAAACCAAATTTTTTTATCATAGTGAACATAAATATCTAATCATAGTAAACTATTAACGACTTTAACGAATGCCTAGGGCCTTGTCATATCTTATTGCCATTGCTTACATATATTTATAAAGTGATATCCTCGTCATTTCAAGCCAATCGAAGCTTTTCGCTAAATAAGCATCACATACCGAGCAACATGTAAATATCTCATATATTTCAGCCAATTGGAAAATGTTAAGCCCAAGCAAAATATATGATTAACCATGTTAGGATCATCATTATTACAATACAACCTTGTTAAGCGCTAATGATAATAAGGCAACTTAGCACTTAATCCTTTAGTGATTTTGCATGCACTGTATTTTTCAAATTAAAGCATCATGATTCAAAAGCATATGATATTCATGATATCTAGAACTTAAATAAAAGATTTATTATATCATAAACACTTAAGTCATGTATATATATAGCAGCTCCAAGAATTAAACATCTAAGCAATTCTTGCAAGTCGAATCAACAACACATATTTATAAAATTTTAAAACTTTAATGTAAAGAATCAAAACCTAAAATTTTTTATCAAGAATCTTAAAGATTCAACATAGTATATAATCGAATTATTAAATCCATAAAAAATAAAATAAAGAAACTTAATCAATTCCCAATGATTCAACAT
This sequence comes from Gossypium anomalum, assembly GCA_025698475.1. Taxonomy (NCBI): domain Eukaryota; kingdom Viridiplantae; phylum Streptophyta; class Magnoliopsida; order Malvales; family Malvaceae; genus Gossypium; species Gossypium anomalum. The sequence goes on from CM046961.1 coordinate 62,703,499, forward strand.
GATGTGGCTCGGATGCAACTTGTTAGAATCGTAAAACAATATCTAATATAAAACTTAACAAACCAAGATTTGTTATGTAAAATCATTAAGAACAAGACTAAATGCGGAAGCGTACTTGAATTCATTGATTTCTTAGAATCTTCGATATTATAGTTTTGATCTTCCAAATTAGCACACAAGTAATTCAGAGAAAGTGATTATCTTTTCTAAAGATGAGATATTAGAAAAGTTACGTGTATATAATTTAGGGACTATAACTCTAATATATAACGTTTGCACATTAACCCTAATTTATAATCAGTCCATTATCAATTAGAAATTTATTTTTAGAGTATCTACACATATTTGACTCATACTTTGTTTAATAATTAAAGACCAATAAACCTTAATCAAATTAGATCACCTTTAATATGGACAAACCTTTTATGATAGTAAATAATGACATGTAATTACTCTTATTATATATGTGATGTCCATATTTTCTAACCAAAAAATTAAAATAAAAAAAATAGTTGCCTCCAATTTTTTCTAGACACGTTTTCAACATAAAATTTTCTTATACAACAAGATTTTAGAAAATATTGTCAATGGTTAAAATTATTTGGCTTGTTTTTAATTGCGAGTGATCCATCACAATTTTCTCGTCAAAGAAAGGTGGTTGTTTTGGTGTAGGAAGATTTTCTATCTCACTGCTAAGCATGGAATCCACAACCATCATAGTTGGTCTATCTTTCACAAAGTTTTGCACACATAACAATCCCACATGAAAGCATCTCAACATTTTCCTATGACAACTTGGATCTGATGAGATCACTGGATCTATTAATTCCAAAATGTTGCCTTCGCTCCATAATTTCCATGCCTGAAAAAGCACAAATGTTAAGGCGTTGGAATCTAGAGATTTTATTACTAGCTAATACTTATGTATCCCAAAAGGCTCGGTGAATGCTCATCATCTTGGAAACTCGAGTTTCTACTTCCACAAACAATCTCCAATGTCAATACCCCAAAGCTAAAAACATCTGATTTTTCTAAAAATTTTCCTTTCATTACATATTCAGGGGACATTTAACACTTCATTTAATTCATCAACGCAAAGAAAACCATTTTAACCAACGTGATATATGCATATATTATATATTTAAATATTAGATTTTGATAGAAAAATGAAGGATAGCTTACTATGTTCCAAAAACCCGCCTAGTATTTGCTTGGCTCTCATTGCCACAAAATATCTTTGCTATACCAAAATCTGAAATTTTTGGATTTAGTTCATCATCTAATAAAATATTACTTGCTTTTAGATCTCTATGAACAATTCGTAATCTTGAGTCCCTATGAAAATAGAGAAGTCCTCGACTAATTCCTTCTATAATATTGAGACGTTTTTTCCAATCAAGAAGTTTCTGTTTTTCTGCATCTAAATATATTTTTAAAAAGTATTCAAATAGTGTTAGCTAGATTTGCTTTAGGTTTAATAGTAATATTTTTGATAAATAATAAAGAAAATGTATCTAACCGAATAGGAAAACATCCAAGCTCTTGTTTGGCATGCATTCATAGACTAACATCTTTTCTTCCCCATCAACGCAATAACCGAGAAGCCTTACAAGATTTCGATGTTGGAGTCTTGAAATCACCATTGCCTCGTTCCTAAATTCTTCTAGGCCCTGCCCTGAAGCTCTAGAAAGTCTTTTCACTGCTATTTCCTGCCCATCTTGGAGTTTCCCCTACAATATTCAAATATCATTTTAGAATCTAGAATTTCAACCATATGGGTTGTTTAATAACTTTAATCTTATTGATACCCAACTGGCAATATGAAGAAGTTAACTTATAGGTAGCATGTTACCTTGTATACTGGTCCAAAACCTCCCTTTCCAAGCATATTTGTTGGATGAAAATTATTTGTTGCAGTGGCTACCTTTCCAAAATCTAATAGTTGAAGCTCTTGTAATTTGACTCCATTTTGAGATCTCCCCAGCATATTGTGAGAAAATAACTCTAAACATGATTCATCTTTCCTAAACGCATCTTCACTTCCTTTCTTTGCTGAATTACAAATTAAGCTATAAATATTTTAAAAAAAAAAGCTGTTAAACATGTATATTTTTAGGCTTTATTAATAAATTGTAAAATAGTGAATTTATATATTTTTTAAAACAATCAATTTTTTTCTTAAAAAGTATGCCACGCATCACATTTTTTTTAATTTATATATTTTTTTAAAACAATCAATTTTTTCTTAAAAAGTATGCCACGCATCACATTTTTATTGGTTAATATTGTGGTTAATATTTTTTCTTTTTTAAATTATGATAGTTTACATATCAATTCTTATTCTAAGAAAGAAACTTTCTTTTTTTTTTTTGTGAATTGAGATATATTTTAAGGGCAAATTTGTGAATAAAATCATTTTTATCAATGATAGGAAAGGGAAGTTTGAACCCAATACCTATGTCAACAAAAACTTAAGCAAGACAAATCATTTGTCACTACATCAGTGACTAGTTAATGTTGTTATACATGTATGAATATAATGTGTCAATATTTGTTGATATTAATATCATCATCCCTTTAGTAGTAATTATCCTCCTTCCAACGAAAATACAGAAGATGACACAAACAATTGTTCCCACAACTATTCCTGCTATTATGCCTCTTTTTTTGCCCTGTAAATTGAAACATGGTATAAATATTGTAAGCTAAGATCGCTAGCTAGGTAAAGTAAAAATAAGTTCCTATATGGAAACTAGAGAAATATGACTATCCTCCTATTGTCAGAGGATAAGGGCAATCACAATCTGCCATGCACGAAAGGGCTTGAATAAAATCATATGTTCACTACAAATCGAAGTAGACAAGGTGTCATACCCTCTGGAGGGAAATCAGATGTATTGCCTGTTGTTCTAATTGGAATTAGCAAGTCATTTCCGCTGTTATTAGCTTCACCGATGTTGCAAAAGTACGGATAATCCCAGAGAGATTGTTATTGGAAACATCCAGGACTTCAAGGTTAGGTAACTTCACCAAGCTCTTAGGGATAGGACCCGTCAAGTTATTGCCACTTATATTGAGATACCGTAACGCAGTTAGATCAGCAAATGATGGAGAAATTGTTCCTCGCAATCGTTGCTTCTGAAGACTGATTTTCGTAATACTTTTCTCCGAGTCGCATGTCACAAATGACCAATTTCTACATGCATCATTTCCTTCCCAAGCTACGGATAACTCATAAGGATACATCCAAGCGCTCGCAATCTCAAGCAATATTGTAACTTGACTATCACACGAGTCTGCTGTGTTTGTGCAGAAATTATTATTCTCAACAGTGGTAAACTTATGGAGGAACATATAAGCAGGGAAAGGACCCTGCAACTTGTTGTCATTGACGGTAATGACTACTAAACTTGGATGAGAAGCTAGAGATGGCGGGAAAACTCCTGTGAGATTATTGTTACTCAAGTCTAATAATTCCAAACTTTTTCAATTAGATAAATCCGGGATGGTGCCTGTAAATTGATTGAATCCTAGATTAACACTGTACAAAGAAGTCATGTTTGATAATAGATCAATGGTTCCTGTCAGCCCTACCTTCTGATTTTGGAGCTGCAAATCTTTAATCTGGGATCTCGAAAAAGAGGGTGGCAAAGATCCAGTCAGGTTATTGTCATGAAGGCTCAGATTTGTTAAAGCTAGAGAATGGAAAATGTCTGGAAGAGAACCTCCCAAATTTGTATTATAAGCAGAGTATGCTGTAAGATTGCCCAACTTGGTAAATTCAAGGGGTATCATCCAGGTACTTAGAAAGGGATTACCACCAAGCATCAAGAGCTGCAAACTGCTAGACAGTCCTTGAAAAAAGCCTGGTGGGATTCTTGTGAAGTTGTTGATATTTAGGTAAAGTCTCTTCAAGAAAGGGAGTTTGTTTAAAGAAGGAAGAGAACCAGTTAACTTATTCTTTGAAAGATCAAGGACATGAAGGAAAGGGAAAGAAGGGAATTGGGATGGCAAAGAACCACTGAGAGTCCTGGCTTGGAGATCAATCTCTAGAACGTGCTTGGAACTGTCGCATTTGACATAATGCCATTCACAATAAGAAGAAGATGAATTGGTGGACCAAGTCCACGGCAAAGGATAAAGAGCCGCCGCAAGCTTGGCCATGGAAGCGGAGTCATCGTCATCATCATCATCATTTTCACTCATGGAGTTAACCAAAAGGAAAGAAAACACTAGGAAGAGAAGGAGAGATGAACCTGAGAATTTTATGAAACCCATGATGACGATTAAATTGGATTTCAGAACCTCCCAAATGAGTTTTGTATTTATATACAGTAACTGTTTTTTTTTTCAAGGACTTAAATCTTATAATACTACAACAAAACAGTGCTAAGACGACAGTTATGGGGCAACACTTTTCTAAGTGTTGCGATAGACTGACCAACATACGTTTTCGGCAACTTTTTGTATAAGGGTTGCGATATGCATGCCTAAAGCAACGCTTAAATAAGAGTTAGCTTTGTCTAGTCCTAAGACGACATTTATGAGGCAACGCTTTTCTAAGTGTTGCGATAGATTGGCCAACATACGCTTTCGGCAACTCTTTGTATAAGGGTTGGGATAAGCATGCCTAAAGCAACGCTTAAATAAGAGTTGGTGTTGTGTAGTCCTAAGACGACACTTTTGGGGCAACACTTCCCTAAGTGTTGGAATATACTACGCTTTCGCCAACTATTTGTATAAGGGTTGCGATATGTATGCCTACGGCAATGCTTGAATAAGAGTTGGCTTTTGTGTAGTTATAAGACGACACTTTTGTGGCGACACTTTCCTAAGTGTTGGGATAAACTACGCTTTGGCAACTCTTTGTATAAGGGTTGCGATATGTATGCCTACGGCAACGCTTGCATAAGAGTTGGAGTTTGTGTAGTCTTAGGACGACACTTTTGTGGCGACACTTTCCTAAGTGTTGCATAGACTACGCTTTCGTCAACTCTTTATATAAAGGTTGGGATATGTATGCCTAAGGCAATGCTTGAATAAGAGTTGGTTTTTGTGTAGTCCTAAGACGACACTTTTGTGGCGACACTTTCCTAAGTGTTGCGATAAACTGCGCTTTCGGCAACTCTTTGTATAAGGGTTGCGATATGTATGCCTAAGGCAATGCTTGAGCAAGAGTTGGCTTTTGTCTAGTCCTAAGACTACAGTTTTGGGGCGACACTTTCCTAAGTGTTCAGATAGACTTGTCAACATATGCTTTGGCCAACTCTTTGTATAAAGGTGTAACATTCCAAATTACTTAATTCCGGCTTTTTTTGAGTACGTAGCACGAAAAATTTGAATTTAAAATATGAATATTCTTAAAATTTTAAAATATCATTAGTTTGTGAATATATTATATATATATTCAAATTAAAAATAACTTAGCTTCGAGTGTGAATAAGGTTTTTAATAAAAATGCCGCAAAAAATCAATTTAGGATAGGGTTTAAGGCTTAGTGTTTAGAGTTTAAGGTTTAGGGATTATAGTTATGGTTTATGGTATAAGGTTTTAGGGTTTTGTGTTTATGAGTTTGGGGTTTAAGATTTTAGAGTTTAGAGTTTAGAGTTTAGAATTTAGGGTTTAGGAGTTTTTTTAACATAAGTGTTTCAAAAATTATATTATATATATATTTAAAAATTTTAATCATAAATAAGATAAATATAAATTATTATTTTTCAAAAAATAAAATATCAAAATGAGATAAATCCCAAAAGCATACATATGAACAATGTTTTAATATGCAATTGAATATATGAACTTTAATTTGATTCAGTTCTTGTAAATTATTAACAAAATTATTTATATAACATAATTTTATATTTAGATAATGCATACATAAATATTTCAACCACAATTAGAATTTCTTATCGAAAAAAGAATAATATTGAAAAAAGAAATCTTTTCAACAATACTAGACCATGCTATACCCATTTATCAATTTAATTCCTAAAAGAGTTGATCATGATAAATTTTAACTCTCAATATTTTTTTTTATCAATTTGATTCTTATTTTTTGAACTAAATTTGAGATTCGACTTTTTAAAAAAATGTTAAATCTCAACTTTAATAGAAATTTAACTACAAAATTAATTTTTTAATGATATTGATGTGAAAACCTACAAGGTAATAATCCACATGACATGATATTATTTGTTTTATACGTTAATTTAAAAATTATAAAAATCTTCAAAAATATTTAAAAATTAAAAATTTAATATTTTAGTCCATATTTCTATCAGAAATTTCAATATTCAAAAAATTTATAAAATAAAAATAGAAAAAATATATGTTAAAAATGAAAAAAAATTAAAACAAAAACTTTTCAGTATACGACACAGTTTTATTTTTACCCCCTCCCTTAAATCTCCAATTTTCCCCAAATGTACTTCCCCGAAATCCCTAAAATTTTCCCCAATCCTCTGCATCAAAGTGCTGCATCTTCGTCGGCTGCCCTCTGCTACATCTCTATAATGACCCGAAAGTCAGTAGTATTGAAAAATCTAGTTTTGTGACTTCGTTTTTGTAAAACGATGTCGTAAATATTTTTATTAAATATTTATTGAGTTATGTTGTAAGTAAATTAAATTTTGATTAGACAATTTCGTTACTTTAGTGCTCAATTTAAGTATAGGGACTAAATCATATAAGTGGTAAAAGCTAAATTATAACTAAGAGATTTATCTAATAAATAAACCATTATAGTTTAATAAAGAGTTCAATTAAAGAAAGTAAAATATTTTTGAATAATAAATAATTAGTAAAAAAAGACTTAAATGATGGTGATATGGCATGGGATTAGTGGTCAATAGGTAAAGTTACCATGAATCTTACCCACAAAAAACCACTTATTCTCACTCCAAACTCTGTTGGCCAAAGCAAATCTATTACGTCTGCCGTCCACTCACTTGCCTGCTGCCCATGCGGTGTGCATCTGCCATCCACCACCGCCTCCCCCTCGGTAAAGCACGCTTACAGATTCCATGCATGAAATCCCCAATCCTGTAGTGGTAGAACCTGGTGAATCAGTTTCAACTTGTTGAGATTTGTCTCAATCTTCATGGGTATGTATGGTTGATTTGGTTTTGTGTTAAATGAGGAATTAAGTCGATTTCCTTTAATCTACAATTTATATATTTTTAAGGTCAGGGAACAATTTTCAATTAGTTGAACACTTGACTGTTTTCATTTAATCTACAGTTGATATATATTTAGGGCCACTTTCCTTGTACAAGTACGGTTTTGGAATTCTGTTTTTGTTTCAGTAATATCAATAGTATTGACACTGTTTTTCTACTTTTCCTTGTTATACCATGGTGATGGATTTGGTTTAGTCGGGCTGCCCTTTTTAAATTGTATAATTTCACCCTTCTGTATTAATGTTCTAGATACAATAATCGCATTAAATTATCTATGGCTTTCACAAATACTTGATCATTTTGATGCCCTAAGATTTCTTTAACACCCTTATTCTTCTTGCCTTTACGAAATGCAAAAGTATAGTCACCAAGATTTAAAGGGATTCCTCCATGGTCAAACCGACAAGCAGCTCTTTAAGAAAAATGTTCTCATAGTTACTTATGAAGATGTCAAGCCTTACATAGATAGGATTGTTAGTGGGGAGACATCAGAAATCCTTTTAACAAAACCCATTACAGGATTCTTTCTAAGGCATGCATGAATTTGTTTCTTTGGTTCTATGTGTTTTGGGGCATTGTTTGCTTCCTTCTAATAGTTCTATCATTTGTTTGATCAAATGCAGCGTTGGGACTTCAGGCGGGCAGCCAAAGCTGATGCCTGCCATTGCTCAAGTTGCTAAGAAGTGGGAATTATTTCGTGGCTTGTACGAGTCCCCTGTGATAAAGTAAGGAACCCATCCCTCTTTTATTCTAGTTTTTCTTTCAGCTACTTGTGAAATCACGCTATTTACTATTCATCAATTAATGGCCTGAACAAAACCATGCATATATCATCAGATCTGTAGTTAAACTAGGAAAAATCTACTTATACTCAAAAAAGTTTTATACTCTTTTTGTATAATCACCACTCAGAACTTAATTTCATGAAATGTCATTCTCATACAGGCAAATTAATTTGTCGTCTTCATGGTGTGTTAATATCAACAACTTAATCAAATTCCATGAGTTTTTTTTTAAAATTAATTAAGCCATAATAAATTCAAGCGTATTTCTAGAACAATAGGAATGTCTGGTCATTTAAGAAAAAAAGCAAATATAATGCAGTATTCGTGGCCATTTTCAATTCAAGAAGTAATTTTAATGACATTATTGATAATTATAATTAATAATAATTTTCCAAAAAAAAATTCAAAGCTATAGTTATCTAGAAGGCTGCTAATTTTCATTCGAGAAAAAAATATAAATAAGTTGTAATCTTCACTGGAAAATTTATCTAGCGTTTAAGGCGATTTATATATTTATGTCAGTATTTATTTTAATTTTTTAATTTAATTATTTTTTATTTCATGTTTGTATTATATCTAGAAACCATAATTCATGTGAAAATAAAATAATAAAAGTGATAAAAACGATTAAAACAGTTAACATAGATGTGGAATGTATTGCTGACTTCAAAATTTTGCTTTGACGTATCTAATTGATTTGTTCTTTAAGTCACCCCCCTTTCGTTTGATATATGTGATATTGGATTTACGAATCTGATATAACTAAAAGGTTAGTAAACCTTTTCTTTTCCTTTTTTTCCTTTTTTTTTAATTTAGGTTTAATTTTTTCTAGTTTGGAATATTTTATTTATAAGAATTTAGATATTATTTATCATTTTTCATCAAGATAAATTTTATTTTTTTAATATTTAAACTTGTTATTTTATTTCTGGATTAGGTAGTTTTGGTTGCTATTAGTTCACCAGAAAGCTCATCTCTTTCACACATGAACCTTAGGATTAGGCATTAATAGATATTCTGTTTTAATATTAATTACTTTAATAGATGGTTGATAAAGTTGGATGGATGCTCCAAGATTTAGCACCAATCACCTAGCTGGAATAGAAAGATTTCTATCATTTGCAATTGAAAAATCAGTTTTTAACGGAAAAATATATTGTTCGTGCTATCGTTGCAATAATAGGATATTGCACGAACCACATATTGTGGGTGAGCATCTTCGTCTTCATGGTATAATAAAAGAATAAAATCATTGGATTTTTTATGGAGAATCCATTGAAAGAACATTGGTGCAAGCCGACCAAACAGTGAGAACTTCTCCATCAATTTGTACGCAATCACAAGACAACGAAGCCGATTTAAGAGATCTCATAACAGATGCTCTAGGTATCAACATCCCAACTCTTAATGAGAGTTTTGATGGAGTTTCAAGCGAGTTTCAGAATAATGGTCGGGAGGATGATTTTAATGAGGCCCAAAGGACTACAGAGAGAGCAACTACTCTTTTAGATGATTGTGATATTCCACTCTATCCTGGTTGTGTCAAGTTTTCATGCGTCTCATTCCTACTTCGGCTTTACCACTTTAAAGCACTTTTTGGATGGTCAGCAAAATCTTTGACATGTTTATTGGACTTTTTAAATGAGGCATTTCCAGATGGAAACACAATCCCGACTACATATTATGAAGCGAAGAAAAAGATTTCTGCACTAAATCTTGGGTATGTGAAGATTGACGCATGCCCGAATGATTGTATGTTATACTGGGACGATGCTAGTAAAAAGATCAGTTGTGATGTCTGTAAAAGCTCAAGGTGGCAATCTTCTAATGAGTTGGATGTAGATGAACAAGTTGATGATAGTTGTCGTCGCCCTAAGCCTGCCAAGGTATTATAGTACTTTCCTTTGATTCCTAGACTTAAAAGATTATTTCAATCCTCCAAGACATCACAATCCATGAAATGGCATAAAAAAGGACGAACCAAAGATGGTATATTGAGACATCCAGCCGATGGTTCTGCTTGGGATGCGTTTGATAAGAGGTTTCCTGATTTTACATCTGATCCTCGCAATGTTAGGCTAGGTTTGGCCAGCGACGGATTCAATCCATTCCAAACAATGAGTACAAGTCACAGTACATGACCCGTACTTCTTAATTTTTATAATTTAGAACATTGGGCATGCATGAAACAATCATCAATGATACTGTCAATGGTTATCCCTGGTGAAAAAGGACCTGGCAACGACATTGATGTCTACATGCAACCTTTAATTAAAGAGTTGAAGCAATTGTGGACAGGAATTGATGCTTTTGATTCATCAGCTTCTGAATCTTTCACTTTACGGGCTTGTCTTCTTTGGACAATCAATGATTTCCCAGCTTACGCCAATCTTTCAGGGTGGAGTACAAAAGGTCAGGTTGCTTGCCCAATTTGTGCTGAAAAACTGAATCTCGATGGCTACGGTATGGTCGGAAGTTCTGTTATATGGGTCATCGTCGATGGTTGTCAACTGAACACCCATTTCGAAAACAAAGTCGTGAATTCGATGGCACTATAGAGTATGGGGTAGCTCCTATACCACGATCTAGGGAAGATATCTTAAGGGAAGTTGAAGGTGTCAATTTCATTTATGGAAAAACTCGAAAGAGGGATAGAGAAGAACTAGATGAAGGGTTGGTAGAACTTGATGTAGACGAGGGGTGTGATTTGTTTAACAACTTTGAAGAATTGGTGGTAGAAGGAGATGAAGCAAATCTCATAAATCAAAACGAGACTTTATGGAAGAAAAGGAGCATATTTTTCGACTTGCCTTATTGGCGTTACAATCTTCTTCGACATAACTTGGATGTCATGCACATTGAGAAGAACGTATGTGACAATGTCATTGGCACCCTTCTTAATCTCTCACGTGGTGGTAAAGATAATATCAAAGCACGCAAGGACCTACAAGATATGGGCATCCGAAGTTATCTTCATCCAAAAATGAGAAATGAGAAAGAGTACCTTCCGCAAGCGTGTTACACTCTTGCATCAAAGGAAAGAGATATTTTTGTTTCCATTGTGAAGAACTTGAAGGTACCCGATGGTTATGCATCAAACATATCTCGATGCGTGAATTTGAAAGAGCACAAGTTGAGCAACCTTAAAAGTCATGACGGTCACATTCTTATGCAAGATTTGCTTCCTATATGCTTAAGAAGAGTTGTAAAAAAGAAGGTGCTAAGTGTTATTACAAATCTATCAGATTTCTTTAAGAGATTATGTGCAAAAAGTCTTGATCCACAAGAACTTGATCAACTCCAAATACAAGTTATATTAACACTTTGTGAAATAGAGAAAATATTTCCTCCAAGTTTCTTCACAATCATGATTCATTTGATTATTCATTTGCCGATGGAGGCTAAGTTTGGTGGACCTGTTCAATACAGGTAGATGTACCCGATCGAAAGGTATATGAGATATATCAAAAAAATTTCACAATATTTTATTTTTATTATTTTAATATAGAATATAATAAGTATGTAAAAATAAATGTATGTGATGTAGGTAGCTTATGGGATTGAAAGCTTCGGTGCGAAATAGAGCTTATCCCGAAGGTTCTATTACTGAAGGGTACATAGTTTCAGAATGTCTTACATTTTGCTCCCGTTATTTTTCTGATGTTGAGACTATATTTTCCCGTCCTCCAAGGAATGATGGGAATATTCAAAAACGGTACATTTTCTCTTTTGGAGGACGTCTAGTTGGCACCTTGGACACGAAGATATTGGACGCAAAAAGTCTTACACAAGCAAACCGCTATATTTTATTACACAGCGATAAGTTATCACCATACCGTCAGTGAGTTTCCTCAGGAAAATCTTGTCATTCGAATCTTTTTCTTAACCAATAGACAAATAAAGTTATCACATAATTTGTATATTGAATATATTATAGGGAATTTTTGGAGTCTAAGCGAGCTGTTTATGGTGGCATTCAAATTAGTAAACGCACAGAAGACAAATGGTTGGTTGAAAGGTTCCCAAGATGGCTTACGAAACAGGTAAATTGTCACTATTAAAACAATTTATCATATTATTTATGTAATGAGGGAACATTGTAGAAATTTGATCATAGAATAAGAGTTAATTAATTTCCTACTATATGGTTAGATTCCAAAGATGGAAGTTGAACAAGTTGATGCTGATGTAATTGCTCTTGCTCGAGGACCGCATAAGGTGGTTTCCACATATGATGTGCTTATAATTAATGGTTTTAGGGTCCATACTAAAAAACTTAAGCAACATCGTAAGACTCAAAATAGTGCCGTGATGGTTTTTGCTGACGGGAGAAACTATTATGGAAATTACATTGAAATTATCGAGCTAAACTATTATGAAAGGTTTTGGGTTATCATGCTTAGATGTGATTGGGTGAATATTAAATCTCCTAGGAGTATGAAGAAGGATGCAAATGGTTTTATTATGGTGAAATTTTTTGAGCTTATCCATACAGGGAATCGTGATTTGGATGATCCATACATACTGGCTTCTCAAGTGAAACAAGTATTTTATGTTGAGGATGGCAAGAATGAAGGATGGTTCCATGTTATCGAAGTAAAACCAAGAGATTTGTTCAATCTAAGCGTTGAAACCCCTGTAGAAGATGATGAATATCCGCAGTGTGATCATCAAATTGTGACTTAATAATTTTAGTTTTAATTTGAACAAGAACGGTGTTTTGAAGTGCAAAGATTTAGTGTAATTGACATTTTTAATGCATTATAGCAGAATGAATGGCCCAAAAGAAACAGAGCACTTAAATGAAGATGACATTCATATTATTATATTAACATCGATATATGTTCATTTTTATATTTGAAGAGATTTTTATATTCATATTATACATACTTGCCTGACCTACATTCTGATAATTGTTAATCTGTTTTGGCATTTGGGGGTTCCTCTTTGAAAATGGGAAGTCTACAGTTTATGTGTTTACTGTATTAGACATTTGGTTTGAAAATATTAGATCCTTATTTAATTATTTTGAAACCTTTGGCGAGTCCACTTAAAGAGTTGATGCTTCTTATCAATTTATCTTTAGCTGTGAGTCAACCAGGAATGATATTTCTATGATGTCCATTTTTATATTTTAATTTCTTCCTACTTTTCTTCTTTTCTTATATATTCCCTTCATGATTTGATACGGATAACATTACTAGTATTTTTCTTTTCCTCATCTCTAACATTTGTTGCTTCAGTCCCGTTCCAATGGAAAATTATTGATTGTCTAGTGTGTGATGGGACCTTCTTTCATTCCCTTCTCAAGGAAATGTATGATGTAGTAAATTGCTTCAATAAGTCTGCCCATAAATTGCCTTACCTACACCTTGCCTAGTAATCTAATTTATAACTTAGACTTGTTTATTGTTTTAAGTTTTAACTTTGATTTAAACTTAAAAAATTTACTTAGATAGAAAAATTATACTTATTTGATATATAAGTCAGATTTGAGTTTTAAAAGTTTGTAATATATTTTATAATCTTAAAAATATATTAATTTGTGTATGTTTAAATTTAATAAAAGAAAAATAAATAAAGATAGCATTCATCTTCTTGTTTGTCAATAGGATTTTATTTCATGATTATTACCATTCTCATTTATATATGCTTGCGTGTCACCTTAAAAGGGTTTCTCGTCAGTAAGTTCATGACATTAGCGTGGCTGCAAATGTGGCGGCAAGGGGATTAGATATCAATGATGTGCAGTTAATTATCCAGGTATATTTTTATTACGGCATGATATTTCAGATATTTATTTGTTGTCTATATATATATATATATATATATATATATTTATTATTATATATTTACATTTAATTATATCTTAACTTGATAGTTTTTATAATAACTTGGAGGATATGTGCTTTGAGCATGTTTACATATGAAATATCATCTATTTTAGAGATTGAGATTTATGAGTAATTTAGGTAATATATTAAAAAAATTATTGTAATATTTATATTGGAGTTAGTCTTTATTCTAGGATGGTCACCTATTCTATTTTTAAAAAAGTTATTTTTTTTATTATTTTACTACAATTTTTAGAAAATTATGTTATCCATATGCAGTCCTGATAGTAGAGTTTTTTTTTTTTTAAGTTATGTTTGTAGAGTTTAATTATTTTTTAATGTGTAATCATATATTAATATTACCTAATCTTTGTGTTTTTTTAATTTTATTTTTGATTAAGCATGACGATAGAGTAGATTGAAATTAAAAATTAAGTTATTCACCTTCATTTGATATTTATATAGATGTAGATTTTTTTTTATAATTATTTATATACCAACCTTATTTCACTTGAATTTTTATTAATTATTTTGGATATAGAATATTTTGAAGAATGAAAGTATAAAAATGGGAAATAAGAGAAACCTAACGAGTATTGCTTTGACCAAAAGTGCCTGCTTCACCAATTGACTCAACGAATAATTAAAAATAATAAATAAAAAAGGAAGTAGATATGAGATATGAGATTAATTAGAGGAGATTAAAATTTGTGATCCTAATTTTGGTTGGATCGGACTTTTGCCAACTTGGGGATAAAAAAGGTATATTTGGCTACAAAAGCTTGTAATATATTATTTGTTTAAGTTTGATGTGCTATTTGTTAATTTTAATTTATTTATAAAAATTAATTTTTAGGTTATTGTTTTAAAAATTGAATAGAATATAAAATATTCAAATATTTTAAAAATTGAATAGAGTATAAATTTGATGTGCTTTTTTTTGGGGGAGCTTGATTTGGTCCACATTCTTATTTTGCTTATTTTTTGGTCTATTTTTTGTTTGTTTTTTGGGCTTGATTTGCCGGACATTCTCCATATTGTTTTGCTTGGATTTTTGTTTTAATAAAATGCAGTAGACATTCACGGCCTTTACTTTGAATTTGTTAGCTAAACCCTAAAAGGTAAAATAAAAGGTAAGTCTTGCTCCAAATTTACAGTAGGTTTCAAGTTTCCCGGGAATTCCAAGTAGAAAATTCATATTTTTCCCGATTTTTCCTCCTCCCCAAAACCCATGAATTTTTCGGTGCTGTGTTGAAAACTCATTACCTCTTTGTTTTCTAGGAAAATGATTGGCAAAAGGAGACCACTAAAAGATGTACGATTCTCTTCGAGGGGTTCTTCGACAGGTTCGAACACCTTAGGAAGTGCTGCTACCGATAGTCAAAGCACGGGAGATGAAACTCTAACTCAGTCAGTTGAAGAAGTACCTGCAAGTCCGACTAGTACCTCCATTTCCTTCTCACTTATTATTTCTCTGGTTTTAAACTAGTTTAATCCCTTTTGCTGGTATTTATTCTTTCTCTAGTTTTCATTTTCTTCACAATATACAAAGAAACAAAAAAATTTCGGCTTTAACTGTGTGTTTGGTTTTTTGCCCCACTGAACTTTCTATTTGTTACCATTTTGTCGTTGCTCTTCTTTTGCACTCTATTATTGTACGGATTTTATGTTTTGTTTTCTTTCCTTCATTGATTCCTCTTGTCTTTTGCTGCACTATAATTTTTCACAACTTCCAGACCATTTCTTTGCTTTGTTAAACATGATGGGTTTTTACATTTCCTCAATATCTTCTGCAGTTTTGATAATGTTCCTATAGCAGGTATGATAATTGTGAGCCGTTTAATTTATCAGTAAATTACTCTGTTTATTACCATGGTGTCCTGTTTCTTTAACTATGTAAGATTGCTAAAATTTAGATTGCAGGTTGGAGGGTGGATTAAAGGCTGAAAAAGGAATTTGGCTGTTGATTACTAAAAATTTTGACATTATACAATTTTGATTCTGTATATGATATAAATCCATTTTTTTACTTTCTTATTTAGAATATTTCTTGGTTTTTAAATTTTCATTCATTTTTTTATATGAGAATTTTATAAATTGAAAGCGCAAGACACAAAAATAAATGGAGTATTAGCGGATAAATATTTTTGAGAGTATGGTAAGTATTTTTTTGTCCCCAAAAAATTAAAAGCATTTTCATAGGCTTTTGTACAAAAATTAAATGGAGTATTAGTGGACAAAAATATTTTTGTCCATGATAAATATTATGTATTTGTTATGATAAATAAAATCTTTTATTAAGCTTTTATTTAATTAATATTGGTTTTTTTTTTCTCTACCATATTCACAATTTGCTTTTGCTTTTGCATCGTATTTATTTTTTTACATTGATACATAATATTTTTTTCTAATTTTCATATCTAAAATATAATTATTACTTTGGACAGAGGCTACTAAGGGTACTAAGAGAAAGCGAGGGCCTACAAACATGAAAGATATATGGAATCTTCAACCTGGAACTCGTATAGTAGTAGAAGCCAACCAATATGGCCAGCCTATTGGGAAGGAAGCATCCAAATTGGCTGAATTTCTCGATATAATTGCAAGGACTGGTTCTATCTGTCCTTTGAATGCAAAACA
This sequence comes from Gossypium anomalum, assembly GCA_025698475.1. NCBI lineage: Eukaryota > Viridiplantae > Streptophyta > Magnoliopsida > Malvales > Malvaceae > Gossypium > Gossypium anomalum. Next base: position 62,719,936 of record CM046961.1, read on the forward strand.
TTGGAAACATCTTTCTAAATATGTGTTGGAAAACATATTGAGAATCGTTCATGTATGTAGTACATAATCATTTTCTAATTTAATGTATTGCAATAATTTTGCATTATTTGAAATTGTATGTAATGAGTACTTGTTACATTATTTTGTTATTTGTGTAGGAAAAGTTTGATCTCCAAGGTAAGGTGAAGGACTCTGACATTCTCTCACATGTTGGAAAACTCTGGAAGGAGTTTAAATCGACTTTGAAAACTAGATACTATAAAGAGATGGTCCAAGAAGGTCGACCGATTGAAGAAATATATGAAAACAATCCTCCTAGTGTGCATGATGATCAATGGAAGTGGCTAGTGGAGCGATGGGGAACACCACAAGTTGTGGTATGCACTTTTATTAGATTAATTGTCTCATTTTCCTACTTCCACTTACAGTATGATCAAAGTAAGGGATGCATAAATGCGTGATTTGTTGAATAAGGCATAATAAACTTAGCTTTCATATTACTCTCATATTTTTTCTCATTAATTTAAACAATAGGCACATTCAGAAAAGGCGAACGAATCTCGAACAAAAGTGCGTTATGCACATACTGCTGGTTATACAGGATATGCGACCCTCAATGCACAGTTTGTAAGTATTACATATTAATCAATATGTAACTTTTATTAATTATTCTGCACTCATTGGTGAATAATGTTAACTATTATTTTGTTGTATAATAGTCTGAGAAGGAAGGCCGTGAACCCTCGCGTTTGGAGCAGTTTAGATTTCAACATTTGCGCAAAGATGGGAGTGGCAAATTGAGCAATGAGGCAGCAGAACAAGTTTATGTAAGAAACAAATGGGTATTATTTATTTAATTATAATTATTTTGACATCAATTTTTTTAAAAAAAAAAAAGAATTTTCTAATTAAAGATAACTGTAGGGTGAAGCATGCAAGATGGTTAAAGACTCTATGCCAATACCTGAGAGTTCTTCCGCACCTCAAGATAATATTACATTAGAAAACGAGGTCTATACACAAGTATTTGGCCCTAACAAGGATGGAAAAATGTTGGGATATGGACGTGGGATGACCAAATCTAGGTTGTTTGGCTATGGGTCAGTTACTCGAGAAAGCCAATCTACATCGGCCATCACTACATTGATTGAAGAGATGAGCGCAAAACATGTCCAACAAATACAAACAATTCAAGCCGAACAAGCAATTCGAGAGAAAACTCTACTCAAGGAAGCAAAATCTCTATTTCGTATGGAGGCTACAAAGCGAGAAGATCATTTGAAAGCTGAGGCAGAAGAAAGATTTATGAAATTAACTGAAATTCGAGAGGCAAAGTTCATGAAAATGATGGATGCTCGTGAAAAAAAGTATAAGGCTCTCATCAATGAGTGTATGGCAAAGGGAATGTCAAGTAAGTCCAAGACTTTTCATAATAAGCATAGTAAAGTGACTATTTTATAACTAGATTGTCAGTAAGTTTGTTAATGGTTTAATAAACATTGCTTGTTGTAATTGAATGCTATGTTCTTATTGGATGTCTTCATTGCTTGCTCAACTAATAATTAGTAGTGGATGTACTGATGAAAATTCTTTATTTAACTTCAATTTATGGTTCTTTGGTTAATATTAAAATATTCTTTACATGTGTTCATGTTGTTTCTCATCTAGCTTGTATAAATAGAAAATGTACATTGCTATTTTTTGCAATTGAATTTTAGAGTAGCGGACTTGATGATAAAGCCTTCAGTTCGGATGATGACGAATGAGGCTTACTGCATATTATGTATTACATATATATGTGTTATAGTGGTTGATGAATGCAGTTGTCTCATAATTTTTTTGTGTCATGGGAATCAAGTTGACAACATGTTGCAATGTGTTGATTGCTTTTATTAGGATTTTGTATAATTTTTTGATGTCATGTGAAATAGGTTGACAACATGTTCGCAATTTGTTGACTACTTCTATTAGGATTTTGTATATAAATTACTAACTGCGTTATTCAATGATAATTTTGTATTTATATTATCATTACATGTTAATTAATTGTTCAATTAATATTGACTCAAACTTTTCCACACCTAATACATACAAATTTGCTCATATTTCACCAAAATAGGCTCTTAAAAATCGGGGAAAATGTCATAAAAAAATATCGGACATGAGATAAAGATCTATCCCAACCTTTTTAAGTTTGCCTTAGACGGGTTTACCCTAACCATTTTAAGGTTGCTTTAGACGGGTTTATCCCAACTTTTTTTAAGTTGCCTTGGAAAAGGTCTATCGCAACCTTTTTAGGGTTGCTATAAACCGGTTTATCGCAAAATTTTTAACATTGTCTTAGACAGGTCAATCGCAACCTTTTCTAAAAGTTGCCTTAAATAAGATCTATCGTAACCTTTTTAGGGTTACCTTAAACGAATCTATCACCAACCTTTTTAAGGTTGCTTTAGACAAGTCTATCCCAACCTTTTTTTAAGGTTGCCATAAACAAGGTCTATTGTAACATTTTTAAAATGTTACCGTAGACAGGCCTATCGCAACCTTTTTTCAAGGTTGCCGTAAACAAGATATACCACAACTTTTTTAAAAGGTTGCCGTAGATAAGGTCTATAGCAATTTTTATTATGGGTTGCCGTAAACAAGGCTTCTCGCAACCTTTTTAAGGTTGCCAAAAACGAATCTATACCAATCTTTTTAACGTTGCTCTAAACGAGTCTATCGCAACCATTTTTAATAGTTGTCTTAAATTGGTCTATCGCAACCCTTTTATGGTTGTATTAAACGGGTCTATCGCAACCTTTTTCAAAGGTTGCCCTCTTAACTAGGTATATAGCGACATTTTTTTAAGGTAGCCATTGACTAAGCCTTTCACAACGCTTCAATAAGGGTCGCCGTATGCTGACTTTTGGCAACGCTTTTTCAAAAGAGTCGTCATGCCTACGCCAACAGTACTAAAGATAACCTTTTTGGAAACGTCGAGAGAAGCGTCGCGAGACCTATGCCAACCCTTTTTGCATCGTCTGAAGTCCAAAAAAAGTGTTGCGATAGGGTTGTTTTGTTGTAGAAATGTTAGGAACTTGGAAATATTTCAAGAGATGGTATAGTGCCGAATGATTTAATCTCACCTTGTTAATTTGACAACAAGAAATGTCCCTTTCTTCTTATTTTCTTGCAGCCGATTGAAATGAAGGATTGATTAATGACACTTTTCATGATCATAAATCCGGCTAGCTTTGTTTTTCTAGGCCAAATTGGCAATTGGCCGAAAATTATGAAACTAGAAAGATCTTAACTGTAATTTTATTACAGTTATATCATAGATATTAAACCTCTTACTCATAATCTCCCATTCTTAATTTTATAAGATATATTAATGATAAATTATAAATTATAATATATAGAGAGTTATTATTTGAAACTGAATTTTTTAGATTTCACAAGCGAGTTGAGAGTGTAACAAGTGTGACATTTATTTATATAATTAATTTTTTTATTGTCTTATTACACCCTATGATATACTTATCAAACTCTCAACCTACTTATGTAGTCTAAAATATCTTATTGACTGTGTATCAAATAATTTTTCATATATATATACATAATTTTCTTTTGAAAAATATTTGTAAGTAATGAATAAACAAAAATGAGTGTTGATTTATTATTATTAAAAAATTATTAAGATTAATAATAGTAAAATATATTGCAATCTTGAATATGATATTATTAAAAAGAAAAAGCACGAAGTTTGAAAAAAATTAATTTTCATAAATAGTAAAACGAAGATAAAAAAATACATTAATTATAAAAAAAAAACAATGTGTTGAAAATATTGATTTTCTTAATTTCTAAGCTACACAATTTTGATCAATTTTAGATAATCAAAATAAATGATAAAATTTAAAATATATTTTAAAATTATCTTTTTGGTATAAATAAATAATAAAAATCTAAATTTAAATTTAAATTTAAAAATTAATTTTAATTTTTTTATACCGACCAGTACATTATATTACGGCCTATACGAGAAAATTCAACTTATACTCACAGATAATTAAATTAAATTAAAGTAGATAAAGCCAACTTTTGAGTACTAAAATTTCAACGTAAAATTTATTTATGGTGACTAACGTGCCCTTGAAATTGTATTCTGAAACCCAATAGAACCAAGCATTGTGCTCCTAATGGTTCAATTTGATGGCCCAAAATATTCTTTCTAATCATCACTTCATTGGGTTATGAGCGTTGATAGAATGAGCCTGATTGAATAAAGGCCATCAAATTTCAATACCCAGAAAAGAAATTTATTATATCAAATATGAGGATCTCATTAATGGGAGGATATATGGGTCCTAAACCTCGGAACGGTCTGAAACATCGAGTGGGGGCAGCGAATCACGAAGCTGACAAAGAGCGTGCTGTCAGCCGTGAGGTGTGCGCCTTGGCATCTGGCATGAGAAAAGACGGCCTGCTGCAGACAAGGACACCCACATATATTGGACCCAGATATTTGTCCAATACTCCTAAGGTTGTTGTTTACCGGCAAATTTCGATTGCTGTCAGCCGTAAACACCATCCAAGCAATCAAGTTGAGACAAATCGAAATGATTAAGCATAGCATTTTATATTGTAGTAATTACATTAAGTATTAAATTGTTTTCTATTAATTAAAAATGAATAAATTTATAAATATATATTAAAAATATGTGTAAATTGATTTTTTATTAAAAATTCACCACTAAACAATGACGTGGAATCTAATATTTTAGATGAATTTTTTTATTTAAAAAAAAACATAAAATTTAATGCGGTATACTATGAAAGGCTTATGTAATAAGAGTTGGATTATATTTTATTTTTTTACTCGAAAAATAAATGAATTCGTCTATGAAGGTTAGATCAAAAATTAAACTAGTTTTAAAAAAAAAAAAGAATTTCATCCATTTCTATTGTCAAGTACTAATGTGACTAACGGAAAAACCAAATGGTAACGCAAAACATACCATATATACCTCATGTTGACATGATAATATTTAAAAAATTAAAAAAATCCTAAAAAAATAAGAATGTTTATAATTATTTAAAAACCACGTCCAGAAAATTGCCTATGTTCATCCTAGACATGGTTTTTTAAATAATTATAAAAAAAATTAGAAATATAGAAAATTATTTAAAATTTATTATGAACAGTAAGAAATTACTAAAAATATTAAAAATTATTAAAAACAATGTCCATGGTGAACCTAAACAAATGGTTGTCCAAACTCAAATGAACCTTCACAACCATTTGCTCTTGTTTATTTTGGTGTAGTTTCTTAAATAATTATAAAACATTATAGAAATTTAAAAAAATAATAATTATAAGAAATTATAATAATTTTAAAATTATTAAAAATTATAAAATACATATAATATATTTAAAGAATTCAAATATGCATACATATATACACGTATGTGTCTTCTTAATTGAATTGATACTTTTAATTAATTATGTTAATAAGTCATATTTTATTAATTTATTATAATTCAAATATATATATTAGTAACATTTAATAATAACTTTTTATTATTAATTTTAAAAGTTTTATATTCTCTATTACTTATAAAGCATGTTACTCATCAACCGAGTCGCAACTCAATTAGAGAATTATCAAAAAAAATCATTTTATTTGTTATAATGGTATTTTTATTTTTTTAATATTTTATAAATTAACAAAAATCACCCATTATGAGATTCGAACTAAGGACCTCATGCATACAAAACTTTTAGTTTTACTGTTAGAAAAAAAACAATTTATAATTTTGGCTTATATGTAAAAAAAAAAACTCTTAAAAATGCAAAAAAAAAAAAAAATTAGGCCCTTATGGTTAACTAAAATAATCGATTAAACCCATCTATTAATGGTTTCCATTAGTGACACGTTGACTGTTAAAATAAATTGATGGACCAATCAAATAGTGACACGTGTCAGTTTATTATTTAATCTAATATTTTTACTATAAAAATGATTAAAAAATTATAAATTTTTATCAAAACTTAAAAATTATTAAATATTTAAAAAATATTAAAATTGATATAAACTTATAAAAATTATAAAAAAATTATAAGTATTATAAAAATATATAATAAATTCTCAGAAATCATAATTTTTTTATAAAATTAATAAAACATATTTAAAATTTATAAAAATGTATTAAAATTCTATAAAAAATTAAAAATTATAAAAAAAATATAAGATATTATAAAAACATTAAAATTTAAATGAACTTATAAAAGTTATAGAAAAAACATTAAAACTTGAACCGGGCTATTAGTTGATTGGACTAGTTAGACTGAATTGGTTCGAAGAAAGTCATTAGATTGGTTGACCTAGAAAATAGATGGTTGAACCAATTCTTTTCTTTTCTTTTTTAATATATATATTTTTTTTTTTAATGTTTTATTTAATTAAACTAGTTGGACCAATCAAACTAGCAAATAAGTGACTTAACCGATTCGGCCATCACTCCGGTTTTGAAACCTTGGTCAGAATATTTCATTCTAATATATACTAATAGTTGGATAATAAAATTTTGGTTTGATAAAAAAATTTAAAAAAATAAAAAATTTGATTCAACAGCCCAGTCCCCAAGTTAATCGGTCTAATGGCTTTCTCTACATTGATACATTTGGGTTTAATTGGTCCAATTGAGTGATCCAATTCAGTTCAAATTTCTATGAATTTTTTTATAATTTTTATAAGTTTATATGAGTTTTAATATTTTTTATATTTTTTTACATTTTTTATGATTTTTTAAAAAATTCTAATATTTTTTATAACTTTTATATTATGTAATTTTTTTTAAATTTTTTCAATAATTTTTATGGGAAATATTAGATTAAATTAGAAGTTGTCGCATGTCATCATTTGATTGCTCTATCAATTCATTTTAACGGTGAACATGGTTAATGATGAAAACTGTTAATAAAGGGGTTTAATTGATTATTTTAGTTAAGAACAGGGACTTAATTGGGTCTGAATTTAATATAGGGGCTTAATTAATTTTTTGCATTTTTATAAGGACTTTTTTGACATATAAGCCTACAATTTTTGTATTAAACTTTAATAAATATATTTGTTATATAATGTTTTCTCCCACATTGTGATTGTTCCATAAATCTAGTTATTTATAATTTCTTATACTTCTTAATATTTTTTAATAATTTTTTATATTTTTTATAATTATTTAAGAAACTATTTATTCAAGTTCATTCTAGACATTGTTTTCAATCTTTTTTAAATATTTTTAATAATTTTTAAGTAGTTGTATATAATTATTTAAAAAATCATGTCCTGATTCATCCTAAACTGGTTTTCAAAAAATTATTAAAAATATTTATTTTTAGGATTCTTTTAGTTTTTAAAATATTTGTTGACATGGCAAAATGTAAAGTTAGCATGAGATACACATGTTATATCAAGTATCGTTATTTGATTGTTCTATGGCCATGTCATCACTTATTAGTAAAAATGGATAATTTTTTTAATAGAATGATCGATTTACTCTTTAATCTACATACAAGGACTAATTAGCATAGTTTTTTTAGTAGAGAGAATAAAATACAATCTAAATCCTAATAAAGTGCTTCCATGATACTTTTTTCCTAATCCTACCCATCTTTTAATTCCACACCACTTACATAATTTTTTTTTGAAAATGAACTCATTACTTAACAGAGCAAATGGATAAAATATTTAATTAATCTAACATATAAACAACAAAGACTTATTTACCCATTTTTAGAGATCTCTATAGGACTTTCACCTCATTTCATATATAATTATTCATTTATATTTGACTAACCGGTATTGTATAATTCTATGCAATTAGTGAACCAGATAATGATAGTAAATGATATTTTTTATGATGTATCACCATTGAATTCATTTACATTGTATTAAATTATCGATCATCGATGCATTAAAATTAATTATATAATTATTATATAAATCTCTAACTGAATATTTAAAAAAATTAAAAAGGAAGATGAGTTTAATTTCAACTAAAGGTTTATTTTTTTGGCATAATATAATATTTTTTAATTAAATTTATGTATATTTTTTTAATTCTGCACCTAAGCTTTTTTTTTTTAATTTAGTACTGAATTTGACTTTTTTTTACTTGAATTTGACGCTTTTCAAGGTAGTCAATACGGTATTGGTGGACATTTATTTTTCTACTGGTACTGGTACCATCTGGTACCAATTTATTTGGTATATTATTTTGAATTTATCATTATTTTTTAAAAACATTATATATAAAAAATTATTTGCAATCATCAAATAATAATATTAAATAAATATCAAATATAATTTACTCATCAATTATATAAAATATTATTTAATAGACATCACAAATCCAATCCTTCATTAAACAAACTCAAAATAAACAGACAGGAAAAAAATATTTCATAAATTAAACAATAAGATATCATATAATGCATATAACAACCCATAATTCAAAAAATCTAAAATATATAATAAAAAATTTAATTTTAAATTTATTTTTTAGTACTAGCTAGTATACCATATTCCAGCCAGTATGGGTGAAATCAATTGATACACACTAGTACGATCGATATCTACTAAAATTTACACTTATTACCATAACGGAGCATTCTGGCCAAAACGAGTGGTACTAGAATGAAATTTGTCTACCATGCATTTTTTCCTAATAGAGTACCTAAGCTTCTTCTTTTTTTTTTTTTTTTTTTTTTCTAATTTGGTACTTAACTTGTCAAACGTTATACAAATTACTCTTGTAACGCCCCAAAATTTTGAATTTTTGCTTGTTAAATTTTGTTAATAATGAGTATTTGTTTCAATGGTCAAGTGTCTTAATTATGTGTTGGAGATCTAAGGTTCAAATCTCATTTCTGGAAACTTTGTCAATTGTTTTAAATCAAGTATTATTCTGAACCTTAGACTTAAGTTCGATTCCGTGTAAAAAATGAGCCTGCTGGTTCAATGGTGTAGTAAGGACAATATTGTTTTTGTGGTGTTTTCTAAAATTTATCTTGTTTTTTAAAATTAACTAATGGTTTCACTTTCCCAATTTCTTTCCTGTTCCAAGACAAAGAAAAAAAAAACGTTTCTTTTTCTTCTTCTTTTCTTTTTCTTTTCTTTTTTTTTTTTCCTTTTTCCTCTTTTTTTCTTCAAATCGTTTCTTTTCTTTTTGGTTATATTAATTAGATGGGAATCTGTTTGTATCTGTTGTGTTTTTTCATTCCGTTGTGTCGTTAATTTTCAATTGAACTGTGTAAGTGTTCTTTATCCAGTTGTTTTAACTTGAGTTTGATAATGGCCGATTTTTCCTTTTTTCGTTTGGGATGAATTCCTGATTTGCATAAGTCTATGGTAGGCGAAGTTCTCAAGAGTAACATTCCTCCATCAAAGTAGGGTTTTCATAATTTCTGCTTTACGCAAGGGTAGGGGTTAATTTCGACTTGGTTTCCATTGAAGTTCTTTAACGTAGTTTTAGTTTAGTTGCGAATTTAGCATTTAGGTTGTGATTAATCGTGTAATTGGTTATTGGGTGGTTGTTTCTAAGTTCCACATTTTTCTGCGTTACTCCCACATTGAAACTATATCAGGTGTGTAATAAAAACTCAAATTTTTGTCAATTTTGAACGCCAAAAAACATGGCTTTCGACGCCACATGGTCGTGTGCAAAGCCGTGTAGTAGGCCATGTGAGCCATATGACAGTGTGTCAGGTCATGTAACTTATTGTTTTTAAATTGGAGGAACAAGGGCTATGGACACGGGCGTATGTCCAGGCCATGTAACTCAAATGTTTGTATTATGGGTCACATGGGCTAGGGACACGTGCGTGTGTCCAGGTCATGTAATTTACTGTTTTGAATTTAGGATCACACAGGCCAGGGACACAATCATGTGTCCAGGTCGTGTGAGAGGTTGTGAGTCACACGGGCGTGTGTTTGGCCATGTGCCAGACTGTATAACTCACTATTTTGAGCCACACGATCGTGGGGACCACACGGGTCAGACACCCAGGCCGTGTGAATCCATATGGGTGTATGGGCCAAAATACTAAATTTTTTCATAGGGCCGTAGGCATCATTCAAATCTAACGTGGACCTTTCATAGGGTCTGTATGATTTTAATTAGACTATATAACTGATATCCAATATTTTGATTGTGAATAATTAATTATTTGTATATAAAATTGATACGATAATCATTAAATGATAATGATCTATATTATCTGATTACAAATTGTATTTGGATAACTATATGTATATCCTTAATATTTGATATCTGTAATCTGCATTTGGTGGGAATGGTATACAGAAAAAAGTGCTGGCAGTTTAATGATCTGCTGAATTGAATGGCTAAGCCATAAATTTGTATCTGATTCTAGCGATTTATTACATACTAATTTGATAATTATTCTATAATCACTCTGAAATGTGTCATACCAACAATAATTGGTGTGTAGGGCTGGATGGGTGCTTGATGGTTGGAGATGGTATGTAGCGAATGGTAGTAGGAAACTACATTTGATTCTGATCTGTTCTAAATCCGTATGAGATATGTTCTGCATCTTATTTGAACTGTTATGATAATACTGAGTATCATCTGTTTCAGGTTCTGTATCTGAATTTGAGAAATTACTGTTATATTTATATTGTTGCCTTGTCTTTATACCTGTTACACACATTGAGTGATAAACTCATTCTATTTGTTGACTAAATTATAGGTAACCCACAGACTTAGGAGGTTCAGTGTGTCAAGAGCTCGGTCATCTTTCTTTTCTAGATATTTTACTGTTTATTTAAATTTAAACTAACGTATGTTTTATTTCGGACTACGATTTGTAAGCTCAGATTTTCATGTTGGCATAACTGTTTAAATGCTTTCTATATGATGAACTTTAAAATACTTAAAGGTTGGTTTCTTTTAATATCAATTGATGTAGCCTCTAGACTTGGTCTTAACTTCTAGACTGGGTTTGGGATATTACATTTAGTGGTATCATAGTCAAGTTGCAAAACTCGAGTTGTGTTTTCAAGGCTTCCATTTTTAGGAATAGTATGGTTTAATTAAAAATGTTTATCTAATTAACTTTGAAAACTGATCTTATAAAGACCGAGTCTGCGACGCTGAACTTATAGATATTCTTGTTTTAGCTACACTAAATAGCTAGAAAGTACTGTAGTAATTGAACTGGTTTGTTTAGTTGAATCATCTGATATGAACTGCCATAAGATATCTTATAAGAATTTTGAATTGATTGGTGCTATTCTAACATTGTAGATAAATTGATAAAATGAGCTCGAGTGGTAGTCATAGATGGGGTTCTCGTGGGCATCGCAGGCGGTGATGAGGAACTCGAGTAGAGTCATCTTTTATGGGTGTTATGCCCAATCTAGAGACCAGTGACACTGATGGTACTCCTACTGTTGAGACCGGGTCTCAAACTCTGATAGCTGAGGACGATGCACTATCTCAAGCTATGCTACGAGTGTTAAAGAGGATCATTAAGACCCATTATGGATCTGCGAGGCGTGGCTCAATTTTTGAATGATTCTAGTCGAAGGTGTGGTGGTTTTCAAGGGCATTACTAGAGATGCTTTGACATTGGCTGAGTACTGGCTAGAGGCCACCAAGTGCATCATGAATGATATTGACTATACTCTTCTATAGAAACTGAGGGGTATAGTGTCTCTACTCCAAGATGAGGCATACCAAAGGTGGTTGACTGTTGAGCAAGGCACCCAGCCTGAACAAATTACTTGGGATTTCTTCAAGAACACCTTTCAGAGTAAGTATGTGGCGGCGAGTTATGTAGAGGTTCGTAGACGCAAGTTTATGAGCTTAGTTCAGGGTGAGAGGTTTGTGGCCGAGTACGAGGCTGAGTTTCTGAGATTGAATAGGTATGCTCAAACACTGGTTTTGACTAATTATGATAAAAGTATCCAATTTGAGGAAGGATTCAAGTATGATATGAGAGTCTTGATAGCTCCACAGAAGGAGTGAGTTTTTGCCATCTTGGTGGACAAGCTGAAGGTTGCTAAGAAAGTTAAGCGCACTGAGCGCGAGAAGAGAGACTGAAAAAAATGTCAGAGTAAGTTTAGGAGGGATTTGAGTCCCTGTATTTCTGTTCGGCGCCCTAAGAAATGAGCTAGGTCTGATAGGCCTCCAAGGACTAAGGCATCAGCTACACCAATTGAGATTCATACTTGTGGTGATTGTGGGAGGCACCATCCGGACGAGTGTTGGATAAAACTGAGGGCTTGTCTTCGATACGAGTCGATGGGGCATCGTTTTAGGGACTGCCCTTAGCGATTTGATTAGGTGCAAGCTCTGACATAGGCCCCGACTTTAGGGCCTGTTCAACCTCCAAGAGCAGCTCAATAGCCGCCTAGGGGTTATGGTACGGTTAGGGCCAGTAATGGATCTAGCAGAGGCCAGAGAGCACCTGGTAGAGGTGCAGTTCAGACTGAGGCACGTTAAGCTACTCTTGTGTATGCAGCGAGGCACCTTGAGGATAGTGACAATGTCAACGTTATAACGGGTACATTCATATTCACTCTGTTCAGTATTTTACTTTGATAGATATTGGTCTACTCATTCATATGTATCTAGCATTTATGTGAATCTGGGTATATCTATTGAGTATACTACTATAAAGATATCTATAATTAGTCCTTTGAGTCAGTCAATCCGAGTTGATAAAGTGTATAGACGTGTTCCGTTAGAAATTCAAGGTGTTGTATTTTCGGTTAACCTGATAGAATTTTTGTTTAGAGAGTTTGATCTGATTTTAGGAATGGATTACCTCATGGAACATTGACGCAATCTAGATTGTGCCTCTAAGAGGGTAACTTTAAGATCAGATGAGGATACCAAGATCGTTATGGTCAGTGAGCATCGAGATTACCTTTCTAATATAATCTTCGCATTTACAGCTAAAAGCTCGTTCGAAAAGGTTGTGAAACATACTTGGCTTTTGTGTTTGACTCTGGTTCTGTAAAGCTTTCTATTAAGGATATTCGAACTGTAAAAGACTTTCGAGATGTTTTCCCAAAGGAGTTTCTGGGGATACTTCTGAACATGGAGGTTGAGTTTGATATTAAACTTTTGCCGGTTATAGCTCCTGTGTATATTACCCCTTATCACATTGCACTAAAGAAACTTATAAAATTAAAAGCCCAACTTCAGGAACTTTTCGATCGAGTGTATTCCCATGGGGAGCACTAGTTCTGTTTGTCAAGAAAAAGGATGACACGATGAGGATGTGTGTAGATTATTGTCAATTGAATAAGTTGGCGGTAAAGAACAGGTATCCATTTCTAAGAATCGATGATCTATGTGATTAGCTCCATGGGGCATCGATATTCTCTAAAATTGATCTCCGTTATGGATATCATCAGCTCAAGGTTAAAGAGACTGATGTGTATAAGACTGCTTTCAAGACTCGTTATGGGCATTACTAGTTCCTAGTTATGCCTTTTGGTTGGTCTAATGCTCCATCTGCATTTATGGATCTAATGAATCGGGTATTTTAGTAGTATCTGGATCAGTTTTTTGTGCTTTTCATCGACGATATTTTGATTTATTCTAAGACTGAGAGCGAGCATGATGAGCACCTTCGAATCATCCTGTAGATACTCCGCGAGAAACAACTATATGCTAAATTTAGCAAGTGTAAGTTCTAGTTACAGAAGGTTACTTTTCTGGGTCATATAGTTTCGTCTAAGGGGATCCGAGTTGATCCTAAGAAAATTTCCTTGAGTTGGCAGGTTACTACTGGAGGTTTGTAGAAGGGTTCTTATTTATCACAATTCCCATAACTAAGTTGTTGTGTAAGGACGCGCCATTTGTATGGTACGATGAACAACAAGCGAGATTGCAGACACTTATTTTGGTACAACCTAAATCTGGTAGAGAGTTTGTTGTCTACAATGATGCTTCACATGTCGGTTTGGGCTATTTTTGATGCAAGATGGTAAACTTATAGCTTAAAATTCCTAACAACTTAAGTCATACTAGGGTAACTATTCCACGCACGACCTTGAGGTTGTTACGGTTGTCTTCGCTTTGAAAATCTGGAGGCATTATCTATTTGGTGAGAAGTGTATCATATACACCGATCCTAAGAGCCTCAAGTATCTGTGAACTCAGAAGGAGTTAAACCTTAAGCAATGTAGATAGATTGAGTTGCTTAAGGACTATGATTATACGATAGAGTATTATCCCAGAAAAGCCAACGTTGTGGCCGATGCTCTTAGTCGTAGAGTGATGATTGATCTGAGAGTGATGTTTGCTCGTCTGAATTTGTTTGATGAAGGTAGTCTAGTGACTGAGTTGCAGGTTAAACTGACCCAGGTTGATCAAATTCTAGCTAAATGGTTGAGTGATGAGTCTTTGGTTTCCTGTTTTCATTAGTTTAGGAGTAGTGAAACTTTTAATTTTTGATTAAACAATTGTGGGGTTTTGTGTTTTAGGGGTCGGATCTATGTGCCTAACGATGTTAAGTTAAGGCAATCGATTCTGCGGGAAGTGCATAGTAGCCCTTATGCTATGCACCCTGGTGGAAATAAAATGTATAGAGATATTAGAGAGTTATACTGATGGTTCAGTTTAGAATGGGAAGTAATTGTCTTTGTCTCTCACTGTTTGACGTGTCAGAAGGTTAAGGATGAACACCAATTGCCCTCAGGTCTGCTACAACCGGTTAAAATTCCCCTTTAGAAGTAGGGGCAGGTAACTATAGACTTCGTTAGTGGGTTACCCTTGACACCCACTAAAAAAGATTCAATTTGGGTCATCGTGGATCAATTGACCAAGCCTACCCATTTTCTACCTATTAGGAAATTTTATTCACTTCAGAAGTTGGCTAAGTTATATGTTTTCAAGATTGTAAGACTGCACGTTGTGCCAGTTTCGATTATCTCTGACAAAGACCCGCATTTTACTTCTCGATTTTGGAGAAAGCATCATTAGGCATTAGGTACCCGATTGGATTTCAGTACTGCGTATCATCCATAGACTGATGGACAGTTTGAGCGAGTTATTCAGATTCTAGAAGATATGTTACGGAGTTGTGTAATTGACTTCCGGGGTAGTTCGAAGGATTGTCTGCCACTGGTTGAGTTCGCATATAATAACAACTTTCAGTCTAGTATCTAGATGGGACCTTATGAGGCCTTGTATGGCTATAAGTGTCGACCCCTCTGTGTTGGACTGAGTTAGGTAAACGTCGATTTTTGGGCCCTAAGCTAGTTTTTGAGACTGAGAATATTGTTAAATTGATTTGAGACCATATTAAGGTAGTTTCCAATCGACAAAAACCTTATGCATACTTAAAAAGGCGTGATATCAAGTATTCTATGGGTGATCAGGTATTTCTGAAAGTTTCTCCGTGGAAAAAGGCTCTTCAGTTTGGGCATAATGGCAAGTTGAGCCGAGGTTCATTGGACCTTACCACATTTTGAAACGTGTCGAACCGGTCACCTATCACCTAGAGCTACCTTCTAAATTAGATAGAATTGATAATGTGTTCCACGTCTCTTTTAGATGGTATCAGTCTGATCCATCTCACATTATTTCTATTGAGGAGATTGAGGTACAACCAGATCTGACTTTTGAGGAGGAGCCTGCTCATATTTTGGATCAAGATGTCAAGGTCTTGAGAAGAAAAACCGTTCCTTTAGTTAAGGTCCTGTAGCGGAATCATGGCACCGAGAAAACCACTTGGGAACTTGAGGGTTCGATTTGTCAACAGTACCCTCATTTGTTTGAATAAGGTAAATTTCGAGACCAAAATTTTTTTTAGGGGGAGAGAGTTGTAACACTCCAAAAAATTGAATTTTCGCTTGTTAAATTCTGTCAATAATGAGTAATTATTTCAATAGTCAAGTGCCTTAATTGTGTGTTTGAGATCTGGGGTTCAAATCCCATTTCTGGAAATTTTGTAAATTGTTTTGAAGTAACTCTTATTCTGAACCTTAGACTTAGGTTTGATTCTGTGTCAAAAATGAGCCTGCTAGTTCAATGGTTAAGCTTCTATATACTCATGGGTCTTGTGTTCGAATCCCTGCATAGGTAGTAAGGAAAATATTATTTTTGTGCTGTTTTGTAAAATTATTCTTGTTTTTTTTTTTTAAATTAATTGATGATTTCACTTTCCTAATTTCTTTCCTGTTCCAAGACAAAAAAAAAAAAACCAAACCTTTTTTTTTCTTTTCATTTGTTTTGTTTTGTTTTTGTTTTTGTTTTTCTTCGTCGAATCATTTCTTTTCTTTTTAGTTATATTAATTGGTTGAGAATTTTTTCCTATATGTTCTGTTTTGTTCTGTTGTGCCATTAATTTTCAATTGAACCGTGTAAGTGTTCTTTATCTAGTTGTTTTTGCTTGAGTTTGATAATGGTCGGTTTTTCTTCTTTTTCATTTGGTTGAATTCTTGGTTTGCATAAATTTGTGATAGGAAAAATTCTCAAAAGTAACCTTCCTCCATCAACGTAGGGTTCTCGTAATTACTGCTTTACGCAAGGGTAGGTGTTAATTTTGACTTAGTTTCTATCAAAGTTTTTCAACATAGTTTCAGTTTAGATTCAAATTTAGCGTTTGGGTTGTGATCAATTGTATAATTGGTTGTTTGGATGATCGTTTCTAGGTTCTAGATTTTTTTATGTTGCTCCTATATCGAAACTATATCAGGTGTGTAATAAAAACCCAAATTTCTACAGATTTCAAACGTTGGAAAACATGACTCTCGATGCCACATGGCCGTGTGCCAAGCGATGTAAGCCACACGGTCGTGTGTCAAGTCATGTAACTCACTATTTTCGAATTGGAGGTACACGAGTGTGTGTCCAGATTGTGTAAGTCATTATTTTTATTTTGGATCACACGGGCTAGGGACACAGGCATGTGTCCAGGCCGTGTAACTTACTATTTTAAATTTAGGGTCAGACGGGGTAGGAGCACGGGTGTGTGTCCAGGCCGTGTGAGGGGTTGTGAGTCACACGGTCTTGTGCTTAGCTGTGTGCCAGTCCGTGTTAGTCATTGTTTTGAGCCACACGACCGTGCACTGGGCTGTGTGAATCCACACGGGCGTGTGGGCCAAAAAACTGAAATTTTCCCTAGGGTCATAGGTGTTGTTCATATCAAACGTAAGCCTTTCGTAGGGTCTGTATGATTTGAATTAAACTGTATAACTGATATCCAATATTCTGAGGCTGAATAATTGATTATATGTACGTATAATTGATGCGATAACCGTTAAATGTTAATGATCTGTATTATCTGATTATGAATTTTATTTGGATAAATGTATGTATATACTTGATATTTGATATCTGTAATCTACATCTACAGTGGGTAGAAATCGTATAAATAAGGAAGTACTAGCAGTTTAATGATGCGCCAAAGTGAATGGCTAAGCCACAAATCTGTATCTAATTCTAGTGATTCATCGCATACTAATCTGGCAACTAGTTTGTAATCACTCTAAAATGCGTCATACCAAAACTAATTGGTGTGTAGGGATGGATGGGTTCTTGATAACTTAGATGGTGTGTTGGGATAGTTATGGTATGTAATAGATAGGGGTAGGAAATTGTATCTGATTCTGATCTATTCTGCATCCGTATCTGATATGTTCTGCATCTTATTTGAATTATTACGATAATAATAAGTATCGTCTGTTTCTGATTCTATATCCAAATTTTGGAAATTAATGTTATATTTATATTGTTGTCTTGCCTTTATACCTGTTATACACATTGAGTGATAAACTCATTCTATTTGTTGACTGAATTGCAAGTAACCCACAAACTTAGGAGGTCCGGTGTGTCAGGAGCTTGGTCATCTCTCTTTTCTAGATATTTTACTGTTTGTTTAAATTTGAACTAATGTAAGTTTTATTTCGAACTACGATTTGTAAGCTTGGATTTCCATGTCGGTTTAACTATTTAAATGTTTTACGTATTTCAAACTTTAAAATACATAAAGTTTGGTTTGTTTTAATATCAATTGATGTAGCCTCCAAACTTCGTTTTAACTTCTAGTCCGGTATGGGGTGTTACAACTCTAATATGCGAACACAGTTATTTTTATGAGGTAGCAAAAAAATGTATCATTGACATGTGATAGATGAAATGGATTTCTTTTTCTTTTTCTTTTTTACATTTTAAATGTTGAATTAATTTTAGTTTTATTTATTTTATTTTATTTAACATAATGAATTTATTTTATTTTGAGTTTTTTAAAATTCTTTTTTTTTCTTTTAAATCCATTAGTTAAGCATAACTCAAAGCATAATTTTTGAACAAGGAATTCATTTGATACTAATGACATTTTGTGGAATTAAGGACTTTGTGAAGATTATGTCATAATTTAAGATGTAGTCTCTCTTGAATCATTTTTACCATTAACAAGCAAAGTAATCTCAACCCGTATGAAAACAAAAATTTTAGCACATTGTTTAGTAGAACAGAGGAAACTCCTAATAAATGTAATCATTTCTATCATTAAATTTCATGTTATCAGCTACATGTCAATCATACATTAGTTAATTTTGTCCTCTCATTGGAAAAACTAACATTGTTAGTGTTTTAGGGTAATTTGTATAATATTTGACAAGTTTAAGTATCAAATTGGACCAACAAAATCTTAGGTACCAAATTAAGAAAAAGTGGCCAGTTCATGTATCAAATTAAACCAAGTTTCAAGTTTAAGTATCAAATTGGATAAAAGAACTTAGATACCAAATTAAAGTATGTCAAGTTCAAGTATTTATATTAAACCATTTCTTTTCATCCAAGTTGTGATTATCATATAACCTAGAATTAATTATGTCATTAATGATTTAAACTAAGGATTATTATCCTATACACGGCGAGTGGAATAAAAAAGTCCACAGGGGAGTTTAGGATGATATCACTTGTTTATAGTGTGTAATAAAATAATGACAAAATAGGGTTAGTATTTGGTACAAAGACAATGTACTTTTTTTAATTCCACAAGCAATCTTAAATAATTGTAACTTTTTCTTAAAATATTTTACTATACACTTACAAACAGGGGTGTAACTAGGGGCTAGCAGGGCCCTGACCCCCTAAAATAGAAAATTTTCTATTTAGACCCTTTAAAATTTTAAATTAGTAAAGAAAAATTGTACTTTGACTCCCTAAAATTGATAAAAATTTGATTTAATCATTTAAAAATTATAAAAATATAGGTTATAAAAATGGTGAAATTACATTTTTACTATTATAAAAATTACAATTTAATTTTGCCCCCCTAAAAACAATTTTTGGCTTCGCCCCTGCTTACGAGAAACTTGTCAATCTTCTAATTCTATTTGTGACGTTTAAAAAAAGCTTGATGTCTTCTTAAACATTTTGAAGAATAATTACCTTAAATTAAAACACTCACACATGCAACTAAATGCATCCATTTCTTTCGTATTTAATCATTTTCTTAGTATTAGATGGTTACAAGTTAGTTCTCCAGTAAAATTGGCCTCCGAAGCAAAGAAACAATCTATACCTACAAAAAAAAATTAGCACTTGATATGACCATTTATGAATTATATCACATGCAACTTCGAGGAAGGACGACAATTTTCTTACAGAAAAAGCCACATAACATAAAAAGGCAACAATCGCCATCCAAGACAACCTTCGTATTTTTTATCTCCACCTTTAATTTGTTCTCATTAACACTCTTTCCTCGAACATTTCTTCTCTTCTACACTCCCTTAGCTTTATTCTCTTTCCATCACATATAAATACCCTCATTTTATACCAACCATTCCATTTCTAGATCATACCCCTAAAATAAAACAATAGGGTCTTTTTCTTTGTTCATATATATATTCAATGGCGTCCCGAAATAGTGTAGTTTTTGAAGATTTTTTCCCTGCCATGGTTGAGAAGTTGGGTGCTGAAGGTTTCATGAAGGAGCTTTGTAACGGGTTTCGTTTGCTTGTGGATGGTGACAAAGGAGTGATCACTTTCGAGAGCTTGAAGAAGAACTCGGCATTGCTTGGCTTGCAAGATATGAGCGATGATGAGGCAATTTGTATGTTGAGAGAAGGTGATTTGGACGGTGATGGAGCTTTGAATGAGATGGAATTTTGTACCCTCATGCTTAGGCTCAGTCCTGAGTTGATGAATAGTTCCATGAAATTATTGGTTGAAGCTATTGTCAATTTCTAGACCGTTCATCAAACTAGTATTGATTATGATTTTGTACCCCCAAGAAAAAAAATCCAACTATTAGAACTACTGTTTTTTGTTTTAATCATTTTGTCCCCATCATTTGCCAATTATGATTAGCCTCTTTTTGCAATTTAGAAGAGTAATAAACTAATAATTAAACTTTTTTTTTTTAAGTTCCAACCAGGTAATTATATCAACCATTCCAAAAAAAACCTTACATGAAATCGGAAGACAATTTCTCACTTCAATACCAATAGTTAAACTTTTCTTTTTTTTTTTAAGTTCCAACCAGGTAATTATATCAACCATTCCAAAAAAAACTTACATGAAATCGGAAGACAATTTCTCACTTCAATATTGTCAGAAAACCCTTCCAAACTCGATGGAGAGAAACAACAATTGTGAATATATTCAGTATGTGGTGCTCTATTTTCTTTTTTAAAAAAAGTATCCATATTTGGTACGTATTTACATTAGATATGTTGTCGAAACCCTTTTTTGAAATCAACTTTTTATTTAAAAAAAAACTAACATAGAGTCGCTACTAATCTTTTTTATAAGGGGTGATTGGATCACTTCGTAATTTGATCGTTCTAATAAATGGTTTGATTTACTAAAACAACGATTTTTGGTCTACAAAATTCAAGAAATGGTTTTAGGAGTCAGTTACGCATGAGAAAGGATTAGCACCCTCGTGACGCCCAAAATTGGTACCTAGTTGATTACTTGATGTATTAGTGTCGAGAATTGAATTTTTAAAAAAAAATAATTAAAATACGGTTTCACTTTGCATGATGTTATTTTTAATTAAAATTACTTAAATAAATTAAGTTTTATGGAAAAGGGCCTTATTTTGAGTTAATCGAGAAGGAAATATCATATCTCGTAAGCTAAGACACGACCCCTCGAATTCTCAAAAACCAGAATAAACGCCATTTGATTGTTACCTAAATTTCTTTTTTTTATTTTAAATAGGTTATTCGATTACTTTGGTCCTAGGGAGATGTCATACTTTGTAAGTTAGGAGCACGACTTCTTCGAACCCCAAAAATAACGAACATTGCCTCGATTTTGAATATTTTATATGCATTAAATAAAACAAGTGTAACTTTTAAAATGAGATATATTTAATTTATTTGGGCATAATGTAAAAAAAAGATAAGTACATTGTGATAGCAAAATAAAATGAAATAATCATGTAGGTAAAAAAAAAATGAAATGATGATGTTAGTGTAATAAGCAAAAAAATAAATAAATAAATAAATGACGAAATTAAAAATTAAAAAAATAAATGTAACTATAATAGTAACAAGAATATCATTTTATAATAATAACAACGATAATTATATCGTAACTATTATCATAATAATAATATGAGTAAATAAAACGATGATAACATGGATAACATTAAAGAAATGTATCAATAAAATATCAATAACATAAATTTTAAACACTAAAATAAATAATATAATAAATAAATAGGCAAAATTAACCAAATGAGGACTAAATTGAAATTTAAGAGAAACTTCAAGTATAGATCGCAAAATAAATAAAAAAGAGGGAATAAGGGACTAAATTTAAAATATAACAAAACTGACAGTCTAAATTTAAAAAAGAACTTAAAGGATTATATTAAAATAGGATAAAAATTTAGGGGGTCAAAGGGCAATTATTCCCCTCATTTGACACGTGTCACTTCTCAAAGGGTCCATAGTGGGTCAAATGACTAAATTGTATGGGAATTTAAATTGTAGGGCTAAAATTAAAATAAATAAAATTGAACAGGATTGAATTAAAAAGATGAAAAAAGCAGAAGAACCAAAACTGAAAATATCCCCTCACCTTTAAAAACACACGGGTCCTAGGTCAGGTAGTTCAGTCGGATCGTCGTTTTGGGGCACTTCGGAACCCCTTGAAATGGCGTCGTTTTGGCACCCTATTTAATTAAAAAAACCAAAAAAATTCAATTTAAACAGTACTTTTTTTAAAAACACTTTGTTTTCTCTATTTTTTCATTGAAGAGAGTCTGGGTCTGGCCACTGGAGCCGTTGCCACTCCGCCGTGGCCACCAGCCGTCGACGATGGCTACCGCAGTCCCCGGTGGTCGAAAAATTAAAAAATTACTTTTTTTTTTTTAAAAAAATCATCTTTTAAACCCTTTCAACCCTCTTTTTTTTTAAAAAAAGAAAAAAAATCGATATTGAAACCCTAAAAATTTTCCAAAAACTTTTTGATTTCTAGTTCTTTGATGAGGCTTGCGGCGAACCACCAAAGGTTCGGTGGCCTTAAGCTAGAGGAGTCTTCGGCGATGGCGGCAAGGTAAGAACTTTTTTATTTTTGTTTTATGTTTTCAAAAAAAAAAAAAACCAAATTCAAATAAAAAGAAAAGAATAAAAAAGAGTCACCTTCGAAATTTTTGTGCTCTGTTTTTTTTTCCTCATGTATCTTTTACATAGTTTTTTGTTTTGCCTTTTATAGCTGAATACATTACATTGTTTTTTTACTGTTCGCTACCTTTTCTTTCTTTTTTCTTGCAGGCGGTGATTGAGGATGACGGTGGCAAAGCAGTTGACCGTGCCAGACGTCGGGGCACGAGCATGCTGATGTGGAGGGCATGTGGCGCCAGGGGGCTAGGTTTTTTTTTTTTCTGAATACTGTTTAGGTTCTTGGGCCATTTGGGCCATTAGGGTTTTCTAATTTGGGCCATATTGTAAATAGACTGTTATGGACTTTTGATTTTTGGTTTTTTTTTTTTTGTTTAGGCTTGGGCAAAATTGGGCTTCTACAGCTGCCCCTCTTTGCTCGTTGTTGTGTAACGAGAATGGAGCAAAGACTTTTAATAAGGACTAATTTAGTCCGGTCTCATCGAATCTCGACCTCTTTGGTGATCCTCTTTTTCAAGTAACTTCATTCTAACCCACTACAACTTCAGAGATATAGGATTTGTCACTTTAATTTGTTCCACTCCAACTTTAGGGAGATTAGATTTGTAGCTTTAATATGCTCCATTGCAACTTCAAGGAGATGAGACTCTTCTCTTCAATCTACTCCACTTCAACCTCATGGAGATAAGATTTGTAACTTCAATCTGCTCTACTGCAACTTTAGGGAGATGAGACTTGTAGCTTTAATTTGCTCCACTACAACTTCAGGGAGATGAGACTTCTAACTTCAATCTGCTCTATTGTAACTTCAGGGAGATGAGACTCGTAGCTTTAATCTGCTCTATTGCAACTTTAGGAAGATAAGATCCGCTATCTTCAATCTGTTCCACTGCAAATTCAGGGAGATAAGATTTGTTGCTTTAATTTTCTCCACTACAAATTCAAGGAGATAAAATTTGCCATGATAACTTCAATCCGTCCCATTGCAACTTCAGGGGTATAGGATTTATGGTTTCACTGATTTGTTACACCCTTCTCTAGGGAACATGACTTGTAGAATCCAGTTCATGGGCCTATATTTCTGCCAAATGATTAGGATGTTATGATCAGAATGAATCAAATGCTCCTAACTAGATGTATATGAATGATATTTGCATGAATGCAGAATGTCATTTTTCAAAAATGATCCCCTTTTTAATGCTTAGGTTGACATTGCTCGTTGTTCTTCAAGATTCTATCACTGATGTGTTACCATGCCTTCTTGTTCAAATCTAGTATCTTTGACAAAAACCTGCAGAAATAATCACAATTTAAACTATTCGTTCCCAAACATTTCTAACTCTTAGATTTGGTCAGTTCTAACTAGTGGTCCTGTTTTAGGTCCTTGTACTATTTAGAAAACCTTTTAGAGCAATATACAAAAATCCTTTTACTTGAATATTATTAGTCCATTAATCGTTATTTCAATGAAAAATTCTTGAAAAAGATCACAACAATGGACATTATTGAAATTTATTGGGAGCAAAGCTCGAAATGAATAAATTAATCAAAATAGCAAATGTTGCTAAAATACAAAATGAGTAAGATGAAACTAGGTGCCCTAGATATCGTAGCATGAGCTTTTCTGCACTAACTTCTCGAGGACCCTTTTGAGCCTGATATGTGTTTAGAAGATCCAGTGTACTTTATTGATGCCTCAAGATGTAACTTTCTTCCTTTTGAGAAGACCTGACCATCAGATGTTCAATCTTTAATCCGAATTTGAGCTACCCTTGGGTTTTCAACTCAAAACCCCTTTGGTCTCAAAGCACCCTTTGCGAGTTTTTGCCTTGGCCTCTCCTTTTTTTAAGGTGAAATATTTATTGAATGAATAAGAATTCATAGGATTAGGAAGGTTTTTTCCATCCATCTCGGTCAAAATTAGTGCTCCTTCAGAAAAGGCCTTCTTTACCACATAAGGTCTTTCCCAGTTTGGCATCCACTTTCCTCTAAAGTCCTTTTGTATGGGAAGGATCTTTTTCAATACCAGGTCCACCTCATAGAATTTTCTGGGGTGAACCTTTTTATTGTAATCTCCCATAATTCGTTTTTGGTGCATCTGACCATGACGGATAGCCTTCAACCTCTTCTCTTTAATCAATTTCAGCTGATCATATCGGGCTTGGATCCATTCTGTTTTATCTAACTTCAACTCTAACAAAACTCGTAGAGAAGGAATCTCGACTTCAATGGGCAAAACCGCCATCATTCTATAAACCAATGAGAAGGGCGTTGCCCCAGTAGAGGTCTTTACAGATGTTCGATAAGCATAGAGGGTAAATGGTAAATTCTCATGCCAATGTTTATAAGTTTTAGTCATTTTCTGCACGATTTTCTTAATGTTCTTATTGGCCACCTCCACCGCACCATTCATTTTTGGGCGATATGGTGACAAGTTGTGGTATTTGATCTTGAATTGACTACAGGCCTTCGCTATCGTACTATTGTTCAAACTCAATGCATTGTCAGATATAATCATTTCTGGCATCCCATACCGACATATGATCTCTTTCTTCAAGAATTTGCTGACTGCCGACTTTGTGACATTGGCGTAAGAGGTGACCTCTACCCACTTGGTGAAGTAGTCAATAACCACAAAGATAAATCAATACCCATTGGAAGATTTTGGCAAGATTGGCCCAATGACATCCATGCCCCACATAGAGAAAAGCCATAGAGAAGTCATTACACGAAGAGGTGAGGGAGACACATGAATTTTATCTCCATAAATTTTGCACTTATGACATCTCTTGGCATAACTGATATAATCCCCTTCCATGGTGGACCAATAATATCCAAATCTCATGATTTGTCTGGCCATTGTAAAACCATTAGCATGTGTTTCGTAGACACCCTCATGGACTTCTTCTAAGATTTTCTTAGCCTCAATAATGTTCACACATCTTAGTAGTACCTGATCCTTTCTTCTTTTGTATAGGATCTCCCCATCTAAGATATAGTCATTAGCCAGTCTTCTTAACGTCCTTTTATCATTCTCGGTTGCTTGGTCAGGGTATTCATGATTCTTTACATATTGTATTATATCGTGGTACCAAGGGTGATAATCATTTTCCTCTTCTTCAATGTTCTAACAATGAGTCAGAACCTCATAAATACTCATCTGGATAGGTTTTACATCCTCTTGTTTGTTCATTTTGACCATGTAAGCTAAAGTAGCTAAGGCATCAACCATCTGATTTTCATCTCATAGAAGGTAGCAAAAGGTGATGTCATCAAACTCTTTAATTAACTCCAGGACCAGCCTTCTATACTCGATCAACTTAGGAT
Source organism: Gossypium anomalum (assembly GCA_025698475.1). Classification (NCBI taxonomy): domain Eukaryota; kingdom Viridiplantae; phylum Streptophyta; class Magnoliopsida; order Malvales; family Malvaceae; genus Gossypium; species Gossypium anomalum. Next base: position 62,745,885 of record CM046961.1, read on the forward strand.
CTCTTGTCTCTCATTCACTTTTGAGTTGATAGATCACTAGTGCAAAATCCCCATATACCTCTAGTATTTTGATCTTACGTTCTATGACTGCACGAATACCTATGATGCATGCTTCGTATTTTGCCATATTGTTCATGCAACCAAAGTCCAATTTACTAGTAAAGGGATAATGATCTCTATTTGGGGATACCAGGACTGCCCTAATTCTGTTACCCATAGCGTTTGACGCTTTGTCAAAATTTAATTTCCAAGGATGTCCTTCCTAAGCATATTCTTTAGTGGTTGCAACATACATCAGATTTTCATTTAGGAAATCAAAGTTCAAAGGCTCGTAATCTTCTAGAGCTCTACTGGCTAAAAAATCTACTATTGCACTCCCTTTTACTACCTTCTGGTTCACGTAGATTATATCAAATTCGAAAAGTAGAATTTGCCTTCAGGCCATTCTTCCATTCAAAGTAATTGACTCTATCATGAACTTTAGAGGATCCATTTTTTAGATGAGCCAAGTTGTGTGGTACAGCATATACTGTCTTAGTCTCGGGGTTGTCCAGATCAAGGCGCAACACAACTTCTCAATTGGCAAAATTTTGTCTCACATTCAGTGAATTTCTTACTGAGGTAGTATATCGCCCTTTCTTTTCTTCCTGACTTATTATGTTGGCCAAGCACACATCCCTTAGAATTCCCAAATACTGCCAATCAGTGGCTTATCTGGACTATGTGACATCAGTACTAGAGCATTAGATAGGTAATGTTTGACCTTATCAAAAGTTTTCTGGCATTCTTTGTCTCATACACATGGATTATGTTTCTTAAGGAGATGGAATATGGGGTCGCATTTCTCGGTTAGTTGTGAAATAAACCGGGCGATGTAATTTAGTCTTCCTAGGAAACTCTAGACCTCTTTTTGAGTGCGCGGTGGAGGTAACTCCTGTATAGCCTTGACTTTGTCTAGATCGATTTTGATCCCCTTTTCGCTGACTACAAATCCTAGCAATTTTCCTGACCTAGTCCCGAAGTATATTTTGCTGGATTGAGCTTTAGCTGGAATTTTCTCATCCTCAAGAATAATTTCCTTAGGACTTGTACATGCTCCTTTTCTATTCGGGATTTTTTGATCATATCGTCAACATAAACCTCAATTTCTTTGTGCATCATATCATGAAATAGGGTTACCATGGCTCTTTGATACGCCGCTCCCGCATTTTTCAGTCCAAATGGCATCACTTTATAGCAAAATGTTCCCCATATGGTTACAAATGTGGTCTTTTCCATGTCCTTAAGATACATCTTTATCTAGTTGTAACCGGAGAAACCATTCATAAAGGAGAACAGTGAATAACCTGTCGTGCTGTCCACTAAGGTGTCGATATGAGGCAACAAAAAATTGTCCTTCGGGCTAGCTTTGTTTAAATCCCTATAGTCTATACATATTCGTACTTTCTCATCTTTCTTAGGGACGGGGGCTATATTAGCTACCCATTCTGAGTATTTAACCACTTGTAGGAAACCAGCGTCAAATTGCTTCTTGACATCTTCTTTTATTTTTAACAGGATGTCGAGCCTCATCCTTCAGAGTTTCTATTGAATTGGCTTGCATTCTTCTTTTATGGGAAGCCGGTGTACCACGATATTAGTACTTAGGCCAGGCATATCTTGATACAACCATGCGAAGACATTTTTGAATCCTTGGAGTAACTCAATGAGGTCTTGGTTTGTCTCTGTGGTGATGCAATGTAACGCCTCTCACCTTATTGAATGCCTGAATAGGGTTACAGAGCATTACCGGACTTACAATACATTTAAACATACTTTTCACATACATTTAATCGAATTATACAATCATCATTCAATCTCAATCAATTTGTCCCTAATACGAGCCTACGAGGCCTTAAACATACATTGGGAGTGGATCGGGACTAAATCGATAACTTAAGAAACTTTTACGAAACTTTAAAATTTTTTGTCAAAACAGGGGACACACGCCCGTGTGGCCAGGCCATATGTCTCACACGGCCACCAGATGCGCCCGTGTCACAGGCCGTGTGGACATTCGAAACAGGAGCACATGGCCATGTCTCGGCCCTTGTCCTACTCTATGTAATTCTCTAACTTGGGTCACATAGCCAACACACACACACACTCGTGTGGCTAGCCCGTCTGCCCTAAAAATGGCCATACACACCCATATGCCAGGTCGTGTGCTAGGCCATGCCGAACCTGTAGGGTATACTGACTTATGCCACACGGTCAAGTCACACGCTCGTGTGTGAGGCCTTGTGGTGCATACTGACTTAATTTCAAAATCAACACCAGGGGACACACAGCCATGTATTTGATCATGTGTCACACACGGTTGAGACACACGTCCATGTCTTCGCCTGTGTGGACAAATGTAACACCCTTCGCCCGTATTCGATGCCAGGATAGGGTTCGTGGTGCTACCAGAAACTCAACCAACTATATAAAATCGGGCCATAAAATTTTTGATCAATTTAAAACTTTTTATTTCACATACCATTTTGTCCCTTAAACAGGCTTACGAGGCCCAAAACATACAATCGGGGTGACTCGGGACTAAACTGAGGACTTAAGAAAAACTTGGAAAAATTTTCATACGTTAAGGCTCTACACTCCCATGTCCCGTACCCGTGTGGCCAATTTAATTTCACATTTTTTCATAAAACAAGTGCAGACTTCACACGGCTTAGATACACGCCCGTGGCCTTTAACACAGCCTTGATACGCCCATGGCGTAGCCCGTGTGCAAAAACTTGGGTATTATGTTTCTGACGTCAGCATCACACGACCATGGCACACGCCCGTGTACTAGGTCGTGCCCTCCCACACGGCTGAGACACACGGTCGTGTCTCTGCCCATGTATTGATTTCCATGCATTCTAACTTGGAATATCTAAGTGCAGGGGGCACACAACCTTCTCACATGCCCATGGGGTTGTCCGTGTGTCACACACAGCCTAGACATACGCCCGTGTATCTACTCGTGTGGACAATATGAGGCTATCTACCAAGCCTCATTGCCACCCTAGTATACTTATTCTCATGTCAATAATAACCAATACCAAAACAAGCATATTAGTCATTCATTCAACCATGAAGATGCATCTTTTATAGATTCAAAATGGATGTTAGCCCTCATTCAAGGCTTAACGTAGAGGGTGGATTCTATTCTAGACCAACACATTTGGCCAATTCTCAGGACACAAAATAATAAGGTCTAGCCCTATACATGCCATAATAAAAAATATAAATCCAACTATACCGAGTATTCCGGCTGATAGTGTGATCGATATCTCTGACTACCGGTGATCCTTAAGCTAATTAGGTGGCACTGTAAGAAGATGGAAAGAAAGAGAGAGTAAGCATAAAAGCGTAGTAAGTTTCATATAAATAAATATACAACAATAACTTCTCACTAATCATCATACTCATAGCACAAGGGTAAGCATAAGCTTGACTTACTCATTATCGTCTACTCAAGTCCTATTTTTCTATTTTGAGCTCATTGCTCATGCATGCCAAATAGGTACCTGTACCACTCACAACATTATTATACTTCCATTATTAACTCACTTTCGTGACTTTTAATGTTGAACCTTTCGAAATATACTAGATATTCTATAAGCCTCAAACCTGAAGTAAGTTGCCGATGCCATGTCCCAGACATGGTCTTACACTAGCACAACTCTTAGCCGATGCATGTCCCAGACATGTCTTACACTAGCTATCATCTTCGAGTCTGATACATGTCCCAGACATGTCTTACACTAGCACTCGTCTCAATGTCGATGCCATGTCCCAGACATGGTCTTACACTGGCTCTCCTTATGCAGTCGATGCATGTCCCAGACATGTCTTACACTGGCGCACAAATAACTCTAATGTCATGGCATAAATATCCGGTTTGTTTCCTAGGGTTCCAATGGGATCTTTCTATTATCTCAATCATTAATATGCATTCTCAGTTCACAATCTAGCAATTCATACTATATCAAACCAATAAAAATTCGAATACATGCATTAACAATGTAGTTGTATTATTTACATATAGCTTACTTCAGATTACAAAATACACACGACTCGTTAGTTTAGTCGATTTGCTTGGCTTTCCCCCGGTCTAGGTTCAGATTTGGGAATTCTTGATCTATATTAGTTAAATACACTCATTTAGTCACCAAATAAAATTAGGCAAATCCAAAATTTATGACTTAGGTAAAATGACCATTTTGCCCCTAGACCTTGACAAAATGACCATTTTGCCCCTATGCTCGAAAATTGATTTTATCGAATTTCTTTATATCTCAAGCCTAGCCGAACCCTTTTTACTCTTATATAAACTTCAAATTCTCACTATTTCACATGTTTGTCAACTATTTTACAACTTATGCATAATAGTCCCTTTAGGTGCTTTCATGCTAACACCTTTCACAAAAGTTGTGTATAACTCAACTCGGACTCATATTCTTCCATAAAAACTCAGAAACTATCATAAATCCATTCATGGAAAAACCCTAAACTCTTAATCATTTTGCAAAATAGACCCCTCATTTGAAAGCTTATGCTTCAAGGAGTCCAAAAATGAGAAAATCATCAACAAGGGACATGAAAATCACTTACTTGTTGAGGTGATAAATTTTTGAAATTTCAAAGCTTTAAAAACCCCTCTTTTGCTGATATTTTCGATGGAGAAATAAATGGGAAGAAGATGATATCATTTTTTCTTTATATTAGTCCAAATAAGTCACCTAACATACCAAATACAAAAATTTTATCCCCCTTTGACTCTATGGCCGGCCAAGCACTCTAAAAGGGGTCTAATTTCCCTTTAAAGACCTCCAATTTTAATTCTCTAGTTATTTAACACTTTTGGGCACTAAAATGCAACTTTTGCCTTTTATATGATTTAGTCCTTTTTCGAAATCGGGCTCACAAACATTAAAATTGACTCACCAAATTTTTATGCACTAATATAATCATGTCATGACTCCATAATAATAATAAAATAAATTTTCTAACTTCAGATTTGTGGTCCCGAGACCACTGTTTCGACTAGGCCCTAAATCGAACTATTACATTTCTCCCTCTTTAGGGATTTTCGTCCTCGAAAATCTTACAGGTGAATAAATTTGGGTACTGCTCTCTCAAAGACTCCTCGGGTTCCCATGTGGTTTCCTTGACCCCATGTCTATGCCACAAAACCTTCACAAGTGGTATATTCTTATTTCTCAACTGTTTGACCTCTCGAGCAAAAATCTTGATCGGTTCTTCACTATAAGTCATATCCGGAAGAATCTCAACTTCAGTTAGCGCAATTACATGCGAAAGGTCTGATGTGTACCGTCGTAACATGGAAACATGAAACACATCGTGAATCTTTTTTAACTCTGGCGGCAATTCCAAACGGTAGGCAACAGGCCCTACCCTCTCGGTAATCTCATAAGGTCTTATGAAACGAGGACTTAACTTGGCCTTTTTTCCAAACCTAAGAACTTTCCTTCACGGGGAAACTTTCAAAATACCTTATCACTGACTTCAAACTTAATTTCCTTTCGTCTCAAATCCGCATAGGACTTCTGTCTATTTGAGGCGGCTTTCAGGTAGTCACGAATCACCTTAACTTTTTCCTCAGCCTCTTTGACCAAATCGACCCCGTGAATCTGATTCTCTCTCAACTTAGTCCAGTATAAAGGCGTTCGACATTTTCACCCATACAAGGCCTCATAAGGCGCCATTCTCAGACTTGACTGATAGTTGTTGTTGTAGGCGAATTCAACCAATGGCAAGTATTTCTCCCAACTTCCTTAAAATTCGAGAACATAACATCTCAACATGTCCTCTAAAATCTGTATTACTCTTTTTGACTGTCTGTCAGTTTGCGGATGAAATGCCATGCTAAAACTCAACTTAGTTCCCAAAGCCTCTTGTAACTTTTTCCAAAACTTTGAGGTAAACCTCAGGTATCTATCTAACACAATCAACAATGGCACTCCATGATGTAACACCCCTCGCCCGCATCTGACACCAGGATGGGGTTCGAGGTGCTACCTGACTTTAACTCAATCGACTATGTAAAACGGGGCCATGAAATCTCAAACAATTTAAATCTTTTCTTTTCCCATGTAACATGTCCCTTATGCGGGCTTACGAGGCCCTAAACATACATTCGGGGTGGTTCGGGACCCAACCGGGAACTTATTTAAAACTTAAAAAAATCTCTTGCATCAAAACTCCACATGCCCGTATGTGTATGAAGCACATGCTCGTGCGCTAGGGACACACCCGTGTCCCGAGCCCATGTCTGAAGACCTGGGCATTTTGCCAAAACAACACGGCCCAAGCACACACCCGTGCCCTGCAACCGTGTCTTTCACACGACTGAGACACATGGCTGTGTCTCTTGCCCGTGTGCTACTAGCATACATACTGACTTCATGGCACGACATGGACGCACGCCCATTTGGCCTGCCCTTGTGCTAGAATGACTTTAAAGTTTTAGTTGCAAGGGACACACGACCATAACACACACCCGTGGGCGTGAACCGTGTGTCACACATGGCCTAGACACACCCTAGACACACACCCATGTGTCTTACCCGTGTGGACAAATTAGGCTATTTTCCAAGCCCTTTGTCACCCATCTTGCACAAGCTACACAAGATCATTTCAATATACACATCTCATCACTATGAACATTAATTCAACCATAGAAAGAACATCGTATGCATTCATGAAAATGAATAATAGCCATTATTCTAGGTTTAATACAAAATAAAGGGCTTTTAACTTAGGCCAAAAATACATAAACAATTCTCATGATGAATATACTAGTCTAGCCCTATACATGCAACCTTCAAAAATATAAATCAAACTATACTGAGTGCTGCAGACGATAGTGAGATCGATATCTCTGACTTTAAGGAATCCTCGAGCTAGCTAGATAACGCTGAAAAAAGAGGGAAATGAAAGTGGGTAAGCATAAAGCTTAGTAAGTTGCATATAAATAAATATACAACAACAATCTCACCATTATTTATCATGCTCAAATGTAAACATAACTTAACTTACTCTTTGTTATCTATTCGAGTCATATTTTCTAAATTAAGCTCGATACTCATGCTTACCATATAGGTACTTGTAACACTCACAACATGATTATTCTTTCTTTATCAAGATTGATCTATAACTCTCACCATTGAAACGTTTAGAATACTACTGGATATTCACTGAACCTTTAACATGAGATATATTCCCTATACGTGTCCCAGACACATCTTACACTGGCTATCTTTGTCGAGGCCAATGCATGTCCCAAACATGTCTTACACTGGTACTCATATGTGCATGCTGATGCATGTCCCAGACATGTCTTACACTAGCACAACTCTTAGTCGACGCATGTCCCAGACACGTCTTACACTGGCTATCTCTGTGCCAATGCCATGTCCCAGACATGGTCTTACACTGGCTGTCTCTGTACGGCTGATGCATGTCCTGGACATATCTTACACTAGCCCTCGTCTAGAAGCCGATGCCATGTCCCAAACATGGTCTTACACTGGCTCTCAAAATTTGGCTGAAGCATGTCCCAGACATGTCTTACACTGGCGCACAATTCACCCAATGCCTTGGCACGAATATCCAGTTCGTATCCTAAAGTTTCAACGAGATATCTCTATTATCTCAAATATTATTAGGCATTCTCAACTTATAACTTAGCAACTCATTCAATATCAATTCGAAGGCAATATGAATGCAAGTATTAACAGTGTAGTTGTATTATTTACATATAACTTACCTCGATTTACAAAAAGGACTTGACTATTTGGTTTAGTCGGTTTGCTTGGCCTTCCCCCGAGCTAGGTTCGAATTTGGCAAGTCTTGATCTATAATGACAATATGCACTCATTTAGTCACTAATTAGGATTAAATAATCATAAATTCACACCTTTGGTAAAATGACCATTTTGCCCTTAGACTATGACAAAATGACCATTTTGCCCCTATGCTCAAAAATCATTTTTTATCAAATTTCTTTGTATTTCAAGCCTAGATAAACTCTTTTTACTACTATAGTAATCCCAGATTCTCAATATTTTACACACTTATCATCTATTTTGCAATTTATGCAAAATAGCCCCTTTAGGTGTTTTCATGCCAACACCTTTCACAAAAGTTGTTTATAACATAACTAAAACTCATATTCTTCCATAAAAAATCAATAAACATCTCAAAATCATCCATGGCAAAATCTTAAACTATTGACCATTTTGCAAGATGTCACCCTCATTTGAAAGCTCATGCTTCAAGGGTCTCAAAAATGTGAAAATCTTGAAGAAAACTTATTAAAATCACTTACTTGTGAGGCTTATTGTTGCTGCAAGTTTTTGAAGCTCTTAAACCCCAACAATGGCTGATATTTTCGGTGGAGAGAAGGAAAAATGAAGAAGAAATGGCTTTTGTTTTATTAAATAAAAAACTAGTCAAATTTGATAACCTCATCCACACCTAACTATGTCAATTTTGTCTCCCCTCACACCATGGCCGACTAGGCTATTCACAAGGGTCTGATTGCCTTTTAAAGACCCTAAATTTAAGTTTTCTAACTATTTCACACATTTGGGTACTAAAATACAACTTTTTCCTTTTATGCGATTTAGTCCTTTTTCGCAATCGGGCTTGAAAACATTAAAATTAGCTCACCAAATTTTTCATGCACTAATCAAATCATACTATAGCCTCATAAAAATGATAAAAATAATTTTCTAACTTTGAAATTCTGGTCCTGAGACCACTGTTCCAACTAGGCCCTAAATCGGGTTGTTACATTTCTCCCCCCTTAGGGATTTTCGTCCTCGAAAATCTTACCGGTAAATAAGTTTGGGTACTATTCTCTCAGAGATTCTTTGGGTTCCCATGTAGCTTCCTCGACTCCATATCTATGCCACAAAACTTTCACAAGTGGTATATTTTTATTTCTTAACTGTTTAACCTCTCGAGCTAAGATCTTAACTAGTTCTTCCCCTTAAGACATACTTGGAAGAATTTCAACTTCAGTAGGCGCAATTACGTGCGAAGGGTTCGATTTGTATCGGCGTAACATAGACACGTGAAACATGTCATGAATCTTCTCTAACTCTGACGGCAAATTCAATCTGTAGGCAACAGGCCCTATTCTCTCGGTAATTTCATAAGGTCTTATGAAACGAGGACTCAGCTTGCCTTTTCTACCAAATCTAAGGACTTTCCTCTAAGGGGAAACTTTCAAGAATACTCTATCACCGACCTCAAACTTGATCTCCTTTCATTTCAAATCTGCGTAGGATTTCTGCCTATCCGAAGTGGCTTTTAGGCATTCTCGAATCACTTTAACTTTTTCCTCAGCCTATCTGACTAATTCAACCCTGTGAATCTGGCTCTTTTTCAACTCTGTCCAGTATAAGGGCGTTCGGTACTTTTGCCCGTACAAGGCCTCATAAGGTTCCATTTTCAGACTTGACTGATAGCTGTTGTTGTAGGCGAATTCAACCAATGGTAAGTATTTCTCCCAGCTTCCTTGCAATTCAAGAACACAACATCTTAGCATGTCTTCTGAAATCTGTATCACTCTTTCCGATTGTCTGTCCGTCTGTGGATGAAAAGCCATACTAATACTTAGCTTGGTTCCTAGAGCCTTTTGTAACTTCTTTCGAAACCTCGAGGTGAATCTCGGGTCTCAGTCTGAAATAATTGACAAGGGTACACCATGTAGCTTCACAATCTCAGAAATATACAAGTCAGCTAATTTCTCGAGAAAGTAGTCTGTACGCACTGGTATGAAGTGGGCTGACTTAGTTAATCTGTTGACAATAACCCATACAGCATTTTTCCTTTTCGGGCTTAATGGCAAACTGGTCACAAAGTCCATGGTGATACGATCCTGTTTCCACTCTAGAACCATAATAGGCTGAAGTAGCCCAGAAGGTACTTGGTGTTCAGCCTTTACTTGCTGACACACTAAGCACTTGGAAACAAACTCCGAAATATCCCTTTTTATTCCCGACCACCAATACATTTTCTTCAGGTCGTTATACATTTTTACGCTACCTGGGTGGACGGATAAACTACCACTATGTGCTTTTCGTAAAATCTTCTGGATGAGCTCACTATCTTTAGGCACACAAATTCTATTTTTGAACATTAAACATCCGTTGATACCAACCTGAAAATCTGATTCAACACCTAACCCACACTGATTTCTCCTGGCTTGAAACTTCTCATCATCCTTCTCAGCTTCTCGGATTTCATGAAGAAAAGTCAGTCTAACTCTCAGTTCTGCTAAGATCAAACCATCCTCAAACACGGTCAACTGGGTATTCAAAGCTCTCAAGACAAACAACAATTTTCTACTTAAGGCATTGGCGACTACATTCGCCTTTCCCGGATGGTAATCAATGATCAACTCATAATCTTTTAATAGTTTTAACCATCGACGTTGCCTCAAATTCAACTCCTTTTGAGTCATCAAGTACTTTAAACTCTTGTGGTCAGTAAATACTCTACATCTCTCTCCGCACAAATGGTGTCGCCAAATCTTCAAGGCCAACACTATAGCTGCTAGCTCTAAATCGTGGGTCGAATAATTCTTCTCGTGTGATTTTAGCTGTCTCAAGGCATAGGCCACAACCTTGCCTTCTTGCATGAGTACACACCCTAAACCATTCAAGGAGGCATCACTATAAATTACAAATTCTTTTCCCGACTCCGATTGCACTAAAATTGGGGCTTCGGTCAACAAAGCATTTAACTTCTCAAAACTCTACTGACATTCTTTTGTCCATTCAAACTGGACGTCTTTCTGAAATAATCTCGTTATCGGAGTAGCTATCATAGAAAATCCATTTACAAAGTGTCTATAATACCCCACTAGCCCCAGAAAACTACGAACCTCTGTCACATTCCTCGGCAGTTTCCACTCCAGAATAGCTGAAATCTTATTTGGGTCAACTCTGATCCCATCGCTCGACACAAAGTGTCCTAAGAATCCAACTTCATTAAGCCAAAACTCACTCTTACAAAACTTAGCATAAAGTTGTTTATCTCTCAAAATCTGTAACACAGTCCTTAAATGTTTCGCGTGCTCACTCTCATTACGCGAATAAATCAGTATGTCATCTATGAAAATAACGACGAACCTATCCAAGTATGGCTTGAAGATGCGGTTCATCAAATCCATAAACTCTGCCGGGGCATTCGTTAATCCAAAAGGCATAACAAGGAACTCGTAATGCCCATATCTCGTCTGAAAAGCAGTCTTTGACACATCTTGTTCCTTGACCCTTAACTGGTAGTAACCTGATCTCAAGTCTATCTTGGAGAATATCGTAGCTCCCCTCAGTTGATCGAAGAGATCATCGATCCTCGGCAAAGGATACTTGTTCTTTACTGTCACCTTGTTAAGCTGTCTGTAGTCGATACATAACCTCATCGACCCATCCTTCTTTTTCACAAAAAGTACTAGAGTACCCCATGGTAAATAACTCGGTCTAGCAAAACCTTTATCTGTTAACTGTTGCAATTGTACTTTCAACTCCTTTAACTCGATGGGGGCCATACTATACGGTGCAATCGAGATTGGCGTTGTACCTGGAGCCAACTCGATACCGAACTCAACCTCTCTCTCTAGAGGTAACCCTGGTAACTCCTCTGGAAAGACATCTATGAACTCACAAACCACCGGTACTGACTCAATCTTCGACTCGGATACTTGAGTATTTAGCACAAAAGCTAAATAAGATTCATAACCCTTTCTCAAATATTTTTCTGCCGTCAAAGACGATATTACTACAGGCAGATTATCTGACCTATCTGGCCCAACTCATATAACACTACCATCCTCACATCTTAACTGAATTACTTTTCTTCCACAATCTATTACAATGCTATGAGAGGTCAGCTAATCCATCCCAAGAATTACATCGAATTCATTAAAGGGCAACAATATCAAGTTGGCCGAAAAACAACAGCCCCTAATCGACAAAGGACAATTTCTACAAACTTGGTCCACTAATACATGCTTGCCTAACGGGTTAGACACTTTCATAACAAACTCGGTGGACTCTATAGGCATGTCTATACAAGGTATTAAATCCATACATATGTAAGAGTGGGTAGATCCCGGGTCAATTAAAGCGACAACATTTATATCATGAATAAAAAAGGTATCCATAATCACATCTGGAGACTCTGCCTCTTCTCGGGCTCGTATAGCATAAGTCCTCGCTGGCGCCTTGCCTTCAGACCTCATCGCAGTATCTCTCGGTGCACTTCTACTACCAGTCCCACTCCTAGGGTTCCTTTGAGGCCTACCTCTCAAGGGAGTACTGCTTGCTTTTGCATCTTGTTTTCTCTCTCTCTTCCATCTCAAGACACTCGCGGATAAAGTGGTCGAGTGACCCACACTTGAAACAGCCCCTCTCATTTACTCGGCATTCGCCCAAGTGACGTCTTCCACATTGAGAACACTCTGGCCTATTTGGCTGAGCGATACCAACACTTGCAACTGAAGTAGTTTGGGCTATAGATGTCACATTCTGCTGATTCTTATTTCTCTTTGAATACCCTACCGAAGTATTCGATCGGGTAGTAAATTCTTTTGACCTCTTAGAGGAGGACTGATACGCTTTCCCCATCTGTCTTTTCTTTAAATCTCGTGACTCGCTGGCCGCTTTCCTCCTTTCTTTCACTAACTCTTCTACTTTACATGCTCTCTCAACGAGCACTACAAACTCTCTTAACTCTAGGATGCCTACGAATACCCGAATGTCTTCATTAAGGCCATCCTCAAACCTCTTACACATGGTAGCTTCAATGGATACGCATTCTCGTGCGTACTTGTTGAGTTTCACGAATTCCCGCTCATACTCTGTCACAGTCTTATGACCTTGTTTCAGCTCTACAAATTCCTTCCTTTTCTGATCTATAAACCTCTGGCTAATGTACTTCTTTCGGAACTCTCCTTAGAAGAATTCCCAAGTTACTCTTTCACTCGGTACTACCGACACAAGAGTGTTCCACCACTGATAAGCTGAGTCTCGTAGAAGTGACACGACACACTTCACGCACTCTTCAGGCGTGCATGACAGCTCATCGAATACTCTCAGGGTATGCTCTAGCCAAAACTCCGCTCTCTCTGGGTCATCATCTACACTTGCCCAAAATTCTTCGGCCCCTTGCTTCCTGGATCTTATCTACCGGGGGCTTCTCTCTCCTGAACACATCAGCACCTTGCGGAGCCACTGGGGCATATTGATGAATCAGAGGAGGTGGGGGAGGTAGAGTGTTGGGGTTCGCATGAACAAACTCCATAAACCAAGCATCCATCATTCGGAGGTAGGCTTCTCTAGCCCCTCCGCCTTGGCCCATACTCACGGGCTCACTCTCTACTGGCGCAGTCCTTTCTGCGGGAGCCAGCGCATTACATTCCACGTCATCTGCCGTGGTTCTATTAGGATCCATTACTATAAAAACACAATTTATAACTGTCAGAAATTGTCACACTATTAATATGCATATATGTGGCATGTATTGCTCAACTCGTACCCTAACTAGTTTAGTCCTAGAATCGATTAAACCATGCTCTGATACCACTAAATGTAACACCCCTCGCCCGCCTCCTACGCCAGGATGGGGTTTGAGGTGCTATCTGACTTTAACTCAATCAACTATGTAAAACGGGGCCATGAAATCTCAAATAATTTAAAACTTTTCCTTTCCCATGTAACATGTCCCTTATGCGGGCTTACGAGGCCCCAAACATACATTTAGGGTGGTTCGGGACCCAACCGGGAACTCACTTAAAACTTAGAAAAGTCTCTTGCATCAAAACTCCACATGCTCGTGTGGGTATAAAGCACACGCCCGTGCGCTAAGGACACGCCCGTGTCTGAAAACTTGGGCATTCTGCCAAAACAACATGGCCCAAGCACACACCCGTGTCCGGCAACCGTGTCCTTCACACGACTGAGATACATGACCGTGTCTCTTGCCCGTGTGCTACTAGCATACATACTGACTTCATGGCACGACATGGACACACGCCCGTGTGGCCTGCCGTGTGCTAGAATGACTTTAAAGTTTTAGGTGCAGGGGACACACGACCATAACACACACCCGTGGGCGTGAACCGTGTGTCACACACGGCCTAGACACACGGCCGTATGTCTTACCCATGTTGACAAATTAGGCTATTTTCCAAGCCTTTTGTCACCCATCTTGCACAACCTACACAAGATCATTCTAATATACCCATCTCATCATAATGAACATTAATTCAACCATAGAAAGAACATCATATGCATTCATCAAAATGAATAATAGCCACTATTCTAGGCTTAATACAAAATAAAGGGCTTTTGACTTAGGCCAAAAATACATAAACAATTCTCATGATGAACATACTAGTCTAGCCCTATACATGCCACCTTCAAAAATATAAATCAAACTATACTGAATGCTGTGGACAATAGTGTGATCAATATCTCTGACTTTAAGGGATCCTCGAGCTAGCTAGATAACACTGAAAGAAGAGGGAAAGGAAAGTGGGTAAGCATAAAGCTTAGTAAGTTGCATATAAATAAATATACAACAACAATCTCACCATTACTTATCATGCTCAAATGTAAATGTAACTCAACTTACTCTTTGTCATCTACTCGAGTCATATTTTCTAAATTAAGCTCGATACTCATGCTTACCATATAGGTACCTGTAACACTCACAACATGATTATTTTCTCTTTATCAAGATTGATTTATAACTCTCACCATTAAAATGTTTGGAATACTACTGGATATTCACTGAACCTTTAACATGGGATATATTGCCGATGCGTGTCCCAGACACATCTTACACTGGCTATCTCTGTCGAGGCTGATGCATGTCCCAGACATGTCTTACACTGGCACTCATATGTGCGTGTTGATGCATGTCCTAGACATGTCTTACACTAGCACAACTCTTAGCCGATGCGTGTCCCAGACACGTCTTACACTGGCTATCTCTGTGCTGATGCCATGTCCCAAACATGGTCTTACACTGGTTGTCTCTGTATGGCTGATGCATGTCCTAGACATGTCTTACACTAGCCCTCAAATAGAAGCCGATGCCATGTCCCAAACATGGTCTTACACTGGCTCTCAGAATGTGGCCAAAGCATGTTCCAGACATGTCTTACATTGGCACACAATTCACCCAATACCTTGGCACGAATATTCAGTTCGTATCCTAAAGTTTCAATGGGATATCTCTATTATCTCAAATATTATTAGGCATTCTCAACTTAAAACTTAGCAACTTATTCAATATCAATTTAAAGGCAATATGAATGCAAGTATTAACAGTGTAGTTGTATTATTTACATATAACTTACCTCGATTTACAAAAAGTACTTGACTATTTGGTTTAGTCGATTTGCTTGGCCTTCCCCCGATCTAGGTTCGGATTTGGCAAGTCTTGATCTATAATGACAATATGCACTCATTTAGTCACTAATTAGGATTAAACAATCATAAATTCACACCTTTGGTAGAATGACCATTTTGCCCTCAGACTATGACAAAATGACCATTTTGCCCCTATGCTCGAAAATTAATTTTTATCGAATTTCTTTGTATTTCAAGCCTAGATAAACTCTTTTTACTACTATAGTAATCCAAATTCTCAATATTTTATACACTTATCATCTATTTTGCAATTCATGCAAAATAGCCCCTTTAGGTATTTTCATGCCAACACCTTTCACAAAAGTTGTTTATAACCTAACTAAAACTCATATTCTTCCATAAAAACTCAATAAACATCTCAAAATCATCCATGGAAAAATCTTAAACTATTGACCATTTTGCAAGATGTCACCCTCATTTGAAAGCTCATGCTTCAAGGGTCTAAAAAATGTGAAAATCTTGAGGAAAACTCATTAAAATCACTTACTTGTGAGGCTTATTGTTGCTGCAAGTTTTTGAAGCTCTTAAACCCCAACAATGGATGATATTTTCGGTGGAGAGAAGGAAAAATGAAGAAGAAATGGCTTTTGTTTTATTAAATAAAAAACTAGTCAAATTTGATGACCTCATCCACACCTAACTATGTCAATTTTGTCTCCCCTCACACCATAGCCGGCTAGGCTATTCACAAGGGTCTAATTGGGTACTAAAATACAACTTTTTCCTTTTATGCGATTTAGTCCTTTTTCACAATCGGGCTTGAAAACATTAAAATTAGCTCACCATATTTTTCATGCACTCATCAAATCATACTATAGCCTTATAAAAATGATAAAAATAATTTTATAACTTCAAAATTATGGTCCCGAGACCACTGTTCTGACTAGGCCCTAAATCGGGCTGTTACACATGAAGTCTCACGATCTCGAAAATATATAAGTCGGCTAATTTCTCGAGGGAGTAGTTAGTACGCACTGGTACAAAATGTGCCGACTTAGTTAGTCTGTCGACAATAACCCATACTGCATCTTTCTTTTTCGGGGTTACAGGTAAATTGGTCACGAAATCTATAGTAATACGATCCCATTTCCACTCAAGGACCATAATAGGCTGAAGTAAACCCAAAGGTACTTGATGTTCAGCCTTTACTTGCTGACACACTAAGCACTTGGAAACAAACTCTGAAATGTCTCTTTTCATACCCGACCACCAATACATTTTCTTAAGGTCGTTGTACATTTTCGCACTACCCGGGTGAACAGATAAACAACCACCATGTGCCTCATTCAAAATTTTCTGAATAAGTTCATTGTCCTTAGGTACACAAACTCTGTCTTTGAATATTAAACATCTATCGGTATTGATACGAAAATCTGATTCAATTTTTGATTCACACTGATTTCTCTTGGCTTGCAATTTCTCATCACATTTTTGAGCTTCTCGGATTTCTTGGAGAAAAGTCGGTCTGGCTCTCAGCTCTGCTAGAATTGAACCATCATTAGATACAGTCAACTGAGTGTTCAGGGCTCTCAAGGCAAACAATGACTTTCTACTCAAGGCGTCGGCGACTACATTCACCTTTCCCGGATGGTAGTCGATAATTAATTCATAATCTTTTAACAATTCTAACCATCGGTGTTGCCTCAAATTTAATTCCTTTTGAGTCATCAAGTACTTTAAGCTCTTATGGTTGGTGAATACCCGACATTTCTCTCCATACAAATGGTGTCTCCAAATCTTTAGCACGAACACTATAGCCGCTAGCTCCAAATCATGGGTCGGATAATTTCTCTCGTGTGGTTTTAACTGTCTCGAGGCATAGGCTATAACCTTGCCTTCTTGCATGAGCACACACCCTAAACCATTTAAGGAGGCTTCGCTATAAATCATAAACTCCTTGCCCGGCTCTCGTTGCACTAACACTTGGGCTTCAATTAATAGAGCTTTTAATCTCTCAAAACTTTGTGGACACTTTTCCGTCCATTCAAACTTGACATCTTTTTGTAGCAGCCTAGTCATCGGGGTAGCTATCATAGAAAATCCATTTACAAACCATCTGTAGTATCCGGCCAAACCTAAAAAGTTTCGAACCTCGGTTATATTCCTTGGCGGTTTCCATTCCATAATAGTGAAGATCTTATTTGGATCAACTCAGATTCCGTCACCCGACACAATATGTCCTAGAAACCCAACCTTTTTAAGCCAAAATTCACTTTTGCTGAACTTGGCGTATAATTTTTTGTCTCCCAAGGTTTGTAACACAACCCTCAGATGCTCTGCGTGCTCGCCCTCATTACGCGAATAGATCAGTATGTCATTGATAAAGACGATAACAAACTTATCCAAAAACGGTCTGAATATGTAGTTCATCAAATCCATTAATACTGTCGGGGCATTAGTCAAACCAAATGGCATGACAAGAAACTCATAATGCCTATATCTTGTCCGAAACACAGTCTTCGGTACATCTCGCTCCTTAACCCTTAATTGATAATAACCAGACCTCAGATCGATCTTAGAAAACACGGTAGCTCCCTTCAATTGATCAAACAAATCATCCATCCCTGGTAAAGGGTATTTGTTCTTCACTGTTACTTTGTTGAGTTGCTTATAGTCAATGCATAATCTCATCAACCCATCTTTCTTCTTCACAAAGAGTACCAGAGCACCCCACGGAGAATAGCTCGGTCTCACAAAGCCCTTGTCTGTCAGATCTTGCAACTGTGCTTTCAACTCTTTTAGCTCCGTTGGAGCCATCCTATACGGAGTAATCGAGATAGGTGTCGTACCAAGAACCAATTCAATTTCAAACTCAACCTCTCTCACTGGAGGTAATCCAGGTAATTCCTCCAGAAACACGTCTGTGAACTCGTAGACTACTGGCACTGATTCAATCTTTAATTCTAACTCTTGAGTATTCAGCACAAAAGCTAAATAAGCTTCATACTTCTTTTTCAAATATTTCTCAGCAGTCAATGACAATATTATCATAGGCAGGTTATCTGACTCATCTGGTCTAACTCGAAGAATATCCCCATTTTCACATCTTAACTCAATCACTTTTCTTCCACAGTCTACTACAACACCATGGGAGGTCAGCCAATTCATTCCAAGAATTACATCGAATTCATTAAACGGAAACAACATCAAGTTGGCCAAAAAACTGTGGCCTCTAATCATCAAAGGACAATTTTTACATACTTGGTCCACTAACACATACTTGCCTAACGGGTTGGACACTTTTATGACAAACTTAGTAGACTCTACTAACATATTCATATGAGGTATCAATTCCATACAAATGTAAGAGTGGGTAGATTCCTAGTCAATTAAAGTAACAACAGTTATATCATAGATAGAAAAGGTGCCCGTGACCACGTCGGGAGACTCTGCCTCTTCTCGGGCACGTATAGCATAAGTCCTCGCTGGTGCTCTACCTTCAGACCTCGCCATGGTATCTCTTGATGTGCCTCTACCACTAGTCCCACTTCTGGGGTTCTTTTGTGGCCTACTCCTTAAGGGAGCACTACTTGCTTTCACATCTTATTTTCTCCCTCTCTCATCCATCTCAGGGCAATCACGAATAAAGTGGTCAAGTGACCCACACTTGAAGCAGCCTCTCTCGTTCACTCGGCATTCACCTAAGTGTCGTCTCCCACATTGTGGAAACTTTTGCCTATTTGGCCGAGTACTACCAGCGCTAGTGAGGAAGTAGTCTGGGGTTTAGATGCCATATTCTGTTGATTCTTGTTTCTCCTTGAATACCCCGCCGAAGCATTTGATCGGGTAGTAAATTCTTTTGATCTCTTAGATGAGGACTGAGGTGCTTTTCCCATCTGTCTTTTCTTCAAATCCCGTGACTCAAAGGCCACTTTCCTCCTATCTTTTACTAGCTCCTCTGCCTTGCACGCTCTCATAATGAGTACCACAAATTCTCTTATTTCTAAGATGCCCACAAACACTCGGATATCTTCATTGAGGCCATCCTCAAATCTCTTACACATGGTGGCTTCAGTGGATACGCATTCCCGCGCATACTTGTTGAGTTTCACAAACTCACGTTCATACTCCGTTACAATCTTATTGCTCTGCTTCAACTCTAAAAATTCCTTCCTCTTCTGATCCATGAACCTCTGGCTAATGAATTTCTTTCTGAATTCTTCTTGAAAAAATTTCCAAGTTACTCTTTCTCTCGGTACCATAGACACGAGAGTGTTCCACTAGTGATAGGTTGAATACCGTAGGAGTGGCGTTGTACACTTCACGCATTCTTCAGGTGTGCATGATAATTCATCAAACACCCTTATGGTATTTTCTAACCAAAAATCTGCCTTCTCCGGGTTATCATCTAAGTTAGCCCGAAATTCATCGGCCTCTTGTGTTCGAATCTTGTCTGCCAGAGGCTTCTCTCTTCTGAACATGTCCGCACCTTGTGGAGCTACCGGGGCATACTGAGGAATCAGAGGAGGTGACGGGGGTGGAGTGTTCGGGTTCACACGAAATAACTCTAAATACCAAGCATCCATCGTTCGGAGGTAGGCTTCTCTAACCCCTCTGCCTTGGCCCATACTCACGGGCTCGCTCTCTACTGGCGCGATCCCCTCGGTGGAAGCTGGCGTATTACTTTCCACGTCATCCGCCGTGGTTCTATCAGGATCCATTTACTATATAAGAAAAACATAATTCATAATCGTTAGGAATCTTCACACTATCAATATATTTTTATGGCATGTATAACTAGACTCATACTCTAGCTAGGTTAGTCTTAGAACCGACTAAACCATAGCTCTGATACCACTAAATGTAACACACCTCGCCCGTATTCGATGCCGGGGTAGGGTTCGAGGTGCTACCAGACTCAAACTCAACCAACTATATAAAATCGGGCCATAAAATTTTTTATCAATTTAAAAATTTTTATTTCACATACCATTTTGTCCCTTAAACGGGCTTATGAGGCCCAAAACATATATTCGGGGTGACTCGGGACTAAACCGGGGCTTAAGAAAAACTTGAAAATATTTTCATACGTTAAGGCTCCACACGCCCGTGTGGGTATAGAGCACACGCCAGTGTGCCAGAGACACGCCCATGTCCTGTATCCGTGTAACCAATTTAATTTCATAATTTTTTATAAAACAAGTGCAGACTTCACGCAGACTGGACACACGCCCGTGTCCTTTCACACGGCCTTAACATGCTCGTTGCGTAGCCCGTGTGTAAAAACCTAGGTATGCTATTTCTGACGTCAAAATCACACGACCATGGCACATGCCCGTGTACTAGGCCATGCCTTCCCATACGGCTGAGACACACGATCGTGTCTCTGCCGGTGTGTTGATTTCCATATATTCTGATTTGTAATATCTAAGTACAGGGGGCACACGGCCTTCTCACACACCCATGGAGCTGTTCGTGTGTCACACACGGCCTAGACACACGCCTGTGTGTCTACCTATGTGGACAATATGAGGCTATGTACCAAGCCTCATTACCACCCTAGTATACCTATTCTCATTCAATAATAACCAATACCAAAACAAGCATAATAGACATTCATTCAACCATAAAGATGCATCTTTTATAGATTCAAAATGGATGTCAGCCCTCATTCACGGCTTAACGTAGAGGGTGGAATCTATTCTAGACCAACATATTTGGCCAATTCTTAGGACACAAAATAATAAGGTCTAGCCCTATACATGCCATAATCAAAAATATAAATCCAACTATACCGAGTATTCCGACTAATAGTATGATCGATATCTCTGACTACCGGTGGTCCTTAAGCTAATTAGGCGGCACTGCAAGAAGATGGAAAGAAAGAGAGAGTAAGCATAAAAGCTTAGTAAGTTGCATATAAATAAATATACAACAATAACTTCTCACTAATCATCATGCTCATAGCACAAGGGTAAGCATAAGCTTGACTTACTCATTACCGTCTACTCAAGTCATATTTTTCTATTTTGAGCTCATTGCTCATGCATGCCAAATAGGTACCTGTACCACTCACAAAATTATTATACTTCCTTTTTTAACTCACTTTCGTAACTTTTAACGTTGAACCTTTCGGAATATTACCGGATATTCTATAAGCCTCAAACATGGGATAAGTTGCCGATGCCATGTTCCAAACATGGTCTTACACCAGCTCTCGTATATATGTGCTGATGCCATGTCCCAGACATGGTCTTACACTAGCACAACTCTTAGTCGATGCATGTCTCAGACATGTCTTACACTGGCTATCATCTTCGAGGCCGATGCATGTCCCAGAGATGTCTTACACTAGCATTTATCTCAATGTCGATACCATGTCCCAGACATGATCTTGCACTGGCTCTCCTTATGTGGCAGATGCATGTCCCAAACATTACTTACACTGCCACACAAATAACTCGAATGTCATGGTATGACTATCCTGTTTGTTTCCTAGGGTTCCAACGAGATCTTTCTATAATTCGATATGAGTACAAGAGAACTCATGCCATGATATGGTCGCTAAGGAAGGTGTAAGGCGAATCTTCATCCTCGTGGCATAGGCCACCGAGGAGGCATTTGTGCCACGCATAATTGAGATTGGGTCACATGATCGGGGCTGTGGGAGACGACGCTTGTCTCAAGCAATGTTAAGATTTTGGAAAGGTTGCTAGAGCTAGTACCACTGGATAGTGATAGTAGGATCGTGTGCGCAATAGCAGAAGTGGGGGCAGATGTTACATGACTACTCATAGATGGAAATTTCGAGGACGAAATTTCTTTAAGGAGGTAGAGTTGTAACACCTCAATTTGGGCTAAGTTTTGGGCCTTGGCGGAGCCACTGAAGGAAGATTTTAATATTTTGTTGTGCATGTAAATTTAAGTAATGAAGGCTTGTTTTAGTGGTTAAGTGTCAGAGAAGTGTTGGAGAAGTCTTGGGTTCAAACTGGACTCTAGCAAAAATTTTTGGATTAAGGTGAATCAAACCACACAGGTGTAGTAGGTAAGCCTTAAGAACATTGTTGGAGAAAAGATGACACAAAAAGAAGTGTGGTAGTAGGCAGGTGGCGCCACTTAGGGACAAGGAAGTGACGCACATGAGGGAAGCAAGGGGTCCAAGGTTCAAGTCTTGGCTCTGCAATATATTTTGGTTTTTCTTTCAATAAATCTAGAAGCAAGTAGGTGCACTTAAAGTATAATGTGTTGGATTTATGACACAAATGAGTTGGTGGCCTAGTGGTGGTGGCGCGTGAGTTGGCATATAGGAGGACTTTGTTCGAATCCTCTGCATGCAAAGGTCATCGTGTGTTTCACTCACTCGTCGTAGGATAGGCTGGCTGCCGCGGGTGTGATGGGCTGAAAGGGGCCATATGGGCCTAATGGGCCTCACTGGGCCCAATTGGATAAATTGTTTGATTGTGTAGTAAATATTGGATTGGGCTTAGGTGAATCTCATATCCGTAGCTAGAATTGGGCTAATTATCTCAATCATTAATATTCATTCTCGGTTCACAATCTAGCAATTCATACTATATCAAACCAATAACAATTTGAATACATGCATTAACAATGTAGTTGTATTATTTACATACAACATACCTCAGATTACAAAATACACACGACTAGTCGGTTTAGCTGATTTGCTTGGCTTTCCCCTGGTCTAGGTTCGGATTTGACAATTCTTGATCTATATTAGCAAAATACACTCATTTAGTCACTAAATAAAATTAGGCAAATCTGAAATTTATGACGTAGGTAAAATGACCATTTTGCCCCTAGACCTTGACAAAATGACCATTTTACCCCTATGCTCAAAAATCAATTTTTATCAAATATATTTGTATCTCAAGCCTAGCCGAGCCCCTTTTACTCTTATATAAACTTCAAATTCTCACTATTTCACATGTTTGTCAACTATTTTACAACTTATGCATAATGGCCCCTTTAGGTGCTTTCATGCTAACACCTTTCACAAAAGTTGTGTATAACTCAAATAGGACTCATATTCTTCCATAAAAACTCAGAAACTATCATAAATCCATTCATGGCAAAACCTTAAACTCTTAATCATTTTGCAAAATAGACCCCTCATTTGAAAGCTTATGCTTCAAGGAGTCCAAAAATGAGAAAATCATCAACAAGGGACATGGAAATCACTTACTTGTTGAGGTGATAAATTGCTGAAATTTAAAAGCTTCAAAAACCCCTCTTTTGCTGATATTTTCGGTGGAGAAAGAAATGGGAAGAAGATGATATCATTTTTTCTTTATTTTAGTCCAAATAAGTCACCTAACAAACCAAACACAAAAATTTTGTCCCCCTTTAACTCTATGGCTGACCAAGCACCCTAAAAAGGGTTTAATTTCCCTTTAAAGACCTCCAATTTTATTTCTCTAGTTATTTAATACATTTAGGCACTAAAATGTAACTTTTGCCTTTTATGCGATTTAGTCCTTTTTCGCAATCAGGCTCACAAACATCAAAATTGACTCACCAAATTTTTCATAAAGTAATATAATCATGTCATGACTCCATAGTAATAATAATAAAACAAATTTTATAATTTCAAATTTGTGGTCTTGAGACCACTGTTCCGACTAGGCCCTGAATCGAGCTGTTACAACAAAAATAGGCTATTTACCAAGCCAATTCTCCACCCAAATTTGCATGTACCTACACAACCCAAATGACACCAATTCAAAACATAAATGATCATCTAATTTAGCCACAATCAAGACTAATTCAGACCATTTCCAATACTAACAACCAACATACTTATAACTTATGTTTTACTCATTCAAAACATACCAAAACACATATACAAATCAACTAACCAAGCCTTTACCAAACATTCATCGTTTTGTACCAATTCACAATCACAATTCAAATATAATATCAACCATATAACGTTTACTTTATTAATATCCACAAGCCTCATAATATAAGCCATTCACATATCCATCCATGAACTCAGAATATGAATCATATATGAAAATAACCAAATTTTCCAAATTAAGCCAACTCTCATGGCTAAATTTACAAACCAAAACATATATATTTACAAGACATTACAAATATCCAAGATTATTATCAACTCATAATCAAAATGACTCAAAATGCCTATACATGCCATATACTTAAATACCAAAGTTCATAAGTAATAAAATGATAGGTGGATAGTGTGAAGTGATCTCTAATGATTTCCGAATTTGAGCTAGCTTTGATTACATTATAAAACATAGAAACATAAATGATGTAAGTTATAAAGCTTAGTAAGCTTGTATGAAATAAACTTAATACAATCACATAAACATAATTCAACAAATTTTAATACACCAGTATGTAACTTACATTAGATAACAAACCTTTCAAATACTCTTTCACAAAATTATATACTTTCATAATCATTTCTTTAATTCTACACTATAATAGTTTATGCACATACCTATACTATCTTGTATCAATCTCATACACATTCTCGTCTTTCATTTACTCGTTGAACCATTTGGAATAGAAGTCAGATACTCAAGGGTCTCACATGATAAGCACCTATACCATGGCCCGTAGCCAAATCAAGGTAACTTATCTCCAAAATACTGATATCCAAATCAGCCAATATGCATGGCCTGAAGCCAAATCGGTATAAATCACACCTGAAGTTCTATGTCATGGCCTAAAGCCAACTCAACGTATCCCCTAATGACATGTCACTAGCATCCTAAACTATTCCTAAGGTTCAATAGGGATTTCGAATGTCGAATCATCGTCAAATCACTATCGTTCATATCTACAGTCTCATATTCTCAATTTATGCAATATCAAAGCATATGAAATACATTTGTATTGAAATTTATCACATACGAACTTACCTCAATTATGGAAACGATGAAATAAGTCGATTAGTCGATAACTTTAGTTTTCCCTTGATCTAGATCCTAATTCCGCATTTCTTGATCTAATTGAGCATATAAAGCAATAGCCAAATGAAACCTAAAAATTTTTACTTTTCTTCTTGTAAGAATCGGCTAGGAAAGATGATGATAATATAAAATGGTTTTGTTTTATTTATTTTACATTAATTAACCAAATTACCTTTTTAACCTTAATTAATAACCATCAAAATACTTTAATACATGTCCATATATGTCCACTCATTACATTAATGGTCTAATTACAACATAAGGACCTTAAATTTAAGGTTCCATAGCTATTAGATACTTTTAACTATTAGAACTCCACTTTTACACTTTACGCGATTTAATCCTTTTTATCAAATTAACCATTCAAACGATAAAATTACTTCACGAAACTTTTGCACATACATGTTATCATGCTATAAACACTTAAATAATATTAAAATAATTTTTTGACCTCAGATTTTGTGGTTTCAAAACCACTGTTTTGATTTGACCAAAAACGGGCTATTATATGCAAACTCTGATCTTCACCTCTTTCTTTTCTTGTTCGTCTCCTAAGTTCACAATTTTTGTTGACTCTTTGTAAGGTAGAATCTATTCCTCCTCTTATTATACCATCCTTAACAAAGTCCTAAGGTTCCTTTAGACACATATCTTACTCAAAAAAAGATTCTGAGTCAATAGCAGTGTCGTTCATATAATTGATATCTGTAGACCTGTTATAGGAACAAAGGAAGACCCAAAGAACAAATGAATCTAAGAATAACTATCTGTGTGTATGAGTATGAATGCAATGGAAAGAACAAAAGAATTTTTGCCAAAATGAGACACAAAGATGTATTTTATTGAAATAAAAATAATAGACGTATGCTTTTTTCACAAAAGGATTCTTATTCCTCCCAGGCCTAGAGCAATAAGTGTGTTTTGAACATTACTCTAAATTAGTTCTAAAAATTACAGGGATCTCTTCCATAGTCCAATTGTTCAGAACATTTTTGGGCATATAAGGATGAATGCCTGACAGGTTGTCCTCAAATCCTTCTCTGGAAATGGCATTGATGCTTAAGTTTACCAACATTTCTTTAGGGCTTTCTTTTTCTGCCATCCTTCATTCAGGATAAATGATTTCTCTTGACACGAACACTTTGGATAAATGAGGAAAGTACATCGATTCCTATTTGACATCTTCCCCACTCAGTCGCGCTCTTCTTCTTTTTTGTCTTTTTTTCATCTCCTTCTTCTTTTGCTTTACATCTAGCTTGTACCCTAAACCAAAGCGGTCTTGTTTGTCCATCAGCACTGATGCCTCAACCCTTCCTTGTACGTATTTTCCAAGTCCCTTCCCAAGTAAGGCTCCTTTCCCAACAGTCAACTGCAGGCCCATCCTCTTAGTTTTGGATATTTTAGGCAATGGGATCTTGCTTCCTTCAATAATGAAAGTTGCATTAACAAATTCTAGTGATCTAAAGGAACATTTTATTGCCTATTCATCTGCTTCTATGTATGGTACATCACTAGTTACGGATGCGATGATATCCTTTTCAGCGTTTATTATCTCTAGTCCCTCCATTACCAATTTTAAGTTTTGGTGTAGTAACAATGGCACTACCCCAGCCAAGTGAATCCAAAGTCTACCCAATAAGCAATTATAAGAGGGCTTGATATCCGTCACCAAAAAGTCTACCTCATATGTTTTCGGAACAATTAAGAGAGGCATTTCAATCCTTCTCATAACCTTATTTTCTGTATCATCGAATGCTCTCACTATATTTTGACACGTCTTCATGTGTGAGCTATCCATTGGTAAATTGTTCAACGTGGATAGAGGCAAGACATTTAGCATAAATCCATTATCGATTAACACCTGTAACACCCTAAATTTTATGTTTATACTTTTGCGATTAATAT
Organism: Gossypium anomalum; assembly: GCA_025698475.1. NCBI lineage: Eukaryota > Viridiplantae > Streptophyta > Magnoliopsida > Malvales > Malvaceae > Gossypium > Gossypium anomalum. The sequence continues at coordinate 62,773,195 of CM046961.1, forward strand.
GACACAAATATCTATCTACTTCAATGGTTAAGTGTTCTGAGTGTGTGTCTGAGGTCCCAAGCTCAAGCCATGACTTGGGAAAATTTTGGCATTTTTATGAATTAAGCCCTATCTTTGGTTAATAGGCTTATAGGTAATTGTTGGTAAAGTATAACAAAATGGGCCTGCTGGTCTGGTGGATAAGTGGAGTGTTGGTGTGATAGAGGTCCTATGTTCGAGTCCTAGCACAAGCTTTGATGCTAATTATTTTGTTACTAGCGTTGGGGAGAAGTTTGAAACAATCGGGATTCTGTAGTGGTTGAGTTTGTGTGGGTTATGGGTGAAAAAATTAAGGAATGTGTACCTGGTGGGAGAATTTCGGTTTCTTCACATTTCTTCTTTTCAAAAATTTTGATTCTTTCTCGTTCACAAAAAGATTTTTGCTACTGTTTCTTCCCCAAATTTCCTCCCCTTGCTGCCGAAATTTTATTTTGTTTCATCCGTTATTTTTCCTTCTTTGCTTCAAGTTCTTTTCTAATTCGTTCTTGTGCGCAACTCTTGTCTTTCCTTCGGTTCGGTAAGTTTTGCTATTTACTAAACTTTAACGATTTTTTGAATATCAGTTAAGAGGGGTTTTTCGTTGTTGGTAAGAGACAATCAAGGGGCTGGTAGACTCTATTCGACATTCTAGGTGTCTAAAACCCCGATTGATCGACTGAAGGTAATAGTTGTGAGTTTAGCGTTTGGTCTTTTCGTGCGTTTTTCGTTTGAATAAAGTTTCAAGTGACTGAATTGATGTTATACTGGTCAAATTTAGGTTCTGGAGTGCTCGTGTTGCATTAGCTTCGAGTCGACACCAGGTGTGCACTTAATTACACAGAAAATGAGAATCGGTGAAAGTCGAAAAACGAATCTGTCGACGCCACACGGGCGTGTGGTCGCTCGTGTGATAGGCTGTGTGGCAGTACACGGGCATGTGATCGATAAGCCAGGCCGTGCGCGTAAGACACGGGTGCGTGACACGATCGTATCATGGCCAGAGAGGCTGTGTGTAAGACACGGACTAGACCAATTGGGCCGTGTGGGCCACACGAGCATGTGGAATTCTGGGCCCGGCCGTGTGATCCATACGACCAAGGCCAATTTAGGCCGTCTGAACAACACGGGTGTGTGGGCCACACTGGCAGACCACATGGGCGTGTGAGTCTATTTTTTTGAAAAGTTCTGATAGGCTGCACGGGTCGCCCAAGTCGACTGTGGGCCCACGATAGGGTCGGTAAGCGCTACTAAGACCCCTAAATGATTATTCTGACTGTCTAATTTCTGTACTGAGCATGAACTGTGATATCTGTATTGATGGTAAGATCTGATAAAGTGCATTTTAGCATGTTATATTTGTATGTTGCATTACATCGGGATTGGGTTGAAGTTTTGGAGGAAGTATTCTGAAAGGTTTTTTAGCCTGATATCTGGCAGCACAGCAATAATTATCTGATTATGTGCCACATTTCAGTACAGCATGGTGTATAGGGATGGGTGGGTCGATTTTATCCCCACATGGTGTGTAGGGTTGGACGGAGTTGGTGTGTAGAGGATGGTGGGTAGAACTTTGTTATTTTGTTCTGTTCTGCATGTTATATCTGAGATGGGTTAAGGCCCTAATTCGTATCTGATTCTGTATTTAAGTTGGCTAAGGTCTACACCGATTCTGTAAAGGGCTCAGGGCCAAACTATATATACATGATTGATTTCTGATAACATGTTGTGTGTATGTATTCTATGGGGATTACACACTGAGTTTGTGAAAACTCACCCTTTTCTGTTTGATCTGCTCAGGTAATCCCCAACATTAGATGGATCGGAGCAGCAGAGGACTCGGCAGTGACCACCACTATTTCGTACTGTTTTAATTCAATTTTTTAAGTTAATTAATTTCTCGTTAATAAGTTGGTATTTATTTTTGTAAGTGGGACTTTTGTGACTGTCTGTTTAAATTTGGGATTATACTTTGCTTTCCAGTTTTATCACTACAAAAATGCGATGTTTTCTTGAAATTAAGTTTTCCTAAAAATGAATGGTTTTCTAAAACAGAAAGTTCACAAGCTTCCGCTTAAAAGTCACATTTTGAACCATAACAACGATCATGTGTTTTTCTGAGTAATTAAAGACTATTAAACTGGAAGCGGTTTTCACTCGATGAATTAGACTACAAATTCCATTCCATGTGACGTTGCCGGATTCGACCATAACGTCTAGGCTGAATTTGGGGTGTTACAACACCCCTAGTAATGTATATCCTTTACAGTGAGTAGTGATTTGTAGGGCCTTCGTGGATCCCATGCCCCCCGGAGGTATTTTATCATCATTGAAAAAGATGAAATTGTTGGCATTTATATTGTTAACCAGGTGGTCTAACTTGTTCACAGAGATATCATTAGCGACATAAGTTTTATTCAGTGTTTTCATCAACGAGCTACGATATGTCTCTAAGCTTAAGAGCAAAGTTAGTATTAATATGTGAGCTGGTTGTTTGTGTAGCTATTCTACAACACTATATTTGCTAAGCTTCAAGAATTTCAGGAATTCCTTAGCCTCATTCTCAGTTACCGGCTCATTAACAGATGATTCAAGTTTAGCCATTTTTTCTTCTTATGTTCAACTGCCAGGGTTTTTTTTTAACAAGCTTGGTTCTTGCATCTGTAGGGTCATGCGCCTCCCACTGCATGTGTAGAAACTAATATCCTGGCCCTCTTCTGAAGTACTAACCGAGTTCTCTTCTCCTAGGATCATCACGTTGCAGTCATAATTCCATGGAACCCTTTTGCTGTCATTGTAGGGAAAAGTCACGGGTTTTTGAATTATGACTATTGATGCAGCTTGTGTTCCTACTTCATTATTTCTTGGTCGTGAAATAATCACCACCGGGTGGTTGACCTTGTAGACTTTCTCCGTTGATCCTTCCTCTGAAGCACAAACATCTCCTCTTTCAGAGTTCTCGACATCTTTAAAGAATTTCAACTCCTTATTATCCCTCAGACTTTGTACCAAAGCTCAGAATTCAGTGCACTCCTAAATTTCATGACCTTCAGCATGGAACTTACAATAGCTCCTCACGCCTTTGGGTATCTCCTACGAATCCTGATCGATTAATCCCACGTTTATCATTTCTTGCCAGACCCATTTTAATGAGGATATTACTTTCATAATATTGGTTTTGGTCCTCTTTCCTCTACTCTCAATTATCGCGTTTACATCTTGATTTGAATGACTGGGTACCAGATTTCCTACTACATTAGTTTCCAATGGATCATCGAACCTTACGATCCCTATCTTGGTGAACCTTTAAATCAACTTTTTGAATGCAGTGAAGTTATCAATTGAGTGTCCCGTTATTCCTGCATGGTATTCGCATTGAGCATTTGCATCATACTGTTTTGGGAATGGAGGTTGCATAGGTTTCAAGTAAAACAGGTATACCACATGCGCATCGAACAGATTCTGATATAACTTTCTATAGGTCATCGAGATGGGTGTGAATTAGAGTTTTTTTGTGTTTAGCCTTGAGTTAGATTTTTTCCTTGTAGGACCCTGATGGCTAGTTATTATAGTCCTTGGTTGGCCCACAGTGAACGGCTTTGAATAGCCCTTGTTATATACACTCGCAGTTTTCACTTTATTTTCTTTTTTTCTCAAGGATAATCTTTTAGCGTTTTCCCTCACGTCTATTTTCCCACTCCTTAACTACATTTTCAATCATCTCTCTGGACATTACTATATCTGAGAAGCTCTTAGTACTAGTTCCCAACATATGGTTAATGAACGGGGCTTTTAGAGTGTTTATGAAAAGCATTGTCGTCTCCTTCTCCAGAAGAGGTGGTTAGACTTGCGTTGCCACCTCTCTCCATCTTTGAGTGTACTGCCTAAAGCTTTCACTTGGCTTCTTTTCTATGTTTTGCAGTGTAATTCTATTGGTTGTCATGTCGGTCACATGGCTGTATTGTTTCATGAAAGCCTGTGTCAGGTCTTTCCATGAGTTGATTTTGGCAGGGATTAGCTGGTTGTACCACTTGGCAGTTGGCCCGATCAAGCTATCTTGGAAGCAACGAATTAACAATTGGTCGTTATTGACGTATCTCGTCATTCTTTAGCAGATATTGTGATATGTGCTTCAAGACAACTAGTCCCATTATATTTTTTGAATTCTGGAGTTCTGAATTTTGGTGAGAGCACTAGGGCAGGGACTAAGCTTAACTCATTAGCATCAACCCTGCAAAGGTAATCGGCATTCTCCATAGCTCTGAATTTCTCTTCCAACCAGTTATACCGATCTTCCAGTTGTTTTAGAAATTCTACCTCTATCCATTTTGACCATGTCGTCCAAATTGGGAACAACTGGGTTGGTCGAATTATCCCCGGGGTTGGAACCTGAACCTATTGGGTAATTCGCTGGTGCTAAAGTGCTGACTTGATATTGCTGAGGTATTATGGTAACGGGTACCCTTCATGGATATGTATTTGGTTGGGCTTGGACATTTACTAGGGTAAAGCCTAGAGGGTATATAAGGTCTTAATTATCATCTCCAGAGTTATTTACAGTAACTTTTCCCTTTTTCAGTCCCTCCGGCCAGTAACTAGGTCAACTAGCTTATCATGCTTCGTTGGGACTCTTGCATTTGATCCCTCATGTCTTGCTGTACCTTAGCTAATTGTTCCTATAGCTGCACTTGCAATTGATCTTGCATGTCTTTCTGAATTTGTTCCAATCTCTCTAACCTTTGATCCATGGCTCTGATTTTACCGCGGGTACCGTAACGATATTTGGTTGGCAAATTCTTGTTGGTTTCTAGGGTAACTGTCATGATTTTGATTAGTTAGGATTGTTTTTATGAAACTTAATGCATATGATGAAATGTCATGCTGATGAATGAAAAATAAATGAAAAAAGAGGCGTTGATTCTAATTCATTTCTATTAGAATAATTTTATTAGAAAACGAATCTCTTTACATAAAACAGATACATTTTACATATACAACCTTTCCTTAATACTCAAAGCCTTGACTTTCATAAGAAGCTAAGCTAATTCTAGATCCTAATTAGATTCTAATTTGTATTTTAAACTCAGCATGTAGGCTTAAACTGCTAGGGTTTGCAAATGGTCGGCTATTTCCCGTACTTGAGTCACAGCTTCGCCCATGATGTGATCTCTATCCCTGATCTGACTTTAAGAGCATTGGAATTGTTCTTTTTAGTGTTCATTGTTTGTTTTAAGAAGCTCAACTCGAAGTTTACAATTTTGCAGTGCAGCCTCGAGTTTTTCTATCTTTACCTTCAGCATTTCAATCTTATTTAGGCTTGCTTTCAAATCAATTGCGGAGTTGCGACTTTGATATTGATGCAGTGACCTTTCTAATTCTACTACTCGGGCTCTTAATCCAACCTTTTCATTTTGGCTTTCTAGCAAATCCCTTTCTAGAGCATCTTCTCGAACCCGAGCCTCTTAGCATGCATTCAAAGATCTAAAAGTTTTGACCAAAATTGTCAAGACGGCATGACCTTTTTGTCAAGCTGGTCGAATAGATCTGAAACTGCATCATCCATGTGCCCTAGTGCTTTCGAAAAGATGACCAACCCGTAAATACTTAAGGCAAATACATCGATCTTTTCTTCATATTTGGATGTGCTAAGATCAAATCCCTCAAACTTTTCCAATGGATGCATTTACTATCTCTCTTTTGTTTAATCCGGACCATGACCCATTGCTCACTCATTTCCGTTATGCTTATTAGCCTCTTCAAGAAAGTTGAGACGTTGGCGGCTCTAGAATAAACTTTATTGGCTTGGATCATCGGGCAATGGAGCAGAGTTGTGTACTCTTCTACAGTGGGTACCAAATCTACCTTCCTAAAAGTAAAACAACTATAGGCGGAATTCCAATATTGGGTGAGAGCTCAGAATAAAAGCTTATCTACTTTGACACCAAATAGATAAGGCAAATCACCATAGTCTCAGTGGAATAACTGCTTGGTTTCGTCATCCCATTGGTCCCATATTTCTTTCAACTCTTGGAGATTATTCTGAGTCACACTGATGCGAGTGAAATCCCATAATTCTGACATATATCCCTCCGTCAAGCTATCACCCTTCTCTTATTGTGTCTTCTCAGACTATATCCGGACGACCGCATTGTCTTCCACTTTATCAAGAAATCCCTTTTCCATGACAAGCTCTCTATTTAACAACTAAATGTGAATCAACACCCTTTTCTATGATGAAAATCCAATGCAATCACAGTCAAAACAAAAAGGAACAAGTCAATACATTTCATACAAAGCTAGAATTTAAAGCATGTAAGAAATAATAAATAGAGCACCTATTCGGGTGACCGCTAGGGGTTTCATGTGGTTCTACCTAGGGTGAGTTCTTAGGGCTCATTATATGCGATTTGGTTCTAAAGTAAGGGTACTTGAACCAGTAGATTCCTTGATCCTCACCCATTATAAGCTAATGCGGACCGAGTTTGGTTCAGAGGAATACCTTTCCCTATGGCTATACAGAGATGAAAATCTCACGAAGACATAGGTACAGATGTATCCTGAAAGAGATCCACTATCCTATACGGAGGTGAAAACCTCACGAAGGAATAGCTTCTCACTCCCACTTAAGAAGGGAAAAATTTAACGATTATGCAATGCAATATGTGGAAATATACCAAGAGACCCGAACCAATAAAGCAAATATATCATTAAGTAACAAAGTGATGAAAACGATAAAAATGAAGGATGAAATGTAATAAAGGGATTGTAAATTTAAACCAAAATTTTAATTTTCGACATTAAGACATCAAGTAATTAACTCGCGGGTTGACTCTCTTATTATGTCCCCAGCGGAGTCGCTAAGCTGTAGAAACTTTTTTTTGAAATCGACTTTTTATTTAAAAAAGAACTAAAATGGAGTCGCCACCAATCCTTTTTATGAGGTGTGATTGGATCACCTCGTAATTTGATTGTTTTAAAAAACGGTTTGATTTACTAAAACAACAATTTTTGTTCTACAAAATTCAAGAAATGGGTTCGGGAGTCGGTTACACACAAGAAAGGATTATAACCCTCGTGACGCCCAAAACTGGTACCTATTGATTACTTGATGTCTTAGTGTCGAGAATTGAAAATTTAAAAAAAAAATAAAAACACGATTTCACTTTGCATGATGTTATTTTTAATTAAAATTACTTAAATAAATTAAGTTTTATGGAAAAAGGGCCTTATTTCGAGTTAATCGAGAAGGAAAGATCATATCTTGTAAGTTAAGACACGATCCCTCGAATTCTCAAAAACCAAAATAAATGCCATTTGATTGTTACCTAAATTTCATTTTTGTTATTTTAAATAGGTTATTCGATTACTTCGGTTCTAGGGAGATGCCATACTCTGTAATTTAGGAGCACGACTTCTCCGAATCCCAAAAATAACGAACATTGCCCTGGTTTTGAATATTCGAGTGTAACTTTTAAAACGAGATATATTTAATTTATTTGGGCATAATGTAAAAAAAATGATAAGTACATTGTGATAGTAAAATAAAATGAAATAATCATGTAGGTAAAAAAATGAAATGATGATGTTAGTGTAATAAGCAATAAATAAACAAATAAACGAAGAAATTAAAAATTAAAAATAAAAATAAAAATAAAAGAAAAGAAACACGTTGGTAAATAACAATAATAATGTACTATAATAGTAACAAGAATACCGGTTTATAATAATAACAACGATAATCATATCGTAACTATTACCATAATAATAATATGAGTAAATAAAATGACGATAACATGGATAACATAAAAAAATGTATCAATAAAATATAAATAACATAAATTTTAAATACTAAAATAAATAATATAGTAAATAAAGAGGCAAAATTAACCAAATAATGATTAAATTGAAATTTAGGAGAAACTTAAAGTATAGATCGCACAATAAATAAAGAAGAGGGAATAAATGACTAAATTTAAAATATTACAAAACTGACAATCTAAATTTAAAAAAGAACTTAAAAGATTAAATTAAAATAGGATAAAACTTTAGGGGGTCAAAGGGCAATTATTCCCCTCATTTGACACGTGTCACTTCCCAAGGGGTCCACAGTGGGTCAGGAGACTAAATTGTACAGGAATCTAAATTGTGGGGCAAAAATTAAAATAAATAAAACTGAACAGGATTAAATTAAAAAGATGAAAAAAAGCGGAAGGACCAAAACTGAAAATATCCCCTCCCCTTAAAAACATGCAGATCCTAGGTCGAGTGGTTTGGGTTGGATTGGGTCGGCCCCAAAATGGCGTTGTTTTGGGGCATTTTGAAACCTCTTGAAACGGTGTTGTTTTGGCGCCCTATTTAAGTAAAAAAAATTCCAAAAAATTCATTTTAAACAGTTTTTTTAAAAAAGAAAAACACTTTGTTTTCTCTCTTTTTTTCTCTGAAGAGGGTCTGGGTCCGGCCACTGGAGTTGCCGTAGCTACCAGCCGTCAGCGTTGGCGACAGCGACCACCGTCCCCAGTGGCCGAAAAATTAAAAAATTACTTTTTTCTTTTTTTCTTTTTTAAAAATCACCTTTTAAACCCTTTCAACTCCCTTTTTTTAAAAAAAGAAGAAGAAAAAAGAACCAATATCGAAACCTTAGAAATTTTCCAAAAAATCTTTCGGTTTCCAGTTCTCCGACGAGGCTTGCAACGAACCACCATGGGTTCGGTGGCCTTCTAAGCCAAAGGAGTCTCCGGCGACAGCGGCAAGGTAAGAACATTTTTTTTTTGTTTTATGTTTTCAAAAAAAAAAAAGAAAAAGATTCAAATAAAAGAAAAGAATAAAAAAGAGTCACCTTTGAAATTTTTGTGCTCTGTTTTTTTATTTCCTCGTGTATCTTTTACTTAGTTTTTTGTTTTAGCTTTTATAGCTGAATACATTACATTGTTTTTTTACTGTTCGTTGTCTTTTCTTTCTTTTTTCTTGCAGGCGATGGTTGAGGATGACGGTGGTAGACCAGTTGACGGTGGCAGACCTGGGGGCTCGAGCGTGTTGACGTGGGGGACGTGCAGCGCCAAGGGGCTAGGGTTTGAATATTGTTTAGGTTCTTGGGCCACTTGGGCCATTAGGGTTTTTTTATTTGGGTCATATTGTAAATGGACTATTATGAACTTTTAATTTTTGGTTTTATTAATTTTATTTTTGATTTGTTTTTTTTTTTTTGTTTGGGCCCGGGCAAAATTAGGCTTCTACATATGTGATTATAATGCTCCAACAATCTTATGGTAATTTTATCCGAGTAATCTATAATAAATATTTTTAGCATTAGTGCTTTTCATGAAGTATCAATTTGGATGAATTGGAGGAAAGCTACTCATCCAAATGATCTAATCAAAGGTTCAAAACCCCAGCTGATATCTCAAAAAATGAGTCTCTTTATTCCTTCACTCTCGACCTTACTTCAAATTTTAGCATAAGCTGACGTAACATAATCTGATGAACACCAGTACTCCTGGTGGGTCAAAACTCAAAACCAAACAAAAAACCTACTAATTTTGAACAATGTGTGGTTGTTTCCAGGAATTGTCGGTAAAAAACCAAATCATTGTGTTACCTTCATAACTTCACCAATTGGTACCCACTCCAATGCAACTTCGAGGAAGGAGAACATTTTCGCAAAACCTTTATAGAGTGTATGTATATGTAACTATAAATACCCCATATCTGGTCGGTCTTTCCCCATTCGGTTCCCATATTCCATCAAAAGTGGCAGCACAAAATGGTATTATGGTGCTGAAGGGTTGGTGAGGAGCTGTGCAATGGGTTTGGGTTGACAAAGGAATGATCATTTCTCCAAAGCTTGAAGAAGAAGTTGGCTTTACTTGGATTGCAAGACATGAGCGATGAAGAAGTGGTTTGCATGTTGAGATTTGGATGTTGAAATAAAAATTATAAAGTAATATGAATTGAATAATTATAATTGATTACGTGATTAATTTAAAATAAAACAATATGATAATAATTTTATTAAATAAAATTATAATTTCACATATTTTTATAAAAGTAAAATAATTTATAATTTATAATTTATATTATTTCTAACATAATATCTTTAAGAATTATTTTTAATTCTCACGTCTACCTTACAATTACGTTTAAATCCAAATATACATTTCGCTATTAATTTTAATATCATTGTTACAATAATTAATCCATTTTCACGTTAGTTTTAATCTCAGTAATGATTTGAATAAAATCTATCGAGTACTGAAAAACGTTACGAGGTATAATTGATGCCAGAAGGTTGGCTATGACATATACTAGGTTCTTTGGTTTTCAATAAATTTTCAATACTAAAATGGGGGCGAAGGATAAATATATAGTATAAATTTAGGTAAAAGAATATTACCAGAGTTTTATAAAAGAAATTATTTCCCTTAAAAACTATGTATTTTATTTAGTTTTAATTATAAAATATAAAAACAACTTTTAGTATTAAAAAAAGTTGTAAGAGCTTTAGGGTGTAGGGGGTAGATGGAGTATGTAAAAGATACATTACGTGTTAACGAAAGCTGAACTTAATCCGCCAACAAATAACTTAATTGGAAAATATCTAAATTTGAATATTATTATATTATATTAGTATTGTAAATAATATATAAATTTCATCTAATCAAATAACAACTTAATATTTACATATCGTTACTAAATTGCAAATGTCAAATTTTAACATTAATTAAAGTTTAAATGTTTAAAAAGTTGTAGTTTAACTAAAATAGTTATTTGATAAAAGAAACTAAAATAATTATATTATACCATATATTAACAACAATAACAAGATTTGTATTAAATACTGTAATGGTTCTCATACAAAAATATATAGTAATAATTTACTCTCTTTTTTTTTGGTTTTCTTTTATAAATAATTACTGTAAAGGTGATTGAAAGAAAAATAAGTTAAACAAAATGAATAAGGTTTAAATTAAAAGTATTACTAAATTTAGCACATTAAATTACAAAATTTAATAAAATAAAAATAAAAATTTTAAGGGGCAGAGCATAATTTTACAATAAATTTAAGTATTTTGGAAGCCCAATAATAAAATAATTGAAATAATTTAGGCCCCTTGGCAGAGTTAATTTTAGGATTTCAGTTTCTGTTATGTTTTACATTGAAATAAAGTTACAAGTTTAACAAAAGACAAGGGGAATAGAACAACAAGTGTGGAAATGTAGATAATTTACTTTTTGCAAAAGACCAATTTTCAAATAATAATAACAACAAAAATAGTTCAGACCCCACCCCAGATATCAGAAATCTCAAGCACTTGGTTGTATTGTTTAGAAAAAAAAAAAACAATTAAAATAAAGAGAAGGGTAAGGATGGTAATGGATTGGATAAGAGTAACTTAATTAAAATTTGAATTTATATTAAATCTTAAATTCGTTTATTATCTATATAGTATCATTATTCAAATATTAATTAATTAAATTATTTATCAACTATTTGAATCTACTAAATATTTGAATTTAGTATCATGTTTTTTAAAAACTTAAAAATTTTAAAAATAAAACTAATAATGGATTCATGTATTTGAATTTGGATATATTATTTGTAAAATTAAAGCGAATTCAAATATCTATGATTTGAATCCATATATGGTATCTGCAAGATATTCAAGTATTAATTTTTATAATCGCTTTAAATTCGTTAATAATTAAAATATCTAAATTTAAATATTCTTCCCAATCCATAATATTTGATTGGTAAAAGGGAAGCTAGGCTCAGATTTTATGGGCTTTCCCAAGCTAAAGAGTCTAATCTAAAAACATAAAAACCAGGAGTTGGGACTGTGAATATAGGGTAGTAGGCTGCATGCTTGTAAAGAACATCTCCACTCAATTAGGCTGCATGCTTGTAAACAGGCCGATAATCTGGCCCAGAAAGCCATAATAGGCTAAAAGAAAATCAAATTGTTTTCATTTATAAAAACAAGACATTGTTTTAAATATATACTTTTTGGATTTCCCTATTTAGCCAAAAATTCTGGCACTCTAGTATAATATTCTTAAATTGTATTTATCATACTCTTTGACCAAATTTGAAATCAACTATTTTAGTAAAAAGAGAAAAAAGAAAAAAAAAAACATGATAAGAAAATTTCGGTATCTTTTAGAAACTATGGTAGGAAGGAAACCGTTAATATAATTATAAAATAAGATTGTGTTTTACTCTAGATTTTTTAAACTAATAATAAAAATTCCTATAGAAGAAAATAGAGCTATTTTAAATTAATAGTAAATTGGGTTGAAATTGCTTTAAATTTATTACTCTAGAAATTTTCTAAACTAATAATAAATATTGTTAGGAAAGAAAACATAATTTTTTAAACTAATATAATTATAAAATAAAATTGCTTTAAATGGCTATGAAATTTTGGTACACGTAAATATCTAATTCTAAATCCTAAATTTTGGTATAACAAAATAAAGGACATGTAACAGCAAAACGACGCATATTGACACAAAATTAGAGCTTTTGTTATATAAAAAAAAATCTACTGATATACCAAAGATATTTTGATATAACAAAAAGGGGGAAACACACGTATAACAAAATAGTGCATATTAACCCAACACAGATAAAACAATGTGTATTCACCTCAAAACTTTTGGTATACTAAAATATCTTACGTATCATCCTATAAATTATGGTAATGGTTAGATATTTTAGAAATTTTGTTATTGGTTAGAAAAGTCTGTATCAACTAGGAAATTTGGTATAACAAAATTCCATTAAGATATACTTGTAAACCCCACAAAAAAACTTCATTCAAGCGGCTTACAAAAAAAATCCTAACCCTTCACTGAAATTGTCACTGCCACTGTAACCACTACAAGACTTCACCTTCATTGCCATTACATCCACAAAACTATATCACTATCAATGTGAATCATTGTAACCTTCACACCAAGAAAATCACTTTAGTTCTTAAGAAGAAGAAGAAGAAGAAGAAGAAGAAGAAGAAGAAGAAGAAGAAGAAGAAGAAGAAGAAGAAGAAGAAGAAGAAAATCCTAACACTTCCCTCTAGAAAATCGTCATAGCTGCTACAATGACCATTGTCACTGTTACAACCCTAACCTTAAGCACACCATACTGTTGTTTCAATCAAGGACACCACAGATAAAATTTGAAACACTCCCCTCGTTTGTCCATCGAACTGGAAATGACTACATGAGACTAAATCTTTTTCATGATTGTTTTCTTTTGGGTTTATTGTTGTTAGAGGGCAAAGTTAACACTGTTGTTGTGACTCTTTGGTGCTTCTAACATAGGTTTATGCTATCTATATGGAAGAACTATTCCATCCGGACGCTTGTTAAACTGTCAGTTTATATAGTTTTTCCTAAAATGCCATACGAATGGCTAAAATCCATTTGGTTTGCTTTCAAGCTATATGAACGTTTAATCCTTGAATTTTGATCTTATTTAATGCAATTTTAATATCTTAATGCATATGAGATATTTTTTTGTAATTTCAATATAGCTGAATATGGAAAGCAACTTTCACTACAACAAAACAGGTTTTTAGTGGCGTTTTTAAGCGCCGCTAAAACTATTTGCAACTTTATTTGCCAAGCAAAAACGCCTTCTAAAAACGCGCGCAAAAACATTTTGTGGCATTTATGTAAAAACGCCGCTAAAGGTCAAGGCCTTTAGCGCGCTTTTTCCCACAAACGCCGCTAAAGGTCAAGGCCTTTAGCGCGCTTTCCCCACAACGCCGCTAAAGGTCAAGGCCTTTAGCGCGCTTTTCCCAACGGCCTTTAGCGCGCTTTTCCCTTTTAAATGTCATGCGCCTTTAGAGGCGCTTTTCCACAAACGCCGCTAAATGTCATGGCCTTTAGCGCTAAGCTTTTTCCCACAAACGCCGCTAAAGATCATCGCTTTTAAAAAATATTTTTAATTAAATAATACTTATTTCTATGATAAATATTATATTATGTTTTATTTTTGAAATTTGAACTTTAAACTATATAAAAACTAAATATTAATTAAGTTAAAATTTTAAAATTTATCTTAAAAACTAAATATAAAAATTAATGAATTTAAATTTAAAATCTAAAATAATAAATTAATAACACAATTATAATCCAAAAGTTAAAACTCAAGTTATCTTAAATATTAAAATAAAAATAAAAATTTAGAATGAAAACTAAAATAAATAATAAAAATTAAATTAAACATAAAAATATCAATAAAATAAGATATTATAATGAAGTTACTTAAATGAAATAAGGACTTAAATCATAACCATGTAAAATATAAGATTTAAATATCCATTCCCATGTGAAATATCAACATTGATTATTTAAATTGATTAAGCTGCTAATGAATATTCTCTTTTCGAAGTCAAAAGTGCAATTCGTATTTTTCTTCTTTCAACTCAAATAAAAATAAAATGTTGAAAACAAAACAATTAAATAAAAAATAGAATAATTAGTTGACATGAGATTATTATTAAATATATGCAAATATGCAAGTAGACTATTACAAAATGGTGTAGTTTTTTGATATGTATATGATAGTAGCAACATAGCATATATACATTATTTCCATGGAACAAAACGCTGCTTCGTTGCAACACCAAACTGTTGGTCTCTTTGAAAAAAGAGAAACAAAGGAATCAATCTACTTCCCCATTGCAACAAAAGGGATTCCCCTGGTACACATGATGCATAATATAGCCATAATTAGTACTCAAAATCTTTAACTTTCTATTGCTTTATCCTCATCCACACAAACTAAAATATAATCCAAGTGGAGCGTTTCACTTTGAATGTAGTCACTATTGGAAATGCAACATAAATTTCTTAATATGTAGTGCATTTAGATTTGCATTCCTATGTTAATCGCATGAGTTGCATCTCAAGCCTAGAGTTCCAATGTCTTGGGGCATAATTCCAATACTTAAGGTGGGATATTTGGTTAGAGATCTTATGTTTGAACTTAACGCTCTCTCTTGAACCCAAGAAAAAAGGTCTTAGTTTAATTATGTCGAGAACGACTCTCACACAACACATGTCAGCCTAGACATATCATGCAAAACTTAGATTTCATTTGAAAAAGACAAGTAGATAGAAGCAAAAAGTGCCCGAATCATGTGATGGCCTAGGAAAAAATGTTATACTAAGATCAATTTATTGACAATAATTCTTACTAGCCATAGAGAAGTAATCATTATCCAATGAAATAGCAAGAGCAAGAGCAATTGCTCGCTCTCATAGAGTCAGTGAACGGCTTACATCCAACTCTTGGATCTGCAACAAAACCAATAAATTTGTGAACAAAAGAAGACTTAGAAACTTCCAATCTCTAATGTAGAAATTACCATGCTAGCGGGACCAGTCTTTAAGATGGGATCAGCCTTTCCAAAGTGGATGACATACTGTCTGGCATCTGTAAATATCTGCATGCAAATCATTTTGCCTATTACATACCCATAACAAAAAGCTAAGAATTTTAATTCATGTAATAAAATGGATAAAAGCAAAGCACAAAGGGTTTAGACCGTTTGAAATGCGTTCGATGTTGAGAAAGATTTTTCTATACAAAACTATTTCGTATTTAATATTTTTCCCCATAAAATTACTAAAAGCATTGTTTGCATCAATGAAGTAACAGCTCCATGATCTATATGAAGTTGAACATATCATTGATACGAACAATGCAAGAGAGAAAAATGGGGACAGAAGCACTAGGAAGGGAAAGGACATATCTAAAGATCAATCCAAGAAGAAACATCAAATACCAATCTTTATATGCAAAGAAAATAATATAAACAAGTTCAAGAAACTTTATATTCAAAATCATTTAAAACTAAAAATGGAAAAAAAGAGAACTAATAACTCGTATTTCAACTCTTTTTCTTTTTACAGGTCAAAAAAATTAATTCCTGAATAATAAGATGCATAAAAATCATACAGCACAAGCAGAACACATTCATTAATATATAAACAAAGACCAAAGGATCAATAAGTATCTAACTGATAAGTCATGTTCTCCAATACTAGTTTTTAGGTAATAACCAAACTAGGTACTGAACTCACCTATCATGCCATTGCCATCCAAAGAATCACTAATAAACAGAAAGGTAAATACATGAAAAGCAAGAAGTATCACTCAACAAATTTAACTGAATTTCTTGTAGTAAACATTAATGTCTGATCACAAGATTAATTAAAAAAAAACTAAACTAGAACACTGTAATACATAAGATAGTTTATTTGAATAAAGGTCTACCTGTACAAGGTAGAACGACTAAAATTATGCCTTAAGAACTTTGCAATGCGTTCGAGTGATCGGCATAAAATGGGAATCAAAGCAACTGCAGTGAAGGTCCATATCAATTCATCATACTACATAATAATAAAAAGAATTCAGGAGCAAAAATGTAAAAAGTGTTTATAAGCAGAAGAATGCTTACATTTAAGGCAAAGATGTGAAGTGACAAATGTAAGGCAGTAGATAAAGTAGTTAAAATCTTTGGTTGCAATTACTGATTGAAAATACACTTGAATAGCTTGTAAAGTCCATGCTTTTGGCCTCTGCATAACATATAGAATAGGTTCAACAGAAAAAACTATCATATATATGTATATTTTTTTTGAAAAAAAGAATGGCTGGATTATTATTAAAATTAAAACAAGGCCTGGACTCTCTCAAAACAAAAGAAACTAAAACTGACAACCCCCCCTAAAAAAAAAAAAGAAGGTAAAGAAACAATTAACCCAGCCACCCAAACAGGCACTTTCCTTATCCATAAAACTATCATATATTTACCAAATGTATGACAAGTCAGTAGAAATATGTTTACCCCATATAGTGCATACAAATAGTATACGTGAAGAACAAGCAAAGGCCCATAAATGAAAGCCGATAAGCCCTATTTGAAAGACTTTTAGGCACAAGTGGAAAGATGGCAAGCACAGCCACAATAAAAACCTGCAAGATAAAAAACAAAAGTAAGGAAAAAAGAATCTAACAAAAATATGTACATGAAGTCAAAAATGGCCCAAGTTACAAGACTAAGCAATTGGCTAAATATTACATCTTATAAATTTAATTATACATTAACAGCCAATCAGCTCCTCGACAAGGTGGTGTCTCTATGGCAGATGCAAGAACAAAGAGGGAAATAAAATGCACTCTTTACTCATTTAAAAACAAAAAAGAGGGATAAGAAGGCAAGAATCATTTGCTAATATACAAACGTTTTGATCTATCGATTTGGTCATATGAATCTAAATATATTCCAAATTCCACAACGAGCAAAAAAATATATAGTAAAATGATTATGTGATCTCAAATTCTCAACTGGATTTATTTTCTGCATAGATTTACAACACAGAGATAGGAGAGAAGAAAAATACAAAATTGCTGCAATTTCTCTCATTAGATATATGGAGAAAATACATAAAAAAATCATTTATAGCTCATATACCAATAAAAATAAAATATAAAAAAAGATCATCAATGGATGAGATAGGTAATCGCCAGAGCAAGAAAAAGGAGAATGTAAGCAATTCCTTGATCAATGGCAATACCATTGTTGGACGGAAGTGGTGCAGTCGATGAACCCATGCCTTAACCCCAGAAAAGAAAGCATACCTTTTCAATTGACAGTTTTAAACGAGGAAGACCTTGCAACAGAAGGAGCTGAATACCTTTCTACGACTTTCCTCTCCCTTGTAGGTCTATCACTACTAGGCGTCACTGGCTCTTTCTTCTCAGTCGAATCTCAGCCAGATTTCCTAGAACTCCCCTTTCTACTACTACCTTTGACCTTTTTAGTCCCTTCATCTTCACTCTCTTCTTCTTCCTCCTCCCCCCTCTTCTCTTCCTCTTCTTCTTCTTCCTCGTTCTCTTTCTCTTCAACTTCCATTTGTTTCTCTAAATCCCTAACAGATCGAGAGAAAAGGAGTAGCTATGGTGGGTGAATTCAGTGCAGTGAAATGAAAACGAAAAAGAATTTGGGGGCAAATTTTGAGAGTAAACGGGGAAAAGAAATAAGGGATTTGGTTAACGAGCGGGGAACCAAAAAATAATTTTTAGGGTGAGCGGGATTTTGTTTTTTTTATAAAAAAATAATGGCTTTTTGTGGCGTTTTCTAAAGAAACGCCACTAATTTTCAGATTTTTTGCCCACTATAACTTAATTTTAATATTCTTTTCATTTTTAACATATTTTTTCCTATTTTTTCCTTTCACAATTTTTGTGTTGAGATAATCATTTTTTGAATTTTTTTTTAAATTTTGAATATTGATATTTTTAACTGAAATATAAACTAAAATTTTAAGTATTAAATTCTAAATATTTCTGTATGCAATAAATAAATATAAAATGATGTTATATCAATAATTGTGTTAATAATTTACAAGAACTAGATCCAATTAAAGTTCATAAATACAATTTTACCCTGATCCCCATATTTATCCCTAAAAGCTAAAAATTAAACCTTGATCCCCAAACACCAAACCTTAAATCCTAGATCATAAATTCTAAACCCTGAAATAATGAACATTATATCTTAACCCCTATCCCCTAAACTCTAAACCATAAAACATAAACCATAAACCCTTAACCCCAACCCTTAAACCATAATTAGATATTTAATTATATGTACACACTTAAATTTTGATAGAGATACATCTCAGAATTATATATGAATTTCGATTTAATGTGTAATTGTAGATGTGAAATTCTAATTGTGGTTTAAATGTATAATTGAAACTTTAATTTTGATTTAATCATACACATTTTAAAAAATAAATACATCAATATATTTTTATATTGAATAAATATAAATATTTATGTATGCAATATATAAATATAAAATGATGTTATATCACTAATTGTGTTCATAATTTATGCTTTTGGGATTTAACACATTGCACACTAAACCATTATTCATGTATATTTTCGGGATTTAACCCATTTTGATATATATATATTTTTTAAAATAATAATTTATATTTATCTTATTTAGATTTATATTATAAAAAAAATCCAAGATACACAAGTTAAGTAGTTTACCATATTTACCTCTAAACCTTAAACCTCAAACCTCAAACCCTAAACTCTAGGCCCTAAACACTAAACCATAACCCCATAAACTAAATTACTTTTTTGCGGCGTTTTTCTAAAAGCGCCGCTATAGATCGAGGTTTTAGCGGCGTTTTTCCAGAAGCGCCGCTATAGATCGAGGTTTTAGCTGCGTTTGGACCAAAAACGCCACTATTGCTCAGTTTTTTGCGGCGTTTTATTGCAAACGCCGCTAATGTATAATATTTGCGGCGTTTTTTACCCAAACGCCACTAAAAATGCCGCTAAAGCCCTATTTTCCTGTAGTGTTTCCAAAGAATGTGTAAAAACTGAAAGCATCTTTCATACATTATTAGTAAAAAATTTGGGTTGTGTATATAAAAACTGGTTACAAAATGAAAATTGATTTATTAATATTGGTATTTATGTAGTTTAAGTATCCAATGAAAACAAATTCAAAAGGAATAAAAAATTCAAGTTATTTGAGAATTCGAGAAGAGTTTATTAGTTGTTTAGGGTCGATGTTTACATACAACCATTCATCTTATTATTGTTGGTATTTTTTTGAATTAGGGTATCCAGGAGTTAGCCTCAAAGTGGGCAGAACTCCTGGCACTAGAGAAGGAGCATTTTGAATAAATTACAACAAAACAAGTAGAAAATGAAAAAATGAAAAAAGAATTGGAAATTGAATAGGGTGGAAAGCATCATGTATAATTTAATTTATAGTTATACTAATAACATTATAAATTTTGGTGTAGAGCTTTCTTACACAGTGTCCTCTATGTATATTAAAGTTGTTAAATGACTTGAAGGATAAGGATATAGAAAATATCCTTTAGATCTTAGTATGGGATTGTTGAAGGGACTGAATCCTCGATCAATGAGGAGAGAGGTCATAGCCTTCTTGATTGAGAGGTTTGATCCAAAAAGTTGCTACATGAAAGTCAAATAGTCAACTATCTACTATTCCTCATTGAATCTTAAAGATGAATGTGTCAATGTTTCCTCAATGTTGAAGAGGAAAGAAGACATACAATTGAGGGAGAAATATCTACCCATTAAGATGCCAAAATTGTTAGGCTATTGAGATGTTAGATTCAATGATTTTAAAGTAGCGTTGCTTCCACTCATCATCAAACGACTCATTTGTCCATCTAGTCTTCCTTGTTCCTCCAAAAATTACTGGAACTACCTCTATGATGAAGGCCTAAGCAATAAGCTAAATTGGGCCAAACATACTAATGAAGTACTCACCGAAGGATTTAGGAAATATGTTAAGGGACAAAATATTGGTAAAAAATTCGGCTACATAAGCAAATAAATTGGATTGTTGGAGGTAACAATTGGTTGTTTGTTTGATTCTAATGTTTTTAGGCATGTTTGACTTAAATGTTTTTGTCTTAATTGCAAATTTTTTATTATGACTACTTGGATGGAGTGGAAAGCCATAAATTTGGCCGCTTTGGATTTCCCCTCGAATTAGTGTTTAGGGGAATGATAACGCCAAAAAGTTGTTAAGAAGTGAAGGCTTTCTGAAAATCCTACAGATAAAGAGGGAGGTAGTTTCATTACAATTAGTAAATAGTACTTAGTTTTGTTATGAAATATGGTGCAACACAAAACAATCTTATAGGTTGCTATTTCCATAATGGAAATTGTCCTTCAATCGAGGCTTATTGAACAATCTCTAATGACTGGTTTTGTTGCTAAATGGTTGGCAAATATCTATCATTACATTATCGATTTTCCAAATCTTATTACATGGACTTTAAGGGATACATGTGGCTGTTGTTTTTTTTCTTTTAGTCATAAAAAATATGGTTCAAAGTAAAATGGTTGCTCTCATGGAGTAGAAGGATAAAGAGAATGTGTTATTTGACAAAAATTAATGTTAAGGTTGCTACTTTGAAGGACTCATGCATTTAATGAAAGAAAAAAAAATGACGATGTGAATCCTATGAAAGGTGAGTCAGAGTATTGAAGGAATCCTTTCGCTTGATTTACCTTGCTAAAGCCTCAAACACGTTCATAACTCCTTCCACCATGGTTAATGTGTCAGATTCTACTTACTATGCCCCACGAAAATGGAAGGCATGAAGTATAATTATAGAATGAGTTTTAGTTTTTACAATCATATTATATTTTATTCACATGTGATAATATATGATAGGTTTTTGTCTCTTCTACAAATACGTCAATCATGTATCTAATAAAAACCTGAACAAGAAGTCGTGTTCAATAATGAATTTTTCTTTACCATCCCATTTGAGGTGTGTGATATAATACAATTGGCGAAATAATAATTCCCTATTATATGAAAACAATAAGTTGTAGTTGCTTTTCGTTATTTCATTTGGACTAGTCATATGTGTTTTTTTGTAATTGAATTGGAATGACATGTATGTTGTTATGTAATTGGATTAGAATAATTTGTAATTGAACTTTGTAAATTTTATTTGCGATTTAATTATTTTGTAACACCCCAAACACGGCCTAGACGCTATGGCTGAATCTGGCGGCATCACATGTGAGTGTTTTTGGAAAACCTTAACAAGTTGAAAATCGTTCAGTTTATTATCTTTACTTAAGTAATGAAATCTCTATTCTATTTATTGGATGGAAACATTTCATTAACGTGGAAGCTAAAACATCATTAATTCATAAAACAATAACTTAACAGTTTAACATCCCAAAATAAACTTAAAAATAATTCAAGTCCAAAGACATATAAATCCTAAAAATAAATATTTAAAATAAAGCAGATGAAATAAATGTTACTTATAAATCTCTATAAGTCAACCAGTGGTCACCATCGAGCCCTCCATCACACCGATCCATCTACTGCTGAGGATTACCTGACAGACAAATAAACAAAGGGGTGAGTTTTCGCAAACTCAGTGTGTACATCCCCACAAACAGCACGCATACAAACAGATAACAGAATACAGATATCTGGCCTTAGCCATACAGATATCGCATGCATAACAGATCAGATATCAGAATCAGAAACTATGCCCACCAACCCTGCACACCACCTCCGTCCAATCTAGCACACCATGTGGGGATCAAATCGACCCACCCAGCCCTACACACCAAGTATGGGGATATAATCAACCCATCCAGCCCTACACACCAAATGGTACCGTAAAACAGTACATAACAGATATACGTAGCATAGTTGCCAGATAATAGGCTAATCGCCTTTCAGACTTCCTTCTTTTCATATCAACCCAACCCAATGCAATGCAACATAAATAGTATGGCATGCTAATATACAGATATCAGATCATACGTCATGTCAGAATAGATATACAGAGTCAAACAGATATACATGCTTGAATTATCATAATTTGCATGCAGTACATCAATTAAACAGAGTATGGGGTCCAAGTAACGCTTACCGACCCTACAGTCAGGTCACAGTCGATTTAGGCCAACCTTACAGAATATTTCAAATTAATTGGGCTCACACGCCCGTGTGGGCCCATACACCCGTGTGGGTCATACAGCCCAAATTAGCCTTGCCCGTGTGGATTACACGGCCCATTTGCCTGAGCTCGTGCCTCGCATATGGCCTACAAGCCATCACATGCCCGTGTCTGTCGTGCCCGTGTGGCACGCGCACGGCCAGGCTCGTCGATCACACGGCCGTGTATAGCCACACGGCCTCCACACGGGCAGTCCATAGTCTCGTGTGGAGTCGACAGTTTCAGTTTTGGCTTTTGCCGAAACCGTTTTCTGTGCAACTAAAGTACACACCTGGTTCGTTTTCACTGCAAATCCAACCACAAGCACTCCAAAGCCTAAGATTGACAATACCGAACCCAAAATCAATCATTTAAATTGGTTTACTTAAGAATGAACAAATCGCAAAACGCGAGATCTACTTACCTTCAATGAAGAACGCTATTTTCTCGTTTGCTAAGAATTCGATTATTGATCTACTGAGCCTTGATTAATCCCTAAACAACAACCAAAGTCACTCTTAACAATCTCCAATAGAAAACACTTAACTTAATTTAAACGTTACTTACCGAATCGACAGAACCGCTTGAACACGCCTAAGCTTATCGAAAAAGAAAAGCAAAATGAAGAAGAAGGGAAAGGAAGCAGAGAATTTTCAGCACAAGGGAAATTGGGAAAAAAGAGGAAAACGGTAGGGAAAGCAACAGTTGATAGAAAAAAGGAAAAGAAGAAAACCCTAGGTTTTCCCTTAAGCCCACAACTCAAAATTTACTACAGCCCATCGCTTACTGGAACTTGCAACAAAAATAATCCCATCGCTACTACAGGGAATTGAACCCCTGACCCTAAGCATAATCCCTTTCCACTTAACCACTAGACCAGCAGGCCCATTCTGTTAAGTCTTTAGCAACAACTCCTTAAAAGCCCACTGACCTCAAGTCAGACTTTATTCAAATAAAACCCAAAATTTAGCCCAAGTCAACACTTAAACTTGGGACCTCCCAAACATACCCCAAAGCACATAACCACTTAAACCCACATATTTTTAAGCCAAAATAACACGAAGCACAAATTTAGACACTTCCAAACCCAATACTCACAAAAGCCAAAAATAAAAAATTTGGGGCGTTACAACTCCATCCCCCTTAAAGAAAATTCATCCTCGAATTTTACCTAATCAGAAAAGGTGAGGATACTACTGACGCATCGAATCCTCTAGCTCCCAAGTAGCCTCCTCAATGCTATGATTCCGCCACAACACCTTCACTAAGGGAATAGACTTCCTACGCAGAACCTTGATATTGCGATCCAAAATCTAAACTGGCTCCTCCTCAAACGTCAGATCTGGTCTAATCTCAATCCCCTCCATAGGCATAATGTGAGCAAGATTAGAGCGATAGCGTCTTAACATAGACAAGTGAAATATGTCATGTATACGATCCAACTCTGGAGGTAGCTCCAACTGATATGCGATTGGCCCCACTCGCTTTAGAATCTGGTACGGCCCAATAAATCGAGAACTCAGCTTGCCCTTACGACCGAACCTCAGAACTTTTTTCTATGGCGAAACCCTTAGAAAAACCATGTCTCCCACAGAATACTCAATGTCCTTCCTTTCTAAATCAACATAGGACTTTTGTCTATCAGAGGCTGCTTTCAGTCGATCCCGAATCAAGTAGACCTTATCCTTAGTCTCTGATACTAATTCTGGACCCAGAATACGTCGCTCACCTAACTCAGTCCAGCATAAAGGAGTACGGCACTTACGACCATAGACTGCCTCATACGGTGCCATCTGAATACTAGACTGATAGCTTTTATTGTAAGCAAACTCTGCCAATGGCAAGTGCTCCTCCCAACTACCATAGAAATCCATGACACAAGCCCTCAACATATCCTCCAATATCTGAATCACCCTCTCTAACTGACCATCTGTCAGAGGATGAAAAATGGTGCTGAAGTCTAGATGAGAACCCAAAGCCTCATGAAGTTTCTGCCAGAACCGAGACATAAAACGAGGATCCCTATCGGATATGATCGAAACAGGTACCCTATACAATCTCACTATCTCGGAAATGTAGAGTTTAACCAGCTTTTGCAAGGAAAAGTCTGTCCTAACCGGAATGAAATGTGCAAACTTGGTCAATCGATCCATGACAACCTAAACAGAATACTTTTTAGCGGAGGTTAGAGGCAACCCACTAACGAAGTCTATCGTCACTCGCTCCTATTTCCACATCGGTATCTTTACTGGCTGCAGCAGCCCTGAAGGTAACTGATGCCCAACCTTGACCTGCTGGCAAGTCAAACAACGAGCAACAAAGTCTGTCACCTCATGCTTCAACCCTGGCCACCAGTACAACTCTTGGAGATCCTTATACATTTTTCTTCCACCAGGGTGCATAGTGTAAGGACTACTATGCGCCTCCTTCAGAATCGACAGCCTCAAATCCTCATCATTAGGTACACAGATTTTACCTCAGAACCGCAATACACCATCACTGTCAATCCCAAACTCAATAGTTGTTCCAGCCTCAGTTTAACGAAATCACAAATTAAGAGACTTATCTCCCAATTGCTTATCCTTAATCTGATCCAACCACGTCGGTCTAACCTGTAACTCAGCCAGAAGACTCCCATCATCATAAAGACTCAGCCGAGTGAACAACACCCTTAAGTCGGTCATAACCCTACGACTTAACGCGTCTGCCACCACATTGGCCTTACCTAGATGGTACTCGATAATGTAGTCATAATCCTTAAGCAGCTCAATCCATTGACGCTGCTTAAGATTTAACTCCTTTTAAGTGAGGAGATACTTGAGGCTCTTGTGATCAGTGTAAATGATACACTTTTCACTGTACAAATAATGCCTCCAGATCTTAAGAGCAAAAACCACCGCTGCCAACTCCAAATCATGCGTTGGATAATTAGCCTTGTGAGTCTTGAGCTGATGAGATGTATAAGCAACCACTCTACCATCCTGCATCAAGACGTAACCCAAACCCACATGTGATGCATCACTGTAAACCACGAAATCCTTGCCAGACTTAGGTTGTATCAAAACTAGAGCTTGAGTCAGAACTGTCTTGAGCTTCTCAAAGCTCTCCTACTGAGCGTCAGTCCAAACGAAGGGGACTCCCTTACGAAGCAACTTAGTCAACGGCGTTGCTATCAATGAGAACACTTCTACGAATCATCGATAATATCCTGCTAGTCCCAGAAAACTACAGACCTCTGACACACTCTTCGGCTATTTCTAATCCAATACAGTCTCAATCTTACGGGGATCCACTCTAATCCCCTCTGCAGAAACTACATGCCCCAAAAAGGTTACTTCTTTAAGCCAAAACTCACACTTAGAGAACTTTGCGTAAAGTTGTTTCCCAGGGAGAATTTGTAAAACAACTCTGAGATGCCCATCATGTTCGTCCTCAGTCTTAGAATACACTAGAATATCGCTGATAAACACCACAACGAACTGATCCAAGTAGGGCTGAAACACATGGTTCATCAGATCCATGGACACCGCTGGTGCATTAGTCAACCCAAAAGGCATAACTAGGAACTCATAATGTCCATACCGAGTCCTAAATGCCGTCTTATGCACATCGGCCTCTTTTACTCTCAACTGATGATAACTTGACCGCAGATCGATCTTAGAGAACACTAAAGCTCCTCTGAACTGATCGAGTAAATCGTCTATCCTCGGAAGTGAGTATTTATTCACAATTGTCAACTTATTCAACTGATGATAATCAATGCACATCCTCATCGTACCGTCTTTCTTCTTCACAAAAAGAACCGGTGCTCCCCATAGAGACATACTAGGATGAATAAACCCACGATCTAACAGCTCCTGAACTTGAGCCTTCAATTCTGCCAGCTCTTTCGGTGCCATTCGATAAGGGGCGATAGACATCGGAGTGGTACCAGGAATCAATTCTATCCCAAAATCCACCTCATGATTCGAAGGCAACCCTGGTAATTCCTCTGGAAAGATATCTGAAAAGTCTCTCACTGTATGGATGTCCTTCACCGAAGAGTCCACAGAATCAGAAACACTGATGTAGGCCAAGCATGCCTCACATTCTTTCCTCACAAGCTTCTCTGCTACCAACACAAATATCATATTACTCAGATAATTCCGTCGTTCCCCAATCACGACTACCTCATTATTCTCTTTGGTCCTTAGAACCACCCTCTTTTCAGCATAATCTAGACTTACACGATGCTTCACCAACCAATCCATACCTAGAATTAAGTCGAACTTCCTAAACGAAAGTTCCACCAAATCAGCCAGAAATGTGTACCTTGGACTTTCAAAGGAATGTCCCTAAACAGTTTACTAACCCTAATGGACTGCCCCAACGGACTCACCACAGAAATCTCAGTAGAAGTGCTCTCATACGAAATCCCCAAGGTCTCAGACACAAAATATGCAACATAAGAATGCGTAGAGCCTACGTCTATTAGTGCAACATAAGGTACATTAAGAATGAAAAATGTACCCGTGATGACGTTTGGAGTATCTCCATCCTCACGATGACGTGTAGCATAAACAAGTGCAGTCGCTCGCCGCTCGATCGGCCCGACCCCGCCGCCAGTGCTTCGACCTCGACCCATACCGTTACCACCCCTAGCCTGTCCTCGGCTCTTAGCTGGCTGTTGTTCTGCTCCCAGTAGCTGTGCAGTCTCAGCAACAGGAGCTTGCATCTGATTAACCCTCAGTGGGAAATCCTTAACTCGGTGCTCAGTTGATCCACACCTCAAACAAGCCCCAGTCGACCTCCAACACTCGCCTGGATGGCGTCTATTACAAAGCTGATAGATCACCACCCCAACAGGTGCAACAGTAGGCCCAACTCTCACGAGCCCGTCAGTCCTGGCCTTCTCGACCAATACTGAGAAATCTCGCTCCCTCTGTGGAGCTATCAGAACTCGCAGACTATCAGAAGACTATCCTCAAATCGAACATAGCGCTCATACTCAGTCGTCACCATGCCCCTCCCATAGTGACTCAGCCTTAGAAATTTGGCCTCATACTCGGCTACTGAACGGTCTCCCTGAGTGAGATTTAGAAACTCACGTCGCCTAGCGTCAGTATAGCTAGCTCCCACATACTTACCTTGATAGATGGTCTTAAACAAATCCCAAGTCAACCTATCAGGCTGAGTATCCTCCTTAACGGTCAACCACCACTGATATGCCTCATCGCGAAGCAAAGAGACAGCCCCCTTGAGCTTCTGCTCATTAGTAAAATCCAAATCATCCATTATGCGCTCTGTGGCCTCCATCCAGTACTCGGCCACACTCGGAGTAGCTCCAGCGCTGCCCCTAAATATCTTAGCCCCGTTCGATCGGAGTCGTTCTGTAACCGACCCACTGCCTCCAGATCCAACATTAGCCCTAGCTACCCTCTCCAGAATACGTAGCATAGCGTGGGACAGTGCGTCGTCCCCAGCTGCGCGGTCGATAGACTCAACATCAGTCTCAGTAGCAGGTGCTACTGGTGTCTCACTAGAATCCATATTAGGGATTGTATCAGATGAGAGAGATTCAGCTCAAAACCCTCCACGGCCTCTACCTCGGCCTCTAGTACCCCTTCCATGAGTACCACGTGTGCTTATCGTAACTATCGAATTTATCTATATTTAAAAGGTTTATGAACATCAGTTTACAGTTCCGATAATTATTAGCAAATATTTTACGCAGAAAAGTATCAGAGTTTCAAAATCAGTTATCGCGAGTAATATGGTCACTATGGTTCCCAGTTTACAACACCTAAAGTGTTTCAGTAAAGTACTACCTAGAAAGGTCTCACAATACATACATGGTATTTCAGAAAGACACGGATAAATTCTAGTATAAGCATGCTTTCAAACAATACATATAAGAGTTTAAGAGAACTTAAAGCATCAGCGCTGGAGACTTGGTGAACCACTAATTTATCCAAACATTTCAAATTACTTTACCACTTACTTTTCAAAACCCATTCTTTTATTGTCCAAATCCACAGCCGAGTTTGTAAGCTCTGATACCATTAAATGTAACACCCTAAACTGGCCTAAACGCTATGGTCGAATCTGGCGGCGTCACATGTGAGTGTTTTTGGAAAACCTTAACAAGTTGAAAATCGTTCGGTTTATTATCTTTACTTAAGTCATGAAATCTCTATTCTATTTATTGGATGGAAATATTTCATTAACGCGAAAGCTAAAACATCATTAATTCATAAAATAATAACTTAACAGTTTAACATCCCAAAATAAACTTAAAAATAATTCAAGTCCAAAGACATATAAATCCCAAAAATAAATATTTAAAATAAAGCAGATGAAATAAATATTACTTATAAATCTCTATAAGTCAACCAGTGGTCACCATCGAGCTCTCTATCGCATTGATCCATCTACTGCTAGGGATTACCTGACAGACAAATAAATAAAGGGGTGAGTTTTCACAAACTCAGTGTGTACATCCCTACAAACAGATAATAGAATATAGATGTCCGGCCTTAGCCATACAGATATCGCATGCATAACAAATCAGATATCAGAATCAGAAAGCATGCCCACCAACCCTGCACACTATCTCCGTCCAACCTAACACACTATTTGGGGATCAAATCGACCCACCCAGCCCTACACACCAAGTATGGGGATATAATCAACCCATCCAGCCTTACACATCAAATGGTACCATAAAACAGTACATAACAGATATACGCAGCATAGCTGCCAGATAACAGGCTAAACGCCTTTCAGACTTCCTTATCTTTATATCAGCCCAACCCAATGCAATGCAACATAAATAGTATGGCATGCTAATATACAGATATCAGATCATACGTCATGTCAGAACAAATATACAGAGTCAAACAGATATACATGCTTGAATTATCATAATTTGCATACAGTACAGCAACCAAACAAAGTATGGGGTCTAAGTAACGCTTACCGATCCTACAGTCAGGTCACAGTCGACTTAGGTAACCCGTGTAACCTTACAGAACATTTTAAATTAATTGGGCTTACACGCCCGTGTGCCCTGCTAGTGTGGGCCCATACACCCGTGTGGGTCACACGGCTCAAATTGGCCTTGCCTGTGTGGATCACATGGCCTGGCCCAGTTTCTTACACGCTCGTGTGACCTACATAGCCCACTTGCCTGAGCTCGTGCCTCACACACGGCCTAAAACCCATCACAGGCCCGTGTCTATCGTGCCCGTGTGACATACGCACAGCCTGGCTCGTTGATCACATGACCGTGTATAGCCACATGGCCTCCACACGGGCAGTCCACACGCATGTGTGGCGTTGACAATTTTGGTTTCGACGAACTGTGCTGATCAAAGTATACACATGGTTCGTTTTCACTGTAAATCCAACCACGAGCACTCCAAAGCCTAAGATTGACAATACCGAGCCCAAAATCAATCACTTAAATCGATTTACTTAAGAATGAACAAATCCCGAAACGCGAGATCTACTTACCTTTGAAAAAGAATGGTATTTCCTCGTTTGCTAAGAACTCGATTATTGACCTACCGAGCCTTGATTAATCCCTAAACAACAACCAAAGTCACTCTTAACAATCTCCAACAAAAAACACTTAACTTAATTTAAACGCTACTTACCGAATCGACAGAACCGCTTGAACACGTCTAAGCTTATCGAAAAAGAAAAGAAAAATGAAGAAGAAGGGAAAGGAAGCAAAGAATTTTCGGCACAAGAGAAATTGGGAAAAAAAGAGGAAAATGGCAGGGAAAGAAACTGTTGACGGAAAAGGGGAAAAAAAGAAAACCCTAGGTTTTCCCTTAAGCCCACAACTCAGAATTTACTACAGCCCATCGCTTACTGGAACTTGCAGCAAAAATAATCCCATCGCTACTACAGGAAATCGAACCCCTGACCCTAAGCATAATCCCTTGCCATTTAACCACTAGACCAGCAGGCCTATTCTGTTAAGTCTTTACCAACAACTCCTTAAAAGCCCACTGACCTTAAGTCAAGCTTTATTCAAATAAAACCCAAAATTTAGCCCGAGTCAACACTTAAACTTGGGACCTCCCAAACACACCCCAGAGCACATAACCACTTAAACCCACATATTTTTAAGCCAAAATAACACGAAGCACAAATTCAGACACTTCCAAGCCCAATACTCATAAAAGTCAAAAATAAAAAATTTAGAGCGTTATATATTTATTTACCTACCATTATCAACGAACCTTAATCCCTATCATCATGTTGCTTTCTTTATTAACTTGTTTTTATAGATGTCTTTACCATCAGTCAAGATTCCACGTGAACTTGGAAAAGTAGAAACCTCCATTTTCGAGTACATTTGGGACAATGATGTTAATATAGAGTAAGCACTTGTTAAATATTCTTTATCATTAATCATATACATGCATTGTATGAATCTAAAGCCTGTACTCGTAAAGTTGCAGTGAAACAATATTAATGTTTGGGAATGTTTCGGCTTGTATTTAGGGGTTCTATGCAATACAACCTAGGGTGTGGATTGGTGACAACGTAAGTTTGGTTTTTATTACTTCAATGTTAATGTTTTTTTTAATATTATTTGGTTTCAATTGATATTAGTATATAATCATGTATAATTGACTCTGTGTGTGCCAATGAAATTGGCTTTTGGGAAAAGGGAGAAGCCACTTGGGACAAGAAATGGTATTTGACATCAATGCTTACTAAGAGTATAAAGAACTCTAAACCATGTTTGTTTCCATAAAGTACTTGCAATTTTTGTAATAACTAATCATATATACACTTGTGATATTGCAGTATACACTGATTAAAAAGGAATGCAATCCAAAGACAATGTGGAATGACATAAGTGGCAGTTTCATGTGATGGGATCAATCAATGACCATGCTTATATAAATTTATGCTTTTTATTTTCTTTTA
Organism: Gossypium anomalum; assembly: GCA_025698475.1. Taxonomy (NCBI): domain Eukaryota; kingdom Viridiplantae; phylum Streptophyta; class Magnoliopsida; order Malvales; family Malvaceae; genus Gossypium; species Gossypium anomalum. The sequence continues at coordinate 62,804,692 of CM046961.1, forward strand.
CGTATATATATATATCTGTTACATTTATATATGCATGTATTTTTTTTATACATTTTTTAGATTTTTATTTTAATTAATAATAGTAATGTCCACTGGTTTTTATGTCTAATCGACATTTTTGAAGGGCAAGCGTACGTCTTAGATAGCTTGGCATGAGAAAAATCCAATCAAAAGAGAGTTAAAGATGTGAAAATATTGTTAGTTATTATACTGGAATTCAAATTAGTATTACATTCCTTTTTTTTATCAAATTACATTTCCTTTTTTGATTGCCTTGTTTAGGGTTAATTTCGCTTTATGTTTGAAATAACTTAATAATTGTGCAAAATTGTGGAAAGACAAGGTTTTGTGTCAAATTTTGGATATCCCCACGAGCCCAGGGCGAAACTAGTTGTTAAAATGCTAATGTTAAACAAAAAAATAATTGGTTAGTTTCACGGTTGTTTCACTTACTATTTTCTCTTGTTGATAGATATGATTATGAAATGTTTGTCATCAAATAGATGAATGCTCTATTTGATGTAGCATAGAAAGAAGTGATAAATTCTTACACTCAATAAGTGCATTAATTTACATTACTGCTCATACAATTTTTTACATAACTTTTATCTTTATAAGTTACCCGACATTTGGATAGATTTCATGTAACACCCCTAACCTGTATCCGTCGTCAGAACAGGGTTTTAGAGCATTACCGAAATTTACAGATCATTTAACAAAAATTTCACTTCATATAACATTCATACCTTAAATCAATCAAATTTAATCATAACATCCCTTATGTGAGCCATTGAGGCCCAAAATATACATTAGAAACATATTGAGACTAAACCAAAAAGTCAGAATTTTTTTTGGAAATATTTAAAATTTCAATACTGCAGGGGTCACACGGTTGTGTGGCTCACATGGCCAAGAGACACACCCGTGTCTTAATCCGTGTGGGCATTCTGTTTTGCATAAATTAGAAGACGCAGTGGACACACGGCTGAGACACAAGCCCGTGTCTCTGCCCTTGTGAACTGAAATAGGCCATTTTTCCTAGCCTCATTTCTTACCCAACTTGTAATCAAACTAACTAAACATTTTAGAACATCATCATTATAAGACAAATTGTGCATATACCAAAATACCAAAACACATATAGACTAATGTTTAATCAAAATAACCTATACATGCCATTATAACCAAATTATCCAAAATTACCAATAGAACCGATGGATAGTGTGATATAGCTCCGACAAGCTTCTAACCCATTCGAGCTTCTGATAATCTGTAAGGTAAATATAAATAAATACGTAAGCAATGAATGCTTAGTAAGCTTGTATAATCCTTGATCATGATACTTCTTTTCAAATATAAAATTTATTTATATTAAGAATAATCCACTATTGATACCACAATACTCACGAAGTTATATTTAACAACTCACCAAGTGAAAAATCTACAGTATCACTTATACATATTATTCCTATCATGGTAGGATTTTAAGCAACTTTAACTTTTCCACATTCATATCGTATGCACAACACACCAGTCATAAGCATATCATTCCATCATAGCTACAAGCTAGTGCATTTAAAATAGACCTTTTTCGAATTAATCACATGATAAATCATTTCATAAGAAATTGCAGAATTTAAACCTTACCACTCTTTCATGAGCATTAGCATATTTTCTTTTGAGTACTTACCATTTCAATGCTTCATATAAATAAACATATTACCATTCAACCAATAGTTTGGCACTTGCCTAAGCATCAACAAAAACACTTGTTAGCATACTTGCACATATTTCATATAAATTCAACATTGATAAACTTATTTTCTCGACATGTCACACTTGAGTTTATTACTCGTCTCAACTTACATAATTTCCTTGTATCAACGTATCAAAGATAGTCACATATTTACTTGTCATGATACATACCATTCTCTTGTCGTTTCTTCATAAACATATATCGTTCATTTCATTATATCAATATTTCATATACCATCATTTTCATGAATTTCGTATATATTTATTTCAGAAACAATTCATAACCATGAATATACATAATTATCAAGCAAGTTTCATACACATGTATTTCCATGTCATGTTTCAATATATCAAATAAATATCATTTCCATGTATTTCAGGGATATTTAAGAAATAAATTGTATTAAACTCATATTTTCTCACATCAGGAGTTTTGTCCGTTGAATCATTGAAATATCGATGGATACCCAAGTAGTATACACGAGGTATACATATCAGTGATTCGTCAATTCATATTCAAGGGTACCCTTTAGGTCACTTAATCAGGAAGCACACTCTCGAGCTGTATAATAGGATGCTTAGATGAGCCATGTAACAGGTCACTTATCCGGGCTAAATAGGAAACTCATAAGAGTTTAGAAATGAAACTCATTGAGCTTAACAGGTAACTCCAAAGAGTTATTAACAGGAAGCTCTGGATAGCATAACAGAAGTTCAAGCGAGCCATATCAGGAAGTTCATAAGAGCTTATATCAGGATGCTCACGAAGAGCTGCATTTGTGTTCGCAATATATGCAAGATCACAATCGATCATGTAATAGGACGCTCACAAAAAGTTGCGGTAGTGCGCAACACATGTAGGACCACTACCGATCAAGATGCTCACAGGAACTATATAACAGGACACTCGAGAGGGCTTATAATAGGATTGCTTGTCCGAGCTATATTCTGTCCACAACATATGTAGGACCACATTCAATACGGGAAATCATGTATCCATTGAATTTCATTATTCAAACGGAACTTAACATTTTCTGGACATTAACGGAAATGTGATTATTTCATATATTATAACATTTATATAATTCACATAAACACGTACCACACTCAATTCAAGCATAAAAATAAACACAATTTGTTACACGAACTTACCTGGCAAAATTGCAGAAATATCAAGATTCAAGGGCATTTTAGAAATTTTTTATTTTCCACTCGATCTTGATCTAAATTAATAATTTTATTCAATTTATTAATTTATTTATTAATTTAAATAATAAAACAATTCATTTCATGCAATTTGATCATTTTTGACATTTATACAAAATTGCCCCTAAAGTTTTACTTTTATTCAATTTAGTCCCTGAGCCTAAATGATAATGCTCTAGAATAATGTATTTTTATGTATTAATCATGTGTTTATTCTGAGCTTGATCCTACTAATTTGAGCTATTTATGTCTTTTTATCTTCTAGGGACTAATTTGGAGGCAAAAGCAAAATTAAGGGACAAAAGTGCGAATTTGGAGACAAAATGGGCTAATATGCGACACAGGAAAAAGATTGTGCCAAAAATGCGAGCATGGAAGACACAAGGACTAAAAACGCAAAAAGAAGAGATTTTATTTTATAAGACTCTATTTTATTTATATTAGGATAATTAAAATTAAGATAATTGTTAGGATTATTTAATTTTAGGATTTAATTTTAATTATCTTTAATTAAATGTATTTATCTTTTTAGAATTTAAGTTAAATTACACTATCTCCCTAGCACTATAAATAGGGGGTGAAGTGACTCTATTTGGATCATCTTTTTCTGTAAACACTCTTCCCCTGAAAGTCTAGGCTTTTGCTTCTTCATATTTTCTTTCAATAAAATTCCCTTTTCTATTTTTATATTTATTTTCTTTTCGACCATTATCATGAGCCATTAAAACCTATCTAGCCGAAAGTTGTCAATATTTCCCAAAAAGGGTTCTTGAGGCCTACAATTCGTACTTAGCCTTCTCGCCAAGTATTCATCGTTTCTCTGCACAATGGGCTGACGCTTTCGTCCATGGGCCTTAAGAAGTAAACTTTTCAGCATATACAAAGGCGGCCGCTTTGTATGTTTTGGAAGGATTGCACAGTCGATTCGTTAACTTATTGCGTCAGAGGTTGGCGAGCCAAAGAGACAAAATGGCGTGGGATTTGCCATTGAGAAGCGTTGATCTAGCATAGATTACTGGCTAGAGTCAGGTTCCCTAAAAATCGTAAGTCTAATCTTTGGAGTTGGTGGTCGTAGGCGTCCTCTTCCACTATAACTGGCTTACTTGAGTTGAGAAGGATTATTTAAAAGCTGAGGATTGAACCCAAGGCGGAATGAGACAACTGGAGGCTGGAATCTATCAATAAGAATTTCTTTTCCTTTAACTCTCTTTATTATTTTCATTATTTTTGTAATCACAATTTCAGTCAACTTTAGATTCTGTTTTTATGTACTTATTTATTTTTTCCCAAATTAAATCTTTAATTTTTCTATTTTTATTTTTTTCTGTCACACAGGTTTTCCTAGGCACGATTCTGCCTAGGATTTCAAGAAACAAGCATTCGTATAATCCGGTCCCTGAGGATTCGACCCTACTTCCCCTTTACTGTTCTTTTTCATAATTTTGTAGGGAATAGGATATTTTTGGTGCTTTCAACGACGTATCAAATTTTGGCACCGTTACCAGGGATCGGTAACGTACTAATCTTGTTTCTTGTTTCTTATGACCAGATCTGCTCCGGGAACTCTTGCGTTTGATTTGGAGATTGAAAAGACTGCGAGAGGTAATCGTAAGGAAATGAAGCTAAAGAAAAATCAGTTAGCAGTGGTTGGGACTTAAAGTAATCCACCGCCAGAAATCAGAATTGACGACGAAGTAGAGTTTAGGGTTAACGAAAACCCTACTCAAACTTCTAAAGGTGAAAAAGTAGAAGTCGATTCCCCAGAAGAAGTGCTCAACATTAGGGTTGACAAAACCCTAATTTAGCACCTCAACCTATGGCTCAGACAATTCAGCAACTGGCTGAAGTGCCGACAGAACAACCGCTACTATGCATCGCGTATCCTACTATGGATACTGATTTTGAATTAAAGTCAGGCTTAATCCAGCTGCTGCCAACTTTTCGAGGGTTAAAGAACGAGAATCCCCACAAGCATTTAAAAGAATTTAATATGGTTTGTTTGAGTATGAAACCTCAAGGGGTAACTGAGGATCAAATTAAATTGCGTGCTTTCCCTTTTTCCTTAGCAGATTCTGCTAGGGAATGGTTATTTTATTTACCTCCTGGATCTGTAACGACTTAGGCTGATCTGTCTCGTTTATTTCTCAACAGGTTTTTTCCAGCGTCGCCTGTAGCCTAGCTAAGAAGATAAATCGTTGGCATAAGGCAAAAAGACACGGAGTCTCTGTATGACTACTGGGAGCGATTTAAAAAGTTGTGTGCAAGTTGTCCACAACACGGTATTATAGAACAGTCTTTCCTTTAGTACTTTTATGAAGGCCTAAAACCCATGGAAATGAATATGGTAGACGCCGCGAGTGGAGGAGCATTGGTTAACATGACTCCACAGCAAGCAAGAGACTTAATCTCCACGATGGCTGCAAATTCTCAGCAGTTTTGAGCCAATCCTGAACCCCCTAGAAGGGTTCACCAGCTAAGTAATTCAACCTTAGAAGATAAAATTGATAAACTTACTAATATTATGAGCTCTCTTGTTGCAGAAAAGCCAAACCAGCCCGAGTATGTGGAATATGTGTTACCCCTGAGCATACAACTGATGCATGTCCCAGTTTGAATGATGATACTATGGCTCATTTAGATGCTGTGGGAAATTTTCCTGGACCACCACAAAGGCGATACGACCCTTACGCAAATACCTACAACCCAGGATGGAGGGATCACCTTAACTTAAGTTATGGGGTCAACCCACGATATAACCAACCATACCAGAACCGAGTTCCACAACAGCCTCGAGATTTAGGTAATTCTCTAGAAACTTTGGTCAATAAATTAGCAGCTAACATGCTTGATTTTTAACAGAAAATCGAAGTGTCTATAAGAGAATTGACCACATCAATTGAGAAGATGAGTTGTCAAGGGAAGCTACCATCACAAACAGAACCAAACCCGAGGCAAAACGCTAATGCAGTAACGTTGCGAAGTGGAAAGGTACTGGAACCAATTCCTGGTAAGAATCTTGGTCAAGGAATCGTCCAGGAAACTCTAAAAAACGATGAATAGATCCGAGCGAAACCCCCACTGCCGAAAATCCAACCTCCATTCCCAGGATGATTAAATCAGTGTAGAAAAAGTAAGGAAGATAAGGAGATACTCGAAACATTCAGGAATGTTGAGATCAATCTACCACTGTTGGATGCCATCAGACAGATTCCAAGGTATGCCAAATTCCTTAAAGAGCTTTGCACCAACAACGGAAACTAACAGGTAATAAAAAGGTAAGTGTTGGTGAGAATCTATCAGTAGTGCTACAGCGGAAAAATGCCGGTTGAATGCAAAGATAGGGGTATGTTCGCTATTCCATGCAAAATTGGCCATTTAGGAATCAAAAAGGGTATGTGCGATTTAGAGGCCTACATAAATATTATGCCTTATTCTATTTATGAAAACACTTAATGTGAGTTTTTTGACAAAGACAGGTGTTATTATCCAATTGGCAAACAGGTCTATTGTGCATCCCGAAGGAGTCCTTGAGGACGTCTTGGTAAAAGTTAATGAACTTATTTTCCCTGCAGATTTCTACGTAATAAAGATGGAGGAAGACAACACTGTTGGATCTTTAGACCTCCTGCTGGGCCGACCCTTCCTTAGTACTGCTAGCACCAAGATCGATGTTCGAAGCGGCACTCTTACGATGGAATTTGATGGGGAGATCGTGAAATTTAATGTTTACGATGCCATTAGCCATCCAGGTGAAATCTTAAGTGTAAACCGTGTCGACATGATTGACTCATTAGTAGACGAGGCTTTTGAGTCAACTTATGAAGACAACTCTGAATATAGATCTGATGACTATGAATTTGTTAATACATTATTGTCCCCATCAAAAACTAAACTTCTACCTTCTGTTGTGCAGGCTCCAGATTTGGAATTGAAATCGCTTCCCGAGCATCTTAAGTATGCATTTTTAGGAAAAGGTAATACCTTACCCATTATAATTTCAAATAAACTCTCTAAACTCGAGGAAGAAAGTTTGATCCAGGTACTAAAGAGTCATAAGGAGGCGATTGGCTGGACCATTGCTGACTTGAAAGGGATAAGCCCTTTGACATGCACCCACAAGATTTACTTGTAGGAGAACACGAAACCAATGAGAGAGGCACAAAGACGTTTAAACCCGAATATGATGGAGGTGGTAAAAAAGGAAATAATTAAGTTGCTGGATGCTGACATAATCTTCCCTATTTCTGACAGCAGATGGGTAAGTCCGGTACAAGTTGTGCCTAAGAAAACGGGCGTAACAGTAAAGAAAAATGTTGAGGGTGACTTAGTACCGGTCTGAGTGCAGAACGGGTGGCGTGTCTGCATCCATTACAGGAAGTTTAACGCTTATACTAGAAAATATCATTTCCCTCTTCCTTTTATATATCAAATGCTTGAACGTTTAGCTGGTAAAAACTCACTTTTGTTGTCTTGATGGATATTCAGGTTTCTTCCAGATCCCTATTGTGCCAGAAGACTAGGAAAAGACCACTTTTACATGCCCATTCAGAATATTTGCATACAGGAGGATGCCATTTGGACTTTGCAACACACCAGCTACCTTCCAGAGATGCATGATGAGTATATTTTCCGAATACGTAGAAAAAATTATTGAAGTTTTTATGGATGATTTTACCGTGTATGGGAATTGTTTTACTGAATGCCTTGAAAATCTTACGACAATTTTGAATAGGCGCATAGAATTCAATCTTGTCTTGAACTATGAAAAGTGTCATTTTATGGTAGACAAAGGTTTGATTCTAGGTCATATAGTCTCGTCTAAGGGGATTGAGGTTGATAAGGCCAAAATTGACATTATAAATTCTCTGCTATATCCCTCTACTGTTAGAGAGATACGTTCTTTTCTTGGCCATGCAGGATTTTACAGGCGTTTTATAAAGAACTTCTCAAAAATAGCTGAACCATTGTGCGAGTTGTTGCAGAAAGATAAGAAGTTTGAGTTCGGTCCAGAATGCAAAGAGGCTTTTGATACACTCAAGAAAAAGTTGGTAACTGCTCCTATAGTGTAAGCACCAGATTAGAACTATCCCTTTGAAATTATGTGCGATGCAAGCGAACTCAGCGTGGGAGCCGTATTGGGACAAAAGATAGCCAAAAAGCCTCATGTCATCTGTTATGCCTCAAAAACCCTATATACTGCACAAAGCAACTACACGACCACAAAAAAAGAACTTTTAGCTATTGTATTTGCTTTAGATAAATTTTGGTCATATTTATTGGGATCTAAGGTGATTATTTTAACTTTTAGCTATTGTATTTGCTTTAGATAAATTTTGGTCATATTTATTGGGATCTAAGGTGATTATTTTTTCTGACCGTGTAGCTTTTAGGTACTTGATCACAAAGAAGGAAGCAAAGGCAAGGCTCATTAGGTGGATTTTACTGCTCCAAGAATTTAACATCGAGATTCGTGACAAAAAGGGGTGTGAAAACCTGGTGGCAGACCATTTGAGTAGGATAGACACTCTGTTTGATAATGATCCCATAAAGGATGAGTTCCCTGACGAAAGCTTATTCTCAACCGAGGCTCACTATCCGTGGTATGTAGACATAGTTAACCTCTTAACCACAGGATCGTTGCCCACTGAGTTAGCTCGATTCGTAAGAAACAAGCTTAGACGCGAAGCTCAAAATTACATACGGGACGATTCATACTTGTGGAAACATTGCTTAGATCAGATAATACGACGATGTGTTCCAGAAACCGAGGTAACCTCTATCCTTACTTTTTGTCATACAGAAGCTTGTGGAGGTCACTTTGGCCCTAAGCGGACAGCTCACAAGGTATTGAAGTGTGGGCTATTTTGACCCACAATCTTTCGCGACGCATATAACTTTTGTAAATCTTGTGATAAATGCCAGCATACAGGTAATATCACTAAACGAAATCAAATGCCCCTATCCCTAATTCATGTATGTGAGATTTTTGATGTATGGGGCATCGATTTCATGGGCCCCTTTATTTCTTCGTTTGGAAACGTATATATACTTCTTGCAGTAGACTATGTTTCTAAGTGGGTAGAAGCCAAGCCTACTCGCAATGATAATGCTAAGACTGTTGTGGAGTTTCTAAAATAAACTATTTTTTTCTAAGTTTGGCACACCTTGAGCTTTAATATGTGATCGTGGTACCCACTTTTGCAACAAGGTCATGGAGGCGCTACTATCAAAATATGGAGTTCATCATAATATAGCAATAGCCTACCATCCTCAAACGAACGACCTAGCAGAGGTTTCAAACAGGGAGATCAAGTCAATTTTAAAAAAAAAGGTTCGACCCAACAGTAAGGATTGGAGTCTTTGACTCAATGACGCGCTTTAGGCCTATCGGACAGCATATAAAGGACCGATTGGCATAACTCCGTATCACCTTGTTTATGGCAAAGCGTGTCATCTACCAGTAGAACTAGAACATAAAGCTTATTGGGTTATTCGACAATGTAATATGGAGTTAGAGCCCGCAAGGAAGGCAAGGAAATTGGACATTCAAGAATTGGAGGAGATTCGCAATGATGCCTACAAGAATGCTTGAATTTATAAAGACAAAACAAAGCTATTTCATGATAAGAAAATAGTTCAAAAGCATTTTTCGGTAGGATAAAGAGTTTTACTTTATAACTCCATATAAAGCTGTTCCCAGGTAAGCTTCGATCTCGGTGGCAAGGACCTTTTATTGTGACTGAAGTATTTATGCATGGTGCAGTTGAAATAGAAAGTGAAGAATCAGGAAAGCTGTTCATAGTCAATGGTCAACAGCTGAAGCCATTTTACGAAAATTTTCAGGCCTACACGGTCGAGAAAATTCAGTTAGAACCACCGTAAAATCGTTCAGGGCGTCAAGCTAGCGATGTTATGAGTACTTAAATTGTTTTTTTTCTTGAGTTCTCAAAATTTTAATTTCATTTAATTGTTAATAAATTTTTCCGTGGTTATGAGTACACTTCCGTCCATGGCCCTTAAGAAGTAAACTTTTCAGCATATGCAAAGGCGCCGCTTTGTATGTTTTGGAAGGATTGCACAGTCGGTTCGTTAACTTACTGCATCAGAGGTTGGCGAGCCAAAGAGACAAAATGGCATGGGATTCGCCATTGAGAAGCGTTAATCTAGCATAGATTACTGGCTAGAGTCAGGTTCCCTAAAAATCGTAAGTCTAATCTTTAAAGCTGGTGGTCGTAGGCGTCCTCTTCCACTATAACTGGCTTACTTGAGTTGAGAAGGATTATTTAAAAGCCAAGGATTGAACCCAAGGTGGAATGTGACAACTGGAGGCTGGAATCTATCAATAAGAATTTCTTTTCCTTTAACTCTCTTTATTATTTTCATTATTTTCGTAATCACAATTTCAGTCAACTTTAGATTCTGTTTTTATTTACTTATTTATTTTTTCATAAATTAAATCTTTAATTCTGCTATTTTTATTTCTTTTCTATCATGCAGGTTTTCTTGTGCATGATTCTGCCTAGGATTTCGAGAAACAAGCATTCGTATAATCCGGTCCCTGAGGATTCGACCCTATTTCCCCTTTACTATTCTTTTTCATTATTTTGTAGGGAATATGATATTTTTGGTGCTTTCAACGACGCATCACTAAAACATGCAAATTAGCCATTTTTAATATAAAATCATGCTAGCTGAATATTCATATATTTTCCTCCTCCTCCTCTCCATTCACATCCTTAATGTATATATAATTCCATTATTTACTTATATGTTCATATCAAGCTGTCCACTTGAGTTATAATCACTAAATTATTTATATATTAAGCTAACGAATTCTAAATTAAGATCCACTTGATGTTTTTGAAACTAGACTCAAATATATTTATACCATAAAAATTTTAGAATTTATAATTTAGCCAATAAGTACAGTAAAATCTTCAAATTTATCCCTGTTCTGCTATTTGACAGCTTCAACCTTTCTTTACTAAAAAATTATTATTCTTGGTACAGGGTTTGAATGATGTTGCTGTTTATTTCTCTTGAAAATAGACTCATTAAGAATTTAATAATATAAATTTCAACATCTAAGTATTTTTTTTTACAATTTTTAATGATTTTCCAAAATCAGAATAGGGGAACCCAAAATCATTCTGACCTTGTCTCACAAAATTTATTATATCTCATAATTTACAGTTCCATTGCTTACATCGTTTCTTCTATGAAAAACTATACTCAATATAATTTAATTTCATATTTTTTTCAACCTCTAAATCAATTTCCACAATTTTTGGTGATTTTTCAAAGTTAGACTACTGCTGTTGTCTAAAACTATTTTAGTGCAAAATGTTGATTACCAAGTTTATAACACCCTTATTTCCTTTCTCTACAATATTTCCCATCACTTCCTCTTATTTCTCACCAGTAAATAATCAATAACATATTAAGAACATAGAACCTTAAAAAAGAACTCTACTTTAACATCATTTTCATGCTTTTTCAATAATATCAACTTAAAAAAATATGTTGGAGTCTTGATGTTCTTTACCTTGTCCTATTGATTTCAATCTTTAACTTAATTTTCTCTCTCCTCCAGCTTCTATTTCTTGAATCTAACTTGATATTCTAGCTCCCCATAGTCTCCTTATTATCTTTCTCTCTTGATTGCTATGGAAATTCTTTTAATTTCTAAGTGAAGGTGAAAGGACCAAATTGTAAGAAAAGAAAATTTCTTTATTTTCTCTTTCTCACGTTGGTTGCATCCTTCTATATTTAATAAAATAATAATAAAATATCTCATTAAAATATTAATAAACTAATATTTATTTAATTAATCTAAAATATCACCAACATCATCATTGCCTTCTAGATTTCTCTCTTTCTAATTGACCATTTTTCCCTTTATGATCTTTTAAAATTTTATCCTTGAGTCATCAGTTAATTTGGTAAAATTGCGATTTAGTCTCTTATAATTCTTCATCTATTTAATTTGGTCCTAATTCCTCCATTTTCCTTAGTTTCTAGATCATTCCACCCTTAAAATATTTGCACTATTAGTCTTTTAACTTTTTCATATTTACATTTTAACCCCTCAAATTTTGAGTATTTATTCTTGGGCAACAAAACTTTTCTCACTTTTACGATTTAGTCCTTTCTTGAATTAATATATCATAATATACTTCCTCATGTTGACATAACTCAAAATTTCCCTTTTTTATCACTTTATTTCCTTGTTTTACTATATCAAGGATAATATCTGATAAACCATAATTTATACATATTATTATCCCATGCTTAACACATTTATGAATGATTTCTCCTTAGATTTGGTGAATTTGATGTTCTTAATCCTTTAATTTCATATTTTATACTTAGAAGAGCACAGGAGAGCAAAAAGAATAAGAAACTGGCCAAAAACGGAGAAAATGGGCCGACGTGGGAAAATAACACGGCCTGGACTTCCTCACATGGGTAGCACACACGCCCTTGCCATTCTAACAGGCCCGAATACGGCCTAACACAACCTCAACACGGCTTGAAGTAATCGTACACAGGCGCGTCACACGGGCGTGTCCCTGTCGAGCCCAAGTTAAGTTCTATTTGGAAAAGGGTGATTTGGAGGGCTTTTAGGCATTCTAAAGCCTATTTAAACACCCTAGAGGAGGATTAAAGAGGACACACAGAGTAGAAAGTGAGGAATTACTCGAAGAAAGCCGATTGATCTATCTCAAAAGCTGAATTCACCTCCAAGACTGAAGATCTCCCCTCAATTTCCCTTCAGAATTTTGGGTTTTCTTAATGTTTTGCATTCATTATTCTTCTGAGATGTTTTCCTTTATAGTTATGAACTAAACCCCCTAAATACCTAAGGGGAATGAAACCTAAGACGAATCTTGTTATTATTATCTGAATTGTATGATAAATATTTAACTTATTCTTAATTATGTGTTCTTAATTCTTACTTCGGTATTTCAGGATATTGATTCAAGTTAATGCGCTTATTAAGAGGAGCAAAAGTCCCTGTCTAAGAGTACATTTGTCATGATTAAGCGGAGTTGATTGCACTCCTAGAGATAGGGTGATAAGATTTTACCGAATTAGGGTGAAACCTAATAAGGGGATCCATAGATCAAGTTAATGCAACCCTAGGGTGTTAATTAGAAAGAGATTTCAAGTATTCAATCTAGGGTTAGACGTTATTAGTTTTGAATAGGGATAATAACATAACTTAGGGATTTCTACGGAACAAGTTGAATGAAATAATCTTCTGATTCAGAGTCAAATAACAAGTGAAGTCTAGGTGGATTTTTCCTTGGGTATTGTCTTAATCAATCGAATTTTCTAAAAAGTATTTTCCCCAAATATATTTTCTATGCATTCTTAGGTAGTAAATTAGTTTAGATAAACAACCCCTATTATTCTTAGGCTGGATAATAAAAAGAAAGTTAATACTAGTGCTTTTAGTTCCTTTGGGTTTGATATCCGGTCTTGCTAAAACTATTCTACTATTCGATAGGTGCACTTGCCTTCGTCATGATAATAGTTAGTTTGAGTACGATCAATTATAAATTTTAAAACTTATTGCGAGTGACAATCAATATCTTACTTTCTTACTTTAGAAATTTTTGGGATATTACATTTCATACATCTTCTAAGTTGATAAATCATAAAGACAATGCTAAATGGTATGAAATCTTTCTTAAAATAAATGATCATTAGAAAACTCGTGTATCTCTGGGCCTAAAGAACATGTGTTTAAGAGTTGTCTAATACCAATTTCCTCCTGAGTCAAACAAATAAATTTCATTCATATTTTTCATTTTCGTATCTACCTTGTATATGGTTTGTATCTACCTTGTAAATGTTTCATTTTTGTATATACATATTAACCAAGTTGTATATAGTAAATATAATTGTTTGAAGGCAAAAGTAAGTGTATAATATAATGCTATTTAGATGGTAGAAAAGACCATTCGGATGGCATAAAATGTAACACCCTTAACCCATATCCGTCATCAGATTAGGGTTACAGAGCGTTACTAAAACTTTTAGGACATTTGTAGATATTTCAAGCAAGTTTCTATTCAAATTTTGAAATAATTCATAATGTCCCTTAAATGGACCCTTGAGGTCCAATACGAGCATTAGAATCGAGTCGGGACTTAATCGGAACCTTTAAGAATTTTTTGAAACATGTCAAAATTTTTCCAAGGTGCAAGGCTCACATGCCAGTGTGGTCCAAGGGACATGCCCATGTGACCCTAGGGCATGCCCGTGCTGGAGGCCATGTTCAACCCCGTGTAACTCTCTGAGTTGTGCACATGGCCGTGCCACACCCCCGTGTGGTTAATTAATTCATTTCACATTTAGGTACAGGTTTCACACAGCCAAGACACACGTCCGTGTTCTCGGCTGTGTAGCACACACGGCTGAGACACACGCCCGTGTCTCTGCCCGTGTGCTCAATTCTAAGCATTCTGTTTTCTTGAAATTAAGGTGCAAGGGACACACGACCTAACTACACGCCCATGTACCCGGTCGTGTGTCACACACGGTCTAGACACACTCCTGTGTGTCTGCCCGTGTGGATAGAATAAAGCCATTTCTAGCTTCATTTCTCACCTAAATTCACATTAATGACCTGCACTTAAACTCACATCCATAAACCAACCAATTCAAGTATTCAAATTTAGCAAATTCCATCATTCATAATGGCATATCATTTCATGCTTACATGTCTACAATCATACCTTAGTTCAATCCATGTATTAAACAAGATTTGATCAACTACTTAACATATATGGTAGCTAGTTTGACATTACAAGTATATTTAAACAAACCATTACTAGCCATTCCAATGGCTAGATTACAAGCATCATTTACATTTACATGCCAATATGACCAATATATCCTATGTAACAGCCCAATTTCGGTGAGGTCGGAACAGTGGTTTCGGGACCACAAATCCGAGTTAAAAATAAAAATATTTTTATTTATTTTATGGTTGGCATCATGATAGGAAGGTCAAATGAAAATTTTGATACGAAAATTTTATCGATTGTGTGGTTAATTAGGTAAATGACTAAATTGTATAAAATGCAAAAGTTGGATTCTAGTAGCTATAGGTATCAAATAGCTATAAAATTCAAAACTTAAGGTCCTTATATGGTAATTAGACCATTGAAGGGTAGTTAATAGATATTTTAATGACTCATCCATGGAAAAATTAGAAAAGGCAAAGGACTAAATTGGAAATCACTAAAATTAAAAGATGGTAATTAAATAAAAAGAAATATTCATCTAATTTCATATCATCTTCCCCAAAATTTCCATGGAAACCCTAGGAGAGAGGAAGACAACTTACCTAGCTTGAAAAGGTATGAAATCAAGTCCCGTTTTTAATGATTTTTATATTTTTGAAACCGGGATAGTCTAATCTCTCTATTTAAGAGATTAATTTGAAATGTTATCAATGTATGAAATTTGGGTCATGGATGAGTATACTAAAAAATAGAAATTTATTGTAGAAAATGAAAGTTTGTTCATAGATAAACAACTTTTACATAGTAATTTTTGATGAAAACTTGATTTAGGGACTAAAATGAAAAATGGTAAAAACCCATGGAAAATTCTAAAATTTATGAAAAATGTATGCTGTAAATATTGTTTATAAATTTCGGCTAGGCTTGGAATGAGCGTTAAAAATTGAAATTTTTGAAAAGGATAGGAGCAAAATGGTAATTTTCCTAGGATGCAATAGAGTGCAAATGTATATGAAATGTGATATATTACTAGTCAAATTTATCCATATAGATCCGAAAAGACCAACTACGAAACTAGATCGAGGAAAGCAAAAGGTTTTGGATTAGTTAAAATTCAAAAACGAACTATTCTCAAGGTAAGTTCGTGTAACTTAACTATGTATGTTAAATGCTTGAATTTAATTGTATGATTGTGTTGATATGAATGAGATAATATACATTATGAAATAATCATAAGTTGAGAAATGTGGACAAATTGCCATGTTTCGATTGAACATTGAAAGTTGATGGATTAAGGTGATATGCTTGAACAAGAATAATACTCCACATGTTATAAAAAGGATTTAGCCCGTACGGGTAATCCTGATATAAGCCGCTGGAGCCTATACTATAGATTGGATTTAGCCTGGATGGGCAATCTAAATTAAGCTCTTTAGAGCATATGTCCTAAAAAGGATTTAGCCTGGACTGGTAATCCTAAAACATAATATGTGGCTCGAGAGTGTGCTTGTAAGTTTGTACCCAAAGGGGTACTTTTGAGTATACTAACCGGACGTCCAAAGGTATTTCAATAGTACAACGGAAAAAGAAATCTTAAAACCAGGAAAGGTGAAAATTTTATGGAACTTGTAATGTGATGGTCTCATCTAGGTTTACTTGATATTCATATGAGATTATGTGACTAACTTGTTTGAATAAGTGTATGTGTTTAGGTAACTTACCCAAAATTGATAGAATATATATTTATGTGTGCTTGTGTTAATAAATAAGACCGGTAAGTTTATTTTCCATTATACGAACTTACTAAGCATAAAATGCTTATTCCGTTTATTTTTCCTTGTCTTATAGTGCTCAAAGCTCGCGAAGGTTGGAAGTCGGTCAGAGCAGTCATCACACTATCCACTATCTCATTTTGGTTTAAATAGAAATCTCATTTTGGTATAATGACATGTATGAGCTTAATTGGCCAATTATGGCTTGATGATGATATTTGTAATCTAGCCATTGGAATGACTAGTAATAGTTGTTTGATATACTTGTAATGTCATGCTATGCTAGCTTTATATATATATATATATATATATAAAAATGATTGTTTTTAATAAGTCTAAAATATGGATTAAACCAAAGTAAAATTATGAACACATATGCATGTAGTGGTATGCCTTGTAAATGATGAAATTTGTTTGAGATGGATGCTTGAAATGGTTGGATTGTATTTGGTATGTTTACTGTAGGAACATGGTAAATTTGGGTGATAAATGAGGCTAGAAAATGGCTTGTTTTTGTCCACACGGGCAGGCACACAGACGTGTGTCATAGCCATGTGTGACACACGGCCTGTCCCATGGGCATGTGGTCCGGCTGTGTGTCCCCTGCATCTTAAAAATGAGAAACAAAATGCTCAAAATTGGGCACACGGGCAGAGACACGGGCGTGTGTCTCAGCTGTGTGGTTGACTCGGCCTTGGCCACGGGCGCGTTACACGGTCATGTGAAAACTACACTTAAATTTCAAAAATAAAAATTCACCACACGGCCTAGCACACGGGCGTTTGACTTCAATTTTTTCATGCTTAAAAAGTCAGAGAGTTATACGGGTTAGGGACACAGGTGTGTATAGTACATGTCCTGACCACACGGGTGTGTCCCTAGGCCATACGGGTGTGTGAGCCCTGCACCTAGGAGAAATTTTAGAATTTCGCGAAAAATACCTTGAGTTCCTGATTTAGTCCCGATTTGATTCCAACACTCGTTTTGGGCCACGAGGGTCCATATATGGGACAATATGTATGACCTCGAAAAATGAATAGTAACATACATAAATTAATTGAAAATTATTCTGAATGTTTTGGTAATACTCCAAAATCCTATTCTGACGACAGATACGGGTTAAAGGTGTTACATTTAATGTTATTAGAGCTACAGTTTAGCCGATTCTCGGACTAACATAGTAAGTACGAGTCTAGCTATACATGCCATTATATAATTTATGATAGTGTGATATCTCCTGACCACTTTTAAATGTATTTTCATATAGTAATGTCTTCCAACCAAGCTAGGGCAGAGACTAAAGAAGCTGAGAGCATTGGTCAAGCTTCCGTGCAGCAAGCTACATCTAGTGGTACTAGAAGGCCCGTATCTGAGGGCCAAAGTAAGGCGAAAAAAGCAACATTTTTTGAATTGATGGATGAATGGTTTAGTGAATATATGAGAACAAATCCCACTGTTCAATGACCTCCCCCACCTGCTTCACAAAATGATGAAACGCCACAGGATGCTAGATTTGTTAGAATTGGTAATGCTCCAGTAGACAAAATTAGAAAACATGGGACTAAAGAATTTAGGGCTACGGCCAATGACGATCCAGAGAGGGCCGAGTTCTGGCTGAAAAATACCATTCGGGTTCTAGATGAGTTATCATGTACACCAACCGAATGTTTGAAATGTGCGGTATCTTTGTTGAAAGACACGACTTATCATTGGTGGGAAACCATATCTTCTATGGTACCTCGGGAAAATATTACATAAGAATTTTTCCAAACAGAGTTTAAAAAGAAGTATATTAGTCAGAGATTCTTGGACCAGAAAAAGAAGGAATTTCTAGAGCTCAAATAGGGGAATATGACAATGTCCGAGTATGAACGAGAATTTGTTAGATTGAGCATGCT
This sequence comes from Gossypium anomalum, assembly GCA_025698475.1. NCBI lineage: Eukaryota > Viridiplantae > Streptophyta > Magnoliopsida > Malvales > Malvaceae > Gossypium > Gossypium anomalum. Next base: position 62,823,082 of record CM046961.1, read on the forward strand.
AGTGAATGGGTTCAGATTCGTTAGATTGAGCATGCTAGTGAATGGGTTTAGACTGAAGCCAAATGTGTAAACGATTTGAATAAGGGCTAAACGAAGATATCAAGCTGTTAATTGGAATTCTAGAATTAAGAGAATTCGCAGTATTGGATGAACGGGCATACAAGGCCGAGGAATTAAGCCAAAAAAAGAAGCAAGAAAAAAAAGAAGCTCGGGTTTCAAGTAAAAGATTTGTAAGCAAGGTGCAATCATTTGTTTCAAAGAAATCAAAGAATTATCATGAGCATTTTGCTATCTCAAGGGAGTTTTGAGAAAGGAATGAAGCTCTAAACGTACCAACCCGAGGTCTTCGTCTCCATTAACAACCAATGTTGGGAGTGTTAGTGTAACACCCCTAACCCATAACCGTTGCCGGAATAGGTTAAGAGGCATTACCGGACATGTCATTCATTTGAGAACAATTACAAATGAAATATCATCTCACATTCATTATGTACATAAAATCAAGCATACGATACTAAAACATGCATCCGGGACCAATTCGGTAAGATATAATAGTTTTGGAAACTTAGAAAATTTTCAACTTTTGAAAATTCACACGCCCGTGTGTTTAAGCCGTGTCAAAACAGGGCATACATACTGACTTATCCACACGGCCACAAGACACGCCCGTGTGCCAGGCCATGTGAAAATTAAGGAGGCTACTGACTTGGCTACATGACCGACTACACGCCCGTATACCAAACTGTGTGCCACACACGACCATTAGCCAAGCTCGTGTGTCTAGGCCGTGTCAAAACTGGGGGGTATACTGACCTTAACTCGTAGGTACCCTAGGGGACACACGGCCATGTAACATGACTGTGTGTCACACATGGCTAAGACACACGTCCTTGTCTCTGCCCGTGTGGACAAAAATAGGCCCTTTGAATAGCCAAATTTGTCACCCTAAAACACAAACAAATACGTTCAAATTTGATCCTATATGAACAATTCAATTTGCAGCCAAATGAACCAAATCAATACACAAATCAAGCTATATCCAAACTTACTATTCATTTGTTCATGCACCTTTATAACATCATATACAATTCATCCATTTAACCTCCTAAATCAAGACTACATTTGCATAATCTCATTCATCCATTATCATACTAAAACATACCATGATCAAACATATATATATAACAAAAACATAGTAACAATTAAGCCACATCACATGGCTTAACTTATATACAATTTCTTACTCAAAACATGGTTTCAAAACATAACTTATGCTATCAAACTAGCCTATACATGCCATCTCCACAAAGGTAAAAAATTTAAGAATACCAAACGAAAATTTGGATAGTGTGACGCGCTGTAACAGTCCGGTTTTTGACCATTGGAAGGGCTAATGGACATTAATGATCTTCCATCAAATGATTTTTATATGTTTTAACAAAGGGAAAAATGGTAAACTAATTATAAAATGAATTATAATTAAAATAAAGCCATGAAACAAGCCATTTTCATGCTCATCTTGCCAAAAATCACAAGAAAAAGAAAGAAGAAGACCACTTAGGGTTCAGTCATTGTTTTGGTTGATTAAGGTATGTACTTTGGTCCGTTTTTGATAATTTCTACGTTTCTGTGATTATTGCTTCATGTTCTTCAAAGCCCATGTCTGAATTTCTATTTCTGTTAAAGATTTCATGAAATTCCATTATTGATATTATGAGTTTTGTGATGTTTTTGGTTGAATTATGAAGGCTTGGTAGATGATTTATAAGTTTTTTCTTTGAATTTTTATGAAATAGAGCAATTTGGGCTAATTTGTGAAAAAGAGGTTTTGAAGGACTAAATTGTAAATTAAATATGTTATTTGGGCTTGTATGGAAGCTATGTATATTCGGCCAAGATATAGTCTTGGTGAATTTTGCATATTTGTGATTTTGTGAAAAATAGACTAAATTGTCAAAGTGTAAAAATATAAGGGCTAAAATGCAAAGTGCCCTAAATATGTGTTCATGGATTATTTTGAATGAAATGAATGATTGAATGGTTGAATTTGAATTGTATTAGATCAAGAACAAAGAAAATCAGACTTAGATCGAGGGAAGTCCAAAATAGTTGAATAGTCGACTCGTTTCTGTCCGAAATCTGTCGAGGTAAGTCAAAATACAATTACGTGTTAAATTGATTGAATGTTGTATATTAGTTATAATCTGTGTTGGACGATTGTGAGAGTCTGATGAATGAATTTTGAGTAAATACCGACAATATGCTAGTATCTGAAAAGCTCTGTACGTTCCTAAAAGGACGTTGACATTGATCTGAGATATCGTGTAAGACCGTCTCTGGGACATAGGCCTCGATTTGAGATTTCATGTAAGACCCTGTCTGGGACAGAGGCATCGATACTGAATTACATGTAAGACCACGTCTAGGACGTTGGCATTGTACCTATCTGTGAATATCTATATCATTTCTGAACAGTTTGATGATAGAGTACGAGATATGGAAATGAATATATAAAATGTATAATCTATACAGGTACGCTTATATCGTACTAGATTCCTGAATATGAAAGACTCTGTTTTTGTGAAACAATGAATACTCCGTGAGATGGTTGTGAATTCTTGCTATTGACTTTTACTTTATATGCTTTATTAGCTATGATAGTTGTATTTGGCTTACTAAGCTCTTTGTAGCTTACTCTGTGTGATTTATGTCTGTTTTACAGTTATCGTAGCTATTGAAGGCTCGGGGATAGTCGAGGATTGTCACCATACTATCGAACTCATTTGGTACTTTTGAAAGTGTAAATATTTTAAAGTATGGCATGTATAGGCTAGAATGTTATGTATTTAAGCTGTAGTATGTATAAGTTATGCCATGAGAGATGGCTAGCAAATGATATGTTTGTGCTTAGTTTTGGTAAATGGTTTTATTATGTATTTAAGCTGTAATATGTATAAGTTGTAGAAATGGTAAGCTTAAGCATGAGTTAAAAAGGTGCCATAATTGAGCTATGAAATAAGTATTTTGGCATGTTGATACAATGAGATTCTTAATATGTTTTGGTATGGATTAGAATAGATATTGAATGATGATGAATTTGTTATAATGAAGCACGTTTTGAGCAATGTATTGGCTGAAAATTTTGGGATGAATGTTGTTTAATATTTCTTGTAGGAATGACCCTAAAAGGGGTGGCAAATTGGCTTAAACCAAGCTTGCATTGTGCCACACGGTCAGGGACCACGGGTGTGCCTTGTGGCCATGTGTGTTTAGCAATAACCTCTTAAGATCACACGGTTAAGACACATGGGCATGTCATATGGCCGTGGGCTTAAGTCAGTAGCTAGCTAAGTACAACACGGCCATGTCACACAGCCGTGTCTGTTGGCCGTGTGTAAAAGTCAGTATATGCATCCTGTTTTGGCACGGTTGGATCACACGGACATGTGACTTCAACAGTATTAAATTTTTTTTTTAAGTTTTGAAAATTCAGAATGTGTTCGGTTTAGTTCTCACCTTTTCTAAAAGTATGTCTTAGGTCTTTGAGACCTCCATGATGAATGAATTGTTGAATTTTTTATGCATTGATATTATGATATATCTGTGATTCTGTATTGATCTGTAATGTTCTATCTGTCCGGTAATGCCCCTTAGCTATTCCAGTGATGGTTACAGGATAGGGGTGTTACATTTTTTTGGTATCAGAGCTATGGTTTAGTCAGTTCTAGGACTACCATAGCGTATGTGAGTCTAGCTATACATGTAATATATCTAAAACTGTGATAGTATGATGAATCCTGACATTGAAATGTGCTTTTATATAGCAATAGATCCCAATAGAGCTATAGCTGACGATGTTGAAAGTAATGTGCCTGCTTCCACGCAAGGGACGATACAAGATGATTCTCGATCGGCTACGAGTAACCGTGATGGTGAGGCTAAGCAAGCCTTCTATCAGATGATGAATAATTGGTTCACTCAGTATATTAGAACCAATCCGGTTGTACAACAACCTCCACCCCTGGTTAATTCTTCTCAAATTCCTGTTATGCCCTCTGCGAATACGGTTCAATTAAGTATACCACCAGTTGATAAGATTAGAAAGTATGGGGCTGAAGAGTTCTGAGCTACAATGAATGATGATGCTGAAAGAGCCGAATTCTAGTTAGAGAATACAATACGAGTGTTTGATGAAATGTCTCTAAATCCCAAAGAATGCGTAAAATGTGTTGTTTCACTTCTGAAAGATATAATGTATCATTGGTGGAAAACCTTAATATCAGTGGTTTCGAGTGAACGGGTTACTTGGGATTTCTTCCAAGCTGAATTTTGGAAGAAATACATTAGTCAAAGATTCATCGATCAGAAACGTAAAGAGTTTCTCAAGCTTAAAGAAGGCCGTATGTCTATTACTGAATAGGAACATGAATTTGTGAGATTGAGCCAGTATACTCAGGAATGTGTATCAATTGAAGCAATAATGTGCAAAAGGTTTGAAGATGGACTAAACGAAGATAGCCGCTTGCTAGTTGGGATTTTAGAGATTAAAGAAATGGTAGTGCTCGTTGAGCGAGCTTGTAAGGCTAAAGAATTAAGTAAAGAGAAAAGAAAAGCTGATTCTGAAGCTAGAGATATTAGAAAAAGATCTTCGAGTAGATCATTTCAGTCTGTGTCAAAGAAATTCTGAGATAATCGTAGTCATTCAAAGGCTAATGTAAGATGTTCAAACCGAGATCAAGCTAGATCGCATTTGAATTCCAGAGCTGTTCGATTTGAGAAAACTGAATGTAAACACTGTGGTAAAAGGCATCCGGGAAATTGTAGATTGAATGACCGAGCCTGTTTCCAATGTGGATCTCTGGATCATTTTATAAGAGATTGTTCTGAACTTGCTAAGCAAGATAATGTACAGAATCCGAGGTCGAGTAACACCTCAGTTAGAGGTAAACCTTCTAGAAATACAAGAAATGCAAGTAGAGATCAAAGAGCTACTAGGGATACTGTTGTTAGATCTAAGGCCAGAGCACCTGCCAGAGCCTATGCTATCCGAGCTCGTAAGGGAGCCTCGTCACCAAATGTGATTACTAGTACTTTTACTCTTTATGATACTCCTGTGATTGTATTGATAGTCCCTGGATCAATGCATTCTTATATCTGTATGAATTTAGTACATAGTAAGACTTTGCCTGTAGAGTCTACTGAATTCGTAATTAGAGTATCGAACCCCTTAGGGAAAAGTGTCTTGATTGATAAAGTCTGCAAGAATTATCCATTATTAATTTGAGATATCTATTTTCCTGCTGATCTAATGCTTTTGCCTTTTGACGAATTTGATATAATTCTGGGAATGGACTGGTTAACTTTGATTTAAGGTGTAAGAATGGACTGGTTAACTTTGATTTGAGCTATTGTGAATTGCAAACGAAAAGTCATTGATTTAAGGTGTAAGAATGATAAAATAATTTGAATTGAGTCTAGTGATCTAAATGGACTACCAGCTGTGATATCTGCAATGAAAGCACGAAAATATGTGAAGAAAGGCTGTGAAGCCTACTTAGCTTATGTGTTAGACTCGAAAGTGAATGATAAGAAAGTTGAATTTGTACTTGTTTTTTGTGAATTCTCTGATGTGTTTCCTGAAGAACTACCTAGTTTACCTCCGATTCGAGAAGTCAAGTTTGGTATTGAATTAGTACCTGGTACTACTCCGATTTTGATAGCTCCGTACTGAATGACTCCGACTGAACTAAAAGAACTAAAATCTTAGTTGCAAGAATTTACCGATCAAGGATTTGCTAGACCAAGTTTCTCACCTTGGGGTGCTCCTGTTTTATTTGTGAAAAAGAAAGATGGCACAATGAGAATGTGTATTGATTACCGTCAGCTTAACAAAGTGACTATAAAGAACAAATATCCTCTGCCCAGAATAGATGACTTATTTGATCAGTTGAAAGGTGCTACTGTGTTTTCAAAGATAGATCTGAGATCGGATTACTATCAGTTACGAGTAAAGGACTTTGACATTCTGAAAACTGCTTTTAGAACGAGATACGGGCATTATGAATTTTTAGTTATGCCTTTTGGATTAATGAATGCACCTGCTATCTTTAGGGATTTGATGAATAGAATTTTTAGATCGTATTTAGATCAATTTGCTGTGGTATTCATTGATGACATATTGATTTATTCACGTGATGAATCTGAACATGCCGAGCATCTGAGAATAGTGCTACAAACTCTGCAAGATAAACAAATGTATGCAAAGTTCAGTAAATGTGAATTCTAGTTGTGAGAAGTTAGTTTCCTGGGTCATATTATATCAGCCTCCGGTATCTGAGTTCATCCGAGCAAAATTTTAGCTATTATGGATTGGAAACCTCCGAGAAATGTATCTGAACTTCGTAGTTTTCTGGGACTTGCTGGTTATTATAGAAGATTCGTAAAAGGTTTCTTAATGATTGTGACTCCATTGACAAAATTGCTCTAAAAAGATGTGAAATTTGAGTGGTCAGAAAAGTGTTAGAACCGTTTTGATCAGTTGAAAGCTTTGTTGACTGAAGCTCTGGTGTTAGTACAACCCGAATCGGGTAAAGAATTTGTAATTTACAGTAATGCTTCGTTGATTGGTCTGGGATGTGTTCTAATGTAAGAAGGAAAAGTCATTGCTTATGCTTTGAGACAGTTAAAGCTGCATGAAAAGAACTATCCGACACATGATCTTGAGCTAGCTGCTATTGTGTTTGCCTTGAAGATCTGGCGTCACCATTTGTTTGGTGAGAAATGTCACTTGTTTTCTGATCATAAAAATCTGAAGTATTTAATGACGCAAAAAAATTTGAATCTGTGACAGAGAAGATGGTTAGAACTGCTAAATCATTACGAGCTAATTATTGATTATCATCCGGGCAAAGTAAATGTGGTAGTGGATGCTCTGAGTCAGAAATCATTGTCTGCATTGTGTACGATGAATGCTCACTTAGTACTGTCTGATGATACCTTGATTTGTGTCGAACTGAAAGCAAAACCCTTGTTTATACAACAGATCTGCGAGGCTCAGAAATCTGACAATGAATTAATAGCAAAACGAGCTCAGTGTGATTCTGAATTCTAGGTTGATGTTGATGATTGTTTGAGATTCAGAAATAGACTATGTGTTCTGAGAAATTCGAAGTTAATTCAGATAATTTTCAGTGAAGCCCACAGTAGTAGATTTTCTGTACACCCGGGGAGTACGAAAATGTATAATGATTTGAAACAATTATACTGGTGGCCGGGAATGAAAAGAGATATTTCTGACTTTGTTTCTAAATGTTTAATCTGTCAGCAAGTTAAAGCTAAGCATCAGGTGCCATCTAGTTTGTTACAACCGATTATGATTCCAGAGTGGAAATGGGATCTAGTAACCATGGATTTTGTCTCGGGTTGCCCTTGTCTCCGAGAAAGAAAGATGCAATTTGGGTTGTAGTTGATTGGTTGATATTATGATATATCGGTGATTCTGTATTGATCTACAATGTTTTGTCTGTCCGGTAATGCCCCTTACCTATTGCAGTGACGGTTATGGAATAGGGCTGTTACATGCGCAACTCTGACTTGTCCGGAACGAGCGAGCTAACGAACTTCTAAAAGACATAGAAACAGAAATCGAGTAAGCTTCTAAGCTTACTAAGCCCGTATAATTTAGAATTTAACTTACCATTTAAAGAATTCAAAAGCAATAATAATAGGCCAACAATTCAATATAAATCCATCACCTAATTACACATAATCATCACACGTTACTCATTCAACTAATACTTAAACCATATCTTGTTCATATAGCAATATTTAAGCTCATTGAATCTATTAGAACTTCAAAGGATAACTGAGTGAACCATGTCAATAATCTGTCAATTCATCATCATACATGCTCTTTCGAGACATGACCAGTAAGCTCATCATGAGCTGAAAACAGGAAGCTCTATTGAGCTGAACGGGAAGCTTTATTGAGCTGAACGGGAAGCTCTTACGAGCTATGGTGAGTCTGCAACCAATGCAGGAGCTCAACTATTTTGGTAAATATCGTAACATGACACTCGTATCCAATGAATTCTTATAGTTCAACTAAAGCTCATAACACATTCGATATATCATCAAGTAATTCAATTATAAGCATTCAATTCAACATTGCAAGTATAGTATAGTTCGATTCTAATTATACGAACTTACCTCGAGTTGCTCGGATAAAAACTAGTGTCAACTCGTCTACTTTTCGTTTCCCCCGATCTAATTTCGGTATTTGCTTATCTTAATCTATATGATATCAAATTAAATCATTCCAAATTTCATTCAATTCAACTTAGCCTAAAACATTCATTTTTGGCCAAATTACAAATTTACCCTAGACTTTTGACTACTTTGCAATTTAGTCTTTTATACACAAAATGTCAAATTTACACAATTAGGCTATAACCCAAGATAGCTAAATTTCCTATATGCTATTAATAGCCCAAAACTTTCATCATTTCACACTTTTAACCACAACATTTCTATCTTTTACAAATTAATCCCTAATTCTCATTTTTGTCAAAAATCACTTTATAAAACTTGTATAACAATCATCAAGCTTCCATAATCCATCATGAAACTTTTAAGAACTCAAGGATTCAACAATGGAAAATTTTAAAATCTTTAATAGTTTCAAGAACGAAGGTATGAGCTAGCTAGATTAAGCTGTAACGAGCTCAAAAATATAAAAGTCATTAAAAATTGAGCTAAAACGGACTTACATGCTCAAGGTAAAGTGACCAAAGGTTAAAGCTTTGAAAATGGCTATTCCTTACCCTATGTTTGGTTGGGAAGATGAATGAAGAAATAAAATGCATTTTGCTTTCTTAATTTAAACTTTATTAATCCAATTACCATTATAACCTTATAATACAACTTAATAAATCATGAAATTCATGGACATGAATGTCCATCAACTTAAAATAAGGTCAAATAACATTATAAGGACTTCCATATTAATAAACCATAGCTATTTAATACCTTTAAATAATGGAACTCATATTTTTTGCTTTACGCGATTTAGTCCTTTTTACCGAATTAAGCATTTAAACAATAAAATTTCTTTACGAAACTTCCACATAATCAATATATCATACTGTAAACATTATTAAAATAATAAAATAAATATTTTTACTTTCAATTTGTGCTCTCGAAACCACTGTTTCGATTTGACCTAAAAACAGGCTATTGCAACTCTCCCCTCTTAGGGATTTTTGTCCTTAAAAATCTTACCGGTAAAGAGATTAGGGTATTGTTTTCACATAGCTTCTTCAGGCTCCCAATCAGCTTACTCGATCTCATGTTTATGCCAAAGAACCTTTACAAATACTATAAGTTTATTTCTCAATTATTTGATTGTAATGCCCCAAAATTCCTGAACTTTCTTTCTTTTTCAGTTTTGATAAAAGGTGTGCTTAATATTCCTAGTCAAGTGTTATTTATGTGATAATAGGCCTGGTTAAAATTTGAGTTCAAACTTTGGGGTGAAGGAAATTATAGTTTAATAATTGAAAGAACCTTGATGGCAAGTAGTTTGGGTTTTAAATAAATGAAGGAGTAATTAGACACAAGGAGCCTTGTGTTGGAGTGGCAAGTAGCGTCACATGTGGGGCTTAGAGGTGGCGTCACATGCATGGCAGTGAGGTTTGGGGTTCAAATCCCTCCTTTCTCAAAAGAAGGATTTATTTTTGCTCAATAAATGGCCAGTGTGGCATTGGCTGTGAACTCTGAAGGGAGTGAACAGAGGAGAAATTTAAGGAAGGGATTAAGGAGTTATCAAGGAGAAAATTTAGGAGATGAGGGGTATAGAGAAGTGGAGACGAATAGGAAAATTTAAGAGATGAGGGGTATAGAGAACTGGAGACGAATAGGGAATTTGGGGATAGGTAAATTCGGCTATAATATATATACGTGTTGATTTTTGGGATTCTAGGTAATGCCGAAATTGCTTCTCTTCCTTTAGCTGAATTTCTCATTTTTTTTATGTTGTCGACACACTTTTCTCTCTAAGTGCTTAGAAGCCGAATTCCTTGTTCCTTGCTTGCCGATTTTCCATATTTTCTCTTCTCAAATTCTATTTTGATTCACCTTTGGTTTTAGCTGATTCCTTCTTCTCTTCTTCTTATTTGTGCCGACTAACCCTTTCACCATACAAATCTCAAAAGCCGAATACCTCTTTGGCTGAAGACCCTCTGTACCGCTGCTACTCTCTCTACTTTGGTTGATTCTTGTGGGATTAGTATCGAATCTCGAATTCCAGATCTGTGTCGAATTGCTCCTAGGCGTTTTGAGGTTTTGGGTAAGTATTCCTCTTTTATTGGTTAAGGTTGGCCGAATGGCCATGGAGGATTTGAGAGTGACTTAGGATGATTGTGAGTCACTTGTTGTTTAGTTTTAATGATTAAGATTGACGCAAATTTAAGAAATACTCGTGATTAGTGATCAAGGAAGGGCTGTTAAGGCTTGCTGTTCAAGGTAAGGCAAAGGTGAGATTTTCAGCTTTTGGTGGTCGTGTTTGATAAGTGTGTGATTAATCATTGAGTGACATCAATTTTAGGTTCGTGGCTAAGGAGATCGTATCACGTTTTAGTGCTAGGTGTGTACATACACTGCACACACATAGTAGATCGGCAAATCCTGAAATACCAAAAAGCCGAAATGTTGAAAAGCCGAAAGTTTGGCTACAATAGACTTGCGAGTGCGCGAACAATCATAAGGGGAAACTGATAGGTTATAAAAGGCCCCATGTGCGATTCTGCGGACTTGGGCCGTGTATTGGCCAACTAGGCCAGAATAGGCTAAATGGGCGTGATGGGTTGTAGGGCCCATAATAGGCAAAATTGGCAATTTGTTATTAAGTGATGAAAAATCATATGATGGCATGACTATGAATGTGATTGGGCCTAATGGGCCATATGAATGTGATTTGGGCATAATGGTCCATATGAATGAGATTGGGCCTAGTGGGCCGTATGCATGTATGTAGACTCGTTTGGGCTTTGTAAGGGAGTTTTGGGCCTAGTATCTGATAACTGCTTAAATAGACATAAACTTAAATAATTAATTAATTGTGACCATGGACAAGCCATAAGGTTAAAGTGTGGCAATGGGTATATGCATGTCTAGGATTAGATCTAAGGAGAGCTTGGTGCTTAAGCGGTCTTATTGACCCACCGTCTCTTCTCTGGATTCCTACCTGGTGCATAGTATCTATTCGCTTTAGCTAACGAGGACTTGTTAACGGGCCAAGGTAAGCAATAACCCATAATAAAGAGAAATTACCGAAAGGCCCTTAAGGGCAAAAATGACTAAAATACCCCTATATGTTGAATGTAAGATTTATGGATGTTACATGTATACCTACTGCATTCATATGATATTCTGTTTAGGTTGCATATGGGTTGGGAATTATGGAACGGAGGATGTATATGAAGATCGCATGGTTGCTTGACGATTGTGGATCCACCGATGGCTTTTTAAGCCCAATATATGATTAGCAGCTTTGCTGCAACGTTAGGTAGTACCGCAACCGGGCTACCATTGGAGTGTATCAGATGGGTGGGTCGATATTTATATCCCCACATGGTGTATATTGGGGGATGGAGATGGTGTGTAGCGGTTGGATGGGTAGGATCTATGTATATTTGATTGCCTTACATTTGTTCTAATATTGAATTGGGCTCAGGCCCGAAAAGACTTGCTATTGCATGCCTTTCTATTTGCCGAGGGTTATACACACTGAGTTTTCGAAAACTCACCCCCTATTTTAATTTTTTCAGGTGATCCTCAGTAAGCGGTTCAACGGATGGAGGGACTCGAAGGTGGCCAACTAGTAAAAAGTTTAAACTTAGTCTTTATTTAATTTTTAATATTTAATTTTTTTATTTGGTTGTAGTAAGGCCTTTCCTCTGGTTATTATTTCAAATTAGGTTTATTATTATTTTTATGCTTTATATTTATTAGAAGTAGAACATGGTTTTCCTAAACCATAACTGTTTTCAAATACTACGTTTCTGCAACTCAATTTTTAAATGACAAGTTGTCGTAGATCATCTATTCTAAATAAAGCTTCTGCAACTGAAAAGAGGTTTTACAAAGTAATTATTATCGTATAAGAAGGAATAGTTTTTATTTAAAGAAGGGTTTTGAATGAAAACAAGGTTTTCGATAAAACACTTCAATGTGACACGCTGGATCTGGCCATAACGTCCGGGCTGGGTTTGAGATGTTATATTTAGTGGTATCAGAGTCAAGTTGCAAAACTCAGGCTGTGAAGTGGGCCTTATTATATCACAATGTTTTGGAAAATAAATCTTACTGTGAGGCACACCGAGTCTCTAACGTCGAATCAAGTAAGTTTTTTTTATTAAGCTTGTTTAATTTGATATACTGTAGATAGTTAGTGGGCTACTTTAGATGATTATACTGAGGCTTTTAGTTGGAGTAAAACTGAAGCCCATAGGACTTTGAAACTGTAGAGGATTTATGAAAACAACTTTCTTTTTAATACTTTCACTAAACATCGGCTTAATTATTGAAACTAGAACTTCATAAAATTTCTAATCCAAATAATACGTGAATCAACGATGAGTGCTAGAAGAGGTGCAAGAGGCCGTGGCCGAGGCCGCGAAAGTGTTAGGGCTGGATCGTCGGCATAATGTTGGAGTAAAAGAGGCTCCGGCCTCACCCGTGGCTGAGACTGGACAGTATGATCGGGCCGTGGGGGAAGATGCATTGTCGCAGGCAATGCTAAGGATTTTGGAAAGGGTCGCAGGGCCCAATAATGGCTCGAGAAATTGGGGGTCAATTCCAGAGCGACTTCGACCAAATGGGGCTGAGACCTTTAAGGGCGTGGCTGGTGTGGCTCCTAACATTGCTGAATACTAGTACGTACTTACCCATAGTGTGCTATTTACCTAAGTTGGAATTACAGTGCACAGTAGGAGTGTGGTGAGATAGTCTGTGTTATTAGTTGGAAATTTCGTGGACTAAATTTCTTTAAGGGGGTAGAGTTGTAACGCCCCAAAAATCTTAAAATTTCTTTCCTTTTCGGTTCTGATAAAAGGTGTGCTTAATATTCCTAGTCAAGTGTTATTTATGTGATAATAGACCTGTATAAGTTTTGAGTTCAAACTTTGGGGTGAAGGAAATTATAGTTTAATAATTAAAAGAACCTTGATGGCAAGTAGTTTGGGTTTTAAATAAATGAATGAGGAATTGGACATAAAGAGCCTTGTGCTGGAGTGGCAAGTAGCATCACATGTGGGGCTTAGAGGTGGCGTCACATGCATAGCAATGAGGTTTGGGGTTCGAATCCCTCCTTGCTCAAAAGAAGGATTTATTTTTGCTCAATAAATGGCCAGTAGTGGCGTTGGATGTGAACTCTAAAGGGAGTGATCAGAGGGGAAATTTAAGGAAGGGATTAAAGAGTTATCAGGGAGAAAATTTAGGAGATGAGGGGTGTAGAGAAGTGGAGCCGAATAGGGAATTTGGGGATAGGTAAATTCGACTATAGTATATATAGGTGCTGATTTTGGGGATTCTAGGTAATGCCGAAATTGCTTCTCTTCCTTTAGCTGAATTTCTCATTTTTTTTTGTGTTACTGAAACATTTTTCTCTCTAAGTGCTCAGAAGCCGAATTCCTTGTTTGCCAATTTTCCATATTTTCTCTTCTAAAATTCTATTTTGATTCACCTTTGGTTTTAGCCGATTCCTTCTTCTCTTTTTCTTATTTGTGCCGAATAACCTTTTCACCATACAAATCTCAAAAGTCGAATACCTCTTTGGCTGAAGACCCTCTGTGCCGTCGCTACTCCCTCTACTTTTGTCGATTCTTGTGGGATTAGTATCGGATCTCGGATTCCAGATCTCTACCGAATTGCTCCTAGGCGTTTTGAGGTTTTGGGTAAGTATTCCTATTTTATTGGTTAAGGTTGGCCGAATGGCCATGGAGGATTTGAGAGTGACCTAAGATGATTGTGAGTCACTTGTTGTTTAGTTTTAATGATTAAGATTGATGCAGATTTAAGAAATACTCGTGATTAGTGATCAAGGAAGGGCTGTTAAGGCTTGTCGTTCAAGGTAAGAAAAAGGTAAGATTTTCGGCTTTTGGTGATCGTATTTGATAAGTGTGTGATTAATCGTTGAGTGACATCGTTTGTAGGTTCATGGTTAAGGAGATCGCAGCATGTTTTAGTACCAGATGTGTACATACACTGCACAAACACAGTAGATTGGCAAATCCCGAAATGCCAAAAAGCTGAAATGCAAAAAGTCGGAAGTTTGGCTACAATAGACTTGCGAGTGCACGAACACTCGTAAGGAGAAACCGATAGGTTATCAGAGGCCCCATGTTCAATTCCGTGGACTTTGGCCGTGTATTGGCCAATCAGGCCAGAATGGGCTAAATGGGCCCGATGGGCTGTAGGGCCCATAATAGGCAAAATTGGCAATTTGTTACTAAGTGATGAAAAATCATATGATTGCATGACTATGAATGTGATTAGGCCTGAATGGCCATATGAATGTGATTTGGGCGTAATGGGCCATACGAATGTGATTTGGGCCTAATGGGCCATATGAATGAGATTGGGCCTGGTGGGCCGTATGCATGTATGTAGATTCGTTTGGGCTTTGTAAGGGGGTTCTGGGCCTAGTATCTGATAACTACTTAAATAGACATAAAACTTAAATAATTAATTAATTGTGACCGTGGACAAGCCATAAGGTTAAGGTGTGGCAATGGTTATATGCATGTCTAGGATTGGATCTAGGGATAGCTTGGTACTTAAGTAGTCTTATTGACCCACCTCCTCTTCTCTGGATTCCTACCTGGTGCATAGTATCTGTTTGCTTTAGCCAACGAGGACTTGTTAACGGGCCAAGGTAGGTAATAACCCATAATAAAGAGAAATTACCGAAAAGCCCCCAAGGGCGAAAATGACTAAAATACCCCTACGTGTTGAATGTAAGATTTATGTATGTTACATGTATACCTGCTGCATTCATATGATATTCTGTTTAGGTTGCATATGGATTGGGAATTATGGAATGGAGGAAATATATGAGGATCGCATGGTTGCTTGACGACTGTGGATCCACCGATGGCTTTTTAAGCCCAGTATATGATTAGCAGCTTTGCTGCAACGTTAGGTAGTACCGCAACCGGGCTACCATTAGAGTATCGGATGGGTGGGTCGATATTTATATCCCCACATGGTGTGTATCAGGGGATGGAGATGGTGTGTAGCAGTTGGATGGGTAGGATCCGTACATATTTGATTGCCTTACATCTGTTCTGATATTGAATTGGGCTTAGGCCAGAAAAGACTTGCTATTGCATGCCTTTCTATTTGCCGAGGGTTGTACACACTGTGTTTTCGAAAACTCACCCCCTCTTTTAAACTTTTCAGGTGATCCTCAGTAGGCGGTTCGACTGATGGAGGGACTTGGAGGTGGCCAACTAGTAAAAAGTTTAGATTTAGTCTTTTATTTAATTTTAAATATTTTAATTTTTTTTATTTGGGTTGTAATAAGGCCTTTTCTTTGGTTATTATTTCAAATTAGGTTTATTATTATTTTTATGCTTTATTTTTATTAGAAGTAGAACATGGTTTTCCTAAACCATAACTGTTTTCAAATACTACGTTTCCGCAAGTCAATTTTTAAATGACAAGTTTTCGTAGATCATCTGTTTTAAATAAAGCTTCTGCAACTGAAAAGAGATTTTACAAAGCAATTATTATCATACAAGAAAGAATAGTTTTTATTTAAAGAAGGGTTTTGAATGAAAACAAAGTTTTCGATAAAACAATTCAATGTGACACGCTGGATCTGGCCATAACGTCTGGGCTGAGTTTGGGGTGTTACATTGATCTCTCGAGCTAGAATCCTGATCGGTTCTTCTTTATACAATAAATCAGACTGTATCTCAACTTCAACGGGAGAAATCACATTTGACGGATCCAATCTATAACGATGTAACATCGAAACATGAAAAACATTATGTATCTTTTCTAATTCTGGCGGTAAAGCAAGTCGATAGGCTACAGGTCTATTCTTTCAACAATCTCATTCGGCCCGATAAAACGGGGACTTAACTTTCTTTTACGATCGAATCGAATAACCTTTTTCCACGGTGACACCTTTAGAAACACTTTGTCTCTGACTCAAAATTCAATCTCTCTACGTTTCAAATCTGCATAAGATTTCTGTCGATCTGAAGCTGCTTTTAAACTATCTCGGATCGTTTTCACTTTTTCTTCTGTTTCTTTGATTAATTCAACCCTGTAAATCTTTTTCTTACTTAATTCAGTCTAGTATAATGGTGTTCAACACTTGCGACCATATAAAGCTTCGTACGGTGCCATTTTTATACTCATTTGAAAACTGTTGTTATACGTAAACTCAATCAAACGCAGGTATTTCTCCCAGTTACTTTCAAACTCGAGAATGCAACAACGTAACATATCTTCAAGTATCTGTATAACTCTTTTGGATTGACCATCTGTCTGGGGATGAAAAGCTATGCTGAAATTCAATTTCATTCTAAGAACTTCTTGTAATTTCTTCCAAAATCTTGATGTCAATCGCGGATCTCTATCGGAGATAATAGAAAGGGGTACACCATGCAATCGTACGATTTCAGACAAGTACAATTCAGCTAGTCTATCCAAAGAGTAATCTGTACGTACCTGTATAAAATGAGCAAATTTTGTTAGTCGATCAACGACAACCCAGATAGCATCCTTTTTTTCAGAGTTAGGGGCAGTCCTAATACAAAATCCATAGTGATTCTATCCCATTTCCATTCAAGAATCAATACAGGTTGCACTAAACCAGATGATACTTGCGGTTCAACTTTCACTTGTTGACAAATTAAATATTTCGATACAAACTCAGAGATATCCTGTTTCATTCCTGACCTCTAATACTGCTGTTTCAAATCATTTTACATCTTAGTACTACCCAGATGAACAGAAAAGCAACTACTGTGTGCTTCATGCAAAATTTTCTGAACAAGTTCTGTATTTTTCCGTACACAAATTCTATTTCAGAACATTAAACAATCATTAGTTCCAATATGAAATTCTGAATTAGAAATAGACTCACAATGAATTCGTTTAGCTTGCAGTCCACAATCATTCTTCTGATCTTCACAAATTTGTTCCAAAAACATCGATTTAGCTTTCAATTCAGCTAAAATAGATCCATCATCACATAACATCAACTAAGTATTCAAGACTTGTAACGCAAACAATGATTTTAGGCTCAAAGAATCAGCAACCACATTAGCTTTACCCGGGTGATAATCAATCACAAATTCATAATCTTTTAATAACTCAAGTCATCTTTGTTATCGAAAATTTAGATCTTTTTGTGACATCAGGTATTTCAAGCTTTTATGATCCGTAAAAATGTGGCATTTTTCACCATATAAGTAGTGTCGCCAAATCTTTAATGCAAAAACAATTACAGCTAGTTCTAAATCATGCGTCGGATAATTCTTTTCATGCGGTTTCAATTATCGAGAAGCATAAGCTATAACTTTTCCTTCTTGCATTAAAACATAGCCCAATCCGTTTAGCGATACATCACTATAAATCACGAATTCGTTACCCAATTCAGGTTGAACCAAAACTGGTGCTTCTGTTAACAGTGGTTTCAGCTGTTCAAAACTCTGTTGACACTTTTCTGACCATTCAAACTTCACATCTTTTTGTAGTAATCGAGTCATTGGTGTTGCAATCATAGAGATGCCTTTTACAAATCTTCGATAATAACCTGCTAAGCCCAAAAAGCTACAGACTTCGGATACGTTTCTCAGAGGTTTCCAGTCAGCAATAGCAGAAATTTTGTTGGCATAAACTCTAATACCATCAGCTGAAACAATATGCCCCAAAAATCCCACCTCTTTGAGCTAGAACTCACATTTGCTGAACTTTGCAAATAACTGTTTACCACGAAGAGTTTGCAACACAGTTCTCAAGTGCTCGGCATGCTCAAATTCATCTCGTGAATAGATCAGAATATCATCAATGAATACCACAACAAATATATCTAAATAGGGCCTGAATATACGATTCATCAAGTCCATAAAAATGGCAGGAGCATTAGTTACCCTGAAAGGCATAACAAGGAATTCATAATCGCCATACCTTGTTCTAAAAGTAGTTTTCAGCACCTCCGACTCTTTAACTCGTAACTGATAGTAACCCTATCTCAGATCGATTTTTGAAAATACCGTAGCCCATTTCAACTGATCAAATAAGTCATTAATCCGTGAAAGAGGGTACTTGTTCTTTATAGTCACTTTATTCAACTGTCTATAGTCAATACACATGCACATAGAGCCATCTTTCTTTTTCAAAAATAGTACTAGTGCACCCCAAGGAGAATTACTCAGTTGTACAAAACCTCTGTCTGACAATTCTTGCAACTGAGCTTTCAACTCTTTTAATTTTGTTGGAGCCATTCTATACGGAGCTATAGATATCGGAGTTGTTCCCGGTATTAACTCAATACCAAATTCGACTTCTTTGATCGGTGATAAACTCTGTAATTCTTCTGGAAATACATCTAAAAATTCACAAACAACAGGTACGGATTCAATCTTTGATTCTAACACCTTCGTGTCCAAAGTATATGCAAGATATGCATCATATCCCTTTCTTAAGTAGTTCTGAGCTAACATAGATGATATTACAGTAGGTAACTCATTCGAATCATTAGAAACAATCCGAAGAATGTCACCATTTGGACATTTCAATTCAATAGTCTTTTGTCTACAATTTACAACTGCATTATGCATAGTCAGCCAATCCATACCCAAAATCACATTAAACTCATCGAATGGTAAAAGCATCAAATCAGCCCAAAAATAGTAACCCCGAATCATCAGAGGACAATTCTTACAAATTTTATCAACTAAAAAAAACTTGCCTGAGGGATTCGATACTTTAATAACAAATTCCGTAGACTCAACATGTAAACTCTTTTTAAATACTAAATTCATACAGATATATGAATGGGTTGATCCAGGATCCATCAATGCAACTATACCAGTATCAAAAAGAGATAAAGTACCAGTGATAACGTCTGGTGATGATGCTTCTCTCATGCACGTATAACATATGCTCTGGCAGGTGCCCGAGCCTCAGATCTCACAGTAAGATCTCTAGTAGCACCTTGATTACCACTTGAGTTTCTGGTGTTTCTTGGTGGTCTCCCTCTAGCAGCCGTGTTACTTGTTTTCACTGGTTGTTCTATTTCAGTTGTGAACTTTTCTGGACAATCACGAAGAAAATGATCCATAGATCCACATTTAAAACAAGCTCCGTTCACTAACCTACATTCCTCGAAATGTCGCTTATTCCAATGTTTACATTTAGATGCAACATTTCTAACAATTCCTGCACTGGCCACAGATGTTGCCTAAGCTTTTGAACCTGATTGTCTCGCATTTCTGTCTTTGACAGAAATTCCCGCAGAAGTTGTAGAACGAGGGTGATTTTCTTTAAATTTCTTCGATGTTAATTGATGTGATTTACCCGTAAATCCTTTTCTAAACTTTCTATACTCAGAATCAACTTTTCTTTTCTCTTTACAAAGATCTTCGGCCATGTAGGCTCGATTAACTAGAACAACAAACTCTTTTAGCTCAAGAATTCCCACCAATACTTTGATTTCTTCATTTAATCTATCCTCGAATCATTTACACATAATGGCTTCAGACGATACACATTCATGGGCATATTTTCTGAGTCGTACAAACTCTCGTTCATATTCTGTAACTGACATACGGCCTAGCTTCAATTCAAGAAATTCTTTTCTCTTTTGGTCAAAGAATATTTAGCTAATGTATTTCTTTCTAAATTCAGCTTGGAAGAAATCTAAAGTGACTCATTTTGGTGGAACTACATATATTAAGGTATTCCACCACTGATATGCAGTATCTCTCAACAACGATACCACACACTTCATACATTCTTCGGGTGTGCAAGATAATTCATCGAATACTCGAATCGTGTTCTTGAGCCAAAATTCAGCCTTTTCGGAGTCATCATTAGCAATAGCTCTAAAATCTTTAGCCCCGTGTTTTTGTATTCTATCAATAGGTGGTTTATTCAATCGCAGAAGATCAGTACCTTGAGGAATTACTAGAATCGGTTGGTGAATAGGTGGGGGTAGAGGTTACAGAATAGCAGGGTTTGTATATATACACCGTGTGAACCACTCATTTAATATCTGAAAGAGGGCTTCTTTAGCCTTACCCCCGTGACAACTCGTCACAAGTCTAGATTCAGTAGGCGCTACTCCTTGAGCGGGAGCTGGCACGTTACTTTCTACATCGTCTGCTATGGCTCGTTCAGGATCCATTACTATATAAAAACACATTCAGGAACGTCAGGAGTCGTCACACTATCACAGTTTTAAATATGGCATGTATAGCTAGACTCAAATACGCTACGTTAGTCCTAGAATTGACTAAACCGTAGCTCTGATACCAATAAAATGTA
Source organism: Gossypium anomalum (assembly GCA_025698475.1). Classification (NCBI taxonomy): domain Eukaryota; kingdom Viridiplantae; phylum Streptophyta; class Magnoliopsida; order Malvales; family Malvaceae; genus Gossypium; species Gossypium anomalum. The sequence goes on from CM046961.1 coordinate 62,843,647, forward strand.
ACACCCCTAACTCGTAACCATCGTCGAAATAGGTTAAGAGGCATTACTGGACATGTCATTCAGTTGAGAACAATTAGAAATTAAATATCATCTCACATTCATTATGTGCATAAAATCGAGCATACGATACTAAAACATGCATTTGGGACCAATTCGGTAACACATAATAGTTTTGGAAACTTAGAAAATTTTCAACTTTTGAAAATTCACACGCCCATGTGTCTAAGCTGTGTCAAAATAGGGCATACATACTGACTTATCCACACGGCCACAAGACACGCCCGTGTGCCACACACGACCATTAGACACGCCCGTGTGCCTAGGCTGTGTCAAAACTAGAGGGTATACTGACCTTAACTCGTAGGGTACCCCAGGGGACACACGGCCGTGTAACATGACCGTGTGTCGCACATGGCTGAGACACACGCTCGTGTCTCTACCCGTGTGGACAAAAATAGGCCATTTGAATAGCCAAATTTGCCAGCCTAAAACACAAACAAATACATTCAAATTTGATCCCATATGAACAATTCAATTTGTAACCAAATGAACCAAATCAATATACAAATAAAGCTATATCCAAACTTACCATTCATATGTTCATGCACTTTTAAAACATTATATACAATTCATCCATTTAACCTCCTAAATCAAGACTACATTTGCATAATCTCATTCATCCATTATCATACTAAAACATACCATGATCAAACATATATATATATAACCAAAACATAGTAACAATTAAGCCAAATCACATGGCTTAACTTATATACAATTTTTTACTTAAAACATGGTTTCAAAACATAACTTATGCTATCAAACTAGCATATACATGCCATCTTCACAAAGGTTCAAAAGTTCAAAATACTAAACAGAAATTTGGATAGTGTGATGCACAGCTCTGACTTGTCCGGAACGAGCGAGCTAATGAACCTCTAAAAGTCATAGAAACAGAAACCGAGTAAACTTCTAAGCTTAGTAAGCCCATATAATTCAGAATTTAACTTACCATTTAAAGAATTCAAAAGCAATAATAATAGCTTAACAATTTAATATAAATCCATCACCTAATTACACATAATGTTAGTCATTCAACTAATACATAAACCATAACTTGTTCATATAGCAATATTTAAGCTCGTTAAATCTATTAGAACTTCAAAGGATAACCGAGTGAACCATGTCAATAATCCATCAATTCATCATCATACATGCTCTTTCGAGACATGGCCAGTAAGCTCATCATGAGTTAAAAACGGGAAGCTCTATTGAGCTAAATGGGAAGCTCTTACGAGTTATGGTGAGTCCGCAACCAATGCAGGAGCTCAACCATTTTGGTAAATACCGTAACATGACACTCGTATCCAATAAATTCTTATAGTTCAACTAAAGCTCATAGCACATTCGATATATCATCAAGTAATTCAATTATAAACATTCAATTCAACATTGCAAGTATAGTATAGTTCGATTATAATTATACAAACTTACCTCGAGTTGCTCGGATGAAAACTAGTGTCTACTCGTCTACTTTTCGTTTCCCCCGATCTAATTTTGATATTTGCTTATCTTGATCTATGTGATATCAAATTAACTCATTCAAAGTTTCATTCAATTCAATTTAGCCTAATCCATTCATTTTTGGCCAAATTATAAATTTACCTTATACTTTTGACTACTTTGCAATTTTGTCCTTTATACACTAAATGGCAAATTTACATAATTAGGCTATAACCCAAGATAGTTGAATTTCCTATATGCTATTAAAATCCCAAAACTCCCATTATTTCACACTTTTAACCACAACATTTCTATCTTTTACAAACTAATCTCTAATTCTCATTTTTGTCAAAAATCACTTTATAAAACTCGTATAACTATCATCAAGCTTCCATAATCTATCATTAAACTTTCAACAACTCAAGTATTCAACAATGGAACATTTCATAATCATTAACAGTTTCAAAAAATGAAGGTACGGGCTAGCTAGATTAAGCTGCAGTGAGCTCAAAAATATAAAAATCATTAAAAACTGAGCTAAAACGGACTTACATGCTAAAGGTAAAGTGACTGAAGGTTTGAAGCTTTGAAAATGGCTATTCCTTGCCCTAGGTTCGGTTGGGAAGATGAATGAAGAAATAAAATGTATTTTTTATTAATTTAAACTTTTTAATCCAATTACCAATATAACCTTATAATATAACTTAATAAATCATGAAATTCATGGACATAGCTATTTAATAAAACTATAAGGACTTCCATATTAATAAAACATAGCTATTTATTCCCTTTAAACAATAGAACTCATATTAATAAAACATAGCTGTTTAATATCTTTAAACAATAGAACTCATATTTTTCTCTTTACGCGATTTAGTCCTTTTTATCGAATTGAGCATTTAAATAATAAAATTTCTTTACGAAACTTCCACATAATCAATATACCATACTGTAAAAATTTTTAAAATAATAAAAAAATATTTTGACTTCAGATTTGTTGTCCCAAAATGACTGTTCCAATTTGACCTAAAAACGGGCTGTTACAATTAGAAACCCCAAACCACTATGCAATGTCTGTAATAAATTGCATTTCAGAGAGTGCCGGATGAGAAGTGGGGCTTGCTTTAAGTGTGTTTCTCTCAACCATTTTCTTAAAGATTGCCCGAAAAGGGTTGAGAAAGATGTTGAACAGACCCCGAAATCGAGTAATCCTGTCTCAAGGGGTAGACCACCACGGTACTCTGGAAATGTCAGTGGTAGTCGTAGTACTGCAAAGGATTTAACAATGAAATCTAAGGCTCGAGCTCCGGTAAGAACCTATGCAATACATGCAAGGGAAGATGCTTCGGCACCAGATGTTATCACTGGTACATTCTCTCTACTTGATACTGATATTATTGCTTTAATTTTACATACATAGGGGTATTCCAGTAATTTAACTATTCTTAAGGTTTTCATGCATATCATAACCATTTACGTACTAATAGGAACACTTACTGAGCATACCTACCGTGTTGGGCCCGTTGGCCCATTAACCCGATTTTGGCCCATTAAGCCCAAAAATATTGAAATGCACAAAATCGCGCGTACTACAGTCTTATCACTTCAGATTACTGAATATGTTAATCCACTTATCTTACGAGCATTAGCACACACATAAGTTCACGAAATACCGATTTCTGACATTTTAGCTTTTTGGCTTTTGCCGATCTAGTCTATGAGAGGGTGTCAGTTACACACCTGATTTATAATGGTATGTTGGCGAGATCCACACACGAACTGCCTACAATTGGATTATTAACACATTAATCTAAATATCAAAATCCAACTACGTATTTAACCCCTTACCATATTCGGCCAATACAGCCGTAGATCCCAGAGTTCTTTACCTTCTTGCCGAAATATGGCTTAGATCCAAAGATCCAACCGAGACAGCCTTCAAGCCCTTTTTACTGTACTCCCTCTTGTCCTCTTGTCTACGCTAACTCTTACACAATCAAAAAGAAAGAGGCACAAAACCCTTAGTCCAAAACGCTAGCTACCCTTAGGGGTTTCGATTTTTCTTAATTCCCGAAATAAGGAAATAGATTCGAAAACTTACCACCGGTTCCTTTAGTCAATGATTCTACTTTAGTTCTTATTCAATTCTGATGTAGATCAAACTCTCCAACCCGAGCAGAAGTCGATCCTTTACTGGTCTAATGATTCGGCTATGCCTCTAAGACTATAGGGTTTTTTTCGGCTTTTTGAAACAGTGAAGAAAAGATGAGGATTTTGTAGTGTCTTTGCTGACAAAGGTTTAGGGTTTAGAAAAAGAAAGAATTGATCAAAAAGGATGAAGAAAAATTAGTAGGTTTTGCTAGGAGAATTCGGCACAGAGAATATAGGCTTTCGGGATTTTGGCTTTTGTGATATTCAGCTGTAAGGCTTAAAAATAATGGTATGAAAGTGGTGTTGAGTAGAATGGTAGAAGGATTCGGTCTATGAAGGAAAATAAGAGGAGAAAGTAGATGAAGAGAAAAATAAAAGAAAAGAAGAGGAGGAAGGATGGTCAGAAAACGGCACAACTTACCCCAAATGCCAAATTTATACTTGGCATTTGACCTAGTCGAAATTTACCCCCTAAAGAAACCCTTTGCCGGCCAAATCTTGCTCCTCAAGAGTCCACCATTCAGCCAATACTGCTCTCCCTCATCAGCTCCTAAATCCTCTCCCTTATCCCCGCTTACTCAATCTCCTAAGTAACTCAAACTCCTCTTGACAGACTTTTACTTGAGTTCCATTACTTACCATTCCTAAGCATAAAAATAATTCCCTTAATATGCTCTCATCGTGACTTGAACCTCAATTCTCCCTAGCCATCCACACGCCACTTTTACAGCCTTCCCAGCACATGCCACTTTGCCACATGCTTCCTTGTGGCTTGTTTTACCAATTAATTTCTTAAAAGCCCAATATACCAAAATCCCTTTTTCTTGTAAAATTAAAATTAGTTAATTCTACTGATTTTTAACTTAGACTTGGGCCTTCTAAAGGCCCACTATCATACTTAAACTTACATAAAGCAGTCAAAACAAAAAAATCCTAAAATTTACTGAAAATCACAGAAATCTCGAAAATCCTAAAAATTGGGGCGTGCAAAAACTCAAATCTTTAGAAGGTGGCATTCCGAATCTCTGGCCCAAGCCCATAACTATTATTCTGAGATTTTCTAAATATTTTTTGAATTATCTGTTTATACTCTGCTAGGATACTCTAGTTAGGGTGATACTGAAAACTATAGAAAATTTGATTGAGACTGTAGCTAGACTGTGATTCTGCGGAAACAAACTTTGAATCACTATCTATTCATAAAACATCTGAACAAACACTGGAATATTTAATTGATGCATAAAATTCGTAATCAAATAATACCATATGAGGACGAGAGTAGCTCGTGGAATAGGCCATGGACGTGGTCGCGATAGTGCTAGAGCAGGAACTGCATCTTCTAGGCATATGCCGACGGTAGAGGCACCGGTACCACCGGCAACAGAAGTGGAGTCTCATGATCATGGTACTGGGGATGACGCCCTGTCGCAGGCAATGCTTCATTTTCTGGAATGAGTTACCGGGGCAAGTACGGGCAACGAAATTCGAGGATCTATTTCAACGACTCGCTAATGACGAGCGAGATCTTCGTGGCGATCTCGGTGAGCCCCGAATGTGGCAGAATATTGGTTGGAGGCCACGGAATAGATTATGGATGACTTAGACTGCTCTGTGGAGCAGAAGCTGAAGGGAGCCGTATCGTTGCTGCGAGATGAGGCTTATCAGTGGTGGCTCACTGTAAGAGATGGGACCCCAGCTGATAGGGTAACTTGGGAGCTGTTTAAGACAGCCTTTAAAGGGAAATATGTTGGGACGAGTTATGTGGATGCCCGCAGGAAGGAATTCTTGAATTTGGTTCAAGGAGGTAAGACGGTTGCGGAATACGGGGCTGAGTTTTTGAGGCTGAGCCGGTATGCTGTGGGGATAGTCGCCATGGAGTATGAGCATAGTGTGCACTTCGAGGATGGTCTAAGGGATGAACTTAAGGTGCTGATTGCTCCACAGAGGGAGCGTGACTTCGCGTTTTTGGTGGAAAAAGCTAAGATAGCTGAGGAAGTGAAGCGTACTGAGAGGCAGAACCGTGAGAAGGATCAGAATTAATTCCAGAACGGTTCTAGACCTTCGGGCGGAGCAAATAAGAATGTCAAGAGGGCAAGAGTGGAGGAGCCAATTTGAGCAGTTTCGATAAACATTGTCAGACCACCAATCTGTACAGACTGTGGTAAGGTACATCTGGGTGAATGTAGGAAACGTTCCGGTGCCTATTTTCGGTGTGGATCTATGGAGCATAGAGTCAAAGACTATCCTCGAGAGCGCGATCGTGTTTGATTCTTTGTCGCATGAGGGTTGCTCAACCCGTGAGAGGTGGACTACAACCACCGAGAGGACGTGGACAAGGTAGGGGCCACAACCACTGAGAGGCCTGATAGCCAGCGTTGGTGTATGCAGCTCGTTGTCGAGAGGAGGGCGATGCACCTGACGTCATAACTGGTACGTTTTTGGTTTCTATCATACCATATACTGTTTTGGTGGATATTGGATCTACTCATTCTTATGTTGAATATGCCATATCTGGGTCGTTGGGTGTGCACTCTGAGAAGATTGTGAGTGGGGTATCTGTACTAAGTCCTTTGGGTCACTCGGTTAAGGTAGGCAAACTGTATAGGGATGTGCCCTTAGAAACGCAAGGTAACATTTTCTCTGGAGACTTAATGGAGTTACAGTTCGGAGAATTTGATCTCATTTTGGGAATGGACTGGCTTGTTAAGCATAGGGCGACTCTGGATTGTGCTGCCAAGTGAATGGTGTTAAGGACCATGGAGGGAGAAGAGGTTATGGTGATAGGTGAGAGAAGGGATTATTTGTCCAATGTGGTGTCGGCATTGAGGGCCAAAAAGTGGATTCGTAAAGGTTGTGAGGCCTATTTGGCATTTGTAAGTCAGTCAGAAGATGAGGAACTGACAGAGGATAAGGTTAGAACAGTGAAGGAGTTCTAAGATGTTTTCCAAAAGAGCTTCCAGGTTTGTCTCCAAATTGAAAAGTCGAGTTTGGAATCGACTTGTTGCCTGGAACGGTACCAGTGTCCATCGCACCGTATAGGATGGCACCGAATGAGTTAGTGGAGTTAAAGGTACAAATTCAAGAGTTGTTGGATAAGGGCATTATTAGGCCAAGTGTGTCTCCATGGGGAGCACCGGTGCTATTCGTGAAGAAGAAGGATGGGACGATGTGAATGTGCATTGATTATCGCCAGTTGAACAAACTGACGATTAATAATAAGTACTCACTACCGAGGATTGACGATCTGTTTGACCAACTTAGAGGAGTTTCTGCATTTTCCAAGATCGACCTTCGATCTGGATATCATCAGTTAAGGGTCAAGGAGGCAGATATCCATAAGACGGCATTCAGGACTCAGTATGGTCATTATGAGTTTTTGGTTATGCCATTTGGACTGACGAACGCTCTTGCAGCGTTTATGGATCTTATGAATCGGGTACTTCAACCATTTTTGGATCGATTCGTAGTCGTATTTATTGATGATATTCTGGTATATTTTGAAACTAAAGCAAAACATGATGAGCACCTCCGTATTGTGCTGCAAGTGTTAAGGGAGAAGAAACTTTATGCAAAGTTCAGCAAGTGTGAATTCTGGTTGAGGGAGGTGACCTTCTTAGGACATGTTGTCTCTACTGAAGGGATTAAAGTAGACCCTCGAAAGATTGAAGCGATTCTGGAATAGAAGCCACCTAAGTCGGTGTCAGAAATTTGGAGTTTCCTAGGGTTGGTAGGTTACTACAGAAGGTTTGTGGAAGGATTTTTTGTGATGGTAGCATCTTTGACAAAACTCATAAGGAAAGGGGTACCGTTTGTGTGGACAGAGAAGCAGCAGGAAGCTTTTGAGAAGTTGAAGAAAGTTCTGATTGAAGTACTTGTGTTAATTCAGTGAGTCTAGGAAGGATTTTACTGTGTACAGCGACGCATCATATGTGGGTTTGGGCTGTGAGTTGATGCAAGAGGGTAAGATGGTTGCTTATGTATCACGACAGCTTAAACCTTACGAGAGGAACTATCCTACTCATGATTTGTAGTTGGCAGTAGTGATCTTTGCACTTAAGATTTGGAGACACTACTTGTATGGAGAAAGGTGTGTTATATACACGGACCATAAGAGTCTTAAGTATTTGCTAACTCAGAAGGGGCTAAACCTTAGGCAAAGGAGATGGATAGAGTTGCTTAAGGATTATGATTGTTCGATTGAGTATCACCCAGGCAAGGCTAATATGGTAGCCGATGCTCTAAGTGGTAGAGTTGTATCTGATCTGAGAGCAATGTTTGCTCGTCTGAGTCTGTATGATGATGGGAGTCTGTTGGCTGAGTTACAAGTAAGGCCAACCTGGGTGGATCAGATTAAGGAAAAGCAGTTGAGAGATGAGTCTTTGGTTGCTCGTTTCCAACAAGTTAAGGAAGGGGAAACTTCTAAGTTTGGGTTGAATGGTTAAGAAGTTCTGTGTTTCTGAGGAAGAATTTGCGTTCCGAAGGACTCTGACTTAAGGCAGTCAATACTTAAGGAAGCTCATGGGGGAATTTGTGCCATGCATCCTGGAGGGAATAAGTTGTATCATGACTTGCGTGAATTGTATTGGTGGCCTGGGCTGAAACGAGAAGTAACGGAGTTTGTGGGAAAATGTTTGACATGCCAGCAAGTGAAAGCTGAGCATCAACTACCTTCTGGACTTTTGCAGCCTGTAAAGATACCAATTTGGAAGTGGGAGAGGGTAACCATGGACTTTGTGAGTGGGTTACCCTTGACGCCATCAAAGAAAGACTCGGTTTGGGTGATTGTAGATAGGTTGACCAAATCAGCCCATTTCATACCTGTCCGTACTGACTTTTCACTTCAGAAATTAGCCAAGTTGTATGTGGCAGAGATTGTGCGACTTCATGGTGTCCCAGATTCAATTATCTCTGACCAAAATCCTAGATTCATATCTTAGTTTTGGCAGAAGTTGCATGAGGCGTTGGGGACGCAATTGAACTTTAGTACGGCTTTCCATCCTCAAATTGATGGCCAGTCGGAAAGGGTTATTCAGATTCTGGAGGACATGTTGAGGGGATACATTATTGACTTCTGAGGTAGTTGGGAGGATTACTTGCCATTGGCAGAGTTTGCGTATAACAACAGTTATCAGGCGAGTACTCGAATGGCACCATATGAAGCACTGTATGGACGTAGGTGTCGTACTCCTAGTTGTTGGACCGAATTAGGAGAACGGCAGGTTTTTGGACCAGAGTTGGTAGCTGATACTGAAGATAAGGTCAAAGTAATCAGAGATCGGCTGAAGGAAGCATCTGATAGGCAAAAGTCTTATGCGAATTTAAAGCGTAAAGAGATTGAGTACTCAGTAGGTGATATGGTCTTCTTTAAGGTTTCTCCTTGGAAGAAGATATTAAGGTTTGGTAAGAAGGGCAAGTTGAGCCCGCGGTTCATTGGGCCTTATCGGGTTTTGAAGCGAGTAGGACCAGTGGCATACCAATTGGAGTTACCTCCAGAGTTAGACAGGATTCATGATTTTTCCACGTCTCCATGTTAAGGCGTTATCGTTCTGACCCTACCCATGTCGTGCCAGTTGCAGAGATTGAGGTGCAGCCTGACCTGACTTTCGAGGAAGAGCCTGTGTAGATAATAGACCGTGAGGTTAAGTTTCTAAGAAGGAAATCTGTACCATTAGTGAAGGTGCTTTGGTGTAATCATGGCAGAGAGGAAGCTACTTGGGAGCCCGAAGAGGGGATGCGTCAACAATACCCTCATCTGTGCAGATCAGGTAAATTTCGAGGATGAAATTTCTTTAAGGAGGGTAGAGTTGTAACGCCCCAATTTTTGGGATTTCTGTGATTTTTAGCAAATTTTAGGATTTTTGTGTTTTGACTGCTTGATGTAAGTTTAAGTATGATAGTGGGCCTTTAGAAGGCCCAAGTCTAAGTTAAAAACCGGTAGAATTAACAAATTTTAATTTTACAAGAAAAAAGGATTTTGGTATATTAGGCCTTTAAGAAATTAATTGGTAAAACAAGCCGCAAGGAAGCATGTGGCAAAGTGGCATGTGACGCCACTGGGAAGGCTATAAAAGTGGCGTGTGGATGGCTAGGGAGAACTGAGGTTCAAGTCACGATGAGAGCATATTAAGGGAATTATTTTTATGCTTAGGAATGGTAAGTAATGGAACTCAAGTAAAAGTCTGTCAGGAGGAGTTTGAGTTGCTTAGGAGATTGAGTAAGGAGGGGATAAAGGAGAGGATTTAGGAGCTGATGAGGGAGAGCAGTATTGACCGAATGGTGGACTCTTGAGGAGCAAGAGTTGGCCGGCCAAGGGTATCTTTGGGGGGCAAATTTCGGCTAGGTCAAATGCCAAGTATAAATTCAGCATTTGGGGTAAGTTGTGCCATTTTCTGACCATCCTTCCTCTTCTTCTTTTCTTTTGTTTTTCTCTTCATCTACTTTCTCCTTTTCTTTTCCTTCATAGACCGAATCTTTCTACCATTCTACTCAACACCACTTTCTTACCATTGTTTTTAAGCCTTACAGCCGAATATCACAAAAGCTAAAATCCCAAAAGCCTATATTCTCTGTGATAAATTCTCCTAGCAAAACCTACTAATTTTTCTTCATCCTTTTTTATCAATTCTTTCTTCTTCTAAACCCTAAACCTTTGTCAACAAAGCCACTACAAAATCCTCATCTTTTCTTCACTGTTTCAAAAAGCCAAAAAAAACCCTATAGTCTTAGGGGCATAGTCGAATCATTAGACCAGTAAAGGATCGACCTCTGCTCGGGTTGGAGAGTTTGATCTACATCAGAATCGAATAAGAACTAAAGTAGAATCATTGACTAAAGGAACCGGTGGTAAATTTTTTGAATCTATTTCCTTATTTCGGGAATTAAGAAAAATCGAAACCCCTAAGGGTGGCTAGCGTTTTGGACTAAGGGTTTTGTGCCTCTTTCTTTTTAATTGTGTAAGAGTTAGCATAGACAAGAGGACAAGAGGGCGTGCAAAAAAAAGGGCTTGAAGACTATCTCGGTTGGATCTTTGGATCTAACCCATATTTCAGTAAGAAGGTAAAGAACTCTGGGATCTAAGGCTGTATTGGCCGAATATGGTAAGGGTTAAATACATAGTTGGATTTTGATATTTAGATTAACGTGTTAATAATCCAATTGTAGGCAGTTCGTGTGTGGATCTTGCCAACGTATCGTTATAAATCAGGTGTGTAACTGACACCTTCTCATAGACTAGATCGATAAAAGTCAAAAAGCTGAAATGCCGGAAAACCGGTATTTCGTGAACTTGCGAGTGTGCGAATGCTCGTAAGATAAGTGGATTAACATATTCGGTAATCTGAAGTGATAAGACTGCAGTACGCGCAATTTCGTGCATTTCGATATTTTTAGGCTTAATGGGCCAAAATCAGGTTAATGGGCCAACAGGCCCAACACAGTAGGTATGCTCGGTAAGTGTTCCTGTTAGTACGTAAATGGTTATGATATGCTTGAAAACCTTAAGAATAGTTAAATTACTGGAATACCCCTATTTATGTAAAATTAGTATTATACCCCTAAGTGCAAAATGACCATTATACCCCTAGGGTTAATTTTGACTGAAAAGCATGATGATCTAATTCTGTGTGATGTATGCCATGATTGTATATCTATTGCATGGGGACATGGGTTAGATTTATGGAGGAAGCGTCCTGATGGCTATGCCACAATTATCTGATCTGGTGGCTTTGCCACATTTATCTGTTCTGGTGGTACTACCACAAATATCTGTATCTAGTGACTCTGTCACATTATTCAGATCTGGCAACCATGCATGTCAGAAATTTCTCGTGGCGTGTAGCGGTTGGGTGGGTCGAGTAGTCTCCCACATGGTGTAAGGTTGACGGGGTGCATATGGTTGGATTTGGGTTGGGTTTCGCATATACATGTGATATCTGTTCTATTCTCATTGTATGGGCCTATGGGCTTTATTCTGAAATCTGTTCTGGGCTAAGGCCAACTTGATCTGTTTCTGTGGGTTGAGCTGATATAGGCTATGGTTGGTTTAATTTACACACTGAGTTTCCCCAAACTCACCCCTTTATTTTCATCCAAGCAGGTAATCCCCAACCATAGTGGGCTTGGAGCTGAGAGGGATTCAGAGTGGCCACACATTCTGCAAATTTCGATTTTCTTCTGGTGAATTGGACTTTTTATTTATTTACTTTTATGATTTGGGATTATAAGTTATAATAAGGCCGCTTTTAATTATTTTTAAAGGTTTGGATATGTTTTGTTAGAGTAGGTCTGTTTTATTTTTAACTATTGAAACTAATTAGCTTTAGGGCACGTTTTAAAAAGAACAGTCATTGATTCCAAATAACACGATAATAAGAAAAGCTTCCACTATGAAAACGTTTTCCAAAATTAAGCACTTTTCTTAAAATAAACGTAATCAAATTGGTTCTTAATAATATACCCTAAGTTAAGATGTGGCAATGGTGGTGTGCATGTCTAGGATTGGATCCGAAGGGAGCTTGGTACTTAAGCAGTCTGATGGACTCACCTCCTCTTTTCCAATTTCCTACCTGGTACACAGCTTCCATTCACTTTAACCTATAATGAAATCATCCTCTAAGCACTAAGTAAGTTTTTGGATTAAAAACATAAAATGTTTTGAACGTTTCGATGTGGCACATCGGATCCGGTCATAATGTTTAGGTCGAGTTTGGGGTGTTGTAGATCCTAGTTCCACGCACTCATATATATGTACAAAATTTGTATCTAATAATAATATGATTGTTGAATTCACCAAATTTGTGGTTAAAGTTTTAAACCCCTTGGGTCAGCATGTTATAGTGAATAAAGTTTGTAAAAATTACCCTTTGATGAATTTGATGTAATATTGGGAATGGATTGGTTAACCCAACATGATACAGTGGTAAATTGTAAGCATAAATACATTGTATTGAAGTGTTAAAATGGTGAGTTACTCTGAGTTGAATCTGAGAAACTGGATGGACTGTCTAACGTGATTCAGTAATATCAGCACAGAGATATATTAAAAAGGGGTATGAGGCTTACCTTGCTATTGTACTGGACACCAATGTGTCAGAGTTGAAAATCCAATCAGTGCCAGTTGTTTGTGAGTTTTCTGAGGTATTTCTAGAAGAACTACCTAGTTTACCTCCAACTAGAGGTGTGGAATTTTCCATAGACCTTGTGCCAGGGACGACGTCGATATCTATAGCACTTTATAGAATGGCTCCTGCTGAATTGAAAGAGTTGAAGGTATAGTTGCCAGAGTTGATTGATAGAGGATTTACCTGACCCAGCTTTTCACCATGGGGTGCATTGGTATGTTTTGTAAAGAAGAAAGATGGATCATTGAGATTATGCATTGATTACAAATAGCTTAATAAAGTCACATTCAAGAATAAATACCCGTTGCCTTATATAGATGACTTGTTTGATCAATTAAGAGGTGCCACTATATTTTCAAAATTTGATTTACGATTTGGTTATCATTAGCTACGAGTAAAAGATTCAGATGTACCGAAGACAGCTTTCAGAACAAGAAATGGGCATGATGAGTTTTTGGTGATGCTATTCAGATTAACAAATGCCCCGACAGTATTTATGGATTTAATGAACATAATTTTCAGACCATACCTGGATAGATTTGTGGTTGTTTTTATTGATGATATTTTGGTTTACTCTCGCGACGTGAATGAGCATGCTGAACATTTGAGAATTGTTTTGCAAACTCTACGTGAACTATATGCTAAATTCAGTAAATGTGAATTCTGGCTAAAAGAAGTTAGTTTCTTTGGACATGTTGCATCTGCATAGGGTATTCGGGTAGATCTGAACAAAATTTCAGCTATCATAAGTTGGAAGCCACCGAAGAATGTTTCAGAAGTCAGAAGTTTTCTGGGACGAGCAGGATACTATTGGAGATTTGTTAAAAGGTTCTCAATGATAGCTTCTCCGATGACTCGATTGTTTCAAAAAGAAGTGAAATTCGAGTGGACTGATAAATACCGATAGAGTTTTGATAGATTAAAAGCTTTATTGATGGAAGCACCCGTATTAGTCCAACCTGAACCGGGTAAAGAATTTATAGTTTATAGTGATGCCTGGTTGAATGGTTTAGGTTGTGTATTGATGCAAGATGGTAAAGTAGTGACTTATGCATCTAGGCAGCTAAAACCGCATGAAAGAAGTTACCCGATACACTATGTTGAATTAACAACTATTATTTTTGCATTAAAAATATGGTGGCATTATCTTTTGGTGAAAAATGTTACATATTTACAGATCACAAAAGTCTAAAGTATTTAATGACACAAAGAATTGAATTTGAGACAACGTAGATGGTTGGAATTATTGAAAGATTATGATCTTGTTACTGATTACCATCCGGGGAAAGCTAATGTAGTGGCAGATGCCTTGAGCAAAAAATCTTTATTTGCCTTACGGGCATTGAACTCCCAGTTGGCTTTATCTGATGATTGTTCTCTCATAGGTGAGTTAAAAGTTAGACCGACGTTTATGCAATAAATATCCGAAGCTCAAAAAAATGATGATAAGCTGCAAGTGAAACAGATACAAAGTGAATCGACTCTTGATTAAGAATTTCATATCAGGACCGATGGTTGTTTATTATTTAGGGACAGAGTATGTGTACCAAAAAGTTTAGAATTGATAAAGAAGATTTTGAATGAAGCTCATAATGGTGACATGTCTATACATCTTGGTAGTAATAAAATGTATAATGGTTTGAAAAAGATGTACTGGTGGCCAGGAATGAAACGGGATATTTTTGAATTTGTATCGAAGTGTTTGATATGTCAACAAGTGAAGGGTAGACACCAAGTACCTTCGGGATTATTGCAACCAATTATAATACCAGAATGGAAATGGGAAAGAGTTATCATGGATTTTGTAACGGGATTACCTTTATCACCGAAAAAGAAAAATACTGTCTGGGTAATTGCCGATCGTTTAACGAAGTCAGTACACTTTATCTCGGTACGTATGGATTTTTCAATGGATAGATTGGCCAAATGATATGTCTCTGAGATTGTCAGATTGCATGGAGTGCCTGTCTCTATTATTTCAGATAGAGATCCTCGGTTTACATCTTGATTTTGGAGTAAGTTGCATGAAGCTTTGGGCACTCGTTTACAGTTTAGTACTGCATTCCATCCTCAAACAGATGGACAATCTGAACGTGTGATGCAGAATTTAGAAGACTTGCTTCGGTTTTGTATACTTGAATCTGGAGGTAACTAGGAAAAATACTTGCCTTTGATTGAATTTGCTTACAATAATAGTTATCAGTCCAGTAGTAGAATGGCGCCGTATGAGGCTCTATATAGTCGTAAATGTAGAACCCCATTGTATTGGACAGAGTTAAGTGAGAGAAAGATACACGAAGTCGATTTGATCTGGGAAACTGAAGAAAATGTGAAGATAATTAGGGACAATTTGAAAGTGGTCTCGAACTGTCAAAAGTCTTATGCCGATTTAAAGCGAAAAGAGATAGAATTTCAGGTTGGTGATAAAGTATTCTTGAAAGTGTCACCTTCGAAAAAAGTTTTTGGATTCAGCCGTAAAGGAAAACTGAGCCCAGGGTTTATCGGGCCATATGAGATCATTGAAAGAATCAGGCTTGTTGCATACCGGTTAGCATAACCACCGGAGCTTGATAAAATTCATAATGTGTTTCATGTATCCATGCTATGACGATATTGATCAGATCCTTCACACTTTATTACTCCAACCGATGTAACATCCCAAAATAGGGCCTAGTCGGAATAGTGGTTTCAGGACCACAAACCCAGCATTAAAATATTTATTTCATGATTATTATGAGGTCTAGAATATGAAAATAATCATGTGTTAAAGTTTCATGAAGAAATTCTAAGTGTAAGGTGTCCAATTGGAAATTAGGGACCAAATTGAATAAATTGCAAAACTTTGGTTCTAGAAGCAATTTGTATGAAATTGCTTTGGATTATTAATTAGAAGGTTTTAAATAGAAATTTTCCCAATTTCTAGGTTTTTGGACAAAAATGGGAATGGATGGAAAATTTTGGAAGTTTAGTAAGGAAGGACATTTTGGTCATTTGGTAATAAAATTAATAAAAAGGGAAAATGAAGGCAAAATCAACCATTCTTCTCCCTCATGCTGCCAAAATTTTCATGTTCTCCATAGCTAGGGTTTTCAACATTTTCAAGCTCAATAATAAGTGCTCCTTAGCCCTATTTTTTATATTCTTTGTATTTTTGAGATCCTCGTAACATGCTCTCTCTATTTCTACACATATTTCAAGCTAAGGTTCATATTAAGAAAATTACCCATGCATGAGATGCTTGTATTTTGATGATTTATGGTGGAATATGGTAAACAACTTTTACTAAGTAAATTTTCATGGAAATGGCCTAAGGGACCAATTTGTAAAAGTTGTAAGAATGGGTAGAAAAATGTGAAATGAAAGGACATGTGGGCTTATAAGTATGAAAAACATTTGACTAGGCTTGGGTAGTCAAGAAATTACATGAATTTCATTTTACGAGTCCAGGGACTAATTTGTAAAAATGTGAAATATTAGGGGCAAAATGGTTATTTTGCCTGAGGGTGAAATTTAGGTCTGAAATGAATATTTTGGAGTATTAATAATTTATTTTTACTGATATAGACCCTGGGGAACCAATTCTGTAGGTCGACCGTGGAAAACGAAAGGTTCTGAAATAATCGAAACACGAACCCGAAGCAATTACTAGGTAAGTTCCCGTAACTCGAAGTAAACTCTAAATATACCTGTAAATGCATATTCTTAAATGTATGTTAATTTAGATATTGATTGCATGACAATCCATAAAATGTGGTAGTGTAAAATGAAAAAGATGACAATTGTTCCAATTGAATGAAAAGGGAGATTTGATGGGTAAATTCTTGCTTACATGATATAAGATCCTGCATGTGTTGCAGAAAGGGATTTAGCCCAAATGGGTACTCCGATGATCTCAATACAGTAAGGATCTATCCCAGACGAGTGTTCCTTAAGTGATTGAAGCCCTCGATGAATATATATGCATTGTGGATTTAGCCCGGATGGGTAATACGATTAAGGACTGAAATTAGCCTGGACTGGCATTTCAGATCCGAGTGTATTGGAGTAATTGTCGTTGTAAGGGATTTAGACTGGAATGATAATCCCAACAATACTCCTTGAATTTATGTTATAAGGGATTTAACCTGGACTGGTAATCCCGATGTAAGAGTGAGGTTCACGGGAGGGTGTATTTAAAATGGTCACTAGCATGACTTGACGGTAAACGGGATACCCATCAAGATTTTTGAGAAATTCAACGGGACTATAATGGGAAACGAGAGTGGAAATGTTTGAATTGATGAGCTCATCTAAGATTAATGCTATCTTGCTTGAGGTGAAACTAACTTGATGATTGAGTGTATGTGATAGGGAATTTATACTATGCATGTTTGGCATGAATATATTTTATGGTTGTATGCTAAATAACTGGTAAGTTTACCTTCCTGTTATCCGAACTTACTAAGCATGTTAATGCTTACCCCCTTTCCTTTCCCTGTTTTTCAGAGCTCGTGGACTCGTGAAGATTGGAAGATGATTGGAGTATTGTCAACACTATCAGCTTATCTTGCTTTGGTATATAGATACTTTTACTTTGTTTCAATGGCATGTATAGGTTTTTGGTTATTTTGTTACATGTGCCATTGGTTAACCAATGTAAAGGCTTGAAGGATATACCTATTCATTTTGTATATGGCCATAAGTCATGGCTCATTTTGATATAGGTTGTAATCTACTAATTGTGTATGTTGGTGTTTAAATGTTCATGAGACGGTTAAATGTGGCATATCATGAATGGACATGTGGAATGTGGCCAAATCACTTAGAGATGGTTAGGTCATAATTGGCAATGAGTTATAAAATGAGCCAAGTTTAAATGTATTATATGATATGGTAATTCATAATACAAAGAGGATAATTTAGCATATACAAAACCAATAAGATGAGGTTAACATACAATAGACCATTGAAAGCAGTCATTGGGCATATTTAGGCTATGTTAAATACCATTGAAGTTCACAAATGTCTGTGGATGTTGAGGGTGACCATTGGCTTGGATTAAAGCCTTCTAAAAGGTCCACACGAGTAGACACACGGGCGTGTGTCTAGTCTGTGTGTGACACACGGTCAGCCCCATGGGCGTGTGGTACAGCCGTGTGTCCCCTGCACCTAAAATTTTTAGGTTAGTATGTATGGTACTAAACACACATGTAGAGACACGGCCATGTGTCTCAACCATGTAAAGGGCACGGCCTAGCACACGAGCGTGTGTCATGGCCGTGTACCGCTAAATGCATGATGACGTCATAAATAGAATGCTCAAGTTTTTGGACACGGGTGACAACACGGGCGTGTCTAGGCTGTGTGAAGGACACGGGCATGTGCTCGGCCGTATGAAAACCCCTGTAGGTTCGAAATGGAAAATAAATTCAATTAATTCCAAATGGGTAAAGGACACGTGCGTGTCCCAAGCACATGGGCGTGTGCATTGCCTCCAGACGAGCGTGTGAGGTTTAACCCTAGAAATTTTCCTAAGATTTTCTTAAGCCCTCGGTTTAGTCCCGAACCATTCTCAATGCATGTTTTGGGCCTCGTAGGCCCATAATAGGGACACTGAATATATTTGATTGGTTTTAATTTGGAACGAAAATTTATAGCTTGAAAATTTTCAGAAATGTCATGTTTGTGTACGGTAATGCCCATTGCCTTGTCCCGGTCTTGGGTACGGGTAAGGGGTGTTACAACAGAAGTTGAGATTCAGCCTGATACGACTTACAATAAGGATCCGATTAATATACTGGCTTATGAGACGAAAGCGCTGAGAAATAAAAAGGTGGCATTGGTAAAAGTCCTTTGGAAACGACATGGATTAGAGTAAGCTACCTTGGAGCCTGAGGGTACCATGAGGAAGCAATACCCTAACCTCTTTTCTGGTAAGAATTTTTGAGGATGAAAATTTCTTAGGGGGAGAGTTGTAATAGCCCAATTTCGATGAGGTCGGACTAGTGGTTTCAGGACCACAAATCTGAGTTAAAAATAAAAATAATTTTATTTTCTTTTCTTTTATTTTATGGTTGGCATCATGATAGGAAGGTCACATGAAAATTTTGATATGAAAATTTTATCGATTGTGTGGTTAATTAGGTAAAGGACTAAATTGCATAAAATGCAAAAGTTGGATTCTAGTAGCTATAGGTATCAAATAGCTATAGAATTCAAAACTTAAGGTCCTTATATGGTAATTAGACCATTGAAGGGTAGTTAGTAGATATTTTAATGACTCATCCATGGAAAAATTAGAAAAGGCAAAGGACTAAATTGGAAATCACTAAAATTTAAAGATGGCAATTAAAAAAAAAAGAAATATTCATCTAATTTCATATCATCTTCCCCAAAATTTCCATGGAAACTCTAGGAGAGAGGAAGACAACTTACCAAGCTTTGAAAATTTAATGATTTTTATATTTTTGAAACAGGATAGCCTAATCTCTCTATTTAGGGGATTAAATTGAAAATTTATCAAGGTATGAAATTTGGGTCATGGATGAATATGCTGAAAATTAGAAATTTATGGTGGAAAATGAAAGTTTGTTCATAGATAAACAACTTTTACAAAGCAATTTTTGATGAAAACTTAATTTAGGGACTAAAATGAAAAAAAGTAAAAACCCATGGAAAATTCTAAAATTTGTGAAAAATGTGTG
This sequence comes from Gossypium anomalum, assembly GCA_025698475.1. Classification (NCBI taxonomy): domain Eukaryota; kingdom Viridiplantae; phylum Streptophyta; class Magnoliopsida; order Malvales; family Malvaceae; genus Gossypium; species Gossypium anomalum. The sequence continues at coordinate 62,863,103 of CM046961.1, forward strand.
CTGTAAATGTTGTTTATAAATTTTGGCTAGGCTTGGAAAGAGGGTTAAATTTCATGAATTTCATTTTCCGAGCCTAGGGATGAAATCAAAATTTTTGAAAATGATAGGGGCAAAATGGTAATTTTGCCTAGGATGCAATAGAATACAAATGTATATGAAATGTGATAGATTAATAGTCAAATTTATCCATATAGATCCGGAAAGACCAACTACGAAACTAGATTGAGGAAAGCAAAAGGTTTTGGATTAGTTGAAATTCAAAAATGAACCATTCTCAAGGTAAGTTCATGTAACTTGACTATGTATGTTAAATGCTTGAATTTAATTGTATGACTGTGTCGATGTGAATGAGATAATATAAATTATAAAATAATCATAAGTTGAGAAATGTGGACAAATTGCCATGTTTCGGTTGAACATTGTGTAACATCCCGATTTTGGGCTTAGTCGAACAGTGGTTTCGGGACCACAAATCTGAGGTCATAAAATTTATTTTAATATTCTTTTGAGGTCTACAGCATGATAATATGATTGTGTGAAAATTTTGTTAGGAAAATTTACCATTTGAATGCTTAATTTGTGAAAAAGGACTAAATCGCATAAAATGCGAAAGTTGTGCTCTATTTGCTAAATGTGTTAAATAGTTATAAAACTTAAAATTTGAAGACTTTAATAAAATAGGCCATTATATGTGTGAATGGATGTACATGGAGAAGAAAAGTAAAAAAAGTCAAAGTTGGTAAGGTTGGTATTTTGATGACAAAAGCTAAATGAATAAAATAAAACAAATGGCCATCTTTCTTCTCCATCTTTTTCCAAAAAAAATTGAAGGAGAAAAACCTCCATGGAAGCTTGAAATTTTCAGCACAACAAACCTTCTACATGTAAGTCATTTTGGTGTTAGTTTTTGTGGATTTTTATGCTTTTGGAACCCTTGAAGCTTAAGCTAGCTAAATAGGGGACTAATTTGCAATATGATTGAAAAGCTAGGGATTTTCCATGATAGCATGATAGTTATTTGTGAATTTTAATGAAAGAAAAATGAAACCTTGTTGGGTAATAAACAACTTTTGTTAAGGGACTTTTGATGAAATTATCATATAGGGGCTAGATGGAGAAATGTGAAATTTATAAGTTAAATGTATGAAATTGTGAAATGTATGAGTTGCTATAGGTTTATATAAGGTTCAGCTAGGCTTGTAAAGGGAGGAAATTGCATAAATTTCATTTTACGAGCCTAGAGACTAATTTGTAAATATGTCAAAGTTTAGGGGCAAAATTGTAATTTTGCCAAAGTATGATTTTTGGACTGATTTGAACAATGTGATGATTAGATAAGTGAAAGTTACATTTATAGATCAAGAAAAACGGAGTCCGAGCCTAGATCGAGGGAAGAGCAAGATCTTGGATTAAATCGAGTTAATTGTCCATACTTTTGTATTGAGGTAAGTTTATGTGTAAGTAATTCAACATTATGTTATTATGTATCTAATGCTTTGATATTGCATGAAATGTATATATTTGTATCTATGGATTTGGTTAACGTTGACTCGATGACGATTCGACGAACGTTTGGGTACCTTGAAATCCCGATTGAACCTTAGGAATAGTTAGGATACAAATGTCATGACATTAGGGTTATTTGTGATCCCATGTAAGACATGTCTGGGACATGGCATTGGCAACGTCATGCGATCCTATGTAAGACCATGTTTGGGACATGGCATTGGCATCGTCATGCGATCCCATGTAAGACCATGTCTGGGACATGGCATTGACATCGATATGAGACATTGTGTAAGACCATAGCTGGGCTATCGGATTCGATTTATGATTCCATGTAAGACCATATTTGGGATATGGCATTGGCATCTTACTATGTATATGAGATTTCCTGGGTATCCTTTAGTATTCCAAGTGGTTCAATGGGTAATCCAAGGTTTTTGTCAAAGAGATGGCAAGGTACGATCATGTTAAAAAGGTACAAGTATGTACATGAAGGTCATAAATATTGATATTATGAATCGATGAGACCTCGGTAAGAAGTGAATGAATGAATTATGATCATGAGTTTATCGTTCACTATGTAAAGGACATGATCTAAAATGCATCTATGATACTCGATGGCATTGTGTTAAATTATATTGTGTTATGTATACTAGAATGTATGATTAATGTTGTTAATTATTTACATGCAACTTCCTAAGCTTTATGCTTACTCCCTTTCCTTTTCATTTTCTTATAGTATCGCCAAGCTAGTTTGGGGATCGTAGGATGTTGGAGACGCGATCACACTATCAATTTTATCTTTTGGTATAGTTAGTCTCAACATTTTTATTATGGCATGCATAGGGACTTGGTCTTTTTGTTATATGTCATATTGGTCTAGCCAAATGTGTTGGCTTATAGTGATAGTTGATTTATTATGTGTATGGTCATGAGATATGGCTCATAATGATTATTGGGTTGTAAACCTATTCACCTATGTATGTATGTGCCAATTCCATTATGATATGGCCTATGGTTATTGATGATGGAATGTTTATGAATGTCACGTGTGTGTATAAGATGGTATGAAAATACATGCATGCAGGTCTAAGAAATATTGCTTATTTGTATATATGTGTTGGTAAGATTTGATTTGTCATAATAGGGAGTCTTAAACAAGTATAATGTGAGGAGAAGTTGTCATGCATAAGTTATGTTATTAGTGTTTAAGTATCATTGAAGTTGTATATGTGTTTGAACAAATAAGGGTGGCAATTGGCTTGGAAAATAGCCTTAAAGTTACCCACATGGGTAGACACACGAGCGTGTGTCTAGACCGTGTGTGACACACGGGCATGTGTTTAGACCGTGTGTGACACACGGCTTGTCCCATAGGCGTGTGATCCGGCGGTGTGTCTCCTGAACCCTAATTAATGCAAAATAGAATGCCCACTAGTGAAGACACGGGCAGAGAGATAGCCGTGTGAGAGACACGGCCTTAGAACACGGGCGTATGCCTAGGCCGTGTGAAGTCTGCGTCTGATTTTGGAATTTAATTCGCCACACGGTCTAAGGACACGGGCGTGTGCCTTGGCCGTGTGACCATATTTTGTGCATGACGTCATAAATAAAGAGTTACACAGGTTGAGGACACGGGCGTGTCTGAAGCCATATGCGGGTGTGTGACCACATGGCCTGGCCACATGGGCGTGTGACCCTCCAAAATGAGAAAATTTTCTAAGTATTGTAAAAGTTTGAAAAGTTCCTGATTTAGTCCCGAACCACCCTCAACGTATGTTTTGGGCCTCGTAGGCCCATATAAGGGACGATTTGCACATGTATGGATGAATTTGATTTAAATGAAAATTTTATGGCCCGATTTTGTTTGAATGTGTATGTTTAAGTCCGTTAATGCCTCGAACCCTATTCCGACGTTGGATACGGGTAAGGGGTGTGACACATTGAAAGTTGATGGATTAAGGTGATATGCTTGAATGAGAATAATACTCTACATGTTGTAAAAAGGATTTAGCCCGGATGGATAATCCTGATATAAGCCGCTCGAGCCTATATATAGATTGGATTTTTCCCAGACAGGCAATCCAAATTAAGATCTTTAGAGCATATGTCCTAAAAAGGATTTAGCCTGGACTGGTAATCATATAATATAATATGTGGCTCGAGAGTGTGCTTGTAAGTTTGTACCCAAAAGGGTACTTTTGAGTATACTTACAGGACGTGCAACGACAGTTCAATAGTTCAACGGAATAAGAAGTCTTGAAACTAGGATAGGTGAAAAATTTATGGAACTTGTAATGTGATGAGCTCATCCAGGTTTACTTGATATTCATATGAGATTATGTGACTAACTTGTTTGAATAAGTGTATGTGTTTAGGTAACTTACCCAAAGTTGATGGAATATATATTTATGTGTGCTTATGTTAATAAATAAGACCGGTAAGTTTATTTTCCATTATACGAACTTACTAAGTATAAAATGCTTATTCCGTTTATTTTTCCCTATCTTATAGTGCTCAAAGCTCACAAAGGTTCGAAGTCAGTCGGAGCAGTCATCACACTATCCACTATCTTATTTTGGTATAATGGCATGTATAAGCTTAATTGGCCAATTATGGCTTGATGATGATGTTTGTAATCTAGCCATTGGAATGGCTTGTAATGGTTGTTTGATATACTTGTAATGTCATGTTATGCTAGCTTTATATATATATATATATATCAAATGATTGTTTTTAGTAAGTCTAAAATATGTATTAAACCAAGGTAAAATTATGAACACATATGCATGTAGTGGTATGCCTTGTAAATGATGAAATTTGCTTGAGATGGATGCTTGAAACGGTTGGATTCTATTTGGTATGTTTAGTGCAGGAACATGGTAAATTTGGGTGACAAATGAGGCTAGGAAATGGCTAGTTTTTGTCCATACGGGCAAGCACACGGGCGTGTGCCTTGGCTGTGTGTGACACACGGCCTCACACGGCCTGTCTCATAAGCATGTGGTCTGGCCGTGTGTTCTCTGCATCTTAAAAACACGGGCATGTTACATGACCGTGTGAAAACTGCACCTAAATTTTGAAAATAAAAATTCGCCACATGGCCTAGCACACGAGCGTGTGACTTGGCCGTGTTACTTCAATTTCTTCATGCTTAAAAAGTCAGAGAGTTACAAAGGTTAGGGATGCAGGCGTGTGTAGTACACGGCCTGACCACACGTGTCTGTCCCTACACCACACGGGTGTGAGCCCTGCACCTAGGAAAAAATTTGGAATTTCGCAAAAAATTCCCTGAGTTCTCAATTTAGTCCCGATTTTATTCCAACACTCTTTTTGGGGCACAAGGGTCCATATATGGGATGATATGTATGACCTCAGAAAATGAATAGTAATTTACGTAAATTAATTGAAAAATGTTCTGAATGTTCTGGTAATACTTTAAAACCCTATTCCGAAAACGGATACGAGTTAGGGGTGTTACATCCTACACATGCCATTACAACCATAATTGATTTACCATATTGTACCGACATGGACCGATGGATAGTGTGAGTGATCTCCGCTGAGCTTTCAATCCAACGAGCTTCCAATTTACTCTAAAACAGGGAAATAAAACTAAGTAAGAATAAAATGCTTAGTAAGTTCGTATAACATGGTACTTAACTTACCATTCATTCTATTTTGAGGTAACTATGTAAGGCATAATCAATCCGTTTGATCTCAAGCCCTACACACATTCTCATTGCCCTTGTTAGTCATGTATTCCATATTAACACCAAAACATATATGGGCTCAACAACAATCAAGTTTCCAAGCACATATGCTTTCCACAACATGTATTCATTCAACATGCATAATTCATCTCATTATTTCAAGTATAATGTCATAATAGTTCATTTCGAGTTCACCTCATTTCATATCAGAACTTTACTCATATTACTCAGAACATCAAGGTCACGATTAGTACACTCAAGGTGTACAAGTTTTTAATCAAGAATGAACATATATTTATGAAAAAAAGTCCATGTACAAATATTATCATATCATGTTTTCATATATCATATGTCATGTATCATTATTTACTTGTATTTCAGCTGGATACGTGTAATAACTCATTTCTTATACGTATCTTTTCATATCAAGATTTTTACCTATTGAATTTATCTGAAATATCGATGGTTACACAGGTAGTACACTCGAGGTGTACGAATCAAGATCCATCAATTCATGTCCAATGGTACCCATAGGGTACTATATTGGAGAGTACACTCTAGAGCCATACATGTATACGACAGGATTACTAGTTCAGGCTAAATCCTTTTTATGACATATGCTCTAAAGAACTAGATCTGGATTACCCGTTTGGGCTAAATCCAATTCATAACATATGCTCGAGACGATTTATATCAGGATTACCCATCTGGGCTAAATCCTTTCATAAATGAGGTTAATAGGATTACTCGTCTAAGCTAAATCCCGTCAACAATAAATGTAGGACCTCATTCATTTTGAGTAATCACATATCCATCGATATTCATTTATTCAACGAGATTTAACATTTTCAAGCATTTCTCGACATGTAATTATTTCATACATCTATAACATTCATATAATTTAAATGATCACATTCCACATTCGTTCCAAGGATAAAAGTAACATTTTTCTCGTTTATCTTTTATCAGGCATTTTCGTTAATCGGGCTTTGTCAGGTATATTTTCAACGTCATAGACATATATGATATTTATACAATTCACAAACACAACACTTAATTCAAGCATAAAAACATATAAAATTTAGTTACACGAACTTACCTCGACAATTATTCGTGTACAGAGATCTACTAATCTGACTTTTTCTTTTCCTCATTCTAGATCCGAATTTGGTCTATCCAGATCTATACAAGTAAATTTGACATCAATTTATCATATTTTATATTCAAGCCTAGGCAAAATTACCAGTTTGCCCCTAACTTTTCTATAATTTCTCATTTCATCCCTAGGCTCGAAAATGAAATTTATGCAAATTATTCCAAGCCTAACTGAAAATTATATACTACATCTACAGCACCTACATTTCACAAATTTCAGAATTTTCCATGGGTTTTATCACTTTTTCATTTTAGTCACTAAATCAAGTTTCCATAAAAAATTGCTTTGTAAAAGATGTTTATCTATCAACAACCTTTCATTTTCTACCATAAATTTCATATTTCCAGTATATTCATCCATGACCCAAATTTCATACTTTGATAACTTTTCAAATTAATCCCCTAAATAGATAGATTAGACTATCTCGGTTTTAAAAATATAAAAATTACTAAAAACGGGGCTTGATTACTTACCCAAATAAGCTTGATAAGTCTTCTTCCTCTCTCCTAGGGTTTCCATAGAAATATTTTGGGAAGATGATATGAAATTGTTTTCTTTTTCATTTAATTAAATTGTCATTTAATAACTTTTCATCTTTCCAATTTAATCCTTAGCCTTTTTTTTATTTTTCCATGGATGAGTCATACCAAAATATCTACATACTTTCTTTAATGGTCTAATTACCATATAAGGACCTTAAGTTTTGAATTCTATAGCTATTTGATCCTTCTAGCTATTAGAATCCAACTTTTGCATTTTATGCGATTTGGTCCTTCCCATAATTAAACACTTAATTGATAATATGTTCTTATCAAAATTTTCACATGACATGTCTATCATAATACGGACCATATAATAATATAAAAATAAATTTTATTTTTTAGCTCGAATTTGTGGTCCCGAGACCACTGTTCCGATTTCACCTAAATTGGGCTGTTACATAAAACACCATCTTAATGACTACCAAGCTAGGGTAAAAAAATCCAAACCAACGTTGCAATTATGGATATATAATGATTTACGTAATATCCTCATGCCATGCAACTGCAAATATGTTCTCTCTCCCAATTGCTAAAATCTCTCTTAAGAATGGTATAATTAGCAACTACAAGCTGTATAAGACTAAATCATATAATCCGATAGGCTTCCATTGTACTATTCGAGAGAATTAATTAATCCATCATTGTTCGAACATGACATGTCATTATGAAATTCGAATGTTACTCTTTTTCCAAGTTTAGGTGACGAAGTCGGGACTCTAAGCTTCAACATAGGACAAGTCACTTAACTATGCTCCACCATTTTGTAGTAAACGCATTTACTTATTTAAATTTTCCATTTTTCCTTGTTGGGTCCTTTACTTTTTCTGACCTTATCATGTAAGAAATGGGTTCTTGCAATTGGCACATTCCAACATTGTAATAGTGAGCTTGTTTATTTCATCTCGTAAAACTCTGTAAGACTCATTTGCTCAAAAAACTATGTAACACATTGTAACAGTCTGATTTTAGTGGTACTGAAACAATAGTTTTAGAATTCCATTTTTAGATGGTCGAGTTAGTAAATATTATTTATTGATATTTACTAGGTTTGTAACGCCTTGATTTTCAGGATTTTTTGGGTTTTTGTGATTTTTGGTAAATTTGAAATTTTGGTGTTCTAAGTATTGGAATTGTGTTTAAATGTGTTAGTGGGCCTTTAGAAGGCCCAAGCCTAAGTTAAACACGGTAAAATATCAAGGTTGGATTTTAAGTAAATAGGAGACTTGATTAAGTGGGCTTTTAAGAAGAACTTCGTAAATTATGACACAAATAAGGCCTTGGCTAAGTGGCAAGGTGGTGCTACTAAGTTCCTAAATAAATGGCACCTGGGAAGGAATTAGAGGTCCAGGGTTCAAGTTGTAAGGTAGGCATATTGTTACTTTTTAATTTTAGGCATGTGCTGGGCATGTGATCACTCAAGAGAATTTCGGCAAGGGCCTTAGGGAGGTTGGGCCGATTGCTTTAGTTGATATTAGGGTTAGGTTCTTTTCTTTTTCTGTCTTGGAGGATTAGGGTTAGCCACCTGAAAGCTTTCATTCATCTTTTCTGAGTTCTCTCAAAAGCCGAAAACGCAAGCTCCTTCTCCTTGGTGCCGAATTTTCTTCCTCTCTTTTTCCTCCATTTTCTTTCTTCCTTTATGTTTCTCCTTCTAGCCAAAACCTTCTGATCACCTTATTCACCTCCTCTGTTGATCCCATCCTCCACTAAACCTTCATAACCGATCGCTGTTAAAAGCTGAAATCCCGAGAACCCACTACTTGTGCCGATTTCTCCAAAGCCAAAATCCTTCAATATTTTTGTTCCTTTTGATCAACATTCATCTTCTCTCAACCCTTAGTATCTGTCGGCAACATTACTTCAAGATTATAGCCTCAAATCGTCATCTTCTTCATCACTTAAAAAGCCAAAATACATTAAATTTAACGGCCTATAGCCGAAACTTCAGATCTCCTGGATTCGAGTTCTACCATCATTTAGAGGATAGATCTGCATCAGATCTACGTAGGAATCAAAGAGGAATAAGTGGTAAGTGCTCATCACTTCAGATCTAGTCTTATTTTACAAGTTAGAAAAATTCGAAGTCCCTAAAATCTAGGGAGGCTATCGATTTGGGCATAGGGCTTTAAAGGTCCTTAACCGATGATTTCTTTTGGTGATTAGTGTCTTCTTGAGTTTTGGATCGAAGGCTTGGATCTTTGGAGCAACCAGACTTGGATCTAGTAATCAGTTTTCGGCAAAAAGGTAAGATTCTAAATGCTTTAAGGGCATGCTTCGAATATGGGTAAGTGAATATTGGAATTAGTTGTTGTGGTTTGCGATCTAAGAATTGTGGTAACCAATTGTAGGACATCAAAAGGGATCTCGAAACAGGTGTCTATCGAACACCCTCTCATAGTTTAATTCGGCAAAAGCTGAAATGCCGAAATTTTGGCATTTCGTGGGCTTGTGAGTGTGCGAGTGCTCACAAGACGTTTAGAAATCATTAGATCTAAAATCGCAAAGTGGTAAGTTAGTCGTGTGTGAAATTTCGTGACTTCGATAATTGGGCCTCGATAGGCTAAAATTGGGCCCAATGGGCTTACAGGTCCATACGGGTAAGATAATTAAAAAAAGGGCAATAAATATATTCTGTTAGACTGCAGTATCAAAACTGCTTAAACTGGTAAACTGGTCATATACTTGGATTAAATGGGCTTCAATTGCTAGTAGACACTGTAGGGCCATTAGGGTTAAGGTTGACCTGAATGCATGTCTGACTGTCTCTGTTTACTGCATACCATGTTATTATTATTATCTGATGCATAGGACTGGGATATTGATGGAGGAAGTACTGAAAGTGGCTTGTCCACGTACTGGAGGCTTTGCCTCAATTTACTGATAACTGAGCAGCAATGCTGCAACTGTGGATTGTAGGGCTGGGTGGGTTGAGATATTCCCCACATGGAGTGTAGGGCTGGTACGGGTGGAGTGTAACGGTTGGCTATAGGTTGGCTTGGGCTTGCATTCACGAATATGTTTGTTCTGTTCTGAAATTGGGCCTATGGGCCACACAACATTATTTAAAAAGGGCTAAGGCCCGGTTCATCAGAGATCGAAAAGGGCCTCGGCCCGGTATCCACTGTTATCTCAATGGGGCTTAGGCTCAATAAGCTTGAGCTGTCTTGGGCTTTGGATGGGTTCTCCACACACATTGAGTTTTCCAAACTCACCCCTTTCCCTTCCATCCTTGCAGGTGAGCCCTAGTTGGTGGACTTGGAGCTGGGCGGGATTGAGAGTGGCCACGAAGATTAAATTTCTGGATTTTATATAAGTTTCGCATTTATTTTTGATTATTTTTATTTTGGTTAAAGTTGTAATAAGGCTGCTCTTTTATTATTTTATTTTAGGGTTATTAAATTGGCTAGCTCTAGGGCGCGTTTTATAAAAGTAACTTATTCTTAAATATCACGATAACCGAGCAAAGCTTCCGCAATGTAAATGTTTTCAAAGGAAATAAATATTTTAAATAGACTTAAATTTAATTTGTTGTCCGTGGACAAGTAATATGGTTAAAGTGTGGCAATGGATGTCTGCATGTCTAGGATTGGATCCATGAAGAGCTTGGTACTTAAGCGGTCCAATAGACTCACCTCCTCTTTATCTGGCTTCCTACCTGGTGCACAGCTTCCATTCACTTTAACCTATAACAAAAACATTCTTTAAACCCTAAGAAGGATTTTTGGATAAAACATAACTTCTTTAGTAACATCTCCATGTGACACGTTGAATTCGGTCGTAACGTCTGGGTCGGGTTTGGGGTGTTACAAGGTTATTACGGTATTATACTAAATTTTTGTCTAATAATTTTAGTTATTTGGAAAGTTAGTTAAGGTACAATGTATTGTTCGAAAAGTTAGTGGTTTTGGAAATTGAGGTATCGGGACCTCATTTTTGCAAAACCAAGTTCATAAATGTTTTTTATTAAATATTTATGGAGTTTTTATACAAGTATATTGAATTTCGGTTCGATAATTTTGTTGATTTAATAACTAATTAAAGTATAAGGACTAAATTGTAAAAACTACAAAAGTTAATCAATATTAATTTATATTAGCTAAATGGGCCAAATAGTAGGATTAAATGGATTTAGATGGAAATTATGCCATATTTCATTTTAGTGGATGATTTACAATTATGTTTGTTATAATATATATATTAAATTAGTATTAAATAATAATAAAAGTTAATCAAAAAATAAAGTTAATGGCCACTAACCATTCTTTTTCTTCAATTGTACGAAACAAAAAAAATAAAAGAGAGAAGCCATTTCACGAGTTTCAAATTTAGAACTATGCATGGCATGTATTTTTATGTCTGTTTCTAGTAATTTTTATGTTTTTGAGATTGTTGTATTTTAATCTACCTAGCCTGAGAGTTAAATTGTAATATTGCTAAAGGTTTTAAAAGTTACTACTGATGATTTTTAAGCTTTTTGAATGTTAATGATAGATTTTGAAGCTTAGAAATGAAATAGGAGTAACTTTTAAAGTGAATTTTATTAATTTTGAGTTTAGGGACTAAAGTGTAAATATTTCAAAATTGACATGAAATTTTTGTAATTATTGAATTCAGAGGGTTGTACAGGGATGTAATTATTGAATCAGAAGTTAATTGACAAATATGAGAAATTGTAGATTAGTCATTCACACTTTGTAGTTGTCATTTTCTAGGTAAGTTTATATGGAACTTGACATATTTTCTTATCATGCTTGAATTGTGGTTGTATTTATTAGTTTTATATACAAATGTAATTTTAATGAATTCTGACATAAAAAGGACTATATCGATAAAGGTGAGATTTGTGGTAGATACTGATAGATATGCATTAATGAACGAATGAATGTAAAATTAGTTATACGGGTGTATGGTATATATATACATGGTGAAGTTATGCAGTTAAAAGGTATATAAATATATTTTTTTTGATGTTTTGATGTCTATTTGATTAAATTGATTAAAGTTTAAATATATTGTCTACTTGATATTTTAAATTGTGATTGAAAAGTGATATATTGTCATATGTATTGAGCCCAAATGAACATGGGATAGGATACAATTAGCATATCAATAGGGTTATTTCGCGTGCTGTACAGGTTTAACATGAGAATGAAATGATGATGTACTATATATTCACTGATTGTACCGAAATCCAACATTTGCTACAGATTACCGAGTTATATCTATAGTGATTCAGACGTGTTTCTGGGGGAGGATGTGTAGCCTACGGGCTTGGCACTTAGTGCCCAGACATGTTTTTGGAGGGATGTTAGCATACGGGCTTGGCACTCAGTGCCCAGACATATTTTTGGATGATATGGCTCGTTTGAGCAATCAAGTATGTTTTGGGTGGTTACCCACGTATCCGTATATTATAATTCATTGGGCTAAATGATTATAGTACCAATTCAAATGAATGAATAATAGTGTATATGGTAATAGAAATGGAAAACATAAGATTGAATGAATGAAATGATGTTATGTGTACTGAATTGATATGTTATATGATGATTGAATAATGTAACTGTAGTAGATGAGAATTTGATGATGCTGGTGAAATGAAATTGAGTTGAATTAAATAGTTTTATAATAGAAATGATGATAGAATGGTGATATATATATATATAAGCAATTAAGAATGGATGTCATGATGAATTGGTATTGAATCCTATAGTGTTATGTGAAATGAGGCATTTGTGATCAAATACGATATACTCACCTTGTATTTTGTGAAAAGTGGTGATAGGAAAGTTGTATAGTTAGCTAGTTTGTTATGTTAATTGTGATTTAAGGTGAGTTTACTATTTTAGTTCTTATGGACTTACTAAGCATTTGAAATGCTTACTCGGTTATGTTTCTATTTTGTAGGTATCTTTTGCAGAACACGGCGATTTGATCATACCAGAGCTCACACTATCAAGCCTTCTATTCGATAATTTTAATCGTTTTAGACTCGGTTATGTGGCTTGTGTCTAGGATTAAATTTGGTAAAAAAATTGTTTTGGATGTCAAAGAAATGATTCTTGTCTATAAAGCTTGTTTTGAGGTGTGTATATGTTATGCATATAGGCATTGAATAGTGTAAATGTTTCGTTGAGTAATGGAGACTAAGGTTCATATATCATGCTTGAGCTTGAGGTGCTTATATAATATGTATATAAGCTTTGAAATGAATATGAGCATATGTTCATGCTGATGATGGAATGCTTAAGTATAATAACGATAGTGAATGTTGAACAATGAGTGAATATTGGTATTGAGATAAATTATATTTGTGATAGATGGATGGTAAACTTTTGGATTGTTATTAAAGTTGGAATGTCAAATGATTTGACTTAAAATATGATATAGAAATATTGGGTTATGGCATGGATGATACTAAACTAGTTGAATGCTTTGAAATGTTTTGAAACTCTTGTTTTGTGATGGTGCCATTATGGCATATTGGTTAGGCATTAGTAGGAAGTTATATGACATGTTTTGGTTTGGCTTTGAGATGTTTTAAATAGGTTTAAAGTTATCAAAATGTATTTTGGAAGTTACTTTATGGTTGATTTTGATACAAGCTCTTAAATGATAGATTTTGGTGCCACATAACTGTGTATCACATACGAGCTTGTGACATGGCCGCGTGCCACTGAAAAATAAGGTGCATTTAGATCACACGGTCCAAGTTAGTTACATGGCCCAGCCACATAGCCGTGTGACTTTTGTTGAATTTTTACATGGCTTCAGTGAGTTATATGACCTGGATACACAGTCGTGTGACTCAAATTTCACATGGTCTTTGTTTATAACATGGCTTAGGCACACGACCGTGTGACCCTGTTTCAAAAATTTGCCTAACTTTTTGAAAAGTTTTTAATTTAGTCCTTATTTGTACTCGGATCGATTTAAGAGCTTTCATAAGCTCGAATAAGACTCGTAATTAATTGTTTACCAGAACATTTAAAAGTTTATGACATGATTGATTATTTGAAGAATTCTATTTATTCTTTAATTCATTTATAACTTTAGAGATGTTGCAAATTAGTCCTAGTCAAATTCTAGGTAGATATTAGGGCATACATAAGCTTGTATAAGGCCCAAGAAGAGCTATATTTGATGTTTATACATTGAATTAACTCTCATTGTATGATTCATGTTTTATTTGAATGCTAATCGTGTATTTATGAAATAATTTAATGTTCACTTAAAATAAGGATTATGAATTATTCTTATTGTTTAATTGAATGTTTAAAGATGGAACTGTATGTGATTGCTTCGTTAATTGTTGTGACATCCTATAGCTTTGGTCTGATGACCAGACCTGTTGAGGAGTGTTACATTTAGTGGTATCAAAGCTATAATTTAGTCGATTCTAAGATTGAATGTATCATAATTTTTGTTTAGAAATACTTGCAACATTAATCTGGGATAATGTGATGCAATATGATCTAATTTGACTCTGTTTTCTATTAGATATTATGTCATCTGAGCTTAAACTGTGTAGTATCAGATGAAGGTAAATGGTAATGTTTCCAATCAGGGATCTAGTTTTAGTGTGTCATTCTACAAAGGCTAAATAGTGAAATAAGAGGTGTTTTCTTTTAAAAGATTAACTAACAGTTCTTAATGTTATGTGAGCCACTCTTGTGGCTCCATAACCTCCACCCTCGATTGTGCCTTCCATAACACTCTCTTTTCTTTAAAATCTAGTAAGTGTTCATAGACATTCAATTGATAAGATTTGGAAACGTGGAACTAAATGATTCAGGGATAAGATTGATGAGGATCCAGTCAGAATTGAATATTACTTGAAAATACTCAGTGATTTTTTTATTAAATAGTATGTTCTTCTAAAGATAGTCTAGAATGTTATGTCACTTTGAAATATGAAGCTTATCAGAGATGAATAATTTTAACCACAGTTGTTCTTAAAGATCAAGTAAATTGTAATTTCTTCCAATCAAAATCCAAAAAGAAATACACCAGTAGATAGTACCTAGATAAGAAGTATGACGAATTTCTATAGTTGAAATATAGAATAAAGTCTATAGCAGAGAATGAATGAGAATTTATTGCCTCAGTAACTATACCAGAGATATTGTACTGATTAAAGCTGAAATATGCACTCGCTTTGAATGGGATTTAAACAAAGACATACAAATGTTAGTGAGAGCTATGAAATTGAAAGAGCTTGTAATTTTATATGAATGATTGCAGAAAATGGAAGACGTGTGCAGCGAAAGGGAACAAACCAAGTTGAGACTTTGAGATTCCAGTAAATAGAGTACAATTAGATTATTTTTTACTCCTCCATTAAAGAAATGAAAAGATGTTTATAATCATGTCACTTCTCCGCCAAGTTTTTGAAAAAGATAAGACAAAATCAAGGAAATTGAGATCCCCGACTACATTAATGGCCAGTGTTGACGGTGTTCAGAATGGATAGATCGGTTTGTATTCACGGTGGAAAACTCATTGAAATAAATGTTGACTAAAGAATGAGGCTTGTATTTGTAACAGCCCAATTTTGGGCTAGTCAGAACGGTGGTTTCAGGACCACTGACCCGAGGTTAGTGAAATTATTTTTTATATTATTTTATGTGTTGTGGCATTATTATATGAGTGTATGAAAAATTTGGCAAAGTAATTTTAGCATTTGTGAGCTTAATTACGAAAAAGGACTAAATCGCATAAAGTTTAAAAGTCTTAAATTGACAGCTAAGGGTGTTAAATTACCATGAAACTTAAATTGGGGGTCTTAAAGGGCAAATAGATCCTAAAAAGAGTGCTAGCTGGCCATAGGAGACAAAAGAAAGAGAAATGGTCAAAATTAGGTGAGTTGGTGACCTATTTTCACTAGAATAAAAATAAAATAAGGAGAAAAAGATATCATCTTCTCCTCACCTTCTTCACCACTAAAAATACCAGCAAAATAAGGGTTCTGAAAGCTTGAAATTTTTAGCCACTTAGTTCCCTCACAAGTAAGTGATTTTGATGATTTTTCTTGATGATTTTTACATTTTTAGGACCCTTATAGCATGAGCTAGCTAATGAGGGGACTATTTTACAAAATGGTTAAAAGTATAGGGTTTTACCATGAGATTGTTCATGTTTTTTCTTGAAATTTTATGGAAGGAAATGAATCATGGTTGTGAAATAAACAACTTTTGTGAA
Source organism: Gossypium anomalum (assembly GCA_025698475.1). Classification (NCBI taxonomy): domain Eukaryota; kingdom Viridiplantae; phylum Streptophyta; class Magnoliopsida; order Malvales; family Malvaceae; genus Gossypium; species Gossypium anomalum. The sequence continues at coordinate 62,879,218 of CM046961.1, forward strand.
GTAGTTTTTCATGGAAACCCTGACTAATGACCATTTTGCATAAGTTTTAAAATAGGTGATAAATTGTGAAATAATGAGAAATGTGGGCTGCTCCTAGTATAAAAAGTATTCAGCTAGGCTTGGTTAATGAGAAAATGTGATAAAAATTGATTTTTGGGTCTAGGGGTAAAATGGTCATTTTTTGAAAGTCTAGATCGATAAAATAATTAAATTTATGATACTTTATCATTATAGATCAAGAATTAAAAAATTTAGGCCTAGACCGGGGAATAGCGAAATAAGTGGACTAAGTCAAACTAGTCGTCTACATTTTGTAATCCAAGGTAAGTTGTATGTAAATAATACAACAACATTGTTATTATACGTGTTTGAATTAATATAGCATAAATTGCTTGTTTGTGGAAATGAATATGCATGATGAATATTGAGATAGTGGAACTCCCATTTGAACTGTAGGAAATAAATCGGATATTCATGCCATGACATTTGGGTCATATGTATGCTAGTTTAAGACATGTCTGGAACATGCATGGACCACATTATGAGAGCCAATGTAAGACCATGTCTAGGACATGGCATCAGCATTGAGATGAGAGCTAGTATAAGACATCTCTGGGACATGTATTGGTTACAAGATGTGTCAGTGTAAGACCATGTATGGGACATGGCATCGGCATGGATACGTGAGAGTCAGTGTAAAACCATGTCTGGGACATGGCATTGACTTAACATAAGAGCCAGTGTAAGACCATGTATGGGACATGGCATCGGCACTATACCCTATGTTTGAGGCTTAGTGAATATCTAATAGCATTTCAAATGGTTCAATGGTGAGAGTTACAATTTAAGTTAAATGAGAAAAATGTAACTATGTTGTGAGTGGTACAGGTACCTATTTTAAATGTATAAGATGTGAGCTTAGTGTATGCTATGAGAATTGTATTGGATAGTGACGAGTAAGTTGTGCTTATACCTACTTTTGTATTATGAGCATTATGATGAATGGTAAAGTTGTTGATAAATTTATTTTCATGTAACTTACTAAGCTTTATGCTTACCCCGTTTCTTTCCATTTTCTTATAGTGCCGCTTAATTAGCTTGAGGATCATTTGGATGTCGGAGGCACGATTACACTATCAACTGAAGCACTCAGTATAGTTAGATTTATTATCTTTAGCATGGCATGTATTGGGACTTAGGCTTTTGTGTTTTGAATCATTGTTAATTTAGCCAAGGTGCTGGCTTGGGATGAGACCCTACATTTTGTATAAGGCTATGGACAATGGTTAATATTCATTATTGATATATATACAAATGATGACATTTCATGGATGAATAAATTGCATGTATGATTTATTGCTTATTGTGGCTGATTTGGTTATATGAGTCATTCTTGTGTTGGTTTTGGTTGATCTTATGCAGGTTGATACAAGTAAGGGTGGCAAAGAGGCTTGGTAAATAGCCTTATTTTGTCCACACGGGTAGACACACGAGTGTGTGTCTAGGCCATGTGTGACACACGGTCAGCCCCATGGGCGTGCTACTCGGCTGTGTGTTCCCTGCACGTAAAAATTGCAAGTCAGTATGCATGGTGGTAAACACACAGGTAGAGACACGACCGTGTGTCTCAATCGTGTAGAAGACACGGCCTCTGGCCACAGGCGTGTGCCTCCGCCGTGTGCCCTTAATTGGATGCTGACGTTAGAAACAGAATGTCAAGGTTGTTAGACACGGGCTAAGACACGGGCGTGTCATGGCCGTATGAGGGACATGGGCCTTAAACATGGGTGTGTGTCAGGCCGTGTGAAAACCCTTGTAGGTTCGAATTTAGAATTTAATTCACACAGGCATGGGACACGGGCATGTCCCTAGGTACTTAGGCCATGTGTATTACACGGGCCATCAGCACGGCCATGTCATAAGGGCTACACGAGCGTGCTACCCTTCCATACGGGCATGTGTCTTGTTTCAAGGGTTATTTTTATAAAGTCGATTTAAGGACCTGAGTCTGTCCCAAATGGTTTCAAATAGACATTTGAGGCCTCGTAGGCTCATGTTAAGAAGCTTAGACCAAGTTTTAAATTTGTCAAGTCTTGATGACTTCGAAAATGCTAGAATGCATGTGTTCAAGTGAGGTGACACCTTGTACCTCGTCCCGGCATAGGACTCAGGTGTGGGGTGTTATAGTATTTATGCAATTCTTAGGAACATTGGAAACAATAAACAGAGTATGAAATCTTTGACTACTCCTCAGAAAACTAGACAATCGGAAGTATAATGGTAGTGTGGGGGATAGTAAAACGAAGAGTAAAGATATGATTATTAGATCTGAAGCTTAGGTTGCTGTCAGGGCTTATGTTATTTGAGATCATGGAGAGGTTACTGTTCTTGATGTCGTTACTAATATTATTCCTGATATAGATTGATTAACTTCTTATGAAATAATAGAACTGTAAAAAGAAATGGATTGAATTGTGATAACAAAAGACTAAATTGATTAATGATCGAGATGACAGGTTTGAATATTATGAATATTTTCTAGAGTTTTTTCCCAAAAGAAAAGTTGAATTTGGGGATAGGTAAATTCGGTTATAGTATATATAGGTGTCGATTTTGGGGATTCTAGGTAATACCAAAATTGCTTCTCTTCCTTTAGCCGAATTTTTCATTTTTTTTGTGTTGCCGAAACACTTTTCTCTCTAAGTGCTCAGAAGCTGAATTCCTTGTTCCTTTCTTGCCTATTTTCCATTCTTTCACTTCTCAAATTCCCTTTTAATTCACTATTGGTTTTAGCCGATTCCTTCTTCTCTTCTTTTTATTTGTGCCGGATAACCCTTTCACCATACAAATCTCAAAAGCCGAATACCTCTTTGGCCGAAGACCCTCTGTGCCACCACTACTCCCTCTACTTTGGCTAATTCTTGTGGGATTAGTATCAAATCTCGGATTCTAGATCTCTGCCAAATTGCTCCTAGGCGTTTTGAGGTTTTAGGTAAGTATTCCTCTTTTATTGGTTAAGGTTGGCCGAATGGTCATGGATGATTTAAGAGTGACTTAAGATGATTGCAAGTCACTTTTTATTTAGTTCTTAATGATTAAGATTGATGTAGATTTAAGAAATACTCGTGATTAGTGATCAAGGAAGGGCTGTTAAGGCTTGTCGTTCAAGGTAAGGCAAATGTGAGATTTTCGGCTTTTAGTGATCATATTTGATAAGTGTGTGATTAATCGTTGAGTGACATCATTTGTAGGTTCGTGGCTAAGGAGATCGCAACACATTTTAGTACCAAGTGTGTACATACACTACACACACATATTAAATCGGCAAATCCCGAAATGCCAAAAAGTCGAAATCCCGAAAAGCTGAAAGTTTGGCTACAATAGACTTGGGAGTGCGCGAACACTCATAAGGGGAAACCGATACCTTATCAGAGGCCCCATGAGCGATTCCGTGGACTTGGGCCGTGTCTTGGCCAACTGGGCCAGAATGGACTAAATGGGCCCGACAGGCTGTAGGGCCCATAATAGGCAAAATTGGCAATTTGTTACTAAGTGATGAAAAATCATATGATTGCATGACTATAAATGTGATTGGGCCTGACGGGCCATATGAATGTGATTTGGGCCTAATGGGCCATACGAATGTGATTTGGGCCTAGTGGGCCATATGAATGTGATTGGGCCTAGTGGGCCATATACACGTATGTAAACTCGTTTGGGCTTTGTATGGGGTTTTGGGCCTAGTATCTGATAACTGCTTAAACAGACATAAAACTTAATTAATTAAGTGTGACCGTTGGCAAGCCATAAGGTTAAGGTGTGGCAATGGGTATATGCATGTATAGGATTGGATCTAGGGAGAGCTTGGTACTTAAGCGGTCTTATTGACCCACCTCCTTTTCTCTGGATTCCTACCTGGTGCATAGCATCTGTTCGTTTTAGCCAACGAGGACTTGTTAACGGGCCAAGGTAAGTAATAACCCATAATAAAGAGAAATTACTGGAAAGCCCTTAAGGGCAAAAATGACTAAAATACCCGTATGTGTTTAATGTAAGGTTTATGGATGTTACATATATACTTGCTGCATTCATATGATATTCTGGTTAGGTTGTATATGGGATGGGAATTATGGAACAGAGGAAGTATATGAGGATCGCATGGTTGCTTGACGACCGTGGATCCACCGAGGGCTTTTTAAGTCCAATATATGATTAACAGCTTTGCTGCAATGTTAGGTAGTACCGCAACCGGGCTACCATTGGAGTGTACCGGATTGGTGGGTTGATATTTATATTCCCACATGGTGTGTACCGGGGGATGGAGATGGTGTGTAGCGGTTGGATAGGTGGGATCCGTGCATATTTGATTGCTTTACATCTATTCTGACATTGAATTGGGCTCAGGATCGAAAAGACTTGCTATTGCATGCTTTTCTAATTACCGAGGGCTGCACACACTGAGTTTTCGAAAACTCACCCCCTCTTTTATTTTTCTCAGGTGATCCTCAGTAGGTAGTTCGACGGTTCAAGGGACTCCGAGGTAGCTAGCTAGCAAGACGATTTGGAATTGTTTTCTTAAACATATAATTTCTAGTATTTTAAGTTATTTCAGTCTAGATTGTAGTAAGGCTTATCCGCTAGATATTATTTCATTGTCATTTCTACGCTTGAAATTTTTTGTACGGAGCCTAGATTTATTTCTTTTAGACATATGCCAAGTTTTTTGAAAATAATTATTTTAAAATCAAGCTTCCGCAGATAAAGATGATTTTTACTAAGTAATAAAGAAATAGTTCATTTTGAATACACCTCATTCTGGAACTAAATACAAATTGAATGTTACTTAATTTTCTCCTTTGAAGGGTTTCCAATGAAAACAAGGCTTTCAATAAAATACTTCAATGTGACATGCTGAATCTGGTCATAACATTCGGGCCGGGTTTGGGTTGTTACATTTAGTGGTATCAGAGCCAAGTTACAAAACTCGGGCTGTGAAGTGGGCCTTATTTATCACAATGTTTTGGAAAAAAATCTTTCTGTGCGGTACACCGAGTCTTCGATGTCGAACCAGGTAAGTTCTTTTATTATTAAGCTTATTTAAATTGATATACTGTAGATAGTTAGTGGGCTACTTTAGATGATTATAATGAGGCTTTTAATTGGAGTAAAACTGAAACCCGTAGGACCTTGAAACTATAGAAAATTTACGAAAACAACTTTCTTTTTAATACTTTCATAAAGCATTGGCTTAATTATTGAAACTAACTAAAACTTTATATAATTTCTAATCCAGATAATACGTGAATCAAAGATGAGTGCTAGAAGAGGTGCAAGAGGCCGTGGCCGACCGCAGAAGTGTTAGGGCTGGATAGTCGGCATCGGACCATATGCCTAATGTATGCGTGTGAGAGGCTCCAGCCTCACCCGTGGCTAAGACTGGACAGTATGATCGGGCCGCGGGGGATGATGCATTGTCACAGGCAATGCTGAGGATTTTGGAAAGGGTTGCAAGGCCCAATAATGGCTCAAAAAATCAGGGTTAATTTTGAAGCGACTTCGATCAAATAGAGTTGAGAATTTTAAGGGCGTGGCTGGTGCGGCTCCTAACGTGGCTGGATACTGGTTGGAGGCCACTGAAAGGATAATGAAGGACTTGGACTGTTCAACTGAACAAAAGTTGAAAGGGGCAGTGTCACTGCTTAGGGAAGTTTACAAGTGGTGGCTGACGGTGAAAAAGGGCACCCAACCTGAGCAGGTCACTTAGGAGTCCTTCAAAACTGCGTTGTGAGGGAAGTATATGGGTGCAAATTATGTGGATGCTAGAAGGAAGGAGTTCCTGAACTTGACCTAGGGAAACAAATTTAGTGGCGGAGTATGAGGTGGAATTTCTACGCCTTAGTAGGTATGCAAGAGTAATAGTGGCAACAGATTATGAACATTGGGTTCGGTTCTAAGACGACCTTAGAGACAGTCTTCGAGTATTAATTGCTCCTCAGAGGGAGCGGGATTTTGCAGCATTGGTGGAGAAGGCAAAAATCGCTGAAGAGGCAAAGCACACTGAGCGCCTAAACCGGGAAAAAGAAAGGGGCAAAAATAAAAAAGATTCTGAGCCCTCCAATTGCGTTCATAGGGCTAAGAGAAGGGCCAGAGTGGATGGCCCAGTCAGAGTAGGGCCCCCTATTGCTACTACTGGTACACCACCTTGTGCTACTTGTGGAAAAAGTCATACGGGAGAGTGCTGGAAGAGAACAATAGCTTGTCTAGCTCGTGGTTCTATGGAGCATAGGATCAAGAGTTGCCCTAGAATGTCAGGTCAGGTGCCAGTCGTGGACCGAGGTTGTGTGCAGCCACTGAAAGGTGGTCAGCAATCGTCGAGAGGCCGTTATCAGGCCAGGGGTAGAAACGGTTTGGGTCGTGGAGCACCAGGCAGAGGTACTAGTCATGCTGAGGCTAGGTAGCAAGCTTTGGTCTATACAACACGTCGGTAAGAGGATGGAGACACTCCAGAGGCGAATACTAGTACGTACTTATCCATAGTGTGCTATTAACCTAAGTTGGAATTATAGTGCGTAGTGGGAGTGTGGTGTGGTAGTCTGTGTTATTAGTTGGAAATTTCATAGACAAAATTTCTTTAAGGGGGTAGAGTTGTAACTCCCCAAAAATCCTAAACTTTTTTTCTTTTTCGGTTTTGATAAAAGGTGTGCTTAATATTCCTAGTCGAGTGTTATTTATGTGATAATAGGCCTAGTTAAGTTTTGAGTTTGAACTTTGGGGTGAAGGAAATTATAGTCTAATAATTAAAAGAACCTTGATAGCAAGTAGTTTGGTTTTTAAATAAATGAATGAGGAATTGGATACAAGGAGCCTTGTGTTGGAGTGGTAAGTAGCGTCACATGTGGGGCTTAGAGGTGGCGTCACATGCATGGCAAGGAGGTTTGCGGTTCGAATCCCTCCTTACTCAAAAGAAGGATTTATTTTTGCTCAATAAATGGCCAGTAATGGCGTTGGATGTGAACTCTGAAGGGACTGATCAGAGGATAAATTTAAGGAAGGGATTAATGAGTTATTAGGGAGAAAAGTTAGGAGATGAGGGGTGTAGAGAAGTGAAGCCGAATAGGGAATTTAGGGATAGGTAAATTCGAATATAGTATATATAGGTGCTGATTTTGGGGATTCTAGGTAATGCCGAAATTGCTTCTCTTCCTTTAGCTGAATTTTTCATTTTTTTTTGTATTGCCGAAACACTTTTCTCTCTAAGTGCTCAAAAACTGAATTCTTTGTTCCTTGCTTGCTGATTCTCCATTCTTTCTCTTCTCAAATTCTCTTTTGATTCACCTTTGGTTTTAGCCGATTCCTTCTTCTATTCTTCTTATTTGTGCCGAATAACCCTTTCGCCATACAAATCTCAAAAGCTGAATACCTCTTTGGTTGAAGACCCTTTGTGTCATTGCTACTCCCTCTACTTCGACCGATTCTTGTGGGATTAGTATCGAATCTCAGATTCCAGATCTCTGTCGAATTGCTCCTAGGTTTTTTGAGGTTCTGGGTAAGTATTCCTTTTTTATTAGTTAAGGTTGGTCGAATGGTCATGAATGATTTAAAAGTGACTTAAGATTATTACGAGTCACTTGTTGTTTAGTTCTTAATGATTAAGATTGAAGCAGATTTAAGAAATACTCGTGATTAGTGATCAAGGAAGGGTTGTTAAGGCCTGTCATTCAAGGTAAGGCAAATGTGAGATTTTTGACTTTTGGTGATCGTATTTGATAAGTGTGTGATTAATCATTGAGTGACACCATTTGTAGGTTTGTGGCTAAGGAGGTTGCAGCACATTTTAGTACCAGGTGTGTACATACATTGCACACACACAGTAGATCGACAAATCTTGAAATGCCGAAATGGCAAAATACCGAAAAGCCGAAAGTTTGGCTACAATAGACTTGCGAGTGCGCGAACACTCGTAAGGGGAAACCGATAGGTTATCAGAGGCCCCATGAGCGATTTTGTGGACTTAGGCCGTGTATTGGCCAATCAGGCCAGAATGGGCTAAATGGGCCCGATGGGCTGTTGGGCCCATAATAGGCAAAATTGGCAATTTGTTACTAAGTGATGAAAAATCATATGATTGCATGACTATGTATGTGATTGGGCCTGACAAGCCATATGAATGTGATTTGGGCCTAATGGGCCATACGAATGTGATTTGGGCCTAATGGGCCATATGAATGAGATTGGGCCTAGTGGGCCACATACATGTATGTAGACTCGTTTGGGCTTTATAAGGGGTTTTGGGCCTAGTATCTGATAGCTGCTTAAACAAGCATAAAACTTAATTAATTAATTGTGACCGTGGACAAGCCATAAGGTTAAGGTGTGGCAATGGGTATATGCATGTCTAGGATTGGATCTAGGGAGAGCTTGGTACTTAAGCGGTCTTATTAACCTACCTCCTCTTATCTGGATTCCTACCTGGTGCATAATATCTGTTCACTTTAGCCAACAAGGACTTGTTAACGGGCCAAGGTAAGTAATAACCCATAATAAAGAGAAATTATCGAAAAGCCACTAAGGGAGAAAATGACTAAAATACCCCTATGTGTTGAATGTAAGATTTATGGATATTACATGTATACCTGGTGCATTCATTTGATATTCTATTTAAGTTGCATATGGGTTAGGAATTATGGAATGAAGGAAGTATATGAGGATCACCTGGTTGCTTGACGACTGTGGATCCACCGATGGCTTTTTAAGCCCAATCTATGACTAGCAGCTTTGCTGCAATGTTAAGTAGTACCGTAACCGGGCTACCATTGGAGTGTATCGATGGGAGGGTTGATATTTATATCCCCACATGGTGTGTATCGGGGGATGGAGATGATGTGTATTGGTTGGATGGATGGGATCCATGCATATTTGATTACTTTACTTCTGTTCTGATATTAAATTGGGCTGAGGCCCGAAAAGACTCGCTATTGCATGCTTTTCTATTTTCCGAGGGTTGTACACACTGAGTTTTCAAAAACTCACCCCCTCTTTTATTTTTCTCAGGTGATCCTCAGTTGGTAGTTCGACGATTGAAGGGACTCCAAGGTGGCCAACTAGCAAGACGACATGGACTTGTTTTCTTAAACATATAATTTTTAGTATTTTAAGTTATTTAAATCTAGATTGTAGTAAGGCTTATCCGCTAGATATTATTTCATTGTCATTTCTGTGCTTGAAATTTTTGATACGGAACCTGGATTTATTTCTTTTAGACATATCCCAAGTTTTTTAAAAATAATTATTTTAAAATCAAGCTTCCGCAGATAAAGAGAATTTTTACTAAGTAATAAAGAAATAGTTCATTTTGAATACACCTCATTCTGGAACTAAATACAAATTGAATGTTACTTAATTTTCTCCTTTGAAGGGTTTCCAATGAAAACAAGGTTTTCGATAAAACACTTCAATGTGGCATGCTGGATCTGGCCATAACGTCCAGTCTGAGTTTGGGGTGTTACAAAAAATTTCTTCAATATAAAATAGCACCGGCAATATTGAAAGAATTGAAGTCTTAGTTGCAAGAGCTATTAAACCAAGAGTTCATTCAATTGAGTGTGTCACCTTTAGATGCTTCGGTTCTAATTGTGAAAAAGAAAGATAAAACTGAGATTTCTAATTGGTTACAAAAAGTTGAACAAAACTACTATAAATAATATATATTTGTTGTTCTATATTGATGACATCTTGATCTACTCGAGGAACAAAAAATAAACTTGACCAACATCTGAGATCTGTACCGAGGACTTTACAAGAAAAGTAGTTGTATGCAAATGTATCTACTACGGATATTGACTCCTAGAAGCAAGATTTATAGAACATGTATTGTGGACTAAAGATATTCGTATTGATCCAAACAAAAGATCATCAGCACTGGCGCTTTAGTCAAAAGCGCTTCAAGTTGATCAAAACTCTTCTGCCTTTCATTAGTCCATTCAAACACCACATCCTTTTGAATTAGTTTCGTTAAGGGTACAGAAATAAGAGAAAACCCTTCAATGAGCCTACAATAGTAACCAGCTAAACCTAGGAAACTCCTAACTTCAGTAACACTCCTAGACGGCTTCCATTTCAAAATCACCTCTATCTTCTTGGGATCCACTCAAACCCCTTCTGTCGATAAAACATGACCCAAGAATGCCACTTCCCTAAGCCAAAATTCACACTTACTTATCTTTGCATCAATTTCTTATCTCAAAGAATCTGTAAAACAACCCTTAAGTGCTCGTCGTGATCCTCTTTAGAACCAGAATACACCAAAATATCATCTATAACGACAACTACAAATTGATCCAAATACGAATGAAACACATGATTCATCAAATCCATTAATGCGGCAAGAGCATTAGTTAATCCAAACGGCACCACCAAGAATTCATAATGCCCATACCGAGTCCTAAAAGCAGTTTTCAGTACATCAGCCTTGTAATACCCCTAGCCCGTACCCATCGTCGAAATAGGGTTTCAGAGAATTACCATAACTTTCAAAAACATTTTATAGTAATTAATGTAAAATTTCTATTCATTAACTGAGATCATTCAAAACGCCCATTAATTGGACCCTCGAGGCCCAATACAAGCATTAGAATCGAATCGGGATTAAATCAGGAACTCATAGAATTTTTCGTGAAATTACAAAAATTTTCCAAGGTGCAGGGCTCACACGCCTGTGTGGTCCGAGGGACACGCCCGTGTGGCCCTAGGAGACACCCGTGCTGCAGGCCGTGTTCGACCCTGTGTAACTCTCTGACTTGTGCACATGGCCATGCCACACGCCCGTGTGCTAGGCCGTGTGGTTAATTAATTCAACTCGAAATTAGGTGTAGGTTTCACATAGCCAAGACACATGCCCATGTTCTAGGCCATGTAGCATACATGGCTGAGACACACGCCCATGTCTCTGCCTGTGTGCTCAATTCTGAGCATTCTGTTTCTCAAAATTAAGGTGTAGGGGACACATGGTCTAACCACATGCCCATGTTACCAGGCCGTGTGTCATACACGGTCTAGACACACACCCATGTGTCTACCCGTGTGGAAAAAAAGAAGCCATTTCTAGCTTCATTTCTCATCCAAAATTTTAACGAAGACTTGCACTCGAAACACACATCCAATACCAACCATTCCAAGCATTCAAATTAAACAATTCCATTATTCATCATGGCATACCATTACATGCATATGTTTATAAACTTACCTTGGATTAACTTAGGCATTAACATCATTTGATCACATATAATTAACATAACACATATGAATATATATCATAATAACCTACTTAGTCATGCCAAAATAAGCCATTACTAGCCATTCAAATGGCTAGGTTACAAAACATCATTTTCATGCCTCCCTTTCTTTTCTCTCTTTTTTATAGTATCGCAAAGCCAACTCGAAAAATCGTAAGGACGTCGTAGATCACCTCACACTATCAACGAGTTATCTCGGTATTTTGTTACTAGAAATACTTTAAGTTATGGCATGTATAGGGACTTGGCTAGTTTGTGTGTATGCCCTTATGATATGATTAAAGAATGACATGTGAATACTTGGTAATGATTAGCTTATGATGTAGCTAAATACGAACATGTTTTGGTATTATGTATGCCTAACTGAGGTTTGATGCAAAGAAACTATGAAAGAGTAAGAGTTGGCTATGGAACAGTTAGGAAACAGTAGTAGTGACGTGGTTTTGAAAAATCACTAAAAATTGTAGAAATTGAATTAAATCTTATTCAGTCTATTTTTATAAGAAAGAAATAGAGCAAGCAAAGGAGGTCTATATACTGAGATATTTAAATTTCTGCAAGACTGGTTCAGAGTGACTTCGTGATCCCCTGTTCCAATTTTGGAAAATCATTAGAAATTTTACAAAAAGAATTATAAGTAAAAGTTTATATTTTTAGATTTTTTAGTGAGTATATTTTTATTAGAAACAAACGAAAACGTTATTTGATTTCTGTAATTCTCATTAGAAACAAATGGAAACATTATCTAATTTCTGTATAATGAGATAATCGATTTTTAGTGAAGAGAGGCCAGGTCCGCTAAAGTGCGAAACAGGGGAACCTTTAATGAATAAACTGTAATAATTGGCCAAACCAAAAATTTTGGAAAAATTATTGTAAGAAGATATATGAGTCTAGTTTCAGGGTAAATTTACAGATTTAAATTTTGAGTTTCATAACTCGAGTTATAATTGATTTAGTGACTGTTATGAAGATGGACAGTATTATTATGAATAGTGAAATAAATTGTTTTGATTTGTCTAAGTAATCGAAAATTTTTTAATGTTCTTGGTTTGGTCCCGAACCATTCTAATTGCATGTTTTAGGGCCTCGAGGGCCCTTTTTAGGGATTTATTGGATGAATGTAAATTTTTTTAAAAGTAAATTTTTAATGCCCCAAATAAGTAAGATAAGTCTAGTAACGCCTCGTGCTCGACTCTGGCCACAGTCTCGGGTAAGGGGTGTTACATTTATTATTATTAGAGCAAGATTTTAGTTGGTTCTTAGAATATTCAGTATGAGCAAGACTCTAGCTATACAAGCCAAACTTATATTTTGATAGTGTGATGACTTCTGACGATTTTAAAATGTTTTTCTTTTATAGTTATGGATTCCGAACGAGTTGGTGCAGATGATGTAGAAAGTAATGCGCTCACTCCTGCAAAAGGGACGGTGCCACTAGATAGTAGTGAAAGGCCTGTTACAGTTAGTCAGAGAGGAGGGGCTCGAGAAGCCTTCTTCCAAGCTATGAATGAAGCCTAGGGCTCTGACCGCGTGCCTGTTGAAGAATGAGCCAGCGACTCATAGGCAGTGGCTTGGTTAAGGGAACCCACCGGAGCCGTAGCGAAAGTGGGTCTTCATAGGGAAATTGTCACTGCTTATGGACCCGAAGGAAGTGTACAGTACGAAATAACATAAAAGTAGACCCATTCCATTTTTTTTAATTCTTCGAGCCCGGAGGCTAAAGAAAAAGTGATAAAAAAAGTGATGAAAAGTTTTCTCTTTTTATAGCAAGTTTCCTAGTTAGAATTGATATTGTTCGTACCTATCGAACAATCTAATATGATTTTTTTATTTTATTCCCTTCCATCATTCCCTAAGTTCCATAGGTTTGATCCTATAGAATCTGACCCATTTTCTCATTGAGCGAGGGGTACGAAATAAATCAGATTGATTTTTTGATCAAAAGCACTATGTGAAATCTTCGATTTTTCCTCTTTCTCTATCCCTATCCCATAGGTACAACATTTGAATCAATAGAGAACCTTTTCCTCCTATATGAATCCATATTATTACATTCCAATTCCTTACTGATACCCCCCAAGGAAAATCCCGAATTGGATCCCAAATTAACGCTGTTTCAAACACAACTGGTACATTCCAAAATAATCGTTACTCGGACATCTTTACTCTTGGCCATGAACCTCCTTTGAGTTTTTAATTCACCCAACTTTTCTATTTTCCGATCACAAGCAAAGAAGAAAGGAATGAAAAAAAAGGAAATAAAAGTTGCTAACTCAAAACCAAATCCTGAAAGATTTTGTCGCAATCAATATAGTAAATCAATATAGATTTATAGTAATAGTAAATAATAAGAAAGTAATACAACGATTTCAACTCTATTTAGAAGCAAACCACCGTATGCAGTATTTTCTTTAAGTATCTTGTAGGATATCATGTTGTTTCAAATGCACACTTCTCTGTTCGAACCGAGTTTGAAACCAAACTTCTCCTCGGGAGGATAGATGGGGCGATCTGGTGAGATCCAATGTAGATCCAACTTTCTATTCACTCGTGGAATCAGGCGGTCCGGGGGACCACCACGGCTTCTCTCTTCTCGATAATCCATACATCCCTTATCGGTTGTATGGACAAATATCTCTCGAGCACGTGTTTAGGTTCACCTCAATGGGAAAATAAAATGGAGCACCTAACAACGTATCTTCACGACATCAAGAACTACGAGATCGCCCTTTCATTCTAGGGTAACGGAGGGATCGTAAGATCCTATTTCCTTTTTGCCTGAAACCTTGGCACAGATTTAAACTACAACCCTCTCATAAAGATCCAATGAAAAAAAGAAAGGTCAAAAGAATGATTTTTTCTTCTTAACAGTTTGGGGAATGGAAATTGAACTACCTTTCGGCTCTCCTCGAAAACGACGTTCGTTTTTTAGCCTATTTTTAAAGAACTAAAAAAAATTAAAAAAATTGAAAACGAAATGTTTTATAGCTTTAACAATTTTTCATTCGTATGAATTCGGCTGTTAGACCTCCACCCCGTTATGAACCTCAGACTACCCATGTAGCTACCTAAGTTATAGATACAGTTAGACGAGAGAAGCTAGCAGTTGATAAAATTAAAAAATAAGGGGTCGAAGAGTTTGGGCTACTAAAGATGACGGTGCAGAGAAAGCTAAGTTTTGGCTCGAAAATACTATCAGGGTCTTTGATGAGTTATCCTGCACACTTGAAGAGTGCATGAAGTGTGTTGTATCACTTTTACAAGACTCGGCCTACCATTGGTGGAAGACACTTGTGTCAGTAGTACAGAAAGAGAAGGTTACTTGGGATTTCTTTCAGGAGGAGTTCCGTAAGAAATACATTAGTTAGAGGTTCATCGATCAGAAAAGAAAAGAATTCCTTGAACTAAAGCAGGGTAAGATGACAATGACTGAATATAAACGTTAATTTGTCAAACTCAGTAATTATGCTCGAGAGTGTATGTCTACTGAAGCTATTATGTGCAAGAGATTTGAAGATCGGCTCAATGATGATATTTGATTATCAGTCGGTGTTTTAGAAATAAAAGAGTTCGTCATTTTAGTTGAAAGAGCTTGTAAGGCAGAGGAGTTGCTGAAAGGAAAGGGTAAAGCTAAAATTGAGATGTAAGACACAAAGAAAAGACAAATAAGCAAGTCGTTTCAGTCTACATCCAAGAGGCCTAGAGAGTTCTCTACGAGATCTAATTTTCTAGCAGGGTATTCTAGCAGAAACAGTGGTAGAAGATTTATGGGTCAGAAAGCTCAGACCACTTCAATTGTGAGTGTTGGCAGTATTCAGCTTGATAGACCTGAGTGTCCTCAATGTGGTCGACATCATCCAGGTCAATGTCGAGCAATTGAGACTAGTTTTTTCCGATGTGGTGCATCGGATAATTTCATTCGAGAGTGTCCTGAGATGGTTAAAAGAGAAGTAATACCGAGTGTAAGATCAGGCAATGTCCCCGTTAGAGACAGACCTCAGAGAAGTTCAGGAACAGGGGCAGGTAGAGGTGCATCTAGAGATTCAACAGTGAGACCCGATGTTAGAGCACCTGCAAGGACCTATGCTATCTGTGCTCGTGAAGAAGCATCCTCTCCCAATGTAATTACGAGTACATTTTTTCTTCATGATGTTAATGTTCTTTCTTTGATTGATCCAGGTTCGACCCATTCCTATGTTTGCATGAAATTGATACCTAGTATGAACATGTCCATAGAGTCTACGGGATTTGTGATTAAAGTATTGAATCCATTGGGTTAGTATGTATTAGTAGACAAAGTATGTAAAAATTGCCCTTTGCTGATTAGAGGTTACTGTTTTCCGGCCGATCTCATGCTATTTCCATTTGATGAGTTTGATGTGATTCTAGGTATGGATTGGTTGACTGCGCGTGACGTGATAGTGAATTGTGGAAAGAAATTCATTGAGTTGAAATGCGAAAATGGTGAAATTCTTCGGGTTAATTCAGATGAGTCAGATAGTTCAATTGCCATGATTTCTGTTATGTCTGCTCAAAAATGCTTGAGAAAAGGATATGAAGCTTATCTTGCTTTTGTGTTGAATACTAAAGATCCAGAGTTGAAAATTGAATCAAAGCCTGTGGTATGTGAGTTTCCTGATGTGTTTCCGAAAGAACTACCATATTTGCCTCCTATTAGAGAAGTTGAGTTTGGTATTGAATTGGTTCTAGGTACAACACCCATTTCTATTGCTCCTTATAGAATGGCTCCCATGGAATTGAGAGAATTGAAAGTTCAGTTGCAGGAACTAACAGAGAAAGGCTTTGCAAGACCTAGTTGTTCACCATGGGGTGCACTAGTGCTCATTGTGAAAAAGAAAGATGGTTCGATGAGATTGTGCATAGATTATCGGTAGCTTAACAAGGTGACTATTAAGAACAAATATCCACTACCTAGAATTGATGATTTGTTTGATCAATTGAAGGGAGCTACTGTAACAGTCCGATTTAGACCCTAATCAGAATGGTGGTTTCAGGACCATGAATCCGAGTAAAAAATATTTTAAAATTATTTTCTGTGTTTATTTTGTCTGATTTTATATCTGTGAAATTTTCGTGATTTAATTTTGTCGTTTAGGTGTCTAATTAAATAAAAGGACTTAATCGCGTAAATTTAAAATTTGATGGTTTTCAGTATAAGGGTCAAATTGATTTTGGCTTATTGAGGGGGAGACTTTATGTTGTAAATAGGCCATTATTAAAATGGGTGGATGTTAATGGACAATTATAAGTGAAAATAAAATGTATAAAACTAAGGTTTAAAAAAAAAAGGTAAAATAATGTTCATATATCAACATCCACCGAAACCATAAATAAGAAAGAAAAAGAAAAAGAACTAGGGTTCAGCCATTTTGCAAGCTAAATTCAAGGTTCGTTTCTTTGTCGGTTTTTGATAATTTTTACATTTTTGAGATCGTTGCTTCGAGTACTACCCGACCCATGCTTGAATTGTTAAATTTGGTGAATATTTTGTGTTATGCCATTGATGAATATTTGTGTTTTGTGATGTTTGATGATGAAATATCAAAAATATGTTTTTGATTAACAAATTTTGTATTGAAGTTTTTGATGATTTTGAGTTAATAGGACTAAATTGCAAAAATAATAATTTGAGGAACTAAAATGTGAAATAAATGAAATATATGGACTAGTTTAAGTATGTTGAAGATTCGGCCCAACTATAGTGTTGTGAGATTTTGAGTATTTTGTGTTTTGTGCATTTAGGATTAAATTATAAAAGTATGAAATATTAGGGGTAAAATGGTAATTTGCCCATTTATGTGTTGTTGGATTAAATTGAATGAAATTGTATTTAAATGAGGTTAATTTGAAATTATATAGATCAAGAACAAAGGAAATCGAACTTGGATCGGGGAAAAACAAAAATAGTTGAATAGCCGATTCGTAACGTCTGCCGATATCCGAGGTAAGTTTTTAAGTAATTAAACATGGTTTATTTTTAACATAGAATGATTTATTATGATGATTCAAATTTTATAATGTATTAGTATGCTAGTCGAATGAGAATTATCAATGAATTAATATGATTGAGTTGAAATTTGAATGATATCAAAGTCTCTGAAGTGTGTGTGTTACATGGAATATTATATGATTCGATATATGAAATGTTGTGGAATAATTTTATGTTTGTGATAGTCGGGCCTTGAGCCTAGCAAGCCTTGTGCTGGTGACTTTAATTGGGCTTTGTGCCTAGCAGGCTTAGTGCCGGTGAATAAATATCAGACTTTGAGTTTAGCAGGACTTGTGCTGGTGTGAAATTTAGGTTTATACCTAGTAGGTTTTATACCGGTGATTTGTTTTCAAGTCCATGATTATAAGAGTTCAAGTTATTGTGTATATTGAGCAAGTGTAATTGAGCTAAATGATGTTGTATATGTTCAGCCACATAGGTAAGTATATGTAAGTTTATATCGAACTTGATTATTCGATTACATGTGAATTATATTGAACTTATATAGTCGGTTTTATGTGAAGTTATTTGAATGTGCATATTCGGCCATTTGTGATGTTCTATTGAAGTTGAAATATAGGTTACATGTGATGTTTTATTTAACTTCTATATTCGGCCTTACTTGTAAGTATCTATGTGATGATATATTTGATGGTGTATAATTGGTTATATAGGAAATATTTATGTAGTGATATGTATTTGAAATTGAACATTCGGCCAAGGTATCTTATTGTGTAAAAGTATAATATTATTGATATAATTTATTTAGTTTGAATGTTTTGATTACTCATTGAGTTGTTTAATTTGCTTAAGGCTTACTAAGCTAAGTTAGCTTACTCTGTGTGTTTTTGTTACTCTGTTTTATAGATTTTGGTTGTAAGTTACGAGCTCGGGGATCGTGATCGAAGTCATCCACACTATCGTCAACTTTCGGTATTATTAAAAGTTTACTTTCAAACTTATGGCATGTATAGGCTAATATGTATTTTGTTCAACTTGGAATAAGTATATATTGAGCCATGCGAATATGGCTTATCTTTAAAGTTTTGATATGGTTATGTTTGGTAATGGTTTATCTCATTTTGATTTTAATGTTATGTGAAATGAATGAAAAGTATATGTGATTGGTGTTTTATGATTTAAAAATAGCTTGAAAAATGATTATTGGATTTGGTTGTACTTGATAAATCGGTCATTGAATGTATAAATGTGGTTAGTCAATTCGGTTATGGTACATGTTTGGTTAATTATAAATGTGAATTCGTATATTAAGCTTGTCTAATGCATATTTTGAATGACATAATATAGGATACGTTTTGTGTTAATGAATAGAATTTAGTTCGGTTTGCAAGTAAGTGTATGTGTATTTAAAGTGAATAATTGTTTAATTTAGATTGTAAGTGAGATAAAGATATTTACCAAATGAATAGTGATTCGAGTAATAATGTACTACGGGAGTTATATGAAATTTTAATAAGATGTTAATTATATATATTTATATACATGTACATGTTGTGTATTCGATTGAAGCTTGTCATAATGGTTTGGTTTATAATGGAAGCATATGCGTTTGAATATATTTGCTAATGAATAAATGATTTGTGATAAATATTATTCAGTTGATGATGCATATGATTATTGGGTTGGAAATTTGATTGTTTGAATGCCATGGATTTCGTTTAAATTTGAGGTCTGATTTGTGATTACAATGTGACTAATAATGCATGTATTATATTTAGTTAGCCACGTGCTTAATATGTATGAATATGACTTGCATGAATATGTGAATGTTTGGGATTATGTTTTTGTTCAGTTATGTCTCAAAACCTTAATCTGGCGACGGATACAGGTTAAGGGTGTTACATTTTGTTGGTATCAGAGCTACGGTTTAGTCGATTCTAGGACTAACATAGCGTGTGTGAGTTTAGCTATACATGCCAAAATTTATACTGCGATAGTGTGATGACTTCTGACATTTGAAAATGTGCTTTCATATAGTAAATGGATCCCGATAGAGCTGTAGCTGATGATGTCGAGAGTGTAGCGCCTATTTCCGCACATGGGCCAGCGCCAGTTGAATCTCGACCTATCTCGAGTAGCCATGAGGGGGAAGCTAAGCAAGCTTTCTACCAAATGATGAACGAATGGTTCACTCAGTATATCCGGACTAATCCGACTGTACAACAACCTCCACCCCCGAATAATCCATCTTCGATACCTGTGATACCTCCGATGAGTGATCCGATGAGATTTAACAGGCCTCCTGTAGATAAAATCAGAAAACACGGGGCCTAAGAATTTAAAGCTAATGATGATGATGATGCCGAACGGGCCGAGTTGTTGCTCGATAATACTATCCGTGTGTTCGACAAGTTATCATGTACTCCGAATGAATGTTTAAAGTGTACCATATTTTTATTACGAGACACTGCATATCACTGATGGAATACACTAGTATCAGTGGTCCCGAAAGAGATAGTGACTTGGGAATTCTTTCAAGCGGAGTTCCGTAAGAAATCCATCAGCCAAAGATTTATC
The DNA here is from genome assembly GCA_025698475.1 of Gossypium anomalum. Lineage (NCBI taxonomy): Eukaryota > Viridiplantae > Streptophyta > Magnoliopsida > Malvales > Malvaceae > Gossypium > Gossypium anomalum. Next base: position 62,899,060 of record CM046961.1, read on the forward strand.
GACCAGAAACGCAAAGAATTTTTGGAATTGAAATAGGGTCATATGACCATAACCGAGTACGAGCAAAAATTTGTGAGACTTAGTCGATATGCTCGTAAATGTGTTACAACCGAAGCTATCATGTGTAAAAGATTCGAAGACGGTTTAAATGAAGACATTAAATTGCTGGTTGGTATACTTGAAATTAAAGAGTTTGTGGTACTTGTTGAGCGAGCTTGCAAAGCCGAAGAGCTCGGGAAAGAGAAAAGAAAAGTTTATTTTGAAGCTAGAGATTCCCGTAAAAGATCATCGAGCAAGACTTTTCAATCAGCATCGAAGAAGTTTCAAGATGATTCTAGTCGATTTAAAATTGCTTCTGACTTTTCTAGACAAGATTGATACCGACCTCCTGTGAGTTCACGAGCTACTTTGATTGCTAGTGTTGGCAATGATCGATAGAACAAATCCGAGTGTAAGTATTGTGGTAAATGGCATTCTGGAAGCTGTAGATTGCATGATCGGTCTTCTTTTAAATGTGGATAGATGGATCATTTCATCCGAGATTGTCTGATGTTAGCAGAGCAAAACACTGTTTAGAATGGGTGACCGAGTAACATGTCAGCATGAGGCAGACCACCCACACATTCGGGTAATGTGAGTGGTAGTCAGAGAGGGACAAAAGATATAGCAGTTCGATCTGAGGCTCGTGCAGTTGCCAGAGCATATGCCATACTCGCGAGGAGGCTTCTTCCCCAGATGCTATTACCGGTACTTTCACTCTTTATGATACTAGTGTTATTGCATTGATTGATCCTGGTTCGACTCATTCATATGTGTGTGAAACATTAGTATCCAGTAAGACTTTGCCTGTTAAGTCTACTGAGTTTGTAATTCGAGTATCAAACCCCCCTAGGTCGGTGTGTTCTGATTGACAAAGTGTGTAAGAATTGCTCTTTGATGATTCGAGATTCATGCTTTTCGGCAGATTTGATGTTGTTACCTTTCGACGAGTTTGATATAATCTTGGGTATGGACTGGCTGACTTTGGATGATGCCATTTTTTATTGCAAAAGAAAGACCATTGATTTGAGATGTCAGAATAATAAGATTATTCAGATTGAATCTAATGATCTGAGTGGTTTACCAGTAGTAATATCTTCGATGTTAGCTCAGGAGTATGTGAGAAAAGGATGTGAAGCTTACTTTGCTTATGTGCTTGATAGTAAAGTGACTAAAAAAAACATTGAATCCGTACCAGTTGTATGTGAGTATCCAGATGTATTTCTTGAAGAATTACCGGGTTTGCCACCTATCCAAGAGGTAGAGTTCGGTATTAAGTTAGTTCGACGACTCCGATTTCGATAGGTCCGCATCAGATGGTACCTACTAAATTAAAAGAATTGAAAGCACAGTTGCAAGAGTTAACAGATAGAGGTTTTACTCGATCGAGTTTCTCTCCCAGAGGTGCACCCATTCTATTTGTGAAAAAGAAAGACGAAACTATGAGAATGTGTATTGATGCCATTTTCCCTTATCTTTATTTAAAAGCCCAACTACTTGATAACAAGGTCCTTTTAATTATTAAAATTTAATTCCTTCTACCCCTAGATTTGAACTCAACCCTTGACCAAGACCTACAATCTCATAACTAACACTTAACCGAAATTGCTAAGCACAAAAAGAAAAATTCAAGATTTCGAGATTTTTGGGTTTCTGGATTTTTAGGGAATTACAACTCTACCCCCTAAAAGAAATTTCATGCTCGAAATTCTGAACTACTAACACAGACTACCACACCACACTTCTGCTGCGCACTCTAATTCCAACTCAGGTAAATAGCACACTATGGGTAAGTATGTACCATTATTCACCTCTAGAGCGTCTCCATCCTCTTGACAACGTGCTGCATAGACCAAAGTTGGCTGTCTCGCCTCAGTATGACCAGCACCTTTGGTCTGTTCACGAGGATGTTCACGACCCAAATCGTTTCCACCCCTGGCCTATTCACGACCTCTCGGCGGTTGCTGACCACCCCTCGGTGGCTATACACCACCTCGATCCACGACTGGCACCTGACCTGACATACTAGGGCCACTTTTGATCCTATGCTCCATGGATCCACAAGCTAGACAAGCTCCCGTCCTCTTTCAACACTCGCCTGCATGACCTTTCCCACAATCAGCATAAGGTGGCACCCCTGGATTATCAGCAGGGGGCTCTGCTCTAACTAGCCCGTTATTTTTGGCCCTAGCCCTAGGCCTCAGATCGACACCAAGAGTATCAGCCTCCCTTTTATCCTTACCCCTTTCTTTCTCCCGATTTAAGCGCTCAGTGTGCTTTACCTCCTCCGCTATCTCTGCCTTCTCTACTAAATCCGAGAAAACTCGCTCCCTTTGTGGAGCTATCAGTACCCTAAGGCTATCTCTAAGTCTGTCCTCAAACCTAACACAACGCACATAATCCGCTACCATCATTACTCTTATATACCTACTAAGGCGTAGAAACTCCACCTTATACTCCGCCACCGATTTATTTCCTTCGGTCAAGTTCAGGAACTCCTTCCTTCTAGCATCCACATAGCTTGCACCCACATACTTCCCTTGGAATGCACCTTTGAAAAACTCCCAAGTGACTAGCTCCGGGTGGGTGCCCTCTTTCACCGTTAGCCAACACTGGTAGGCTTCTTCCCTAAGCAATGACACTGCTCCTTTCAAATTTTGCTTAGGTGAGTAGCCCAGATCCTCCATTATCCTTTCAGTGGCCTCCAATGAATATTCTGCCACGTTAGGAGCCACGCCGACCACGCCCTTAAAGATCCCAGCCCCGTTTGATCGAAGTCTCTTCGGAATGGACCCCCGATTTCTAGGGCCATTGTTGGGCCCAACGACCCTTTCCAAAATCCTTAGCATTGCTTACGAAAATGCATTTTCTCCCGCGACTCGATCATACGGTCCATTCCCAGCCACAGGTGAGGCCGGAGCATCTTCTACTCCAACATCGGGCATATGGCCCGATGCCGATGATTCAGCCCTAACACTCCCGCGACCTCGGTCACAGCCTCTTGCACCTCTTTTAGCGCTCATCGTCAATTCGCGTATTATCTGGATTAAAAATTTTATGAATTCTTAGTTAGTTTCAATAATTAACCTGATGTTTTATGGAAATAATTAAAGAGAAGATTGTTTTTGAAAATCCTCTACAATTCCAAGATCCTACGGGCTTCAGTTCTGCTCTAACATAGTCATCTAAGGTAGCCCCCTAACTGTCTACTGTATAACAATTTAAACAAATTTAAGAATAAAATTACTTACTTGGTTCGACGTCAGAGACTCGGTGTGCCGCTCAGTAAGACTTCCTTTTTTCCAAAACATTGTGATTCAGTCAAAAAAATTTTTTAAACACAAAAAGAAACCAAGTAATAAGGCCCAATTCATAGCCTGAGTTTTGCAACCTGGGCTCTGATACCACTAAATGTAACACCCCAAACCTGGTCTGGACGTTATGGCTGAATCTGGTGCATCACATTGAAGTGTTTTAGTGAAAATCGTGTTTTTATTGAAAACCCTTCTGAAAATAAAAGAAGCATTAACTATCTTTAAAAAAAACTCCTTTCAATCACTTGTTTAAAATATATGATTTTATGAAAACATGTCATTTTAAAATGTAGTTGCGAAAACGTAGAAAAGCCATACTATAGTTTAAGAAACCTTGTTCAACTTCTTATAATTATATCACATAAAAATAATAATCCAAATAATAATAAAGTGGAGGCCCTAGTACAATCTGATTTGAAAAGTACTTAATAGCATAAAAATTGATAAGCTATGAAAAGAAAAACAAGTCCAAATTATCTTGCTGGCCACCTAGAGTCCCTTCAAACATCGACCATTCTACTGAGCATCACCTGAGAATAAAATAAAAGAGGGGGTGAGTTTTCGCAAACTCAGTGTGTACAACCCTCGACGAAAACAAGCATTCAAAAATCATCATACATCAAACATGAAATGCAATCTCATCCCAATAATCCATCCGCTAAACACTAGTTCAGTCCCCTGTCACATTAGTGGGGATATAAATATTGACCCACCCAACCGACACATCAATGGTAGCCCGGTTGCGAAACTACCTCTATTTACGTATTGGGCTTAAAAAGCCATCGTTGGATCCACAATTGTCAAGCAACTATGCGATCCTCAAATACTTCCTCCGTTCCATATTTCCCCATCCCATATGCAACCTAAGCAGAATATCATATGTATGCAGCAAATAGGCATGTCACATTCATAAGACATACAATTAATACATAGGGGTATTTTGGTCATTTTTGCCCTTAGGGGCATTTCGGTAATTTTTCCCTTATTACGGTTTTCACTTACCTTGGCCCGTTAACAAATCCCGAGAGCTAAGATGAACGAATACTATGCACCAAGTAGGATTCCAAAGAAGAAGAGGTGAGTCATTAAGATCACTTAAGTACCAAGCTCTCCCTAGATCCAATCTTAGACATGCATATACCCGTTGCCACACCTTAACTCTATGACTTGTCCACGGTTGCAATATATTAATTAAGTTTTATGTGGTTATTATATACTAGGCCCAAAACCCCTACATACATGCATATGGCCCTCTTGGCCCAATCTCATTCATATGGGCCATCAGACCCAATTCACATTTATATGGCCCATCAGGCCAAATTCACATTCATATGGCCCATTCGGCCCAATCTCATTTATATGGCCCTTCCGGCCCAAATCACATTATGTTCATGCTTACATACAAATTTCCTATCATATAGCATCGCTTATCAAATTTTGCATATTATGGGCCCAACAGCCCATCGGGCCCATTTAGCCTATTTCGGCCCACTTGGCCTATTCACAACCCAAGTCCATGGAATCGCCCATTGGACTCAGGCAACCTATCGGCCTCCCCCTTATGAGTATTCGCGCACTCACAAGACTATCGTAGCCAAACTTTCAGCTTTTCGGCATTTTGACTTTTGCCGATCTACTTGTGTATGCAGTGTAAGTACACACCTGGTAAGAAAGCATGCTACGATTCCCTTAGTCACCAACCTACAAATGATACCACCCTTCAATTAATCGTATGCTTAATACATAACTTAACTAAAACTGAAACCTCACCTTAACCTCACCTTGCGTGATAAGTATAATAGCCCCTTCTTAAATCCCTAACCAGGATCAACTCCTAGATCTGCACCAATCTTAACTATTAAAACAAAATAATAGGTGACTCGTATCCAACGCAAGTCCCCTTACCTTAACTATGAACATTTGGCCACCTTAGCCAATGGGAGAGGAATACTTACCAAAATTGCAAACACCTAAAGAGCAATTTCGGTAGAGAGCTAAAATCTGAGATCCGATACTAATTCCCTACCACGGTTGATTAGAAAGAATGAGGAAAGAACAGCATAATAGATTCTTAGCAAAACTGATTAGAAGAACAAACACTTACACTAGATTTGCTTGAAGAGTATTTGGCCCTTGGAAGATTCGGCTTTCAAACTCAGTTGGTGAATGAGGTTTATGTGGTACAGATTAAAGAAGAAGACTAGAAGAAGGAATCAGCTAAGTGAAAAAAAGAAAATTGTGTAGAGAAAGAATAGAAATCGGCACAAAGAAAAGAGAGTAAAATAAAAGGGTTTTCAGCTTTTAGGGAAAAGGGTTTCCGATAACAAGGTGAAAGAAACTAAGCACTAGCCTGGCAACCCTGCATTTGGCACTTATTTATTGCACTTATAGCCGAATTGCCTGGCCCTCAATTCCCCATTCAGCTCCATCACTTCCCCCTTCTCATCTCCTTGTTTTTCTCATTGATAACCCCTTGATCCTTTCCTTAATTTTCTTTCCTGAACACTTCCTTTAGAGTCCATCTTCACGCCAATTCCAACCTTCTAGAAGGCCAAAATTAAATTTCTAAAAACACTAAGCTAGGATTCGAACCTTGGATCTCCTTGCTAGCTACTAACGCCACCTCCAAACACTCTAAGTGGTGTCACATAGCCATTCTTCCATAAGGCTTTTTGATGCCATTTTCCCTTATCTTTATTTAAAAGCCCAACTACTTGACAACAAGATCCTTTTAATTATTAAAATTTAATTTCTTCTACCCTAGATTCGAACTCAACCCGAAGACCTACCATCGCATAACTAAACAGTTAACCAGAATTACTAAGCACAAAAAGAAAAAAATCAAGATTTTTGGATTTTTGGATTTCGGGTTTTCTGGATTTTGTTGCATTACAACTCTACCCCCTAAAAAAATTTTGTCCTCAAAATTCCCAACTACTAACACAGACTACCACACTATACTTTTGCTGCGCACTCTAATTCAACACAGGTAAATAGCACACTATGGGTAAATATGTACCATTATTCACCTCTGAAACGTCTCCATCCTCTTGACGACGTGCTGCATAGACCAAAGCTGGCTGCCTCGCCTCAGCATGACCAGCACCTCTGCCTAGAGCTCTACGACCCAAATCGTTTCCACCCCTGGCCTGTTCAGGGCCTCTTGGCGGTTGCAGACCACCCATCGGTGGCTGTACACCACCTAGGTCCATAACTGCAACCTGACCTGACATTCTAGGGCAACTCCTGATCCTATGCTCTATGGATCCACAAGCTAGGCAAGCTTCTGTCCTCTTTCAACACTCGCCTACATGACCTTTCCCACAGTCAGCATAAGGTGGCACCCCTGGATTACCAGCAGGGGGCTCTGCTCTAACTAGCCCATTATTTTTGGCCCTAACCCTAAGCCTCAGATCGACACCAGGAGTCTTAGCCTCCTTTTTATCCTTACCCCTTCCTTTCTCCCGATTTAAGCGCTTAGTGCGCTTTACCTCCTCCGCTATCTTTGCCTTCTCCACTAACTCCGAGAAAACTCGCTCCCTTTGTAGAGCTATCAGTACCCTAAGGCTGTCTCTAAGTCTGTCCTTAAACCTAACACAACGCACATAATCCGCTACCATCATTACTCTTACATACCTACTAAGGCATAGAAACTCCATCTTATACTCCGCCACCGATTTATTTCCTTCAGCCAAGTTTAGGAACTCCTTCCTTCTAGCATCCACATAGCTTGCACCCACATACTTCCCTTGGAATGCACCTTTGAAAAACTCCCAAGTGACTCGCTCCGGTTGGGTGCCCTCTTTCACCATTAGCCAATACTGGTAGGCTTCTTCCCTAAGCAGTGACACTACTCCTTTCAACTTTTGCTCAAATGAGCAACCCAGATCCTCCATTATCCTTTCAGTGGCCTCTAACCAATATTCCGCCACGTTAGGAGCCACGCCGACCACGCCCTTAAAGATCTCAGCCCCGTTCGATTGAAGTCGCTCCGGAATGGACCCCCGATTTCCAGTGCCATTGTTGGGCCCAAAGACCCTTTCCAAAATCATTAGCATTACCTACGACAATGCATCTTCTCTCGCGGCCCGATCATATGGTCCATTCCCAGCCACAGGTGAGGCCGGAGCCTCTTCTACTCTAACATCGGGCATATGGGTTGATGCCGACGATTCAGCCCTAACACTCTCGCAGCCTCGGCCATGGCCTCTTGTACCTCTTCTAGCACTCATCATTGATTCGTGTATTATCTAGATTAAAAATTTTCTGAACTCTTAGTTAGTTTCAATAATTAACCCGATGTTTTATGGAAATAACTAAAGAGAAGATTGTTTTCGAAAATCTCCTACAATTCCAAGATCCTACGGGCTTCAATTCCACTCTAACATAATCATCTAAGGTAGCCCCCTAACTATCTACTGTATAACAATTTAAACAAATTTAAGAATAAAAGTACTTACTTGGTTCGACGCCGGAGACTCGGTGTGCCGCTCAGTAAGACTTCCTTTTTTCCAAAACATTGTGATTCAATCAAAAAAAATTTAAACACAAAAAGAAACCAAGTAATAAGGCCCAATTCACAGCCCGAGTTTTGCAACCTGGGCTCTTATACCACTAAATGTAACACCCCAAACCTGGCCTGGACGTTATGGCCGAATTTGGTGCATCATATTAAAGAGTTTTAGTGAAAATCGTGTTTTCATTGAAAATCCTTTTTAAAATAAAAGAAACCTTAACTATCCTTAAACAAAACTCCTTTCAATCACTTGTTTAAAATATATGATTTTATGAAAACATCTCATTTTAAAATGTATTTGATGAAACGTAGAAAGGCCATACTATAGTTTAAGAAACCATGTTCAACTTCTTATAATTACATCATATAAAAATAATAATCCAAATAATAATAAAGTAGAGGCCCTATTACAATCTGATTTGAAAAGTACTTAATAACATAGAAACTGATAAGCTTTAAAAAGAAAAACAAGTCCAAATTATCTTGCTGGCCACCCAGAGTCCCTTCAAACATCGAACCTTCTACTGAGCATCACCTGAAAATAAAATAAAAGAGGGGGTGAGTTTTCACAAACTCAGTGTGTACAACCCTCAACGAAAACAAGCATTCAAAAATCATCATACATCAAACATGCAACGCAATCCCATCCCAATAATCCATCCGCTACACACTAGCCCTGTCCTTGTCACATCATGTGGGGATATAAATATCGACCCACCCAACCGACACATCAATGGTAGCTCGGTTGCAGAACTACCTCCATTTACATACTGGGCTTTAAAAGCCGTCGGTGGATCCACGATTGTCAAGCAACCATGCGATGCTCATATACTTCCTCCGTTCCATATTTCCCCATTCCATATGCAACCTAAGCAAAATATCATATGTATGCAGCAAATATGCATGTCACATTCATAAGACTTACATTTAACATATAGGGGTATTTTGGTCATTTTCACCCTTAGGGGCATTTCGATAATTTTTCCCTTATCACGGTTCTCACGTACCTTGGGCCATTAACAAATCTTGTGAGCTAAGATGAATGAATACTATGCACCAGGTAGGATTCCAAAGAAGAGGATGTGAGTCATTAAGACTGCTTAAGTACCAAGCTCTCCCTAGATCCAATCCTAGACATGCATATGCCCGTTGCCACACCTTAACTCTATGACTTGTCCACGGTCGCAATATATTAATTAAGTTTTATGATTAATTAAGTTTTATGTGGTTATTATATACTAGGCCCAAAACCCCTACATACATGTATATGGCCCTCTTGGCCCAATCTCATTCATATGGGCCATCAGGCCCAATTCACGTTCATATGGCCCATCAGGCCCAATTCACGTTCATATGGCCCATTCGGCCCAATCTCATTTATATGGCCCATCCGGCCCAAATCAAATTATATTCATGCTCACATACAAATTTCCTATGACATAGCATCGCTTATCAAATTTTGCCTATTATGGGCCCAACAGCCCATCGGGCCCATTTAGCCCATTTCGGCCCACTTGGCCTATTCATAACCCAAGTCCATGGAATAGCCCATGGGCCTCAGGTAACCTATCGGTCTCCCCCTTACGAGTATTCGTGCACTCGTAAGACTACCGTAGCCAAACTTTAGACTTTTTGGCATTTCGGCTTTTCGGCATTTCAAATTTTTTCGATCTACTTGTGTGTGCAGTGTAAGTACACACCTGGTAAGCAAGCGTGCTGAGATTCCCTTCATCACCAACCTACAAACGATATCACCCTTTAATTAATCATATGCTTAACACATAACTTTATTAAAACTGAAACCTCATCTTAACCTCACCTTGTGCGATAAGTGTAACAGCCCCTTCTTAAATCCCTAACCATGATCAACTCCTAGATCTGCACCAATATTAACTATTAAAACAGAATAATAGGTGACTCGTATCCAACACAAGTCTCCTTACCTTAACTATGAACATTCGGCCACCTTAGCCAATGGGACAGGAATACTTACCAAAATCGCAAACACCTAAAGAACAATTTCGGTAGAGAGCTAAGATCCGAGATCCGATACTAATTCCCTACCACAGTTGATTAGAAAGAGTGAGGAAAGAACAGCGTAACAGGTTCTTAGCAAAATTTATTGGAAAAACAAACACTTACACTAAATTCGGTCGAAGAGTATTTGGCCCTTGGAAGATTCGACTTTCAAACATAGTATGGTGAATGAGGTTTATGTGGTATAGATTAAAGAAGAGTAGAAGAAGGAATCGACTAAGTGAAACAAATAAAATTGTGTAGAGAAAGAATAGCTATTGGCACAAAGACAAGAGAGTAAAATAAAAGGGTTTTCGACTTTTAGGGAAAAGGGTTTCCGGTAACAGGGTGAAAGAAACTCGGCACTAGCCTGGCAACCCTGCATTCGGCACTTATTTATTGCACTTATAGCCGAATTTCCTGGACCTCAATTCCCCATTTAGCTCCATCACTTCCCTCTTCTCATCTCCTCATTTTTCTCCCTAATAATCCCTTGATCCTTTCCTTAATTTTCTTTCATGAACACTTCCCTTAGAGTCCATCTTCACGCCACTTCCATCCTTTTAGAAGGCCAAAATTAAACTTCTAAAAACACTAAGCTAGGATTCGAACCTTGGATCTCCTTGCTAGCTAATAACGCCACCTCCCTACACTCTAAGTGGCGTCACTTAGCCACTCTTCCACAAGGCTTTTTGATGCCATTTTCCCTTATCTTTATTTAAAAGCCCAAATACTTGACAACAAGGTCCTTTTAATTATTAAACTTTAATTTCTTCTACCCTTAGATTCAAACTCAACCCTTGACGAAGACTTCAACGGAAAATTTAAAGAGTGTACCAAAGGGAAGGTAAGATAAGTCCATGTTTGAAAGGTTCAGGTTATCTTGATAATTCATTTAGAATGTTGTTATTTATTTACATGAAAACTTACTAAGCTTTATGCTTACTCCCTTTCTTTTCTCTCTTTTTTATAGTATCTCAAAGCCAACTCAGAAAATCGTAAGGATGTCAGAGATCGCCTCACACTATCAATGAGTTAGCTCGGTATTTTGTGACTAAAAATACTTTAAGTTATGGCATGCATAGGGACTTGGCTATTTTGTGTGTATGTCCTTATGATATGATTAAATAATGGCATGTGATTACTTGGTAATTATTAGCTTATGATATAGCTAAATAAGAACATGTTTTGGTATTATGTATGCCTAAATGAGGTTTGATACAAAGAAACTATGAAAGAGTAAGAGTTGGCTATGGAACAGTTAGGAAATAGCAGCAGTGATGTGGTTTTGAAAAATCACTAAAAATTTTAGTAATGAAATTAAATTGTGAATGAGATATAGAATTAAATCTTATTGAGTCTATTTCTATAGAAAAGAAACAGAGCAAGCAAAGGAAGTCTATATTCTGAGATATTTAAATTTCTACAAGACTAATTCAGAGTGACTTCGTGATCCCCTGTTCCAACTTTGGAAAATCACTAGAAATTTTACAAAAATAATTATAAGTAAAAGTTTATATTTTTAGATTTCTTAGTGAGTATATTTTCATTATAAACAAACGGAAATGTTATCCAATTTTTGTATAATGAGATAATTGATTTTTAGTGAAGAGAGGTCAGGTCTGCTAAACTACAAAATAGGGGAACATTTAATGAATAAACTGTACTAATTGGCCAAACCAAAAATTCTGGAAATATTATAGTAAGAAGATATATGAGCCTATATTCAAGAAAAGTTTACAAATTTAAATTTTGAGTTTCGTAACTTGAGTTATAATTAATTTAGTGACTGTTACGCAGATGGACAATTTTATTATGAATAGTGAAATAAATTGTTTTGATTTGTGTAAGTAATCGAAAAAATTTTAGTGTTCCCAGTTTGGTCCTGAACCGTTCCAATTGCACATTTTAGGGCCTTGAGGGCCCTTTTTAGGGATTTATTGGATGAATGTGAACGAATTAATTTTTATTAAAAGTAATTTTTTTATGCCCCGGACAAGTAAGATAAGTCTGGTAACGCCTCGTGCTCGACTCCGGCGATGGCCTTGGGTAAGAGGTGTTACAGTTTGGATCTAGATCGGGAGAAAAATAAAATAATTGATGAATAGATCCCTTTTTCTATTTTTGCATTCGAGGTAAGTCTTTGATTTATTCCTGAACCACTTCCAAAGCATGATTTGGGCCACGTAGGCTCGTATTAGGGTCTTTATGACTGAAAGCAAGTTGAAATTTTTGATTCAGAATTGTATGATTGTTTGTGATATAAGTCTGTTAATGCCTTGTAACATGTTCTAGCTTCGAATACAGGTGAGGGGTGTTACATTTAGTGGTATCAGAGCTACGGTTTAGTCGATTCTCGGACTAACGTGACGTGTGTGAGAGTCTAGCTATACATGCCATATATAATTGATGATAGTGTGACGACTCCTGACAATTTAAATTGTATTTTCATATAGTAAATGGATCCCGACCGAGATGCACCTGATGATGTTGAAAGTAATGTGCCCGCTCTAGCCCAAGGGACAGCGCCACCTGAAAGTAGACCAGTAACGGTTAGTTAGGGAGGAGAGGCTAGGTAAGCCTTCCTCCAAAGGATGAACGAGTGGTTTGCCGAGTTTGTTCGAACAAATCCTGCTGCTCAACATCTTCTACCCCCACCTAACCCTCAACCAATTCTCATAGCTCCTCAAGGTGTGGAATTGTTAAAACTAAACAAGCCTTCAGTTCATAAGCTTAGAAAAAAAGGGGCTGAAGAATTTAGAGCTAATGTTTATGATGATCTCGAGAGAGCAGAGTTTTGGTTGGAGAAATCTATCAGGGTATTTGATGAGCTTTATTGCACACCAGATGAGTGATTGAAATGTGCTATATCACTTCTGAGGGACTCGGCATATCAGTGGTGGAATACTCTTGTATTCGTGGTATCGAGAGAAAGAGTTACCTGGGAAATCTTTCAAGATGAGTTCAGAAAGAAATATATCAATCAACGGTTCATTGATCAAAAATGCAAAGAGTTTTTATTGCTGAAACAAGGCCATATGTCAGTGAATGAATATGAGCGATAGTTTGTTAGGCTCAGTAAGTATGCTCGGGAATATGTTTCCACCGAGGCCATCATGTGTAAAAGATTCAAAGATGGGTTAAATGAGGATATCAAACTGTTAGTTGGGATTTTAGAGTTGAAAGAATTTGTTGTGCTAGTCGGCCAAGCTTGCAAAGCTGAAGAGTTGAGCAAAGAAAAGAGAAAAGCTGAGTTTGAGACTAAAGATTCGAGAAAAAGGCCACTGAATAAGTCATTTCAATCTACGTCAAAGAAATTAAGGGATTTGTATACTTTTTCGAATGTTTCAGCTGGGTATCCCAACAGAGATCGTGGGAAACAATATTCGGGTTCTAAGGCCCAAACTATGTCAATAGTGAGCGTTGGTAATGCTAGGTCTAATAGACTTGAATGTCAACACTATGGTAGATGAAATCCCGGTGAATGCAAAATGAATAACCGGGCTTGCATTAAATTTGGCTCCTCAGATCACTTCATTCAAGATTGCTTTGAGATGGTTGAGAAAGATAATTTTCAGAATGCAAGACCGAGCAACACTGCCACTAAAGGGAGGCCACCGAGAAATATTGGAAATGGGAACAGTAGCAGAGGTGTAACGAAAGATTTAATTGCAAGATCAGAGGCTAGAGCACCTGCTAGAACCTACTCTATTCACGCTCGCAAAGATGTATCATCCCCTGATGTTATCATTGGTACATTTTCTCTCTATGAAATTAACATAGTTGCATTGATTGATCCTGGATCAACTCATTCTTATATTTGCATGAATTTGGTATCTAGTAAGAATTTTCCTGTTGAGTCTACCGAGTATGTGATTAAAGTGTCGAACCCCATAGGCAAATATGTTTTAGTTGATAAAGTTTGCAAGAGTTGTCCTTTAATAATTCGAGGTCACTATTTTCTGGCTGACTTGATGCTTTTACCATTTGATGAGTTCAATGTAATTCTTGGAATGGATTGGTTGACTCTACATGATGTTGTAGTGAATTATAGACGAAAGATCATTGAATTGAAATGTCAAGATAATGAAATTCTTCGGATTGAATCGGATGAGTCAGGTGAGTTGCTTATTGTGATTTCATCGATGTCGGTTCAGAGACATGTAAGAAAAGGGTGTGAAGCTTATCTTGCATATGTACTGAATACAAAAGTGTCTGAATTGAAGATTGAATCTGTGCTGGTAGTTTGTGAATACCCGGATGTGTTTCCAAAAGAGTTGCCTAGGTTGCCACAAATTAAAGAAGCCGAGTTTGCTATTGATTTAGTACTGGGACTTCACCGATATCGATAGCTACGTATAGAACGGCTTCGACCGAACTGAAAGAATTTAAATCTCAGTTGCAAGAGTTGAAAGATAAGGGTTTCGTAAGATCGAGTTTTTTTCCCTAGGGCGCACCAGTGTTATTCCTCAAGAAGAAAGACGGGTCCATGAGACTTTGTATTAATTATTTTCAGCTTAACAAGGTTACAATAAAGAACAAGTATCCCTTACCGAGAATTGATGATTTGTTAGATTAGTTGAAAGGGGCAACAATGTTCTCAAAGATAGACTTGAGATTAGGCTATCACTAATTGAGAGTTAAAGATTCGGATGTGCCGAAGACCGCATTCAAAACAAGGTATGGGCATTATGAATTCCTTGTTATGCTGTTTGGACTAACAAATGCTCCTGCAATTTTTATGAACTAGAAGAATCAAATCTTCTGACTATATTTAGATAAGTTCGTGGTTGTATTTATTGATGAAATCCTGATTTATTCCCGAGATGAGTCTTAGCATGCTAAAAATTTAAGAATTTTATTGCAGACCTTGAGAGATAAGAAATTGTTTGCTAAATTCAGCAAAAGTGAGTTTTGGCTCTGAGAAGTTAGATTTTTGGGTCACATTGTTTCAGCGGAAGGTATACGGGTTGATCCGAGTAAGATTTCAGCAGTTGTTGATTGGAAACCACCGAGAAATGTATTTGAAGTTAGAAGCTTTTTGGGTTTGGCTGGTTACTATCGATGTTTTGTTAAGGGATTTTTGATGACTGCTACACCTATGACTAGATTGTTACAAAAAGATGTGAAATTCGAATGGTATGAGAAATGTCAACAGAGTTTTGAATAGTTAAAAGCGTTGTTGAATGAGGCACCAGTGTTAGTGCAACCTGAGTCAGGAAAAGAGTTTGTGATTTTCAGTGACGCATCATTGAACAGTTTAGGTTGTGTGTTGATGAGGCAATTGAAACCGCATGAAAAGAACTATCCGACACACGACTTAGAACTAGCCGCTATTGTGCTCACTTTAAAGATTTGGAGACACCATTTATTCAGTGAGAAGTGTCATATCTTTACTGATCACAAGAGTTTAAGGTATTTAATGACTCAAAAATATTTGAATTTACGACAATGGAGATGGCTCGAACCATTAAAAGATTATGAGTTAGTGATCGACTATCACCCAGGGAAAGCGAACGTAGTTGCAGATGCTTTAAGTAGAAACTCTTTGTTTTCTTTAAGGGTGATGAATACAAGGTTAATCTTATCTGATGATGGATCGATTTTGGTCGAGTTAAAAGCTAGACTGGTATTTCTTCAACAAATTTGCGAAGCTCAGAAAGGTGATAATGAATTGTAAGCTAAAAGAGTTCAATTCTAATCGAATAGTGATTCAGAATATCAGATTGGATCCGATGATTGTTTGAGGTTCTGAGGTAGGATTTGTGTACGAAAGATACTGAACTGATTTAAAAAATTCTTCGTGAGGCACATAATGGTGTCTATCTGTTCATCCTGGGAGTACAAAGATGTATAATGATTTGAAGAAATTGTATTGGTGGGCAGGCATGAAACGAGACATTTCAGAGTTTGTAATGAGATGCTTGATTTGTCAACAAGTGAAAGCCTAACATCAAGTGCCTTTGAGTTTACTTCAGCCTGTGATGATACCCGAGTGGAAATGGGATAGAGTTACAATGGATTTTGTATTGGGGTTACCTCTGACTCTGAAAAAGAAAGATGTTGTTTGGGTCCTTGTTGATAGGTTGATGAAACTGGTTCATTTCATTCTGGTACGTACCGATTATTCACTCAATAATGGCTGAATTATACATTAATGAGATTTTTAGATTGCACGGGGTGCCTACTTCTATTATTTTGGATAGAGATCGCGATTTTGGAAAAAATTGCAAGAAGCGTTGGGTGCAAAGTTGAACTTTAGTACCGGATTTCATTCGCAGACCGACAGTCAATCTGAGAGGGTAATCCAAATTCTAGAAGATATGCTTTATTGTTGTGTCTTAGAGTTCGAAGGTAGTTGGGAGAAATATTTATCGTTGGTCGAATTTGCTTATGACAACAGTTTTCAATCGAGTATAAGGATGGCACCGTATGAAGCATTATACGGTCACAAGTGCCAAACTCCACTGTATTAGACCAAGCTTAGTAAGAAACAAATTCATGGGGTTGATTTGGTTAGAGAAACCGAAAAGAAAGTGAAAGTAATTCGTAATTGTTTGAAAGCAGCTTCGGATCGACAGAAATCATACGGGAATTTGAAACAAAAGGATATTGAATTTCAGGTTGGTGATAAAGGGTTTCTAAAAGTGTCTCCGTGGAAGAAAATTCTTAGATTTGGTCGCAAAGGTATGTTCAGTCCGCGTTTCATTGGGCCGTATGAGATTATTGACAGAATGGAGCCAGTGGCATATCAACTAGCTTTGCCGTCGGAGTTAGAAAGGATCCACAATGTATTTTACGTGTCGATGTTACAACGATATCGATAAGATCCATCGCACGTACTCTCACCGTCAGAGATTGAGGTTCGACCTGATATAACATATGGTGAAGAATCGATCAAATGTTAGCTCAAGAGGCTAAACAGTTGAGAAATAAAAGCATAGCTCTAGTGAAAGTTTTAAGGCAACGACACGAGGTCGAAGAGACTACATGGGAACCCAAAGAAGGTATAAGAAAAAAGTACCCTAACCTCTTTTTTGGTAAGATTTTTGGGAACGAAAATCTCTAAGGGGGAGAGTTGTAACAGCCCGTTTATGGTTCAAATCAGAACAGTGGTTTTGAGACCACAAATTCGAAGTAGAAATATTCATTTTATTACTATTTTAAGGTCTACGGCATGATAGAATAATATTTTGAAAATTTCATTAAGAAATTTTATCAATTTAGTGCTCAATTTGACTAGAAGAACTAAATTGTAATAGGTGCAAAATTTGAGTTCTATAAGTTAAAGGTAGTAGATTGTTATGAAATTTTAATTAGAGGTCCTTAAATGGCAATTAGACCATTATACTTTAAGGTGGATAAAAATGGGCATGGAGTAAGTGAATTTATAAAGTTTAAGTAAAGGGTAATTTGGTAATTTGGTAAATAAAGACAAATGGACTAAATTAAAGATGTCCATATTCTTCAATTTAGTCCCCTAGCCGAAATGTTTGAGGAGAAGACATAGTTAGGGTTTGGCCAACTTTCAAGCTCGATCGTAAGTCCGTTCTTGTCCCGTTTTTAATGATTTCTACATTTTTGAGATCGTGGTAACTCGATCTAACTATTTCAAAGACTAATTTGAAAGAAAGTTAAAGTCTAAAATTTTACCTATGTTATATGTGCTTGTATTTTGATGTTTGATGATAGAAAATGCATGTTTGTTGTTGGATAAACAACATTTGTAAAGTGTTGTAAAATGTGTAGAGAAGTGTGAATAAATGAAAAATGTGGGTTGTTGTGAGTACAAGTATTATTCGGCTAGGCTTGGGTTGTGATGAAACTGAATGAAATTCATTTTACGAGCCTAGGGACTAAATTGTAAAATGTTGAAATGTTAGGGGCAAAAATATAATTTTTTCCATAATGTGTTTTTGGGCTACATTGAATAATGTGATGATTAATTAAGTTAAATTTGACATTATAGATCAAGAAAAATGAAGTTTGGATCTAGATTGGGGGAAAAACAAAATAATTGACGAATAAATCTCTTTTGCCGTTTTTGCATTCAAGGTAAGTTCGTATGTAAATAAGCTTTGTTATAACTGTATTTTAAATGCTTTAATTTTGTATGAATTGTGTAAACGAATCTACGGACACGTTCGACGACATTTTGGCAAGCAAGAAATCCCAAACGAACCTTAAGAATAGATTAGGATACAAGTGACATGTCATTAGGGTATTATGTTATGTGATCCAGTCTTTGGTCCTCAGTCGTCCTACCGATGGTGAGAAATCTGCAGGCATATGTTGCGATTACTTAACGACTTGTGAGCGCGATGCAGTGTAGCTACGTATTGATTGGCGACTTGTATGAGCGAACTCTGTGATGCCTCGAGAACGAGCATATATGTGTTATGAGATAGAGGAAGCAATGGCTACATATGTGACACCTTGTGTGCAAGGTTTCCCGAGTATCCGATATTATTATTCTGAGTGGTTCATTGGGTATGCCAATGATGAGAATAAGTATGAAATTATTACGAGATGGTACAGGTATGTACGTAAAGCTTATGATTATTAAATTTGTTAAATGATGATTTCAAGGTAAGTTTGTGAAGGAATGAATTATGGTAATGAGATTATGGTAAATTACGTTATCTTATATCATATTATTTGAATGTAAAATGTATAGTAGGATTTTCTTATTTCTTCCATACGAGCTTACTAAGCTATATAGCTTACTCCATTTTATTTTCCCATGTTTTATAGTGTTACCAAGCTAGCTCAGATTGGAGAACGTCAGAGATCACATTACACTATCAAACTGGCATTTTGGGTATCGATGATTTTAAACATTTTGAGTATATGGCATGTATAGGGACTTGGTCATTTTGGGTATATGTGTCATTATGAATTTGGCCAAATGTGTTGTCTTAAATTTGTTTAAGGTGATATGGTATTTCGCCATGTAATTGACTTATTTTGGCTAAAATGGTTGTAAGCCTATTTATATAAGTATATGTGCCAATGCCTTCTGTTTATGTGTTTTGTAATGGTTTTCTATGCTTATTTATGGTTGTATAGCTTTGTTGTTAAATGATTGAGTTTGGCTCATTGGTATGCTAAAAGATCTATATGATACAATGCATATTAATGGTAGTCATACTTAAAGCTTGAAGAATTTGAGTTTGGTATGATTTTGTTTGGTAAAATATGATGTTGTAATTATGTTAGGTATTGAAATGGCATGTTTTAGCCTTGATTGTGGATGTTTTGGTTGCCTAAGTATGCTATGAGTTGTGTCATTTTTTGTTGTGTAGATGTGTGCAATGAGGGTGGCAAATTGGCTTGGTAGATAGCCTTTATTTTTGTCCACACGGGTAGACACACGCACGTGTGTCTAGACAGTGTGTGGCACATGGTCTGCCCCATAGGCATGTGTTTTGGCCGTCTATCCCCTACACCTTAATTTTGAGAAATAGAATGCTTAAAATTGAGCACACAGGCAGAGATATGGGCGTGTATCTCAGCCGTGTGAGGGACACAGCCCCAGGCATGGGCGTGTATCCTGGCCGTGTGAAGTCTGCACCTATTTTATGAAAATTTAATTAATCACACGACCTAGCACATGGGCGTGTGGCTTGGGCATGTGACTTCAATTTGTTCGTGCCTTCCAATACAGAGAGTTACACGGGTTAGGGACATGGGCGTGTGTGACCACATGGCCTTCCCGCACAGGCGTGTCCCAAACCACACGGGCGTGTGACCCCTGTACATGACAAAAAACTCCTCAGTTTTGTAAAAATTTCGTAAGTTCTCAGTTTATTCCTAAACCACTTCCAAAGCATGGTTTGGACCTTGTAGGCTCGTATTAGGGACTTTATGACTGAAAGTAAATGGTTTTAAATTTGGTTGAAATTTCTGATTCAAAATTGTATGATTGTTTGTGATATAAGTTTGGTAATGCCTCGTAACCCTGTTTCGACGTCGAATATGGGTGAGGGGTGTTACACATCAGACTTTTGACAATCAAATCCTACTTTTAAATTGTCACAGATTATTTTCATCTTTCTTCGGTTTCAGAGAATCAAACCTACTACACATATCTTTTCTTGCTGAGCTCGGTCCAAAACTATGAATATATGGCATTTTAAATACAAATTCAGAAATACCACATTTCATTCTGAGCTACTAATACATCTTTTTCAAATCATTATGCATTTTATCATTTCCCAGATAAACAAACATAGTATTACTATGATCATTCATGTAAAATTTTCTGTAAAAGTTCCAAATTCTTAAGTACACAGACTCTGTCTCTGAATAACAGACATTTATCAGATCTATTCTAAAATTCTGAATCAGAAATTATTTCACACTGTATTCATCTTACAACTCATTATTACTTTTTTGAGTTTTACTAATCTGTCGTAATATCATCGGTTTAGCTCTATACTCAGCTAAATTGAGCTATTATCAGACAATCATAATCGGTATCCATGGCTTGCAAAGTATACAGATATTTCCTACTCAAAATGTCTGTAATCACATTTGTTCTTTCCAAGTGGTATACAATTGTCAAATCATAATCATTCAACAATTCAAGTGATATATGCTATCTCAAAGTCAAATCTTTTTGCAACATCAGATACTTCAATTTTTTATAATCGGTGAATATATGACATTTTCACCAAACAAGTAATATTGTCAGATTTTAATACAAAAACAATGGTTGTCAATTCTAGGTCATGTATCGAGTAATTCTTTTCATGTTGTCTTTAACTGTCTGAAAGTACAGGCTATTACCTTGCCTTACTGCATCAAAACATAATCTAATCCCATTCAATAATACATCTCTGTAATAACAAGCTCCTTACCTGATTCAGGCTGAACTAGAATTAATACTTCGATCAACAGAGCTTCCTACTAGTCAAAACTTTACTGATATTTATCGGTCCATTCAAATCTTACCTCTTTTTTTGTAATGACTAGGTCGTCAATGTAGCTATTTCAATTATTAACATTGAAGCTTTGAGTTTTTCCAAAACCACAACCATCAAATAGATTTTAAACCATTGTGCAATAATATGACTGACATTTCAGCTATATAGATAAAGCAACACTTCAACATCAATAGTGCACCTCAACTTAAAAGAGGGAGAACCAAAAGTTGCCTGAATAATAACCAATGCAGTAATATAGTTTCTATAATCTATGATCTCTATCACAATACCTCATGATCGAATCAATATTTATAATGGTAATAAATGTAATTACCTCCGATCAAAGAATACTTTTCACAGATAACCCATGTTTACATAATAAAGAGATTAATGATATCTCAGAGAAAATTTAGTAGAGTAATATCACGCATACTCAGTAGAAACAACATTGATAAAGACAATATAACTTGCATATTCTCAATCCAAGGCTTCAATCAGTAGAAGTAGAAAATGATATCAGATGAACCTTATCATCAAATCTTATATCAATCATGATAAATTAGAAAACCTAAGAAAAATAGAGCAATACCGCTCATGAATCAACCAGACTTTTAGTATTTCCATCTATTATAATTAGTCAGCCTTTCAATACGAAAAATATTACATCTGGACATGCACAATTTTATATGTCTCTGAGAACAACAGAACTTATAGACTACCCAGAAGAGATTGCTATAATATACTCAATGATAACAACTATATTCAAATATCTTTACAATTTCATCACTAATCCACTGACTAATAAAGTCATCAATAATCTTACATTATTCGGTTCACTGAAAGAGTCAATTCAGAAGATTTTTTGGCTAATCTGTTCTATAAATATCATATCTGGATAAGTCGATTACTCATGAATAACTTCTTCCTTAACAATGACATCACATATTCAGAAAAATCTTCAGAAAAATCTAACATCACTTTTAATACCATCTTTACTTACTAACCCATTCTCAATTTTGACTACATCATTAATCATTCAACCTTTGAACTCTTTAGTTCCACATTCATGAGCTTAATCCATATAAATCTTGTGAATTTTATTGTATAACACTATACTGGTAAAGGGATGGAAATCGTAAGCCTCAAAATTCAACTTTCATAAATACACACATATCATTTAACATTTATCATTAACATGTCCGTTATAAAACATTTATTTCATACCTTTTCATACGCATCATTTTTACTCGAGCATTGCGAGTATCACTTTGGCAGTATCGGAGTTAGCTTGGTTGGAAAGCATCTCTATCTATTTTTAAGACAATTTTAATCAGATTTGGAAGATATCACACTATCACGGGTTATATAATGGCATGTATTTCTAAACTCCACATATGTCATGTTCAGTCTGAGAATCGACTAAACCGTAGTTCTAATACCACTAAATGTAACACTCCTAACCTGTATCCGTCGTCAAAATAGGGTTACGATACATTACCAGAAGTTTCAAAACATTTACTGATATTTCAAGCAAGTTACTATTCAAATTCTGAAATCATTCATAACGTCCCTTAAATGGACCTTCGAGGTCCAATACAAGCATTAGAATCAAGTCGGGACTTAATCGGAACCTCTAAGAATTTTTTGCAACATTTCAAAATTTTTCCAAGGTGCAAGGCTCACACACCCATGTGGTCCAAAGGACACGCCCGTGTGACCCTAGGACATGCCCGTGTCTCTAACTTGTGCACACGGTCGTGCCACACGCCCGTGTGCTAGGCCTTATGGTTAATTAATTCATTTTGAATTTAGGTGTAGGTTTCACACGGCCAAGACACATGCCCGTGTTCTAGGCCATGTAGCACACACGGCTGAGACACACGCCTATGTCTCTGCCTATGTGCTCAATTATGAGCATTCTATTTTCTCAAAATTAAGGTGCAGAGGACACACGGCCTAACTACAGGCCTATGTACCTGGACGTGTGTCACATACGGTCTAGACACAAGCTCGTGTGGACAAAATAAAGCCATTTCTAGCTTTATTTCTCACCCAAATTCACACCAATGACCTACGCTTAAACTCACATCCATAAACCAACCAATTCAAGCATTCAAATTTAGCAAATTCCATCGTTCATCATGGCATATCATTTTATGCATACATGACTACAATCATACCTTAGTTCAATCCATGTATTAAACATGATTTGATCAACTACTTAACATATATGTAGCTACCATAGTTTGACATTACAAGTATATTTAAACAAACCATTACTAGCCATTTCGTTGGCTAGATTACAAGCATCATTTATATTTACATGCCAATATGGTTAATATATCCTATGCATACCATTACAACCATAATTGATTTACCATATTGTACTGACATGGGCTGATGGTGTAACACCCCTATCCCGTAACCGTCGCAAGAATAGGTAAGGAGCATCACTTAACGGATAGAGCACTTCAGAACAATACAGAATCACAGATTTTAAACAACATTGATACATAGGCATTCATCAACAATTCATCCAATAAAATGGTCTACAAGACCAATAACATACGTTTAAGAAAGGTCGGGACTAAATCGAACCCATTCAAAATTTTTAAAACTTAATCAAACTTTTCAAAACTGACAAAGTCACACGCCCGTGTGACTTGGGCCGTGTGACTCACATGGGCACAAGACAAGCCCAAGTGATCCAATCGTGCCAAAAAGAGGTCCTATACTGACTTTTTCACACGGGCAATAGGCACAGCTGAGTGCCATGACTATGTAAAATTTAGCCAGCTACTAACTTTTTCACACGGCCACAAGGCACGCTCGTGTTCCCTAACCATGTGGTACAATACAGGCTTGGTTTAAGCCAATTTGCCACCCCTTTTAGGTCCAATCCTACAAGCAATAATATACAACATTTATATCAACATTTTCAACCAAATTCCATACTTAAAGTTGACCATTTCACATTAGAACATGGCACATCACTAACATACACCAAAACTATGCACAAAACTTGTCATTTGCTAGCCAATTGACATGGCATAACATATATACGTATCAAGCTTATATTCTTAAACCTTCTAGCCTATACATGCCATACTTATAAATATATACATTTTCAAAAGTACCAAAAAGAGTTTGACAATGTGGTGACAATCCTCGACTATCCTAAGCCTTCAGTAGCTACGATAACTATAAAACAGACAGAAATCACACAGAGTAAGCTACAAAGAGCTAGTAAGTCAAATACAATTACACAACTAATATAGCATATAAATAACAATTAATGGCTAGAATACAAAACTGTCTCATAGAATATTTCCTTACTTCACAGAAACATAGTCTTTTCTATTCAGAAATCTAGCACGATACAAACGTACCTGCATGAATTATACATTCCATATATTTATTCCGTATCTCATACTTTATCATCGGACAATTCAGAAACGGAATAGAGATTCACAGACAGGTACAATGCCAACATCCCAGACGTGGTCTTACATGTAATTCGATATCGAAGCCTCTGTCCCAGACAAGGTCTTACACGGAATCTCAGATCGAGGCCTATGTCCCAGACACGATCTTACATGATATTTCAAATCATTATCAACAATCTTTCAGGAACCTTCAGAGCTTCTCAGACACCAACATGTTATCGAAGTTTATTCATCAGGCTCTCAAGGCCGTCCAATACAAATTTCAGATTATATAAACGCCGAATTTAATCAATTTAACATGTTATTGTAGTTCGACTTACCTCGTACGAATTTCGGACAAACCGAGTCAACTATTCAACTACGTTAGACTTCCCTCGATCAAAATCCAATTTTCTTTGTTCTTGATCTAATACAATTCAAATTCAACCATTCAATCATTCATTTCATTCAAAATAGTCCATGAACACATATTTAGGGCACTTTACATTATAGCCCTTATATTTTCACACTTTGACAATTTAGTCCATTTTTCACAAAATCACAAATATGCAAAATTCACCAAGACTATAGTTTGACCGAATACTCATAGCTTTCATATAAGTCCAAATAACATATTTAATTTACAAATTAGTCCTTCAAAACCTCATTTTCACAAATTAGTCCAAATAGCTCTATTTCATTAAAATTCAAAGACAAAACTTATAAATCATTTTTCAAGCCTTCATAATTCATCCAAGAACATTACAAAACTCGTGATATCAACAATGGCATTTCATGAAATCTTTAACAAAAATAGAAATTCAGACATGGGCTTTGAAGAACACAAAGCAACGGTCACAGAAACGTAGAAATTATAAAAAACAGACGAAAACTCGTACCTTAATCAAGGATCAAGCTAGTCAAAACGCTAAATGGCTTTCTTCTTTTTATTTTGCTTCGTATTTTCGACAAGATGATGAACATAATGGCTTATTTCATGCTTTTTTTATTTTATTATTCATTTTATGCCATTTTCCAATTTTACCCTTAATATTAACATATAAAAATTCACCTATTAATGTCTATACTTGTCCACCATTTAAATAAATGGTAAAATTGACATGCAAGGACTCCCACTTAACTAAGCCAAATCAAATAGGTGCTTTATCATCCAGCACTCAACTTTTACACTTTACGCGATTTAATCCTTTTTCATAATTAAGCACAGAAATAGACAAATTAAATCACAGAAATTTCACAGATGTAAGTTCACATTTCATAGACATATAAAATAGTATTAAAAATATTTTTTAGACTCAAATTTGTGGTCCCAAAACCACTATTCCAACTAGGGTCAAAATCGGACTGTTATAGATGGATAGTGTGAGTGATCTTCGCCGTAATCCAACAAGCTTCCGATTTATTCTAAAATAAGATCAAAAAAATGTATGGGCTCAATAACAATCAAGTTTCCAAGCACATATGCTTTCCATAACATGCATTTATTCAACCTGCATAATTTATCTCATTATTACAAATATAATTTCATACTAGTTCATTTCAAGTTCAAATCATTTCATCTCATAACTTTACTCATATTACTCAAAATATCAAGGTCACGATTCATACACTCAAGGTGTATAAGTCTCTAAACAAGGATGTACATACTCATCAAATAAATTCCATGTACAATATCGTCATATCATATTTCTATATATCAATTATCATGTATCGTCATTTTCATGTATTTCAAGCTGATATGTGTAATAACTCATTTCTTATTCATATCTTCTCATGTCAAGAACTTTGACCCATTGAATTTATCTAAAATATCGATGGATACGCAGGTAGTACACTCGAGGTGTACGAATCATGATCCGTCAATTCATGTCTAATGGTACCCATAGGGTACTATATTAGATAGTACACTTTTGAGCCAAACATGTATACGACAGGATTACCAGTCCAGGCTAAATCCTTTTTATGATATATGCTTTAAAGAGCTTGATCTGGATTAGCCATTCGGGCTAAATCCAATACATAACATATGCTTGAAAGAACTTATATCAGGATCACCCGTCTGGGCTAAATACTTTCATAAATGAAGTCGATAGGATTACTCGTCTGACCCAAATCCCGTCAGCAACAAATGCAAGACCTCATTCATTTTGGAAATTTACATTTATCCATCGGTTCTTCCTTTATTCAAATGGGATTTAACATTTCTCAAGCATTAACAAGCATGTGATTATTTCCTACATCTAAATCATACATATAATTCAAATAGATACATTCCACATTCATTTCAAGCATATAAGTAACATTTTTATCATTTACCATTTATCTAGCATTGTAACAGTCTGGTTTAGATCCTAGTCAGAATAGTGGTTTCAGGACCACAAATCTGAGTTAGAAAAATATTTTAATATTATTTTTTGTGCTTTTGGCATGTGAATTAGCATGTGTGAAAATTTCGTATGAAAATTTTATCGTTTGTGTGCTCAATTTGATAAAAAGGACTTAATCACGTAAAATGTAAAAGTAGTGTGCTAGAAGTTAAAGTGCTTAAATGCTATGCTTTGTGAAATGTGAGGTCCTTAATATGTAATTGGACCATGGATAGTGGAATAGGTCATAAATGACCTTATAATGAATCTTTTAAATGGTGTTCATTAAGGTTAAAGTTGTAATTTTGTTATTAAAGTTATATTAATTAAAACAAAACAAAAATTTAAGCCATTTTGTTCATCTACTAGTTGAAAATAAGGAAAAGAAATAGGGTTTTAAGCTCTCTTAACATTCAACCATTGAAAGCTTTGGTTGAGGTATGTTTTTGATTCAGTTTTTGATGATTTTTACTTTTTTGATATCGTTGCTTAGTAATCTATCAAGCCCAAGCCCTAATTTTTGAATTTTTTGATGATTTTGACATATGACATTGATGAATTCATGAGTTTTATGATGTTTATTAATGAATTATGAAAGCTTAGTGCTTGATATACATGTTTTGTAAAGTGATTTTGATTAAAAATGCATATTAGGGATGAAATTGAGAAAAGTGAAAATTTAAGGGTTGAATTGTGAAATAAATGAAAGTTTTGGGCTCCTAGAAGTCCTTATGATATTCGGCTATGCATGGGTTTATTGAAATTATATGTATTTTGTGTTTTTGTGAAATAGGGAGTAAAGTGTCAAAATGTAAAAATATGAGGGCTAAATTGTAAAATGCCCTAAGCATATAATTATGGATTGATTTGAATGATTTGGTGAATAAAAGGGTTAATTTGAATACATATAGATCAAGAAAAGAGGAATTCAGACTTAGACTGAGCGAAGTCGAAGGTTATAGAGTAGACAATCTGAGTCAACAATTCTGAGTACGAGGTAAGTTCGTACGTGATAAATGATGTTATAGTTATGCTTTAAGGCTTTGATAACGTATAAATTGTATAGATATTTGATTACGGTTTGATTATGATGATAATCGACTATGTTCGGCACTATGTGTACGGTTTGAAATAACTTCAGCTACAAATGTCACTAAGTGTGCGAGTTGGAATAGCTTCGGCTATATAAGGCACTAAGTGTGATACCGAGATATCTTCGATCTATTGAAATGGCACTAAGTGTGCGAGATTGTTACAATTTCGGTAAATCACTAATGCACTAAGTGTGTGAATTCTTAAAGCATGGAAAGACTTCCGAATGAATTAATGTATTTGAATGAGAGGTGAGAATGAAATGAAATTATATAGGAAAGCTCAGGTATGTATGATGTAATATCCCGATTTTGGGCATAGTCGAAACAGTGGTTTTGAGACCACAAATTCGAGATGGAAATATTTATTTTATGATTATTACAAGGTCTATGATATATTTCTATGCTTGTGTGAAAATTTCATGAAGAAATTTTATGTTAAAAATGCTTAATTAGATTTAGGGACTAAATTGAATAAATTGCAAAACTTGTGTTCTAGAAGCATCTTGCATGAAATTGAATTAGATTATTAATTAGAGGTCCTTAAAGAGTAATTTGACCAAGTTCTAAAAATTTGGACAAAAATGGGCTTGGAAGGGTAAAAATTTAAAGAGTAGTAAAAAGGGTATTTTGGTCATTTAGGGGCAAAATGAATTAAAACACAAAATTAAAAGCCAATTTTGCTCATCTTCTTCACCAAGGCCGAAATTTGTATGGAGAAACCATGGCTAGGGTTTTTCAAGCTTTCAAGCTCGATTGTAAGTCCGTTCTAGTCCCGTTTTTAATGATTTTTACGTTTTTAAAATCTCGGTAACATGTTCTACCTATTTCTACCAATATTTTGAGCTAGGGTTTATATTTAAAAATTTACCCATGGATGATATGTATGAATTTTGATGTTTTATGGTAGAATATGAAGTTTTAGATTTGTTAAACAACTTTTGCTAAGTGATTTTCTGTAAAAACGAGTAAAATGACATAATCGGTAAAAATACCTAATATTCAGAAGTACATGTTAGAGTGTGAATTTGATGTTGCTGTAGAAGGGAAAAATGATCAGCATGTCATAAAACATAAGAAAATAGGATGAGGTTTAATTTATGAGCCTTGGGGCAAAAGTGCGAATATGTGAAAGTTTAGGGGCAAAATGGTAATTTTGCCAAAGTTCGTATTAGGGGCTGTTTTGATGAATGTGTGTATTAAATAAATTAATTTGGTGTTATAGGTCAAGAGAAAAGAGATTTGAGTCGAGATCGGGGGAAAAATAAAGTTTACGAGGAATAGGCTCGACTATTCTCATTTTGTATCGAGGTAAGTTCATATGTAAATATTGTAATATAACGGTTATTTTAAATCATTTAATGCTATATATACGATATTATGATTGTTATCATGTAATTCTATGCTTTGTGGTCATTGTTGGACAACATGCAAAAATTTTATGAATTATGTGGAAAATGTGAAAGACTACCGAAGTATCGTCATTGGTATTCCAAGGAGAATGGTAAAGGAGTACGAACGAGGAAAGTCCCGTTGAACCTTAGGAATAGATTAGGATACAATTGACATGTCATTAGGATATTTGGGCATCCGAACTCGTTGAGTCGAGTCCGAGTTCACTTATGGATGCGAATGTCCGAGCTCATTGAGTTGAGTCAGAGTTCGTAAGATGTAAGTAGGCATCCGAGCTCGTTGAGTTGAGTCCGAGTTCACTTATGGATGCGAACGCCTGAGCTCGTTGAGTTGAGTCCGAGTTCGCTTATGGGCGGGTTACATGGTAGCTTGGGTACATATTTGGCACTTATGTGCAAACTTTCCATGTATCAGAGTTATATTTCGATGTGTTCAACGGGTAAAGTTCTAGTGAAGTGGAAGAAGACTTGAGATGAAAGTGACGAGTTGGTAAGTGTTATGGAATGGATACCTTAAACAGGTATACACTTAACTCTCGGGTTGAGACCTCAATATATCAATAATATGGTAAGATGATGAATGGAAATATAATATGAATACCTTGGTGATATTATGCAAATGATAATTTCGTATGATTGCATGGTTGTTACTTGCTATTTGCATGTGAACTTACTAAGCAATTATGCTTACTCCCTCCTTTCCATTCCTTGTAGTTTGACAAGCCGGCTTAGAAAATCGGGAGCGGTCGGAGGCACGTACACACTATCGGCGGACCACTTTCGGTATAGTGGCTTGTATATTTTGGAAATATGGCATGTATAGCATTATAATCATTTTGTGTATATAATCTTATGATATGGTGGATGGATGGAATGGAAATGTTTGAGAATGATTAGCTATTGGAATGGCTAATCAAGTTTATATACGATAACATGTATGCTTTATGTCTTAACTAAACCATGAAAATCCTTGGAAAGGTAAAATTGGCCACAAAACAGAATCAGACAGCGGCAGTGACGTGAATTTGAAAAATCACTAAAAATAGTAGAAATGGAATTAAATGATGAATAAGATATGGAATCAAAGACTGAAGAGTATATTTTTATATGGAAGAAATGAAATAGGTAAATGAGTTATATTTTATGAGATATTTAAGTTTTTGTGGAACAGGGTCAGAGCAATCTCTGAATCTCCTATTCTGACTTTAAAAATTCACCATAAATTGCACAAAAACAATTAGGAGTTTTATCTTACATGTATGAAATCCTTATTGAGTCTAGTGTTATGAGAAATAAATAGAATATTCATTGAAACTTTGTACAGGAAGATATCTGATTCGTAATACATAGGGATAAGAGTAGCCAAACCCTGAAACAGTGGAGAATTTAACTAATAAACAGTACTAATTGGCCAGACCAAAAATTCTATAAAAAAATTAGTAAGTAGATATATGAGTCTAGTTTCAGGGAAAATTTATGGAATTAGATTTTGAATTTCTTAACTCGAGATATGGATTTTTTAGCGACTGTGATGCAGTTAGCCAGCTCGTCTAGAAATTCTAAAATAAATTGTTTGAGCTGTTTAATTAATGAATTAAGTCCGTTAACACCTCGTGCTCGACTCCGGCGACGGTATCAGGTACAGGGTGTTACATATGATATGTAAGTGGTAGATGATATCATGTGTATGAATCTTGATAAATTCTTATGAATATGTTATATGAGAATTGATGGATGAACTGTAAATTACTAAGTGTTTATTGGTTGATGTTTCGTATATTATAAACTATATTTATTTATGGTACAAACTTACTAAGCTACAAAGCTTACAGTGTGAAATGTTCTCTGTTTTACAGTGTTATAAAGCTAGCTCAAATTCAGGGATCGTCAGCAACTCACTCACACTATCGGACATCTATTTTGGTACCATTTTGAGAGTTGTATTTTTGGTATATGGCATGTATAGCTAGTGGCATTTTGATATGTTTTGTGATGTGAATATTAGCCATGAGAATTGGCTTATAAATGTTATTATGTATGGCCTTTTAAGTTGGTTAAAATGGTGTGTTTGATAGGTAAGATATGTGATGTTTATAATGTTTATGTGATGGTTTATTATGGGATATTGAAGTAATGAGTTTGTGGATTTGGAACTTTGGTAAATTGTGATGATGTTGGCATATTGAATTGGTTGCAATTATATAGTGTGATATGTGACTGAATTGGCATGTTTTGGTTGCTTATAAATTTATGCAAATGATGCTAAAATGTTATGGTTTTGGAGTGCTTGAGATAGGTGGAAATTGTGGCTTAAACCAAGCCTAATTTCACCCCACACGGTTGAGCACATAGGTGTGTGTCTCGACCGTGTGTCTGTTGTAAGTTAGCTATTCAAGTCAGTCTCGAGCACAGCCTAGACACACGGACATGTCTGGTGGCCGTGTGAGGCACACAGTGTAACACCCCCTACCTGTGTCCAATGTCAGGACAGGATACGAGGCATTACTGGACTTAAACACAAATAATCATGCAAATCGGGCCATAAAATTTTGTTCCAAATTAAAACCAATCAAACATATTCATAGTGTCCCTATTATAGGCCTACGAGGCCTGAAACATGCATTAAGAATGGTCCGAGACTAAACCAAGAACTTTGGGAAGTTTCAAGACAACTTAGGAAATTTCCCCATGAAACAGGGTCACACGCCCGTGTGGACACAGGGGCACGCCCATGTGCCATCAACACGCCCGTGTCCTCATGCCGTGTAACTCTCTATTTATGACATCAGCAAATAAATTGAACCACACAGCTAGGCCACACGCCTGTGTCACCAGGCCGTGTCCCTCACACGGTTGAGACACACGGCCGTGTCTCAACCTGTATGGCCAACACTTAGGCTGTTTTCCAAGCCTTCATGTTACTCATAATCCCTTACAATTTTAACACGTCATAATCACAATTAATAGTAGCATTTTAATGATTAAAACACTCTTTATTGTGACACAACATGACATTTTCAAGGCACCATACACGTTTTACATATTCTCACATTATACCGATTCTAGGCATACCATAACTCATTCATTTGACCAAGCCAAATACTTTACCACTTATTCTCTTATACCATGATTATCAACTTATCCATCAAGCATTCACATTCAAGGCATTATTATCTCACTTGCCATATTATATCTTAAACATGGTCATGACCACTTCGAATGGTCATGAAGCATTCATCACACATGCATGTCACAACACCAATCATGCATGACCAACCATCATGTTCACATTATTTCATCATAAACATTATGACATAGCATGGCTAGATAGATTTACAAACCATACTCAATATGAGCCACACCCTATGGCCATATACAACTAAATCAAAATAAGCCAATACATTTGGCCAAATCATAGAACACATATCATAAGAACTAATCCCTACACATGCCATTCACTTGAAACTTCTCCACCTGTGTATCAATATCCCAAGGTGATAGCTTGGTAGTGTGATGTTGTCTCCGACGTTCTCCAACCCCGAGCTGACCTGACAACACTAAAAGATATGGAAAGGAGGGAGTAAGATTTAGGCTTAGTAAGCTCGCATGAAAATAATAAGCAAGGAACTAATATGCTATTTCAATTTCTATCTATTTATTCAAAATCCAGTCAAGCTATTTTCTTGAGTCACAGTCACTAAAGCATTTATATCTGGAGCTACGGAACTCTAAATTAAGATCTATTATTTTTCCAGAAACTAGATTCACGTATATCTTTATCATAAAATTTTTAGAATTTTTGGTTTAGCCAATAAGTACATTTTATTCATTAAAGTCACACCTGTTTTGCTGTTCAATAGTTTTGACCTCTCTTTACTAAGAATTAATTATCTCATAGTACGGAACTCGAATTATGTTCCCATCTATTTATATTGAAAATAGACTCATTAAGGATTTTAAGCATATAAATTATAACCCATAATCATTTGTTTACAATTTTTAATGATTTTCCAAAGTTAAGATAGGGGAGCCCAAGATCACTCTGACCTTATTTCAAAAAAATTTAAATATCTCATCATATGAGATTCCTTTGCTTACACCATTTCCTTTATCTGAAACTAGGCTCGATAAGATTTAATTTCATATTTTATTCAACCTCTAACTCAATTTCCACTACTTTTGGTGGATTTTAAAAGTCAAACCACTGCTATTGTCCTAATCTGTCTTAGTGCAACATAATGATAACCATCACAAATTTGTCATATAAATTATGCTCATAAATATCATTCATTCATTTGCACTCTTATAACAAGTCCATTTCATTTCACATTTCAAACACATACTTATGGGTTTCGAGTACGTACCTGTGCTATCTCTTAGCACAACCACTCATCCAAACAGGACAATCATATGCATCATACTAGTATCAACTAAGCATGGATAAATTTATCATTTCAAGTATTTTCATTCCATTTCTCATGTTAATCCCATTGAATTCATCGAATTTTGATGGATATCCTATTTACCGTCAAATCATGCAAGTGATCATTATCAAGTATGCACTCTCGCGAACATCACTCTTACGGCGGGATTACCAATCTAGGTTAAATCCCCCGATACATAAATTCAAGGAGTATTGTCGGGATTACCATTCCAGGCTAAATACCTTACAACGACAATTACTCCAATAAGCTCAGATCTAAATTACCAGTCCAGGCTAATTTCAGTCCTTAATCGTATTACCCATCCTAGCTAAGTCCATAATGCACACATATTGGTCGAGAGGTTCGATCACTTAAGGAACACCCATCCAGGCTAGATCCTTACTATACTGAGATCATTAGATTACCCGTCCGAGCTAAATCGTTTTCTGCAACACATGCAAGATCTCATGTCATGTAAGCAAGAATTTATCCATCGGGTCTCCCTTTTTATTCAACCGGGATTTTCTCTTTTCATCAAGTATATCAATATGCATAGATGATCATGCAATGTACATTCAAATCAACACATTTTCATGTTTATTTGAGCATAAATCCATACAATCAAAATAACATGTCACCTTGTTTCTATACAAACCTACTCATTTCATTTAAAATATCATACTCCACCAAATTTCTATTAACATCAAATTCAATACAATCATAGCAAGATATATTTCATGTATAACAATAATAAGATGAATAATAGGCTTATTAAATCACGCGAACTTACCTCAAATACGAAAACGACAAAGTTACCATTTTAATCCATAACATTGTATTTTCTCGATTTAAGCCCGAATCTCGATTTCCTTGATCTATCATTTCAAATATAGCCTATTTAGGAGTCAAATTGTTCAAATTGAGCCAAAAATCATATTTTGACAAATTTACAATTTTGCCCTTATACTTTCACATATTTGCAATTTAGTCCCTAGGCTTGTAAAATGAAATGTGTTCAATTTCTTGATTACCCAAGCCTAGATGAACCATATTCAAGCTTATGGCAGCCCACATTTCTCATTAAAATAGATTTTTAGTTACCTATTTTACACCTTTTTTCAATTTAGTCCTTTTCAGGCTTTTTCATGAAAAATCACTTAGTAAAAGGTGTTAAATACACTCCAATCATTCATATTCTACCATTAGAAATCAAAATACTAGCATGTCATGCATGGGTAAATTTCTAAAGATAAACCCTAGCTCAAAATAATGGTAGAAATGAGTAGAGCATGTTACCGGGATTTCAAAAATGCATAGAACGTTAAAAATGGGGCTTGGGATCACTTTCTATTGAGCTTGAAAGCTTTGAAACCATAGCCATGGCTCCTCTCTTGATTCACATGGCCATGGGAGGAAGATGGACACATTTGGCTTTTAATTTTTGTCTTTTAATTCATTTTACCCCTAAATGACCAAAATGCCCTTTTTACCATTCTTTCAAAATTTACCCTTCCAAACCTATTTTTGTCCAAATTTTTAGAAATTAGTCAATTTACTCTTTAAGGACCTCTAATTAATAATCTAATTCAATTTCATGCAAATTGCTTCTAGAAAATAAGTTTTGCAAATTATTCAATTTAGTCCTTAAAGTCTAATTAAGCACTTTTCACATAAAATTTCATCATGAATTTTTCGTACAAGCATAGAGACATATAATAGACCTTATAATAATCATAAAATACTTACTACCAACTCAAATTTGTGGTCTCAAAACCACTGTTCTGACTAGGCCCTAATTCGGGATGTTACACACACAGGCATATGGTTGGCCGTAGGACCCAAGTCAGTTTCAACCACGACCAAGGCACATGGGCGTGTCTTGTGGCGGTGTGGTTAAGTCAGTATGTATGCCCTGTTTTGCCACGGTTTAGACACACGGGCGTGTTTAAAGCCGTGTGAGGCACACGGCCTGTTCACACGGGCGTATGACCTGTGAAACTTTGAAAAGAATGTTTAAGTTTTGAAAAATTTTGTATGAGCTCAGTTTAGT
This sequence comes from Gossypium anomalum, assembly GCA_025698475.1. Taxonomy (NCBI): domain Eukaryota; kingdom Viridiplantae; phylum Streptophyta; class Magnoliopsida; order Malvales; family Malvaceae; genus Gossypium; species Gossypium anomalum. The sequence continues at coordinate 62,934,662 of CM046961.1, forward strand.
CCCAACCCTTTTCTAATGCAGGGTTTGGGTCTCGTTGACTTATGTAAGGGACTCTGTATTGATGTATGACTACTGATGCTGTGATGATTGTGACATGAATGCTAAATGTTTCGATATGTTCTGTAATGCCTTTAACCCCATTTCGGTGACGGATATGGGTTAGGGGTGTTACAAGCATTATTATTGATCGGGCACTTTCATTTATCGGGCTATAACGTGTAACAGCCCATTTTAGGTTTAATCAGAACAGTAGTTTTGGGACCACAATCTGACATAAAAAAATTTATTTTATTATTATTTTAATATTTACAGCATGATATTATAGTTTTGTGAAATTTTTGTAAAGAAATTTTATCGTTTAAGTGGTTAATTCAATAAAAAGGATTTAATTGCATAAAATGCAAAAGTTGCATTCTATTTATTAAAGGTGTCAATTGGCTTTGGCTTTTAAATATGATGGCCTTAAATGGAAATTATACCATTAATATGTTAGTGGATGTTAATGGTTTGGCATAAAGGAAATTATGCATTATTTTAAAGGTTAAAAAAGTAAATGGTTAGTAAATGATATATTAAATAAAACCAAAAACCATGATTTTAGTCCATTTTCGTTCATATAGCCGAATGTAAGAAAAGAAAAACATCTGTGGTTGCAAAATGAGGTTTGGCAATTGCATGTTAAATTGGTAAGTCATTTTGGACTCAATTTTTGATAATTTTTACATTTTTGAGATTGTTGCTTCGAGTACTACAAAACCCATGCTTGAATTTTTTATTTTGGTGAATATTTTGAGTTATGTCATTGTTTAGAGCTTGTGATTTTTTTTTTTTGATGATGAAATAAGAAAAATATGTTTTAGATTAACATATTTTGTATTGGAGTTTTTGATGATTTTGAGTTATTAGGACTAAATTGCAAAAATAATAATTTGAGGGACTAAAATGTGAAATAAATAAAATGTATGGATTAGTTTGAGAGTGGGTAAAATTTTGCTCAGCACAGGCATGTTGAAATTTTGTGTATTTTGTGTTTTGTGCAATAGGGACTAAATTGTAAAAAGTGTAAATGTCAGGGGTAAAATAGTAATTTTCCCATTTATGTGTTTTTGGACTAAATTGAATGAAAATATGTTTGAATGAGCTTAATTTGAATATGTTTAGATTAAGAACCAAAGAAATTGGATTTGGACTGGGAAAAACCAAAGTTGTCGACTAGTTCTCTCGTCCTAATTATCGTTGTCCGAGGTAAGTTTATAAGCAAATAGACGTACTTAATTTTAATTAAATACAAATTATATACGCTGAAATGAACTATATGAATTAATATATGCTAATGTCGAATGTGTATAAGCATGGTAACTATGTTCATGCATTTGTTTCGACTGAGTTATAACATTTGAAAGTCTGTATGAACTATATGGAATATCTGGAATTTTTGATATATGAATTGTTTATGAGACAACTTTATAATAGTGATATTCGGGCTTTGAACCTAGCAAGCCTTGTGCTGGTGAATTAAACCAGGCTTATGCCTAGCAGGCTTATTGCCGGTGTATAAAATCAGAATTTGAGTCTAGCAGGCCTTGTGCTGGTGTGAGATTTAGGCTTAGGCCTAGCAGACTTTATGCCGGTGAATTATTATAAGTTTATGCCTAAAATACTTTATGTTGATGTGGTAATTGAATACGTTAAACGAGCTAAATGATCAGGTATGAGTTAGCTTGTTGTTTACTTGAAAATAAGGTAAGTTGATTATTTGATATGTGATACAAACATATGTATGATGTTAGTCTGAAATTTGTGAGTAATTGTGAAATATATTCGGCCAAAGTTAAGCATAATTATGTTGTATGAAGGTTTGAGACATGAGTATATGAAAACAAGTGTTTAAAGATTCGACTTTATGCATTGATAATATGATTTTCATAGTGTATGACACTTTGGTATAGATACATATATAGGCTAGTCTTAAAGTTAATTATTCTGAATGAGTGTGTATTAAAGTCATGCGAAAATGGCTTAACTACCTTGCTTGAAATCGATTACGTTAAATTATGGTCTGTGTTCATTTTAGTTATAATATTAGGTGCTATGGTTGAATAATATTTGTAATATGCGTTTTTGTGCATTGAAGTTGATTGGTGAGCTGGATGTGGCTCGAATGATTCGGCCATGGTATACTGGTAAGTATGAGGTATATTTGTTATGTTACTTTGGGTTGAAATGCTTCAGTTATGACTTGTAATGATAGTAATAACCTCATTTGGTTGACTAATACATTCGGTTAAATGATAGTAAGAGATATTGACTATAATTGATTATTAGTTCAGGACATATATATATTTTCATGTGAATTGCGGTAGTTTATATAATAAGGGATGTGTTAATATTTGGTCTTGGACTAAACTTATGTTAAAAATATTTCAAAGGTACTATAATGTTTATGAAGTTGTTTATGTGTTTAGGCTACATGATCTATAATGATTGTTAAATGAGCTAAGTATATCACCTACTAGTTAGGTGACAATTAAGATACATGCATAGGGTATATTCGGTGTTCCCTTATGGTTCGGAATAATGATATGTATAATTCATGATTTGTTTATTATGGTAAAAGATATGTGCTAATTTAATCAGATATGCTTTGTTAGTTGAATTTATAAATGTATATGTATAAATGCACTTATACTATGGTTGGTATATGTGTAAAATCGAATAATACTTGTCCTTATGATTCGGTTTGTTTTGGAAATGCATATGCATATATCATGCTTATATGATTTGTAAAATAGGTACAATTGATGAAGGTAAATATTGAGTATGTGTTAGGAATGTATTGATAGTAAAATGGTTAATTAATAAGTAACATATATATGTATATATTTGTATGCGGATGTGCTTTTGGTAAACTTCTAACTTAAGTTGAATGATGGAATTGATATTACTTAAATGTTTAGTGAAATATTATTGATTATTTATGAAATTGATAATGCCTTGTAATATGACTTAATTGGTTAATCCTGTGCATGTATAGAATTAAGAAATAAAATCTTTAATTTTTATTTTAGTATTCACTTATCATTAAAGTGATTAACCTGTGATTGGTATATGTAATATGCTTATATTTAATTAATTGTATGCTCTACACAGTATATAAGAATATGACTTGTGGTAATATAAGAATGTTTGGAACTGTGCTTATGTTCAGTAATGCCTTGTGACCCTAGTCCGGCGACGGATACGAGTTAAGGGTGTTACAGAACGAGTATGTGATCATTTCACATATTTATGACATTTATACAATTCACAAACATAACATTAAATTCAAGCATAAAAACATATACAATTTAATTACACAAACTTACCTCGACAATGTTCGTGTACGTAAAATATACTAATCCGACACTTTCCTCTTTCCTCGTTTTAGCTCCGAATTTGATCTATCTAGATCTATACGAGTAAATTTGACATCAATTTATCATATTTCACATTCAAGTGGAATTAATTTTCATCTTAGGTAAAATTACCATTTTGTCCCTAACTTTTCCATAAATTCCCATTTCGTCCTTAGGCTCTAAAAATAAAATTTATGCAATTTACTCCCTATTCCAAGCCTAACCAAAATCCCATTACAAAATTTACAGCACATGTATTCATAAAAATTTAGCATTTTTCTTCAATTTCACAACTTTACATTTTAGTCCATAAATCATGTTTTCATCAAAAATCATTTTGTAAAAGTTGTTTATCTATCAACAACCTTTCATTTTCTACCATAAATTTCTAATTTTCAGCATATACATCCATGATCCATTTTCCATACTTTGACAACTATTCAAATTGATCCCCTAAATAGATAGATTAGACTATCCCGGTTTCAAAAATATAAAAATTACTAAAAACGGGGCAAGGAAACTTACCCAATTTGGACATGAAAATTTATTCTCTCTCTCCTAGGGTTTCCATGTATTATTTTGGGGAAGAAGATGAGAAAATAAGATAACATCTCTTTTATCATCTTTTAATTACTTAAATATTTTCACTTTCCAATTTAGTCCTTGCCCTTTTTTCTAAATTTATAAGGATGAGTCACCAAAATATCTACATACTTTCTTTAATGGTCTAATTACCATATAAGGACCTCAAGTTTTGAATTCCATAACTATTTAATCCTTATAGCTAATAGAATTTAACTTTTGCATTTTATGCGATTTAGTCCTTCTCGTAATTAAACACTTAATCGATAATATTTTCTTATCAAAATTTTCACATGACATGTCTATCATAATACGGACCATATAATAAAATAAAAATAAATTTTATTTTTTGACTCGGATTTGTGCTCCCGAGACCACTGTTTCGATTTCACTGAAATTGGGCTGTTACAAGTTCAATCATAGCTGAGTTAAAAGCTAGATCGACGTTTTTGCAGTAGATTTCTAAAGCTCAGAAAGTTGATAGTAAGTTACAAGAAAAATGGATACAGTGTGAATCGATTTTTGATTCAGAATTTTAGATTGGGTCTGATGATTGTTTATTATTCAAAGGCAGAATATGTATTCCAAATAACTCAGAACTGGTACAGAAGATTTTACATGAATCCCATAATGGTAACATGTCTATTCATCCTGGTAGTAATAAAATGTATAATGATATGAAAAGGATGTACTGGTGGTCAGGTATGAAACGTGATATTTCTGAATATGTATCTAAATGTTTGATATGCCAGCAAGTAAAAGCTGAACATCAGGTGCCTTCGGGATTATTACAACCAGTTGCAATACCATAATGGAAATGGGAAAGAATTACCATGGGCTTTGATCGAGATTACCCTTGTCTCCAAAGAAGAAAGATGCCATTTGGGTAATTTTTAATCGGTTGACAAAGTCTATACACTTTATTTCGGTACGAATGGATTTTTCTTTGGATAGATTGACTGAATTATATGTTTACAAGATTGTCAGATTGCATGGAGTACTTGTTTCCATTATTTCAAATAGAGATCCTCGATTTACATCTCGATTCTGGAGCAAATTACAAGAAGCTCTGTGGGTACACAGTTACATTTTAGCACTACATTTCATCCCCAGACTAATGGTCAATCTGAACGTGTAATACAGATTTTGGAAGATATGTTTCGGTGTTGTATTTTGGAATTTAAAGGTAACTGGGAAAAATATCTGCCTTTAGTTGAATTTGCTTACAATAATAGTTATCAGTCCAATATCAAAATGGCACCGTATGAAGCTCTGTATGGCTAGAAATGTAAAACTCCATTTTATTGGACAGAACTCAAAGAGAAAAAGTTACATAAAATTGACTTAGTCCGTGAAACTGAAGAAAAGGTAAAAGTAATTTAGGACAGTTTGAAATCAGCCTTTGATTGTCAAAAGTCCTACGCTGATCTTAAACGAAAAGAAATAGAATTTCAGGTCGGTGACAAGGTATTCTTGAAAGTATCACCTTGGAAGAAAATTCTCCGGTTTGGCCGTAAAGAAAAATTGAGTCCACGGTTCATTGGGCCATATGAAATCACAGAAAAAATTGGACTTGTTGTATATCAGTTAGCCTTACCACCAGAACTTGATCGGATTCATAATGTTTTTCATGTGTCTATGTTACGATGGTATCGATCGGATCTTTCACATGTGATTTCTCCGTTAGAGGTAGAGAATCAGCCTGATATGACTTACAGTGAAGAACCAATCAAAATTCTGGCATGTGAAACAAAAAGAGTTAAGAAATAAAAAGGTAGCATTGGTAAAAGTTCTCTAGCAAAGACACAGTATAGAAGAGGCAAGCTGGGAACCAGAGGAGACCATAAGGAAACAATATCCTAATCTCTTTACTAGTAAGATTTTCGAGGACGAAAATTTTTAAAGGGGGAGAGTTGTAACAACCCATTTTTAGTGAAATCAGAACAGTGGTTTCGGGAGCACAAATTCGAGCTAGAAAGAAAATTTATTTTAATAGATTTATTATAGCAGCTTGGTTTTGGGTCAAATTAGAATAGTGGTTTTGAGACCACAAATCTGAAGTAGAAATATTTATTTATTACTATTTTAAGGTCTACAGCATGATAGAATAATTGTGTGAAAATTTCATTAAGAAATTTTATTGATTGAGTGCTCAATTTGACTAGAAGGACTAAATTGCAATAGGTGCAAAATTTGAGTTCTATAAGTTAAAGGTGTCTAATTGCTATGAAATTTTAAATTGGAGGTTCTTAGATGGTAATTAAACCATTATACTATAATATGGACAAAAATGGACATGGTTAGGTGAAATTTTAAAGTTACGCATTAAGGGCATTTTAGTAATTTGGTAAATACAGACAAATTAACCTAAATAAAAAGTTTCCATCTTCTTAATTTAGTCCCTCCATAGCTGAATCTTGCAAGAAGCCATAGCTAGGGTTTTGGCCAAGCTTTCAAGCTCGATTGTAAGTCTGTTCTTGTCTCGTTTTTAACGATTTTTATATTTTTAAGATATCGAAAACTTTTCAAGAACTAATTTGGAATAAAGTTAAAGTCTAAAATTTTACCCATGTTGAATATGTTTGTATTTTAATGTTTGATGGTAGAAAATGCATGTTTGTTGTTAGTTAAACAACATTTGTAAAGTGATTTTTGATAAAAAGGTCAAATAGGGCCTTATTTATAAAAGATTATAAAATGTGTAGAAAGAGTGAATAAATGAAAAATGTGGGTTGTTATGAGTACAAACAATATTTGGCTAGGCTTGGGTTGTGATGAAATTGAAAGAAATTCATTTTTCGAGCCTAGGGACTAAATCGTAAAATGTTAAAAATGTTAGGGGTAAAAATGTAATTTTTTCTATAATGTGATTTTGGACTAAATTAAATATATTGATGATTAAATAAGTTAAATGTAGTATTATATATCAAGAAAAATGAAGTTCGGGTGTAGATCGGGAAAAAAACAAAGTAATTGACGAATAGATCCTTTTTGTCCTTTTTGTAACCGAGGTAAGGTCGTATGTAAATAAGCTTTATTATAATTGTATTTTAAATGCTTAAATTTTGTATGAATTTTGTAAACGACTCTATGGACAAGTTCGACAACGTTTTGACAAGCGAGAAATCCCAATCGAACCTTAGGAATAGATTACGATACAAGTGACATGTCACTAGGGTATTATGTTATGTGATCCGGGTGCTAATCCTGTACGTCCTACCGATGGCTGAGTATATCGGCATATGTTACGGTTACTTGACAGTTTGTGTGAGCAGCACCGCGTAGCTACGTCTTGACTAACAATTTGTGTGAGCAGGACCGTTGATGGCTCGAGAGCGAGCATATATGTGTTATGAGGTAGAGGTAGCAATGGCTATATATGTGACACCTTATGTGTAAGGTTTCCCAAGTTTTTGATATTATTATTCTGAGTGGTTCATTGGGTATGTGAAAGATGAGAATAAGTATGAAACCATTACGAGTTGGTACAGATATGTGCATAAAACTTATGATTATTAAATTCGTGAAATGATGAACTCAAGATAAGTTTGTGATGGAATGAACTATGGTTATGAGATTATGGTTAAATTACATCATCTTGTATTTATTACTTGAATGTTAAATGTATGGTAGGATTTGCTTATTTCTTTCACGAGCTTACTAAGTATATAGCTTACTTCGTTTTACTTTCCATATTTTATAATTTCACCGAGCTAGCTCGGATTGAAGATTGCCAGAGATCGCAACACACTATCAAACTATCATTTTGGGCATCGATGATCTTAACATTTAGAGTATATGGCATGTATAGGGACATGATCATTTTGTTGTATGTGACATCATGATTTGGCCAAATGTATTGGCTTGTAATTGTCAAAGGCTTAAATTGGTATTTGGCCATGTAAATTGGCTGATTTTGGTTAAATTGATTGTAAGCTTATATATATATGCATGTATGTGCCAATGCCCTTTGATGATGTGGTTTATACTGAATTGCTAAATGTTGATTGTAACCTAATGACTTGTTGTGAAATGGATGAGTTTGGTTCATTAATAGGCTAGAGTATCTTGATAAGTTAATGCAAGTTAAAAGTGGTCTTAGTGGTGTTTTCAATGTGAAATTGGTATGTTTGATTTGGCATAATGGAATGTCATGAGCATGATAGATGTTGGCATTGCATTGACATGTGTTGGCCATGACTGTAGATGTTTTGGTTGCCTAAGTATACCATGATTTATGCCATTGAATTTTTGTATGTGTATTTTTAAATGAGGGTGACAAATGGCTTGGTAAATAGCCTTTATTTTGTCTACACGGGTAGACTCACGAGTGTCTGTCTAGGCGTGTGTGATACACGGCTTGTCCTATGGGCATGTGTTTTGGCCATGTGTGCCCTGCACCTTGATTTTGAGAAACAGATTTCTCAAAATTGAGCACACAGACAGAGACACGGGCGTATGTCTCAGCCGTGTGATGGACGCGGCCCCAGACTTGGGTGTGTGTCCTAGCCGTGTGAAGTCTGCACCTATTTTATGAAAATTAATTAACCACACGGCCTAGCACAAGGGCGTGTGGCTTGGCCGTGTGACTTTAATTTTTTATGCCTTGCAAAACAGAGAGTTACACGGGTTAGGGACACGGGTGTGTGTGACCACACGGCCTACCCACACTGGTGTGTCCCAATCCACACGAACGTGTGACCTCTGTACATGGAAAAAATTTTCTAAGTTTTGTAAAAATTCCCTGAGTTATCAGTTTAGTCACGAACCAGTTCCAAAGCATGTTTTGGGCCTCGTAGGCTCGTATTAGGGACTTTATGATTGTATACAGATGGTTTTTAATTTGGTTGAAATTTATGACTCGGAATTGTATGTTTGCTTGCGATGTAAGTCCGATAATGCCTCGTATCCTGTTTTGGTGTTGAATAAAGGTAAGGGGTGTTACATTTAATGGTATTAAAGCTACAGTTTAGTCAATTCTAGGACTAACGTAGCGTGTTTGAGAGTCTAGCTATACATGCCATATATAAATTGTGATAGTGTGATGACTCCCGACAATTTAAATTGTGTTTTCATATAGTAAATAGATCCCAACTAAGAGGTAGCTGATGACGTTGAAAGTAATACGCCGACTCCCACCCAAGGGATAGCGCCATCTGAAAGTAGACCAGTAACGATTAGTCAAGGAGGAGAGGTTAGGGAAGCCTTCTTCCAAAAGATGAATGAGTGGTTTGCTAAGTTTGTTCGAACAAATCCAGCTGCCTAACATCCTCCACCCCCACCTAACCCCCAAATGGTTCCCGTAGCTCTTTAAGGTGTGGAATTGTTAAGACTGAACAAACCTGCAGTTGATAAGATTCAAAAACAAGAGGCTAAAGAATTTAGAGCCAATGTTGACGATGATCCCGAGAGAGTAGAGTTTTGGATTGAGAACTCTATCAGGGTATTTGATAAGCTTTCTTGCACACCGGATGAGTGCTTGAAATGTGCTATATCACTTCTGAAGGACTCAGCATATCAGTGGTGGAATACTCTAATATCAGTGGTACTGAGGGAATGAATTACTTGGAATTTCTTCCAAGATGAGTTTAGAAAGAAATATATCAGTCAACGGTTTATTGATCAGAAATGAAAGGAGTTTCTAGAGTTGAAACAGGGCCTTATGTCTATGACTGAATATGAGCGAGAGTTTGTTAGGCTCAGTAAGTATGCTTGGGAATGTGTTTCAACAGAGGCTATCATGTGCAAGAGATTCGAAGATGGGTTGAATAAGGATATGAGACTGTTAGTTGGGATTTTAGAGTTGAAAGAAGTTGTCATGCTTGTCGACCGAGCTTGCAAAGCCGAATAGTTGATCAAAGAAAAGAGAAAAACTGAGTTTGAAACTAGAGAATCGAGTAAAAGACCAATGAATAAGTCATGTCAATCTTCGTCAAAGAAATCGAAGAATTTGTATGCCTGTTCGAACGTTTTAGCTAGGTATCCCAATAGAGATCGTGGGAAGCAATATTCGGGTTCTAAGGCCTAAACTACGTCAATAGCGAACATTGGTAATGCTAGGTCTAATAGACCGGAATTTCAATATTGTGGTAGACAACATCCTGATGAATGTAGAATGAATAACCGGGCTTACTTTAAATGTGGCTCCCTAGACCTGAAATGGCTAAGAAAGATAATTTTTAGAATGCAAGGTCGAGTAACACTGCCACTAGAGGGAGGCCACCGAGAAATACAGGAAATGGGAACAGTAGCCGAGGTGTAATGAAAGATTTAACTACAAGATCAGAGGTCAGAGCACCTGCTAGAACCTACGCTATTCGCGCTTGCTAATATGCATCATCCCCTGATGTTATTACTGATACATTTTCTCTCTATGATACTAATGTAGTTGCATTGATTGATCTTGGATTGACTCATTCTTATATTGAATTAGAATGTCAAAATAATGAAATTCTTTGGATTGAACCGGATGAGTCGGGTGAGTTGCTTATTGTGATTTCATCGATGTCAGCTTAGAGGTATGTAAAAAAAGGGTGTGAAGCTTATCTTGTGTATGTACTGAATACGTAAGTGTCTGAATTGAAAGTAGAACCTATGTCGTAGTTTGTGAATACCCGGATGTGTTTCCAGAAGAGTTGCCTGGTTGCCACCGATTAGATAAGTTGAGTTTGCTATTGATTTAGTACCGGGGACTTTACCAATATAGATAGCTCTATATATAGAATGGCTCTGACCAAATTGAAAGAATTGAAATCTCGGTTGCAAGAGTTGACAGATAAGGGTTTTGCGAGACTAAGTTTTTCACCCTAGGGTGCACCAGTGTTATTCGTCAAAAAGAAAGATGGATCTATGAGACTTTGTATTGATTATTGTCAACTTAACAAAGTTACGATAAATAACAAGTATCCTTTACCCAGAATTGATGATTTGTTCAATCAATTGAAAAGGGCGACAATGCTCTTGATGATAGACTTGGGATCAGGCTATTATCAGTTGAGAGTTAAAGATTAAGATGTGCCAAAGACCGCGTTCAGAACAAGGTTCGGGCATTATGAATTCCTTATTATGCCGTTTGGATTAACAAATGCTCCTGTAGTTTTTGTGGACTTGATGAATCGAATCTTCAGACTGTATTTAGATAAGTTTATGGTTGTATTTATTGATGACATCTTAATTTATTCACGAGATGAGTCTAAACATGCTGGGCATTTAAGAATTGTATTACAGACCTTCAGAGAAAAACAATTGTTTACTAAATTCAGCAAAAGTGAGTTTTGGCTCTGAGAAGTCAGATTTCTAAGAAACATTATTTCAATAGAAGGTATACAGGTTGATCCGAGTAAGATTTTAGCAGTTGTTGATTGGAAACCACCGAGAAATATAATCGGGGTTAGAAGCTTTTTGGGTTTGGCTGGTTACTATCAACGTTTTGTTAAGGGATTTTTGATGATTGCTACACCTATGACCAGATTGTTACAAAAAGTTGTGAAATAAAAGTGGTCTGAGAAATATCAACAGAGTTTCGAGTAGCTGAAAACATTATTGACTGAGGCACTAGTATTAGTACAACCTGATTCGGGAAAAGAGTTTGTGATTTTTAGCGACGTGTTATTGAACGGTTTAGGTTGTGTGTTGATGCAAGAGGGTAAAGTGATATCTTGTGCCTTGAGACAGTTGAAATCGTACGAAAAGAATTATTCGACGCACGACTTGGAACTAGCCGCTATTGTGTTCGCTTTAAAAATTTGGAGACACCATTTATTCGGTGAGAAGTGTAACATCTTTACCAATCACAAGAGTTTAAAGTATTTGATGACTCAGAAAGATTTGAATTTGCGACAACAAAGATGGCTCGAGTTGTTGAAAGATTATGAGTTAGTGATCGACTATCACTCAGGGAAAGCGAACGCAGTTGTAGATACTTTAAGTAGAAAGTCTTTATTTGCTTTGAGGGCGATGAATACACGGTTAACCTTATCTGATGATGGATCGATTTTGGCTGAGTTGAAAGCTAGACTGGTATTTTTTCAGCAAATTTGCGAAGCTCAGAAAGGTGATAATGAGTTGCAAGCTAAAAGAGTTCAATGCAAATCGAATAGTGATTCAGAATATCAAATTAGATTTGATGATTGTTTGAGGTTCCGAGGTAGGATTTGTGTACCGAGAAATACTAAACTAATTCAGGATATTCTTCACGAGGCACATAATGGTTGTCTATCTGTTCATCCTGGAAGTACAAAAATGTATAATGATTTGAAAGAATTGTATTGGTGGTTAGGCATGAAACGAGACATTTCAGAGTTTGTAACGAGATGTTTAATTTGTCAACAAGTGAAAGCTGAACATCAAGTGCCTTCGAGTTTACTTCAGCCTGTGACTATACCCAAGTGGAAATGGGATAGAGTTACGATGGATTTCGTATCAGAGTTACCTCTGACTCCGAAGAAGAAAGATATTGTTTGGGTTGTTGTTGATAGACTGACGAAATCGGCTCATTTCATTCCGTTACATACCGATTATTCACTTGAAAACTAGTTGAATTGTACATTGCTAAGATTGTCAGATTGCACGGGGTGCCTACTTCTATTATTTCGGATAGAGATCCAAGGTTTACGTCTTGATTTTGGAAGAAATTGCAAGAAGCGTTGGGTACAAAGTTGAATTTTAGTACAACAATTCATCCACAAACCGACAGTCAATCTGAGAGAGTAATTGAAATTCTCGAAGATATGCTTCGTTGTTGTGTTTTAGAGTTCGAAGGTAGTTGGGAGAAATACCTACCGTTGGTCGAATTTGCTTATAACAACAATTTTCAATCAAGTATAAAGATGGCACCGTATGAAGCATTGTATGATCGCAAGTGTTGAACTCCGTTGTACTGGACCGAGATTAGTGAGAAACAGATTCACGGGGTTGATTTGGTTAGAGAAACCAAAGAGAAAGTGAAAGTAACGCGTGATTGTTTGAAAGCGGCTTTGGATCGACAAATATCGTACACGGATTTGAAACAGAAGGATATTGAATTTTAGGTTGGTGATAAAGTGTTTCTGAAAGTGTCTCTGTGGAAGAAAATTCTTAGATTTGGTCACAAAGGCAAGCTCAGTCCGCGTTTCATTGGGTCGTACGAGATTATTGAAAGAATAGGGCTAGTGGCATATCGACTAGCTTTGCCGTCAGAATTAGAAAGGATCCACAATGTATTTCATGTGTCGATGTTGCAACGATATCAATCAGATCCATCGCATGTAATCTCACCGTCAAAGACTGAGAATCGACCTGATATGACATATGGTGAAGAACCGATCAAAGTGTTAGCTCGAGAGGTTAAACAGTTGAGAAATAAAAGCATAGCTCTAGTGAAAGTTTTGTGGCAACAACATGGGTTCGAAGAGGCTACGTGGGAACCCGAGTAAGCTATGACAGAACAGTACCCTAACCTCTTTTTTGGTAAGATTTTCGAGGACGAAAATCCCTAAGGGGGCAGTTGTAACAGCCCATTTTGGGTCAAATTAGAACAGTGGTTTCGGGACCACAAATCTGAAGTAAAAATATTTATTTTATTATTATTTTAAGGTCTACAGTATGATAGAATAATTGTGTGAAAATTTCATTAAGAAAATTTATTGATTGAGTGCTCAATTTGACTAGAATGACTAAATTGCAGTAGGTGCAAATTTGAGATCTATAAGTTAAAGGTGTTTAATTTCTATGAAATTTTAACTTGGAGGTCTTTAAATGGTAATTAAACCATTATACTATAGTATGGAAAAAAATTGACATGGTTAGGTGAAATTTTAAAGTTATGCATTAAGGGCATTTTAGTAATTTGGTAAATAAAGACAAATTAACCGAAATAAAAAGTGTCCATCTTCTCAATTTAGTCCCCCTATAGTCGAATTTTACAAGAAGCCATAGTTATGGTTTTGGCCAAGCTTTCAAGCTCGATTGTAGTCCGTCCTTGTCCCGTTTTTAACGATTTTTATATTTTTGAGATCGCGAAAACTTTTCAAGAACTAATTTGGAAGAAAGTTAAAGTCTAAAATTTTACCCATGTTGAATATGTTTGTATTTTGATGTTTGATGGTAGAAAATGCATGTTTGTTGTTAGTTAAACAACATTTATAAAGTGATTTTCAATAAAAACGTCAAATGGGGACTTATTTGTAAAAGATTATAAAATGTGTAGAAATTGTGAATAAATGAAAAATGTGGGCTGTTATGAGTACAAGCAATATTCGGCTAGGCTTGGGTTGTGATGAAATTGAAAGAAATTCATTTTTCGAGCCTAGGGACTAAATTGTAAAATGTTGAAATTGTTAGGGGCAAAAATGTAAATTTTGCCATAATGTGATTTTGGACTGAAGTTCAGGTGTAGGTCGAGGGAAAAACAAAGTAATTGACCAATAGATCTTTTTTGCCATTTTTGTAACCGAGGTAAGTTCGTATATAAATAAGCTTTATTATAATTATATTTTAAATGCTTAAATTTTGTATGAATTGTGTAAGCGACTCTAGGGACACATTCGACGACATTTTGACAAGCGAGAAATCCCAATCAATCCTTAGGAATAGATTAGGATACAAGTGACATGTCACTAGGGTAGTATGTTATGTGATCCGGTCTTTGGTCCTCAGACGTCCCTCACTGGGATCGAGTATACTGCAGCATATGTTGCGGTTACTTGATAGCTTGTGTGAGCAACACTATGTAGCTATGTCTTAACTGACAGTTTGTGTGATCAGGCCCGTTGATGGCTCGAGAGCGAGCATATATGTGTTATGAGGTAGAGGTAGCAATGGCTACATATGTGACTCCTTGTGTGTAAGGTTTCCCGAGTATCTGATATTATTATTCCGAGTGGTTCATTGGGTATGTCAAAGATGAGAATAAGTATGAAACCATTACGAGTTGGTACAGGTATGTGCATAAAACTTATGATTATTAAATTCGCGAAATGATGAACTTAAGGTAAGTTTGTCATGGAATGAACTATGGTTATGAGATTACGGTAAATTGCATCATCTTATATTTATTACTTGAATGTTAAATGTATGGTACCATTTGCTTATTTCTTTCAGACAAGCTTACTAAGCTATATAGCTTACTCCGTTTTACTTTCCAAGTTTTATAGTGTCACCAAGCTAGCTCGGATTGGAGATCGTCAGAGATCGCATCACACTATCAAATTGTCATTTTGGGTATCGATGATATTAACATTTTAAGTATATGGCATGTATAGGGACTTGGTCATTTTGTTATATGTGTCATCATGATTTTGGCCAAATGTATTGGCTTGTAATTGTCAAAGGCATGAATTGGTATTTGGCCATGTAAATTGGCTCACTTTGGTTAAATTGATTATGTAACACCCCTAACCCGTATCCGTCGTCGGTATAGGGTGATGAGGCATTACTGGATAAAAGACCTCATTCACATACATTTAAGCATTCATAATCAAAATCCATTCAACATATTCATATAGTCCCTTATAAGGCCCTACGAGACCTTAAAAGAAGCTTAAAAGAGGTTCGGGACTAAACTGATAACATTAACAAACTTTGGGAATCCTAAAAAAAATTCTTGCATTTAAGGGTCACATGCCCGTGTGAACTGGTCGTGTGCCTCACACGACCACCAGACACGCCCATGTCACAGGCCGTGTGAAAATAGGGCATACATACTGACTTGCACCACACAGTCGAGGACACGCCCATGTGCCATGGCCGTGGGAAAACTGGAGAGATTACTGACTTGGGTCACACAATCGACCACACACCCATGTGCCAGCCCGTGTGTCACACACAGCCAGTAGACACGCTCGTGTGTCTAGGTCGTGTAGAACCTGTAGGGTATACTGACTTAATTTGACACCCTTTCTCATGCACACCTAACAACCAAAATGGTACCATTTCAATACATTTATAGGAAGCCAAAACATGCCAATTCATACACATATCATGCCATAATAACACTAGCCAATTCAATACACATTTACTACTCTAATCATATTGATTTCAAATGCCAAATTCATCCAATCCACCTAATTTCAATATGCATTTATTCATTCTTCAAAATAACTACTCAAATATCAAAATGACACCAATTTAATACCATAATCTCATACCATACTATGCCAATTTCAAAAGGCATACCATTCACATCATATAGCATATATTGTAACAGTCCGATTTAGACCCTAGTAGGAATAGTGGTTTCGAGACCATAAATCCAATTCAGAAAAATGTTTAAATATTATTTTCTGTGTTTATGATGTGTGAATTAGCATGTGTGAAAGTTTCGTCTGAAAATTTAATCGTTTGTGTGTTTAATTTTGAAAAAGGACCTAATTGCGTAAAATGTAAAAGCTGTGTGCTAGATGTTAAAAGTGTCTTTTTAACTTGGCTTTATAATTGTGAGGTCCTTATGTGGTTATTTGACCAAATTTATGATTAAATGACATTAGTGGACATTAGTTGATAGCATATTAATGTTTTAATGTAAGGGTAAATGGGTAATTGATATATTAATGTTAATTAAACTAAACAAAACATGAAAATAGTACATTATATGTTCATTTTGCCGAAAATTGAAGAACAACAGAAAGAATAAAAGCTTTTAGGGTTTCGACACATTGGAAGCTTAATTCGGGTATGTTTTTGCTTCAATTTTTTATAATTTCTACATTTTTGTGATCGTTGCTTAGTATACTATCAAGCCCATGTCTCAATTTTTGATTTTGTTGATGATTTTGAGTTATGCCATTGATGAAACTATGAGCTTTGTGATGTTAGTTGATGAATTATGAAAGATATGTGTTGGGTTAACATATGTTGTCTTTGAATTTTGGATGAAATTGAGTAATTTGGGCTAATTTGTAAAAATGTTATTTTGAGGGACTAAAATGTGAAATAAATGAAATTTATGGACTTGTATTAGAGCTATTAAAATTCGGCTAAGCTTGTGTACAACCACATTTTGTGTATTTTGTGATTTTGTGAACTAGGGACTAAAGTGTTGAAATGTGAAAATGTGAGGGCTAGTTTGCAAAATGCCCTAAGTATGTGTCTATGGATTGTTTTGAATGATTTGGTGAATAAAAGGGTTAATTTTGAATACATATAGATCACGAAAAGAGGAATTTAGATTTAGACCGAGGAAAGTCAAAGATTATAGAGTAGACGATCGAGTCGACAATTTCGGGTACGAGGTAAGTTCGTACGTAAAATATGATGTTATAAGTATGTTTTGATGCTTTTTTTATACATAGATTGTATATACATTTATTTTGGATGAATACGATGATAAATTATCAATGGTATTTGGCACTAAGTGTGCGATTTAAACTAGCTTCGGCTATATGAGGCACTAAGTGTGCAAAACCGAGATAGCATCGGTTAATTGAGATGGCACTAAGTTTGCGGAATTATTATAGCTTCGACTAATATTTAAAGCACTAAGTGTGTGGATGTTTTAAAGCACTGATAATCTTCAGAAAGTCTTAAAATATCCAACAGGAGGTGAGAATGGAAATGACTGAATACGGGAATGTTCAGATAAGTATAATACCTATGTGATAGATGGTATTATGCATATAAAGTTTATTGAATTGGTGTAAACATATGGATGATGTTGGTATGGAATTGATAGATGAGTTGAGAACCTATAAGTACATATGGGTTGATATTTCATATTTTATATACTGTTGATGGTTTTGGGACGAGCTTACTAAGCTATTGAAAGCTTACTTTATGTGTGTTTGCATTGTTTTATAGATATCGAAGCTACTGTGAGCTCGGGGATCTTCAAGGATCATCACCACACTATCGAACCTCATTTTGGTACTTTGAAAGTGTATATTTTAAAGTATGGCATGTATAGGCTAGTAGTTGTGGGATTATGTTTTGTGATGTATATACTTAGCCATGTGATTTGGCTAGTTTATGTTTGAGCTTATAGTTTGATAATGGTATATGATATGTGATGCCAATGTTCAATTGTGGTATGTTTTGGTTGGTCAAAAGAAATGGTAAATGTTGGTAAGTTTGGTAAGTTTTAACATGAGATTGAATGATGTATGGAAAGAAATGCTTTAATATGCTTTTGACTTATGTTTTGACATAGATTAATAAGGCTTATGAGTATGGATTTGGGTAACTATTATATGATATGAATGACTTATGTTTTGGTTTGGAATTTGGCTAAAATTGGTGTGCCATTATGCTTGGTTTGATGCCTGTAGGTTTGACCCATTTGGGGTGGCAAGTTGGCTATGCAAATGGCTTATTTTTGTCCACACGGTCATGTTACACGGTCGTGTGTCCCCTGGGGTACCCTGCGAATTAAAGATAGTATACCCTCCAGTTTTGACACGGCTATGTCAATTAGTAGTGTGTGGCACACGGGTTGACACACAGGTGTGTGGTCAGTCATGTGGCCAAGTCAGTAGCCTCCCTAATTTTCATACGGCCTGGCACACGAGCGTGTCTTGTGGTCATGTGGACAAGTCAGTATGTATGCCTTGTTTTGCCACGGCTTAGACACACGAACGTGTCCAAGGCCGTCTGAGGTACATGGCTTATTCACACGGGCGTGTGACCTTTGAAAAGTTGAAAATTTTTATAAATTCTAAAACTTTTATATGTTATCAATTTAGTCCTAGAAGCATGGATTAGATCTTGTATGTTCGGTTTAAGTTCGTATTGATCATGAATGACTGGTATTTATGTAAATAAGATGATATTTGATATTCGATTGTTCTGAATTGTGTTGCGAGTCTAGTAATGCCTCTTAACCTATTCCGATGTTGGTTACGGGTTAGGGGTGTTACATATATAACACATTCAATAAGCAAAATTCACTTCCCACAAGTTTACCAAATACAAGCCAAATCACATGGCTATAATTCCAAAACACAAATGTACCATAATGGCACTAGTCTCTACATGCCATATACCATATATACAAGGCTTCAAAAGTACCAACAAAATGATCGATAGTGTGATGACGTTTCCCGGCGATCCCCGAGTCTGAGCTAGCTTCGATAATCTATAAAACATAGACAATTAACACACAATAAGCTTCATAGCTTAGTAAGTTTGTAAGTTTTTAATTTAATTTATCAAATAAATGTAATTCAACTATTTACACATTACCAAATCGAAATCACATTAACCACAAACCTTTCTCATGCCTCAAAACATGATCCAATATCATCTCATTGAACTTTCTCAATGTAATACTTGAATAGGTTTCGTACGTACCTGTACCACCTCATACTAACCTCTTCCTCAACCAAGTCATTCTTTACCAGTTGAACCATTTGGAATAGAAGTCGGATGTTCAAGATCTCAATCGATAAGTACCTATACCATTGCCTGTAGCCAAATCAAGGTAACTCCTCTCTGAATACCTATACCATGGCCCATAGCCAAATCAAGGTATTATTCACACCTGAAGTGCCGATATCATGGCCCGAAGCCAATACATTAACCGAATGACATGCCATTAACATCTTAAACTATTCCTAAGGTTCAACCGAGAAGTTTCACTTGTCGATTTCATCGTCGTACACATCTGTATAGCCGTATTCATAATTCAAACATTATCATAATCTGATAATCACATTTTATGCAATACCAAAGCATATATCATACATTTATAATGAAATTATCACGTACGAACTTACCTCATACTCGGAATTGACGAATCGGATCAATTACTTGATAACTTTCGATTTCCCCTGATCTAAATCTGATTTCTTTCGTTCTTGAGCTATATACATTCAAAATTAACTCATTTATTCATTGATTCATTCAATTAAATCCACAAACACATATTTGGGCATTTTTACACTTTAGCCCCTAAAGTTCCACATTTATTCAATTTAGTCCCTATTTCATAAATACACAAAATTCACAAAATTCAATAAGACCATGCCTAGCTGAATTTCATATAGGTCCCTAGCAGCCCATAAATTTCATTTATTTCACATTTCAACCTTTCAATTTCCAAATTTCACAATTTAATCCTTATTTGACGTTTTTGTTAAAAATCACTTTATAGAACATTAAAATCTATCAAAAATTATTCGTTTTCCATCATTAACATTGAAAAACATCAAGATATCATCAATGGCAACTTACAAATTCATCAACCAATTCAGAAATTAGGGTACGGGCTAGCTAGTATACGAAGCAACGAACTCAAAAACGTAAAAATCATCAAAAACTGAGCAAAGAACATACCTTAATCAAGGAATATGCTAGCTGAATATCAAAGCCCTAAAATGGCTTCTTTTTATTTCTCAATTTTGGTTGATAGCAAGAAAGATGAACACAAATTATATTTGTTTTTATTTTATTATACTTAATACATATTTTACCATTTTACCCTTAATGAAACCATTATATAATCACTTAATATATGCCCATTTATGTCCATTCCCACTATCCATAGTCTAATATAATTATAATTACCTTTGAATTAATAATTCATAGCAATTAAACACCTTTAACATATAGAATGCCACTTTTGCATTTTATACGATTTAGACCTTTTTCTCAAATTAACCACTTAAACGATAAAATTATTTCATGAAATTTTCACACATATATAGTCACATGCTATAAACACCAAAAATAATTTTTAAATAATTTTTTAAACTCAAATTTGTGGTTTCAAAACCATTATTTTGATTTAGCTAAAATCGGGCTGTTACAGATTGTAAGCTTATATATATATGCATGTATGTGCCAATGCCCTTTAATGATGTGGTTTATATTGAATTGCTAAATGTTGATTGTGGCCTAATGACTTGTTGTGAAATGGATGAGTTTGGTTCATTGATAGGCTAGAGTATCTTGATAAGTTAATGCAAGTTAAAAGTAGTCTTAGTGGTGTTTTCAATGTGAAATTGGTATGTTTGATTTGGCATAATGGAATGTCATGACCATGATAGATGTTGGCATTGCATTGACATGTGTTGGCCATGATTGTAGATGGTTTGGTTGCCTAAGTATACCATGCTTTATGCCATTGAATTTTTGTATGTGTATGTGTAAATGAGGGTGACAAATGGCTTGGTAAATAGCCTTTATTTTGTCCACACGGTAGACACGCAGACATGTGTCTAGGCTGTGTGCGACACACGGCCTATCCCATGGCCATGTGTTTTGGCCATGTGTCCCCTGCACCTTAATTTTGAGAAACAGAATGCTCAGAATTGAGCACACGGGCAGATACACGGGTGTGTGTCTCAGCCGTGTGAGGGACACGGCCCCGGACTTGGGTGTGTGTCCTGGCCATGTGAAGTCTACACCTATTTTATGAAAATTAATTAACCACACGGCCTAGCACATAAGCGTGTGGCTTGGCCGTGTGACTTCAATTTGTTCATGCCTTGCAAAATAGAGAGTTACACGGGTTAGGAACACGGGCATGTATGACCACACGACCTGCCCACACGGGCATGTCCTAATCCACATGGGTGTGTGACCCTTGTATATGGTAAAAATTTTCTAAGTTTTGTGAAAATTCCCTAAGTTATCGGTTTAGTCACGAACCACTTCCAAAGCATGTTTTAGGCCTCGTAGGCTAATATTAAGGACTTTATGATTGAATACAAATGGTTTTTAATATGGTTGAAATTTATGACTCAAAAATGTATGTTTGCTTGCGATGTAAGTTCGGTAATGCCTCGTATCCTGTTCTGACGTTGAATAAGGGTAAGGGCTGTTATATTTATATGGTCTGTATTATGACAGTAATGTCATATAAAAATTTTGATAAGAAAATTATACCAATTATGTGCTTAATTACGGAAAGGACTCAATTGCATCAAATGAAAAAGTTGAATTCTAATAGCTAGAAGGATTAAATATCTATGTAATTCAAAACTTGAGGTCTTTATATGGTAATTAGGCCATTAAAGAAAAGTTAGTAGATATTTTTGATGAATCATCCATGGAAATTTAGAAAAAGGGCAAGGACTAAATTAGAAATCAAAATAATTAAAAGATGATAAATTAATAAATAAGAAATATCATCATATTATTATCATCTTCATCCCCAAAATACATGGAAACCCTAAGAGAGAGAGAGAAGAAACTAATCAAGCTTAATTGGATTCGGATAACTCAAATTCAAAGCTAGATCGAGGAAAAGAGAAAGTTTCGATTAGTAGATTTTCTTATATGAACTATTATTGAGGTAAGTTCATGTAACTTAATTATGCATGATAATACGTTTAAATTGAACGTTGTATTTGATTCGGATGTGGTATTTGTTTATGTGATTTTTATGATGTTATAAATAACATGGAATGATTACATGATTGAAAATGTTACAAAGAAGTTAAGTTCCGTTGAAGAATGGAAATTGATGGATACATTTGATTTCCCGTAGGTGAATGTAATTCTGCATATGTTGCAGACAGGATTTAGCTCAAATGAGTAGTCCTGATAAAGCCCTCTCGAGCATCCTGCTATATAGTTCCTACGAGCATCTTAATCGGTAGTGATTTAGCATGTGTTGCGCACTACCGCAGATCTTTGCGAGTGTCCTGATATAAGCTCATATGAGCTTCCTAATATGACTCGCTTGAAATCCTTATTACCTTATCTGGTGCTCCCTGATATTAACTCTTCGGAGTTATTTGTTAAGCTCTATGAGCTCCCTGATTAAAACTCTTATGAGTTTTCTGTCTAGCCCGGATAAGTGTCTCGTTACATGGCTCATCTGAGCATCCTGATATGTGGCTCGAGAGTGTGCTCCCTGATTAAGTGCCCTAATGGGTACCCCTAATTATAAGTTCACGGTTTACTATTTTGTACACCTTGTGTGTACTAACTGAATATCCATCGAAATTTCAATAATTCAACGGACAAATTACTGAAATGAGAAATTACGAGATTTAATGAATTATATCTCAAATGTTCCTGAAATATTTGATTGTTGTAACATGATGAGCTCATTTGTACTTATTTGATATACATATGAATTACATGACTAACTTGCTTGATTGAGTGTATGGGTTTAGGCAACTTGCCAATTTGACGGAAAGTATGTTATTGAATGCCTAATATTAATGAATGTGATTGGTAAGTTTAGTTTATGTAATACGAACTTACTAAGCATTAAATACTTACTAGGTTTTATTTTATCTGTTTTATAGTGCTCGGAAGCTTGCGAAGGTTAGAGACCGATTGGAGCATCATCACACTATTGGAAACACGAAAATATACACACTTTTTCATGCCTTTTTTAACTCAAATTCATGCAAGTTCGGTAAAATTCTTGTCGAAAAATATATAATTATTATAAAATAATTATTTTGTACTTAAATTATTAGCATAATGAATTTTAATTAATTTTATAATTAATTTTGATTAATTTTGATTATTTTTAACAGATTTGCACAAAGGGCGAAAAGCGGCTCGGCAAACATTGCTAGAAGCTCAAAATCGAGAAATAATTTTGAAGCATCAAGGCGAATTAATTTTTCAGCCTAAGACGGTCAAAATTATGTGTATTAATTCATAATATAATTAATTTTAATTTATATCCAATTTTATTTGGGTTAAATAAATTATTATTAATTAATTATGAAAAGTGGCCCAATTGAGCTGAACCGAGAAAAACTGAACCGACCGATTACTGGGTAGCGCAAAATCATCCCACATGCTGACCCAATTAGCTTGTTTCGCTGATTAATTAGCTTGCAAATGGCCCTTGAAGACTTGTTCAAATTGCAAACAAACCCTATAACAGCCCATGTTCCAGTGGTTTCAGAACCACAAATCTGACCCAAAAATATGATTTATTTTTATTTTATTATATGGTCAGTAATATGGTAGGCATGTCATGTGAAAATTTTGAAACGAAAATTTTATCGATTAAGTGCTTAATTATGAGGACTAAATTGCATAAAATGCGAAAGTTGAATTCTAGTAGCTATAAGGATCAAATAGCTATGGAATTCAAAACTAGAGGTCCTTATATGGTAATTAGACCATTAAGAAAAGCACGTAGATTTTTCTTGGTGACTCATCCATGGAATTATGGAAAAAGGGTAAGGACTAAATTGGAAATACTAAAATACTTAATTAATTAAAAGATGATAAAAGAAAATATCATCATATTATTCTCATCTTCAACCTAAAATTTTATGGAAACCCTAAGAGAGAGGGGAAACTTTCAAGGCCTAATTGGGTAAGTTCTCTTGTCACGTTTTTAGTAATTTTGGTATTTTTAAAATCAGGATAACTTAATCTCTCTATTTGAGGGATTAATTTGAAAAGTTATCAAGGATTGAAAATAGGTCATGGATGTATTATGCTGGAAATTAGAAATTTCTGGTAGAAAATGAAAGATTATTGATAGATAAACAACTTTTACAAAGTGATTTTTGATGAAAACGTGATTTATGGACTAAAATGAAAAGTTGTAAAATTTGATGAAAAATTCTAAAATTCTATGAATACATGTGCTATAAAATTTGTAATGGGGCTTTGGTTAGGCTTTGAATAAGGAGTAATTTACACAAGTTTCATTTTTTGGGCCTAGGGACAAAATCAAAATTCATGGAAAAATTAAGGGCAAAATGGTAATTTTGCCTAGGACATAAATTGAGTCCATTTAAATTTGAAATGTGTGAAATTGATGGTTAAATTTATTTATATAGATCCGGACAACACTAATTCGAGGTTAGATCGAGGAAAAGAAAAGGTTTTGGATTAGTAGATTTGTAACGCGAACAAGTGTCGAGGTAAGTTTGTGTAACATAATCGGGTATGTAATTATGTTAATTGAATGTTGTGTTTGAATGTAATGTGATTTATGTTGATGTGCTTTACTTGTACGCTATGATGGAAAATTGATACATGCTTGAAATGGTGATAAAGGGTTAAGTCCCGATTGAATGTGAATTCCGATGATTATATGCGCTTTCTCGAAACTAGTAAGGTCCTACATTTGTTGCGGATAGGATTTAGCTCAAACGAGTAATCCCATTAACCTTGTTATAGAAAGGATTTAGCCTAAACGGGTAATCCCGATATGATATCTCTCGAGCATACGTTATGATTAGGGTTTAGCCTAGACTGGTAATCCTAATTAAGCTCCTCTAAGCTTACATTATATAAAGGATTTAACCTGGACTAGTAATCCTGTTATACAGTAAGTGGCTCAAGAGAGTGCTTCTTGGTTAAGTGCCCTAAGGGGTACCCTTGAATGAGGAATTGACGGACTATTGAATCGTACACTTCAAGTGTACTACTTAAGCATCCATCTGAATTCAATGATTCAATGAACATAAAACTCTTTACATGGCATGTGAACTTTAAGAAGAATTGATAATGTCTTGAAAGAGTATTGCATCATGAGCTCATCTATGTTACTTGACTGGTATGAAGATTTTGGTGACTAACATGGTTGATTGAATGGATGTGATTAGGCCATTTAGCCAAATGGATGGAACATAACATTGTATGCTTAAATTGAATAAGCAAGATTGGCACATTTAGTTTCCGTTATACGAACTTACCAAGCATGTAATGCTTACTCCATTTTATTTTTTCCTTATTTTATAGTGTTCGGAAGCTCGTGAAGGTTGGAAGATCATTGGAGCATCGTCACACTATCAACTAGCATTTTGGGTATATTTAGTGAAATCATTTTGGGTATAATGGTATGTATAGGACAACTTGGCCAATAGTGGCTTGAAATGTTATTTTGGTATTCAATTGTTATATTATGAATATGTTATCAAATGTTTCTACTGCCTAATTTGATCCAAGGTAAGTTTATAACCATCAATGCATGTGATGGTATGCCTTGTTGAATGATGGAAATTGACCAATTTGAATGCTTGAATTGGTTGGTATTGGATGTGTGTTTCAAGTGCAGGTCTTGGGTAAAATTTTGGGTGAGAAATGAAGCTAGAAATGGCTTCATATTGTCCACACAGGCAGACACACAGCCTGGTAACATGGGCATGCGGTTCGACTGCCTGTCCCTTGCACCTTAATTTTGAGAAACAGAATGCTCAGAATTGGGCACCTTGGAAAAATTTTGTAATTTTGTGAAAAATTCTTAGAGGTCCTAATTAAGTCCCGATTGGATTCTAATGCTCGTATTAGGCCTTGAGGGCCCGATCAAAGGACGTTAGGGATTATCTCAATAAATGAATAGTAATTTATGAAGATTAATTGAAAAATGTTTTAAATGTTTTGGTAATGCTCTAAAACCCTGTTCTGGCAACGGGTACAGTTTAGGGGTGTTACAAACCCCTCCACTATTTGTGCCTTTCTAGATTTGCCCCTACCTTAATATAGCAAGTTTGAAAACTTCAAACTTGCCACATGTGTGGTTGGCCATGGAAGGGCTCTTTGGTTGCTGATTTTGGCTATTTTTAGTAGCCCTCTCAATCTATAAAAACCCCCCTTGGCTACTCATTTGAAACACACCTCAACTTGCTCGTCTCTTCTCTTCTCTCTTAATTTTCTCTCTTCATTTCCCATCTATTTTTTTTATTCTCTTGTTGATTTCACCTCTTGAAAAAGAGTCATTCATCCACCATTTAAACAGCCTTAAAGTGTTCGTAGTAGCCTCGGTTCAACAAGAACAAGCGGAGAAAGAAGAGTAGAGCAAACCAGTCAAGCCATGGAGAAACACCAGATTTGATTCTTGTTCCCTATGTTGAAATCTTTAATTTAATTGATATGACTTAAATTTAATTCGTGTTAGGTTGATTGCATTTTGTCTACTTAATTTATTAAAATCATGTTTGTGTTGTTATAGGCCTCGGTAAGATGTTTGATTAAGTAAAACCATGACTAAGTTATTCTTGCATTACAATTGTAAGGTAACTAATGAATTAATTATTTAAACGGATTGAAATTGTAATTAATTGACATGATACTTAGTCAGTGCATGTTTAATCATCTAAGGTAGCTGAGGGTTAAATGAAGAACGGCATCTAACGATACATTTGCGTTGCATAACTTGGAAGATTATCGTGATTAAACTGCTTCAAGGTAGAAATACATTGTTACCTTACGTAATCTTTTATGTGCTTATGAGATTGAATTAATAGTTTGAATTGGCATAGAGATATGTACAATAGATTATTTTAATTTCATAAGTATGTATGTGCATTAACATATTTGCTTATTAAAATTTGTTTAATCAGTTGAATTGACATAGAGATATAGTCAAGAGATAAATGGATTTTGGTAGGTAAGTATGTTCATAAGTTAGCAAATTACAGAGTTACCGTGAATTTTTTTTCGCCCTTGAGTTAAGGTCGCTCTAATATTCGTAACAACATAAACATGAGTTTAATAATTCTAAGTTAAGAAATGTAATTAATCTAACACAATATTATGTCATCTTGATTAAAATCATCTTTTGAAATCGTGCATTGGAACTTTATTTTATTTTATTTATTTTACTTTATTTTCTAGTTTTTAATCACCTCTTCAAAACAAAATATTTTTCTTCACCAAAGTGTTTTAAATTGCATTCATAAATAATTCTTTTCATAGTCCCTGTGGGTACGATAACTCGACATTTACTTGTCACTTTATTACTTGTTGCGATTGTGTACATTGCACATTTCCGTCGTTCCAAGTTTTTGGCGTCATTGCAGGGGACTGTTTTAAAAAGTCATTGTTTGTGAATTTGTTAGTTTTGCATTTTGGTTTATTTTTCTATTCAATTTTAACTTAATTAATTTTTCTATGATTATTTCAGGTGTTTATGAGTATTGAATGAATTATCGATTTACTCCCTGTAGACCTGACTTTTTGACAGCGAAGAAGAGAAGCCGATTAGAGAAGGACCGAAAAGATGAATTTTGAAAATCCAAATCAAGGAAATGGAGCAAACCCTGCTCAAAATCCTATCCTTATTGCTGATGATAGGGATAGAGCTTTAAGATAGTATGCCGTGCCAGTGTTTCATGATCTTAATCTGGGTATTAGAAGACCCATGATCGAGGCACAACAGTTTGAGCTGAAGCCAGTCATGTTCCAGATGCTTCAGACAGTGGGCCAATTCAGTAGAATGCCTACTGAACATCCTCATCTTCACTTAAGACTGTTTATAAAGTTGAGCGATTCTTTCAAGTTAGCTGGAGTACCCGAAGATGCATTACAATTGAAGCTTTTCCCATATTCGCTACGGGACAGAGCTCGAGCCTGGTTGAACTCATTGCCACCAAATTCAATTTCTATAAGGCAAGAGTTAGCAGAAAGATTCCTCATGAAGTATTTCTCGCCTAGCAAGAATGCTAAGTTGAGGAATGAGATCACTGCTTTCCAACAAATGGATGATGAGTCCTTGTATAAGGCATGGGAAAGGTACAAAGAATTAATACGGAAGTGCCCTCATCACGGAATCCCACATTGTATCCAAATTGAGACATTTTATAATGGTCTCAACGCACACAGGAGGATGGTAGTGGATGCTTCTACTAATGGTCATCTCCTTTCAAAGTCTTATAATGAGGCTTACGAAATCATTGAGAGGATTTCCAGTAACAATTATCAATGGCCAACCAATCAAACAGCGTCAGGAAGACGAGTCGCTGTAATACATGAAGTGGACACTCTCACTTCACTTACATCTCAGGTATCATCCATATCATCAATGCTTAATTTTTTTACCGCTAATGGGTTTAATAGTTTTGAAGCTCAGCCACCGAGTCAAGTTGAAAATATAGCCTATGTCTATTATGGGGAAGGACATTTGTTTGAAGAATGTCTATTGAACCCAGAATCCGTATATTACATGGGTAACCAGAACCAAAATCGAGGAAGGCAAGGACTGCAATCCAATTTCTATAACCCATCGTGGCAGAACCACCCTAATTTCTCTTGGAGTAACCAGGGGGCTGGACCCTGTAACACATATGCCCAACTTAAACCGACCCAACCACCTATTTTTACCCAACAAGTTCAGAAACAACCTCAAGCTGAACCATCCAATGGCTTAGAAAACTTGTTGAAGGCATACATAGCCAAGAATGATGCCTTAATCCAAAGCCAAGTAGCTACATTGAAAAACTTGGAAAACCAAATAGGCCAGCTTGCAACTGAACTCAGAAACCAACCACAAAGATCTTTCCTAGTGATACGGAGAATCCAAGGAATCCAGGAAAGGAGCATTGTAAAGCATTGACATTGAGGAGCAGAAAGACATTAGAACCCAACATTGTCAAAGTTGAAATGAAGCTAGCTAATCCTCAAAACTCAGAGGAAGTTCAACCGAGTGCTGAAATTTTTGTTCCACTGGAACCAAAATCTACAAAATCCGACAAGGTAACTTCAAAACCAGCTAATTCTGATCAACTAACAACTTCGTTAGATGCAGAATTGCCATAGAGAACAAAACAACTAGTTCCAGTAAAGAAACCTCCACCTCCCTACCCTCAAAGACTTTAGAAGCAGAAGCAGGAAATTCAATTCAAGAAGTTCCTAGACATACTCAAGCAATTTCATATCAATATCCCGTTGGTTGAAGCACTTGAACAAATACCGAACTACGTCAAATTCATGAAGGATATCCTATCAAAAAAATCAAGATTTGGAGAATTTGAGACAGTAGCCCTTACGAAGGAATGCAGTGTGTATCTTCAAGACAAACTACTCCCAAAGTTGAAGGATCCTAGATGTTTTACTATACCTTGCAACATTGGAGCAACATATTGTGGTAAGGCACTATGTGACTTAGGTGCGAGTATCAACTTAATGCCCATGTCAATATTTATCGAGGACGTATTGGTACAAGTAGACAAATTTATTTTTCCTGCTGACTTTGCGGTTTTAGACTTTGAAGCAGACAAAGAAGTGCCAATCATCCTAGAAAGGCCTTTCCCAGCAACTGGAAGGACCCTTATTGATGTGCAGAAGGGTGAGCTTACTATGCGTGTTCAGGATGATCAGGTAACATTTAACGTTTTTACATCTATGCGATTTCCTGACACAATTGATGATTGCTTTGCAGTGTCCAATTTAGAAGATTTAATTGTGGAAAAGGAACTCAACTATGTTGAAAACCTATTGGAACAAATTTTGAGATTAGACCCTCCAAATGGTAAAGAGGAGGATGAATACTTAGCTTTGCTAGAAGCTAATCAAAGGGGATTTAATCCGCAATCCTATTTTGAATCTTTAGAGTTAGAGAATAAGGATTATGTAACACCCCTAACCTGTATCCGTCATCAGAACAGGGTTTTGGAGCATTACTGAAACTTTTAGAACATTTTACAAATAATTTATGTAAATTACTTTTCATTAACTGAGATCATTCAAATCATCCCTTAATTGGACCCTCAAGGTCCAATACGAGCATTAGCATCGATTTGGGACTTAATCGGAAACTCTAAGATTTTTTCATGACATTTCAAAAATTTTCCAAGTTACAGGGCTCACACGCCCGTATGGTCTAAAGGGCACGCCCGTGTGACCCTGGGACATGCCCATGTTGCAGGCCATGTTCGACCCCATGTAACTCTCTGCTTATGCACACGGCCATGCCACACGCCAGTATGATAGGCTGTGTGGCTAATTAATTCATTTCGAAATTAGGTGTAGGTTTCACACGGCTAAGACACACAACCATGTTCTAGGCTGTGTGGCACACACGGCTGAGACACACGCCTGTGCTCTGCCCGTGTGCTCTATTCTGAGCATTCTGTTTCTCAAAATTTAGGTGCAGGGGACACACGGCCTAACTGCATGCCCACGTACCTAGCTATGTGTCACACACGGTCTAGACACATGCCCGTGTGTCTGCCCGTGTGGACAAAATAAAGTCATTTCTAGCTTCATTTCTCACCTAAAATCACACTCATGACCTGAACTTGAAACACACATCCAATACCAACCATTCCAAGAATTCAAATTAAACAAATTCTATCATTCAACATGGCATACCATTACATGCATACCTATTCATAACTTGCCTTAGTTTAGTCCATATGTTAGACATAATAGATCAACTATTTAACACATATGTAGCTACCATAGTATGACATTACAAATACATCGAAACAAACTATTACTAGCCATTCCAATGGCCAAATTACAAGCATCATTTGCATTTACATGCCAATATGGCCAATATAACCTATACATGCATTATGACTATATTTGATTTACCATACTGTACCGATAGAGGTTGATGGATAGTGTGAGTGATCTCTGCCAAGCTTCCAATCCAATGAGCTTTCGATTTACTCTAAAATAGAGAAATAAAACTAAGTAAGCATATAATGCTTAGTAAGTTCGTATAACATGGTACTTAACTTACCATTCATTCTATTTTCAGGTAACTATGTAAGGCATATTCAATCAATTTGCCCTCAAGCCCTACACATATCTTCATTTCCCTTATTAGTCATATAATCCATAATAACAACATACACATATATGGACTCAACAACAATCAGGTTTCCATACACATATGCTTTCTACAACATGTATTCATTTAACATGTATAAATCATCTTTTTATATTTCAAGTATAATTTTATCATAGTTCATCTCGAGTTCAGATCATTTCTTATCAAAACTTTACCCATATTACTCGGAACATCAAAGTCACGATTAGTACATTCAAGGTGTACAAGTCTATAATCAAGGATGTACATACTCATCAAATAAATTCCATGTACAGTATCATCATTTCATATTTCCATATATATCAATTATCACGTATTGTCATTTTCAAGTATTTCAGGCCGATATATGTAATAACTCATTTCTTATTCATATCTTCTCATGTCAAGAACTTTTCCCCATTGAATTTATCTGAAATATCGATGGAAACACAGGTAGTACACTCGTGGTGTACAAATCAGGATTTGTCAATCCATATTTAATGGTACCCCTAGGTACTATTTCAAAGAGTACACTCTTGAGCCACATATACATAAACAATAGGATTACTACTCCAGGTTAAATCCTTTTCATGACATATGCTCTAAGGAGCTTGATCTGGATTGCCTGTCTGGGCTAAATCCAATCCATAACATATACTCAAGAGGACTTATATTAGGATTACCTGTCCGAGCTAAATCCTTTTTGTAATGAGGTCAATAGGATTACTCGTCCGAGCTAAATCCCGTCAACAACAAATGCAGGACCTCATTCATTTCAGGAAATCACATATCCATCGATTTTCCATTTATTCAAACGAGATTTAATGTTTTCAAGCATTTCTCGACATGTGATTATTTCATACATCTATAACATCTATATAATTTAAATGATCACATTCCACATTCATTCCAAGTATAAAAGTAACATTTTTATTGTTTATCCTTTATCGGGCATTATCGTTGATCAGGCTTTGTCAGGTACATTTTCAATGTCATATACATATATGATAATTATACAATTCACAAACACAACATCTAATTCAAGCATATAAAATACACAATTTAGTTACACGAACTTACTTCGACAAATGTTCATGTACAATAAATCTATTAATCCAACATTTTCCTCTTTTCCTCGTTCTAGCTCCAAATTTATTCTATCCGGATCTTTACACGTAAATTTAACATCAATTTATCATATTTCACATTCTAGTGGACTCAATTTTCATCCTAGGAAAAATTACCATTTTGCCCCTAACTTTTCCATAAATTCCCATTTCGTCCCTAGGCTCGGAAAATAAAATTTGTGCAATTTACTCCCTATTCCAAGCCTAACCAAAATCCCGTTACAAAATTTATAGCACATGTATTCACAAAACTTCAAAATTTTTCATCAAATTTTACAACTTTACATTTTAGTCCCTAAATCATGTTTTTATCAAAAATCACTTTGTAAAAGTTGATTATCTATCAACAACCTTTCATTTTCTACCATAAATTTCTAATTTTCAGCATATACATCCATGATTAATTTTCCATACTTTGATAACTTCTCAAATTAATCCCCCAAATAGATAGATTATGCTATCCCGGTTTCAAAAATATCAAAATTACTAAAAACGGGGCTTGATTACTTACCCAAATAAGCTTGATAAGTCTTCTTCCTCTCTCCTACGGTTTCCATGGAAATATTTGGGGAAAATGATATGAATTTTTTTCTTTTTCATTTAATTTAATTGTCATTTAATAACTTTTCATCTTTCCAATTTAGTACTTAGCCTTTTTTTATTTTTACATAGATGAGTTACCAAAATATCTACATACTTTTTATTAATGGTCTAATTACCATATAAAGACTTCTAGTTTTGAATTCCATAGCTATTTAATCCTTATAGCTACTAGAATTTAACTTGTGTAATTTTTGCCATTTAGTCCTTCTCGTAATTAAGCACATAATCGATAAAATTTTCTTATCAAAATTTTCACATATCATATCTATCATATTACGGACCATATAATAAAATAAAAATAAATTTTATTTTCGGCTCGGATTTGTGGTCCCGAAATCACTGTTCTGATTACACTGAAATTTGGGCTGTTACAACTCTCCCCCTTTAAAGAATTTTCGTCCTCGAAAATTTTATCAGTAAAGAGATTCAGACATTACTTTCTCATAGTTTCCTCCAATTACTATGTAGCTCCCTCTATATCATGTCATTGTCAGAAAACTTTTACTAAAACTACCTTTTTATTTCTCAGTTTTTCTCTTCAAGTGCCAGAATTCCAATAATCTGTCACTATAAGTCATGTCAGGTTGAATTTAACATTTATCACAGCAATAACAAATGATGGGTCTGATCAGTACTGTCATAACACATGTACTCATAAAAACATTGTGAATTTTGTAGAACTCTGATAATAATACCTATCAACACGCAACAGGTCCAATTCTTTTCAATAATCTAATATGACCTGATAAACCACAGACTTGATTTGCCTTTATGGCCAAACCAGAGAACTTTCTTCCATGGCAAAACTTTCAAAAATATTTTATCGCCAATCTGAAACTCTAGTTCTTTTCATTTTAGATTCACAACGAATTTCTGACGATCAAATACTACTTTTAAACTGTCTTGGATCATTTTCATCTTTCTTCAGTTTCAAAGAATCAAACCTACTACATGTATCTTTTCTCACTGAACTCCATCCAAAACACCGGAGTCTTATATTTGTGACCATATAAAGCCTCGTATAGTAAAACTTTTGTACTTGACTGTTAACTGGTATAATAAGCAAATTTAGCCAGAGCCAAATACTTTTCCCCGTTACCTTCAAATTCAAGTACACAACATCGAAGCACATCTTCCAAATTCTAAATCATAGGTTTAGGTTGATCATCCATATAAAAATAAAATACGGTACTAAAATGTAACCGTATACCTTGAGTTTCTTGTAACTTGTTTCAGAATCAAAATTTAAACTGTAGATCTCTATCAGACATAACATAAACTAACACATCATATAATCTGACAATCTCAAAAATAGATAATTCAAGCAATCTATCAAGTGTGAAATCCACTCATTTCAGAATGGAATGTGCAGGCTTCGTCAAACAATCGACAATTACTCAAATAGTATCTTCCTTTTTCATAGACAGGGATAATCCTAATATAAAATTCATGGTAAATTTTGTCCCATTTCCATTTCAATACTTTCACTGACTATACCCATCTTGAAAGTATCATCTCTATCTTGTTGATACATCTAGCATTTAAATATAGATTCAAAAATACCACATTTTATTTCAAGCTACTAGTAAATCTTTTTCAAGTTGTTGTGCATTTTATCATTTCCCAGATAAACAGACATAGTACTACTATGATCATTCATGTAAAATTTTCTGTAAAAGTTTCAAATTATTCAGTACATAGGCTTTATCTCGGAATAACAGACAATCATCAAATTCAAATCTACTATCCTGATTCAAAAATTATTTCATTCTATGCCCGTTTAACTTACAACTCTTTATCACTGTTCTGAGTTTCATTGTTTTGTCGTACAAACATCAGTTTAGATCTATACTCAGCTAAAATTAAGTTATTATCAGACAATCATAATCCGTATCCATGGCTTGCAAATTATATAGAGATTTCCTACTCAGAATGTTTATAACCACATTCGTTCTTTCCAAGTGATATACAATTGTCAAATCATAATCTTTCAACAATTCAAGTCATATACGCTATCTCAAAGTCAAAACTTTTTGCAAAATCAGATACTTCCACTTTTTATAATCAATGAATATATGACATTTTTCACCAAACAAGTAATGTTATCAGATTTCAACACAAAAACAATAGCTATCAATTCTAGATAATGTATCGGGTAATTCTTTCCATGTGGTTTTTAACTGTCTATAAGTACAGGCTATTACTTTACTTTACTGCATCAAAACACAGTCTAATCCTGTTCAGTAGTTCAGTACTATAATAACGATTTCCATACCCGATTTAGGTTGAACTAGAATTAATACTTTGATCAACAGAGCTTCCAACTGGTCAAAACTTTACTAGCATTTGTCAGTCCATTCAAATCTTACGTCTTTCTATAATAACTATGTCATCAATGTAACTATTTCAATTATTAACATTGAAGCGTTGACTTTTTTCAAAGCCACAACCATTAGATAGATTTAAAACTATAGTGCATTAATATGACTGACATTTCAACCTTATAGATAAAGCAACACTTCAATATCAATAATGTACCTCAAATTAGAAGAGGGAGAACCGAAAGTGGCTTCTATAATAACCAATGCAGTAATTTAGTTTCTATAATCTGTAATCTCTATCACCATTCCTCATGATCAAGTCAATATTTATAACGGTAATAAATGTAATTACCTCCGATCAAAGAATATCTTTCACAAGAAACTCATGTTTACATAATAAAGAGATTGATGATATCTCAGAGAAAATTCAGAAGAGTAATATCACGCATACTTAGTAGAAAAAATTGTGATAAAGACAATATAACTTGCATATTTGCAATTCAGGGCTTCAATCAGTAGAAGTAGAAAATGTTATCATATGAACCTTATCATCAAATCTTATATCAATCATGATAAATTAGAGAACCTAAGAAAAATAGAGCAATACCGCTCATGAATCAACCAGACTTTCAGTAATTCCATCTATCATGATTTACTAGCCTTTCAATATGAAAAATATCCCATCTGAACATGAACAATTTCATATGCCTCTGAGAATAACAGAACTTATAGAGTATCCAGGAGGTGTTGCTGTAATAGACTCAATTATAACAGTTGCCTTCAAATATCTATGCAATTTCATTACTATTCTACTGACTAATTAAGCTATCAATAATCTTACATTATTCAGTTCGGAAGAATTTTTGGCTAATCTGTTCTATATATATCATATCTGGATAAGTCGTTTACTCATGAATAACTTCTTCCTTAACAATGACATCACATATTTAGAAAAATCTTCAGAAAAATCTGATATCTCTTTTAATATCGTCTTTATTTACTAACCCATTCTCAATTCTGACCACATTATTAATCATTCAGCCTTTGAACTCTTCGTTCACACTTATGGGCTTAATCCATATAAATCTTATTAATTTCATCATATAAAACTATTCTGGTAAAGGGGTGGAGATCGTAAGCCTCAAAATTTAACTTTCATATATATACTCATATAACATAACATTTATCATTCTCATGTACTCTAAAACATTTATCTGTACCTTTTCAAATTTTGTTTCACCAAAAGAAACATTTTACTCAAGTACTTAAGTATCTCTTTCGGAATCATCAGAATTAACTTGATTGGAAAGCATCTCTAACTATTTGTGAAACTATTTTCACCAGAGTTGGGAGATATCAAACTATTACAGGTTATATAATGGCATGTATTTCTAGACTCCACATATGCTACGTTCAGTCCAAGAATCGACTAAATCGTAGCTTTGATACCACTAAATATAACACCCCTAACCCATCTTCGTCATCGAAATAGGGTTTTAGAGCATTGCCGAAACTTTCAGAACATTTTACAAATAATTTATGTAAATTACTTTTCATTAACCGAGATCATTCAAAATGTCCTTTAATTGGACCCTCAAGGTCCAATACAAGCATTAGAATCGATTCAAGACTTAATCGGGAACTCTAAAAATTTTTTGTTACATTTCAAAATTTTTCCACCAGAAAGGCTCACACACCCATATGGTCCAAGGGACACTCCCGTGTGACCCTGGGACACACCCATGTTACAAGCCGTGTTCGACCCCGTGTAACTCTCTGACTTGTGCACACGGTCATATCACACACCCGTGTGATAGGTTAATTAATTCATTTTGAAATTAGGTGCAGGTTTTACGCGGCCAAGACAAACGCCCGTGTTCTAGGCCTTGTGGCACACACGGCTGAGACACACACTGTGTCTCTGCCTGTGTCCTCAATTCTGAGCATTCTGTTTCTCAAAATTTAGGTACAGGGGACACACAGCCTAACTACACGCCCATGTACCCAGCCGCGTGTCACACATGGTCTAGACACACGCCCATGTGTCCGCCCATGTGGACAAAATAAAGCCATTTCTAACTTCATTTCTCCCCAAAAATCACACTCATGAGCTGCACTTGAAACACATATCCAATACCAACCATTCCAAGCATTCAAATTAAACAAATTCTATCATTTAATATGGCATACCATTACATGCATACATGTTCATAATCTTGCCTTAGTTTAGTCCATATGTTAGACATAATAGATCAACTACTTAACACATATGTAGCTACCATAGTATGACATTACAAATACATCAAAACAAACCATTACTACCCATTCTAATGGCTAGATTACAAGCATCATTTACATTTACATGCCAATATGGCCAATATAACCTATACATGCCATACTGTACCGATATAGGCTGATAGATAGTGTGAGTGATCTCCGCTAAGGTTCCAATCCAATGAGCTTCTGATTTACTCTAAAACAGGGAAATAAAACTAAGTAAGCATATAATGCTTAGTAAGTTCGTAAAACATGGTACTTAACTTACTATTCATTCTATTTTGAGGTAACTATGTAAGGCATATTTAATCAATTTGCCCTCAATCCCTACACATATCCTCATTGCCTTTGTTAGTCATATAATCCATAATAACAACACAAATGTATATGGACTCGACAACAATCAGGTATACACATATGTTTTCCACAACATGTATTCATTTAACATGTATAAATCATCTCTTTATATTTCAAGTATAATTTCATCATAGTTCATCTCGAGTTCAAAACATTTCTTATTAGAACTTTACCCATATTACTCGGAATATCAAAGTCACGATTAGTACATTAAAGGTGTACAAGTCTATAATCAAGGATGTACATACTCATCAAATAAATTCCATGTACAGTATCATCATTTCATATTTCCATATATCAATTATCACGTACCGTCATTTTCATGTATTTCAGGCCGATATGTGTAATAACTCATTTCTTATTCATATCTTCTCATGTCAAGAACTTTTACCCGTTGAATTTATCAGAAATATCGATGGATGCATAGGTAGTACATTCGTGGTGTACAAATCAGGATTATTCAATTCATATTCAATGGTACCCATAGGGTACTACTTCAGAGAGTACACTCTCAAGCCACATATACATAAACAACAGGATTACTGCTCCAGGCTAAATCCTTTTCATGACATATGCTCTAAGGAGCTTGATCTGGATTACCCGTCTGGGCTAAATCCAATCCATAACATATGCTCGAGAGGACTTATATCAGTATTACTCGTCCGGGCTAAATCCAATCCATAACATATGCTCGAGAGGACTTATATTAGGATTACCTGTCCGAGCTAAATCCTTTCTATAATGAGATCAATAGGATTAATCATCCGAGCTAAATCCCGTCAGCAACAAATGCAGGACCTCATTCATTTCGGAAATCACGTATCCATCGATTTTTCATTTATTCAAATGAGATTTAACATTTTCAAGCATTTCTCGGCATGTGATTATTTCATAAACCTATAACATCCATATAATTTAAATGTTCACATTCCGCATTCATTTCAAGCATAAAAGTAACATTTTTATCGTTTATCCTTTATCGGGTATTATCGTTGATCGGGTTTAGTCAGGTATATACAATTCACAAATACAACATCTAATTCAAGCATATAAAATACACAATTTAGTTACATGAACTTACCTTGACAAATGTTCATGTACGAAAAATCTACTAATCTGACATTTTCCTCTTTTTCTCGTTCTAGCTC
Organism: Gossypium anomalum; assembly: GCA_025698475.1. NCBI lineage: Eukaryota > Viridiplantae > Streptophyta > Magnoliopsida > Malvales > Malvaceae > Gossypium > Gossypium anomalum. Next base: position 62,973,854 of record CM046961.1, read on the forward strand.
CAAATTTGTTCTATCCGGATCTATACAAGTAAATTTAACATCAATTTATCATATTTCACATTCTAGTGGACTTAATTTTCATCCTAGGAGAAATTACCATTTTGCCCCTAACTTTTTCATAAATTCCCATTTCGTCCTTAGGCTCGGAAAATAAAATTTGTGCAATTTACTCTATATTCCAAGCCTAACCAAAATCCCATTGCAAACTTTACAGCACATGTATTCACAAAAATTCAGAATTTTTCATCAAATTTCACAACTTTACATTTTAGTCCCTAAATAATGTTTTCATCAAAAATCACTTTGTAAAAGTTGATTATCTATCAACAACCTTTCATTTTCTACCATAAATTTCTAATTTTCAGAATATACATCCATGACTCATTATCCATACTTTGATAACTTCTCAAATTGATCCTCCAAATAGATAAATTAAGCTATCCCGGTTTCAAAAATATCAAAATTACTAAAAACGGGGCTTGATTACTTACCCAAATAAGCTTGATAAGTCTTCTTCCTCTCTCCTACGGTTTCCATAGAAATATTTGGGGAAGATGATATGAAATTGTTTTCTTTTTCATTTAATTTAATTGTCATTTAATAACTTTTCATCTTTCCAATTTAGTTCTTAGCCTTTTTTTATTTTTACACGTATGAGTTACCAAAATATCTACATACTTTTTATTAATGGTCTAATTACCATAAAAGGACCTCCAGTTTTGAATTCCATAGCTATTTAATCCTTATAGCTACAAGAATTCAAACTTTGCATTTTATGCGATTTAGTCCTTCTCGTAATTAAGCACATAATCGGTAAAATTTTCTTATCAAAGTTTTCACATGTCATGTCTATCATAGTACGGACCATATAATAAAATAAAAATAAATTTTATTTTCGGCTCAAATTTGTGATCCGAAAACCACTGTTCCGACGAAATTTGGGCTGTTACAAATTATGCCCAACCAAAAGCATCAATCAAAGAGCCACCTAAATTAGAACTGAAGGTACTTCCCTCACATTTAAAATATGTTTATTTAGGTAATTCTTCTATTCTGCCAGTGAGTTTTCAGCAGAATTAACTATTGAGCAAAAAGAGAAACTCATCCTAGTATTGAAACAATTCAAGAAGGCCATCGGATGGACCTGTAACAACCCTAACCCGTATCTGTCGTCGGATTAGGGTTGAGAGGTATTACCAATCAAACACAACATTTAACTAACATTTCACAACTCAATAAACATTCATTATTGAATAACATTCATTCACATACATAATATCCCTTAAATAGGTCTACGAGACCTTAAAACATACTTAGAAGTTGTTCAGGACTAAACCGATATCATTAGCAAACTTTGAGAAACTTAAAAAAATTCAACATTAAAGGGTCACACGCCCGTGTGAACAGGCCGTGTGCCTCACACGGTCACCAGACACGCCCATGTCACAAGCCGTGTGAAAACAGGGCATATATACTGACTTATACCACACTATCGGAGACACGCCCGTGTGCCATGGCCGTTGGAAAACTGGAGAGGTTACTGACTTGGGTCACACGGCTGGCCACAAGCCCATGTGCCAGCCCGTGTACCACACATGGCCGGTAGACACGCTAGTGTGTCTAGGCCGCGCCAACCCTGTAGGGTATACTGACTTAATTCAAAAGGTCACCCCAGGGGACACACGGCCATGTAGCATGACCGTGTGCCACACACGGCTAAGACACACGCCCGTGTGGACAAAAATAAGCCATTTGAAAGGCCAATTTGCCACCCTTTTTCCCATACACACCTAACAACCAAATGATGCCATTTCACAATATAATAGGCAACCCAAAATCATCATTCATTGCATCATTTATACAATATCCAATTCAACCAAATTCAATACTCGATCAATACCAAATAATTATCCAAAGCTTATATCATAAACATCTATTCAAAAGCATATAACTTCTCAATTTCTTTACTTCAATCATACCATAAAGCTCATTTACCAAACTCAAAACATAACCATTTATCAACTATGAAACTTTGGCCACATTTATACTAAAACATACCAAAATAAGCCATCAGTCATGACTATACATACCATTCCAAACATAAACATTTATAAGCCAAATCTCATGGCCATATTCACAACCAAAGTACCTTAACTAGCCTATACATGCCATATACCATATATATATATATATATATCAAAAGTACCAACCTAGGTGTTTGATAGTGCGATGATGTTCCCGACGATCCCCGAGTCCAAGCTAGCTTTGATTCTCTATAAAATATAGACAAATAACACACAGTAAGCTCTATAGCTTAGTAAGTTCATACTAAATATACTCAATAGTTCATAATATACAAATCATCAATTCGTACTAATTGATATCTAAATCATGGTAACCAACAAACTTTCCTCATACTTCCTCAAGTGTTTATGAATAAGCTCATAACTTCTTCTATTTGGATTTCATGCTTTATATGTACATACCTATACAAATTCATATCGAACTCATACCTTTACGTGGTACTGTTGAATACTCGATATATCTTACACACTAAGTGCCAAAGCATAGTCGAAGCTATTATAATCTCACACACTAAGTGCCATATATAGCCGAAGCTATTCCGATTCACACACAAAGTGATATATATATAGTTGAATCTATCTCAAAACGCACACTAAGTGCCAAACATAGTTGATTTGTCGTTGTATGCAATCGTTGTCGCATATATACAATTTATGCAATATCAAAGCATTAAAAACATAGTTGTAACAATGTTTATCATGTAACGAATCGGATCTATTACTCGATAACCTTCGATTTTCCCCGATCTAAATCTGAATTTTTTCTCTCTTGATCTATATGTATTCAAAACTAAACCCATTTAATCACCAATTCATTCAATTTAATCCACAAACACATAATTTTAGCCAATTTGCACTTTGAACCTAAACTTTCACATTTTAACAATTTAGTCATTATTTCATAAAAACACAAATTACTCAAAATTCACTAAGACCCATGCTTGGCCGAATTCTCTATAGGTCCCTAGCAACCCATAATTCATATTTATTTCACAATTTAACCATTCAATTTACACTTTTCACAATTTAATCCTATTTAGGCATTTTCACTCAAAACCACTTAACAAAACTTGAGAGTCTATCATTTAACTTCCATAATTCATCATCAACTATCACAAAGCTTAAGCATTCAACAATGGCATTTCACATAATCATCAAAAAATTCAAAAATTAAGACACGGGCTAGCTAGTACTTAAAGCAACGATCACAAAAATGTAAAAATCATCAAAAACCGAGTAATGAACATACCTTAATCAAACTACCAAGTTGCCGAACCCTAAAATGCTTCCAAACTCTCTTTTCGTTCTTTCTATTCGGTTAAAGAAGACAAAGATGGACTAAATTTGACTTTAGTTTTATTTAATTAACCTTTATTTACACAATTAGTAAAATGCCCTTAATTAAAACATTAATCAAACTTATAATGGATGGCCATTTATGTCAAATTACACTATCAATGGTCTAATTACATTATAAAGACCTTTCATTTAATAAGCCATAACAAATAAGCACTTTTAACTATAGTGTGTTACTTTTGCATTTTATGTGATTTAGTCATTTTCTCAAATTAAGCATCTAAACAATAAAATTATTCCATGAAACTTTCACACATACATATTCACATGCTATAAACACCAATACTAATATTAAAATAATTTTAAGACCTTGGATTTGTGGTTCCGAAACCATTGTTCCAATTTAGCTAAAACTGGGCTATTACAATTCTCCCCCTTAGGAATTTTTGTCCCCAAAAATCTTACCTGTGAATAGGTTAGGGTATTGCTTTCTCATAGCATCCTCGGGTTCCCACGTAGCTTCTTCTACTCCGTGTCGATGCCATAATACTTTCACTAATGCTATTCTTTTATTTCTCAGCTCTTTAATCCCATGGGCTAGAACTCGGATCAGTTCTTCACTGTACGATAAATCTGACTGAATCTCAACTTCGGTTGGGGAAATAATATGCGAAGGATCAAATTGGTATCTTCGAAGCTTCGATACATGAAATAAATTATGAATCTTTTCCAACTCAGATGATAATGCTAGCCAATAAGCCACTGGCCCAATTTGCTCGATAATTTCATAAGGTTCGATAAATCTCGGGCTCAATTTGCCTTTTTGACCAAATCGAAGTATTTTCTTCCATGGAGATACTTTCAGAAAAAATATATCCCCGATCTGAAACTCAATATCTTTCCATTTCAAGTCTGCGTAAGATTTTTGCCGATTTGATGCCACTTTCAAACTATCACGAATTACTTTCAATTTTTCTTTTGTTTCTCTAATTAGATCAACCCTGTGAATCTTATTCTCGCTAAGTTTAGTCCAGTACAAAGGTGTTCAACACTTACGACTGTATAAAGCTTCGTATGATGCCATTTGAATACTCGATTGGAAACTATTGTTATACGCGAATTCAATTAAGGGCAAATACCTTTCCCACATACCTTCGAACTCAAGAATGCAACATCTCAACATATCCTCGAGTATTTGTATAACTCCTCGGATTGACCATCCATCTGCGGGTGAAATGCAGTACTAAAATGTAGTTTTTTACCCAGTGCATCTTGCAGTTTCCTCTTAAATCTCGATGTGAACCTCGGATCTCTATCTGAAACAATAGAAATAGGTACTCCGTGTAATCTCATAACTTGGGAGATATACAACTTAGCTAACTTATTAAGCGAATAATTCGTTCATACCAAAATAAAATGAGTCAATTTTGTCAACCTATCGACAACAACCCAGACTGCAACTTTCTTTCTCGGAGATAAAGGCAAACCCGAGACAAAATCCATAGTCACTCTACCCCATTTCCATTCGGGAATCATGATAGGCTGTAATAAACTAGACGGCATTTGATGTTCAAATTTAACTTGCTGACAAACTAAACATTTAGAAACAAATTCTGAGATATTCGTTTCATGCCATGCCACCGATAAAGTTGTTTCAAATCGTTATACATTTTTGTGCTTCCCGGATGAACAGATAAATGACTACTATGTACTTCGTTCAGAATCATCCGGATCAACTCTGAATTTCTCGAAACACATATTTGACCTCTGAATCTCAAATAATCATCAAAATCAACTTGAAATTCTGAATCAGGGTTCAAATCACATTGAGCTCGTTTTGCTAACATTTCATAATCAACTTTCTGAGCTTCACAAATTTGTTGTAAAAAAATGGTCTCGATTTCAACTCAGTTACAATTGAGTCATCATCAGATAGAGCCAACTGAGTATTCATTGCACGTAAAGCAAATAAAGATTTTTGGTTTCATGCATAAGCAACAACATTTGCTTTTCCCGGATGGTAGTCAATAACTAACTTGTAATCTTTTAGCAATTCTAGCCATCTCCGCTGTTTCAAATTCAAATCTTTCTGAGTCATCAAGTATTTCAAACTCTTGTGATCTGAATAAACATGGCATTTCTCACCGAACAAATAATGGCTCCAAATCTTCAATGCAAACACAATGGCTGCTAACTCTAAATCGTGCGTAAGGTAATTCTTTTCATGCGGTTTCAACTATCTCGAGGCATAAGCTATAACTTTACCTTCCTGCATCAAAACGCAACCTAGACTATTCAACGATGCATCACTATAGATCACAAATTCTTTACCCGATTCTGGCTGTACTAACACTGGAGCTTCAGTCAAAAAAGCTTTCAGCTAATCAAAACCTTTCTGCCATTTCTCAGACCATTCAAACATTACATCTTTCTAAAGCAATCTCGTAAACAGAGTCGCAATCATTGAAAAGCCTTTCACAAATCGTCTATAATATCCCGCTAGTCCCAGAAAACTGCGGACCTCAAAAACATTTCTCGCAGGCTTCCAATCTATAATCGCAGATATCTTGCTCTTATTGACTCGAAAACCTAATGCTGACACAATATGTCCTAGAATACCAACTTTTCCCAACCAGAATTCACATTTACTGACTCGTAGACCTATTTAAGGGATATTGTGTATGTGAATGAATGTTATTCAATAATGAATGTTTATTGGGTTGTGAAATGTTAGTTAAATGTTATGTTTGATCGGTAATACCTCTCTACCCTAATCCAGTGACAGATACAGGTTAGGGGTGTTATAGGACCATAGCCGATATTCGCGGTATTAGTCCGTATATATGCATGCATAAGATTATTCTGGAAGATGGAAAAAAAAGGGACGATTGATGGAAAACAAAGACTGAACCCCATCATGAAAGACGTGGTGAAAAAGGAAATCATCAAGTGGTTAGATGTGAGTACAATTTACCCCATCTCAGACAGTTCATGGGTAAGTTACCAAAGAAAGGAGGTATTACGATCATTGAGAATGAGAATATGAGTTGATACCGACTAGAATGATTACAGATGGAGAATTTGCAACGATTATCGGAAGCTGAACAAGGCAACTAGGAAAGATCACTTTCCTTTGCCATTCTTGGACCAGATGCTAGATAGACTCGCGGGGTGAGACTATTACTATTTTTTTGATGGATACTCGGGGTATAACTAGAATACAGTAGCACCAAAAGATCAATATAAGACAACATTTACATGCCCGTACAGTACATTTGCATTTAGACGCATGCCATTTGGTTTATGTAATGCGCCTGCTACATTTCAAAGACGTATGATGTCCACTTTTACTGACATGGTTGAAAAATACTTGGAAGTCTTTATGGATAATTTTTTAGTTTTTGGAGATACATATGATGATTGCCTCGCCAATCTAGCCAAGGTACTAAGGCGATGCGAAGAAACAAACCTCGTACTCAATTGGCAAAAGTGCCATTTCATGGTACGAGAAGGTGTTGTTCTAAGGCATCGGATAACGAGATATGTAATCCATGTAGATAAAGCAAAGGTAAACATTATTGAGAAACTCCTACCTCCAACATATGTAAAGGGTGTTAGGAGCTTTTTGGGCCACGCCAGTTTCTATCGAAGATTTATTAAGGACTTCTCCAAAATTGCTAAACCCTTATGAAAATTATTAGAGAATGACAAGACGTTCAAATTTGATGAGGAGTGCTTAAGAGCTTTCAGCGATTTGAAGAGTCCATTAGTTTCGGCACCCATAATCGTCATTGTAACACCCCACACCCGTGCCCTACACCAGGACGAAATATGAGGGATTACCTAACTTAAACTCATGTATACAAACATTTTCATATCACCAAAACATGGTCAGCTTAAAAATTTTTCCAATTTTTTTCATAAACTCTTTAATAAGAGCCTACGATGCTCAAAACATCCATTGGGACCCATTCGGAATCAAATCTGAGCTCATAAAAGAACTCTAAAAATAACTCTTAACACAAGGGCATACACTCATGTGAGAGGGGCAACACGCCCGTGTAACCATTTCAACATGGCCGTGTTATTGGCCCGTGTGGATCACATGGTCTAATCAATACAGGGACACGCCTGTGTCTATTACTCGGGTGGAACTAATTCTAAATTCACACCAACAGGGGTTTTCACACGGCCTGGCATAGCCCGTGTCTTTGGCTCGTGTCCTTCACACGGCCATGACACGCCCGTGTCCTAGCCCGTGTGCAAAAACCTGGACATTCTGTTTCTGACGTCAGCAATCCTTAAGGGCCACACGGCCAAGGCACACGCCTGTGTGCTAGGCCATGCCCTTCACACAGCTAAAACACACGGTCGTGTCTCTGCCCGTGTGTTTACTACCATGCATACTGACTTGAAAGTGCAGAGGACACACGGCCAGACAACACACCCATGGGGTTGACCGTGTGTCACACATGTCCTAGACACACGCTCATGTGGACAAAATAGGGCTATTTACCAAGCCTCTTTGCCACCCTTACATACACCTATCTACACAAGATCAACCAATACCAATACAAGCATATCATAAATACCAAAAATAGCCACAACCATTAGAAATTTGCATCATTCTATTGAATAATAATTAGTGTTAACCAAGATTCATGGCCTATACAAAATGAGTATCAAATTTATCCTATAAGCCAACAGATTATGGCTAACTAACAAAGCACTAAACAAAAGACTCGAGTCCCTATACATGCCAAAATCAAAACAATTAAACTAGCTATACCAAGGTCTTAAGTGATAGTGTGATCGAAGCTTTTGGACGTCACTGGATCCCCGATGCTAGCTTGGCAGCACTATAAGGAAAGAAAAGAAAGGAGGGTAAGCGTGGGAGCTTGGTAAGTACATATATGCAAATAAAGTGTAATTAAAAGAAAATCATATTCGTTAAGCGGTAACTTATCATGCGTAAAAGATATAAATCGCTTAACATCTCTACCTTACTCTTCCTTTCATTCATACATACTTGATGCATCTCGTCCCTTACTCAGGTCCTATCCACGAGTTCAGTTTACGTACCTCATCAAAGTTTTTGCCAACTAAATTTTCAAGTTACCCATTAGACTCTCGAAATACATATGGATAAGCGGGGAGTTTGCATCTAAATTCCATATAAGTAGTCATAGCTACCTTGTGCTATGAAACGCTCACATTTGAGCTACTCACGGGCCTTCTTATCAAGTCAGGACCTAGACCCTATAGCAATCATGTAATGTTCGCTCATTGAGCCACTCATGGGTCTGTACACGAAGTCAGTACCCGGACCCACGTTACCTATAACATTCGCCTCATGAACTCAGACTCAACTCATGAGTTCAGACCACAAAATTTTCATAACATGCCCCTTGTATCCTATGCTGTGTCTAAGGTTCAATGGGATTTCATATCAAACCGAATGGCATCGTATTTGCTCACAATAAACTTTACTCACATAACATGTCATTTATACATTCATGGCAACAAATAGATTTTAGATGCATAACAACAATAAGCCAAATACACATGCATATTATCAAAATATTCCAAGGTAAGCTTCAATAACACATTATTTACATATGTACTTACCTTGATACAAAATGATGAAGACGAGCTTAATCCTCATAAACTTTATTCTTACCCCGACCAAGACCCGAATCACGTTTCTCTTGATCTAAATTAATAAAATTCATTTATTTCATCAACACATCGATTTAGATACTAAAAATTTCATAATTGGGCAAAATGACTATTTTGCCCCTAGACTTTCACAAAATGACTATTTTACCCTTATGCTTGAAAATTAATTTTTATCGAATTTCTTCATATTATAAGCCTAGCCGAACCCTTTTTACTCCTATAGCAATCCAAAATTTCCACTACTTCACACATTTATCATCTATTTTACATTTTATGCCAAATAGTCCCTATTAGGGTTTTCATGAGAAATCCTTTCACAAAAGTTGTTTATTACTCATCTAAGACTCATATTATTCCATAAAACTTTATAAAACTACACATATGCTTTCATGGCAAAACCCTAGACTCTTGTTCATTTTGCAAAATAGTCCCTCAATAGAAAGCTTATGCTTCAAGGGGTCCAAAAATGTAAAAATCATCAAGAAACTCATTAAAATCACTTACTTGTGAAAGAACTAAGTGGCTGAAAAATTCAAGCTTCCAAAACCCCCTTTTTTTCTGGTAAAATTGGTGAAGAAGAAATAATGAAGAGAATGTGGCTTTTGTTTTATATAATATTAAAACTAGTTAAAATTGGTCACCAAAGCTTCACCTAATTTTGACTTTCTCTACAATTTGTCTCCTATGGTCGGCCACCCTATTCTCTAAGGGTCTAATTGCTCTTTAAAGACCCCCCAAATTTGGGCTCATGGCTAATTTAACAACTTTATCTATCAAAATAGGACTTTTACTTTTTATGCGATTTAGTCATTTTTCACAATTAATCTCATAAACGTCAAAATTAACTCACCAAATTTTCATGCACTAATATAAATTCTTTTGACTTTAGATTTGTCGTCTCGAGACCACTATTTTGACTAGCCCCAAAATCGGGTTGTTAAAGTCACACCAGATTGGGATTTGCCATTTGAATTGATGTGTGATGCAAGCGACTTTGTAGTAGGAGCTGTTACGGGCCAGCGAAGGAACAAATTTTTTCATCCCATTTACTATACAAGTCAGACTCTGACAGGAGCTCAATTGAATTATATGGTAACAGAGAAAGAGTTACTTGCTATTGTGTTTTCTTTTGACAAGTTTCGATCTTATCTTTTAGGTACCAAGGTGACTGTCTATACAGACCACTCAGTAATTAAGTATTTACTTGCCAAGAAAGACACTAATGCGAGACTGATCCGATGGGTACCTCTACTTTAAGAGTTCGATCTAGAAATTCAAGATCGAAAGGGAGTAGAAAACCAAGTAGTAATCTACTTGTCCAGATTGAAGTAGTAAGAAGGGAATTCTCCTCTTATACCAATTCAGGAGACATTTCCAGATGAACACATACTGAAGGTAAATCATGTCCAAAATACCCCTTGGTTTGCAGATATTGCTAACTATTTAGCTTATGGTTTGATGCCGATTGATAAGTCGTATCATCAAAAGAAAAAGTTCCTTCACGATGTGAAGTACTATTTCTAGGAAGAGTCATATTTGTTTAAAAAGTGTGTAGATCAAATGATCAGGAGATGTGTGGCAGAAGATAAATTACATAAGATTCTATACCATTGCCGCTCAACTTCGAGTGGGGGACACGTCAGAGGCACACGTACTGCGGCCAAGGTATTGCAAGTTAGATTCTTTTGGCCAACACTATTCAAAGACGTATATGCTTACGTAAAGAGTTGTGATCAATGTCAACAGGTTGGAAATGTCACCAACAGAAATGAGATGCCTCGAACAAACATCATTAAGGTAGAATTATTCGATGTTTGGGGTATTCATTTTCTCTGTCCTTTCCCTCTGTCTTTTAGTCACAAGTACATATTGGTATCAGTAGACTATGTGTCTAAATGGGTTGAGGCTGAGGCATATCTGGTAAACGATGCTAACGTTGTGATGAATTTTTTGCAGAAGCATGTGTTCACAAGGTTTAGGACCCCAAGAGCCATCATCAGTGATGAAGGGTTCCATTTTGTGAACAAATGGTTACTCGACAAACATGGAGTGAAGCAAAAGGTTGCCACAGCTTACCATCTGCAGACGAATGGGCAAGCTGAGCTAGCAAACAAAGAGATCAAAGGCATACTTGAGAAGGTAGTTTTCCCAAATCGACGAGATTGGTCCAAAAGACTGGATGATGCTTTATGGGCTTACAAGACAGCATACAAGACACCTTTAGGGATGTCACCCTATAGGTTGGTCTTTGGGAAAGCCTATCATCTACCCTTGGAGTTAGAGCACAAAGCTTACTGGGCTCTTCAACAACTCAACTTGGATCTTAAGCTTTGTAAAAAGAAACGGATGCTCCAACTCAACTAGTTAGAAGAATTTCGAATGTTCTCATGCGAGAATGCCAAATTACTCAATGAGAAACTTAAGAAATGGTATGGCAAGCACATTCGAGTTTGAAAATTTGAAGCAGGTTAGCAAGTCTTGTTATTCAATTCCAGATTAAGGTTCTTTCCAGGTAAGTTAAAATCACGTTGGTCCGGCCCATTTATGATTCACTGAGTTTATCCATATGGAGTTGTTGAACTTCAAAGTAAGTGAGGTAATTTTTGAGTCAATGCTCAGCGCTTAAAACATTACTGGGGGGATAAAATTGAACGGGATCAAATTTCATTGATTTTATCGGATATTTAATATTTCTTGTTTTTCTTATCAAATAAATGATTTAGGGTATAATTTCGGGATTAGTATGTTTAAATAAATTTTGTCTAGGATTAGTTTTAATTTAATTATATTTTATTTAATAAGTTTTTATCTTTAATAAATTAATAACAAATAATAATTTAATATGCCTTATATTAATTATTAAATGTTGTTAACTTTGTATAGGATTAGAACTTAGAATAATTTAATTATTAAATTGCTCTAAGAATTCTACTTTAATTCCTACTTCCCTCATTATAAATACCACCAACCTTCTCCATCATTCATCACTCAAACTCCATTCCCACCAAATACCGAATCACCTACTGCCGCAAGCTTCCAACACTACCTAGCTACTCGGCATCCTCACCCAGTCGGCCAGCAGCCGCATGCACACCATGCGCACCCAGCAGCTGCTCCTTGGTGCAATATATGTGCACGTCCAGCTCCAGCGCTAGTCAGGCCTGCTCGACACGCCCGCAAGGATCCGCGCGCCTAGTGCTCATTGCTCCCACGCTTCTGCCTGCAACCCACATAGCTACCCACACCACACCTCATTGCTCCTACGCACATCTGCCCACACACAGAGCAATGTCCCAACATCCGTGCGATACACCAGCCTTGCACCAACATCCTTAGCCGACAACCCTCCAACTTATCCGAAATTAACCTCTTTTGATTTATAATTATTTTTTAGGAGTTCTTGATTTTTATAAAAAGATGGTAAGAAAAATTTTTCTCCTAAATTTTAATTTTATTTAATTATTTAATTTTTTAATTTATTGAATTATTAATAATTTATATTAGTTAATTTTTTTAGAAAATAATTGTTTCCATCTTATGTTCAAGTTAATCATGCCTTGCAAGAGAACTCGTGCCTCTGCCCAAATTGACTAATCACAAAACAAATTCCTTTGTGAAGAAGCCAAAGCGAGATATGAAAGTATTTTCAAGTATCAACAGATGCATCCAAAGAAAGGCTTTACACTAAAAGAAAGCAATTATATTGATTTCATGGCGGCATTTGTCAAGTTGTTGAAGCTCTCAATTGGGAGTTGTTTTGTGAGAAAAGACATAGTGTGGATGAGGAATTAGTTCGTGAATTTTATGTAAATTTAATCTCAAGCGAGTTGATAAAAGTTTCTGTTCGCGAAATAAAGGTACCAATAACCTCAAACGCTATTAATGAATTCTTTAAATTACTTGGTTTTGAAAACGACAAATATTCTTCCTTGATGAGAAATATTGAGTCTGAAAGTTTGCAAGAAATTCTCGAGGAACTTACAGTTCCAGGTTCTAAGTGGACTGTGTCAAAATAAGGAATTCACACTTGTCGAAGAGAATATTTGACACCACTCACGAAGGTATGGTTCTATTTCATTCGATTCAGCCTTATGCCTATTTCTCATGGGACTACAATTTCATTAGAGCGAATGGTCTTATTATACTCGATTTTAACTGGAAAGACCATTGATTTGGGAAAATCATCCTGAGAGAAATGCAAAATTGTGCCGCTAGACGTTCTGGCCCAGCTTACTTCCCTTTTACGATAACAATTTTGTTCTTAAAAGCTAAAATTCTTGCAACGTAAAGAAGACAGGGTATAGCCAAGGCACAATTACAGATTGGGACCTCTACCGAATAGCTGGAGACTCTATTCTGTAGCAACGAGTTGAAGAAACTGAGGATCTCGAAGAAGAAGAAGAAGATCCCATAGAGATTGAACTAATGCAATCAACTAAAATCCCTGATAAGGTAGAACCAATGGAACTAGAAGCCGAACCTGATGTCGTAACTTCAATGTTTAGAACTCAATTGCCTCGCCTAGATCTTTGAGATGAACTGTCAAAGTTGATGGACATAATGCAACATATGCAATGGCAACAACAAGCTTATTGGAGATATTCAAAAATAAAGGACTACTCAATGAGAAACGCTCCTACGGAAATATACAATGACCCATTTCTTTTTGTACCTGAGTTTTTAGATTTCATATTTGAACCATGGAGTCCACTATCAAAGAAGGAGCGAAGCGATTCATGCTAAAACAAATATGATGGAGCAAAATATGAGTCAAATTCGGAAGGATCTACAAATAAAAAAAAGGAGGGATCTTGACTTTATTTTATTTCTGTTCTTAGGTTATTTTAGAATTAAGTTTAATTAGGAATTTTTATTTTTGCATAATAAAACAAGAGGTGGAAATCATTAATAAAAATGAACAATTCGCAAAGTATAAACTATGGCAATAGATATATACATGTCTAGGATTGGATATAGAGAGAGCTTGGTACTTAAGCAGTCAAATTGACTCACCTCCTCTTTCTAGAATCCTGCCTAGTGTCTAGTATCTATTCACTTTTAACAATAAGGACATTGTTCATCTTAAGTAGGGGGATCGAAAAATTGAAATTATTTCCACTCAAAATAATTTTTTCTTTCAGTTATGATTAGGATATATTTTGTTCAGTAATTTGAAATTTTGTTAAGCATGCTAAACTTCAATATAAATAAAATTTGATTATTTCAATAAATTGTTATGTTAGCTTAATAATGAAATAAAAATATTTTTAATAAAGCATGCAAATTGTACCATAAAATTTTTTGTTCCTTAGGAAAGTTAGGCATGCATGAAAGTTTAAGTCTCTAGAATTAACTTAGTAGTTTCTTGAGGCGAAATTTTAGGAAGCATGGGAAGCTGAAAATGATTTAGACAACTTTTGTTTGGACTGTTTGAACCTTTCAAGCCAACCATGATGAACTTTATCCTTAGAAACCCAACTTTGAGACTATATTTCCTAATTTTATTTGAACTCTTGCAATGTTTAGCCATCACTTCTCTCTTAATTATCTTTAAATTATGCCAAACACTAGACTCAGTACTATTCAGAACATTCTCTGAAAATAGGTTTGGGGGAGTTGAAAAGAAGTATCAAATGCTTAAAAATTGTATTACATACAAAAAAATGTTCGTAAAAAAAAGAGCATGTGTATTTGAAAGAAAATAGATGTACAAAAGAGCATGTAAAAGCAAAGTAAGTTGGTGTATTGAATGTAAAATATTCCAAAGGTCCGATTGAAGCAAAGTCTAGGGTTTTTAGCCTAAATTTATCTTTTACCTACCCCTAGCCTAGCCACGTTACAACCTTATTAAAGACCTATTCAAGTTTCTATGCTACCTACATTAGTGGAGAGAAATTGTTATGTTCAACATATGAAGACATAAATTAAACTTAATGATTGTAGCTTAATCTTGAATAAAGGAATAAAATCAAATTGGTAAGGATTAACATGTCTTTATTAGGAAGCATTTTAGTCTAATTTTTGCTTCCATAAGAATGACTGAGATTAAGTTGAATGATATGCATACATAAGTAGCATAAATATCAAATTTCTTGTTCTTGAGCATAAGTATACCAAATGTAACGCCTCGAAATTGGGCCTAGAAGTATTGGGCCTTGAGCATAGGAGCGATTAGGAGACTGCTCATAAATATTTTAGTTAAGCAAGAAAGTGGCACAAATTGCATGTTTGCTTTAATGGCTAAATGATTTGGGTGTGCTTGGGAGTGATTGAGAAGCCTGGGTTCAAGTCTGGGCTTTTGCAAAAATTTTAGTTTCTCCCCTTAGTGAACCTTGGCTTTAGCTTGTAGGCCTTATAAATATTTGTGGGTAAAATGCGTCACAGAAAGAGCTTGTGGTCTTGTGGTAAGTGGCATGTGGTAGTTGATGGAGGTCTAAGGTTCAAGTCTTGGCAAGGTAAAAAGAGTATTTATTTTGCTACTCTTGCCATATGAGAAGCAGAAATGGACTGGAACTCTGCAAGGTGGAATTTGAATTAGTCAAAGAGTTGATGGTGTCGTAAATCAATAAGGAGATTAAGGAGGATTTTTAGGAGGGATAGGGGGAGAAAATTAAGGGATTTTGATTAAGGGAAGAGTTGTGGACGTTGGTAGACATCAACTACTCAGGAATTCAGCTTAGTAGTGGGAGCGTGACTCTCTATTTCGGGTTTTTGGCTACTCTTTGTTCTGAAGCCGAATGTAGTGTTGATTTTTGGGTATTTTCTTTCATTTTATTCTCTTTTCACTACTTTTTGGTTTCCTTGTTACCATTTTGCTTTTAACTCTCCATCTCCAATCAACATTTTTTGTTGTTCTCCTTCTAGCCAATTATGCCATTTTCTCCTCTTTCGTCTCTCTTTTTCTCCATTTTTGCTTTTAGTGTTTGATTACCCATACTTCTCCTCTCGGTTAGCATTTCTCTTTTCTTTTGATCTCTTGCCAAATAACCTTTATCATCTCCTCTCTTCTTGTCATCCTTTCACCATTAATATTCAAGTCGTTACCACATTGCTCTCTCCCTACTTCTGCTTTTAGTTTTACAGTTGATCTTTGGTCAATCGGTGAGTTGTTTAATTTCTATTCTTTCTATTATCATCTCTTTCTTTAAGTATCTAGGCCGAATACTATTTCCCTAACACTATTTTTTTTTCAAGTTTCTTTTTTCTTTTCACTTTTGGGAGTAGTCGAATCTTCCATCTCAAGGGTGGGTGTTCCTTTTTGTGCATTGGTGCTTAAGGCATACTCTGGTAGGCTGATTAGTGGTATCTTTTCAGTTTTGGTCAACATTTCGATAAGTGTTATACAGTTGGTGCAAACCTTTGATCGGTCAGTAAATGGATTCGATTGTTAAAGTCTCAGTTGTATTGCAGGATATCTCTAAAAGGGGTCTGTAGACTATCTCTTGTAAAGGATTAAGTGTGAGATTTGCAGGCGATCGACCAAGGTAAGTGATTAGAACCTCTTCGTTAAGTAGGATAGAGAGGGAGTGTTAAAATCTTGTTGTTAGGAGACTTATGGTATATCTTAACTGAATCAGGGTTTGGAACTTGTGGATCTTAGCATAGTTTTCGCAAAAAGGTGTGTAATCACACCCTTCCTTACTGTAAATCGGCAAAAATCGAAAAGCCAAAGTACCGAAACTTCGGCATATGAAGTCTCACGAGCGTGCGACCGCTCGTAGGGTAAACCGAGCCCAAAAATCATAGGCGATAGGCTGCAAAGGCCACCACGAGCGTTTCCGTAGACTTAGGCTGTTATGGGCCATGTTGGGCTGAAACGGGCTGTGTGGGCCCAATGTGCTCATGGGCCCCGTACAGATTAAACCCACGGTAAGTGATAAATTTTAGACTAGGCTATGTAGGTCACATAGCCATAAATGAGTTTGGGCTAATTGGGCCACACGAGCGTGTAGGCCCACTTAGGCCGAGTAATGGGCATTGGGCCCATTTACACCGTTATGATTATTTAGGTTATCTATGTCGCTCAAGACGACTGTAGACCTTCGGAGAGGTCGTTATTGGAGTTGAAACCCCAAAATAGGTAAAATGACAGTAATACCTCTGTAGGATAAAATGATCGTAATACCCCTATAGGGTAAAATGATCGTAATACCCCTGTATGGTAAATTGACGATTATGTCCTTATGTTCAGTATGACTGATGTGCTTATGATTTACATATATGATTATACTGAGTATGACTTTGCATACATGCAATATTTATGACATGACATACTGCATGGGGTTGGGTTTTTGATATGAAGGAAGTACTGTTCTGGTGACTATGTCACATTCACTGTTACTGGTGGCTTTGCCACATTTACTATTTCTAGCAGCTATGCTGCATTATTATTACTGGCAACTTTGCTGCGATATTGGTGTGCTGGCTGGGTGGGTCGATTTATATCCCCACATGGTGTGTTGGTTGGTACGGGTGGTGTGCTAGCTGGATTTGGGTGGGATGCATAATTGCATTACACTGTACTGATACTGTATTGGGCTTAGGCCCACTCTGCTACTGTATAGGGCCAAAGCCCAGACTGCTCTGTTACTGAATAAGGCTACGGCCCAGACTATTTTGCATATTCTAATTTCTGTTGCTGTTAGGGGATTACACACTAAGTTTTCGTAACTCACCCTTTCTTTTTAGCTGTACAGGTAATCCCCAGCCTTAGACGATTTGGAGTTGCGAGGGACTCGGAGGTGGCCACACGACTGTTGTGTCTTGCATTTGACTTTATTTAATATAAATTTTACTTTTGGGTTTTTAATTTTGTAATAAGGCCGTTTGTGGGTTTTAATTTTTAATAGGGCTTTGGACTATTTATTTTTAAACTGCTAGTCTAGGTAAGGACGAGTTTTTAAAACAATTAATGTTTTCTAAAACACGCATTTTAAACTTCATTGACTTAAAAGCTTCCGTGTTTTTAAACCAATTTAATATAACACTGATGGTTAATAAGGTAAACGTTTTGACAAGAACTTTTAAATAAAATAAAAGGATTTAAATTCAATAACGGATCTTTACCGAAAAAATCAACTTTCGAAAAACACTTCGATGTGACATACCAGATTCGGCCATAATGTCTAGGCCGGGTTTGAGGTGTTACACCAAATTCATGATTGTTGGGAAGAATGTTGTTCTAAAGGGATTTTTCAAAGGTGTTTCTAAGAAATTCTTTTCAAATTTGTGCATTACTGGGACGAGCAATGAATTAATTTTGGGGGTGTGGAAACACGAAAATATACACACTTTTTCATGCCCTTTTTAACTCAAATTCATGCAAGTTCGATAAAATTCTTGTCGAAAAATATATAATTATTATAAACTAATTATTTTGTACTTAAATTATTAACATAATGAATTTTACTTAATTTTATAATTAATTGTGATTAATTTTGATTATTTTCGACAGATTTGCACAAAGGGCGAAAAGCGGCTCGGCAGACATTGCTAGAAGCGCAAAACCGAGAAACAATTTTGAAGCATCAAGGCGACTTAATTTTTCAGCCTAAGACGGTCCAAATTATGTGTATTAATTCATAATATAACTAATTCTAATTTATATCCAATTTAATTTGGATTAAATAAATTATTATTAATTAATTATGAAAAGTGGCCCAATTGAGCTGAACCGAGAAAAACCGAACCGACCGATTACTGGGCAGCCCAAAACCATCCCAATGCTGACCCAATTAGCTTTTTGGATGATTAATTAGATTGCAAAATGGCCCTTGAAGAGTTGTTCAAGTTGCAAACAAACCCCTCCACTATTTGTGCCTTTCTAGATTTGCCCCTACCTTAGTATAGCAAGTTTGAAAACTTCAAACTTGCCACATGTGTGGCCAGCCATAAGAGGGCTCTTTGACTGCTGATTTTGTTTATTTTTAGCGGCCCTCTAAACCTATAAAAACCCCCATTGGCTGCTCATTTGAAACACACCTCAACTTTCTCATTTCTTCTCTTCTCTCTCAATTTTCTCTCTTCATTTCGCATCCATTTTTCTTTATTCTCTTGCCGATTTCACCTCTTAAAAAAGAGTCATTCATCCACCATTTGGAGTAGTATTAAAGTGTTTGTAGTAGTCTCGGTTCGACAAGAACAGGCGGAGAAGGAAGAGTGGAGCAAATCAGTCAAGCCATGGAGAAACACCGGATTTGATTCTTGTTCCCTATCCTTTCAATTTTTGTTGTTGTTATGATGAACATGTCTATGAATATTTTTTTTATGTTGAAATGTTTAATTTAATTGATATGGCTTAAATTTAATTTGTGTTAGGTTGATTGCATTTCATCTACTTAATTTATTAAAATCATGTTTGTGTTGTTATAGGCCTCGGTAAGATGTTTGATTAAGTAAAACCATGACTAAGTTATTCTTGCATTACAATTGTAAGGTAACTAATGAATTAATTATTTAAACGGATCGAAATTGTAATTAATTGACATGATACTTAATCAGTACATGTTTAATCATCTAAGGTAGCTGAGGGTTAAATTAGCAACTGTATCTAATGATACATTTTCCTTTCATAACTTGCAAGATTATTGTGATTAAATTGTTTCAAGGTAGAAATACATTGTTACCTCACGTAATCTTTTATGTGCTTATGAGATTGAATTAATTGTTTGAATTGGCATAGAGATATGTACAAGAGATTATTTTAATTTCATAAGTATGTATGTGCATTAACACATTTGCTTATTAAAATTTGTTTAATCGGTTGAATTGACATAGAGATATAGTCAAGAGATAAATGGATTTTGGTAGGTAAGTATGTTCATAAGTTAGCAAATTACCGAGTTGCCGTGAATTTATTTGTAACAACATAAACATGAGTTTAATAATACTAAGTTAGAAATGTAATTAATCTAACACAATATTATGTCATCTTGATTAAAATCATCTTTTGAACTCGTGCATTGGAATTTTATTTTATTTATTTTACTTTATTTTCTAGTTTTTAATCACCTCTTCAAAACAAAATATTTTTCTTCACCAAAGTGTTTTAAATTGCATTCATAAATAATTCTTTTCATAGTCCTTGTGGGTACAATAAATCGACATTTACTTGTCACTTTAGTACTTGTTGCGATTGTATACACTTGCACATTTCCGTTATTCCAACTATCCACTAGCTTGTTGTGGTTTAAATAGTAAACTTATTTTGGTATAATAGCATGTATAGGTAACTTGACCATTGTTGGCATATAAATGTGGTTTGTAAACTAGCTATTGGTATGGCTAGTAATGATTTGTTTTGGTATATTTATAAGGTTATATTATGACAAACACCTATGTGTTAAGTATATTAAGTATGGTTGATCAAGTTATGCTTAACATATAAGTTAAACAAGGGTAAGAATATAATCATGAATGCATATGATAAAATATCATATTAGATGTTAGAATTGGCTTGGATTTAATGCTTGAATTGGCTGGTATATACTTGTAATTTTTTGTATAGGTTATTGGAAAATTTGGGTGAGAAATAAAGCTAGGAAATGGCTTTATTTTGTCCACATGGTTAGATACACGGGCGTGTGTCTTGACCGTGTGTGACACACGGCCTGGTACATGGGCATGTGTTTTGGCAGTGTGGTTTGGCACATGGTCACACGAGCGTGTCTCTTGACCAAACGGGCTCGTGTGCCTGTATCCAGGAAAAATTTTGGAAATTTCGCGAAAAATTCTCTGAGTTTCCGATTTAGTCCCGACTCAATTACAATGTTTATATTGTGCCTCGAGGGTCCATTCAAGGGACAATATGACCTCTTTCGAAATTGAATAGAAATTAGTAAGAATTATCTGTAAATGTTCTGTAAACTCTAGTAATACTCTGCAACCCTATTCCAGCGACAGATACGGTTTAGGGGTGTTACAAACAAAATTCATCACATAAGCCAAATAAGCCTCAAATCCTTTACCCATCAACTTTTCAGCCTTTATAGCTGAAACCACGTTAGAGATAAAACCTGGTATTTCACCCATTACAACTATTTCCAAACCATCACTATCTCTCAAGGTAATTTGCTTAGTCTCAAAATCTACCCTAGCCTTATGTTCAGTTAACTAATCCATACCAAGTATCACATCAATTCCATAAAACGACAATTCCATAAAGTCAACAGAGAAGACATGTCCTTAAATCATAAGAGGACATCTACGATAAAATTTATTCACTGCAACACTATCCCCAAATGAACTAATAACATCATACCCAAACCAATAATCTCAACAGGGATCTCTAACTTACATACCAGTTCACTCAAGATATATGAATGCGTCGATCCAGAATCAACTAGAGAAAATAATGGAATAGAATGCAAAGTAAATGTACCAGCGATAACATCCGTCAGATCTTGATCCTCCCACTCTCTAACAGCATAAACTCAAGCTGGACCTCCAAACTCAACCAGTGTAGCAGCAGTATAAGCAACAATCCGTTGCCCACTAGATCTCCCAGTACCTCTATCGTGACCACGGCCTCTAGCAGGCGCAGTAACAAGTGCCGAACTCTGAGTCTGTGAAACCTCAACCCTAAGTGGACAATCCCTCGGGAAATTTTCCTTCGACCCACATTTGAAACATCCACCAGTCAACTTAAAAAGCTCTCCAAAATGCCTACCCTCACATTGAGCACAAAGCGGCCATCTACCCGCTAAACCACTAGTACTAACCACAGTACTACTCTACTGCTTAGATTGACTCGACCAAGTCCCATGTCTTGCACCTCTACCAAAGACATGACTATCACGCCCTCTCTTAGACCATAGACCTGGTGCACTATCAAAAGCTCTCTTGCCAGAATCAGTAACCATAGAACGAGGCGACTCAACTAAGGTCTCCTCCATAGCCTTAGCTCTCTCAACCAACTCATCAAACATCTCTATACGCTGAGCTGCCAAAAAAACTCGAATCTCACAGTTTAACCCACAATAGAACCTGTTGCAATGGTCTCTCAAAAGGAACCATCTCAGGAGAGTATTGACTAAGTTGCATGAACTTTGCCTCATAATTAGTCACAGATAAATCACCCTGAATCAAGTCCAAGAATTTATGCTTACGAGCCTCCAAATATAGTTCACCCATATGCTTTCTTTTAAAAGCCTCAAGAAAGTAGTTCCAAGTCAATCTATTAGTAATAGTACCTCTCCTAACTATAGTCCACCAACGATAAGCCTCACCATCAAGTAAGGACACCGCACAACCCAATTTCTCCTCGTCAGAACAGGACATCTGTTTGAGGATCCTTTCAAATCCCTCCAACCAGTACTCAACTATAGTTGGATCAATACCCAACGCCCGAAGACGTTCAAGAGGCAACCCTCGATTAACCGGTACAGGATTGGCAGGTGTAGGTGCAGGGTTAGCACCTGCAATCTGCTAAAATGCTCCTATCATAGATTCCATTAGAGGGACTACACCTTCATTAAGTATGTTCACTCTATGTGGCACACAGGAGG
Organism: Gossypium anomalum; assembly: GCA_025698475.1. Classification (NCBI taxonomy): domain Eukaryota; kingdom Viridiplantae; phylum Streptophyta; class Magnoliopsida; order Malvales; family Malvaceae; genus Gossypium; species Gossypium anomalum. The sequence goes on from CM046961.1 coordinate 62,996,418, forward strand.
TGCAAGAAATGTACCATCCTCTTGAGCACTACCTCTCACGTTAACACGTCTAGGAGGCATATCTAATTAAGCTAACACCCAAACAAATAAACGATGTGAGTGGCAGGTATGATCCAAGTCTCATTCCTGCAAACAAACTTAAGGGTTATAAGCAATGTTTTCTCATTCCTACCCCACATGCATCACAAATAGGGATATCTCATGCAATTCAATCGGAACATTTCAAACAAATCTGTACCACTCAATCATAGTTACATCACCAATATCAAGAAAATAGAGAGATTTTGACTCATGAGTTTTGAAACTCCAAACACACAACAATCACCTAGGTCCAAGAGTTATTAAACCTAGGCTTTGATACCACCAAATGTAACACCCTATACCCAGCCTCGCCTCCAGGCCCAAATACGGGATGCCACACCACCGTCTTTCATTTTCATAAAACAGAAAATTAGATTCAAGCAAATCAATCATCTTTTGTTAAGTCAAACAAGTTTTAATACGTCCCAATAGTTACTTTAACAATGTTACATGCAAATAATTCGTTATTCGATCATACATACAACCAAAATCATGCATAAGGGTTATTTAGCAAAATTTCATAAAAATGTCCATAGGTATCGATACTGATATCCAGGTATCGATAATTTCCTTAAGTGTTATCGAAACCACTTGGAAAAATAATACCAAATAAGCATATTGTTTCTCGATTAAAATGCCACTGTAAAAATTTATCGATACCATTGAACCAAGTATAGATATTTCTTCCCCGAGTATCGATACTCGAGCAAAGGTATCGATACCAAATCTCTATTCTGTTTCCTATACATTTTAATTCACAGAGGTATCAATTTTTCAAGCCCAATATCAATACCTCTGCTACTGGAGCTAAAAATACAGCATAAAAAAGAAAATATTTCATCTCAAATAGGTCCTAAACAACATGCATCAAGTACTAAGTTAAGTAATCGTTCATACAACTTAATCAACAGTACAAATTACCAAAATCAACTCCAAACAATTATCATCTTGCCAACATCGATGACTATAGTCCTAAGCAATAGTAATAACACGATGTTATTGGAAACCAAGTCTTTTTTTCAGAAATCAATAAAACTATAATAAGTCTACTACATTGCCTTTTTTCCCTAAAATAAATAAAAATAGTAAAGCACCTATGAAGAATAACCAGACTTCCTTAGATCACTCCCTCGGAAACCACACCGTGACATCATTGATCAGTATATGTTGAAATGATTGGGTGAGATTTAACAAGCTTAGTGAATGTAAGAATTTCTACGACGCAAACATGTCGTCGTACAAAACAACCAATCAATTACTCACAAGTACCATATTCATAAGTCTGACATCATATAGTATTAAATCATGCATCTACTAATAGTCTATTCCCATAACACATATTCCACACAATTACATAAGATAAGATAAGATAAGATGACACTTGGATTATGAAACATATAGTGAGCTCTATCATCACACATCGGATACATGGATCTCCTTACACCACATAGACTCTTATAGTCAAACATGTCCCCAAAAGTGAAGTGTATAGTTAGCGCTCTCCTTATTTCCCCTCACATGTCTCGTTGAATGGATCTTAGCTCTCATTCCTTTATCCCTCTAAACATGTACTCGGGCCTCAACGCCCAAAACCACTATACATATAAGTGAGTACTCACAATTCTATGGCATGCCAACTATATCCAATAGTTCTAAGATCATAAGGCCAAAATATCTGAAAACAACACATATTACTTACTGATTTTCCGTGCACTATCACTGCATATTAGCATCTTTTGCAAAACACTAGCATAGTCATATAACATATATATTTCACATTTATTTCATGTATATAATTGCACTTTACAGAACAATCAACATAGTCACTTATCACATTTCATGCACAATACATAACCACATGATAATTGTAGATTCAAGAACAGTTACGCTTAGAACTTAGAGTAGAGGTTTAGGCTACATCTAAATTCCCAATCAACACATGACTTGTGTTTATGAGTAGCAAATCCATACACTCACCACTTTATGCTTTAGTCGAAAAATTAAAAGCTCAACTAACACTTCCGTAGCTCGTAGCAAGCTCTAACGAATCTGAAGCTTTACACACATAAATCACACAATAACCATAGTCAAATATTAACCAAGAATCCACTCAAACCAACTAAAACAGAAGCTCATGCCAAGTTCCCATGAAACTTAAACTGTTAACATAACAAACTTTATATACCAATATCTCGATCTATACTCAACCTTGTTACTTAAAATCAATTCCGCTCATCTACTTAATCATCTACGCCTAATTTGAAACTTTCAAACTAGACAAATCTACTTAATTCATGGTATTGACATTTTTCGATATCTTTTAGGCAATTTTCACAAAATTCATTAAAACATTAGAAATCATTGGCGAAACTTCAAGATAAGTTTAAAAACCTTCTAATCACGCTAAAACAAGTTGAAAAACACTTTGAAACCAAGTTTTGACTCAAAATCCCAAAATCCACCATTAATGGCTCGATTTTCGGCTTTTATTTAAAACATGCTATTTAAGGGCTAATAATTCAATTTTAAGGACTAGATATAATGAGAAACTCATAGGAGTTCGAAACGTTACCTTGATGAAATAATGAACAAGTTTTATCATAAATTTGAAAACCCCATATTTGAAGAAGATGATGAAATATATGGAGTTTCAGATGTTTTCTTAGGGCTTTTTTTATGGTAGATGACTTAGGAATGATAGAAAATCAATGTATTGTGGTTTGGGAATAAAAAATTTGTAACACCCCTTACCTGTATTCAATGCCAGAATAGGGTACGAGGTATTACCAGACTTAAACTCAAACAAACACACAAAATCGGGCCATAAAATTTCGTTCAAATTAAAATTCATTCATACACATGCAAATCGTCCCTTATATGGGCCTACGAAGCCCAAAACATACGTTGAAAATAGTTCGGGACTAAATCGAGGACTTTGAAGAACTTAGAAAAATTTTCATAGAACAGGGTCACACGCCCGTGTGGACACAGGGACACACCAGTGTGCCTTCGACACGCCTGTGTCCTCAGGCCATGTAGCTCTCTGTTTATGATGTCATCAAACAAAATGAACCACACGGCCAAGCCACACGCCCGTGCGCTAGGCCGTGTGACGAATTAAATTCTCGAAAATTAAGTGCAGACTTCACACGCCCTGGACATACGCCCATGTCTCCAGGCCGTGTCCTCCACACGACTAAGACAACAGCCATGTCCCTGCTCGTGTGGCCAACTGTTAGGCTATTTTCTAAGCCTTTTGCTACCTTAATCCTTCACACACTTATACACATCACAAGCACATATCATAGCATCAATTTAAAATTTTAACATTCTCAATTAAGACTAAATTATAGCATTTACATGTCATCATACATGTGGGTCACATACTCATTTTATACCAAGTTTAAACATACCAACTCACATTCATTTAGCCTTGTCATTTTGATGACTACATTTACCATTATACTATGATTACCGACTTACCAATTAATCTCAACTTAATCATCAAGCATTCTTATTCAATGCATTTTTCTCTTATTACCATATCACACATTAATTCCATGGTTATGACCACTTCGATTGGTCGTAATGCATTCATCAAACACATATATCATGACACTAACCATTCATAACAAACAAGCATAATCACATAACCACATCACAAGACATTAGCACATAGCATGTGTAAATAGGCTTACAAACTCATAATTAATATAAGCCACATCTCATGGCTATAAACAATGAATCAATATGAGCCAACATATTTGGCCAAATCATAAGAACACGCATCATAGTAACTAAGCCTCTATACATGCCACTCACTCGAAAATATTTAAGACTTTCAATACCCCATATTGATGATTTGATAGTATGATGCTGCCTCTGACGATCTCTAACCCCGAGCTACCCTGACAACACTAAAAGAAATAAAAAAGAGGGATAAGATTTATAGCTTAGTAAGCCCGTATGAAAATAATAAGCATTTCATTTACATGCATTTATCAACTTCATCAACATGCTCTCGTAATTACTAATTATTCGGTTATAAAGCTCATCTTTTTTCTAAAACTATAATCATAGCTTATCGTGCTTAGGTTTTAATCAAGCAATCATAATTTCTTCATAAATATACATCTCAACATAGGTTCTACAATGCACATTACTTATGTGTATTCGTGATTCTCAAGTTATATAGCTTGACATCATTCAACGAATCACAAACCTTAAAGAATAAACACATCGTGTCTCAAGTCACATTGATCTAAAAGTCTTACACATGTTCAGCAATCGAATTCATCACATACAAAGCTCATTTCTCATGAGTTTGGAGTACACACATGTACTGTTCTATAACACACCACTTACATTCTTGTCTTTGGCATACTCAATGACTTACTCATTGAATTGCCCGTTGAACTTCTCATTGAACACTTGGAATATTATTAGGTACACAGAGAAATCTCATACCAATGCCATATCTCAAGTATGGTCTTACATGGGATCTCGCACCTAAGTGCCCCATATGTAGCCAACGCTACCTCATATCACATATCACATATTGCTCGCTTTTGAGCTACTCGCGGGTCTGTTTACAGCAGCCGTCAGGTATCCACAACACATGCCAGACTACTCAGCCATCAGTAAAACATACCAGACCAAAACCCGGAACGCCAGAACATGTGTCACATATATCATGAACTCAGACCACAACTTATGAGTTCAGATCACATAGTTCCCAGTGACATGTCACTTGTATCCTAAACTATTCCTAAGGTTCAAACGGGGTTTCCTTAATTATCACACTGCTATCGAACTTACTCGAAAGGTTGCTTTTACAACTCATAAAACTCATCACAGTATAAGTTTTCATTTCATTTCACTCTTTCATAATTTACGTAATATAATAAAAACACCATGATTCATGAACTTTCCAATATATACATATTGAATCACTACATAACATATAATCGATATTTGGATTATCAAATATTTCATGATAGATGCCACTATTACGCACATAACATCATAAATGTATAACTCATCACAATCGAATTAACATACCAATTTAGGTTTCAATCACGAACAATGATGACATTTTTGTAGGAATTTACTTGTCCAATCCTCGTCGGGTACATCACAATAACCAATCATGCAATTTATGTAATAATAAATAGGCATTACAATTCAAACATAACTTTGCATTATTATTATCACACGAACTTACCTCAAATCTAAAAACGGCTATTTATTTTGATTTAGTCCATAACCTTGTTCTTGCCCAATCTAATCCCGAATTTTATTTTTCTCGATCTAACAAATCAAATATAACTTATTTAACACTCACATTATTCAAATCGGTCCAAAAATCATACTTTGAAAAATTTACAATTTTGCCCCTAAACTTTCTCATATTTACACTTTAGCCTCTAGGCTCGTAAAATGAAATGTATACATTTTCTTTGTTACCCAAGCCTAGCCGATTCATATTCCTTCTCATAGCAGCCCACATTTTTCTTTATTTTACATTTTTACTACTCACTTTTTCATCTTTTACACTTTGGTCCTTTTTATGTGTTTCTATGCAAAATCACTTAGTAAAAGATATTAAACACACATCAAACTTTCATATTCTTCCATTAAACATCAAAACACAAGCATTTCGTACAAGGATCAAATTTTAAACATGAACCCTACTTCAAAATATGAGTAGAAATGGATAGATCATGCTACGAGGACTTCAAAAATGCAAAGAACATAAAAAAAGGGGCTTGGATGCACTTACTATTAAGCTTGGAAGTGACAAAACCCTAGCCATGGTGTCCTCCTTGATTCACATGGCCACGGGGTAGAAGATGGATAAATTTTTGGCTTTTATTTTGTCTTTTAGTCCATTTAATTACCAAATGACCAAAATGCCCTTTTAACATTTCTTTCAAATTTTACCATGCATGTCCATTTTTGTCCAAAATTTTAGAACTTGGTCAAATTTCTATTTAAGGACCTCTAATTAATAATCCAATGCAATTTCATGCTAAAAGCTTCTAGAACTCATATTTTACAACTTATTCAATTTAGTCCCTAAGGTCAAATTGAACACTTTTCACATAAGATTTCTTCATGAAATTTTCACACAAGCATGCAAACATATCATAGACCTTATAATACTCATAAATAATTATTTCTACTTCAGATTTATGGTCTCAAATCCATTGTTCCTACTAGACCCTAATTCGGGATGTTACAAAATCAATGGAATAGCTAAAGATATAGCAAGGGGCGACACAAGTTTGAAAGGAAAAAGAAACAGACATGAAATACATATTGATAGGGAAGAAATAAGTTCAATTTTACAAAATGGTAAAGCTGCAACATAAATGCCTCTATTTTGACTTTGTTACAAATTAGTCTTTTCTCAAAATTAAGGGTTTCTAGAACTCTTTTTCAAAAATTGATTTGACAGTTAATATGCCATCGTTGAAAACACTATCGAGTACCAACCTTACGAAATTCCGAGCTCATATAGGACAAAATTCCTAAAATACTCCTAAAACTCCTAGGCTCTATTTTGGGTGTTACAAATATTCTAAGAGGGTAACACACTTATGACAAGGTTATTGGACGAGCACTGAGTAGTTACTTTCATAATGATATGTCATTGGGGAGAGCTCAGTCACGATACTATAGTGGAATAACTTCGTGATTAAATGAGTTTATAAATTAATAAGCGAAAATTTAGAACTTAATTATAAATTATTTGAGCCTCAACTACACATGTCTAACCGGTCCTTCTGCTAGCTCATTGAAACAAAAAATGAATTGCGTGTTTGAATATAAATGACGGAATGAATATGTAAAGAAAATTGAGAAACATTCAAGAATGATTATGGTTTTCTCTTAAATGAAGAAATGGAATCATTTGGAAATGATTGTATGTTTCCAAAAATGGAAATTGAAATGATCTATTTGCAATCCTGTATGGATTACTTAAAAAATGATTAGAAGAATGAGTTTTTGTTTGTGGACTATTTTGAAGCTCGAAAATGAAAATAAATCATTTGGTCATAGTGAACATCTTGAGTTGTGTGATACTGACCATATTTTCTCGAAATTTTATCAGGGGAAAAATCGTCAATTTTTTACTAGGGGTAAAATCGTCAAAATTTTTCTGGGAAAAATAGGGATGAGAAAATCATTTTATATATAAATATTAAAGTTTATTTTAAGAAAATAGAAAAATTGAATCAAGTTGGATCTTATTACAGAGTATTGGGTCAAAAAGCCCAAAAAGTACTCGTAATTGGACCCGATGTGAAAGAAGCATAAAAACCCCTCATGGACATGAAGAGGGCTGCAACCCTAGTAGGAGTATTAGGGTGTGTCATCCACCCTAGTCCTATTTTATGTACGATGTTGTTTTTCTATTTGAAATAAACCACTACAACTCAACAAGGGTTCTACCTTTTCTTCTTATAAATAGATGGCACTGGTAGAGCTATTAACACAACTTTGAGATATTTTTATTCTGCTGAAAAATTGAGAAAATTTATTCTCAACTATTACATATATTTTTTCAGAATAACAATTCTATCAGTTTCCACTAAGAAGAGAGAATTTTCGTTTTCACCCCAAAAATATAGAATTTTCGTGGTATGATAATAGCGGAGAAGATCATTTGGTTGAAAGCCATGAGCAACAAACGTCCATTAAGCTAAAAACAAATGTACGAATTCAATTAATGTTTATTATTATAAATATCACAAATCAAATCGGTTATCAAAATTTAAATTTTTACTGTGTAAAAAAATCATTTTTAATTCGGAAATTTTTCAATAAGAACCATATAATGAACACAAGGTGAATGATGTGACATGATGTTATTGGGTCTACATAAGGTGAATGATGGTTGTTATGTCAATATGATGGGCTTTTTGTTAGCAGCGACTTGGGTGTTCCCTAAGTTCAGAGTCAACAATATTGATGGCAAAGGTGTGTTGGCCAACATGATCATGATAAACGGAGGTGGTTAGTCTGCGAACGTACCCGCAAAGATACCCTATGCTATGTACAACAAATTGTGGTTTCAATCTATATTTAACTGCAATGTTTAATCCTGGTTTCATATTTAAGTTACATAAATTGCAAACAATTTTTTAATAAAAACCTTATTCTAAAAGGCATGATTAACTTCCCACGTGAGGCATGCAATAGATTCTTAATATCTTAATAGTACATAATTGCTTGTATGAATCCCTCGACCTATCATGCCAAGTAAATTATGCATAGAATCTTCGCAAACCACCATCCCCTTCAGTGGGTTTCGTTTCGTTAGTTAATTGGTGGAGTGGTAAAAAGCCCTCCCCCCTCCACCTTTCACATCTTTAATAAAGAGATGCTTTAGGGTAGGAGTAAGAGAACAGGTTTCTCAGCCACCGAGGAAAGTAAAACCCTGTCCACATTTATAGAAAGCAATGCAATAGCTAAATTATATTTACATGACCGACAACAACAACAACATTAACTTAAGCTTGCAGAATATGAAGCACCCACAGGCTCAAGCAGGTCCACCACCAATGTCGAGTATAAAAAACTTGACGATCTCATCTTCACGCCCTCAAAGGCTATTTCAATCTTTTTGGTTCTTCTCAACCTCAACCACAAATTTCTTTTCCCCTTTGGCCCCCCCTTTCAGGTCAATACCTTTATTCTTCTATATCTTGTAATAATAGGACACTTGAGTTATTAATCAAATTAGTCAATTCAGGCTGGAAATGTGACGATTAGACTTTAGAAGTAATGAAATAAGATGAGCCACAAATTTTTTTCAAACTCAATTAAAAGGAAATTTTACATCAGTTAAGACATCGTCAGATGAGTAGCCACCAGAAAACCTTGAAATTAAAAGACCAAAAATCAACTATATGGGAAAAAAAAAAAAACTAATAAATGCTGGGGAACCTGAAGGTTTTAAAATTAATTAGTGATGTCAGAAAGTGGAGTGGGAGAAGACATAGAAAAGCTTTTATTTAATCACTAAAATAATTGATGACTCCATATAATAAGATATTTATGAGCGGCCTAATTTGCGCCAGTAATGGACTAGACAATGCACGTCTTTCTTGACTAGACGATATGTAGCTATGACAATAGGTGAAACCTGACTCAGGAAACATCAACTTTGTCACTCCACAAATACATTTGGAACAACTTCATACTTCACTGCTATTCAGACAATAGGTACAATACTCGTGATCGGTACCGTACTGGTATTGGGCAGTAGGTACGAATTTTAAGGTAAAATAAATGGTATAAACTTTCTATGATTAAAACCCATCTAAAATACTTTAATTAATTAACTTTGGTCTTGTTATTTAAAGTCAATCAACTTGGTCTTGTTAATATGTACTACTTTACTGCCGTTGACAAATTTGACACAAACACAGCCATAGTTTACTGCAGGTTATTGATGCATTACTTCTAACAAAAGGAAGATTTATCAAATCTAAAAAAGATGTGAGATTTATCAAAATGCTACATTAAAGAATAAGATAATATGAAAAAGAAAGCAGAAAAAAGGTATTGAACAATTTGTACATTTAATAAACATTTGACAAGTTGCACTTGAGCATGTGTCAAACAGAAAGGCATAAAAACACAGTGATGCTGATGAACATGGAAATTCAAGTTTGAAAGGAGAAAAAAACCAAAAAAAAGAAATGAAAAAGTGTGAGCTCTGCAATTCTTTAGCAAAGATGTACTGTGAATCAGATCAAGCCATCTTGTGCTGGGATTGTGATTCCAGAGTACACGGTGCGAATTTCCTCGTTGCTAAACATTCACGAACCCTTCTTTGTCACCTCTGTCAATCTCCTACGCCCTGGAATGGCTCCGGACCAAAGCTTGGCCCCACCGTCTCCGTTTGCGAAAATTGTGTCAGCAGAAATGCTTGTACAGATGAGATAAACAACGAAGAAACACACCACGAAGAAAATGATGACGATGAGGACGACGACGAAGATGACGATGATGAGGGAGATGACAGTAGTGAAGACGATGGTGGAGATAGCAGCGGTGACGAAGAAAATCAAGTGGTTCCATGGACATCTGGGCCACCAGTTTCCAGTTCTTCAACAAGCGAAGAATGTTCCACCAGGTTTGGAAAAGAAAATGGTTCTCAATCAAGAACAGTATATCCATTGAAGCGCATGCGTGAGACCGAAGATCCCTTTTCTCAAGTAAGCTAACCCTCTTTTGAAACTCTGTTTTGAAGCAGAGTCATCCAGCTTGCTCATATTCTCCACAACATCATGAATTTTGTCAAATAAATCAGCTTATTTAGTTGCCTTTTATTTCATCCAAAGCACCAGAAATAACAACACTAGTGCTTGATGTCTGCAAAATGACAAAAAAGCTGCTTCAAGATGAATCGAGGTGTCCTGTCCAAGGCAATTTTTTCTCTATTACTGGCTTGTATTTAATTAAACCAGATACTTATGTGTTTTTACCCTTTTATTCTTGTTCAATAATCAGCTAATTAGTTTTTACCTTCAAGCTGAAATCATCTTTACCAATGTACAGCTAATAAATTTTGTTCCTTTAATTTATTTTGCTCCGACATTCAAAGATATGCCAGAAAAAGAACAGTAGGTAATTTTGATTATGTATCAACCTCTCAACCTAGGATCAGATATTGTAAGAATCAAACAATCGGATCAATAGCATAAAATTTTATGAGGCGAATGGTATTATATATAAAATTATCAGATTTTGCCAAACCTGGATTTAGTGGTAAAAGTAGTGTAGATGTACTTTTCTTAGTAAGGATTAAATTTTGCTCTTTTAATAAAATAAATAAATTAATCTTTGAATATTAAATTAGAAGGTGAATTATTTTTTTAAATTTTATTTGTTTTTATTATTAAAAATTAATCTCTATATGTGTGCACGTGACATGTTATGTGCTATTTACTTTTTTGTTATTCTATCAGCTATGTCAATTTTTGGCAATATTCATGAATAAAATTTTTAGGAGATGAACAATTTACTTTTTAATTTAATATATAGTAATTAATTTATTATTATTTTAAATAAAATATAAAATATAACTTAACATCTAATATAAACATTTCTATGATATTTTGCGAATTTAGTTGTTTAAGAAGATAGCACCACATCTCCATAATGACAACATTTTCATTATTTATTTTTTTTTCATTTTCCGACACATTTCGATGGAATCAATGCAGAGATAATGCTGCAAATTATGACAACCCAATTACCCTTTAATTATTGGTATCCCTATGCTTTCAAATTACAATATTTGAAGTACCTAATAAGAATTTACTCATAAATAATATGTTCTAATAATTATAACATAATATTTACAGAATATGTAAACCTCAATATGAATTGCAAGTTGTGTTTTAATTGTTTGACCAATAAAATCCAAAATTTCATTTTCCTTGTTCAGTTCACAAAGACAAAACCGTTGAAAAACAAAGGTGGTATTGAATGTGCATGCGCCACAAGTTTTTAGCTGCTCTCCTGTTTTAAGTTGTTTCCTTGCTAAGAATTTGAGCACACACACACCCATTCTTTCCAGCTACATTCCCTTTCATTTTCATTTTTATATCTTGTTCGAGAGTTGTAGACCGCACACGTTCGGCCGGCTTATTATGGCCCTAATCCTTTGGTAAATGATTTTTTGGTAAATAGGAAAATACACTCAAGGCAAGTTGAATTAAGGTTTGTTATTTAATTAATTGTATTTTGTTATAAATTCAATCTTAAGCAATATCTTGGGATTCAATAATAAGACAGCTTTGCATCAAATCCACCATCTTGTTCACTCTTATATTATTGGATACTGCTTAAGCTAAAATATTTATATTTTAATATACCGACCATCACATCGGATTTTGCAGATGCCAACCGTCCAGGAGATTGATTAAGAACCAAAAGTACCAGACAAATTAAAACATTAATTATTTAGCACAAATTTAATGGATTTTAACAGTATTAAAAACGTTGCTTAATAAGCAATTTATTTAATTATTCCTCATGGCCTTATAACACAATTGACCAATCACTTCAGTCCTTTGATTAATTTCATGCTCAGAATCTGATAATGTATTAATGTTAAATTATAAGTATGATTAAAAGAGTAAATTAAAACCAAGGCTTGAGTTTTGAAGAATGAAGGAAAGGCCCGACAACTCCGCATGCCTACAGTAAAATAGTCATGTTCCAGGTTGCTTAATTAATAGTCTGAATTAAAAAATTACGACAACTTTCATTATTCATTATTGAAAATTAAATACTGAAAAAAAAAAAAAAAAAGGGCAATACGTACGTGTCATATTTTATATATTTTTTTTCGTATAGTTCGTATGAATATAAATATTATATAAACTGTCTGTTATGGAAGCAAATAGAGGATATAAATAGAAACAGAGAAGAAGATGGTAGATTGAGAATTGAGAATTTTTCAATGATTTTCGATAAATTTTCCTTTACAAATCGGTCTTATTTATATGCTAAGTCTATTAGAAACGGACAAAATCTGTTAAAGCCTTAGGTGCCTTCCTCTCTCTCATGCTCCTGCGTAATTCATGGGTAGTCTTGCTAATCGTTCCTGGGTTGTTACTCCCCTCTCTAGGTGTATCATCAACACTCCTTGCCGCTACCTCAGTCCCTTTTGTAACAGGTCTCCCTCCTGGAAGAATGGCCTTGTCCTCAAGGTTGACAGATTCAAAAACTGGTAAGACATCCGTGCGCAACAATGGCAGTGGAGTGATTTGTTGCAGCGGTTGACCCTTGCAGGACCTGAGTTGAGACACATGAAAAACAGGATGTATACGAGTCGAATTCGGTAAATCCAGTTTGTATGCCACAGACCCAATGTGTTTTAAAATGCGGTAGGGACCAAAGAACCTTGGGCCAAGTTTGTCATGTTTCCTTAGGCGCGAAGACAGTTGCCGATAAGGTTGGAGCCGCACATAGACCCGTGTACCTTCTTCGAATTCTAACTCACGATGATGTTTATCAGCTTGATTCTTCATGCAGCCTTGTGCTTGAACCAAATTGTGCTTAAACACACGGAGTAATTCATCTCTATCCTTTAAGGCTTGATTGACTTGAGTATTCGAAGCGCTACCTTTCAAATACGATAGAAGCGTGGGGGGATCTCGTCCATAAAGTGCACAAAATGAAGTTATTCCCGCAGATGTGTGATAAGCAGTGTTGCACCAATACTCTGCCCAGGCCAAATATGAGTCCCACCTAGTCGGATTATCATCAGCCATACAACGGTGATACATTTCTAGGCAACGGTTTAGCACTTTCGTTTGACCATCTGTTTGTGGGTGGTAAGTGGAGCTTAAACATAACTCTATTCCCTGAAGCTTGGCCATTTCAGTCCATATATTACTGAGAAAAATTCTATTGCGATCGCTGACTATCGTACGTGGGATACCATGCAGCTTCACAACCCCCTGAACTAAAATTTGCGCCACATATTTGTTGTCATAGTGCCGAGGAAGAGCAAAAAAATGACCGTATTTGGTCAGGAGATCAACCACAACCAAAATAGTTTCTTTCCCATTCGAATTCGGCAGTCCCACAATAAAGTCTAAAGAAATGTCTTCGAATACCTATTCGGGAATGGGAAGAGGCTGCAAAAGCCTAGCCGGTACCAAACTGTCGCTTTTCATGCGTTGACAAGTTTGGCATTCGGTAACGAACCGTCGAACCGCCTTGCGCATACCCGACCAGCAGAAATTGGCAGCCAAACGTTGAAAAGTCCGAGTGATTCCAAAATGTCCCCCAACCACAAAACTATGAAACTCACGTAGGAGCAAGGATCGAAGGGAAGTTTCATTGGGCACAAGAATTTTACCTCGAAATAATAACAATCCATCATGTTCCGTGTAATCAGTATAATCTGAATGTCCCTCGCGGATAGTTGTTTGAATAGTTACCAAGGAAGGATCGTGGCCAATGGCTGTACGAATATCGTCTAAGACTCCAAATATTGGGTGAAAAAAGGCCAGGAGAGAAGCTTCATTTTGACGGGAAAGAGCATCTGCCACATTATTAAGCTTGACGGGTCGATAATGAATTTCAAACTCGTATCCCATTAACTTCGATAACCAGCGTTGTTGCTCCGAATTTTGAATAGTTTGCTAATTTAATTCTCATAAAGATCGCTGATCCGTGAGAATAATGAATCGACGACCCACTAGATATTGATGCCATTTACCAACAGCCTGAGTGATAGCAAACATTTCTCTACTGTATGTCGACGCACTCTGCATTCTTGGGCTAAGTTTTTGGCTGAAATAGGCGAGAGGCTTACCATCTTGTGTCAAGACAGCCCCTATTCCCAAGCCAGAATCATCCGTTTCAATTTGAAATTCTTTATCAAACTGTGGAAGACTAAGAATTGAGGGAGAACAAAGACGATGTTTGAGCTGGTCCATCACTTGCTAAGCTGCTAGAGTCCATTTAAAAGTTTGTCCTTTGCACAACAAATCTGAAATTGGTGACGCCAAGGAAGCAAAGCCCTTGATAAATTTACGGTAATAACCCTTAATGCCCAAAAATCCTTGAACATCCTTGAGGTTAGTGGGAACTGGCCAATTGCTGGTAGCGTCGACCTTGGTAGGATCCACGACGAGACCTTCCCGAGAGATAATGTGACCCAAGTATTCGATTGATTATTGGCCAAAGGTGCATTTACTATGGTTAGTGATCACAACCTCTGCAAAACCAACCAAACATGAACCAAATGTTCTTGCCAATGCTTACTGTAAACCAGAATATCATCCAAAAAAATGAGAACAATTTTGCGAAGAAAAGACCGAAAAAGATCATTCATTGTTGCCTGAAATGTAGAGGGTGCGTTGGTTAAACCAAACGGCATGACAAGGAATTCGTAATGTCCTTCGTAAGTCTGAAATGCCGTTTTGTGAACATTATCGGCTTTAACCTGAATCTAGTGGTACTCGGCCAACAAGTCCAACTTGGAGAAATACTTGGATGTGCCTAATTTATCGAACAACTCATCCGCCGTGGGAATCGAAAATTTATCTTTGATTGTAACTGCGTTCAAGGCTCTGTAATCGACACAAAAGCGCCATGTGCCGTCTTTCTTTTTGATAAGGAGCACCAAAGAGGAGAATGGACTGGTGCTCTTGCAAATCAGATTATCATCTAACATTTGTTGAACCTGACGTTCCACTTCTGCCTTTTGAAAATAAGGATACCGATAAGGTCGAACGTTGACTGGTTTACTTATGGGCTGCAAATGTATAGCATGGTCCGTGTCTCGTGGGGGTGGGAGTCTCTGCGGAGGCACAAACACAGTTGCAAACTCAATCAGTAAGTCTTTCATCTTGGCAGAATCGAGAACTTGTCCGTCCACTGGTGGTACCTCCAGATGTAAGTAGTAACAAGCGGCCAAGGCATCAGTTTTGGACATTCGACGGAAGGACGGAAAGTTAACTTTGGAAGGAAGGAGACCCGATTCCCCTTGCCAATGATGATCCGCAGTTCCCAATCAAAATTGAAATTGAAGTTTTACAAACTCCATTGTTACAGGCCTGAGAGTGGCCATCCATGCTACTCCTAAAACCATTTCGGTGCGTTCCAAAGGAAGCACATAAAAATCAGTTATCAGCTATGCTCCTTGCACCGTTAATTGAAGGTCACGGATGCATCCTTCATTCTTCAATTTGTCTCCGTTACCTACTAGCACTCGAAAATTAGGTGCAGATGTGATGGCTAATCCTAAATATTTGGCCACTCATGATTGAACAAAATTGTGGGTACTACCTCCATCAATCAAGATTCACACTGCCTTCCCCTGAATTTCACCGGTGACTTGAATCGTATTTAGGCTGAAGCACCCGACGAGTGCATTAAAAGAAACCAAAGACTGTTCTCGCACCACTTCATCAGAACCGTCCATTTCGTTTGGAACAATTGTCGGGATTTGGGATTCTTCTTCACATTCGTCGTCGAGAAGAAAGAGTTGTGGATCTTTACACTTATGGCCAGGAACAAATTTTGCGTCGCAATAGTAGCAGAATCCCTTTTCACGGTGTGCTCGAGCCTCAGCTGTTGAGATACAACGAGGTTGCAAAGCAGGAGGAGAGTGAGAATGAGATTCTAAAGGAGGTGGTCTGTGTAATATCCCGAATTAGGGCCTAATCGAAATAGTGGTTTCATGACCACAAATACGAGATAGAGATAATTATTTTATAATTATTTTGATGTTTATGATATGATTGCATGATTGTGTGAAAATTTTGTGATGAAATCCTATGCCTAAAGTGCTTACATTGAAATTAGGGACTAAATCGAATAATTTGTAAAACTTGCATTCTAAGAGTTTTTAGTATGAAATTGTTTTGGAATATTAATGAGGAGGTCTTAAATAGAAATTTGACCAATTTTTAAGTCTATGGACAAAAATTGGACATGGATGGAATTTTTGGAAAGTTTAGTAGTAAGGGCATTTTGGTCATTTAGTTATTAAAATGAATTAAAAATAAAATTAAAAGCCAATTTTTGTCCATCTTCTTCATTAGGCCGAAATTTCAAGGGTTCTCCATAGCTAGGGTTTTTTTCAAGCTTCCAAGCTCCATAGTAAGTGATTGCAAGCCCCGTTTTTAATGTTCTTTACGTTTTTGGAATCCCGGTAGCTCGATTAAGCTTATGCTAGCAATAATTCAACCTAGGGTTCATATTTGGAAAAATACCCATTGGTGAAATTTGTGTATTTTGGTGTTTTATGATATAAAATGAGGTTTTATATTATGTTAGACAACTTGTACTACTCGGTTTTAAGCGAAAACGAGAAAAAGGGCTTAATCGGTAAAAATACCTAATAGTCATAAGTACATGTTAGAGTGTGAATTTGATGTTACCATAGAAGGGAAAAATGATCAGCATGTCATAAAACATAGGAATAAGGGATGAAGTTTAACTCCCGAGCCTAGGGGCAAAAGTGTAATTATGCAAAAGTTTAGGGGCAAAAATGTAATTTTTCCAAAGTTTGTATTAAATGCTGTTTTGATGAATGTATGTATTAAATAAGATTAATTTGGCATTATAGATCAAGAGAAACGAGATTCAAGTCGCAATCGAGGGAAAAATAAAGTTTACGAAGAATAGGCTCGATTGTTAATAATTTTGTACCGAGGTAAGTTCATGTGTAAATGTAGTAACATAATTGTCATTTTAATTAACTTCATGATATCTATATGATATGATGATTATTATTATGAAATATTATGCTTTGTGGTTATTGTTGAGTAATATGCAAATTATGTTTATTACTTGTTAAATATGAATTGCTACCGAGTATCGGTTTCGATATTCCGTGGAAGACGGCAAAGATGTGTGATTGAGGAAAAAGCCCGTTTGAACCTTGGGAATATATTAGAATACAAGTGACATGTCACTAGGATGGTTGAATTCCGAACTCGTTGAGTTGAGTCCTAGTTCGTGAGATGTAACTAGGCATCCGAGCTCGTTGAGTTGAGTCCGAGTTCACTTATGGATGCGAACACCCGAGCTCGTTAAGTTGAGTCCGAGTTCACTTATGGGCGGGTTACATGGTAGCTTGGCTACATAAGTTCCGCAGGCTATTGAGTTTGTCTAGCTGCGGGTATGGCTCTTATGTTCATGAGATCTGCGTATTCGAATTATATTCCGATGTGTTCAACGGGTGAATCTTAAGTGAATAAAAAGAAGGCCTAAAATGAAGGTGACATGTTGGTAAGTGTGGTAAATGAGAAAATTTGACAGGTATGTGCTTAAACCCTTGGGTTGAGAACTTGGTATGATGAAATCGTAGAAAGATATTAAATACAAATGAAACATGAATGTCTTGGTGTTGTTTATGCAAATAATGTTTTTGTGGGATTGTGTGATTATGTTACTTGCTATTTGCATATGAACTTACTAAGCATTTGTGCTTACTCCCTCCTTTTCTTTCATTGTAGTTTTGACAAGCCGGCTTGAGAATCGGGATAGGTCGAAGACTCGTTCACACTATCCGAAGGCCTAAATTGGTAAAATGGCTTGTGTGTTTTGAATGTGGCATGTATGGCAAAATACTCACTTTGTGTAAATGATCTTATGATATGGATATGGTTTGGCAAGAAAAGGGTTTGTAAATGATTAGCCATTAGAATGGCCAATCTAAGTCATATTTGATGTTATGTATGTTTAAAATGATATTTAGTCCATGAAAATCCTTAGTAAAGTGAAATTTGCCATAAAACAGAATCTGCAAAGAGCAGATGATGTAAATTTGAAAAATCACTAAAAATAGTAGGAATGGAATTAAATGATGAGTAAGTTATGAAATTGAATATTAATGAATCTATTTTCATATGGATTGAACAAAACAGGTATATGAATTATATTTTATGAGATATTTGAATTTTTGTGAAACAGGGCCAAAGTGATTTCTGGATCCCCTATTCTGACTTTAAAAATTCATAATAAATTGTAAAAAAATAATTAGAAGTCATTCTTTATATGTACAGATTTCTTATTGAGTCTAGTTTTAAGAGAAATAGACTTCATAGACATTGAAATTCTGTACAGAGAGATATCTGATTCGTAATACACAGAGGTCAGAGTAGTCGAACCCTGAAATAGGGGAGAATTTAACTAATAAACTGTACTAATTGGCTTGACCAAAAATTATAGAAAACAATTAGTAAATAGATATATGAGTCTAGTTTTAGGTAAAATTTACAGAATTGGATTTTGATTTTCGGAACTCGATATATGAATTTTAAGCGACTGTGACGCAGATTACTAGCTTGACTGGAAATTTTAAAAAAATAAATTGTTTGAGCGGTTTAAGTAATGAATTAAGTCTGTTAACACCTCGTGTTTGAACCTGGCTACGATCTCGGGTACGGGGTGTTACAGTCTGCCTGGTTGTGTACGTGGCCCAAATGTATTAGCAGTAAGAGATGGTAATAGTGGAGGTAACTTGGGTCCAGAAAAACGGCCCACTGATTTTTTTGCTTCACCAAGACGAGTCTCATGAAAGCGTGCTAGGGACAAAATCTCATTCATTGAAGTTGAGCGGTGACTCAATACCTCATTTTTTTATATTGATACGTAATCCGGAGACAAAGCACTGAGTGAGAAATTTATCAGATAGATTGGATGTTCGTAGGGCCAAGTCCTTGAAACGGGTTTAATAGTCTTCGACCGTTGTGGTTTGAACCAATTTTGATATTTGTCTTTTAGGTGGTTCAAGTTCTAGCATAGCGAACCATTGTCTGATAGCTCCAACCAAGTGATTCCAGCCAGCTAACTGTCGTTGACATTGCATCCAACAAAACCATTTTTTTTCAATTCCTTTCATTCGAAAGGAAGCCATAGTGGCTCGATGATGGTCTTCGATTCCATAAAATTCAAAGAAATCATTTGCCGATGCCTGCCATTCTTCTGGATCAATCCCGTTAAATACTGGTAATTCAACTTGCACCGGTCTCAGGGCAAACGGAAAAATATCATTAGAATCGGAGCGTACCTTTGCCTTTCCCTGAGTGATAACACTATCGGCCGTGAGTTCTCCGTCGGCAGATGTCGTTGCTAAAATGCCCAACTGGTGTGAAATGGCTTGTAACTGACGAGTCATTTCTTGGAGAGTCGATTGAGTGTTGGTATTCCACTGTTCTTGGTTCAAAACATGGGCTTGGAGCGAGGTGATGATTTGTTCATGGCGACCGATTGTATCCTGAAGGGATTTGATGGCTTCTGTATTATTTACCATATTGGTAAGGTCAATGAAAGCACCAAATGTTATGGAAGCAAATAGAGGATATAAATAGAAACAGAGAAGAAGCTAGTAGATTAAGAATTGAGAATTTTTCAAGGATTTTCGATAAATTTTCCTTTACAAACCAGTTTTATTTATATGCTAAGTCTATTAGAAACGGACAAAATCTGTTAAAGCCTTAGGTGCCTTCCTCTCTCTCATGCTCCTACATAATTCATGGGTATTCTTGCTAACCGTTCCTAGGTTGTTAGTTCCCTCTCCAGGTGTATCATCAACACCCCTTGCCGCTGCCTCAGTCCCTTCTGTAACACTGCCCAATAAATAATTATACACATTCATTATGCTGGGAAAATGTTTTACATGTCCCACCATAAATTTATATACTAGTAAGGTTTTATATAAAGAACAATGAAGCAAAGGGCCAAAAGTTGAATTCTTTTCTCTGGTCTCTCTTTGGAGAAATAGAAAATTTCTATGCTGAATCAAATTTTACAATGATATTTTCTATCGTTATGAAATATTGTAACAACATTAAGTATCATAATATAAAATCTAAATTTTTGCAATAAATTTTAAATATTGTTTGTTAAATATAAATTTTAGGGTACTAATAACAACAAAAAATTTGATTGTTGTGAATTTTAAATTTTATATATTATGATAAAATAAGATTTATAATATTATAAACGACTTAAATTCAACAACATTAATTGTCATTACATATTATTGAAACCTTTGTAATAATATTTAAAGTCATTGTTGAATATAATTTTATGATTATTAACTCCAATGACAAAATTTGTCATTGCAATTTTTTTTACTTTATATCATGTAATGATTATGTATACTTATAATAACTTATTATATTTATATAAAATAAAGAGAGGGAACAAATAAGAGCAAAATTTATCAATGTATTAGTATACCTATTCATGGATTAAACTATCCATTCAGATCGAAAGTCCACCCGAAATTTGGAAGGGTTTTGACAAAAATATTAGGCCCGAAAATAGGCTTAGACAAAACATAAGCCTATTAAAATATGATTTGGACTTGGCCTTGAACATTCAAGATCTGAACATTCAAGACCTGAGCCCGACACGTTTTTAAAGCTTGTAATGCTTTATATTATGTTATTTTCATATATTATGTAATTTATAACACATAAAAGTAAATATATAATACCACTATAATGTAAACATTAAAAATGTTAAGATGACTATATAAAAAAATTTAATAAATAAAAAATATATAAAATTATTAAATATGTAACGACCCGATTTTTAGTGGTGTCAAAAAACGTGATTTCAGAACCTCGTTTCCATAAACCGAGTATGTAAGGATGAAATATAAAGATTAATGAAGTTATTAAGAAAATATATAGAAGATCGGTTAAGAAATTTAACCGAGAAAATCGTTAATTAAAACTTAAGGATTAAATTGTAGAAGTCCAATCACTAATGAGTTGTAATTTAAAAAAAATTTGAAGACCTAGATAACAATTATCTAAAGAACCAAAATAGTTAATTAACTAATTTTAAATGGTAGATAGTGGAATGTCATGATGTTAGCCATTAAGTTTAGTTAATTATAATTAAATATTAAAAAGAAGTTTAATTAATGATGTAATCATAATTAATTAAATTAATCAATCCTTAATCAAAGTATAAATATCACCTAGTGGAAGATGAAAACATTACCATTTTTCTCATCTTCCTTGCCATCCTCCATTGAAGAAATAGAAAGAAGAATACCTTCAAACATTCAGCCATTAATCAAGTAAGGTCCTCAAGTCATTTTTCTTTGATTTTTATAGTTTTTTTTTTTTTATCATGGGAGCTTAAATTAGCTAGCCTATGTATCAATTTGTTCAATTTTTAAGTCTTTAGCAAGTTTTCATTAGAGAGAAATTGATGATTTTGAGCTTAATTTGAAGAAAATGATAGTTAATATGCTTCGATGGTGATAAGGACTAAACTAGAAAGTAAATCGAACTTGTTAGATAACTTTGTGACATTAGGGACTAAACTGAATAAATTGAAAAATATCATGAGATTATGTTATAGATTAAAATTATAGGGTCCCTAATGAAAGAGTGTGAAGTCAGATTTTGATCCAATGTTAGACATTGAAAAGTATGTGTATCTCAAGTATAGGTACTGTCACACCCTCATTTGTTGGTACTATTCGAGAGACTGCGCTAGCGAAGACCGCCTAAGTCGCGAGACTTAAACAGGTTAAAGTTGCTAAACTTTGTGGCAAAGTGTTTCACTGAACTTCATTGAGTTTGTAATGTAACACCCTCGTCTAACCCGTTCGTCAGATTCAGGTGCAGGCGTCACAATAGAACCGGTTATTGTACAAACTAAGATCTTGCTACATTAAAACATACTATGTTACCTATTTATAAAACTCACAACTAAGTCTAAATTTTTATACAAAGTTTACTGTTCGAGCAACGGACTCTGAAGAATCAAAATAAATACAACATAATCGCCCCATTAGCGAAATTCTCAAAGGTAACCCTTCTTATGTGCATAACTCGCTTCTAACGATACTTCCTTCATTTCACAAGATCTAACTTGGTCCCTCTTCGAGTTCCACTTCTTGGAGATCCTACAATCATGGATCAAACCTTTGTAAGTTCAAATGTAACTTAGTGAATTTCCATATTTCCCATAAATAGACCTCATCTTGCACGAGTTTAATTAAATAAAAATAAATGTGACCGAAATCCCTATTTGTTTGGGAAATTTCTTTCAAACTTGTCGTAGCAAACTTCATCCTATTTCCAATCCTATCCACTGGCGGATAGATTGCTAACCGATTTCTACATGTCCGTTCTATCAACCTTCGAGCCATCCTGATAGCTTCTCTAAATGCCTTCCCGCTCCCTCGAACTCTATCCTTTCCTTTACTTAACTTCTTCCTACCACTTGTCCTCAGTGTAGATATCTTATTCCCACCATTATGCCCTATTAATGTGGCCTTCCGGCCTACCTTCCGAAAGACTATTGGTGAGTATTTTCAACCTCTTTAGCTCGTGGTGGACTCTTTCCTTATCTTAATCTTGTGTGACTGGCTCATCTTCCATCCTTTGGTATGACTAACAAGGTCCTACGCCACCCTAGCAGGCTAAATCCTGCTTAGATTAAATAGAAGTCGGATTTCTTCTTCGTAATTCGCTTCAGTCGCATAACCTTACCCTTAAGCATAACACGCCTTTTTGCTACGGCCCACTATAGCCTTCACTACTCAGCCAACTATCATTAAATGGCCTTTTAGGGTTCATGGTTTCTCTTTCATTCGGCATCCCAGCCTAACTTGTCACTTGGCTGATACTTCACCCATGGTTTTCCTTTAAAGAGGAATAGTCTTAACAAACATATTCCTTACCCGGTGTATTCCTTTTTGTCAATAGGTTCTAACTAACCCTTCTTTTTCAAACCTGCGTTCCTTATCTCACATCACTACCCTACAGGGTTTCTCTGAGCACCCTTTGGCGGTTCTTAATGGCGGATCCTTATCTACGATCCTTGGTCAAACCATTTTTCATTTGTCTGTACAATAGGCACCTCTGGACACTACAACAAAATAGGCTTTTGGACAAAAAACGTCGCTCTAGATCGAGTATTAGCGGCGCTTTTTGAAAACGCCGCTATAGATCAAGCATTAGCGACAATTTTTAAAAACGCCACTATAAGTCAAGCATTAGCGACGCTTTTTGAAAAACGTCGCTATAGATCGAGCATTAGCAGTACTTCTTGAAAAACGCCGCTATAGATCAAGCATTAGCGATGCTTTTTAAAAAATGCTGCTATAAATCGAGCATTTGAGGGGCAATTAAGCAAAACGTCGTCACTTTGTTTTGCCACCGGAAATCCCTATCTTTTTTTCTCTATTTTATTTTCCCCAAATCTCTTTCCCCGAAATTCCCTTCAACAAATCCCTAACAAAAATTATCCTCACATCTCTCTCAATCCCTAATACACCCTCATCTTGATTTTTTCATCAATGGCCAAGTACGGCGAAGGCGACAAGCACTGGATCGTGGAGGAAAGACCCGACGGTGCTAATGTCCACAACTGGCACTGGGCTGAAACCGATTGCCTCCCCTGGTAGAAAACGTTCTTCACCAAACCGCTTTCGGATCTCGCTATCCTTGATGGCCAAGGCAATCTTCGCATCAAGACCAAGAAGGTCGAAAAGGTCGACGACGAAGCCTATGTTAATATTCGCAAGGGTAAAGTCATTCCCGGATATGAAATCAGTTTGAGTGTATCCTGGGAAGGCGAAGCCAAAGATTGGGAAGGGAAGACGCTGTTGAAAGCTGAAGGTAACCTCGAGATTCCGTACATTTTGGATGAAAATGCTGACGAGGATCCGGAAGTTATTAATATAATATTTTAAAGAACCTCATCTGGAGAATGTCAGCTCATTGTTTCTGCTTTTTCCCAGTTCCTAGTGATTCTGTTCATTACTTTAGATATTGAATGTATAATTGTTATGCTGCTACTAAATCTGCATCTCATTCGAGTTGTGTTGTTTGCAGAATGGCAGAAGGCATCTAACATCATCAATGAACGAGGTTTCTAGGGACCTTGTAGTGAATACTGATTCTAAGAAGAAACAGGCTTTTATGGTAAATCTCTCTTATACTTTAGCAATACCTACCTTTGATTGTAGCTATAGTTTTATATCTTTTGGCTTTCTCGGAGAAAGGTAATGTTTTCATAATCTTCATATATCTCATTACAGCACTTGCTTCCGGTACTAGCTGAGCTTCTTCATGCACTGGACATGCAAGTATCCCTTGAGTCTCTGGTCGAGGAAGGTAATTTCTGCAAGGTGAGTTCCAAGTAATTTCTGTTGTTAATTATATTAAGAACTTACAAAAGCTATATGTTAAGTTGCAATGCTGCATCTTTTGCTCTGGAATAGAAAATTTCTTTGTTCTTATCACTTTCTTACAGTTGATTTTGGATTAAAATTTGAAGTAAGCTTCCTTTTCACCATTTTAAGTATTAATGCAGGTTTGGCTAGGAAGAGCTCTTCAAAAGCTAGACTCGCTCTTGTTAGGAGTTTGTCAGGAGTTTAAAGAAGAAGGCTATTTAACTGTCAGTTATTTATACCTGGTGCATGCATGAAGTCTTTGATTTCCAACTTTCTACATGATTTATGCATTACTTTTGTCATAGATGATACACTCATAAATTTATTTTCAATAAATCATTTTATATGTTTCAAGTATCCAAACGTCCTGTGACGAGCAGTATTTGGTTTTGGAATATGATTTGTTTTATTCCAAAACGAGGAATACTCTTTCTTTTTTGGTTTTGAATTGTTTGAACTTTATCAACACTTCTTTCTTTCAGCTATTTTATTGTGAAAATTTTATAAGACTTTGCAATTCTGATCTTGGTCTACTGGTTCATGGTTTTAAAGTTGAAACTTGGACTGAGTGTCATTGTTGTCTTGATTGCCGATATCTAATCTATTCCCTTAAACTTATAATAATGAGAATGATGAAAATGTTGCCTTGCCAACAACTTCACTATAAGTCTGTCAGTGCGCATAGTGTCTCCTTGAGGATATATATACTTTCAGTATATGTTAGTGTTATGATGTTACTTAAGAGTGAATGGTTTAATTCTCTGTTGCTTTAATGTATTGATCTTGATGATACTTAAAACAGTGCTTAAATTTTATTGTTCTCTTTCTTCTGTTAGAAGCATGCAGGCTTTTTTTTTTTTTTGCATTGGGTCTTAGAATGATCAATCACTCATGGGCAATGTGAAGTTTGTGCGTTTGTAAGGTGAAAAAGAGGATTAGTTCACTTAGTAATATTTGATTATTAAAAAAGCATACGGGCTTTTTTTTGCATTGTGTCCATATTTACTTTTACTTTTTCAGTATTAGTTCAGTTTGGTGCCACACATACTATTAAGTAATATTTGATTATTACTGTATTTATTTTTATTGCACTTTCAAGTTCTTTTTTCTTTGTAGAAACATTCTTTAAAAAAAAAAAAGAATCCACATTAATTTATAATATTAACATGAAGATCCTTAGTTATCAGAATAATTAATCACATCTAATCCTCTTAGTGCTGGCAGATTTTACTGCCATCAACTTAATTTAAAAACTATTTCATTATTTCTTTAATTAATTAATTATAGTTATAAAGTGTATTAGATTATAATTTAGGTTATCTTTATTTTATAATTACTTCAATACATAATTAACCCATCAAACTTAATACAAACATATCACTTCTATTTTTATTACTCTATAGAACACTTATGTCTTGTCATTGCTATGTTTCCCTTTAATTATTCTCTTTTTGAAGTTTTATTTTATTTTTTCACTTTTTCTGCCATCAATTAAAGCATAAATTAGTGGCTCTAAAAAAAGAAAAACATGATGAAGCATCTGGGTTTCAAGGAGTATATACTTAGGAGAGAAAAAAAAAAAAAGTACAATTTGCTGATTGGATCTTTTTAGTATGATATTTATGCATTTTATTATATTATATTGATTTTTAAAGTATTCATAATTTTATTTCATATTATATGGTATGTTATATTTTTCATGCAGGGTTTTCTTATTTAAAAAATACCTTCCATTTGTGGTCAAATATTACTCAATAAAACCATGAATTCATTGCATTTGTAAGTGAATAATTAGCGTTTTCTTTTTGTACCGAGCAATATATGTGATCTACTTTAGGGTTTGATGTTCTTTTCTGCATTTATTATGCATAAATGTTCTTTGAATGCTTTGTTTCACATTTCTTGATTAGTCTACATGTATTAGCGGTGTAGATAGGAACAAAACAAATACAAAATTCCTTGAAACTGTCCATTCTTAATTTACTGGAAACATTGCTAGAAACTTCAATTGTCTTTTGAATGTATTATGCTTTCTTCTATTATCTTTCCTCTGTAATGTTATTCTGGTACAAGGAACAGTTGGCAGTCTTCTTTCAGAAGTTTGTTTGCTAGTTAAGATAAAAATGGTGCTGCAGAACGAGGAATATGGGAGTTGAGATTAGGAGATGACTTATGATAATATGAATTTGAATTGATTGAAACCATTTTTTATGGTCTATCTATGCATATTTTAGTGGAAATACTGCTTGAAACTTCTCTCCGCAAAGTACTGTATCTAGCCTGCGGCTTATTTTTCTTCCCAACCTGCTTTTTGAGAACAAGGTTTGCCTTTGTTGTTGTTCTGTTTGTTGCAAATTAAAGGATTTATAGTTATTTGTCCGGTTTTGTCATAGTGGCTTCTTCAATTTGTAGGTGCTTTTCTCTGAGGTTGGTGACTTGAAGAGGTACTCAATTAATTACGATAAGAGTGGAAGATCAAAGGTATCTACTGTTGTTCAAGTTTGAAGCCATTTTGAAATGTTTCATGGTTGCTGATCTCTAGCCTGCCCGATCTTATGTTTGTATTAGAGTGCCTTATGTTCG
Source organism: Gossypium anomalum (assembly GCA_025698475.1). Taxonomy (NCBI): domain Eukaryota; kingdom Viridiplantae; phylum Streptophyta; class Magnoliopsida; order Malvales; family Malvaceae; genus Gossypium; species Gossypium anomalum. Next base: position 63,023,788 of record CM046961.1, read on the forward strand.
TATGTTAGTTAAGTAGATTATAAATAGAACCTGCAGTAGGATCAACTAATTAGTTGATCAAAAACTACACCCAGTTTTGTAATCGTCTACTTGCATATTTACATATACTTGGTAATAATCTCGTGTCAACTAATTATTCTATTTTTTTATTTAATTTTTTTGTTTTCAACATTTTATTTTTATTTGAGTTAGAAAGAAGAAAAACACGAATTGCAATTTTGACTTAGAAAAGAGAATATTCATTAGCAGCTTAATCAATTTAAATAATCAATGTTGATATTTCACATGGGAGTGGATATTCAAATCTTATATTTTACATGGTTATGATTTAAGTCCTTATTTCATTTAAGTAATTTTATTATAATATCTAATTTTATTGATATCTTTATATTTAATCTAATTTTTATTATTTATTTTAGTTTTGATTTTAAATTTAAATCCATTAATTTTTATATTTAGTTTTAAAGTTAAAATTTTAATAGAAGATTTTATTTAATTAATATTTTTCATTTATCCTTAAAGGTATATAGAAATAAATATTATTTAATTAAAATATTTTTTTAAAGGTCATGTTCTTTAGCAGCGTTTGTGGTAAAAGCGCCGTTAAATGCCATGTTCCTTAGAGGCGTTTGTGGTAAAGCATCGCTAAAGGTCATGTTCTATAGCGGTGTTTGTGGGAAAAGCGCCGCTAAAGGTCATGTTCTTTAGAGGCGTTTGGGGAAAAGAGCCGTTAAAGGTCATGTTCTTTAGCGGCATTTGTGGAAAAAGCGCCGCTAAATGTCATGTTCTATAGCAGCATTTGTGGGAAAAACACTGCTAAAGGTCATGTTCTTTAGCGGCGTTTGTGGTAAAGCGCCGCTAAAGGCCATGTTCTATAACGGCATTTGTGGAAAAAGCGCCGCTAAAGGTCATGTTCTATACCGGCGTTTATGTAAAAGAATGCCGCAAAATGTTAGCGGCGTTGTTTTTAGCGACATTTTTTGGGCACTTGTAAAAGCACCGCAAATAGTTTTAGTGGCGCTTATAAGCGTCGCTATAAGCCCAAAGAAATGCCGCTAAAAACCTGTTTTGCTGTAGCGAGAGAGTCAAATCCCATGACTTCTTCCTATTGGGTTACCACCCAAAAGCTCTACTTGTAACACCCTAAACTCGATCCAAATCTCAGGTGTTACCACACTAAAACAAACATAAATTTACAACTAATTATTACAACTCTGAATAATGTACAAATTCAAATGAATACATAAACATTACAGATATACATACATATAGAGATAAGTATAGAAATTTAATTACAAAAGTCATCACCTAATATCATAACTTATTACAATTGTCCTAAATAAATACTATTGATCCTTAAATGCCACCAAGCATGCTCTGTATACATAATAAACCAATACGCCACATCATTGGTGTAACACCCTTACCCGTATCTATCGCCAAAATAGGGTTTCGGAGCATTACCGGAGTTTACAAATCAAACAAACATAAATTTCAAACTTTTCAAATCATACCAATAATCATATTAAATCCAATCCAAATCATACATATTGTAACACCTCTAACCTGAACCGTCATTGGAACAGTGGTTTCGGGACCACAAATCCGAAGTAGAAATATTTATTTTATTATTTCTTTAAGGTCTACAGTATGATTGAATGGTTGTGTGAAAATTTCGTTAAGAATTTTTTAGATAGAGTGTCCAATTTGACTAATAGGACTAAATTGCAATAGGTGCAAAATATGTGTTCTAGAAGCTAGAGGTGTCTAATTGCTATGAAATTTTAAATCGAAGGTCCTTAAATAGTAATTAGACCATTATATCTTGGTATGGACAAAAATGGATATGGTTAGATAAAATTTCAAAGTTTTAAGTAAAGGGCATTTTTGTCATTTGGTAAATAAAAACAAATTAACTAAAATAAAAGTGTTCATCTTCTCAAATTAGTCCCCCCATAGTCGAAAATTTCAAGGAGTCCATAGCTAAGGTTTTGGCCACTTCCAAGCTCGACTGTAAGTCCGTTCTTGCCCCGTTTTTCATGATTTTTATGTTTTTGAAGTTGTCTTAACCTAATCTAGCTATTTTAAGGACTAATTTGAAAGAAAGATGAAGTCTAAAATTTTATCCATGTTGAATATTTGTGTATTTTGATGTTTAATGGTAGAAAATGCATGTTTGGTGTTAGATAAACAACATTTACCCAGTGATTTTTGATGAAAATGTCAAATAGGGACCTATTTGTAAAAGTTGTAAAATGTGTGGAAAAATGTGAATAGATGAAAAATGTGGACTGTTATGAGCAAGGAATAGGTTATGCTAGGCTTGGGTGTGATGAAATTGAATGAAAATCATTTTACGAGCCTAGGGACTAAAATGTAATAAGGTTGAAAAGTTAGGGGCAAAAATGTAATTTTTTCCATAAAGTTTTTTTTTGGATTAAATTGAATAATGTGATGATTGAATGAGTTAAATTTGATATTATAGATCAAGAAAGAAGAGGTTCTGACCTAGACCGGGGAAAGAACAAGGTTGTGGACTAAATCGAACTACTAGGCATTTTGTATCGAGGTAAGTTCGTATGTTAAAAAAAAGGCTTTAGAATAATTGTACTTAAATACTTTAATATTACATGAATTGTATGTTTGATTATGTGAATGAGCATAATTCTACGAATAAGTTCGACGACAATTCGGCAAGTGAGAAGTCCCGTTGAACCTTAGGAATAGATTAGGATACAAGTGACATGTCACTAGGGTCATTATGTGTTATGTGATTATGTGATCCGGGTGCTGGTCTTGACTGACTAAGTATACCGGCATATGTTACGAATACTTGACAGCTTGTGTAAGTAGCACCGCGTAGCTATGCGAAGCTACGTCTTGATTGACAGCTTGTGTGAGCAGGCTCGTTGATAGCTCGAGAGCGAGCAACTATGTGATACTAGACTTGGGTAGCGTTGGCTACATATGTGGCAGTTAGTGTGCAAAATTTCCCGAGTATTCAACATTATTATTCCGAGTGGTTCACGGGTATGTCAAAGATAAGAATATGTGTAAGTTCATTTCGAGATGGTTCAGGTATGTATGTAAAGCTCATGTTTATTAAATGTTTGAAATGATGAAAATGAGGTAAGTTTAGTGATGGAATGAATTATGATCATGAGACTATGGTAAATTTACATTTAATTATGCTATATTATTTGAATGTAATATGGATGGTAAGGTTGCTTATTTCTTGCATACGAGCTTACTAAGCTATATAGCTTACTCCGTTTATTTTCCATGTTTTTATAGTGTCGCCAAGCTAATTCGGATCGGAGATCGTCGAAGATTCGAATCACGCTATCAAACTCTCGTTTTTGGGTATTGATGATCTTAGTATTTTGGAAGTATGACATGTAAGGGACTGGGTCATTTCGTTATATGTGTCATTATGATTTTAGCTAATGTATTGGCTTATAATTTGTCAAAGGCTTGATTTGATATTTGGTCATGTAAATTGGCTTATTTTGGCTAACATGGTTATAAGCCTAAGTATATTCATATATGTGCTAATGTCTTTGGTGATATGGTCATGGTATGCTTGGTGAATGATGGAACGAGATTCATAGCACGAATATGAAATGTTTGGGAATGTGATATTGATGAGATGATAAATTGTGCACAATTAGGTGTCTTGAAAGTAGTAAATTGAGGCCTAATGAATGTGAAATTTGCATGATTGATTTAGGGCATAATAAATGTTGTGAGTATGATAGATGTTGTTATTGTATTGGCATGTGTTGGTTATAATTGTGAGTGTTTTGGTTGCCTAAGTATATTATGTTTTGTGCCATTGAATTGATGTATGTGTAAGTGTGAATAAGGGTGGCAAATGGCTTGGTAAATAGCTTTTATTTTGTCCACACGGGTAGACACACGGGAGTGTGTCTAGACCGTGTGTGTCATACGGCCTGTCCCATGGGCATGTGTTTTGGCCGTGTGTCCCTTGCACCTTAATTTTGAGAAATAGAATGCTTAGAATTGAGCATACGGGCAGAGACACGTGCGTGTGTCTCAACCGTGTGAAGGACATGGCCTCAGACATGGGTGTGTGTCCTAGGCGTGTAAAGTCTGCACCTATTTAATGAAAATTTAATTACCCAAATGGCCTAGCACACGGGCGTGTGACTTGGCCGTGTGACATTAATTTGTTCATGCATTGCAAAATAGAGAGTTACACAAGTTAGGGACACGGGTGTGTGTGACCACACAGGCGTGTCCCAAGCCACACGGGCGTGTAACCCCTGTTCATAGCAAAAGTTTTCTAAGTTTTGTAAAAATTTCCTAAGTGCTCGGTTTAGTCTCGAACCACTTCCAAAGCATGTTTTGGACCTCGTAGGCTCGTATTAGGGACTTTATGGTTGAATGCAAATGATTTTAATTTGGATGAAAAAAATTATGGCTCAGAATTGTATGATTGTTTGTGTGGTAAGTCCAGTAACGCCTTGGACCCTGTTCCGGCGTTGAATACGGGTAAAGGGCATTACATTTGCCCCTAACCTTTTAACATTTTTACAATTTAGTCTATAGGCTCGTAAAATGAATTTCTTTCAATTTCCTCACAACCCAAGCCTAGCCAAACCTTTTTCATGCTCATGACAACCCACATTTTTCACTTATTCACATTTTTCTACTCATTCTATAGACTTTTACAAATAAGTCCCTATTTATCGTTTTTATTGAAAATCACTTTACAAAAGTCATTTAACAAACAACAAACATGCATTTTCTACCATCAAATATCAAAATACATACATGTTCAACATGGGTAAAATTTTAAACTTCACCTTCTTTCAAATTAGACCTTGAAATAGCTAAATCAAGATATAACGATCTCAAAAATATAAAAATCATTAAAAACGAGACAAGAACGGACTTACAATCGAGCTTGAAAGTGGCCAAAACCCTAGCTATGTCTTCTCCTTGTGAAATCGACCATGGGGGACTAATTTGAAGAAGATGACATCTTTTATTTGTTAAATTTTGTCTTTATTTACCAAATGACTAAAATGCCCTTAATGAAAAACTTTAAAATTTCACCTAACCATGTCCATTTTTGTCCACCTTAGAGTATAATGGTCTAATTACGATTTAAGGACCTCTAATTTAAGGATTCATAGCAATTAGACACTTTTAACATAGAGAACTCAAGTTTTGCACCTATTGCAATTTAGTCCTTCTAGTCAAATTGGACACTCAATCAATAAAATTTCCTAACGAAATTTTCACACAATCATTCTATCATATTGTAGACCTTAAAATGATAAAAAAAAATTCAACTTCAAACTTGTGGTCCCAAAACCACTGTTTCGATTTGACCCAAACACGGACTGTTACAAAACAATATTCTTTCAAGTCATTTTCATTTCATCTCAAGATTCTCATACCATGTCAAGAGTTCTATGTCCGTTGAATCATTGAAATTTCTATGAAGGCTCAAGTAGTACACTCGAGGTGTACGATTCATTATTCCGTCAATTCTTATCGAGGTCACCCCTTAGGGCACTTAACCAAGAAACACTCTTTCGAGCCACATATTGTATAATAGGATTACCAGTCCAGGTTAAATCTTTTTTATAACGTATGCTCAGAAGAGCCCAATTAGGATTACCAGTCCAGGCTAAACCCTAATCATAACGATACTAGAGAGATATTATATAGGGATTACCTGTCTGGGCTAAATCTTTTCTATAACAAGATCATTGGGGTTACTCGTCCAAGCAAAATTCCGTCCGCAACAAATGTAAGACCCTAATTGTTTTAGGAAAACGCATACAATCATCGGAATTCAACATTCAATCAGGACTTAACTCTTTATCACCATTTCAAACATGAATCAAATTTCTCATGATAGCATTCAAGTAATGTACATCAATATAAATCACGTTACATACAAACACAACATTCAATTAACATAGTTACATTCCGGATTAAATTACACTAACTTACCTTGACACTTGTTCGCGTAAAAGTTTACTAATCCGAAATCTTTTCTTTTCCTCGATCTAACCTCAAATTAGTGTTGTCCGGATCTATATAAATGATTTTAACCATCAATTTCATACATTTTATATTTAAATGGACTCAATTTTCATCCTAAAAAATTACCATTTTACCCCTAGCTTTTCCATAAATTTTGATTTTGTCCCTACGCCTGGAAAATGAAACTTGTGCAAATTACTCCTTATTCCAAGTCTAACCAAATCTCCATTAAAAATTTTCTAGCACACGTATTCATAAAATTTCAGAATTTTTCTTCAAAGTTTACAACTTTTCATTTTGGTCCTTAAATCATGTTTTCTTCAAAAATCACTTTGTAAAAGTTTTTTATCTATCAATAATATTTCATTTTCCACCATAAATTTCTAATTTCCAGCATAATGCATCTATGACCCATTTTCATACCTTGATAACTTTTCAAATTAATCCCTCAAATAGAGGGATCAAGCTATTTCGGTTTTAAAAATACCAAAATTACTAAAAACGAGACAAGAGAAGTTACCCAATTAAGCCTTGAAAGTTTTCCCTCTCTCTCCTAGGGTTTCCATAAAATTTTAGGTTGAAGATGATGAAAGTAAGATGATTATTTCTTTTTATTTAATTACCATCTTTTAATTTTAGTGATTTCCAATTTAGTCCCTTGCCTTTTCTAATTTTTCCATGGATGAGTCATTAAAATATCTACTAACTACTCTTCAATGGTCTAATTACCATATAAGGACCTCTAGATTTGAATTCCATAGCTATTTGATCCTTATAGCTACTAGAATTCAACTTTTGCGTTTTATCCGATTTAGTCCTTCTCGTAATTAAACACTTAATCGATAAAATTTTCGTGTCAAAATTTTCACATGACATGTCTATTATAATACAAACCTTATAATAAAATAAAAATAAATCATATTTTTGGGTCGAATTTGTGGACCCAAAACCACTGTTCCAATTTAATTGAAAAATGAGCTGTTACTCATATTGTCCCCTATACGGGCTCTCGATGCCTTAAAAACATGTTAGAAACAAGTCGAGATTAAATAAAAAACTTAGAGAATTTTTTAGGAAATAAGAAAAATTTTCAAAACTGCAGGGTTCACACGTCCAAGAGACACGCCAGTGTCTCAGGCCGTGTAGGTATTCAAAATAGGGACACACGGCCGTGTCCCAACCGATGTCCGTGCCTGTGTAACTCACTGACTTGGGTCACATGGCCAAGCCACACGCTCGTGTGCCAGGCCATGTAATAGCCTGACTTGCAACCCTTTGAAAGCTATAGGGGACACACGGCCGTGTGTGACGCACGACTGAGACACACATCTATGTCTCTGCCCATGTGGACAAAAATAGGCTATTTTATAAGCCATTTTTCTCACCCATCTTGGCATGTACCTACAACCAAAATTTCACTTATATACAAGGCCATAACATGACCCAAATTCATGCATAATCTAGCTATTCAAACATGGTACAAGAACATACAACCAATATGCCCTTCGACATCTGAAATGACAACATGTAACATGTATAATAATGTACTCAATTTGGCCAACATTTTCAACTAACTTCTAAGAATATTTGCATTAATACATATCACTGACTTTACTTACCAAAACATACTAAATGGTACAAAACATGCCATTCAACTACTAGCATTAACAATCACATATGTCATTCACAACAAAGTACCAATCCACCATATTTCCAAACATGTCAAACACTTATAAAAATTTAAGCATCATAACTACTTAAAGCCAAACTAATTTACATAACAGACTTAAAGTATTCAATCATCATCATTTGACACCAAAATATTTATACAACTTCTACTTATATATGTTCCAAAATTTTTACCTAATTAAGCATACAAGTTCAACTATCTCAACTAGAAATAACATAACAAGTTACTTCCAATATTTACATCCATACAAAATATCCATTTCTACCCATATCTCAAGCTACGGCTCATGTTTGGAAATTTACCCAAGCATGAGATGCTTGTGTTTTGATGATTTATGGAGGAATATGAGAGTTTAAAGGATGGTAAACAACTTTTACTAGGTAGATTTTCATGGAAAAGGCTTAAAGGACCATTTTGTAAAAAGTATAAAATATGTGGTAAAAATGTAAAATAGAGGAAAATATGGGCTGGCATGAGCTTAGGATACATTCTGCTAGGCATGGGTAACCATGGAATTTCATGCATTCCATTATACGAGCCTAGGGACTAATTTGTAAAAATGTGAAATGTTAGGGGCAAAATGGTCATTTTGCCCAAGAGTAAAATTTAGGTCTGAAATGAATATTATGAAGTATTAATAATTTATTTTTACTGATATAGACCCTAAGGAACCAATTTCGGAGGTCGATGTGGAAAAAGAAAGGTTTCCGAATAACCGAAATACGAAACCGAAGCAATTACCAGGTAAGTTCGTGTAACTCAAAGTAAACTTTAAATATACTTGAAAATGCATATTCTTAAATGTATGTTAATTTAGATATTGATTGTATGACAATCCATGAAATGTGGTAGTGTAAAATGAAAAAGATGACAATTGTCCCGGTTGAATAAAAAAGGGAGATTCAATGGATAAATTCTTATTTACATGACATGAGATCCTGCATGTGTTGCAGAAAGGGATTTAGCCCAACGAGTAATCTAATGATCTCAGTATAGTAAGGATCCAGCGTGGATGGGTGTTCCTTAAGTGATCGAATCTCCCGATGAATATATGTACATTATGGATTTAGCCCGAATGGGTAATACGATTAAGGATTGAAATTAGCCTAGACTGGCATTTTAGATCTGAGCTTAGCGGAGTAATTGTCATTGTAAGGGATTTAGCCTGGAATGGTAATCCCGACAATACTCCTTGAAATTATGTTATGAGGGAATTAGCCTGGACTGGTAATTTCGCCGTAAAAGTGAGGTTCACGGGAATGTGTATTTAAAATGGTCACTAGCATGACTTGACAGTAAACGGGATACCCATAGAGATTTCCAAGAAATTCAATGGGACTATAATGAGAAACGAGAATGGAATGTTTGAATTGATGAGCTCATCTAAGATTAATGCTATATTGCTTGAGATGAAACTAACTTGATGATTGAGTGTATGTGATAGGGAATTTATACTATGCATGTTTGGCATGAATATTTTTTATGGTTGTATGCTAAATAACCGTTAAGTTTACCTTCCTGTTATCCGAACTTACTAAGCATGTTAATGCTTACCCCCTTTCATTTCCCTGTTTTACAGAGCTCGTGGACTCGTGAAGATTGGAAGACGATTGGAGTATTGTCAACACTATCAGCTTATCTCGCTTTGGTATTTAGATACTTTTACTTTGTTACAATGGAATGTATAGGTTTTTGGTTATTTTGTTATATGTGTCATTGGTTAGCCAATGTAAAGGCTTGAATGATATACCTATTCATTTTGTATATGGCCATAAGACATGGCTCATTTTGATGTAGGTCGTAACCTACTAGTTGTGTATGTTGGTGTTTAAATGTTCATGTGATGGTTAAATGTGGTATATCATGAATGGACATCTGAAATGTGGCCAACTCACATGGAGATGGTTAGGTTATAATTGGCAATGAGTTATGAAATGAGCCAAGTTTAATTGTGTTATACGATATGGTAATCCTTAATACAAAGAGGATAATTTAGCATGTACAAAACCGATGAGATGAGGTTAACATACAATAGACCATTGAAGGTAGTTATTGGGCATACTTAGGCCATGTTAAATACCATTGAAGTTCACAAATGTGTGTGGATGTTGAGGGTGACCATTGGCTTGGATTGTAGCCTCTAAAAAGGTCCACACGGGTAGACACACGGGCGTGTGTCTAGGCCGTTTATGACACACGGTCAGCCCCATGGGTGTGTGGTACGGTCGTGTGTCCCCTGCACCTAAAACTTTTAGGTCAGTATGCATGGTAGTAAACACACGGGTAGAGACATGCCATGTGTCTCAACCGTGTGGAAGGCACAGCCTAGCACATATGCGTGTGTCTTAGCTGTGTGCCCCTAAATGCATGATGATGTCATAAACAGAATGCTCAAGTTTTTGGACACGGGCAACAACATTGGCGTGTCTAGGCCATGTGAAGGATACGGGCCAGGGACATGGGCGTGTGTTCGGCCATGTGAAAACCCTTGTAGGTTCGAAATGGAAAATAAATTCAATTAATTCCACAAGGGTAAGGGACACGGGCGTGTCCCAAGCACACGGGTGTGTGCATTGCCTCCACATAAGCGTGTGAGGCTTAAACTTAGGAATTTTCTTAAGATTTTCTTAGGCTCTCGGTTTAGTCCCTGACCATTCTCAATGCATGTTTTGGGCCTCGTAGGCCTATAATAGGGACATTATGAATATGTTTGATTGGTTTTAATTTGGAACAAAATTTTATAGCTTGAAATTTTTTGAAAATGTCATGTTTGTGTACGGTAGTGCCCCGTACCTTGTCCCAGTCTCAGGTATGGGTAAGGGGTGTTACAAAGATAATCACAAGTTGTTAACCAACCCTAGCCTAATAAATCTATAAAAGTCTATGAAGGGGACCTCATAAAGGGTAAAGAAAAAGTAGGAGAGATCCTTAGGCATGAATAAGGGTTTGGCTATGAAAAGGAAAGGAAATCGAAGACAGTCCTTAGCCATCACAGGACGCTGTGCTACCGAAGTGTGGATTGGGCAAGTAAAAGTTATTTCCTGAAGTTTTTCCGTTATTTCCATTAGTGTTCCTTTGAAATATTGAATTGAAGTGGTTGAACAAAATGTTGAATAATATTTTGGTTTGGAATTTTATTTCCTAGCCCATGAGCTAAATCTCATAGGGCTGAGATTACTTTCGAGGAAACTTAAAAGGTTTTTATGGATTCAACATATATCTAATTTAATTTACTGTTTCATTTGATTGTTCTTATTTCTTAACTAAAATCCAAAAGATTTCTAGACATAAAAAACTGTTCACATACTTATAAACTTATTCTAATTCTGAAAGGGTTGTGTAACACCCCTAACCCGTATCTGTCGCTGGACTAGGGTTAAAGGCATTACCAGACAAATCAGAACATCTAACATTCATTTCATAAACATCAAAGCATTATAATTCAAACATCAATATTAAGTCCCTTACATAGGTCATCGAGACCTTAAACATGCATTAGAAAGGGGTCGGGACTACACCGAACACATACAAAATATTTCAAAACTTAAACATTTTTCAAATTGATACAGGTCACACGCTTGTGTGAACAGGCCATGTGCCTTACACAGCTTTAGACACGCCCGTGTGTCTAGGCCGTGTCAAAACAAGGCATACATATTGACATGCACACACGGCCACAAGACACGCCCGTGTGCCCTGGCTGTGGTCGAGGCTGACTTGGGTCACACGGCTAGCCACATGCCCGTGTGCCTTGGCCGTGCTCGAGCCTGACTTAAAATCATAGGGTACCCCAGGGGACACACGGTCGTGCAACATGACCGCGTGTTGTACACGGCTGAGACACACGCCCGTGTGGACAAAAATAGGCCATTTGAAAAGCCAATTTTCTACCCAATTTGGGTCAAACCTACAATTAATAAAACAAGCACATTTGCACTATATTTTCAGCCAATTTCACTACCAAAATATACACCAATCATGCCATAATATTATCAACCAATTTCATGTTCATATCACTTACAAATCATGTAATTCCATAAATCAAAAACATATCAAAACATATGTTTCATAAACTTCAAACATACAATCACATTTCATGCCAAAACCTTACCAATTTTATTGATAGACACATTTCAAAAACTTACAAAATTTACCATTTCCTTTGGCCAACCAAGAGCATATCACAATGGCACATTTGCATCACATATCACATATCAATATCAAGCCATAAGTTCAAACAAAAATTTAGCCATTATCACATGGCATGATAAAGACATTACAAAACATATCCAAATCACTTCTAGCCTATACATGCCATAGTTCAATATATACACTTTCAAAAGTACCAAAATAAGGTTCGATAGTGTGCTGACAATCCTTGACGATCCCCGAGCTCCCTATAGCTTCGATATCTAAAAAAAATAGTTGATAAACAAACAAAGTAAGCTTTCAAAAGCTTATTAAGCCATATACAAATAAAGTTATCAATTAAAGCATGTAAACATCATCTAAATATATATACTTTGTATCCAAATACTAACTCAAACCTCTAGCTCATATACAATTCATATAATCTCAATTCATTTGCACATATATCATATATTCACAATTACTCATATACTTACCTTTCATTTTCAAATATAGTATACAATTCAAACGTACCTGAATCGGATACAACTTCACAAAGTCATTCATTTTCTCGGAATGCCCGTTTGAACCATTTGGAAACATAAGGATACGTGGATAGCTCAGAAAGCACAAACAATGCCAACGTCCCAGACGTGGTTTTACATGTAATCAAATATCAATGCCACTGTTCCAGACAGGGTCTTATACGAAATCAAGTATGATGCCAATATCCTAGACATGGTCTTACACGTAAATCAGAGTCGATGCCAATGTCCCAGACATGGTCTTACACGATAACACATACCGAAAATCCTATGTCATGACATATGTATCCTAACTATTCCTAGAGTTCATACGGGGCTTTTCAGACGTCGAAACTTTGTCAATACTTTCTCGGATAGCACGTATATAGTTCGAATATTCATTCATCACAAGTCAATATCATATGAATAATAATTCAATTCAAACACGTTTATTTGTATATAAACTTACCTCGTACGGATTCGGATAGATGGAATGGACTACCAGACAACTTTCGACTTTTCCCGATCTAATTCTGTTTTCTTTATTTCTTGATCTATATAAATTCAAAATTAACTTATTCAAGCTCACATTCGTTCAAAACAATCCACAAACACACATTCAGGGCATTGTTCAAATTAGCCCTCACATTTTCACATTTTGACACTTTAGTCCTTATTTCACAAAATCACAACATACACATAATTTCTTTAGACATGTGCTAGGCTGAGTATTCATAGTACTCATACAAGTCCACACATTTCATTTATTTCACATTTTAGTCCCTCAATTTACAAATTTCACAATTTAGCCCATTTTACTCAAATTCATCAAAAATCCAAAGACAAAAGATATTAACCCAACATCAAGTTTTCATAATTCATCATTTAACAACAAAAAATTCATGAATTCATCCATGGAATATTTCAAAATCATCATCAAAATAAAAATTTGAGGCATGGGCTTGGTAGTATACAAAACAATGATTACAAAAACGTAGAAATTATTAAAAACGGAACAAAACTCAACCTTAATTGGAAAAACCTTAGCCGAAACCTAGATGAATCTTTTTCTTTTCTTTTCTTTGTATTTTCGGTGGAATAGCATGAACAAATGGCTAATTTCATGCTTTTTATTTTATTAATATGATTTAATTTACCTAATACCAATTTTGCCTTAATAATTAAACATATATTTCATATTCATTAAGGCCATTTATGACCACTCATGCTTTCAATGGTCAAATAACATAATAAGGAACTTACTTTTATTAAGACATAACACTTAAGCATTTTTAACAAATAGCTATTCATTTTTACATTTTACACGATTAGGTCCTTTTGTCAAATTTAACACACAAATGATCAAATTTTTATACGAAACTTTCACACATACTAATTCATATATCATAAACACGAAAAATAATATTTAAATATTTTTTGACTCGATTTTGTGGTCCTGAAACCACTATTCTGACTAGGGTCTAAATCAAACTGGTATAATTTTCCCCTTTAGGGATTTTCGTCCACGAAAATCTTACCTTTAAACAGATTCAGATATTGTTGTCTCATAATATCTTCAGGCTCTCACGTAGCCTCTTCAACTCCGTGCTGATGCCACATCACTTTTACTAACAGAATTTTCTTATTTTTTAGTTTTTTAACTTCGTAAGCTAAGATACAGATCGGTACTTCTTCGTAGGTCATATCTGACCGAATTTCAATCTCAGACGGAGGAATCACATGTGAAGGATCAGATCTATATCGTCGAAGCATCGGTACGTGAAACACATAATGAATCTTTTCTAGCTCTGGTGGTAATAACAATCTATATGCTACCGGCCCAGTACACTCGGTAATGTCATATGGCCCGATGAACCTTGGACTCAATTTGCCTTTTCTACTGAACCGAAGTACTGTCTTCCATGGAGATACTTTCAAAAACACTTTGTCACCGATCTCAAATTCAATGTCTTTTCTTTTTAAATCTGCATAAGATTTCTGACGATCGGAAGCTGCTTTCAAACTATCTCTGATCATTTTAACTTTCTGTTCAGTTTCTTTTACCAAATCAATCCCGTGAATCTTATTTTCGCTGAGTTCAGTCCAACATAAAGGTATATGACATTTACGACCATATAAGGCTTCGTACAGTGCCATTTTAATGCTTGATTGAAAATTTTTATTATAAGTGAATTCAATCAAAGGCAAATACTGTTCCCATGTACCTTCAAACTCAAGAATACAACATCTCAACATATCCTTGAGTATCTGAATAATCTGGTTGGATTGACTGTCCATTTGCAAGTGAAAAGTAGTACTGAAATGTAATTTCATTCCTAGAGCATCTTGCAATTTCTTCCAGAATCGTGATGTAAATCTTGAATCTTTGCCTGACACAATAGATAATGGCACACCATGCAATCTCACGATATCAGAAATGTATAACTCAGCTAACTTATCCAGTGAGTAATCGGATCGTACTAGAATAAAATAAGCTGATTTCGTTAATCGATCAACTACAACCCAGATAACATCTTTCTTTCTCGGAGATAGGGGTAAACTCGAAACAAAGTCCATTGTCACTCTATCCCATTTCTAATCCAGAATCATAATCGGTTGTAACAAACCAGATGTCACCTGATGTTCAGCTTTAGCTTGCTGACAGATTAAGCATTTCGCTACAAATTCAGAGATATCACGCTTCATACTAGGCCACCAATAAAGCTGTTTTAGATCATTATACATTTTCGTACCACCCAGATGCACAACTAATCAACTATTGTGAGCTTTATTCAAAACCATCTGAAATAACTCTTTATTTATCGGAACACAAATTCGATCTCGAAATCTCAAACAATCATCTTTATCAACTTTGAATTCTGAATCAAAATCCAAATCACATTGAGTTTGTTTTGCTAAAATCTTATTATCAATTTTCTGAGCTTCGATAATCTGCTGTAAAAACAAAGGTCTTGTTTTTAATTTTGCTAAAACTGAACAATCATCAGATAAAGCTAAATGAGCATTCATCGCATGTAGAGCAAATAACAATTTTCAACTTAAAGCATCAGCAAAAACATTTGCTTTTCCCGGATGATAATCAATTACAAGTTCGTAGTGTTTTAGTAGTTCTAGCCATTTCTCTGACGCAGGTTCAGATCTTTCTGAGTCATCAGATATTTCAAACTCTTATGATCAGAATAGACATGACATTCCTCACCAAGCAGATAGTGGTACCAAATCTTCAAAGCAAATAAATAGCCGCCAATTCCAAATCGTGAGTCGGATAGTTCTTTTCATGCTACTTCAACTGTCTCAAAGCATAAGCAATGACTTTGCCTTCTTGCATCAAAACACATCCCAAACCGATCAATGAAGCATCACTATATATCACAAATTTTTTACCCAATTCGGGTTGCACCAATACCGAAACTTCAGTCAACAAAATTTTCAACTGATCAAAGCTTTTCTGACACTTTTCAGACCATTCAAACTTCACATCTTTCTAAAGTAGCTTTGTCAACGGAGTCGCTATCATCGAAAAGCCTTTTACGAACAGTCTATAATAACTAGCAAGTCCCAAAAAACTGCAGATTTCAGAAAAATTTCTTGGAGGTTTCTATTCCAGAATAGCTGAAATTTTGCTCGGATCAACTCAGATACCAAATGCTGGCACAATATGTGACAACCCGAATTAGGGCCTAATCGGAATGGTGGTTTTGTGACCACAAATCTGAGATAGAAATAATTATTTTATGATTATTTTGAGGTTTATGATATGATTTCATGATTTCGTGAAAATTTTGTGATGAAATTCTATGCATTGAGCGCTTAAGTTGAGATTAGGGACTAAACCAAATAAATTGCAAAACTCGTGTTTTAGAAGTTTTTAGTATGAAATTTCTTTGGGATATTAATTAGGAGGTCTTAAATAGCAGCTTGACCAATTCCTAAGTTATGGACAAAAGTGGGACATGGAGGGAATTTTTGGAAAGTTTAGTAGTAAGGGCATTTTGGTCATTTGTATATTAAATGAAATAAAATGGGAAAAATAACACAAAATTGGCCATCATCTTCATTAGTTGCTGCCGAAATTAGCTCTCCTCCGTAGCTAGGGTTTCATTCAACTTTCAAGCTTCATAGTAAGTGATTTCAAGCCCCATTTTTAATGTTCTTTACATTTTTGAAATCCTCGTAGCTCGGTTTACCTATTTCTACCATTATTTTGAGTTAGGGTTTATGTTTAAAAATTTACCCATGAATAATAGGCATCTATTTTGGTGTTTGATGGTAGAATATGAATGTTTGAAGTTAGGAGAACGATCTTTTCTAAGTGATTTTTAGCGAAAACGAGCAAAACGACATAATCGATAAAAATACCTATTATTCATAACTATGTGTTAGAGTGAGAATTTGATGTTGCCATAGAAGAGAAAAATGATCAGCATGTTATTAAACATAAGAATAAGGGCTGAAATTAAATTTCCGAACCTTGAGGCAAAATCATAATTTTGTAAAAGTTAGGGGGCAAAAATGTAATTTTTGTATAATGTGATTTTTGGATTGAAATAAATAGTTCAGGTGTTAAATAAGCTAAATGTGTTGTTATAGATCAAGAAAGGCGTGGAATCGACCTTGAACGGGGGAAGGAAAAAGTTTTGGACTAAATTGCAAAATTCCCATATTTTGCACCGAGGTAAGTTTGTATGTAAATAATACATTAATTTCATTTAAATTTTTATATTTTAGCCTACATTATATATATTAGCTAATGTGGAAGCATAAATCGACTATTGGAAGAATGGAAATAAGTAATAGAGAGAGAAATCCCGGTTGAACATTCGGAAAGATCGAATAAAATACATGGAGTGTAGCTAGGTCATATGTATGGTGCTGAGTGCACATCATGTGTACAAGAAAGCTACGAGATACTATGTGATAGCTAGGTCACATGTGTGATACGGGATGTATCCCATGTAGACAAGAGAGCTACGGGAGAGATAAATGTAGCTAGGTCGCATGTGTGATTCCAAGTGTAGGACACCTTGTGGACAAGAGAGCTACGTAATAAATTGGCTAGGTCACATGGGTGGTATTAAGTGTTCACCATGTGTACAAGAGAGCCGAATTATATGAAATATGATGGTGGAGCTATGTGCTGAAACCATCAAGTATCGGGAATTGATCCGAATTGTTCAACGGGATGGCTTTATGGTGACATTGTAATTATGGACCTATACTTGTGATGTATGAAATGTGGTGAAAATGATTTGTGATATATATATATATAAGTTAAAATGAGGTTAATACAAAGAAAGTGTGAAAGAGTGAATTAGCACTAAAACTGTTGTAGGACAAGATGCAATAACACGTGATTTTGAAAAATCACCAAAAATAATAATAATTTAATTAGAGGCTTAATGAGATGTGAAATTAAAGCTTAATGAGCCTATTTTCATATAAAAGAAATGGAGCAAGTAAAGGAGTTCTATATTTTGAGATATTTATAATTGTGTTTAACTTGCTCAGAATGACTATGTGATCCCCTGTTCCAACTTTTAAAAATCATTAAAAACTTTACAAAACAAATTAAGAAACATAGTTTATATGTATAAATTCCTTATTGAGTATAGTTTTAAATGAAACAGGTTTCATGGTTATTTGAATTGTATACTGGGAGAAATTAAATTTGTAGTGAACAGAGGTCAGATCAGTCGAGCTGTGTAATAGGGGAAAATTTAACTAATAAACTGTACTAATTGGCTAAACCAAAAATTATACAAAAAAATTAGTAAGAATTTTTATGAGTCTAGATTCAGGGAAATTTTACAGATTTGAATTTTGAGTTTCTAACTCGAGTTATGATTTATTTAGTGATCATGACGCAGGAGGGACAGCTTGATCAAATTGGAGTGAATAGTAAAATTTAAGAATATGATATAATTGAGTTATGTTGTAAACATATTAGATTCCTTATTTTTTATTTATATACTTACTTACTAAGCTATAAGCTTACTTTCTTTTCCCTCTTTTGTCTTATAGTGTCATCCAGCTAGCATAGGAGTTAGAGATCGTTGAAGATCCGCCAGCACTATCAATACTTTTGGTATTTGAACTCAACATTTTGAATTATGGCATGTATAGTAGACTTAGTTATTTTGTTACGTGTCATAATTGCCTAGGTCTAAAATATTAATTATAGTATCAAACAAATCTTTTTGTACGAAGTCTTTGAAATTGGCTTGTATTGTTAATGGCATATGTTGTAATGATTCATGATCAAATAGCACGCCATATTTTTGTCTCGGTTTTGTTTAATAGTATGTATTATAATTTGTTAATACCTCGTACCCTGTTCTGGCGACGGATACGGGTAAGGGGTGTTACATTTAGTGGTATCAGAGCTACGGTTTAGTCAGTTCTCGGACTAATAAAGAGTGTGTAAAAGTCTAGCTATACATGCCATAAAAATATTGTGATAGTGTGGTGACTCCTGATTATTCTAAACTATGTTTTGTTTTGATATAGTAATGGATCCTGACGGAACTGCGGCTGATGATGCTGCTAGTATTGCGCCGGCTCCTGCACAAGGGACCGCGCCTGTGGAAAGTAGACCTGAGACATTGAGACGGGGAGAGGAGGCTCGGGATGCCTTTCTCCAAATGATGAACAATTGGTATACTGAGTTTATTCGAGCAAACCCAAATCCTCAACCTCCTCCACCCCCTCTCATACCTCAGACGATTCCTGTAGCTGCTCAAGGCATAGATTTGGTAAGAATGAACAAGCCTGCAATTGATAAGATTCGAAAATAAGGGGCTGAAGAGTTTAGAGCAAAGATCGATGATGATCCCGAGAAAGCGTAGTTCTGGCTTGAAAATTCTACCCGTGTATTTGATGAGCTCTCATGTACACCCGAGGAGTGCTTAAAGTGTGCTGTATCACTTTTGAGAGATTCAGCCTACCACTGGTGGAAGACTTTGGTAGCAGTGGTGCCAAAAGAAAGAGTTACTTGGGATTTTTTCCAGGAAGAATTCAGAAAGAAATACATAAGTCAGTGATTTATTGATAAAAAACGGAGGGAGTTCCTTGAATTGAAATAGGGCAAGATGTCTGTGGCAGAGTATGAACGTGAATTTGTAAGACTCAGCAAGTATGCCCAGAAATGTGTGTCTACCGAGGCCATTATGTGCAAAAGGTTTGAGGATGGGCTAAATGAGGATATTAAAGTGTTTGTGGGAATTTTAGAGTTGAAAGAATTTGTAGTATTGGTTGATCGAGCTCTTAAAGCCGAAGAATTGAGGCTCGAGATGCCAGAAAGAGGCTGATAAGCAAGTCATTTCAATCTCAATCAAAGAGGTCCAAAGAGACAAACCCTCGAATGACAGCTTCAACTGGGGATTCACACAGAGATCGTGGTAGAACATATTCGGGGTCTAAAGCTCAAGCTACTTCGGTGGCAAGTGTGGGTAATGTGCGATCTAGAAAGCCCGAGTGTCAGCAATGCGGCAGGTAACATTATGGTGAGTGTTGGGGAAACGAGCGAGCTTGTTTTAGGTGCGGTTGTCGCGAGCATTTTATCAGATACTGTCCGGAGAAAGTTAAAGAAGAAAAATTTCAGAGTGCTCGACAGAATACCACCGCTAGCAGGGGTAGACCACCGAGAAATACTGGAAGTGGAGCTAGCAGTAAAACCGTAATGAAAGATTCGGTGGCGAGATCGGTTAGAGCGTCTGCTAGAGCTTATGCCATACGTGCCCGAGAGGATGCATCATCTCCCGATGTGATTACTGGTACATTTTCTCTCTATGATGCTATTGTTATTGCATTGATTGATCCCGGGTCCACTCATTCCTATATTTGCATGAATTTAGTATCTAATAAAAAGTTGCCCGTTGAGTTTACTGAGTTTACGATTAAAGTGTCGAACCCCTTAGGCCAATATGTGCTAGTTGACAAGGTTTGCAAGAATTGCCCATTAATGATTCAAGGTCACTGCTTTTCCGCTAACTCGATGTCATTACCATTTGATGAGTTTGACGTTATTTTGGGAATGGACCGGTTGACATTGTATGATGCCAAGGTAGATTGTAAACAAAAAACACCGGAGTTGAAATGTGAAAGTGGAGAAATTCATGGGTTGAAACAGATGAATCAAATAAATTGCCTATGGTGATTTTGCACATGTCCGCATGCAAATACATGAGAAAAGGGTGTGAAGCCTATTTAGCCTATGTAATGAATACTGAGTTGCCTCAATTGAAGTTTGAATCAGTACCGATAGTCTGTGAATTTCCAGATGTATTTCCAGAGGAATTGCCTGGATTGCCTCCGAACAGAGAGATAGAGTTTGCCATTGATTTGTTACTGTGTCATGCACCGATCTCGATTGCTCCATATAGAATGGCTCAGATCAATTAAAAGAATTGAAGGCTCGGTTGCAAGAGTTAATGACACAAGGGTTTGTGAGACCGAGTTTCTCTCCTTGGGGTGCTCTGTATTGTTCGTAAAAAGAAGGATGGTTCAATGAGGCTTTGTATTGATTACCGCAACCAATCAATAAGGTGACTATAAAGAACAAGTACCGTTGTCGAGGATTGATGATTTATTCGATCGCTTAAAGGGGGCCACAAGTATTTTCAAAGATCGATTTGAGGACTGGGTTACTACCAGTTGAGAGTTAAGGAGTCGGATGTGCCAAAACGCTTTTAGGACACGGTATGGACATTATGAGTTCCTTGTGATGCCTTTCGGCTTAACAAATGCTCCAGCTATATTTATGGACCTGATGAATCGAATCTTTCGGCCATATTTAGATAAGTTTGTAGTGGTGTTTATAGATGACATTCTAATTTATTCTCGGGATGAGTCTCAACACGAGGAACACTTGAGAACTGTATTGCAGATTTTAAGAGAAAAGAAATTGTTTGCTAAGTTTAGTAAAAGTGAGTTTTGGCTTCGTGAAGTCAGTTTTTGGGACATATAGTCTCAGGTGATGGTATTCGGGTAGATCCGAGCAAGATTTCCACGATCGTTGATTGGAAACCGCCAAAGAATATATCTGAGGTTAGAAGTTTTTTAGGCTTGGCCGGGTATTATAGACGTTTTGTCGAGGGATTTTCGATGATTGCCTCTCCTATGACTAAGTTGTTGCAAAAGAATGTTAAGTTTGAATGGACTGATAAATGCCAGCAGAGTTTTGAAAAGTTGAAAGCACGATTGACTGAAGCACCAATTTTAGTACAGCCCGAGCCAGGGAAGGAGTTCGTAATTTATAGTGATGCATCATTGACAGGCCTTGGGTGTGTGTTGATGCAAGAGGGTAAAGTGGTAGCTTATGCCTCGAGACAGTTAAAACCACATGAGAAGAACAATCCTACACATGATTTGGAGTTGGCTGCTATTGTCTTTGCCTTGAAGATTTGGCGACATTATTTGTATGGTGAAAAATGCTGAATTTTTACTGATCACAAAAGTTTGAAGTATTTAATGAATCAAAAGGATTTGAATTTACGACAACGGAGATGGCTTGAATTATTGAAGGATTATGAGCTAGTGATTGATTATCATCCAGAAAAGCGAATATAGTTGCCGACGCCTTGAGCAGAAATCTCTTTTTACTTTGAGGGCCATGAATACGAGGTTAGCATTGTCTCGATGATGGGTCAATTTTGGCGAGATGAGGTTAAACCGTTGTTTCTCCTGGCTAATCTGTGATGCTCAAAAGAATGATAGTGAGTTGCAAATCAAGAGAACTCGGTCATGAATCGGGTTACGACTCAAATTTTTGAGTTGGACCGGATGATTGCTTGATGTTTCGAGATAGGATTTGTGTACCAAAAATGATGAATTGATTCGAAAATATTACATGAGGCGCATGATGGTCGCTTTGTCGATTCACCACAGTAGCACAAAAATGTATAATGATTTAAAGAAGTTATATTGGTGGCGTGTATGAAAAGGGACATTTCGAATTTGTAACCAAGTGTTTGATCTCACAACAAGTAAAAGTGAAACATCAAGTGCCTTCGTGATTACTCCAACCGTAATGGTGCACGAGTGGAAATGGGATAAAATTACTATGGATTTTGTAACCGGTTTGCCTTTGACTCCTAAAAAGAAGGATGCTGTTTGGGTAGTGGTTGATAGTTTAACAAAGTCAGCCGCCCATTTTATTCTAGTACGTACCGATTACTCACTTGATAAATTAGCTGAACTATATATTGCTGAAATTGTGAGGTTGCACAGGGTACCTATGTCTATAATATCAGATAGAGATCCGAGGTTTACCTCAAGATTTTGGAAAAAGTTACAAGAAGCTTTGGGCACAAAATTGAACTTTAGTACTACGTTTCATCCACAAACAGATGGTCAGTCGGAAAGAGTAATCCAGGTACTTGAGGATATGCTTAGATGCTGTGTTTTAGAATTTGGAGGTAGTTGGGAGAAATATCTATCTTTGGTTGAATTACCTACAATAATGATTTTTCAAGTATACAAATGGCACCGCATCTGAAGCCTTGTATGGTCGCAAATGTCGGACTCCTTTATATTGGACCGAACTTAGTGAGAAACAGATTCACGAGTTGATCTAGTTAAAGAAACCGAGGAGAAAGTAAACGTAATTGTGATTGCTTAAAAGTCGCTTGGATCGACAAAAGTCATATGCAGATTTAAAAGAAAAGAGATTGAATTTTAGGTGGGTGATAAAGTGTTCTTGAAGGTGTCACCATGGAAGAAGATTCTGAGATTTAGCCGAAAAGGCAAATTGAGTCTGCGTTTTATTGGGCCGTACAAGATTACTGAGAGGATCGGACCAGTGGCATATCGGTTGGCCTTACCGGCGAGTTAGAAAGAATTCATAACGTGTTTCATGTATCAATGTTGCGACGTTATCGTTCAGATCCTTCACATGTGATTTCTCCAACAGAAATTGAGATTCGACCGGATATGACCTATGAGGAGGAACCAATAAATATTTTGGCTCGGGAAATTAAACAGTTAAAAAATAAAAGTATAGCATTAGTGAAAGTATTGTGGCACAGACATGGGATAGAAGAGGCTACGTGGGGACCTGAGGAAACTATGAGGAAACAGTACCCGAACCTCTTTACCGGTAAGATTTTCGGGGACAAAAATCCCTAAAGAGGGGGAGAATTGTGACAACCCGAATTAGGGCCTAATCGGAATGGTGGTTTTGTGACCAAAAATCCGAGATAAAAATAATTATTTTATGATTATTTTGAGGTTTATGATATGATTTCATGATTTCGTGAAAATTTCGTGATGAAATTCTATGCATTGAGCGCTTAAGTTGAGATTAGGGACTAAACCGAATAAATTGCAAAACTCGTGTTTTAGAAGTTTTTAGTATGAAATTGCTTTGGGATATTAATTAGGAGGTCTTAAATAGCAACTTGACCAATTCCTAAGTTATGGAAAAAAGTGGGACATGGAGGGAATTTTTGGAAAGTTTAGTAGTAAGGGCATTTGGTCATTTGTATATTAAATGAAATAAAATGGGAAAAATAACACAAAATTGGCCATCATCTTCATTAGTTGATGCCGAAATTTGCTCTCCTCCATAGCTAGGGTTTTATTCAACTTTCAAGCTTCATAGTAAGTGATTTCAAGCCCCGTTTTTAATGTTCTTTACATTTTTGAAATCCTCGTAGCTCGGTTTACCTATTTCTACCATTATTTTGAGTTAGGGTTTATGTTTAAAAATTTACCCATGAATGATAGGTATCTATTTTGATGTTTGATGGTAGAATATGAATGTTTGAAGTTAGGAGAACGATCTTTTCAAAGCGATTTTTAGCGAAAAGAGCAAAACTAAGATAATCGATAAAAATACCTATTGTTCATAACTATGTGTTAGAGTGAGAATTTGATGTTGCCATAGAAGAGAAAAATGACCAGCATGTTATTAAACATAAGAATAAGGGCTGAAATTAAATTTCCGAAACTTGGGGCAAAATCATAATTTTGTAAAAGTTAGGGGGCAAAAATGTAATTTTTGTATAATGTGATTTTTGGATTGAAATAAATAGTTCAGGTGTTAAATGAGCTAAATGTGTTGTTATAGATCAAGAAAGGCGTGGAATCGACCTCGAACGGGGGAAGGAAAAAGTTTTGGACTAAATTGCAAAATTCCCATATTTTGCACCGAGGTAAGTTTGTATGTAAATAATACATTAATTTCATTTACATTTTTATATTTCAGCCTACATTATATATATTAGCTAATGTTGAAGCATAAATCGACTATTGGAAGAATGGAAATAAGTAATAGAGAGAGAAATCCCGGTTGAACATTCGGAAAGATCAAATAAAATACATGGAGCGTAGCTAGGTCATATGTATGGTGCTGAGTGCACATCATGTGTACAAGAAAGCTACGAGATACTATGTGGTAGCTAGGTCATATGTGTGATACGGGATGTATCCCATGTAGACAAGAGAGCTACGGGAGAGATAAATGTAGCTAGGTCGCATGTGTGATTCCAAGTGTAGGACACCATGTGGACAAGAGAGCTACGTAATAAATTGGCTAGGTCACATGGGTGGTACTAAGTGTTCACCATGTGTACAAGAGAGCTGAATTATATGAAATATGATGGTGGAGCTATGTGCTGAAACCATCAAGTATCGGGAATTGATCCGAATTGTTCAACGGGATGGCTTTATGGTGACATTGTAATTATGGACCTATACTTGTGATGTATGAAATGTGGTGAAAATGATTTGTGATATATATATATATATATATATATATATATATATATATATATATAAGTTAAAATGAGGTTAATACAAAGAAAGTGTGAAAGAGTGAATTAGCACTAAAACTATTGTGGGACAGTAGCAGTAATGTGATTTTGAAAAATCACCAAAAATAGTAATAATTTAATTACAGGCTGAATGAGATGTTAAATTAAAGCTTAATGAGCCTATTTTCATATAAAAGAAACGGAGCAAGTAAAAGAATTCTATATTTTGAGATATTTATAATTGTGTGTGACTTACTCAGAATGACTATGTGATCCCCTTTTCCAACTTTGAAAAATCATTAAAAAATGTAAAAAACAAATTAAGAAACATAGTTTATATTTATAAATTCCTTATTGAGTATAGTTTTAAATGAAATAGGTTTCATGGTTATTTGTATTGTATACTAGGAGAAATTAAATTCGTAGTGAACAGAGGTCAGATCAGTCGAGCTGTGTAACAGGGGAAACTTTAGCTAATAAACTGTACTAATTGGCTGGACCAAAAATTCTACAAAAAAATTTGTAAGAATTTTTATGAGTATAGATTCAGGAAAATTTTACAGATTTGAATTTTGAGTTTCGTAACTCGATTTATGATTTATTTAGTGATCATGACGCAGGAGGGACAGCTTGATCAAATTGGAGTGAATAGTAAAATTTAAGAATATGATATAATTGGGTTATGTTGTAAACATATTAGATTCCTTATTTGTTATTTATATACTTACTTACTAAGCTATAAGCTTACTTTCTTTTCCCTCTTTTGTCTTGTAGTGTCATCCAGCTAGCACAGGAGTTAGAGATCGTTGAAGATCCGTCTGCACTATCAATACTTTTGGTATTTGAACTCAACATTTTGAATTATGGCATGTATAGTAGACTTAGTTATTTTGTTACGTGTCATAATTGCCTAGGTCTAAAATATTAATTATAGTATCAAACAAATCTTTTTGTACGAAGTCTTTGAAATTGACTTGTATTGTTAATGGCATATGTTGTAATGATTCATGATCAAATAGCACGCCATATTTTTGTCTCGGTTTTGTTTAATAGTATGTATTATAATTTGTTAATACCTCGTACCCTGTT
Source organism: Gossypium anomalum (assembly GCA_025698475.1). Lineage (NCBI taxonomy): Eukaryota > Viridiplantae > Streptophyta > Magnoliopsida > Malvales > Malvaceae > Gossypium > Gossypium anomalum. The sequence continues at coordinate 63,050,016 of CM046961.1, forward strand.
CTGGCGACGGATACGGGTAAGGGGTGTTACACAATATGGCCCAGAAAACCAATTTCGTACAACCATAATTCACATTTATTGAACTTCGCATACAATTGCTTTTCACACAAAGTCTATAGCACTATTCTCAAATGCTCGGCATGCTCAGATTCATCACGCGAATAAATCAAAATGTCATCAATGAATATGACAACAAATCGATCTAAATATGGTCTAAAAATTCTGTTCATCAAATCCATAAAGATAGCAGGTGCATTCGTTAATCCAAAAGGCATAACAAAGAATTCATGGTGCCCGTACCTCGTTCAGAAAGCAGTTTTTAGAATGTCTGAGTCTTTTACTCACAACTGATAATAGCCCGATCTTAAATCTATCTTCGAAAACACAATAGCTCCTTTCAATTGATCAAACAAATCATCAATTCTGGGCAAAGAATATTTTTTCTTGATAGTCACTTTTGTTCAATTGACGATAATCAATGCACATTCTCATTGTACCATCTTTCTTTTTCACAAACAGGACGGGAGCACCCCAAGTTGAGAAACTCGGTCTAGCAAACCTTCTATCGTCAACTCTTACAACTGAGACTTTAATTCTTTTAGTTTGGTCGAAGCCATTCTATAAGGAGCTATCGAAATCGGAGTAGTTCTCGGTGCTAACCCAATGCCAAATTTAATTTCTCGTATCAGAGGTAATCCCGGAAGTTCTTCAAGAAACACATCAGGGAATTCACATACAACTGGCACTGATTCAACTTTCTTTTCTGACATTTTCGGATCAATCACATAGGCAAAATAAGCTTCACACCCCTTTCTCACAATACTCAGAGCTTCTATCGAAGATATCACAGCAGGAAATTCATTCAAATCACTGGATTCAATTTGAACTATTTCATCGTTTTTGCATCTCAAATCAATAGTTTTCCGTTTGCAGTTCACAATAACATCGTGCAACATTAACCAATCCATACCAAGAATTATATCAAACTCATCAAAAGGTAACAGCATCAGATTAACCAACAAACAAATGTCTCAAAACATTAACGGACAATTCTTGCAGACTTTATCAACCAAAACACATTTGCCTAGGGGGTTCGAAACTCTAATTACAAATTCAATAGACTCTACAGGCAAAGTCTTACTATTCACTAAGTTCATGCATATATACGAATCTGTTGATCCAGGATCTATCAAAGCAATCATAGAAGTATCATCAAGAGTAAATGTACCTGTAATCACATCTGGTGACGAAGCTTTCTCACGAGCTCGGATAGCATAGGCTCTGGCAGGTGCACGAGCCTCAGATCTAACAGCTGTGTCTTTTGTTCCCCTCTGATTGCCACTCACATTTCCCGTATTTCTGGGAGGTCTACCACGAGATGCATTGCCACTTGGACCACTTGGCTTTGCATTTTGCACAATTTCTTGCTCGATAGATTTGGGGCAATCGTGGATAAAATGGTCTAATGATCCACATTTAAAACAAGCCCGATCATACAATCTACAATTGTCGAGATGTCTTTTACCACAATGTTTACAATCAGGGCAATCGGGTTTAGCATTTCCAACACTAACAACAGATGTAGCTGGAGCTTTGAAGCTCGAATGCGATCTAGCACGATCTCTATTCGAATGTCCCACATTAGCCTTTAAATGACTATTATCATCTCAAAAGTTCCTTGATGCAGATTGAAATGACTTGCCCAATGATCTCTTTCACACTTCTTTAGCTTTTGAATCAGCTTTTCTTTTCTCTTTCCCTAGATCTTCGGCTTTAGATGCTCGTTCAACAAGCAAAATGAATTCTTTGATCTCAAGAATCCCAACTAACAAATGGATATCTTCATTCAAGCCATCCTCAAATCTTTTACACATTATCGCCTCAGTAGATACACATTCTCAAGTGTACTGACTCAGTCTTACAAATTCCCGCTCATATTTTGTAACAAACATACGGTCTTGTTTAAGCTCAAGAAACTCTTTACGTTTTTTATCTATGAATCTCCGACTGATGTATTTGTTTCAAAATTCATCTTGGAAGAAATCCCAGGTGACTTGTTCACTCGAAATATCAAAGTCTTCCACCAGTGATACGATGTATCTCTCAAAAGTGAAACGATACATTTTATGCATTCCTTAGGATTCAAAAACAATTCATCGAACACTCGTATCATGTTCTCTAACCAGAACTCGACTCTTTCAGCATCATTGTTTGTTGTAGCTCGAAACTCATCGGCCCCATATTTTCTAATCTTATCAACTGGTGGCTTACTTAACTGAATCAGATTCACTGATGGCATAGCAGGAGCTTGTAGAGGATTTACCGGGGGTGGAGGTTGTTGAACAGCCGGATAGTTCTAATATATTGGGTGAACCAATAATTCATCATCTGATAGAAGGCTTGTCTAGCCTCTCCATCACGGATACATGTAACCGGTCTAAAATCGAATGACATTGTCCCTTGCGCGGGAGCAGGCGCAATACTCTTGACATCGTCCACTACGGCTTGTTCAGGATCCATATGCTAAATAAACACACATTTTCATTGTCAGGATTCATCTCACTATCGTAGTTCATAAATATGGAATGTATAACTAGACTCACATATGCTATGGTAGTCATAGAACCGACTAAACCATAGCTCTAATACCACTAAAATATAACACCCCTAACTCGTATTGGCCCAGGACTAGGTTTAAAGGCATTACCAGATAAATCGAAACATCTAACATTCATTTCATAAACATAAAAGAATCATAATTCAAACATCAATATTAAGTCCCTTACATAGGTCACCAAGACCTTAAACATGCATTAGAAAGGGGTCAGGACTATACCAAACACATACAAAATTTTTCAAATTGGTACAGGTCACACGCCCGTGTGAACAGGCCGTGTGCCTTACACAGCTTTAAACAAGCCCGTGTGTCTAGGCCATGTCAAAACAAGGCATACATACTAACATGCACACACGGCCACAAGACACACCCGTGTGCCTTGGCTTTGGTCGAGACTGACTTGGGTCACACGGCTAGCCACACGCTTTTGTGCCTTGGTCGTGCTCGAGCTTGACTTAAAATCATAGGGTACCCCAGGGGACACATGGCCGTGCAACATGATTGTGTGTCGCACACGACTAAGACTAACGCCCGTATCTCTGCCTGTGTGGACAAAAATAGGCCATTTGAAAAGACAATTTGCCACCCAATTTGGGTCAAACCTACAATTAATAAAACAAGCACATTTGCACTATATTTTTAGCCAATTTCACTACCAAAACATACACCAATCATGCCATATTATTATCAACCAACTTCATGTTCATATCACTTACAAATCATGTCATTCCATAAATAAAAAAACATACCAAAACATATGTTTAATAACCTTCAAACATACAATCACATTTCATGCCAAAACCTTACCAATTTCATTGATAGACACATTTCAAAAACTTACCAAATTGACCATTTCCTTTGGCCAACCAAGAGCATATCACAATGGCACATTTGCATCATATATCACATATCAATATCAAGCCATAAGTTCAAACACAAATTTAGCCATTATCACATTGCATGATACAGACATTACAAAACATATCCAAATCACTTCTAGCCTATACATGCCATACTTCAATATATATATTTTCAAAAGTACCAAAATAAGGTTCGATAGTGTGGTGACAATCCTTGACAATTCCAGAGCCCCCTGTAGCTTCGATATCTAAAAAAAATAGTTGATAAACAAACAGAGTAAATTGTCAAAAGCTTAGTAAGCCATATACAAATAAACTTAGCAATTAAAGCATGTAAACATCGTCTAAATACATATACTTTGTATCCAAATACTAACTCAAACCTCTAGCTCATATACAATTCATATAATCTCAATTCATTTGCACATTTATCATATATTCACAAAACTCATATACTGACCTTTCATTTTCAAATATAGTATACAATTCAAATGTACCTGGATCGAATACAATTTCACAAAGTCATTCATTTTCTCAGAATGCCTGTTTGAACCGTTCGGAAACATAAGGATATGTGAATAGCTCAGAAAGCACATACAATGCCAACATCCCAGACATGGTCTTACATGTAATCAAATATCGATGCCACTGTCCCAGGCAGGGTCTTATACGAAATCAAATATCGATACCACTATCCCAGACAGGGTCTTATACGAAATCAAATACGATGCCAATGTCCCAGACATGGTCTTACATGTAAATCAGAAGTCGATGCCAACATCCCAGACGTGGTCTTACACGATAACACATATCAAAAATCCTATGTCATGACATATGTATCCTAACTATTCCTAGGGTTCGTATGCGGGGCTTTTCAGACGTCAAAACTTTGTCGATACTTTCTCAGATAGTACATATATAGTTTGAATATTCATTCATCACAATTCAATATCATATGAATAATAATAATTCAATTCAAACTCGTTTATTTGTATATAAACTTACCTCGTACAGATTCAGATAGATGGAATCGATTACTCGACAACTTTTGACTTTCCCTAATCTAATTTTGTTTTCTTTAATTCTTGATCTAAATAAATTCAAAATTAACTTATTCAAGCTCACATTCGTTCAAAATAATCCATAAACACACATTTAAGGCATTTTACAAATTAGCCCTCACATTTTCACATTTTGAAACTTTAGTCCTTATTTCACAAAATCACAAAATACACATAATTTCTTTCGACATGTTCTAGGCCGAATATTCATAGTACTCATACAAGTCCACACATTTCATTTATTTCACATTTCAGTCCCTCAATTTACAAATTTCACAATTTAGCCCATTTTACTCAAATTCATCAAAAATCCAAAGATAAAAGATATTAACCCAACATCAAGCTTTCATATTTCATCATTTAACAACACAAAACTCATGAATTCATGCATGGCATATTTCAAAATCATCATCAAAATCAGAGATTGAGGCATGGGCTTGATACTATACAAAGCAACGATTACAAAAATATAGCAATTATAAAAAATAGAACAAAACTCATACCTTAATTGAGCAAAACCTTAGCCGAACCCTAGATGAATCTTTTTCTTTTCTTTTCTTTGTATTTTTGGTGCAATAGCATGAACATATGGCTAATTTCATGCTTTTTATTTTATTAAAATGATTTAATTTACAAATACCAATTTTGCCCTTAAAAATTAAACATATATTTCATATTCATTAAGGCCATTTATGACCACTCATGCTTTCAATGGTCAAATAACATAATAAGGACCTTACTTTTATTAAGACATAACACTTAAGCACTTTTAACAAATAGCTATTCACATTTACATTTTACGCGATTAGTTCCTTTTATCAAATTTAACACACAAATGATCAAATTTTCATACGAGACTTTCACACATACTAATTCATATGTCATAAACATGAAAAATAATACTTAAATATTTTTTTGACTCAGATTTGTGGTCCCAAAACATTATTCTGACTAGGGTCTAAACCGAACTGTTACAGGTTGGATTGGTTGGATTAAAACTAAATAAAATAAGCAAGAATTCGATAGACACTTGTAGTCGACTCTGGACATAGAGTCACGATCATACAAAAGGAACCCATGCAAGATATCTAAAAAGCTTATAGACACAAGCAAGGTAACTTAAGGTTTTGCTCTCGCGAGAGGCAAACCATTTTAGAACTCTTTTGTGCAGTAAAGTATAAATGATTTTACCAAGGCATTATTGACAATAAGGGTCGATTCTAGGTAATCCCAACCTTTTGAATCAACATCACTCTATACTTATTCTTTGTCGTAGTAACTTTGCCACAACATATTTAGTTGTTTATTTCATTGCTTACATTCTATTCGGATAATCACTCTCGTTATTTCCATTATATTTTTACTCTCACTTTTCTCATATCATTTCCAATTATTCATCAATTCCATCTATTTCATACATCATCATTCCTTTGAATTATCACTGCATACTTAACTTAGTTTACTATAGCATCTTATTCGTCAGTTTTGCCATAACATTAACCATATTATAGTAAGTTGACCAATTTTGTGCCTCAATCTAATCCTCGTGGGAATGATACTCACTCATCATTTTATTACTTGAACTGACATGTTTACTTGCACAAAATCGCACATTATTTTACACACGACAAGTTTTTGGTACTGTTGCTAAGGATCGACAATTTGGTAAAATTTGGTTTGGTTATTTTATTTAGTAGTTTTATTTAAGTTAGCATATTTACTTTTTACAGGTTTGCCACCAGTGCATGAGAGGAGGCATTCCTGCTAACATAGAATACCTTTTTGATCCAAAGATAGACAAAACCTTGCAGAGAAAGAGAAAAGAATTAAGAAATATAGCTGGAAACAGGAATGATACTTAATGGTAATCCAAATGATCACAATGAAAATCCTCCCACTGGATGTGTGGTGGATGATCGAGATAGGCATATTAGTGAGCATGTCGTGTAACACCCTTAACCTGTCTCTGTCGTCGAATTAGGGTTATGAAGCGTTACAGTGCAATAAAAAACTTTTAAATATTTTATCATTTAAATAACTTAACCACATCATAAATCATTCATATACATGTATACTGTCCCTAAATCGAGCCCTCGATGCCCTAAAAATAGCTTAAGAGCAATTTGGGACCAATTTGAAATAATTTAGAAAATTTGGGAAAAAGAAGCAAAATTTATAAAACAGGGGTCACACGGCCGTGTACCTCAAACGGCTGAGACACATGCTCATGCCTCAGGCCATGTAACCTTCGAACTAGGGACACATAGTCGTGTCCTAGCCCGTGTTCTAGGCCGTGTGTAATAGTCTAGTTTAAACCCTAGTCAGAATAGTGGTTTCGGGACCACATATCTGAGTAAAAAAAAATTCAAATATTATTTTTTGTGCTTAATATATTTTAATTAGTAGGTGTGAAAGTTTTATGTGAAAATTTAATCGTTGGTCTGCCGATTTAATAAAAAGGACCTAATCGCGTAAAATGTAAAAGCTATGTGTGCTACATGTTAAAAGTGCCTATTTGACTTGGATTTATGATTGTGAGGCCCTTATGTGGTTATTTGACCAAATTTATGATTAAATGACATTAGTAGACATTAGTTGATACATATTAATGTTTTAATGTAAGGGTAAATTGGTAATTTATATATTAATGTTAATTAAATTAAACAAAACATAAAAATAGTTCATTATATGTTCATTTTGCTAAAAATTGAAGAACAAAAAGTAGGGTTTCAGCACATTGGAAGCTTAATTCGGGTATGTTTTTGCTTCGTTTTTGATAATTTCTACGTTTTTGTGATCGTTGCTTAGTATACTATCAAGCCCATGTCTCAAATTCTAATTTTGTTGATGATTTTGAATTATTCCATTGATGAAACTATGGGATTTGTGATTTTAGTTGATGAATTATGAAAGATATGTGTTGGGTTAACATATGTTGTCTTGGAATTTTTGATGAAATTGAGTAATTTGGGTTAAATTGTAAAAATGTTATTTTGAGGGACTAAAATGTGAAATAAATGAAATGTATGGACTTGTATGGGAGCTATGAAAATTCAGCTAAGCTTGTGTACAAGCAAATTTTGTGTATTTTGTGATTTTGTGAAGTAGGGACTAAAGTGTCGAAATGTGAAAATGTGGGGGCTAGTTTGTAAAATGCCCTAAATTTGTGTCTATGGATTGTTTTGAATAATTTGGTGAATAAAAGGTTTAATTTTTAATACATATAGATCAAGAAAAGAGGAATTCAGATTTAGACCGAGGGAAGTTAAAGATTATAGAGTAGACGATCGAGTCGACAATTCCGAGTACAAGGTAAGTTCGTACGTAAAATATGATGTTTTAAGTATGTTTTGATGCTTTGTTTATACATAGATTGTATATACATTTAATTTGGATGAATATGATGATAAACCAATGGTATTTGACACTAAGTATGTGATTTAAACTTGCTTCGGCTATATAAGGCACTAAGTGTGCGATACCGAGATAGCTTCGATTAATTGAGATGGCACTAAGTGTGCGAAATTATTATAGCTTCGACTAATCTTTAAAGCACTAAGTGTGTGGATGTTTAAAGCACTGATAATCTTGGGAACGTCTTGAAATATCCAACAAGAGGTGAGAATGAAAATGAATGAATACGGGAATGTTAAGGTAAGTATAATACCTATGTGATAGATGGTATTATGCATATAAAGTTTATTGACTTGGTGTAAACATATGGATGATGTTGGCATGGAATTGATAGATGAGTTGAGAACTTATAACTATATATGTGTTGATGTTTCATATTTTATATACTGTTGATGGTTTTGGTACAAGCTTACTAAGCTTTTGAAAGCTTACTTTGTGTGTGTTTGCATTGTTTTATAGATATCGAAGCTACTGTGAGCTCGAGGATCGTCGAGGATCATCACCACACTATCGAACCTTATTTTGTAGTTTTGAAAATGTATATTTTTAAGTATGGCATGTATAGGCTAGTAGTTGTGGGATTATGTTTTGTAGTGTATATATTTTTAGCCATGTGATATGGCTAGTTGGTGTTTGAACTCATAGTTGATAATAGCTTATGGTATGTAACGTTAATGTGCAATTGTGGTATGTTTTAGTTGGTCAAAGGAAATGGTAAATGTTGATAAGTTTTGTTGAGTTTTAGCATGAGATGAATGGCTTATGTTTTGGTGTGGAATTTGGCTGAATTGGTTGTGCAAATATGCTTGTTTCTTTACTTGTAGGTTGATCCAAATTGGGGTGGCAAATTGGCTATTCAAATGGCCTATTTTTGTCTACACGGACAGAGACACGGGCATGTGTCTCAGCCGTGTGCGACACATGGTCACGCTACACGGCTGTGTGTCCCCTGGGGTACCCTATGAATTAAAGGCAGTATACCCTCCAGTTTTGACACGGCCTACACACACGGGCATGTCTATTGGTCGTGCGTGGCACACGAGTTGACACACAGGCGTGTGGTCGGCCGTGTGGCCAAGTCAGTAGCCTCCCTAATTTTCACACGGCTTGGTACACGGGCGTGTCTTATGGCCATGTGGATAGGTCAGTATGTATGCCCTGTTTTGCCATGGCTTAGACACACGGGCGTGTATAAGGCCGTGCGAGGCACACGGCCTGTTCACACGGGCGTGTGACCTTTGAAAAGTTGAAAATTTTTATAAGTTCTGAAAAGTTCACATGTTATCAATTTATCCTAGATGCATGGATTAGACCTTGTATGCTCGGTTTAAGTTCGTATTGAACATGACTGACTGGTATTTATGGAAATAAGATGATATTTGATATTTGATTATTCTGAACTGTGTTACGAGTCCAGTAATGCCTTTTAACCTATTCCGGCGACGGTTACGGGTTAGGGGTGTTACACCATGTAACTCTCAAAATTACCCCACACGCCCGTGTCCCAGGCCATGTAACTCATTGACTTGTATGCAAAGGAACCCTTAGATGACACACGGCCGTGTGTCTCACACGGCTGAGTCACACACCCATAGCTTAGACTCTGTGGACTCAAAATGTACCTGAAATCAAACCATTTCATACCATTTCATGCAAGACCTTTCCATCAATATATGTACACACTTTGTATAAGCCTTAATACTTTCAAACACACATTAGTATGCCATTTCATGTTCTAAATTCAATCAACCAATAGGCTATACAAGGCACCTCAATATATACAACAAACACGTAACATACCAATTAAGCCAAGTTTACCATATTTCTAACATCATAACCTAGTTTCATACCTGCCAAAACATACCAATAATGCTATTTTTTCATGCCAACCAATCTAAACCAAATAGATACTAAAGCTTTCCATCAATGACCAAATTTAACCATTCAAACATACTATAAAAGTAACCTTATATACAATCACATAAAAGTGACCATAAGGATTGACATAAACAAGCATGATAAGTCCACATACCATTCATAAACATCATTATAAACCACCCTATACATGCTATTATAAACCTTAGCCAGAAATGATCAAAACTACCGAATTAACTACTGAATAGTGTGATAGGTCTCTGACAAGCTTCCAACCAAATCAAACATTCTGATGATCTACAGGAAAAGGAAACAACTAACGTAAACAATAAAGCTTAGTAAATTCGTATAAAGGCAACTTAACTACTGAACATATTAGAGTAAACAACTAAGCATAATTTTCATCATAACATAAGCTAACTTTTATTTTCTATTCACTACACCTGTCATGGATAATTAGTGTAGCCTTGCATATACATCTATATATATATTTTTCCTTATAAGCACTTCGTATAACCATTTCACTTAAATGATTCTTCTTACCATAAAAATTACACATTTAACATATCACCATTCTGTAATTCATCTTTTGTTTCGAAGTTTCATATAAATATATCATCTCGGAATCACCTACTTTCACCAAACAATGTGAAAACTAAATAAATAGATTAATCATACTTATTATTCATTCACGAAGCACTTATAGGATTAGTACTGAAAATGGTTCATCGTATGTTTCTTGTACTATAATAATTTTGTAACACCCCAAATCCAGCCTAGACGTTATGGTCGAATCTGCGATGTTACATTGAAGTGTGTATTGGAAAGGACAGACTTGTTTGAAAATTCGTACTATATTAAAACCCTCGTACTGATCTTTAATAAACCTTTTTAAGTGTCTGGTTTGTTATTAAACCAAAGTAGGTCTAGTCATTTTGGGTTGTTATTGCATTTAAAAAAACATTGTTTAGTGCAGAAGCTTTTGAAAGATGTTGTAAAGGTGTAGGGTTTTGAAAACTTTTATCTTTTTGAAAGTTCACGTCCTACTTCTAGCAAGTATAAATTTAAGTAAATAAACCCTAAATTAGAGTAAAAATTTAAAGAGGCCTTATTACATTTCAAATACCTAATAAAATAGCTTGAGAAGTAAAAGTTTAAAACAGTATCAAAACATTCATGTGGCCTCCATCGAGTCCCTCGCAACACCGTCCCTCCTGGGGATTACCTGCATAGGAAAGCAGAAGGGTGAGTTATGAAAACTTAGTGTGTAAACCCTTAACAAAATCAAACAGGTACAATTTGGGCCTAAGCCCATTTCAGTGACAGTCCAGTATCAATGTGGGCCTTAGCCCATAGCAGTAACAGTATCAATGTGGGCCTTAGCCCATTACAGTAACAGTATCAGTAATGCAACAGAAGTCCTACCCATCCATTCTCTACACTCCACTCCGTCCGGCCTTACACTCTATGTGGGGACAAAATCGGCCCACCTATCCTTACACTCCAAGTATAGCACCGGTTACGGCACTGACAAAAATTGCAGCAGAGTTGCCAATACAGTACACTTCCTCTAAATATATCAAACCCACCCCCATGCAACATGTCATGTCATAATATAATACGTGTATACAAAATGTCATGCTCAAATATAGTCAAATATGGCATAGGGGTATATCAGTCATTTCATCAGTACAGGGTCTAAATGTACTTACTGTCCCAATAGTAGGTCCACAGTTGTCTCGAGCGACCCGGGCAACCTTGACTGTCAAACAGTGAAATTAGGCCCAAAGCCCACAACATGACCCATGCGGGCCCATATGATCTGTAGGGCAATAATCCCAAATCTGGCCTTGGCCGTGCGAACTGGACAGCCTGGCCCAATAATCTCTACATGTCTGCGTGGGACCCACGAGCCCATGGGGCCCAACATGGCCAAAATCGGCCTAAGCCCATGAAATCGCTCATGGTGGCCTCTACGATTGAACGCCTACGTTTTGTGCATTCAGCTCACTACACGAGCGAGCATACACTCCTGTAGCATCAACAGACGTCTTTTTTTGGCTTTTGCCGATCTATGTTAAAAGCAATGTGATTACACACCTTAAACGAAGATGCGCAAGTAGTCCCCGAGCCCAAAGCCTTTATTGAACTAATGAAGATTCCTCCCTTAAACCAATACACGATCCTGATTACAAACTCCTTTAAAGATTACCGAAGGTGTAAAACTGAAACTAAGGAAAGGAAATAATCGGTTCACAGTTCCCCCAAATGAATGCCACCATAATAAGGCAAAACTAGCACAAACACTCCCCACCAAGATCAACAAAGAAGAAGCACAAGAAAAGTCGACACACAGAAGGTAAATGAGGAGCAATATTCGGTCAACAAGGAGTAAATTGCACTTGAGAGAAGAAGGAAGAAGAAAAGGACAGACTCGATCACCGTAGGCTAAACCGAAATGATTTGAAAGATAGGGAAGCAATAGGTGTTCGGCCAAAAGGGAAGCCGTTTGAGAAAAGATGTGAGGGAGAAGAAAAATCGTGGACAAGCAGTTTGGAGAGAAAAGTAGAATCGTACTCAACTAGGACCGAAAGGTAATTTCAAAATAAACACACAACCCGGCTTTAGAAATAAAAGAAAAGAACCTCAATTGCAAAAAACCTGAAAAAAAGGAAAATAGGGAGGAAAGTAGCAAAAGAAACAATAGCTATCTGAAAATGGGAAGCACGAATTCGGCACCAACAAGCCCATGACCGAATTAGCACAATGGGGAATCCCACTTTTGGCCAACTACTACCACCCCTTTAATCCTCACCTAAAATCTCTTGCCACATCACTCCTACTGATCACTATCCAAATCCCCTCAAAATCTCCTAGTTTTTCTCTTCCCAACCACCTATTCAAACTCCATTCAAACACTTCAATTTCGGTCAACCTAGGACACTTCTACGACACTTGTAGCAAAAAAGAATCCATTGCGTAATCCACGAATTGAACCATAGACCCCCTGGAACACTCGACACACCACTTACCCCTAGAACAGTAGGCTTCTTATGTCATACTTTACTCAATTTTATTTAAGAGGCCTACTAACTAGTGACAGGTTTAACTCAAGCAAAAAGAAAATTTTGTACAAGCCAAGGCTTGAACTCAGGACTTCTCCAACACTCCTCAGGGCATCAACCACTAAAGTAGACATGTATTTATGTAACACAACAAACAAAAATAAATACTTAAATTTTTAGGGCATTACAACTTTACCTCCTAAAAAAAATTTGGCCTCGAAATTTACCTGATCGAAATAGATAAGGGTATTGTTGTCGTATCGCCTCCTCGGGTTCCCACGTGGCTTCCTCAGAACTATGATTATGCCATAGTACCTTAGCCAATGGAACCGACTTCCTCTTTAGGACCTTCACATCACGGTCTAAAATCTAAACGAGCTCATCCTCAAAGGGTCAGATTTGGCCTTACCTTAATCTCCTCAGTCGAGACGATGTGTGTAGGATCAGAACGATATCGCCTTAGCATAGAGACGTGGAACACATCATGAATCCGATCTAACTCTGGAGGTAACTCAAGTTGATAGGCAACCATTCCCACACGCTTTAATATACGGTAAAGCCTAATGAACCTAGGGCTTAACTTGCCCTTCTAACCAAATACCTTCTTCCATGGTGAAACCTTGAGAAAAACTAAGTCTCCCACAAAATACTCAATCTCCTTACGCTTCAGATCCGCATATTACTTATGCCTGTTAGATGCTGCCTTCATTCGGTCTCGAATCAATCTAACTTTATCCTCGATATCAGAAATTAATTCAGGACCCAAAACTCACCGCTCATCTAACTCAGTCTAACATGAAGGAGTACGACACCTACGACCATATAATGCCTCGTAAGGTGCCATCTATATGCTAGACTGGTAGCTATTGTTGTACGCAAACTCTGCCAACGACAAGTAATCCTCCCAACTGCCCCAGAAGTCAATCACACAAGTCATTAACATGTCTTCCAGTATCTGAATCACCCTCTCCGACTGCCCATTTGTTTGAGGATGGAACGCAGTACTGAAGTCTAACCTTGTACCCAGTGCCTCATGTAGCTTTTTCCAGAACTAGGACATGAAAGGATGATCTCTATTAGATATTATAGAAATCGATACCCCATGCAATCTCACTATTTCAGACACATACAGCTTAGCCAATTTCTGTAACGGGTAATTAGTACAAATAGGTATGAAATGGGTAGATTTAGTCAATCAGTCCACAATCACCCATACCGAATCTTTCTTAGAAGGCGTTAGGGGTAGTCCACTAACAAAGTCCATAGTTACTCTCTCCCACTTCCAAAGCGAAATCTTAACTGGCTGAAGCAATCCTGAAGGCAACTGATGCTCTGCCTTAACCTGCTAACAAGTCAGGCATTTACTCACAAAATCGGTAACATCACGTTTAGGACTTGGCCACCAATATAACTCCCAAAGGTCTCTGTACATCTTATTCCCGCCAGGATGCATAGCGTAAGGACTACTATGCACTTTTTACAGTGTAGACTGCCTCAGATCAGTATCTTTTGGTACGCAGACTCTCCCACGGAAATAAAGTACCCCTTCGCTATTCAGTCCAAAATCTGCAGTTTCTCTACTCTCTATCTGTCGAAATCGAGAACCTAATGACTCATCCTCCAACTGTTTACCTTTAATTTGTTCAATCCACCTCGGTTTAACTTGAAATTCGGCTAGCAGGCTACCATCATCGAATAAACTGAGACGAGCAAACATCACCCTCAGATCAGTAATAGCCTTACGATTCAATGCGTTAGCTACCACATTAGCCTTACCAGGATGATATTCAATCGAACAGTCATAATCCTTAAGCAACTCAATCCTTCTACACTGCCTAAGGTTCAGCTCCTTCTGAGTGAGGAGATACTTGAGGCTCTTGTGATCCATGTAAATGATACACTTCTCACCGTACAAATAATGCCTCTAAATTTTTAGTGCAAATACCACCGCAACCAACTCCAAGTCATGTGCCGGATATTTCGCTTCATGCGTCTTAAGCTGACGAGATGCATATGCCACTACTTTACCCTTTTGCATCAGCACACATACCAAGCCAACATGTGATGCATCGCTGTAGACAGTGAATTCCTTCCTAGATTCTGGCTGTATTAAGGCAGGGGCCTCAGTCAAAACTTTTTTAAGTTTCTCAAAACTTTCCTCTTGCTTATCAATCCAGTTAAACGGTACCCCTTTATGCAACAACTTAGTTAGAGGTGCAACAATTAATGAAAACCCCTCAACAAACAGTCTATAATACCTTGTCAGACCCAGAAAACTTTGAATCTTAGATACCGACTTAGGCTGCTTCTAATCCAAAATAGTTTCAATTTTTTGAGGATCAACCCTAATCCCCTCAGCAAATACCACATGACCCAGAAAAGTTACCTCTCGTAGCCAAAATTCACACTTACTTAATTTAGCGTATAATTGTTTCTTCTTCAAAATCTACAGAACAATTTGGAGATGTGCATCATGTTCATCCTCAGTCTTCGAATACACCAGAATGTCATCTATAAACAACACTATGAACTGGTCTAGATAGGGCTGGAACACTAGGTTAATCAGATCCATAAAAGCCACTGGTGCATTCGTCAGTCCAAACGGCACCACTAGGAACTCGTAATGACCATAACGAGTCCTAAATGCTGTCTTGTAAATATCAGTCTCCTTGACTCTCAGTTGATGGTACCCCGATCGAAGATCAATCTTAGAGAAGACCGAAGTTTCTCAAAACTGGTCGAATAGATTGTCAATCCTCGGTAAGGGGTACTTATTCTTGATAGTTAATTTGTTCAGTTGTAGATAATTGATGCACATACGGATGGTTCCACCATTCTTTTTCACAAAAAAAAGTGGTGCTCCCCACGAAGACACACTAGGGCGGATGAACCCTCGATCCAGTAACTCTTGGATCTGAGCCTTAAGCTTCACAAGCTCCTTTGATGCCATTCTATAAGGGGCGATAGACACCAAAACTGAACCAGGCAGGAGCTCTATCCCAAACTCAACTTCACGGTTAGGGCTAACCTAGGTAGCTCATCGGGAAAGACATCTGAAAAATCCTTAACTGTTCTGATATCTTAAACAAACAAAACCTCAGAACCAGAAGCACTGACATAGGCTAGATATGCCTCATAACCCTTATGAACCAACTTCTCAGCTCTAAGTGGAGAAATCACAATTGAAAGATAATTCCAACACTCCCCAATCTCAACTACCTCGTCACCCTCTATAGTTTTCAGTACTACCTACTTAGCAGCACAATCCAAATTCGCCTGATGCTTAACTAGCCAGTCCATGCCCAGTATCAAGTCAAATTCTCCAAAAGGGAGTTTCATTAAATCTTCCAAAAAGGTCATTCCTTGAACCCCTAAAGGTACCTCCTTAAACAGTTGGCGTTTCCATCCTCTTGGTGACATGCAGCATAAACCAGTGTCGGCTGCCTCGCCTCAGTATGACCAGCACATCTGCCCGGTGCTCTTCGACCATGGCCTCTCGGTGGCTGCTAAATACCTCTCTACGACTAAACAATACCCATACTAGTAGCTTGATTCTGATCAGGCCTCATTGGACAATCCCTGATACAGTGCTCCGTAGATCTGCACCTCAAACATGCCCCTAACCTTTTCCAGCACTCGTCCTGATGGCATCTCCCACAATCAGCACAAGGCTGTGGTCCAGTAGCTGCTATATGGGCTCCAAATCCGATCGGCCCATCAAATCTGGCCTTCTTCTTAGGCCCCACAGCTGAACTTGAGGGCTCTCAAACCCTCTTGTTCTTTCCCTTATCCTTCTCACGATTTTAGTGCTCAACGCACTTCACATCTTCGGCGATCTTCACCTTTTCCACTAACACAAAAGATCCCGCTCCCTCTGCGGAGCGATTAGAACTCGTAGATTCTCTCTAAGGCTATCCTCGAAACAAACACAATGCTCATATTCAGTTGTTACTATCCCAAGTGCATAGCGGCTAAGTCACAAAAATTCTGCCTCGTATTCAGCTACAGACTTATCCCCCTGGGTCAGATTCAGAAACTCCCTCCTCTGGGTATCCATGTAACTAGCGCCCACATATTTCCCTTGGAACATATTTTTGAAAAACTCCCAAGTCATCCAGTCGGGCTGAGTACCCTCTTTCACTGTAAGCCACCACTGATAGGCTTCATTTCGTAACAACGACACTGCACCTTTTAGTTTATGATCTAGAGTGCAGTCTAAATCATCCATGATCCTCTATGTGGCCTCAATCCAATATTCAGCAATGTTAGGAGCAACTCTAGTAATACCCCTAATGATCTCAGCCCCATTAGATCTGAGTCGTTCTGTTACCGACCCATGGCCTACAGTACTAGTATTGGGCCCAACGACCCTTTCCAGAATTCGTAGCATTGCTTGGGACAGTGCGTCGCCCCTAACTGCCCGATCGTGTGACCCAGTCTCAGTCACAGGTAAAGTCGGTGCCTCCTTGCCTCAACATTGGGTATATGGCCTAATGCCAAAGACCCAGCTCAAGCACCTTCACGGCTTCCGCCGCGGCCTCTTATACCCCTTCCACGAGTACCTCTGGTGCTCATTATTCATTTGCGTAGTATTTGTATTAACATTTTTATGCATCAGTGTTACAGTTCCAATGTTTATTAATGGGTGTTTTATGAGAAACAGTATCGATAATTTAGAGTTTTTTTGTTTTCGCAGATCGTAGTCTTACTAAAATTTTAGGTTATCCTAACAAGAGTCTCAGTAAAGTTTATTACCTATGGTATTCTCAGTATTTCAATTAAATCAAACAGTAGTTTAAGAGAACTTACAGGATCGGCGCCGGAGACTCGGTAGACCACACATTTAGAAATATCATTTCAAAATTTTTTTTTCCTATTATTTGAAACAGTTCCTTTGGAATTTTATGTTTTGTGAAAAAACCCAAATCCACAGCCGAGTTTTACAACTTTTTCTGATACCACTAAATGTAACACCCCAAACTCAACCTAGACGTTATGGTCGAATCTGTGATGTTACATTGAAGTGTGTATTGGGAAGCACTGACTTATTCAAAAATTTGTACTATATTAAAACCCTCGTAGTGATCTTTAAGAAACCTTTTTAAGTGTCTGGTTTGTTATTAAACCTAAGCAGGTCTAGTCGTTTTGGGTTGTTACTGTATTTTAAAAAATATTGTTTAGTGCGGAAGCTTTTGAAAGATGTTGTAGAGGCGTAGGGTTTTGAAAACTTTTATCTTTTTTAAAGTTTGCGTCCTGCTTCTAGCAAATATAAATTTATGTAAATAAACCCCAAATTAGAGTAAAAATTTAAAGAGGCCTTATTACATTTCAAATACCCAATAAAATAGCTTGAGAAGTAAAAGTTTAAAACAGTATAAAAATAGTCGTGTGGCCTCCATCAAGTCCCTCGCAACACTGTCCCGCCTAGGGATTATCTGCATAGGAAAGCAGAAAGGTGAGTTATGAAACCTCAGTGTGTAAACCCTTAACAAAATCAAACAGGTACAGTTTGGGCCTAAGCCCATTTCAGTGACTGTCCAGTATTAGTGTGGGCCTTAGCCCATAGCAGTAACAGTATCAATGTGGGCCTTAGCCTATTACAGTAACAGTATCAGTAATGCAACAGAAGTCC
Organism: Gossypium anomalum; assembly: GCA_025698475.1. Taxonomy (NCBI): domain Eukaryota; kingdom Viridiplantae; phylum Streptophyta; class Magnoliopsida; order Malvales; family Malvaceae; genus Gossypium; species Gossypium anomalum. The sequence continues at coordinate 63,068,540 of CM046961.1, forward strand.
TACCTATCCATCCTCTACACTCCACTCCGTCCAGCCCTACACTCCATGTGGGGATAAAATCGACCCACCCATCCCTACACTTCAAATATAGCACTGGTTGCGACACTAACAGAAATTGCAGCAGAGCTGCCAGTACAATACACTTCCTCCAAATATATCAAACCCACCTCTATGCAACATGTCATGTCATAATATAATAAATGTATGCAAAATGTCATGCTCGAGTAGAGTCAAATATGGCATAGGGGTATATCAGTCATTTTACCTATCAGGGGTAAATCAGTCATTTCATCAGTACGGGGTCTAAATATACTTATTGCCCTAACAGTTGGTCTACAATCGTCTCGGGCGACCCGTGTAACCTCAACGGTCAAACAATGAAATTTGGCCCAAAGCCCATAACACGACCTATACAATCCCACACGCCCGTGTGGCCTAATAAGCCCAAATATGGCCTTGGCCGTGCGAACTACACAGCTTGGCCCAATAATCTCCACACGTCGTGTGGGGCCCACGAGCCCGTGGGGCCCACACGACCCATTTTAGCCTAACATGGCCAAAATTGGCCTAAGCCCATGAAATCACTCATGGTGGCCTCTATGATCGAACGCCAACATTTTATGCATTCGGCTCACCACACGAGCAAGCGTACGCTCGTGGAGCATCAACAATCATACATTTTTGACTTTTGCCGATCTATGTTAATAGCAGTGTGATTACACACCTTAAACAAAGATACACGAGTAGTCCCCGAGCCCAAAGCCTTTATTGAACTAATGAAGATTCCTCCCTTAAACCAATACACGATCCTGATTACAAACTCCTTTAAAGATTACCAAAGGTGTAAAACCAAAACTAAAGAAGGGAAATAATGGGTTCACAATTCCCCCAAATGAATGCCACCAGAATTAGGCAAAACTAGCGCAAACACTCCCCACCAAGATCAACAAAGAAGAAGCACAAGAAAAAGTCGACACACAGAGGGTAAATTAGGAGCAATATTTAGCCAACAAGAAGTAAATTGCACTTGAGAGAAGAAGGGAGAAGAAAAGGACAAACTCGATCACCCCAGGCTAAACCCAAATGACGTGAGAGATAGGGAAGCAATAGGTGTTCGGTCAAAAGGGAAGCCGTTTGAGAAAAGATGTGAGGGAGAAGAAAAATCATGGACAAACGGTTTAGAGAGAAAAGTAGAATCGCACTCAACTAGAACCGAAAGGCACTTTCAAAACAAACCCACAACCCCATTTCAGAAATAAAAGAAATGAACCTCAATTGCCAAAAATCGAAAAGAAAGGAAAATAGGGAGGAAATTAGCAAAAGAAACAATAGCTATCAGAAAATAGGAAGCACAAATTTGGCACTAAGAAGCCTATGACCGAATTAGCACAATGGGGAATCCCACTCTCAGCCAACTACTACCACCCCCTTAATCCTCTCCTAAAATCTCTCCTCACATCACTCCCACCGATCACTATCCAAATCCCCTCAAAATCTCCTAGTTTTTCTCTTTTCAACCACCCATTCAAACTCCATTCAAACACTTCAATTTCGGTCAACCTAGGAGACTTCCACGACACTTGTAGCAAAATAAAATCCATTGCGTAATCCACGACTTGAACTTCAGACCCCCTGGAACACTCCACAGGCCAGTTACCCCTAGACCAATAGGCTTCTTATGTCATACTTTACCCAATTTTATTTAAGAGACCTACTAACTAGAGACAGGTTTAACTCAAGCAAAAACAAAATTTTGTACAAGCCAAGGCTTGAACTCAGGACTTCTCCAACACTCCTCAGGACACTCAACCACTGAAGCAGGCATGTATTTATGCAACACAACAAACAAAAATAAATACTTAAATTTTTGGGGCGTTACAAATTCAATCCAAACTTATTCATATATGTGTATAAATATCTAACTTTGACAGTATAATCATGAATATAATTATACCTTTATATGATCAAGTAATTCATTAAACAATTAAAATTTACTAATATCTTGACTATACATTAGCCTTTCAGCACATAAGTAATTTAGTAAATTCCATTAACATTTAGCCCGATGAACTAGTAACTTGACTCGGATACTCGGGTAACTACACAATATCAGAGGCATCATAGATGCATAAAAAGGGCACCGAAGTGCAGATAGGGGCAAAAATGTGCAGACAGGGACACCAAAGTGTATATAGGGGCACTTGAGTACAAACAGAGGCACCAAAGTGCGAATCTCATACAAGCGCACATACTGACCCTATTGGCATGCCAATCGTATCCTAATCATTTACTATGTTCAAACGGGTTCAAACGAGCATTTTAACAAAATATTATAACTTTCATGAATCAGAGGCACTTCCATATTTCTCAATACACATGTTGTAACAATTCATAATCATTCCAAAATCACATATATCATATTTCATAAACATTCATTAGATTTCAAATAAATCCTTTCTCACCTTATATTCAGTAATAATATTTCGATTTCCAACTCACATTTTAAACATCATATATATACATTCATAAAGCAGCAATATCATTATGTATATATAGATATGTACAATTCTATACCTACGAACTTACCTCAACAATTATAGTTGTAAAATGAGGCCAATGACTAATCGGACACATTAGCTTTTCCTTTGTTTAGATCCGTTTGATTCGTTTCTTGATCTAGATAAATATTTTTATTCAATTAATTCCAATCCAACATTTAAAATAATTGATTTAGCTTATAACTCATAATAATAAAAATTTAAAAAATTACCTATAAAGTTTACCCTTTTTACAATTTAGTCCCTAAACCCGAGACTTGCAATTTCATCATTTTTAATTAAATTTCATTCTAACCAATTTTTACCTAATTTCATAACAGCCCATATTTATCAACAATTTACAATATTTTTATTTAATTTTACCAGTTTCATAAATAAGTCCCTAAACTTGAAAATCATCAAAAATTACTTAACAAAATACTTATATTTAACAACCAAACTTAATAATGTAACACCCCCTACCCGTGTCCGACGTCGGGACAAAGTATGAGGCACTACTAAACTTAAATACAATAATCATGCAAACCCAGCCATAAAATTTCATTCATATTTCAAAACATTCAATCACATGTACATAGTCCCTTATTTGGGTCTACAAAACTCAAACCATACTTTAGAAGGGGTTCGGGACTAAATCGAGAACCTCCGAAAGTTTTACATCAATTAGAAAATTTTTCATGTTTTGGAGAGTCACACGCCCGTGTGGCTCTGGACACGCCCGTGTCCTTAGCCCGTGTAACTCTCTGTTTATAATGTTAGCAAACAAATAAGGGTCACACGGCCAAGTCACACGCTCGTGTGCAAGACCGTGTCTTCTACACGGCTGAGACACACGGTCGTGTCTCTGCCTGTGTGGCCAGCACATAGGCTATTTTCCAAGCGTTTTTGTCACCCTTTACATGCACACACAGAAACATGGATCTAAAAGCATTTAACATTTTCAATTATGATGCTGACATTTCATTTACTTATCAACATACATGTGTTACACGTTCTCACATTAAACCAAGTCTAGTCACACCATATCTTATTCATTTGGGTTTATCAAATACCTTACTACTTATACCTTCATACCATAGTTATCTTCATGTCCATTTAATTCCAACTTATTATCAAGCATACACCTTCTAGCCAAGTCATATCTTTATATAGGATCCACATTTCACATGCATGAAACAATATGCTTGACTAAGACATTCCACACCAATTCCATATTCAATTTAACATTATTACTATTTCTCACTTTATGCCATTGTATCATGGTTACCAAGCTATCCATCAGACATCCATGTTTAAGGCATTATCATTTTATTTCCATATTACACATTTAATTCATGATCATGACCACCTCAATTGGTCATAAAACATGCATTCAACACACATGACATATTACCAACCATGCATGGCAAACAAACATATTCACATGACAATTATTAAACATAACATGAATAGCTTGATTTACAAGCCATAATCAATAGCTCAATATAGGCCAATACATTTGGCCAAATTATAATAACACATATTATAAAACTAGGTCCCTATACATGCCACTCACTTGATATTTCTAACATATGTATCAATACTCCATAGGTATTGGTTTGATAGTGTGATGCTGCCTCTAACGATCTCCAACCCCAAGCCGACCTGAGAACACTAAGGAAATGGAAACGAGGGAGTAATCTTTACGCTTAGTAAGCTCGCATGAAAAACAATAAGAAATGCATTAATATGCTATTTTCAAATTCTTTCTATTTATTTAAAGTCCAGTCAAGTTGTTTTCTCGAGACATAATCACTTAATTATTTATATCTAAAGCTACAGAACTCCAAATTAAGATCTACTAATTTTCCCAGAAACTAGACTCACATATCTTTTTACCATAAAAATTTCAGAATTTTTGGTCTATCCAATAAGTACAGTTTATTCTTTAAAATACCCCTATTTCACTGACTGACAGTTCTGACCCCACTTCAATAAAAATCAATTATCTCCTCATAAGAGATTTAGATGATTTTTTCATTCTTTCTTTTGAAAATAAACTCATTAAGGATTTTAAGAATATAAATTATAACCCATAATTATTTTTTTACAATTTTTAATGATTTTTCTAAATCAGGATAGAGAATTCCAAAATCATTCTGACCCTATCTCAAAACAATTCAAATATCTCATAATATGAAATTCTTTTTCTTCCTATCTCAAAACAATTCAAATATCTCATAATATGAAATTCTTTTTCTTACACCGTTTCCTTTATATGAAATTAAAATTATTAAGCTTTAATTTCATGTCTTATTCAACCTCTAATTCTATTTCCATGATTTTTGGTGATTCTTCAAAGTTACATAATTGCTGCTGTCCAAAACTGTTTTATTACAAATTTCACTCTTACATAATTTCACTTACTCCATTCCATCTTACCGAAAGTTCGCTCAACTATCGAGCAAATTACTCATAAATTTCCACAAACATATACCTACACTTATTCATCACATGGTCATGTTCACATGTATTTTCACTTATTCGGTTTCCCGTTGAACTCATCGAAATAATAACAGATACACGGTTGCTTGCACATATTACCACCTTGTAACCGAAGTTATCTGGTACGCATAGTAGCCTGCACTTAGTACTACACATGTGACCAACAATCTGGTACACATAGTAGCCTGCACTTAGTACTACACACGTGACCTAACCATCCGATACACGTAGTAGCCTGCACTTAGTACTACATACGTGATCGAAGTTGTCGGGTACGCATAGTAGCCTACACTTAGTACTACACATGCGACCTAACTATATGATACACGTAGTAGCCTGCACTTAGTACTACACACGTGACCTAAAACCATCTTAAACACATAGTAGCCTGCACATAGTACTACACATGTGTTCTCACAATGGATCGTTCGTATCATTTCTATTCCAAAGGTTCGACCGGGAAATTCCTCACTTTCCAACATCTAACAAATTCATGCATAGTCTATTTCGATTCGTAATTTACATCAAATGATCATTCTATAGGCAGCCACATCTTATAGAATAACGAAAATGTAATAACATAAAAGGAATCAATATATTATTTACATACTAGCTTACTCATTTCATTTAAAATGTCGTGTTCCATCAAACTTCCATTAACATCAATTTCAACACAATAATAGCAATATATATTTCATGTATAATGATAATAACATGAATAACATGCTTATTAAATCACACAAACTTACCTCGAATACGAAAACAACAAATTTTTCAATTTAGTCCATAACCTTGTATTTTCCCGATTTAAGCCCGAATCTTGAGTTCCTTGATCTATCATTTCAAATATAGCCCATTTAGGACTCACATTATTCAAATTGACCCAAAAATCATATTTCAAAAAAAATACGTTTTTGCCCCTAAACTTTGTCAAAATTATAGTTTTGACACTAGGCTCGTAAAATGATTTTTATTCACTTTCCTTACATTTTAAGCCTAGCTGAATCATTTTCATAACTATAGCAGCGCTCAATTTCCACTAAAACACACTTTTATGACAAACTTTGTAACTTTTATGATTTAGTCATTTTAAGCATTTTCACCGAAAACCACTTAGCAAAAGTCGTTTATTTAAGACCCAACATTCATTTTCTACCATTAGACATTAAAACTCATGCATATCACTCATGGGTAAATTTTTAAACATGAAACCTAGCTCAAAATAATAGTAGAAATAGGTAAATCGAGTTACCCGGACTTTAAAAATGTAAAGAACATTAAAAACAGGGTTCGGGATCACTTACAACTGAGCTTGGAAGCTTGAACCAAACCCTAGCTATGGCTTCCATGCAAAATTTCGGCAAAAGGTTGAAGATGGACAAAAATTAGCTTATTTGGCTTTTTAATTCTTTTAATTATTAGATTACCAAAATGCCCCTAACTTAAAAATATTTTATTTCACTCATTTCGACACCACACTGAATTGGGCTATTACATGTTGTCCCAATGCATGATGATCTAAAGCCAGGGGGTTGTTAGACCAAATATACAAGCCCAAAATTTTTTGTAGAAACCAGTAATGTTCCAGATGTTACAAATCATAGGACAGTTCGGTGGACTCCCTACTTGTAACAGCTCGTTTTGAGTCAAATCAGAATAGTGGTTTTAGGATCACAAATCCAAATTCAAAATATTTATTTTATTACTTTAATAAGGTTTACAGCATGATAGAATTATTATGTGAAAGTTTCATAAAGAAATTTTACTGTTTGAATTATTAATTCGGTAAAAAGGACTAAATCGCGTAAAACATAAAACTTGTGTTCTATTAGCTAAAAGTGTCAAATAGCTATAGTAAATTAAAGTAAAGGCCCTTAAGTGATAAATAGGCCATTTTTGGTTAGTGGATGATGATAGCATGGCAAATGGTGTAGTTTTAAATATTTTTAAAGGTTAATTTAGTAAATTGGTAAATAAGGTTAATTATAATAAAACAAAAACAATTTGGTGTTCATCTTTATCACCTTGAATCGATTGGAGAGGAAAAAAAAATAAAGCTTAGAGATCTTTTAGGGTCCAATGACTTGGTAGCTTAATTGTTAAGTGGTTTTTGCTCTATTTTTTATGATTTTTATGTTTTTGAGATCGTTGCTTCATAATCTAGCTAGCCCATACCTTAATTTTTGAATTTGTTCATGATTTTGTGGGAATTTTGATTAGAGATAGAGATGTGAGACATTTCAATTCTAAACCTCAAGCGACATCCATTGCTAGTGTAATGCTGGACCTAAATGTAAACACTACAATAAGAAGCATTACGGTGAATGTTGATTAGTGAGCGGAGCTTGCTTTAAATATGGATCGCTAGATCATTATCGCTAGATCATTACCTCTAGGATTGTCTAGAAAAGTTTACAGCTGATAGAGATCAACCAGTGAAAGCGAGTAACATGACTAGTTAAGGGAGACGACCCCGAAATACTGGAAATATGAGTGGTAACCGAGGTGCTACAAGAGATTCAACTATGAGATCTGAGGCACGAGCACCTGCTAGAGCTTATGTTATACGTGCACGAGAGGAGGCACCATCGCCAAACATTATTACCGGTACTTTTTCTCTTTTTGATACTGATATAGTTGCGTTGATAGATCTTGGTGATAAACCATAATTTATACATATTTATACCCCGTGCTTAACACATTTTATGAATGATTTTTCCTTAAAAGTAGTGAATTTGATGCTCCTAATGCCTTAATTTCATGTTTTATCCTTAGGTAAGCATAGGAGAGCAAAAGGAATAAGAAACGGGCCAAAAATAGAGAAAATGGGCCAAGGTATGGAATCAACACGGCCTGGACCTCTTCACACGGGCAGCTCACACGGTCGTGTCAATTTGGCAGAATTGAAACACGACTCACACGGATAGAACACACACCCGTGCCAATCTAGCAGGCTCGAACACGGCCTAAAGTTATCGCACATGGGAGTGTCACACGGGCGTGTCCCTACCGAACGAAAGTTGAGTTTAATTAGGAAAAGGCCAGATTTAAGAGTTCTAAGGCATTCCAAAGCTTATAAATACACCCCAGAAGAGGAAGAAAATGGGGGACGGAGAATAGGGAGTAAGGAATTACTCCAAGAAAGCTGATTGATACATCTCAGAAGCCGGATCCACTAGCAAGACTGAAGATCTTTCCTAAATTTCCCTTTAGGAGTTTTGGGTTTTCTTTATGTTTTGTATTTATTATTATTCTGAGATGTTTTCTTGTTTAGTTATGAACTAAACCCCTAAATACCTAAGGGGGATGAAACCTATGACGAAATCTTGTTATTATTTTTGAATCGTATGACAAATATTTGACTTGTTCTTGATTATCTGTTCCTAATTTTTGTTTTGGTATTTCAGGATATCACTTCAAGTTACTACTCTTAGTTGGAAGAGGAATAGACCCTGACTAAAAGAAACTTTGTCATAATTAAGCGGAGTTGATTGCGCGCCTAGAGATAGGGTGACAAGATTTTGCCAAATTAGGGTGAAACCTAATAAGGGAATCCATAGATCGAGTTAATGCAACCCTAGGGTGTTAATTAGAGACAATTCTCGGTTATTCAACCTAGGGATTAGACGTTATTAGTCTTGAATAGGGATAATAACATAACTTAGGGATTTTTACGGAACGAGTTAAATGAATAAATCATCCGGTTCAGAGCCGGAATAACAAGTACAAGTCTAAGTGGATTTTTCCTTAGGTATTGTCTCAATCAATCGTTTTCCCCAAAAGTAATTTCCTAATTCTATTTTCTGCAAGTTCTTAGTTTAATTAGTTAGTTAAAACAATCCTATTTTCTTCGGCTAGATAATAAAAAGACAGTTATTACTAGTACTCCTAGTCCTTTGGGTTCGACAATCCGGTCTTACTAAAGCTATACTAATGTTCAATAGGTACACTTGCCTACGTCGTGATAATAGTTAGTTTCAAGAACGATTCATTATAAATTTATAAAACTTATTACTGAAAATCACGATCACTTGGATCAACCCATTCTTATATCTGTATGAATTTAGTGTTTAAAAAGAGTTTACATGTCGAGTTTATAGAATTTTTAATTAAAGTATCAAACCCCTTAGGAAAATGTAACACCCAAAACCCGGCCCGGATGTTATGGCCAGATCCAGCATGTTACATTAAAGTGTTTTATCGAAAACCTTGTTTTCATTGGAAACCCTTCAAGGGAGAAAATTAAGTAACATTCAGTTTGTATTTGTTGCTTTCAAAGCGAGTTGTATTTAAAGAAAACTATTCCTTCTTGTATGATAATAATTACTTTGTAAATTCTCTTTTCAGTTACGAAAGCTTTATTTAAAACAGATGATCTATGAAAACTTGTCATTTAAAAATTGAGTTCGGAAATGTAGTATTTAAAAATAATTATAGATTAGGAAAACCATGTTCTACTTCTAATAAATATAAAGCATGAAAATAATAATAATCCTAATTTGAAATAATAACCAGAGGAAAGGCCTTATGACAATCTGGATTGAAATAACTTAAAATACTAGAAATTATGGGCTTAAGAAAACCAGTCCAAGCCGTCTTACTAGCTGGCCACCTTGGAGTCCCTCCAATCGTCGAACTACCTATTGAGGGTCACCTGAGAAAAATAAAATAGGGGGTGAGTTTTCGAAAACTCAGTGTGTACAACCCTCGGCAAATAGAAAAGCATGCAATAGCAAGTCTTTTCGGGCCTGAGCCCAATTCAATATCAGAACAGATGTAAGGCAATCAAATATGCACAGATCCCACCCATCCAGCTGGTACACACCATCTCCATCCCTCGATACACACCATGTGGGGATATAAATATCGGCCCACCCATCCGATACACTCCAATGGTAGCCTGGTTATGGTACTACTTAACGTTGCAGCAAAGCTGCTAATCAAATATTGGGCTGAAAAAGCCATCGGTGGATCCATGGTCGTCAAGCAGCCATGCGATCCTCATATACTTCCTCCGTTCCATAATTCCCAACCCATATGCAACCTACACAAAATATCATATGTGTAACGCCTGTAAAATCCTGAACTTTCTTTCTTTTTCTGTTTTGATAAAAGGCATGCTTAATATTCCTAGTTGAGTGTTATTTATGTGATAACAGGCCTGGTTAAGTTTTAAGTTTGAACTTCGGGGTGAAGGAAATTACAATTTAATAATTAAAAGAACCTTGATGGCAAGTAGTTTGGTTTTTAAAGAAATGAAGGAGGAATTGGACACAAGGAGACTTGTGTTGGAGTGGCAAGTAGCTTCACATGTGAGGCTTAGAGGTGGCGTCACATGCATGGCAAGGAGGTTTAGGGTTCGAATCCATCCTTGCTCAAAAGAAGGATTTATTTTTGCTCAATAAATGGCTAGTAGTGGCGTTGGATGTGAACTCTGAAGGGAGTGATCAGAGGAGAAATTTAAGGAAGGGATCAAGGAGTTATCAAGGAGAAAAGTTAAGAGATGAGGGGTGTAAAGAAGTGGACCCGAATAGGGAATTTAGGGATAGGTAGATTCGGCTATAGTATATATAGGTGCCGATTTTGGGGATTCTAGGTAATGTTGAAATTGCTTCTCTTCCTTTAGTCGAATTTCTCATTTGTTTTTTGTGTTACCGAAACACTTTTCTCTCTAATGCTCAGAAGCTAAATTCCTTGTTCCTTGCTTGCCAATTTCCCATTCGTTCTCTTCTCAAATCCTTTAGCCGATTCCTTCTTCTCTTCTTCTTATTTGTGCCGAATAACCCTTTCACCATACAAATCTCAAAAGTCGAATACCTCTTTCGCTGAAGACCCTCTGTGCTACCGCTACTCCCTTTACTTCAGCTAATTCTTGTAGGATTAGTATCGAATCTCGAATTCCAGATCTCTATCGAACTGCTCCTAGGCGTTTTGAGGTTTTGGGTAAGTATTCCTCTTGTATTGGTTAAGGTTGGCCGAATAGCTATGGAGGATTTGAGAGTGACTTAAGATGTTTGTGAGTCGTTTTTTGTTTAGTTAATGATTAAGATTGATGTAGATTTAAGAAGTATTCATGATTAGTGATCAAGAAAAGGCTGTTAAGGCTTTTTGTTCAAGGTAAGGCAAAGGTGAGAGCTTCAGCTTTTGGTCGTATTTGATAAGTGTGTGATTAATCGTTGAGTGACATCGTTCGTAGGTTCGTCGCTAAGGAGATTGCAGCACATTTTAGTACCAGATGTGTACTTCTACCCTATGATAGCTTGATATAAAGCCGAAGGTGTGTACATACACTACACACAGAGTAAATCGAAAATCCCGAAATACCAAAAAGTCGAAATGCCGAAAAGCCAAAAGTTTGGCTACAATAGACTTGCGAGTGCGTGAACACTCATAAGGGGAAACTGATAGGTTATCAGAGGCCTCATGTGCAATTCCATGGACTTGGGCTGTGTATTGGCCAATCGAGCCATAATGGACTAAATGGGCCCAATGGGTTGTAGGGCCCATAATAGGCAAAATTGGCAATTTGTTACTAAGTGATGAAAAATCATATGATTGCGTGACTATGAATGTGATTGGGCCTGACGGGCCATATGAATGTGATTTGGGCCTAATAGGCCATATGAATGAGATTGGGCCTAGTGGGCCACATGCATGTATGTAGACTCGTTTGGGCTTTGTAAGGGGTTTTGGGCCTAGTATTTGATAACTGCTTAAATAGACATAAAACATAAATAATTAATTAATTATGACTGTGGACAAGCCATAAGGTTAAGGTGTGGCAATGGGTATATGCATGTCCAGGATTGGATCTAGGGAGAGCTTGGTACTTAAGCGGTCTTATTGACCCACCTCCTCTTCTTTGGATTCCTACCTGGTGTATAATATCTGTTTACTTTAGCCAATGAGGACTTGCTAACGGGCCAAGGTAAGTAATAACCCATAATAAAGAGAAATTACCGTAAAGCCCCTAAGGGTAAAAATGACTAAAATACCCCTATGTGTTGAATGTAAGGTTTATGGATGTTATATGTATACCTGCTGCATTCATATGATATTATATTTAGGTTGCATATGGGTTGGGAATTATGGAATGGAGGAATTATATAAGGATCGCATGGTTGCTTGACGACCGTGGATCCACCGATGGCTTTTTCAGCCCAATATATGATTAGCAACTTTGCTGCAGCGTTAAGTAGTTGGAAACACAAAAATTTATATACTTTTTCATACCCATTTTAACTTAAAACCAAGCTATTCCGGTTAAATTCTTGTCGAAAAATATTATAAAATAATTAAATTATGTTAAAAATATGAAAATTATGAATTTTAATTAATTTTATAGTTAATTTTGATTAAATTTGGTTATTTTTGATAGAAATACACAATTAGAGAAAAAGGGCCCGGTAAACATTGCGAGAAGAACAAAATCGAGAGTAATTTGAAGTATTGAGGCCAATTAATTTCCAGCCCAAGACGGTCCAAAATGTGTATTAATTCATAATTAAATTAATTTTAATTTATTTCCTATTTAATTTAGGTTAAATGAATTAATTTTAATTAATTATGAAGAAAGGGCCTAGTGAGCCGCACTGGTTGAACCGAATGAAGTGAGCCGAACCAGCCACTAATTGGGCTGACCAGAACCGTCCATTGGCTGACCAAATCAGCTAACTAGCTGGTAAAATATGCTTGCAAAAAGGCCCTTGAAAAACTTCCAAATTAGGTTCAAACCCCACCTTTATTTTAGGCTTTGAAGATTTGCCCCAGCCTATTTTTAGCAAGGTTGAAAGCTTCAAACCTTGCCATGTGTATGGTCGGCCATGGGAGGGATCTCTTGGCTGCTGAATTTGCTATTTTTAGCAGCCCTCTTCAGCTATAAAAGCCACCCTATGCTGCTCATTTCAAAGCATCCCTCAACATCTCTCATTCCACAACATTCTCTCATCCTCTCTTCACTTCTCTTAAAGTTTCCTCTCCATTTTTCCATCCCATTTTCCCTACCTCTTGTGCTAATTTCCTCTCTTGAGAAAGAGGTGTTCTTCAGCCATCTTGGGCAGCAATCGAGGATTCATAGAAGCCTTGCTCGGTGAAGACAACGGAGACAAAAGAATGAAGCAACCGTCAAGCCACAGAGAAACACTGGATTTGCTTTCTGTTCCCTTTCTTTTTAATTTCTGTTGTTTTTGTGATGAACATATCTATGAATAATATTTTTGTTGAAATGGTTATTTTAATCAATTTAGCTTGAATTTAATTCGTGTTGGGTTGATTATATTTTGCCTACTTGAATTGTTAAAATAGTGTTTATGTTGTTATAGGCCTCAGTGAAATGCTTGATTAAGTAAAATCATGCTTTGGTTATCTGGCATTATAATTGTTTAGATAACTAAAGAATTAATTGTTTAAGCAGATTGAAATTGCAATTAATGGACTCATTACTTAATCAGTACATGTTTAATTTTTCTAAGGTAACTGAAAATTAAATTAGCATTGTATTTGGCGATACATATGCCTTGCATAACTTGCAAGATTGTTGTGATTAAATTGTTTCAAGGTATGGCTACTTTGTTACTTCGCATAATCTTTTACATGTTTATTAAGTTGAATTAATCGGTTGAATCGACATAGGAATATGCGAGAGATAATTTAATTCAATAAGTATGTATGTGCGATAGCATGTTTACTTTATTAAATCTGTTTAGTCGGTTGAATTGGCATAGGGATATGTCCAAGAGATAAATGGAATTTTTTTAGTAAATGTGTTCATAAGTTAGCAAATTACTGGGTTGCTGTGAATCTATTCATAACAACATAAGCACGAATTTAATAATTCTAAGTTAAAAAGGTATAATTAATCTAACACAATTATATCATCTTGATTAAATATTAATTGAAATCGTGCACTAGAACTCGTTTGTTTTTTTTAACTTGTTTGCTTAGTTTTAAAATCTTAGTTTATAAATCACTCTTTTCAAACCAAAATTATTTTTACCTCACCAAAGTGTTTTAATTAATTTCATAAATATTGCTCTTTATAGTCCCTGTGGGTACGATAACTCGACATTTACTTGTCATTTTATTACTTGTTACGATTGTGTACACTTGCACATTTCCACCGTTCCAAGTTTTTGGCACCATTGCCGGGGACTGTATTTTAAAAAAAAACATTATTTGTGAATTTATTTTTACATTTTGGTTCTTTTATTTTCCTGTTCAATTTTATTTACTTAATTAATTCTCCTCTGATTATTTCAGGTGTTTATGAGTATTGAACGAATTATCGACTTACTCCCAGTGGACCCTGAAATAGAATGAACCTTTCGCCAACGAAGAAGACAAGTGAACCAGAGAAGGACTGAAGAGATGAATTTCGAGAATACTAATCAAGGAAACGGAGCAAACCTTGCTCAAAATCCTATCCTTATTGCTGATAATAGGGATAGAGCTTTACGACAATATGCCATGCCAATTTTTAATGACCTTAATCCAGGTATTAGAAGACTCGAGATTGAGGCAGAACAATTCGAGCTGAAGCCAGTCATGTTCTAGATGCTTCAGACAGTGGGCTAGTTTAGTGGAATGCCTACTGAAGATCCTCATCTTTATTTAAGACTGTTTATGGAGGTGAGCGACTCTTTCAAGCTAGCTGAAGTACCCGAAGATGCATTACGATTAAAACTGTTCCCGTACTCGCTGAGGGACAGAGCTCGAGCCTGGTTAAATTCACTACCACCAAAATCGATTTCTACATGGCAAGAGTTAGCAGAGAGATTTCTTGTGAAGTATTTCCCACCTAGCAAGACTGCTAAGCTGAGAAATGAGATTACTGCTTTCCAACAAATGGATGATGAGTCCTTGTATGAGGCATGGGAAAGATTCAAAGAGTTATTACAAAAATTTCCTCATCACGGAATTCCACATTGCATCCAACTTGAGACATTTTATAATGGTCTCAATGCTCACACAAGGATGGTAGTAGATGCTTCTGATAATAGTGCTATCTTATCTAAGTCTTACAATGAGGCTTATGAAATCATCGAGAGGATCGCCAGTAACAATTACCAGTGGCCAACCAATCGAGCAACGTTAGGAAGACGAGTTGCTGGAATTCATGAAGTGGATGCTTTCACTTCACTTGCATCTTAGGTATCTTCGATATTTTCAATGTTAAAGAATCTTACCACTAATGGGTTTAAAAGTTTTGCAGCTCAACCACTTAACCAATATGAGAATATAACCTGTGTCTATTGTGGGGAAGGACATGTGTTTGAAGAATGTCCGTCAAACCCAGAATCCATGTACTACATAGGTAATCAGAACCAGAACCGAGGAAAACAAGGGCTGCAATCCAACTTTTACAACCCATCGTGGTGAAATCACCCCAATCTTTCCTGGAGTAACCAAGGGGCTGGAGGCAGTAACAACTACGCCCAACCTAGACCAACCCAGTCGCCTTGTTTTTCATAGCAAGTTCAGAAACCAGTTCAGGCTGAATCATCCAATAGCTTAGAGAATTTATTGAAGGCATACATGGCGAAGAATGATGCCACTCTAAGGAATTTGGAGAACCAAGTGGGCCAGCTTGCTACTGAACTTAGGAACCGTCCACAGGGTGCTCTACCTAGTGATACGGAAAATCTGAGAAATCTAGGAAAGGAGCATTGTAAAGCACTAACATTGAGGAGCGGAAAAACAGTAGAGCCCAACATCATTGAAGCTGAAAAGGAGCATGTTGAAGCTCAAGATTCGGAAGAAGTTCAACCGAGTATTGAAGTTCCAGTTCCACTAGAACCAAAACCTGCAAGACCTGAAAAGGTAACCTCAGAACCAGCCAATTCTGATCAGCCAACCAATCCGTTAGCAGCAGAATTGCCGCCAAAGATAAATCAACTAGTGCCAACTTCAGTATATAAACCTCCACCACCTTACCCTCAAAGACTCCAGAAGTAAACACAGGAGGTCCAATTCAAGAAGTTCCTTGACGTACTCAAGCAACTTCATATCAACATCCCGTTGGTTGAAGCACTTGAAAAAATGCCAAATTACGTAAAATTCATGAAAGATATCCTGTCCAAAAAGCGACGACTTGGAGAATTTGAGACAGTAGCTTTGATGAAGGAATGTAGTGCATATCTTCAAGACAAATTACCCCCTAAGTTGAAGGATCTTGGGTGTTTTACCATACCATGCAACATTGGAGCAGCTTATTATGGTAAGGCACTATGTGACTTGGGTGCAAGTATCAACTTGATACCTATGTCGATATTTAAGAAATTGGGGATAGGTGAAGTTAGACCTACTACGGTTGCACTTCAACTAGCAGATCGATCCTTAGCACATCCAGAAGGAAAAATCGAGGATGTATTGGTACGTGTAGATAAGTTTATATTTCCTGCTGATTTTGTAATTTTAGATTTCAAAGTAGACAAAGAAGTACCAATTATCCTAGGGAGACCATTCTTAGCAACCGGAAGGACACTTATTGATGTGCAGAAGGGCGAACTTACTATGCACGTGCAGGACGATCAGGTAACATTTAACGTTTTCAAGTCAATGCGATTTCCTGATGCAATAGATGATTGTTCTGCAGTATCTGACTTAGAGGATTTAATAGTGGAGAAGGAACTCAACTCTGTTGAGGATCCCCTGGAAAGAATTTTGACATCAGACCCTCCAAGTGATAAAGAGGAGGATGAAAACTTAGCTTTGCTAGAAGCTAATCAAAAGGGATTTAATCCATAATTCCATTTTGAATCTTTGGATTTAGAAGAGAGAGATTACACACAGCCAAAAGCGTCAATCGAAGAGCCACCTAAACTAGAACTCAAAGTATTACCTTCTCATTTAAAATATGTTTATTTAGGTGACGCTTCTACTCTACCTGTGATTGTTTCAGCAGAGTTAACTACTGAGCAAGAAGAGAAACTTATCTTAGTTGTGAAACAATTTAAGAAGGCTATCGGATGGACCATAACCGATATTCACGGTATTAGTCCATCTGTATGCATGCACAAGATCATCTTGGAAGATGGTGAAAAAGGGATGATCGATGGACAACGAAGGCTGAACCCCATCATGAAGGACGTAGTGAAAAAAGAGATTATCAAGTGGTTAGATGCGGGTATCATTACCCCATTTCAGGCAGTTTATGGGTAAGTCCGGTCCAGTGCGTACCAAAGAAAGGAGGTATCACGGTCATAGAAAACGAGAATAACGAGTTGATACCAACTAGAACAGTTACGGGATGGAGAATCTGCATCGATTATAGGAAACTAAACAAGGCAACTAGGAAGGATCACTTCCCTTTGCCATTCTTAGACCAGATGCTGGATAGACTCGCAGGGCAAGATTACTACTGTTTTCTCGATGGATACTCGGGGTACAACCAGATTACAGTAGCACTGAAAGATCAACACAAGACCACATTCACCTGCCCGTATGGTACATTTGCATTCAAACGCATGCCATTTGGTTTATGTAATGCACCTGCTACATTTCAAAGATGTATGATGTCTATTTTCACTGACATGGTGGAGAAATTTTTGGAAGTTTTCATGGATGACTTTTCAGTGTTTGGAGATACATACGATGACTGCCTAGCCAATTTAGCTAAGGTACTAAAGCGATGCGAAGAGATAAACCTAGTCCTTAACTGGGAAAAGTGCCATTTTATGGTACGAGAAGGTATCGTTTTGGGGCATCGGATAACAAGACATGGGATCGAGGTAGACAGAGCAAAAGTAGATGTTATTGAGAAACTCCCACCTCCAACATCTGTAAAGGGTGTTAGGAGCTTTTGGGCCACGCCGGTTTCTATCAAAGATTTATCAAGGACTTCTCCAAAGTTGCTAAACCTTTATGCAAATTATTGGAGAAGGAAACGATATTCAAATTTAATGAGGAATGCTTAAAAGCTTTCAATGACTTGAAGAATAGATTAGTCACAACACCCATAACTGTCACACTAGACTGGGACTTGCCATTTGAATTGATGTGTGATGTAAGTTACTTCGCAATAGGAGCTGTCATGGGCCAGTGAAGGAACAAAGTTTTTCATCCCATCTACTCATGCAAGCTTCTAACTCGACAGAGCTCGGTTAAACTATACGATAATGAAAAAGAGAGTTACTTGCTATTGTATTTGCTTTCGACAAGTTTCGATCTTATCTTGTAGGTACCAAGGTGACTGTCTATACAGACCACTCGGCAATCAAATATTTACTTGCCAAGAAAGACGCTAAGGTGAGGTTGATCCAATGGGTACTTCTACTTCAAGAGTTCAATTTGGAAATTCAAGATCGAAAGGGAGTAGAAAATCAAGTAGCAGATCACTTGTCCAGATTGGAGCCCCAAGAAGGGAACTCTTCACTTGTACTGATTCAAGAAACATTTCCAGATGAACATACACTGAAGGTAAGTCATGTTCATAATACCCCTTGGTTTGCTGATATTGCTAACTTTTTAGCTTGTAGTTTAATGCCGTATGATAAGACATATCAACAAAGGAGAAAGTTTCTTTACTATGTAAAGTACTATTTCTGGGAGGAACCATATCTGTTTAAAAAGTGTGCAGATCAGATGATTAGGAGACGCGTGGCAGAAGAAGAAATACCGTAGATTCTATACCACTGTCACTCAGCCCCAAGTGGGGGTCATTTTGGAGGAACTCGTACTGCAGCCAAAGTATTGCAAGCCGGATTCTTTTGGCCAACACTACTCAAAGATGCATATGCATACGTAAAGGGTTGTGACCGATGTCAAAGAGTTGGAAATGTCACCAACAGAAATGAGATGCGTAGAACAAACATCATTGAGGTCGAATTATTCAATGTTTGGGGTATTGATTTTCTTGGGCCTTTCCCTTCGTCTTTTGGTCACAAGTTTATACTGGTAGCAGTAGATTATATGTCCAAGTGGTCGAGGCAAAGGCATATCCGACAAACGATGCTAGGGTTGTGATAAAGTTTTTGCAGAAACACGTATTCACGAGGTTTAGAACCCCGAGGGCCATCATTAGTGATGAAGGGTCCCACTTTGTGAACAAGTGGTTAAAATGGTTACTAGACAAGCATGGGGTGAAACACAAGGTTGCAACGGCTTACCACCCGCAGACAAATGGACAAGCTGAACTGGCAAATAAAGAAATCAAGGGCATATTGGAGAAGGTAGTTTGCCCGAACCGACGAGACTGGTCCAAAAGACTAGATGACGCTTTATGGGCTTACCGAACAGCATACAAGACACCTTTAGGGATGTCACCCTATAGGCTGGTTTTCGGCAAAGCATGTCATCTACCTTTGGAGTTAGAGCACAAAGCTTACTGGGCTCTTCGACAACTCAACTTGGATCCTAAGCTTGCTAAAGAGAAACAGATGCTCCAACTCAATGAGCTAGAGGAATTTTGGCTATTCTCCTACGAAAATGCCAAATTAGTCAAGGAGAGACTTAAGAAATGGCATGACAAGCACATTCGAGTTCGAGAATTTGAAGCAGGTCAGAGAGTTCTGTTATTTAATTCCAGACTAAAGTTCTTTCCAGGTAAGCTAAAATCACGTTGGTGTGGTCCATTTACAATTCACAGAGTCTATCCATATGGAGTTGTTGAACTCTAAGGTAAGAGAGGTAATTTTTAAGTTAATGCTCAGCGTTTGAAACACTATTGGGGGAATAAAACCGAACGAGATAACGTCTCGTTCATTTTATCAGATATTTAATAATATTCGTGTTTTGTTTAATAAATAATTTAGGGTTTATTTTTCGGGTTTAGTATGTTTACATAAATTCTGTCTAGGAGGTTGGAACTTAAGCGGGACCATTTGTGACCCCTCTAATCTTTCCTGGGAATTTATTTTAAAATAATTTTCCAAGAAATTTTTCCCTAATCAACAAAATAAATTTTTGTTTTTCAAATAAAAGGGTCAATTTGATCCAATTTTTAATTTGCAACTCAATTTTTAATTTTCATTGAGTCTAGGGACTTAAATTGAATTATTTTTAAAATTTGATTGCTCTTTTCATAAATAATCAAAACTAGATGCCTCTTTTTGTAAATATTTTTAAAAGGCTTCTAGAATAAATGTTTTTAGTTAAAAAAACAAAAAAAAAACAAAAATGATAATTATTAATATATAATTATACCCATTATAATATATATTAATTATTATCAATTTTTGGATTTTGTTTGATAAGTATTTATACTAAAATGATCATCTTTAATATATAATTATATCTATTTATTTATTAATCTTTATCAATTTAGCATGAAATTAGGATTTTATCTTTGTTTTAATAAATTAAATAGCAATTAATAGTTTAATATATGCATATATCTAATTATTAATTGTTGTTATCTTTATATAGGATTAGAATTTAAAATTTTTTATTAATTAAATTGTTTTAAGAATTCTACTCTAATTCCTATTTCTCCCCTTATAAATACTACCCATCTTCCCATTCACCTAACACTTAAAACCCAAAACACCAAAATACCCAAGTGCCGAAACCCCAAGTAATAGCAGCTCCAAGCAGTCGGCCAGCACACGCCCAGCTCCATCGCATGCACGTCCCGCGCACAATGCTCGCATTGCCTCAAGTGGCCCCAGCTTCAGCTCGCGCCAAGCCTTCACCCCGCGTGCGGTACCTGCCCTCCGTACCATCCTGCGCGCGCCCGAGTCCCACTTGCTGCCGAACGCCCGTGTTGCTACCAGCTCTGCTGCACACTGCTGCTCCCACACGCACCACGCCCGCATGCCCTAGCTGCTTGTGCGGCATTCCTCTTCCATTCATTCTAAGCCACAAACCTCCAACCCCATCTTTTTCGTCTTTATTATTATTAATTCTTAGAGTTCTTATATTTTTACAAAAAAAGGTGGTAAGACCTAGCTTTTCTTAATTTTAATTTTAATTAATTAATTTTTCAAATCATTGAATTATTTTTATTAAAATTTATTGAGAAACTAATTTTTTTTCCATCTTATGATCAGGTTAAACATGCCTCGCAAGAGAACTCGTGCTTCCGCTCAAATTGATGAAACACAAAACAAATTCCACTGTGAAGAAGCCAAAGTAAGATACGAAAGTATCTTCAAAAATCAACAGATGCATCCAAAAAAAGGCTTCACTTTAAAGGAGAGCAACTACCGAGACTTTATGGCACATATTCATCAAGTTATTGAAACCCTAAATTGGGAGTCGTTTTGTGAAAAGAGACCAAGTGTGGATGAGGAACTAGTTCGTGAGTTCTATGCAAATTTAACTTCAAGCGAGATGATAGAAGTTCCAGTTCGTGAAATCAAGGTACCGATAAATTCAAATGCTATTAATGAGTTCTTTGAATTACCAGATTTCGAAAACGATGAATATTCCACATTGATGAGCAATATCAAGCCTGAAAATTTACAAGAAATTCTCGAGGAACTAACAGTTCCAGGTTCTACATGGATTGTGTTAAAACAAGGAATCCACACTTGTCGAAGAGAATATCTGACGCCACTCGCAAAAGCATGGTTTTACTTCATCCGATTCAGCCTTATGCCTAGCTCACACGGGACTACTATCTCATTAGAGCGAATGGTCTTATTGTACTCAATCCTAACTGGTAAGACCATTGATGTGGGGAAGATCATCTTAAGGGAGATACGTAATTGTGCTATTAAACGCTCTGGCCCTGCTCATTTCCCCTTTACGGTAACAATTCTATGCTTGAAGGCTGAAATTCTTGCGAATGTAAGGAAGACAGGGTATAGCCAGGACACAATCACGGATTGGGACCTTTATCGAGTAGCCGGAGACTCAGTTCTACAGCAACGAGATAAAGTAAGTGAGGAACCGGAGGACCCTGATGAAGAAGAAGATCTCGCGATGCAATCATTTGAAGTCCCTGATAAAGTACAACCAATAGAGCCAGAAGCTAAACCTAATGCGGAAACTTCAATGTTTCAAGCTAAATCGTCGAGTCCAGACCTTCGAGATGAGCTATCAAAACTGATGGACTTAATGCAACATATGCAATGGCAACAACAAGCCTACTGAAGATACTCAAAAATAAGGGATGACTCGATGAGAAGTGCTTTTAAGAAAATATACAATGATCCATTTATTTTTGTGCCTGAATTTCCAGATTTCACATTCGAGCCATGGACTCCACTCTCGAAAAAGGAGCGAAGTGATTCATGCAAAGGCAATAGTGATGAAGAAAAGATGAGTCAAATTCGAAAGGGTCTGCAAATAAATAAAGGGAGGATCTTGACTTTATTTTATTTCTGTTCTTAGGTCATTTTAGGATTAAGTTTAATTAGGAATTTATTTTTGTTTTTTGCATAATAAAACAAGAGAGGAAAATCATTAATAAAATGTGAGCGAGTCACAAAATTTAAAGTGTGGCAATAGATATATACATGTCTAGGATTGGATTTAGAAAGAGCTTGGTACTTAAGCAGTCAAATTAACTCACCTCCTCTTTTCTAAAATCCTACCTGGTGTATAGCATCTATTCACTTTAAATAATGAGGACATTGTTCATTTTAAGTTGGGGGGACCGAGAAATTGAATTATTTCCACTCAAAATAAAATTTTTCTTTTAATTATGATTAGGATATATTTTGTTCAGAAATTTGAATTCTGTTAAGTATGCTCAATTTGAGTATGAATAAAGTTCTATTATTTCAATAAGTTATTATGTTAGCTTAATAATAACATGAATGTGTTTTTAATAAAGCATGCAAATTCATACCATAAAATTTTTTAGTTCTTTAGGAAAGTTAGGGATGCATGAGAGTTTAAGTCTTTAGAATTGACTTGTAAGTTTCTTAAGGCGAAATCCTAGGGAGCATGGAACGTTGGAAATGATTTAGGCAACTATTGTTTGGATAGTTTGAGCCTTTCTAGCCCACCATGGTATATTTTATCCGTTGAAACCCAACTTTGAGACTATATGGCCTGATTTTATTTCGACCTTTATAATAATTAGCCATTACTTTTCGCTTAATAATCTTAAAATTGTCCCAAACACTAGACTCAGTAATATTCTAGATTTTTTTCGAAAATAAGTTTGGGGGAGCTGAAAAGAAGTATCAATTGCTCGAAAATTGCAGTACATAAAGTAAGTGCTCGTGTGAATAAAAAAAAGAAAAGAAAAGAAAAGAAAAAAGAGCACATGTATTTGAAAGATGTACAAAAGAGCATATGAAAGTCAAGTTGGTGTATCAAAGGTAAAAACTTCGAAGGTTCAATCGACGCTGAGTCTAGGGTTTTTTTTAAACCAAAATTTATCCATCTTTCACTTACCCCTAGCCTAGCCACGTTACAACCTTGATAAAGACCTATTGATTCAAAGTCCTCATGCTACCTACATTAGTGGAGAGAAATTGCTACGATCAACATATGAAGACATAAGTTAAGCTTAATGATTGCAGCTTAGTCTTTAATAAAGGAATAAAAATCAAATTGGCAAGGGTTAACATGTCTTTATTACAAAAGCATTTAGTCTAAATTTTGCTATTATAATAAGTTGTTGAATTTAATTTGAACAATATGCATATTTAAGTAGCATAACTTAACAGATTTCTTGTCTTTGAGCATAATTATTTTAAGTTCATAATTTCGGGAAAAATGTTGTTCTGAAGGAAATTTTCAGAGGTGTTTTCGAGAGATTCTTCTCAAAATTTGCTCATTGCTCGGGACGAGCAATGAATTAAGTTTGGGGCTGTGGAAACACAAAAATTTATATACTTTTTCATACCCTTTTTAACTTAAAACCAAGCTATTCCGGTTAAATTCTTGTCGAAAAATATTATAAAATAATTAAATTATGTTAAAAATATAAACATTATGAATTTTAATTAATTTTATAGTTAATTTTGATTAAATTTGGTTATTTTTGACAGAATTACACAATTGGAGAAAAAGGGCCCGGTGAACACTGCGAGAAGAACAAAACCGAGAGTAATTTGAAGTATCGAGGCCAATTAATTTTCAGCCCAAGATGGTCCAGAAATGTGTATTAATTCATAATTAAATTAATTTTAATTTATTTCCTATTTAATTTAGGTTAAATGAATTAATTTTAATTAATTATGAAGAAAGGGCCTAGTGAACCGCACTGGTTGAACCGAATGAAGTGAGCCGAACCAGCCATTAATTGGGCTGACCAGAACCGTCCATTGGCTGACCCAAATCAAAAAATTAGCTGGTAAAATATTCTTGCAAAAATTCCCTTGAAAAACTTCCAAATTACGTTCAAACCCCGCCTTTATTTTAGGCTTTGAAGATTTGCCCCAGCCTATTTTTAGCAAGGTTGAAAGCTTCAACCTTGCCATGTGTGTGGCTGGCCATGGGAGGCCTCTCTTGGCTGCTGAATTTGGTATTTTTAGCAGCCCTCTTCAGCTATAAAAGCCACCCTATGCTGCTCATTTCAAAGCATCCCTCAACATCTCTCATTCCACAACATTCTCTCATCCTCTCTTCACTTCTCTTAAAGTTTCCTCTCCATTTTTCCATCCCATTTTCCCTTCCTCTTATGCCAATTTCCTCTCTTGAGAAAAAGGTGTTCTTCAGCCATCTTGGGCAGCAATATAGGATTCATAGAAGCCTTGCTCGGTGAAGACAACGAAGACAAAAGAACGGAGCAACAGTCAAGCCGCAGAGAAACACTGGATTTGCTTTCTGTTCCCTTTCTTTTTAATTTCTGTTGTTTTTATGATGAACATATCTATGAATAATATTGTTGTTGAAATGGTTATTTTAATCAATTTAGCTTGAATTTAATTCGTGTTGGGTTGATTATATTTTGCCTACTTGAATTGTTAAAATAGTGTTTATGTTGTTATAGGCCTCAGTGAAATGCTTGATTAAGTAAAATCATGCTTAGGTTATCTGGCATTATAATTGTTTAGATAACTAAAGAATTAATTGTTTAAGTGGATTGAAATTGCAATTAATGGACTCAGTACTTAATCAGTGCATGTTTATTTCTTCTAAGGTAACTGAAAATTAAATTAGCATTGTATTTGGCGATACATATGCCTTGCATAACTTGCAAGATTGTTGTGATTAAATTGTTTCAAGGTATGGCTACTTTGTTACTTCACATAATCTTTTACATGTTTATTAAGTTGAATTAATCGGTTGAATCGACATAGGAATATGCGAGAGATAATTTAATTCAATAAGTATGTATATGTAATAGCATGTTTACTTTATTAAATCTGTTTAGTCGGTTGAACCTGCATAGGGATATGTCCAAGAGATAAATGGATTTTTTTTTTAGTAAATGTGTTCATAAGTCAGCAGATTACTGGGTTGCTGTGAATCTATTCATAACAGCATATGCATGAATTTAATATTTCTAAGTTAAAAAGGTATAATTAATCCAACACAATTATATCATCTTGATTAAATCTTAATTGAAATCGTGCACTAGAACTCTTTTATTTTTTTTAAATTTTTTGCTTAGTTTTAAAATCTTAGTTTATAAATCACTCTTTTCAAACCAAAATTATTTTTACCTCACCAAAGTGTTTTAATTAATTTCATAAATATTGCTCTTCACAGTCCCTGTGGGTACGATAACTTGACATTTACTTGTCACTTTATTACTTGTTACGATTGTGTACACTTGCACATTTCCACCGTTCCAGTAGTACCGCAACCAGGCTACCATTGGAGTGTATCGGATAGGTGGGCCGATATTTATATCCCCACATGGTGTGTATTGGGGGATGGAGATGGTGTGTAGCGGTTGGATGGGTGCGATCCGTGCATATTTGATTGCCTTACATCTGTTCTGATATTGAATTGGGCTCAGGCCCGAAAAGACTTGCTATTGCATGCTTTTCTATTTGCCGAGGGTTGTACACACTGAGTTTTCGAAAAATCACCCCCTATTTTATTTTTCTCAGGTGATCCTCAATAGGTGGTTCGACGGTTGGAGGGGCTCCAAGGTGGCCAGCTAGTAAGATGGCTTGGACTGGTTTTCTTAAGCCCATAATTTCTAGTATTTTAAGTTATTTCATTCTGGATTGTAATAAGGCCTTTCCTCTGGTTATTATTTCAAATTAGGATTATTATTATTTTCATGCTTTATATTTATTAGAAGTAGAACATGGTTTTCCTAATCCATAACTGTTTTTAAATACTACGTTTTCGCAACTCAATCTTTAAATGACAAGTTTTCATAGATCATCTGTTTTAAATAAAGCTTCCGCAATTGAAAAGAGATTTTACAAAGTAATTATTATCATACAAGAAGGAATAGTTTTTTTTAAATACACCTCGTTTTGAAAGCGACAAATACAAGCTGAGATTTTACTCAAGGTTTTTATTCTAAAGAAGGGTTTTCAATGAAAACAAGGTTTTCAAAAAACACTTCGATGTGACATGTCAGATTCTGCCATAATGTCTGGGCCGGGTTTGGGGTGTTACAATATGAATGCAGCAGGTATACATGTAACATCCATAAATCTTACATTCAACACATAGGGGTATTTTAGTCATTTTTGCCTTTAAGGGCTTTTCGGTAATTTCGCTTTATTATGGGTTATTACTTACCTTGGCCTATTAACAAGTCCTCGTTGGCTAAAGCGAACAGATACTATGCACCAGGTAGGAATCCAAAGAAGAGGAGGTGGGTCAATAAGATCGCTTAAGTACCAAGCTCTCCCTAGATCCAATCCTAAACATGCATATACCCATTGCTACACCTTAACCTTATGGCTTGTCCACGGTCACAATTAATTAATTATTTAAGTTTTATGTTTGTTTAAGCAGTTATTAGATACTAGGCCCAAAACCCCTTAAAAAGCCTAAACGAGTCTACATACATGCATATGGCCCACTAGGCCCAATCTCATTCATATGGCCTATTAGGCCCAAATCACATTCGAATGCCTCATTAGGCCTAAATCACATTCATAAGGCCCGTCAGGCCCAATCACATTCATAGTCATGCAATCATATGATTTTTCATCACTTAGTAACAAATTGCCAATTTTGCCTATTATGGGCCCTACAGCCCATCGGGCCCATTTAACCCATTCTGGCCCAGTTGGCCAATACACGGCCCAAGTCCACAAAATCGCACATAGGGCCTTTGATAACCTATCGGTTTCCCCTTACGAGTGTTCGCGCACTCGCAAGTCTATTGTAGCCAAACTTCTGGCTTTTCGGCATTTTGGCTTTTTGGCATTTCTAGATTTGCCAATCTACTCTGTGTATGTAGTGTATGTACACGCCTGGTACTAAAATGTGCTGCGATCTCCTTAGCCATGAACCTACAAATGATGTCACTCGACGATTAATCACACACTTATCAAATATGATCACCAAAAGTCGAAAATCTCACATTTTCCTTACTTTGAACGACAAGCCTTAACAACCCTTCCTTGATCACTAATCACGAGTATTTCTTAAATTTGCATCAATCTTAATCATGAAAACTAAACAACAAGTGACTCACAATCATCTTAAGTCACTCTCAAATCCTCCATGGCCATTTGGCCAACCTTGACCAATAAAAGAGGAATACTTACCAAAAACCTCAAAATGCCTAGGAGCAATTCGGTAGGGATCTGGAATCCGAGATTCGATACTAATCCCACAAGAATCGGTCGAAGTAGAGGGAGTAATAGCGACACAGAGGGTCTTTAGCCAAAGAGGTATTTGGCTTTTGAGATTTGTATGGTGTAAAGGTTATTCGGCATAAATAAGAAGAAGAAAAGAAGGAATCGGCTAAAACTAAAGGTGAATCAAAAGAGAATTTGAGAAGAGAAAGAATGGAAAATCGGCAAGCAAGGAACAAGGAATTTGACTTCTGAGTACTTAGAGAGAAAAGTGTTTCGGCAACACAAAAAAAATGAGAAATTCGGCTAAAGGAAGAGAAGAAATTTTGACATTACCTAGAATCCCCAAAATCGGCACCTATATATACTATAGCCGAATTTACCTATCCCCAAATTCCCTATTCAGCTCTACTTCTCTACACCCCTCATCTCTTAACTTTTCTCCCTGATAATTCCTTAATCCCTTCCTTAAATTTCTCCTCTGATCACTCCATTCAGAGTTCACATCCAACGCTACTACTGTCTATTTATTGAGTAAACATAAATCCTTCTTTTGAGTAGGGAGGATTCGAACTCCAAACCTCCTTGCCATGCATGTGACACCACCTCTAAGCCCCACATGTGACGGTACTTGATAAACCGTAGTTTATACATATTATTGTCCCATGCTTAGCACATTTATGAATGATTTCTCCTTAAATTTGGTGAATTTGATGCTCCTAATCCTTTAATTTAATGTTTTATACTTAGGTGAGCACAGGAGAGCAAAAAGAACAAGAAATAGGCAAAAACGGAGAAAATGGGCCGACGTAGGAAAACAACACATCCTGGACTTCCTCACACGGGTAGTACACACGCCCGTGCCATTCTAACAGGCTCGAACACGGCCTAAAACAACCTCAACACGGGCGTGTTGATCTCTCAGCCTTGACCACGTGTAACGCCCCGTACCCGAGACCGTCGCTGGAGTCGAATACGAGGTGTTAACAGACTTAATTCATTACTTAAACAGCTCAAACAATTTAATTTTAAAATTTTCAGACAAGCTGAAAATCTGCGTCACAGTCGCTTAAAAATTCATATCTCGAGTTACGAAACTTGGAATTAAGATCCGTAAATTTTTTATGAAACTAGACTCATATTTATATCTACTAATTTTTTCTAGAATTTTTGGTTGAGCCAAATAGTACAGTTTATTAGTTAAAATCTCCCCTATTTCAGGGTTCGACTACTCTGACCTCTGTGTATTACGAATAAGATATCTTTCTATACAAAATTTCAATGACTATGAGGTTTGTTTCTCTTAAAACTAGACTCAATAAGTAATCTGTACATATAAATAAAAACTTCTAATTATTTTTTTAAAATTTATTATGAATTTTTAAAGTCAGAACAGGGGATCTAGAAATCACTCTAGCCCTGTTTCACAAAAGTTTAAATATCTCATAAAATATAATTTATATGCCTATTTTGTTCATTCCATATGAAAATAGACTCATTAAGATCCGATTCCATAACTTATTCATTATTTAATTCCATTTCTACTATTTCAGTGATTTTTCAAATTCACGTCACTACTGCTGTCTGAATCTATTTTATGGTAAATTTTACCTATTTCATGGTTTCCATGGATTAGCTAGCAATTTGACATACAAAACACCAAATATGATCATGATTAGCCATTCCAATGGCTAATCATTACCAAGAATTTTCATACCACCCAATAACCATATCATAAGACCATATATACAAATTTATTATAGTGCTATACATGCCATACTCAAAATATACAAGCCATTATGCTAAGATGGTATACGGATAGTGTGAGCGAGCCTCCGATCGTTCCCGATTTTCGAACTGACTTGTCAAAACTGTAAGGAATGAAAAGGAGGGAGTAAGCATAAATGCTTAGTAAGTTCACATGCAAATAGCAAGTAACATAACCATATAAGCAAACATAAAATATCATTTGCATAATCATCATCAAGACATGCAAGTCATATTTTCATTTATCATCTTACCACATTGTTGATATATCGAGTTTTCAACCCGAGGGTTAAGTACATACCTGTTCAAAGTATCCATCTCACAACACTTACCAATATGTCCCTTTCATCTCTAGTATTCCTCCATTTGAGTAGAACTTTACCCGTTGAACACATCGGAATATAATTCGGATACATGGAAAGTTTGCACATAAGTGCCACATATGTAGCCAAGCTACCATGTAACCCGCCCATAAGTGAACTCGGACTCAACTCAACGAGCTCGGGCGTTCGCATCCATAAGTGAACTCGGACTCAACTCAACGAGTTCGGATGCCTAGTTACCTCTCACAAACTCGGACTCAACTCAACGAGTTCGGACATTCGCATCCATAAGTGAACTCGGACTCAACTCAACGAATTCGGATGCTCAACCATCCTAGTGACATGTCACTTGTATCCTAATCTATTCCGAAGGTTCAAACGGGCTTTTTCCCTCGATCTGACATTTGCCGTCTTCCACGGAATATCGGAACCGATACTCGGTAGCAATTCATATTTATCAAGTAGTAAACATAATTTGCATATTACTCAACATTAAACACAAAGCATAATATTTCAAATAACAATCAGCATATCATATAATTAACATCAATAACTTAAAAATAACAATTATGCTACATTATTTACACATGAACTTACCTCGTATGCGAAAATGGCTACTTTTACCATTTCGTCCACAACTTGGTATTTTTCCCATTTTAGCTCGAATTTCAGTTTTCCTTGCTCTATCATTTAAAATATAGTCTAATTAGGACTCACATTATTCAAATTGACCCAAAATCTTATTTTGGCAAAATTACAATTTTGCCCCTAAACTTTTGCATATTTACACTTTTGCCCCAAAGCTCGTAAATTAAACTTCAGCCTATTTTCTTATGTTTTATGAAATTCTAATCATTTTTCCCTTCTATAGCAACATCAAATTCTCACTCTAACATGTACTTATGAACATTAGGTATTTTTACTGATTATGTCGCGTTTTACTCGCTTTTACATAAAATCACTTAGCAAAAGTTGTTTAACACAATTTCAAGCTTCATATTCTACCATAAAACATCAAAATAAACACATTTCACCTATGGGTATTTTTCCAAATATGAACCCTAGCTTAAATTATTGCTAGAATAAGCTTAATCGAGCTACCAGGATTCCAAAAACTTAAAGAACATTAAAAACGGGGCTTGGAATCACTTACTATTGAGCTTGGAAAGCTTGAAAACCCTAGCCATGGCTTCCCCCATGCTAATTTCGGCCTCCATGAAGAAGATGAGCAAAATTGGCTTTTAATTTTGTATTTTAATTCATTTTACCCCTAAATGACCAAAATGCCCTTACTACTAAACTTTCAAAAATTCCTTCCATGTCCTAATTTTGTCCATGAACTTAAAATTGGTCAAATTCCTATTTAAGACCTCCTAATTAATATTTCAATGCAATTTCATACTAAAAACTTCTAGAATGCAAATTTTACAACTTATTCGATTTAGTCCCTACTTTCAATTTAAACACTTTAGGCATAGAATTTCATCACGAAATTTTCACACAGTCATGCAATCATATCATAATCATCAAAATAATCATAAAATAATTATTTCTATCTCAAATTTTGTGGTCACGAAACTACTATTCCGACTAAGCCCAAAATCAGGATATTACACCACGTCTGAAGTAATCGCACACGGGCGTGTCCCTGTCGAGCCCAAGTTAAGTTCTATTCGGAAAAGGGTGATTTGGAGGGCTTTTAGGCATTCTAAAGCCTATTTAAACACCCCAAAGGAGGATTAAAGAGGACACACAGAGTAGGAAGTGAGGAATTACTCGAAGAAAGCCTATTGATCCATCTCAGAAGCCAGATTCACCTCCAAGACAGATGATCTCCCCTCAATTTCCCTTCAGGAGTTTTGGGTTTTCTTAATGTTTTGTGTTCATTATTCTTCTGAGATGTTTTCCTTTATAGTTATGAACTAAACCCCTTAAATACCTAAGGGGAATGAAACCTAAGACGAATCTTGTTATTATTATCTAAATGGTATGATAAATATTTAACTTGTTCTTAATTATGTGTTCTTAATTCTTGCTTCAGTATTTCAGGATATTGATTCAAGTTAATGCGCTTATTCAGAAGAGCAAAAGTCCCTGGCTAAGAATACATTTGTCATAATTAAGCGGAGTTGATTGCACGCCTAGAGATAAGGTGACAAGATTTTGCCGGATTAGGGTGAAACCTAATAAGGGGATCTATAGATCTAGTTAATGCAACCCTAGGGTGTTAATTAGAAAGAGATTTCAATTATTCAATCTAGGGTTAGACGTTATTAGTCTTGAATAGGGATAATAACATAACTTAGGGATTTCTACGGAACAAGTTGAATGAATAAATCGTTTGATTCAGAGTCAAATAACAAGTGAAGTCTAGGTGATTTTTCCTTGGGCATTGTCTTAGTCAATCGAATTTTCTAAAAAGTATTTTCCCCAAATCTATTTTCTATGCATTCTTAGGTAGTAAATTTGTTTAGATAAACAACCCGCATTATTCTTAGGCTAGATAATAAAAAGAAAGTTAATACTAGTATTTTTAGTTCCTTTGGGTTCGATATCCAGTCTTGCTAAAACTATACTACTATTCGATAGGTGCGCTTGCCTTCGTCGTGATAATAGTTAGTTTGAGTACGATCAATTATAAATTTTAAAACTTATCATGAGTGACAATCAAGTTTTTGGGGCCGTTGCTGGGGAACTAAGATATTAGGAACACTCGATTTTTATTACTTTAGCCATTTACTTTTATTGCAATTTAAATTTTGTTTTGATTTTCATTACTAAATTTTCTTTTGCTTTCTTTTGGCAGGTTCTTATAGTTTATGACTAGAGGAAACCTGTCAGGACCATTACTTTTTGATGAAGAAATCGATCGTATAGCTCGCTGAAACTGAAGAGAAATAAGGTGAAGCCTAAGATACACAGAGGAAAAGCAAGAGGATGATATCCCAACTACAACCGAGGAGATGGTAAAAAATCAAGAAAATTCGGTACCTCCTGCGATTGCTGCTGACCCAATAAATCAGAATCCTGCTCCTCGTACTATGTATGATTATGCTAAACCTACTTTAACAGGAACTGAATCAAATATAGTTAGGCCTACTATTGCTGCAAATAATTTTGAACTGAAACCTAACACAATTCAAATGATACAACAGTTTGTTCAGTTTGATGGTTTGCAGGACGAAAACCCAAATACTCATTTGGCCAATTTTCTGGAACTTTGTGACACATTCAAGATCAATGGCGTTTCTGACGATGCCATTTGCCTTCGGTTATTTCCCTTTTCACTAAATAACAAGGCTAAACAGTGGTTGAACTCGTTACCACGGGGATCAATTACTACTTGGGAACAAATGACCGAAAAGTTTTTACTAAAATACTTTCCACCTACTAAAACAGCTAAACTAAGGAATGATATTTCTTCTTTTGTGCAGATGGATTTAGAAACACTTTGCGATGCATGGGAGAGATACAAGGATCTACTGTGAAGGTGCGGTGTGAACCCCTCAACAAGACAGATGATTGATGCAGTAGCTGGTGGAACCATCAACAACAAAACACCTGAAGTAGCTTACGAATTTATTGAAGAGATGTCACTAAATAACTATCAGTGACAAGTCATGAGGACTAAGCCAACCAAAACAGCAGGCGTTTATAACGTCAATGCAGTTAATATGCTATCAAATCAGGTGGAACTTTTAAATAAAAAGATTGATGTTTACTTGTTTCTACGCAGGTACATCCTGTGATGAGGTGTGATTCAAGTGGAGGAGGCGTACATATAGAATATCAACCCTTCAATCCTACAACCGAAGAGGAAAAAGTCCACTATATGGGTAACAATAACTCTAGACCTCAAAATAACCCATACAGTAATACTTATAATGCAGGTTGGAGGAACCACCCAAATTTCTCATGGGGTGGTCAAGGAAATTAACGGCCATAAAATCCTTTGGGTTTTCAACAACCACCTTATCAACAGGAAAAGAAACTGAACCTTGAAGAGATGCTATCCAAATTCATCTCAGCGTCAGAAACTCATTTCCAAAATATCGAGACAGCGCTTAAAAATCAACAAGCATCGATCCAAGGGCTCGAAACTTAGATAGGCCAACTGTCCAAATTAATTTCCGAACAACAACAAGGTAGCTTGCTAAGTAATACTGAACCTAACCCAAGGGAACAAATCAATGCGATTAACATTAGAAATAAGGAAGGGTTAGTTGCATCTAAACCAGAACCAAAGGCAGAAACGGTGGAAAGCAAAGGTAAAGGTAAAGTAGATCATAACGAATAGAAACCAATAAGTGTAGAATACAAACCTCATGTGCCATACCCTAATGCGACAAGGAAAGACGGCTTAGACGAACAATTTGGTAAATTCCTTAAACTTTTAAAGAAATTACATATTAACTTACCGTTTATTGAAGCTCTCTCGTAGATGCCAAACGCAATGAAGTTTTTAAAGGAGCTTTTAGCAAATAAGCAGAAGTTGGATGAGGCGTCACATGTGGAGTTAAACACAGTTTGCTCGGCTATTCTTCAAAATAAGCTACCCAATAAATTAAAAGATCCAGGGAGTTTTACAATTCCTTGTTTAATTGGTAGTCTAGATTTGAACAATACGTTAGCTGACCTAGGGGCTAGTATCAATTTCATGCCTTACAAAATGTTTAAGCAGCTAGGTCTTGGGAAACACAAACAAACTAGGATGAGCATTCAATTAGTAGATAAAACTATCAGATTTCCTAGGGGCATTGTTGAAGATGTACTCGTTAAAATTGACAAATTTATATTCCCAGATGGAGGACGAGACACTAGATGAAGCTTGGGAACAATTTGAGGAGTTAATTCGAAAATGGTTGATGTATGGATTCCAGCACTGGACTCAGATGGAGATGTTTTACAATGGGTTGAACGTGCACACAAGGATGGTAGTTGATGTGTCTGCCAATCGTACGTTGTTAGTCAAAACTTATAATGAGGAATACCAGATCTTTGAAAATATTGCCAACAACAATTATCAGGATCCAACCACGAGAGTTGGGATGGGTAAGAGAGTTGTTGGTACCATCGAGCTTGATGCAATCACTTCGTTAACGGCATAGGTATCTTCTCTAGCTAATATGATTAAAACCATGAAAAATCCAATTCTAGTACATGAGATGAAATCAACGGAGTTGCCATGTGTTTATTGTGGGGACAATCATATGTTTGACGAATGCCCATCAAACCCAGCGTCAGTATGCTATATGGGTAATTCCAATCGAAATAGAAATCCATATTCCAACACCTACAATTCAAGGTAAAAGCAACATTTGAATTTTAGTGGGAGTAATTAGGTTGGAGGGAATTTTAACAATGCTGCAAGACAGAATGACATCAATGCACCGCCTGGTTATGTTCAACCTATGCCAAGGCAAAATACTCAATACTGTCAAGCATCATCTTCTACTTCCATTGAACTGTTTTTAAAGGAATATATGACCAAGAATGTAGTTGTAATTCAGAGTCAGGCTGCATCTCTCCGAGCGCTTGAAAATCAAGTGGGCCAAATAGCAAATGCTTTAAATTCGAGACCACAAGGAGCATTGTCAAGTGATACCGAGAATTCAAGAACACAAGGCAAGGAGAAGTGCAAAACTATCACCCTTAGAAATGAGACTTAGTTGAGTGATCTTGTTCATGATGCGATGGTAGGAGAGGATAATGCAAGTAACTTGAGGTTTTGCTCTCGCGAGAGGGAGGCCATTTTAGAACTCTTTTGTCAAGTAAAGTAGATACAATTTTTCCAAGGCATTATTGAAAGTAAGGGTCAATTGTAGGTAATCCCGACCTTTTGAATCAACATCACTATATCCTTATTCTTTATCGTAGTAACTTTGCCACAACATGTTGTTTATTTCTTTGTTTACATTCTATTCGAATAATCACTTTCATTATTGCCATTACATTTCTACTCTCACTTTTGCCATAACATTTCCTATTATTCATCAATTCCATCTATCGCATACATCATCATTCTTTTGAATTATAATTGCATACTTACCTTAGTTTATCATAGAATCTTATTCGTCAGTCTTGCCATAACATTAACCATATTACAATAATTTGACCAATTTTGTGCCTCAATCTGATCCTCATGGGAACGATACTCATTCATCACTTTATTACTTGAATCGATTTGTATAATTTCCAAAATAGCACATCATTTTACACATGACAAACATCCTTTAAAGTACGCCATATAGGCATTTCATTCAGAGTTTGCCACGAATGCAGTTCATTCAGAGTACGCCACAAAGGCTATTCATTTGGAGTACGCCACAAAGGTTGTTCATTCAGAGTAAGCCACAAAGGTTGTTCATTCATAGTACATCACTGTAACACCCCTAACCCGTATCCATCACTGGATTAGGGTTACAAAGCACTACAGTATAATTGGAAAACATTTAACGTCATAACATTTAAATAGATTAAACATATTGTAAACCATTCAATCATACACGCTTTTCCCTAAATTGAGCCTTCGAGGCCCTAAAAATATTTTAGAAGTGATTTGAGACTAAATCAAAATAAAACAGAAGTTTTAAGAAACAAATGCAAAAATATGAAAACAGGGGTTACAAGGACGTGTGACTTAGCCTAGGCCATGTAACATTCGAACAAAGGGACACATGGCTGTGTCCTAGCCCGTGTCCTCACCCATGTAACTCACTGAGTAAGGTCACACAGTCAAGTCACAGGACGTGTGCCAGGTTGTGTAACTCTCTGAGTTGCCACACATAGCCGTGTGCTAGGCTGTGTAACTCATTGACTTGAAACACTAAGAAATTTCAAATAACACACGGTCATGTGTGTCACACGACCGTGTGACAGCCCATTTCCCAGGTCGTGCAAACCCAAAATTTACCTAAAATCAAGACATTTCATGTCCAAATCATACCTAACCATCCATATCATTTGAGCATACATTCAAGGGTTTAAACATCATTCCAACACACATAAACACGCCATTTCAAACACTCTAATTCATCTAACCAATATGCCAGTCAAAAGCACCATAATTGTATCAAAACATTAAAGATCAAACCAAAGCAATTTGATGATATCTCAATTACACAATCTAGTGCATTTAACCATTACATGTTAACAGAAATGACTAATTCCAAGCCATCACAAACATACCAAAAGGGTTATATATACAAGCATTTACAAGTGACCAAAATGACATAACTTGGTAAAGCATTGAAGTTCATCAAACGAAACTTAACTTCCAAAAGCTTAAACATACCAACACATTCATTACACATCCATGAACTACCAATGCAAAAGACCTATACATGCCATTATTAACCTTGGGCAAAGTACTCAAAATCTATCGAAATACTTGCTGGATAGTATGATAGGTCTCCGATGAGCTTTCAACCGATCAAGCTTCTAATAATCTATAAAACAAAGGAAAGTAACTACGTAAGCAACGAATGCTTAGTAAGCTCGTATAAACTTTAAACACAACTTACCATTTTATTAATACAATTCATAGATTAAGCATAAATCATTACCAATGCCATAAATCATCAAACTCACAAGTTAGTACACTTGTCCATGATACAAATGAATTCAACCATAAGATAAGTAAATTTCAATATATGAATACATCATTTAACTCATCAACCTTTTCATAAGATCATGATTCATTCCATTTGCATACTTACTATTTCATTTCCTCTTCTTACCCATTGAACTATCTAGAATTACATCAGATATTCAGGAAAGCTCACACATAGTGTGCCTTTACATATAATTGTAACCTTTACTTTATATTAATGCTCACACGAGTTGTGAAATGGGCCTGCTCATAAGAGTTGTAGGTCAGAATGTAAGCTACACAGTGCTTCTCTAACAAGCTATGGGAAATCTGCAACAAATATAGGACCTCAGCCATTAGTAGGACATTCAAGACCAACACCCGAAACATGAAATCCCTAATGACATGTCATTTGTTTCCTAAGAATTCTTAAGGTTCAAACGAGACTTGTTATCTGCCAATTCATCATAGAATTGATACAATTATATTCAAATTCATTTATATTAAAACAACATAGCAATTAATCAATTTAGCTAACACTAAAATGATTATAGTTCATACAAACTTACTTTGATAACTAGGGTCGTAGTAGTAAAGTTGAACTAATTCGAAGCTTTAGCTTTTCCTCGATTTAAGTCTGATTGTGGTTTATCTTGATCTAAATAAATAATTTCATTCAATTAAGTAATTCTAGAATTCCATTTAATCCATAATTCATATTTATGTAAAATTACAAAATTACCCCTAATACTTTGACTTTTCACAATTTAGTCCTTAAACTTATAACTTACGTATAACTCATTTTAGCCTAAATCCAACTTAACCAATGTTACAAGGGATCTTGAAACAACCCATTATTACCAACATTTCATAATAAAATCGATAGATTTACACTTTTAACAATTTAATCCTAAATTGCAATTTCACCAAAAATCACTTAACAAAACATGTTTATTTAACAACCAAAGTTAATAATCCATCAACTAACATTAAAACACATCAAAAAACATCCATGACAAGTCCCTCAACCTTTAAAAATTTTGTAAAATAACCCCGAGCTAACTTATTCAAGCTCACATTCATTCAAAACAATCCACAAACACACATTTAGGGCATTTTACAAATTAGCCCTCACTTTTTCACATTTTGACTCTTTAGTACCTAATCACAAAAATCACAAAATATACAAAATTTCCTCACACATATGCTTAGTCAAATTTTTATATTGTTCATATAAGTCCATATATTTCATTTATTTCACATTTTAGTCCTTCAATTTACAAATTTCACAATTTAGCCCATTATACTCAAATTCATCAAAAATCCAAAGAAAAAATATATTAACCCAACATCAAGCTTTCATATTTCACCATTTAACAACACAAAACTCATGAATTCATCCATGGCATGTTTCAAAATCATCATCAAAATCAGAAATTGAGACATGAGCTTGATAATATACAAAGCAACGATTACAAAAACATAGAAATTATCAAAAGCGGATCAAAATGCATACCTAAATCCAAGCTTAAAGTGTCGAAACCCTATCTAACTCTTTTTCTTTTCTTTTTCTTGTTTTTTCAGTTGATGAACAAAGAAATAATGGCCATTTTCATGTTTTTTTTAATTAATACATTATAATTCTTCATTTACAAATTTGCCCTTGATAAAATAAAATGTAATTCATGTTAATTAAGGCCATTAATATCCATTAACCATGTAAATGGCATATTAACCACATAAGGACCTCTCATTTACTAAGACAAATCAAATAGGCACTTTTAACATATAACATGCAACTTTTACCTTTTACTCGATTAGGTCCTTTTATCAAATTAAGCACACAAATGATCGAATTTTCATACAAAACTTTCACACATGCTAATTCACATATCATAAGCACAGAAAATAATATTTAAATATTTTTTGACTCAGATTTGTGGTCCCAAAACCACTATTCTGACTAGGGTCTAAACCAGACTATTACATTTTGTTTTATTTTAATTAACCTTATTTACTAAATACCAAAATTAACCTTATTTCTAATTCAAAATTTCAATAATGCCAAACCATTAACATCCACTATTTAATTAATGGGCTATTTATCACACAAGGACCTCCATTTTAAAGTTCTATAGCTATTAGACACCTTTAGCTATTAGAACTCAAGTTTTACACTTTACTCGATTTAGTCTTTTTTATCAAATTAAGCAGTCAAACGATAAAGTTATTTAACGAAAAATTCACACAATCATAATATCATGCTGTAAAAATTAAAATAATAATAAAATAATTATTCTGACTTGGGATTTGTGGTCCCAAAACCACTGTTTTGATTTTACTAGAAATGGGATGTTACAGTGTGCCTCAGCCGTGTATGAAACACGGCTAGGTGACACACTTGTGTGTCCCCTGGTACTTATTTAGAATGCAAGTCAGTAGCTTCACATGGCCGAGCACACTGGAGTGTGGCTTGGCCGTGTGGCATAAGTCAGTATATCCTCTAGTTTTCGTATGGCCTGGCACACTGGAATGTGAGACCATTTTGAAGGGCACACGAGCTAGTCACATGGGCGTGTGGTTGGTCGTGTGACCCACACAGGGGTGTCTCACATGGCCTAGCTACATGGGCGTGTCTCACACGGGCGTGTGTCCCCTATACTTTGAAAATTTTCAATATTTTTCTAAAAATTTATTAAGTACTCGATTTAATCCTGAATCACTTCTAATGCCTGTTTTAAGCCCCGAGGGATCGTGTTAGGGACTATATGATTGTATTTGAATGATTTTTGTTTAGATTTGAGGAATTTATTGAAATATATGATTGTTTAAGAAATAAGTCTGATAGTTCTCCATAACCCTATTTCAACAACGGAAATGGGTTAGGGGTGTTACATTTATTAGTATCAGAGCAACGATTTAATTGATTCTTAGACTAACGTAGCGTGTGTGAGTCTTGCTATACATGCCATATTTAACCTGTAATAATGTGATATCTCCTGACAGTTTTAAATTATGTTTTCGTATAGAAATGGATCCCAATTAAGAAATTTCTGATGACGTAGAAAGTCATGCGCCAGCCTTCGTTCATGGAGCAGTACCATCTGAATCAAGAACAGTATCTGAGGGTAATGGTGGAGAGGCCAAGGAAGCCTTCTTCCAAATGATGAACGAGTGGTTCTTTGAGTTTGTCCGAATAAATCCGGCTGCTCAGCAACCTCTACCCCCACCTATTCCCCAACTGGTTCCCGTAACTCCTCAAGGTCTAGAACCATTACGTATGAGTAACCCACCTGTGGATAAAATTTGAAAGTAAAGGGCTGAAGAGTTTAGAGCTACAGTTGATGATGGTCCTGAGAGAGCTGAGTTTTGGCTTGAGAAACAATTTGAGTTTTTGATAAACTGCCTTGTTCTCCAACGGAATGTGTCAAATGTGTTGTGTCACTTCTGAGAGATACTACATACTAGTAGTGGCACACGTTAATATCTGTAATGCCGAGAGAACATGTAACATGGGAATTCTTTCAAAAAGGAGTTCAGAAAGAAATATATAAGTCAATGGTTTCTTGGTTAGAAGTGCAAAGAATTTCTAGAATTCAAACAGGGTCGTATGACCATAACCGAGTATGAAAGAGAATTAGTGATACCGAGTAAATATGCTCGAGAATGCGTCTCTACTGAAGAAATTATGTGTAAGCGATTCAAAGATGGGTTGAAGGAAGATATTAAACTTCTAGTTGGGATTCTTGAACTTAAAGAATTTGTTGTTTTGGTCGATAGAGCTTGCAAAGCTGAGGAGCTTAGCAAAGAAAATAAAAGAGTCAATTTTGAGGCTAGGTACTCGAGAAAGAGGTGAATGAGTAAACCTTATCATTCCTCTTCAAACAAATTAAGGGATTCCTATAATCGTTCGAATGGTTCAGT
Source organism: Gossypium anomalum (assembly GCA_025698475.1). Taxonomy (NCBI): domain Eukaryota; kingdom Viridiplantae; phylum Streptophyta; class Magnoliopsida; order Malvales; family Malvaceae; genus Gossypium; species Gossypium anomalum. The sequence continues at coordinate 63,109,746 of CM046961.1, forward strand.
ATGGTATTCCAATAGAGATCATGGAAAGCAACACACGAGTCCAAAAGCTCAAGCCACTTCTGTATCGAGTGTTGGTAGTGTCAAAACCAACAGACCTGAGTGTGAATAGTGTAGAAGAAGGCATTTTGGAGATTGTTGGATGAATAATAAAGCTTGTTTTATATGTTGTTCACAAGATCATTTTATTCGTGATTGCCCTAAGTTACAAGAGAAAGACAAATTTCTGAATGCAAGACCGAATAATACAACTGCCAGAGGAAGACCACCTCGAAATACTGGAAATGTGACTAGTAGCAAAGGTGCAACAAAGGATTCTGCTGTGAGATCCAATGCCAGAGTGCCAGCTAGAGCCTACGCTATTCGAGCTTGCGAAGATGCATAGGCACCAAATGTTATCATCGGTACATTTTCTCTTCATGACACTGATGTAATTTTTTTGATTGATCCTAGATCGACTCATTCATATGTCTGTAAGAATTTAGTATCTTGTAAGAGTTTACCTGTTGAGTCAACTGAATTTGTGATTAAAGTATCAAACCTCTTAGGCCAGTATGTCCTAGTTGATAAAGTTTGCAAGAATTGTCCTTTGATGACTCGGGGTTACTGCTTTCTGGCTGATTTGATGCTTTTACCGTTTGATAAATTCAATGTGATTTTGGGTATGGATTGGTTAACTCTGCATGATACTATTGTAAACTATAGATGAAAGACTATTGAGTTGAAGTGTCAGAATAGTGAAATTCTCCGTACTGAATCTGATGATTCGAATGGGTTTCTTGTTGTGATATCGATGATGCCAACACAGAAATATGTGAGAAAAGGTTGCAATGCTTACCTTGCATATGTACTTAATACAAAAGTGACTGAATCAAAGATTGAATCGGTGCCTGTGGTTTGTGAATATCCAGATGTGTTTCCAGAGGAATTACCCGGGTTACCACTGATTAGAGAGGTTGAATTTGCTATTAAGTTAATACTGGGAACATCACCGATATCAATAACGTTGTACCAAATGGCTCTGACAGAGTTGAAAGAGTTGAAAGCTCAGTTGCAAGAGTTAATGGATAGAGGTTTTGCATGACCTAGTTTTTCACCTTGGGGTGCGCCAATTCTGTTTGTCAAGAAGAAAGATGGATAGATGAGACTGTGCATCGACTATCGTCAGCTTAACACGGTTACAATTAAGAATAAGTATCCATTGGTGCGAATCAATGATTTGTTTAATCAGTTAAAAGAAGCAACAGTATTTTCTAAGATTGATTTGAGATCTTGTTATTATCAGTTGCGGGTTAAAGATTCGGATGTATCGAAGACTACATTCAAGACCAGGTATGGACATTATGAATATCTAGTTATGTAATTCGGGTTAACTAACGGTTCTGCAATTTTTATGGATTTGATGAATAGAATTTTTAGACCGTATTTAGACAGATTCGTGGTTGTATTCATTGATGACATTTTGATCTTTTCTCGAGATGAATCTAAGCATATTGAGCATTTGAGGATCATGTTACAAACATTGAGAGATAAAGAATTGTTTGCTAAATTCAGTAAATATGAGTTTTGGCTCCGAAAAATTGGATTTTTGGGACACATAGTAATGGCGGAAGGCATTAGAGTTGATTCGAGTAAGATTTTAGTAGTTATTGACTGGAAACCACCATGAACGTATCTGAGGTCAGAAGTTTTCTGGGATTAGCTGGCTATTATCGGTGTTTTTTAAAAGGGTTCTCGATGATTACAACACCGATAACTTGATTGTTATAAAAGGACGTGAAGTTTGAATGGTCAAAAAATCAACAGAGTTTCAATCAGTTGAAAGCACTGTTAACCGAAGCACCAGTTTTAGTTCAGCCTAAGTTGGGTAAAGAGTTTGTGATTTTCAATGATGCGTCATTGAACGGTTTGGGATGTGTTTTAATGCAATAACGCAAAGTGATAGCTTATGCTTCCAGACAGTTAAAAATGCATGGAAAGAATTACCCGACGCACGACTTAGAGTTGGTCGCTATTGTTTTCGCATTAAAAATTTGGCAACATCATTTGTTTGGTGAAAAATGACATATTTTTACTAATCACAAGAGTTTGCAATATTTGATGTCTCAGAAAGATAAATTTACAGTTAAAACACAATTAAAGCTTTACTATGTAATGCTCTAGTAATTAGTCTAAAATGCAAACATATTTTCTTAATTACAAGTAAATACCTTAGTTTAGAGGCCCAAAATATAACTCTTTTCAAGAGTTATCAGTCGTTTAGCCATGGTCGTGCTCATTTCCATCATGATGTGTAACATCCCAGTTCTAACAGGTACAAGGTTTGGCGTGTAGTCCTAAAATAGTTTGTGTGGCTAGGTGGTATTCGCCCAAGTACATCTTTTGGTGCATAGAGTGAGCCTATTCCATTATGTGTGTGAAAGATAATGGTGGTTTGAAATCAGAATTCCATGTTTGTTGAAGTAGGATGTTAGACAAGTAAAAAGGTATTGTGGAATGAGTTCATGCCAGAGGGGTAGTGTGCCCTTTTATCTATAGCACTGTGCAAGTTATGTTTTAAGGTAAGCTAGTTAGGAATCAACTGGATGCAAATCAAAGTACTCAATTAAGTTTCTCGAAAGTTGTAGACCTTTGGAAAAGATAAGTCAGTAAGAATATGGTGCATGTCAGGTTCCACTATGAGAACATGGGTTATATATATATTATGATATGGACTTGAGAGAAAAGGGAGTTTCTCTCTTCTTTCTTTCATTTAAAAATAAATATATTGTCGTGATTTCCTTGGACATGAGTATAGTTCTCTCTTATTAAGCTGAGACCAAGGATTTGAGTTCATTTAGAAGGTTGTTTTATATTACGGGTAAGCTTTATAGTCTTGCATATTAAACTCTAAAAGAGCAAGCATGTTTTATGTGATTGAATAGTAAAATGAAGAAATAAGGCTTTTCACAGGGGTCATCAGTGCTTGAGATGATGATATATAGTATTTGAATGAGTTTTAATGGTGTTCCTATGTTTTATAAGTAGTAGTGGCTACAGTTACTTGTTGGAAGTTGAATCTAGAGTTTAAGTTGTTATCCATGGTGGTTAGGTAAGTCTCTATACTGACTCTTGTGTGAGTGCTATTCATAACATAATAATTATGGAAAATTGATTGAATGGTGATGTTGAGATCACGGAGATATAGTATGAGATGGATGATGTATGAGTAATGTAGAGTGAAGTATGGTTGTATCTAAATGTTTGGAATGTATGATGTGAGATGTACGTTGTGGTGGTTCTATATTGGTAGATTTAGACAATTGTGCTTAGTTTATTTCGATGCATAAAGAGTTTGTAAAGTGAGTCTATGTCTGTTCTCCACAGAGTTATCCAAAAGGGGTCCATCGAGACTTTAAACACGAACTCTGAAATAAAATTCTAAAGGAAAAGTCCTTGGCCATAACACCCTTTGAAAGGAATTAAAGGATGGTGATTACCCACTAGGATTCTCTGCGTGTCCTAGGACGATGATGGGAAAACCTTACATATTGTGAGTTTAGGCAAATCCATGTTGTAAACACATTAGAAAAGAATAAGCATATATGCAAACCATGAAAGAATAAGCCTTTGTGGCAAACTATGAAAGAATAAGCCTTTGTGGCAAATTATAAAAGATTAGCCTTTGTGGCAGACTCCTTATGGAGTGATATGGCATATCCCACATGACCTTTAATTATGATCAGAAAGACTAGAATAAGTTAGAGTGTTTGACGATTTCAAGGTAAGGACCAAGTAAATTTAAGAAATGATTAAAGATGATATTTGAAGAGATAACGAGATGAATTAACTTTCATTGAAAGAACAAATCTGAATAGAGGTTGCATCTGATAATTTGAAGAAGGGCATCTATCTATAAAATATAATAGAAAAGAGTAGTAGAAATGAAGGTTAGGTATGGAAAGCATTTTTGAGCAATGGTTTGCAAAGAATACGGGTAAGAATACATGATATAGATCAGCTGAAAGAGGTTCCTAAGATAATGAAAATACTGTTATATGACGAAAATGGATTTAGACTAGGACATAGCAGATAGAAGGAATGAAAATGTTTTGCAATCAGTGTGACACTCATCGTGATAGATAGTGGATGATGAAAGAAGAGAAGTAGTGGCGATGAACTACCTGGCATTTTATGAAAACGATAACTAAGGTATAAGAGATTATTTCCCACTGAGTTATTATGAACTTATATGAGTTACACTTTATGTTTCAAGTCAAATGTGAGTATGGGACAAGAGGGACGATGCCAGGACTACGCCAAATGAAGTGGTATATCGGGTTATTATGTATATAAAGCAAGTTTGGTGGTGTGTTCAAAGTCTACAATGAAACTTAGAAAACCATATCGTTGGATAACTGTATTAGATTAAGATTTCAAATTAAATATCCTTGTAATTAAATTATCAGGTGTCGTAGTTGTATCTACCTATTTTACATATATTTGTGTAATTTAGTTTGAATCGATATAAAGTTAAGTTGCAAATTAATTGTAATTTGTATAAGTAGAATAAACTTTTTCTGTATTCGTGTAGTAATACCCGAGATCCAAATTTGACAAATCAGATCTGGTTGGGGGTGTTAGAATTTTGGTACCAAAGCCCGGTTTAGTCGGTACTTTGACTATAAAGGTGTGAAAAAACCTTGTATGCATAATATGCCAAACCTTGTAGAGTTCCTCAAGTATGTTGAAATTATTTCCTCATGTGATTTATGTATCAATAATAGTTTAATAAAGAAAAACAATTACGAAGTGAAGAGACAAAAGAAAGGTAAGGGATCAATTCATTAATATGAACAAAAGGATGTTACACGCTAGTGAGAACAATAAAATGAAAGATAGAATAAAAAGAAATCTAGTCCTTTCCTTCGGTACGATGATCAGTAGACTCGATGGGAACCTTATCTGTTATAGGGATATCCTCTGGTTGCTCCACTTCCTCTGAAGTTTGCTCTAAGTGATTAAGCTTCTCAAGATTCTCTTTAGCCTCTACTTCCAATGAGTTAGGGATGAAGAAACCAACTATTTGTTTCCAATTTGATTGGAATTCTTCCCACACCTTACCCTTGGGATTAGAAACATTGAAATCCAATGAATCAATAAGGATTTCCTTTAGGAAGTCAAAGTTTACCTAACTCAAATTCATGGGACCAGAGGCTACTTGGGCGTGGAGAACCAAGTTTGCCTTTAACTCTGAGAGTGCCTCAGTCAATTTATTTGTTATGTCCTCCTAATACATTATGAAGCCTTCATCATTGGACTGGCAAAGAGGACTCGTCCTCCTCTAATGACTTAACTTTTCTCTTCAACTGTTTGTATTCATCCCTCCGTGTCTTTATTTTTGAGTTTGCAAGCCATAATACAACAATCGAGATGCTCGAGCTTACTTCTTTGAATCTAGTCATTGTGGCGTAGCTCATCTATTGTCTTATCTTTAGATTTAATTGACTCCTTGTTTTTAACCTTGGCCTTATGGTAATTATTGAGCTGTTGAAGGACTCCGCTCCATATCCCATATTCTACAGATAAAGTATGAGTAGATTTTACCATCCTTAAGATAGGAAATGTGTAATGCCCCAAACCCGATCATTAAGGAGGACCCAAAATTGGTGCGCCACTGTCTTAAAATCTTTCCTTTTAAACTTGTACAGTGTGGGCTTCATAAAAATGTAGTTCATATAAACATGAAGTGTAAATCCTTTGTGAAATTAAAGATAAATAGAGTTATACATTTCCAACGAAAATGAAAAACATAAAAGTTCTTAAAAACCATATTTGGTGTAAAACTATTTATAACTATTGCGTCATATACATGTACATATAATTAGGCAAACATTAATAATTCAAGGTAAATAATCCGGAACTTTGCAAAAACATAATCACCTCATTGAGGTTTCATTGAATTAATGGTTTCAAAAGAATAGTTTTAAAATAAAAAATCCATTCTTTAGAATGACACCACCTTTACACCACCCCCATGTCATGAATAATACAAAATACTTAGAAATCCTACAGAACATATGTCCTCTATTGTAGTCTTTATGAAGTTCTTTACTTCATCAATGATCCTAAGAAGGAAAGGTAACTAAAGAAGTTCAAGAACTTAGTAAGTTCCAAAGCAATATCTCAATAGCTATATATATAATACCAATAGACCTTTCCAACTCTACAAATCATACAGTTCGCCCGCTAGCGAATACCATTCACAAACAGACTCTACTACAGACACTATTCCTTTAGCGCATACACTATGCCCATGCAACCATGCATAAGACCTTCTTCGTTCTAGCCACACCCAAGGCTATGATCAATCATTAGCATTCGTTTTATTTATTCCATCATGATTTTCCAATCAGGTTTGCAATAACTTTTGCCTTACTCGAGGCTACACGATCCATTTTCATGTATCACGATCTGTTAGTTCAATGCTTATTTCATTGAAGGCATCACCATAACTTCATTTTCATCATTCAATTTAGATTGTTCATTCCAAAAAAAAAAATAGGTGATGGCTTAAATACGAAGAAAGGCCTTAACTCCATTTACACAGAAAACTAACTCAGACTTGTAACCACGAACCTTTATTACTCATACACAAACGTATCATCTTATGGGATAAAAGTGCTTACTTAAATCAAACATTAACAAGAACATAATAAACATAGATGGAAGCAAGAAGGAACTCACTAGAAAAGTGCAGCAAATTCAATCAGCAAGAATCTTGCCCTTATCATGAGAGTTTTCAGGAGTTTTTTGAGCTATAATATGAAGAGCTAACTTATTATATCATTTTACCAAAAAAACTAAACAAGATTAATATGAACATTAATAGGAAACCCAAAATTTGGAAGTTTCCTCCCTTACACCTCAAGCTAACCCTAAAGCATAAAACCCTAGGGGCCCGTAAATAGCCATGAAAATAACTTGAGTTTTACCGATATTTACTAGGTACCACATGATGATGGAGTTGGCTGAGTACAGTTGTAACACCCCTAACCCGTATCCGTCGCCGGAGTGGGTTACGAAGCATTACGAGACCTACTCGTAGTTTTCGAACAATTCACATGCATAATAACGAGTCTTTTTAACCACTCAACTGTGGCATGAATAATAAAATTGATTTACTAATAACACATATATCATCCTTGTTTTAACAGCATAAGTAATATTCAAATGGTAATTATTTAAAATCAAGACATATCATACAATGCACTCACTGCAAATATCATATATGCATGGCAAACTATATACCACCTCCACATGACAAAACATTTCTAAATTTCATTACCCAAGAACCGAATACATCCAATCTATTTCCACAATTACAACTTAGTTAACTTGTTTAACATATAACTAGATATATATATATTCGGCCATTTAACCAAATATATTTAACTAAGCAACCTAGCCGAGTGCACCACTATTAAAATATATATAACTTAAAATAATAAAAAGGCATACATAATATTTCCCATAAGGCTAGATCTTTAAGCCAAACAAAATTCATACCACACGGTCGTGTGAAAAATCACCTATGTATATTATAACAAAATCACATTATCTAATATCAACCGATTACAACATGCATGTTTTACACCTAATACATAGCATAGCCGAATCATCTACTATACACCAAAATATCAACCAAACGTTCAAACCACAGTCAACTTCACCTTTTTCATATTCAAACATTACAAGCGCCAAAACATAATAAAGATAATATAGACTTATGTATCAAGTTAGGCATTTTCGCATGGCATTTAAATACATCTCATCCATAATGAATTCAAACGGTATCTTAGCTTATACATGCCATAAACTTTAAGTTCGATTTTCAAAAGTACCAAAAGATTAATGATAGTGTGACGATATTCATTGACGATCCCCGAGCACGTAACGATCACCAAGAATCTAAAACACAAAGAGTAAACAAAAATACACCATGTAAGCTTTAACAGCTTAGTAAGTTATAAGCAATTTTAATAAGTCTATCGATCAAACTCTTAATAATAATTTTAAATATTATAGACAAGGATTCATCAATACCAACTGACAACCACAAAGCATTTCTTGTTCCCAAACTCCCGACCGAATCTAATATGAAATTCCATTCTCATATGATATCCACAATTTCAAACACAAAGCTATTCAAAATATACATCTTATACAAAATTCCAAATAGACGATTTACATTTAGCATTTCAAATAATCCACAATTAAAAAAATATATTTACTTTCAAATATAACACCACATAGTTTCGAGACTTACCAAACTCAATCTTTGAGCTTAAAAATTTTTCTCGCACACTTAGTGCTCAATAACCGATTTTGCATAGTTAGTGCTCGGAAATCCAATTTGCACACTTAGTGCTTAAAACCAACTTGCACACTTAGTGCTCAATGACTGATTTCGCACACTTAGTGCTCGATATCAAATTTGCACGTTTAGTGCATTTCTCAAACTTGCTACTCATTTATATATATACATACAAAGCTTAAACATCAACCACATAAACCAATATTAACCTACTCGTCTCCTTAATCAATGTTACATTCGGTTCTATCAATAATATATATACTTCCATTAAAATCATGTATATCATTTATAATTAAATCCAACTCGACTTAATTGCTTAAAAACTTACCTCGTATATAGGCGAACTACGTTTCATGACTATTCGATTAATTTTGTTTTTCCCCGATCCGATCCTGGTCCTTTTTGTTCTTGATCTAATTAATTCCAAATTGAACTCATTAAATGGAATTTCACTCAATTTAATCTCAACTACACAATTAAGCAAATTTCTAATTTGCCTTTCACATTTTACAATTGTACAAAATAATCCAAAGTGCATATATCATAAAATACACTCAATATCATCCCAATTCACAAGAGCCGAATATTCACTAAACCTACTCAAACCCTTACATTTTATTTAATTTAAAATCTAGTCCCTCTCTATTCAAAATTTTACAAATTCGTCCCTTATACACAAAATCACATAGAAATCTTATTACAACTTAAAAAAAAAATCTAGCATATAACTTTCATTTTCTAACATCAACACCATCTAACTCAAGAAATTTCTCCATAGCCGAATACCATAATATGAATTAATTTCAAAATTAACACATGGGCTATGTACATATCTTGACTACAAGCTCAAAAAATTACTTTTTATCAAAATCTAAACTAAAACTAACCTTGGATTTTGGCTTTCCTTGACCGAAAGTGAGAAAGCTTTTCTCTTTTTCTTACTCTTTAATTTCGGCAATATAGGAAAAACATGCAAAAGGAATATTTCTTTCTTTTTGTTTTTCTATTATAAGTTCATTCATATTATAATTAACTAATATACTTTATAATATATAAAATATCATATAAAATGATCCATCACCGTCCACTAAACTTATTCATGGCATAACTGCATTCTAAACCCCTTTCTTTAAAAGACATGCTAATTTTATTACTTAATTAAATAGCATACTTATAATCACTTGATGCAATTCGACCCCTTTTTAATAATCAAGCATTCAAACCAAACAATTAAATTATGAAAATTTAACACTCATAATTTCACACATAGCAAACACAGAAAATAATTTTTAAACATTTTTCTGACTCGGATTCGTGGTCCCGAAACCACCATTCCGACTAGGGTGAAAAATTGGGCGGTTACAACTCTCCCCCCTTAAGAATTTTCGTCCCCGAAAGCTTACCGATAAAAAGGTTTGGGTAACATTCTTTCATCAAATTTTCGAGATCCCAAGTGTCTTCCTCAACCCGGTGCTTATGCCAAAGCACTTTTACCAATGAAATTTTCTTATTTCTCAACTCTTTTACTTCACGGGCCAGAATACGAATCGGTTCTTCTTCATAAGTTAAGTCGGGCTGAATCTCAATCTCAGAAGGGCAAATCACATGTGAAGGATCGGATCTATACCGTCGAAGCATTGAAACATGGAAAACATTGTGAATCTTTTCCAACTCAGGTGGTAAGATTAATCGATAAGTAACTGGTCCGATACGCTCAGTAATCTCAAATAGCCCAAGAAATCTCGGACTCAACTTGCCTTTGTGACCAAATTTGAGTATCTTCTTCCATGGAGAAACTTTCAAAAACACGCGGTCACCAATCTGATATTCTATATCTTTACATTTCAAGTCCGCATATGATTTCTGACGGTCAGACGCTGCTTTCAAACTTTCTCGAATACTTTTACTTTCTGCTCAGCCTCTTTGATTAAATCAACCCCGTGTATCTTGCTTTCACTTAGCTCAGTCCAATACAAAGGTGTACGACATTTACGACCGTACAAAGCTTCGTAAGGTGCCATTTTGATGCTTGACTGAAAACTATTGTTGTATGCAAATTCAATCAAGGACAAGTCTCTTTCCCACGTACCCTCAAACTCGAGAACACAACATCTCAACATATCCTCAAGTATTTGGATGATTTGCTCGGACTGGCCATCCGTTTAGGGGTGAAAAGCAATACTAAAATGCAGTTTAGTACCTAAAGCATCTTGCAGTTTCTTCCAAAATCGTGATGTAAACCTTAGATCTCTATCTGAGACTATAGAAATAGGTATTCCGTGTAATCGCACAATTTGTGATATGTACAATTCGGCTAGCTTATCGAGTGAGTAATCTGAATGGACAGGAATGAAATGGGCCGATTTCGTCAATCTATTAACAATTACCCAAATTGCATCTTTCTTGCTTGGTGTTAATGGTAATCTAGATACAAAATCCATTGTGACTCGATCCCATTTCCACTCGGGTATCAAAATCGGCTGAAGCAATCCCGATGGTACCTGATGCTCAACTTTTACTTGCTGACATACTAAGCATTTCGACACAAAGTTTGAGATGTCTATCTTCATACCACGCCACCAATAGTACTGTTTCAAATCATTAAACATCTTCGTGCTACCCGGGTGAAAAGACAATCTACTATCATGTGCTTCACTACAAATCATTTGAATTAACTCAGAATTCTTCGGTACACAAATTCGGTTTCTGAACCGTAAACACCCATCAGCATCAATTTGAAATTTTGAATTATTATTCAAATCACATTGAATCCATTTTGCTTTTATCTGTACTCTGGGCTTCACAAATCTGCTGAATAAATGACGGTCTTGCTCTTAACTCAGTTACTATCGCACCATCATTAGCCATAGACATATGTGCATTCATAGCACGCAACTCAAACAATGCTTTTCAGCTCAAAGCATCAGCAAGTACATTAGCCTTTCCCAGATGATAATCAATCACAAGCTCACAGTCTTTTAGCAGTTCTAGCCATCGTCGTTGCCTTAAGTTCAAATCTGTTTGAGTCATAAAATATTTGAGACTTTTGTGATCAGAGTAGATACAACATTTCTCACCGAACAAATAGTGGCGCCAAATCTTCAAAGCGAATACAATAGCGGCCAATTAAAGATCATGAGTCGGATAATTCTTCTAATGCGGCTTTAACTGTCTCGAGGCATAAGCTACAACTTTGCCTTCCTGTATCAGAACACAGCCCAACCCATTCAAAGAGGCATCACTAAAAATAACGAGCTCTTTACCCGGCTCTGGTTGAACAAGCACTGGAGCTTCAGTCAATAAAGTTTTCAACTGATCGAAACTTCTCTGACATATTTCTGTCCACTCAAATCTAACATCCTTCTGAAGTAACTTTGTCAACCGGGTAGCAATCATCGAAAAACCTTTCAAAAATTACCTATAGTATTCGGTAAGTCCCAGAAAACTTCGAACTTCAGTAACGTTCCGCGGAGGTTTCCAATCGAGTATAGCTGAAATCTTACTCGGATCAACCCGAATACCTGACGCTGAAACTACGTGCCCCAAGAATCTAACCTCCTGCAACCAGAACTAACATTTGCTAAACTTTGCATAGAGATGATTATCTCGTAAGGTCTGTAATACCAATTTCAGGTTCTCAGCATGCTCAGATTCATCACGGAGAGTAAATCAAGATATCATCTATAAACACAACCACAAACTGATCCAAAAACTATTTGAAAATCCGGTTCATTAAATCTATGAAAACAGCAGGTGCGTTAGTAAGTCCGAATGGCATCACCAAGAACTCATAGTGTCCGTATCTAGTCCGAAAAGCAGTTTTAGGTACATCAGAGTCTCTAACTCGTAACTGGTAGTAACCTGATCGTAAATCTATTTTCGAAAACACAAAAGCCCCCTTTAACTGATCGAACAAATCGTTAATTCACGGCAATGGATATTTGTTCTTGATGGTCACTTTGTTAAGCTGACGGTAATCAATACACATTCTCATCGTTCTGTCCTTTTTCTTTACAAATAGAACTGGTGCGCCCCAAGGAGAGGAGCTCGGGGTGCAAAACTTCTATCAGTCAATTCTTGCAGCTGTGCTTTCAATCCTTTTAATTCAGTAGGCGCTATATGGTACGGAGCTATCGAAATCAGAGTCGTACCCGGTACTAATTCAATACTAAACTCTACCTCTCTAACAGCTGGTAAACCCGGTAATTCATCAGGAAACACATTCGGATACTAGCACACAACTGGTACGGATTCAATCTTCTTTTCACTCACTTGATTTTCTAGAACATATGCAAAGTAAGCTTCGCAAACTTTCCTCACATACTTCTGAGCCAATATTGAAGATATCACTGACGGTAAACCATTCAAATTAGTGGATTCAATCTGAACAATCTCATTATTCTCACACCGTAGATCAATAGACTTTCTTTTGCATTTTACCACCGCATCATGCATGGTTAACCAATTCGTACCCAAAATTATATCAAACTCGTCGAATGGCAATAGCATCAAATTAGCCGGAAGCATGAATCTCGAATCATCAGGGGGTAGTTCTTACATACTTTATCAACCAAGACACATCGGCCCGGGGGTCGATGCCTGATAACAAATTCGATGAGACTCAACAGGCAAAGTCTTACTGGATACTAAAGTTTCACACACATACGAATGGGTTGAACCAGGATCAATTAAAGCAATTACACTAGTGTCATAGAGAGTGAATATACTAGTGATGACATCCAGGGATGAAGTCTCCTCTCTGGCTCGAATAGCATAAGCTCTAGCAGGTGCACGAGCTTCAGATTGAACGGCTATTTCTGAAGTACCTTTATGAATACCGCTCCTACCCATTTGGTTATATGCCATATACTCAATCTATTTATCATACTTATTTCATTATATCAATTATCTAATAATTGTAATTACTCAAAACTTACCTCATATATCTTTGAACAATTGCAGATGGGCTACTCGATTGCTTTCTCCTTTCCCCTATCTGAATTAGTTTCTCTTTGCTCTTGAGCTTAATTAAAACAAATAAATTTGTTAAATTACTTATCAGTTAATCAATTTAATTTAATACGTATATATATATATATATATATATATATATATATATCATATATTTAAGGTACAATGACCTTACCAAACTAGCTATTTAAACATCATCCATATGCCCTACTCATGCATAATCGAACATATTACTAGGCTACAATCGACAATCACATTTATTCCCAATTAATAAACTAAACTATCAAGGAATATTTTACTAACTTATTACCTTGCCTGTTCGAATTTCATAAACTAAATTTGCATACAATTTCATGTATTTTATCATGGATTAATTGCTGGATTATAATTTGTAACAAAATCAAAATATATCTCTTATCATAATTCCATATACATCATTTCATTTTTTTATAGTATTTATAACATAGTTGAATATTCCTTAGCATATATGAACATAATAACACTTTACATGCAAAGACCATAACCTAATCAACCATAGGTAATACTCAAATCATTAACTATTTTAATGTACTTAACTACTCAAACTTAATCTTTCATACACTCATGTCTGATGTCATAAGTAATGCCGAAATGCCCAATTTAACCAAACTTAAAAAATTTAACCTTCATCTCTTAATTAAACCCTACCTATTCTTCAAAACTGCAAATACAAAGTAGTTGTCACCTATACTCTTATGCCAAATTAGCTAACATTTATAATCCTTAGTCGAATGTTATTCAAATTAAGCCACCATTATATTTTAATTATCATAGCCGAAACCTATGCATAACATTACTCAAATCATTCAAAATCACATTCTAAAAAAAAATATCATGAACAATGCCGAATCCTTAAGTGTTCAAACATCTAATTTACTCAATTCAACACATCAAAACAACATTTGTTCAAGACATCAAACATTTTTTTATTTTCAGCTATTACATATATGAGTATTAAAAATTCATATTTTTAGCAAGATCAATTTCTTTATTCAACACATTTTTCATCAAAATTTAAAGAAAAATAATCAAATTCCTTCTTTAATAACCATAGCCGAATGCTCCATCCATCCATCAAAACTTAAAAATTCAGCATGGGCTAAGTAAGAACCATGATAATTAACCTAAAACAAGCTAAAATTTCACAACTTTAACACAATATACTAACCTTCTTAAGCATTCAAATGACCGAAAGTCTTCCCCTTTTCTTTCTTCAATATTTTTTTCCCCAAATTCGGCACTCAAAAAGAAAGATGAACATCCACTTTTTTTTTTGTCAACTTTTATTGTTTTACTAATTAATTTATTTAAAACAATAAAGCCATCACTTATTATAATACTAAACTAAAGCATATCCATCATTTTTGGCCGGCCACTAGACAAAATTGGTCCATTTGACATGCAAGTCCCTCATGTCATCATTTCATGCATTATTTGGTACTTTAAAATTTACCTATCACACTTTCAAGTTTTATCACATGAGTCCTATCTTCTAAATTTCACATACAATTGACCAAATCAAAGCATGAAACTTTCACACATGCATTTACACATATAATAAACACAGAATTTAATAGTTAATTATTTTTATGACTCGGTTTTGTGGTCCTGAAACCAATTTCCGACTAGGGCCAAATTAGGGCTGTCACAACTCTCCCCCACATAAGAAATTTTCGTCCCTGAAAATCTTACCAGTGAATAAGTTAGGATATCGTTCTTTCATAGAGTTTTCAGGTTCCCAAGTAGCTTCTTCGATCCCGTGCTTGAGCCATAATACCTGTACTAACGAAACTTTTTTGTTTCGCAACTCTTTCACCTCGCGAGCTAGAATATGAATCGGTTCTTCTTCATAACTCAAATCAGATTGAATTTCAACCTTTGATGGATTAATTATGTACGATGGATCAGATCTATAACGTCGAAGCATCGAGACATGAAAAACGTTGTGAATCTTTTCAAGTTCAGGGGGTAAAATCAATCTGTATGCGACTGGTCCAATTCTTTCGGATATTTCATACGGCCCGATGAACCTCGGACTCAATTTGCCTTTACGACCAAATCTGAGCACCTTTTTCCAAGGTGAAACTTTAAGAAACACTTTGTCTCCGACCTGAAATTTAATGTCTTTTTCGCTTTTAAATCAGATATCGACTTCGACGATCCAAGTCGCTTTCGAATTTTACGGATTACTTTTACTTTTTGCTCAGCATCTTTAACCAAATCAACCCAGAAGATTTTACTTTCACTAAGCTCGCTCCAAAACAACGGTGTACGGCATTTACGACCGTACAAAGCCTCTAAAGTGCCATCTTAATGCTTGATTGAAAACTATTGTTGTAAGCGAATTCAATCAAAGGCAAATATCGTTCCCATGAACAACTAAACTCAAGGATGCAACATCTCAACATATCCTCGAGTATTTGAATGATCCACTCGGATTGACCATCAATCTGAGGATGAAAAGCTGTGCTAAAATGCAATTTGGTACCCAATGCTTCTTGTAACTTCTTCCAGAATCGTGATGTGAATCTCAGATCTCTATCCGACACAATAGAAATAGGTACCCAGTGTAATCTCACAATCTGAGAAACATACAACTAGGCTAGTTTGTCAAGTGAATAATTCGTACGTACGGGAATAAAATGAGCCGACTTTGTCAGTCTATCAACAACAACCCAAATCGCATCTTTCTTACTTGACGATAATGGCAACCCAGATACAAAATCCATCATGATTCGATCCCATTTCCATTCGGGTATCATGATCGGCTGAAGCAATCCCGAAGGCACTTGATGTTCCACTTTCACTTGTTGACATATCAAACACTTCGAAACAAAATCAGAAATGTCTCGTTTCATACCAGGCCACCAAAACTGACGTTTCAGATCGTTGTACATTTTCGTGCTACCAGGATGGATCGACATTCGGCTATTATGAGCTTCGTTCAAAATCATCGAAATAAGTTCTAAATTTCTTGGAACACACAATCGACTTCTGAACCTCAAACAATCGTTGTCGTCAATTTGAAACTCTGAATCCACATTCGAAACATATTCAGCTCGTTTAGCCACCAATTCATCATCAACTTTTTGAGTTTCACATATTTGATGAGTCAATAACGGTTTGGCTTTTAATTCTGCTACTAACACATTATTGGATGAAACGGATAAGTGAACATTCATCGCTCGCAAAGTAAACAGTGATTTGTGACTCAAAGCATCAGCAACCACGTTAGCCTTTCTAGGGTGATAGTCAATAACAAGATCATAATCTTTCAACAATTCAAGCCAATGTCTTTGTCTCAGATTCAAATCTTTTTGAGTCATTAAATATTTGAGACTTTTGTGATTCGAATATACATGACACTTCTTTCCAAACAAGTAGTGTCACCATATTTTCAAAGCGAAAACAATGGCAGCTAATTTAAGATCATGGGTCGGATAGTTTTCCTCATGCGGCTTCAATTTCCTCGACGCGTAAGCTACAACTCGACCTTCTTGCATCAACACACAACCTAGCCCAAGTAAGGATGCATCACTGTAAATGACAAACTCTTTACCGGATTCGGTGTCATCATTTAACACCGAGCTTCAGTCAAATAAGTTTTCAATTGATCGAAACTTTTCTGACATTTTTCTGACCATTCAAACTTAACATCTTTCTAAAGTAGTTTCGTCATTGGTGTGGCTATTATCGAGAAACCCTTTAGAAATCGTCTGTAGTAACCGGCAAGTCCCAAACAGCTACGAACTTTAGTAACATTTCTCGGAGGCTTCCAATTGAGTATGGTCGAAATTTTGCTCGGATCAACTCGAATACCCGATATGGATACCACATGTCCCAAAAAGCTAACTTCTCTCAACCAGAACTCACATTTACTGAACTTAGCATATAACTGCTTATCCCGTAAAATCTACAACACTAATCTCAGGTGCTCGGCATGATCGGTTTCATCTCGCGAATAGACCAAAATATCGTCAATAGACACAACTACAAATCGGTCCAAACACTATGTTTGAAGATCCGATTCATCAAGTCCATAAATACTGTAGGGGCATTAGTCAGCCCAAACGGCATCACTAAGAACTCGTAGTGACCGTATCTAGTTCTGAAAGCAGTTTTAGGTACATATGAGTCTCGAACTCGCAACTGATAATAGCTCGATCTCAAATCTATCTTTGAAAACACTGAGGCTCCCTTCAGCTGATCAAACAAATCATCAATACGCGGTAACGGATATTTAGTCTTTGTTGTCACTTTATTTAATTGACGATAGTCGATGCACATCCTCATGGTTCCGTCTTTCTTTTTCACGAATAAAACTGGTGCACCCCAAGGTGAGAAACTCGGTCGAGCAAAACCTCTATCTGTCAATTCTTGCAACTGGGTTTTCAATTCCTTCAATTCTGTTGGTGCCATACGATACGGAGCTATCGAAATTGGTGTGGTACCAGGTACTAGTTCGATGCCGAATTCTACCTCTCGGACGGGTGGTAATCCCGATAACTCCTCAGGAAAAACATCTGAATACTCACAAACCACTGGCACTGATTCAAGTCTCTTTTTTGACTCTTTGCTATCAAGTATGTACGTAAGATATGCTTCACACCCCTTTTTCACATATTTCTGAGCCAACAGCGAGGATATTATTGCTGGCAATCCGTTTAAGTCAGTAGACTCAATTCGAATTATCTCATTATTTGCACACCTCAAATCAATGGTCTTTCTTTTGCAATTTACAACTGCATCATGTACAGTCAACCAATCCATACCGAGAATAACATCAAATTCATTAAACGGTAAAAGCATTAAATCGGTCGGAAAACAGGAACCTCGGATTACTAAGGGGCATTTCTTACACACCTTGTCGACAAGTACATAATGACCCAAGGGATTCGACACTCGAATTACGAACTCAATAGACTCAACAGGTAGAGTCTTACTGGATGCTAGAGTCTTACATACATATGAATGAGTAGAACGAGGGTCAATCAATGCAATCACATTAGTATCAAAGAGAGTGAAAGTACCGGTAATAACATCAGGCGAAGAAGCATCCTCGCGTGCGCATATAGCATAAGCTCTAGCAGGAGCACGAGCCTCGGATCTGGTTGTAGCATCTCTAGATACTCTCTGACCGCCACTAGCATTCCTCGTATTCCTAGGTGGTCTATTTCGTGCTGTAGTACTCAGTTTCCCACTCTGATTCATATTCTGTTTAGCCAATTTTGGGTAGTCCTTAATAAAATGGTCGGCTGATCCGCATTTATAACAGGAGCGGTCATGATATCTACAACTCCCCGAATGCCATTTACCACAATACTTGCACTCTGTCCTGTCCTGACAATCATTTTCAACACTGGCAACTGAAGTGGCTCGTGTACTCACAGGGGGTTGATCGTGGTCTCGTCTGAAAAAACCCGAAGTATTCTTTGATCGGCCTGAATCATCTTGAAATTTCTTTGATGATTGCTGAAAAGACTTTCCTGAAGATCTTTTACGAAATTCTCCAGCTTCGACATCAGCTTTCTTTTTTTCTTTACTAAGTTCTTCGGCTTTGCAAGCTCGCTCGACAAGTACTACGAACTCTCGTGTTTCAAGAATGCCAACAACCATCTTTATATCTTCATTCAGCCCATCTTCAAAACGTTTACACATAATAGCCTCAGATGATACATATTCCCGAGCATATCTACTGAGTCTGACAAACTTCCTTTCATAATCAGTAACTAACATGGAACCCTGTTTAAGCTCAAGAAATTCTTTTCGTTTCTGATCAATGAACCTCTGACTGATATATTTTTTTCGGAATTCAGTTTGAAAGAACTCCCACGTCACCCGTTCTTTGGGTACAATAGAAACCAATTGGTTCCACCAATAGTAAGCAGAATCACGTAGCAAGGATATAGCACATTTTAGGCATTCATCGGGTGTGCAAGATAGTTCATCAAGTACCCGAATAGTGTTGTCCAACTAAAATTCAGCTTGTTCGGCATCATCACTATCTGTAGCTTTAAATTCAGTAGCCCCGTGCTTTCTAATTCTATCAACCGGAGGCTTATTTAACCTCGTCTGATCAATTACCGGAGGTATTGTAGGAGCGAGGGGCGTATTATTCGGGAGTGGGGGTTGTGGAACAACCGTATTAGTTTGGATGTATTGGTTGAACCAATCATTCATCACACTATAAAAAGCCTGTCTAGCCTCGTTGTTCTGATTGTTTGCAATAGGTTGAGAGTCCATCGGCGCTGTCCCATGCGCGGGAGCAGGCGCTACACTCTCAACATCATTAGCTACCGCTCGATTGGGATCGAGATCCATTACTATACGAAAATACATTTTTAACTGTCAGAATTCATCATGCTATCGTATTAATACTATATGGCATGTATAGCTAGACTCATACACGCTACTTTAATCCTAGAATCGACTAAACTGTAGCTCTGATACCAAATAAAATGTAACACCCCTAGCCAAAGTCTGATCACCGGTTTAGGCTATAAGGTATTACCGAGCTAAACACGTAATTTTTCATTCTCAAAATTTAGCAATAAAAGCAAAAATCGAACTAAACACATACCAATCTTTGATTTATATACATGCCATTTTCATATGGCCAAAATATTTACAATTTTAAAACATATTTTGTCAACAGCCTAACCTATACATGCCATATCGAGTCCAAAATATAACTGCACCAAAAAGATTGATAGTATGAAGAACTGCTGACGATCCCCGAGACAGTGGCCAAAATCAACAATCTATAAAACAGAGAAATAAGAAACAGAGCAAGCTTTCAAGGCTTAGTAAGTTTTAAGTATTTCAACAATTAAATCATGTCATTTAGATCGAACAATGAATATTACCAAATTGGTATTCTAATTACAATCGCTAGGCCAAATATACACAAGTATACCACACATAAAGACTATTATCCGAATGTAAATACTCAAAGAAATTTTTAGCACATGCTTCACTCTACTTTATGGCTCATACAACTAATTTAATTCACATATTTTCATATAATGGCAAACATCGATCGAATAGATCATTTCTCTTATTCATAGATCTATTAATCATTCACATAACAGCATATAATACGTACGTGGTCATTACCATGTATCATACATACTCGATAGTAGTTTACTTTGAACATTTAAATTTGTAATCTCATTCGAATCACCGGCATTAAGCCTGCTAGGTTTCAAAACCCGAATCCAATTACTAGCTCAAAGCCTGCGGAACTTTAAGTCCGGATATAGTACCAGCACTAAGCCTACGATTTAACCTGGATATATATTACCAAGACGAAGCTGCGGATTTTAACCTGGATATCTATTACCAAAGACAAAGCTGCATGGATTTAACCTGGATATATATTACCAAAGACGGCTCGTGGAATTTAACCCGGATATATATATTATATCAAGAGCTAAGCATATTTACCCACATGATAATTCGGCTCATATAACATATCACATTTGTACTTCATTTTCTTTATTCGAGTATGAGCACACAACGAAAACATACTTTCAATATAACATCCTGCTCAACACTTATACGCAAAGAACACATAACCATCTATTTGTCTCAAACAAACTTCTACTACCCATTTGGTTATATGCCATATACTCAATCTATTTATCATACTTATTTCATTATATCAATTATCTAATAATTGTAATTACTCAAAACTTACCTCATATATCTTTGAATTCTTCTTGGATGGGCTACTCGATTGATTTCTCCTTTCCCCTATCTGAATTAGTTCCTCTTTGCTCTTGAGCTTAATTTAAACAAATGAATTTGTTCAATTACTTATCAATTAATCAATTTAATTTAATACGTATATATATATATATATATATATATATATATATCATATATTTAAGGTACAATGACCTTACTAAACTAGCTATTTAAACATCATTCATATGCCCTACTCATGCATAATCGAACATATTACTAGGCTACAATCGACAATCACATTTATTCCCAATTAATAAACTAAACTATCAAGGAATATTTTACTAACTTATCACCTTGCCTATTCGAATTTCATAAACTAAATTTGCATACAATTTCATGTATTTTATCATGGATTAAGTGCTGGATTATAATTTGTAACAAAATCAAAATATATCTCTTATCATAATTCCATATACATTATTTCATTTTTTTATAGTATTTATAACATAGTTGAATATTCCTTAGCATATATGCACATAATAACACTTTACTCATGCAAAGACCATAACCTAATCAACCATAGGTAATACTCAAATCATTAACTATTTTAATGTACTTAACTACTCAAACTTAATCTTTCATACACTCATGTCCGATGTCATAAGTAATGCCGAATGCCCAATTTAACCAAACTTAAAAATTTTAACCTTCATCTCTTAATTAAACCCTACCTATTCTTCAAAACTGCAAATACGAAGTAGTTGTCACCTATACTCTTATGCCAAATTAGCTAACATTTATAATCCTTAGCCGAATGTTATTCAAATTAAGCCACCATTATATTTTACTTATCAAAGCCGAAACCTATGCATAACATTACTCAAATCATTCAAAATCACATTCTAAAAAAAAATCATGAACAATGTCGAATCCTTAAGCGTTCAAACATCTAATGTACTCAATTCAACACATCAAAACAACATTTGTTCAAGACATCAAGCATTTTTTTATTTTCAGCTATTACATATATGAGCATTAAAAATTCATATATTTAGCATGATCAATTTCTTTCTTCAACACATTTTTCATCAAAATTTAAAGAAAAATAATCAAATTCCTTCTTTAATAACCATAGCCGAATGCTCCATCCATCCATCAAAACTTAAAAATTCAGCATGGGCTAAGTAAGAACCATGATAATTAACCTAAAACAAGCTAAAATGTCACAACTTTAACACAATATACTAACCTTCTTAAGCATTCAAATGACCGAAAGTCTTCCCTTTTTCTTTCTTCAATATTTTCTTTCACCAAATTCGGCAATCAAAAAGAAAGATGAACATCCACTTTTTTTTGTCAACTTTTATTGTTTTACTAATTAATTTATTTAAAAAAATAAAGCCATCACTTATTATAATACTAAAATAAAGCATATATTATACATCAACCATCATTTATGGCCGGCCACTAGACAAAATTGGTCTATTTGACATGCAAGTCCCTCATGTCATCATTTCATGCATTATTTGGTACTTTAAAATTTACCTATCACACTTTCAAGTTTTATCACATGAGTCCTATCTTCTAAATTTCACATACAATTGACCAAATCAAAGCATGAAACGTTCACACATGCATTTACACATATAATAAACACAGAATTTAACAGTTAATTATTTTTATGACTCAGTTTTGTGGTCCTGAAACCACTTTCCGACTAGGGTCAAATTAGGGCTGTCACAGGACTTACCCAAGAACTGTCAGAAATGGGATAAATAATTCCAACATCTAGAAGTTTAATTACCTTAGCTTTAACAACTTCTTTCATGTTGGGGTTTAGTTGTTTTTGAGCTTGCACACATGGCTTATATCCATCTTCCATTAAAATTTTTTGGGTTCCCAAAGAAGGGCTGATCCCTTTAATGTCAGAAATTTTCCAAGCTATGGCCTTTTTTATGCTCCCTTAATACTTGGAGTAATTCCTCTTTCTCCTTGGGTTGCAAGTTAGAAGCAATAATCACTGGTAATGTAGAATTATTTCCAAGGAATGCGTATTCCAAGTGATTTGGCAATTGTTTAAGTTCCAGTTTAGGAGGTTCTTTAATAGAAGGTTTTTGCTTAAGTTCATCGTTTACCTTAATACCCTCATATCTTGCTTGTCTTGATAAGGGTTCGTTGGAGTTCAATTCAATTTTTACCTTACCTATCTCAGAATCATCATCATCTACCTCCTCTCCTTGGGCAAGACACAGTTCCAACATGTCTTTATGTACGATCTCCTAAAAAGAATCTTGAGTAGCATGATCAATAGAGTCAATAAAATAACATGAGTCATCCTGTTCCCTAGAGAATCTCATGGCATCATAAATTTTAAAAACAATCTCTTCGTTAATTACTCTAAGCATAAGTTTACCATCACCCACATCAATAACAGCCCTAGCTATGGCTAAAAATGGACGACCTAAGATTAAAGGCACTTCAACATCTTCATCCATGTCAAGCACAACAAAATCAACAGGGAATATAAATTTATCTAATTTTACAAGTACGTCCTCTATAATACCCCTAAGATATTTAACAGATCTATCAGCTAGTTGAATACTCATCCTAATGGGTTTAGGTTCCCCAAGACCAAGTTGTTTAAACATTTTATATGGCATCAAATTAATGCTAGCGCCTAAATCAGCTAGTGCCTTCTCAACATTCAAACTACAAATTAAGCAGGGAATAGTAAAACTTCCTAGGTCTTTCAGTTTGGTTGGTAGTTTATTTTAAAGTATGGCCGAACACTCCTTGTTGAGTTCCACTGTAGATAAGTCATCAAACTTCCTTTTATTTGTTAGAAGCTCCTTTAAAAATTTTGTGTATGTAGGCATCTGCGAGATAGCTTCAACAAAAGTTAAGTTGATATGTAATTACTTAAAAAGTTTAAGAAATTTACCGAATTGTGCATCCATGTGATCTTTCTTCAACTTTTTTGGATATGGGATTGGTGGTTTATACTCCTTTGGCACTGGTTTGTCATTGTTGTTGGGTTTTACCTCCTCTCCTTCATTTCTGTTAGCTTCTTGTGGTAGCTTCTTTTTAGATTCAGCTAACACTTTCCCACTCCTTAGTGTAACTGCTTCCACATGCTCTTTTGGATTAGGTTCGGTGTTACTAGGTAAACTTCTCGGTGGTCTTTCTGAAATCATCTTAGCCAGCTGTCCAATTTGATTCTCAAGCCCTTGAATTGATGCTTGCTGATGTTTTAGTGCAGTTTCAGTATTCTAAAAAGGGGTTTCTGCTACTGAAATAAAATTTTTCATCATCTCCTCAAGGTTTGGCTTTTTCTCTTACTGGTAAGGTTGTTGTTGGAAGCCTGGAGGGGGTGGTGGGCTTTGATTTCCTTGGCCTCCCCATGAGAAGTTTGGGTGGTTCCTCCAACTTGCATTGTAAGTGTTACTATAAGGATTATTTTAAGGTCTAGAGTTGTTACCCATGTAATGCAATTGTTCGTTCTCCATGTTGTGGCCGTAGGCTGGATATTCTAGATTGCTCATTCCACCTCCACTTGCATCGCACTGCATTACTGGATGTACCTGCGTGGAACCAAGTAAACCATCAATCTTTTTATTCAAAAGTTCTACCTGATTTGACAGTATAGTAACCGAGTCGACGTTATAAACGCCTGCTACTTTGGTCGGCTTAGTCCTCATGACTTGCCACTGATAATTATTCAGCGACATCTCTTCTATAAACTCATAAGCATCTTCAGGGGTCTTGTTATTGATGGTTCCACCAGTGGCTGCATCAATCATTTGCCTAGTCGAGGGATTCAAACCGTTGTGGAAAGTCTGAACCTGTAGCAAGAGAGGTAATCCATGGTGAAGGCACCTTCTCAATAGATCCTTGTATCTCTCCCAGCATCGTAGAGTGTTTCTAAATCCATCTACATAAAAGAAGAAATATCATTCCTTAGTTTAGCCGTTTTAGTTGGAGGGAAATATTTAATCAAAAAATTTTCGGTTATTTGTTCCCGAGTAGTGATTGACCCTCGTGGTAACAAGTTTAACCACTATTTATCCATATTCCTCAGTGAAAAGGGAAATAACCGAAGGCGAATGGCATCATCAAAAACGCCATTGATCTTGAAGGTGTCGTAGAGTTCCAGAAAATTTGCTAAATGAGTGTTTGGATCCTCATCCTGCAAACCATCAAACTGAACAAACTGTTGTATCATTTGAATCGTGTTAGGTTTCAATTCAAAATTATTTGCAACAATAGCAGGTCTAACTATACTCGATTCAGTTCCTATTAAACTAGGTTTAGCATAATCATACATAGTACGCGGGGCAGGATTCTGTTCTACTGGACTTACAACAATCGCAGGAGGTAGCAGATTATTCTAATTATCAGCCATCTCCTCGTTTGTAGTATGGCTATTGTCCTCTTGCCTTTCCTCTATGTATTGTATGCTTCGTCTTATTTATCTTCGGTTTCTGCAAGCTGTGCTTTCGATCTCACTATCAAAAAGTAAAGGTCTCGATGGGTTTCTTCTAGTCATAAACTATGAAAACCTCTTAGAAGAAAATAAAAGAGAATTTAGTAAATAAAAATAAAAATAAAAAAAAAATTAAATAAAAATAAAAAATAATGGCTAAAGTAATAAAAATTAAGTGTTCCTAATATCTTAGTCCCCGGCACTGGTGCCAAAAACTTGATGGTTGTGAAACTAACTAAAAATTCGACTAAGGCAAGCACACCTATCAAACAGTAGTATAGTTCTGGTGAGACTGGAAATATCGTATCCATGAGGACTAAAAGTACTAGTATTAACTCTTTTTCTATTATTTAGCCTAAAAATAAAGAGGAATTGTTTTAACCTAAAATTTAACTAACCTAATTAACTAACTAATGCGACAGAGACAAAAGTTGGAAAAGACTTTGGGAAAATCAATGGAGAAAACAATACCCAAGGAAGAATCCACCTAGACTTCACTTATTACCTTTGACTTAGATGATTTATTCATTTGACTTATTCGGTAGAAATCCTTAATTTATGTTACTACCTCTTTCGAGACTAGAAACAACTGACTCTAGGTTGATTAATTGAAATCTCTTTCTAATTAAAACCCCTATTGTCGCATTAACTCGAATTATGGATTCTCCTATTAGATTTAACTCTAATCCGGTAGATTTATGTCGTCCTACCTCTAGGATTGCATTCAACTCCACTTAATTATGAATGATCTACTCTTAAACAGGGACTTTTGCTCTACTGAATAAGCACATCAAAAACTTGAATTAATATCCTGGAATATTAAAACAAGGATTAAAACTCACAATTAAGAATAAGAATGAATATTTATCATATAAATCAAAGAATAATAATCATAGGTTTCATCCCTCTTAGGTATTTAGGGCATGCGATGCTTCATCCAACTTCCGCTTATTTGCTAAAAGCTCTTTTAAAAATTTCATTGCGTTCGGCATCTGCGAGAGGGCTTCAATAAATGGTAAGTTAATATGTAAATTTTTAAAGAGTTTAAGGAATTTACCAAATTGTTCATCTGAGCGATCTTTCCTTGTCGTATTAGGGTATGGCACTCGAGGTTTATATTCTACACTCACCATTTTGTTTTTATTATGACCTATCTCACCTTTACCTTTGCTCACCATAGTTTCTTGCCTCGATTTTGGCTCAGGCTCAACGAATCCTTCTTCCCTTTGAATATTAATTGCGTTGAGTTGTTCCCTTGGGTTAGGTTCAATATTACTTAGCAAGCTTCCTTGTGGTCGTTCGGATATTAGTTTGGACAGTTGGCCTATCTGAGTTTTGAGCCCTTAGATCGATGCTTGTTGATTTTTAAGTGTTGTCTCGGTATTTTGGAAATAGATTTTTGACACCGAGATGAATTTGGATAGCATCTCCTTAAGGTTTGGTTTCTTTTCCTGTTGATAAGGTGGCTGTTGAAAACCCGGAGGATTTTGTGGCCTTTGATTCCCTTGACCACCCCAGGAGAAATTTGGGTGGTTCTTCCAACCTACATTATAAGTATTACTGTATGGGTTATTTTGAGATCTAAAGTTATTGTTACCCATATAGTTGACTTGTTCCTCTTCGGTTGTAGGATTGAATGGTTGATATTCTATATGTACACCTCCTCCACTTGAATCACACCTCATCACTGGATGTACCTGCGTAGAACCAAGTAAACCATCAATCTTTTTATTTAGAGGTTCTACTTGATTTGAAAGCATAGTAACTGAATCGACATTATAAACGTCTACTGTTTTAGTTGGCTTAGTCCTCATGACTTGCCACTGATAGTTATTCAGTGACAGCTCCTCAATAAATTCGTAAGCCTCTTCAGGTGTTTTGTTGTTGATGGTTCCACCAGCGACTGCGTCAATCATCTGTCTTGTCGAGGGATTCATACCATTGTAGAATGTTTGAACTTGCAGCCGTAGAGGTAACCCATGGTGAGACCACCTTCGCAGTAGGTCTTTGTATCTCTCCCATGCATCGTAAAGAGTTTCTAAGTCCATCTGCACAAAAGAAGAGATATCATTACGAAATTTAGCCGTTTTAGCCGGCAGAAAATACTTTAATAAAAAATTTTTGGTCATTTGTTCCCAAGTAGTGATGGACCCTCGTGGTAACGAGTTCAGCCACTGTTTAGCTTTGTTCCTCAGTGAAAAAGGAAATAACCAAAGACGAATGGCTTCATCAAAAATGCCATTAATTTTAAAAATATCGCAGATTTCCAGAAAATTTGCCAAGTGAGTGTTGGGATTCTCATCCTGCAAACCATCAAACTAAACAAATTGCTGTATCATTTGAATCGTGTTAGGTTTCAGTTCAAAATTATTCGTAGCAATAGCAGGCCTAACTATACTTAAT
Organism: Gossypium anomalum; assembly: GCA_025698475.1. Taxonomy (NCBI): domain Eukaryota; kingdom Viridiplantae; phylum Streptophyta; class Magnoliopsida; order Malvales; family Malvaceae; genus Gossypium; species Gossypium anomalum. The sequence goes on from CM046961.1 coordinate 63,137,684, forward strand.
TCAGTTCCTGTTAAATTAGGTTTAGCATAATCATACATAGTACGAGGAGCAGGATTCTGATTTGCTAGATCATTGGGTATCGCAGGAGGTAGCTGATTTTCTTGATTTTCAGCCATCTCCTCGGTTGTAGTCGAGATATCGTCCTCTTGCTCTTCCTCTGTGTATCTTAGGCTTCGCCTTATTTCTTGTCGGTTTCTAAGAATGGTGCGATCGATTTTTTCGTCAAATAGTAATGGTCCCGACGGGTTTCTTCTGGTCATAAACTATAAGAACCTGCCAGAGGAAAGAAAAAGAAAATTAGTAAAACAAAAATTAAAATAAAATTAATTTGCAAGAAAAATAAATGGTTAAAGTAAAAAAAATTAAGGTAACAGCGTCAAAAACTAGATCGTGATTTTCCGTGATAAGTGTTATAAATTTATAATTAATCGCTCTTAAAACTAACTATTATCACGATGTAGGCAAGTGTACCTATCAAATAGTAGTATAGCTTTAGCAAGACCAGATTGTCGAACCCATAGGACTAAAAGTACTAGTAATGACCGTCTTTTTATTATCTAGCCTAAGAATAAAGGGCTTTGTTTTAACTAACTAATTAACTAAACTAAGAAGTTGTAGAAACTAGAATTGGGGAATTACTTTTGGGAAAAACGATTGATTTAGGACAATACCTAAGGAAAAATCCACCTAGACTTCACTTGTTATTTTGGCTCTATAATTAACACCCTAGGGTTGCATTAACTCGATCTATGGATCCCTTTATTAGGTTTCACCTTAATCCGAAAAAATCTTGTCACCCTATCTCTAGGCGTGCAATCAACTCCGCTTAATTATGACAAAGTCACTATTAGCCAGAGACTATTCATCCTCTAACTAATAGCATTAACTTGAATCGATATCCTAAAATACCAAAACAAGAATTAAGAACACATAATTAAGAACAAGTCAAATATTTATCATACGATTCAGAAAATAATAACAAGATTCGTCTTAGGTTTCATCCCCCTTAGGTATTTAGGGGTTTTAGTTCATAACTAAATAAGAAAACATCTCAGAAGAATAAAGAATATAAAACATAAAGAAAACCCAAATCTCCTGAAGGGAAATTGAGGAGAGATTTTCAGTCCTGATGATAAATCTGGCTTCTGAGATGGATCAATCAGCTTTCCTGGAGTAATTCCTTACTCCATCTTCTCCGTCTCCCTTTTATTCTTCCTCTAGGGTGTTTAAATAGGCTTTAGAATGCCTAAAATCCCTCACACTTGCCCTTTTCCGAATGGAACTTAGCTAGGGTTCGGTAGGGACACGCTCGTCTACAATTACTTCAGGCTGTGGTCGAGCCTGTTAATCAACACGCCCGTGCTGAGGTTGATTTGGGCCGTGGTCGAGCCTGTTAGATTGGCACGGGTGTGTGTTCTGCCCATGTGAGGAAGTCCGGGCCGTGTTGTTTTCCCCTGTCGGTTTGTTTTCTCCGTTTTTGGCCCGTTTCTCACTCTTTTTGTCTTTCTATGCTCACCTAAGTATAAAACATGAAATTAAAGGATTAGGAGCATCAAATTCACCAAATCTAAGGAGAAATCATTCATAAACGTTTTAAGTGAGGGATAAAAACATGTATAAATTATGGTTTATCACATATACTTAAAATACCAGAGTTTATAGGTACCAAAAGATAGGTGGATAGTGTGATGTGATCTCCAACGATCCCCGAGTCTGAGCCAGCTTTGAAAACTATAAAACACGGAGAAATACACAAAGTAAGTTTTATAGCTTAGTAAGATAATATGAAATAAACTTAATGCAATCATATAAATATAATTAAGTAATTTGAATACACCAATATGTAGCTTACATTAGCTAACAAACTTATCCAATTCTCAATTGTGAGATTATACGCTACCTTCACAAGTTTATTTGATTTGAAACTTATAATTCATGTACGTACCTGTATCATTTAACATTAATCTCATACTCATCAACCTCTTTCGTATACCTATTGAACTATTCAGAATAGAAGTCAGATACTCAAGGTTTTCACACAATAAGTACCTATACCATGGCCCGAAGCCAAATCAAGGTAACTTATCTCTGAAGTACTGACATCATGGCCCGAAGCCAAATTAGCCGATATGCATGGCCCGTAGCCAAATCTGTATAACTCGCACCCTAAGTGCTATGTCATGGCCCAAAGCCAACTCAATGTATCCCCTAATGACGTGTCACTAGCATCCTAACTATTCCTAAGGTTCAACCGGGATTTTGAATGTTGAATCATTGTCGAATCACTATAGTTCATATCCACAGTCTCGTATTCACAATTTATGCAATATCAAAGTATACGAAATGCATTTGTATTGAAATTTATCAAATACGAACTTACCTCGAATGTGGAAACGACAAAATAAGTCGATTAATCGATAACTTTAGTTTTTCCCCGATCTAGATCCAAATTCCACTTTTCTTGATCTAAATATATTCAAAATTAACTTATTTAATCATTTATTTATTCAATTCAATCTAAAATATACATTTGAGCTATTTTACACATTAGCCCCTAAACTTTCACATTTTTACAATTTACTCCTTATTATCAAATTGAGCAACCAAATGCTAAAATTTCTTAACGAAAATTTCACACCATCATATATTCATGTTGTAAACATTAAAATAATAATAAAATAAATATTTTGACCTTATATTTGTGGTCCTGAAACCATTGTTCCAATTTGGCTAAAATCGGGCTGTTACAACTCTCCTCCTTAGGGATTTTTGTCCCCGAAAATCTTACTAGTAGATAGGTTAGGCTACTATTTTCTCATAGCTTCCTCAGATTCCCACGTAGCCTCTTCGACACTATGTCATTTCCAAATTACTTTCACTAGAGCTATGTTTTTATTTCTCAATTGTTTAACCTCATGTGCTAGAATTCTGATCGATTCTTCGTTGTATGTCATATCAAGTTGAATTTCGATCTCTAACGGAGAAATCACATGGGATGGATCAGATCTATATCGGTGCAACATCGATACATGAAATACATTATGAATCTTTTCTAAGTCTGATGTAAAGCTAGTCGATATGCCACTGGCCCTATTCGTCCAATAATCTCATACGGCCCGATGAATCGCGGACTTAATTTGCCTTTACGACTGAAACGAAGTATTTTCTTCCATGGGGATACTTTCAAGAATAGTTTGTCACTGATATGAAATTCAATGTCTTTTCGTTTCAAATCCACGCACGATTTCTGATGATCTGAAGCTGCTTTCATACAGTCGCGAATTACTTTCACTTTTTCTTCAGTTTCTCAGATCAAATCAACCCCATGAATCTTTTTCTCACTCAACTTGGTCCAATACAACGGAGTTCAACATTTGCGTCTATATAACGCTTCGTACGGTGCCATCTTTATACTCAATTGAAAACTATTATTATATTCAAATTCAACTAGCGGTAAATACTTCTCCCAATTGCCTTCGAACTCTAGAACACAACATCGGAGCATATCTTCGAGAACCTGAATTACTCTCTCAGATTGACCGTCGGTTGTGGATGAAAAGCTGTACTAAAATTCAACTTTGTACCCAAAACTTCTTGCAATTTCTTCCAAAATCGTGATGTATACCTCAGATCTTTATCCGAAATAATCAAAATTGGTACCCTGTGCAATTTAACAGTCTCAACAATGTACAACTTAGCTAGTCGTTCAAGCGAATGGTCAGTACGTATCAAAATGAAATATGCAGATTTCGTTAGTCGATCAATGACAACCCAAATTGCATCTTTCTTTTTTAGAGAGAGGGATAATCTCGATATGAAATCCATAGTCACTCTATCCCATTTCCACTTCGGTATCATCACAGGTTAAAGCAAACCCGAAGGCACTTGATGCTCGGCTTTCACTTGCTGACAAATCAAACACTTCAATAAAACTCAGAAATATTTCATTTCATACCCAACCACCAATACAAATTCTTCAAATCATTGTAGATTTTGGTACTGCCCGGATGAATAGATGAACTACTACTATATGCCTTGTGCAAAATTTTCTGAATCAACTCTATACTTTTCGATACGCAAATTCTATCTCGAAACAACAAACAATCATCAGATCCAATTTGATACTCTGAATCACTATTTGACTCGCATTGCACTCTTTTAGCTTGTAACTCAGTATCACACTTTTGAGCTTCGCAAATTTGTTAAAGAAAAACCTGTTTAGCCTCAAACTCAGCTAAAATCGAACCATCATCAAATAATATCAACTATGTATTCATTGCTCTCAAAGCAAACAATGATTTTCTACTCAAAGCGCCTGCGACTACATTCGCTTTTCCCAGATGGTAATCGATTACTAACTCATAGTCTTTAAGTAGCTCGAGCTATCTCCTTTGTCGTAAATTCAAAACTTTCTAAGTCATTAAGTAATTCAAGCTCTTATGATCAGTAAAGATGTGGCATTTTTCACCGTACAAATGATGTCGACAAATTTTCAATGCAAAAACAATAGCAGCCAGTTCTAAATCGTGCGTCGGATAGTTCTTTTCATACGACTTCAATAGTTTGGAGGCATAAGCTACAACTTTTCCCACTTGCATCAATACACGACCCAAACTACTCAATGACGCATTGTTGTAAATCACAAACTCTTTACTCGACTTAGGTTGAACCAACACTGGTGCCTCAGTTAACAAAGCTTTCAATTTATCAAAACTTTGTTGACATTTCTCGGACCATTCAAACTTTACATCTTTCTGTAATAGTCTGGTCATTTGTGTAGCGATCATCGAGAACCCTTAAATGAAACGTCGATAATAACCAGCTTCTGACCTCGGATACATTTCTAGGTGATTTCCAGTCAACAACTGTAGAAATCTTACTCGAATCAACTCGAATGCCATCCGTTGAAACAACATGTCCCAAAAATCCAACTTTTCGGAACCAAAACTCACACTTATTGAATTTAGCATACAGTTGCTTATCTCTCAAGGTTCACAACACAATCTTCAAATGCTTGGCATGCTCGGACTCATCTCAAGAATAGATCAGAATGTCGTCAATGAATACAACAACAAATCTGTTTAAATACGTTCTAAATATCTAGTTCATCAAATCCATAAAGACGATAGGAGAATTAGTTAACCCCAATGGCATAACAAGGAATTCATAATGTTCGTACCTCGTTCTAAATATAGTTTTTGGCACATCTGAGTCTTTAACTCACAACTGATAATAGCCAGATCTTAAGTCAATCTTTGAAAACACTATTGCCACTTTCAGTTGATCAAACAAATCATCAATCCTTGGTAATAGATAACTATTCTTTATTGTAACCTTGTTGAGCTGTCGATAGTCAATACATATTCTCATTGATCCGTCTTTCTTCTTTATGAACAATATTGGCGCACCCCAGGGCGAAAAATTAGGTCGTGCAAAACCTCTATCTATTAACCCTTGCAACTGAGCTTTCAAGTCTTTCAAATCTGTCGGAGCCATTCTATATGAAGCTATAGATATTGGTGAAGTTCCCGATACTAATTCAATAGCAAACTCAACTTCTCTGACCAGTGGAAACCCAAGCAATTCTTCTAGAAATACATCCGGATATTCACAAGCTACAGGCATCGTTTCAATCTTCTTTTTAGACACTTTGGTATCTAAAACATATGCTAGGTACGCATCACAACCTTTTCTCACATATCTATAAGCCGACATCGACGAAATCATTATAGGCAATCCCCCCGACTCATCAGATTCAATCTGAAGAATTTTACTATTCTGACATTTCAATTTTATAATCTTTCGTCTACAGTTCACAATAACATCGTGCAGAGTCAACCAATCCATACCTAGAATCACATCGAACTCATCAAATGGTAAAAGCATCAAATCAACCAGAAAATAGTAACCCTGAGTCAGTAAAGGACAGTTCTTGCAAACGTTGTCAATTAGAACATACTTGCCTAAGGGGTTCGATACTTTAATTGCAAATTCCATAGACTCAACCACAAACATACAAATGTGTCGATCCAGGATCAATTAAAGCAATCAAATTAGTTTCGTAAAGAGAGAATGTACTGGTAATAACATCAGGGGACGATGCCTCTTCACGAGCACGAATAGCGTAAGCTCTAGCACATGCTATAGCCTCAGATCTCACAGTTGAGTCCTTTTTTGCTCATTTTCCACTAGACACATTCCCCGTATTTCGCGGTGGTCTCCCTCTCGCAGTTTTATTGCTCGGTCTTGCACTCTAAAATTTATCTTTCACGAATAACTCTGGGCAATATCAAATAAAGTGATTTGGCGAACCACATTTAAAACAAGCTTTACTACTCTTATTCCAGCAGTCTCCAAAATGTTTCCTCCTACACTATTGACACTCGGGTTTGTTATTTCTCACACTGCCAACAATCGAGACGGAAGTAGCTTGAGCTTTAGGATTCACATGTTGATTTCCACGATCTCTATTCTTGTATCCCACTGATGCATTCGATCGACTGTACGAATCTCGGGATTTCTTTCATGAAGAATGATAAGGTTTATTCATCGATCTCTTTCTTGAATCTCTTGCCTCTGAATCAACTTTCCTCTTTTCTCGACCAAAGTCTTCAGCTTTTGTAATATCCCGAATTAAGGCCTAATCAGAATAGTGGTTTCGTGACCACAAATCTGAGATAGAAATAATTATTTTATAATTATTTTGAGGTTTATGATATGATTACATGATTGTGTGAAAATTTCATGAAGAAATTCTATGCATAAAATACTTAATTTGAAGTTAGGGACTAAATCGAATAAGTTGCAAAACTTGCATTCTAGAAGTTTTTAGTATGAAATTGCTTTGAAATATTAATTAGGAGGTCTTAAATAGAAATTTGACCAATTTTAGGTTCATGGACAAAATTAGGACATGGAAGGAATTTTTAGAAAGTTCAGTAGTAAGGGCATTTTGGTCATTTTGATATTAAACGAAATAAAATGGGAAAAATAACACAACATAGTCATCTTCCCATTTAGTTGCTGCTGAAACTTCACTCTCACCATAGCTAGGGTTTCTTCAACTTTCAAGCTTCATAGTAAGTGATTTTAAGCCCTGTTTTTAATGATTTTTACGTTTTGAGATCCACGATAACTCGATTAAGCTTATGTTAGCAATAATTTAACCTAGGGTTTATATTTGGAAAAATACCCATAGGTGAAATTTGTGTATTCTGATGTTTTATGATAGAATATGAAGTTTTAAATTATGTAAGACAACTTGTACTACTCGATTTTAAGCAAAAACGAATAAAAGGGCTTAATCGGTAAAAATACCTAATAGTCACAAGTACATGTTAGAGTGAGAATTTGATGTTGCCATAGAAGAGAAAAGTGATCAGCATGTTGTAAAACATAAGAATAAGGAATAAAGTTTAATCCCGAGCCTAGGGGCAAAAATGTAAATATGCAAAAGTTTAGGGGTAAAATTGTAATTTTGCCAAAATTTGAGTTAAGGATTAATTTGATAATGTGAGTATTAAATAAGCTAAATGTGTTATTTTAGATCAAGAAAGATGTGGAATCGACCTCAATCGAGGAAAAGAAAAGATTGTGGACTAAATTGCAAAATCTTTGTATTTTGGTACCAAGGTAACTTCATGTGTAAATAATATAGTATAATTGTTTTTTTTTTAAATTATTGATGTTAATTATATGATATGCTGATTTTTATCATGAAATATATGCTTTGTGGTTATTTTCGAATAAAATGCAAATTATTTGTATTATTTGTTAAATATAAAGTGTTACCGAGTATTGGTTTCGGTATTTTACGAAAGATGGCAAGGATATGTGTTCGAGGAAAATCCCGTTTGAACCTTAGGAATAGATTACGATACAAGTGACATGTCACTAGGATGGTTGAGCATCCGAACTCGTTGAGTTGAGTCCGAGTTCACTTATGGATGCGAATGTTCGAACTCGTTGAGTTGAGTCCGAGTTCGTGAGATGTAACTAGGCATCCGAGCTCGTTGAGTTGAGTCCGAGTTCACTTATGGATGCGAACGCCCGAGCTCGTTGAGTTGAGTCCGAGTTAAACATGGGCGGGTTACATGATTGCTTAATTGCATATATGGCACTTATGTGCAAGTTATCCATGTATCCGAATTATATTCGATGTGTTCAACGGGTAAAGTTATACTCAAATGGAGGAATATTCGAGATGTAAAGAGACGTATTGGTAAGTGATGTGAAATGGATATTTTGGATAGGTATGTTTTTAACCCTCGGGTTGAGTATTGATACAATCACGATAAGGTAATAAGATGATGAAAAATGATTAGAAATGTGATATGTGTTTTAGTGATGCATGCTAATGTTGATTGGTATGACCGTTTGTTATGTTACTTATTATTTGCATATGAACTTACTAAGCATTTATGCTTACTCCTCCTTCTTACTCATTGTAGTTTTGGACAAGCCATTTCGAGAGTCGGGATAGGTCGAAGGCTCAATCACACTATCCTAAGACTTTTGGTAAATGTCTTGTAAATTTAAGTATGGCATGTATAGCAATATACCTATTTTGTGTAAATGATCTTATGATATGGTGATGGAATGGTTGAGAAAATGTTTGATAATGATAAATTATGAAAATGGTTAGTTTAGATTATGTTTGATGTTAAGGAAAATTATTAAGATACTTAGTGCATAAAAACTCATAAAAGGGATGAAATTTGCCATAAATGAATAATCTGCAAAGAACAACAACGACACGAGTTTGAAAATTTACTAAAAATCATAGAAATTGAATTTGGTGATGGAGTATATCAAATTGAAGATTATTATGTCTAGTTTCACATGAAACAAACGAAACAGGTAAATGAATTATATGTTAAAAGATATTTGAATTTTGGTGAAACAGGGTCATAGCAGTTTCTGAATCCCCTGTTCCAACTTTATAAATTCACCATAAATTGTAAGGATATAATTAGGTGGTGTATTTTATATCCTAAGAATCCTTATTGAGTCTAGTTTTAGTATAAATAAATCTCATAGTCATATGAATTTTTTATAGAGAGAAAAGTGGTTCGAAGTAAACAGAGGTCAAACCAGTCAAGTCCTGAAACAGGGGTAACTTTAACTAATAAACTGTACTAATTGGATCAACCAAAAATTCTAGAAAAAAATTAGTAGATAGGTATATGAGTCTAGATTCAATGAAAATTTACAGATCTTGATTTTGAGTTTCGTAACTCGAGATATGATTTTTCTTGTGACTGTGACGCAAGTAGCTTAAAAGCTGTGAATGTAGAAACAAATAATCCAAAGTTCTAAAAATGTTAAATTAAGCTTAGTAACACCTCATACTCGACTCCGGCGACGGTCTCGGGCGTGGGGACGTTACATTAAGTGGTATCAGAGCAGGTTTAGTTGGTTCTCGTACTACGTGTTGTATGTATGGATTTTGCTATACATGCCATATGTATAAATTGTGATAGTGTGACGACTTGACCATTTAAATGATTTTTCTATAGTAAATGGATCCCGATCCAGTGTGGCGAATGAAGTAGAGAGTAATGCGCCACTCATTTGAAGGAGTAGCGCCAGTGAAAATCCACCTCCTACTGTTGGTCGGGGAGGAGGAGAAAGGGGTCGAGGAAGCCTTTCTCCAAATGATGAGTGCATGGTACACCGAGTTCGTTAAATGCGACCCCAAATGTACAACCTCCCCACCTCCCCAATTCCTCAACCTGTACTTCCCAGACGCCTCAAGGTATGGATCTGATGAAATTTCACGAACTCCGGTTTATAGAATTCGCAAGCAAGGGGCGAAGAATTTAAAGCAAATATTGATGATGATGCTTAGAAAGCGAGTTCTAGCTTGAAAATTCTATCCGGGTATTTGACGAATTGTCTTGTACACTGAAGAATGTTTGAAATGCGCTATATCTTTGTTGAGGATTCAACTTATAATTGGTGGAAGACTTTGATTTCGGTGGTACCGAAAGAGAAAATAACTTGGAATTCTTTCAAGAAGAGTTTCGGAAGAAATATATTAGTGAAAGATTTATTGATCGAAGCGTAAAGAATTTCTTGAGTGAAGCAAGGTAATATGACTGATTCTGAGAATATGAAAGAGAGTTTGTTCGATTAAGTAAGTATGCGAGAGTATGTTCCTCAGAGGCCAAGATGTGCAGATGATTTGAAGACGGGCTCAACGAAGACATCAAGGTATTTGTTGGAATTCTTGAATTAAAAGAAATGGTAGTATTGGTTGATCGAGCTTGTAAGGTCAAGAATTACTTAAAAAAGAAAAGAAAAGGTAGAGGTGAGACTAGAAATTGGAAGAAAAGACCGATGAGCGGTTCATTTTCACAAAGAACTTGGAAAGTCAAGGAATATGAATCCTCGTTCCCAAGCTTCATTTGGGCAATCATATGGGAATTATAAGAAGCAAAATGTGGGTCCTAAATCTCGACTACTACTTGGCGACCGGTGTAGGGAACTCGAGATTTGTTAAACTTTGAGTGCCAGTGTGTGGTAGAAATCATTTTGGTCCGTGTAGAGCAAATGAATGTTTTCGATGTGGTTCTCCTGATCATTTTATTAAAGATCGCCCAGAGAGAGTGAAAAGAAAAATTTGAGAATACAAAAACAAGTGGGGCGGATTCGAGAAGAAGATATCCAAGAAAAGTGGGAGCGAAGCAAGCGGTAAGAATGTAACCGAGGATGCACCGCTTAGACTGAAGGAAGGGCTCCGCTAGAACTTATGCTACTAAAGCGCGTGAAGATGCTTCCTCACCTGATGTGATTACCGGTACATTTTCTCTCTATAATGTTAATGTTATTGCTTTGATTGATCCCGGTTCTACTCATTCATATGTGTGCATGAAATTGGTGTCTAGTATGAATATACCTGTTGAGAACACAGAATTTATGATTAGAGTGTCGAATCCGTTAGGCAAATGTGTGACTATTGATAAAGTATGTAAGAAATGTCCTTTAATGATTCGGGATCATTACTTTTCGGCCGACTTGATGTTGTTGCCGTTTGATGAGTTTGATGTTATTTTGGGTATGGATTGGTTGACATTGCATGATGCTAAAATAAATTGCAAAGAAAAGGTTATAGAATTAAAGTGTGAAAACGGTGAAACTCTGCGGGTTGAATAAGATAAATCAGAGGTATTGTCTAGTGTGATTTCTTCGATGTCGGCTCAGAGATATTTGAGAAAGGGTTATGAAGCTTATTTGGCATATGTAATTAATACAAAAGAAGTTGAAAAGAAAGTTGAATCAGTGCCGGTTGTGTGTGAATTTGCGGACATATTTCCAGAAGAATTGCCGGGTTTGCCTCCAGTCAGGGAAGTAGAATTTGGTATTGATTTGATACCGGGAACAGCTCCGATTTCGATTGCTCCGTATAGAATGGCACCAGCAGAGTTGAAGGAATTAAAGTCACGATTGCAAGAGTTGGTGATAAAGGTTTTGTGAGACCGAGTTTTTCACCTTGGGGTGCTCCGTGTTATTTGTGAAAAGAAGGATGGTTCTATGAGGTTGTGTGTTGATTATCACCGCTTAAACAAGGTGACAATCAAAAACAAATATCCGTTACCAAGAATTGATGATTTGTTTGATCAACTAAAAGGAGCGACATGGTTTTCAAAAATTGACTTGAGATCTAGGTATTACCAATGCGGGTAAAAGAGTCGGATGTGCCTAAAATCGCTTTTAGAACAAGGTATGGTCATTATGAATTTTTAGTTATGCCATTCGGGTTGACAAATGCTCCTCTTTGTGTTTATGGATTTCATGAATCACATATTCAACCATACTTGGACAAATTTGTTGTGGTGTTTATAGATGATATTTTAATTTATTCAACAGATGATACAGAGCATGCGAGCATTTGAGGATAGTTTTGCAAACTTTGAGAGATAAGCAAACAGTATGCTAAGTTTAGTAAAAGTGAATTTTGGCTACGGGAAGTTGGATTTTTGGGTCATATTGTTTGGGTGATGGTATACTGGGTTGATCCTAGTAAAATTTCAGCCATTGTTGATTGGAAACCACCAAAAATGTAACCAAGTTAGAAGTTTCTTGGGGCTAGCTGGGTATTATCGGTGGTTTGTAAATGGATTTTCTATAATTGCTACTCCTATAACTAGATTACTCCGAAAGGATGTTAAATTTGAATGGACGGAAGAATGTCAACAGAGTTTTGAAGAATTGAAAAAGTTATTAACAGAGGCACCAGTGTTAGTACAGCCCGAATTAGGTAAAGAATTTGTGGTGTATCGTGATGCTTCTCTAAATGGTTTGGGGTGTGTGCTCATGCAAGAAGGAAAAGTGGTGGCATATGCTTCGAGGCAGTTAAAACCTCATGAGAGGAATTATCCTACTCACGATTTAGAATTGGCTGCGGTGGTGTTTGCTTTGAAAATTTGGCGACATTATTTGTATGGTGAAAAGTGCCAGGTATATATACCGACCATAAAAGTCTTAAGTACTTGATGTCACAAAAAGACTTGAATTTAAGACAGCGAAGATGGTTGGAGTTATTGAAAGATTACGAGCTTGTTATTGATTATCATCCGGGAAAAGTGAATGTAGTTGCTAATGCTTTGAGTAGAAAGTTGTTGTTTTCTTTGAGAGTTATGAACACTCAGTTGAAAGTGTCAGATGATGGTTCGATTGTAGCAGAGCTAAGAGTAAAACCGAAGTTTTTACAAGAGATTTCTGAAGCCCAAAAAGATGATCAAGATTTGCAAGCCAAGAGAAAACAGTGTGAAGTTGATACAGAGTTAGATTTCAGAATTGGTTCTGATGGGTGCTTAATGTTTAAAGATCGGATTTGTGTACCAAATAATGAGGAATTGATTTAAAAGATCCTACAGGAAGCACATAGTAGTTATTTCTCGATTCACCCAGGTAGTACGAAAATGTATAATGACTTGAAGAAAATGTATTGGTGGAATGGAATGAAAAGAGATATATCAGAGTTTGTGTCCAAATGCTTAATTTATCAATAGGTGAAAGCTGAACACCAAATGCCTTCGGGACTACTTCAGCCTATTATGGTTCTTGAATGGAAATGGGATCGGATTACTATGGATTTTGTTTCAGGATTGCCATTGACTCCAGGAAAGAAAGATGCCATCTGGGTAATAGTTGACAGATTAACTAAGTCGGCTCAATTTATTCCGGTACGGACGGATTATTCTCTTAACAAGTTGGCTGAACTGTATATTAGAGAAATTGTTAGATTACATGGAATACCATTGTCGATTACTTCAGATAGAGATCCAAGGTTTACCTCGCAGTTTTAGCAAAAATTACAAGACGCAAGAAGGTACAAAGTTAAATTTCATCTTCTTTTCATCCACAAACCGATGGACAATCGAGAGAGTAATTCGATTCTTGAAGACATGTTCAGATGTTGTGTATTGGAATTTCAAGGAAGTTGGGAAAGATATTTGCCGTTGGTAGAATTTGCTTACAATAATAGTTATCAGACGAGCTTGAAAATGGCACCTTATGAAGCATTGTATGGTCGTAAGTGTCGAACGCCTTTGTATTGGACTGAACTCAAGGAAAATCAGATTTATAGAGTTGATCTAATAAAAGAAACTAAAGAAAAAGTGAAAGTAATTCGAGATTGTTTGAAAAGGCGCTTGGATAGACAAAATCTTACGCAGATCTAAAACGAAAAGACATTGAATTTCAAGTTGGTGATAAAGTATTTTTAAAGGTGTCTCCATGGAAGAAAGTCCTTAGATTTGGACGGAAGGGCAAATTAAGTCCGCGCTTTATTGGGCGTGTATGAAGTAATTGAAAAAGTTGGACCGGTAGCATATCGGCTAGCATTACCACACGAATTAGAGAAGATTCATGATGTGTTCCACGTATCTATGTTACGCGTCGGTATCGCTCGGATCCTTCACATGTAGTTTCACCAACAGAAATTGAACTACAACCAGATATGACCTACGAAGAAGAACCGATTAAGATTTTAGCTCGAGAGGTCAAACAACTAAGGAATAAAAATTTTGCACTTGTGAAGGTGTTGTGCCAAAGGCATGGAATAGAAGAAGCTACATGGGAATCCGAAGAAACTATGAGAAATCAATACCCACATCTGTTTACCGGTAAGATTTTCGAGGACGAAAATCCTTAAAGGGGGGAGAGTTGTAATATCCCGAATTAGGGCCTAATCGGAATAGTGGTTTCGTGACCACAAATCCGAGATAGAAATAATTAGTTTATAATTATTTTGAGGTTTATGATATGATTACATGATTGTGTGAAAATTTCATGAAGAAATTCTATGCATAAAATACTTAATTTGAAGTTAGGGACTAAATCGAATAAGTTGTAAAACTTGCATTCTAGAAGTTTTTAGTATGAAATTGCTTTGAAATATTAATTAGGAGGTCTTAAATAGCAATTTGACCAATTTTAAGTTCATGGACAAAATTAGGACATGGAAGGAATTTTTGGAAAGTTTAGTAGTAAGGGCATTTTGGTCATTTTGATATTAAACGAAATAAAATGGGAAAAATAACACAACATAGTCATCTTCCCCATTTAGTTGCTGCTGAAACTTCACTCTCACCATAGCTAGGGTTTCTTCAACTTTCAAGCTTCATAGTAAGTGATTTTAAGCCCTTTTTAATGATTTTTACGTTTTTGAGATCCCGATAACTCGATTAAGCTTATTTTAGCAATAATTTAACCTAGGGTTTATATTTGGAAAAATACCCATAGGTGAAATTTGTGTATTCTGATGTTTTATGATAGAATATGAAGTTTTAAATTATGTTAGACAACTTGTACTACTCGATTTTAAGCAAAAACGAATAAAAGGGCTTAATCGGTAAAAATACCTAATAGTCACAAGTACATGTTAGAGTGAGAATTTGATGTTGCCATAGAAGAGAAAAGTGATCAGCATGTTGTAAAACATAAGAATAAGGAATAAAGTTTAATCCCAGAGCCTAGGGGCAAAAATGTAAATATGCAAAAGTTTAGGGGTAAAATTGTAATTTTGCCAAAATTTGAGTTAAGGATTAATTTGATAATGTGAGTATTAAATAAGCTAAATGTGTTATTTTAGATCAAGAAAGATGTGGAATCGACCTCAATCGAGGAAAAGAAAAGATTGTGGACTAAATTGCAAAATCTTTGTATTTTGGTACCAAGGTAACTTCATGTGTAAATAATATAGTATAATTGTTTTTTTTTAAATTATTGATGTTAATTATATGATATGCTGATTTTTATCATGAATATATGCTTTGTGGTTATTTTCGAATAAAATGCAAATTATTTGTATTATTTGTTAAATATAAAGTGTTACCGAGTATTGGTTTCGGTATTTTACGAAAGATGGCAAGGATATGTGTTCGAGGAAAATCCCGTTTGAACCTTAGGAATAGATTACGATACAAGTGACATGTCACTAGGATGGTTGAGCATCCGAACTCGTTGAGTTGAGTCCGAGTTCACTTATGGATGCGAATGTTCGAACTCGTTGAGTTGAGTCCGAGTTCGTGAGATATAACTAGGCATCCGAGCTCATTGAGTTGAGTCCGAGTTCACTTATGGATGCGAACGCCCGAGCTCGTTGATTTGAGTCCGAGTTCGCTTATGGGTGGGTTACATGATTGCTTGATTGCATATATGGCACTTATGTGCAAGTTATCCATGTATCCGAATTATATTCCGATGTGTTCAACGGGTAAAGTTATACTCAAATGGAGGAATATTCGAGATGTAAAGAGATGTATTGGTAAGTGATGTGAAATGGATATTTTGGACAGGTATGTTTTTAACCCTCGGGTTGAGTATTGATACAATCACGATAAGGTAATAAGATGATGAAAAATGATTAGAAATGTGATATGTGTTTTAGTGATGCATGCTAATGTTGATTGGTATGACCGTTTGTTATGTTACTTATTATTTGCATATGAACTTACTAAGAATTTATGCTTACTCCTCCTTCTTACTCATTGTAGTTTTGGACAAGCCATTTCGAGATTCGGATAGGTCGAAGGCTCAATCACACTATCCTAAGACTTTTGGTAAATGGCTTGTAAATTTAAGTATGGCATGTATAGCAATATACCTATTTTGTGTAAATGATCTTATGATATGGTGATGGAATGGCTGAGAAAATGTTTGATAATGATAAATTATGAAAATGGTTAGTTTAGATTATGTTTGATGTTAAGGAAAATTATTAAGATACTTAGTGCATAAAAACTCATAAAAGGGATGAAATTTGCCATAAATGAATCTGCAACAACACCGACACGAGTTTGAAAATTTACTAAAAATCATAGAAATTGAATTTGGTGATGGAGTACATATCAAATTGAATCTTATTATGTCTAGTTTCAAATGAAACAAACGAAACAGGTAAAGGAATTATATGTTAAAAGATATTTGAATTTTGGTGAAATAGGGTCATAGCAGTTTCTGAATCCCCTGTTCCAATTTAGAAATTCACCATAAATTGTAAAGATATAATTAGGTGGTTTATTTTATATCCTAAGAATCATTATTGAGTCTAGTTTTAGTAGAAATAAATCTCATAGTCATATGAATTTTTTACAGAGAGAAATGTGGTTCGAAGTAAACAGAGGTCAAACCAGTCAAGTCCTGAAATAGGGGTAACTTTAACTAATAAACTGTATTAATTGGCTCAACCAAAAATTCTAGAAAAAATTAGTAGATAGGTATATGAGTCTAGATTCAATGAAAATTTACGGATCTTGATTTCGAGTTTCGTAACTTGAGATATGATTTTTCTTGTGACAGTGATGCAAGTAGCTTAAAAGCTGTGAATGTAGAAACAAATAATCCAAAGTTCTAAAAAAGTTAAATTAAGCTTAGTAACACCTCATACTCGACTCCGGCGACGGTCTCGGGCGTGGGGGCGTTACAGCTTTACAAGCCCGGTCGACTAACACAACAAATTCTTTCAAATCTAAAATCCCGACCAGAAGTTTAATGTCTTCGTTCAGCCCGTCAACAAACCGCTTACACATAATCTCTTCAGTAGAAACATACTCTCGAGCATATTTACTCAATCGTACAAATTCTCTCACGTACTCAATTAAAGTCATGCGACCCTATTTCAGTTCTAAAAACTCTTTGTGCTTTTGATCTAAAAACCGTTGACTTATGTATTTCTTCCGGAATTTGGTCTGAAAGAACTCCTAGGTGACCCTCTCTTTTGGCACCACTGATACTAATGTATTCCACCACTGGTATACGGTGTCCCTCAGAAGTGATATAACACATTTTAAACACTCAGTCGGTGTTCAAGAAAGCTCGTTAAATACTCTGATAGTGTTTTCAAGCTAAAACTCAGCTCTCTCAAGATCATCATCAACATTAGCTCTGAACTCTTCAGCCCCGTGTTTACAGATCTTATCAACTGGAGGTTTTTTCAATCTTAAAAGCTTGACACCTTGAGGAGCTACGGGAACCGGTTGGGGATTAGGAGGAGCTGGAGATTGTTGAGCAGTTGGATTTTCCAGGATATACTGTGTGAACCACTCATTCATCAATTGGAAGAAGGCCTCTTTAGCCTCTCCTCCCTGACTACCCATCACAAGTCTAGATTTAGACGGCGTTGTCCCTTGAGTGGAAGCTAGCGCATTACTTTCAACCTCATCAGCTATAGCTCAGTAGGGATCCATTACTATATGAAAATACATTTTAAAATGTCAGAAGTCATCACACTATCACAATTTATATATGGCATGTATAGCAAGACTCTCAATCACGCTACGTTATTCCTAGAATCGAGTAAACCGTAACTCTGATACCAATAAATGTAACACCACTCACTCGTATTCAATGCCAGAATAGGGTTACGGAGTATTACCGAACTTACTACATATTTTATACATACTTCTCACATACATTTAATCAAATTATACAATTATCAACTCAAAACAAAAGCTATTTGCACATTTATATACATCATTAAATTCACCATTCTAAGCCAATTCACATGATTATATATATACAAACCAAAACATAGACATTTACAAACCAATTCAAAATCATTACCAAAACATAACCAAAATGACTCAAAGTCCCTATACATGCCATATACTTTAAATACCAAAGTTTATAGGTACCAAGAGATAGGTGGATAGTGTGATGCGATCTCTAATGATCCCCGAGTCTGAGCTAGCTTTGAAAACTATAAAACACAGAGAAATATACAAAGTAAGCTTTATAGCTTAGTAAGCTCGTATGAAATAAACTTAATGCAATCATATAAATATAATTCAATAATTTGAATACACTAATATCTAGCTTACATTAGCTAACAAACCTATCCAATTCTCAATTGTGAGATTATACACTACCTTCACAAGTTTATTCGATTTGAAACTTATAATTCATGTACGTACCTGTATATCTTTTAACATCAATCTCATACTCATCCACCTCTTTCGTATACCCATTGAACCATTCGAAATAGAAGTCGGATACATAAGGTTTTCACACAATAAGTACCTATACCATGGCCCAAAGCCAAATCAAGGTAACATATTTCCGAAGTACTGATACCATGGCCCGAAGCCAAATCAGTGATATGCATGGCCCGAAGCCAAATCGGTATAACTCACACCCGAAGTGCTATATCATGGCCCAAAATGATACAAACTTGCCTCGAGAGTGATTTGAGTCATATGAGTTGCCCGATCTATAAATTGGGTAAGTCTTGGCTCGTTTCGAAAAAGGCTAAAAATGGATAGAAAGTAGGCATAGGCAAAGAGGTTAAAAAGGGCTTAGAAGAATGGTAGATAAAATTAGGCTAATGGCTTTCATAAGTAAGGTTGTTGGATGAATGGCGAAGTGATAGGATGGTGGGAGGAGATGGATGGCTAAGGCCAGAGAATGAACCAACAATAGCGATTGTCGACCCGAGTCTCAAAATAGGCACTTAGGTTGAGAAGAGGATCTTGACCCACTAACTATAGAGAGTTAGTAACCAAAGACATAATTCGAACGCCACACCAGAGGTGATAAGTTCGGGATAAAACAAAGGAAAGATAGACGCCACAAGATGAAATCCCGATAAGTTAGATCAGTCCTAATGTGAATTAAGAGAATTGAAAATTATCACAAGAAAATGATATTTCATAAGTTGGAAAAAAGTCCTTTTACAATCTGCGAAAAAAAGTATTTATAGACCTAAGAGAAAGCCCAGCTGAATAGTCACAAAAAGAAACTGAATAGACATTTTAAAATTCAGCTTAATGAGCTGAAGTTTCTTAGAAATTTCATGGCAGTTTCTTAGAAAATTCAGCTTTACGTCTTGGTCAATCGATGGCCAATGAGCAACCACTGAAGGAATTATTGCAGTCGAGTTTTGGCCTTTGATCTCCATGAGAAAAGCACTAAAGGACACTCAAAATAGAAGCTTGCCTTTAATTTCAACTCCTTGTCCATTGAGTTTCACGAATGGTCACCTACAAAAAAAAAGCCAACAGCTCTTTAATACCGTCCCATGCATGGGAAAAGAGAAACCAGTAGCTCTTTAATAAATGTCATCCCATGCATTCTTGTCTTTAATGCTACCTTTGCCATTAAGCTAGTTGTTCAGCTGAATTGATTATCTAAAAGCAATAAATAAATTTGATCAAT
Source organism: Gossypium anomalum (assembly GCA_025698475.1). Lineage (NCBI taxonomy): Eukaryota > Viridiplantae > Streptophyta > Magnoliopsida > Malvales > Malvaceae > Gossypium > Gossypium anomalum. The sequence continues at coordinate 63,157,346 of CM046961.1, forward strand.
ACATATTTAACACATACATTAAAATCGTCAGCAAAATCAGGCTTCATTTTAAACTTGGGCCCCTCCAACATAGGCCATGCTAGATGTTACCGAGTTGTATTGAACCATGATACGACGGGGTTCGTATCATTCCCTCCCTCTTGAAGAAGGTTTGTCCTCAAATCGGGCCACTTGCTCGAAAATAAAATTTACAATATCACAGACCATTTTGTTCATGATCGGTACAGAATTATTTCCAAAACCCAAGGAACCACAAATGGTTTGAAAAGGAAACGGGGTATTTCCATGCCCTCCCTCTTTAGGAGGGTACCACCTCACATCGTTAGCTACACAAGAACAAAACAAACTAGTGAAATTTTAAAGGTTAAGCATAAAGGAACTATCTGAGTTTTCATTCACAACTTGAACAAATGAACCAATTCCGGGGTCAAAACTGGAAATCGTCCTTACCATTGTACAATGACAAAAAAGGTTCATCATTGATGTTAGAACAAGACCATAAGGCACACGAGAATTACGTTTTTGGACAACAAAAATTCTCGACTCCAATCCTTTGAACAACTTGATACCAAATTATATAAAACAATAATCTTCGAGGTCGAAGGTAAAGTTTTCACTTACCATTTCATTTTGACTTGAAAATTTCATGGACAATGACATAGAAGGAATATGAAGCAGTTGTGAGTTAGAATCTTGCAAGACATTCTCAAATTCTTTAAACCCTACTATAGAGCAATTTCCAAGTTCAAAAGTTTGATTTTGCATGCCAACAAAATTCTCAACTTTTGTTTTTGAATAAACTGATAAAAGTCAGAGCTCGTAAAAAAGGTCAACACATTTATTCGAAATACAATTGCGACACTCACCTTGGCTTGGCAACAACTTAAGAGAACATGCGTTGGGCTTGAACACATGGTTTTGGTCACTCATTCCAAAGAGCCGCAAGAAATTTGTTTTCACCAATAAATCACACATGTCATATGAAAATGATTTAAGTAGACAATTATGCAAGCAATCAAACTCCTTGAAACTCTTTCGATTAGACTTACACAAACATGAGGATTTTGCACAAAGATATAGAGAATTCACACTACTATTACATTCAATCAGATTAAGTGATTTACGTGAAAACTCATCCTCATGCATGATTACATTTTGCACTTGTCGATTCAATCGAACGATATCAATAGATTTTTTATTGCAAAACACATCAAGGAAACAACTCTTTAGGCCCCCACTCAAAATAAATTTATCATCCACAAGCAGTGAAGAACAATTAAACCAATCAAAATAAGGAGATCTTTCAAAGATTAAGTCATTGGAAATTTTATTAACAACTTTCAAACCTGATTGTCGTGACTTGATTGCTAGAGATTCCTTACTTTGCTTACTTTTTAGCACTTGTGGACTTTCGTCAACTTTGATCTTACCTTTCTTGATCATTTGAAATTGTCTCTCTTCAGGAAGATAATGAAGTTGTAGCTTGTCAATGGGATCTTCAGAAACTTGAAAAGAAGAAACAATACAAGGAGAACTCATATATCGGTTAGCTAGAGATCTTCTTGCCCTTTCTTGCTCACTTTCTTCATTTTCACTCGTTTCTTTTGTAATCTCACTTTCTTTTTCAACAGCACTCATTTCTTGCACATTTTTCTTTCTTTCTTCATATTCACTCTCATTTTCAATTTTCTTTTCTTGATCAAGTTCTTTTTCTTTTCTAATCTCATTTTTCTTTTTCTCATTCTCATTTTCTTTTTCAATTTCTTTTTCTTTTCTTCTTTCAAATGCTTTTTCGATTTTATTACATGAAGAAGATAACAGAAAAGGGTCAAAATGAGAAGCCTTTCACTGGAAAAGATATGAAGGATCCATATACGAAATATGGTTATTTTTTTGAGATGGAATATTTGTAGGTGAATACCTTTGTGCATACGAAGAATTACTTGGATCTTCTCGTTCATCACCGTAATAGGATTCACACTCGAAGTTTGATTGGCTCCACCTTGAATTCCTTGACGAATAGTTGTCATGATATGTGTCTCTTCGAGAATGACTTTCCATGGGTGAATACTTAGACAAAACACATTCATTTCTTCGTGAAGATTTCTCCGCAGATGAACACTTTAAGGCACTTGAAAAGAGATTTCTACTTTCTCGTTGGTATCCTCGAAAGGTTTCAAATTCGTGGTTTGCTTCATACCGTCTCAGTTTTCTTGATGAATAAGATTCTAGGTATGAGTCTCTCCTCAAATGATCATCGGATGCATGTCTCCGTAACGACCTTGATTCCGTCTTTTGACTTGGAGAAAGTTGTCCTCGTTGGCCTATTTCCTCCAATCGATCCAAACGCTCATGCAATTTATCATATCTGGAGTTTACGATTCTACGAATCTCATTCATCAAATATTGATAATCGGATTCTGAAAACACTTATTGATTCATGATTGAATGGAAGGAAAAGTGATTAAATAGAAAATGAAAAACTCGCCAATACAAACCTCACAAATTCTTTCAGAAAAAAGAAAACAAACATTCCCACAATTTTGGCTTTTACACTCTCGAATAATCTCAGCACACATTCATACCTTTTTCTGCTCTATTCGCTTCTCTTGGTCCACAAAAGTGATGTCAGTTTGGGTAGAAAATGATGTTGGGACAAGGGTTGGCTAGAAACAAAATAAAAAGATGAGGTGTGACCGTTTGGATAGTAGGGAGAAATGAAAAGAAAAAAAAACTTTCGGGCAAAAGAACTTGTATGACAACTTCACTTTTTTTTATTTACTATTTCTGAATTTTTTTACACTTCAAATATATATTCTTTTCTCTTTTTTATTCACGATTTTTTTTAATTTTTTTGATTTTTTTTGTTAAAATGTAATTCTGAGAATATCAAAAACGTTGATTCTTACCTCAATTTAACCAGCTCTGATACCAAATGATACGAACCATCTCGAGAGTGATTTGAGTGGTATGAGTTGCCTGATTGATAAATTGGGTAAGTCTTGGCTTGTTTCGAAAAAGGCTAAAAATGGATAGAAAGTAGGCTTAAGCAAAGAGGTTAAAAATGGTTTAGAAGAATGGTGGATAAAATTAGGCTAATGGCTTTGATAAGCAAGGTTGTTGGATGAATGGCGAAGTGATGGGATGGTGGGAGGAGATGGATGGCTTAGGCCAGAGAATGAACCAATAATAGGCACTTAGGTTGATAAGAGGATCTTGACCCGCTAACTATAGAGAGTTAGGAACCAAAGATATAATTCGAACGCCACACCGGAGGTGATAAGTTCGGGATAAAACAAAGGAAAGATAGACGCCACGAGATGAAATCCCGATAAGTCAGATCAGTCCTAAAGTGAATTAAGAGAATTGAAAATTCTCAAAAGAAAATGATATTTCATAAGTTGGCAAAAAGTCCTTTTACAATCTACTAAAACAAGTATTTATAGACCTAGGAGAAAGCTCAGCTAAGTAGTCACAAAAAGGAACTAAATAGACATTTTAAAATTCAGTTTAATGAGCTGAACTTTCTTAGAAATTTCTTGGCAGCTTCTTTGAAAGTTCTAGCAGCCTTGAGGATACCAATGGACGGTCTCTTGGTCTTTCCAATTAGCTGAATTATTGACATTAAATAAAGGACCTGAAATGAGCTGAATTATCTTCATTAGGTTCGGCCAGGAGGGAACGAATGAAGTTAATATGCAGCCTTGATTATTTGGATAGTCATGGACTTAAATGAGCTATTTGGGCAATTTATTATCCTCCCAAATGAATCTGGCCGAATGTGGGTTGCACCAGGCATGCATCACCTTACTTGGAACTTTAATTACATCTTGGTCAATGGATGGCCAATAAGCAACCTAGCTAAAGGAATTATTGCAGCCAACTATTGGCCTTTGATCTCCATGAGAAAAGCACCAAAGGACACTCAAAACAGCAGCTTGCCTTTAATTTTGGCTTCTTGTCCATTGAGTTTCACGAATGGTCACCTACAAAAAAAAAAAAAAGAAAAGTCAGCAGCTCTTTAATGTCGTCCCATTCATGGGAAAAGAGAAACCAGCAGCTCTTTAATAAATGTCATCCCATGCATGCTTGTCTTCAATGCTACCTTTTCCATTAAGCTAGTTGTTCAGCTGAATTGATTACCTAAAAGCAACAAATAAATTCGGTCAAGACATATTTAATGCATACATTAAAATCGTCAGCAACCAAGACAAATTAAATTCGACTGGACAAAACAATTAATTATGTCCTATTCTTGACACCTTGAATTAGCAGCAGCGTAGGACACAACTAAGACAAATTAAATGGCTGTAGCAAAACAAATTTTAAACATGTCTTAATGTTGACACAATTAAATTTGGCTGACTCTAGACACATTTAAAACATGTCTAGGCTAAGACACACTCACTAAAATATATTTAAGCTAATTAAATGACCAGATTCTAAACACATTAAAAAGCTGTAGGAAAAAAAATTAAAAACATGTATTAAACTTAAAAAACTTAACTAAAATTATAAAATATCAAATTTGAACTTATTTATGAGCTGAAAACTAATTAACTAATTTAACTAAATAAGTTTATTCTAGCAACATAAACGCAAGAATTAAAATAAACTCAAAATGAACAAACAAGCTGATTGAGCTATAATTGAGCTGAATTGAGCTCATTGAAATTAAGATCAGGCTTCATTTTAAACTTGGGCCTCTCAAACTTAGGCCATGCTAGATGTTGTTGAATTGTATCGAACCATGATACAACCGGGTTCGTATCAAAAGCCAACTCAATGTATCCCTTAATGACATGTCACTAGCATCCTAAATATTCTTAAGGTTCAATCGGGATTTCGAATGTCGAATTGTTGTCGAATCACTATCATTCTTATCCACAATCTTGTATTCACAATATATGCAATATCAAAGCATATGAAATACATTTATATTGAAATTTATCAAATACAAACATACCTCGAATGTGGAAACGATGAAATAAGTCGATTAATCGATAACTTTAGTTTTCCCTGATCTACATCTGGATTTTGCTTTTCTTGATCTAAATATATTCAAAATTAACTTATTTAATAATTTATTTATTCAATTCAATCTAAAATATACATTTGAGCTATTTTACACAAACTTTCACATTTTTACAATTTAGTCCTTATTTTCAAATTGAGCAACCAAATGCTAAAATTTCTTAACGAAAATTTCACACCATCATATATTCATATTGTAAACATTAAAATAATAATAAAATAAATATGTTGACCTCATATTTGTGGTCCCAAAACCACTATTTTAATTTGACTAAAAACGGGCTGTTACAATTTACGCAGGGTCTTCAACACAATTCATAAATGCTTTTCGTGATCCCTTTCATACATAGAATAAATTAGTATATCATCAATGAAGACATCAAAAAATTGGTCCAAGTAAGGCTAAAATACCATGTTTATTAAGTCCATGAATATTGTTGGCTCGTTTGTCAACCCAAATGGCATCACCAAAAACTCATAATGATCATATCTAGACTGGAAGGTTGTCCTTAGCACATCATCATCCTTTGTTTTTATCTGGTGGTATCATGACCTTAAATCGATCTTAGAGAAAACTGAGGTCCCATTCAACTGATCAAACAAGTCTTTGATCCTAGGTAGAGGGTTTTTTTTTCTTACTATAACCTTTTTCAACCGACGGTAATCTATGCACAAGTGCATAGATCCATCCTTCTTTTGAACAAACAAAATTGGCGCACCCCAAGATGACACGTTAGGCCAAATAAAACCCTTGCTCAATAAGTCTTGCTATTATTCCTTTAATTCATTAAGCTCCAACGACGTCATTCTCTAAGGCATGCATGATATAAGGGTTGTCCTTGGTTCCAACTCTATTGAGAACTCTATCTCTCTTTTAGAAGGCATACCAGACAATTCCTTGGGAAATACATCCAAGAATTCTCTTACTATAGGTACTTGGCTGATTTCACTTCTAGACTTGGGTTGTATCCAAGATATATACCAGATAAGCATTTGTGCCCTAAACCATCAGTTTTCTAGCAGATACTGTTGAAATAATTCTATTCGCCAAATTCTGACTGTTTACGGGACAACAGTATTTTCTTACCCTTAGCGTTTGCAAGCGTACACTTCTAGATAGGCAATCAACCATAGCATTATGCCAGTAATCCAAACTAATCCCAATATGGCATCAAACTATTGAAATCTTAGCAACAACAAGTCTATGAAAAAGACATGCTCACTAATAGATAAAGAACAATCCCTGATTAACTTATTCACTACTGTACTCTGACCCAAGGGTTTGTTACCGATATGTTCGTCTCAAAATACTCTACCTCAAGACTAAAACCCTCTATGACTTTAGTACATATGTAAGAATGAGTAGACCTAGGGTCAATTAAAGTATAAATATTATTGCAGAGAAAAGAAAAATTACCAATTATAACTTTAGGTAAGTCGGTGTCTTCTTTGCCCTTCATCACGCGAGCCGAGGCACCAGAACTTATTTTGCTATAATTTTTTCTTTGCAATCCTTGCAATGAGTTGGACTTGGCTGCCGTACAGGATCTTCTCTTATTTCAAAAATTTTGTGGGCTTCTAATAGATTGCTTCATACTAAACTCAAGCTAAGACAGGCAGTCTTTAAACAATATTCAAACTTTAGGGCTTCGCCAGGTGGGATGCTACAAGATAAGTCCACATTGGATGCAAGGTAAGACCGAAAAGCCTCTTTCAATTGGGGAGGTATCATGCTGTATTGATTTTGGAAATTTTAACTTAGAGAAACTGAGGGCAGCCCCGAAGTATATAAGTAATGCCATGGAAAGAATTTATTACTTTCTACAAACGAGGCCTGTTGTGGTTGAGATCTAATAGGGATCACATGTTAATCCAATGATAGTGTCTTTATTGGGATGTCAACAAGTGGAGGATCAATAACTTGAATAGGGGAATCTGTAAAATGGGTAGACTCTTCTGGGACTATTTGCACTACAGATAATGAATGAACTGAAGGAGAAGGAACTACTAGTGTTAGGAGTCCTTTCTTAAGTATACGCCATTTTGGCTGTGAGAGTTCATTCTCTTTAGCACTGGAGTATCTCCACTTGGTCTAGACATTTTCTAATACTTCTTTGTAACTAGTTTCTTAGAAGGAACAACTCTAGCTCTTTCCTTAGCATGAGACTTTTTGAAAATAACTTTAATGTTCATATCTAGTGCTTGGTTGAACAAAGTATGAGGTTTTGGATTGGATCTTGCACCACCAATGCAAGTATTAGCCTGACTTGAAGCGGGAGAAGAGTAAGGAACACCAAGAGTGATAATCCAATTTTGGGAGCGTATCCTACAAAATTCATAAAAATAAAATAGGGGTTTTCCTACATGCCTAGTTAAGATTTATGTTAGGACAGTGTTTTCATTTAATGGCCAATCTTTCGAACTTAAAGATACATTATAGTCATCTAGCCAACTGATTCGATCAATATTTATGTTACCATTGGGACTTTGATTTAGTAAACATTATTGGAAAACTTTCCTAATTGTAATTAAGTCCACTAAATCTAGAATACGCCCTCTACTCAAACATTTGAATTACTTATTAGCAACCGTAGAATCAACAAGCAGACTTTAATAGCAAATAGATCCTTGGGGTAGTGACCAATAGGTGGGAAAGCCAAATCCATTTTTGTGTTTGCAAACGACCCTTATGAATTTCTCCTTTTTCCATGAAATATTAGAATTGTATTTTGAATTATTGGTTTATAGCCTTGTCGAACACTAAAGTGGGCATATCTAACATTAGCCCCTTGTCTGGTATTCTTCAACTGATAGAATTTATGTAACACCCCTAGGAGTGGTGGTTCATTGTATGTACAGCAATCTATGAAGTAGGCTACCAAGGTCCACCAGGACAAGACTGACAATTGCCCTGGTATGATGCCATATTCCAATAGCACTGAACAAAAGAAGAATCAAAGGAAGCATAAAACCTTGGGTGTTGTCATTTAACCGACACCTTGGTTAAATTTCAATGTTGTAAGCAAAATTTGGGTAACAAAAACCTCGACCAGCCAAGAACCAGAGTGATGCACTCATAAGATGGAGTGGAAATGTGTGGATGGATATTTTTAAGTTCTTGGGGTCTAAAAATGGTGAGATTGTTCGGGGTTGAGTTTTAGTTACTCTGGTTTTGACCCCTACCACAAGCATTTATTCTTGACATTTCTAAATGAAAATAGAAAGAAGTAAGCAAAAGAAAAGAAGATAGGATTACCTTTAAGAAATCTGGAATTGGAGAAGATTGAGTCAGGAAGAGGAATCAGACAAGCTATTAAGAAATTGAAAGGTTTAGCAAAAGTGTTAATAGAAGGTTGGATTCTTTATTTTATTATATATAAGCATGCTCAAGAAGTCACAATGTGAAAACTATTTGGTTTCTCCAATACAGTGTTGACATCTATCAAAAGAGTAAGTGTGTGGTGACTGAGTTCGAGTGGTTAGTTACCAAAATTTTTATTTTGTCTAAAGAAGTAGTTTAATGGCATCTTCTTATTAAGATATTCGAGGAGTATGCCAACAAGAAGGAAACTTTGAAGTGAATGTAAAGGAATTTGTATCATTTCTGACTTGCGTTTGGCACATATAACTAACTTCACCCAGATAATTGAAATTCTTTGAAGGATGAAGTTTTTTAGAACAATTTTTTTTTATGGGGAGAGGAGTTGTAACATCCCAGTTATGACAGGTAGAAGGCTTGGTATGTAGTCCTAAAATAGTTTATTTGGCAGGGCGGTATTCGCCCAAGTACATCTTTTGGTTAATAGAGCGGGCATACTCCACTGCATGTGTGAAAGATAATAGTGGTTTGATATCAAAATTCCATGTTTGTTGGAGTAGGTTGTCAGACAAGTAAAAAGGTATTGTTGAATGAGTTCACACCAGAGGGGTAGTGCTCCTTTTTATCTATAACACTGTGCAACTTTAGTTGCAATGTAACAGCCCGATTTTAGGCCTAATTGGAATAGTGGTTTCGGGACCACAAATCTAACATAGTAAAATTCATTTTTATTATATTTTTATGGTCTACAATTTCATGGAATGATCGCATGAAAATCTCGTTTGAAATTTTTGACGTTTGGGCACTCAATTTAGTTAAAAGGACTAAATTGTAAAAAATGCAAAAGTTGAGTTCTACATGCTAGAGGTGTCTAATTGTTATGAAATTTTAAATTTGAGGTCCTCATATGGTAATTAGACCATTAGTTATGTTGTGGAAAAATATGGACATGGTTAGGTATGTTTTAAATTGTTTTTGGGTATTTTAGTAATTTGGCTAATAAAGCCAAAATAACATGAAAAAAAGATGTCATCTTCTTCATTTTTCATGCCATGGCCGAATTTTGCAAGGGAAGACCATAGCTAGGGTTTTTCAAGCTTTCCAAGCTCTATAGTAAGTCCGTTCTAGCCCCGTTTTTAATGATTTTTACGTTTTTGAAGTTGTTATCACTCGATCTATCTATTTCTACCAATATTTTGAGATATGGTTGAAGTCTAGGGTTTTTAACCATGGTAAATATGTGTGTATTTTAATGTTTAATGGTAGATTATGCAAGTTTATGGTTAGAGAAACAACTTTTACTAAGTGATTTTTGGTGAAAACGCTAAAAAAGACTAATTTGAAAAAGTTATAAAATTTGTCATAAAAGTGTTATTTAGTGGAAATTGTGGGCTGTTATAGTTATGAAAATGGTTATGCTGGGCTTAAAGTACAAATAAATTGAATGAAAATAATTTTATGAGCCTAAGGGTAAAAGCGTAAATATGTGAAAGTTTAAGGGCAAAAATGTAATTTTGCCATAATATGATTTTTTGGTCACAATGAATAATGTGACTAATAAGTGAGCTAAATTTGAAATTATAGATTAAGAAAAATGATATTCAGGCCGAGGATGAGGAAAAACGTGAATTTGATGGTTAGGTCCCTTTTTGCCATTTTGGTGTCGAGGTAAGTTCATTTGCAAATAATGCAACATGTATCATACTTTAAATGCTTTAATATTGCATGTATGGTGAGTATATACATATTTAATATGATGTTGTATCATGTGTTTAAATGCTTACACTTTTATTATGAAATATGCTTGATTATTCTATGAGTAAGTGAATATTGCTATGGATATTGAAATCGACATTACGAGCAAGCTCAATGGAAATGTGGTATAAAAGAATCCCATTTGAACCTTAGGAATAGTTTAGGAAACAAGTGACATGTCACTAGGAATTATGTGATCTGAACTCATTGAGTTATGGTCTGAGTTCATGATATATGTGACATCCGAAATCATTGAGTTGTGGTCTAAATTCATGATATATATGACACATGTTTTGGCATCCGGGTACTAGTCTCATATATTCTACCGGTGGTGGGGTAGTCCGGCACATGTTGCGGATTCCTGACAGCCTATATGAAAAGATCGGTCAGTAGCTCAAAAGTGAGCAACTTGTGATATAAAATATGAAGTAGCATTGGCTAAATATGGGGAACTTAGGTGCAAGATTTTGATGTATCCGACAGTATTCTGAGTGTTCAACGGGTAGTTCTAAGAGAAATTCAATGAGTAATCTTGATGAATACGTCAAAGATGAGAAAGTATGTAACAACCCAGTTTAGACCGTAGTCGGAATAGTGGTTTTGGAACCACAAATCTGAGTAATAAAAATATTGTAATATTATTTTCGGTGTTTACAGAATGTGTTTAAACATGTGTGAAATTTTTGTACGAAAATTTTATCATTTGTGTGCTTAATTTGATAAAATGACCTAATTGCGTAAAATGTAAAATTGACCTTCTAATTGTTAAAGTGTCTATTTGTTATGTCTCCTTAATTGTGAGATCCTTATGTGGTTATTTGACCATGGATTTTATTAAATGACATAAATGGACATTAGTTGATGGAGTTTTAATGATATAAATAAGGTTATTTAAGTAAAATGTATATTAATGATATTAGATTAATTAAACAAACATGAAAATTTAGCCATTATCATCATCTTATTGCCGAAGCTCAAAGAAAAAGAAAAGAAAAAGAGATAGGTAAGGTTCGGCTAGTTCAAGCATCAATTAAGTTATGAGTTTTGTTCGGTTTTTGATAATTTCTACATTTTTGTGATCGTTGCTCTGTATACTATCAAGCCCATGTATGAATTTTGGAAATTTTTGATGATTTTGAGTTGTGCCATTATTGATAATATGAGTTTTATGAAGTTAGATGATAGAAAATGAAAGATGTGTTAGATTACTATGTTTTATATTGGGATTTTTGATGAATTTGAGTAACTTGGACTAAATTATAAAAATGAGAAATTGAGGGACTAAAATGTAAAATAAATGATAAATATGGGCTGATAGGGACTATAGGAAAATTTGGCTAAGGCATGGTTTTGATGAATTTTGTATATTTGGTGTTTTGTGTAATAAGGACTAAAATGTCAAAATGTGTAAATTTAGGGGCTAAAGTGCAAAAATTCCCAAATATGTGTTTGTGTATTAAATGGAATGTGTTGGTGATTAAATGAATTAATTTTGAATACATATAGATCAAGCAAGGAGAAATTCAGACCTAAATCGAGGCAAAAATAAAGTGCTCGATTGATTGACTAATATCGTCATTTTTTCATCTGAGGTAAGTTCGTGTATAATACATATTGTTTGTATAATGTTTGTATGTGATGAAAGAAATAAAAATGAGATTTAGAGGTTGGATTATGTGAAATGTGAATCAAATTTAAGGCATTAAGTGTGTGAGAAATGAAATAGCTACGGCTATTAATAATGGCTCTAAGTGTGCGAGAATATAATAGCGATGGTTGAATAAATGACACTATGTGTACAATACCAATATAAGTTCGGTTTAATGAAATGGCACTAAGTGTGTGATATTATTATTGCTTTGGCTAATTAATTGGCACTAAGTGTGTGAGTTCATTGAACGTTCAATAATGATCGAATGAAGTAGTACATCAAGTGACGAAGTGATAAATGTGATAGATAAGAACATGATGATATAGGTATGTACGGAACCTATGTGGTTGATGATATTGAGTATGAAGTAGATGAAAGGTTATGTAAATGAAGGATGAGATGAGTTGTATTAAGAGTTAATTAATTGATGGAATTATATTTTAATTGATAAGTTAAATGTGTTATATCATGAACTTACTAAGCTTTAAAACTTACTGTGTGAAATGTTTTCTGTTTTATAGTATTATAAAGCTAGCTCAGATTCAGGGATCATTAAAGACTCACTCACACTATCTAGACATCTATTTTGGTAGCATTTTGAGAGTTGTATATATAGTATATGGCATGTATAGGCTAGAGGTATTTTGGTATATTTTGTGATTGAATATCTAGCCATGAGGTTTGACTTATAAATATTGGTATGTATGGCCTTTTAAATTGGCTTAAATGATGTGTTTGAAAGGTAAGTTATATAATGTATATAATGCTTATGTGATGGTTTGAATATGGAATGTTGAATTGGTAAGTTTGTGTTATGAAGTCTGTGACAAAATGAAGAGTTTATGCACTTTGAATTTATGAAAATTATAATGATTTTGGTATACTTTGGTTGTGAAATTGAGTAGTGAATTGGATGGTATTTGAATAGCATGAAATATGTGTAAATTGGTTAATTTGGTTGTTTATGAATGTATGCAAATGATGATATAATTTTGTGTTTTAATGCTTGTAGGTATGACCCAAATTGCATGGCAAATTGGCTTTTCAAATGGCCTATTTTTATCCACACAGGCGTGTGTCTCAGCCGTGTGCGACACATGGTCATGTTACACGGCGGTGTGTCCCTTGGGGTAGTCGTACAATTTAAAGTTAGTCTCGAGCACGGCCAAGGCACATGGGTGTGTGGCTAGCCGTGTGTCCCAAGTCAGTTTCGACCACAGCCTGGCACACGAGCATGTCATGTGGCCGTGTGGACAAGTCAATATGTATGCCCTATTTTACCACGACCTAGACACACGGGTATGTCTAAAGCCGTGTGAGGCACACGGCCTGTTCACATGGGTGTGTGACCTGCACAACCTTGAAAAATGTTTAAGTTTTGAAAAATTTTGTATGATCTCAGTTTAGTCCCAACCCCTTTCTAAAATATGTTTAAGGTCTTGTTGACCTATGTAAGGGACTCTATAATGATGTGTAACCACGATACTATGATGTTTGTTAAATGAATGCGAAATGTTTCGATGTGTTCGGTAATGTCTCTTTACCCTAGTCCTACGACGGATACAGGTTAGGGGTGTTACATTTTATTGGTATCAGAGCTATGATTTAGTCAGTTTTAGGACTACCATAGCATATGTGAGTCTAGCTATACATGCCATATATATGAATTTCGATAATGTGATGATTCCTGACAGTAAAAATGTGTTTTTCATACAGAAAATGGATCCCAAACGAGCAATAGCTGATGATGTTGAGAGCAATGGACCCGCTCCCGCTCAAGGGACAGCGCCGGCCAAATCTAGGCTGATATCTAGTAGTTAGGGAGGAGAGGCTAAGCAAGCCTTCTTCCAAATAATGATTGAGTGGTTCACGGAATTCATACGAATGAATCCAACTGCTCAACAACCTCCACCCCCACTTATTCCTCAACAAGTTCTGGTTCTACAAATAATAGATCCGATTCGATTAAGTAAGCCACCTGTTGATAAGATTCGTAAACATGGAGCTGAAGAGTTTCGGGCTACGGTTGATGACGATGCCGAGAGGGCTGAGTTCTGGATTGAGAACACTATCCAAGTATTCAATGAGTTATCCTATACTCTAGATGAATGTATCAAATGTGTAGTATCCTTGCTTAGAGATAATGCATATCACTGGTGGAAAACATTGACATCTGTGGTTCCTAGGGAACAGGTCACTTGGGAATTCTTTCAGACTGAGTTTCGGAAAAAGTACATAAGCCAGAGATTTCTTGATAAAAAACATAAAGAGTTTCTGGAGTTGAAACAAGGCCAGATGATTGTAACAGAATACGAAAGAGAGTTTGTTCGTTTGAGTATGTATGCTCGAGAATATGTGTCTACGGAAGAGATCATGTGTAAAAGATTTGTTGATGGATTGAACGAAGATATAAAACTGTTAGTCGGGATACTTGAACTGAAAGAGTTCGTAGTATTGGTTGAGAGAGCCTGTAAAGTTGAGGATCTCAGCAAAGAAAAGAGATAAGTTATTTCAGAGGCTAGAGATCCGAGAAAGAGAACAATGAATAAATCTTATCATCCTTTGTCAAAGAAATCTAGAGATTTTACTGATAATCGATAGCTTCAGCGGGAAATTAGAATAGATATCGCAGAAAGCAATATACCAATCCTAAAGTTCAAACTACCTCAGTATCGAGTGTTGGTAACGCAAAGGATGTAAAGCTTGAGTGTAAACAATGTGGAAGACGACATTTTGGAGATTGCTGGGGAAAAAGTAATAACCGAGCTTGTTACAGTTGTGGTTCATGAGATCACTTTATAAAAGATTGCCTAGAGTTAGCTGAAAAAGATAATGCTCAGAACATGAGGCCGAGTAACACTGCAGCTAGAGGTAGACCACCGAGAAACACGAGAAATGTGAGTGGTGGTAAAGTTGTGACGTGAGACACTGCAGCAAGATCTGATGCTAGAGCAACTGCATGAGCCTACGCTATTCGCGCTCGCGAAGAAGTGTTATCTCCAGATGTTATTACCAGTACTTTTACTCTCTATGATACTAAAGTTATTGCATTGATAGATCCAGGGTCTACTAATTCGTATATATGTGTGAATTTAGTATCTAGTAAGACTTTGCCTGTAAAGTCTACTGAATTTGTAATTAGAGCATCGAACCCCTTAGGTAAGTGTTGTAACAGCCCGATTTAGACCCTAGTCAGAATAATGGTTTAGGGACCACAAATCCGAGTAAAAAAATATTTTAATATTATTTTTCATGCTTATAATATGTGAATTTATATCTGCAAAAATTTCGTGAATTAATTTAATCATTTGTGTGCTCAATTTGATAAAAGAACCTAATCTCGTAAAAGGTGAAAGTTGACTGCTACTTGTAAAAGTGCCTATTTGTTTTGATTAATTAAAGGTTAGGTCCTTATGATGAAATAAATCCAAATATATGATAGTGGAAGACATGGTTTGGCAATTTGGTAATTAGAAATAATTTTAATGGATGGTTAGGTAATTTATGTATTAAATGAATATTAATAAAAAAGACAAAAGCATAAAATAAAGCCATTGTTCACCCATACTTGCTGAAATTGAAAGAAAAGAAAAGAAAAAGTCTAAGCTAGTGTTCGACTATTGTTTCCTTTAATTAAGGTATGGTTTTGACTCGGTATTTGATAATTTTTACGTTTTTGTGATCGTTACTTAGACTTTTATAAAGCCCATGCCTAATTTCTTATTTGGTTGATCATTTGGAGTTATGCCATTGATGAAATTGTGGGTATTGTAATGTTAGTTGATGAATATGAAAGCTTGATGATACACAAATATATTGTGTTTGGATTTTTGATAAATTTGAGTATTTTGGGCTAAATTGAGAAATTTGTAAATTAAAGGACTAAAATGTGAAATAAATGAAATATGTGGGCTTATATGAGTTATATAAAAATTCGGCTAAGCATGGGTACATGGAAATTTTGATTATTTTTGTGTTTTGTAAAATAGGGACTATATTGTGAAAAATGTGAAATGTCAGGGGCAAAAGTGTAATTAGCCCCTTTATGTGTTTTTGGATGAATTTGAGTAAATATGTGATTAAATAATTAAATTTGTATTGAATTAGATCAAGAAAAGAAGAAATCGGGTTTGGATCGGGAAAGTCAAAAATTGTTGAATAGTCGTTTCTGTCTGTTCGTGCTAGTATGAGGTAAGTCATAAGTAACTAAATATTGTTAATTGAAATATATATGAGTTATAAATGCTGAATTGATTTGAAAATAAATACATGTTTATGCTGAATAGTAATCCAAATGTATGTATTGTGAATAAGTTATATATATATGTTATTATGATATTGAATTGTTTGAGAAGCAGAATTTATGAATACGAGAAAGTTCTGATAATGTGACGACGTTCGAAAAGCCCAATACGAATCCTATGAATAGTAGAGGATATATATATAATGACATGGAATTCTAATATGTGATTTCGAGTAAGACCACGTCTGGGACGTTGGCATCGATATGTGATTTTGATATATGTGTACGAGTAAGACCACGTTTAATATGTTGGCATCGATATATGTGGTTACGAGTAAGACCATGTCTGGGACAGTGGCATCGATATGTGATAGCATGTAAGACCACGTTTGGGATGTTGGCATTGTACAATATGTGTGATTATCCGAGTATCTTATTCAATTTTGAATGGTTCAACGGGCAACTTTAAGTTGTGAATACCAAATGTAACACCCCTAATGTAACACACCAAACCCAGCCTAGAAGTTAGGCCCGAATCTGGCGTGTCACATTGAAGTGTTTTTCGAAAACCTTGTTTTCATTAAAAACCCTTCGTATTTAAAACGTAGTATATTGAAAACTTATTATTATTATTATTATTATTATTATTATTATTATTATTATTCCTAAAATTCTTTTTAGGTTGCGAAAGCATTTCCAAAACTGTTGCGAAAACGTAGTGTTTTGGAAACAGTTATTGTTTTGGAAAATCGTGATCTATTTTTAACAAACAGAAAACATAATAAACTAAAAATCCCAAATTAAAAATCAGAAACTAAAAGAGGCCTTATTACAACCCAGATCAAAATATATGTACTTATAAGTAGATAACTGTAAAAGAAAATAGGAAACAATAGCAGTTGTGTGGCCATCTCCGAGTCCCTCTGTGACACCGATCCGCTTAACGCTGGGGATTCCCTGCACAATTAATAAACGGGGTGAGTTTACGAAAACTCAGTGTGTAATCCCCTTACTAGAGTAACAACATCGATATCTGTAAACAGAAAGCGATGCGCCCTGAGCCCTTTAAAAGAAACAGTACAATTTAGTTCAGAGTACATGTGGCCAAAGCTTAATACAAATCACTTGGTTCTCAGCCCATAACATAACCAATTGGGCCTAGCCCATAACAGTAAATAATGCCAGGTGGGTCTTAGCCCAATAACAGAATCAGGTGGGCCTAAGCCCAATACTGAGTGTATATCGATGCGAGATATGCGAGCATGCATTCCCAGCCCACCCAACCAACACACCACCAGTACCTACCAACACCATGTGGGGATAAAATTGACCGACCTAGCCAACACACCAAGCTTAGCATCGGTTGTGGCACTAAGTCAATAGGACGGCTTAGCGCCGTAAACAGTACGACTCAGCACCGTAAATAGAACGACTCAGTAACGTAGACAGAACGACTCAACACTATAGACAGGACGGCTAAAGGTCGTAAATATCACAGCAACGCTGCCAGTTAACAGAACGGCTGTACACTTCCTCCATCAATAATAACCTAACCCCAAGTAGTATGTCATGTCATAAATATTACGTGTATGCAAAGTCATACTCAGTACAATAATATATGTAAATCATAAGCTCATCAGTCATATGGAACATAAGGCATAATCGTCATTCTACCATATTGGGGTATTACAGTCATTTTACCTACAGGGGCATTACGGTCAGTTTACACTACAAGGGTATATTGGTAATTTCACAAACCGGGGTCTTAACGACCCAACAGAATGTTCACCATCGTCTCAAGTGACTTAAGTAACCTAACAGACATAACAGTGCAAATGGGCCTATGGCCCATTACTCGGCCCAAGTGGGCCCACCCTCTCGTATGGCCCATTTAGCCCAAATTCAGATATGGCTAAGTGTCCTACATAGCGCAGTCCAATATTTATCACTTACCATGGATTTAATTTGTGTAGGGCCCATGAGCCCGTTGGGCCCACATGGCCTATCGAGGCCCTTAATAGCCTAAGCCCATGAGAACGCTCGTGGCAGCCTCTACTGTCAGTCGCCCATGATTTGTGGCTCAGTTCGCCCAACGTGCATTCGTACGCTCGTGAGGCCCCAAATGTCGAGGTTTTGACTTTTTGGCTTTTGCCGACTTTTAACAAAGAAGGGCGCGAATACACACCTATTTATGAAAACGCGTCAAAGTCCACGATTACCAACCTTGGTTAAGCAGGTATGAAATAATCCCTCCTCAAACCAGTGATCCCCAACTCATCTTGTTTGCTCTATTTTAAGCCAGCTTCTTGCCAATTCTCATGTTAGCTTCCCAATGTGGGAATACTTTCAACCATTAGGAAAACTCCTTATTTTTTTATATGACCACTTCAACCATATAGTTCCAGTCCAACTCCATCTCCTACACAGCTCAAACAGTAAAAAAAATACTCCATTGCGCATCCCAAGACTTGAACCTCAGACCTCACAATTATATAACACGCCACCTTGCCACTCCACCACAGGCTCCTTTGTGACACATTTTATCCTCAATTAATTATAAGGTCTATAGGCCAAAGTCCAGGTTCCTTTAAAAGAAATACCAAAATAAATCGCAATAGCCAAGACTTGAACCTAGGCTTCCTTGTAGCCCTAATAACGCCACAACCATTAGACCACATGCTTCCTTGTGTCATTTATTTCCCACAATATTATAAAAGGCCTACTTCCAAGCATCCATGGTTTTATTCACTTAAAAACAAAATTTTTGCTAAACCTAGGTTTGAACCCAAGACTTTTCCAACTCCTCTCAAGACCCTTAACCACTTGAGCAGCCATTTAATTGTGTCATATCCTTGCACAATTAAATACTTATATACAACCTCCTTACGGACCCAAACTCAAGGCCTAAATTTAGGGCATTACACCTAACCCGTATACGTCACCGAAATGGGGTTACGAGGAATTATCAATCATAATATGACTTAGAACAGACTTTCATTTCAAAGTAAATCATCCAGTAAAATTTTTAACCAAACTAGCATACTTTAATTCTATAATTTATATTTATATTTATTATTTATTTTATTCAATCAATACAACCAAATAATCATGGAAATCAAATTTTAAACTCATAACCAAGTATGTTTCATTTCACATACCAAACATATATGTATACTTTAACACAAACACACTTACATAATTTCATTTCATATAAATAATATAATCCATTATAAAATTTGTATGTATAAATAAAATATTTAAATATCACTCATACATTTAAGAAATAATCCATTTAACATATGTCGAATATATCATCAACTTAACTAAGTAAACCACTCAAATAAATTAAACAAGGCATCCAAATAATGTACCATTTGAAATCGATACAAAAACCATATTAATCCCTTAACTATTCGGCTAAAAAAATTTACTAGATGATATAATTTGAAATGAAAGTCTGTTCTAAGTAGTATTATGATTGGTAATGCCTCGTAACCCCATTCCAGCGATGGATACGGGTTAAGAGTGTTACATTTGGTTGGTATCAGAGCTCTGGTTTAGTCAGTTCTAGGACAACCATAGCATATATGATTCTATCTATACATGCCACATTTAACCTGCGATAGTGTGATATCTCCTGACTCTAAAAAAAATTATTTTGATGAGACAAATAAGTTTTCCAACCGAGCTAATTCTGATAGTACGGAATGTGTACTCAAATGTTTGAATGAAAATGTGTTGATTATGAGTTGAAACTCATAAAAGTATGGATCAAGGAGTATGATATTTTTGTTATCAATAAATGTTATAATTATATGAGCATATGAGATATGACATTTGAGTATGATTTACTATCTGAAATGCTTCGATTGTGAATTATAATTTGAGTTGGCATATGAACAATGTGTTAAGAATAAAAGTGATTAAAAGCAAAAGTTTATTAAATAATTTGAGAATGTGAAATTAGTAATGAACTGGTTATTTGTGATAGTATGCGTTTTGTGCATTTATGTGTAAGTTAAATTTGAGGCTTTACTACCCTCACCCCCTTATTAGTGAAATATTAAAATGAAATCTGTAAGATTTGGTTGAATAAGTTCTTGAGTGTGGAGTTACAGAAGTCCGTGTTTGGAAGATTAATAATGTGGTCAAATAAGAGATTGAATCAGCAAATGAAGATAGTATTAAAAGAGATATTGTATAGTTCTAAAAACTATTTAGATTATGCAAAGACACTGTTATAGAAGAAGTTAACTTCAATTAAATGATCTATTTAGGTCAGTTATCTAAGGAAAGTATTAATTGGAAGCTTCTCCAGATTGATTTCTATTAATGATGGGATAATATGAACTTAATGATGATAGAATTAGACATTGGATTAATATTTGAATTGTATTCATGTCTAAGTGCAGTAGTTATAGTCGGGTAGTTACTATGATTTCTTCTGGGCATTCCATATGTACATTTATCCTCAGAAGTATATATGACTGTTAAATTTTAGAAGAAAGTCTTATCGTATGAGAACATTAGTTAAACATGCTTATAGACGAAAGTATCATTGGTCTGTTTGGATTATGTATGACATTGCTATGTCTTTCTCTGGAATTTATTCTTTTATGTGGATATGAAAATTGACAGTAAAACTTTGTATGATGCTAATATTTTATTTCTATTGGCTATTATTTTGTTGAATATACATGAAGATTATATTTCTTCTGTTATTGTAGATCTCAGAATTTATGAATGACGTCATTCTTTCTGGAAAATTTCTGGGATATCATCGGAATTGTTATCATTATATATGGGTTGTAATTTTCAAAAATCCTGTGTAGGTTCATACGTTGAAATTTCGCTATTCTGGTTTTCTTATGATTCTATATGAGATATCTATTTGACGGAAATGGTTATATCTGTTATAATCATAATTTCTATTCTAAAAATTTGGGAAGTACTGCAGTACTGTTTTTAGAGTTAAAAAAGTTGTGCTTCTACATTGGTTGCTGTTCAAAACATATTTGATTTTCTTCTGGGTTTAGATACTTTATTAATAACTGGGATATTATCTATTGTTACGGGTAAGACATCAGTCTTATTATGACACTATGATTTCTATTTGATGATTGTGGCTTCTGTATAATGATATGACTGGGTTATCATTTTTAATGAGAAGAAAAAATTTCTTGAAAAAGACTGATTCAGTAGTTTAGTCTGATTTGAATTATTTAATTGAAGAGTTAATTTGGTTATATGTGTTTGAATCTACCCATTGGACTAGAAATAAACTTTGAATGCACATGTGCGAACCGAGGAATAATCTGGAAAAAGAAGTCATATTCTTGAAGACTTGATGCAAAATTATATTTATTGGAACAATTCTATCTGAGAAATGTTGTGGTAAATCAAAGTTAGTTCAATTATTGAAGTTTCTTTTGCACGAAGATATTGTTAACTGAAACATCAGCTCTGATTCAGTCTAGTTGAAGAAAAAGTTTATGAATTTCAGTCATGCGTCAATGAACGGTTTGAAGTGTATTCTAATAATAGAGTGTACAGAGATATCTTGTGATTCCATACAGTTAAAGCTGCATAAAAAGAGTTATGTGACATATTTAATGATTACAAGAGTTTAAAATGTTTCATAATGTAGAGCAAAATTTGAACTTTGCACAACAAAGCTAGTTTGAATCTTCAAAAAAAAAAAAACTTTTGAGTCTGTGAGTAAATAATATTATCTGAGGGAAATGATTTTATTACAAATGATCTGAATAAGAAACTTTGGTGTGCTCTATGAGCGGTGAATACGTGATTGATCTTATCAGGGAATGATTATATGTTAGCTGAATTAGAAGTTAAATTGATGCTTACTTAGTGATTTCGTGAAACTTAGAAATGTGTTATTAGATTTTGATCTATAAAGGATTCAACGTAAATGGGTTTCCGATTTAGAACTTCAGATATGGAATCATAATTACTTGTTGCTTCGAGATAGAATGTCTATACTTTGATATTATATAACCATTGTAACAGGTGGCTCACAGTGTTAGTTAGTCTGCTCATATAAGAGTAACAAGATGTATGATAATCTAAGAAAGTGGTATTGATGAATGAGTATAAAACATGATATTTCTGACTTTGCGTTCAAATGCCAGAGCTATCTAAGTAGTAATGAAATAAAATTTTAATGAACTTTGTCCGTCTGAAGAAATCTCTCGGTACTTATGAATTTTCTCTTTTGATAAAACAGCTGAGTTATTCGTTTCAGAGGTGATAAGTCTATATTTGGTACCAGTCATTATTGATTCAGATTGAGATCTGAAATTTATATTGTGATTCTGAGAGAAATTACAGTAATCTGTGAGTATGAGATTGCATTGAAATCGGGAAATGCAATACAAATTCTTGAAATATTTACTTGTCACTGTATTTTAGAGTTTCAAAGTAACTAAGAAAGACAATTGTTGTTTAATAAGTTATTATGTGATTATATAAATGATATTGTATAAGGTATCGTATGGTTATAGTTACCGCACTCTATTGTTTCGGGACTAAACTTTGTGAGAAAAAAATTCAGAGGATTAATGTTATCAGAATAATAAAGCAGAAAATGAAAGTAATTCAGTACAGTTATAAACAGTTTTTGCATAATATGATGTATAGCGGAAGACAAATTGGAATTTTAGTTGTGAGGTTTAATAGATATGAAATTGGTAGCCCTGTGAGAATTTGAAATCTACTATGTGGAAGCAAATCTTTAATCTACTTTCTGGTAAGATTTTCGAGGACGAAAATCCCTAGGGGGAGAGTTGTAACAACCCAATTTAGACCCTAGTCGGAATAGCAGTTTCGGGACCACAAATCTGACTCAAAAAAATATTTTAATATTATTTTTCATGCTTACAATATGTGAATTTATATATGTGAAAATTTCATGAATTAATTTAATTATTTGTGTGCTCAATTTGATAAAATGACCTAATCGCGTAAAAGGTAAAAGTTGACTGCTGCTTGTAAAAGTGCCTATTTATTTTGATTAATTAAAGGTGAGGTCCTTATGATGATCCAAATATATGATAGTGGAAGACATGGTTTGGCAATTTGGTAATTAGAAATAATTTTAATGGATGGTTAGGTAATTTATGTATTAAATGAATATTAATAAAAAAGACAAAAGCATAAAATAAAGCCATTGTTCATCATACTTGCTGAAATTGAAAGAAAAGAAAAGAAAAGTCTATGCTAGTGTTCGACTATTGTTTCCTTTAATTAAGGTATGGTTTTGACTCGGTATTTGATAATTTCTACGTTTTTGTGATCGTTGCTTAGAGTTTTATAAAGCCCATGCCTAAATTTCTAATTTTGTTGATGATTTTGAGTTATGCCATTGATGAAATTGTGGGTATTGTAATGTTAGTTGATGAATATGAAAGCTTGATGATACACAAATATATTTTGTGTTTGGATTTTTGATAGATTTGAGTATTTTGGGCTAAATTGATAAATTTGTAAATTGAGGGACTAAAATGTGAAATAAATGAAATATGTGGGCTTATATGAATGATATAAAAAATTGCTAAGCATGGGTACATGGAAATTTTGATTACTTTTGTGTTTTGTGAAATAGGACTAAATTGTGGAAAATGTGAAATGTTAGGGGCAAAAGTGTAATTAGCCCCTTTATGTGTTTTTGAATGAATTTGAGTAAATATGTGATTAAATAAGTTAAATCTGTATTGAGTTAGATCAAGAAAAGAAGAAATCAGATTTGGATCAGAAAAGTCAAAAATTGTTGAATAGTCGTTTCGGTCCGTTTGCACTAGTACGAGGTAAGTTATAAGTAACTAAATGTTGTTAATTGAAATATATATGAAATATATATGCTGAATTGATTTGAAAATAAATATATGTTTATGCCAAATAGTAATCCAAATGTATATATTGTGAATAAGTTATATATATATGTTATTATGATATTGAATTGTTTGAGAAGCAGAATATATGAATACGAGAAAGTTTCGATAATGTGACGACGTCTGAAAAGCCCAATACGAATCCTATGAATAGTAGAGGATATATATATCATGACATGGAATTCCTAGATGTGATTTCATGTAAGACCACGTCTGGGACGTTGGCATCGATATGTGATTCTGATATATGTGTACGAGTAAGACCACGTTTAATACGTTGGCATCGATATGTGATTCCGATATATGTGTGCGAGTAAAACCACATTTAATACTTTGGCATCGATATGTGATTCCGTTATATGTGTGCATGTAAGACCAAGTCTAATACTTTGGCATCGATATATATGGTTACGAGTAAGACCATGTCTGGGACAGTGGCATCGATATGTGATAGCATGTAAGACCACATTTGGGACGTTGGCACTGTAGGATATGTGTGATTATCTGAGTATCTTATTCAATTTCAAATGGTTCAACGGGCAACGTTAAGTTGTGAATGAATGTGTATGACAGACTAAAGTGATCAGGTATGTAATAGTTTATTACTTATTCGAAATAAGGTAAGTTATTATTTGATATGCAATGCAATTTATTACATGATGCTAATGTAAATGTAAGTGAATTTGTGAAGTATATTCAGCTACATGATAAGTATAAGATATGAAAGTTTGATTCAAGAATATATGTTTATGAGTGTGTATATAATTGATTATAGAATGGTACTATGGTTTTGAAATTGTTTGTTATCTTGATAATAGATATAGTATATTCGGCCAAAGGTTATACATAGTAATGTTATATTTGTGATTTATGTGCAAACATATATAAATGATTATGTACGGCCTTAAGGATATAAAATAAGAATATTTATGGAATGATCCATGAATATATGTATATGAGTTTATGTATATTCACTTAAATAATGACATTATGGCTTTGAGTTTGAATGATAATTTGATATTGGACGTATGTATATTTAGCAAAATGAAAGTATATGTATTATATGAATCTGTAAGTTTGAAATTAAATGTGATTATGATAGTATGAATTGGTTTGGTAATTGAATTGATATTGTTATTGAGCTATATATTTGCTTATAGCTTACTAAGCTTTTAAAGCTTCCTAAGCTTTTAAAGCTTATTCTGTGTGTTTTTCCAATGTTTATAGAGTTTCGGAAACTTGCTCAGGTTGGAAGTCGTAAGAGACCTCATCACACTATCCAGTTTTCGTTTCGGTAAATGAATGTCTTGAAATTTGGTTATGTGGCATGTATAGGCTTGTTTTATATATATTTGGTTTTGAAATTTGTATATATATTGAAAGCCATGCGAAAATGGCTTGCTTATTATGCTTAAGGTTGGCTTTATATGTTCTTAATTAAAATGTTTTATAAGCTTGGTTTTGGGTAATTCGATATTGGTAATTTTAGGATGTATATGTGAATGATTTGGCTATGGTTATGCATAGATAAAAGTATATGTGAGTTGGCATTAAATGATATTTGCTTATGTTCAAACATGGTAGAAGTTTATTGATATGTTTATTACATGGTATTTAAATTTGTGTTTTGGATGTATGTATTGTTTGGTTAATGACTTATTTTTGTGAAGTGTAAACCTGTCACATGAGATGGTTATAATCAACTTTGTGATTCAGCACTTGCACATATACAAATATTTTTGTACATAATGTATTAATATGAGTTAAATATTATTTCAAGGTATATATGTATATATAAATGGTGGTGTTTGGTTATGTGTTTCAATTATGGAGTAAATGATGGATATGTATTGTGTTATATTATGTAATGTATAAGTTAGTAAAATGCATGTCATTTATATGTAGTGTACTGGTATATGTTTAGGGTTTAAAATAATGTTATGTATGGCTATATGAATTCGTTAGTTATTTGAAAATCAATGAATATGTACAAGTAAATTTTTTTAGCCGAATAGTTAAGGGATGAATATGGTTTTTGTTTTGGTTTCAAATGGTACATTATTTGGATGTCTTGGTTAATTTATTTGAGTGGTTTACTTAGTTAAGTTGATGATATATTCGACATATGTTAAATGGATTATTTCTTAAATGTATGAGTGATATTTAAATATTTTATTTATACATACAAATTTTATAATAGATTATATTATTTATATGAAATGAAATTATGTATGTGTGTTTGTGTTAAAGTATACATATATGTTTGGTATGTGAAATGAAACATACTTGGTTATGAGTTTAAAATTTGATTTCCATGATTATTTGGTTGTATTGATTGAATAAAATAAATAATAAATAAAATATAAATTATAGAATTAAAGTATGCTAGCTTGGTTAAAAATTTTAGTAGATGATTTACTTTGAAATGAAAGTCTGTTCTAAGTCGTATTATGATTGGTAATGCCTCGTAACTCCATTCTGGCAACGGATACGAGTTAGGGGTGTTACAAGTGTGTTGTGGTTGATAAAATGTGCAAAAATTGTCCATTGATGATTTGGGGTAATTGCTTTTCGGCCGATTTGATGTTGTTACCATTTGACGTGTTTGACATAATCTTGGGTATGGATTGGCTAACGATGCATGATGCTATTGTGAATTGCAAACGAAAGATGATTGATTTGAGATGTCAGAATAATGAGATTATCCGTATTGAATCAGATGATTTGAATGGATTGCCAGTAATAATTTCAATGGTGTTAGCTCAGAAATATGTGAGAAAGGGTTGCGAAGCTTATTTAGCTTATGTGCTTGACACGAAAGTAACTGAAAAGAAGATTGAATCAGTGCTAATTTTTTGTGAATATTCAGATGTGTTTCTCGATGAGTTACCGGGTTTACCTCCGATTTGAGAAGTTGAATTTGGCATTGAGTTAGTACCAGGAACTACTCTGATTTTGATAGCTCCGTATAGAATGGCTCCAACTAAGTTAAAAGAATTAAAGTCTCAGTTGCAAGAGTTGACAGATAGAGGATTAGCAAAACCGATTTTTTCACCTTGGGGTGCGCCTGTTCTATTTGTGAAAAAGAAAGACAGCATGATGAGAATGTGCATTGATTATCGTCAGTTGAACAAAATGACTATCAAGAACAAATATCCTCCGCCTCGAATTGACGATTTGTTTGATCAGTTGAAAAGAGCAACCGTGTTTTTGAAAATAGATTTGAGATCGGGTTATTACCATTGAGAGTAAAAGATTCAAACATTCCGAAAACTGTTTTCCAAGCGAGGTACGGGTATTATGAGTTTTTGGTTATGCCTTTCAGACTAACTAATACACCTGCTATTTTTATGGATTTGATGAACAGAATTTTCAAACCATATCTAGATTGATTTGTTGTCGTGTTCATAGATGACATATTGATATATTCACATGATGAAATTGAGCATGCCGAACATATGAGAATGTGCTACAGACTTTGCGAGATAAGCAGTTATATGTGAAATTTAGCAAATGTGAATTTTGATTATGAAAAGTTGGTTTTCTGGGACATGTTGTGTCGACATCTGGTATCCGAGTTGATCTGAGCAAGGTTTCAGCTATTTTAGATTGGAAGCCTCTGAGAAATGTTTCTAAAGTCTGTAGTTTTCTGGGACTTGCTGGTTATTACCGAAGATTCGTAAAAAGCTTTTCTATGATTGCAAATCTGTTCACGAAACTACTCCAGAAAGATGTGCAATTTGAATGGTCTGAAAAGTGTCAGAAACGTTTCGATCAGTTGAAGGCTTTATTGACTGAAGCTCTGCTATAAATTTAGCCAGAATCGGGTAAAGAATTTGTGATCTATAGTGACGCATATTTGAACGGTTTGGGATGTGTTTTGATGCAGGAAGGCAAAGTCATAGCGTATGCCTTGAGACAGTTAAAGCCGTATAGAAAGAACTATCCAACACACGATCTAGAATTGGCAGCTATAGTATTTGCGTTGAAGATTTGGCGCCACTATCTGTTTGGTGAGAAATGTCACGTTTATTCCAATCACAAAAGCTTAAAATATTTGATGACTTAGAAAGATCTGAATCTACGACAGCGAAGATGGTTAGAGTTATTAAAAGACTACGAGCTTGTAATTGACTACCATCCGGGAAAGGCCAATATTATCGCTGATGCTCTAAGTCGATTTGCATTGCGTACAATGAATACTCAGTTAAATTGTTTGATAATGGTTCGATTTTAGTGGAATTGAAAGCAAAACCGTTATTTATTCAGAAGATTTACGAAGCTTAAAAAGTTGATAAAGAATTGTTAGCAAAACAGACTCAATGTGATTTGAGTACTGATTCACAATTCCAAGTTGATGCTGAGGGTTATTTGAGATTCAAAGGCCGAGTATGCGTTCAGAGAAATCCAGAGTTGATTCAAACGATTTTGAATGAAACTCATGGTAGTCAGTTATCTGTTCATCCAAGTAGTACTAAAATGTATAATGACCTGAAACAACTTTATTGGTGGCCTGGTATGAAGCGTAACATCTCTAGATTTGTTGTGAAATGTTTGATCTATCAGCAAGTTAAATCTGAACATCAAGTGCCATCCAATTTATTACAACCGATTATAATTCTGGAGTGGAAATGGGACAGAATCATGATGGATCTTGTATTGGGTTTACCTTTTTCACCGAGTAAGAAAGATGCAATTTAAGTTGTTATTGATAGATTGACTAAATCAGCTTATTTCATTCTGGTTCATACAGATTATTCACTTGATAAGCTTGTTGAGTTATACATTTCTCAAATTGTGAGATTGCCCGGAGTACCTATTCTATTGTTTCGGATAGAGATCTGAGGTTCAGATCAAGTTTTTGGAAGAAACTGCAAGATGTGTTAGGTACGAAATTACACTTTAGCACTACTTTTCACCCGCAGACGGATGGTCAATCTAAACGGACTATTCAAATACTCAAGGATATGTTGAGATGTATTCTTGAGTTTGAAGGTACGTGGGAATGATTTTGCCATTGATTAAATTTGCATATAATAAGATTCACGGGGTTGATTTGATCAGAGAAATAGAAGAAAAAGTGAAAATAATACGAGATAGTCTGAAAGCAGCTGCGAATCGTGAAAAATTGTATGCAAGTTTAAAAAGAAAAGATATTGAGTTTGATATCGATGACAAAGTGTTTTTGAAAATATCTCCGTGGATGAAAGTGCTCCGATTCAGCAGAAAAGGCAAATTGAGTCCGAGATTCATCAGACCGTATGAGATTATCGAGCGTATTGTGCCAATTACTTATAGATTTTTGTTGCCACCTGAGTTAGAAAAGATTCACAATGTATTTCACGTATCGATGCTTAGACAATACAGATTTGATCCCTTGCATGTGATTTCTTCGTCTGAGATTGAGATTCAGTCCAATATGACCTATAATGAGGAACCGATTCGTATTTTAGCTTGTGAGATCAAAGAGCTAAGAAATAAAAGAATAGCATTAGTGAAAGTATTGTGGAATCGGCACAGGGTTGAAGAAGCTACGTGGGAACTCGAGGATGCTACGAGAAAATAATATCCTAATCTATTCACTGGTAAGATTATCGGGGACGAAAATCCTAAGGGCGGAGAGTTCTAGCAGCCCAGTTTAGACCCTAGTTAGAATAGTGGTTTCGGGACCACAAATTCGAGTCAAAAATATTTTAATATTATTTTCGATATTTACAGTATGTGTTTAGACATGTGTGAAAGTTTCATATAAAAATTTTATCATTTGGTGCTTAATTTGATGAAAGGACCTCATCACATAAAATGTAAAATTGACCTTCTAATTGTTAAAGTGCCTATTTGTTATGTCTCCATAATTGTGAGGTCCTTATGTGGTTATTTGACCATAGATTTTATTAAATGACATAAATGGACATTAGTTGCTGGAATTTTAATGATATAAATAAGGTTATTTAAGTAACATGTATATCAATGTTATCAGATTAATTAAACAAACATGAAAATTTAGCCATTATCATCTTATTGCCGAAATTCAAAGAAAAAGAAATAGGTAGGGTTTGGCTAGTTCAAGCATCAATTAAGGTATGAGTTTTGTTCGGTTTTTGATAATTTCTACGTTTTTGTAATCGTTGCTCTATATACTATCAAGCCCATGTATGAATTTTGGAAATCATTGATGATTTTGAATTGTGCCATTGTTGATAATTTGAGTTTTATGAAGTTAGATGATAGAAAATGAAAGATATGTGTTAGATTACTATGTTTTGTATTGGGATTTTTGATGAATTTGAGTAACTTGGACTAAATTGTGAAAATGAGAAATTGAGGGAATAAAATGTCAAATAAATGATAAATATGGGCTGATAGGGACCATAGGAAAATTTGGCTAAGGCATGGTTTTGATGAATTTTGTACATTTGGTGTTTTGTGTAATAAGGACTAAAATGTCAAAATGTGTAAATTTAGGGGCTAAAGTATAAAAATGCCGAAAGATGTGTTTGTGTATTAAATTGAATGTGTTGGTGACTAAATGAATTAATTTTGAATACATATAGATCAAGAAAGGAAAAATTGAGACCTAGATCGAGGCAAAAACAAAGTGCTCTATTGATCGACTAATATCATTATTTTTACGTCCAAAGTAAGTTTGTGTATAATACATATTGTTTGTATAATGTTTGTATGTGATGAAATAAATAGAAATGATATTTAGAAGTTGGAGTATGTGAAATGTGAATCAAATTTGAGGCACTAAGTGTGCGAGAAATGAAATAGCTACGGGTATTAATAATGGCACTGAGTGTGTGAGAATATAATAGCGATGGTTGAATAAATGCACTATATGTGCGATACCCATATAAGTTCGTTTAATGAAATGGCACTAAGTGTCCGATATTATTATAGCTTCGGCTAATTAATTGGCACTAAGTGTGAGAGTTCATTGAATGTTCAAGTATGATCGAATGAAGTAGTACATCGAGCGACGAAGTGATATGTAACAGCCCAATTTTGAACCTAGTTGGAATAGCAATTTTAGGACCAGTAACCCGAGGTCCGAGAAATTATTTTTATTTTTTTTATGTGTGAGGGCATGATTATATAAGTGCATGAAAATTTTCTTGAAAAAATTTTAGCGATTGCTAGCTTAATTTCGAAAAAGGACTAAATCCCAAAAAGGGTAAAAGTTTTATTTTACTTTATAGATAGACCAAATAGCTAGAGAACCAAAATTGAGGGTCTTTAAAAGACAATAGGCCTTTATTTATAGCTTGGCCGACCATAGTGTCAAGAAGAGTCAAAAAGTCGAAAAAGTAGTTGGGTTGGTAATTGATGACTTGTCATCTTTTTTGTCTTCTTCCCTACACCATCGAAATTTTCAACAAGAAAGGGGTCTTGGAAGCTTGAAATTTTCAGCCATTAAGTTCTCTCATAAGTAAGTGATATAGATGGTTATTTTTTATGATTTTTGTGTTTTTAGAATCCCTAAAACTTAATCTAGATATGGAGGGGACTATTTTGCAAAATGGTTGAGAGTCTGGGGTTTTGCCATGGAAGCATATGTGATGTTACCTAAAATTTTATGGAAGAATATAAGTTATAGTTGTGAAATAAACAACTTTTGTAAAATGATTTTCATGGAAAACACCTAAAAAGACTATTTTGTAAAAGTTATAAGATAGGTTGTAAATGCAGTGGAGATTTGGGGTTGTCACAACAGTAATAAATGGTTGGTTAGGCTTGGTTAATAACGAAATTCAATAAAAATTAATTTTTAGGCCTAAGGGTAAAATGGTCATTTTGTGAAAGTCTAGGGGCAAAATGGTCAATTTGCCAAAAATGTGAATTGTTGATTGTGTAAATTTTTCTAGTGATTAAATGGATGAATTTTTATTATTTTAGATCTAGAAATACAAAGTCCAAACCTAGACCCGAGGAAAGCCAAGCAAGTAGATTAAATCAACTAGTCATCTACATTTTGTAATCCGAGGTAAGTTGTATGTTAATAATGCAACTATATCCTTATGATGTGTGATTGAATTGATATTGCATAAATTGTTTTGATTTTGAATATGAGAATGCATGTTGAGAAATTAACGTAGTAAAGACTTCCATTGAACATTTGGAATAGACTTGGATATTTGTATTGTGATAATAGGTGATATGTGTGTTAGTGTAAGACATGTCTGGCACATACATCAGCCACAATATGTGAGCTAGTGTAAGACATGTCTGGGACATGCATCGACCTCGTGATATACAAGCTAGTGTAAGACCTGTCTGGGACATGGCGTCAGCTTGTTGTGTAGCAGTGTAAGACCTGTCTGGGACATGGCATCGACATTGATAGATGAGAGCCAGTGTAAGATCTGTCTAGGACATAGCACCGGCCTCGCTATATGAAAGCTAGTGTAAGACCATGTCTGTGACATGGCGTCGGCATCTTAACCCATGTTAGGGCTATTGAGTATCCGGTAGTATTCCAAATGGTTCAACAAAACATTTATGATTTATATCAAAACAAGAAAAGTTATGATCATGTGATGAGTTGTACAGGTACCTAATTGAGATGTATGAGATGTGGGCTCAATATATGCAATATGAATTGTAATGGATGATTATGGGTAAGTTATACTTACGTCTATTCATGGTATTCATGAATAAGCTACGAAAGGTTATGTGTATATCGTTTTATGATGATTAGTTGATGTCTATTTTCATGCAACTTACTAAGCTTTATGCTTACCCTATTCCTTTCAATTTTTTTATAGTGCCACCAAAGTAGCTCGAGTATCATCGCTTACGTCGGAGAAGCCAATCACACTATCATCCGAAGTACTTGGTATGGTTAGATCTTTTATTTTGATTATGGCATGTATAGGAACTCTGGTTTTGTTTAGTTTCACATTGTTTTGGGGCCAAATGTGTTGGCTTGGGAAGAACCTTTTCATTTTGTATAAAGCCTTGGATAATGGCTAATATTTATTATTGATATATGCAAATGATGATATTTTCATGGATGAGAAAAATGCATGAACGAGATAATGCCTTATGTGGTTGATTAGACCTGTTATTGTTGTGTGGCTTTGTCGTATTAGATGATTGTGTGGGTTGGTGCAAGTAAGGGTGGCAAAGA
This sequence comes from Gossypium anomalum, assembly GCA_025698475.1. Classification (NCBI taxonomy): domain Eukaryota; kingdom Viridiplantae; phylum Streptophyta; class Magnoliopsida; order Malvales; family Malvaceae; genus Gossypium; species Gossypium anomalum. The sequence goes on from CM046961.1 coordinate 63,190,388, forward strand.
GGCTTGGTAAATAGCCTCATTTTTGTTCACACGGTCTACCCTATGGGCATGTTATCCGGCCGTGCGTCCCCTGTACGTAAATTTTAAAAGTCAATATGCATGGTAGTAAACACACGGACAGAGACACGACCGTGTGTCTCAGCCGTGTGAAGGGCACGACCTAGCACACGGGTGTGTGCATTGGCCGTGTAACCCTTAAGGATTGCTGATGTCAGAAACAGAATGTCTAGGTTTTTGGACACGGGCTGAGACACGGGCATGTCGAGGCTGTGTGAGGGACATGGGCCATGGACACGGGAGTGTACCAGGCCGTATGAAAACCCCTGTAGGTTCGAAATGAAAAATAAATCTACCCAAGTAAGGGGCAGAGGCGTGTCCCTAGATGCTTAGGTCGTGTGAGTCACTCGGGCCATCAGCACAACCATGTTCAAGTTTCACACAGGCGTGTTGCCCTTCCACACGGGCGTGTGCCCTGCGTCGAAAGTTAATTTTTTTATAGAGTTGGTTAAAGGACCCGAGCTGGTCCCGGTGTTGGGGTCTTGTAAGCCCATGTTAAAAAAGTTTAGACATAGTTCAAAAAGTGTTAAATTTGATCAAGTCTTGATGTGTAACACCCTGAATTTTGGGCCTAGAGGAATTGGGCTTTGGGCTTTAGGTCTCATAAAATTGTTAAGTGAGCAAGAAAATGACAAATGATATGTTGGCTTTAAGGGTTTAATGAATTTGGAGTGTCTAGGTGTGTTGGAGAAGTTCTGGGTTCGAGTTTTGTGGTAGAGGAATTTTAATTTATTTATTAAAAGAACCAGGGTTGTGAGTAGTTGGGCTTTTAAATAAAAATAGGGAAAAATGGCATCAAAAAGCCTTGTGGTGGAGTGGCTAAGTGACGCCACTTAGGGTGTGGGGAGGTGGCGTTAGTGGCTAACAAGGAGATCCTAGGTTTGAACCCTAGCTTAATATTTTTAGGAGTTTAATTTTGGCCTTCTAGAAGGTTGAAAGTGGCGTGAAGATGGACTCTAAGGGGAGTGTTCTAAATGTAACACCCCTTACCCGTGTTCGATGCCGGAACAGGGTACGAGGCATTATCGGACTTAATAACTAATCATCGTATAAAAACCGATTCATAATTTCACTCTAATTTAAAACTTTTTCAAACACATTCAAGCTGTCCCTTAAAAAGAGCTTACAAGGCCCATATCATGCTTTAATTTAACCGCACACATAGGCAAGCATGCACATTCATAAATTGCATCATTTAATTAATAACATAATCAATACTATCTTCATTAAATGACTTTATACAATAAAGACCTTCAATTAACATAGGTCAGGATTTTAGGCCAACTCCTAGCAACTTAGTAACAATTAAACGAGTCCCCATACATGTCAAAGACTTAAAAATACTTTAAAACCTTTATATATCGATCAATAGTTTGATAGTGTGATTTAACCTCCGGCGACCTCCAACTCGAGCTAACATCTGTGACACTATAGGAAAAAGGAAAGGAAGGGAGTAAGCATTATAGCTTAATAAGTAAATATGTAAATATTAATAACAATACATTATCATACTTTAAACAAAGTCACAATATGTTCCCGGAATATTACCATCACAAACACACATACTTTCACTATTACAATCATAAATAGGTTCAAAATAAGCTGCCTAGCTGAGTACCAGCAGCTAAATTATTTATTCTTGGAGCTACACAACTCCAAATTACAAATCGTTAATTTTTATTGAAACTAGATTCACGTATATTCTTACCATAAAATTTTCAGAATTTTTGGTCTATTCAATCAGTACAGTTAATTCATTGAAGTTACCCCTGTTTCACTGCTCAACTGTCCTGACCATTTTTCACTACGAATCAATTTTCTCCTTATACAGAATTCAAAGTATGTTCTTGTTTATATCATTTGAAACTAGACTCATTAATAATTCCAAGCATATACATTATATCCCATAATTATTTTTGTACAATTTTTAATGATTTTTCCAAGTCAGAACAGGGGATCACGTAGTCATTCTGAACTAGTCTCTCAAAAACTTAAATATCTCATAATATAGAATTCCTTTACTTGCTCTGTTTCTGTTATATGAAAATAGATTCATTAAGCTGTAATTTGAAAGTCTCTGATTCAATTTCTACTATTTTTGGCAAATTTCTAGATTTCCGTCACTGCAATTACCCTGGACAGTTTTATTGTCAATTTTGATCTTTCGCACTTCAATTGTATTCATCACTTACCCATAACAATCTTTCTAATTCCAATCACATATTGAGCATATTGCTCCTAAGTTACACACGTATATGCTTACACTTATCATCACAAAGTCATACACAATTTCATTTAATCAATTTCCCAGTTGAACACTTCGGAATAATAACAGATACGCGATGGTATCGCACACAGCCCACCTTTAAAATCGAAGCTCTCTTGTACACATAGTGGCCTTCACTTAGCACCACTCATGTGACCTAGCTCGATTGTACACATAATTTTGGCTCTCTTGTACACATGGTGAACACTTAGTACCACCCATGTGAACTAGCCAGTTTATCTCGTAGCTCTCTTGTCTACATGGTGTCTTTTACCTGGAACCACGTATGCGACCTAGCTACATATATCCCGTAGCTCTCTTGTACACATGGTATACATCCCGTATTACACATGTGACCTAGCTACATACCATCCCTATCTTTCGATTCTGAAGGTTCAAACGGGAAGTATTTCACTATCTAATACTTTATTCCATTCTTCCAATATTCAATTATAATTCAAAAATCAACTACAATACATAAAATATGCTGAAATATAAAAATGTAAATAAAGATAATGTAATATTTACATACAAACTTACATACTTTCTCATTTCCATGTCGAATTAATTTTGAACATTTAATTCATCATAATTATACTTACTTTCAACACCTCGGCAATCAATATTTACATACAAACTTACATACTTTCTCATTTCCATGTCGAATTAATTTTGAACATTTAATTCATCATAATTATACTTGCTTTCAACACCTCGGCAATCATAGTAATTATATCAATATTACATTGAAACATGCATAACTTAATGCTTATTATACATATGAACTTACCTCGATACTTATACGACTATTTTACCAACTTTCTCGATTTTCGATTTTTCTCCCATTCTAGGTTCAAATCTCATTTTTCGGGATCTAAAACATCATATTTTACTTATTTAATTAATGTACTATTCAAAACAGTCCTTAACTCAAACTTTGGCAAAATTAAAATTTTGCCCTTAAACTTTTGCATATTTACACTTTTACCCCTAGGCTCGAGAATTAAACTTCATCCCTTATTCTTATGTTTTATGACAAGCTGATCATTTTTTCCTTCTATGGCAACATCAAATTCTCACTCTAACAGATAGTTTTGAACAATAACAACTTTTACCGATTAAGCGGTTTTACTCATTTTTGCTTAAAACCGCTTAGTAAAAGTTGTTTAACATAATTTCAGCCTTCATATCCTACCATAAAACATCAAAATAAACACATTTAACCTATCGGTATTTTTCCAAATATGACCCCTAGCTTAAACTTTTGTCCTATTCATGCCCATTTTTGTCCAAATGAAATATAATGGTCTAATTACCATTAAAGGACCTCCTCTTTAAACTCCCATTTCAATCAAGTACTTATAAATTAGAACATATATTTTGTAACTTTTGCAATTTAGTCCTAAAAGTCCAATTAAGCACTTTATCAGTAAAATTTCTTAACGATATTTTTACACAATATTTTAATCAATAAATAAACCTTAAAACTTAATCGGAATAAAATTTTCAACTTCAAATTCGTGGTTCTAAAACCATCATTCCGTTTAGGCCCTAAATCGGGTTGTTACGACAACTTTTGCAAATAAGCCCTAATAGGCAAATTAAACATGCAATCTATAAAATTTCTTATCAATACTCTAACACATGCATCTAATCACTTGGTAAATCATAAAAATTAATCGAAATAAACTTTTCTATCTCAAATTTGTGGTTTCGCAACCACAATTACATTTAGGCCTTATTTAAAGATGTTACAGTGTTCAGGAGAGAAAATTTAGGAAATAGATTGGGAGTTATCAGGGAGAAAAATGAGGAGACGAGAAGGGGGAAGTGATGTAGCTGAATTGGGAATTGAGGGTCAGGCAATTTGGTTATAGGCTATAAATATGTGCTGAGTTTGGGATCCTAGGCTATTGCCAAATTCTTCATTTTTTTTAAGTGTCGATTGGCTTTTCCATCTTTGCTAGCTGATTCTTTTCCATTCTTTCTCTCCTCAATTCTCTATTGATTTACACTTTAGGTTAGCCAATTCCTTCTTCTACTCTTCTTCTTTAATTTGTGCCGAATAAACCTTATTCACCATATTAGTTTAAAAGCTGAATCACCCTTGGGCCGATTGCTCTTTTGGTGTAAGTACCTTATCTCTGTTTTGGTTAGTATTGTTAATACCGATTACTCCTCTCCCTCTCTCTTTCTAATCGACTTTGGTAGGGAATTAGTATTGGATCTTGGATTTTAGCTCTCTGCCGAATTGCTCCTTAGGTGTTTTACGGTTTTGATCTAGGGAATACGTGATCAAGAAAAAGCTATTAGGGATTGGTGTTCAAGGTTTGTGACTAAGGGAATCGTAGCACGCTCGATTACCAGGTGTACACACACACTTCGCACACACAGTGGATCGAAAAATTCTAAAATGACGAAATGTCGAAATGCCGAAAAGCTAAAATTTGGATATGGTAGTCTTACGAGTGCACGAACACTCGTAAGAGGGTATTTGATATAATACCAGAGACCCCATGAGAGATCTCATGGACTTGGGTCACGTTTTGGCCAACTGGGCTAGAATAGGCCAAATGGGCCCAACGGGCCCGTGAGCCCAAATAAGCAAAAATTGATAATTTGGTAATATGTGATGTGATTTTTAAGTTTGTTAAATGGTTTGGATTGGATTCGGGCCTGATGGGCCATATAAGTGTGATTGAGCCTAATGGGCCGTATAAATGTGACTAGGCCTGATGGGCCATATGAATGTATGAAAGCCTGTAGACTTGCTAGGGTTTTGTCATGGACTTGTAGGCCTAGTTTCTAATAAATCCTTAAGTAGCATAAAACTTAACTAATTTATCAAATTCGTCTGTGGACAAGTCATAAGGGTAAAGTGTGGCAATGGGCATATGCATGTCTAGGATTCGATCTAGGGAGAGCTTAGTACTTAAGCGGTCTTAATGACCCAACTCCTCTTCTCTGGAATCCTACCTAGTGCATAGTGTCTGTTCACTTTGGCCAACGAGGACTTGTTGACGGGTCAAAGTTCGTAATTAAGACCCATATTGCTAAGAAATTACCAAAATACCCCTGTAGGTTAGAAATTACTGAAATACCCCTATGTGTTATGAGTATGATCTATGTATGATATATGCTGCATCCATACATTATTATGTTGCATATGGGCTGGGTTTATGATTGGAGGAAGTGTATAAGGATCGCATAGTTGCTCAACAACTGTGGATCCACCGGCTTTTTTAGCTCTTGGAGCGACTCTTTGCCGCACCGCTAAGTAGTGTCGTAACCTGCAGTGCTACCGCTTATAAGCGATCATCTTTGCACCGTTAAGTAGGGCCACACTGGTTCCACACCGGGTTGTAATAAGGATTGGTGGGTCGAGTATCTCCCTACAGTAAGTGTTGGTTGGAAAGGGGGTGTACAGGTTGGATGAGGATATAAGCATTTGCATACATACGTCATGATTGGATTATGAAAAGGGCTTGGCCCAGTTAAATGTGATATGTGGAAATTGACATGGGTTCAGGCCTTACTGAGGCCAAAATGGTCTAAGGCCCAAACGCCACCATATTTGAATTGGGCTTAGGCCCAAAATGATTTGTCTGTTGCATGTTTGTTTGATGAGGGTTGTACACACTGAGTTTTCGAAAACTCACCCCCTCTTTTATTTTCTCAGGTGATGCTCAATAGGAGGTTCAATGTTTGGAGGAACTTAGGGTGGCCAGCTAGCAGGACAATTTGAATTTGTTTAAAAAGCATTTAAGTTACTAGTTTATTAAGTAATTTCCTTTTCTTCAGACTGGGTTGTAATAAGGCCTCCCTTCTTTGCTATTATTTGGTTTATTATTTTTATGTGATGTAATCATGGAAAGTTGAACATGGTTTCCTAAATCATAGAATGCTTTCCACGTTTTCACAACTAAATTCTAAAATGACAGTTTCTCTTATATCAAATGTTTCGAACAAGCTTTCGCAACTGAAAAGAGATTTTACGAAGTAATTGAGATGTATTGTTCTAAGGAAGGGTGTTCAATGAAAACAAGGTTTTCGCTAAAACACTTCAATGTGATACACCAGATTCGGCCATAACGTCCGGGCCGAGTTTGGAGTGTTACATGATGACTCGAAAATGTTTCAATGCATGTGTTTAAGTATGGTAACGCGTCATATCCTGTTCCAGCGTAGGGCACGGGTGTGGGGTGTTACATTTAGTGGTATGAGAGCTATGGTCTAGTCGATTCTAGGACTAACCTAGCATGAGTATGAGTCTAGCTATACATGCCATAATTGTATATTGATAGTGTGATGACTCTTGACGAGATAAATTATGTTTTTATATATAGTAAATGGATCCTGGCGTACCTACGGCAGACAACGTGAAAAATAATGCGCCGACTCCCGCTGAAGGGACCACGCCAGTAGATAGTAGGCCTGTGACAATAAGTCAGGGCGGAGAGGCTAGAGAAGCTTACCTCCATATGATGGACACGTGGTACTCAGAGTTTATTCGTAGGAATCCAAATACTCCACCTCCCCCACCTCCCCCAATTCCTCAACCTATTCATATAGCTCCTTAAGGAGCAGAGATGGCTAGGAGAGAGAAACCTCTAGTAGACAGAATCCGTAAACATGGGGCCGAAGAATTTTGGGTAAATATCAATGATGACCTAGAAAGGGCCAAGTTTTGGTTGGAAAATACCATCAGGGTATTTGATGAATTATCGTGCATGCCGGAGGAGTGTATGAAATGCATAGTGTCACTCCTACGAGATTCGACTTATCAATGGTGGAACACTCTTGTGGCAGTCGTACCGAGAGAGCGAGTGACTTGGGGATTCTTTTAAGAAGAATTCTAAAAGAAGTACATTAGTCAGAGGTTCATTGACCAAAAGAGGAAAGAATTCCTCGAATTAAAGTAAGGCCGTATGACAGTGACAGAGTACTAGCGTGAGTTTGTGAGACTCAATAAACATGCACAGGAGTGTGTATCCACAGAAGCCATCATGTGCAAGAGGTTTGAAGATGGTTTGAACGAAGACATTTGCCTACTAGTTGGCATCTTGGAGCTAAGAGAATTTGTGGTGATCGTGGAGAAAGCATGTAAGGTTGACGAATTGGCCAAAGAGAAGAGAAAATCTGATATTGAGTCCCGAAACTCAAAGAAAAGACAGATGGGGAAATCACATCAAACCTCGTTCAAGAGATCAAAAGAGTTTCCTACTCGATCAAACGCGTCAGTGGGCTTTTCGAACAAGAGCAAGAATAAGCAGTACATGGTGACAAGAGCCCAAACTACTTCTATCGTGAGTGTTGGTAGTGGTCGCCCGAATAGACTAGAATGTTCATAGTGTGGCAGACGTCATTTCGGTGAATGCCGAGGAAATGAAAGAGGTTATTTTAAATGTGAGTCGTTGGACCATTTTATTCGTAGTTGTCTCAAGGTGGTCGAGAAAGATAAAGACCAAAGTGGGAGATTGGGTAATGCTCCTTCAAGGGGTAGACCACATAAGAACCCTGGAAGTAGGGCTAGCAATAGAGGTGCGCCTAAAGAAGCTACTGTGAGGTCTGAGGGTAGAGCGCCTACATGGACTTATGTTATACATGCCCGTGAAGAGGCAAAATCTCCCGATGTGATCACGAGTACCTTTTCTATCCATAATATATCTGTTGTTGCTTTAATTGACCTAGGGTATACCCACTCTTATATTTGTATGGAATTGATACCCCGTATGAACATGCTAGTAGAGTCCATTGAATTTGTGGTAAAAGTGTCCAACACTTTAGGCAAACATGTGCTAGTTGACCAAGTGTGAAAGCGGGAATGTTCTTCAGGTTGAATCGAGTAGAATGAACAACTTGCCTTTGGTGATATCATCCATGTTAGCAGTAAGATATTTGAGAAAAGGATATGAGGCTTATTTCAGTTTTGTGCTAAATACTCAAGTGTTTGAGTCGAAGATTGAATCGGTACCAGTGGTATGTGAGTTTACAGATGTGTTTCAGGAGGAATTACATAGACTACCTCTAGTGAGGGAAATTGAATTTGGAATTTAGTTAGTCCCTGGTATAGCACCCATCTCGATTACTCTGTACAGGATGGCTCTAACAGAGTTAAAGGAGTTGAAATATAAACTACAAGAGTTAACTAACAAGGGTTTTACGAGACTGAGTTTTTCTCTGTGGGGTGCCTCAGTGCTATTTGTGAAGAAAAAGGATGGATCGATGAGATTATGTATAGACTATAGACAGCTCAGCAAGGTGATAGTGAAGAACAAGTATCCCTTGCCAAGGATATACGATCTGTTTGACCAATTGAAAGGAGCCACGGTGTTTTCCAAGATAGATTTGAGGTCCGGTTATTATCAGCTCAGAGGTAAAAGAGCAAGATGCATCGAAAACCACTTTTTAGGCGAGGTATGGCCACTATGAGTTCATTGTCATGCCTTTTGGCTTAACAAATGCCCCGACGGTTTTTATGGACTTAATGAACCGCATTTTCCGACCATATTTGGATAAGTTCATCGTCGTTTTTATCGATGACATATTATCTATTCGCGTGATGAGAGTGAGTACGCGGAGCATTTGAGGACGGTTTTACAAACGTTGAGAGATAAGCAGTTATATGCCAAGTTCAGTAAGAGTGAATTTTGGCTTAAAGAGGTTGGATTCCTAGGACACATTGTGTCGGGTGATGAGATCAGAGTTGACCCGAGTAAGATCTCAACTATTGTTGAGTGGAAACCGCCTAGGAGCGTGTCAGAAATTTGAGGCTTTCTGGGTTTAGCTATATAATACAGAAGACTTGTAAATGGGTTCTCGATGATAGCTAATCCGGTGACAAGGTTGTTACAAAAGGATGTCAAGTTTGAATGGACAGAGAAGTGCCAACAGAGTTTTGAGAAATTAAAGACATTGTTGACTAAAGCTCCAATTTTAGTACAACTGGAATCGGGCAAGGAATTCGTGATTTATAGTGACGCGTCCTTGAATGGATTGGGTGCTTGCTCATGCAAGAAGGCAAAGTGATAGCATATGCCTCAAGACAACTTAAGTCGCACGAGAGAAATTACCCGACCCACGATTTGGAGCTAGCAGCCATAGTGTTTGCATTAAAGATTTGGAAACACCATTTATATGGAGAGAAATGTCGAGTGTTCACTGACCATAAAAGTCTGAAGTATTTGATGACTCAAAAGGAGTTGAACTTATGGCAACGGTGATGGTTAGAGTTGATAAAAGATTACGAGCTGATAATAGACTACCACCCGGGAAAGGCGAATGTAGTCACCAACACTCTGAGTAGGAAATCATTGTTCGCCTTAAGGGCTATGAATACTCAATTAACCGTCATTAATGATGGTTAGATTCTAGCTGAGATGAGAGCTAGGCCGATGTTCCTTCAACAGATTTGTGAAGCTCAGAAAGGTGATAAGGACTTGCAAGCTAGGATGACTCAGTGTGAGATGGGAAATGAATTAGAATTTTATATTGGTACTGACGGTTGTGTGATGTACCAAGACAGAACTTTTGTACCCAAGGGTAACGAGCTTATTCAGAAGATTTTATGAGAGGCACATAGTGGTTATTTGTCTATCCATCTGGGTAGTGTGAAAATGTATAATGACCTGAAGAAAAGGTATTGGTGGTCGGGAATGAAAAGAGACATTTCAGAGTTCATTTCCAACTATCTAATTTGTCAGCAAATGAAGGCTGAACATCAAGTACCTTTGGGTTTGCTTCAACCCGTAATGGTTCCTAAGTGGAAATAGGACCGGGACCATGGATTTTGTATCGGGGTTACCTTTCAAGCCAAGGAAAAAGGATGCGGTACGGGTTGTTGTTTATAAATTTACCAAGTCAGCCCATTTTATACCGATGCATACCGATTATCCCCTTGAAAAATTGGCTGAATTGTATGTTTCCGATATCGTGACACTTTATGGAGTACCTTTGTCGATCATTTTGGATAGAGATTCGAGGTTTACCTTGTGGTTTTAGAAGAAGTTGCAAGAGGCATTAGGAACGAAACTGAACTTTAGTATAGCATTTCACCCGCAAACCGACAGTCATTCGGAGAGAGTAACTCAGATCTTAGAAGATATGTTGCAGTGTTGTGTTCTTGAGTTTCAAGGCAGTTGGGAAAAGTACTTATCGTTGGTTGAATTCGCCTACAACAATGTTATCAGTCAAGTTTGAAAATGGCACCCTATGAGGCTTTGTATTGGCGTAAGTGTCGAACGCCCTTATATTGGACGGAACTTAAAGAGAATTAGATTCACGGGGTCGATTTGGTCAAAAAGACCGAAGCAAACGTTAAAGTGATTTGTGATTGCTTGAGAACCGCTTCGGATAGAAAGAAATCCTATGCGAATTTGAGACGAAAGGGAATTGAGTTTCAATTCAGTGATAGGGTGTTTTTGAAAGTATCCCGTGGAGAAAAGTCCTCAAATTTGGTAGAAAAGGCAAGCTGAGTCCTCGTTTCATAGGACTTTATGAGGTTATTGAGAGAGTAAAGGCCGTTGCCTACCGATTGGCTTTACCCTCAGAGTTGGAAAAGATGCACAACGTGTTTCATGTGTCGATCTTATGTCGATATAGATCGGATCCTTCGCATGTGATTGCGCCAATAGAGATTTAAATTCAGCCGGATATGACTTATGGTGAAGAGCTAGTTAAGATTTTGGCTCGAGAGGTTAAACAACTAAGGAATAAGAGTATAGAACTTGTGAAAGTCTTATGGCATAGACATGGAGTCGAGGAAGCCACATGGGAACCTGAGGAGACTATGAGAAACCAATACCCAAACTTATTAACTGGTAAGATTTTCTGGGACGAAAATCCCTAAGGGGGAGAATTATAAAGCCCGATTTTAAGCCTAGTTAGAATAGTGGTTTCAGGACCAGTAACCCGAGGTCCGAGAAATTATTTTTATTATTATTTTATGTGCGAGGTCATGATTATATAAGTGCATGAAAAATTTGGTGAATTAATTTTAGCGATTGCTAGCTTAATTTCGAAAAAAGACTAAATCGCAAAAGGGTAAAAGTTCTATTTTACTTGATAGATAGACCAAATAGATAGAGAACCAAAATTAAGGGTCTTTAAAAGACAAATAGGCCTTTATTTATAGCATGGCCAGCCATAGTGTCAAGAAGAGTCAAAAAGTCAAAAAAGTAGTAGGCTTGGTATTTGATGACATTAGCTTTTTGAGTAAAATAAAGAAAAGTTGTCATCTTTTTTCTCTTCTTCCCTACACCACTGAAATTTTTAGCTAGAAAGGGGTCTTAGAAGCTTGAAATTTTCATCCATTAAGTTCTCTAATAAGTAAGTGATTTAGATGGTTATTTTTGATGATTTTTGTGTTTTTGGAACCCCTAAAGCTTAATCCAGCTATGGAGGGGACTATTTTGCAAAATGGTTGAGAGTTTGGGGTTTTTCCATGAAACCATAAGTGATGTTACCTAAAATTTTATGGAAGAATATAAGTTATAGTTGTGAAATAAACAACTTTTGTAAAATGATTTTCATGGAAAACACCCAAAAAGACCATTTTGTAAAAGTTATAAGATAGGTTGTAAATGTGTGAAGTAGTGGAGATTTGGGGTTGTCATAAGAGTAATAAATGGCTGGTTAGGCTTGGTTAATAAGGAAACTCGATAAAAATAAATTTTCGGTCCTAAGGGTAAAATGGTCATTTTGTGAAAGTCTAGGGGCAAAATGGTCAATTTGCCAAAAATGTGAATTGTTGATTGTGTAAATTTATCTAGTGATTAAAGGGATGAATTTTTATTATTTTAGCTCAAGAAATACAAAATCCAAACCTAGACCCGGGGAAAGCCAAGCAAGTAGATTAAATCAACTAGTCGTCTACATTTTGTAATCTGAGGTAAGTTGTATGTTAATAATGAAACTATATCCTTATGATGTGTGATTGAATTGGTATTGCATAAATTGTTTTGATTACGAATATGAGAATGCATGTTGAGAAATTAACGTAGTAAAGACTTCCGTTGAACATTTGGAATAGACTTAGATATTTGTACCGTGATAATGGGTGATATGTGTGCTAGTGTAAGACATGTCTGGGACATGCATCAACCACAATATGGGAGCCAGTGTAAGAAATGTCTGGGAAATGCATCGGCCTCGTGATATACAAGCTAGTGTAAGACCTGCCTGGTACATGGCATCAGCTTGTTGTGTGTCAGTGTAAGACCTGTTTGGGACATGGCATTGACACCGATAGATGAGAGCCAGTGTAAGATCTGTCTTGGACATGGCATCGACCTCGCTATATGAAAGCCAGTGTAAGACCATGCCTGGGACATGGTGTCTGCATCTTAACCGATGTTAGGGCTACTGAGTATTCGGTAGTATTTCAAATGGTTCAACAAAATATTTATAATTTATTTCGAAATAAGAAAAGTTATGATCATGTGATGAGTGGTACAGGTAACTATTTGAAATGTATGAGATGTGGGCTCAATATGTGCAATATGAATTATAATGGATGATGATAGGTAAGTTGTACTTACGTCTATTCATGGTATTCATGAATAAGCTATGAAAGGTTATGTGCATATCGTTTTATGATGATTAGTTGATGTTTATTTTCATGCAACTTACTAAGATTTATGCTTACCCTATTCCTTTCCATTTTCTTATAGTGCCACCAAAGTAGCTCGAGGATCATCGCTTACGTCGAAGAAGCCAGTCACACTATCATCCGAAGTACTTGGTATACTTAGATCTTTTATTTTGATTATGGCATGTATAGGAACTTTGGTTTTGTTTAGTGTCACATTATTTTGGGGCCAAATGTGTTGGCTTGGGATGAACCTTTTCATTTTGTATAAAGCCTTGGATAATGGATAATATTTATTATTGATATATGCAAATGATGATATTTTCATGGATGAGTAAAATGCATGAACAGGATAATGCCTTATGTGGTTGATTAGACCTTGTATTATTTTGTGGCTTTGTCATGTTAGATATTGTGTGGGCTGGTGCAAGTAAGGGTGGCAAAGAGGCTTGGTAAATAGCCTCATTTTTGTTCACACGGTCTACCCCATGGGCGTGTTATCTAGCCATGTGTCCCCTGCACGTAAATTTTACAAGTCAATATGCATGGTAGTAACCACACGGGCAGACACATGGCCGTGTGAAGGGCACGGCCTAGTACACGTACGTGTGCCTTGGCCGTGTGACCCTTAAGGATTGCTGATGTCAAAAATAGACTATCCAGGTTTTTGGACACATGCATGTCGAGGCCGTATGAGGGACACGAGCGTGTGTCAGGCCATGTGAAAACCCCTGTATGTAACACCTTTACCCATGTCCGACGTCAAAACAAGGTATGAGGCATCACTGAACTTAAACATACACATTCATGCAAAAATCGGACAATAAAAATTTTTTTAATTCAAAACCTTTCAAACACATGCATGTCATCCCTTATTTGGGTCTTCGAAGCCCAAAACATTCATCGGAATTGATTCGAGACTAAACTGAGAACTTTGAAAAGTTTCAGGAAAACTTAAAAAAATTTCTCATGAAATAGGGTCACACGCCCGTGTGGACATAGCGACACGCCCGTGTCCTCAGGCCACGTAACTATCTATTTATGACGTCAGCATGCACATCAAACCACACGGCCAGGCCACACGCCTGTGTCTCCAGGCCGTGCTCCTCACACAGCCGTGTCTCAGCCCGTGTGGCCAACACTTAGGCTATTTTCCAAGCCTTCATGTTACCCATAATCACTTACAGCTTAGGCTATTTTCCAAGCCTTCATGTTACCCATAATCTCTTACAGCCTTATGCACAGCAATATCGCAAATCATGGCATCATTTTAGTGATTAAACACTCTTTATTAAGACATATTCTTAGCATTAACATGCCCTCTTACAAGTAATGCATCTACTCATGCAATACCAAGTCTAGATTCCTTATTTCACATTCATAAGACTTGTCATTTTGATGACCACTTTTACCATTATACTATGGTTACCAACTTATCCATCAAGCACTCATGTTCAATCATTATCACGTTGTGTTTATAACGTGCAATTACTACAAGGCTATGACCACCTCAATTGGTCATAGAGCATACATCCAACACACATGTCATATTACTAACCATGCATGGCAAGCAAACATAATCACAAGCCATAATCAATATGAGCCACACATCCCATGGCCGTATACATATAACTCAATATAAGCCAACATATTAGGCCAAAGAAAAATAATACATGTCAATCAACTAGATCCTTATACATGCCACTCACTTGACATTTCTAATATATACTTCATTATTCCAAAGGTAGTGACTTGACAGTGTGATGCTACCTCCGAATATCTCCAACCCTGAGCTAACCTGAAAACACTAAAGGAAAGGACAGGAAGGGAGTAAGCTTTATAGCTTAGTAAGACCGTATGAAAATAATAAGCAATTTATCAACTTGCTTCTCATGGTAATACAACCTTATTTGCATTTTTACTCATGTTCCATCCAAGCTATTTTCTCGAGTCACACTAATATATTTATATCTAGATCTAGATAACTCCAAATTAAGTTTTGCTAATTTTTCCTGAAACTAGACTCATTTATATTCTTACCATAAAATTTTCAGAATTTTTGGTTCAGCCACTTAGTACAGTTTATTCCTTCAAGTTTCCCCTTTTTCACTATCTGACAGTTCTGATCCCTCTTCATTAAAAATTAATTATCTCATAATAAGAACTCAGATGATGTTCTCGTTTACTTCTCTTGAAAATATACTCGTTAAGAATTCTAAGCATATAATTTATAACCCATAAATATTTTTGTACAATTTTCAATGATTTTATCAAATCAAAATAGGGGATTTCAAAGCCATTCTGACTATATCTCACAACAATTTAAATATTTCATAATATGAAAATATTTTGCTTACATCGTTCCTTCTATATGAAACTAGACTCATTAGGATTTAATTTCATCTTTTATTCAGCCTTTAACTCAATGTTCACAATTTTCAATGGATTTTCAAAGTCAGACTATGGTTGTTGTCCACAACTATTTTAGTGTAAATTAACGATATTAAGTCTATCACACCATATTAATTCATTTTCAGCACATTGGTAAGGTTACATATTCATACATCATAAGTATAGACCTATAATCACAAGGTCGTCATAAAATCATTCTCATAAGCATGCATTACTTATTTACATCTTCACTAAATGTGTATCATAAACTGAAATCATTTCTCTTGAGCTTGGCATACATACCTGTGTTACTCAACATGCTCATATTCATTCCTTACTAATCCTATAACATGAATTGAATTCACATCTCATCAATTTCATGTAAGCACCTGTACCACTCATAATATGGTCATAACCTTTCTCATTTAGATTAAACCCTAACTCTCACCGTTGAACCATTCGAAAAGCTATCAGATATTCCCTGAGCCTAAAACATAGGGTATAATGCCGATGCCATGTCCCAGACATTGTCTTACATTGGCTCATCCATCAAGTCGATGCCATGTCCCAAACATGGTCTTACACTGACTATCAAAATCGAGGTCGATGCAATGTCCCAGACATGGTCTTACATTAGCTCTCACATGTTCGTGCCGATGCCATGTCCCAAACATGGTCTTACACTGACACATCTCGTAGCCGATGCATATCCCAAACATGTCTTACACTGGCTTACATCTCGAGGCCGATGCATGTCCCAGACATGTCTTACACTACCTCTGTCTCAATGCCGATGCCATGTCCCAGACATGGTCTTACATTGGCTCCCATAATGTGGTCGATGCATGTCCCAGACATGTCTTACACTGGCGCACAAATAACTCGAATGTCATGGCATGAATATCCGAATTGTTTCTTAAGGCTCAAACGGGAATTCTACTATCTCAATATTCATCAAACATAATAATTTCCACAACCAAACAATTCATGCTATATCAATTTAAACACATATAGTAACAATGTAGTTGTATTATTTACATGCAACTTACTCGTTTTAATGAAATATCATATTCCATCAAATCTCCAAGCATTCAATCAACACATAAATGTTATTTACATTTGACATCACCTTCTCATATACAATATCATCAACCAAAAGTTTAATACAATCATGGCAAGATAGATTTTCAAGTATAATAATAATGGCATAAATATCATGCTCATTCAATCACACAGACTTACCTCAAATGCAATTTCGGCTAATTATTCTCTTTTTGTCTTTAACCACGCACTTTCTCGATTTAAGCCCAAATCTTGATTTTCTTCATCTAACATGATGAAATTCACTCATTTAATCACTAAGTATATTTGGACAATAAAAATTAACATTTTTGGCAAAATGACCATTTTGATCCTAGACTTTCACAAAATGACCATTTTACCTTTAGGCCCAGAAATAGATTTTTTTATCGAATTTCCTTATTAGCCAAGCCTAACCGACCAATTATTACTCTTATGACAACCCCAAATTTCCACTATTTCACACAATTACAACCTATTTTATAACTTTTACAAAACGACCCTTTTAGGTGTTTTCCATGAAAATCCTTTCACAAAATTTGTTTATTACACAACCAAGACTCATTTTCTTCCATAAAAATTCAGCAAACAACATAAATCCTTTCATGGCAAATCCCTAGACTATCAACCATTTCACAAAATAGTCCCCCCATTAGCTAGTTCATGCTAAAAGGGTTCCAAAAGTACAAAAATTATCAAAAATAGGCATATAAATCACTTACTTGTAAGGGATATAAGTTGCTGAAATTTTTAAGCTGTCAAAACCCCCTCTTTGCTGGTATTTTCGATGGGGAAGAAGGAAGATGAAAAGATGACAACAATCTTTTTGTTTTTGTTTTATTTTATTAGTTAATAAGTCACCTAATGCACACCAACTTTGACTTTTCAACCCTTTTTTGTCTCCTTGATCAGCCACTAACATATTTATGGTCTATTTACTCAATAAAGACCATAATTTAATGTTCTATAGCTATTTGACACCTTTAGCTAGTAAAACAAAACTTTTGCCCTTTTACGCGATTTAGTCCTTTTTCGTAATTAAGCACGAAATCGCTATTTCGCCAAAACTTTCACGCACTCATATAATCATGCTATAACACATAAAATATCATTAAAAATAATTTCTTTGACCCCAAAATAGTGGTTTCGAAACCACTGTTCTGACTAGTCCCAAAATTGGGCTGTTACATTGTAGGTTCCGAAATGAAAAATAAATCTACACGGGCAAGGCACACGGGCGTGTCCCTAGATGCTTAGGCCGTGTGAGTCACACAGGCCATTAGCACGACCGTGTTCAAGTTCCACATGGGCGTTTTTCCCTTCGACACGGGCGTGTGCCCTACTTCAAAAGTCATTTTTTTATAAAGTTGGTTAAAGGACCCGCGCTAGTCCCGGGTGTTTTTCAATGGATGTTGGGGTCTCGTAAGCCCATGTGAAAGAAGTTTAGACAGTTCGAAAAATTTTTAAATTTGATCAAGTCTTGATGACTCGAAAACATTTGAATGCATGTGTTTAAGTGTGGTAAAGCCTTGTATCTCGTTCTGGCGTAGGGCATGGCTGTGGGGTGTTACATGATAAATGTGATAGATAAGAACGTGATGATACAGGTATGTACGAAACCTATGTGGTTGATGATATTGAGTATGAAGTAGATGAAAGGTAATGTAAATGAAGGATGAGATGAGTTGTATTAAGAGTTAGTTAATTGATAGAATTATATTTTAATTGATAAGTTAAATGTGTTATATCATGAAATTACTAAGCTTTAAAGCTTACTGTGTGAAATGTTCTCTGTTTTATAGTGTTATAAAGCTATCTCAGATTTAGAGATCGTCAGTGACTCACTCGCACTATCGGACATCTATTTTGGAACCATTTTGAGAGTTGTATATATGGTATATGGCATGTATAGGCTAGAGGTATTTTGGTATATTTTGTGATTGAATATCAAGCCATGAGATTTGGCTTATAAATATTGGTATGTATGGCCTTTTAAATTGGCTTAAATGATGTGTTTGATAGGTAAGTTATATGATGTATATAATGCTTATGTGATGGTTTGAATATGGAATGTTGAATTGGTAATGTAACAGCCCGATTTAGACCCTAATCGAAATGGTGGTTTCGGGACCACGAATTCGAGTCAAAAAAAATATTTAAATATTATTTTTCGTGTTTATTATATGTGAATTTGTATGTGTGAAAATTTCATATGAAAATTTGATTGTTTACGTGCTTAATTTATTAAAAGGACTTAATCGCGTAAAAGGAAAACCTGATAGTTAAAAGCATAAGGGCCAAATTGTTGATGGCTTTGTCAGTTGAAGTATTTAAGTGGAATTTGACCATGTTTAATTATATGGACGGTAGTGGCCATGTAATATAATGGTTTTATATTAGTTAATAAAGGTTAAATTTGAAATTGAATTTAAAAGTTAATATATTACAAAACATAAAAAAATAAAGCCATGGTGTTCATACTTTCTCTTTGACCGAATAAAAAAAAGAAAGAAAAGAAACTAAAGCTTGGTATATTCGGCCATTTCTCAAGCTTCATTCAATGTTAGTTTGATTTCAGTTTTTGATAATTTTTACGTTTTTGAGATAGTTGCTTCGAGTACTATCTGACCCATGCTTAAATTTCTGATTTTGATGCATATTTTGAGTTATGTCATTGATGAATATTTGTGTTTTGTGATGTTTGATGATGAAATATAAAAAATATGTTTTAGATTAACATGTTTTGTATTGGAGTTTTTGAAGATTTTGAGTAATTAGGAATAAATTGAAAAAATAATAAATTGAGGGATTAAAATGTGAAATAGATTGTAACACCCCTTACCCGAGACCGTCGCTAGAGTCGAGCACGAGGCGTTACCAGACTTAGCTTACTAATTCGGGGCATAAAAATTTCCTTTTAAAATTTATTTAGTTTCATTCATTCAATATGTCCCTAAAAAAGGTCCTCGACACCCTAAAACATGAAATTGAAACGGTTCGGGAACAAACCAGAATCAATAAAAATTTTCCGATCACTTAAACAAATCAAAACAATTTATTTCATCTTTCATAAATAAACTGTCCATCTACGTTATAGTCACTAAATAAATCATAACTCGAGTTATGAAACTCAAAATTCAAATCCGTAAATTTTCTCTGAAACTAGGCTCATATATCTTCTTACTAAACTTATTTCAGAATTTTTAGTCTAGCCAATTAGTACAGTTTATTAGTTAAAGTTTCCCATGTTTTAGTGTTCGGCTGCTCTGACCTCTGTTCACTACAAATTAATTTTCTCCATGTACAGAATTCAAATAACCATGGAGTTTTTTTCTCTTAAAAGTAGACTCAATAATAAATCTATTTTTTAATGAATTTCTGAAGTCAGAATAGGGGATTCAAAAATCATTCCGACCTCGTCTCACCAAAACTTAAATATCTCACAAAATACAACTCCTTTATTTACTCTGTTTCTTTAATATGAAAATAAACTCAATAATATTTAATTATATATCTCATTCACAATATAAATCCATTTATACTATTTTTAGTGACTTTTCAAATTCACGTCATTACTACTGTTTGATATTGTTTTAAAGCTAATTTCACCTTTTTCATGATTTTAATGAAATAACTAGCATTTTAGGCATACATAACACCAAACATGTCCTTGATTTTCCATTCCAATAGCTAATCATTATCAAGCATTTACATACCATTCATTATCCATATCATAAGATCATACACACAAAATGTCTACGATGCTGTACATGTCATACTCAAAATGAAACGTATAGCTAACCAAAATAATCCTTGTGATAGTGTGCCCGGACCTCCAACGTACTTTACAATCCCCAAGTTAGCTTGAAAAAACTATAAAAAGAAGGAAAATAAAGGGGGTAAGCATTAAGCTTAGTAAGTTTGCATGCAAATAAATAACAACATTCATAAGAATTACCTTACTACTTGGCATGATACTACTTAATGCAACTTCATTAATTGTCATAGACATATTTTAAACTTCTTCACTTACTCACTTACTTAAATACTTACTTACTTAATCAAATTTATTAATACATTTTACTTACCTTTTTCCTTATCAAGCATACATGAACATTATATACTTACCTTTGCTCTTCTAGCATTTTCCCAAACAATACTGGTGCACCCCAAGGTGAGAAACTTGGTCGAGCGAAACCTCTATCCGTCAATTCTTGCAACTGAGCTTTCAATTCCTTTAATTCAGTTGGTGCCATACGATACGGAGCTATCGAAATCAGTGTAGTCCCAGGTACAAGTTCAATGCCAAACTCCACCTACCGAACAGGTGGTAACCCCGGTAATTCTTAGGGAAAAACATCCGGATATTCACAAACCACTGGCACTAATTCAAGTTTCTTTTCTGATTCTTTATTATCAAGTACGTATGCAAGATACACTTCACACCCCTTTCTCACACATTTCTGAGCCAACATCGAAGATATTATTACGGGTAACTCGTTCACGCCATCAGACTCAACTCGTATTATCTCATCATTTGTAAATCTCAAATCAATAGTCTTTCTTTTTCAATTCACAACTGCATCATGTACGGTCAACCAATCCATACTGAGAATAACATCAAATTCATCAAACGGTAGAAGCATCAAGTCGGCCGAAAAACAGGAACCTCGGATTATTAGGGGGCATTTCTTACATACCTTGTCGACAAGCACATATTGACCCAAGGGATTCGACACTCTAATAACGAACTCAGTAGACTCAATAGGTAAAGTCTTACTAGACGCTAAAGTCTCACATACATAAGAATGAGTGAACCAGGATCAATCAAAGCAATCACATCAGTATCAAAGAGAGTGAATGTACCGGTAATAACATCAGGCGAAGAAGCATCCTCGCGTGCACGTAAAGCATAAGCTCTTGCAGGAGCATGAGCCTCGGATCTAGTGGTAGCATCTTTAGACCCTCTCTGGCCGCCGCTAACATTCCCCATATTCCTAGGTGGTCTACCTCGTGCTGTAGTATTACTCAGTTTCCCACTCTGATTCACATTTTGTTCGGATAATCTCGGGCAATCTTTGATAAAGTGGTCGGCTGACCCGCATTTGTAACAGGAGCGGTCATGAAATCTACAACTCCCCGAATGCCATTTACCACAATACTTGCACTCTGTTCTGTCCCGACGATCGTTTCCAACACTGGCAACTGAAGTGGCTCACGTACTCACTGGGGGCCGATCGCGGTCTCGTATGGAAAAACCCGAAGTGTTCTTTATCAGCCTGGATCATCTCAAAATTTCTTCGATGATTGTAGAAAAGACTTTCCTGAAGATCTTTTACGAAATTCTCCAGCTCTGACATCAGCTTTTCTTTTCTCTTTACTAAGTTCTTTGGCTTTACAAGCTCGCTCGACAAGTACTACAAACTCTCGTATTTCAAGAATGCCAACAAACATTTTTATATCTTTATTCAGCCCATCCTCAAAACGTTTACACATAATAGCCTCAGACGATACACATTCTCGAGCATATCTACTAAGTCTGACAAACTTCCGTTCATAGTCAGTAACTGACATGGAACCCTGCTTAAGCTCAAGAAATTCCTTTCGTTTCTAATCGATGAACCTCTGACTGGTATACTTTTCTCGAAACTCGATCTGGAAGAATTCCCACGTCACTCGCTCTCTGGGTACAACAGAAACCAATGTATTCCACCAATGTATTCATCGGGTGTGCAAGATAGTTCGTCAAATACCCGAATAGTGTTGTCCAACCAAAATTCAGCTTGCTCGGCATCATCACTGTCTGTAGCTTTAAATTCAGTAGCCCCGTATTTTTGAATTCTATCACCGGGGGCTTATTTAACCTCATCTGATCAATCACCGGAGGTATCGTGGGTGCAAGGGGTGTATTAGTCGGGAGTGGGGGTTGTGGAGCAGCCGTATTAGTTTGAATATACCGATTGAACCAATTATTCATCACGCTATAAAAAGCCTGTCTAGCTTCATCGTTCTGATTACTAGCAATAGGTTGAGAGTCCACCGGTACTGTCCCTTGCGCGGGAGCAGGCGCCACACTCTCAACATCATCAGCTACCGCTCGATTGGGATTGGGATCCATTACTATACGTAAACACATTTTTAATTGTCAGAAATCACCACACTATCGTATTAACTGTTAATAGCATGTATAGCTAGACCCATACGTTTTACGGTAGTCCTAAAATCGACTAAACCGTAGCTCTGATACCAATAAAATGTAACACCCCTAACCCGTACCCGTCGCCGTAGGGATTTAGGAGTATTACAAAACAAGCACAAAATTTTCATCTAACAATATTCCAATAATTCCTAAGTTCAATTCTCATCAAAACATTTAAAGCATTAATCGAATATCAACCACACATTCACATTAACTATATGGAATACATATAATAACTTCACAAGCCATTTTCGCATGGCTATCCATATATACATTACCAAAAAGATACTTAATTAACATCAAAAGTCAACCCTATACATGCCATTTTCAAAGTTTAACTACAAGAGTACCGAAAGGGCTTGGATACTGTGGACGACTTCGACTTTGAAACTCCCGAGTCCGATAGCTAACGAACAAAATCTATAAAACAGAGAATTAAAGCAACAGAGTAAGCATTTCGATGCTTAGTAAGTTCATAACTAAGGAGATCATTGAAACTAAAACATAGCATTCATAAAGCTAAATAAATACATATACACAAAATCACATATTCATTTTAGTTCACACTTCTGTCAATATATTCACACACTCAAAGTCAAACTTAACTAAATTTCACTTGAATCAAATTTCATGTAACTCGAGTAAACTATAGACTTCATACAACCCTAAGAAATGGCCGAGAGAGCACTATTCGATTACATAAACACAACTTATACTGGATCAAATCTTCCAATGTATATACGATATATACCTGATTATCTTAGGGATTTTGAGCACATTAATCGGAATGATTACAACAGGATCGCATTTTTTTTTAAACACAAATGCCTGCGGGACTTAATCTGAATATAACAACCAACACGGATACCTTCGGGACTTAACCCGGATATAATAACCAGCACGAATGCCTTCGAGACTTAACCCGGATATAATAACCAGCACGAATGCCTTCGGGACTTAACCCAGATATAATAACCAGCACGAATGCCTTCGGGACTTAACCCGGATATATATATTCCTCAATTATCATGCACAATATATATATACAATATAATCATTAACATTACATTTACATTATTCGAACACAAGCACAATATACTTATCAATCATTACACTTTCGGCTTTATAGCCACATACAAATAACACGATTTCGTTTCGCTATCCCACATGATTTCTATAACCATTCGGCTACAAGTCAATGCACTACTTATTTATTTCAATATGTAATTCAAATAGAACCATTAGGTCACATTTTATTTATTATGTTCATATAAATATATATCATCGTTTATCAAATCTTAAGCTAAGTTCCATTACTCAAAGACTTACCTCGGGTTTATTTGAACAACTGCGGATAGGCTACTCGACTGCTTTCTCCTTTCCCTTATCTGATTTAGATCCTCTTTGCTCATGAGCTTAATTAAAACAAATGAATTTGTTTAATTACTTATTCAACATTACTTCTTTAATAGTCACATTTGACAATCATATAACTTCAATGCATAATATGTTTATAAAATATGCCATGACTAACTTTTATGCTTATTATACCAATACCTAATTTGCATGCACAAACAAAAATTCACATAACTTACCATGCTTTCATATACATAAATTTAACTATATATATATATATATATATATATATAGCATACCATTAACTTATAAACCCCATTCGGCCCTAACCAAACAAATTTAACCTCCATTTAAAATTTTCATTTCAAGATCAAAGTAGCAATTTCATAATGGTTTCACCTATGCCAAACAATGATCGAATCACTCCATCATAAATATAGCCGATTCTATTTTGCTCCTATTAAGATCATAACTCACTTAAAATAATTACTAATCTTTTCCCACTCTCGTATACATTACTATAAGAAGTGCTGAATGCTTTAACATAACCTAACTAGAATTTTACCCAACAACATCTTAATTAGCCGTTTCCTATCCTTAAAAAAAAAACGTCAAATACAAGGCGATTTACAACTATACATTATACCAAACTTTCTAGAACCCTTAATCCTTAACCGAATGTTATAACTCAACTACACATTTTATTCATTAAAACATCTTCAAGGACCACATTCGGCAACTCTCTCTAAACACACTAATCTCAACTTTCAAGTTAAAAACAATTTACCATTTATACATATGTTCATATAAATAAGCATGAGAATCATAATAAAACATGAAGTACATATACTTTTTATTTATCCGAATAGGATATGCATAATCATATTTACATATATCTAAATATCAAAGGCTGAATGTTCTCACCAAGTTCACATGAAATCCTTATTTGTATCACACATAGTTTTAAATAAGTTTCCAAGTCACATACTTACTTTGTTTTAAGTAGACAACCAACTAATTCAATTCGTTACAACAAAAATCAAATCATGTTTTCAATTTTCATGTACATATACTAGATAAATGACCGATTATTCAAAAATCACATATGTACATAATTGAAACTTATTCCACAACATTCATAAGGCCGAATACCCGCATGAAAAAATTAACCAATGTCATTCAACTTTCAAAGCTAATAAGTTAATATATAACTAACCATCTTAATGTCACAAAAAAAAATATCTACTATGAGTTTCAAGCTTATTGACCGAATTTCCAACCTCAAAAACCTAAGTTTAATCTATGGGATAAGTAAAATTTGAACTAATCATCTCAATTATGCATAAATTTTCAAAAATTATTCAATACATACCTCATTCTAGCCATCATCTAAGCCAAAAATCAAACAACAAAATTTTCTTCTCCCTCACTTTAAGCTACGGCAATGGAGGACAAGGATGAACCAACTTTGGTTTCTCCCCCCACTAACTATTATTTAATATCTCATTTTTATTTATTAATTCATTTGTAATATAAAATGTTAAATCAAAAATGCATATTATATATAAAACAATATCATGACCGGCCACTATCCCAAAAATGGGTATTTTGACATGCAAGTCCACATTTTTGAATACATGCATTAATAGATCACTTTATATTTACCTAACCTATTTCACAAATGTCTCACGTAAGTCCCATTTCAAAATTTCACATACAAATGACAAAATTAAAGCATGAAACTTTCACAAATGCATGTACACACACAATAAACATAGAATATAACAGTTAATTATTATTAATACTTGATTTTTTTGTGGTCCCGAAATAATTTTTCGACTAGGGTCAAATTAGGGCTGTCACATTATCAATTTCCATGCCTTGGCATGGTCTTACATGGTATCCTTAAACCCTAATGTCATGGCATTTGTATCCTACACATTCCTAAGGTTCAACCGGGACTTTCTGAAAATTACTTCTTCGTCAATTCATGCTTGAGTCTTCTTTGAATAATTTCTTAAAATAAATTTACACATGCTGGAAATTAACAACATTAACATAAAATAATAGAATATTGCATTTATTTACTGCAAACCTACCTCGAAACAAAATACGATCAACTATATCGATTTAGTCCACTATCTTTTTCTTTCCTCAGTCTAACTCGAGATTTCCTTCTTCTTGATCTATAATAAAAAATTTAGCTTATTTAATACTCACATTTATTAAAACAGTCCTTGACTCAAACTTTGGCAAAATTACACATTTACCCCTAAACTTTTACATATTTACACTTTTTCCCCAAGGCTCGGAAATCAAAATTCTTCTATTTTCTTATGTTTTATGACATGTTGATCATTTTTCCCTTCTATGGCAACATCAATTCTCACTCTAACATGTACTTATGAACATTAGGTATTTTTACTAATTATGTCATTTTACTCGTTTTCACGTAAAATCGCTTAGCAAAAGTTGTTTAACACAATTTCAAGCTTCATATTCTTCCATAAAACATCAAAATAAACACATTTCACCTATGGGTATTTTTCCAAATATAAACACTAGGTTAAATTATTACTAGAATAAGCTTAATCAAGTTACCGAGACTCCAAAAACGTAAAGAACATTAAAAACGGGGCTTGGAATCACTTACTATGGAGCTTGAAAGCTTGGAAACAAACCCTAGCTATGGAGAACCCTTGACATTCGGCCTAAGGAAGAAGATGAGCACATTTTTGCCATATTTTTCCCTTTTTTAATTTTTAATTACTAAATGACTAAAAAAACCCTTCATTAAATCTTTAGTTAATTTTATCTATGTATGTCCATTTTTGTCCATGAAAACCTAATGGTCTAATTACCATTTAAGGATTTCTACTTCAATTATACTCTTCAATTTAATCCTTTAGCATTTAGAACTCATATTTGTCAACTTTTGCAATTAAGCCCTAATATGCAAATCGGACATGCAATCACTGAAATTTCTTATCGGTATTTTAACACATGCATCTAATCACTCGGTAAATCATAAAATTAATCGCAATAAATTTTTTTATCTCAGATTCATGGTTTCGCAACCACTATTCTATTTAGGCCCTATTTCGGGATGTTACATAGATGAAATATATGGACTAGTGTGAGTATATGGAAAATTTGGCCCAACTACATTGTTGTGAAATTTTGTGTATTTTGTGTTTTATGCAATTAGGACTAATTTGTAAAAGTCTAAAATATTAGGGGTAAAATGGTAATTTTCCCATTTATGTGTTGTTGAATTAAATTGAATGAAATTGTGTTTCAATGAGGATAATTTGAGATTATATAGATCAAGAACAAAGGAAATCGGACTTGGATCGGTGAAAAGAAAAAATAGTCGAATAGCCGATTTATAACGTTCGTCGATATCCAAGGTAAGTCTTTAAGCAATTAGACATCATTTATCTTGATTGTAACTTAATTTAATATGTTGTTATGGAATCTATAGATTCATAAAAGAGCTAGCCGAATGTGTTTGAGCATAGAAATACTATATTTAATTTTAATTCGACAAAGTTATATCATTTAAAAGTTCGTATGATCTATATGGAATATATGGAGTTTTTGTTATATGAATTGTGTACAAGACAACATTATAATAGTGATATTCAAGCTTTGAGCCTAGCAAGCTTTATGCTGGTGAATGTAATCGGGCTTTATGCCTAGCAGGCTTATTACCGGTGATTAATATCAGACCAGGCCATGTGCCAGTGTGTGATTCAGGTTTATGCCTAGCAGGTTTTATACCGGTGATTTACTTTCAAGCCTATGCTTATAAGATTTTAAGTTGTTGTGGAAATTGAGCAAGCAAAATTGTGTTAAATGACTTTGTATATATTCGACCACATAGGTATGTACATATGTGATGTTGTATTGGATTTTGAATATTCGGCCATGAAGGTATGGACAAATGTGATATTATATTTGAGTTTGTATATTCGGCCATATAAGTAAGTACATATGTGATGTTAAATTTGATCTTGAATAATCGGCCATATAGGTATGCACATATGTGATATTATATTTGATTTTCTATAATCGACCAAATGAGTGATGTTGGTTTATAGAGTTGAGTTTGATTCATTAGTATATATATATTTGAATGTAAGCATATTCAAGATAATGTTATTTTGGGACTGAAAAGTTGAATGATATTATGCTAAATTTGAAATATTAGTATTCGACCAAGGTAACCCTTTTTGTATAAAAGTATAAGTTAAAAAAAAATAAATGATATGATATGATCGAGATAATGTATAACATTAATGAATTTATTTGGTTTGTTTAAAATGTTTCGATTATTATTTTGAATGGTTATATTTGCTTATGACTTACTAAGCTAAGGTGGCTTACTCTGTGTGTGTCTTTGTTACTCTATTTTATAGATTTTGTTGTAAGTTACGAGCTCGACGATCGTCAGAGAAGTCATCCACACTATCGTCAACCTTCGGTACTTTTTAAAGTCTATTTTCAAACTTATGGCATGTATAGGCTAATATGTATTTTGTTCAACCTTGGATATGTATAATTTGAGCGATGAGAATATGGCTTAACTTCAAAGTTTAAATTTGGTTACATTTGGTAATGGTTTAATCCATTTTGTTTATAATGTTATATGAAATGAATGAATGGTATATGTGATTGCTGCTATAAGTTTTCGAAATAGCTTAAAAATGATTAGTGGACTTGATTGTGGTTGATGAGTCGGTCATGGTGTGTATAAATTATCATGGGTATGTTTAGATGATTTGGTTTTGGTTGGGTATAGATAAAATATATATACATGAAATTGGTTTTTATGTTTGATATAGTGGTTAATATGTAAATGAGCATTTGATGGTATAAATATATATATTAAGTTCGAATATATAGTAAGAGATTATTATGATATTTTAGGTTTTATAAAGGAATTGTAAGTTGGCTCAAAAAAGGAGCAAGATGTTGATAGTACATATATATATATATATATATATATATATATATATATATATATATATATATATATATATATATGCATATATGTATTTGTGCATAATTGAATGATGCTTGTCATTATGACTCGTTTTTTTTAATGGAAGTGAAATTTCATATTTGATGCTTATGTGATTGGCATAATAGGTATAATTGATGAAGATAAATATTGAGTAGGTAGTAGATAATGTCATCTATGTTAAGAGATAAAATTTCTTATGATACTATTTATTTGGTTAAATATGAGTACGTTTTGAATTAAGAAAATAAAGTTTGATTTTTATTTTTGGTATTTGCTTATCAATAAAGTGATGAACCTATAATTCGTATATGCAATATGTTTTATAATGTATGTTTAATATTTAATTTATTATATGCTTTACATGTAAATATGAATATGACCTGTGTTAACACGAGAATGTTCAGAACTGTATTTATGTTCAGTAATGCCTCGTGACCCTAGTCCGGTGACGAATACAAGTTAGGGGTGTTACAGGTAAGTTTGTGATATGAAGTATGTGACAAAATGATGAGTTTATGCACTTTGAATTTATGAAAATTAGAATGATTTTGGTATACTTTGGTTGTGAAATTGAGTAGTGAATTAGAGGGTATTTGAATAGCATGAAATATGTACAAATTGGTTAATTTGGTTGCCTATGAATGTATGCAAGTGATGATATAATTTTGTGGTTTTAATGCTTGTAGGTATGACCCAAATTGGGTGGCAAATTGGCTTTTCAAAAGGCCTATTTTTGTCCATATGGGCGTGTGTCTTAGTTGTGTGTGACACATGGTCATGTTACACGACCGTGTGTCCCCTGGGGTAGTCCTACAATTTAAAGTCAGTCTTGACCATAGCCAAGGCACACAAGCGTGTGGCTAGTCATGCGTCCCAAGTCAGTTTCGACCATGGCCAGCACACGGGTGTGTCATGTGGCCGTGTAGACAAGTCAGTATATATGCCCTATTTTGCCACGGCCTAGACAAATGGGTATGTAAAAAGCCGTGTGCCTGTTCGCATGAGCGTGTAACCTGCACAACCTTGAAAAACGTTTAAGTTTTCAAAAATTTTGTATGAGCTCAGTTTAGTCCCGACCCTTTTCTAAAGCATGTTTAAGGTCTTGTTGATCTATGTAAGGGACTCTGTAATGATGTGTAACCATGATACTATGATGTTTGTGAAATGAATGCCAAATGTTTCGATGTGTTCGGTAATGCCTCTTTACCTTAGTCCTACGATGGATACGGGTTAGGGGTGTTACAAAGTATGTGACTATATTACAAGTGGTACAGGTATGTGCACCGAACTCATGTGAAGTGAATTTTATATATGATGAATTCTTGGTAAGAATGTACACGAACGAGTTATGCTTGTGAAACATTAATAGCCTTTTGACTAATGATCTTCATTTATGATGAATGGATGTATGATAAGATGTGAAAATAATCATGTGTTGGGCTTATGAGCCTAATTGAGTTGTGATATAGTACGATGTATATATTTAAGCTGTGATTCAATAGATATGTGAAAGATTGTTAAGCTATATGATGTGCATATTGTTAAGTAAGTTAAAATAACTTATTAATAATGTGATATGCTATAATGGGGAGATTATGGCTGCTAGTCTAATGCCAGGATATGCAATTAGTGTTGTAAGATAAGAGAGTAAGCATTATCAATGAGTAAATGGAAATCATGAGATTAATGCAAATTGTAATAATAGTATCTTTATGGATGGATAAAGTAAATAAGTGTTAAATGTTGTCTATTATTTGCATATGGACTTACTAAGCTTTGACGCTTACTCCCCTTCCTTTCCCATCTCTTATAGGTTAATTTTAGCTAGCTCGGGTTGGAGATCGCCATAGATACCATCACACTATCAAGATATCATTTGGGTATAAATGAACACAAGTGTTTTAAATTTATGGCATGTATAGGGACTTTGTCTATTGGTTAATTATATCATTATTAAATTGGTCAAGTGTGTTGGTTTACAATGATTTAGTGATTCATTTTGTATATGGCCATGAGATGTGGCTTCTATTGTATATTGGATTGTAAACCTAATCATATATGCATGCATGTGCCTATGCACATGTGTTGTGACTATGGATGTTTGATAATGGAACTGTGAATGAATGGCATGATGGCATCTGAGACATGAGTATGTTAAATAGAAGTAAACTACAACTCTTAGTGCATGCAAATTTATAAGTTTGGCTTGACAAAGTATGAAGTCTTATGCATGTATTTGTAAAGATGAAATGATCATGGTCATGTTTTGTTTGTGTATGTTTAAGTTCTCGATTATGCCATGTCAATTGCCTTGGAGTCATATATGTGTTTGAGTGCTTAAGGGTGGCAATTGGCTTGGAAAATAGCCTTATAGTTGTCCACACAGGTAGACACACGGGCATGTGTCTAGGCCATGTGTGACACACGATCTACCCCATGGCCGTGTGTCCCCTACTACCTAATAAATGCAAAACAAAATGCTTAGTAGTAAACACACGGACAGAGACACGTCCATGCGTCTCAGCTGTGTGGAGGGCACGGCCTAAGCACACGGGCATGTGATTTGGCCGTGTGACCCTATTTCGATTGATGACGTCATAAACAAAGAGTTAGACGGGCTAAGGACATGGGCATGTCCCAAGCCACACGGGTGTGTGTGACCACACGGGCGTGTGACTCCTGTTTTGAGGAAAAATTTTCTAGGTTATATAAAAGTTTCAAAAGTTCTCGGTTTAGTCCCGAACCACACCCAATGTATGTTTTGGGCCTCGAGGACCCATATAAGGGACAATATGGATGTGAATGAAAAGTTTTAATTTTGGACTGAAATCCATGTCTCAGTTTTGTATGATTGCTTGTGTTTAAGTCCGATAATGCCTCGTACCCTGTTCTAGCGTCGGATACGGGTAAGGGGTGTTACATGCAAGGTAAGCTAGTGAGGAACCAATTGGATGTAAATTAGGGTACTCAATTAGGTTTCTCAGAAGTTGTATACCTCTGGAAAAGACAATTTAGTAAGGATGTGACGCATGTCAGGTTCCATTAAGAGAACATGATCATATATATATTATGATATGGACTTGAGAAAAAATGGAGTTTCTCTCTTCTTTCTTCCATTTAAAAATAAATATATTGTTGTAATTTCCTTGGACATGAGTATAGTTCTCTCTTGTAAAGCTGAGACTAAGGATTTGGGTTTATTTAGAAGGTTGCTTTATATCTTGGGTAAGCATTATAGTCTTGCATGTTAACCTCTAAAAGAGTAAGCCTGTTTTATGTGATTAAATAGTAAAATGAAGAAATAAGGCTTTACATGGAGGTCATCCATGCTTAAGATGTTGTTATGTAGTATTTGAATGAGTTCTAATGGTGTTCCTATGTTTTATAAGCAGTGTTGGTTGCTGTTACTTGTTGGAAGTTGAATCAAGAGTTCATGCTACTATCCGTGGTGGTTAGGTGTGTCTCTTTACTGACTCTTACGTAGGTACTGTTCATACCATGATAATTATGGAAAACTAATTGAATGGTGATGCTGAGATCACAAAGATGTAGTATGAGATGGATTATGTATGAGTAATGTAGAGTGAATTATGGTTGTATCTAAATGTTTGGAATGTATGATGTGAGATGTGTGTTCTCTTGGTTGTATATTGGTAGATTTAGATGATTGTGCTTAGTTTTTTTATACATAAAGAGTCTGTAAAGTGAGCTTGTGCAAATTCAAGGCACAAGTGCAGTAAGAGGTAGCCTTTATATGAATAGATTGCGCAAGAGTTGACGGGTGCGATCATACCAGCACTAATACACGGGATCCCATTAGAACTCTACAGTTAAGCGTGTTCAAGCAAGAATAGTACTAGGATGGGTGACCTCCTGGGAAGTCCTCGTGTTGCACCCCTCCCATTTTAGTTCATATAAATTATTTTTAGTTGCATTTTGGGAAATAAATCATTTGAAACGTTATTTGGTCAAATTAATTGTAATTTGTATAAGTAGAATAAGCTTTATTTGTATTCGTGTAGTAATACTCGAGATCCGTATCCGAAAAATTGAATCGGGTTGAGGGCGTTACATGATGTCGTAGCCTCCGATCGATTTCAGCGCCTAGCCATGATCATTCTCATGTACCCTTCCCTTTGCATTCCGTCCATTCCTCCTTTCGTCATCCTATACCTTGATGCTCGAACATTACAGTGTTCCCTCCGTAAGGCCTAGAGCTTCGCACATCATGGGTGTACTCAATAATATCGTATGGTGGTATCTAAAAGAATTGTCCTCTTTCCTATTTTCCTTTCTTAACTTCACCGAAACCCGAAAATGTTTCTCTTATAAGCATTACACGCATTTTATAACTAACACTATTGATAAACGCCAAATTATACATATTGTTACCCCAAATTGTAACGCCTCAATTTTTGAGATTTTTAGGATTTCCGTAATTTTTGGTGACTTTTAGAATTTTTGTGTTTTGACTATATAATGTAGGTCTGAGTATGTAAGTGGACCTTTAGAATGCCCAAGAGTAAATTTAACCCGAAGCAATTTCAGAATTTTCAATTTTAGAGAGAGAGGGTTCTGGCGTTATGGGCTTTCAAAATAAAGGTGGTAAAATAAGCCACAAGAAGGTCTGTGGTAAAGTGGCATGTGACATCACATAGGTGCTTGGGGAGTGGCGTGTGGATGTTTAGGGGGAGCCAAGGTTCAAGTCGCAAGGTAAGTTAATTAGGGTATTTATTTTTTGTGAATAGGAAAGGTAGGTATTGGAACATAGATGGAACTCTGTTAGGAAGAGTTTGAGCTGTTCAGGAGATTAGGTAAGGGAGAGATAAGGGAGGAAATTTAGGAGCTGATCAAGGAGCTTGGTGTTGGCCGAATGTGGGACTATTGAGGAGCAAGAGTTGGCCGGCCAAAGGTCTCTCGTAAAAGTAAATTCGGCTAGGTCTCTGAAGTATCAATTTCAGCATTAGGGAAGTTTTGTGCCGTTTCTTTGTAGCTTTTCTTTTGGGTTTCAGTTTAGTCTTCTTTTGTCTTGCCAAAATAAGTTATTGTTCTTAGGGTTTTTCTCTTTTCCCTTCCATTTTGCTAGTATCCGAAACTTGGAACACCTCATAACTCTCTGTGTCGTTTTCCCTTGCCATAACCGAATACTACTTTCTTTTCTCACCTTTCTTTCTTTCATCTTTTCGTTTTCCCCATAGCCGAACCTATACTCTCCTTTCTTTTGTCTCTTTCATCATTTTCTTTTCTCCATTGTTCCTCAATTGGCCGAATCTACCATCCCTTTTCTTCTCTTCTTCTCTTCATTTATTCCCCTCACATTTAGGAGGCCGAATCTCACTATAGCCAAACCTCTTTCCTTTTTTCTTTAAAAAGCCAAGACCTTCATACCTGTGGTATAGGAAGCCAAATCTTTGGCTACTTGAACTTGTTCCGTCTTGTAACTACGGTATATCGGGGTTAATATCATAGATAGGAACACTCTTTTGGGCAGAACAATGATTGGTAAGTATTCGAACAACTTTCATTAGTTACTTATGCTTAAAGGAAAAGCCGAAACCCCTTAAGGGTGGCTAATGTTTGGACTAAGGGCATATTGGTCTCTTTCTTCTAGTTTTGTGTGCGCTAGTGTAGACAAGGGGGCGTACAACAAAGGGCTTTGAAGGCTAACACGGTTGGACATCTAGATCTAGTCCATATTTCGGCAGAAAGGTAAGAACTTTAAGGACTAAGGCAATGTTGGCCGAATATGGTAAAGAGATTAGTACGTATTTCATTTTTGATATGTAGTCTGACGTTTTAGTAACTCGATTGTAGGCAACTCGCGTGTAGATCCCGCCAACGTATCGTTACAGATTAGGTGTGTAAACGACACCCACTTATAGACTAGATCGACAAAAGCCGAAAAGCTGAAATGTCGAAGAGCTGGCATTTTGTGGACTTGCGAGCGTACGAGTGCTCGTGAGATAGTTGTTTGTTAATCTTGGTAATCGCAAGCGGTAAGATTGTAGAGTGCGCAATTTTGTGCACTTCGGTATATTTGGGCTTAATGGGCCGAAATCGAGTTAATGGGCCAACAGGCCCAATTCAATAAAACGCTTGGTAAGTGTTTCTGTTAATACATTAATGGCTGTAATATGCATGAAAACCCTATAATAGTAAATTTTCTAAAATACCCCTAAGTACAAAAATTACCATTATACCCCTAAGTGCAAAGTGACCGTTATACCCTTAGGGTTAACTTTGACTAAAATGCATGATATTCTGATTCTGTATGTTGTATGCCATGACATGTATATCCGTTGCATGGGATATGGGTTATATTGATGGAGGAAGCATTCTGGTGGCTATGCCTCAAATATCTGTTCTGGTGGCTCTGCCACAATATCTGTATCTGGCGACTCTATCATAATATCTGTTCTGGCAGCCATTCTACAAATTCTGTGGTGTGTAGCGGATGGGTGGGTCGAGTTTTCTACCCACATGGTGTAAGGCTGGTACGGGGATGTATACGGATGGATATGGGTTGGGTTTCTGCATACATGAAATATTTGTTCTATCTTTGTTATGGGCCTATGGGCTTCATTCTGAATTCTGTATAGGGCTAAGGCCCAACTTAATCTATTTCTGTGGTTTGATCTAATTTGGACTATGGTTGGGTTATTTTACACACTGAGTTTTCCAAACTCACCCTTTAATTTCATCCATGCAAGAAATCCCCAACCATAGTGGACTTGGAGCTGTGAGGGATTCGGAGTGGCCACATGTTCTGCAAATTCAGTTTTCTTTATGTGATTTGACCAGCCTTTACTTACTTTAAATGTTTTGGGGTTTAGGTTGTAATAAGGCCACTCGTAAATTTTATGGTTTTATTTATTTATTGTTTCACGTATACTCGATTTAAACTGTTAGATTCAGGCTGTATGGGTTTTTGTTCAAAATTAACAAACGATTTCAAAACACACGAGCGTAACAAATGGATAACCTAAATATTTAATTAATCAATTTTTTTCTTTCTTAGTCAACAATTAACCATCATTTTACAAAATCACCCTGATTACCATAAACAAAGAACACAATCAACTGTAAGTCAATGTGACACGTTAGACTTGGCCATAACGTCCAGGCTGGGTATGAGGTGTTACATTTAGTGGTATCAGAGCCAGGTTGTAACAACTCGACTGTGGAATGGGTCTAAAAAAAAAAGATTTTTGAAAATCGCTTTGGGAATTCTTTTTTTTAAGATTTTCTTTCTACAATAAATGATTTCAAAGATTGCAAATTCAGTTTTCTAAAATTTAGATTCTGAGAAGGTGGCACACCGAATCTCCGGCCCAAGTCTGTAAGTATTATTCTAAATTTTTCTGAATGTTTCTGAATTATCACTATATACCTGTACTGAAACCCTATTATGATACTCTAGTTAGGGTGATACTAAAACTGTAGGAATTTTGATAAGTAGACTGAGATTGTAGCTAGGCTACGATTCCGCAAAAAAGAAACTCTAAATTATTGTTTGTTCATAAAACATCTGTAATAAACACTAAAATATTTAATTGACACATAAAATTCGTAATCAGATAATACGATATGGGTACAAGAGCAGCTCGTGGAAGAGGCCGTGGACGTGGCCGAGGTAGTGCACGGGTTGGATCTTCGTCTTCAGGACATATGCCAGTGGCAAATGCACTGGTACCACCGGCAACAGAAGGGGAGTCTCATGATCGAGGTGCCGGGGATGTCGCTCTATCTCAAGCAATGCTTCGTGTTCTGGAAAGGGTTGTCTGGGCAAGTACGGGTAACGAAATTCGAGGATCTATTTCTGAGTGACTCCAGGCTAATGGAGCGGAGATCTTTAGGGGTGTATCTGGTGTAGCCCCGAATGTGGCTGAATATTGGTTAGAGGCCACAGAACGGATTATGGATGGTTTAGACTTTTCCGTGGAGCAGAAGCTGAAGGGAGCCATATCATTGCTACGAGATGAGGCTTATCAGTGGTGGCTCACTGTGAGAGATGGGACCCCAGCTGACAGGGTGACTTAGGAGCTGTTTAAGACGGCCTTCAAGGGAAAATATGTTGGGGCGAGCTATGTGGACGCCCACAGGAAAGAATTTCTAAATCTGGTTCAAGGGCGTAAGACAATTGCTGAGTACGAGGCTGAGTTTCTGAGGCTGAGCTGGTATGCCGTTGGGATAGTCGCTACAGAGTATGAACGTAGTGTGCGCTTCGAGGATGGTCTTAGAGATGAACTTAAGGTACTGATTGCTCCGCAGAGGGAGTGTAACTTTGCTGCTTTGGTGGAGAAATCTAAGATAGCTGAGGAGGTGAAGCGTACTGAAAGGCAGAATCATGAGAAGGATCGAATAGTTTTCAGAGGGATTCAGGACCTTCGGGTACTACAAATAGCAATGTTAAAAGAACAAGAGTGGAAGAGCCAGTTTGAGCAGTTTCGATAAATGTTGTTAGACCGCAAGGCTATGGGGACTGGGGTAAGGTACATCTAGGCGAGTGTAGGAGACGTTCTGGTGCTTGTTTTCTGTGCATAAAGTCAAGGACTGTCCTCAGAAAATAGATTAGGGTCAAGTTGCAAAATAGAGGGTTGCTCAACCAGTGAGAGGTGGACCGCAACCACCGAGAGGATGTGGACAAGGTAGGGGCGGTAATGGAAATGGTTAGGGTCGAGGAGCACCTAGCAGGGTACCAAAAATGCTGAGGCTTGTCAGCCAGCGTTGGTGTATGCAGCTCATCGTCGAGAGGAGGGTGATGCACCCGACGTCATAACTGGTACGTTCTTAATTTCTAGCCTGCCATACACTGCTTTGATAGATATTGGATCTACTCATTCGTATGTTGCATGTGCCATATCTGGGCCGTTGGGTGTGCACTCTGAGAAGACTGTGAGTGGGGTATCGGTAGTAAGTCCTTTGGGCCACTCGGTTAGGGTAGACAAATTGCATAGAGACGTGCCTTTAGAAACTCAAGGTAAGATTTTCTCTGGAGACTTGATGGAGTTACCGTTCGAATAATTTGACCTCATTCTGGGAATGAACTGGCTTGTTAAGCATAGGGCAACTTTGGATTGTGCTGCTAAGCAAATGGTGTTAAAGACTACGGAGGGTGAGGAGGTTATGGTGATAGGTGAGCGAAGGGATTATTTGTCCAATATGGTGTCGGCGTTGAGAGCCGAGAAGTGGATTTGTAAGGTTGTGAGGCTTATTTGACATTTGTAAGTCAGTCGAGGGCTGAGGGACTGACGGTGGATAAGGTTAGAACTGTTAAGGAATTCCAAGATGTTTTTTTAGAGGAGCTTTCGGGATTGCCTCTGAACCGAGAAGTCAAGTTTGGAATCGACTTGTTGCCTGGAACGGCACCAATGTCCATCGCACCGTACAGGATAGCATTGAAGGAGTTAGTGGAGCTGAAAGTACAAATTCAAGAGTTGTTGGATAGAGGCTTTATTAGGCCGAGTGTGTCTCCGTGGGGAGCACCAGTGTCGTTTGTGAAAAAGAAGAATGGGGCGATGCAGATGTGCATCGATTATCGATAGTTGAACAAACTGACGATTAAGAATAAATACCCTCTGCCAAGAATCGACGATCTGTTTGACCAACTTAGAGGAGCTTCGGTATTCTCCAAGATCGATCTTCAATTTGGATATCATCAGTTCAGGGTCAAGGAGGTAGATATTCATAAGACGGCATTCAGGATTCGGTATGGTCATTACGAGTTTCTGGTTATGCCATTTGGACTGACGAACGCTCCTGCAGCATTCATGGATCTGATGAATCGTGTATTCCAACCATTTTTGGATCGATTCGTAGTCATTTTTATTGACAATATTCTGGTATATTCTGAAACTGAAGAAAAGCATGTAGAGCATCTCTGCATTGTGCTGCAAGTGTTGAGGGAGAAGGAACTTTATGCGAAATTCAGTAAGTGTGAATTCTGGTTGAGGGAGGTAACCTTCTTAGGTCATGTTGTCTCTGCTGAGGGGATCAAGGTGGACCCTCAAAAGATTGAAGCGATTCTAGAGTGGAAGCCACCTAGGTCGGTGTCAGAAATTCAGAGTTTCCTGGGTTTGGCAGGGTACGACAAAAGGTTTGTGGAAGGTTTTTCTGTGTTGGCAGCACCATTGACAAAGCTTATAAAGAAAGGAGCACCATTTTTTTAGACCGAGAAGAAGCAGGAAGCTTTTGAGAAATTGAAGAAAGTTCTAACCGAAGCACCTGTATTAATTCAGTAGGAGTTTGGGAAGGATTTTACCGTGTACAGTAACGCATCACATGTGGGTTTGGGCTATGTGTTGATGCAAGAGGATAAGGTGGTTGCTTATGCATCGCGACAGCTTAAGCCTCACGAAGTAAACTATCCTACTCACGATTTAGAATTGGCAATAGTAATCTTTGCACTTAAGATTTGGAGACACTACTTGCACGGAGAAAGGTGTGTCATATACACAGATCATAAAAGTCTTAAGTACTTGCTGACTTAGAAGGAGCTGAACCTTAGGCAACGAAGATGGATAGAGTTGCTTAATGATTATGACTGTTCGATTGAGTATCACCCAGGCAAGGTAATGTGGTAGCCGATGCCCTAAGCCGTAGAGCTGTATCTGATCTAAGAGTAATGTTTACTCGTCTGAGTCTATATGATGATGGTAGTTTGTTGGCTGAGTTACAAGTAAGGCCAACCTGGGTGGATCAGATTAGGGAAAAGCAGTTGAGGGATGAGTGTTTAGTTTCTCGATTCCAACAAGTTAAGAAAGGGGAAACTTCTGAGTTTAGGTTGAATAGTGAAGGAGTTCTGTGTTTTTGAGGAAGAGTTTGCATTCCGAAGGACTCTGACTTAAGGCAGTCAATACTAAAAGAAGCTCATAGAGGGCTTTGTGCAATGCATCCTGGAGGGAGTAAGTTGTATCGCGACTTGCGAGAATTGTATTGGTGACCTGGGCATAAAGGAGAAGTAACGGAGTTTGTGGGGAAATGTCTGACATGCCAGCAAGTGAAAGCTGAGCATCAACTACCTTCTGGACTTTTACAGTCAGTGAAGATACCACTTTGGAAGTAGGAGAGG
This sequence comes from Gossypium anomalum, assembly GCA_025698475.1. Classification (NCBI taxonomy): domain Eukaryota; kingdom Viridiplantae; phylum Streptophyta; class Magnoliopsida; order Malvales; family Malvaceae; genus Gossypium; species Gossypium anomalum. The sequence goes on from CM046961.1 coordinate 63,230,425, forward strand.
GTAACCATGGATTTTGTGAGTGGGCTACCCTTGACACCGATGAAGAAGGACTTAGTTTGGGTGATTGTGGATAGGTTGACCAACTCTGCTCATTTTATACCTGTCACTAATTATTCACTTCAGAAGTTAGCTAAGTTGTATGTGGCAGAGATCGTTCGACTTCATGGAATCCCAGTCTCAATTATTTCTGACCGGGATCCTTGGTTCACATCTCGGTTCTGGAAAAAGTTGCATGAGGCGTTGGGAACGCAATTGAGCTTTAGCACAGTTTTTCATCCTCAGACTGATGGCCAGTCGGAAAAGATTATTTAGATTTTCAAAGACATGTTGAGGAGATTCGTTATTGACTTCCGAGGGAGTTGGGAGGATTACTTGCCGTTGGCAGAGTTTGCGTATAACAACAGTTATCAGGCGAGTATCCGAATGGCACCATATGAATCGCTCTATGGACGTAGGTGTCGTACACCTAGTTGTTGGACTGAATTGGGTGAACGACAGGTCCTTGGAACTGAGTTGGTAGTGAATATTGAAGATAAGGTCAGAATAATTAGAGATCGGTTAAAAAAAGCATCTGATAGGAAAAAGTCGTATGCAGATTTGAAGCGTAAGAAGATTGAGTACTCAGTGGGTGATATGGTCATCTTGAAAGTTTCTCCTTGGAAGAAGGTATTAAGGTTTGGTAAGAAGGGCAAGTTAGTCTGCGGTTCATCGGGCCTTATCGGGTTCTTAAGCGAGTAGGTCCAGTGGCTTACCAATTGGAATTACCTTGGGAGTTAGACAGGATTCACGATGCTTTTCACATCTCCATGTTAAGGCGATATCGTTCTAACCCTACTCATGTCGTGCCGGTTGCAGAGTTTGAAATGCAGCCTGATTTGACTTTCGAGAAAAACCCTGTGCAGATATTGGATCAAGACGTTAAGGTTCTAAGAAGGAAGTCAGTTCCATTGGCAAAAATGCTTTGGCATAATCATGGCAGAGAGGAAGCTACTTGGGAGCCAGAAGAGTCAATGAGACAACAATACCCTCATCTGTTTTAATAAGGTAAATTTCGAGGATGAAATTTCTTTAAGGAGGGTAGAGTTGTAACACCCCAATTTTGGGATTTTTGGGATTTCCGTAATTTTTGATGAATTTTAGAATTTCTGTGTTTTGACTATATAATGTAAGTCTGAGTATGCTAGTGGGCCTTTAGAAGGCCCAAGAGTAAATTTAACCCGAAGCAATTTTAGAATTTTCAATTTTAGAGAGAGAGGGTTCTGGCGTTATGGGCTTTCAAAATAAAGGTGGTAAAATAAGCCACAAGAAGGTATGTGGTAAAGTGGCATGTGACGTCACTTAGGTGCTTGGAGAGTGGCTGTGGATGTTTAGGAGGAGCCAAGGTTCAAGTCGCAAGGTAAGTTAATTAAGGTATTTATTTTTTGTGAACAGGAAAGGTAGGTATTGAAACATAGGTGGAACTCTGTTAGGAAGAGTTTGAGCTATTCAGAAGATTGGGTAAGGGAGAGATAAGGGAGGAAATTTAGGAGCTGATCAAGGAGCTTAGTGTTGGCCGAATGTGGGACTCTTGAGGAGCAAGAGTTGGTCGGCCAAGGGTCTTTTGTATAGGCAAATTCGGCTAGGTCTCTGAAGTAGCAATTTCAACATTAGGGAAGTTTTGTGCTGTTTCTTTGTAGCTTTTCTTTTGAGTTTCAGTTTAGTCTTCTTTTGGCTTGCCGAAATAAGTTATTGTGCGTAGGGTTTTTCTCCTTTCCCTTCCATTTTGCTAGTATCCGAAACTTGGAACACCTCATAACTCTCTGTGTCATTTTCCCTTGCCATAATTGAATACTACTTTCCTTTCTCACCTTTCTTTCTTTCATCTTTTCGTTTTCCCCATAGCCGAAACTATACTCTCCTTTCTTTTGTCTCTTTCATCATTTTCTTTTCTCCATTGTTCCTCAATTGGCCGAATCTACCATCCCTTTCCTTCTCTTCTTCTCTTCATTTATTCCCCTCACATCTAGGAGGCCGAATCTCACTATAGCCAAACCCCTTTCCCTTTTTCTTTAAAAACCTGAAACCTTCATAACTGTGGTATAGGAAGCCGAATCTTTGGCTAATTGAACTTGTTCTGTCTCGTAACTACGGTAGATCAGGGTTAATATCATAGATAGGAACACTGTTTTGGGCAGAACAACGATTGGTAAGTATTCGAACAACTTTCGTTAGTTACTTATGCTTAAAGGAAAAGCCGAAACCCCTTAAGGGTGGCTAATGTTTGGACTAAGGGCATATTGGTCTCTTTCTTTTGGCTTTGTGTGTGCTAGCGTGGACAAAGGGGCGTACAGCAAAGGGCTTTGAAGGCCAACACGGTTGGACATCTAGATCTAGTCCATATTTCGGTAGAAAGGTAAGAACTTTAGGGACTACGGCAATGTTGGCCGAATATGGTAAGGAGATTAGTACGTATTTCATTTTTGATATGTAGTTTGATGTTTTAGTACCTCGATTGTAGGCAACTCGTGTGTGGATCTCGCCAACGTATCGTTACAGATCAGGTGTGTAAACGACACCCACTTATAGACTAGATCGGCAAAAGCCGAAAACCTGAAATGCCGAAGAGCTGGCATTTTGTGGACTTGCGAGCGTGTGAGCGCTCGTGAGATAGTTGTTTGTCAATCTTGGTAATCTCAAGCGGTGAGATTGTAGAGTGCGTAATTTTGAGCACTTCGGTATATTTGGGCTTAATGGGCCGAAATCGAGTTAATGGGCCAACGGGCCCAATTCGGTAACAACGCTTGGTAAGTGTTTCTGTTAATACATTAATGGCTGTAATATGCATGAAAACCCTATAATAGTAAATTTACTAAAAAGTACAAAAATTACCATTATACCCCTAGGTGCAAAGTGACCGTTATACCCCTAGGGTTAACTTTGACAGAAATGCATGATATTCTGATTCTGTATGTTGTATGCCATGACATGTATATTCTTTGCATGGGATATGGGTTATATTGATGGAGGAAGCGTTCTGGTGGCTATGCCACAAATATCTGTTCTGGTGGCTCTGCCACAATATCTGTATCTGGTGACTCTATCACAATATCTGTTCTGGCAGCCATGCTGCAAATTTTGTGGTATGTAGTGGATGGGCGGGTCGAGTTGTCTCCCCACATGGTGTAAGGTTGGTACGGGGGTGTATACAGATGGATATGGGTTGGGTTTTCTGCATACATGAAATATTTGTTCTATCTTTGTTACGGGCCTATGGGCTTCATTCTGAATTCTGTATAGGGCTAAGGCCCAACTTAATCTATTTTTGTGGTTTGATCTGATTTGGACTATGGTTAGGTTATTTTACACACTGAGTTTTCCAAACTCACCCCTTAATTTCATCCATGCAGGAAATCCCCAACCATAGTGGACTTGGAGCTGTGAGGGATTCGGAGTGGCCACTTGTTCTGCAAATTCAGTTTTCTTCATGTGATTTGACTAGCCTTTACTTACTTTAAATGTCTTGGGGTTTAAGTTGTAATAAGGCCGCTCGTAAATTTTATGGTTTTATTTATTTATTGTTTCACGTATACTAGATTTAAACTGTTAGATTCAAGCTGTGTGGGTTTTTGTTCAAAATTAACAAACGATTTCAAAACACACGAGCGTAACAAATGCATAACCTAAAGATTTAATTAATCGATTTTTTTCTTTCTTAGTCAACAATTAACCATCATTTTACAAAATCACCCTGATTACCATAAACAAATAACACAATCAACTGTAAGTCAATGTGACACGTTAGACTTGGCCATAACGTCCAGGCTGGGTTTGGGGTGTTACACAAATACTTAGCATATTTATGGATATTTACTATTAGATTTGTAAATTTTGGTGCTCTTAATCTGGTTATTTCATGTTTTGTACTAAGGAGAGCAACAAGAGTCAAAAGGAGCCAAAAACGAGCTTAAAAGAGACAAAAAGGACCAAATCAAGAAGATCACACGGCCTAAGCCTTGCCACACGGGCTACTCACACGCCCGTGTCTGTCGAGGGTGTCGTCCAAGGATTTCACGATTCACATAGCCTGGCCATTGACCCCCACAGTGTGTGCAATTTAGCGGAATGAACACAGCCTGGCAAACACGTCACACAGTCGTGGCACACGGGTGTGTCCCTTTTTCAAAGAGTTGTATTCTACACGAAAAAAGGATACTTAGGGAAGAAGAAAGCCAATACAAAGGCTATATAAACACCCTAAGTATGACCTACAATGGGGGCTTTTCCGGGGTCTCTTTCAGAACTTTTTTGGGACATAGAACCACACCTCAGGAATTACTTGAAGGAAGTCAGATGACCCATCCCAAAATCCGGAGCTACTCCAAGATTGAAGATCTCTCTCAGAATCCCTTCAGGAGTTTTAGAGTTTTCTTCATGTTTTGTTATTTTTATACTTTTGAGATGTACTCTTATTTCATTATGAACTAAACCCCTTAGATACCTAAGGGGGATGAAACGTATGATGGATCTTGTTATTATTATCTGAACTATATGATAAATACTTGATTTGTTCTTAATTATGTGTTTCTAATGCTTGAGTTAATATTCCGAGTATTGACTCATGATTTACTGTGCTTATGCAGAGGAGAAATAGACCCTGCCTAAGAGTAGATTTGGCATAATTAAGTGGAGTTGATCGAACGCCTAGAGATAGGGTTACGAGATTTTGCCGGATTAGGGTGAAACCTAATATAGGAGTCCATAGATCAATTTACTGCTTCCCTAGGGGTTTTAATTAGAAAGAGATTTCAATTAATTCAACTGAGGGCTAGGCGTTATTAGTCTCAAAAGAGATAATAATGTAGGTTAAGGAGTCTCACGGATCAAGTCAAGTGAATAAATCGTCTGGTTCAGAGTCAAATAATAAGTGAAATCTAGGTGGATTCCTCTTTGGGTGTCGTATTTATCAATTGCTTCTCTTCAAGTCTTTTTCCAAATTTTCTCTTTGCTTTAATTAAATTAGGTAATTAGTTTAGATAATTAGTTTAATAACCAAACCCATTTATCCCTAGGCTAAATAATAAAAAGATAGTTATTACTAGTACTTTTGGTTCCCTTGGGTACGATATCCCGGTCTTGCCATTACTATACTATTGTTCGATAGGTGCGCTTGCCTTTTTGTCGTGATAATAGTTAGTCTAGGTTTGATCTTTATTATAAATATTTATTACTTATTACGAATCACGCGATCAAGTTTTTGGCGCTGTTGCCAGGGATCGAACCCGGGTCGCCCGCGTGATAGGCGGGAATACTCACCACTACACTACAAAGAAAAAGAATTGCTAGCTGTGGTTTTTGCATTTGATAAATTCCGATCATATCTCATATTGTCTAAAGTTGTAGTCTACACTGATCATCCTGCCCTTCGATACCTCCTAACTAAAACTGATGCAAAACCTCGACTTATTCGATGGATTTTGTTATTGCAGGAATTCGACTTAGAAATTCAGGATAAGAGAGCAGCTGAGAATCTCGCGGCAGATCATCTGTCCAGGCTTGAAAACTCAAATATCAGAAAACTAGATGAAGCCGAAATTAATAATTCGTTTCCTGACAAACAGTTCTTCGCTATAGCTGATTATGAGGTACCTTGGTTTGCAGACATCACAAATTTTTTGGGCGCTAATATTATTCCAAAAGGGTTGACACACCAGCAAAAGAAAAGATTATTTAGTGATGTGAAACACTACTTTTGGGATGACCCTTTTCTTTTTCGCATATGTATAGATCAAATCATTTGAAGATGTGTTACAAGGTCAGAAACATCAAAGATACTGGAACATTGCCAGTCAGGACCAACTGGAGGACACTATAGTGGAACTAAAACCGCGTATAAAATACTTGAATCAGGTTTTTATTGGCCCTCGTTATTCAAAGACGCCAACAGGTATGTGACTTCTTGCCACAAATGCCAACGAGCAGGTAACCTCTCCAAACATGATGAAATGCCTCAAAACTATATGCTTCCGTGTGAAATATTTGACGTTTGGGGTATCGACTTCATGGGTCCATTCCCGAGTTCGTTTGGGAATAACTACATCTTAGTAGCGGTTGATTATATGTCCAAATGGGTAGAAGCCCAGGCTTTACCTACTAATGATGCTAGAGTAGTAGTATGTTTCCTTAAGAAACTCTTTTCAAGATTCGGAACACCTAGAGCAATTATTAGTGATAGGGGCACTCATTTTTGTAACACCCAATTTGAGAAAACTCTCAAGAAATACGGAGTTTACCACAGAACAGCCACCCCATATCATCCTCAAACCAGTGGATAAGTCGAAGTGGCAAATAGAGAAATCAAACAAATTCTCGAAAAGGCAGCAGAATCAAACAGAAAAGACTGGGCGATGAAAGTAGATGATGCTTTATGGCTTATAGAACTGCTTTTAAGAATCCCATAGGAACATCACCGTACAGACTCATTTATGGGAAAAGCTGTCATCTATTATTCGAACTAAAGCATAAAGCTTTTTGGGCAATTAAATTTCTGAACCTTGATCCTAAACTTGCAGGCCAAAACAGGTTGATACTACTAAACAAGTTAGATGAGTGGCGAGCCAATGCATACAAAAATTCACGACTATACAAGGAAGTAACAAAACGAAGCCATGACGCTCACTTGAAGTAGCAAAAGCAATTCGAAGTCGAAGATTTTGTCTTGCTCTATAATTCAAGACTCAAACTGTTTCCTGGAAAACTTAAATCATGATGGTCAGGACCTTTCGTAGTTCAATCTGTCTTTCTATATGGCACAGTAGAGGTAAGTCATCCATCACAAGGAACTTTCAAGGTAAATGGTCATCGTCTTAAACTTTATAACGGCGAGAATTTTAAGGACAATGGAGAGGAGCTACGACTCCAGGAACCTCCTTGAATACATCAGCAAGGGAAAGTGGAGCTAAGACTATAAATAAACGCTTCTCGGGAGGCAACCCGAGTACTAACATATTATGATTTCTTATTTCTAACACTTTAAATAAGTAAATTTTTGGAAATACACAATCTTTCAGAACACACGGCCACCCACACAGGCGTGCCTAAAGCCGTGGTAAAATAGGGGAAACGACACGGCCGTGCGATACGGTCGTGTGGAAATAGGGCAAAGATTTCCCCAAAACACGGGATGCGATAAATCCCCACGGCCGTGCGACATGGCTGTGGGTGAGGTTGATAGATGAACACGGGCGTGGGAATGGAAAAACATGGGCGTGCTAGGGGCAAAGTTCGATTCTGTTTCTCTAACACGGGCGTGCAACACGCCCGTGCCATTAAACCAATGACCACAATACACGGGCATGGTACTATATACACGGGCGTGGGAGAAGCGAACAAAGCTAAGCACGGCCGTGCGATATGGCCATGCACCATACACGCCCAAGACACACAGGTGTGGGATGGTAGCCGAGCATGACCCAAATTGAAAAATTTTGAAAAGCACGGGCTCACTCTCAAAGTACACGGGCTTTCTTAGGCCGTGTGACACTCCCCTATGATGCAGCAGCTGTGCTAGCACTTTCACATTGCCACTCCAGCACCACCACCTAAGGCCCCCAATGACGAGGATCATTGAATCCTCCTATCTTTTTATGTTTATCTTTATTTTTATTTTTATTCTTAATTTTTAATTTCATTTCAATTTTATTATTTTCTTATGAAAGACATATCTATATTAGTAAATTTTACTTTCTTCATTTTTTTCTGGTATTTCTAACAAGTAATCCCACTACACTCTCTTCCACACCAACTCTTAATAAGCTCTTCATGATCGTACAGATTTCCAAGCAAGCTGCTAGGAATATTTTACAGAATGCAGAAACAAACAGGGAATAATACAAAACGAATTCCATGTTCAACGACCCAATTTCTTCATCTAGCTAAGAACAATGGTAGCTATTACTTTCCCCAAACACTACAGCCTCAGAATCAAGCTCCGCACCCATATAACAGGCAGTTTCACCTCCTTCCCTCTTATGATTTTCTTTATTTTGAATAGTCTATCTTTGTACATTGAGGGCAATGTACATCTTAAGTGTGGGGGGCTGAACATAAACATGAACCTAACTTTTTGCATTATTCTCAAATCCCTGAATGTGGTCTTGTGCTTAAGTGATTTTCTCATAATATTGATAGAATGAATTCTGATTAATCTATAATTATCGTTGATATGTCATGAATTAGACCAAGGGAATTATGCATGATTATTTGATTGTAGGACCTTAAAGAATCAAGCATGATAAGTTGATAGTTTGGGAACTAAAATTTTTAGATTATTTTCCTGAATTGAGGTATTATCTTGAAATCTTAAGTATACAGGAATGACATTAAAAACTCAAATTTTTGGTGAGATTTTTGACCCTTTTTCAGCATATAGCTTTCTTTCTTGCTCACTTCTTTTGTGGTTTGAGTGTGTCAACATTGAACTATTATTCTAGAACTTGCTTCGACTATACATGTTGAGATCACACGTATGATTTGATATACTGATATGATAAAGGCTCTTAGGATTTAACCCACTTACTCCATAAAAAGCCTTCCCACATAATTAAACTCTTAGTGAACCCCCTTTGAGCCTACTAACCCTTTTTCTTTATTGATTAACCCTCATTATTAACCTATTAACCCATTATTATTAAAATCCCCTTACTTAATTTGACCCTTTTTATCGAGATTGATTTTAATATTGTTACCTCACTATGATCACCAATTTTTATTACTGAATCATGGAGTATAACTTCTATATTGTATTGACTTGATTTGTTCTTAAAAAAAAAAAACTAACCTCATTATTATTATTGTAATTCTTAGCAAGCTAAAGTTGTCATGAAACAGAGAGCTCATGTAATATAGTTCTAGATATTTGTTGTCATTCAGTAATTAATTTTTTGATAGTGGGGTGATATATTGAAATCATTTCGATTCTAACCTTTGTTTCTTCAGCTTGTATCCATACCTGTAACCTAAACCCCGTTACAACCATGCAAATACCTTTTGATTTGTGTATCATATCATTTACAAGTGGTGGAGATTTTATTTTCATGCAAGCCTATAGTGATAACATCTCATGTTAGACAATCGAGTGCTTAATTTTGAACCTTAAACACTTTGAGTGATTTGAGTGAATCCTTAGTGAGAATGTCATCTCTTGTATATTTAGGACTAAAGTTAATTACTTAGAGGAAGGAGATTATCTATAATTTTATTATCAAAATATTCGATTTAGATTGTTTGAGGTTTTTAATGCCCCTATGATTGAATTCTCACTGTATGATTCTCCGTGGAATAATTTGTAACATTATCGGTAATGATTATGTGATTGAAAGGAATGAATTCTAGCAGTAAATGAGAGTTTTGCTTGAGGACAAGCAAATGCTTAAGTGTGGGGGTATTTGATAAACGCGAAATTATACATATTTTTACCCCAAATACTTAGCATATTTATGGATATTTACTATTAAATTTGTGAATTTTGGTGCTCTTAATCTGGTTCTTTCATGTTTTGTACTCAACAAGAGTCAAAAGAAGCCAAAAATGAGCTTAAAAGATACAAAAAGGACCAAATCAAGAAGATCACATGACCTAAGCCTTGCCACACGGGCTGCTCACATGCCCGTGTCTGTCGAGGGTGTCGTCCAAGGATTTCATGATTCATAGGGCCTGGCCATTGACCCACACGGCCGTGTGAAATTTAGCGAAATGAACACGGCCTGGCAAACACGTCACACGGTCGTGGCAGACGGGCGTGTTCCTTTTTCAAAGAGTTGTATTCTACACGGAAAAATGATACTTAGGGAAGAAGAAAGCCAATCCAAAGCCTATATAAACACCCTAAGTATGACCTATGATGGGAGCTTTTCTGGGGTCTCTTTCAGAACTTTTTTGGAACACAGAACCACACGCCATGAATTACTTGAAGGAAGCCAGATGATCCATCCCAAAAGCCAAAGCTACTCCAAGACTGAAGATCTCTCTCAGAATCCCTTCAGGAGTTTTAGAGCTTTCTTCATGTTTTGTTATTTTTATACTTTTGAGATGTACTCTTATTTCATTATGAATTAAACCCCTTAGATACCTAAGGAGGATGAAACCTATGATGGATCTTGTTATTATTATCTAAACTATATGATAAATACTTGATTTGTTCTTAATTATGTGTTTCTAATGCTTGAGTTCATATTCCGGGTATTGACTCATGATTTACTGTGCTTATGCAGAGGAGGAATAAACCCTGCCTAAGAGTAGATTTGGCATAATTAAGCGGAGTTGGTCGAACGCCTAGAGATAGGGTCACGAGATTTTGCCGGATTAGGGTGAAACCTAATATAAGAGTCCAAAGATCGATTTACTGCTTCCCTAGGAGTTTTAATTAGAAAGAGATTTCAATTAATTCAACTGAGGGTTAGGCATTATTAGTCTCGAAAGAGATAATAATGTAGGTTAGGAAGTCTCACGGATCAAGTCAAGTGAATATATCGTCTGGTTCAGAGTCAGATAACAAATGAAATCTAGGTGGATTCCTCCTTAGGTGTCATCTTTATCAATTGCTTCCCTTTAAGTCTTTTTCCAAATTTTCTCTTCACTTTAATTAAATTAGTTAATTAGTTTAGATAATTAGTTTAATAAACAAACCCTTTTATCCCTAGGCTAAATAATAAAAAGATAGTTATTACTAGTACTTTTGGTTCCCTTGGGTACAATATCCCGATCTTGCCATTACTATACTATTGTTTGATAGGTGCACTTGCCTTTTCGTCGTGATAATAGTTAGTTTAGGTTTGATCTTTATTATAAATATTTATTACTTGTTACGAATCACGCGATCAACTATGGAATCATGTATACTGAACTAGGATGCAGATACTTATAAACTCATGAAAGCATACAACATACTTTAGTAGATAAACTCACCTGATACTTTATCACTCTATCAGCTTAGTTTCTCCAAATATTAAACCTTCTATTCTCCTAGCAGCTAAGCATGAGAACTAAATCATGGGTTGAACTCAAGATATTCAGTTTAAACTTAGTTTTCTAGAGACATGAAGAGCTCCGAAAAAGGTTTTAAAAACTCGTAACTTTTTTATCTAAATCTTACATGGCTCAGAACCTTACCAGCTTACTAGATTCTCTATTTTTCCAACTTAACTCTCACGATCATCGTTCCATGCAGAGCTTCCATGACTATCTCTCCTTTAATGCAACCAAGGAAAAAGATGAAAAAGAGATGCAAATGAAACAGAATCGAGTTGAATCCTCCCCAAGAAGTCATTTCCCAACTATATACATAACCCTTCACGCATGGTCTTCCATTGCATAACAACCATTCATACATAATCATTTTGTCTCCCACTAAGAAATTGGTTGGTTCTAACCTAACCAAACCAAAATTGGATTCCAACTATGTCTAATTTTGTTTCTACCATTTTCTGTTTTCCCAATAAAGACTTTCCACTCTTGGCTTCTTCCAATTACATCTCTTAATTGTCTCTTAATTATTGGACTTTATGGAATTTGGGTGTGACATGCAGAATCTCACTTTGTGAATTAGTGACTGGTGAACACCCAGCCTTGCAGAGGAACACTTATGTGATCAAAATATAAGAAGGGATAGAGGTATGGAGGATATGATTCGTTAATAACTTTTATGAGTGGCATGAAGATATAGGAAAAATGGTTTTTCAGAACTAGGATCAAAAGCTAGCACAAGGAAGGGAGTATGTGAAAAAAAAGGTGAATATTGTGCAAAAAAAGTATAAACGTTGCATAAAAGTATAAGTAGTACAATAGAAAGTCATAAAGGGGTAGTTTGCCAAGGTGGCTTACCAATAGAGTTATGGTGCCTTCTGCCCGATATACGTAGGTTTCAAATAAAGGATAGGGTCCCCTATAGGGCTGACTCTACTAGTGGAAGTGTCCGTCACCGGGTACTTTAGAAAAAGAGAGTTGTGTCCGTCCCTTTTGACACAAGTACCAGACCAAGGGTTAAAGCCACCTACCTAGACATATAGTAGGTAGGTTTATACAAAATAACGCAGATAACAGACTCAATGTACAAAGGAACTCACTAGAAATCTTCACTCAGGGCTTTTTCCTACTCAACGAGTTCTTTCCCTTTAGTATTGGGGCCTTCTCCTGTTTCTTTGGCTAAAAAAATATAAATGACTTCTTTAAATATAAAAAACAATCGAATTTTAATGAAAAAACAAGAATCGATAAATATGCAAACCGTTTCTGGTTGGAAGTTTCCTTCCTATCTAGTATTCAGGATGAAAGCCATACAAAGCACTTCTTACAACAACTTCTTTCTATCTAGTAAAACTTAAAGAAAGATTTAAGTGTTTACCAGCAAACAATTTAAGACAAAGGCTTCTATAATCTTGACAACAACCTCTTCGCAACTATAAAAAAGCATTTCTATTTTTTTTTCGATGATATCAAAAGCAAGAAGAGAAGATGAAATGAAAATCTTCTCTACCTTATTCCTTCCAATCTAGTATTCAAGATAAAAGCCATACAAAGCACTTCTTACAACAACTTCTTTCTATCTAGTAAAACTTAAAGAAAGATATAAGTGTTTACCAGCAAACAACTTAAAACAAAAGCTTCTATAATCTTGACGACAACCTCTTTGCAACTATAAAGAGCATTTCTGGTTTTTCTTCGATGATATCGAAAGCAAGAAGAGAAGATGAAATGAAATCTTCTCTACCTTACCAGGTTATCCTATTTATAGCTATCTCTAACCCAAATCCCACTCAAGGTTAAACTCTAATCAGTAATCATTCTCACATGCTTCCACTAAAAAGTTACAACTTACGAGGCTCCCTAGGTGTCTTGTATATGGACACGTTACCTCTATTAAAGGGTACTTTCCTACTTCAGCGAGGGAGTCCCAAATTGTTGGTTTTCCATGAGAATGAAATGGGCACCAAGCCACTTCCATGGTGAGCACAGTAAGATCTAGGAAAATGAATATCCCCATTTGTAACAGCTGCGGGAAGAACCATACTGGAAGAACCAAATGAAGTTGTGAAAATATATGAATGTAAGAATGTTCTCTAGATGCCAAATGTGGTTGTGTATTGATGTATTGATAAATGGCATTTATAGTGATAAGTACAATTCCTTGCTTGAAATGTATGTTTATAAAATGAGGAGTTCAGAATGAGTTACCTTGATGGGATAGTGAAGATAGGAAATTGGCGTAATAGAGGAATTGTTGGATTAAAAGGGGATATAAGGGAGTTTGGGAGCATCTTAGAATGAATATCTACTGGTCCTTCGGGGTGACACAGTGACAACGATTATTTACTGGTCATTCGGGGTAACACCGTGAAGATGATATAGGTTCTTTAGGGCAACACCATGTAACACCCCTATCCCATAATCGTCGCTGGAATAGGTAAGGGGTATCACCGAACGGACAGAACATTTCAAAACAATACAGAATCATGGATATCATACAACATTAACCCATAGGCATTCATCCACAATTTATTCTTTTAGAAGGTCTACAAGACCTAAAACATACATTTAAGACAGATCAGTACTAAACTGAACACATTCAGAATTTTCAGAACTTAACCAAATCTTGCAAAACTGTTAAAGTCACAAGCCCATGTGACTAGGCCGTGTGACTCACACGGGCACTAGACACGCCCATGTGATCCACCCGTGCCAAAAAGAGTTCCTATACTGAATTTTTCACATGGCCAACAGACACGGCTGTGTGCCATGACCGTGTGATATTTAGCTAGCTACTGACTTAAGCCCACGGCCATAAGACACGCCCGTGTTCCCTGACTGTGTGGCACAATGCAGGCTTGGTTTAAGCAAATTTGCCACCCCTCTTTGGGTCCAATCCTACAAGCAATAATATACAACATTCATACCAAAATTTTTAACCAATTCCATGCTTAAAGATGACCAATTCACATTAGAACATAGCACATTACAAACATACACCAAAACTATGCACAAACTTATCATTTGCTAGCCAATTGACATGGCATAACATATATACATATCAAGCTTACATTCTTAAACCTTCTAGCCTATACATGCCATACTTATAAATATGTACATTTTCAAAAGTACCAAAACGAGTTCGACAGTGTGGTGACAATCCTCGACTATCCCGAGCCTTTAGTAGCTACGATAACTGTAAAACAGACAGAAATCACACAAAGTAAGCTACAAAGAGCTTAGTAAGCCAAATACAAATTCCCAAACTAATATAGCATATAAGTAAAAGTCAATAGTCAGAATTCACAATCATCTCATGGAGTATTTCATTATTTCACAGAAACAAAGTCTTTTCTATTCAAAAATCTGGTACGATACAAACATACCTGTATGAATTATACATTCCATATATTTATTTCCATATCTCATACTTTATCATCGGAAAAATTAGAAACAGAATAGATATTCACAGACAAGTACAATACCGACACCTCAGATGTGGTCTTACATGTAATTTGGTATCGAAGTCTCTGTCCTAGATAGGGTCTTACACGAAATCTCAAATCGAGGCCTGTGTCCAAGACACGGTCTTACACGATATCTCAGATCAATGTCAACATTCTTTCAGGAACATACAGAGCTTTTCAGACACCAACATGTTATCGGAGTTTATTCATCAGGCTCTCAAGGTCGTCCAATACAAATTACAGTTTAAATACACAGAGTTTAGTCAATTTAACACGTAATTGTAATTCGACTTACCTCATACGAATTTTGGACGAAAACGAGTTGACTATTCAACTACTTTAGACTTCCCTCGATCTAAGTCTGATTTTCTTTGTTCTTGATCTATTTACAATTCAAATTCAACCATTCAATCATTCATTTTAGTAAAAATAATCCATGAACACATATTCAGGGCACTTTGCATTTTAGCCCTTACATTTTCACACTTTGACAATTTAGTCCATTTTTCACAAAATCACAAATATGCAAAATTCACCAAGATTATAGCTTGGCCGAATATATATAGCTTCCATACAAGCCCAATTAACATATTTAATTCACAATTTAGTCCTTCAAAATCTCATTTTCACAAATTAGCCCAATAGCTCTATTTCATCAAAATTCAAAAACAAAGCTTATAAATCATCTACCAAGCCTTTATAATTCATCCAAAAACATTACAAAAATCATGATATCGACAATGGCATTTCATGAAATCTTTAACAGAAACAGAAATTCAGACATGGGTTTTGAAGAACACGAAGCGACGATCACAGAAACGTAGAAATTATCAAAAACCGAACAAAATGGACTAACCTATTTACTCATGCAATGGTCGAATGCTTTGAAGCTTCAATGGCTTCTTCTTTCTCTAATTTTCGACTGAACAATGTGATAATAGCCATTTTCATGCTTTGTTTTACTATAATAAGCATTATATTCACCTTTTACCATTTTGCCCTCAATAAAATAACATTAGAACTTACCAACTAATGTCCATAATTATCCATGATTTAAATAAATGGTAAATTTGACATGCAAGGACTCCTAATTAACTAAGCCAAATCAAATAGGTGCTTTATCATCCAGCACTCAACTTTTACACTTTACACGATTTAATCCTTTTTCATAATTAAGTACAGAAACAAAAGAATTAAATCACAGAAATTTCACAGATGCAAATTCACATATCACATACACAGAAAATAATATTAAAATATTTTTTGGACTCGAATTTGTGGTCCCAAAACCACTATTCCGACTAGGGTCAAAACTGAACTGTTACAGTTCTCCCCCTTAGGGATTTTCATCCCCGAAAATCTTACCGTTAAATAGATTTGGATATTACTGTTTTATTGCATCTTCAGGCTCCCATGTAGCCTCTTCTACTCCGTGTCTATGCCACAGTACTTTAACTAACAAAATTCTCTTATTACGTTATTCTTTAATATCACGAGACAGAATACGAATCGACTTTTCTTCATAAGTCATATCAGAATGGATTTCAAAATCAGACGGAGAAATCACTTGCGAAGGATCCAATCTGTATCATCCAAGCATCGATACGTGAAATACATTATGAGTCCGATGAACCTCGGACTCAACTTGCCCTTTTTACCAAATCGAAACAATTTCTTCCACGGAGATACTTTCAAAAACACTTTATCACCGATCTCATATTCGATATCCTTTTGTTTTAAATCTGCATAAGACTTCTGATGATCAGAGGCAGCTTTCAGACTATCTCCGATTATTTTCACTTTCTGTTCTGTTTCTATTATCAGATCAATATCGTAAATCTTATTCTCACTGAGCTCAGACCAGTATAACGGAGTTCTACACTTTCTACCGTATAAGGCTTCATATGGTGCCATTTTAATGCTCGATTGAAAACTATTATTATAAGTAAATTAAATCAAAGGTAGATATCGTTCCCACGTACCTTCAAACTCAAGAATGCAACATCTCAATATATCCTCAAGTATCTGAATAATCCATTCAAATTGACCATCCGTTTGCAGATGAAAAGCAGTGTTGAAATGCAATTTAGTACCCAGAGTATCTTGCAATTTCCTCCAGAATCACGATGTAAATCTCGGGTCTCTGTCTGATACTATCGACAATGGAACACCATGCGACCTTACGATATCAGAAACGTATAACTCAGCTAGTTTATCGAGTGAATAATTAGATCGAATCAGAATAAAATGAGCTGATTTCATCAACCGATCAACTACGACCCAAATTTTATCTTTCTTTCTCGGAGACAAAGGCAAACCCGAGACAAAATCCATGGTCACTCAATCCCATTTCCATTCCGAAATCATAATCGGTTGCAACAAACCTGATGGCACCTGATGTTCAACTTTAACTTGTTGACAGATCAAACATTTAGGAACAAAATCAGAAATATCTTTTTTTATTCTGGACCACCAATAATGCTGCTTCAGATCATTATACATTGTCGTACTACCCAGATGTACAGATAAACGATTACTATGAGCTTCACTCAAAATCATTCGAATTAACTCCGGATTTCTCGAAACACAAATTCTATTTCTGAATCTCAAACAGTCCTCTTTATCAACCCAGAATTCTAAATCAGTCTCTACATCGCACTGATTTTGTTTAGCCAAGATTTCATTATCAATCTTTTGAGCTTCAATAATCTGCTGTAAAAACAAGGGTTTTACTTTTAATTCAGCTAAAACAGAACCATCATCAAACAGATTCAAATGAGCATTCATCATACGCAATGCAAACAACGATTTCTGACTTAAGGCATCAGCAACAACATTTACTTTTCCTAGATGATAATCAATCACAAGCTCGTAATCTTTCAACAATTCTAACCGTCTTCTCTATCGCAGATTCAAATCTTTTTGCGTCATTAAATACTTCAGACTTTTATGATCAGAAAACACGTGACATTTCTCACCGAACAGATAATGATGCTAGATTTTCAAGGCAAACACGATAGCAACTAGCTCGAGGTCGTGAGTCGGATAGTTCTTTTCATGCGACTTTAATTTTCTCGAGGCATAAGCTATAACCTTTCCTTCTTACATTAAAACACAACCGAGTCCATTCAACGAAGCATCACTGTAAACAAAGAATTCTTTACCTAATTTAGGTTGCACAAGCACAGGAGCTTCAGTTAGCAGAGCTTTTAACCGATCAAAACTTTTCTCACACTTTTCAGACCATTCAAATTTCACATCTTTTTGAAGTAACTTTGTCAACGGAGTTGCTATCATAGAGAAATCTTTTACAAATCGTCTGCAGCAACCAGCAAGTCCCAGAAAACTGTGAATTTCAGAGACATTCCTCAGAGGCTTCCAATCCAAAATAGCTGAAATTTTGCTCGGATCAACTCGAATACCAGAAGCTGATACAATATGGCCCAGAAAATCAACTTCTCGCAACCAGAATTCACATTTACTGAACTTTGCATACAACTGTTTATCTTGCAGAGTCTGTAATACTGTTCTCAAATGTTTGGCATGTTTAGATTCATCACGTGAATAAATCAATATGTCATCAATGAATACTACAAAAAATTGATCTAAATACGGTCTGAAAATTCTATTCATTAAATCCATAAAGATAGCAGGTGCATTCGTTAATCCAAAAGGCATAACTAGAAATTCATAATGCTCGTACCTCGTTCTAAAAGCAGTTTTCAGAATGTCAGAGTCCTTTACTCGCAACTAGTAGTAACTCGATCTCAGATCTATCTTTGAAAACACAGTAGCAACTTTCAACTGATCGAATAAGTCATCAATCCTGGGAGAGGATATTTGTTCTTTATAGTCACTTTGTTAAGCTGAGGGTAATCAATACACATTCTCATTGTGCCATCTTTTTTTTTCACAAACAGAACAAGAGCACCCCAAGGTGATAAACTCGGTCTAGCAAATCCTCGATCGGTCAATTCTTGCAAATAAGATTTTAGTTCTTTTAGTTCAGTCGGAGCCATTTTGTACGGAGCTATTGATATCGGAATAGTACCAGGTACTAATTCAATGCCAAACTTGACTTCTCGAATCGGAGGCAAACCAGGTAATTCTTCAGGAAACACATCAGAGAATTCACATACAACAGACACATATTCAACTTTCTTATCATTCACTTTCGAGTCTAACACGTAAGCTAAGTAGGCTTCACAACCTTTCTTTACATATTTCCGTGCTTTTATTACAGATATCACAGCTGGTAGTCCATTCAGATCACTAGACTCAATTTGAATTATCTCATCATTCTTACATCTTAAGTCAATGACTTTTCGTTTGCAGTTCACAATAGTATCGTGGAAAGTTAACCAATCCATTCCCAGAATTATATCAAATTCGTCGAAAGGCAAAAGCATCAGATCAGCAGGAAAACAGATATCTCGAATCACTAACGGACAATTCTTGCAGACTTTGTCAACCAAAACACTTTTGCCTAAGGGGTTCGATACTCTAATTACGAATTTAGTAAACTCTACAGGCAAAGTCTTATTATATACTAAATTCATACAGATATAAGAATGCGTTGATCTAGGGTCTATCAATGCAATCACAGAAGTATCATAAAGCGTAAAAGTACTAGTAATCACGTTTGGTAACAAAGCTTCCTCACGAGCTCGGATAGCATAGGCTCTGGCAGGTGCTCTGGCCTCAAATCTAACAGCAGTGTCCCTAGTAGCTCTTTGATCACCACTTGTATTTCTCGTATTTCTGGAAAGTCTACCTCTAGCTGAGGTGTTACTCGGTCTCGGATTTTGTACATTCTCTTGCTTTGCAGGTTCAGAACAATCTCTTACAAAATGATCTAGAGATCCACATCGAAAACAAGCTCGGTCATTTAATCTACAATTTCCCGGATGTCTTTTACCACAGTGTTTACATTCAGGTTTCTCAGATCGAACATTTCCAATACTTGCAACAGAAGTAGCAGGAGCTCTAGAATTCAAATGCAATCTAGCTCGATCTCGGTTCGAATATCTTACATCAGTCTTTGAACGGTTTTGATCATCGCAGAATTTCTTCGACTCAGATTGAAATGCTCTACCCAAAGATCTCTATCTAACATCTCTAACTTCGGAATCAGCTTTTCTTTTCTCTTTACTTAATTCTTCGGCTTTACAAGCTCGCTCAACAAGCACTACCATTTCTTTAATCTCCAAAATCCCCACTAACATACGGATATCTTCATTTAGTCCATCCTCAAACCTTTTGCACATTATTGCTTCATTTGATACACATTCCCAAGCATACTAGCTCAATCTCACAAATTCACGTTCATATTCAGTAACAGACATACGACTTTGCTTAAGCTCAAGAAACTCTTTTCGTTTCTGATCAATGAATCTTTGACTAATGTATTTCTTCCAAAATTCAGCTTGGAAGAAATCCCAAGTAACCCGTTCACTTAGAACCACAAATATTAAAGTTTTCCACCAATGGTACGTCGTATCTCTCAGAAGTGAAACGGCACATTTTACACACTCCTCAGGATTCAAAGACATTTCATCAAACACCCGTATCGTATTTTCTAACCAAAATTCGGCTCTTTCAGTATCATCATTCATTGTAGCTCGAAACTCTTCAGCCCCATGCTTTCTAATCTTATCAACTTATGGTCTACTAGACTGAACTGGATTCACGGAAGTCATGACAGGAATTTGAGAAGGATTAAAAAGGGGTGGAGGTTGTTGTACAGCCGGATTGGTTCTAATATACTGAGTGAACCAATCATTCATCATCTGATAGAAGGCTTACTTAGCCTCGCTATCACGGCTACTCGTAGCCAGTTGAGAATCATCTTAAACCATCCCTTACGCGGGAGCAGGCGCATTACTTCCAACATCGTCAGCTACAGCTCTATTGGGATCCATTGCTATATATAAAAGCACATTTTAATGTCAGGATTCATCACACTATCACAGTTTCAGACATATGGCATGTATAGCTAGACTCACACACGCTATGGTAGTCCTAGAACTGACTAAACCATAGCTCTGATACCAATAAAATGTAATACCCCTATCTCGTAACCGTCGCTGGAATAGGTAAGGGGTATCACCGACGACGACAGAACATTTTAGAATAATACAAAATCATGGATATCATACAACATTAACCCATAGGCATTCATCCAAAATTCGTCCTTTTAGAAGGTCTACGAGACCTAAAACATACATTTAAGACAGATCAGTACTAAATCGAACACATTCAGAATTTTTAGAACTTAACCAAATCTTACAAAACTATTAAAGTCACATCCCCGTGTGCCTAGGCCATGTGACTCACACGGGCACCAGACACGCCTATATGATCCAACTGTGCCAAAAAGAGTTCCTATACTGACTTTTTTACACGGCCAACAGACACGAACGTGTGCCCTGACCGTGTGATATTTCGCTAGCAACTGACTTTAGCCCACGGCCATAAGACACGCCCGTGTTCCCTGATCGTGTGGCACAATGCAGGCTTAGTTTAAGCAAATTTGCCGCCCCTTTTTGGGTCCAATCATGCAAGCAATAATATACAACATTCATACCAAAATTTTTAACCAATTCCATGCTTAAAGATGACCAATTCACATTAGAACATAGCACATTACAAACATACACCAAAACTATGCACAAACTTATCATTTGCTAGCCAATTGACATGGCATAACATATATACATATCAAGCTTACATTCTTAAACCTTCTAGCCGATACATCCCATACTTATAAATATGTACATTTCCAAAAGTACCAAAATGAGTTCGATAGTGTGGTGACAATCCTCGACTATCCCGAGCCTTCAGTAGCTACGATAATTGTAAAACAGACAAAAATCACACAGAGCTTAGTAAGCTACAAAGAGCTTAGTAAGCCAAATACAAATTCCCAAACTAATATAGCATATAAGTAAAAGTCAATAGTCAAAATTCACAACCGTGTCATGGAGTATTTCATTATTTCACAGAAACAAAGTCTTTTCTATTCATAAATCTGGTACGATACAAACATACCTGTATGAATTATACATTCCATATATTTATTTCCATATCTCATACTTTATCATCGGAAAAATCAGAAACGGAATAGATATTTACAGACAAGTACAATACCGACACCTCAGGTGTGGTCTTACATGTAATTCGGTATTGAAGTCTCTGTCCTAGATAGGGTCTTACACGAAATCTCAAATCGAGGCCTGTGTCCCAGACACGATCTTACACGATATCTCAGATCAATGTCAACATTCTTTCAGGAACATACAGAGCTTTTCAGACACCAACATGTTATCGGAATTTCTTCATCATGCTCTCAAGGCTGTCCAATACAGATTACAATTTAAATATGCAGAGTTTATTTAATTTAACACGTAATTGTAATTCGACTTACCTCGTACGGATTTTGGACGAAAACGAGTCGACTATTCAACTACTCTAGACTTCCCTCGATCTAAGTCTGATTTTCTTTGTTCTTGATCTATTTACAAGTCAAATTCAACCATTCAATCATTCATTTCATTCAAAATAATCCATGAACACATATTTAGGGCAGTTTGTATTTTAGCCCTTACATTTTCACACTTTGACAATTTAGTCCATTTTCCACAAAATCACAAATATGCAAAATTCACCAAGACTATAGCTTGGCCGAATATATATAGCTTCCATACAAGCCCAATTAACATATTTAATTCACAATTTAGTCCTTCAAAATCTCATTTTCACAAATTAGCCCAAATAGCTCTATTTCATCAAAATTCAAAAACAAAGCTTATAAATCATCTACCAAGCCTTCATAATTCATCCAAAAACATTACAAAACTCATGATATCAACAATGGCATTTCATGAAATCTTTAACAGAAATAGAAATTCAGACATGGGTTTTGAAGAACACGAAGCAACGATCACAGAAACGTAGAAATTATCAAAAATCGAACAAAATGGACTAACCTATTTACTCATGTAATGGCCGAATGCTTTGAAGCTTCAATGGCTTTTTCTTTCTCTAATTTTCGGCTGAACAATGTGATAATAGCCATTTTCATGCTTTGTTTTACTATAATAAGCATTATATTCACCTTTTACCATTTTGCCCTCAATAAAATAACATTAAAAGTTTCCAACTAATGTCCATAATTGTCCACCATTTAAATAAATGGTAAATTTGACATGCAAGGACCCCCAATTAACTAAGCCAAATCAAATAGGTGCTTTATCATTCAGCACTCAACCTTTACACTTTACACGATTAATCATTTTTCATAATTAAGCACAGAAACAGACAAATTAAATCACAGAAATTTCACAAATACAAATTCACATATCACATACATAGAAAATAATATTAAAATATTTTTCAAACTCAGATTTGTGGCCCCAAAACCACTATTCTGACTAGGGTCAAAATCGGACTATTACACACCTCGAAAGTGGTTTACTAATTCTTCAGAATCAAAATTCCATGGTTAGCCTTGGCATGATCCAGTGGCAAATAAGTGCACCTCATAACAAAAATGAAGTCCGCCAGGACGAGGAACAAGAAGCCTGCTAAAGCATAAAAAAGGAGGTTACTGTATGACTCTTGTGGTGAGTAGTTTAACAAGATGATCATGGCGCGCTTGAAAATGCCGGTAAGCATACTAAATACAGGAATCCACCAAAATACGAAGGTAAGAGGAATTGGTAAAAGCATCTAAAATAGACATATGTGGAAGAAAGAGGTATTTCCTTCAAGGTATTTGAAAATAAGAGTCCGTTAGAGTTAATATAGAACCATCCTTAGTTAATTGTTTACAGAATGGTTCATCAAATTTGAAATTCTAATTGGTAATTGATAAAGAGGTCACCAAAAAAGTGAGAACTCTACCAAGGACCACTTTGAAGGTAATCTCCACCAGAAATAGTATGATCTGTAAAGTTTTCCAGAGATTTACAAAGAAAAATGATGTCCATCCGAATTATATATCACGGGAAAGTCTATAATGACTATAAAAAAGAGGAAGCCCACCAAGGACAATCTAAATAAGAGATAATCCATCAAGAACCATCTATTAATTGAAACATCTTAGTAAAATTATCTAAAGTGGAAAAGTCTTACGGAACTACCTTGCAAGTTCGAGTTTGGAAGAAAAGGGGGTCAATGTAGAAAGGAAAGGTCTATGCAAAGCCTCTGTCAAAAGAAGATAACTATTGGGGTAATATGGTAAACATATGATGAGTTCAGTTTGGAATGGATGGATCAGGGTAAGGATCCACTTTTGTAGTGAAGACAATTTTATGTCCTCTAGTAGTAGTCGACAATCCACATTTTTATGTATATGGTTATCTATAAGAAGTCAACTGACTTCTCTATCTATTGGCATCCCTGGAAGTTCCCCCAGAAACACATCAAGAAACTCTTTCACAATAGGAACTTGACTGGTATCCCTTCTTAGTTTAGACGAATCCATAATGTATGACAAGTAAGCGCCTACGCCTTTTGTAACGCCCCCACGCCCGAAACCGTCACCGGAGTCAAGCTTGAGGTGTTACTAAACTTATCTTACCTTTTAAACAACTCTAAACCACTTATTTTAATTTTCAGAATAAACTATTTTTCTGCGTCATAGCTGCTTAAAAATTCATTTCTCGAGTTTCAAAACTCAAAATTAAGATCCATAAATTTTTCCTGAAACTAGACTCATATATCTATCTACTAATTTTTTTCTAGAATTTTTGACTTAGCCAATTAGTACAGTTTATTAGTTAAAGTTACCCCTATTTCAGAATTCAACTGCACTGACCTCTACTTACTACGAACCACTTTTCTCCCTATAAAAAATTAATATAACTATAAAGTTTGTTTCTATTAAAACTAGATTAAATAAGGATTCTAACCATATAAATTACACCACCTAATTATTTTTTTACAATTTATGGTGAATTTCCAAAGTTGAAACAGGGGATCTAGAATTTTCTCTGACCCTGTTTCACTAAAACTCAGATATCTCATAAAATATAATACCTTTACCTGTTTTGCTTATTCCATAAGAAAATATACATAATAAGATTTAATTTCATATATTATTCACCATCAAACCATGTCTCTACGATTTTTAGTGATTTTTCAAAATCACATTATTTCTGATACTTGGATCTGTTTTTAAGTTACTTTCACATTTTTCTTAGTTTTCATGTGATAGTTACTACTTATTCATACATACAGTTAAACATGTATATCATCAGCCATTCTATTAATTAA
This sequence comes from Gossypium anomalum, assembly GCA_025698475.1. Taxonomy (NCBI): domain Eukaryota; kingdom Viridiplantae; phylum Streptophyta; class Magnoliopsida; order Malvales; family Malvaceae; genus Gossypium; species Gossypium anomalum. Next base: position 63,255,168 of record CM046961.1, read on the forward strand.
TCACTAGCAAGTATTTACACATCATTCATTGATCATATCATATCAAAAGAAACCAAGTTCCTATACATGCCATACACAAAACTAAACGTCTAACTATACCAATGTGATTTCTTCGATAGTGTGACCTGGTCTCCGACGTTTCCTTCGATCCCCGAGTGGCTTGATAAAAACTATAAGAAAAAGAAAATAAAGAGAGTAAGCACTAGGCTTAGTAAGCTTACAAGCAAATAAATTACAACATTCAAAGATAATGAATGATTATACATAATGTCACCTAGCCTCATAAACTTTCTTTACTTCTCATTTTCTACCTTCTTCTTTACTTACTTACCTTCTTTCTTACCCGACCTTTCACTATTCATAAATATAATCTACCTTCCCTTTTGCTGATAATTCACTGTAATTTAACGTGTACAATGACCCATTGAACCACTCGGAATACTAAGGATACCGGGGTCGCTCTCGCTCATCAATATCTCGCCAATGCCATGTCTTCGACATGGACTTACATGAATTATTCCTGTCTCCAATGCCATATATATATATATTTAATATGGGCTTACATGGCTCATTCCTGTCTCCAAAGCCATATATCTGATATGGACTTACATGGCTCATTTCCATCTGTCTCGTCCCACAACCCCAATATCCTAACATTCCTAAGGTTCAAACTGGGCTTCCTAATGCTTTTCTCTGTCACTTTGCCTTTAATTTGACTTTAAATATTCTCATAAAATAAGTATATAAATGCTGAAAATTTACAATAATAATGTAAAATAAAAGAATATTGCATTTATTTATCAGAACTTACCTCAGTATGCAAAAATAGCTACTTTTACCATTTCGCCCACAACTTGGTATTTTCTCCATTTTAGCTTGAATTTCAGTTTTCCTTGCTCTATCATTTAAAATATAGTCTAATTAGGACTCAAATTATTCAAATTGACCTAAAATCATATTTTGGCAAAATTACAATTTTGCCCCTATACTTTTGCATATTTACACTTTTGCCCCAAAGCTCGTAAATTAAACTTCAGCCTATTTTATTATGTTTCATGACATGCTGGTCATTTTTCCCTTCTATGGCAGCATCAAATTCATACTCTAACAAGCACTTATGACTATTAGGTATTTTTACCGATTAAGTCCTTTTACTCGTTTTTGCTTAAAACCGAGTAGTACAAGTTGTCTAACATAATTTAAAACCTCATATTCTATCATAAAACACCAAAATACACAAATTTCACCTATGGGTATTTTTCCAAATATGAACCCTAACTTAAATTATTGCTAGTATAAGCTTTATCGAGCTACCGGACTCAAAACGTAAAGAACATTAAAAACTGGGCTTGGAATCACTTACCATGGAGCTTGAAAGCTTGAAACAAACCCTAGCTATGGAGAACCCTTGAAATTTCGTCCTAATGAAGAAGATGGACAAAAATTGGCTTTTAATTTTGTTTTTAATTCATTTTACCCTAAATGACCAAAATGCCCTTACTACTAAACTTTCAAAAATTCCTTCCATGTCCTAATTTTGTCCATGAACTTAAAATTGGTCAAATTTCTAATTTAAGACCTCCTAATTAATATTCTAATTCAATTTTATGCAAAATACTTCTAGAACACAAGTTTTGCAATTTATTCAATTTAGTCCCTAATTTCAAATTAAGTACTTTATGCATAGAATTTCTTCACGAACTTTTCACACAATCATGCAAACATATCATAGACCTCAAAATAATAATAAAATAAAATTTTCTACCTCGAATTTATGATTTCGCAACCACTATTCCGTTTAGGCCCTATTTCGGGATGTTACATTTCTCCCCCCTTTAGGGATTTTCGTCCCCGAAAATCTTACCTGTGAAGAGATTTGGGTACTGTTTTCACATAGCCTCTTCGAGTTCCCATGTTCGTCTACCCCATGTAGTCCGATTATCTCTCAAATATACAACTCGCCCAACTTGTCAAGTGAAAAATCCATACGAATCGGGATAAAATGAGCCGACTTCGTTAACTTATCAATCACAACCCATATCGCATCTTTCTTTCTGCAAACGGCAATCCTGTCCACAAAATCTATAATAACTTGATTCCATTTCCACTCGTGACTAGCACAGTGCTGCAATAAACTCTCAAGGTACCGATGTTCGGCCTTTACCTACCGATGATCAAACATCTAGAAACAAACTCAAATGTCCTTTTTATTCCTACCCACCAAGACATTTTCTTCAAATCATTATACATCTTTGTACTACCCGGATGAATAGACAAAAAAACTACTATGTGCTTCCTGTAAGATCTTTCAATAAGCTCATCATTCTTCTACACATACCCCGGGTGATAATCAATCACTAGCTCATAATCTTTAATCAACTCTAGCCATCTTCTTTGCTTCAATTTCAAACTTTTGTGATCGGTGAATATGTGGCACTTCTCACCGCATACAAATGATGTCTCCAAATCTTCAACGCAAAAATAATGGCAAATAGCTCTAAATCATGTATCGGATAGTTCTTCTCATGTGGCTTTAGCTATCTAGAGGCATAAGCAATTACCTTCCCTTCCTGCATAAGTACACAACCAAGTCCATTCATGGACGATCACCAGTAAATCACAAACTCCTTACCTGGTTCTCGTTGTACTAAAACAGAGCTTTAGTCAATAATGCTTTTAACTTGTCAAAACTCTGCTGACACTTCTTAATCCATTCAAACTTGATATCCTTTCGCAGAAATCTTGTCAACGGGTAGCTATCATGGAAAATCCTCTACAATATCCGGCAAGACCAAGAAAACTTCTAACTTCGATACATTTCTAGGAGGCTTCCAATCAACAATGGCTGAAATCTTGCTCTGATCAACCTTAATACCTTCACACTGAAACAATATGTCCAAGAAAACCAACTTCTCGTGAACTGAACTCACTTTTGCTAAACTTGGCATACAACTCGATTATCTCTCGAATCAGAAATCGTTTCTCAAATGCTCTGCATGCTCGGTCCTCATCATGAGAATAAATCAAGATATCATCAATGAACACAACTACAAACTTATCCAAGTACGGTCCAAAAATTCAGTTCATTAAGTCCATGAAAATGGCAGAGCATTAGTCAAGTCAAATGGCATCACAAGGAACTTATACTAAACTTAATCTATCACTTAAATAGTACATGGGTAGCCTGAGAGTCATGAGGGGGTGGAGGTCTAACTACCGGATTCTGCATGGTAACGAACTCCCGGCAAACCAATTATTCAAAGCTTGCAGAGACTTCTCAGTCACTCCTCCCGGATTTGAATTACATCGGCCTATTCTCGTGATGGCGCTTCCTTCCTTTCATATGGGATCTATATCATCATCACCAAATTTCGCTTGGGGATCCCATTACAATAAAAACAAAATATTTAAAAATGCGTCGAGTCGCCACACCATCAAAATTGGCATGTATAGCTGTGACATTTACTCACACTAATCGTTTCGAACCGACTAAACCTCGCCTCCGATATCAATAAATGTAACGCCCCCACACCCGAAACTGTCACGGAGTCAAGCTTGAGGTGTTAATAAACACTAACTTTATCTTACCTTTTAAACAAACTCTCTAAACCACTTATTTTAATTTTCGGAATAAAATCTATTTTTCTATGTCATAGCTGCAGTAAGTCATTTCTCGAGCTTCTAAAACTCGTAAAATTAAGATCCATAAATTTTCCTGAAAACTAGACTCATATATCTATCTACTAATTTTTTCTAGAATTTTGACTTAGCCAATTAGTACAGTTTATTAGTTAAAAGTTACTCCTATTTCAGTAAATCTGACTGCACTGACTCTCTACTTACTACTTAACCACTTTTCTCCCTATAAAAATTAATATAACTATAACGTTTGTTTCTATTAAAACTAGATTAAATAAGGATTCTAACCATATAAATTATACCACCTAATTATTTTTTACAATTTATGGTGAATTTCCTAAAGTTAAAACAGGGGATCTAAATTTTCTCTCTGACCTCTATTTCACTAAAAACTCAGATATCTCATAAAATATAATACCTTTACTTGTTTTGCTTATTCCATGTTAGAAAATATACATAATAATATTTAATTTCATATATTATTCACTATCAAACTATGTCTCTATGATTTTTAGTGATTTTTCAAAATCACATTATTTCTCTCGATACTTGATACTGCTTTAAGTTACTTTCTACATTTTTCAGTTTTTCATGTGATAGTTACTACTTATTCATACATACAATTAAACATGTATATCATCAGCCATTCTATTAATTAATCATTAGCAAGTATTTACACATCATCATTGATCATATCATATCAAAAGAAACCAAGTTCCTATACATGCCATACACAAACTAAACGTCTAACTATACCCAATGTGATTTCTTCGATAGTGTGACCGGGTCTCCCTGACGCTCTTCTGATCCTCGAGTGGCTTGATAAAAACTATAAGAAAAGAAAATAAGAGAGGTAAGCACTAATCTTCAAATTCCTTACTCTAACAAGCACTTATGACTATTAGGTATTTTTACTGATTATCCTTTTATAGTTTTTTGCTTAAAACCAAGTAGTACAAGTTAATCTAACTAATTTAAAACCCTCATATTCTATCATAAAACACCAAAATACGACTTCAATTTCACCTATGGGTATTTTCCAAATATGAACCCTAACTTAAATTAATACAGCATAAGCTTTATCGAGAAGGGACTCCGAAACGCGAAAGAACATTAAAAATCATTAATGAACTTAAAATTGGTCAAATTTCTAATTTAAGACTTCCTAATTAATATTCTAATTCAATTTATGCAAAATACTTCAGAACACAAGTTTTGCAATTTATTCACCCATATCCCTAATTTCAAATTAAGTACTTTATGCATAGAATTCCTTCACAGACTTTTCACACAATCATGCAAACATCATAGACCTCAAAATAATAATAAAAATAAAATTTTCTCCTGAATTTATGGTTTCGCAACCACTATTCCGTTTAGGCCCTATTTCGGGATGTTACACCTTTAACTAATAACTTTCTAGCGGATACTACATAAATTATTCTACTCACCAAATTGGTCTATACGCCATACATCAATACTTCTTTACCTTTTGTAGTTAACAAACACACACCTCTAGCTTGACAATTAACTACAACATTATGTCTGGTCAACCAATCTAACCTGAAAATAGCATTAAACTCATGAAAGCTTAACAACAACAAATCCTCCCAAACGGTGTGCTTGCCAAATATCAATGGACAATTCTTAATTACTTTATTAACCATCGTACTTTGACAAAGAGGGTTGGTTACTAATACATTTGTCTCAAAATAGTTAACATTAATACTTAAACCTTTTATGACTTGAGCACAAATGTATGAATGGTTGACCAGTTAATACATGAATGTTGTTTCCAAGAAAAGAAAAATTACCCGTTATATCTTCTGGCAAATCAATATCTTCTTTAGCTTTCATTACATATGCTCTGCTGTATACTCTAAAGTTGGGTTTGGTGAACCTATTTTTCGAAGGCCCCTGAACTAATCTTGACTTTGCTGCCACAATTGATCTCATTTCATGCTAAAAATTTTGAGGCCCACGTGAGGATTGTTTTGATCTTACCTCAACCTTGAAGGGACAACCTCTAAGCTGATGGTTTAGAGACCCACACCCAAAACAAGCTCCAGTATGCCTCTAGCATTCTCCTCTATGATATCTTCCACAATGGTCACAAACTGAATTCCTCATCACTCTATATCTGCCTGTACTTGCCATCAAGGTAGCTTGTCGACTAACCCCATCTTGTCTGAAACTCACAGGCTGCGAATCCCTTCTTGACACCAAGAAGTTTCTATCTTTTGGCCTCTTGAAATTTGATGAGGGTGGTGGACCGAAAAATCCGCGTTTTGTTCTTTCTCTATCAAAAGTACTCTTCTCTTGAACTATCATCTCCATCTTATGAGCCTTAGTTGTCATGGCTGCTAAACTCTAGCATTCAAAGGTCAGCACCAAGGCATAAATTTCATTCCTTAGTCCCTATTCAAACTTATCATAAAATGCTTTCTCTGCCTAGAACATTTCTTTTATATAACGATTGAGTCTGGGGAACTCTTGTCTGTATTTCATCACCGACATTCGTCCTTGCTTAAGATACAAAAACTCTTTCATTTGCTCCAAATACATTTGGTTCACATAACATTCCCTAAATTTCTCGAGAAAGGATTCCTAATCTATCAGCTTCTCAAGGGTCACACTTGTCAATGTTTCCCACCATTGATACGCCTCCCCCTCAAGCAAAGAGACGAGACACAAGAGAGTCTATCCGCCGGTGTACACTTTAACTCCTTCAATACTCTACAGACGCATGGTAACCATTGCCCTACCACTATGGGGTCATCACCTTTATCTCCCCGAAATTCTTTAGCATCTCTTTCACAAGATCACTCTTAAATTGAGTTGCAACTGGTAGTGGAGGTGCAGGAGGTACATATCATACTATTTCCAGCTGTGTTGCTAACATTGTTAAGGTTGGAGTGCTTGAGTTGTGCCCAGGAACTGATCAAACATTTGAGTCATCATGGTGAATGATACATTTCAAAAGCAGTTCCAACAGCAGCCAAATTAGTTGTAGGAGTATACTATTGAGCCGGAGGTACATGGCTTTTAATATCTCTTACCTAGTTTCTTCTTGAACCTTTCCGACATTTTCTGTATAAATTATAACAAAACTTAGTTAGCAAAGTAACAGGTGGAACTAAGCCAGAGATGTATCATGCATGGAGGGGCGTGACACAACCTTCTATTTTTCTAGAACCAACTCAACGTCGACTCTGATACCAAAACTTATAACACTCTTTACCCAACTCGATCATCGAATTCGAGTAAAGAGTGCCACAACTTAAACCATACAAATTTAACAATAAATATTTAAAAATTTACAAAAGGTTTGAGATCCTGTCGTGAACCTTAGTATGACAATGAAAAAACACTCAAATAATGATACGCTCGGTAAAAAATTTTTAGGCAAAACACATGGCGAAAGTTTTATGTAAATAGATAGGTATATGAATCACGAGATGAATTATTTACCATACAATAGTTTCAAGGGAATCATTGGCGGTTAAAGCAACATTCAAAACCATTTGGCGTATATGTCAAAAATACAATCTCTTAAAACAAGATTCATTAGGTTAAAATGCATACTTCAAGAGGTCATAGAAGTTCTTAAATAACAATGTCTTGAAAAAAGTTGTAAATCATTATACAGGCAGATTATAAAGCAAATCTACTCGCCACCCCCAGAAAGGTCTTGCATAATATGGAATTAAACAGATGGCTCACTATCAACAATACTCTAGCATAGTCCTTTCAACAGAATCTCTTCCTTCAATCAGCACACTTGTGAAGGAAAGGATAACAGAGTAAGTTCAAACAAATTTAGTGACTTCCATAAAGGAAACACAACTAATGTACAGTGATATTACTGATGAAGAATCTTTAATACCATAAGGATACCTAACCTTTTAAAGAGATACAACGTAATAATCATAATACACCAAATGGCATTCACAAAATATGAACAGACTCAACATGACAACTTAATATGACACACGGGCAGCTATTATCCACCAACTTATCCATAAATTTTACACAACCTATCCTTATGTTAGCCTCGTACCAACAATTCAGATTTTGAGTCATATTAATCTGTCATATTTATATGTACACACACCCTTAACTCCTCAAATCATTTTGGTTCAGTCGAGTATGTTTTCTAATGATCTATCACCTGTTTGTAATATAGGCTGCTCCTTGAGGGTATCACAAACATATCCCCTCCTCCATCTACATCTCATAGGTCATAGTTGGTGATCACTGCTCAGTACATAAGGAGGGTATTTTACATCGGAACATAAACTAACCATACCTACACTAATAATGTTGGTTGAACACCACAAGACCAAACACCACACTTACGTTGTTGAGAAGGAACACTTACCTTTTACAGTTCATACAACAATGGAATTTATTACAAATGGAAGTAAAAAGGAGCTCACCAAAAAATCTAATACAAAAATCTACTCTGTAGGTCTTTTAGCCTTGTTGCTGGGAACTTTGTTAGCTTTTGGAGTAATGATCTGTGGTTAACAATAGTGTCAACTAAATACTAGAAACTCCTCGCTAAAGATGCTAACTTAAAATTTCTAAAGCTTCAGTGAAAATACAAGGAAGAAGAAGAAGAAACTGAAGCAAAACATACAAACATGCTAATCTGATAACCTTATATAGTACATAATCAGTAACAAAACATAGTGGAAAGTCAAAGGATCCCACGATCATTCTAGAAATTTGAGAAGTATTAGTTAAGTATCAAATCATCTACATTGTCACTTACCATGTCATTGCAACATATACTAACCATAAAAATAAACTTCTCGAGCTACGAACTAATGAGTTCACTTAAAAATTTTAGGATTGATGAATAACTTAATAAAAAAACCTACCAAACCCTAAAGTTCGCCAAAAATTGAAATTCGCCAAATGGTGAATCCCACAAAATATGCCACACATGTAGCTAAAAACAAGTACTCTACTAATTTATTCATTAACTACCCTTAGTGTAAATAACTACGCGCCAAATATTAACTTGATAATAAATTTATTGGGTGGGCTGTTACACATTTATTGGTATCTAAGCCAAGTTGGTTAATTTTTTAGGTTTGTTGGTTTGTCAGTTCGTCACAGTCACTAGGGTTGTAAATTATTTGAAGTAATAAGTACAATTATTTGTTGTTGGTACAGGCTTGAGAAAAACACATTTCCTTAGTTCAACTATTTTTTTCTTTGTAGGATTTTTCCTTGGATCATTATCTACTACTCACATTCTTAGTGGTTGTGCTTGTAGATATGTTTTGGTGAGCTGTGGTCGTAGATATGTTTTGGCGAGTTATGCTCATAGATTTGATGTGCGAGCTATGCTCGTAGATGTGTTTTGATGAACCATGCTCACATTCACATCGTTGAGCATCGGACGCATAATTGTATATTTTAAATTTTCTCGCTTAAACTTATGTCTTATTATGTTTAGAGTTAGTAAAATGCCTCCCAAAAGAGTAAACGCGAATGTAGACAGTGTTAATGGAGGTGTGGACCCTTTAAAGGATGACAAGACTTCGGGCCACCTATGCAACCTTGCAAGACAAATGTACAGGTGGAGTGGTCAACCATCTGTAAAAGTTATGATCAGGGTTTCAACATATCGTTGGTACCTAATTTTGGTTAAGTTTCTCGATAAAGGTTTCAAGCCACTAGAGCGCCTACGAGCTTTAAGTGTTAAGGGAATATGAGTAGTCAGTGAGTGGTGATCCTACTAAGGCATAATATTGGCTTAAGGGTGTTGAAATTATCCTTGAGCAAATGGCTTATACCTAGGAAGAAAAACTAGGATGTACTATGTCCTTTCTCTTTAGCGAAGCCCATAACTGGTGAAATACTATAAAGCAGGGAATTACTATGAATCACCTGACTTGGAACTTCTTCTTGGAAGTGTTTAAGAAGAAGTTCACGGGCGAGAAGTACATGGAAGCTCGCAAGAGTGAATATATTAATCTAGTGCAAGGAAAAATGTTTGTAGTTGAGACGAGGCAAGTTTTGTGCAACTAAGCTAGTACACAATTGATATGGTCTTCCTGGAAAGAGATCACTGTAAATGGTTTCACTTTGGGTTGCATCACGACATCCAAATTTATCTGGTAGTCCATGACACGGTGAGCTTCAATGAGTTGGTTGAAATGGTGAAGGTTGTCAAGGAGAAAAGGGCAGAGGTTCTATAAATTGTAACAGGATTTGGGAAATGGATGTTTAGACAGTCTGGATGAATGTCCAAGAGAAATTGCAAATAACATAACTCTAACAGAAACGTCAGACGCAACTTTCGATCAGATTAGTCACGACAGTAGGGTAACACTGAGGCTGGAAATGGAGGCTCACCCAAATCGTCGAGGTGGTTGCTTTTTGAACATTAGAGCACAGACATCCCAAGGAATGCCAAAAATTGACTAAGGGGTGTTTTAAGTGTGGATCCAAAGAACATATGCTAAGGGACTGCCAGGACAGGTAGAAAGGTTCAAATGCAACAACGGCGAATTAAGTCGATTAATCCGATACTTTGCTCTTTCCCCGATCTAAATCTGTATTTCACCTTTCTTGATCTAAATATAATCAAAATTTATTTACTTAATAATCTCTCTATTCAATTTAGTCCAAAATACTCTTTAAAGCCACTTTACACTTTTACCCCTAATATTTCACAATTTTACAATTTAGTCTTTATTACATAAAATCACAAATTCATGCAATTCAACCACAACCCATGCTAGCCAAATTTTAATTAGGTCCCTAGCAGTCCATATTTTTCATTTATTTCACAATTTAACCCCAAAAATTACACATTTCACAATTTAATCCCTAATTGGACATTTCACAAAAAATTACTTAACAAATGTTGTTTATCTAACAACAACCATGTATTTTCTACCATTAAACGTCAAAACACATATAAATTCATCAATGGAAAAACCTTGTAAACCTTTAATGCTTTGCAAAATAGTCTATGGGCTAGCTAGATTAAGTCAGAATCGATCTCAAAAACATAGAAATCATCACAAAAAGGGATAAAACTATACTCACATGCTAAAAATGAGGAGGTCGGGAATACTGAAAAGCTCCATATTATTATTCTTTTGATTTTCAAAGGTGATCCCAATTAAAATGTGATATCCTTATTTTCATTATTTTACTTAAGGTTATTTATTAATTTACATATTTAACTGTTTATATTTCATTAAAATTCACTCTAATCATGTCCAATAATGTCCACTAACTTTATAAATGGCTACTCACTTACATAAGACCTCACTATATTTAATTTCTCATAGCTATTTAATACCTTTTACCATTAGAATATCACTCCTTTGCACTTTACATGGTTTAGTCTTTTTACTTCTAATTAAACACTTACCGGATAAATTTTCTTAATAAAAATTTCTACACAACTATACTTCATCATGCTATAGACATTAAAAATATTAATAAAATAATTTTTGACTTGTGATTTGTGGTCCTGAAACAATTGTTAATCTAACTAAAAACGTTGTCACAACTTCTCTCCCCTTAAGGATTTTCGTCCCAAAAATTTACGACTATTTTCTCATAGCGCTTCCTCGTTCCCATGTGGCTGCCATTACTGACCAGGACGTTGCGCTACAAAACTTTCTCCCAAAGCTATGCGTTTATTTCTCACCTTCGTTATACGTCATATCGAGCCTTAAAATTTTTTTTTTTAAACTTTTCGGAATGTGCTGTCATTCTGCGTCGTAGTCGCCTAAAAATTCATATCTTGAGTTTCAAAACTCAAAATTTAGATCCGTAAATTTTTCCTGAAACTAGACTCATATATCTATCCACAAATTGTTTTCTAGAATTTTTGACTTATCCAATTAGTACAGTTTATTAGTTAAATTTACCTGTTTCAGAATTCGACTGCACTGACTCTCTACTTACTACGAACCACTTTTCTCCTATACAAAATTAATATAACTATACCGTTTGTTTCTATTAAAACTAGATTCAATAAGAATTCTAACCATATAAATTACACCACCTAATTATATTTTTACAATTTATGGTGAATTTCCAAAGTTGAAACAGGGGATCTAGAAATTTCTCCGACCTGTTTCACTAAACTCGATATCTCATAAAATATAATACCTTTACCTGTTTGCTTATCCATAAGAAAATAGACATAATAAGCTTTAATTTCATATATTATTCATCTTAAAAATATGTTTTTACAATTTTAAGTGATTTTTCAAAGTCACGTCATTTCTGTTATTTGAACCTGTTTTTAGGTTACCTTCACATTTTTCATAATTTTCATGTGATAACCACCATTCAATCATACATATTAATAAATATGCATATCATCGGCCATTTTTATTAGTTAATCTCTAGCAAGAATTTACACATCATTCATTGTTCATATTATACTAAAGATAGCTAAGTTTCTATACATGCCATACACAAAACAAAACGTCTAATTATGCCGTGTTATTTCTTTGATAGTGTGATCGGCCTCCGACGTTTCCTTCGATCCCCGAGTGGCTAGATAAGTACTATAAGAAGAAGAAAATAAAGAGATTAAGCACTAGGCTTAGTAAGCTTACAAGCAATTAAATCACAACATTCAACATAATGGATAATTATGCATAATATCATCTAACATCATAAATTTCTTTACTTCTCTATTTCTATCTTCTTCTTTATTCCTTTACCTTCTTTCTTATCTGACCTTTCCTTTTTCATAAATATAATCTACTTTTCCTTTGCTGTTAATTCACTGTAATCTAACTCGTATCCTGACCCGTTGAACCACTCGGAATACTAAGGATATTAGGGTCTTTTCTGTCTATCAATATCCTACCAATGCCATGTCTTCGACATGGACTTACATGAATTATTCCTGTCTCCAATGCCATATATATATAATATGGACTTACATGGCTCATTCCTGTCTCCAAAGCCATATATTTGATATGGACTTACATGGCTCATTTCTGTCCAATCCTGTCCTGTCAACCCCAATATCCTAACATTCCTAAGGTTCAAACGGGGCTTCCTAATACTTTTTCTCATCACTACTTCTTTTTAATTTGACTTTAAATATTCTCATGAAATAAGTATATAAATGCTGAAATTGACAATAATAATATAAAATAAAAAGAATATTGCATTTATTTATCAGAAACTTACCTCGATACAAAATGTGACTAAACTTTACAATTTAGTCCTTTACTTTTTCTTTTCCCCGATCTACTCCCGAATTTCTCTCTTCTTGATCTATAATAGCAAATTTAACTTATTTAATATCAAAATTTATCAAAACAGTCCTTTACTCAAACTTTGCAAAAATTACATTTTGCCCCTAAACTTTTGCATATTTACACTTTTGCCCCAAAGCTCAGAAATTAAACTTCAGCCTATTTTCTTATGTTTTATGACATGCTGGTCATTTCTCCCTTCTATGGCAGCATCAAATTCATACTCTTTAACATGCACTTATGATCATTAGGTATTTTTACCGATTAAGTCCTTTTACTCGCTTTTGCTTAAAACCGAGTAGTACAAATTGTCTAACATAATTTAAAACCTCATATTCTATCATAAAACACCAAAATACACAAATTTCACCTATGGGTATTTTTCCAAATATGAACCCTAACTTAAATTATTGCTAGCATAAGCTTTATCGAGCTCTGGGACTCAAAACGTAAAGAACATTAAAAACGGGCTTGGAATCACTTACTATGGAGCTTGAAAGCTTGAAACAAACCCTAGCTATGGAGAACCCTTGAAATTTCATGCTAATGAAGAAGATGATACAATTTTGTCATCTTTTTACCTTTTTATTAATGTTAATAACCAAATGACCAAAATGCCCCTCCTTACTAAACTTTCAAAAATTCCTTCCATGTCCTAATTTTTTTCCGTGAACTTAAAATTGGTCAAATTACCCTTTAAGGACCTCTAATTAATAATCTAATTCAATTTTATGCAAAATACTTCTAGAACACAAGTTTTACAATTTATTCAATTTAGTCCCTAATTTCAAATTAAGCACTTTATGCATAGAATTTCTTCACGAACTTTTCACACAATCATGCAAACATATCATAGACCTCAAAATAATAATAAAATAAATTTTTCTACCTCGAATTTGTGGTTTCGCAACCACTATTCCGTTTAGGCCCTATTTCGGGATGTCACATTTCTCCCCCCTTTAGGGATTTTCGTCCCAAAAATCTTACTCAGTGAAAAGATTTGGGTACTGTTTTCGCATAGCCTCTTCGAGTTCCCATGTAGCCTCGTCTACCCCATGTCTATTCCATAGTACTTTTACAAGTGCAATACTTTTGTTCCTTAATTGCTTTACCTCTCGAGTTAGAATATTTACCGGTTCTTCACCGTAAGTCATGTCTGGCTGAATTTCAACCTCTGTCTGAGAAATCACATGTGACGGATCTAAACGATAACGACGTAGCATAGACACATGAAATACATTATGAATCTTCTCTAACTCAATCGGCAAAGCTAACCGATATGCTAATGGTCCGACTCTCTCAATCACTTCAAACGGTCCAATAAAACGTGGACTTAGTTTGCCTTTCTTGCCAAATCTGAGAACTTTCTTCCACGGGGATACTTTCAAAAAAACTTTGTCACCAACTTGATACTCAATCTCTTTTCTCTTCAAATCTGCATACGACTTTTGTCTGTCTGAGGCTGCTTTTAAGCAATCTCTGATGATTTTTAATTTCTCTTCTATTTCCTTAACTAGATCAACTCCGTAAATCTGATTTTCCTTAAGCTCTGTCCAATACAAAGGTGTGCGACATTTACGTCCATACAAAACTTCATAAGGTGCCATCTTCAAACTCGACTGATAACTATTATTGTAGGCAAACTCTACTAATGGTAAATATTTTTCCCAACTGCCTTGAAATTCCAATACACAAAGATCTAAGCATATCTTCAAGTACCTGAATAACTCTCTCTGACTGACCATCGGTTTGAGGATGGAAAGCTGTACTAAAACTCAATTTCGTACCTAAAGCCTCTTGTAACTTCTTCCAGAACCGTGAAGTAAATCTTGGATCTCTGTCTGAAATGATCGATAATGGCACTCCATGTAGTCTAACTATCTCTGAAATGTATAACTCAGCCAACTTGTCAAGTGAGTAATCCATACGGATTGGGATAAAATGAGCCGACTTAGTTAGCTTATCAATCACAACCCATATTGCATCTTTCTTTTTCAGTGTTAACAGCAACCCTGTCACAAAATCCATAGTAACTCTGTCCCATTTCCATTCCGGAACTAGCACAGGTTGTAATAATCCTGAGGGTACCTGATGTTCGGCCTTTACCTGTTGACAAATCAAGCATCTAGAAACAAACTCTGAAATGTCTCTTTTCATTCCTACCCACCAATACAATTTCTTCAAATCATTATACATTTTTGTACTGCCTGGATGAATAGATAAAGAACTGCTATGTGCTTCCTGTAAAATCTTTCGAATAAGCTCATCATTCTTTGGTACACAAATTCTGTCTCTAAACATCAAACAACCATCAGAACCAATCCAGAAATCTGATTCTATGCCTGACTCGCATTGAACTCTTTTAGCTTGTAACTCATTATCATCTTTCTGAGCTTCACAAATCTCTTCAAAAAATACTGATTTAGCTCTAAATTCAGCTAAAATAGAACCATCATTTGACATGGCTAAATTGGTATTCAAAGCTTGCAAGGTAAATAAAAGTTTCCTGCTTAGAGCGTCAGCAACTACATTTGTCTTACCTGGGTGATAATCAATCACTAACTCGTAATCTTTAAGCAATTCCAACCATCTTCTTTGCCTCAAATTCAAATCTTTTTGAGTCATCAAGTATTTCAAGCTTTTATGATCGGTAAATATTCGACACCTTTCACCATACAAATGATGTCTCCAAATTTTCAACGCAAAAATAATGGCAGCTAGCTCTAAATCATGTGTCGGATAGTTCTTCTCATGGGGCTTTAGCTATCTAGAGGCATAAGCAATTACCTTCCCTTCCTGCATAAGTACACAACCAAGTCCATTCATGGACGCATCACTGTAAATCACAAACTCCTTACCTGGTTCTGGTTGTACTAAAATAGGAGCTTTAGTCAACGATGCTTTTAACTTGTCAAAACTTTGTTGACACTTCTCAGTCCATTCAAACTTGACATCCTTTCGCAGCAATCTTGTCAGCGGGGTAGCTATCATGGAAAATCCCTCTACAAATCGTCTATAATATCCAGCAAGACCAAGAAAACTTCTAACTTCTGATACATTTCTAGGAGGCTTCCAATCAACAATGGCTGAAATCTTGCTCGGATCAACCTTAATACCTTCACCTGAAACAATATGTCCAAGAAAACCAACTTCTCGTAACTAAACTCACTTTTGCTAAACTTGGCATACAACTCATTATCTCTCTCAGAATCAGTAAAATCGTTCTCAAATGCTCTGCATGCTCGGTCTCATCATGAGAATAAATCAAGATATCATCAATGAACACAACTACAAACTTATCCAAGTACGGTGTGAAAATTCGGTTCATTAAGTCCATAAAATGGCAGGAGCATTAGTCAAGCCAAATGGCATCACAAGGAACTCATAATGACCATACCTAGTCCGGAAGCGGTCTTCGGGACATCCGACTCTTTAACTCGCAAATCGATAGTATCCGGATCTCAAATCTATTTTGGAGAACACAGAGTTCCCTTCAATTGATCAAACAAATCATCAATTCTAGGCAATGGATACTTGTTCTTTCATTTGTTACCTTGTTAAGTTGCTGATAATCTATGCACAACCGCATCGATCCGTCTTTTTTTTCACAAATAGCACTCGTGCACCACCCCATGGTGAACTCACTGGTCTTACAAATCCTTTATCTCATCAATTCCTGCAATCGAGCTTTCAATTATTTCAATTCCAACTGAGCCATTCTATAAGGAGCAATAGAAATGGGCGTGGTACTGGAATCAACTCAATACCAAACTCAACTTCTCTAACAGGAGGTAAGCTCCGGTAGTTCTTCCTAAAACATCGGAAACTCACATACCACAGGCAATCGACTCAATTTTCAATTCTGGGTTTTTAGTGTTCAACACGAAAGCAAGATAAGCTTTATACCCTTTTCTCAAACATTTCTGAGCAGACATAACAGAAATTATGGAAAATGAACTATCTGACTCTTCTGAATTAACCCGAAGAATTTCACCATTTTCACACTTCAACTCAATGAATTTCTTTCTACAATTCACTATCACATCGTGTGTAGTCAACCAATCCATACCAAGGATCACATCAAACTCATCAAATGGAAATAGCATGAGATCGGCCGGAAAACAGTAACCTCTAATCATCAAAGGACAATTTCTACATACTTTATCTACTAATACATGCTTGCCTAATGGGTTCGATACTTTAATCACAAATTTTGTAGATTCTATAGGCATACTTATACTAGACATCAATTTCATACAAACATAAGAATGAGTCGAACCCGATCAATCGTGAGCCATGACATTAATATTATGTAGAGAAAATGTACCCATAATCACATCGGGGAGGATGCCTCTTGGCGTGCACGAATAGCATAAGTCCTTGCAGGGGCTCTAGCATCCGGTCTCACACATGAATCTCTAAAGGTACCTCTCATACTGCTCCTACTCTCGGTTGCCTCGGTGATCTGCCTCTAGTAGGAGCATTTCCGCATCTAGCACTCAGATTACTTCTCGGCTAGCCACTTCGGACATTCTCGCACAAAATGATCTGGAGCACCACATTTATAGCAAACATTTTCGCCGCCTGCCCGACAAGGACCATAATGAAGTCTACCACACCGTGGACACCACTGATCTACCCTGTGGTTGACATTACCTACACTCGCAATCGAGGTGGTCCGAGCCTTCTGATCTTTAAATCTGCTACCTTTATTCTCGACTAGCTTGCCTCGCTGAAAAGCTAGATCCGTAGAAAACTCTTTGGGCCTCTTGGATGTAGCCCAAATGACCTACTCATCCGTCTCTTCTTTGTATCTTGTGTCTCTGTCTCATCTTTACCTTTCCTTTTTAACAACTCCTCGCTTTACATGTGCTCTCTCAACTAAAATAACGAGCTCTTTTATTTCTAGAACACCCACCGACAAATGGATATCATCATTTAACCCATCCTCAAATCTTTTACACATGATAGCCTCTGTGGACACACATTCTTGAGCATATTTATCGAGCCCGACAAATTCACGCTCATAATCGGTCACCGTCATATTGCCTTGTTTCAATTCCAGAATTCTTTTCTTTTCTGTCAATAAACCTCTGATGATTTACTTTTTACGAAATTCCTCCGTAAAGAAATCCCAAGTGACCCTCTCTTTGGTACAACCGATATAAGTGTCTTCCACCAGTAGTAGGTCGAGTCTCTAAGAAGTGATACTACACATTTCATACATTCCTCGGGTGTACAAGATAATTCACAAAGACTCGATAGTATTTTCTAACCAAAATTCTCGCTCTTTTTCTGCATCATCATCTTTTGTTGCTCAAACTCTTCCGCCCTTGTTTCTCCGATTCTATCAATCGGTGGCTTTTCTCTTATCACGGTACTGTGATTGGGGAAGCTTGAGCTACATGGGTAGCCCGAGAATCATGAGGGGTGGAGGTGTAATCGCTGGATTCGTATGAATGAACTCGGCAAACCAATCATTCAAAGCTTGGAAGAGAGCTTCTCGAGTCACTCCTTCCCGATCAACGATTCTCGGCCTATTCTCGGATGGCGCCGCCCCTTCTTCCGCGAGCAGCGCATCACTTTCTACATCATCATTACCACTTTCGCTCGGGATCCATTACTATAAAACAAAATATTTAAAAATCGTCGAGTCGCCACACTATCAAAATACAGTATGGCATGTATAGCTAGACTTTTACTCACACTAATCGCTTTTGAGAACCGACTAAACTCGCTCTGATATGCCAATAAATGTAACACCCTTACCCGAGAGATCATTGCAAAAATCGAGCACGAGGCATTACTAAACTTAATCTATCACTTAAATAGTTTTAAAATTTTTTTTTATTTAAACTTTTCGGAATGTACTGTCATTCTACGTCGTAGTCGCCTAAAAATTCATATCTTGAGTTCCGAAACTCAAAATTTATATCCGTAAATTTTTCCTGAAACTAGACTCATATATCTATCCAAAAAAATTTTTCTATAATTTTTTATTTAGCCAATTAGTACAGTTTATTAGTTAAAGTTACCCCTGTTTTAGAATTTGACTGCACTGACCTCTACTTACTACGAACCACTTTTCTCCCTATTTAGTTTTTCCAACCAAGAGAAAAGAAAAAACCGAACAAGAGAAAAAAAGTCAAAATGTCAAAAAATCGTAATGAAAAGCGTCCATTGTCTAATGGATAGGACAGAGGTCTTCTAAACCTTTGGTATAGGTTCAAATCCTATTGGACGCAATTTAGAATCGATTTCTCTATATTCCATTAAGTTAGAATTTTCTATTTATAATTGTTCCTGAAGTCGAAAACGTTCCATTTGGTCCTGAATAGCGTCTTTCAAAAGCCGCTCCGCTTCCTCGATGAATGTCTTGGTAGAAGATATGATTTCTTGAACCGAGGTTTATTCGTTTTTAAGTAAGTACGTAACTCAACGAGAAATTTCCTTACTTGTCCAATTTCTAATGAATCAAGATAACCATTCGCTCCGGTATAAATAGTACTTATCTGTTTCGCCACCGTAAGAGGAGCTGATTGGGATTGTTTAAGCAACTCACGTAATCGTTGACCTCGTGCCAATTGATTCTGAGTAGCTTTATCAAGATCGAAGCAAATTGTGCAAAGGCTTCTAATTCGGCGAATTGGGCCAATTCCAATTTTGATTTACCAAATGACTTGTTTCATAGCTTTAATTTGAGCCGCCGATCCTACTCTGGAGACGGAAATCCCCACATTAATTTTGTTTCTATTAAAATTAGATTCAATAAGAATTCTAACCATATAAATTAAACCACCTAATTATATTTTTACAATTTATGGTGAATTTCCAAAGTTGAAACAGGGGATCTAGAAATTTCTCTGACCCTATTTCACTAAAACTCAGATATCTCATAAAATATAATACCTTTACCTGTTTTGCTTATTCCATAAGAAAATAGACATAATAAGCTTTAATTTCATATATTATTCATCTTAAAAATATGTTTGTACAATTTTTAGTGATTTTTCAAAGTCACATCATTTCTGTTATTTGAATCTGTTTTTAGGTTACCTTCACATTTTTTCATAATTTTCATGTGATAACCACCATTCAATCATACATATTAATAAACATGCATATCATCGGCCATTTTTATTAGTTAATCTCTAGCAAGCATTTACACATCATTCATTGTTCATATTATACTAAAGATAGCTAAGTTTCTATACATGCCATACACAAAACAAAATGTCTAATTATGCCGTGTTATTTCTTTGATAGTGTGATCGGCCTCCGACGTTTCCTTCGATCCCCGAGTGGCTAGATAGGTACTATAAGAAGAAGAAAATAAAGAGATTAAGCACTAGGCTTAGTAAGCTTAGAAGCAACTAAATCACAACATTCAACATAATGGATAATTATGCATAATATCATCTAACATCATAAATTTCTTTACTTCTCAATTTCTATCTTCTTCTTTATTCCTTTACCTTCTTTCTTATCTGACCTTTCCTTTTTCATAAATATAATCTACTTTTCCTTTGCTGTTAATTCACTGTAATCTAACTCGTATCCTGACCCGTTGAACCACTTGGAATACTAAGGATATTAGGGTCTTTTCTGTCTATCAATATCCTGCCAATGCCATGTCTTCGACATGGACTTACATGAATTATTCCTGTCTCCAATGCCATATACATATAATATGGACTTAATGGCTCATTCCTGTCTCCAAAGCCATATATTTGATATGGACTTACATGGCTCATTTCTGTCCTATCCTGTCCTGTCAACCCCAATATCCTAACATTCCTAAGGTTCAAACGGGGCTTCCTAATACTTTTTCTCTGTCACTTCGCCTTTAATTTGACTTTAAATATTCTCATGAAATAAGTATATAAATGCTGGAAATTGACAATAATAATGTAAAATAAAAGAATATTGCATTTATTTACTGTAAACTCTTACCTCGATACAAAATGTGACTAAACTTTACAATTTAGTCCTTTACTTTTTCTTTTCCCCGATCTACTCCCGAATTTCTCTCTTCTTGATCTATAATAGCAAATTTAACTTATTTAATATCAAAATTTATCAAAACAGTCCTTTACTCAAACTTTGCAAAAATTACATTTTTGCCCCTAAACTTTTGCATATTTACACTTTTGCCCCAAAGCTCGTAAATTAAACTTCAGCCTATTTTCTTATGTTTTATGACATGCTGGTCATTTTTCCCTTCTATGGCAGCATCAAATTCATACTCTAACATGCACTTATGACTGTTAGGTATTTTTACCGATTAAGTCCTTTTACTCGTTTTTGCTTAAAACCGAGTAGTACAAATTGTCTAACATAATTTAAAACCTCATATTCTATCATAAAACACCAAAATACACAAATTTCACCTATGGGTATTTTTCCAAATATGAACCCTAACTTAAATTATTGCTAGCATAAGCTTTATCGAGCTACCGGGACTCCGAAAACGTAAAGAACATTAAAAACGGGGCTTGGAATCACTTACTATGGAGCTTGAAAGCTTGAAACAAACCCTAGCTATGGAGAACCCTTGAAATTTCAAAGCAATGAAGAAGATGATACAATTTTGTCATCTTTTACCTTTTTATTAATGTTAATAACCAAATGACCAAAATGCCCCTCCTTACTAAACTTTCAAAAATTCCTTCCATGTCCTAATTTTTTTCCATGAACTTAAAATTGGTCAAATTGCCCTTTAAAGACCTCTAATTAATAATCTAATTCAATTTTATGCAAAACACTTCTAGAACACAAGTTTTACAATTTATTCAATTTAGTCCCTAATTTCAAATTAAGCACTTTATGCATAGAATTTCTTCACGAACTTTTCACACAATCATGCAAACATATCATAGACCTCAAAATAATAATAAAATAAATTTTTCTACCTCAAATTTGTGGTTTCGCAACCACTATTCCGTTTAGGCCCTATTTCGGGATGTCACATATTCAGTCATAGAAGTTCCACACCTTGAGGAGCTACGGGAACCAGTTGGGGATTAGGTGGGGGTGGAGGTTGTTGAGCAGCTGAATTTGTTCAAACAAATTTCATAAACCACTCATTCATCATCTGGAAGAAGGCTTCTTTAGTCTCTCCTCCCTGGCTACCCGATACGAGTCTCGACTCTGATTGCGCTATTCCGTGAATGGAGGCAGGCACATTACTTTTGACATCATTAGCTATAGCTCGATTGGGATCTGTTTACTATATGAAAACACAATTTAAAATTGTCAGGAGATGTCACACTATCACATGTTATATATATATGGCATGTATAGCTAGACTGTCACACACACTACGCTAGTCTGAGAATTGACTAAACTGTAGCTCTGATGCCAATAAATGTAACACCCCTCACCCGTATTCAATGCCGAAATAGGGTTACAGAGCATTGCCAAACTTATAAAACTATTAAACATTCATTTCACATACATTTTCAAATTTCATGAAATCATCATTCAAACTCAATCACATTATCCCTGACACGAGACTACGAGGCCCTAAACATGCTTTAAAAGTGGTTTAGGACTAAATCAATAACTCAATAAATTTTTGAAACACTTAGAAAATTTTTCCAAAATACAGGAGACACACGTCCGTGTGGCCCGGTCGTGTGTTTCACACGGCCAAAGACACGCCTGTGTCACGGGCCGTGTGGACATCTGAAATAGGAGCACATGGCCGTATCCTAGCCCGTGTCTGACCCGGTGTAACTGTCTAACATGGGTCACACGGCCGACACACATGCCTGTGTGACACGCCCGTGTACCCTAGAAATGGCCACACTCGCCCGTGTGCCAGGCCGTGCCAAACCTATAGGGTATACTGACTTATGTCACACGGCCAAGTCACACGCCGGTGTGTTGGGCCGTGTAGAGCATACTGACTTGATTTTAAATTCAACACCAGGGGACACACGACCGTGTAACATAACCATGTGTCACACAACGCTGAGACACATGCCCGTGTGGACAAAAATAGGCTATTTATCAAGCCATTTTACCACACAATTTGCATGTACCTACATCAAACTCAAATGGCACAAAACATAGCATATCATAGGCATTCAATCAACCTCAATCAAGCATATTTCATACCATTTCCAACACCAACTAATCCAAGATATACAATCTCATAATGTTTCATTCAATTTCAGGCTAAATTTCACTTTACCAAACCATCAATATGGTCATTTTCTAAACATGCATTATTTTACCTAATTTCACATACATAACAAACTCAAACCTCAACCATTTGCTATCCATAATACTTATTATCAACAAGCATCATATAACCATAATCAAACAGTTAATAAGTACCATATGCACAATTATATACAGAACAAAACCAACCAAGTTAAGACAACTTTCATGGCTATATAAAAAACCAATTATTAAACATTTACAAGACAACTCAAATGGCTAAATTCATAGTTAAGATATGTGTACCAAAATGAACAAACTCCTATACATGCCATATACTCAAAATACTTAAGTTCAAAAGTACCAAAGTGATAGTAGGATAGTGTGATGAAGTCTCCAACAATCCCGAATCCGAGCTAGCTTTGATTTCACTATAAAACACGGAAAATAAAAAAAGTAAGCTATATAGCTTAGTAAGCTCGTATGAAAATAATAAGAAAATCTTACCATTTAATTTACCATTCAAAACATGCATATAACATACCATAATGTTAACATGTATTCAATCATCCATAAAACCATGAGTTCACTTCTTTCATAGGTTCAATGTATATACAGTTTTCGTACATACCTGTTCTGATACGTATCTATTCTCACCATTTCATATCTTTGATATACCAGTTGAACCATTTGGAATAATACAGGATACTCGAGAATCTCGCACCCTATATGCCAATAATATATAGCTGAAGCTATCTCAATATCATATCTCAATAATGCTCACTCACGAGCTATCAATGGGTCTGCTCACACAAGCTGACGATCATGACGTAGCTACACGGTACTGCTTACACAAGCTGACGAGAATCCGCAAAACATGCTGGATAACTCAGCCACCGGTAGGACGTATGGACCAGCACTCAAAACAATAATAACCCCTAATGACATGTCATTCATATCCTAATCTATTCCTAAGGTTCAACCGGGATTTCACACTCACCGAATTGTAGCCGAACATGTCTGTAGTTTCGTATTTAAAATTTAGGCAATATCAAAGCATTTAAAACACAATTATAATAATGTTTAATACATACAAACTTACCTCAGATGCAAAAATGACGAACTAAGTCGATTAATCCGATACTTTGTTCTTTCCCCGATCTAAATTCGTATTTCGCCTTTCTTGATCTAAATATAATCAAAATTAATTTATTTAATAATTTCTCTATTCAATTTAGTCCAAAATACACTTTAAAGCCACTTTACACTTTTACCCCTAATATTTCACATTTTTATAATTTAGTCCTTATTTTTATAAAATCACAAATTCATGCAATTCAACCACAACCCATGCTAGTCGAATTTCAATTAGGTCCCTAGTAGTCCATATTTTTCATTAATTTCACAATTTAACCCTAAAAATTACACATTTCACAATTTAATCCCTAATTAGACACTTCACTAAAAATCACTTAACAAATGTTATTTATCTAGAAACAACCATACATTTTCTACCATTAAACATCAAAACACATATAAATTCATCAATGAAAAAACCCTAAACCTTTAACAATTTTGTAAAATAGTCCCTGGGCTAGCTAGATTAAGCTCAATGATCTCAAAAACATAGAAATCATAAAAAACGGGACAAACTATACTCACATGCAAGCAAAAATGAGGAGGTTGAATTCTCAAGCTTCCATGGTTGTTCTTCTTTTTTATTTTCGATGGTGATATCCCAATTAGAAAGATGATATCCCTATTTTCATTATTTTACTTAAGGTTATTTATTAATTTACTTATTTAACCTTTATTATATTTCATTAAAATTCACTTTATCATGTCCAATAATGTCCACTAACTTTATAAATGGGCTAATTACTACATAAGGACCTCCTATATTTAATTTCATATCCATTTAATGCCTTTAACTATTAGAACATCACTTTTGCACTTTACGCGATTTAATCCTTTTTATCGAATTAAACACTCAAACGATAAAATTTCTCAACTAAAATTTTACACAACTATACTACCATGCTGTATACATTAAAATAATAATAAAATAATTATTTTGACTTCAGATTTATGGTTCCGAAACCACTGTTCTGATTTGACTAGAATGTGTTGTTACAGTATGAATATAATCTGAAACCATGTTTGGTTTTATTTATTTATTTACAAGTTCATGCCTAAGTATTTAATTTCTAATCATAGTGTTCACCATAAGTTAGAGTATGAATTAATCAAAACTGACTAATTTTCATAGAATTCGCCAAAGTTGCTGCGAAGTGACAAAGTTGTGGAACTGTGCAAGGTGTGAACCTTATCGTTTAGCGAACTTCCACTTACGAACCCTTAATAATTTTTTATACGTGGAATAGGAGAGACCTTGCGATACGAGTTCGTAGAATCTAAACGCAAATGGATTGTTCGCAAGACCTACCCTGTTTAAGGAGACTTGTTCTGTAAAGACTAAAATCTACGATCTGTGGAAGTTGGGAGCCCTAGAAATAGGTTACTGTGTATCAATAGTCTTTCACATGTTTATGTGTCCACGTGAGTTCTTCTTTTGTTTACATGTCTTTCTGCAACGACATGCGAACCCCTTTGCCTACAAAAGCTAAGTATTGTGAGTCAAAATCTTAAAGCTTGCATGCCTCTTTTTGTGCACATGGTGTAATGGTGTGCTGGAGGTTCGGTTTAATGTAGCGTTCTAGGTTCAGGTTAGACTATTTCGACCGGGCTTGAGGTGTTACAGTTATCCTGTTGGTTTCCTAATTTTTAAGGTGCTTTCATTTTGGCCACTTAAAATGAAATTCATACAAATTTGTCACCCAATTTTGAAGGTGTTTTCATTTTAGTTACCCAAGTATTAAATCTCTAACGATGGCTGACTATACACATCACATCATATTTACACTTTCATTTTGGCTACTCAACTTTTAAGTCGCTTTCATTTTAATCATGTAAAAGAATATTTTTTAAAAAAAAAAGATTAAAGTGAAAAGCGGTGAAAACTAAAATAATGTATTAAAAAATTGTCAAATTGTACTTATTTATTTCATTACTAAAATTTAATTTTTTTTCAATATTGAAAATTTCAATTTCAAAACATCAAAATCAATTAAATAAATTATTGAAAATTTTTTATCTGTTGAGATTGTATATATTGAAATTTATTGAATTAATTTAATCTCCTTATAAAATTTAAATTTTTTTATGTTTTAAAATAAAAATAAACTCAAATAACTCATCTTTAATAATTTTCCACGAAACTCAAATTTATTTTGATTATATGATCTTGAATATTCCATGCTAGGCTAAAGCAAAGAAATTCATTGCAATTAATTAAATTAATTAATTTTATCTTTCATGCCAAATAAAATCTAGAATTTTTCCTTTACTTCTTTACCCAAATGAATAAAAAATAATTAATTTAATTAATTGCAATGATTTTTTCCTTTGCTTTTAGCTTTGCATGTAAGATTCAATATTATAGAATCAAAAGAAATTTAAGTTTCATAAACACTTATTACATATATGTTAATTGAATTGATTTAGGATAATTTGGAAATATAAAATAAGATTTTAAAATTTAGGAGATTAAATTAATTAAATTAATTTATTTCAATTTATAGTTGTTTGACATTATCAAGGGATAAGAAATTTCAACAATTTATTTAATTGACTTTTATGTTTTGAAATTTAAAATTTCGACATTGAAAAATAGAAATTTAAAATTTTCGGTAATGGGATAAATAAGTAGAATTTAACAAATTTTAATGTATTATTTTATTTTATATCGTTTTTTCACTTTAATCCTTAATGTTCTTTTTTTATCGTGACCTATACTTAAGAAAAGATTTTTGAGATCACCAAAATAAAACTGACCTAAAAATTAGGGATTAAAATAAAAGTATAAACATAATATGACTTATAAAATTAAGTGTAACAATGATTAAAATAAAAACATCTTAAAAATTAAATGACAAAATTACAATAATTTCATCTTGAATGAAAAAAAAATCATCATTGATCTACGTGTGTTACACACCCCTTTATTGTCTTCACCATCCCATGTATCTTCCTTCAAATATCAATTTCCTATTGTCTCGGAAACTTGCAAGTTAGTGAATAATCCATAAAAATGTAAGTCAAATGCCCATAGTTTTATTCATCTATTTATTTTAAATTTGTTTATACCTGGCTGTCTTTTCAATCATTATTGCCCTAATCAAAGCAGTGTCTTTTGACTGAATGTTGATGTTTGCCAATCCTTTTCATTTTGAAAAACCTTCAAAAATAGATCAAAGTTGAAACGTGGTCCACGCTTTGTCATGTCTTGATTTTTCTTACGGTAGTGGTTAACCATTGACTAATTTTGTACTATCTGCTTTATTTTCATTCATATTTCATGTGGGAAACGCTGCCCAGTGATGACCTAAGCCACAGCGCATCAGCTGCCTTACATAAGAGCTCTTCTTTTAACCATTTTCTTGACAACGAACGTAATCAACTAATATGTGTCAACCTATGTATATAACCACTGTAAAAGCATACTCTACTAAGGGATGTTCCACGAGGTATCCTTTTTGAAATAAAAGTTTTGCCATGTTAATTGTCATATTATTGGAAAAATTGGGGACATTCAAACACGTTTTCCCATAGAATCATAACATAAACTGGCATAAAATCTTTTGTATAAAACGTTTTGCTTTTTGCATAAAACTTAAAAATCTGCTTCATTTACTTTTTGCAGAGATGGCAAAGTCTGACGAAAAGACAACTCTAAGGAAAGGTCCATGGAGTTCCGAAGAAGACCACAAATTAATAGCTTATGTTACTAGATATGGTATCTGGAATTGGACAGCAATGGCCAAAGCAGCAGGTCCACAATAACCAATATCATCGAGAAATACTCGAGATTTTTGGCTTCTAAGTTTCACTTTTATTGAGTCTTTTATATTTGTTCTTGTAGGATTGCAAAGGTCCGGGAAGAGTTGCAGACTTCGTTGGATGAATTATCTAAGGCCTGGAATTAAGCGTGGAAATTTCACTAGGGAAGAAGAGGAAACCATACTTGATTTGCATGAAAGGCTTGGAAATCGGTAAGCGCTGAAGGCTGTTTATAGTCAACAAAATAATCCCTGTGAATGTTGATGATGGCTATGCAACTGATATGGTTTTGGAGCATAAGATCAAATTTAATATTATTCGATCAAATTTGCAGATGGTCAGTGATTGCATCAAGGTTGCCTGGAAGAACTGATAATGGGATTAAAAATTATTGGCATACACGCTTAAGCAAACGTTTGAGACATAACTTAGTGCCGAAAAGTGGACCTTTCCAGATACCCAATGTTGAAACCGAACAGAAGAGCCCAACCGAAATTGCTCTCCCACCTGCCATTGCTATAAAAGAATCAAATGTAGAAACCTCTGGTGCAATCCAGCTGCCTTTATCAAGATCCAACCCTGCAATGAAAATTGACGAAAGCCAAACTAATTGTTCATTCAAAGCATATGGAGGACTTCAAAGCATATTTGAGCAGACATTCACTGCAGAAGGATCATACATAGTGGAGAATTCTAAAGCCATTTATTCAGTACCTGGAGTTTCTACTGCTACCTCTCAGCTAGCGAGGTTCCGGTATCTGGGTAATTCCTGTACTGATGTTTGGCATAAGTTTTTGACGAACGAAATCATCTATGGAGGCTAATAATCTCTCGGGTAATCTTTGATTTGTAGAGCACTTGCTTGTTGGACATGATTGTAGCTAAACTAGTGGTTTGAACTATTGGCATTGAATTTGGATGAGTTCTTACTCTTTAATGTCCATGTATGTTCAAAGATTATTGCTTCAGTATCGAGGACCGGCAAAACATTAGGTGAAAGCTTCACTCAAATTGCCTTTTCTACGAATTAATGGTGGAAAAATATCTAGCAATAGGTTGTGCTTTCCTTTGTTAGAATACGGTTTGTCACAAATAAAAATAAATTAATAAAGGGGTTTTTTTAAAAATAATATTAAAATTAAATTAAATTCCAAAATGATAAATTCTTTATCAAAATAATGCTTATGTTACAATAATTTTGAGTGTCACATACAAACTAATCATTATCAAATGATTATTGAAAGAATAAAAGAAAAGAAAAGACGTACATTCTAAACCCTAAAATCTTTGTAAACTTTGTAATTCACGTTGATGGGGATGGAAGTTACTATTCTGTAGTTTGAGATAATTTTTTTATTTAGGTCTTTAATTTTAAAATTTATTTTAATTTTAACCTTAATTCGTAATTTTAATATTTTTTATTTAGTCCTTATTTTTAAAAATTTTTAATTTAATTTAATGCTTTTGTACGTATATGATGAATATTCAATTTGTTGAATAATAATTTTAGTTGTGTCCAATAAAGATCAATTATACAATAATTTTAATTTCGGTTAATGTCCAATTTGTATGTTAATGTGAAATTTAAGCATAGAAGATGAAGTTTTGAAAAGTTAATTACCAATTATTGTACAATTAATCTATTTGGAAAGAGACATGTAAACAGACACAACTAAAATTATTATACGACAAATTAAATCTTCACCATATACATTCAAAAGTATTAATAATTAAAAAAAAATCATTTAAGATGTACACCAAATTAAAAATTCTTAAAAGCAATGACAAAATAAAAAAAATCAAAAACTGCAAATTAACGTTGTAATTAAATTAAAATTAAAGGAACTAAATAAAAAAAATTCAAACAATCATCAATATTAATTAGAAAGTTTGAGGTGTCCTAAATTATATGTGCGACACCCACCTTTTGCTTTTCTTTTATTATTTCAATAATTATTTGATAATATTCGTATTTTAGGTAGTGTCGCCCATAGCATTTGCAATACTCAAAATTATTTTCTTTTATAAATAACTTATAACATATATTATTTTGAAAATTAATTTTATTCTATATTATTTTAATACTTAAAAATAACATAATCAAGTTGTTTGCGCAGTTTAGACTTCATATAGACTTTTATCTAGAGATGAATTTACTCAAAATTTCATGGCATAAAGTAATGATTTAATTCTAATATCTCAATCACTATTGCAGTCTCACTTTTGTGCATTTAGAGTAAAGTCACTCCCACTATTCACCTAACCAATAGTATATAAAAAAATATACACTCAAAATGTGTAAACTAATTGCACTCAAAAGATAGTTCTTTGCAATGAATATATATGCTCTAGATCCAATATACTTCCCTCGAAATGAATCTTTTATATATAGATTTCAAGGTCAGACGTTCGAAGGCATACTTTATGTAAATGGGATAAAATGCTACCCAATATATTTGAATTTGAAAGAAGTATCACAATGTCTATCTTGATACTTGATACTCATGTTTGGACTCTTCAAATTTTGTCGAGTTTCCTTTTGAAATGGGAGTAAGTTTCCTTTTTTGAAATACATATAACTTTCCTAAGTTTATCCTCACAAAAAATATATAAAATATAAAAATAATAACATAGTAAAAAGTTGCCAACAATTAAACCCAATGCATACTGATTAACCGCTTGTTATTTCTCATGTCGAAACATAATAAGTCAAGCATCAATAATCTTTCACTTTGCGTTTCTGAAAATACCCTTGTAACAAAAATAACAACTCATAAAATAAAATAAAAGGAAAAGAAAATAATAATCACATTACTGAAAAGCTTCAAATTTTGAAGCATGAAAAATGGTCCAATCAAATGAACACTATAAAGTAGTAAATACTCATTTAGAAGTCTAAGATTAAGAACAATATGTTCAACAATAGTATCTTAAAATAAAATCTCTCTCCCCCCTAATTTTCAAACAAATCTCCTCTGAGCAATAACTATAATCATTGTAAATTAAAAATTAAATGTGCTATCGGGCTATAATCATACATTTCAAACACCGTGCATAACAACCATAGCAATCAACATACGATTTGTATTTATTCAATCAATCATTAATATGAATTACAAAATTGTCCCTACAATTAATGTTGCCTATGCAAAAGGGTCAAGGGGCGGAGCCCCTTCTGGGTGTGAGGGGACGGAGCCCCCTTCGGGGGTCCCACTACCTGGACCTCAGGGAAATGTAAGAAACTGCACTCAAATTTCTGGGAAAAAAAATCACCGATTGTAAATTTTTTATCAAAAATAAATAATTTCAAAATTAGAATATTTTAAAACTTTTGATCTATGAGTCTTCTTATTGGAACAACTTTTGTTCCTAGTTTTTTAATGTTACTAGCAAGTTAATTATTAAATTTGAATTACTAAAACCCCATTGCCCCAAGGCAAATCTGTTAACACTTAACAAATAAAATATAAAATCCAGTAGACATCAAAATCAATGATTAACATTTAATCAGTGACTAGGACGAACATATAATCACATAGGTTTAACAGATGATTCATACACGATTATTAAATGGATCACATGTATCATATATACATAAAACAGATTGAGTAAATCAATTATACAACAGATTGAGTATATACATAAAACAGATTAAGTAAATCAATTATACAACATGTATCACATACAATCGCATCAACCAATCAATTTAATCTTGAATCTCTATCATACAAGTTGCTCTAATACCACTGTTGGATCGTTGGTATGCCCCGTGCGTAGCGAAAAAATTATTCCAGTGATTATCAACCATGGATCCATGTACGAGGAACAAATTGGTTGATAATAAGTTGACTATATACCTCTAGGATCTGATTTCATTCACGATGTCGGTTCCAAGCTGCAACAATGAACAGTAGAACTCTTTGAACTTTTCAAAAAGTGTTTTCACAAAAACGGCTGCTAAACCATTTATGTTATGCTTTTTCTTTTCTTTAGTAACCCTAACACACAAAATCAGGATTCATATCCCTTTTATTTTTCATTAATATCACATATCAAAAAAATAGTATATACATGCCACAAAATTGAACTTCAAAATGATTAAAAAACAACCAAATCAATAACAAGATAGTGTGAGCTTCTCAAGGATCCGCTCAATATGTTCCGCAAGTTGGCAATCTACAGCGAAAGGAAAAATGTTAGCTCCATGGAGTAAACCGAAAATGCCAAGAGGGGGAAGAATTGGCCTTTAAAAATTTTGGTGAAAGCAAAGACAGAAATGAAACAATGAACACAAAGAATTTAGAGTGGTTCGACCCCAATTGCCTACTCCACTACCTTAGCTTTCCATCACTAAGGATTTTCCCAAATTCACTAATTTGTTCAACCTTTGAGGACAAGGTTTAACCTTACAACTCCTTAAGATTTCTAGCATAAATCTTAAGTTACAAACCCTATCAAAAAGATACAAATAAGCAAACAAAGAAACAATCTTTACAAGATTAAGTTGTTTGCAAAATAAGGATCAAATACAATAAAATACACTTGAGAAAGAGAATAGAGATAAAGCTCACAAGTGTATGTAAGAAGAATGTGAAAGTATTAAGCTCTAAGGTTGTTTGATTGATTATTTTTGTTTGAAAGTACTTTTCTTGTTGTTGTAGGTCTTTAGAAGATGGTATTTATTGTTGGATCACCAGTACACCCTATGGCATAGTGAAAAATTAAGTCTAGCGATCACATCCAAGGACCATGTGCAAGGAACGAATTGGGGTGAAAAGGGTATGAACAATTACCTTTAATCGTCTGAAAAATTGAAGAAACAGATTACACAATTGTATGTCGACTCCAAGCTGCTACGAAACATTTCGGCCTCTATGTAATCCACCTGGTGTGACAACGAACAGTAAGCACTCTCTAAAACTTTTTTAGAGAGATAAAAATCTCTTGACGGCTGCTAGACCTCACACGCACCTTATTTCGAGTATATTAGGTTTTTCTTAAAAACTCTATATTTCCTAATTCAGGAATAATTAATATTTTTTATATAAATCAAATCATAATAATTAATCGAATATAATAGTTATAATTACCATAATTTATAATAATGTTTGACCAAAAATTACAATTATAATATTTATAATAATAATCGATCCTAAATTATAATTACAATAATTATAATAAGGATTTCGGTAAATTATTTTTAGTTAAATTTTATATGAATCAAATTCATATATTAATTTAACCATATTTTTCATTATGTGTACAACATACTTGTACACATAATTCATTCAATATTTAATTTCCCAATTAAGTTAATTCTATAACCAATTTAATTCATGTGACAACTAAATACAACACCAACTATGTTTGGATTCCGTTCGTTTCAACCATAGAGTGTGACCTTGTAGGTTCTTGTAACATTAGCAGTAATACTAGAATGATTCTACTATTACAAACAATGAGTGGCATCTAGCAATACATCTAAGTTACAAGAAGTCATGATTCGATATAACCTCTCTGTGATTAACCTTTCATGTATTAAATCTTTTCATCATTTATATCTAGAATGGACACAAGTCATGTAATAATCACACTTGCATTGTCTATCTAATGTTTCTTGATATCCTGAATAGACTATAAAAAATAAATAAGTATGATATCTCATAAAAACTTATTCGAGCATAGCCATGCATGTCTAGTCTCATTCAATCAAGTGGCCTAGAATATTACTCCCATTATGTAGGAGGGACAAATTCTATATTGATCAACCATATCCCACTACATAGATTGTGGTATATCCAACATTAGCCTTTATAGAACAACCAGTTATGGTGGACGTTTGACTGTATCAAAATATAAGCCTCACGATGTTGGGATAATGATGATCTTAAGTCTGAGGATCGTATACATAGTAATCACTATGAGTAATGTTGTGACTATTACATAACAATCCAAGAAACATACTCATAGCGGGTCAGTCCAATATGTTGTTCTCTAACACACAAGCTCATGCACTGATTTTGACATCTCATGTCAATGACAACACTTTGTCATCAATCAAGTACATATTAGTCTTAATGCATTATTGTTGTCCAAGCCCACAATAATACTTGACTAAGGACCTTTTAAGAATAATCATATTATTTTCAAGACATTATTATAAAATAGTTTATTTATATACACAAAAAACAAACTGAAATAATAATTGCAATGCCTTATATTAATAAACGAGGTAAAATAAGAATGTTATTACAATGATCTCATGATTTGTCTTTGGGCATACTCTAACATTTATACCCCCTAATAGATTTCCAACCATTGAGGTTGTTGGTGTAGTGAATATGGTTGTTGGGGATGTAAAACTAGAGCATTTAATTCACCGACAGCTATGAGTATCGATACCAAATAAAAGGGTATCGATAATTTTTGTAATAAATGTTGATTTAGTGATTGTTAGGATTTATTAATCGATACTAAAAAATATTTTATCGATACCTGTTGAATTAGGTATCGATACCAAATCGATACTTTGTAGGGTTTATAAGAAACAGAATGCTATTTAGGTATCATTTTTAAAAAAGGTGCCGATTATTTTTTCAGAAAGTATCGATACCAAAAAAAATGGTAGCAATAATTTTTAGGTTTTCTAAAAATAGAATGCATGTTTGGTCTCGATTTTTCAAAGGGTATCGATAATTCTGAAAATTTCAATACCTGGCTTTTGGCCTGGATCAATTCTTACTTGTTTGAAAATCATTTTGATGTGTTAAAATGATTTTAACTTGATTGAAATCATTTTGACTTGGTTGAAATCATTTTCACTTGATTTTAAAATTGTTTCAAAATTTTCTAAGAGTTTAATGTAAATATCCAAAGTTTGATTTCTTAGACTTCAAATTTAAAAATCAAAATTTCAATTTTAACTTAGATTCAAAAAGCTTCAATTTGTTATATTGAAATCTTTTACCAAATAAAGCTTAGTTTGACAATCTCCCTCTTTTTGATATAATAAAACATTTGGTAAATTTATTTTTGAATAATTGCTCCCCCTTAATAAAAGATATTTTAAATTTGAGGTCAAAAGAAAATTTTCATTCAAGTTGGCATTCATTTTTGCTTTAATGAAAATTGGTCACAAAAATTTGCATTTAGTTATCATTAAAGAATAATCAAACACTAATAAATCAATTTACCTTAATTTACCTTTTCTTCTCCCCTTTTTTGTTATATCAAACATCAAATAAAGCTCAAGGAGAAAAGAAGTTAGTTCATCACAAGAGATAGATAAAATTGAACGAGTAATGAACTGAAAAAAAAATGCATCTCAAAATACAAAAAAAAAAAAAGGAATAAAGAGGAATAAAAACAAAGGCATATGCATAAACATAAACATAACCATAAAAATGAAGGTGTAAATGTTTTGAAAATGAAATGTAAGTCCTAGAGCTACTCTAATCATCATGAGGAAGGGAGAAAGTAGGCGTCAAAGGAAAACATGCAAGGAGAGACGCCATTTGAGACTTTAAAGAAGATAGCCTAGAGTTAATGTCTTCCCTACGAGATCAAACCTCTTCTTGAAGACCTCAAACATCATTGCTCAAAGAATGGATAGCATCGAGTATGGCACTATTAACCTCAGAAGAAGATTGAGCAGCATATGAAGAGGAAGCCGGTAGAGGAGCGGGCTCGGGTGCCGAAACATCTTCAAAAGTAGTATCTATGTCATCATCTTCATTATCCACTGGATGATCACTCTTAATCCACGTACTGGTGTTGGCATTGAAATGATATCTCACATGATGAAGGGCCCTATAACTAATTGGTTGGTTTGAGGTAATGGAGGTGTCTCCATGGGTACTAATACCTAATTGCCTAAAAAGGTATGATAAATATGTGCCATGAGGAAGAGTGACATTTGAATTCAACCTCCTCCTAATGGATTTAGTGATGTCATTGAACATTATTAGGGCAAGGTTGGGACGCCTATCATATTTAAAGCAATCGAGCCACCAATAATCGATGTTTCGAAGCTTGGCATGCTTTTTGATAGGTCTAAGGTTCCAAGTGAGAAATAAATAGAGGACACGGTCATGAAGATTAAGTTCGGATGCCGATCCAAACTTAATAAAAAGTGCAGGATTAAAATGACCTTTTTCATCGTAGTTTCCTCTGGGAGGAAAATAAACATAATCAACAAACTCTTTGACAGTAAGGCGTATAGGGGTATTCATTAAAAATAAGATGATGGCTAAAATGTTATCGCCAGACTTATCATGTTTGAGTTTGACATTTGAAAAGAAAGCATGAACAAGATTAAAGTAAGTTGGTGAAGAAATATTTAAAAAGTCCATCCAACCCCAATTTTGTAAAATAGAAATATAAACAAAATTAATAGCCTCTAACATGGCTAAATCCACTTTCCTAGACTCCTAAACCCTTTTTGAAGCAAAATGTGACTTAAAACGAGATAGAGAGTTTGAGTTTTGAAAACATTCGCTAAAGGATGACTCCAACTCTCTAGCTGTATGAAAGGATGATGTACCGGTTCTAGGTCTTTTCATAGGGGCCATACTAGCTAAAAAGACTCTTAGAAGGATTAAAACTCATTAGAAAATTCTTTAGGGAATTTTAACAAACACTTGATAGGCAAAAGTTTTAGGTAAAAAAGTTAAGAAAACCTTTAAGAATAGGTGACCTTCTACAATAAAACACGATATTTGGAGTTCAAAACAACTCAGTAATCTATCAAGAAGTACTATTTCAATGTACGTTTTATAAAAGTAACAAATTGCAAGTGTTAGGTTTTTACCTCAAAAGTGTTGAAATAGGTAAAATCCTTAAGCAATGTTGTACAAATCTTGAGGAAATGAGGTTTGAAGATGATAAAAGACCAAGAGTTGTCGAAAAAATGAAGAAATTTAAAAAAAAAAATTGGAAAGGATTTGAGAGGATTTTGGTGGGGGGAAAGTTTTAGGTTTTGAATATGTTAGAAAATTGGTGTAGGTACCTAAAAATAGCCTATGGTATCGATTTCTTTTCACAAGTATCGTTACCAATTTGTGATTTTGTTTTCCAAGTGCAGTGAAAAATGTAAAATTAAGTGTTTTGAGTTTTTAGAAGTTCTAAGGGTCCTAAAATGACTCTAAAGGCATCCCTATATGTTTTATATGCATGAAAGTACAATATACAAGCATAATGCATACAATTTATAATTCAATGAGTTGCAAAAACAACATAAAATCAATTTAAGCTAGATAAATAAGGTTAAAATAGATCAGCTTCTTATATAAAACTCCCATTATATTTTTGCATATAAAAGCCATGAATATCATACTTATCAAGCTTTTTGCATAAAAAAATAAAGTACATTAAAAAAATTTACACAAAGTCAAGATAAGGTGATCAAACCTTTTTCTCTCCTAAGTGTCCAAAATCTTTCCTTATCTAAAGGTTTTGTAAAAATATCAGCTAATTGATTTAAGGTGTCTACATTTTCTAGAACAATTTTGCCTTTTTGAACATGATCTCTAATGAAATGATGTCTAATTTCAATGTGTTTACTTCTAGAATGTTGGATGGGATTTTTAGTGAGACAAATAGCACTAGAATTGTCACACTTGATAGGAACAATATCTACATCAATTCCATAGTCCTTAAGTTGTTGTTTCATCCAAAAAAACTTGAGCACAACAACTACCGATAGAAATATATTCCGCTTTGGTGGTAGACAATGCAACACTATTTTGTTTCTTTGAAAACCATGAAATTAGCATGTTGCCTAGAAATTGACAAGTACCGGAGATGCTTTTCCTATCTAATTTGCAACCTCTAAAATCCACATCCAAGAAAGAATGTAAGCTAATGTATGAGTCTCTAGAATACCAAAGACTAAAATTAAAGTGTCTTTAAGGTATCTAAAGATTCTCTTAAGGGCTTGTAAATATGATTCCTTAGGACAAGATTGATATCTAGCATACAAGCATACACTAAACATAATGTCGGGTCTACTTGCGATAAGATAAAGTAAAGAACCAATCATTGACCTATATAATTATAAGTCAATACATTTACCTTTCTCATCTTTATCAAGCTTCATAGAAGGGCTCATAGGAGTTGCTTGTGGTATCAGAGTGTCCATCCCAAACTTCTTGAGCATTTCCTTTGTGTATTTAGCTTGATTTATGAATATGCTATCCTTTCTTTGTTTGATTTGGAGTTCCAAAAAGAAATTTAGTTCTCCCATCATGCTCATCTCAAAATTGCTTAGAAAATTCTTGACAAAGAATATCATTAGTAGAGCCAAAAATAATATCATCAACATAAATTTGAATTACCAATAAATCTTTGTCGTTTCTTTTAATATAAAGTGTTGTGTCAACCTTCCCTTTATAAAAACCTTTTTCAATAAGAAATTTGATAATCTTTCATACCAAGCTCTAGGAGATTGTTTCAAACAATATAAAGCTTTTGAAAGTTTAAAAACATGGTTTGGAAATTTTGGATGTTTAAAACTGGGTGGTTGTTCAACATACACTTCTTCATTTATAAAACCATTTAGAAAAACACTTTTTACATCCATTTGTCATAATTTTGAATCTTAAAGCATACAAAAGCTAAAAGCATTCTAATGGCTTCCATCCTAGCTACGGGAGTATAAGTTTCATCATAATCTATTCCTTCTTCTTGAGTGTAACATTGCGCAACAAGTCTGCTTTGTTCCTCATTATGTTACCACTCTCATCTAGCTTGTTCCTAAAAACCCATTTAGTACCTATAGTAGATTTATCACTAGGTCTATCAACTAGGGTCCATACTTTACTTCTCTTAAATTGATTTAACTTTTCTTGCGTGGTCAATATCCAATATTTATCATTTAATGCTTCTTTGATATTTTTAGGCTCAATGCATGAAATAAATGGAACATACTTACAAGTATTTCTAAGAGAAGATCTAGTAATTACCCATTGGGATGGATCTCCCAAAATCATACCATCCTTCACATAGTTGAACTCTCTTGGATGAGTGACTTCCCTTTCCTTAATTGTAAGTTAAAAATTATGGATAATTCCATTTGAGTTGCAAAAATTTTCCAAACCAAGATTTTGAAATTCGGTTCCATGGTCAATTTTTAACACCAGTGATAAAGTATCCTTTTTCGTTTTGATTTATTTTTGAAAATGTGATGAATTTTTCTAAAGCTTCATCTTTAATACTTAAGAAAAGAACCCAAGTAAATCTAGAATAGTCATCAACAAGCACAAAAGCATATTGTTTTCCACCCAAGCTAGTTGTCCTACTTGGACCAAACAAGTCTGTGTGAATTAGTTGAAGAACTCTACTAGTTGATACACCACTAATAAGTTTAAAAGAAACTCTTTTATGTTTACTCTTAACACATGCATAACAAATTTTATCCACATCAAAATCAATTCTAGGTAATCCTCTTACTAAGTCATTTTTAACTAATTTATGCAATATACTCATACTAGCATGTCCTAGTTTTCTATGCCATAACAAAGAGTTATTCTTATTTTTAGCAACAAGGCATAAGTTAGAGTTATGCATATCATCTAAATGTGCCATATATATATTTTTTATTCTATGTCCTACAAGAATAATATTATTAGAAGCAATGTAAATAACTTTACAACTTGTAGACCTAAATATGACATTGAAACCTTTATCACATAGTTTACTAATACTTAAAAGATTATGCTTAAGACCGTTGGCATATAAGACATTTTCAATAATAATTGAAAAGTTTTTACCAATAGAGCCTAATCCTTCAATTTGTTTTGTAGAGTTGTCACCAAATGTAACTTCTCTTATCACCAGTCATGTGGCTTGAGCATCCACTATCAAGGTACCATAAATTTTTCCGTGAATAATCCACCTCAAAGCAATACTCATTTTCTTACAAACATAGAATTAAAGTTTGATTTTTGGTACCCAAATTCTTTTGGGTCCATAAGCATTAGTTCCTATAATTTTAGTCCATTTAGGTATCCTTTTTGAAATCAAGTTCTTATCTTGTGAAGTTATGAGTCCTTAAAGGACTCATATACTTTTAATGAATTTTCTCTTGTATAAGTTTTGGGGACCTCTATGTTTATAGAAATTAAAACTATTTTTAACAAAGTTTTGTTTTAAATTTTCTCCTTTTTCTAAAACTTTGTTAGAGTGAGCTTTCACTCTTAAACAACTCAAGTTGCTCTTCATGATCACCATAAACTTTAGAAGGTAAATTATGCAAGTCTAAATTTTTCTTCTCAAGCTATTTTTTTCTTGCATTTTGTTTACTTTCTCTTCAAGTTCATGATTGGTTTTGGAAAGCAAGTCACTTTAATTTTTCAAATTTGAAATATTTTTCTTATGTTTTGAATTCATGACTTCAAATTCCAAACCCAATTTATCGTAGGCATCTTGAAACTCATCAAAAGAATAAGAATTTGATATAGATAAGTTAGAAGTTACCTTAGAATCATCGATAGTTATGAGACACAAGTTGTGTAACATCTCTTACCCGTGTCTGACGCCGGGACAAGATACGAGGCATTTCTAGACTAAAACACAAGCAAACATACAAAACTGGGCCATAAAATTTTGTTCCAATCTAATTCATTCATACATATGCAAATTGTCCCTTATATGGGCCTACAAGGCCCAAAACATACATTGGGAGTGGTTCGGGACTAAACGAGAACTTTGAAAACATTTGGAAGACTTAGAAAATTTTCATGGAAAGAGGGTCACACGCCCATGTGGGTAAGCCGTTTGGTCTCACATACGCCCATGTGACTTAGGACACGTCCATGTCCTTAGCCCATGTAACTCTCTGTTTATGACGTCACCAACACAATTAGGGTCACACGGCCAAGTAACATGCCCATGTGTTTAGGTCGTGTGGTGAATTAAATTCTAAAAATTCAAGTGCAAACTTCACACGGCCTGGGCACACGCCCATGACCTGAGGCCGTGTCCTTCACACGGCTTTAGACACATGACCGTGTCTCTGCGTGTGTGTTTACTACTGGGCATTCTATTTTACCTAAATAGGATACAGGGGATACACGGTCGGATCACACGCCCATGGGGCAGACCGTACACATGCCCGTGTGTCTACCCTTGTGGGAAACTTTGAGGCTATTTTTCAAGCCATTTGCCACCCTTAAATGCTCACTCACTTATACAGTTTTTATGGCATGCAACATAACATATTTAGTCACTTAAATACTCATAATCATGATTAATCCATGAATTTGTAATGTCAACATATCACATACTCAAACCATCATGCTTTCATATGGCATTCCACACCAATTTCATATTTATTCACCCTTATAAACCTACCTTCAATCTACTCAATTATACCATAGCTATGGTCATACCTATTAGCCCCAATTCATTCATTAAGCATATGTGTCATTTATCACATCCATTACCAACCAGTAGCCACAAACCACATCACAAGGCATAAACACCTTGCATACATGCATAAATAATTAGGGTTACAACTCGAAAAGCAAATATAAACCACATCTCTTGGCCTTATGCAAAATGAATCATAATACCATCATGAGCCAACACATTTGGCTATTCAAAATGACACATAACAAAATGACTAAGTCTCCTATACATGCCATACTCAAAATGTGGAGACTAACTATACCCAAATGTCCAATTAATAGTGTGATCGAGTCTCCGACGTCCTTCGATCCCCGAGCTAGTTTGGCGACACTATAAGAAATGAAAATGAAGGGGGTAAGCTTAAAGCTTAGTAAGTTCACAAGCAAATAATAAGCAACATAAATCACACAATTAACATAAGGAAAAGTTTCATAAATGTCATCAAATCTCATAAATATAACTTTCTCAAATGCATTCTTACCACATGTTCATAACATACCAAATCCTTTACTCATGAATTTTACGTACATACCTGTACCAACTCGTAGCACGTTCTCATTTTTCCTCATCATTGACTTACTTGTCGCATAACTCACTGATTTACCCGTTGAACACTTGGAATACTATCGGATACACTGGAAAGCTTACACATAGTGCTTCATACGTATCCACATGCTACCTCATAACACATATCACACATTGCTCACTCTCGAGCTAATCACAGGTCTATTCACACAAGCTGGCAGTTAAGACGTAACTACATAGGCTGCTCACACAAGCTGACAGGTACTCACAACACATGCCGAGCTACCCAGCCACCAGTAGAACGTACAAGACCAGCACCCGGATTCACATAGTCACATATACACATAATCTCATGAGCTCATAATCACATAGTTCTTAGTGACAGGTCACATTGTATCTTAAATTATTCCTAAGGTTCAAACGGGATTTTCTCAATGTCACATCTTTGTCAAACTCGTACAGAATGTCATTCTCATAAACCATAATATCATTCATACACTCATCATAACAATTAAACATAGGAACTCATACATTAATAAGGTATTAAAACATGACACAAAATTACATTCTTTATACATGAACTACCCTCGGTACAAAAAATAGTAAAAACGGATCTAATCGTCTTACACCTTATTTTTCCCCCGATCAAGGTCCGTTCCTCGTTTTTCTTGCTATATAATATCAAATTTCACTTATTTAATTATCACATTATTCAAAACAACCCATAGATCATACTTTGGCAAAATAACCTTTTTACCCCTAACTTTTCACATATTTACAATTTAGTCCCTAGGCTCATAAAATGAATTGTGTCCATTTTCTTTGTCACCCAAGCCTAGGCGAACCTAATACATGCTCACAATAGCCCATATTTTCCTTCAAATCAGATTTTTACTACTCATTTTCACAAATTTCACAAGAAGGTCCTTTTTATGTATTTTCATGAAAAATCACTTAGTAAAAGATGTTTATCACACATCAAACATCCATATTCTTCCATTAAACATCAAAATGCATGCATGTCACACATGGGTAAGTTTTTGAACATGCACCCTAGCTTAAAAAATGGTAGAAATAGCTAGATTGGTTGATGACAACTTTAAAAATGCAAAAAACACAAAAAACGAGGCTAGATACACTTACTATTAAGCTTGAAAGTTGAAGAAACCCTAGCTATAGAACCCTAGAAATTTTGGCTATGGCATGGAGAAGATGAGCAAATTTTGCTTGATTTTTCCCTTTTTATTCTTTTATTAACCAAATGACAAAAATGCCCTTAAGGCCTTTCTTTCAATTTTTCCCTATCCATTCCCATTTTTGTCCATAAAATTAGAAATTGGTCAAATTGCTATTTAAGACCATCTATTTAAAAATCCATGGCAATGTCATCTCAAAGCTTCTAGAACATATATTTTGCAACCTATTCCATTTAGTCCTAATTATCAAATTGGACACTTTATGCATAAAATTTATTCATGAAATTTTCAATCAAGCATGCAATCATATCATAGACCTCATAATAATCATAAAATAAATATTTCTACTTTGGATTTGTGGTCTCAAAACTACTATTCGGACTAGGCCCAAAATCGAAATGTTACAAGTTGGGTACTTCTTGAGTTTCTTCATCAAATGAGTCATCATCACTCCCAGTAGCAATATTGGCCTTGTGTTTTTGTTTTCTAGACCCCTTCTTCCTCCATTAAGGACAATCCAACTTGATGTGTCCCGATTTCTTGCACTCATAACAAATGATGGAATATTTCTCCTTGGTTGATTCAATTTTGAGTCCTTCCTTATTTTGAAATTGTCTTCATTTGTTGGACCTCATGAACCTCTTAAATCTTCTTACAAACACTTTCATCTCTTCATCATCATCATAATTACTAGAGTCTTCATCCTTCTCACAAGTTGTTGATTTAAAGGCAACTCCCACTTTCTTTGGACCTTTTTTGATTTCTTGTGCATTGTGGTTGATCTTCATTTCATATGTTAACAAGGAACTGATGAGCTCATCAAGGGAAAGTGAGTTGAGATCCTTTGATTCTTCTATTACCGTCACTTTAGTTTCCCAAGACGTTGGGAGACTATTCAACATCTTCTTCACCATTTCCTTGTTGGGATAGGTCTTCTCAAGAGCTTCGATACCATTGATTATGTGGGTGAAACGATCAGACATCTCCTTGATTCCTTCTTCCAATTTTGCATTAAACATCTTATAATCAAGGGTGAAAAGACTTAACCTGGACTCTTTAACTCTACTTGTCCTTTCAAGGGTGACTTCAAGTGTAACAACCCGATTTAGACCCTAGTCAGAATAGTGGTTTCAAGATCACAAATTTGAATTAGAAAAATATTTTAATGTTATTTTTCCATGTTTATGATATGTGGATTAATATGTGTGAAATTTTGGTATGATAATTTTATCGTTTAAGTGGTTATTTTGAGAAAAGGATTAAATCGCGTAAGTTGCAAAAGTTGCCTTCTATTAGTTAAAGTGCCTATTTGTTTTGATTAATTAA
Source organism: Gossypium anomalum (assembly GCA_025698475.1). NCBI lineage: Eukaryota > Viridiplantae > Streptophyta > Magnoliopsida > Malvales > Malvaceae > Gossypium > Gossypium anomalum. The sequence goes on from CM046961.1 coordinate 63,299,587, forward strand.
AGGTGAGGTCCTTAAGATGATATAAATCCAATTACATGTTAGTGGATGGTATTGTCTGGCAATATGGTAAATATAGTTATTTTTAAAGTGTGGTTAGGTAAATGGCATATTAATGTATATTAAAATAAAACAAAACATAAAATAAGGCCATTTTCATCTTGTTTTATCGAAAATCAAAGGAAAAATAAAAGACAAAAGCTTTTTAGGGTTCAGCTATGGTTTGGCTTAATTAAGGTATGTGTTTTGTTCGGTTTTGGATGATTTTTACGTTCTTGAGATCGTTGCTTAGTAATCTATCAATCCCATGCCTTAATTTTTGAATTGGTTGATGATTTTGAAAGATGCCATTGATGAATTCATGTGTTTTATGATGTTTAATGATGAATTATGAAAGCTTAGTGCTTGATATGTATATTTTGTAAAGTGATTTTGAATAAAAATGCATATTAGGGATTAAGTTGAGAAAAGTGTAAATTGAGGGGTTGAAATGTGAAATAAATAAAGGTTATGGGTTGCTAGGGACCATAAAAGATTCAGATAAGGCATGGTTTTGATGAATTTTGTGTATTTTGTGATTTTATGAAATAGGGACTAAAGTGTTAAAATGTGAAAATGTGAGGGCTAATTTGTAAAATGCCCTAAAAATGTGTATATGGATTGAATTGAATGATTTTTGGAGTAAAAGGGTTATTTTTGAAAACATTTAGATCAAGAAAAGAGGAATTTAGACTTAGAGCGAGGGAAGTCGAAGGTTATAGAGTAGATAATCCGAGTCAACAATTCCGAGTATGAGGTAAGTTCGTACGTGATAAATGATGTTATATTTATGTTTTAATGCTTTGATAGTGCGTAAATTGTATAGATATTGATTACGGTTTGAGCATGATGATAAGTGACTATGTTCGGCACTAAGTGTGCGGTTCAAAATAGCTTTGGCTACAAATGGCACTAGGTGTGCGAGTTGGAATAGCTTCAACTATGAGAGGCACTAAGTGTCCGATACCAAGATGGCTTCAGTTTATGAAAATGGCACTAAGTGTGTGACATCGTTACGATTTTGGCAAATCAAAGATGCACTAAGTATGTGAATTCTTAAAGTGAGGATAGATTTTGGAAATAATTAAAGTATTCGAATGAGAGGTGAGAAAGAAAATGAATAAATATGGGAAGGTTCAAGTATGTATGTATGAAGTTTGATGAATTGGCATGAGCATATTAATTGTATTGGAATAGAATTGATAGATGATTTAAGGATTTCTAAGTGTTTATTTGTTGATGTTTTATATTTTATAAACTATTGATGATGTTTAGTACGAGCTTACTAAGCTTTGAAAGCTTACTGTGTAAAATGTTCTTTGTTTTACAGTGTTATAAATCTAACTCAGATCTGGGGATCGTCAATGACATTAATCACACTATCGGATATCTATTTTTGGTAACATTTTGAGAGTTGTATATACGGTATATGGCATTTATAGGTTGGTGTCATTTTGGTATGTTTTGTGATATGAATATTAGCCATGAGACTTGGCTTATAAATATTGGTATGTATGGCTTCTTATGTTGGCTTAAATGATATGTTTGATGGGTAATTCATATGATGCATGTTTATTGCTTATGTGATGGATTAGTTATGAAATGTTGAAATAGCTAGTTTTGTGGTATAAGGTAATAGGGAAAGTGATAAGTTTATGTATTTAAAATTTATGAAAGTTATGATGATTTTAGTACATTGTTTAGATATGTTTGGTTGTGAAATTGAGTAGTGAGTTGGATGATATTTTAAATGGTTTGTAATATGATTGAATTGGTTGCCTATTGATGTATTGAATTGGTATGTAATGTGGTGTTTAGGTATGCTTGAATAAGGGTGAGAAGTGTGGCTTAAACCAAGCCTAACTTCACTCTACACGACCGAACACATGGGCGTGTGGCTCAACCGTGTGTGAGACATGGCCTTGGTACACGGCCGTGTGACCCTTGGGGTACCCTTTCAAATTAAGGCAATATACCCTACAGTTTTGACACGGCTTAGACACACGGGCATGTCTACTAGCCGTGTGAGGCACAAGGGTTGGCACAGGGGCGTGTGGCTAACTATGTGGCCAAGTCAGTAACCCCTTTAGTTTTCACACGGGCTAGGCACATAGGCGTGTGACCTGGCAGTGTGGGCAAGTCAGTATGTATGCCCTGTATCCACACGGTTTAAGACACGAGTGTGTTTGGTGGCCTTGTGAGGCATATGGCCTGTTCACACGGGCGTGTGACATATGCAGGTAGGGGTGAGCAAAACTCGATTCGACTCGAAAAAATCAAAAAAAATTTGAATTTCGAGTTAAACGAATCGAGTTATTCGAGTTAATCAAGTTATTCGAGTCAACTCGAATTTTTTTTTTTGAATTTCGAGTTCGAATCGAGTTGAGTTTTCAAATTCGAATAACTCGAATAATTCGAATAATTCAAATATCAAACTATAATATTTTACATTTTTATCCCAAACTCCCAAACTTTTTTACTTTTCCCTCAAAACTTTTACTCCTTCCCACTTTCCCCCAAAACTTTTACTCCCCTTCCATCCCAACCCCCCAATCTACCCAAAATCCATTTCCCACCAAAATTTTACTCTCCCATTTACTTTTTTTTCAAAATTTTACTCCCAAAAACCCTCAAAACTTTTTATTTTCCCCTAAACTTTTTACTCTCTCCCACTTTCCCCCTAAAATTTTTACTTCCTTCCCATCCCACCTCCCATCTACCCCAAAACCACCCCTCAATTTTTTTTAATATTTTCCCTCTAAAATTTTACTCCCCCTATTTACTTCCCCTCAAACTTTTATTCCCCAAAACTTTTTATTTTCTCTCTAAACTTTTACTTCTCACCTTTCACTCTCAAATAAAAATCAAAATTATCCAAAAAAATCACTAAACATAAATAGTAATAATTTTATTTATATCTATTACTTATATTATTAAATTAAATTAAATTTCACATTTTATATTATTTATATCATTGAATTGTTTAGTCGTATTGAATATTTATATTAAAATTGAATTATTAATTATGCCATTAAATATTCATGTTAAAATTTTATATTAGTATCAATTTCACATTTTATTTTAAAATAACTTTTATTAAAAAATCACATTTTTACATTTAATATATTTTTTAATTCCAAAATACATAGTGACAAGAATTTGAAGATAATTGAAACAACTAAGCAAACAAAGAAGCTAACCCCGTATATAAAAGATTAATAAATAAATTATGAGGTGATGAAAGTTAATAAAAATTTTGATTAAGGTGGAAAAATTTTATTACGATGGGTGACAAGTGGTTACAAGGACCCAAAATTATTTTATAAAATTTAACTTTCGAAAATAAATATATTCGATTCGAATTCCATCTCACTCGACTCGATTCGAGAAAATTTCAAATAAAGTTAGGATGATAAAATAAGATTCGGAAACTCGATTAACTTGAAAATTTTTGATTCGATTCGATTCGATTCAATCGAATGCTCACCCCTATGTGCAGGTAGGAAAAATTTTCAAGATTTCTAAAGTTTTTGAATGTTGTCGGTTTAGTCCCGAATCTCTTTTAAGTATGTTCTAAGGCTTAATAGGGCCTTATAAGGGACAATGTATTTGTGGTGGAATTTGATTATGAATGCATATACGTATGGATGTGTGTCTGAATGTTGTGTATGGTTCGATAATGCCTCGTAGCCCTATTCCGACGATGAATAAGGGTTAAGGGTGTTACATCAAGCTTGTCACATATTTCTTTTGCATTGTCACACAGAGAGACTCTATTATACTCATTTGAACCAAGAGCACAAAATAGAGTGTGCATATCTTTTGCATTTAATTACACCTTTTTGATATCATTATCATCCCATTCACTCTCTTCCTTTTGGACAATAACACCTCTGACCCTCTTTATTGGAATGGATGGTCCATTAGTAATAATCCTCCAAACTTCATAGCCGTTAGCTTATATGAATAGCTTCATTCTTGTTCCGTAATATGAGTAGTTGGTGCCATTGAATAATGGAGGCTCATGGTGGAATGCCCTTCACCAAATATGTTGAAATTTTGCTCCAATGCCATGAAGCAAATTTCTTCACTTGTGGCTTCCATCTTGGATATCTTGAGGATCTTCTCTCTTGATGGTAAAACTGTCTCTAGAGTTCTAGCTTTGATACCAATTGTTAGCTCGATGGAATAAACCAAAAATGGCAAGAGGGGGTGAATTGGCCTTTAAAAATTTTGGTGAAAGCAAAGACAAAATTGAAACAATGAACACAAAGAATTTAGAGTGGTTTAACCCTAATTTCCTACTCTACTACTTTAGCTTTCCACCCCAAATTCACTAATTTGTTCAGACATTGAGGATAAGGTTTAACCTTACAACTCCTTAAGATTTCTACCCTAAATCTTAAGTTACAACCCTCTCAAAGAGATACAAATAAGCAAACAAAGAAATAATCTTTACAAGATTAAGTTTGCAAAATGAGGATAAAATACAATAAAATACACTTGGGAACGAGAATAGAGATAAAGCTCACAAGTGTATGTAAGAAGAATGTGAAAGTATTAAGCTCTAAGGTTGTTTGATTGATGATTTTTGCTTGAAAGTGATTCTCTTGTTGTTATAAGTCTTTGGAAGATGGTATTTATACCCCCTTAATAGATTTCCAACCGTTGAGGTTGTTAGTGTAGTGAATATGGCCGTTGGGGATGTAAAACCAGAGCGTTTCATTCACCTGTAATGCAAGTATCAATACCAAATAAAAGGGTATCGATAATTTTTGTAATAAATGTTGATTTAATGGTCGTTGGGATTTATTAATCGATACAAAAAATATTTTATCAATACTGTTTGAAATAGGTATCGATACTTTGTAGGGTTTATAAGAAACATAATGATATTTTGGTATCGTTTCTATGAGAGGTATCAAGTTTATACTTGCACCGAAGTCACATGGTGTCTTACCACAATACATTGCTCCAATGTTGCAAGGAATGGTAAAACATCCAGGATCCTTCAGCTTTGGGGGTAGTTTGTCTTGAAGATATGTGATGCATTCCTTTGTCCGAGCTACCGTATCAAATTCTCCAAGTCTTCATTTTTTGGAAAGAATATCCTTCATAAACTTGACGTAGTTTGGCATTTGTTCAAGTGCTTCAACCAACGGGATGTTGATGTGAAGTTGCTTGAGTATGTCTAGGAATTTCTTAAATTGAATTTCCTGTTTCTGCTTCTGAAGTCTTTGAGGGTAGGGTGGTGGTGGTTTTTTTATTGGAACTAGTTGATTCGTCTTCTGTGGCAATTCTTCATCTAACGGAGTTGTTAGTTGATCAGAATTAGCTGGTTTTGGAATTACCCTGTTGGGTTTTGTAGATTCTGGTTCTTGTGAAACTGGAATTTCAACACTCGGTTGAACTTCCTCTGAGTCTTGAGCATCAGCTGGCTTCTTTTTAGCTTCGATAGTGTTGGGCTCTACTGTCTTTCTACTCCTCAGTGCTAACTCTTTGTAGTGTTCCTTCCCCGGATTTCTTGGATTCTCTGTATCACTAGGTAAAGCACCTTGTGGTCAGTTCCTGAGTTCATAGCAAGCTGACCCACTTGATTCTCCAAATTCCTTAGTGTGGCGTCGTTTTTTGCCATGTATGCCTTTAATAAATTCTATAAGCTATTGGATAATTCAGCCTGAGCTGGTTTCTGAGCTTGTTGGGAAAAACTAGACGGTTGAGTCGGTCTAGTTTGAGCGTAGTTGTTACTGGTTCCAGCCCCTTGGTTACTCTAGGAAAAATTCGGGTGGTTTCGCCACGATGGGTTATAGAAGTTGGATTGCAGTCCTTGCCTTCCTCAATTTTGGTTTTGGTTACCCATGTAATATACAAATTCAAGGTTTGATGGGAATTCTTCGAACAAATGTCCCTCCCCACAATAAACACAGGCTATACTCTCAAATTGGTGAGGTGGTTGGGCTGCAAAACTATTAGACCCATTAGTGGTAAGTTTCTTAAGCATTGAGGATATTGAAGATACCTGAGATGCGAGTGAAGTGAGAGCATTCACTTCATGTATTCCAGCGACTCGTCTTCCTAACGCGGCTCGATTGGTCTGCCATTAATAATTGTTACTGGCGATCCTCTCGATGATTTTGTAAGCCTCATTATAAGACTTAGAAAGGAGAGCACCGTTAGCAGAAGCGTCCACTATCATCCTCGTGTGAGCACTGAGAGCATTATAAAATGTGTCAAGTTGGATGCAATATGGGATTCCGTGATGAGGGCATTTTCGTAATAGTTCTTTGTATCGTTCCCATGCCCCATACAAGGACTCATCATCTATTTGTTGGAAGGCAGTGATCTTGTTCCTCAACTTAGCATTCTTGTAACATCTCGAAATAAGGCAGTGGAAGTGTGGTGGGCCCATAACCCACAGGTCCCAGGATCGAAACCTTGCTCTGATACTACTAAATGTAACACCCCTTACCCGTGTTCGACGCAGGAACAGGGTACGAGGCATTACCGGACTTAATCACTAATCATCGTATAAAAACCGATTTATAATTTCACTCTAATTTAAAATTTTTTCAAACACATTCAAGCTGTCCCTTAAAAAGAGCTTACAAGGCCCATATCATGCTTTAATTCAACCGCAGACATAGGCTAGCATGCACATTCATAAATTGCATCATTTAATTAATAACATAATCAAGACTATCTTCATTAAATGACTTTATACAATAAAGACCTTCAATTAACATAGGTCAGTATTTTAGGCCAACTCCTAGCAACTTAGTAACAATTAAACGAGTCCCATACATGCCAAAGACTTAAAAATACTTTAAAACCTTTATTTATTGATCAATAGTTTGATAGTGTGATTTAACCTCCGGCGACCTCCAACTCGAGCTAACATCTGTGACACTATAGGAAAAAAAAGAAAGGAAGGGAGTAAGCATTATAGCTTAGTAAGTAAATATGTAAATATTAATAACAATACATTATCATACTTTAAACAAAGTCACAATATGTTCCCGGAATATTACCATCACAAACACACATACTTTCACTATTTCAATCATAAATAGGTTAAAAATAAGCTTTCTAGCAGAGTACCAGCAGCTAAATTATTTATTTCTGGAGCTACAGAACTCTAAATTACAAACCGTTAATTTTCCTTAAAACTAAATTCACATATATTCTTACCATAAAATTTTCAAAATTTTTGGTCTAGCCAATCAGTACAGTTAATTCATTGAAGTTACCCCTATTTCACTGCTCAACTGCCCTGATCATTCTTCACTACGAATCAATTTTCTCCTCGTACAGAATTCAAAGAATGTTCTTGTTTATATCATTTGAAACTAGACTCATTAAGGATTTCAAGCATATGAATTATATCCCCTAATTATTTTTGTACAATATTTAATGATTTTTCCCAAGTCAGATCAGGGGATCACGTAGTCATTCTGAACTAGTCTCTCAAAAACTTAAATATCTCATAATATAGAATTCTTTTGCTTGCTCTGTTTCTGTTATATGAAAATAGATTCATTAAGCTCTAACTTGATATTTCATTCAGTCTCTGATTCAATTTCTACTATTTTTGGTAAATTTTTAGATTCCAATCACTACAACTATCCCGAACAGTTTTATTGTCAATTTTGATCTTTCACACTTCAATTGTATTCATCACTTACCCATAACAATCTTTCTAATCTCCAATCACATATCGAGCATATTGCTCATAAGTTACACACGTATATACTTACACTTATCATCACAAAGTCATACACAATTTCATTTAATCAATTTCCCAGTTGAACAACTTGGTATAATAATGAGATCTGTGATGGTATCGCACACAGCCCACCTTTAAAATCGAAGCTCTCTTGTACACATAGTGGTCTTCACTTAACACCACTCATGTGACCTAGCTTGATTGTACACATAATTTTGGCTCTCTTGTACACATGGTGAACACTTAGTACCACCCATGTGACCTAGCCAGTTTATCTCGTAGCTCTCTTGTCTACATGGTGTCCTTCACCTGGAACCACTCATGCGGCCTAGCTACATATATCCCGTAGCTCTCTTGTACACATGGTTTACATCCTGTATTACACATGTGACCTAGCTACATACCATCCGTATCTTTCGATTCTGAAGGTTCAAATGGGAAGTATCTCACTATCTAATACTTTATTCCATTCTTCCAATAGTCAATTATAATTCAAAAATCAGCTACAATACATAAAATATGCTGAAATATAAAAACGTAAATAAAGATAATGTAATATTTACATACAAACTTACATACTTTCTCATTTCCATGTCGAATTAATATTGAACATTTAAATCACCATAATTATACTTACTTTCAACACCTCAGCAATCATAGTAAATATATCAATATTACATTAAAACATGCATAAATTAATGCTTATTATACATATGAACTTACCTCGATACTAAAACGGCCACTTTACTTTCTCGATTTTCGATTTTTCTCCCATTCTAGGTTCAAATCTCATTTTCTGGGATCTAAAACATCATATTTTACTTATTTAATTAATGTACTATTCAAAATAGTCCTTAACTCAAACTTTAGCAAAATTACAATTTTGCCCTTAAACTTTTGCATATTTACACTTTTACCCCTAGGCTCGGGAATTAAACTTCATCCCTTATTCTTATAATTTATGACATGCTGATAATTTTTCCCTTCTATGGCAACATCAAATTCTTCTCTAACACATAGTTATGAACAATAACAACTTTTACCGATTAAGCCGTTTTACTCATTTTTGCTTAAAACCGCTTAACAAAAGTTGTTTAACATAATTTCAGCCTTCATATTCTACCATAAAACATCAAAATAAACATATTTAGCCTATGGGTATTTTTCCAAATATGAACCCTAGCTTAAATTATTGCTAGAATAAGCTTAATCAAGTTACCGAGATTCCAAAAACGTAAAGAACTTGAAAAACGGGGCTAGAACGGACTTACTATTGAGCTTGGAAAGCTTGAAAACCCTATCCATGGCTTCCCCCATGCTAATTTCGGCCTTCATGAAAAAGATGAGTAAATTTTGGCTTTATTTTTCTTTTTTATTTCTTTTAATTACCAAATGACTAAAATGCCCTTAAGGCCTTTCTTTAAAATTTTGTCCTATTCATGCCCATTTTTGTCCAAACGAAATATAATGGTCTAATTGCCATTTAAGGACCTCCTCTTTAAACTCCCATTTCAATCAAGTACTTATGAATTAGAACATATATTTTGCAACTTTTGCAATTTAGTCCTAAAAGTCCAATTAAGCACTTTATCAGTAAAATTTCTTAACGATATTTTTACACAATATTTTTACCAATAAAAAAACCTTAAAACTTAATCGAAATAAATTTTTTGACTTCGAATTCATGGTTCTAAAACCATCGTTCTATTTAGGCCCTAAATCAGGCTGTTACAGCAACTTCTGCAAATAAGCCCTAATAGGCAAATTAAACATGCAATCTATAAAATTTCTTATCAATATTCTAACACATGCATCTAATCACTCGGTAAATCATAAAAATTAATTGAAATAAACTTTTCTATCTCAGATTTGTGGTTTCGCAACCACTATTCCATTTAGGCCTTATTTCGAGATGTTACAATTCTTGCTAGGCGGGAAATACTTCATGAGGAATCTTTCGGCTAACTCTTGCCATGTAGAAATTGAGTTTGGTGGCAATGAATTCAACCAGGCTCGAGCTCTATCCCTTAGTGAGTACGGGAACAACTTCAATCGTAATACATCTTCGGGTACTCCAGCTAATTTGAAAGAGTCACTCACCTCCATAAATAGTCTTAGGTGAATAGGCATTCTACTGAATTGGCCCACAGTTTGAAGCATCTGGAACATGACTGGCTTCAGCTCAAATTGTTGTGCCTCAATTTCGAGTCTCCTAATGCCCGGATTAAGATCGTTAAATATTGGCATGACATATTGTCTTAAGGCTCTATCCCTAAGGATAGGGTTTTGAGCAAGGTTTACTCCATTTCCTTGATTCATATTCTCGAAATTCATTCCTTCAGCCCTTCTCTGATTCGCTTGTCTTCTTCACTGTCGAAAGGTTCGTTCTATCTCAAGGTCTCACAGGGAGTAAGTCAATAATCTGTCAATACTCATAAACACCAGAAATAATCACAGAAAAATTAAGTGAGTTAAAAATTAAATAGAAAAGTAAACCAAAATGTAAAACTAACAAATTCACAAATAATGGTTTTTTTTAAAACAGTCCCCGGAAACGGCGCCAAAAACTTGGAACGACGGAAAAATGTGCAAGTGTACACAATCGCAACAAGTAATAAAGTGACAAGTAAGTGTCGAGTTATCGTACCCACAGGGACTGTAAAAAAAATTATTTATGAAATTAATTGTAAAACACTTTGGTGAGGTAAAAATAATTTGGTTTTAAAAGATGGTCAAAAACTATTTAAAAACTAAGTAAATAATTAAAATAAAATAAAGGAGTTCTAATGCACGATTTCAAATAAGATTTAATCAAGGTAACATACCTGTGTTGCATTAATTATATTTCTTTACCTTAGAATTATTAAACTCATGTTCATATTGTTACGAATAAATTCACAGCAACCCCGTAATTTGCTAACTTGTGAACAAACTTACATACAAAAATCCATTCACCTCTTGACATATCCCTATGTTAATTCAATTGACTAAACAGATTCTAATAAGCAAACATGTTATTGCACATACATACTTATTAAATTGAACTAATCTCTTGCATATCCTTATGTCAATTCAAACAATTAATTAAATCTAATAAGCATATAAAATATGTGAGGTAACAAGGCATCCCTACCTTAAAACAGTTTAATCACAATAATCTTGCAAGTTATGCAAGGCAATAATATCGCCAGATACATTGCTAATTTAACCTTCAGCTACCTCAGAAGAATAAACATGCACTGATTAAGTATTGTGTCAATTAATTATAATTTCAATCCGTTTAAATAATTAATTCATTTGATATTTAACAATTATAATGCAAAAATAACTTAGGCATGATTTTACTTAACCAAGCAATTTACCAAGGCTTATAACAACATAAACATCATTTTAACATTTCAAGCACGCAGAATATAATCAACCCAACACAAACTTAAGTTTAAGCTAAATTGATTAAAATAACCATCTCAATAGCATAAATATTCATAAACATGTTCGTCAAAACAACAACAAAAATTAAAGAGATAGGGAACAAGAAGCAAATCCAGTGTTTCTCTGTGGCTTGACTAGTTGCTACGTTCTTTGTTCTTCATTGCCTTCGGCTATCAAGGTGGCTTATGAACACCTAACTGCTGCTCCAAAATGGCTGATGAGAGCCTCTTTCCCAAGAGAAGAAATCGGCACTTGAACAATAAGGGAAATGGGATGGAAAAAATGAGAGAAAAGTGAGAGAGGAGAAGAGAGAATGAGAGAATGTTGTGGAATGAGGGATGGTTTGAATGATCAGCAAGGGGTGGCTTTTATAGCTGAATATGGAAGCTAAAAATAGCAAAAAGAATCAGCCTAAGAGACCTCCCTTGGCCGGCCACACACATGGTAAAGTTGAGAGTTTCAACTTTGCTATTTTAAGCTTGGGGCAGTTTCATAAAGCCACAATTAAAGGAGGGGTTTGAATGCATTTTGAAAGTTCTTCAGGGGCCTTTTTGTAAGCATATTTAATCAGCTAAAATGTTGATTTGGGTCAGCATATGGACAGTTTTGGGCTGCCCATTTAGTGGCTGGTTCAGTTCACTCAATATTTCTCATAATTAATTAAAAATAACTTATTTAACCCAAATTAAACGGGGAATAAATTAAAATTAATTAAATTATGAATTAATACACATTTCTGGACCGTCTTAGGCTGGAAATTAATGAGCCTCAAAACTTCAAATTGCTTCTCAATTTTGTGCTTTCAGCAGTGTCAGCCGAGCCAATTTTCGCCCTTTGAGCGAATCTGTCGAAAATAGTCAAAATTAATCAAAATTAAGTATAAAATTAACTAATTTCACCATGTTTATATTTTTAACACAATTTAATTATTTTTCGATAAGAATTAACCGAATTTACATGAATTTAAGTAAAATTAGGTATGAAAAAGTATATAAATTTTTGTGTTTCCACATCCACAAAATCAATAAGTAATTAATCAATTCACTATCGTATTCATATCATCTCATCTATTTATTAACAATACATCCAATTTCAATTTAATGGCAATCACTATTTCATTTCATTATTTTAACTCCGAATCAAATTCATAGATTCATAACATTTCCATATCGGTCCTCTAGACTCGTATATTCGATTTGCATGATTTCTCACATGCTATCAATATTCATATATCGTAAATCATATTTGTATTACCAAGTCACATTATTAATCCAATTTATTTATCATGAATCAAATATCACATTTTATACCCTTATTAACCTGACTCGGACTTGAACGGATACGCGTATCCAACCAACACACTAATTTGGCACCCAGTGCCTCATCGGATGATTTTGAAGTAAATAAGTTATGCCCTGCACTTACTGGCCTATACTCGATCTATCCTATGAAAAAGTACAAATGTGCCCAACACACCGACACGTACTCAATCTATCCTATGGCATGTCAATTATATTCGACTCTTCCCAAATAATTAATAAGGAATAACCATTGAATTTGAAATTATAGTCAATTCACCATTTATCATATTCAATTCATCAATCAAATAATCATTTCATTCATATAATAGCATGAATCACTTAATTTCAAGCCAATTTCACAATTTCACTAAGTTACACTAATTTTCAATTTTCATTCAATTTAATCTTCTATCTCAAAAACTAATCAAATCCATACCAATATGATTCAATCAATCCTAATCAGTCATCAATTCATCTAATATCTCATATTACTGTAACGCCCCAAATTTTGGGCCTGGAAGTTTTGGGGTTTTAAACAAAGGGACAGTGGGAAGGTTGCACACATAAGTTAAGTTGTGCAGTTAAGTGACAGAATGGGCTTACTGGTCTAGTGGTTGAGTGAGTGTTAGTGAACCTTCGGGATTTGGGTTCGAGTTGCTGTATGCACATTTTGGGAGTCTTTTTATTTTTGTTTGGTTTAGGGGGAATAATTATTTTGTTGTGATTATCATTTATTTTTCTTTTATTTTAAAGTTTTTAATTTTCTATTTCTATTATTCTTATTATTCTGTTCTTTACGTTTTCCCCTTCCTATATTATTTGTTTTTCTACTGCTTCTATTTTCTAAATCTTCTCAAACTGGTTAATTGCGGATTCTGGATTCTCACTCCTCCGCCGTTATCTTCGATTACATAACAGGTGAGGGATTCTAATTGTAACTATGATATTTTCTTTTGTTTAGTCATTCTGAAAACTCTCTGTTTGGCTTTCCTTGTCGGTAGGCTAATCTCGTAAGTTTCGGGGACTTTAGTCAATAAAGGTGGTAGGAATGTTGTCTTTTTGATGTATGATGATAGGGTAAAGATTAGGGAGGATTCTGGTCACCAAAACAGTGGTTTTGGGACTAAGTTTGGGTGGTTTCATGACTACCCCGATGGCCACACGGGTGTGTGCCGAGGCACACGGCCATGTGGATTTGGGGATTAGGGTTTCAGGCTACTTATGGGTGCCACATGGCCTGGCCGCATGGGTGTGTGGTCGATTTGGGGATTTTTGTCGGAACCACACGAGCATGTCCCTTAGGGCACACGGGCGTGTGAGTTAGGGAAATTAGGGATTTGAGATTTAAGGTCATACAGCCATGTGACTGAGTTAGTGATTTTAGGGTTTCTGCACAGGCGTGTGTTTCGGGACACACGACCGTGTAGCTGATTTGGGGCCTAGGGATTTCCCATGGGCATGTGTTATGGGACACACGACCGTGTTTGATTGCCACACGGACGTGTGACACCTTAACACGGCCGTGTCTACTCTGCTTTTAAACTTAGTGGATTTGGACAATGCCTTACACGGCCTACTCCCATGGCCATGCCTCTGCACCACACTGGTGTGTGCCTATGTCACATGGCCATGTGCTACCCTTCACACAGGTGTATGGGTCCCCACACGGCCTGAAGTGCTCCACACGGTCGAAGCACACGGGCGTGTGGCCCTATTTCACCAAGTTTGGTTTTAGGTCGATTTAAGTGTAATCGTGACCTCTGTTTGTTCCAACCTCTCGACTAAGATTTCTGAGGGCGATTACGACTCTGTTCTGACCTCGATTTATGTACTTGTTGTGAATGAAGTGTGACATGTTAGGTACCAAATCTGAGTGCACAGACTAAGATTTTTTAGGGCGATTATGACTCTGTTCTGACCTCGATTTATGTACTTGTTGTGAATGAAGTGTGACATGTTAGGTACCGAATCTGAGTGCACAAGTATGCGTGTTTCTGAAACTGATTGACTGGTTGTATGTGACTACTCTGAATGATTTTCTGAATCTGTGTTCTGTGCTGGTGCATCTGCATACACACATCTACATACAAAGGTTTTGGGTGGGATGTTAAAAAGAAGGGAGATTTATGATCTGGCAGTTTATCTGCATTTTGAAAGCCTTAATAATACCCTGAGGGTCACGGACATTTCTGTTAACGGTATGGCGGTCTACCGCCTTGTACTGTACTGCATGTATGTTAGCTGCGCTACGTAACATTATTTGATCTGGCAGTCATACTGCACGTCTGTACTGCGGTTTACCGCATTACACAGTACAGCTCATATGCTAGCCTTACAGCGTGATATATCTGATCTGGTAGTTTATACTGCATGTCTGTATCGCGGTCTTCCGTATGGCACTGTACAGCTTTCTGATAGTCCCAATTCCCTGAGGGTCGTGGACAATGTATAGGGGATATAAGGTTTAATGGGCTTTTCAAGGTCCTATTTGGAGTGATTGGTTGGATGAGCTTACAGCTTTATTGAGGTTGTAGGAACCCATTTTTGCTCGGGCTCGTGAAATGAAATAAACAAAATTTTATAAACCGAATTAAATGAATAAAGTGTCCCTGTTAATGTCCAATTTACAATAAACAGGCTTAAAGGTCTGATAACCCAAAACTTGGTTACAGCTCAATTAGTCTAAACCAAAACCCAATACTCGGTTACACCCAACCCAATAAATAAACACGGCCCAAAGGGCCCAAACCATTAACAGAAGACAGAAGGCCTAGGGTTTCTGAAACCCTAGGCGCCGCAAGCGCTAGACGAAGGCCCCTGAACTCACGCCGCAATCGGCACGCCAATCCCACCACCGGTAGATTCGCGTCATCAGCGCACGATCGTC
This sequence comes from Gossypium anomalum, assembly GCA_025698475.1. Classification (NCBI taxonomy): domain Eukaryota; kingdom Viridiplantae; phylum Streptophyta; class Magnoliopsida; order Malvales; family Malvaceae; genus Gossypium; species Gossypium anomalum. Next base: position 63,314,966 of record CM046961.1, read on the forward strand.
GCTGGTTTTCTCGTCGTCACCTGGAAAAAGGGAAAGAAATACACAGCAAATATGGCAAGGAATCGAACAGAGGAACACACCAAATTTGTACTTAGAAAACAGGGGCTATAAAAGCCGAATATCTTCACTGTAATTGGGGACCGATTTTTTTGACAGATATACAAACAGATACACGCATATATACAAAGAAATACGAGCAGTTTTTTTTAAAAAAAGGTGATTTAGTTACATATTTCGTTCCTTATTATTCAACACATATGAATCATTTCTACAAAAACTGTCGGTATTTAGAAAAGAGAAGAGATTACCTGCGATTCACCTAGAAAAATGAAGGCTTTAAATCTTCCAACCGCCGTGTACGGCGGCGCATGTGGTGTGTGGGCGCATGCAGCCCGATGACTGGAGCTTGGCCTGACGGAGGCCGGAGGTCGGAGCCCAAAGGGCTTTTCTCTTCTCCTCTTTCAGAGGATTTAAATTTTTTTTAACTAGCTTTAAAAATGAATTTTCGGGCCAAAAATAGATTTATATAGTATTATAAAAACAGTGTTGTTTTTGCTTAGTTTAATAAGCACCAAAACGACGCCGTTTAAATAAAGGATCCGCGCGTTGACCCGTGACCAGGGGAGGATCCGCTCATTTTTGGTGGATGGGCAAATTGCCATTTGAGCCCTTCCGCATTTTTATATTTATGATTTCATTTTATTTTTAATTTAATTTAGCCCTTACCTTTTATTTTTTTTTAAATTTAGTTCTAATGGCCATTAAAATTTATTTTGGGAATGACGTCGTTTTTGAGATTAGGGCTAATTGCCCAATGAGTCCCTCGGAGTTTAACGCGCGTTTCAATGAGGTCCAAGTTTTTTTTTAAATTAACCCTAAATTTTTATTTTTATTTAACTTTAATCTTTTTTTAAATTTTTATATAATTTATTTATTATTTATTTTTTTTACTATAAACATTATTTATATATGTAAAAATTATTATATATATTATTTTATTATTTATCATATTATTTATATTTATTATATATTTTATTTGTATATTTTTATTATATTATATCATTTTATTATATATTATTCATTATATTATTTTTACTTTATTATATATTATATTTTTTATTATTTATTATGTATAATTTTAAAAATTTGTAAATTATTATTAAATAATACACATATCATTTTTTTAATATTTAGTATTTAGTATGTAATGTTCTAAAATCTACTATGAAATTTTGTTCCTATTTAAAATATTATTATTTTTATAAATATATATATTAAGTTATTACATCATATAGTATATTTATATATATATATTAACTATTTTTTTAAAAAAAATTCACCTTTATTATTGATATATTGTTTTAAAATACCTCATTTATTTTTTTTAATTGTGTTTAGTTTTTATTCTTTCTTTTTTTGACTTATTTTTTATGTTCATAATTTGTTTATTTATTTTTGAATCTTTTTGTATTTATTTAATATTGTTTTAGTATGAAAATTTTATCTCATAAATTATACATTATTTTATTTATTTTTTTATATATTTGCATGAAAGTTGATTATTTATGTTATTATTTTAAGCAATATTTTGCATATATATTATGTAATTTTTTATATATTTGCATGAAAGTTGATTATTTATGTAATTTACATTTTGTAATGTTTTTGTGTTTAGGAATTCGGGAAGTAGTGCCCTAACATGCTAGGTTGCGATTTCCCATTTCTCTAAATGTCTAAAGTATCCTTCTGAATAGATTTTGTAAATCACAAGATGATCTCAGTTGCGAAAGTTTAAGAATATCGTGTCCAATCATGCTGGATGTGATGTTTGTACTTTTTGGAGCGAAGGAATCTTGATTTTCAACTCAAATTATTCTGGTTTTAAAAGGGATCCTATTTTTTAAATTCTTTCAAACTTTAGACATTAAGACAGAAAACTATTCAATTTGGTACCAATTTTGGGCGATGCGAGGGTGTTAATCCTTCCTTGTACGTAACCAACTCCCGAACCTATTTTCTCTCATTTTCGTAGACCAAAATGTTTTAAAAGGTGATCCAATCACACCTAAAAAGGTTGGTGGTGACTCCCGTTTTCAAAATTCTCCCGTTAAGAAAGGTTTCGACAGCTTGGCGACTCCACTGGGGACAAATAAGAGAGTCAAGCCAAGAAATTGATTATTTTCTGTCTTAATGTCGGAAGTTTGGAGAAATTTTAAAAAAATATATCGATCTTTTTTACATGTGTTTGCTGCATATGTTTGTTATTTTATTTTCGCATACATCGCATTTGCATGACCGCTGTGGTCGCATCCTTAAGTGGGAGTGAAAAGCTATACTTTCGTGAGGTTTTCACCTCTACATGGGCTAGTGGATTTCTTCTGGGATACATCCGTACTTATGTCTCCGTGAGATTTTCATCTCCGCATGGCCATAGGGAAATGTGTCTCCCTGAACCGAACTTGGTCCATATAAGCCTATAATGGGTAAGGATCGAGGAATCTGCTGGTTCAGGTACCCTTGCTTTAGAACCGAAACACATATAGTGAACTTTAAGTGCTTACCCTAAGTAGTACAGTAATAGCCTTTAGTAAGCTACCTTTATAAGAGCTTGTTTATTATACAATTTATATATGACACTAACCTATTTTATTTTGTTATCATTGCATGTCATTCAACATTTAAAGGTGTCGGTTCACGGTTCAATTTCTAGATTAGAAAGTTTTGTAATGAGGAACGAATATCTTGATAAAGTGGAGGACAACAGAGAAAACATAGTTAGAGAAAGGAGATAGTGTCACCGAGAGGTATACATCAGAGTTGTGGGACTTCACTCATATCAATTCGACACAGAATGAGTTTCAGGAGTTGAAGGATATTTGGGCCCAATGGGATGACGAGACTAAGTAGCTGTTCTACCAGAATTATGGAGATCTTCCCTATTTGCTAGACATCAAGGTGGATAAGCATCTGTTTCGAGCTATGGTACAGTTTTCGAACCCTGCTTATAGTTGTTTTACATTTGGAGAGGTAGACTTAGTACCTACTTTGGAGGAGTACACAACCTTACTTCGTTGTCCAAGAATTCAAGGTAACAAAGCTTATGTTAGGGCTGCTAATCTCCCAACTTTCGTGAAGAAATTAATGATGATCACAGGGATGAGTGAGCAGTGGGCCGCAGCTTGAATCCAACAAAAGGGTGATGGTAAATGCATTCCGTGGGCAAGTTTGAGGGATCTGATATTGGCGCACCCAGATGTGAAGAAGAGGGTTGATGTCCTAGCCTTAAGTATTTATGGTTTTTGATTTTCCCCAAACCTATGGGGCACATAGATAATGTAATATCTCGAATTAGGGCATAATCGGAATAGTGGTTTTGTGACCACAAATCCGAGATATAAATAATTATTTTATAATTATTTTGAGGTTTATGATATGATTACATGATTGTGTGAAAATTTCGTGAAGAAATTCTATGCCTAAAGTGTTTAAATTGAAAGTAGGGACTAAATCGAATAAGTTGCAAAATTTGCATTCTAGAAGTTTTTAGTATGAAATTGCATTGAAATATTAATTAGGAGGTCTTAAATAGCAATTTGACTAATTTAAGTTCATGGACAAAATTAGGACATGGAAGGAATTTTTGGAAAGTTTAGTAGTAAGGGCATTTTGGTCATTTAGTTATTAAAATGAATTAAAAACAAAATTAAAAGCCAATTGTTGTCCATCTTCTTCATTAGGCCGAAATTTCAAGGGTTCTCCATAGCTAGGGTTTGTTTCAAGCTTCCAAGCTCCATAGTAAGCGATTCCAAGCCCCGTTTTTAATGTTCTTTACGTTTTTGATATCCCGATAACTCGATTAAGCTTATGTTAGCAATAATTTAACCTAGGGTTTATATTTGGAAAAATAACCGTAGGTGAAATTTGTGTATTTTGATGTTTTATGATAGAATATGAAGTTTTAAATTATGTTAGACAACTTGTACTACTCGATTTTAAGCAAAAACGAGTAAAAGGGCTTAATCGGTAAAAATACCTAATAGTCACAAGTACATGTTAGAGTGAGAATTTGATGTTTCCATAGAAGAGAAAAGTGATCAGCATGTTGTAAAACATAAGAATAAGGAATAAATTTTAATCCCGAGCCTAGGGGCAAAAATGTAAATATGTAAGAGTTTAGGGGTAAAATTGTAATTTTGCCACAATTTGATTAAAGGATTAATTTGATAATGTGAGTATTAAATAAGCTAAATGTGTTATTTTAGACCAAGAAAGACGTGGAATCGACCTCAATCGAGGAAAAGAAAAGATTGTGGACTAAATTGCAAAATCTTTGTATTTTGGTACCAAGGTAAGTTCATGTGTAAATAATGTAGCATAATTGTTATTTTTAAGTTATTGATGTTAAATATATGTGATGCTGAATTTTATTATGAAATGTATGCTTTGTGGTTAATTTCAAATAATATGTAAATTATGTGATATACTTGGAAAATGTGAAATACTATCGAGTATCGGTATCGGCATTCTATGGAAGACGGCAAGGATAAGTGTTCGAGGAAAATCCCGTTTGAACCTTAGGAATAGATTAGGATACAAGTGACATGTCACTAGGATGGTTGAGCATCCGAACTCGTTGAGTTGAGTCCGAGTTCACTTATGGATGCGAATGTCCGAACTCGTTGAGTTGAGTCTGAGTTCGTGAGATGTAACTAGGCATCCGAGCTTGTTGAGTTGAGTCTGAGTTCACTTATGGATGCGAATGTTCGAACTCGTTGAGTTGAGTCCGAGTTCGTGAGATATAACTAGGCATCCAAGCTCGTTGAGTTGAGTCCGAGTTCACTTATGGATCGTAATGCCCGAGCTCGTTGAGTTGAGTCCGAGTTCGCATATGGCGGGTTACATGATTGCTTGATTGCATATATGGCACTTATGTGCAAGTTATCCATGTATCCGAATTATATTCCGATGTGTTCAACGGGTAAAGTTATACTCAAATGGAGGAATATTCGAGATGTAAAGAGACGTATTGGTAAGTGATGTGAAATGGATATTTTGGACAGTATGTATTTAACCCTCGGGTTGAGTATTGATACAATCACGATAAGGTAATAAGATGATGAAAAATGATTAGAAATGTGATATGTGTTTTAGTGATGCATGCTAATGTTGATTGGTATGACCGTTTGTTATGTTACTTATTATTTGCATATGAACTTACTAAGCATTTATGCTTACTCCTCCTTCTTACTCATTGTAGTTTTGGACAAGCCAAATGAGAAGTCGGGATAGGTCGAAGGCTCAGTCACACTATCCGGAAGACTTTTGGTAAATGGCTTGTAAATTTAAGTATGGCATGTATAGCAATATACCTATTTTGTGTAAATGATCTTATGATATGGTGATGGAATGGTTGAGAAAATGTTTGATAATGATAAATTATGAAAATGGTTAGTTTAGATTATGTTTGATGTTAAGGAAAATTATTAAGATACTTAGTGCATAAAAACTCATAAAAGGGATGAAATTTGCCATAAACAGAATACTGCAGCAACACTGATGCGAGTTTGAAAATTTACTAAAAATCACAGAAATTGAATTTGGTGATGGAATACATATAAAATTGAAGCTTATTATATCTAGTTTCACATTAAACAAATGAAACAGGTAAAGGAATTATATGTTAAAAGATATTTGAATTTTAGTGAAACAGGGTCATAGCAGTTTCTGAATCCCCTGTTCCAATTTTAGAAATTCACCATAAATTGTAAAGATATAATTAGGTGGTGTATTTTATATATTCAGAATCCTTATTGAGTATAGTTTTAGTAGAAATAAACCTCATAGTCATATGAATTTTTTACAGATAGAAATTTGGTTCGTAGTAAACAGAGGTCAAACCAGTTAAGTCCTGAACTAGGGGTAACTTTAACTAATAAACTGTACTAATTGGCTCAACCAGAAATTCTAGAAAAAAATTAGTAGATAGGTATATGAGTCTAGATTCAAGGAAAATTTACGGATCTTGATTTTGAGTTTTTTAACTCGAGATATGATTTTTCTTGTGACTATGACGCAAGTAGCTTAAAAGCTGTGAATGTAGAAACAAATAATCCAAAGTTCTAAAAATGTTAAATTAAGCTTAGTAACACCTCATACTCGACTCCGGCGACGTTCTCGGGCATGGGGGCGTTACAGATGAGGTAGTTTCGGATTTATTCGATCGACTTGGTAAACAGAACACACCTGTACCTGCAATCCTAGCTGAGACGTTCAGATCTTTGAGTGCATGTCGGAGAGCTAGTGAAGGTAGATTCATTGGATGCGCACAGTTGTTGTTAGTGTGGTTTCATAGTCACTTTTGGAAGGTTGATAAGGTTCCCTGCCGAGTGTTTTTTGAGGATTATTCTCCCTTTAAGGAAGTAGCAGCTACGCTGAGGAGGGACGACATTACAGAGGAAAGGTGGATGGAAATACTTCAGAATCTCCGAGAGGAAGATGTTATGTGGAAAGCCCCTTGGATGGCTCCTAATAAAGCCCTTTATCGTTGTGGAAGCTTTGATTGGGTACCTCTTCCTGGAATTTGGGGAGTTGTTGGTTATGCACCATTACTCGTCCTAAGGCAATACAAAGCGGGGCAGTTTATACCGGCAACATAAGGGTTAGCTCAAAGTGATTTCTCATATAAGGGGGATCATTATAAGAAAAAGATAGGAGAGATTTCCAAGGCTTGGAAGAAGATTTGCTGTGTGAAGATTCTGACTGAAGGTTCGACGATAACCCTTGAGTATAAAGGGTGGTTTAGCAAGAGGATCAATGATAACATCCCTAGGTCGAGTTTGGGGGCTGCTCGATCAATAGAGGAGAATTACGAGTGGTTCCATCAGAGTTAGAAGTCATAAAGCAAGAGTTCGAAAGAAAAAGTTTAGAGCTCGGGAAAAAGATAGAGAAACTGGAGGAAGAGAAGATCTACCTAAGCTTAGACGTCGACGTTCAGAAAATTGAGGTCGAGAAAGTGAGGAAAGAAAAGAGGAAGATTGAGAAAGACCGGGATGACTTGAAGACGCAATACAAAAGGATACAACTATTAATGAAAAGAGCTGGATTGGGGAAGGCTTTAGAACAGTGGCAACAAGAGGTTCAGGAAGAAAGAGCCAAAGCCGAGTATTGGGAGAGGAAGTTCCAAAAGATGCAGGTGCAGAATCAGGCCCTAGAGTAAGAGAATCAAGGATTAAAAGATAAGGTGACTGAGCTTGGACGATCTCTTCATCATCACCGAAGTCGTAACTCTGCGGTCGAGTTAAAGGTAAGTCTAAACAAAATCGAGGAAATAAAGCACAATATTGGAGGGTTGGAAGCAGCATTGCAGAACTGTGAACTTCGGATTGAGCAGCTTGAGGCAAGAGAAGGACATTGAAAGGGAGAGCTTCACCATTTTCAGGATCAAGTCAAAGATAGTAACTACCTCATAGGAGAAGCCATAGTCTAGATTCGAGAGGTTGCTGATCATTTGCAAGACCTGACAGTACAAGCTAATGTATTGAGTGTAAAGTATGAGTTAGTGTCAGATAAAGGTCGAGAGTTAGCTTTGTTATTGGATAGGGTTAAAACTCTAGGCCTGAGGGTGAAAGCGTATTTGTAATCCGTTTTGTGTAAAGATTTTTGTTTCTTAAATAACGTTTTCTAAAGGAAACTGAATCAGAATTGATATCTTTTTGCATTCATGCATTTGCATCTCATCGCATCATATGCATTGAAATTTATAGAAAGACCCTAATTAGTTAAAATTACTAGAAAAAGTGAGAGAAAGAGAAAACCTGGAAGCAGCACATCCTTACAATACACGCACTAAGACAAAGAATATGGATCAAAGACTTGAGCAGATCCAGAGAGAAATACAAGAGCAATTGCAGGAACAATTGGCAAAAATCCAACAGGAGATGAAGGATCAAATCTTGGAGGCCCAAAAGAATATGATGGCTGAAATGGCTCAGCTGCTAAAGGGGGCAACGGATAAAGGAAAGGCCCCTATGACTATCACTGAAGAGGATAATGAAGATCATCCTCCGGGTTTTACTCCACCCCATGTGCAAACTTAACCTGAGGCATATCCCTGAAGGCCGTCCTTCACAATAAAACCTTAACATGGACAAGTCGATGCTGGAATACCCATGAATTTTCAAACTGGCACGGGATCCAACCCAGGAGATAACCCTACCAATCCAGTCATCCCTGATTTAGATGTAGCTAAGAGGGAAGATATAAGACTCGAATCATTAAGGCAATTAGAGGAACGTTGCAGATGGTTAGAGGAGAAATTTAAGGCATTGGAAAACACTGATAATCGTGAGGGAATTGATGCCAAGGACTTGAGTTTGGTCCCAGATTTGGTATTTCCTCATAAGTTCAAGATACCGGGATTTGAGAAGTACAATGGGACCACTTGCCCTGAGGCCCATATCACCATGTTCTGTAGGCGGATGACTGGCTATGTAAATAATGATCAACTATTGATCCATTGTTTCTAGGATAGTTTGGTTGGGGCAGTGGCTACGTGGTACAATCAATTGAGCCGCGATAGGATCGGTTCTTGGAGAGACTTAGCACAAGCCTTCATGCAGCAATATAATCATGTGACTGACATGACTCGTGATAGAATCACTCTGCAGAACATGAAAAAGAAGCATAATGAGAGCTTTAGGCAATATGCACAGAGGTGGAGGGAGTTTGCCATGCAAGTTCAACCACCGCTCTTGGAGAAAGAAACTACCATGCTGTTCATTAACACCTTGAAGGCCCCATTCATTACTCATATGATTGGAAGTACCACCAAGAGCTTTGCCAATATAGTTATGGCAGGGAAATGATTGAGAACGCCATAAGGTGTGGTAAGATAGAGGGCGAAGCTGCTAAAAGATCGGCCCCGAGAAGGAAAGATAATAAGGTGAACAATACAAGTAGTTATAACTCAAAAGCGATTACGGTTAGTCAGCCCAAAGCAACTACAGTTGGGCAACAGGGTTCCCAAAAGCAGGGATCTGGTATGAGACAAAACTCTGAAAAGATCCCATTCACGCCTATCTCGGTGACGTACCGGTAGCTTTACCAAAATTTATTTGATGCGTATGCAATAGCTCCTTTTTATTTGGAACCACTGCAACCCCCATATCCCAAATGGTACGATGAAAACGCCAAATGTGGATACCATGCAGGGATATCGGGACATTCAATCAAAAATTGCACTGGCTTTAAAAAAGCAGTGGAAAGACTTATCCAGATGGGGGTCGTAAAATTTGACGATACCCCTAGTACAGAGAACCCGTTGCCAAACCATGGTGATCAAGGGGTAAATGCAATTGGGGAAATTGGTATGAGAAGGAGTAAAGAGGACATAGCCGAGATAAGAATACCGATGAAAGTAATATGGGAAGAAATGATGAAAAGAGAGATAATAATCTCTGAAGAAGGAAATAAAAGAGCGAGGGACTACTACGAGTTCCATGCAGAAGAGGTACATGAGATCTAGGAATGTGACGAGTTTAAGGTTCTGGTACAAAGCCTTATGGATAATAAGGAGCTGGAATTTTATGAAGCTGGCTCAGATGAGGGACCTGTATGCGCATTAGAAGGTGAACCAAAGAATCAATGAATCAACCGGCTAAGGATCATTATTTCTCTACCAGGGAATAATGAAGTTAAGACACAAACAGCGCCGAAAGTCATTATTCACAAACCCACCTCCTTTCCTTATAAGGATAAAAAAAGGGTACCCTAGAATTATGACTACAATGTGACAATACCGGAGAGAGAAGATATAGCTAGTACTTCTAAGGAGGCTCAAGTTGAAGGTTCCTACACACGTAGTGGGAAGCGTTATAATGCAAAAAGCGTCAGGGTTGAGCCCACGAAAGTGAAAGCCTTTGACATTTAAAGAGAAGGGGACTGAGGTACTTGTTAATGAGCCAGTGAAGGAAGAAGAAGTTAGAGAGTTTCTAAAATTCTTGAAACACAGTGAGTACAGCGTGGTTGAAAAATTGCACAAACAACCAGCTCACATATCAGTATTAGCTTTGCTTCTGAGTTTAGAGGTACATCGTGAGGCATTAATGAAGGTGCTCAACGAGACTTACGTTACTAATGATATATCCGTCAACAAGTTGGATCGATTGGTTAGTAACATAAGCGCTGACAACTTTATTTATTTCAATGATGATGAAATCCTACCTGGTGACATGGGATCAACTAAAGCTTTACACATCACCACTTGCTGCAAAGTATATACATTGCCGAGTGTGCTTATTGATAATAGGTCAGCCTTAAATGTCCTGCCATTGTCCACATTGAACAGATTGCCCATAGACAGTTCTCACATGAAAACATTTCATAATGTAGTGAGAGCATTCGATGGCACGGAGAGAAAGGTCATGGAAAGAATTGATATCCCTTTGATGATCGGGCCAAACACATATGAGGTAGACTTTCTAGTGATGAACATCAAGCCCTCTTATAATTGCTTGTTGGGGAGGCCTTGGATACATTCGACAGGAGCGGTGCCCTCATCTTTGCACCAGAAATTGAAGCTAGTAACAGACAGACGGCTGGTCACCAAAAATGCGGAGGAAGACATCATAGCAGCAGTTACCAGTGACGTACCCTATGTAGAGGTGAACGAGGAGGCTGTTGAGTGTTCTTTTCGTTCTTTAGAATTCGTTAATGCAATATTTATTTTAGAAGGTAATGAGGTACCCGTGCCTAAGATATCCAGAACCACAAGAATGGGTTTGCAGATGACAGTGGGGAAAGGCGCCTTGCCAGGAAAAGGATTAGGAAGATATCTCCAAGGAGGGATTCAAGTTCAATAACTAAAGGAAAAGAGAGACTGTTTTGGCTTGGGTTTCAGGCCAGATCACAGGCAGAGGAGGAAGGAAATAGAGAAGCATCAGGAAAGAAGAAGGGCACGTTTAAATAAAAGAGAAGTAGAGTGGGAATCGATGACGTTCCCTCATATATCCCAGACCTTTATATCAGAAGGGATAATTCACCCTAAGAGAGGGTTGCTCGAAAAAGGAAGTCATCATATCAATGCTATACATAATAAATAGTCTGAATGAAGAAACCTTGAGGGCATTCGCCTTTACGAACCAGGAAGCTCTTTAAACAATTAGACTGCAGAAGAACTTCCTGTAGTTTTTAAAAAATTTTCAGAGTAATTTTCAGAACACTCTTGTTGCTCTAGATCCTAGGAGTAATAATATTTCATTTGTAAAATAGGCTCATGTTTGGATATTTTCATTTCAATAAAACATAACTTTTGTTATCAATTCAAGTGAATATTCTTTTATACCGATCAATATTCTTTTGACCCTTTTTAAATTTTTTTTCAAATTTTTCATAACACATAAATAAACATTCTTAAAATTTATTCATTCTTTGTACATTCTCTCGTTCCCCGTAGGTCCCTAGATATCAATGACATGAGAACTGATACTACAAATCCTAAATTCTCTTTTGAGCAAGAGTTTAGAAGAACCTCAGGATTTTGAAGATGAGAGGGATTGTGATGTGTCTTCAGATCTGTTGAGAATGGTGAAATAAGAGGAGAAACAAATCCTACCCCGTGAGAAAGAGGCAATAGAGAATATAGCCTTGGAGGAAGGAAAAGAGGTGAAAATTGGGACACACATTACTAAGGAAACGAGATAATATCTTGTTGAGCTACTACGTGAATTCAAAGATATCTTTGCATGGTCATATCAGGATATGCTGGGGTTGAATATTGATATCGTGGTACATCGTCTTCCCATAAGACAGGATTACAAGCAAATCCAACAAAAATTGCGAAGAATGAGGCCTGATATTGTGCTGAAAATAAAAGATGAAGTTAAGAAACAGTTTGATGCTGGATTCCTACAAGAGGTTAAGTACTCAGAATGGGTGGCTAACATTGTGCCTGTCCCTAAGAAGGATGGGAAGGTGCGAGTGTGTGTTGATTATAGAGATTTGAACAAAGCTAGCCCGAAGGACAATTTTCCTTTACCGCACATCGACACTTTGGTGGACAATACAGCGGGATATTTGTTGTTCTCCTTTATGGATGGCTTTTCAGGGTACAATAAGATAAAGATGCATCCTGAGGACATGGATAAAACCACTTTCATAACATTGTGGGGCACCCTTTGTTACAAGGTAATGCCCTTTGGGCTGAAGAATGCAGGAGCAACATACCAAAGAGCTATGGTGACCTTATTCCACGATATGATACACAAGGAGATTAAGGTGTATGTTGATGACATGATTGCCAAATCTCGAACAAAGAAGGAGCATATTGAAGTCTTGAAGAAGTTGTCCCTGAGATTGAGGAAGTTTCAGTTGAAGCTTAATCCAACAAAATGCACCTTTGGAGCTAGGTCAGGGAAATTATTGGGCTTTGTGGTCAGCGAAAAGGGAATAAAAGTTGACTCGGACAAGGTTAGAGCCATACGAGAACTGCCTCTACCACGTACTCAGAAGGAAGTTCGGGGTTTCCTTGGAAAGTTGAATTATATTGCTTGATTTATTTCACAATTAATCGAGAAATGTGATCCTATATTGCGCCTCCTTAGAAAACACAACCAAGGTACTTGGGATGAGGAATGCCAGAATGCCTTTGATAAAGTCAAGCAATACTTGTTAAACGCTCTAGTATTATCTCCACCCAATCCAGATAGACTACTAATTCTGTACTTATCAGTGTTTAGTAATTCTATGGGATGTGTGCTTGGTCAACATGATAAGTCAGGAAGAAAAGAGAAGGCGATATATTACTTCAGTAAGAAATTCACTGAGTATGAGATGAGATATTTGTCAATTGGGAAGTTGTGTTGTGCTTTGATATGGACGACTCGAAGGTTGAGGCAATATATGTTATATCATACAACTTGGCTAATTTCAAAACTTGATCCATTAAAGTACATGATGGAGTCAACAGCCCTAAATGGAAGAATGGCAAGGTGGCAAGTACTGCTTTCAGAGTTTGATATAGTTTATGTGAGTCAAAAGGCTATAAAAGGAAGCGCGATAGCAGAATTTCTGGCTAGCAGAGCTCTAGAAGATTATGATCCATTGAGCTTTGATTTCCCTAATGAGGAGTTAATGTATGTGGCAACTACTAAAGGATATCCATGGAAGCTAAACTTTGACGGTGCATCCAATACGGTAGGAAATGGAATTGGGGCAGTCTTGGTATCCCCAAATGGTGATCATTATCCATTTACATGTAAATTGGATTTTGACTGCACGAATAATATGGCCGAGTATGAGGCATGCATCATGGGGATTCGAGCAGCCAAAGAGCGAAAAATTAGAACCCTGGAAGTATATAGAGACTCTGCGTTGGTAATTTATCAGCTTAGGGGTGAATGGGAGACAAGGGACCCAAATTGATTAATTATCAAAAGGTAGTTTTGGAGTTACTTGAGGAGTTTGATAACATCACCTTCAATTATCTCCCACGGGAAGAAAATCAGATGCAGATGCTTTAGCAACACTGGCTTCCATGATTAAAGCAAATAAAAAAGAGGATGTGAGACCAATTCAGATGAGTATTTCTGAGGTTCCAGCTCATTGTTGTAACATCAAAGAAGAGGAAAAGGATGACCATCCTTGGTATCAAGATATATTACGATATGTGAGAAATCGTGAGTATCCTGAGTAGGCAACTGAGAATGACAAAAGAACTTTGAGGAGGTTAGCCTACGAATATATACTAGATGGGGACATCCTTTATAAAAGAAGGAAAGATCAGGTGCTTTTAATATGCGTTGACGCTATGGAAGCTAGACAAATCTTGGAAGAAGTACATGAAGGTGTTTGTGGAACACATGCTAATGGCTTTACAATGGCAAGGCAAATCATGAGGTTTGGATACTATTGGTCTACTATGGAAGGAGATTGTATTGGCTATGCCAAGAAATGTCATAAATGCCAGATATATAGGGACAAGATGCATGCACCACCTTCACCCTTGCATGTTATGACTTTTCCATGGCCCTTTTCCATGTGGGGCATGGATGTCATTGGGCCAATATCACTAAAAGCTTTGAATGGGCATCGTTTCATTTTCGTGGTTATTGACTACTTCACGAAATGGGTAGAGACAGCTTCATATGCTAGTGTTACCAAGTCAGCAGTAAGTCGATTCTTGAAAAAGGAGATTATTTATCGGTATGGAATGCCTGAGAGGATTATATCAGACAATGCATTGAACTTGAATAACAACACGATTGCAGAAGTATGCAGCCAATTCAAGATCAAACATCATAATTCATCTCCATATCGCCCAAAAATGAATGGGCCAGTGGAAGCTGCCAACAAAAATATCAAGAAGATAGTGGGGAAAATGATTGAGACTTACAGAGATTGGCATGAGAAATTACCATTTGCACTCTTTGCCTATCGGACTTTCGTCAGAACCTCTACTGGGGCAACTCTTTTCTCGTTGGTTTATGGGATGAAGGCAGTGTTACCCATTGAAGTGGAAATACCTTCTCTTTCAATTTTGTCAGAGATAAAGATAGATGAAGCAGAATGGATTCAATCGCTGTATGATCAATTGAACTTGATTGAAGAAAAGAGGCTAAGGGCTATTTGTCATGGTCAGATGTATCAGAAGTGAATGATGCGAGCTTATGACAAGAAAGTTCATCCAAGAGAATTTCACGAAGGGGATCTTGTACTAAAAAAGATTCTTCCCATACAGAAGGATTTTAGAGGAAAATGGATGCCGAATTGGGAAAGGCCGTATGTTGTGAAGAAGGCTTTCTCTGGTGGTGCACTAATTTTGACAGAAATGGATGGGAAGAATTTACCCAATCCAGTGAATTCAGACTCAGTCAAGAAGTACTTTGTCTAAAGAGAAGGAAATCCAAGGTGAAAACCCGCAAAGGGCGCTTTGAGACTTCTAAAAAAAATAAAAAATAAAAAATGGAGAGGCCAAGGTGAAAACTGTGACAGCCCTAATTTGACCCTAGTCGGAAAGTGGTTTCGGGACCACAAAACCGAGTCATAAAAATAATTAACTGTTAAATTCTATGTTTATTATATGTGTAAATGCATGTGTGAAAGTTTCATGCTTTGATTTTTGTCATTTGTATGTGAAATTTATAAGATAGGACTCATGTGATAAAACTTGAAAGTGTGATAGGTAAATTTTAAAGTGTCAAATAATGCATGAAATGTTGACATGAAGGATTTGCATGTCAAATGGACCAATTTTGTTTAGTGGCCAGCCATAAATGATGGTTGATGTATAATATATGTTTTATTTAAATATTATAATAAGTAATGGCTTTATTTTTGAAATAAATAAATTAGTAAAACAATAAAAGATGAAAAAAATAAAAATAAAATAGATGTTCATCTTTCTTTCTTGAATGCCGAATTGGGGAAAGAAAAATAGTGAAGAAGAAGCCAAGGCATTGGGCCATGGTTAACTCCTTTTAAAGGTATGTAATGCAATTTTTATTTTGTAATTGATTATGAAATTAAATGGATAAATACATAGCATAGTTAACCCATGCTTTAAATTCATGAATCAATGAACAAATGTCCATTCGGAAAGTGCTAAATTGGTATTATTTTGATAAGTTTTTGGGAAGATGTTAGTTATATGTTAAGTAGCTTAAATGAGGGTTGAATAAGTAGAATTCATGGTTGAAAAGTATGAATTGAAATTGCCGTGTGTGTGTATATGCATTTTGGGAAGAAAAATGTTGTTATTTAGTTGAGTTTTCATTTGATATGTACATTCGGTCAAATAGGGGGAGGAATAAGATGAATTTAAAATGTTGTGGTTTGTTTTTAAAATTGGCTAAAGGGTTGTGGTCATTACCGAATATATTTGGGTTAGGGGAAAATATGATTAAGTATCGGTTTGATGAGCTAAATATAGATGTATATTCGGCTATATAAATTTAATGTGTACTTGATAATATAGTAAGCCTTAAGAGATTGTGTTTGTGTATGTGAACTAGATGTTTTATTGATATTCGGCTAAAAGGGTGAATGGCTAAGTCATAGGAATTGGGGTGATATACATTCGGTCATTAAGGTTATATGTACTTGGTAATGTGAATTATGTATTAAGTAAGTCATTTCTTCGAAATATATATTCAGTCATTGTTTAGCATAGGTGAAACCTATGTGCAATTTGCTACATTTGATCATGAAATGGAATTTGTATATGAAAGCTAAGTTTGAGTGGTTAGGGTCAAATGTGGTTTATGAAATAATAGGCATGATATCGAGTCATGGTACATTTTATAAAACTTAACATGTATGGAAGTTATATGATTATCAAATGTGATTATTAAAGAATTAAAGTTGAGTAGGTAATTAAACGAATTCAATTGTTTAATTTTAAAGCTCAAGAGCAAAGAGGAACTCAATCAGATAAGGGGAAGGAGAAAGCAATCGAGTAGCCTATCCAGTAATCATTCAATTATACCCGAGGTAAGTTTTGAGTAGTTTCTTTTAGTATGAAATTGATGATGCTTTTATAAGAGTATATTAAGTGAATTGAAATCTTTGGTTCGTTCTTGATTATAGTTGTATAATAAATAGTGCATATATATGATTTTTAGTATAATGGTCACTTTGGGATTAAGCTTGAATGGTAAAATGAATGTGTGGTATTAAGTATAACTCCTGAGCCGAAATGTGAATGATGATGTGCATATTGAGCTTATATCCGAATGTAGTAAATGACTAATAAAGTGATAGGCTGAATGAGATGTGTTAAAATATGACTAAGTATGCATGGTATTGGAAATGTATCCGGGCTAAAATTCCATGAGCTTCATCTTTGAAATGTATCCGGCAAAGTCCCGCAGAACTTCGTCTTTGAAATGTATCCGCTAAGGTCCCGCAGCTTCGTCTTTGAAATGTATCCGGCTAAAATCCCGAGCTTCATGCTGAAATGTATCTGGGCTAAAGTCCCGCAGGCTTTGTGCTGGAAATGTATCCGGGCTAAAGTCCCGTAGGCTTCGTGCTGGAAATGTATCCGGGCTAAAGTCCTGTAGGCTTCATGCTGGAAATGTATCCGAGCTAAAGTCCATGAGCTTTGTCTTTAATAATATAATTTCAGGTTTTATACCTAGCAGGCCAAGTGCCGATGAATTTGATAAAAGTGTAGAATTACAAGATCCTACACTAAGTTGACAAATTGAAAGTGCATTACATATTAAGTTGGCTAGGTATGTATCATGTACTCGTATGCAATTTTGATTTGAATTAAATTATAAATATATAAAGTGATGCATCTGTGAATAAGTGTTATGACTATAAATGTGATCGTAATATATTCGGTAAATTTGTGAAGTTATGTGAAGTGATTCTATGTTTATATTCAAATATAAACACTTGGTCCTTGTGGAAAGGTTTGTGGAAGTATATGATTTTATTTTTAGGTGATTACGATCATGGAAAATTAAATGTGAATATGATATTGTATTTTACTCGTTTCAATTGAACTAAAGCTGATAGTGAAGCATTTTAATGCCTATGTTATATGAGTTCAATCTTGAATGACAAGATATACATGTTTAGATAATTTGAATGCAAGGAATGTGTGAAAGAGCAAATTTGTAATAAATCTGCTTGGGACAGCAACAGTAGCATGATTTTGGAAAATCACCATAAATTGTGGAAATTTAATTAGAAGCTGAATAAATTATGTAATTAAATCTTAATGAGTCTAGTTTCTTATAAAAGAAACCGTGTAAGCAAAAGAATTGTAGATAATGAGATATTTGAAGTGGCGTGAGATAGAGTCAAAATGACTTTGAAATCCCCTGTTCTGTTTTTAGAAAATCATTGTAAATTGTACAATGATGATTGTAAGACAAAATTTATATTATTAGACTCCTTAATGAGTCTAGTTTCAAATGAAATAAATGATAACATATTTCAAATTCTGTATAATGAGAAAATTGATTCGTAGTGAAGAGTGGTCAGAATAGTCAAACAGGGGAAACTTAAATAAAAATCTGGTATTGATTGGTCAAACTAAAAATTCTGAAAATTTGATGGATGGAAGATATATGAGTCTATTTTCAGGAAAAATTAACGGCACTTGATTTGGAGTTTCTTAGCTCTAGTTATAAATAATTTAGTGACTGTTGCTCAGGAAGACAGCTTGTAGTGAATTTGTGATTTTGTTGCAAACATGGTTAAAACTAGTTAATGAGATGCTTTCCGAGTTCTTATGATATTATTTGTGATTTCAATATTTGGTTTTAATTGAGTTCAGATTCAAGTGAGGTGAATTTGCTATATATGCATTATGTTCATGGATACTTGGCCAAAATGACAATTATCTAGGAATGATTTCTTGAAAATTTGAAATAATCGATCTATAAGTAAATTAATTGTTTGCATTGCTTAAAACTTACTAAGCATTGAAGCTTACTCCGTGTTCTCTTTTCCATTTCTTATAGGTTTATGCTTTAGCTCGAGTTGGAAGAGCCGGAGATATCATCACACTATTGAGTCATTATGTGAGTTGAGAAGATTGTATATCATCATGGTTTAAGGCATGTATAGGATAGACTATAGGTAGAATGATATTTCGACTTTGTATACATTATAGCCATGCGAAGATGGCTTGCTCATTTTGTGTAGAGAAGCCTTATAATTGAACTAATGTGTTGAAATGTTTTAGTTATAACTTGATAGTAATTAATTTGTTATTAGATATTCGGTTATGTTTTGATAGTGAGTCATTTTGGAAATTTATAAGAGCTCTTATGGAAAATCAATAAGACAGGTTTGCATTGTTGATAATTTATGTTTGGTAAGTATCTTTGACCTTAGAGAAGTTTTGTTCAGTCAAGTAATACATCATAACCTTATTCCGGCAACGGATACGGGTTAGGAGTGTTACATAAACCCACAAAGGGCGCCTTAAGACCAAAGGGGTTTTGAGTTGAAAACCCGAAAGGGCAGCTCAAATTTTGAAAGGCATGCAATGGCCGTGCTATATCAGATTCGACAAAAAGTGGAGTGTGTTACATATCGGGGCATCAACAAAGTACTTTGGATCATCTAAGCACATGTTAAACTCAAAACAGTCGTCATGGAATTTGTATACAGAAGCCCAAGCTGTGATATGTAGGGCATTTGATTTTTGTCCTATTTACTATCTTTGGATTCTTTTTCTTCTCGAAGATATGTTTTCAGATTAATTTCCTTCTGAATTTTTGATTATTTCTCAAGATCAAATTATTTGTCTTCCATTATTCATAAAGTGTGTTGCATTGAAATAATGATTGATAAACTAAATATTTTTACAAATGAAGTTTTGCATATTACTCTGAAATCTTTAGATACGAGAAACTAAAACAAAATAATTGTTTGAAGAATTCCCATGAGTGAAGGTCGGAGGTACTCGAGAAAATTTCTTCTTCAGTCCAAAGGATGATTGGATAATTCAACCCTATGAGAGGATCATCTCCAGCAGGTCATAACATTTGAAGAATGGTATAATAGGACCAATTTGATTCAAAGCATACGAGCAGAGTATGATTGATACTTCGAGTAAAATAAAGATGAAATTTTGATGGATGAATGAGTAAAGACGTCCGAAATAGGAATCATTTTCATAACATCTTGCATCACAATATGTCTAATTAGGAGCATTGAACTCATTTCGATCATGGCATCCTAATCATTAGGCATGAACACATACACATTCTATAGGTTATGGCCTTTAGGGGACAATGTAGATCACTGATAGCAGATTTGGCATCTCTGTATTGACGGGGAACAAATCAAAGAAACAGATTTGGCGTCCCTATATTAGAAGGGGAGCAGATCAAAGATAGCAGATCTGACATTTGTGTGTTTACATCGAAGCAGATCGAAGATGATAGATTTGGCATTTCTGTATTAGACGGGGTGCAGATCGAAGATAGCAGATCTGACATTCATGTGTTTATATTGAAGCAGATCGAAGATAACAAATTTGGCATCTCTGTATTAGACAGGGAGCAAATTGAAGATAGCAGATCTGACATTCGTGTGTTTACATCGAAGCAGATCAAAGATGACAAATTTGGCGTCTCTGTATTAGACGGGGAGCAGATCGAAGATAGTAGATCTGACATTTGTGTGTTTACATCGAAGCAGATCGAAGATAGTAGATTTGGCATCTCTGTATTAGATGGGGAGCAAATTGAAGATAGCAGATATGACATTCGTGTGTTTACATCGAAGCAGATCGAAGATGATCGATTTGGCGTCCCTATATTAGATGGAGAGCAGATCGAAGATAGCAGATCTGACATTCGTGTGTTTACATCGAAGCAGATCGAAGATGACAGATTTGGCATCTCCGTATTAGATGGGGAGCAGATTGAAGATAGTAGATCTGACATTCGTATGTTCACATCGAAGCAGATCGAAGATAACAGATTTGGCGTCTCTGTATTAGACGGGGAGCAAATCGAAGATAGCAGATCTGACATTCGTGTGTTTACATCGAAGCAAATCGAAGATGATAGATTTGGCGTCTCTGTATTAGACGGGGAGTAGATCGAAGATAGCAGATTTGACATTCGTGTGTTTACATCGAAGTAGATCAAAGATAACAGATTTGGCGTCTCTGTATTAGATGGGGAGCAAATCGAAGATAGCAAATCTGATATTCGTGTGTTTACATCGAAGCAGATCGAAGATGATCGATTTGGCGTCTCTATATTAGACGGGGAGCAGATCGAAGATAGCAGATCTGACATTCGTGTGTTTACATTGAAGCAGATCGAAGATGACAGATTTGGCGTCTCTGTATTAGACGGGGAGTAGATCGAAGATAGCAGATCTGACATTCGTGTGTTTACATCGAAGCAGATCAAAGATAGCAGATTTGGCGTCTCTGTATTAGACGGGGAGCAGATCGAAGATAGTAGATCTGACATTCGTGTGTTTACATCGAAGCAGATCGAAGATAACAGATTTGGCGCAGATCAAAGATAGCAGATCTGACATTCGTGTGTTTATATCAAAGCAAATCGAAGATAACAGATTTGGCGTTTTTGTATTAGGCGGGGAACAGATCAAAGATTTCAGCATAGCGTCCCTAAGTTTGCAGGGGAGCAAAGTTGAAGACAATGATTTGACATTCTGAGTTCTGATGAAGGCGTTTGAAGCTATCAGAATACCTTTGAAGAAGATGAGGATCAAGATTTCGAGACTTGGCCAGGCCAGGCAAAATTGGTCCTTTTATAGTCTTTGCTCTATTTCTATTACACGACAATGAGCAAAGAGGGGCAGCTGTAGTAACCTATTTTTGCTCGGGCCCGTGAAATGAAATAAACAAAATTTTATAAACCGAATTAAATGAATAAAGTGTCCCTGTTAATGTCCAATTTACAATAAACAGTCTTAAAGGTCTGATAACCCAAAACTTGGTTACAGCCCAATTAGTCCAAACCAAAACCCAATACCCGGTTACACCCAACCCAACAAATAAACACGGCCCAAAGGGCCCAAACCATTAACAGAAGATAGAAGGCCTAGGGTTTTTGAAACCCTAGGCGCCGCAAGCACCAGACGAAGGCCCCTGAACTCACACCGTAATCGGCGCGCCAATCCCACCACCGGCAGATTCGTATCATCAGCGCGCGATCGTCGTCGGTTTTCTCGTCGTCACCTACAAAAAGGGAAAGAAATACACAGCAAATATGGCAAGGAATTGAACAGAGGAACACACCAAATTTGTACTTAGGAAATAAGGGCTATAAAAGCCGAATATCTTCACTGTAATTGGGGACCAATTTTTTTGACAGATATACAAACAAATACACGCATATATACAAAGAAATATGAGCAGTTTTTTTAAAAAAAAAAGGTGATTTAGTTACATATTTCGTTCCTTATTATTCAACACATATGAATCGTTTCTACAAAAACTATCGGTATTTAGAAAAGAGAAGAGATTACTTGCGATTCGTCTAGAAAAAAGAAGGCTTTAAATCTTCCAACCGCCGTGTATAGCGGCGCGTGTGGCGCGTGGGTGCGTGCAGCCTGATGACTGGAGCTTAGCCTGACGGAGGCCGGAGGTCGGAGCCCAGGGGGCTTTTCTCTTCTCCTCTTTCAGAGGATTTTAAATTTTTTTTAAACTAGCTTTAAAAATGAATTTTTGGGCCAAAAACAGATTTATATAGTATTATAAAAATAGTGACGTTTTTGCTTAGTTTAATAAGCACCAAAACGGCGCCGTTTAAATAAAGGATCCGCGCGTTGACCCGTGACCCGAGGAGGATCCGCGCATTTTTGGTGGATGGACAAATTGCCATTGGTGCCCTTCCGCATTTTTATATTTATGATTTCGTTTTATTTTTAATTTAATTTAGCCCGTACCTTTTTTTTTTTAAATTTAGTTCTAATGGCCATTAAAATTTATTTTGGGAATGACGTCGTTTTTGGGATTAGGGCTAATTGCCCAGTGAGTTCCTCAGAGTTTAACGCGCGTTTCAATTAGGTCCAAGTTTTTTTTTTAAAATTAACCCTAAATTTTTATTTTTATTTAACTTTAATCTTTTTTTAAATTTTTATATAATTTATTTATTTTAAATATTTTATATATTATTTATTTTTACTATAAACATTATTTATATATGTAAAAATTATTATATATATTGTTTTTATTAATTATCATATTATTTATATTTATTATATATTTTATTTGTATATTTTTATTATATTATATCATTTTATTTTATATTATTCATTATATTATTTTTACTTTATTATATACTATATTATATTATATTTTTATTATTTATTATGTATAATTTTAAAAATTTGTAAATTATTATTAAATAATACACATATCATTTTTTAATATTTAGTATTTAGTATGTAATGTTCTAAAATTTACTATGAAATTTTGTTCCTATTTAACATATTATTATTTTTATAAATATATATATATTAAGTTATTATATCATATAGTATATTTATATATATTAACTATTTTTTTTAAAATTCACCTTTATTATTTATATATTGTTTTAAAATACCTCATTTATTTTTTTAATTGTGTTTAGTTTTTATTCTTTTTTTTTTGACTTATTTTTTATGTTCATAATTTGTTTATTTATTTTTGAATCTTTTTGTATTTATTTAATATTGTTTTAGTATGAAAATTTTATCTCATAAATTATACATTATTTTATTTATTGTTTTTTATATATTTGTATGAAAGTTGATTATTTATGTTGTTATTTTAAGCAATATTTTGCATATATATTATGTAATTTATATTATTATATTCATTGTCTTCTATGTTGTATTTTGCATGAAATGTTAATGTATGTATATTTATGTTATTTATGATTATATCTGCATGACATGTAAATATATATATTATGTAGTGTATATTGTTATTTATTATTTGCTATGTTATATTCGCATGAAGTATTAATGTATGAATTATATAGTTTGGTATTGATATCTTGTAATATGTTAATATTATATCCTGATTGCATTATTGTTTAAAAAAATATATACCCAAAAAATGTTTTAAAAAACGAGGCAATGTTTTTGTGTTTAGGAATTCGGTAAGTAGTGCCCTAACATGCTAGGTTGCGATTTCTCGTTTGTTTAAATGTCTAAAGTATCCTTCAGAATAGATTTTGTAAATCACGAGATGATCTCAGTTACGAAATTTTAAGAATATCGTGTCCAATCATGCTGGATGTGATGTTTGTACTCTTTTGGAGCGAAGGAATCTCGATTTTCAACTAAAATTATTCCGGTTTTAAAAAGGGATCCTATTTTTTAAATTCTTTCAAACTTTTGACATTAAGACAGAAAACTATTCAATTTGGTACCAATTTTGGGCGATGCGAGGGTGTTAATCCTTCTTTGTACGTAACCGACTCCCAAACCTGTTTTCTCTCATTTTCGTAGACCAAAATGTTTTAAAAGGTGATCCAACACACCTAAAAAGGTTAGTGGCGACTCCCATTTTCAAAATTCTCCCGTTAAGAAAGGTTTCGACAGAGGTTTGATGGCAGACAAAGATGGTGTGTTGGTTGGATGGGTGGGTTATTTTATAACTCATTCACACTCATATTCATCTGTCTGATTCTGTGAGTGCAACATCTATCTGATTGAAATATTTTTGTCTGGTTAAGTAAGATTTTTGATTGGATTAATTGTTTCGAAGGCACTCGTGCCTAAGGGAACTTTGTGAGAACAACTAAGGCCTAATCGATTCTGTTCCTAGAAAAGGGCTTAGGCCAGTTTGTGACTTCTGAGAATTGCTAATTTTTTGTCTAACAGAGCCATATGACTGTAGAGTTACATATGGTCTATGTTGTTAAATTACTCTGTAAGTGTGTTTCGCTGCTGAATTATTTTCAGGTTTCTGTATCTGTCTCTGTTTTCGTGGCTAGTTAGTTTGATCTCATACTAAGCTCGTATAGCTTACCCCCTCTTCTGTTTTTCCTTTCAGGTACATTTCGAGATTTTGGATCTGGACTCAGTATGCGGAGGACTCAGGCAGTATTGAGATAGAATAAATTATTAATTATGGTTTTTGACTTCTATTTGTTATTCAGTTACGGAAGTAAGGTTTTTATTAACACTGTGGTAGAATTCTGTTTTACGTTTTAATCATTTTATTATCCTAATTTTGAATCTGTGATATTTATGCTTTTGAACATCGAATAAAGCATGTTTTTATAAATACTTTATCACGGTCACTTCGGTGATCAATGTAGCATTCCAAATTCGGTCTAAACTTCTAGGCTGAGTTTTGGGTGTTACATTTAGTAGTATCAGAGCCAGGTTTGCAAAAGCTCGGCCTGTGCTCCTATGTTTTCGTGTGCGAACATGTTGGTTATAAAAAGGAATTTTGAAAAACTTTACCACAGTAAGCTGAAATGATTGTGTTTTGGAAACGTTTTGTGAAAATGAGCTGTCTGAGACTTCGATACTGGTCCAGGTAAAATTTAAAATTGTACTGATAGAAATATAGACTCTGTTATTACAATTGTTTTTGTGTTCTGACATTGTAGGTTTTTAAGTCAGCCCTACTCTATACATGACTTTCGAAGGTGAGCGTGATTGCGATGAGTCGTCTGCCCCTCCTGAACGTGTGACTGTTTAGGAGTTGAAGGACAGTGTGAGCCCGCCGAATTTGGGTGGTGATAACCCAGAGCTTGGTACTGAGGCACTGACCCGCTTAGTAAGGGAAGTGCTAGAAGGAGTGTTTGAGGCTAGGAAAAGAGGGATCAGTGAAATGCTTCAGTCTAGATGCGTGAATTGTGGGAAGAAGAGAGATCGTAGTTCTATGGGGCTGGAGTCTCATTTTGTGAAGCGTGTTAAAACACGTCTGAACTTTTCGTCTTGCGAGCATTGCAAGAGGCGTCATTCGAGCGACTGCTGAAGGAAGTTAGGAGCGTGTCTGATGTAAGCACACCTAGGGCATCCTCGAATGCAAACCAAGATCTAAACGAGCTTCCAAAAGGCCCTATGAGTCGAGCTCGAACTAAACAATTTCAAGACGCTTTATCAGCTTTGGTGAAGTGCATTTGGGAAGAGAACAAGACCCTAGACGTTGGAGAAGCTATGGATAGCTCCTTGAAGGCTCATTGCATTCTTTTGCAATCCGATTTCAGCTCCTCTCCAACCGCCCAAGCTCCTTCACTCTAATCACTCACTTGAGCTCAAGTTTACTTCGCTTTGAGCTTGATCTTAGCTCGTTTCAGCTCATTTCTTTTTCATTCCAATAAACTAAGATTAAACTTTGTTCTTAATTAAGTTTGCTACAGCTCATGTCGAATTCCCTAGCTCAACTTAGCTCACTAAGTGTTTTTGACTATTTGAGCTAGCCGAATTTAATATGATAGTTGACTTATAATTAATATGTCTGAATTTAGTTAGTGTCATTAAGTTGTTTAGTCAATATTTTTAATTATGATTATATGAATAATTATTTTATTTATTTATGTTATTTAATTATGTAGGTTCAGCCAAATGTGGAGATTCATTCATGGCAAGGTACATGTACGGGAATGTTCATTGAATAGGAAAATACATGCATGGTTCGGTTCAATGTTTGGAGGTCTCACATTCATGTACATGGAGGAATAATTGCATGGAATGGATATTGAAGAATACATCTTCCTTGGAAGACACACATTCATGAATGGAGGGCAATTAATGCAAGTTCATGTACGGCTAGGTTCAAGCTCCCTTCAAAGTTCCATGTACAGTCGAATGCATGTGGAAGGACCCTTGGAGTTTTTATGCACCTATTCGGCCAAGAGACACCTCTTGGAAGCTTCATGCACCCGATAGCCGAACCTAGACAACCTATTTAGCTTCCAAAGGTTCACATTCATTCAAATGATTAAAGCTCATACATGAAGCTGTCCAAACACATCCCCATCAGCAGAATCAAGACTAGATAATTAATGTTTTCATTCAAGAACATTCTAGTTTGTTCATGACTGAATTTACTTAATCTTTAAGCTAGCTAGTTTGTCCATTCGGTTACTACATGATAGCTTATAAATAGTTTGCTCATTTCATTGTAAAAAAGACTTTTTACCAATTTATTGAATGAACATTGTTCTTGTGAGGTTGCTTCCTCTCATATCTTGTACAAGTTTCAAAGACTTATCTAGTTTGTGCTAGTGGCGTCTACCGATCTTGTTTGAACTTATCACCAATCTTGGTGTGGCGTTCACCTATCCTTCTATCCATCCTGTTCACCTTAACAATATAGGAACTGTGGTGACACTTTTTCGTGTTGAATCATTCCTAACGTTAAGTTCGATTTCCATCCCCATCTTTCAAATTTCTTTTTGTTAACCAAACCGAGCCATTTATCCATCATCTATCTTTGCTACCCTTAGCCGAACCTATTGCTACTTGTACACTTCTTGAAACCTTCCGCTTATCCTAACTTATTCTTTTACTTCTATTACTAAAATTTGAGGCACGAACAATTCTCTCGTCTACGATCGAGCAACTACGTGAATTCGACTCAACTTCTCGAGTCGGATCACATCATTTGGTATCAGAGCTTGTAAAACGAGAGGCGCCGACGTTCGTATCAAGATCAAAATAGGTTCGTTGTGAAAAAAAATTTGAATTTAAAAAATAAATTCGTTTTTCTCTATTGTAATAGTGCTATTTTGAAGAATTAAAAAAAAAGAGAAAAATATATATATACACGAAATTTAAAAAAAAGAAGTGTGAAGTGATCAAGTTCTTCTCTATTGTTTATATCTTGTTCTGATCATCTCGTGTTCTTTTCATCAACTTTTTACCCCCAAAACGCCACACTACATTAAAATAAAATTTTCTTTTAGCCTACCCATACACCATACATCTTATCCCTTGTAACCATTTTGAAGCCGACCCCAAAGCACCAAGACGAGTCAAGAGAAACAAAAGACGAGGTTGCGAGAGTAAGTGTGAGTGGTAAAAGGCTAGAGATTGTGATAGCATTCGAGAGTTGAAAAAGCCTAAAACGAGTGCAAACACGAGTGGAGTGTTCATCAATTATTTTCTTTCTGAGTGAATCGTGAGATTTTGTGGTGAGGTGTTTATTTCTTTTTTATTTTAACAATCTTCTTTTCAGCAACTAATCATGTCTCGAGAAGAGATTTTAGATTTTGAACTTCTAGACTTCGTGAAGGAAATGGATCGCTTATTCGATAGGAAACTAAAACCCGTCCAAGAATAATTGGCCCGTGTCGAAGAGCGAGCTCATCGAGCAAGAGCCCAACGAGAGCAAGGTCGAGGGACGGATTCAAGACTATCAAGAAAATAATTGCCCAATGACTATTTTGGAAAAGACATATATCGTGATTCTTTTTCATCAAGGAATTCGAGACGAAATCAAACAAATTTTGAGTTTGAAGCCTATTATGGTGGCAAACAAGAAAGCACAAGTCGATCTTCATGTACACCAAGTTATTCATCCATGAAGGATCAATCTCGAAGAGATGATCATCGTTTGTATGAAGACCCCTCTTCTCATTCTCAACGAAAAGTCTCTCATTCTAATTCTTTCTTGTATTCTTCCTCTTGTAATAAAATCAAAAAAGCAAATGAGAAAGAATTTGAAAGAAAAAAAAGAAACAAAAGAAAAGGAGTGTGAAAGAAAACAAAAAGAGAATAAGAAAAAGAAAAATGAAATTGAAAAAGAAAGTGAAAAGGAAAAAGAGATCAAGATCGAGATCGAGAGTGAAAAAGAATGTGAGAAGAAAAAGAAAATTGAAAAAAAAAGCGAGTGAAAATGAAGAACGAGAGCAAAAAAAAACGAGGAGTGTTTCAACTAACCGAACTATAAGTTTTCCTTGTATTGCTTCCTCTTTTCAGGTTTCTGAAGAATCGATTAATAAGTTCCATCTACATTACCTCCCAAAGGAGAGACGGTTCGCATTGGGTGGTAAAGGTAATCCTAGCCAACCCATGCCACAAGGTAAGGAAGGTAAGTGTTATAAAGTGTTTCAGTCTCCATTGACCTATTTGAATGTTTGTGATTATATTGATGATATGGCCAACTGTCATTCTTTGATTAATGGAGATGTGTTTAATTTAAATGATGGTAAGAAGACCATTACTCATGAAAATTGTGGTGTTGACGAGCATGTTGGTGAAGTAAGTATAAATCAGCACAAACAATTTTTGAATTTGTGTGTTAAAAAGTTGCCATGTAAAACTCCTAGTCTGATTGTTTGTGATGGTGGTGTAATGTTACTACCTTGTTGTGTAAATTTTGCATGCTTGTGTAGGTTTGATTGAGTGAGACTTGAGTTTAATGATTATTGGAATGATTGCTTGATCCAATCTTCTTTGATTAACATACGTGGGACATTGGAAATCAAGAAACTCTTAATGCATATTGAATCAAGTGACCAAGCTCATGTGTTTAAACCCAAAATTTGTTATTTTGGTTCGATATATGGGGAACTCAAGCATCCTAAATTTTGTGCGAATAATTTATGTTTACTTGATGCTTGGACTATGACTAAGGAAATGAAAGTTAAAGATTTTGCTTATAACTTAAAATTGTTCCTTGTTCATTCTATGTTGCTGGTTATGAAATTCTTGTTTCACCTCGAAAGGGTAAGATCAACTCATGCTTTTGATCCTGGTATCGATTCAAACACTCAATTGATGAATATCATTTCAGTACGTCCTTCAAGTTCACCAACCATGGAGACACTATCATCTATCATTTTTGTGAAGGAGACACTTTGAAAAGTGAGAATTGTTTTTGTGATTACTCTTCATTTCAGGTTTCTCAAGGATCATGTGAAGAGCTTTGGCTTCAATACCTTTACGAGGAAAGAAGGGTTATGTTGGTTGAAAAGGGTAAAACTAATTTTCATCTCCCTAGTCCCAACAGTAAGCAATGTGAGTTTTCAATAGTCCTTAGGCCGCTCTATTCGACTAGAATCAATGATTTTGCTCATGACTTGCTTCCGAAAAAGGTTCCATCTGTTGATGCAGTCAATTGCTATTCTTTGTTCGATGAAGCATTACCTTATAAGATGTTCCGTCCATTCGCTTGTGAAAATGGTGTTTTGAATACGTTCGCTTATATGAATCATAATTGTTTTGATACAATTATGCTTGGACAATTTGTTTGTTCGAAAAATTTATTGACAACTTATGGATATTCATTTTACATGATTCATACATCATTTCTATTACCGAAGATGGATAGTCAAATTGGAAAGGTAAGACCCAACTTTTACCTCACCAACGACAATCCCTCATCTGTTCGTGAAACAAAAAGGATTGGCCCATTTCTAGTTTGTTTTGTATTCAAGTTTTTATTCTTTCATTATGATGAAATTAATAGTTGTCAAATTTCGATTCCTATTCAAATTTCTCGCGCGCTTTTTATCTTCCGCCCTAGAGAGATCCAAACGTTCGACTTGAGGACAAGTCACTTTAAAGATGGGGGGAATGATGCAAGTACACCCGGGGCATCCTCGAATGCAAACCAAGATCCAAACGAGCTTCCAAAAGGCCCTATGACTCGAGCTCGAACTAAACAATTTCAAGACGCTTTATCTGTAACATCCCGAAAAAGGGCCTAAACGGAACAGTGGTTGCGAAACCACAAATCTGAGGTAGAAAAATTTATTTTATTATTATTTTGAGGTCTATGATATTTTTGCATGATTGTGTGAAAAGTTCGTGAAGAAATTCTATGCATAAAGTACTTAATTTGAAATTAGGGACTAAATTGAATAAATTGCAAAACTTGTGTTCTAGAAGTATTTTGCATAAAATTGAATTAGAATATTAATTAGGAGGTCTTAAATAACAATTTGACCAATTTTAAGTTCATGGACAAAATTAGGACATGGAAGGAATTTTTGGAAAGTTTAGTAGTAAGGGCATTTTGGTCATTTAGTTATTAAAATGAATTAAAAACAAAATTAAAAGCCAATTTTTGTCCATCTTCTTCATTAGGACGAAATTTCAAGGGTTCTCCATAGCTAGGGTTTGTTTCAAGCTTTCAAGCTCCATAGTAAGTGATTCCAAGCCCCGTTTTTAATGTTCTTTACGTTTTCGGAGTCCCGGTAGCTCGATAAAGCTTATGCTAGCAATAATTTAAGTTAGGGTTCATATTTGGAAAAATACCCATAGGTGAAATTTGTGTATTTTGGTGTTTTATGATAGAATATGAGGTTTTAAATTATGTTAGACAACTTGTACTACTCGGTTTTAAGCAAAAACGAGTAAAAGGACTTAATCTCCAGAAAATACCTAATAGTCATAAGTGCTTGTTAGAGTATGAATTTGATGCTGCCATAGAAGGGAAAAATGACCAGCATGTCATGAAACATAAGAAAATAGGCTGAAGTTTAATTTACGAGCTTTGGGGCAAAAGTGTAAATATGCAAAAGTTTAGGGGCAAAATTGTAATTTTTCCAAAAATGATTTTGGGTCAATTTGAATAATTTGAGTCCTAATTAGACTATATTTTAAATGATAGAGCAAGGAAAACTGAAATTCGGGCTAAAATGGAGAAAATACCAAGTTGTGGACGAAATGGTAAAAGTAGCTATTTTTGCATACGAGGTAAGTTTGATGAAATAAATGCAATGTTCTTTTATTTTACATTATTATTGTTAATTTCAGAATTTATATACTTATTTTATGAGGATATTTAAATTCGAATTAAAGGCAAAGTGACAGAGAAAAAGCATTAGGAAGCCCTGCTTGAACCTTAGGAATATTAGGATATTGGGGTTGACAGGATAGGACAGAGACAAAATGAGCCATGTAAGTCCATATCAGTTATATGGCTTTGGAGACAGGAATGAGCCATGTAAGCCCATATTATATATATATGGCATTGGAGACAGAATAATTCATGTAAGTCCATGTCGAAGACATGGCATTGGCAGGATATTGATAGACAGAACGACCCCAAAGATCCTTAGTATTCCGAGTGGTTCAATGGGTCATTGTACACATTAAATTACAGTGAATTATCAGCAAAAGGGAAGGTAGATTGTATTTATGAATAGTGAAAGGTCGGTAAGAAGAAGAAGGTAAGTAAGTAAAGAAGAAGGTAGAAAATGAGAAGTAAAGAAAGTTTATGAGGCTAGGTGACATTATGTATAATCATTCATTATGCTTGAATGTTGTAACTTATTTGCTTGTAAACTTACTAAGCCTAGTGCTTACTCTATTTATTTTCTTTTTCTTATAGTTTTATCAAGCCACTCGGGGATCGAAGGAAACGTCGGAGACCCGATCACACTATCGAAGAAATCACATTGGTATAGTTAGACGTTTAGTTTTGTGTATGGCATGTATAGGAACTTGGTTTCTTTTGATATGATATGATCAATGAATGATGTGTAAATACTTGCTAGTGATTAGCTAATAGAATGGCTGATGATATACATGTTTGATTGTATGTATGAATAAGTAGTAACTATCACATGAAAACTAAGAAAAATGTGAAAGTAACTTAACAAATGATTCAAGTATCGTAAATAATGTGATTTTGAAAATCACTAAAAATCGTAGAGACATGATTTGATGGTGAATAATATATGAAATTAAATCTTATTATGTCTATTTTCTTATGGAATAAGCAAAACAGGTAAAGATATTATATTTTATGAGATATCTGAGTTTTAGTGAAACAGGGTCAGAGAAATTTCTAGATCCCCTGTTTCAACTTTGGAAATTCACCATAAATTGTAAAAAAATAATTAGGTGGTGTAATTTATATGGTTAGAATCCTATTTTGAATCTAGTTTTAATAGAAATAAACAGTATAGTTATATTAATTTTTTTATAGGGATAAAAGTGGTTCGTAGTAAGTAGAGGTCAGTGCAGTCGAATTCTAAAACAGGGGTAACTTTAACTAATAAACTGTACTAATTTGCTAAGTCAAAAATTCTAGAAAAAAATTAGTAGATAGATATATGAGTCTAGTTTCAGGAAAAATTTACGGATCTTAATTTTGAGTTTTGAAACTCGAGAAATGAATTTTTAAGCAGCTATGATGCAGAAAAATAGTTTATTCCGAAAATTAAAATAAGTGGTTTAGAGTTGTTTACAAGGTAAGATAAGTTTAGTAACACCTCAAGCTTGACTCCGGTGACGGTTTCGGGCGTGGGGGCGTTACATTTATTGGTATCAGAGCAGGTTTAGTCGATTCTCGGAATAGTTAGTATGAGTAAAAGTCTAGCTATACATGCCATACCTGTATTTTGATAGTGTGATGACTCTTGACGATTTTTAAATATTTTGTTTTATTGTAATGGATCCCGAGTGAGCTGGTGATGATGATGTAGAAAGTAATGCGCCTGCTCCCGTGGAAGGGGTAGCGCCATATGAGAATAGGCCAGTAACAGTTAATCAGGGAGGAGTGACTCGAGAAGCTCTCTTCCAAGCTTTGAATGATTGGTTTGCCGAGTTCGTTCGTATGAATCCGGTAGTTAGACCTCCACCTCCTCATGATTCTCAGGCTACCCATGTAGCTCAAGCTCCCCCCAGTCACAGGTATAGTGATAAGAGAAAAGCCACCAGTTGATAGAATCAGGAAACAAGGGGCAGAAGAATTTCGAGCAACAAAAGATGATGATGCAGAAAGAGCAGAATTTTGGTTAGAAAATACTATCAGAGTCTTTGACAAATTATCTTGTACACCCGAGGAATGTATGAAATGTGTAGTATCACTTCTTGGAGACTCAGCCTACTACTGGTGGAAGACACTTATATCAGTTGTACCAAAGGAGAGGGTCACTTGGGATTTCTTTCAGGAGGAATTTCGTAAAAAGTACATCAGTCAGGGGTTTATTAACCAGAAGAGAAATGAATTCCTGGAATTGAAACAAGGGAGCTACTGTGTTCTCCAAGATAGATTTGAGATCCGGATACTATCAGTTGCGAGTTAAAGAGTCAGATGTCCTGAAGACTATTTTCCGGACTAGGTGAAGGTATTAAGGTTGATCCGAGCAAGATTTCAGCCATTGTTGATTGGAAGCCTCCTAGAAATGTATCGTGGTTAGAAGTTTTCTTGGTCTTGCTTGGATATTGTAGAGGATTTTCCATGATAGCTACCCCGTTGACAAGATTTTTTTGTGAAAGGATATCAAGTTTGAATGGATTGAGAAGTGTCAACGAGTTTTGACAAGTTAAAAGCATTATTGACTAAAGCTCCTGTTTTAGTACAACCAGAACTAGGTAAGGAGTTTGTGATTTACAGTGATGCGTCCATGAATGGACTTGGTTGTGTACTTATGCAGGAAGGGAAGGTAATTGCTTATGCCTCTAGATAGCTAAAGCCACATGAGAAGAACTATCCGATACATGATTTAGAGCTAGCTGCCATTATTTTTGCGTTGAAGATTTGGAGACATCATTTGTACGGTGAGAAGTGCCACATATTCACTGATCACAAAAGTTTGAAATTGAAGCAAAGAAGATGGCTAGAGTTGATTAAAGATTATGAGCTAGTGATTGATTATCACCCAGGGTATGTGTACCGAAGAATGATGAGCTTATTCGAAAGATCTTACAGGAAGCACATAGTAGTTTTTTTTTGTCTATTCATCCAGGTAGTACAAAGATGTATAATGATTTGAAGAAAATGTACTGGTGGGTAGGAATAAAAAGGGACATTTCAGAGTTTGTTTCTAGATGTTTGATCTATCAGCAGGTAAAGGCCGAACATCAGGTACCTTCAGGTTTATTGCAGCCTGTGCTAGTCCTTGAGTGGAAATGGAATTGAGTTATTATAGATTTTGTGATAGGATTGCCGCTTACATTTGAGAAAGAAAGATGCAAAGATGGGTTGTGATTGATAAGTTAACGGTCGGCTCATTTTATCCTAGTTCGTATGGATTTTTCACTTGACAAGTTGGCCGAGTTGTATATTTCGAGAGATAGTCGGACTACATGGGGCGACGCGAGGCTACATGGGAACCCAAGAGGCTATGCAAAACAGTAGACCAAATCTTTTCACGAGTAAGATTTTCGGGGACGAAAATCCCTAAAGGGGGGGAGAAATGTAACATCCCGAAATAGGGCCTAAACGGAATAGTGGTTACGAAACCACAAATCCGAGGTAGAAAAATTTATTTTATTATTATTTTGAGGTCTATGATATGTTTGCATGATTGTGTGAAAAGTTCGTGAAGAAATTCTATGCATAAAGTACTTAATTTGAAATTAGGGACTAAATTGAATAAATTGCAAAACTTGTGTTCTAGAAGTATTTTGCATAAAATTGAATTAGAATATTAATTAGGAGGTCTTAAATAGCAATTTGACCAATTTTAAGTTCATGGACAAAATTAGGACATGGAAGGAATTTTTGGAAAGTTTAGTAGTAAGGGCATTTTGGTCATTTAGTTATTAAAATGAATTAAAAACAAAATTAAAAGCCAATTTTTGTCCATCTTCTTCATTAGGACGAAATTTCAAGGGTTCTCCATAGCTAGGGTTTGTTTCAAGCTTTCAAGCTCCATAGTAAGTGATTCCAAGCCCCGTTTTTAATGTTCTTTACGTTTTCGGAGTCCCGATAGCTCGATAAAGCTTATGCTAGCAATAATTTAAGTTAGGGTTCATATTTGGAAAAATACCCATAGGTGAAATTTGTGTATTTTGGTGTTTTATGATAGAATATGAGGTTTTAAATTATGTTAGACAACTTGTACTACTCGGTTTTAAGCAAAACGCAGTAAAAGGACTTAATCCAGGTAAAAATACCTAATAGTCATAAGTGCTTGTTAGAGTATGAATTTGATGCTGCCATAGAAGGGAAAAATGACCAGCATGTCATGAAACATAAGAAAATAGGCTGAAGTTTAATTTACGAGCTTTGGGGCAAAAGTGTAAATATGCAAAGTTTAGGGGCAAAATTGTAATTTTGCCAAAATATGATTTTGGGTCAATTTGAATAATTTGAGTCCTAATTAGACTATATTTTAAATGATAGAGCAACGAAAACTGAAATTCGGGCTAAAATGGAGAAAATACCAAGTTGTGGACGAAATGGTAAAAGTAGCTATTTTTGCATACGAGGTAAGTTTACAGAAATAAATGCAATGTTCTTTTATTTTACATTATTATTGTTAATTTCAGAATTTATATACTTATTTTATGAGGATATTTAAATTCGAATTAAAGGCAAGTGACAGAGAAAAAGCATTAGGAAGCCCCGCTTGAACCTTAGGAATATTAGGATATTGGGGTTGACAGACAGACAGACGAAATGAGCCATGTAAGTCCATATCAGTTATATGGCTTTGGAGACAGGAATGAGCCATGTAGCCCATATTATATATATATGGCATTGACAGCGGGAATAATTCATGTAAGTCCATGTCGAAGACATGGCATTGGCGGATATTGATAGACAAGAACGACCCCAGATCCTTAGTATTCCGAGTGGTTCAATGGGTCATTGTACACGTTAAATTACAGTGAATTATCAGCAAAAGGGAAGGTAGATTATATTTATGAATAGTGAAAGGTCGGGTAAGAAAGAAGGTAAGTAAGTAAAGAAGAAGGTAGAAAATGAGAAGTAAAGAAAGTTTATGAGGCTAGGTGACATTATGTATAATCATTCATTATGAAATGTTGTAATTTATTTGCTTGTAAGCTTACTAAGCCTAGTGCTTACTCTCTTTATTTTCTTTTTCTTATAGTTTTTATCAAGCCACTCGGGATCGAAGGAAACGTCGGAGACCCGATCACACTATCGAAGAAATCACATTGGTATAGTTAGACGTTTAGTTTTGTGTATGGCATGTATAGGAACTTGGTTTCTTTTGATATGATATGATCAATGAATAATGTGTAAATACTTGCTAGTGATTAGCTAATAGAATGGCTGATGATATACATGTTTAATTGTATGTATGAATAAGTAGTAACTATCACATGAAAACTAAGAAAAATGTGAAAGTAACTTAACAACAGATTCAAGTATTAGAAATAATGTGATTTTGAAAAATCACTAAAACTCTTAGAGACATGATTTGATGGTGAATAATATATGAAATTAAAGCTTATTATGTCTATTTTCTTATGGAATAAGCAAAACAGGTAAAGATATTATATTTTATGAGATATCTGAGTTTTAGTGAAACAGGGTCAGAGAAATTTCTAGATCCCCTGTTTCAAATTTGGAAATTCACCATAAATTTTAAAAAAATATTTAGGTGGTTTCGTTTATATGGTTAGAATCCTTATTGAATCTAGTTTTTATAGAAATAAACAGTATAGTTATATTAATTTTTTATAGGGAGAAAAGTGGTTCGTAGTAAGTAGAGGTCACTGCAGTCGAATTCTGAAATAGGGGTAACTTTAACTAATAAACTGTACTAATTTGCTAAGTCAAAAATTCTAGAAAAAAATTAGTAGATAGATATATGAGTCTAGTTTCAGGAAAAATTTACAGATCTTAATTTCGAGTTTTTAAACTCGAGAAATGAATTTTTAAGCAGCTATGATGCAGAAAAATAGTTTATTCCAAAAATTAAAATAAGTGGTTTAGAGTTGTTTAAAAGGTAAGATAAGTTTAGTAACACCTCAAGCTTGACTCCGGTGACGGTTTCGGGCGTGGGGGCGTTACATTATCAGTTTTGGCGAAGCGCATTTGGGAAGACAACAAGACCCTAGACATTGGAGAAGCTATGGACAGGTCCTTGAAGGTCATTGCATTCTTTTGCAATCTGATTTCAGCTCCTCTCCAGCTGCCCAAGCTCCCTTCAGCTCTAATCAGCTCACTTGAGCTCGTTTCAGCTCGTTTGAGCTTGATCTTAGCTCGTTTCAGCTTATTTCTTTTTCATTTCAATAAACTAAGATTAAACTTTATTCTTAATTAAGTTTGCTACAGCTCATGCCGAATTCCCTAGCTCAACTTAGCTTACTAAGTGTTTTTGCCTATTTGAGCTAGCCGAATTTGATATGATAGTTGACTTATAATTAATATGCCTGAATTTAGTTAGTGTATGAATAATTATTTTATTTTTTTATGTTATTTAATTATGTAGGTTCAGCCGAATGTGGAGATTCATTCATGGCAAGGTACATGTACGGGAATGTTCATTGAACAGGAAGATACATGCATGGTTTGGTTCAATGTTTGGAGGTCTCACATTCGTGTACATGGAGGAATAATTGCATGGAATGGATATTGAAGAATACATCTTCCTTGGACGGCACACATTCATGAATGGAGGGCAATTAATGCAAGTTCATGTACGGCTAGGTTCAAGCTCCCTTCCAAGTTCCATGTACAGCCGAATGCATGTGGAAGGACCCTTGGAGTTTTTATGCACCTATTCGGCCAAGAGACACCTCTTGGAAGCTTCATGCACCCCATGGCCGAACCTAGACAACCTATTTAGCTTCAAAAGGTTCACATTCATTCAAATGATTAAAGCTCATACATGAAGCTGTCCAAACACATCCCTATCAGCCGAATCAAGACTAGATAATTAATGTTTTCATTCAAGAACATTCTAGTTAGTTCATGACTGAATTTACTTAGTCTTTAAGCTAGCTAGTTTGTCCATTCGGTTACTACATGATAGCTTATAAATAGTTTGCTCATTTCATTGTAAAAAGGACTTTTTGCCAAATTATTGAATGAACATTGTTCTTGTGAGGTTGCTTCCTCTCATATCTCGTACAAGTTTCGAAGACTTATCTAGTTTGTGCTAGTGGCGTCTACCGATCTTGTTTGAACTTATCACCAATCTTGGTATGGCGTTTACCTATCCTTCAATCTATCCTTTTCACCTTAACAATATAGGAACCGGGGTGACACTTTTTCGTGTTGAATCATTCCTGACGTTAAGTTCGATTTCCATCCCCATCTTTCAAATTTCTTTTTGTTAACCAAACCGAGCCATTTATCCATCACCCATCTTTGCTACCCTTAGCCGAACCTATTGCTACTTCTACACTTCTTGAAACCTTCCTCTTATCCTAACTTATTCTTTTACTTCTATTACTAAAATTCGAGGCACGAACAACTCTCTCGTCTACGATCGGGCAACTATGTGAATTCGACTCAACTTCCCGGGCCAGATCACATCAGTGTCTCAGGTGTGGATCTGAGGATCATCGGGTTCGAGATTGTCCTCGATGATTCTAATTCAGGTATGTTTATAAATGTTTGGACTTGTTAATTAAAATATAGAAATTGTGTGTGTAGTATGTGTATCTACTTCAGTGGTTAAGTGTTCTGGATGTGTGTGTGAGAGGTTTTGCGGGAGCATGGTGGTGTAATTTGTGTTATACCGCTGTTCTATTATTAGGAAATTTTGGGGACGAAATTTTTTTAAGGAGGGGTGAGTTGTAACGCCCAGAATTTTGGGCCTAGAATTTTGGGGTTTTGAACAAAGGGACAGTGGGAAGGTTGCACACATAAGTTAAGTTGTGCAGTTAAATGACAGAATGGGCCTGCTGGTCTGGTGGTTGAGTGAGTGTTAGTGAACCTTCGGGTTTTGGGTTCGAGTCACTGTATGCGCGTTTTGGGAGTCTTTTTATTTTTGTTTGGTTTAGGGGGAATAATTATTTTGTTGTGATTATCATTTATTTTGCTTTTATTTTAAAGTTTTTATTTTTCTATTTCTATTATTCTTATTATTCTGTTCGTCACGTTTTCCCCTTCCTCTATTATTCATTTTTCTGCTCCTTCTATTTTCTAAATCTTCTCAAACTGGTTAATTGCGAATTCTGGATTATCGTTCATTTGTCGTTATCTTTAATTACATAACAGGTGTGGGATTCGAACTGTAACTATGCTATTTTCCTTTGTTTAGTTATTCAGCAAACTCTCTGCTCGGCTTTCCTTGTCGGTAGGTCAATCCCGTAAGTTTTGGGGACTTTAGTCGATAAAGGTGGTAGGAGTAGTTGTCTTTTTGATATATGATGATAGGGTAAAGATTAGGGATGATTTTGGTGGCCAAAACGGTAGTTTCAGGACTAATTTGGAGTGGTTTCGTGACTTCCCCGACGGCCACATAGGCGTGTGCCGAGGCACACTGCCATCTGGATTTGGGGATTAGGGTTTCAGGCTACTTATGGGTGCCACACGACTTGGCCACACGGGGGTGTGGCCGATTTGGGATTTTTGTCGGAACCACACGGGCGTGTCCCTTAGGGCACATGGGCGTGTGAGTTTGGGAAATTAGGGATTTGAGATTTGAGGTCACACGGCCGTGTGACTAAGTTTGGGATTTTAGGGTTCCTACACGGGCGTGTGTTTCGGGACACACGGCCGTGTAGCTGATTTGAGGCCTAGGGTCCAATTTTTTATCTATATAATAATTAAATTCAATTTATCAATTCCAAACATCTTATATTATCCTATTGTATGTATATATCAGTTCAATTTCATTTTTCGAATGCCCTTTGAAAATTTTCATTTTATTCAATTTAGTCTTTAAAATCGAAATTGCCATAACTTTCAAATTTGAGCTTCATTTTTGAAATCGATCTCAATTAAATCCTTCTAAGCCCTATAATTTCCATAATTACAAAAAAATCATATTAATTTCAAATTATTTACACTTTAGTCCCTATGTTCAAAAACTAACAATTAAACTTTACTTTTATTTTTCATTTTAACAATAAAAATTAGTCCTTTTCAATTCTAAGCTTAAAATATTCTAAGCTTAAAATCTAACAATTTAGTACCAATTTCTTAAATTATTCATAAATGATAACTTTTAGAAACTTTAACAGTTTTGCAAATTGATATATAGACTAGCTAAATCAAGCTCACATAACCTCAAAAACATAAAAATTACAAGAAAATAACTTAATTGCATAAACTTACCAAGGGCCAAAAGTTTGAAAGCTTCAAACCTTTTTCCCTTTCCTTTTGCTTCATGAGGTTGAAGATGAACATAAGAAATGAATTATTTTATTTTTATTTTAACTTAAATACTTTAGTTAACCTTTAATTAATTATAATTAAATTAATTAACATTTGTTTAATTAAACAAAATTCTTAATTAACTAAATTGGTGGATGCTTGTTGTCATCCACCACCGTATTGGACATATTAAAGGGGTCTAATTGCTCAATTGATCCTTCGAGTAATTAAAAATCCATAGCAATTAACTTTTTCACTTTTATAATTTAGTCATTGTACCTTAATTAGCTATTCGACTGACAAAATTAAAGAACCAAACTTTATACTAAATTTGTAAATATTAAATAATAATATTTATGAACTCAAACATCATAAATGGGGTTCTAAAACCGCATTTTTTGACACCACTGACTTTCAAGTTGTTACATTCATTGCCTTACATGGAGGTCGTGGTACATTAGAGGAAATATTTTGCATAACCACTTGATCATCTTTCTTTAAACATAAAAAACTCATTGGTTTGCTTAACGTTAATTGTTATCATAACAATTTGCTTTCATTTTTAGATGATGTTGTGGACAATAGATAACAAATACTAAGGTAAATTTTATACTCATCATTTGAGCTAAAATGAATAATCAGTCACTTATTATAATCATAATTGTGAAGTAAGAAGTTTGATTTATTATAGACAATAGATGGCACAACAAATGCTTGGTTAAATTAACCTTGATTTGTTGTAGACATATAACAATTGACATAATAAATAGTTGAAATTTTTTTTATAAGTTTTGAAATTATCTAGTGATTATAATCCCATATGTTATATTGTTGGAATTAACTTAAATAATTAGAACTTTCATATTGCACCATCCTTTTCTTATGGACTTATTTACTAAACTTTTGGACTTAAATTGTTGGACAATCATATTTAACACTCCTTTGGTGGACATACTTTTGCTTTTGGATTCATATGTTTAATTATTTGATGTAAATTTTTAGATTATCCTTCGGAACCTCCATTACGTGTGGATTCTAATTGGGTAATAACATTGATTACTAAAATTTAATCTTAGTATGACACCAAGAGTGGATCCTCTAACCTCAACATATTTTATTCTAGGTTTTTGTTTATTTATTATTTTTTAGTTTATTTCTTGCATTTATTTTTATTGATAGTGTTTCTTTTCCCCACCTTCATTTTTGACACTCTTCCCAAACCAAAATTAAGTGTTAAATATTTGTTTAAGCATAACATTTATAATATTATAAATTATAATCAACTTTCCTATGGATCGACTTTGAACTCTCGAGATTTTATTACTTGAATATAATCTACACTTAGGTTGTAGTCCTTGAAAGTGTTTGTCAGGTCCATAAATCTTGAGGCCTAAAGAGTGTCTTCATCTTGTTGCTCTAGAATTTATAGCTTTCGCCATAGAAGACAAGAATAGCTAGTTGAGTAACACTCACAACTTTGTTGTTTGATGCCATAAGATATATGCCCAATAGTAACTGAATATTTCTTTGATACCACAAATGTTGGGGAAAATAACTCAAAATATCACAAAAACACTAAAACAATGTTTAAAATTGCAGAAGAAGTGGGAAATTTTTTTAAGAGGAATTTAGGCTCCGTTTGTTTGCCAGTAAAACATTTTTCGAAAAATATTTTTTAGATTTTATAGTGTTTGTTTGATGGAAAATAAATTTCTATGGGAAAACATTTTCTAAATCACGGGTAAATAAAATGGATTTTTAGGGAAAACATCTTACCGGTTTTATTTCTATAAGACTTTTTCCATCTTCCTCCACTCTCACCATGAACTCTTTCCCCCTTCTTCTGTTCTTTATCTTCCTTCTCCTTCTTCATCCACTTCCCTTCTTGAATCTCAATCAAGGTAACTTTTTTATGCTTTTTTTTAATCTGCCTTTATTTCATTCAACTTCTTTTAAATCTTCTTCTTCCTTTTTTCTTGTTGAAGAATCT
This sequence comes from Gossypium anomalum, assembly GCA_025698475.1. NCBI lineage: Eukaryota > Viridiplantae > Streptophyta > Magnoliopsida > Malvales > Malvaceae > Gossypium > Gossypium anomalum. Next base: position 63,357,340 of record CM046961.1, read on the forward strand.
GTTTGGATTTTGCATCTATGTTTCTGGGTTTTGCATCACTCTTCGTCAAGTCTTGAATTAATTTATTCCTTAAAGTTTATGCTTGCTCTTCTAATACCCTTTCTAGTATGATTTGTTTTTTTTTTCCTTTTATTTTCTAAAGTGAAATTATCGTTCTCCTTCACTCTCTTCACAGCAATCATTCTCCTTCCTCTCTGTCCATCGGCCTCCACCTCTCCTCCTCATCTCTGTTTGTTGGCCTCACCTTCGAATCTGAGTCTCATCATCTCGTCATCCTTACTAAGTCTACATTTTGAAGAAACCCCAAAATCTAGCTTTCTAATCCTATCAAGGTATATCATTATCTTTTATTTTGATTATTTTTGTTCTTCAAAGTTATTTTATTTTAGTTACTCTGTAAATTCGTTGCTTTCTCCATGGCCACTTGTGAGTTTCTCTTTTTCTCTTTCTATGTGATTTGAATGGATATATGTTGTTTTGACCTTAATAAAGTTGTTTCACTGTAACTAATATCTCTAGAAAAGAGCAGTAATTATTTTTTACTAGAAGCTGAAGCCAGGATTGCATAGGAGGATGATAAAATAAGTAGGTACATGTAACCATCAAGAGAGAAATTATCTTCCTAATGAATTTATAGTTGGTCAGTAAAGATTAAAAGAATTGGATGGTTGTCGTAGTTGTAGTTGTTAGAGCTATGTCACTAGAGGTATAAGCATGATTATTGTAACACCCCTAACCTAATCCATCGCCGGAATAGGGTTACAAGTTATTACTGATCAAAAATAACTCAGATCAAATTCAAATATTAATTATCTAATAAAAATTTGTATAACAAAATTATCATACTTCGATACAATATTACAAATGATCCCAGAGTTTTGTATACAACAATGCCAACAAGAACATGTGAATATTAAACATTAAACTTCTAACCAAGAACATATTTTGATTTATAACTTATCATATATATATATATCTTAACTTTTATAGCCTTTAAATCATTCTAATGAAAAATATCTTAAAAATGCAACCAAATACACATCTTTTCATTTCATAAAATAAAATATTGCATAATAGCATTTGCTCACCAATTTACAAAATTTACAATTCATGAATACATATTTATAATTAAATCTTCGGTTCAAACATTTGAACTACTCAAATAAACCAACCAAAATGTTAAAATAATGTACCATATAATTTCAATACATAATCATATTCACCTTCCCTCTATTCGGTTAACACAGTTTACCCATACCGAAATACAAATTTAAAAACATATTACATATATATACTTCCTAGGATCACATACATGCATGTTTTAAACCACATTAAAAACCCAAAATATATCAATATGGACAAGTACTAAATCACAGTCAAGTCATTTCATTATATGCATAAATAGTTGTATGTACAAATACCAATTATCAAGTTGATCATAACCATCTCATTAAATCACGTTTTATAACCCGATCATACATATACATTTTACAAATAATTGTCAAATTAGTTTACATTGCAAATCCTATTTCATAAGAATAAGTCATTAACCACATTTAGACATGTTAAAAAAATATGAATCTTATATACCATGTAATAACGTACCAAACATATTTATTTCACATTCGAATATAACTAATTGATTTTTTTAAAGCCAAATTACATAATTATACCTTATTTAAAGATATCAACCAAATGATAAAATACTTAAACTTAACAAAAATCATAATCAAAACCATCGAATTTACCTATGTATATATATACGGTCAATATATTCATACAATATCCAAGTCATTAATCCACCTTAATGCACAACAAGGCACATTTCATAAATAATACTCACCCATTTAACTAATCCATAATTCACATGAACTTTTCTTTCAAACATGACCATATCCGAAGCTTGCTCATAAATATTTAAATTCATCATCCTTTTACGTATATAATACTTACCACAATACCATGCATCCAAGGCACGCAACATTTTAACTAAAACATACACAAACCATAAGCAATATAACCAACTTTAAACATAAAGATTAAGCCATTTTCGATTGGCTTTATACACAACCAAAATTCATCGTTTCAAAAACACACTTCAACCTATACATGCCATAATTCGAGTTTAACTTCAAAAAAATACTAAAATAGTAGGTAGTTTAATGAGCTTTGCTGACGATCCCCGAGCTTGTAACCTGATTCCAAAATCTATGAATCAAAGACAAAAACACACACAATAAGCTATTTAAGCTTAGTAAGTCATAAGCAAACATCAAACCGATAATATAATCAATTTATTTTAACAAACCAAATTACAATATCATTATCAAGCTTATTTTCAACTTTCTATTTCAATAATATTATACCTGCACATAATTATTTACTATTATGGCCGAATGTTCACAAGGCTAAGTCATCAAACTATTGTTCAAATTTTCAAAGCTAAATTACCATCATAAAATCTAGTTTGAAATCCACAAACACATAAGCCCACGTTCCACCAAATGGTTTCATATGTACATATTAATTATGTGGCCGAATGTATAAAATCAAGCATGCATATAATGGTAACTCATTCAATAATATTCATAAGGTCGAATACACTTACCTCATTTAGTTAGTAATAAGCTAATACATACCTGTCTATTTATCTCATTTACACACTTGAGCATAACTTATCTTTGCCCGATGAACCATTCAGAATTGGATAGGACACTCGGATAATCACGCAAGTCGTACAATGCTAACGTCCCAGACGTGGTTTTACATGTAGTCACATATCGATGCCACTGTCCCAGACTGGGTCTTACTTGTAAACACATATCAAAATCACATATCGATGCCATGGCCTTACTTGCACACATATATCGAAATCCTATGTCATGACATATGTATCCTAACTATTCCTAAGGTTCATACGGGGCTTTCGGACGTCGTAACTCGGTCGAATTGAAAGCTTAAACATTAATACTAAGCTGATTCTCATTCGGCAATAACACATATGAATTCATGCTTTTCAAACCATTTAACTAAAATCAAAAATAGCTTTTTGCTTAAAAACTTACCTCGGACAACGAAAAATCGGTACGGATCGACTAGTCGACAACTTTCGATTTCCCTCGATCCAAATCCGATTTCTTTGGTTCTTGATCTAAACATATTCAAATTAAGTTCATTTCATTCAAACATATTTTCATTCAATTTAGTACTAAAACACATAAATGGGCAAATTACCATTTTACCCCTAACATTTACACCTTTTTACAATTTAGTCCCTATTGCACAAAACACAAAATATACAAAATTTCAAGACATTCATGTTAGGTTGAATCTTACCCATTACCATAAAAGTCCATATATTTCATTTATTTCACATTTTAGTCCCTCAAATTATTATTTTTGCAATTTAGTCCTAATTACTCAAAATCAACAAAAAACTCCAATACAAAACATGTTAATCTAAAACATATCTTTTATTTTCCATCATTAAACAACAAAAATCACAAGCTATCAACAATGGCACAACTCAAAATATTCATCAAACTCAAAAATTAAAGGATGGGTCTTGAAGACTACTAAGCAACTATCTCAAAAAAGTAAAAATAATCAAAAACCGAACAAAAAACAAACATTGATTGAGCTTGATTATAAGCCGAACCCTAACTTGTCTTCTTTCTTTTTCTTTTATTAAGTTTCGGCAATGGAGAAAGTATGAGCACTATGGTTTTTGTTTTATTTTTTTATGGTATATTTTATATTATAACATATTACTACATAGTTTACTATTTTACCCTTTGCTTAAGTTATATATATATCACCTACTAATGATCGAATGTGTCCATGCAAGGATGCAAAGGTATATTTGCATTATAGGTGCCTCCATTAATAAAGACAACAACAATTAAGAACTTTCACATTTAACCACTAAATTTTTATCTTACGTGATTAAGTCCTTTTATTTAATCGGACACTCAAACGATGAAATTAAATCACGAAAATTTCACAGATATAAATTCGTACAAAATAAAAAGAGAAAATAATTTTTAAATATTTTTTTCACTCGAATTTGTGGTCTCAAAACCACCGTTCCGATTAGGGTCTAAATCGGGCTGTTACAACTCTCCCCCCTTAGGGATTTTCGTCCCTGAAAATCTTACTAGTGAATACGTTTGGATAGCGTTCTCTCATTGCATCTTCTGGTTCCCACGTTTCAACCCCATGTTTTTGCCACAATACTTTAACTAACGGAATTTTCTTATTTCGTAACTCATTAATCTCATGAGCCAGAATACGAATCGGTTCAACCTCAGTCAGACTAATCACATGTGAAGGGTTAGACCGATATCTACGAAGCATCAAAACGTGGAATACATTGTGGTTTTCTAACTCAGGTGGCAACGATAATCTGTAAGCAACTGGCCCGATACGCTCTATTACCTTAGACGGCCCAATAAACCTCGGACTCAATTTACCCTTGCAACCAAACTTGAGTATTTTCTTCCACAGTGAGACTTTCAAGAAAACTTTATCTCTAATCTGAAACTCTATATCCTTGCGTTTCAAGTTCGCATAAGATTTCTGACGATCCGATATTGCTTTCAGACTTTCACAAATCACTTTCACTTTCTGTTCAGTTTCTCTAATCAAGTCAACCCCGTGTATCTTATTTTCACTGAGTTCAGTCCAGTATAACAGTGTATGACACTTACGACCGTACAAAGCCTCATAAGATGCCATTTTGATACTCGATTGAAAACTATTACTATACGCAAATTCAATCAGAGGTAGGTATCATTCCCACATACCTTCGAACTTGAGAAGGCAACATCTCAACATATCCTCAAGTATCTGAATGATTCGCTCAGACTAACCATCTGTTTGCGGATGGAAAGCAGTACTGAAATGTAATTTCGTACCTAGTGCATTTTGCAGTTTCTTCCAAAATCGTGATGTAAACCTCAGATCTCTATCCGAAACAATAGATATAGACACACCATGTAATCTCACAATCTGGGAAACATATAATTCAACCAGTTTATCTAGCGAGTAGTTTGTATGTATCGGAACAAAATGAGCCGATTTAGTCAATCTACCCACAATAACCCAGATTGCATCTTTCTTGCTCGGTGTCAACAGTAAACCAGATACAAAATCCATAGGAACTCTGTCCCACTTCCACTCAGGTATCATGATCGGTTGAAGCAATCTAGAAGGTACCTGATGCTCGGCTTTTACTTGTTGACAGACTAAACATTTTGCAACAAATTCTAAAATGTCTCGTTTCATACCATGCCACTAGTAAAGTTGCTTCAGATCATTATACATTTTTATACTACTTGGGAGAATAGATAACCGACTGCTGTGAGCTTCATTCAAAATCATCTGAATCAACTCTGAATTCCTCGGGACACATATTCGGTTTTTGAATCTCAAACAGTCATTAGCATCAACCTTGAATTCTGAATCAGCATCCATCTCACACTGAGCTCGTTTTGCGATCAGCTCATTATTAACCTTCTGGGCATCACAAATTTGTTGAATAAATAACGGTCTTGCTTTTAGTTCAGCTACCATCGAACCATCATTAGACATGGCCATATGCGCATTCATTGTACGTAAAGCAAACAGTGATTTTTGGCTTAAAGCATGAGCAACAACATTAGCCTTTCCCTGGTGGTAGTCAATCACAAACTCATACTCTTTTAGCAATTCTAACCATTAGCGTTGTCTGAAATTTAGATCTTTCTGAGTCATCAAGTATTTCAAAATTTTATGATCAGAATCAACATGACATTTCTCACCAAATAGATAGTGGCGCCAAATTTTCAACACGAACACAATAGCTGCCAACTCTATGTCGGATAGTTCTTTTCATGTGGCTTTAATTGTCTCGTGGCATAAGCTATCACTCTGCTTTCCTACATCAAAACACAGCCCAAACCATTTAAAGATGCATACTATAAATAACAAATTCTTTACCCGATTCTGGCTGAACTAGCACTGGAGCTTCGGTCAAAAGGGCTTTCAATTGATCAAAACTTTTTTGTCACTTCTCTGACCACTCAAATTTAACATCTTTCTGCAATAGCTTTGTCATCGGAACTGCAATCATAGAGAAGCCTTTCATGAATCGTCTATAATAACCAACAAGTCCCAGAAAGCTTCGGACTTCAGAAACATTTTTCAGAGGTTTCCAATCAAGTATTGCTGAAATCTAACTCGGATCAACCCGAATACTTGATGCTGAAACAACATGTCCCAGAAAGCTAAATTCATGTAACCAGAACTCGCATTTACTAAACTTCTTATACAACTATTTTTCTCGCAATGTCTACAACACAAGTCTCAAAAGCTCAGCATGTTCGGTTTCATCACGGGAGTAGATTAAAATGTCATCTATAAACACAACCACAAACTGGTCTAGATACGGTCTGAAAATCTAATTCATCAAATCCATGAAAATAGTAGGTGCATTAGTGAGTCCGAATGGCATAACTAAAAACTCATAATGTCCATACCTCGTGCAAAAAGTAGTCTTTGGTACGTCTGAATCTTTAACTCTCAACTGATAATAGCCCGATCTCAAATCTATTTTCAAAAACACTATAGCCACTTTCAGTTGATCGAATAGATCATCAATCCGTGGCAAAAGATACTTATTCTTTATAGCCACCTTATTGAGCTGTCTATAATCAATGTACATTCTCATAGTTTCGTTTTTCTTTTTCACAAACAACACAGGTGCACCCCATGGAGAGAAACTCGGTCATACGAAACCTCTATCTGTCAATTCTTGCAACTGAGCTTTCAGTTCTTTTAATTCTGTAGGTGTATTTCTGTACGAAGCTATGGATATCAGAGTCGTCCTAGGCATTAACTCAATACCAAACTCTATTTCCCGAATAGGTGGCAAACCCGATAATTCTTCAGGAAACACATCTAGATACTCACATACAATAGGAACTGATTCAATGTTTCTTTCAGCCACTTTTCTGTCAAGCACATAGGCAAAATAAGCTTCACACCCTTTTCTCACATATTTCTAAGCTAGCATCAAAGAAATTACTGTTGGTAAACCATACAAATCACTAGATTCAATCCGAATAATCTCATCATTCTAACTCCGTAAATCAATGGTCTTTCTCTTGCAGTTCACAACAGCATCATGTAATGTCAACCAGTCCATACCTAGAATTATGTCAAACTCATCAAATGGCAGCAACGTCAAATTAGCCGAAAAGCACAGTTCTCGAACCATCAAAGGACAATTCTTACACACTTTGTCAACTATAACACACTGGCCCAAGGGGTTTGACACTTTAATCACAAACTCAGTAGACTCAACAGGTAGAGTCTTGCTGAATACTAATGTCTCACACACACAAGAATGAGTAGAACCAGGATCAATCAATGCAATTACATTAGTATTATAAAAAGTAAATGTACCAGTAATAACATCTGGGGATGAAGCCTCCTCTCGTGCGCGTATAGCATAGGCTCGGCAGGTGCACGAGCCTCAGATTTGTTTGTTGTATTTTTAATTCCTCTTTGACTACCACTCGCGTTGCCTGCATTTCTGAGTGGTCTTCCCCGAGTTGCAATATTACTCGATCTCGTATTCTGCACTGGATTCTCTTCAGCTAACCCTAGGTAATCTCGAATGAAATGATCTATTGATCCACATTTAAAATAGGCCCAATCATGCAATCTGCAACTGTCGGGACGTCGTTTACCATAATGCTCACACTTAGGTTCATTAGATCTAACATTACCCACACTGGCTACCAAGGTAGCTCTCGAGCTAGTAGGTGGTCTATTTTGATCCCGTCTGGAGTAACCCGAAGTGGCTCTAGAACGACTAAAATCATCTCAGAGCTTCTTTGGTGTTGACTAGACTGACTTACTGAATGATCTCTTACGTGAGTCTCCAGCTTCAAAATTAATTTTTCTCATCTCTCTTCCGAGTTCTTCGGCTTTGCAGGCTCGTTCAACTAGTACTACAAACTCTTTTATCTCAAGTATGCCAATTAACAGTTTAATGTCTTCATTCAGTCCATCTTCGAATCTTTTACACATTATAGCTTCAGTGGAAACACACTCTCGGGCATACTGACTGAGTCTCACAAATTTTCGCTCATACTCTGTCACGGTCATCCGACACTGTTTTAGCTCTAAAAATTCTTTTTGCTTCTGATCAATAAATCTTTGGCTGATATACTTTTTACGGGACTCTGCCTGAAAAAATTCCCAGGTCACCCTCTCTCTCGGAACCACTGATACTAGGGTATTCCACCAGTGATAAGCTGTATCTCGAAGCAAAGATATGGCACAGTTCAAGCATTCATCTGTGTACATGACAACTCATCAAACACACAGATAGTATTATCAAGCCAGAACTTAGCCCACTCAGCATCATTATCATCCGTAGCTTTAAACTCTTCAGCCCCATGTTTTTTGATTTTATCAACAGGTGGCTTATACAATCTCAACGGATCACTTATTTGAGGTACTGCAGGCATCGAAGATGAATTAATCAGTGGTGGAGGTTGTTGTGCAGCCGGGTTAGTCCGAATATATTGAATAAACTAGTCATTCATCATTTGATAGAAGGCTTGTTTAGCCTCACTTTCTTGATTACTCGAAATCAGTCGAGAATCAATCGACACCGTCCCTTACGCGAGAGCAGGCGCTACATTGTCGACATCTTCAGCTACAGCTCTGTCGAGATTCATTTACTATATGAAAACACATTTTTAGATGTCAGAAGTCATCACACTATAGCAGTATAGAATTATGGCATGTATAGCCAGACTTACACATGCTACGTCAGCCCTAGAACCGACTAAACCGTAGCTCTGATACTAATAAAATGTAACACCCCTAACCTAAATCCGTCACCAGAATAGGGTTACAAGGTATTACCGATCAAAAATAACTCAGACTCGCTATTAGGAAAAGAATTGCAATAGCTAAATGATGGTGTGCAATATCAATCAACCATAGACCCCTAGTCACTGGATCTAATCCTCCACGAAAAGTAAGAAATTTCGCATATTTTGACCAATTCAAGGTAAAAAAATAGGGTTGCTCCCTCGACAAAACTGGGATAAAGTTGAGCCAAAATATCACGATTCAAGATAAATTCTTGGGGAAGTGGGATCTCTTTAGGGTCTACTCCAGCATTTAGAAATTGGTTTATCGGTAAAGATACATGTACTTGATGCCCCGCCAAGAAAGGGACCCAAGCCTCAAAGAGTCTCGCTAAATGGTGATTAAACATAGATTCTACATCTTGGAACCAAGCCAATTTTGGGGCCGCTTTGTGATAATGGAACCAACCGGCAAAAAGCATTAAGGCCGCAAAGACCAATGCACCGATTGCGGTACAATAGAGTTGTAATTCACTAGTTATTCCAGATGTTCGCCAAATCTAAAAAAACCAGAGGTTATTTGTATTCCTTAGAAACCCCAACCCATATCACCATTCAAGATTTCTTGGCCCACTATTAGCCAATCCACCTGGGCACTAGGTCCAATATGAGTAGGATCGCTGAGCCATGCTTCATAATTGGAAAAACGAGTACTGTGGAAATACATGTCGCTCAGCCAAAGAAAGATAATGGAGAGTTGGCTGAAATGGGCACGATCAAATTCAAATAAGATAATTTGTATAACAAAATTATCATACTTCGATTCAATATTACAAATGATCCCAGAGTTTTATATACAACAATGCCAACAAGAACATGTTAATATTAAACATTAAACTTCAAACCAAGAACATATTTTGATTTACAACTTATCATATATATATATATATATATCTTAACTTTTATAGCCTTTAAATCATGCTAATGAAAAATATCTTAAAACCATGTAAATGTTATGCGCATGTCCTATGCAACCAAATACACATCTTTTCATTTCATAAAATAAAATATTGCATAATAGCATTTGCTCACCAATTTACAAAATTTACAATTCATGAATACATATTTATAATTAAATCTCTAGTTCAAACATTTGAACTACTCAAGTAAACCAACCAAAATGTTAAAATAATGTACCATATAATTCCAATACATAATCATATTCACCTTCCCTCTATTCAGTTACCCATACCGAAATACAAATTTAAAAACATATTACATATATGCGCTTCCTAGGATCACATACATGCATGTTTTAAACCACATTAAAAACCCAAAATATATCAATATGGACAAGTGCTAAATCACAGTTAAGTCATTTCATTATATGCATACATAGTTGTATGTACAAATACCAATTATCAAGTTGATCATAACCATCTCATTAAATCACGTTTTATAATCGATCATACATATATATTTTACAAATAATTGTCAAATCAGTTTACATTGCAAATCCTGTTTCATAAGAATAAGTCATTAACCACGTTTAGACCTGTTAAAAAAATATGAATCTTATCTACATGTAATAACATACCAAACATATTTATTTCACATTCGAATATAACTAATTGATTTTTTTTAAAGCCAAATTACATAATTATACCTTATTTAAACATATCAACCGAATGATAAAATACTTAAACTTAACAAAAATCATAATCAAAACCATCAAATTTACCTATGTATATATATACGGTCAATATATTCATACCATATCCAAGTCATTAATCCACCTTAATGCACAACAAGGCACATGTCATAAATAATGCTCATCCATTTAACTAATCAATAATTCACATGAACTTTTCTTTCAAACATGACCATATCCGAAGCTTGCTCTTAAATATTTAAATTCATCACCCTTTTAAGTATATAGTACCTACCACAATACCATGCATCCAAGGCGCGCAACATCTTAACTAAAACTTACACAAACCATAAGCAATATAACCAACTTTAAACATAGAGATTAAGCCATTTTTGCATGGCTTTATACACAACCAAAATTCATCATTTCAAAAACACACTTCAGCCTATACATGCCATAATTCGAGTTTAACTTAAAAAAAATACCAAAATAGTAGGTAGTGTGATGAGCTTTGTTGACGATCCCCGAGCTTGTAACTTGATTCCAAAATCTATGAATCAAAGACAAAAACACACACAATAAGCTATTTAAGCTTAGTAAGTCATAAGCAAACATCAAACCGATAATACAATCAACTTATTTTCAACTTTCTATTTCAATAATATTATACCTGCATATAATTATTTACTATTATGGCCGAATGTTCGCAAGGCTAAGTCATCAAACTATTGTTCAAATTTTCAAAGCTAAATTACCATCATAAAATCTAGTTCGAAATCCACAAACACATAAGACCACGTATCACCATATGGTTTCATATGTACATATTAATTATGTAACAGCGTGATTTAGACCTTAATCAGAAGGGTGGTTTCGGCACCACGAATCTGAGACAGAAAAATATTTAAAATTTATTTTCTATCTTTATTTTGTGTTAATTTAAATCTACAAAATTTTCGTGATTTAATTTTGTCGTTTAGGTACCCAATTAAATAAAAGGACTTAATCGCGTAAAATGAAAATTCAATGGTTATTTCTAAAAGGGGCTAGATTGAACTTGGCTCTTTAAATGGAAGCCTTAAAGTTGCAATAAGCCCAATATAAAGTGTAGTGGACGGTTAAAGACATATATTATATGATTTTATTATTATATCATTAAGGTTATTTAAGTAATTTAGTTAATAAACTAATATATGTTAAAAATAAAGTAATCAAATTCATTTTATTTCCTTTATTCTTCATCACCGAAACTAAACAAAAGAAAAAGAGCTGGGTTCGACCATCTTTCTCATCTTGATTCATGGTTCGTTCTTAGTCAGTTTTTGATAATTTTTACGTTTTTGAGATCGTTGCTTCGAGTACTGCAAAACCCAAGCTTTAATTTTTTATTTTGATGAATATTTTGAATTGTGCCATTTTTGATAGCTTGTGATTTTTGTTATTTCATGATGAAAAATGAAAGATATGTTTTAGATTAACATGTTTTGTATTGGAGTTTTTGATGATTTTGAGTAATTAGGACTAAATTGTAAAAATAATAATTTGAGGGACTAAAATGTAAAATTAATAAAATATATGGGCTTGTATTGGTATGGGTACCATTTGAATTAACATGGGTGCTTTGAAATTTTGTTAATTTAGTATTTTGTGCAATAGGGATTAAATTTTAAAAATTATAAATACCAGGGGTAAAATGGTAATTTGCCCATTTATGTGTTTTTGGACTAAATTCACTGAAAATATGTTTAAATGAGCTTAATTTAAATATGTTTAGATCAAGAACCAAAGAAATCAGATTTGGATCGGGGGAAAACGAAAGTTGTCGACTAGTCAATCTGTACCGGTTTTCGCTATCTAAGGTAAGTTTATAAGCATATTGACGTATTTAATTTTAGTTAAATTTTAATATTATATGCTGGTAAGAATTGTATGAACATATATAAGCTATAGCCGATTGTGATCAAGCTTGGCTACTATATCTCTGAATTGGTTTCAACTGAGTTATGATGTTCGAAAGCCCTGTATGAACCTTAGGAATAGTGAGGATACAGATGTCATGACATAGGATTCTGATACATGTGTGTGAGTAAGACCATGGCATCGATATGTGTTTACGAGTAAGCCCTTGTCTGGGACAGCGGCATCGATAAGTGACTACATGTAAGACCACGTCTGGGACGCTGGCATTCTACGATTTGTGTGATTATCCGAGTGTCCTAACCAATTCCTAATGGTTCATCGGGCAAAGGGAAATTGTGATCAGATGTGTTAAATGAGTTGTTAGTTATCAATGATAAGGTAAGTATGTGACTTGTTTGATAGTATAAGTTATACATGATATAAAGAATAAACTTCCATGATTTAAATAAGTGTATTTGGTTTTGAACAAATGTGTGAATATTATCGAAACGATTCTTGGATATGCATTTATATGTAACCATGTATATTCGGCCATGAAAGTAGTTTATGTACGTGATGTTATAATTGGATTCTTGAGCTTATATAAATATGTATACTTGTGAATTTGATTACATGATGACAATTTAACTTAGGAAGCCGATTGATATTTGGTTAATATGGTTATGGGAGCATTCAGCTAAGGTAGTATTGTGCATGAGCTCTCATTTGTAGATTTAAGATTAAGCATTGATAATGTTAATATAATCCGACAAGCTTAATCAATTTATATATGTTATTAAGTTGTTTATTTGCTTATGACTTACTAAGCTGTGGTAGCTTACTCTGTGTATTATATTATTCTGTTTTATAGATTTTTGAAGTCAAGCTACAAGCTGGGGGACTTTTAGCCAAGCTCATCACACAATCTACTGTTTTGGTACCTTATTAGCTATGTATAGGCTGGAACATATATATTTAAAGTGCTGATTTTGGTTATGTATTAAAAGCCATGCGAAAATAGCTTGCTATTTATGTTGGGATTTGATTTTATGTGTGCTTAGTTATAATGTTCATGATCTTGGTTTGATATATGCGTTTATGCTTGATTATGGTTTGATTCGTGTTAAGTATTTTGTGTAATGAAAATGGTTTAATTTTTTTTAGGCTTGAATTCGGTTTGGGTTGAATTATGGCTTGAGTCTTTTTGATAAATATGCTGCATGTTATGATCGTTTAAAATCTTTGTATTATTGTGAAGGTGTAATTAAGTATATACAGCTTGCAAAGGTGCTTTTTGGTTCGGTCATAAGTCTATGATTGATGTTAATTATGCTAGGGTTGCCATTTGTTTGTTAAGCAAAAATTATGACATATGCTTGCAATAAATTGATAACCATTATAATTTATTCTAGAACATGTGTATATGTGATATTCGCCACATTGTTTTAGTTAAAATTTTATTTATGCTTTACTTGTGTATAAGGTGATTATACTATGGATGTTATGTGTATATGTAAATATGCATGTGGCTATATTTATAAACTTGCAAGTTGCTTATAAGTTTGCAAATAGGTACAAATGATCCATGATAGCCGAATAGGCTAGAATAATGAAGTGTAGGGTATTTAATTTAATTATCATGATAATTTAGACATATTAGGCCTTAGGTTAATGTAAGGAGTTTGATAAAGACAAGAATATATGTGCTTAGGTATTCGGCCTTGACATATTGGTGAGCTTTTATATGACTTTATATATATGTGTGTATACTTTTACCTTTAGTTGATATATATATATGCGTGCATGGCAGTGTAATTCGTTTGGTAATTATGAATTATTAAATATGTTTAAATGAAATTAAAAATAGCCAAGTAGACATAGAATTAAAAAGAGTTATTCATAACTGAATATTTGTTTCTAAAGCATGCTAATAATTATGACAAATAATTTACCCATAGTCTAGCACATTAATGCCGCATAGCCTATATGAATGAAAAGGGTTAGTAATGAAATTTAGCTTAATGGATAATTAACTTGTGAATATGCATGACTTGTTTAAGTTAAAAAAAAAGGGTCATATATTTTGTAAGGATATTATTGATTCATTACAAGTTCTGTATATGCAATGAATTGTTTTAATATTTATATATTTTGGATTAAGTTTTACTTAAGCTATGTGGAGAATGATAATAAATTCATAATTAGATAATAGTTTGAATCTTAAGCATTGATGTGATTTAAATCTTGAATTAATGTGAAAATTTTCGGAATTATACATTCGTTTAGTAATGTCTCGTAATCCCATTCCGGCGACGGATACGGGTTAGGGGCATTACATTTTATTGGTATCAGAGCTACGGTTTAGTCAGTTCTAGGACTAACGTAGCGTGTGTGAGTTTAGCGATACATGCCATAATTATATACTGCGATAGTGTGATGACTTCTGACAATTGAAATGTGCTTTCATATAGTAAATGGATCCCGACAGAGCTGTAGCTGATGACGTCGAGAGTGTAGCGCCTGCTCCCACGCAAGGGATAGGGCCGGTGGATTCTCGACCGATTGCGAGTAATCAAGAAAGTGAGGCTAATCAAGCCTTTGATCAAATGATGAATGATTGGTTTACTCAATATATTCAGACTAACTTGGCTGTACAACAACCTCTACCCCCGATTGATCCATCTTCGATGCCTGCTTACCTCAAGTAAGTGATCCGTTGAGATTGTATAAGCCACCTGTTGATAAAATTAAAAAACATGGGACTAAAGAGTTTAAAGCTACGGATGATGATGATGCTGAGCGGGCTGAGTTTTGGCTCGATAATACTATCCGTCTGTTTGATGAGCTGTCCTGTACCCTAGATGAATGTTTGAAGTGTGTCATATCTTTGCTTTAAGACAGCATATCACTGGTGGAATACCCTAGTATTAGTGATTCCGAAAGAGCGGGTGATATGGGAATTCTTTTAGACTAAGTTCTGTAAGATATATAGTAGCCAGAGATTTATTGGTCAGAAGCGTAAAGAATTTTTAGAGCTGAAACAGGGTCAGATAACCGTGACAGATGTCATTATTAGTACATTTACTCTTTATGATACTAATGTAATTGCATTAAGTGATCCTAGTTCTACTCATTCTTATGTGTTTAAGACATTAGTATTCAGCAAGACTCTCCCTGTTGAGTCTACTGAGTTTGTGATTAGAGTGCCAAACCCCTTGGGCCGATGTGTTACGGTTGACAAAGTGTGTAAAAATTGCCCCTTGATGGTTTGAGATCTGTGCTTTTCGACTGATTTAATGTTGTTGTCATTTGATGAGTTCGACATAATTCTAGGTATGGACTGGTTGACATTACATGATGTTGTTGTAAACTGCAAGAGAAAGACTATTGATTTACGGAGTCAGAATAATGAGATTATCCGGATTGAATCTAGTGATTTGAAAGGGTTACTAGCAGTGATTTCTTCGATGTTAGCTCAGAAATATGTGAGAAAGGGCTGCGAAGCTTATTTTCCTATGTGCTTGACAGTAAAGTGACCGAAAGAAATATTGAATTAGTGCAAGTTGAATGTGAGTATCCAGATGTGTTCCCTGAAGAATTACCGGGTTTGCCACCTATTCAGGAAGTAGAGTTTAGTATTGAGTCAATGCTTGGGACTACTACGATATCCATAGCTCCGTACAGAATGGCACCTACAGAATTAAAAGAATTGAAAGCTCAATTGCAAGAGTTGACAGATAGAGGTTTTGTGTGACCGAGTTTCTCTCCTTGGGGTGTACCAGTGCTGTTTGTGAAAAAGAAGAATAGAACTATGAGAATGTGCATTGATTATAGACAGCTTAATAAGGTGACTATAAAGAATAAGCATCTGTTGCCACAGATTGATGATCTGTTTGACCAGCTGAAAGGAGCTACAGTATTTTCGAAGATAGATTTGAGGTCAGGCTACTATCAGTTGTGAGTGAAAGACTTCGATGTACCAAAGACTGCTTTCTGAACGAGGTACGGACACTATGAGTTTTTAGTTATGTCTTTCGGACTCACTAATGCACCTGCTGTTTTCATGGATTTGATAAATTGGATCTTCAAACTGTATCTGTACCGGTTTGTGGTTGTGTTTATAGATGACATTTTGATCTACTCTCATGACGAAGCTGAACATGTTGAACATTTGAGACTTGTGTTGCAGACTTTATGAGATAAGCGATTGTATCACGAAATTCGAGAAATGTGAGTTACGGTTAAGTGAAGTCGATTTTAGGGTCATGTGGTATCGATGCTCGAGATATTCGGGTTGATTCGAGCAAAATTTCAGCTATACTTGATTGGAAACCTCCGAAAAATGTTTCTGAAGTCCAGAGTTTTCTAGGACTTGCTGGTTATTATAGACAGTTCGTGAAAGGTTTCTCTATGATTGCAGCCCCGATGACAAAGCTATTGTAGAAAGATGTTAAGTTCGAGTGGTTAGAGAAGTGCCAGTAGAGTTTTGATTAATTGAAAG
Source organism: Gossypium anomalum (assembly GCA_025698475.1). Taxonomy (NCBI): domain Eukaryota; kingdom Viridiplantae; phylum Streptophyta; class Magnoliopsida; order Malvales; family Malvaceae; genus Gossypium; species Gossypium anomalum. The sequence continues at coordinate 63,374,261 of CM046961.1, forward strand.
CCTTGTTGACCGAAGCCCCAATGCTAGTTTAGCCAGAATCGGGTAAAGAATTTGTTAATTATAGTGATGCATCTTTAAATGGTTTGGGTTGTGTTTTGATGTAGGAAGGTAAAGTTATAGCTTATGCCTCGAGACAGTTGAAACCACATTAAAAGAACTATCCGACACACGACTTAGAATTGGCAACCATTGTGTTCGCATTAAAAATTAGGCGTCACTATTTGTTTGGTGAGAAATGTCATGTTTATTCTGATCATAAAAGCCTGAAATACTTGATGACTCAGAAAGATCTGAATTTAAGACAACGTCGATGGTTAGAATTGCTAAAAGATTACGAGCTTGTGATTGACTATCACCCAGGAAAGGCTAATGTTGTTGCTGATGCTTTAAGCCGAAAATCACTGTTTACTTTGCGTGCAATGAATGCACATGTGACCATGTCTGATGATGGTTCGATAGTAGCTGAATTGAAAGCAAGACCATTATTTATTCAACAAATTTGTGATGCCCAAAAGGTTGATAATGAGTTGATCATAAAATGAGCTCAGTGTGAGACGGATGCTGATTCAGAATTCAAGGTTGATGCTGATGACTGTTTGAGATTTACAAACCAAATATGTGTCCCGAGGAATACAGATTTGATTCAGATGATTTTTAATAAAGCTCATATCAGTCGGTTATCTATTCACCCAGGTAGTACAAAGATGTATAATGATTTGAAACAACTTTACTGGTGGCATGGTATGAAACGAGATATTTCTGACTTCGTTGCAAGATGTTTAGTCTGTATACAAGTAAAAGCCAAACATCAAGTACCTTTCAAATTACTTCAGCCAATTATGATACCTGAGTGGAAATGGGACAGAGTTACTATGGATTTTGTATCTGGTTTACCATTGTCACCGAGCAAGAAAGATGCAGTCTGGGTTATTATGGATAGATTAACTAAGTCAGCTCATTTTGTTCTGATACATACAGATTACTCACTTGCTAAGCTAGTTGAATTGTATGTTTCTCAGATTGTGAGAGTATATGGTGTGCCTATATCTATTATTTCGGATAGAGATCCAAGATTTACATCGCGGTTTTGGAAGAAACTGCAAGATGCACTAGGTACAAAATTAAATTTTAGTACCGCCTTCCATCTGCAAACGATGGCCAGTCTGAGAGAATCATTCAGATACTTGAGGATATGTTAAGATGTTGCATTCTCGAGTTCGAAGGTACGTGGAAATGATACCTACCTCTGATTGAATTTGCGTATAATAATAGCCTTCAATCGAGTATCAAAATGGCACCTTATGAGGCTTTGTATGGTCGTAAGTGTCGTACATCATTATATTGGACTGAGATCAGTGAAAATAAGATACACAGGGTCGATTTGATCAGAGAAACTGAACAGAAAGTGAAAGTGATCCGTGAAAGTTAAAAAGCAGCATCAGATCGTCAGAAATCTTATGCAGACTTGAAACGTAAAGATATAGAGTTTCAGATTGAAGATAAAGTTTTCTTGAGAGTCTCACCGTGGAAGAAAATACTCAGATTTGGTCGAAAAGGCAAATTGAGTCCGAGGTTTATTGGGTCATATGAGATAATAGAGCGTATTGGGCCAGTTGCTTAGAGACTATTGTTGCCACCAGAGCTAGAAAAGATTCACAATATATTTCATGTTTCAATTAGAAAAGATTCACAATATATTTCATGTTTCGATGCTTCGTAGATATCAGTCTGATCCTTCACATGTGATTAGTCCGTCTGAGATGGAGATTAAGCCCGACGTACGAAGAAGAATCGATTCGCATTCTGGCTCGTGAGACTAAAGAGTTGCGAAATGAAAAGATTCCGTTAGTTAAAGTATTGTGGCATAAACATGATGTTGAGGAAGCAACATGGGAACCAGAGGATACAATGAGAGAACGCAATCCGAACCTATTCACCAGTAAGATTTTCGGGGATGAAAATCCCTAAGGGAGGAGAGTCGTAACATCTCGATTCAGACCCTAATTGGAACAGTGGTTTTGAGACCACGAATTTGAGTCAGAAAAATATTTAAAAATTATTTTCTGTGTTTATTTTGTGTGAATTTATATCTGTAAAATTTTCATGATTTAATTTTGTCGTTTAGGTACCCGATTAAATAAAAGGACTTAATCGCGTAAAATGAAAATTTAGTGGTTATTTCTAAAAAGGGCTAGATTGCACTTGGCTTTTTAAATGGAAACCATAAAGTTGCAATAAGCCCAATATTAAGTGTAGTGGATGGCTAAAGACATATATTATATGATTTTATTATTATATCATTAAGGTTATTTAAGTAATTTAGTTAATAAACTAATATATGTTAAAAATAAAGTAATCAAATTCATTTTATTTCCTTTATTCTTTATCATTGAAACTAAACAAAAGAAAAAGAAAGAACAAGAGCTAGGTTCGGCCATCTTTCTCATCTTGATTCAAGGTTCGTTCTTAGTCGGTTCTTGATAATTTTTACGTTTTTCTACAAAACCCAAGCTTTAATTTTTTATTTTGATGAATATTTTGAATTGTACCATTGTTGATAGTTTGTGATTTTTTTTATTTGATGATGAAAAATGAAAGATATGTTTTAGATTAACATGTTTTGTATTGGATTTTTTGATGATTTTGAGTAATTAGGACTAAATTGCAAAAATAATAATTTGAGGGACTCAAATGTGAAATTAATAAAATATATGGTCTTGTATAGGTATGGGTACCATTCGACTTAACATGGGTGCTTTGAAATTTTGTGTATTTCGTGTTTTGTGTAATATGGATTAAATTGTAAAAATTATAAATGTTAGGGGTAAAATGGTAATTTACCCATTTATTTTTTTGGCCTAAATTGAATGAAACTATGTTTGAATGAGCTTAATTTAAATATGTTTAGAACAAGAACCAAAGAAATCAGATTTGGATCGGGGGAAACGAAAGTTGTCGACTAGTCAATCCGTATCGGTTTTCGCTGTCCGAGGTAAGTTTATAAGCAAATTGACGTATTTAATTTTAGTTAAATTTTAATATTATATGTTGGTAAGAATTGTATGAACATGTATAAGCTATAGCCAATTATGATCAAGCTTGGCTACTATATCTCTGAATTGGTTTCGAGCGAGTTACGATGTCCAAAAGCCCCGTATGAACCTTAGGAATAGTTAGGATACATATGTCATGACATAGGATTCTGATACATGTGTGCGAGTAAGACCATGGCATCGATATGTGTTTACCAGTAGGACCCTGTCTGGGACAGTGGCATCGATATGTGACTACATGTAAGACCACGTCTGGGACGTTGGCATTGTACGATTTGTGTGATTATCTGAGTGTCCTATCCAACTCTGAATGGTTCATCGGGCAAAGGGAAATTGTGATCGGATATGTTAAATGAGCAAAAATGGACAGGTATGATTTAGCTTGTTAGTTATCAATGATAAGGTAAGTATGTGACTTGTTTAATAGTATAAGTTATACATGATATAAAGAATAAACTTCCATGATTTAAATAAATGTATTCGGTTTTGAACAAACGTGTGACTATTATCGAAATGATTCTTGGATATGCATTTATATGTAACCATGTATATTCGGCCATGAAAGTAGTTTATGTGCGTGATGTTATAATTGGATTCTTGAGCTTATATAAATATGTATACTTGTGAATTTGATTACATGTATGGTTATGGAAGCATTCAGCTAAGGTAGTATTGTGCATGAGAATGTAGTATTTTATCTCATTTGTAGATTTAAGATTAAGCATTGATAATGTTAATATAATCCGACAAGCTTAATCAATTTATATATGTTATTAAGTTGTTTATTTGCTTATGACTTACTAAGCTGTGGTAGCTTACTCTGTGTATTATATTATTCTATTCTATAGATTTTTGAAGTCAAGCTACAAGCTCGGGATCATTAAAGCTCATCACACTATCTCTGCTTTGGTACCTTATTAGCTAAGCTTAAATTATAGCATGTATAGGCTGGAACATATATATTTAAAGTGCTGATTTTGGTTATGTATTAAAAGCCATGCGAAAATGGCTTGCTATTCATGTTGGGATTTGATTTTATGTGTGCTTAGTTATAATGTTCATGATCTTGGTTTGATATATGCGTTTATGCTTGATTATGGTTTGATTCGTGTTAAGTATTTTGTGTAATGAATATTGTTTAATTTTTTTAGGCTTGAATTCGGTTTGGGTTGAATTATGGCTTGAGTCTTTTTGATAAATATGCTGTATGTTATGATCGTTTAAAATCTTTATGTTATTTTGAAGGTGTAATTAAGTATATACAGCTTGCAAAAGTGCTTTTTGGTTCGGTCATAAGTCTATGACTGATGTTAATTATGATAGGGTTGCCATTTGTTTGTTAAGCAAAAAGTATGACATATGCTTGCAATAAATTGATAACTATTATAATTTATTCTAGAATATGTGTATATGTGATATTCGGCCATATTGTTTTAGTTAAAATTTTATTTATACTTTACTTGTGTATAAGGTGATTATACTATGGATATTATGTGTATATGTAAATATGCATATGGCTATATTTATAAACTTGCAAGTTGCTTATAAGTTTGCAAATAGGTACAAATGATCCATGATAGCCGAATAGGCTAGATTAATGAAGTGTAGGATATTTAATTTAATTATCATGATAATTTAGACATATTGGGCCTTAGGTTAATGTAAGGAGTTTGATAAGAACAAGAATATATGTGCTTAGGTATTGGGCCTTGACATATTGGTGAGCTTTTATATGACTTTATATATATATGTATACTTTCAGTTTTAGTTTATATATATATATATGTGTGTGTGTGCATGGCAGTGTAATTCGTTTGGTAATTATGAATTATTAAATATGTTTAAATGAAATTAAAAATAGCCAAGTAGACATAGAATTAAAAAGAGTTATTCATAATTGAATGTTTGTTTCTAAAGCATGCTAATAATTATGACAAATAATTTACCCATAGTCTAGCACATTAATGCCGCATAGCCTATATGAATGAAAGGGGTTAGTAATGAAAATTAGCTTAATGGATAATTAACTTGTGAATATGCATGACTTGTTTAAGTTAAAAAAAAAGGGTGTTGGAAAATTTGGACATCACATATATAATAAGGATAATTACATGTTATTATTTACTATCATGATAGGTTAGCCCAAATTAAAAGTGTCTAATTTGGTTAGAATTTTATTGGGCTTTTAATTATTAAATAAAGTATGGGTCAAATATGTGTAGATACTCTTCTAATCAAATTATAATTAATGATGGGCTAATTAGAATTTGATTAGAACTAATATGCTAAGGTTATAAATATTAGGGTTATGGTCCCCAAATTACACACAAGATATCTTTTCTAATATCCCATCATTAGGAAAGAGAGAGCATATATTCTCTGAATTTCTTGTGTGCTAATTTGGAAGATCAAATCCCCAAGTTCCAGAAAGTTTCAAGGAATCCATGGATTCAGGTACGCTTCCGCATCTAGTTTTGTTATTTATTTATTCTTGATGATTTGACATGATAGATCCTGGTTTATGGTTCTAATTTTATATTAGATATTATTTAAAATTCTAACAAGTGGCATCCGAGCTTTGTCATGTTGAACCACTGAGAATTACTTGATTCTTTATTATTTTTGGATTGATTCATTTATCTTTTTTAATTTTATGATTTTGATATTTTAATTATATATTATGTTGAATCTTTGAGATTCTTGATAAATTTTTGGGTTTTGATTCTTTAAATAAAGTTTTAAGGTTTAAGGTTTTAATTTTCGTATAACTAGAAAGATTTACATTTTTAGTTGAGAGTTAAAAAAAACTGAGGATTTTATGTTGTTTATACAGTTTTAATAAATATTTTAAAAGCTGTGTAGGTTTGGGTTTCATTAGAAACTGTTTATGATATATATTTGATTATATCAAAGATGGATTGTTAATCGCTAATCGCTTGTTTTGATTTTTTTTACGTTATATATATATATATATATATATATATATATATATATATTGTTTTGGAGACACTTTAGTAATTATGTTAAGGATTTTATTCATCTTTAATTGAGTTTCAGATAAGGCAGTAATATTTGGATTTTAGATTTCCCTTTTTTATATGGTTGAATAAATTCAATGTATAGTTTACATGATGATATATAGTTGGTAAAAGAAATTGCTTCAAGTAAAGTGTCTCTTATATACATATTGTTTATCAATGAATTCATTATATATGTTAAATCCTTAAGGTTGATGGTAATATTTGTTAGTTTTAATATTTTTTCATTCAATTTTAGGGTTTCATTATAATCGATTTTAATTCAAATCCGGTTCAACAATTGTACAATTGAATTCAATTTTTATAATCATTAATTATTGAATTCAATATATACCTGATAGAATATATTATTTATTATTGAGTTTATATGCTTATTCTTTTCATACTATTCAGTTTAAGCATATATTTTGGATTTGGATTTACTTGGGATATGTAAGGCAAGTCAATCAGTGTTATATTTTTATGGTTTTATTATGATGAAATTAGATTTTGATGCAAATTGATGTTAATCATAATATGTGTTTAAATATTTTGGTTTTAAATTCGGTTATATAATCTTAGGTTTTGGCATCTTATGGTTCCAAATATTGGGTTAAATTATGATGATATAGTTTATTGTATGAATTGTGGGATATGCTTAGGTTTTGGCATCTTATGGTTCCAAATACTGGGTTAAATTATGATGATATGGTTTATTGTATGAATTGTAGAATATGCCAACTATTATGATTTTGTTTTTTGAGATTTATTGGCTTGAAAATATTTTTCAAGTATTTATATGAATATCTGTTTAATTATAAATACAACTTTGAATTTACATGGTAAATTTAGGGTAAGTTTTTCTATTTGATTAAGAATACATGTATATGCGTGAATTGCTTTGGTATTTTTATCCATGCCAAAATTATGAATACATGTACTTGTTAATTATTTGGCTTTGAACCACTATATTATTTCTATTTGGTGTTGATATATATGGTTTTGGAACAAAAAAAAAGTCAAAAATTAAGGTTTTCGGTTTTTTATTGCATTATTAAGACAACCTTATTTTAGGTTACTTCAGAGTCTATAAAGCAATAAAAAAATAGTTTTGACATTTGACTATTGGGGAAATTTAAATTTGAATATTGGTATGTTTATATATATTTTAAAATAACTTAATTGAAGCAAAAAGTCACCAAAGTGATTCTTTTGTATAAATTACTTTGTTTTAAAATATAAAAGTTTGTGTGCATGTAACTTAAGTTATGTTAATATTGAATGACCCAAATGAAGGTTAATAATATTACATGTGCAACTATGGTGATAAACATGTGACGATTATTCGGTTTTACATGTGAGTAATAAATTGGCCCAAAGGAAGATTTATTATTCGACATGTTCTTATTGTCAATGTTTGATTACTACACCAAGATATCACTTACAAGTTAATACTTTGTCCAAAGATGAAATATTAATGGAGTGTCTGATATCTTAAGATGAGGATTACCTTTATTCAAATTATTTTGGTTTAAATTTGAAGTCTTATGTGAAGTTGTTTATGGTTTATGATTTATTCAACTATTATTATATTTGCCAACATCATTGTATGTTGTTTTGGGATAAATATATATATATAAATATTTATCATTATCTTTTAACTTGATTGAAAGACGAAATTAAAGTAAATATTTTGAAACAAATAAATTCAGATTTTGGCTTTTAATTAAGGATGTCTAATATTTTAAATAAATTAGTTGAAACAAAATGCCGCCAAAGTGACCTCTTTTGTGTAGATTAGTTTATTTAAAATATTAAAATGATTATATGTTTTTGTGATTCATGCGTTTATTAATTGACCCAAAGGTAAGTTAATATTTGGCAGAATTACAACGACATCTGTGGTGATAAATGTGTGACAATTATAAGGTATTTTATGTGAGCAATAAGTTAGTCCAAAGATTAATTTATTGTTTGACATAGTTTATTGTCAATGTTTGATTACTACAACAAGAGTACAGCTTCTTTATCAATATTATTACCGCCCAAAGACTTGATATTAATGTTGTGTTTGGTATCTTGAGATGGCATTAGCCATTATCCTGAATTTATTGTTTACTTATGAATATTGATGTGAGCTTTTTATTTATTTTTTGTTCTATATTTAGCTAATTCATATTCTACTACCACAATATCTGCTAATATAAATTTTATACCCATGCTTAATGAGACTAATTTTAAGGAATGGAAAAGGCACTTACTTATAGTGCTTGGTTGTATGGACATAAACCTTGCACTAAGGGAAGAACAATCTGCGTCTCTCACTGCAGAAAGCACCCCCTATGTTAAAAGGAATTTTGAGAGGTGAAATCGTTCAAATTGCATGAGTCTAATGATCATGAAGCATAACATTTTAGAAGCCTTTAAGGGCATAGAATCTGAAAAGATTACTCAAGCCAAGGTTTCCTTGACGAAATTGAGAAACGTTTTGCTAAAAACGATAAGGTTGAAATGACATCATTTCTAACTTCTTTGATGTCTATAAAGTATAAGGGTCAAGGAAATACTGAGCGATCTAAGGGCTATGAATTTTACGATCCCACAATTAGGAATATTTTTTTGAGATGAGAACTGCAACATTCTTTTAGGATGTTGAGTTTGGAGGGAGAAATAAGGTTAGATACATTGTTTTTAAGGAGGAATTGAATTTTAACTCAGTTCCTACTATCACTTTTGATGATGTTTAGGTTCTCATACCTATCATTGATTAAGAAGTGAATCTAGAACCTTAATAAGACAATGTTAAACAACTCCCCATTCAAGATGAGGTAATTGTTCCAGAAGAACAAACTCAACAACCTCAAGAATGAATGTCATTAAAAAGGTCCACTAAAGAAAGGGTTATAATGGCTTTAGTGGAATATTTTGACCTTAAGCTACATTAGATGAATATTAAGTTAATGGTTTCTCAATGGTAACATTGATCATACATTTATATGGTGCAATTAGAAAACTTTGTGTCTGATGATACAAAAGTAACGATTTGCAAATTAAAGAACTTCATCTATGGGCTTAAGTAGACTTTTCGTCAATAATATTACAAAATTTACCAAATGGTTATCTCATTCGGTTTAGAGATGAATTTTGCTAATAAACATTTATACCATAAGTTTAGTGGGAGTAAAGTTTTATATTTGGTTTTATATGTTAAAGTTTTATATTTGGTTTTATATGTTAATGACATACTGCTTGTCAATAATAAGTATAGCCTCAATCAATGCCCTAAGAATGATATTGAGATTACAAAAATGCATTAGATTTTTTACATTTTAGCAGTGGAAAGTCTAATGTATGTTCAGGTTTGTATACATTGGAATCTTGTATACACTATTGGGATGTTAGGCAGATATTTTAAGCAACCCTGGTTTGGACCATTAGATAACATCCAAGAGGGTTATAAGGTATTTTCAGAGAACAAAAGATTACATGCTCACATATTGGAGGTCTAATCAGTTAGAGATCATCAGGTATATAGACTCTGATTTTGATGGAATATGGATACAAGATTTTGTCACTAAGGTGCAAATTGTGAAAACAAATTGCAGTTTTTTATTCCAATAGCAACAGGAGCACATTAAAGTCAAAACACATAGACTTTAAGTTCCTGGTTGTTAAAGTAAAAGTTCAGAGTGGTTTAAGTGCTTATAAAGCATATTAGGACAAACTCCATGATTGCAGATCCGCTTACTAAGGAACTACACCTAAGGTTTTATAAGAGCACATTGCTCATATGGGTGTAATGTCATTTAAAGGATATTTGGTTTTCGTGGGAGTTTGTATTTTTAAATGCTTTTATGTTATAGACACATTTTCAGTTATTTTGGTTTAAAGATAATAAATTTATTTTTTGCAGAAATAAAGTTTATTTGGTTTATTCACACTCTAATTTTGGTAAGGTTTGATCTCACTAAAGAGGACCAGTTGAAAATAGACATGTTTAGATCATATTGCATGTAATTTCCATGCTACACATCCATACTTGATTTATGTTATTTGGTTTTGTTGTGACCATGGATGGATTTAGTTACGATATATGTAATGAAAGTCGCCTTGGTTCTATGTTAACATAATTAATGGACGAGATTGTTCGGAATACCTTTTGGATATGATAGTAAAATTTTGAGCTCATAAGGTTATATAATGACATGTAATTATAAAGTAATCAGTATATATATGTGGTCCAAGTGGGAGATTGTTGGAAAATTTGGACATCACATATATAATAAGGATAATTACATGTTATTATTTACTATCATGATAGGTTAGCCCAAATTAAAAGTGATCTAATTTGGTTAGAATTTTATTGGGCTTTTAATTATTAAATAAAGTATGGGTCAAATATACTCTTCTAATCAAATTCTAATTAATGATGGGCTAATTAGAATTTGATTAGAACTAATATGCTAAGGTTATAAATATTTTAGGGTTATGGTCCCCAAATTACACACAAGATATCTTTTCTAATATCCCATCATTAGGAAAGAGAGAGCATATATTCTCTAAATTTCTTGTGTGCTAATTTGGAAGATCAAATCCCCAAGTTCCAGAAAGTTTCAAGGAATCCATGGATTCAGGTACGCTTCCACATCTAGTTCTATTATTTATTTATTCTTGATGATTTGACATGATAGATCCTGGTTTATGGTTCTAATTTTATATTAGATACTATTTAAAATTCTAACAAGTGGCATCCGATCTGTAAGGATATTATTGATTCATTACAAGTTCTGTATATGCAATGAATTGTTTTAATATTTATATATTTTGGATTAAGTTTTACTTAAGCTATGTGGAGAATGATAATAAATTCATAATTAGATATTAGTTTGAATCTTAAGCATTGATGTGATTTAAATCTTGAATTAATATGAAAATTTTCAGAATTATGCATTCGTTTAATAATGTCTCATAATCCCATTCCGGCGACGGATAGGGGTTAAGGGTGTTACAAATTATGTGGCTGAATGTATAAAATCACACATGCATAAAATGGTAACTCATTCAATAATATTCATAAGGTCGAATACACTTACCTCATATAATCAGTAATAATCTAATACATACCTGTCTATTTATCTCGTTTACACACTTGAGCATATCTTATCTTTGCCAAATGAACCATTCGGAATTGGATAGGACACTCAGATAATCACACAAGTCGTACAATGCCAACGTCCCAGACGTGGTCTTACATGTAGTCACATATCGATGCCACTGTTCTAGACAAGGTCTTACTCATAAACACATATTGGAATCACATATCGATGCCATGGTATTACTCGCACACATATATTGGAATCCTATGTCATGACATATGTATCCTAACTATTCCTAAGGTTCCTACGGGGCTTTCGGACGTCGTAACTCGGTCAAATCGAAAGCTTGAACATTAATACTAAGCTTATTCTCATTCGAAAATTACACATATGTATTCATGCTTTTCAAACCAGCATATATATAACATTTATCTAAAATTAAACAGGGCTTTTTGCTTAGAAACTTACCTCGGACAACGAAAAATCGGTACAGATCGACTAGTCGGCAACTTTCAATTCCCCCCGACCCAAATTCGATTTCTTTGGTTCTTGACCTAAATATATTCAAATTAAGCTCATTCAAACATATTTTCATTCAATTTAGTCCAAAAACACATAAATGGGCAAATTACCATTTTACCCCTAACATTTACACCTTTTTACAATTTAGTCTCTATTGCACAAAATACAAAATATACAAAATTTCAAGACACTCATGTTTGGCCGAATCTTACCCATTACCATACAAGTCCATATATTTCATTTATTTCACATTTTAGTCCTTCAAATTATTATTTTTACAATTTAGTCCTAATTACTCAAAATCATCAAAAACTCCAATACAAAACATGTTAATCTAAAACATACCTTTCATTTTTCATCATTAAACAACAAAAATCACAAGCTATCAACAATGGCACAACTCAAAATATTCATCAAACTCAAAAATTAAAGCATGGGTCTTGAAGACTACTAAGCAACGATCCCAAAAACGTAAAAATTATCAAAAACTAAACAAAAACGAACCTTGATGGAGCTTGATTATAAACCGAACCCTAAATTGTCTTCTTCGGCATTGGAGAAACTATGAGCACTATGGTTTTTTTTTATTTTTTTATGGTATATTTTATATTATAACATATTACTACATAGTTTACTATTTTACCCTTAGCTTAAGTTATATATATATATCACCTACTAATGACCGAATGTGTCCATGCAAGGATTCAAAGGTATATTTGCATTATAGGTGCCTTCATTAATAAATAAAACAACAATTAAGTACTTTCACATTTAACCACTAAATTTTTATCTTACGCGATTAAGTCCTTTTATTTAATCAGACACTCAAACGATGAAATTAAATCACGAAAATTTCACAGATATAAAGTCACACAAAATAAACACAGAAAATAATTTTTAAATATTTTTCTGACTCAGATTCGTGGTCCCAAAATCACCGTTTCGATTAGGGTCTAAATCAGGCTATTACAATTATGGAGTGTATAAAATCTAGGTTATATAGATTGATGCTTGTTTCTGGTAAAAAAAGAGTGAAGAGACCTCTGCAATTCCCATATTCGATTGAGTTTAAGCATAAATGTATAAAGGTACTTATGTTTTGTTTAACAACAGAGTAAGCAGAAATTCTGTGAAGTAAAAGCTTTTTCCTTCCTTTTAGTGGGAGGCAGTGGCTCTATAGGTGGGTTATTGAGATGGCTTGTTGTAGATAGCTATGCTTAGCTGATGCATGATGGTATTGAAACTGGTTGAGATAGGGAACTAATTTTAATCATTTAATTACTATAAGCAGTTCAAATTTTGGGTGCGATAGAATCACTAAGCAAGCCTATTTAGGCCCACATTGCTAGGATATGGTGAACAAGTTGGTTGATAAATTGTCCAGAAGTAACACTAAGAATTAGCGGTTACATGCTTCTAATTCTTCTTTATTATTGATGTCTATTCTATGACCCATTAGCATCAGTCTATAGATAAAATGATGTTTATAATATCACAATCCTGACTGGTACTCTTACTGGAAATCTTTTCATGAGTGTATAACTTTAGTATGCCTTGAGTATTTAGTTGCAAATACAAATTTTGTAAGCATCCAAAAATGACTAGTGGACATGTCACGCATGCTCTCTTTTATTTGGCCATGTGGATTTTAATATATTAGTAAAAATACTAGTATATAAATATTTGCAGTCTAGACCTGTCATGCTTCTGTTGGTGTTATATATTGCTTTCCTCTTTTAATTTAAAACAAAAATTAGTTTTTTATTTATTTGCTTAGATATATTAGTAGACGCTAGTTGTGGACAACCAGTTCTGCTTTTAGTTTTAGATTAATTATATTTTTTTCTTTTTCAAGATAGTATTTTTTATACCATGATTCAGATAATAATTAGCTGAGAGTAAAAACATTGCATGATGAGGAACATGCATATTAATATATAAAACATAAAAAAAATTTAGAAAAGATTGCAGTTGCAATAAAAACCATAAGTTGTTGTCAGCAATGCAATTCTATGATTGAGGGGTTTTGTTGGCTAAATTCTTCTGGCATAGAGGGAAAAAATAAAAGAAAGTATATGCATGCGATTTGGGTTGGTTGAGACTCGGGCGATTTAAAAAATGAGTATTATTTTTTGAGTCTATATTTTTGTCTAAATTTTTTCACCTTTCGAGCAGGCTTTTGAACCTAGACAGATAATCTGGTCCATAATCCGGTTTAATAAAAATAGAAGAGTTTTATTAAATTAGATAACTTGGTAGTTTTATAAAAAAAAGAGCTCACTAAAAATTTAAAAATTCATGTAAGTTCTGTATTTAATAGTGATAAAATTATATTATAAGCAATTTTTTTTCTCCATTAAAAACAATTTTTTCAAGTTCGGTTTCCAACAACTAACTCTTTGCAACCAATACAAGTTGTATTTAATAGAATGTTTTTTTTTTTTTTTTTTTTTAATACCCCTTTGACAAAATTATGTTATTGAGGTCAAAGCTTTTTGTCTCATTATTAATCTAACATGACTTGTCTGATTATCTCTTTACAAAATCAATAAAGATTTTTAGCAATTAATTATCTTATCATTGCTTGAGAAACTTTCATATATGTATGTATGCACTTTAGTCATGGTAACTTTAGTCATATATGTGATCTTATGAAAAGCTTGTATCTTTTTTGTACTGATCAAATATTTATGTGGCATTATTTTGTGTAGATGGATCGTAATCAAGATCAAAATGCAATTTTCCAAGTCGTTGTTTAAATTTTAGCTTTTGGGGCTCTTTGGATTAAAAAATTGAAAACTAGAAAGGAAATTGCTTCTCACCCTCGTGTGAATCGAGATTATAAAAGAGAAAATTATATTAATAGTATTTTATATAATGGTGACCAGCATTGTATTGGTGTGATAAGGATGAGACCAATTGCCCTTTTTAATTTGTATGATATTCTTATTAGGAATAATTTGTTACAATCAACTAAATTGGTGAATATTAGAGAGCAAGTAGTTATATTTTTACATATAGTTGGTCATAATGTAAGGTTTTGAGTGATTGGATCTAGATATTATAGATCAATTGAGACAATTCACCGTTACTTTAGGGTTGTATTGAGAGCTATTTTGAAATTGTATAAACTATTTATTAAATTACATGATAAGTCAACTCCTAGTGAAATTAGAAACAATCCAAGGTTTTATCCTTATTTTAAGGATTGTATTGGAGCATTAGATGGAACTAATGTTTGTGCATCCGTTCCACTTAGCATTCAAGGAAGATTTCGCAACTGTAAAGGGGGGACGATACAAAATGTATAGGCTACCATTACATTCGATTTGAAATTTTCCTATGTTCTAGCTGGTTGGGAAGGTAGTGCACATGATTCTCGTATTTTAAGTGATGCACTTTCACACCCAAGAGAATTAAGAATTCCGGAAGGTAAGAATTAACATTAAATACCAAATAGTTCTAGTAAGCTCATATGTTATTAATAATAATTATGTTTTGTAAAATTGTAGGTTAATATTATCTTGCTGATGCTGGATATGACATTCGAAATGGACATATTACCCCATATGGTGGTGTCTGATATCATTTAAAAGAGTTTAGTGCTTAGGAGCCTAAAAATGCAAAGGAACTCTTTAATCATCGTCATTCATCATTGCAAATCACTATTGAACTTATTTTTGGGATTTTGAAGAAACGGTTTTATGTATTAGATGCTGAACCATTTTGGAATTTTCAAACTCAAGTAGATATAGTTTTGGCTTGTTGAATCATTCATAATCATATAATAGAAGTTGATCCTAGTGATTTACTTAATCAAGGATTATACGAGGAGCCTGAGCCTGATTTGATAATACCAACTCTTACGGAGCGAGAAGAAAGAGAAGAAGCAAGAAAATGGTCTGCTAAGAGAGAGAAAATTGCACAAACTATGTGTATTGATTATATGGCTAGTAATATTAGGTAGGTTTAGGGCTTAGGGTTATTGTTTCTATGTTATGTTTGTTTTAGTATTAAAATTGTTTTTTTTTTTTTAATGTTGGTTGGATAATGATATTGAAATTAGTTTGTTGGAATTTGAAATTATTATGTCTTGAATTTGTTAAATATTGAATTTATTATGTTTTAAGCTTATTGGATATTGAAATAATAAGAGCAACAAAGAAGGGACCTCTAAGCAATTTAGGTGGACAAAACCGATGGAACATCTTTTTCTTGTAATTCTAGCAGAGGAAGCCCAGAAAGGATATAAGCCTTATAAAACTTTCAAAGCAGTTTCAATTAATCGAGTTGCCGTAGTAGTTTTAAAGCATGTGGAAAATCATTTGGGGACTGTAAATGTAACACCCCTAACCCGTAACCATCGCCAGAATAGGTTGAGAGGCATTACTAGACTTATAATTCAATTCAGAACAATTACAAACCAATCATCAACTCATTACAATAGAAGTCATTCATTCTCATTCAATATGAACTTACATTCGAGCATACAATACTTAAAACATGCATTCGGAATCCAATTGACAACATACGAAAGTTTCAAAACCTAAAAGAATTTTTAACTTTTAAAAGATCACACGCCCGTGTGAACAGGCCGTGTGCCTCACACGGTCTAGACACGCCCGTGTGTCAAAGCCATGGCAAAACAGGGCATAGCTACTTACTTGCCCACACGGCCAGACCACACGCCCATGTGTCTAGCCTGTGTACTATGCACACGCCCGTGTCCAGGCCGTGTGCTAGGCCGTGCCAAAACTAAGGGGTATTCTATTTGTGATGTTAGCATCCCAATTAGGGTCACACAGCCAGACCACACGCCCGTGTGTCTTAGCCATGTTCGAGCCTGACTTACAAATTTAGGGTACCCCAGGGGACACACGACCGTGCAACATGGCCATGTGTTGCACACGACTGAGACACACGGCCGTGTCTTTGCCCATGTGGACAAAAACAGGCCATTTGAATATCCAATTTGCCACCCCAATTTGGTCATCCTACAAACAAATGAATCAAACATACTTATATCACCATTTCAGCCAATTCCAACACCAAAATTCATACCCTTAAACCTTACTAATTCATGCCAATCATACCAAAACATTTCCTCCATACTTCATACAATCAGAAGTTATTCTTACCAACACTTGCCAACTAAAACATACCACAATTTCATATTACCATCATATACCACAAACCATTATCAACTATAAGTTTAAGTACAATTTAGCCAAATCACATGGCTAAGCATCTATTTCATAAAACATACTTCTCAAACTACTAGCTATACATGCCATACTTAAAGAAAATATGCATTCTCTAAAGTACCAAAATGAGGTTCGATACTGTGATAACGACCCTAGACGATCCCCGAGCTTGCAAAAGCTTCAATATCTACAAAACAATGTAAATACACACAAAGTAAGCTTTCAAAAGCTTAGCAAGCTCGTACCAAAAATATTAACAACATAAAACATGAAACATCAGCATGTAAGATTCATTCATCAAGTCCATGACAACACCAACTATATGTTTATACAAATTCAAAAAAAATTTATGTATTTTACCATCTACCACATAGGTATTATACTTACCGGAGCATTTTCATACTTATTCGTTTCCAATCTCACCTCTTGTTCGAATACTTTAGACTATCCGATAATCACCAAGGATTTAATTATCTACACACTTAGTGCTTAAAGATTAGCCGAAGCCAAAATGATTCCGCACACTTACTGCCATCTCAACTAACCGAAGCTAAGTCGGTATCGTACACTTAGTGCCTTTAGTAGCCGAAGCTAGTTTAAACAGTACACTTAGTGCCAAATACTTTTGATTCATCATCATATTCATTCAATACAATTATATAAAATCCATGTATAATAAAGACATCAAAACCTACTTAACATCATATTTTAAGTACGAACTTACCTCGTACTCGGAATTTGTCGACTCGAACGTTTATTTTACAATCTTCGACTTTCCCCAATCTAAATCTGAATTCCTCTTTTCTTGATCTATATGTATTCAAAATTTACCCTTTCATTCACCAAATCATTCAAAACAATCCATATATACACAATTAGGATATTTTTGCAAAATAGCCCTCACATTTTCACATTTTGACACTTTAGTCCCTAATTCACAAAATCACAAAATACACAAAATTTGCTTGTACACAAGCTTAGCTGAATTTTCATGACTCTCATACGAGTCCATACATTTCATTTATTTCACATTTTAGTCCCTCAAAATAACATTTTTACAATTTAGCCCAAATTACTCAATTTCATCAAAAATTCAAAGACAACATATGTAAACCCAACATCAAGCTTCCATAATTCATCAACTAACATCATAAAACTTATAGTTTCATCAATGGCATATTTCAAAATCATCACCAAAATCAAAAATTGAAGCATGGGTTCGATAATATACGAAGCAACGATTACAAAAACGTAGAAATTATCAAAAACTGATCAAAAACTCATACCTTAATTAAATCTCAGAGTGCCGAAACCCTAGAACTCTTTTTATTTCTCTTTTCTTTGTATTTTCGGTTGATGAAGTTGATTATGAAGCCATATTTCATTTTGTTTTATTAAATTATAACTTATTAATCCAATTACTAAATTAACCTTACTAAAAACATTATAACATCATATAAATTAAGTCCATAATCGTCCACTAACCTTAATAGTGGCCAAATTCCCTTTTAAGGACTTTAAAATTAATAAACCATAGCAAATAAGAACTTTAACAAACAGCAGACAACTTTTACATTTTACACGATTAGGTCCTTTTTGCAATGTAAGCACACAAACAATTAAATTTCCACACGAAACTTTCACACATGTCAATTCACTTATAATAAACACAAAAAATAATATTAAAATATTCTTTTGACTCAGATATGTGGTCTCAAAACCACTATATCTACTAGGGTCAAAACTGAACTGTTACAATTCTCCCCCTTTAGGAATTTTCGTCCCCAAAAATCTTCCCGTTAAACAGATTTGGATATTGTTGTTTCATAACATCTTCAGGCTCCCACGTGGCCTCTTCAATCCCGTGCTGATGCCACAACACTTTAACCGATGAAATTTTCTTATTTTGTAGCTCTTTAACCTCTCGAGCTAAGATTTGGATCGGCTTTTCTTCGTAAGTTATGTCAGACTAAATCTCAGTCTCAGATGGTGGAATTACATGCCAAGGATCAGATCTGTATCGTCGAAGCATCGATACGTGAAACGGATTATGAATCTTTTCTAACTCTGGTGGCAATAACAATCTATATGCTACCGGCCCGATGCGCTCGATAATCTCATACAGCCCGATGAACCTCGAACTCAACTTGCCTTTTCTACCAAACTGAAACACTTTCTTTTACGGAGACACTGTCAAAAACACTTTATTGCCAATCTCAAACTCAATGTCTTTTCTTTTCAAATTCGTATATGATTTCTGATGATCGGAAGCTGCCTTTAAACTATCTTAGGTCATTTTTACTTTTTGCTTAGTTTCTTTTATCAAATCAATCCCCTGAATCTTATTTTCGCTAAGCTCAGTCCAATACAAAGGCATACGACATTTGCGACCATATGAAGCTTCATATGGTGCCATTTTAATGCTCGACTAAAAACTGTTATTATAAGTGAATTCAACCAAAGGTAGATATTGTTCCCACGTACCTTCAAACTCTAGAATGCAACATCTCAACATATCCTCAAGTATCTGAATAATCCGCTCAGATTGACCATCTGTTTGTGGATGAAAAGCAGTACTAAAATACAATTTAGTACCCAAGACATCTTGTAATTTCTTCCAGAATCGTGATGTAAATCTCGGGTCTCTATCTGACACTATCGACGATGGCACACCATGCAATCTCACGATATCAGAAACGTATAACTCAGCTAATTTATCGAGTGAGTAATCAGATCAAACCGAAATAAAATGAGCTAATTTCGTCAGACGATCAACTACAACCCAAATTGCGTCTTTCTTTCTCGGAGACAGTAGCAAGCCCGAAACAAAATCTATGGTCACTTGATCCTATTTCCACTCCGGAATCATAATCGGTTGTAACAACCCAGATGGTACCTGATGTTCAGCTTTAATTTCTGACAGATCAAACATTTAGAAACAAAATCAGAGATATCTTTTTTCATTCTGGACCACCAATAATGTTGCTTCAGATCATTATACATTTTCGTACTGCCCGGATGCACAGATAAATGACTACTTTGAGCTTCACTCAGAATTATCTGAATTAACTCTGGATTTCTCGGAATACAAATTCGATTTCGAAATCTCAAGCAATCATCTCTATCCATTCTGAATTCTAATTCATACTCTATATTACACTGAGCTCGTTTAGCTAAAATCTCATTATCAATCTTCTGAACTTCAATAATCTATTGTAAAAACAAAGGTTTCATTTTTAATTTAGCTAAAACTGAACCATCACCGGGCAAGACTAAATGAGCATTCATCGCATGCAGAGCAAACAACGATTTTCGACTTAAAGCATCAGCAACAACATTTTCTTTTCCCAGGTGATAATCAATCACAAGTTCGTAGTCTTTTAATAGTTCTAACTATCTTCTCTGTCGCAGATTTAAGTCTTTCTGAGTCGTCAAATATTTCAAACTCTTATGATTAAAGTACACATGACATTTCTTACCAAACAAGTAATGGCGCCAAATCTTTAGAGCAAACAAAATAGCAACTAACTCAAGATCGTGCATCGGATAATTCTTTTCTTGAGGCTTCAACTGACTCGAAGTATAAGTAATAACTTTTCCTTCTTGCATTAGAACACATCCTAGACCAATCAACGAAGCATCGCTGTAAATTACAAATTCTTTACCCGGTTCAGGTTGTACTAATATCGGTGCTTCAGTCAACAAAATCTTCAACTGATCAAAACTGTTCTGACATTTTTCAGACCATTCAAACTTCACATCTTTCTGTAGCAGTTTGGTTAACGGAGTCGCAATCATCGAAAAACCTCTCACAAATCTTCTATAGTAACCAGCAAGTCCTAGAAAACTATGGACTTTAGAGACATTCCTTGGAGGTTTCCAATCCAAAATAGCTGAAATTTTGCTCGGATCAACCCGAATACTAGAGGTTGATACTATATGACCCAGAAAACCAACTTCTGGCAACCAAAACTCACATTTACTGAACTTTGTGTACAACTGTTTATCTCGCAAAGCCTGTAGCACTATTCTTAGATGCTCGACATGTTCAGACTCATCACACGAATAAACCAATATGTCATCAATGAATACCACAACAAATTGATCTAAATATGGTCTGAAAATTCTATTCATCAAATCCATAAAGATAGCAGGTGCGTTAGTCAATCCGAAAGGCATAACTAAGAATTCATAGTGACCGTACCTCGTTCTGAAAGCAGTCTTCGGAATATCTGAGTCTTTCACTCGTAGTTGATAATAGCCTGATCTCAAATCTATTTTTAAAAACACAGTAGCTCATTTCAACTAATCAAACAAATCATCAATTCGGGGCAGTGGATACTTATTCTTAACAGTCACCTTGTTCAACTGACGATAATCTATACACATTCTCATTGTACCGTCTTTCTTTTTGACAAATAGAACTGGAGCACCCCAAGGTGAGAAACTTGGTCTAGCAAACCCTTGATCGATCAACTCTTGCAACTGAGACTTTAATTCTTTTAGTTTGATTAGAGCCATTCAGTACGGAGCTATCAAAATCAGAGTAGTGCTAGGTACCAATTCAATGTCAAATTCTACTTCTCTAACTGGAGGTAATCCCAGAAGTTTTTCAGGAAACACATCAAGGAATTCACATACAACAAGTACTAATTCAAATTTCTTTTCTGACACTCTTGAATCAATCACATATGCAAAATAAGCTTCACAACCTTTTCTTACAATACTCAAAGCTTTCATCGAAGAT
The DNA here is from genome assembly GCA_025698475.1 of Gossypium anomalum. Classification (NCBI taxonomy): domain Eukaryota; kingdom Viridiplantae; phylum Streptophyta; class Magnoliopsida; order Malvales; family Malvaceae; genus Gossypium; species Gossypium anomalum. The sequence goes on from CM046961.1 coordinate 63,395,900, forward strand.
ATTACAGCAAGCAATCCATTCAAATCACTAGATTCAATTCTGACTATTCCATCATTCTTATACCTCAAATCAATAGTTTTCCATTTGTAATTCACCACAACATAATGCAAAGTTAACCAATCCATACCCAAAATTATATCAAACTCATCAAAAGGCAATAACATCAAATCAGCCAGAAAATAATTATCTCGAAACATTAACGGACAATTCTTGCAGACTTTATCAACCAGGACACATTTGTCTAGATGGTTTGAAACTCTAATTACAAATTCAGTAGACTCTATAGGCAAAATCTTACTGTTTACTAAGTTCATACATATATACAAATGTGCTGATCCAGGATCTATCAAAGTAATCACAGAAGTATTATAAAGAGTAAATGTGCCCGTAATCACATCTGGCGATGAAGCTTCCTCGCGAGCTCAGATAGCATAAGCTCTGGTAGGTGCACGAGCCTCATATCTAACAGTTGTGTCTTTCATTCCTCTCTGACTACTACTTACATTTCCTAAATTTCTAGGAGGTCTACCACGAGAAACATTACCACTCTGCCTCGGATTCTGAACATTATCTTTTTCAGCTAAATCTGGGCAATCTTTAATAAAATGATTTCTTGAACCACAACTATAACAAGCTCGGTTATTACTTTTTCCCTAACATTCACCAAAATGTCGTCTTCCACATTGATCACACTCAGGCTTTTCATTCTTTGTAATATTAACACTGGCAACAGACGTAGCTGAAGATTTGTAATTCGATTGCGATCTAGCACGATCACTGTTCGAATGTCCCACATTAGCTTTTGAACGACCACTATCGTCTCTAAACTTCTTGGATCCAGATTGAAATGATTTGGCCGATGATCTCTTTTGTATCTCTCTAGCTTCAAAATCAGCTTTTCTTTTCTCTTTCCCAAGATCTTTAGCTTATATGCTCGTTCAACAAGCACTACGAATTCTTTGATTTCCAAGATCCCAACCAGCAAACGAATATCTTTGTTCTAACTGTCTTCAAATCTCTTACACATTATTGCTTCCGAAGATACACATTCTCTGGCATATTGACTCAACCTTACAAATTCTCGCTCGTATTCTGTAACAGACATACGGCCTTATTTGAGCTCAAGAAACTCTTTGCATTTCTAATCAATGAATTTTTAACTAATATATTTCTTTCGGAATTTAGCTTGGAAGAAATCCTACATAACCCGTTCACTCTAAACCACAGATGTCAAAGTCTTCCACCAATGATATGCCGTGTCTTTCGGAAGTGAAACAACACATTTTATACATCCTTCAGGACTCAAGGACAATTTATCAAACACTCTTATTGTGTTCTCTAACCAGAACTCAGCTTTTTCAGCATTATCATTTGTCGTAGCTCGGAACTCTTCAGCCCCATATTTTCTAATCTTATCAACTGGTGGTCTACTTATCTGTACCGGATTCACTAGTGGCATAACAGGAGTTTGAGGAGAATTAACCAGGGGTGAAGGTTGTTGTACAGCCGGATTGGTTCTAATATATTGAGTGAACTAATCATTCATTATATGATACAAGGCTTGTTTAACCTCACCATAACGGCTACTCGTAGCCGGTCAAAAATTAGCTTGCACCGTCCCTTACGCGGGAGCAGGTGCATTGCTTTCAACATCATCTGCTACAGCTCTATTGGGATCCATTTGCTATATAAAAGCACATTTCAATGTCAGGATTCATCACACTATCACAGTTCAAAAATTATGGCATGTATAGCTAGACTCACAAACGCTATGGTAGTCCTAGAACTAATTAAACCATAGCTCTGATACCAATAAAATGTAACACTCCTAACCCGTAACCATCACCGAAATAGGTTGAGAGGCATTACCGGACTTATCATTCAATTCAGAATAATTACAAACCAATCATCAACTCATTACAATAGAATTCATTCATTCTCATTCAATATGACTTACATTCGAGCATACAATACTTAAAACATGCATTCGTAATCCAATTGACAACATATGAAAGTTTCAAAACTTAAAAGAATTTTTAACTTTTAAAAGATCACACGCCTGTGTGAACAGGCCGTGTGCCTCACACGATCTAGACATGCTCGTGTGTCAAAGCCGTGGCAAAATAGGGCATAGCTATTGACTTGCCCACATGGCCAGACCACATGCCCGTGTGTCCAGCCTGTATACTATGCACATGCCCGTGTCCAGGCCATGTGCTAGGCCATGCCAAAACTAGGGTGTATTCTGTTTGTGACATTAGCATCACCATTTCAGCCAATTCCAACACCAAAATTCATACTCCTAAACCTTACTAATTCATGCCAATCATTAGATAATATCATACCAAAACATTTCCTCCATACTTCATACAATCACAAGTTATTCTTACCAACACTTGCCAACTAAAACATACCACAATTTCATATTACCATCATATACCACAAACCATTATCAACTATAAGTTTAAGTACAATTTAGCCAAATCACATGGCTAAGCATCTATTTCATAAAACATACTTCTCAAACTACTAGCCTATACATGCCATACTTAAAGAAAATATGCATTCTCTAAAGTACCAAAATGAGGTTCGATAGTGTGATGACAACCCTAGATGATCCCCGAGCTTGCAGAAGCTTCGATATTTATAAAACAATGTAAACACACACAAAGTAAGCTTTCAAAAGCTTAGTAAGCTCGTACCAAAAATATTAACAACATGAAACATGAAACATCAGCAAATAAGTAATTATAATCTCTCAATTCATTCATCAAGTCCATGACAACACCAACTATATGTTTATACAAATTCAATAAACTTTTATGTATTTTACCACCTACCACATAGTTATTATACTTACTGGAGCATTTTCATACTCATTCGTTTCCAATCTCACCTCTTGTTCGAATACTTTAGACTATCCGATAATCACCAATGATTTAATTATTCGCACACTTAGTGCTTAAAGATTAGCTAAAGCCAAAATGATTCTGCACACTTAGTGTCTAACCGAAGCTAAGTCGGTATCGCACACTTAGTGCCTTTAGTAGCCGAAGCTAGTTTAAATTCCACACTTAGTGCCAAATACTTTTGATTCATCATCATATTCATTCAATACAATTATATACAAGCCATGTATAATAAAGACATCAAAATCTACTTAACATCATATTTTAAGTACAAATTTACCCCGTACTCGAAATTTGTCGACTCGGACGTTTATTCTACAATTTTTGACTTTCCCTGATCTAAATCCAAATTCTTTTTTCTTGATCTATATATATTTAAAATTTACCCTTTTATTCACCAAATCATTCAAAACAATCCATATATACACAATTAGGGTATTTTTTGCAAAATAGCTCTCACATTTTCACATTTCGACACTTTTGTCCCTTATTCACAAAATCACAAAATATACAAAATTTACTTGTACACAAGCCTAGCCGAATTTTCATGACTCTCATACAAGTCCATATATTTCATTTATTTCACATTTTAGTCCATCACAATAACATTTTTACAATTTAGCCCAAATTACTCAATTTCATCAAAAATTCAAAGACAACATATGTAAACCCAACATCAAGCTTCCATAATTCATCAACTAACATCATAAAACTCATGATTTCATCAATGGCATATTTCAAAATCATCGCCAAAATCAAAAATTGAAGCATGGGTTCGATAATATACGAAGCAACGATTACAAAAACGTAGAAATTATAAAAAAACCATTCAACAACTCATACCTTAATTAAATCTTAAAGTGTCGAAACCCTAGAACTCTTTTTCTTTCTCTTTTCTTTGTATTTTCGGTTGATGAAGATTATTATGATGTAACAGCCCATTTTTAGGTTAATCGAACAAAGGTTTTAAAATACTAAATCCGATTTAGTAGGTTTGTAAATATTATATTTAATATTTACGAGCTAATTGTGATTTAAAAAAATATTTTTGATATTGTGATTTTTGTTTTATAATTGTGATTTTAAAAAATATTTTGATATTGTGATTTTTGTTTTATAAGCGATTTATTAAGTTCAAGTGGTATGACCCTAAGGTCAAGTGGGTTTAGAAAATGAGGTATCGGGACCTTGTTTCTATAAACCGAGTCGTAAATATTTTTATAAATATTTATGTAGTGGCAATAAGATGGTATTAAAGTTTCGTTAAAAAATTTTATCGTTTGATAGTTAATTAAGCAAAAGGACTAAATTATAAAGTTCAAAAGTTCTGTTCTATAAGCTAAAGGTATTAAATAGATATAGAACTTAAAAGTGAAAGTCCTTGTTTGGTAATTAGCCTATTAAAGAGATAGTGGGATATGATGGCTTGGCATTTGGTGTAATAAATAAAGTGTATAAAGGTTAATATTGTAAATTGGTTAAAAATAATAATAAAATGAATAAAATAAAAGAACCAAGGTGTCATCTTTTTCATTCTCTTTTACCAGCCGAATATGAAGCTTGAGAAGCCATGGAAGAAGCTTCCAACTTTCTGGCTAATGCATGGTAGGCATTTCTAGTCCCGTTTTTAATTATTTTTATATTTTCGGGATCGTTGTTGCTTAATCTATCTAATGAGTGGGCTATTTTGCAAAACCATTGAATAGTTTGATATTTTCCATTGATGAGTATAATAGGGTTTTGAAGTTTAATGGAAGAATATGAGTCCTTGTTGATAGTTAAACACTTTTTGTTAAGTGAATTTTTGTGAAATTGACAATTAAGGGCTAAATTGATAAATGTGAAAACTTTGTGGTTAAAATGTCAAATAAATGAAATGTGTGGGCTGCTAGAGACACTAATGATATTATTCTATAGTAGAATTTTACTCAATTTCATGAATTTGCATTTTTATGATATAGGGACTAAATTGTAAAGAAGTTGAAATATTAGGGGCAAAACTATAATTTTGCCATAAAGTGAATTATGGACTGTTTTGATACCATGAACATTTGGCTAAGCTTAATTATGGTTAAAATGATTAATTTGCATGTTTTGAGCTCAGGGACTAAAATGAATAAAAGTAAAACTTTAGGGGTAATTTTGTAAAAATGACAAAAATGACCAAATTTTATGAAATGATGTGTTTTATTGTCTAAATTAATATATTGAATGAAATTGTTAATTTAGATCAAGATCGGGTGGAAAATCGAGGAAAATGAGAAAATTACCAAAATACCCCTGAGCTTTGGTAACTCTACAATTTAGCCAGGTAAGTTCGTATGCAATAAGCATTGTTAAATTTATGTTTCTAATGCTTTGATATCGTATAAATTGTATATACGTGAATATTTTAATGTCTGACGACATATCGACAAAATGTGGCACTTAGTGTGCGGGGCAATCAAATATGGTACTCAGTGTACGAAATATTGAGAATGGCACTTAATGTGCGAGATATTGAGAATGACACTTAGTGTGCAAAATATTGAATGATTAAATAGAGCAAAGTGAACAGGTATACATGCTATATTATATGAATTGTTTATGAGACGACTTTATAATGGTGTTATATCCGGGTTAAGTCCCGAAGGCATTCGTGCTGGTGTCCGGGCTAAGTCCCGAAGGCATTCGTGCTGGTGTTATATCCGGGCTAAGTCCCGAAGGCATTCGTGCTGGTGTTATATCCGGGCTAAGCCCGAAGGCATTCGTGCTGGTGTTATATCCGGGCTAAAGTCCCGCAGGCTTTGTGTTGGTATTACATCCGGGCTTAAAGTCCCGCATGCTTTGTGGTGGTGATTGGATTTGGGTTTTAAACCTAGCAGACTTAATGCCGATGATTCGAGTAAGATTATGATTTCGAATGTTCGTAGTAAACTACCATTGAATATGTTCAATGCATTAAGTTGGTCAGGTATGTATTATATACTTTTATATGTTAGATTGATCGGAATTGAATCATGAATGCGAAATGAGAAGTATATGTGAAAATATCATATGTGTATGTGTGTATTCGGTTATGGTGAAAGGTTACATGAGATTGATTTGGTGATATACATGTTAAATAATATGAATGCAAAGAATGTGTAATAAATCTGCTTGGGACAACAGCAGTAACGTGATTTCAAAAACCACCATAAATTGTGGGAGTTGAGTTAGAGGCTGAATAAATTATGTCATGAAATCTTAATGAGTCTAGTTTCTTATAAAAGAAACCATGTAAGCAAAAGAATTGCCAATAATGAGATATTTGAAGTGGCATGGAACAGAGTCAAAATAACTTCGAGGTCCCCTGTTCTGTTTTCAGAAAATCATTATAAATGGTACAAAAATGGTTATAAGATAAAATTTATATTCTTAGACTCATTATTGAGTCTAGTTTCAAATGAAATAAACAAAAACATATTTTGAATTCTGTATAATGAGAAATTTGATTTGTAGTGAAGATTGTCAGAATAGTCAAATACTAAAACAGGGGAAAAGTTCAAGAAAAATCTGGTATTGATTGGTCAAACCAAAAATTCTAAAAATTTGATGGATGGAAGATATATGAGTCTATTTTCAGGGAAAATTAACGGCACTTGATTTGGAGTTTCTTAGCTCCAGTTATAAATAATTTAGTGACTATTGCTCAGGAAGACAGCTTGTAGTGAATTTGTGATTTTGTTGCAAACATGGTTAAAACTTGTTAATGAGATGCTTTTTGAGTTCTTATGATCTTATTTTTTTTATTTCAATATTTGGTTTTAATTCAGTTCAGATTCAAGTGAGGTGAATCTGCTACATATGCATTATGTTCATGGATACTTGGCCAAAATGGAAATTATCTAGGAATGATTTCTTGAAAATTTGAATAATCGATCTATAAGTAAATTAATTGTTTGCATTGCTTAAAACTTACTAAGCATTGAAGCTTAATCCGTGTTCTCTTTTCCATTTGTTATAGGTTTATACTTTAGCTCGAGTTGGAAGGGCCGGAGATATCATCACACTATCGAGTCATTATGTGAGTTGAGAAGATTGTATATCATCATGGTTTAAGGCATGTATAGGATAGACTATAGGTAGAATGATATTTCGACTTGTATACATTATAGCCATGCGAAGATGGCTTGCTCATTTTGTTTAGAGAAGCCTTATAATTGAACTGATGTGGTGAAATGTTTTAGTTATAACTTGATAGTATTTAAATTGTTATTAGATATTCGGTTATGTTTTGATAGTGAGTCATTTTGGAAATTTAAGAGCTCCTACGGAAAATCAATGAGACATGTTTACATTGTTGATAATTTATGTCTGGTAAGTATCTTTGACCTTATAGAAGTTTTGTTCAGTCAAGTAATACCTCATAACCTTATTCCGGCGACGGATACGGGTTAGAAGTGTTACATATGAAGCCATATTTCATTTTGTTTTATTAAATTATAACTTATTAATCCAATTACTAAATTAACCTTAACCTTACTAAAAACATTATAACATCATATAAATTAAGTCCATAACCATCCACTAACCTTAATAAAGGCCAAATTCCCTTTTAAGTAATTTACAATTAATAAACCATAGCAAATAAGCACTTTAACAAACAGCAAACAACTTTTACATTTTACGCGATTAGGTCCTTTTTGCAAATTAAGCACACAAACAATTAAATTTCCACATGAAACTTTCACACATGTCAATTCACTTATAATAAACATGAAAAATAATATTAAAATATTTTTCTAACTCAGATATGTGGCCCCGAAACCACTATTCCTACTAGGGTCTAAACTGAACTGTTACAGTAAAAAACTAGTGGCAGATTATATGCACAATTTGGGCTGAAAGTGATTTTGGATGGGATGATAACATGAAAATGATCACATGTGATAGAGTGACATATAATGCAGCAATGATGGTAATATATGTATATATATGTTAAGTATATTTCAATTATTTTTTACTTGTTATTCTAATTGTGTATAATATCCAACAGGCACACAAGAAGTATGAACCATTTTTGAATAAATGCATTGATCATTATGATGAAATGACTTTGGTTGTTGGCAAAGATATGGCAATAGGGAGTTTTGCCAGAACATTTGCTAACATAAATTTGGATAATGGTAACCAAGATTCAGTGCCCATAGAATGCGACAATGAAGAGATTGAAGTATCTTCATCTGGCACATCTAAACGTAAAAGAAAAAATGCTTAAGAAAGTGTCGTTGATGAAAAAATTAAATTTGTGGCTGAACAACTTGGCAAAATTGTTAATGCTTTGGAACAATTTACTGCGGATAAGACACCACATCTTTACGAAGAAGTGATGTCGATGGAGGTAGAAGGATTTGATGATGACTTCCTTTGTAGTGTGTTTGATTATCTTGTGAGTCATGAATCCGAGGCTAAAGCTTTTTTAGTTAAAAGTAAGAAGCATAGAAAAATTTGGCTTCAAAAAATTTCTCAAGGTTGAAGATATTGATACTTTAATGTGGTGTAATATTAGTTATGCACTTGGACAATATTGTTTTTATCATGTGGTGTACTACTAATTATGTATTTGGATAATATTATTAATTTCTAGTATTGATTGTGGCTTGGAAGCTAATTTATAATTATTCAATCTTTGTTTTTTTTTATTTTTTTATAACACAATTAGAAATAATTTATTTGACTTTGGTTGTTTTCAATTTATGACGCTTAATATTCTAGCTTAATAATTGAATATTATTATATATTTAATTTGATTGATTTATTTATAAATAAATCATTACAATATATTTAAAAATAATTTAAAATATAAATTTATTACTATATATAATAAATTCAATTAAACAATGAAAAGATAATAAATTCTTAAATATATATTTGTTTAATTTAAAACAACTTTTATGAAATATTTTCAGGAAATCTGTTAAACAATAAAAAATATTTTACATAGATTCATCTAAATACCAGAAAAGTAAATCATTTTCTAGAAATTATTTTCTGAAAACTATTTTACTGGCAAATAAACGGAACCTTAAACAAATAGGTGATGGGCACAAATATGTTAAAATACTCTTAAAAGATGGATGCATTTATTCAACTAAAATCAATCCTTTATATAAGTTGTGCAAAGCAACAATCCACACTAAAAGTAGAAAAAAAATGTCACTAAATCACATATCAACTGACTTAGAAAAATAAGGAAGATAAAACAAACTAAGTGAAAATTGCAACAACCAAATATTTTAAATCGCTTATTCAACCGTAACCCTCCACAACTTCTTCCAACATTGGTATCATGAAAAGTTGGCACCCAATTGTAAATAACAAATTTATGGAAACTTGCATAAGAGAAACTTAATTATTAAGATGGAATGCATTTACTTGAATGTCAATAAATTGAAAAACTCTTAATTTTATGTGTATAGAAGATAAATCAATAAAAAAGTACAATCAAAGTTGTTTATGTAGTTCAAGCTTAATTTTACAAGTGAGGTTTAACCCAAAGAAAAATCCACTAAAAATTTCACATTACAAAATAATGATTTAAACCCAATCTCTTAATTAATCAATACAATTGAATTGAACTCACTTTCGCTACTCACCTAACCACCTCCAGGTAAAAAAGTAGAAAGAAAAAAAACCTTGAAGGGATAAAATAATTACACTCAAAACAATTCCCAATGAACATATGTCCTCTATAAATCTTATATCCTTCCCACAAAATAAATATTTTGTATATAGACTTCGAGGCCAGACGTTTGAAACTCAGAATACTCCAGATAAAGTGGGATAAAATGGTATCAAATATGTTTAAATTTGAAAGTACCCCAATGTCTGTCTTGATCTTCGAAACTTATGCTTCGACTAGCATTCTTCAAATGCCGTGAGTTCTTTTTTTAAATACATATAATTGTCCTAAGTTTATGGTACTTATAAAACATATATATGATAAAAGAAAATAAAATAGTCTGAACAATTAAACTCGATGCACAAGAAGTTATTTCTCAATTCCTGAGCAAACGACATAAAAACAAAAGACATAGTTATGTCTTCCCCCCTTTGGTTGCTTTCAAACACAAAAGGCTTAGTTTCTCGTTAAAGATGCCAAAATCTTTTAAGAGAGCAACGTGCCTTGAACGTTGGCTCTTTCTCTCTCTTATCCCCACATATTCTTCATTAATTTCCTAAGCAGAAATTGGAGGAATTGCAGTATCTTCTTTCCCACTAAGTTTAAACTTATATTTTATACTTAGGCATGGAGAATGAAACCTCTATCTCTGCTACCCTCAAAAAAACTATTTTCTTGTTTTGAAGTTTACAATAAAAACTCTTATTGAATTAAGCATTGTTCGATTCCCCATCTGCTACAGAACAACACAACATTAACACAAACAAATAGTAATATTTTAACATTTGAAGCCATGTTTTGTCCTTCTTGTCCCTTTCCCAACAGCTGGCCCCCAGCTAAATTTAATATTTTTTTAAAAGGAAATAAACAAAATGGGTCATCTAATTTAGTCAAATTTCTTTCGTCAATTTTGTACTCGAAGAAAAGGGTAAGGGAACCATCGTTTCTGAGTTCTAACTAAAGCTGTTCATGAACCCTTTTGTCCTTTTACCTTTAGGACATTAGGTATAGAAAATCTAGGTAGAAATCTTAACCACATGGTTGAATCTGGGAAATCTTCACCCTGTTACTTTCACTGCAAAAACCATTCAATTTCTGACGCTTCCTTTGCTCTCTCTTTTCAGGCACTGCAATGGCTGCCATGCTGCTACTGCTTCTCTCACAATGGCAGTCTAAAACACTCATTGGAGTTGTTGTACTTGAGCTTGACACCGTTTCAATAATTGAATCGCTTGTTTCATTAGCCACCATCTCTTGCATTGCATTAAAGCATTTCAACTGATTCTCCTGTCAAAATTATTATATTCATTTAATTCATTAACCTAAAGTAATTGAAAAGAAAATGACCTTCAATAATGTTTTATAGTTCCAGTTCCTTACTTTATTAACATGTCGACAGCTCAAAATCGAGGTTTCAAAAGATGGAAACTGCAAAGGGAATAGCTCATGGGATGCCATAAGAGCAGCTGATGCTGCAACTATTGATGGTTTGAACTCTAGCAGTTTGATTTCTGCAACAAATAACATAACAGACATGTTCAAGCTGTTTTCCGATAAAAGACATAACGGACATGTTACTATGTTCTGTTTAATTACCATTACAAGCTTGGAAGATTATGTTTGTTGCTCTATCTTTCAATGCTTGTCTCAAAGGTGGATCTTTAAGCTCAAACAAAGATATGAAGAAGCAGATAAACGACAACGGTGTTACTGATCTCATTCTCCAATTCAAGGCATCAAGAATCAGAAGCTCCATTCGTTTAATTGCTGGGGCATCAAAGATGAACCCTTCTTCTCTCTGTTTCATTTGTATTAGTCTTTGCATGAAGGTAAAAAAAAAAAAATTCAAATTAAGAAGAGATGTTTAATTAACCTGGAAATTGGAGGAAGAGAAGTGTTGTTCCTTCATCTTTGAAGCCAAAGAAATGGTAGCGATCACAAGAAGCCTCAACACCCATGGATTACCTTGCTGTTACAGTATTCAAGTTGTTAAAAAAAATACTTTGTTTGGTTACCAAGAAAACAACACTCTTCATCTTGCTTACATACAGGAATTTCTTGCCTGGAGACGAACCGGTCCATGTAGTTAGTAGCCAGGTATGTTGTGTACGGATCAATGTTACATGAATACTGTGCCTGACCAATTAAAACAAGTTATAAAAGACAAGAACAGTAAACCATGTATTAAAATGAAATGGAAGGAAAAGAACAGTAGTGAATAGTGAAAATAGATATGGGTACCCTCAAAATGAGAGAAATGGCTTCCTGTCGAAAAGAAACAAAGTCATTGCTCTTTAAACTTAGAAAGTAGTTGTGGGAAGGCATGTGATCAGATTCTGAAGAGAAGAGAGCTGAGATTATATCAGATTCTTGATTGTCCAAGCTGGTGAATGGGTTCTCAAGATCAAAGCAATCCATAATTTTTTTCTTAAGAGAAGAAAGGGGAGAGAGTGAGAGTGAGTTTGCAAAAGAATAGAGTTATAATAATGATGAAAAAGAGAAGAATAGAGCTGAAAAAACCAAGTCGGATCTTCAACTTCACTTGTGACTTTTGTTTCTGGGTCTCACAAAGCTGCCTTGTTTAACTTTAATTAGAATATGCCATTGCCACATTTCGAGAAACTGAATTAGTATCATGAACATGATATTTATAATAATAATAATCTAATTTGAAGGTAGAAGGTTATACTTTTGAAAAGCTAATATTGTTGGAGAAATGGATAAAAGTGCCATTCTTCTTTGAACACATGTATGTATATAGTTTAGTATGCAAAGCAAAAGGAGAAAAGTGGTCCCAAGCAGAGCTCAGAAAGCAGTAGAAAGAAAGAAGATAGTTTGGCGCCGTATATTTCCTTTTCTTCGTTCCGCGATAAGCGCCGGTCCATTTTAAAGAAGGTGCCGCTTAAATAATTCACCGCTTAATATCCAACAAACTATTATTTCTTTTTTTTCCTTCTTTAAAAGAAATTACTTTTCCTTTTTTAACTTTTCTTTTGATCATGGAATAAGACCCTCTTTAATTTAATCACATTCCACAAACTCCTTTCTTGTTTTTTTTTTTTTTTTTTTCCTTTTATAACAATTTTTTAAGAATAAATAGTTCATCTAATATTAATAAAAATAAAAAAATTCATAAAATTTTTTTAGGATGTTATCATATATTTAATTATTTTAATTTTGTTATTATTTTACTATGTCATTCTATAAAAAAAAATTCTCTACTAAAGCGAGCAGGACAATAATCCAATTTTCAATGTCTTAAGACTCAAGGTTTCCTTTCTCCAAGTCAAATTTAGGTAGATTGACTTCGGGTACGTTTTTTTATTTAATTCCTTTCATTTTCTTTAACAAACCTCACCTTCTCTTCCTTACCTATTTAATCTTTAATTTTCTAAAAGATAACCTATCTGAGGTAAATATTGAGTTTCAAATATTTATTAGATATAATTGTTTTTTTAAATAATTACATAAATTGATTAAACAAAAATTCAAAAATTCAATGGTTGGATAGTAAATTTCAAGTTGATTGACATAAAATTTAGGATTTCAATTTGTGCTTATAAATAGGGGTGAGTGTTCAATAGAATCGAGTAAAAAAAATTTGAGTTGATAAGTCCTTTTTTTTATCATCCTAACTCAATTTGAAATTTTTTCTAATCGAATCGAGTGAAATTGTTCGAGTTAAATTAAAAAATTAAACATTTTGAATTAAAATCTCATTACAATATAACTAATTCCATGTTAGAGTAAATAAATTTGAAATCATATATATTTAAAAAAAATTAAAGCAAAATAAGAAAAAAAAAAGATATTTTAGTACGCTTGAATCATTAATTAACTTATTTAGGTCCCAAACTTATTATTTTAGAAAATTTTAAAATTTTTAACTTTCTTTATATATTCTTTAGATTTTTATAATTTTTTGCATAATATACATTTTTCAATTTTTATAAATATTTAGAATTTTAAAATTTATTTAGAATTTTTTTTTTGTAATTTTTGATAAGAGAGACCAATTTGCTCATTTTAAAACACTAACAAAGACTATTTACATCAATTTGTTATTCAAATTATTCAAGTTATTCAAATGGTAAAATTTAACTCAGCTCAAACTCGGACATCGAATTATTTATTCATGTAGACTCAAAAAAAATAACTCAATTCGATAAACCCAAAATTCAATTTTTTTTTTAATTTTTTTAATCAAATTGAGTTTTACTTCCCTAGTTATAAACTCTATTCTCCTAGCTTGTATAAGAAAAAAGTATTCACTTTCATTTGTAATTTATGAGCCATTTTCTTTCATAGAAAACAAAGATATCATTGCGTCACATTTCTTGACTCAAAACTGTGCAAAAGATAATATAAGAAGGTAGGAATTACTAGTAAATGTACTAATGTTTTGTTAACCTAACAACTTGAAATTCAAGGCATATGGATTCAATTGCATTTCAAGTTCACATTCAGGTTTTCAAACTTTAGGTAACTCTTCAAGTGATTTTGCCCATGCTTCATATCCTTTTTAATGCTTCATATCAGTGGAGGAGCCAATTGCTAGCACGACACTTAAAATGAATTTTTAAGCGCTTTATAATTTATAAAAATTTAAATTAATAATGATAAAATTAAATTATAACTTCCCGAAAATAATAAAAATTTGGTTTAATAATTTAAAAAGTATAAAAATATACACTATTAAAATGATAAATTTACATTTTTACTATCGTAAAAATATATAATTTAATTCCGACACTCAAAAAAACAAACTTTCTAGCTCTGCTTCATACATTTGAAGCCCACAATAACAATAAAAAATAGTTCTCTTCCTCCCCATGAAATATTAATTCCTCCTCCTAAAATTAAAGTTTTAAATTAGTTAAACAAAAAACATTTGGATGTGTTACTAAGCAACGAAATGGGGATATTTTGTTATAAAATTCTATCTACTATCAATAAATTAGATAATAATTCAGAGTTAAAGATAAATTAAATGAATTTAGCTATAAAAAGTTTGATTTATTGACCGTGTATAATAGAATGACAGTGCAGTGCAATATATATATTATAGGCTAAATTTAAAGTGCCTGGCCATCACTACTGGTATACAAATTATAGATCCCAATGGCCAATTTCCATTGTAGAAAGAAACAAATAAGATAGAGGTAGGTAGGTAGCTGCTACTGCATTCACATAAAGCAAACCACAACGGTTCGATCCCCGTAGAGAACTTTGAAACATTCTTGAATTTTTCATAACAAACAAATAGTGATATAATAATCTTTTGGCAGGGTTGACAGCTTAGAGTTCCATGTCCTTATGTTAGATATATATACGTACGAAGATTCACTGTTTTACAAAAAGTTTAATGTTTCTTGTCGCCCGCTTTTTTATTGTCTCGGCCACACACCAGATTAATGTTTCACGGCCATTGTCGTTCACTTCAACATGTATTTAAGGGTTTTATAATGGAAATTAAACCAGTTCTTTAATTTGGCAGCAAAATAAGGATAGGAATTAATGCAGGATTCATGTGAGGGTACGAGTGCATGGCATGCATGCATGAGTGTCTACCTCCACTTCCCCATGCATGCATATGGCAACCATCATATCGATCCACCAAACCTAAGACAGTGTCAGATGGTGGCAGTTTCGGAAACATTAAACATGTAAATACAAAATCATTATATATTATTTATGAATTTTGTGTTGTCATGGACTCATGAATCATGATCAATCATCATCGGTCATGGCAGTAGAGACAGGAGATGAGAGAGAATGTCTCGATGGATCACCTTCCAAATTTATTATACTCATATATATTTTTCGATTAAAATAAGTTTTTCTTTTTTAATTAGGACCACTCTTCTTATTTCTTTACATATCTAAACTTTAAAAGTTTTCAATTGAATGGCTGGATCTCAACAAGTTTTTACTTTACATATATATCTCCAAGATATACAGTAATTGATTCCATAAAAAGCAAGCTACTTCAGCAATAGGTGAAACAGTTTGAAGCATTAATTCTATTCTTAAGTACTTCAAATTTAAGATTTGATTTTGCGGTGACCAAGAAATTTTAAATGCGAACAATAAAAATCAAAATCATCTTAGTTATTAAAATAAAATAAATGATTATAAGTTTTAGACTTTGTATTTATCTTATCTTGTTAAAATAAAATTAATATTCAATTTTTCTCTTCTTTTTTCCATAGTGTTGTTGGTTTTATTTTAATAAGGTAAGATAAAAATAAAATCTAAGACTTAGAACCATTTATTTTGATTTAATGGCTAAGATAATTTTAATTATCATGATTTTCATTTTAAAAATTCTCATAATAATTGCTACCATAATTTTGTACTACGATAAGATTTTAATAAAATTTAATTTTGTACTTGCCTATGATAAGATTTTAATAAAATTTCATTCTACTCATTAAAATCCAAAAATAGGTATCTTGATATGCTTGGTTCATTAAATGATTTATTAAGAATGTGATAGTAATTTTATCTAAATTATCTTGATTAAATAAAATATAAACTTTATTAATTTTACATTTTTCAAAATTAAGATATGATTAAAGTTAAAATATTTAATATAATTTAAATTATAGTATAATTTTAATTTTAATTTGATAGTCTTTCAAAACAAATTTAAAATTAAATAATTTTTTTTATTTTGTAGTCAATAATTGTATTGCATAACAATAATAAATAAAAATATTTTTTTTAGCGAATGAAGATATATATATATATATATATATATATTAAAAGAGCACAAGTTTAAAAAAACTTTTGAATTGATGAAAATATTTTTATTTTCCATCATATTACTAAATGCACATTTTAAAATAAAAAAGTTGAATTAAAATAAAAGCTGTGATATTTATACATTTAAAAATAATAATCTAATAAAAGTTGTGATAATTTTTACACATTTAAAAATATTATAATTTAATTTACAACTATTAGTTAAAAAAAAGTTGTGTTAATTTTAAAATTTAGTTATTACTTTGTGAGCATAGAATATAGGGAAATATTTTGTGATAATTATAATTTATATTAAAATTATTATTTAAATAAATTTTGATGTAAAAAAAGTTATGTTAATTTTATTGATGTAAAATAGAGTTATTGCTTGAATAAATTTCTAAGGATCTGATGAGCATCGAAACCACCAAATATAATTTCCTACAATAAAATAATAGTAAATAACAATATAGAGCAATAGCGTCGAATCCACAAGGACTGACTATCTAATTTCGCCTTTTTTTGAGATCATAATCGCTGTTGCAGTCATAGTCGTGCCCATGAATTGTACGTAGCAATATCGAAAAAATAAAAATAAAAATGGGGGGGTTTAAATTGATTAAAATAACAAAATAAGGCAATATGAACTATAATAAAATGAAGTAAAAACATGTTCGAAAACACAAAAATAAATTTAAGAAAATAAAATGTTTTTAAGCTTAGCTTTAGCCTTGCTGTACTCCAATCTTGAATCAATCCTTGAAATAGATTTTCCCTTCCAAGCGATATGTTGGTTATAGCAATCGAGGATCCCTCAAACTGACAACTTTTCCTCTCTAGTCGATCCCTGTATCACCTGCAAATTGACCCTTGTCAAATTTCCAACCACATGGCACGTACCCGCAATTTAAGACTTCGACATCCTTACAATCTGAAAAGCCCAACTCGAATTAATGACCTCAATCGTATTGGTCGTTTAAATCCGATCACTATCTCCCTTGACGGAATCCAACTAGCTTTTTCCAATTGAACATGCCAATTTGTTCACAGAATTTTGAATACAACACCACCGAGTAAACTTCCCAACTATACGTCAAACGATTGCAACCCAACGCATGCTTTTTGAATTGAAATCGAATCAAATTTTGAGGGACGAATTTGTACTATCCCATATATCGGAAAGATAGCGAATATGAGATTGCAAAGTATTTGGTGTGGGTTCATATCTTACGATACTTTGTTGAAGCGATAACCAGGCTAAGGCTAAAAAGGGTTTAGTTAATCATGAAAAGTATCATGCTTGAAAATAAACCGTTTAAATGGAATTGTGGAAAGTGGGAGGGGGAAAGACTTGGTAGGCAATTAATCAAAAAGTTGAATGTAAAAGAAAAATAGTTGAAATGGCAGAATAGAGTATGACACAAGAATGGAAAAAATAGAAGATTTATTAAATGCTAAAGGCAAAGTGTATGTTTAATTGGCTGTAGCCACTTGGTATTTATACACACTTTTAGTGCTAAAATTTAACTAGATTTTTCCTAAATATTATCACTAAATAATCCTAAATATTATCACTAAATAATTTAAAAATCAAATTTAAACTAATTACAAAGTTGTAAGAATATCAAAAGTCCTTCAATCTTTATCCAACTACTTTTGAAAAAAATTCTTGAACCCTTCAATCTTTATCCAATTATCTTTGTATCTTCAATCTTTCAATCAAGCCCTATTTTAATTTTTGTTGTTTTTCTGCATCCTATTTTCTTTTTGTTCCAATTTAACCTACCTTTTTTGACTTATCCAATTAGTACAGTTTATTAGTTAAAGTTACCCCTGTTTCAGAATTCGACTGCACTGACCTCTACTTACTACGAACCACTTTTCTCCCTATACAAAATTTATATAACTATACCGTTTGTTTCTATTAAAACTATATTCAATAAGGATTCTATTAACCATATAAATTACACCACCTAATTACTTTTTACAATTTATGGTGAATTTCAAAGTTGAAACAGGGATCTAGAAATTTCTCTGACCCTGTTTCACTAAAACTCAGGGATATCTCATAAAATATACTTTCTTTACCTGTTTTTCTTATTCCATAAGAAAATAGACATAATAGGATTTAATTTAATATATTATTCATCTTAAAAATATGTTTATACAATTTTTAGTGATTTTTCAAAGTCACGTCATTTCTGTTGTTTGAATCTAAGATAATCACCATTCAATCATACATATTAATAAACATGTTTAAATTCATCCCGACACACAACTTCATTCTGATAAGAAAAATCCAAATTTAATAGCATTTTATCTCATAAAATAAGATAATTAGCCAAAAAAAAATACATTAAAAATACAAATTTATCTTGCTATCAAATTCCTCCTTACTTAGCTGATGCTTGTCCTCAAGCACGATATCTACTAAAAATAATTCATGAATCCTTTTCAAAATCAAAACCCCCATTTCCTAGTCGAGCATACATCAAACAATTAGGTGAATCATAAATAATCAATTGCTAAACTCAATCAATAAACATTTTGTAAAGTCTCGAACAGTATGTCAAATTCAACTATTTCACTAAATTTAGGCTTAATTAAACATGCGAAACGATCATACCCAACATATACTTTTATTTATTATTTTTATTTACTTATTTATTTACTTTTTTTTATTTTTTTCAAGCGTAGTCAAGTCTTTTGACACAAAGTGAGATGACAACCCAAACACCTCACCCCGGGTACTCAACCCGACACGTTCTCTTTATTTATTTTTAACGAATTCGAGACATAATCAAACATTTTGACATGAAACGAGATGACTACCCAAACACCTCATCCCGGTTACTCAATTTCATATGTCCCTAACTGATTTATTTGAAGGCAGCTCGGTTAGCAGAGTGTTACAAGCTTCAGCTCGTCACCAAACCTTTTGATGTGAAATGAAATGACAACCCAAGCACCTCATCCCGGTTAATTAACTTGGTCACATTTCCGAATTTCACTCTTAACCAAGCTATTAACAAACTTATTTATTTATTTAAACAAGTACTTTCATTAGGCAAGTTAGACAAAACCAACAATTTTCATGAAATACTAACTAAGGCATCATATTTTCAATTCTACAAAATATTCATTGATCAAGCAAGCAATAGTTACTCATGATTCACCCACTTATTTAACTAAACTAAACATAAGAAGTAGAGGTTTATTTCTAAAACGAATTAAAAATTTATTCTTAGCAAAACTCATGCAAAAAGAAAGTATGGCATGATCCCCCCTACTTAGCCCACATTACCCCCAATGTGTAAAAAGAATAATAAGAGTGGAGAAAGTGTACTCCCCATTTATATTTAATGGGCCGGAGGGCGGTGGAAGTGACTGCTTTACAAGATGGTGAGGATGGTTGAGATGTTGGCTTCCATTGTTTCTAGGCGAGCCTCTATACGACGAAGTCATTCATCCATAGTGGAAGGTGGTTTCTCCTCTTGTTCTCTAGTAGTCGGATCACGTCTTCGTCGAAAGACTTTATTGCTTCAAGTGGTTTATGTACTTGGGGGAACAAAATAAAACGAAGTAGGGGTGCCGACAAGCAAACCAATAGAATCCAAACAATATTCATCCAAAGGATCCATATTATAAGCATATGTTAATGATGAAAATCAACTCTAGATGGAAGCATATTTTTAGCTAGGTGTGTGATATAGGGGCCGAGTATGAGAGGTCGATGAGCTCGAATTACAACATGTGTAAGGCACATTGAACATTACATTTACATAAGAATATTAGTACAAAATAAATAAGAACAGTTTGCCTCAAACATTTATTTATAACGTTACATTTACATATTTTCATTAGTTTTAAACATGTGTAAGGCACGTTGAACATAATTAAACATAATTTTTTTAATATAATATAATTGTTAACTTTATAAAAAATTTAAAATTTTGTACTTTTTTAGAATACATACAAATTTAACATTTCTTTTTTTAGAAAACACTTTTAACATATTTGTATTTTATTTCTCTTAATATATTACTTATCTAAAATTTAAAGATTTATACAAAGATTAGCATAAAAACTAATTTTTTTTCAAAATTTTTTATAAAATTTCAAATATAGGGTCAATAATAAATAATGTATTGAACGTAGTAATCTTAGCTTTAATTTTCAAATGTTTTGATTTACAAAATTAATTCAAAAATTCCCTTAATTAAGTTTGTAAATTTCATGTCAAATACTTTCAAAAATATTTTCAAGTGTTTCCAAAATCTTAGATGTGATCAAAATAACTTAGAATATTTTTATGAGTTTGAAATACCTTAAAAAGTCTTGAGAAAATGTTTTAAACCAATTTTGGAGCTAAGTTTTATTAATAAACTTGTAGGTATCAAAACATACAAGACAATGGGCAAACAAATGAAAATAAGGCGAAAATGTATTAATACACATGGCTTAATATATTGGAATATACGTGTTGAGGCATTTTTAAACTAGTGCGTAGTCTAGTGCTTTGACCTGTGGAAACTATCTATAGCACTGGTTACCTTGAAAAACTGCTATGTTTGGATTGGCAATTTTTGTAACAAATATGTTTAGCCTGAGATTTCCTTAGAAGATTAAGATACTTGTCATCCCATCCTTTATAACACCCAATCTTGGCGAAGTCCTAAGTTTGGGTGTATAGGTAAAAGGAAATTTGGTTGGCACAATCCTATTCACCCAATTAAGGTTCTAGTGCGCTAGTAGGGCGTATAGGCAATAATTGAAGTTTAAGGCAAGGAATGTCCTCCGTAAAGTATGTGTACATGTAGAAGGAGGAATTGGAAAAAAATGTTAAGGGTTCATGAGTGGTAAGGGATGTCGCCAAGGTTGCACCCAGCTAGTTTAGTCAATGTTAGGTTATACACTACGAGATAGTTAGAAATGAATGACCAGTCAAATAAAAAATATGATAAGATTTTGTATTCTTATACATGTTTCCATACAACTGTAAGCTACCAATAAGGGCAAGTTTGAAAGTTGAGTGACACATATCAAGTCTCACAAAGAAAACTTTTGAAGGAAGGAAAGTTATCCTCTCCCCTCTATTTAAAAAGATCACGATTGCTACCTTCATGTAACTGTTGATCAGAGGATTTTCCAGCTATGGTAAGACTAAATATCAGAGTTCAAGTATAGGGTTTTTTGTTCACCCGGGGTAAGTGTTCTAAACTTACATGAGTTTCTCCTATGAAAGTGAGCATGTTTGATTATAAATAAAAATTTGTAGAATGACCTTCAAGGTTCTGCATATGGATGTGCAAATGTAGAGCCCAAGCTTCTATTGAGGTTACAAGTGAGTCTCTAGATTGACTTTTACATGTATATTTGTAGTCTCGATATTTCTATGCTAAGTGACTAAAGCATGAAGTTGAAACTAGTAAAACATAATACTATGCCTCTGATAAGAAAAGAAGTATATGCATGTAAAATATGTTTGAAAGCATGATTGTGTCTGTCATGAGTAAGGCATTACGTAAAGGGTCTTTGCATGAAGTTTAAGAGGATGTGTTACATGTTTGGAAGCACAAACGCATCTATCATGAAGAAGTCTGAAAGGAATAAGTCTATCCAGTATGAGTCTGCATGAAGTGTCTATTTCTATCTCTAGAGTCGTTTGAAGGGGTCTGTCGGGACTAAAAACATGAATATTTGATAAGGACAAGCTCATGGCCATGGCACTATGAAGACCATATAGTGTAAGACAATAACTGGGCCAGGAAGGTTGGGTGAGTACCAACGATGAGGGGCAAACGTCACTATGGTGAGTTTAGGCAAATCTTGATCGTCAAAAACTCCAATCTCCATATAGGTTAGCCTTTATGGCTATCTCTGAATGGGTACCCTTGTAACGATCTCTATTAAAAGGAAGCCTTTGTGGAAATCTCTGTCAAAGGATGCCTTTGTGGTGAGACTTTGAAAGGGAATCTTCTATGGCTATTTTTGGAAAGGAACGCTTTCGTGGCGTAATCTAAAGAATGATTGTCATGATGATCATCTGAAGACAACGCTTATAAGTGGACTTTGAATGAATGACGAACATTGTATTATGAGAATTTGCAAGTGCGGTTTAACTCTAAAAGAAAAACCAATACAGAAGGTTATGGTGAAGTCTGTAAATTGATAAGGTCAAAGTTATGAACGAGAAACAAATGATGAAATCCTTCAATAAGGACTTAGGTAAAAGAGGGTTTTCTCACTAATTTTTTTGGAACTTACCCCTCTGTGCTTTATGTCTCAAGTAAAGAAAGTGTCAGTGGAAGGGGGACGATGTCAGGGTAGTAACAAAGGAGTAGCGAAGTGGACAGTTATACATACATAATTGGGGATGGCACATGCGTGTCGAAGAAATGTTTTTGTACAAGTCTCAAGAAGTTGTTTATAAGCTTTAGGATGACTCAATTGTGTTGGCCAAATAAGCCAAATAATCTAAGTTAGTAATATTACTCAGAGGCTAAATAAATGGCACAATATAAACAAATGTAATGAATAATTACTCTTGTAAGTTTTGTATATATTGTTTGCCTAGACGCAACTCTGTTGGGTGGTATTACTAATAAGATGTATTTCTTTAAAATTTTGTGTCTTAAACATGTATAAGTCTGTAGTAGTAACGTAACTCCCAAGATCCAAATCCAGTGAATCGGGTCGGGTTGAGGGCATTACATCATTGGTATCTAATCTATCGTTAGCAAGATTTATTGGGATTGGATCGAAGCAATAACTATCCCTTAAACTAAAGAGAAGATCAAATAAAGCTTATTGAAGGGAATATATCCTTAGCTGATGAAAGACTTATCTTAGAGATTTTGTGATATTTATCTTACTTGTTTCAAGGGATAATTGATTGTATTAGATTTAGTATGTTAACAAGTTCATACTATATAGTGTCTGAACTTGTATAGGTTATGTACTGAGTTGAAAGCACTCTTTTGTTTAGTCAAGAACATATTTTTCTATTCATTACTTCTGTAATAATCAAGTGTGTGACTTGGTTAGAGTCCTAAGTTTGCAAGGGGGAAACTTTGAGGGGAGATATTTAGATCTTATGTAGAAATGTGAGAAGTCTAAACTAGTGAATGTTAGAACTTAAAAACACTTATTGTATGAGGTGATAAGATAGTGAATACTCTCTCTAGGCAAAGCCTCGTAGATGTAGGGTAATTGAATGGCATAAACATATTTTGTCTTGTTTACTTTTATGTACTTTACATTTCTTGTGCCTGAAGTAGTTGGAATTGGTCTTCACACTACTTTTGGCACTGATTGGTTTTGCATTCAAATACCAATTTAAACCTAACAATAAGGAATACATTGGCCCATAGCCTTTATGTTCCAGAACATATCATGTTGGGAAATGTGTCCATATTGTAGTAAACAGAAAATTCTTTTCTATGTATTTGAACGATGAATAAATAAAGTTAATTTCACATTTCACTATTATGTCTTTTGTGTTTATGTCTTTCATGTTTTGCATGCATAGCAAAATTGTGACAAACAAATATTATTGATTGTCTAAGTCCAAACTGATAATAAATGACACTGTAAGAACATTTACATTGCTAGAAAGATAACTTACTTCAGGGGATAAACTAAATGAGTCTGTAATCCTGTAAAGAATCAAAGTCAACATTTGATTCAATTTCTTAAAAAGGATTATTATGTCATCTACAATTCCATTTGGGAGATATCTAGTTTTGGCTATTGGAGCAGTTGAATCCATGGGTAGAGACAGAGATGTACCCATTAGAAGAAGGATACGTTGGACTAAACCCAAGTTGAATAAATTTTGAATCTGTTTGTGAATTAATTCACTTGTGACATTCATGGTGTGATTTACCCAAATCCTAAGTTAGTCACTAACTATGTATTTGTAACTCATGTGCTTTGATATAAGTAGAGGCTGATACTCTAAAGATGATCGAGCCCATAACCAATATGTTGGGTACATGACTTGTGTATGGCATGGCTTTATTAGCAACAATGAAATTTATAGCTCGATTAAATAGTTAACGATATTCTCTCATTGATATTGTGTAAATTGATGAATATGAAACGTGACCACGAGTTGCTTATTCTCGAACAAGCAATTTATCGTAGTCATTTGTTGACAATGATCATATAAATCATTAAGAAGACACAATAGTGACAATGAGATAAAATAAGGTTGTATTGAGCAAGTGAATTTAACTAAAAGGAATCAAGGATATCATATGAGGGTAACAAACACATGATGATGTCATTAGACAAAGCAGTTGGATGAATTGCTTTCGTGAAAAGTATACAATAAGGAGTTTTTAATCATGGTACTTCTTGTGGACTGACTCCATGATTAAGTAAATTACAAATTATCAGAACAATTCTTCTAGACATGATTACAATTACTCGAGCCTAATTGTATATGTCCAATTGATCCCTCTGTTAGCTCAAGAAAAGCTCGATCGGATTGCATTTGAATCAGAAGAAAATTCTACGACTTTGGAAATAATTTAATTTAGTAGATTTATTTTATGTGGAATTAAATTGAGCAGTAGTGAGAATTGTTCAACTAGAGAATTTGATTAAGAATTTTCTTTAAAAAATAATTTTGGAAAATCTCAGTGGTTTTTGGAAAAATTAATTTTGATAAAGTAGAAATAAATTAATCAAATTAATTAAATTTAATATGATATTTTTGGAAATTAATTTTCAAGTCAGACAATTAGCTCAATGCGAGCAGTTGGTCATAGTTGTTGGCTTTGTTGCCAGGGAGACAATGTAAAATTGAGCAATTTTTAGTTGTGTAGTTTTATGTAGAGATAAGGAGAAAAAGTAAGATTTATAGATATGATTTTGTTTTTATTTGCCTTTACTTTATTTGTAATTTTTAATTAATTTACTTCACTCTCTTGTGCTTGTTGGAGGTGTTGTATGACTCGAACCGGTAATAGTGTCTTACCATTTGAGCCGGAATCGAAATGTATCATCACACATGCGAGGAGGGAGCAACATCCGAGAGATGCTAAACATCCAAAAAGATATTAGCCCATGAACGATCTGGGAGTAGATATTCAACCACCAACACACCCACCCATGCAGCAACATACTTTGCGCAACTACATGATGCCCGATCTTGATGCTGTTTGAGGTAGAATTAATCACCCGATGATTAATGCTAATAAC